>JAWZYU010000016.1:41961132-44693632 GCA_038380435.1 Ryuthela nishihirai | reverse complement strand
ATAGATCTAATATCGTAAATTTTTTTCGAAAGTGGGTAGCACCCCATGCTCGTAATCTGCAGTTCCCAGGTTCGAGTTCCAACCGTGTCAGCGTAGACATTTATCTCTGCTAAAAATAAAATCTACTTCTAAACCCCAACCTATCATCCGCGAGAAAGAAGACACCGGTGGTAAAGGCCTCCATCCATTAGACTGGACGCTAAGCCGCGATTGTCTACAGATGAGAGCCACACCCTATTTACGCTAAAGAACACGCTGGATGGCCCTCCATGGGAGGCTTCAATCTGTCTCTTAAAAGCTGCCCAATGGGTTCCCTTTCCCCAATCTTCTCTGAGCCCTTAAGGAAGTATTATGTTCTCGTGACCTAGACATTTAGCTTATTGTGCGCAAAAAGTGCCGTTCCGTAGTAAAACAATCCAACTTTTTGTCGAAAGATGCACTGCATGAATGAATATGCACATATACTTTTCCTTCGCTCTTTAATCCTTTAAGAAAATGTTTTAAACAATTTCTGATCAAAGTGTTTATCAATTTTTTCGTCGAAAAGAATCTGAATCCTAGAACTTTATATTTTAATAACTGACATATACTCATATATATCAAGTGATCCAAAAGTAACAGAAAAAGTAAAAATGCAATAATTCGAAAAGTATAGACAGTAGCACGATGCGGTTGTCACAGAAATGCACAGAAAGACATGGGGTTTTTTTTAATAACGAAAAACTTTATTGCTAGAATAGTTACATTTGTCACCGATAGGTTGCGCACGTCTGACGGCCATTCTCATAAATGACGGCCGTCATATTGAACATTTGTAATCCTAGCTGCGCCAATGTAGAAAATACTGACACAACTGAATCGCCACCTGTCGGTGGCAAATGTAACTATTCTGGCAATAAAATTTTTCGTTATTAAAAAAAATCCCATGTCTTTCTGTGAAAACCGCATCGTGCTACTGTCTATACTTTTTGAATTACAGCATTTTTGCTTTTTCTGTCACTTTTCGATCACCCAGTATATATCTCCTGTTGCATGATGCAACAAATGAAAAACATTTAATTCAGAAAAAATAATATAAATCTATTGAAATGAAGGCTATTTAAGCCTTTAAAATTAACTAGTTTTCTACGCTTTAAAAGTTTACGTAATATTTAGGTCAAGAATGCACTGCTGCTCTCCAAATACTTCAAAGAAACGATAAATGCAACTATAAATTAGACGGACATTGTAAAATATAAACCATGGATATTAATAGTTAATGTTGTAAGGCAAAAATACATTTGCTTATTAATAGTCAAGGCATAATTGCATAAACGATACTTAACGGAAACTTAGGCATTCCCATTTGTAGCATTCAAACGCACATTAAGCTAACTAAGCCTTAAGTCACTTAAGGTCTTGATGCAGCACGATATATGCAATTGATACAGTTCAATTACTGGAATGTGAGCTAGCGAAAATTTGTGATTTTACGGCTGAATGGCTTATGAAGGAAGCACCGTCGTTGTAATGACAAAGGTTAATGATTACCTGACCTAGACGCCTTCCGAATCGAAGGTCAGATTCAGTGAACGTTGTCAAAAATCAAACAAAGAAAGCAGATGGTGAACTTGTGCAGCTTGTTTCAATCGGAAGGCAAATGTACAGAGAGGTATTATTGACAATGATAGAGCTGAGTCATTCTATTTTTATCTCTTTGATGATATATTTGGGTGGTAGCGTTGCGTCTTAACGATAAGTAGCACAAAGCAAATTAATCTGATACAGTTGCAATTCATTTTAATCTTTTAATGTTGTTATATATACTGTTCGAGGGTGGATCATTTAATTTGTAGAAAGCCGTCGCCAACAATAGCAGATTCTCGTACGAGTTAATATAATGATATGTGGCAACACAATGATTCTTCAATAGTACGGAACAGTGTGTGCAAGTTGAAACACGTTACGATACGGTGGGAAGTAATAGAAAAATAGTAGAAAGTCAGTCACTGTCCTTTCCCGCTTTGGAAAGTTGTTTTTGTGTGTGTGATATTTTGCAAAGAAAGACTGATCTGGAAAAAGAGCAGTGGTATGTGATACGTTACTATGTTCGGCGAGGCTTAAGTGGTGCAGAGACAATCGCAGAAATGACTGAAGTGTATGAAGAACAATGCTTGAAAACAAGGTTTTCAAATGGCATAAAAGCTTCATTGACGGGGGCGGTGCTGCAGTGAAGAACAGTGCTTGGTAGCCCAATATATGGGCAATCAAGTACTGTTCTCCGTACACTTGAGTCATTTCTGGACTTTCTATGAGTCACTTAAGCCACACCGAACACAGTAACGTATAACATACCACGACTCAATTCCCAGATCAGTCATAGCCTACAAAATATCACACCCACGAAAAACGAACACCTTTCCAAAGGGAGAAAACGATAGAAGCTGATACTTGCTGTTGTGCGATCCTATATCAATGTGTTTCAACTTGCACACACTGATCTGTGACCTTGAAGTCGCTGTGTTGCTAGGTTATCTGATACAGTTCGTTTGTTATTGAGAGCAGTTCACGAATGAAATGATCCACTCTACGTAGTTCTTTCAGCCAATCATCTCGTCTTAATTGCAAATGAAGGTTGGATTGTTTTACCTCTGAGAGATCATTTTTTAACACAATGGGTTAAATGGTCAGGTCACAAGGACCCAAGAGCTCAGAAAAGGTTGGGGAAGGGACCCATTTCGGATAGTTGTTAGCAGAGAGATAGAAGCCTCCCAACAAGGCCATTCAAAAATTTTTTCAACGTACACAAGATATGGCTCTCCTTTTCCAAGTCCATCTGTATATCAATACTCACAGAGAGTGGGGTGGGAGTTAAAGAAGATAAATCTCAATGCTCGCACAATTGAAACTCGAACCTGGAAACTGCAAATTACAAACCTGGCGAGCTGCCGACTGAGCCAACCCCAGACCAGCATAATAGTGAAACGAGTAATAATATCATGCAACAACGCTTTGTGAAACATCTAGATTTGCTGAAAGTCTGTCGAGAAAGTTCAGAAAATTATGGAAAAAAATATGGATAGATATTTTTTGGTATTTTGCGAGCATGTTAAAAACTTTTTTGCGTTCTCTGTTGTGCGATTATACAGTCGGTTTGAAGATTGCAAATTTAGTTCGTCACCTTCCCAAGCCATACTCACAAAATTGGGTTCTTTTAGATCACACTATTAAATCAATGGGGTAGCGAAACGTCCCTCTTATTATAGAAATAACACGAATCAACTAATATGTTTCACTAGACGGAACATTTTCTACGTCATCGTTTAGTAAGAAATGATTTCGCTCATGTTTTGAGCAAATACTTTGCGTGTTGCATGTTGTATCGACTCGTTCTCTTAAAGAGTAGTTTGAGTTTAATATCGGTAAAATCACACTCTTGTGGTCAGAGATATATTAAACCTATATCGAAAGACGTGTTTGCTGGCGAGTTAAAGATCTTTACACTTTTCTTTCAATAGATTGCTTTATCTGCATCAGTGCACTTTGCCAATCCTCCTGATGCTATTACAGTTCTGACTCTGCTTGTTCATCCTAATAAGTTACGCTTTATTCCCTAGATTCTCTATTAGACTCCTGCTCAGAATGAACAAGGGCATTGATGTAATGGGTCTACCGAATATTGCCATTCAAGTAAATAGGATGTAATGAGTTCTCTTGCAAATCGTAGTTTAGATGATGAAAGTTGTATTTATCTTTCCAATTATGTCTGGCTCGGATTTCGTAGCCGAAACCTATTCAACTTCGTTTGTGCTGTGGTTTGCGTGGCCAGTACTGCTTAGTTTGTCGTTTCTGACACATCGTAGTTACCTTTTGTATTTGTTTAAATGAAAGAAACGCAACGTAAGTGGATGGGTTATTAGAACATTTTTAGTAGTATGCTCAAAGGGAGAGACTCTCTTATTGAAGCACGTGTTGACTTTTACTTTCCTGAAAGATAAACAACACGTTCGTGGCGTTCTATGAGGATTCACAAGTATGTACACCCAGCTTCAGTGGATAATTAAATAGATGAGAAAGTTTTCTGAATATTATATCCAACTGAATTCGTATTGCTTTTTCGAAACATGAATATCGCGATACTTCGTAATTTACCTTAGAATGCAAAGCTAAATGCGACACTAAAGGAAATTATATCGTAAGATTTCTTTATCGCTTCAACTAGAGACATGAATATTTATCTGAATATTTAAAAATAATCTTCAGTGAGAAAGGGGAAACCATCACTAATGGCATAGATATTTGTATATTAGAAATATATTAATTTTCTGAATAAATGTAAACTGACCTATTATAATTCGTTAAACATAAATTTAATCTACTTTCTAGTAATAAGAATAGTTTATCTCGGATACTAGGATGTGCAAAGTCTATTGAATAGAAAAATAGCGTTCATGAAATCAAATTATGAAATATTTTCAACTTTTACAAAAAACAGAAACAAAAACGGAATGTTTTAAATGAACAATTTTCAGTTAATTGAAATTTTCTTCGACATGCTAATAATAATTATGAAATTTGCATCAAAATATTATTTTTTATTTTTAACTTTATTAACCTATCAACATCATTATTTTAAACTACAACAATAATAATAATAGGGATAACAATAACTTATGTACATAAATTCAATGAAATTATCTATTTAAAATAAAATGTAGAAGGAAGCAATCAAAAAAAAAATATCGTACTTTGAATGAGACTTTTGGGATTTAGTCTTGTAAACCTCTGGGGTGGGGATGGCTCAGTCGGTAAGGCACCAGGCTCGTAATCTGCATTTTCCAAGTTCGAATCCCATCTCTGCTAAAACTGAGATTTATCTTCGTTAATCCTCACACTGCCTTCGGTGAGAAAGGGAAAACAGAGGGTTTGAAAAGGCCGCTGTTCGTAGGATGGGAAGTTAAGCGTGTCCCATGTGCAGGAGAGCCATACCCTCTGCACGTTAAAGAATTTAGATGGACTTGACCGGAGGCTACAATCTGAATCCTAACTGCTGTTCAGTGGGTTCTCTTCCCCTAACCTTCTCTGAGCATTTAGGATCTTGGTCCTTGTCATTTAGCCCATTGTATGAAAAGAATGTAGCTCATAGATAAACAACCTAGATCTTTTAGTAGAAAAAAGGGTGTTGTTAAAGATTTAGCTCTTTGTATGGTATTGTGCTTGTTTTTATGTATAATTAAACTAAAGTTGCAGTTTAAAAAATATATTCTGTCGTTTAGAAAGAAACGATAAGGATTTATAAAAATAACAAGCTAACATCACTAAGAGTAGAATAGTAGAACTTATATGTAGAAGTGATGATGAAAAAATGAAGTGAGAAAAAATATTTGATTTTCTCCTGAATTCAAAAAGGAAGATTTCTTGTTTTTCCTCAATTTTTCAGTCGGTAAGGCACCAGGCTCGTAATCTGCATTTTCCAAGTTCGAATCCCATCTCTGCTAAAACTGAGATTTATCTTCGTTAATCCTCACACTGCCTTCGGTGAGAAAGGGAAAACAGAGGGTTTGAAAAGGCCGCTGTTCGTAGGATGGGAAGTTAAGCGTGTCCCATGTGCAGGAGAGCCATACCCTCTGCACGTTAAAGAATTTAGATGGACTTGACCGGAGGCTACAATCTGAATCCTAACTGCTGTTCAGTGGGTTCTCTTCCCCTAACCTTCTCTGAGCATTTAGGATCTTGGTCCTTGTCATTTAGCCCATTGTATGAAAAGAATGTAGCTCATAGATAAACAACCTAGATCTTTTAGTAGAAAAAAGGGTGTTGTTAAAGATTTAGCTCTTTGTATGGTATTGTGCTTGTTTTTATGTATAATTAAACTAAAGTTGCAGTTTAAAAAATATATTCTGTCGTTTAGAAAGAAACGATAAGGATTTATAAAAATAACAAGCTAACATCACTAAGAGTAGAATAGTAGAACTTATATGTAGAAGTGATGATGAAAAAATGAAGTGAGAAAAAATATTTGATTTTCTCCTGAATTCAAAAAGGAAGATTTCTTGTTTTTCCTCAATTTCTCTACCAGTTGAGCTAAGAGGGTGGATCTTCAAACATGCTTGAGTAAGATTATAAACTGTAGGCTCTCTGTCGGGCTACCACTTATGCTGCATTTAAACTGGCAGGGATTGGATTGTTTTACCTCTGAGCGTAACTTTTTTTACATACAATGTGCTATAATGACCAGATCACAAGGACCCCAATAGTTAAGAGAAGTTCGAGGGAAGTGGACCCACTGGACAGCTGTGGGTGACAGATGGTAGCCCCCGGTCAAGGCCATCAAACGTGTTCTTTAATGTGAAGTACATCCTGTATGGGAGTATGGATCTCTCCCGTACAGGGCCATGGCTTCACGCCCCATTCGAAGAACAGCATCCTTTCGAAGCCCACTGACATCCTCATTCTGACCGAGGGCAGGGGTTTTAGCGGAGATAAATCTCAACGCTGGCCCAGGTGGGAATTGAACCTGGGAACTGCAGAATACGAGCCTAGCGCGCGACCGATTGAGACACCTCTGCTACTACTGACAGGGATTATTCGCTGCCATTATTAACGCTGGTCCAGGTGGGATTTGAACATAGGAACTACAGAATACCTAGCCAACGCGCTACCGACTGAGACACCTCTGCCACTACTGGCAGGGTATTATTACAACAGTGTTTACAATGGGCAAGTAATAATTTCCTATTTCGCAAGGGAAATAGTTTAGGTAACCTTTTGCTAAACAGGAAGCAAATTAAACGTTTTGTTCTTCGAGTAAATAGGTTTTTCTGGCTTTGGTGTTAGTCAAAATATGAATCATTCAATAAAATATTTCCATTTCAAGTGTAATTAATATTTATTTTACCAAGCATTTCAAAATGTTTAGTTCCGTCGGATGAGACGTTAAAGCCGTGGCCCCGTGTGCGGGAGAGCCATACCCTGTGCACGTTAAAGAACATGCTTGATACCTTGTGCGCGATAAAGAACACGCCACGCCACCTGTGTCCCAACAGCTGTTCCAGTGGGTCCTCTCCCCCTACCTTCTCTGAGCCTTCGGGGTCCATGTGACCTGGCCATTTAGCCCATGGTGTGCAAAAAAGTGCCGCTCAGAGGTAAAACAACCCAACAACCCAAAATGTTTAGTACCGCTTGCAACATATGTAGCATAAGAAATATATAAGTCTATGTATATCGCACAATACGGTTAGAAAATACCGTATCTAATACATCTTGACAGTGCAATCTGTCAAAAAGAACGTTTGTTTCTCGAAAGAAAAAATATCCTAATAATACAAGAACCTTTTCCTTTACCCTGAAGCTGTTTATTCACTCCGTCAGAATTCTACGAAAAGAATAATAGCTGGAAATACTAACGTAATGTTCGCTCGAGGGATATCGTTGAAAGGATAAAAAAAAAACAGTACATAAAAATGCATTGACTAAGTAGAACTTCCGTTACATGGGGTCCGTTTTTTCTCTCTCTCTGTGCCCAGAAAGAAGTGATCGGAAGTCGTATGCTTGGAGTGATATGAGATAACTTCCTTGCTCTCTAGCCATCGCTGAAAATCTGCTCTTTCAAGTGTTAGTACAGTCATGCTACTCTGAAGTTCTGCACTTCCATTACCAGAGCTCGTGCTCAACCCGAGAGCAGAGGCTATCTCCTTCCATTCCCGGTCTCCTTAGCAACAAGAAAAGAACTATTGTCGGGGGAGGATCCTGCGTCGTGAAGTGTTGAGGGCATCCCTTGAGACCTTAGCTATTGTAACTGTGACAGGATGGGTTTCGGTCCTGTCGAAAGAAACTGATAGACAGATGTGAGGAGTGAGGGTTGATCATCTGGACCAGACTGCGTTGGCTGTGATCGGTTCTATAATAGCCAATAATGAAGTGTCTTGAGCAAATAAAATCCTACACTGGTCCCCTAAAGTGAACAGATAAAGTTCACAACGTTGGACCCAAAGAAAAAAAGTACCTTATCGCTTTCTTTGGATTGGGCAGAAGTGTTGGAGATTTGTTATTTCGGTATTGCTTTCCAATAAATGTATCACTCACTTTTTAATTGGGTAAAAACGATGTAAACTACTTATAATAAAGAATCGTTATAATTAAAGATATAAAAAGTGATATTCATATTATATAACAGAGTTGGATAAATATCTTATTTCTAGAGTAAGAAATATTTATGAATAGTAAACTCAATCTGAGCTTGATTCATAAATACTGCTATTTAAGATCCATCAATATTGTTGCGAATTTAAAAATGGATAAGCACTGCGCATGAGTATCAATAGCATATTTTCAAACCAATTACAATACAATGCAAATTGTTACAAAAATATGGATGAAGTATCTTATAAACAAGTTAACTACTATCATACATAAGCCATTAACCTTTTTGTAGAGTATACAATATCAGCTCTGTGTGTTCTACCTCTTCACTTTGTTTACCATGTCACTTGAATACCTTCAGACGTAAACAAACTCTCGTCCTGTGCTAGTTCACTAAACGTTTATTACTAACAACAGAAAACAAATACCCGCGCACACACTAATAAATATACTAATTATTTTCACTTAACGCGCACTGAATCAGATCATCTGAACATCCTTTCAGATCTCACAACTTTAACACACTTAACGCATAAATACTCAGATGAACTTCTTCATCTTTCACAATACCACGCACTACTACATTACATTTCTCACATTTTCATTCTTCCGAACTGTTCTAAGTTCCAATTTGTTGGCTAAATTGAATCTCACGTAGACGTACACACGAGGGTTCAAGTCACGTTAAGTCATGAAGTCACTGTTGCTCGTTCATCTGTCGTAACAATATCAAGACCTGTGAAGAATCTGACCATTGCCAACCTTTACTACAATCAGTTAGTATTTAAAACAACGCTATTATTTTTTATCATGAAGCATTTTGATATTACATATTTTTTTCGTGCGTTTTTGTATAACTCGTATCTTTATAAACGAAATTTTTTGTGTACAATCCTATCGGTACCTTGTAAAACAAATGAATTTGTTTGAAAAGTTTTCCTATTTCGTTACCCACTAAAAGGCTTTTTCCTTTAAGCCAGAAAACTGGTAAGTACGAAAAAAAAAGTATATATAAATAAATTCTGATAAATCCCGTCAGGCAAGTCAGAAGCACTTTCAAGTTAAAGATGAAAGGAGTTTTTGGATATGCATTGGGTTGTTTTACCTCTGAGCGGACTTTATGTACACAATTGACTAAATTGCCAGATCACAAAGACCCCCCAAGGGCTCAGAGAAGGTCGGAGGAAACTCATTGGTTAGCTATGAGGAAACAGATGATAGCTTCCCGTCAAGGCTATCCAGTATATTCTTTAACTTACACAGGGGGTGGCTCTCCTACCCACTGGACCAGGCTTAATAATTCCTCTAATGGATGGGGTGCTTTTCAAGCCCATCTGTGTCTCTTTTCTGACCGATAGCAGGATGAGGGTTTAGAAGAGATAAATTTGAATGCTGGTCTACGAGGGACTCGAACCTGGGATCTGAAGATTATGAGCCTAGTGAGCTACCGAATGAGCCACCCCATCCCTTTGAATTTCAGGATAATCCGAATGTCATCACTCACAAATTATCTGTTCTTTTTCTATATTTAAAAAAAAATTGTCAATCGATCAACTAAAAAAGCATCTACCATCATTTTTTGCTTCAGCAGAAACAGTTTTTGGTTTTTGGACTAACTTTTAATAGTGGTTTTTAGGGCGAAGTAGTGATATTTCAAAGTATGCTATTAATAATAATTTTTGTTTGAAACATTATTTCGGGGTTAGTCTTTTATTCACTTCTACGAGTAACAGTATTTGAGAAAAAAAACACTCTGCAGTCGACAGAGCACTGATCTACCAAGAATTTTCCGGCATTCTCCGTGTTGTCATGAAAAAAAAATGAAAAAGAGTACTAGTTTGGATTTTTTTTTTCAATTCAATTCAAATATTTTTATTTTTGATATTGTTACGACAGAAGGAATCTGGCAACCGAAAGCAAAAAGTTTCAGCCAACGAATAAGAACGTTGGGAGAATTTGGAGAAGAAGAGTGGAGTATTGTAACGGTCGTTGTGTATTGTAACGGTCGGTGAGTTCGAAAATGGACGGTGAGCTGTTCTGAGACAGTGCGCGTAAGTATCAAGAAGTAACTTGATGTGTTGTGTATACGCGGAAGGATAAAAGTGGGATCTTTTATCGTTAAGTATCAAGAAGTAACTTGATGTGTTGTGTATACGCGGAAGTATAAAAGTGGGAACTTTTATGGCTAACTTCGAATGTCTACACGGACTGTCTTTTTGTTCGGCTAGTGTGTGAAAAGTTATTAGCACAGGACGAGAATTGGTTTACGAGTGAAGATCTTCGGGTGACCTGGTAAATCAAGTAAAAGGTAGTATTTAGTAAAATACACAGAGCTGATGTTGTGTGCTCTACGCAGGAAGATTGATGATTTGTGCATGTTAATAGTTGATTTGTTAATAAGATACTTCATCCATATTTCCTTTGTAACAATTTACCTTGTATTGAATTTGGTTTTGAAATATAGCTTTTAATACTCACGCTCAGTGGCTATCCATTTTTGTGATCCGCAACATTTGGTGTCAGAAGTGGGATAATTTATTGAATGCCGTTAACTAGAAGTATGGATGAATTAGTAAAGTTGATAAATAGCTTCAAAGCCGATATGACTACGCTGATGACTGATATGAAAGCCGATATGGCTACACAGATGAATGACATTAAAAGTCAAAATAATGACTTGAAAGCCGATATGGCTAACAAAATAGGTGACCTTGCCGCACAAAAAACTGAGATTAAAGGTGATATAGCCGCCCAAAGCGATAAAATAGGTGACTTGAAAGCCGAAATGGCCGCACGAAATAATGAGTTGAGGAATAAAAGAGGTGATCTGGCCGCACAAAATACTGAGATTAAAGGTGATATAGCTGCCCAAAGCGATAAAATAGGTGATTTGAAAGCCGAAATGGCCGCACAAAATAATGAGTTGAGAACGGAGATAGTTTCTCAAAAAGATGATTTGAAAGCCGAAATAGCCGCACAAAATACTGAGATGAGAGCTGAAGTGGCTTCTCGAGTTGGTAAGATTATTGATCACTTCAAGGATCATAAAACCGAACTCAATAGACAATGCAATAGTTTAAATGTTGAATTTGTCAGTGAAAAAGATGATCTTGATAGTGTTAAGTTAGATTGTAAACATGGAAAAGAGAAAGGCAACGCATATAAAAATGTGGATCTGCTACTGGAAATCAAGAATTGTAGAGATAGCACAGATAATGCCTTTGACCACGCAACTACTGGTAATGCATGGCAGAGTGTCTATGTCGCTGGTGACATGTCTAGGAACTGTGAAGAACAATCACACAGATTAGAGAGCTGTGAGACTAAACAGTACGCTTTGCACTTCAAAATACCTAGGTATACAAGTCTGGCACGATCTGAAGAGAGATCCACACGAAAGGTATTCTATTCCTCGCCGTCAGCAAAATGTGTCATGGACATTTATCGCAAAGGCAGAGTAACGAGTGGTAATGAGGGGGAACGAAACAGAGTTTACGTTTCGCAGAGTGGTCCGAGTAAAGAAGAGGCGTCCATTCATCATAGATACAAAGTGCCCTTCGTCGTTACCCGGGAAGTCGGAGAGATTTTTCCGAAGCATATAGCCACACTTGAATCGTTTATAGAAAGTGGGGAATTAAGGAAGAGGAATTCCGAAGAATGGCTTAGAAGCATAACAGGTGATGCTAGTAAAAGAGCTTCAGGCAGAGACGGTACTTCAAAGACTAACTTTCTGGATGAAATTAAGCCTCAGAGTTACGATCGGAGAGAAGTAAAGCCCTCAGACAATCTCAACGAAACCATGCTGAATTTCTTTTCTGAACAGTCAATGCGCAGATTTGGACATTATAACCATTTGGATTATAAGGATATAGAAAAGTTTTATCACGACTTCAGGAGCTCTAAAGTGGACAATATCATGTTACAAAACTCGTCGCTGATCTCCAGAATGAACAATTTGGCAATCATGACTGATATTTCCCTGGCTAATTACAATGAGAGCTCCAAGAAAGTGAATTCGGAAGAAACAGCAAATATGACCTCCTCGGGTCATGTGTTTTGCTGGAGACCTGAGTGGCGCCATCGGATGGTGGATAAACACAGCACAGGAGGTGTCAGCGACAAAGTGAGTCTTGTCTTGGCTCCTGCACTTGCTGCTTTAGGTCTCAAGGTCCCTATGATCTCCGGTCGTGCTCTCCAATTGACGGGAGATACTCTGGACAAATTGGAATCCATCCCTGGCTTCACAGTCGACTGCACTAAAGATAAAATCGAGCAGATGATGGAAGACGTCGGATGCTGCATCGTAGGACAGACAGAGGAGCTGGTGCCAACAGATAAGGAGATTTACCGCTGCAAGGATCTGACGGCTACCGTTGATAGCGTTCCTCTAATGAGATGCTCAATTGTGTCCAAAAAGCTGGCTGAAGGAGTGTGCGCTTTGGTTTATGATGATGAATTCGGAAAAGGAGCTATTGATCCCATCAGTACAGAAGATGTTGCTGTTGATTTAGTTAAGAAAATGGTTGCAGCATCACAAGCTCGTGGAATGAAGAGTTTGAGTTGTTCAGCTGTTATCAGCAACATGGATTCACCTCTTGAAAACTCTGTTGACAACTCTCTGGAAGTGATGGAAGCTGTTCAGTGTTTCCTTGGTAACGGATCCTTGGAACTGCAAGAGCTCGTCGAAGAGTTAGGAGGAGAACTTCTGCGTTTGGTGAACATTGTGGATAATAGGGTAGATGAAGCATCACGTGTCTGCAAGGTTCTGCATAACGGCAATGCTTTGAACAAGTTTCATAACATGTTAATAATGTTATGAAACTTGTTCAAAGTTTCATAACATTATTAACATTTGTATAAAATAGAACAAGGAGTATCTGAAGATGTTGCAAGCTGGCTATGTGAAGGTAAAACAGAAAAAATATTGCTAGCAGCCCGACACATCACTGATTTCACTTATATAGGAGAAACAGGTAAGGTTGTCGGATTAGAAGCTGCAGTTCTAGCAAGAGTATGGAAGGAGGAGATGGACCGAAGAGCTAAAAAGAATTATGGAGCTGATATTATATTTGTGAAGCACCTTGGGGATCAAATGGAATCAGGTGAAATATGGCTGAAGGTTCATCACGACAGTTCTGAATTAAGGGAAAGTCAACTGACAAAAGGGTCAGACTGGAGGATGAAACTCCTCCCTAGATTTTATGTCACTAATGACTTTCATTCCTTGTTACTGTTGATAGAAGTAAAAATCCAAAGAAGAAAACTTTCGACAAAGAAGAAAACTTTTTACAGGTTTTGCACGAAAACTCTTAGTCGATTCTTCTCCCTGCGGAGACATAAACGTGTTCACAAGGGCTATAGGCCTTACACGTATTATATTTGTGGACGAGGCTTCAGTCAGAAAAGAAATCTAAGTCATAATGAGATTCGCTTTCATTTTGACACAGACGTGGAATATCGCATTCGTCGACGTCCAGCTACAAAGTGCAAGGTGGTTCACGTGGATCGTTTGACCCCGTTTCATCGAAGAACTGAAGAAACTTTGGAATCCAGAATTGTTCGGGACGAACAAGACCTAGGAAGGGGGCAGTGTTACGACAGAAGGAATCTGGCAACCGAAAGCAAAAAGTTTCAGCCAACGAATAAGAACGTTGGGAGAATTTGGAGAAGAAGAGTGGAGTATTGTAACGGTCGTTGTGTATTGTAACGGTCGGTGAGTTCGAAAATGGACGGTGAGCTGTTCTGAGACAGTGCGCGTAAGTATCAAGAAGTAACTTGATGTGTTGTGTATACGCGGAAGTATAAAAGTGGGAACTTTTATGGCTAACTTCGAATGTCTACACGGACTGTCTTTTTGTTCGGCTAGTGTGTGAAAAGTTATTAGCACAGGACGAGAATTGGTTTACGAGTGAAGATCTTCGGGTGACCTGGTAAATCAAGTAAAAGGTAGTATTTAGTAAAATACACAGAGCTGATGTTGTGTGCTCTACGCAGGAAGATTGATGATTTGTGCATGTTAATAGTTGATTTGTTAATAAGATACTTCATCCATATTTCCTTTGTAACAATTTACCTTGTATTGAATTTGGTTTTGAAATATAGCTTTTAATACTCACGCTCAGTGGCTATCCATTTTTGTGATCCGCAACAATATAAATATACATTATTACTATGTAAATAACCCAAGAGCATATGCTCATCCAGATTATTGCAATAATTAACACAGGAATAAAGTAGTGACAACATATATATATATATACATACATATACATATACAGGGTGATTCAGAATTCATCATCAATATTTGGTGGGGTAATAAGAAACGAAGGAGATTTCACATAGGAAAGCATGGGCGCATATGCCATGTAGTAGGGCAAAATGACCCCAGTTCAATGATGGAAAGAACACATAAGAAGGAAGTGGTAAGGAAAAAACATTTATTATCTTACATGTAACATTTCTTTGCATTGGTTGTACAGACTTACAAGAGGTGCTCGAACTGCCGACCATGTGCTAGAATGCATGACTCACAACGGCGTTGCATAGACAGCCGGACCCTGTGGAAGATGCCTGGCATTTCCCGGATGTTTGAGGCAGCAACTGATATGCTGCTACAAGATCCATAGCACTATCAACAGGGGGTCTCGTACACCATGTTTTTCATAGCACCCCATACAAAGAAATCGATTGGAGATAAATCCGGTGAACGTGGTGGCCAAGAAACCGGTCCACTGCGGCCAATCCATTGACCACCAAACTGTCTGCGTAGGTAAGCACGCACAGCATTTGCGAAATGTGCAGGAGCGCCGTCATGCTGGAACCACATTCGCCGGAGACTACCATCAGGAACCTCGTTCAGAAGATCCGGTAACACAGTCTGAAGAAATGTTAGGTACTTGGCACCGTCCAAACGGGATGGTAGTAAATACGGGCCCAACAAACAGTCACCGACAATCCCAGTCCACACATTGACAGCAAAACGTTGTTGCGCAGCTCCAGGTCTTGTACCGTGTGGGTTCTGATGAGCCCACACATGCCAATTGTGTGTGTTGAAGACACCCTCTCGAGTGAACAACGCCTCATCGGTGAAAAGAACATACGTTGGGAAATTGGGGTCAACGGCTGTTCTCTGCATGAACCACTGACAAAAAATAACATGCTTGGGATGGTCGTCTGCTGCCAATAATTGCACTCTTTGCAGATGAAACGGATGTAACCCTTCATCGTGTAATATCCGCCACGCTGTTGCTTGCGAAATCCAAACTGCCTAGCCATACCTCGTGTGCTAGCACCAGGTTGTTCCTCGATTTCCTGTAGGACAGCTTCCTCTACTGCTACTGGCCGTGCCGATCTGCGGCTCCCTCGATTAACATTACTAGCAGCAAACGATACTGTTTCACGCAGTTGGCGATGAATACATGAAAACATTTGATGCTGTGGCACACGGTGGTTTGGGAAGCGCGCTGCATACAATTGCCTGGCTCGAAGACATCTTTCTCCTGCCGCACCGTAAGTTACATGCATATCTGCACATTCATTCCACGTATACCGGTTCATGTTACTTCTGCAAATTCACCTTGTCGAATGACAACTGACTGCACGCGTCAAACAGCTGTGCTTCTGTATGAGAGATGTGTACACACAGCGCCCTCTACACCACCATGCGTTCGTCTGCCCCATACTTTCCTATGTGAAATCTCTTTCTTTTCTTATTCCCTTCCTCCCCACTAAATATTGATGATGAATTCTGAATCACCCTGTATATACAGGGTGTCTCAAAAATATAGGTACAAACTTTTAGGGGAGGTAGATAACATCTAAAGGAATGAGAATTGCATAGGAACCCATAGAAACGTCATGGGAAAGTGGTAGCAGAGGTACAAGATCTGAAAGGGCACAAGACAGTGATTAATGGGAAAACATTTTATGTACATAATTATTACAAATGGTGTACTAGATGTCCTGCCCTCACTTCTGCTACCTCTTAATGACCCTGGGCGGGGGTGGCTCAGTCGGTAGCGTGCTAGGCTCGTAATCTGTAGTTCCCAGGTTCGAGTCCCAGCTGGCTCAGGGTTGAGATTTATCTCCGCTAAATTCCCCGCCCTGCCCACGGTCAGTAGGGGACACCGATGGGCTTGGAAAGGCCGCCGTCCGTCGGATGGGACGTTAAGCCATGGCCCCGTGTGCGGGAGAGCCATACCCTGTGCACGTTAAAGAACACGCTGGATGGCCTTGACGGGAGGCTACCATCTGTCTCCCAACAGCTGTTCCAGTGGGACCCCTCCCCCAACCTTCTCTGAGCCTTCGAGGTCCATGTGACCTGGCCATTTAGCCCATGGTGTGCAAAAAAGTGCCGCTCAGAGGTAAAACAACCCAACGACAACTTAATGACCCATAATCGCACAAATTTTGATGCGCACGAGCAAACAAACGGTGGCCCGGTACATGTCTGTGTGGGAAGCGTTCTTGATACATTCGTTGATCGGCTAGTGCGTTGTCCTCAGCTATTCCATACACTAAGTGCATGTCTGTCAGCTCCCTGTTCGAATACCTTTGCATGCTCTTCGTAAGCCGACTACCGCTCGAATGAGGAAATCCGAAATTTTCCCCCATCTAGCGCACTGATGAACAGTGCCGCCTATTGACTTACGGTGACGTTTCCGGTTATGGTTTCTATGAAATTCTCATTCCTTTAGATGTTATCTACCTCCCCTAAAAGTTTGTACCTATATTTTTGAAACACCCTGTATACAATATTAAACTACTTCATGTATAGTTGAGTGTGCAATAACAGAAAAGTAAAAATCCTTTTATCGAACAACAGTGGTTTGGGGCGCATGTTTGCGTAATTTATTTACGGTATGTTGTAGACCAGTCCTGGCCAACCCGTGGTTCATAAATATAATAATATACTGAAACTGGCTCATTTCCTCTAATCTTTTTGGCCAAACACTTCTAGTACATTTTTAATAAAGTCGTTTCCTTGAATCCAGAAAAAAATATATTTTTTAAATTTATTATTCATTACAAATGTATATTTCGTTTTGTAAGTAATGAAATATTGATGTGACTCTTTAAGAATGTAATTTTTTTTTCTAGTGGCTCTTTGGTAAGCGTGGGTTGGCCATCCCTATTGTACATAAATGATGAATCGTCCTCAAATGTACTCAGATGAATAGTTGTTCTAATCCGGCCACAGAGCATCATACTCATGCATCAGACTCAATAATATGAATAGATAATGCTTAATTTCATGATTCTCAGAAGCCTAATGCCATAAGCTCACAGATTTCTCGTGAACTACAGTGAAGATGGGTAAGAATACAAACATCATCATTGATGTTTTAATGGCATGGGCGTATTATGTGTTGCCTATGTACTCTGCATCCTGTTTCACGTAGACTAAATATTTATGTAGTCCAATAGCACCGTCTGATGCTGAGACAGTGGAAAACCTCGGCTAACATCTTCGTTGTGGCGACATAATTTCGGTTATAATCCCCATATACTATAAGTTCCTCTCACTTTTCTGCATTTAAGAAAACGGAAGGAATGTTTTCTAGAAAGTTTTGAGACTAAATTGTGTTATACTTTAAAAATTAACATATAATGCATGAATTAAATCATATTTGAAATATGGATTATTATCCTGGGAAAGGTCACGTGACACGATGGTTGCCAGATCACTAATTTCTAAAAAAAAATCGTTGCCAGATATTTTTTTCTGAATTCTGTAATCAACCATAGTATTCCAATATTTTTTGAACGACTGTAAATATCTTAACCATCGCAATCTAGCACCAAAATTTCATATCGTTTTTAAATCAAAAAAATTAAATTTCCTTGCTCAATTGCGAAAATAGGAAGCAGTTGGTATTTTATGATAGAATAACACGCAACCTTAGTTATTTTATGTAAAAGTCATTTCATTTCGTAGTTAAAAACTGTTTATGTTGTGAAATATAACGTAAACTTATTGATTTGATAAGCCTTTATGTCAACAGAAAAGACAATCTGCATAATTTAATAGGAAGTTCTTAACTTATGGTATTCTATCCCCATGGATAATCGAAGGCTCGTTTAGGTTTTTGCAACGGAAAATTTGGCGCGATTGTAATATTTTGCTAGAAAGAGAATGAATTATTTCGCTTAAAAATGATAATACAGTAAACCGTATTTGCGAGGGTTACGTTCTTGTAAACTGTCAGGAATTTGGAAATCGCTGATATCGCGATCATAATTCAATTGAAAACGAGGGGCGAGAGAGAAGGGTTAAGTTCATGACTCGATGAAACGTAATAGAGAGTATAAAAGAAAACACAAGAGAACATAGACAGAAATCAGTAAATAACGATATTATGAATACGTAGAATAAGCTGGTACATGTCCTCCAAGGAAGGCGACTGAAACGAGATGTTGCTGCCTGAAACAGAGGATTTAGGATGAAGAAACTTTGCGATAATAAATTTTTCTGTTTCCGCAGTTTATTCTGAATTTCAATGTAGCCACTGGATGCACGCTCAATTTCCCTCTGAAATTGCAGACTTATGTACGTTACAAATCACATTCCACTTCTTTGTCTATCAACGCCTGCTGAAGCTTTATTATTTCATTCAAAGCTTTGAGGTTGAGAGTAGCCATTGCCGTTATCTTCTCTTCCTCCTTACTGTCTTTATTATGAACTCAGCATGGTCATCTTCAATCAGTTCTTGGGTGGGTCACTCAACCTTGGGTAGTACGCTTTGAATGTCATGGATCATTTTTCGTTCTTTTATATTTCAAAGTAAACCCGTTCCATTCATAAAAGACGCTTCGCATGAACTTTACAATAAGTTAAATAACGGTTAAATTATTTAAACAAAAAACGAAAACAAATTGCGAATTTGAGAAATTAAAAAAAGTCATTAAAGTTAATTTAAATTTTGTCAATGTTAAGGGTTTCTTCTGTATGTGTTATTTTTCTTTTGTTGGATCAGAGACATGCTATATTCCCAATTATATAAATGCTGTTAATTGTTCCGAAAAAATGGGAGGGAGGGGGAGGGAGGGCTCAATCGGTAGTGCGCCAGGCTCGTAATCAGCAGTTTCCAGGTTCGAGTCTCACCTGAGCCAGCATTGATATTTATCTCCGCAAAACTCCCCGCCCTGGTCAGCAGTGGACAACGATGGGTTAGGAAAAACCGCTGTATGTCGAATGAGACGTTAAGCCGTGGCGCTGTATGTGGGAGAGCCATACTATGTGAACTTTAAAGAACATATTGAATGGCCTTGACGGTATGCTACCCTATGTATCACAGCTGCTATCCAGTGGGTCCCCTTCCTGCAACCTTTTCTGAGCCCTCGGGGTCTTTGTGACCTGGCCATTTAACCCCTTGTGTGCAAAAAGCGCCGCTCAGAAGTGAAACAACCCAACCCGAAAAGGATGCGGCCTAAAATCTTTTGAAAACTATTCGAATCAGGAAATGCATAACACCAAAAACGTTGAAAAAGAGTGATTTAGTACTAAAACCATTGTTTTTCATACTTTTATAAACTTGCAATAAAATATATCATCAAAACTTTAAGCTTCTAAAAACTACACAACTTCATTTAATCTTTTCTTCTTTATCTGCCTTCAAAAATTGCACATGACCAATAAAATGTTAATTTAACTCCAAAATATATATACATATACAGTACTGTGACATGCATTTTTATGAAACCAAAACAATATGCATAATTGTTTCCACTAATTCTCTTTACCGAACACTTAGCACGTTTATGCTAATAAACACTCTATTTTCTCCATTAGATGAAAAACAAGTGAAAATTACCACAAGAAGAATAATTTTTCAAAGGTATCTCTTTAAGAGATAAAGACCTGGAGAAGAAAGTTTGCAAAGTACAAAAAAGTGCTGTTCCTCCACATATTTCTAGAAGAAGAAGTAGAAACTTAGGTGTTATCTCCATAGGTAAATGCATTTATCAAATAATTAGAAGTAATTAGCATGATTAACCGTGCCATGTTCGAGGATCTGCTGTCCCACATAATTAAGGCTATCTTCTTCGGAGAAGGACACCAGCAGCCATGGAAGCTTTACGATGAAGAGAAAGGAAGGTATTCCCTTAATTACACCCCCAACCTCGCCCCCCTCAACTCAAATGCATTCAGAGTAGCCAAATTAATACTGACGAGGCAAAGATTTTAATCATTTGTGTCTCTTTCTAACTGGCAAAATTAATTTTTAATCTAATTTGTTGTGAAAGGGTGATTATTAAATTTGACACTGTTTTGAAATGAAATTGCCCATTTAAAGTAAGAGTGGGTTTGTCTGTAATTGAGATTTCATGAAATCGTTCGATCAATGTACAGTATTTACATTACAGGGGAAGCTTTGTACTAAGCACGGGATTTTTTTTTTCTTCAACACTTATGCCTGATTGCTTACACTGTTTTATTGTCTATTACAACGTGCCTGTTGTCAGCTGCAACAAAAGAAACCCAAAGAAACGTACAGTAATAGAAAATTTCAATCTTAGAATTTAATTCAAAGCGGTTTCGGTTTAAATCTTATTTATAATAAATACTCTAAATTGACAAATGATAATTTAGGGAAATATATTGGATTGCTTTTATGCTGAGCGGCACATTTTTGGACACAATGGAGTAAATGGGAAATTTACAAGGAACCAAAGACGTATCTTCGAGTCAAATATTGGCTTAACCTGCCCCCCCCTCCCCCACCCCGCAGATGCAGACTTGCCGAGCTACGAACAGGAATGTACCCCGGGGTTGATGGTGGAGGGTGGGAAAGCAACCATGAAAATCCGATCGTCTTTGCAAAATATAAAATTTGGTTATCTGATTTGAAATCAAAACCAGCTGTATTTCTTTAATTTTATTTTAGCCCCATAGTATATGTATGTTCGATACCAAAATTAGATTAGAAAAAAATAAAATTTTTAATCTTGCGTATCCACTGGAATATTTTAGTAATATGCTACCCGAAATTAAATCCTCGACCCTCCCTCACGAAAAAAAGTCCTGGGTTGTGCCTGACAAGAATCCCAAAGGCTCAGAGAAAGTTGGAGAAAAGTATCCACGGATCCACCGAACAGGGCTGGTACTATTCTTCAAATGACAACTGGTCCAATTCCGATTTGTCCAATGCAATTCATCCAAAGGGGGACAATCCGCCCAAAGGATAAGATCTGAAGATCAAGACAAAGGAAAAGATCTGAAGCCAAAGGATAAAATCTTTGAATGTCACGGATCATTTTTCGTTCTTTTATATTTCAAAGTATACCCGTTCCATTCATAAAAGACACTTCTCAGGAATTTTACAATAAGTTAAATAACGGTTAAATTAAAATAAAGAGGCAGTTTGTCCAATGAGACCACTTGTTTCAAGTCGATTGGTTCCAAAGGATTACGCATTCAAAAGTTGGAATAGTCCAAATGATAAAATAATATTATATTTCATGTTCATTATTGCGGATAAAGAAAGTATTTTTATTTAATTTGCACTTAGCTCGTTTTTTTGAAAATTAAACTTTTATGTTATCGCAGGTCCGTTCGTCCTTCTGTGTACACAGTAATCTGGAACCAATCAATCAATTAATTGTTTCCAGATATGGAGAGATGTTTCCTTCTTGCATTGGATGGAACGAAGAGTCTATTTTTTCAGGAGCATATTTTTAGTTCCTGAGCTCTCCAATAATGGAGTGCCCCCTTAACAATTTGTTGCATTTGTAGTTTGGCAATTCAAAGACAAATATATCCAGGAAACGTGCATTTTCACTGCTCTTAGCTGATAAAAAATTCTCTTTTTTATGTAATTTTTTTTCTCCTCATTTTCTCATGAAATTGCAATTATTTATTTATTTATGTATTTAACTGTATCTAAAAAAATTATTGAATGTCCATTGGAATACAAATATAGTACTCGGTCGGAATAAGAAAACCACACATTTCTTGTTCATGTGCTTTATTACTATTTGTCATTTTGATAAGCAAATCAGAGGACGTTACGTTTAATATGGTTTCTCGCATGTACTTATAACTCCTTGATTAAGCAAATTTCCTACCCAGATCAGTAGGGATACCGATGGGCTTGGAAAGACCGCCGTCCGTCGGATGATACGTTAAGCCGTGGCCCCTTGTGCGGGAGAGTCATAACCTGTGCACGTTAAAGAACACACTGCATGGCCTCGACGGGAGTCTACCATCTGTCTCCTAACAACTGTTTCAGTGGGTCCCCTTCCCCCAACCTTCTCTGAGCCTTCGGGGTCCATGTGACCTGGCCATTTAGCCCATGGTGTGCAAAAATGTTCCGCTCAGAGGTAAAACAATCCAACCCAAAATTAAGCATAATTCCTTGATCTTTTTTTACACTTGCTTTATATAGGGTTAAAAGTCGGTTTTGCAGTTTATTATTGAAAAGTTTGCGTTAGTCACCATCATTGCATTTACCATAGTCATATTATGAGAAGCATTAACAATTTTATTGCAGAACAATTTTAACCGCTTTTTACATTGGGCGAATTGTCTCATTAGTTGAACATCTCCTATAGACCAGTCGGCTTTAAAAGTAACATAAAATTTGACGTATCGCATCATTACGTGAATAGTTTGTTTGGGTAGCTTTATCTCTGAGCGGTACTTTTTTGCACAAAATCGGGCTAAATGGCCAGGTCAGAAGGATCCCGAAGGCATATTGGGGGAGGGGACCCACTGAAACAGCTGCTGGGAGACAAATAGTAGCCTCCCATCAAGGCCTACAGCGTGTTCTTTAACATGCACAGAGTATTGCATAACGTCCCATCCAACGTAAAGCGGCCTTTCCTAGCCCATCAGTGTCCCCTACACACGGTGCTTTTTGCGGAGATAAATATCAATGCTGATCCATCTGTGACTCGAACCTGGGAACTAGAGATTATGAGCCTGGCACGTTACCAACTGAGCCACCCCCGCACCGATGTGAATGAGTATTGGATTATCGTACCATTGGAACGAATCAGGATCGGATGAATTGTTCCCTTCGGACCAATGGACATTAGACGAATCAAAAATAAGTCAATTGACATTGCACAAATTTTTCAGAACTCTGCTGAATACTGAATTCCGGATTTCCCACTGAAGAGCTGTTAGCAGACAGATGGAAGCCTTCTGTCAAAGCCATCCAGCGTGTTCCTTAACCTGCACAGGGTATGGTTCTCCTGCACACGGAACCACGACCTAACATACCATCAAGCGAACGGCGGCTTTTACTAGTCCATCGGTGTCCCCTTTCTGATCGAAGTCAGGGAGGTGATTAGCTAAGATAAATTTCAACGCCAGCGCGATTCGAACTTTAAACTGCAGATTACGATCTTGGCGCACTACCGACTGAACTAACCCCCATCTGGCAACCTTCGTGTTACGTGACACGAAGGTTGCCAGATCACTAATTTCTAAAAAAATCGTTGCCAGATATTTTTTCTGAATTCTGTAATCACCCATAGTGTTCGGATACTTTTTTGAGCGACTGTACCTAAGGAGGACTACGATACATTCAAGAAACACTTCTTCCAATCCATAACATAAAGATTTCCTTTGCTGAATATAACTTCCTAAGACTATTGATGACAAGACTATTTGAAAATTCTTACTCTATTTATAAGCATAACAAATGAAGATAATGCGTAATAAGCATAAATATGATGATTCATTTGTTCATAATATATGAGTTAATGGTAAAAATTCCTGTATATTGTAATACGGATATCAAAGCTATCCATGTTACAATTCACAGGGGCAAGTCAAAATTAGCACACAATTCCTTGGCACTTGCATCCTCCAAGTGCAATTACTTGCAGCGTAGAAAGGTCGACTTATTTTTCTTTCATTCTGAATGATAAAGTACCTGATTTTACGAAGAAATGCTTTGAGTTGATAAAAACTTTAAAATAGCGAAATATTTGCGCATCACAGATGACCAAGGGATTAGCGTGCTTGGCTACTGATCAAAGAGACCTGGACTGTAAAATTTAAATGTGATGCGGATATATTACTAATAACATGTGCTCTGAATATATTACTAATAACATGTGCTCTGAATATATTACTAATAACATGTGCTCTGAATATATTACTAATAACATGTGCTCTGAATATATTACTAATAACATGTGCTCTGAATATATTACTAATAACATGTGCTCTGAATATATTTGTATCAGAATATTCAGTTGTATTAATGCATGTTTACTGGTGCCAATATTCTCCATAGGTATAAATAGCTCATAATGCTCCCCTATAATTTGAACTACTAGATATTGCTTCATAGAATGTACAGTCGCTCAAAAAAGTATCCGAACACTACGGTTGATTACAGAATTCAGAAAAAATATCTGGCAACGATTTTTTTAGAAATTAGTGATCTGACATGAAGGTTGTCAGATCACTAATTTCTAAAAAAATCTTTGCCAGATATTTTTTCTGAATTCTGTAATCAACCGTAGTGTTCGGATACTTTTTTGAGCGACTGTACTACCATCATGCATTTCTTAAACAAGTGTGAATCTTACGCTTTTATAGTTAAATTGGTAGAATGTCTAGCACGTAACAAGGATATCCCGGTTTCGAGTCGGGGAAAGGATTTGGTGGTATTATTGGGCCTAGCTGGTTAAAAACTATTGAATTTGAGGGGAGAAGAATACATTAAATGCAAGACGTTTTACATAGCTACCAACTACTTCTTACTCTGTAACGCTATTTATAAGCAGAATAAAAATTTACACAAAGAAATTTTTCTAAGAAATAAAAGATTACATGCTTTATGGAAAAGCGATACTTCAAAAAAAAAAAACATTTTCCATGTTAGAGATAAAGAAAACCAGAGAAAATAACATTCTCTATAACAATGTAGCTATCGTGGAAGCCGTTTTCGCTTCTTCACCAATTTCATACGAGAAATGGATTTGAATTTCTAATGAAGTGAAAAACAGTTCTAGATAAAACTTCGACATAGCAGTTTGGAATTTGACCCTTTTCTTAGTGTCTGAGCACCGAATCCTGTTTGGTTTTGATGAAAGTCAGAGCGGAAAATGGGATTCGCTCAGGTATGGTGATGTGAAAACAGAAGCAGTTCCATCACTTCTTGTGACAAATCAGTGTATTGTTTACGAATTTGCATCCAAAATTTGTCAGGAGGCTTTGACTTAAATTTTTATCTGCATTGGATGTTTCTCTATACCTTGTTTTTTTATATGCAAAATGTCATTGAAAGATGGGGAGGTTGCAATGCTGGTAGAAAATGAACTCGCGATTCGATTGTGTTTTATCTGTCGAATTTTGAAATATGTATATCTGCACCCTGACGCTACAAGTCTACTGGAATATTACAAGCAATGACAGGAAAAATGATTATGATTGGTCCACTTGCGTCAATGGGTTTACTGAAATGCGCAAATATTTCGCAGTTTCTATTTTAAAAATTTTATCAACTCCGAGCATTTCTCCGTAAAATCAGGTACTTTATCATTCAGAATGAAAGAAAAATAAGCCGATCTTTCTATGCTGCAAGTCATCAGTTATGGACGTTGAGTTTCTCAAACTTATTTTGCTGTTACAACTACTAGAAATGAAAGAACTTTTTTATTCCGCCGTATTTGTTCAATATTTTTGTTCAGTATTATGTAGCTGTAGTGATGAATAGCCCATTGGAACGAACTTTTCAAGTTTTGACGAAAGAGAATAGAAAAGTAAAACTGATTCTGCCAACTTTTTGTTAGCATTATCTGCAAACAGTACCCTTCCAGATGACCAAGTGGTTAGCGTGCTTGGCTACTGATCAAAGAGACCTGGATTCGAGCCCCGGGTAGGCATGGATATTTGTGTTGTCTTTCTGCTGGGATCTCGCCTTCCTCATTGTTCTTCTATAGGTGTATTAAATTGACAGGCTCCTGTCCGATTGTGACAAACAGCTGTTTCAAAGGTAATTTTTTTTATCTGTAAATAGTTACAATCAGAAACGGATATGGGAAGGGGGTGTAACGTCCCTCTTTTGTGAATGCTACTACTACTACTACTAATAATAAAAAACCCTCAAGCAACTGTTTGCCACAGGGGTCTGACGGGAGCCTTGTCAATTTATATGCCACAGTAGACGGTCTGTGAGGATGGCGGGTCCTCAACAGAAAAATAATACAAACATCCATGCCTTACCCGGGGTTAGAAACCAGGTCCCTTAGATTAGTAGACAAGAGCGCTAACCACTCGGCCAACCGGGAAAAAATAATTTACCCTATTTTTTTAGAAATTTACTAAGAAACACTAAAACGGAGGGGGAAAAAGTTATACAGTAACGACTTTCCGATATATTTCCGCTCGAACCTGACCCCCCCCCCCCCTTTCACGTGGATTACTTGTCTTCCACTCATTATTTTTTTCTAGATCTGGTTCTGGTTACAGTGTACTCCAACTTAAAACGGAAGAAAATTTTCCTGGACTGAAAGAATATGCTGTTTAATTGCTTCAATGTGCTTCTAGTTTTAAAAGTTTCTGATTTATGAAAAACAAACTCATTGAAAAGGAACACGAAAACAACACGAAAAGTTTAAACCGTGAAGGAATATTTTGGAGAGCAAAGAATGAAAGAAACCATATCTGTGTACAAATCTCTCTCGATAACATTTTCTTTTGAAGTTTGTTTTACTCAGCCGTGGGTCCGTGTGTTTTAAAATCATGCTCTGTGCACGTTAAAGAACGCGCTGGATGGTCTTGACTAGAGGTTTTCATTGTCTCCTAACAGTTGACCAGTCCCCTTCCCTCAACCATCTCTGATCCCTCGGTGTCCTTGTGACATGGCCATTTAACCTATTGTATGCCAAAAAAATGTCACTCAGATGTAAAAACAAACCAATCTTTACCGTGATAAACGCTCACATTGAGAATTTGTAATGGTAAAGGGAAATAAAAACTTTCAGGAACCCATCACCATCACCACCTATCGTTCGATATGCTTCACGATTTATAAAAAAAAATAAAATATCATAAAAATTTTATAAATAAATAGTTCTTAAATGTTTTGTTATAAAATTTTGAAAATATTCCAGCAATGATGAATAACTCCATATATTTTCAAATATGTAATTGTCCTATGGAAAGGATTGATCTTTTTAAAACAACTTGACTCTGATGTAACAATTAATATAATAAATGTTTAATATAATAATATACTTTTCTTAATTTTTTCGAGTATCATCATAACAGAATTTGGCACAAAGATGTTCCCTGATTGCGCACATTGAGAAAAAGCTCTTTTTTCTTTCAATCTTACTCTTCTGAATCTCATAAACCGCAAACTACAGATGAGAGCTCCAAGTCAATATTATAATAAAGCAATTCGCATTTTTTTTTAAATATCTACTCCTATCTCTCACGCCATTTGAAGTCCCGAGCTCATAGGAACGAGACGTGATGACAATATTACTTCCGACTGAACACGAGGTGACGTTGTCATAATTCATGTCTCCGCAGTTCTTGTCTTTTTATGAACTCTTAGTCTCCTCTGTCGTCCACGTCCGTTTCTGCTAGCGGCTCTACAACGTCAAATGGAAGGAGAAGACAAATAGTCCCGGGCGGAAACCGTACTTCCGTCGCTGGCCAGGAAACTGGGACTGTCAGATGGGATACAATTACAGCCGATAGCAACAATTGCTGTACGAATGGAGATTGTTTTTTATCTCTGTAATAAATGGCTCCGAAGATTATTCCGATTTCAAACACAATTATCTCTTTTTTTCTCTCTTGTTGTCGAAATTTTACTCGAGTTTCAAGTGCAAATGTGTTCTTTCTGCCTGCTTTAGAGGTTGTCACTAACTGTTTATTTGTAACTGAATTAACTAGATAGAGCACGACAGAATGGAAGTTTCATTTTGTGAACAAAAGTAATGGAAACAATTTCTGCCTTTATTACTTAGATTAGATCATCTTTGTTTAGTGAATGAAAGGTTTTGTGCTTGTTGCTAAAAGTAACAGAGAGAGTAACAGAGTGCAAGAGACGGTTCAAAATGCTACGAAATTAAATACTTTGCTTATTTGATAGGAAAAGTTTGTCTTGAAAATATGTTGGGTTTTTTAATCGAAAATCTACAGCGAAAGAAAATGTTAAATAATACCACAGAAATGAAAAAAAGGTTTTGAATCATCTCTCCGTGAAGCACCAATAGATAGAGTTTGTGACGTTAAACTTCAAATGGTACAGTCGATCAAAAAAGTATCCGAACACTGTGGTTGATTACAGAATTCGGAAAAAAATATCTGGCAACGATTTTTTTAGAAATTAGTGATCTGACAACCTTCTTGTACGTACACAAAGGTTTCCAGATCACTAATGTCTAAAAAAATCGTTAGCAGATATTTTTTCTCAATTCTGTAATCAACAAATAGTGTTTGGATATGTTTTTGAGCGACTGTACAAGATATGTAATGAAGGAAGAAAGTTTTAATTGAACGATGCGATCTTTTAGTTGCAAGGGTTATGTTTCTAAAAGCTATACACAAAATTAATCAATCGATCTGTGATGTTTTAAAACTTAAAACAGCTATCTTAGTAAATAGCATTTTACCATAAAACATTCCTAAAAAAATATTGATTTCCCCTAATCAACTAGTCGTGCCCTCAAATATTTGCGCCCTACACCTTGCAAACCACTGATGTAGCACTACTCTATAGTTTCTGCGTGGCAAATGCAACCTTCCCCTAAGGTATAAATGTTCTTGATTTTATGATTTACATAAAATGTTACTCTTTAATTCTTTGCATTTACATATACAGGGTTGATCATAGCAAGCTCTAAGAGTGCATAAGAACAAAGGTTACATATACATTCCTTATAAATAGTACATACAGTTAATAGAGAAAATTGTAGAAACACTTAAATAGAGTAACAATGTTAGTAAAACTCGAGCGATAGTTGGTGTAGCTTATTCGCAGGAAACGTTAAATATACATATATAGTTACAAATAATTGCTATACGTCGGATAGCATTAATATATAAGAAGTCCTGATATATATATAATTGCAAATGCTAATTAATATTAGGTTAGGAAAGAGGTACTTTTATACTCTTATCTTTTTTAAAGCCCATTTTGGGGTCTTAGATTTAAGTTTTGATAGCCTACGAATGGATAACAGTTTTCTAGGCAAAGAGTTTGGAACTGTATAGGTTTTGATGCTTTTTACCGTAGTTATTGCTAAAATTTGGGTTTCAGTAGTAATATTTGCTACTTAAATGGGTGTTGATCGCGTGATCTAAATTTATTTTGTAATCCCTTTTAAAAATAACTAAGAATTATAGCATATCTTCCACAGGTAACAAATTGTGGTCTACAAATCAGTTTTTATTGGAAGACTTAGTGGTTCATTTAACTGTCGACGAAATTGATCTTAGTATTAAATTTTACAAGTTGCTGATTTTTTTTTAAATGTGTTTTCAAAGTATTGCCATTTTTGTAGAACAAATTCTTATTTGCTTATACATATTGACTACATTGGACATGCACAGACCCGGATCTATAAAAAATATAACGGAAAGGGACCGAATTTAAAGGACTCTTAAAAACGGTGTGTGTCTGTGTGTAAAATCGTATAAAGGTAAAAGGGTCAGGCCAAGAGACTGGATTTCCATTACAATGTAACATTTTCCCCTTCGTTTTAGATGTGTTAAAAATTTCATGAAAAATGCGGGAAATATGCACAGGTTTAATAAATTTTCGCCTCCATTACACTAATTAGCATTCTCAAAAGGAAGTAGGGACATGCCCTCCCCTAGATTCAGCCCTGTCACATATTCCTAATCATAGCTTTAAACTTCACAAGATGGATCAGTCCATGGAAGTTCTTAGGACGAATGCCAAACAATCGTCATTCTATCTACAATATAGCTGCCATTTTTGTTACTCAAAAAATTGATTTTTGATTGAATTAATTTTTTTAGGGCTACATACCAAATTTCTTCTTTATACGACGTTTCCTTCAGACAGAAGATTTATAGAATTTACCTTTTTCTCGGAGTCCTTTTTATACACATTGGACAGGATGTTTGGTCTTTTTTTTACCATCCACACATGACCTTGGTTGGCATTTGTTAATTTTTCATGAAGTTTTGAAAATAAAGCTTTTTATTTTTGCTTTTGACTGCTCTGTCAAGTACACCGTAGAAGTTTTCTAAGGAGCTGACATCACATCTCCGTAGAAACCAAGACAGACATCACAAATCGCTATCGTTCAACTATATTTGCGAAGCATCTCGCTGGATGAATAGTAATTTCATCACACATAAAGTGTCCGTCAATAACAGTGCCACATGGCATGGGACATATGGTCTTCCAAGAGGCAAAGGTATTCTTTATCACTGTGTCTGTCGCACAAAATGAGCAGCAGGTTCAAGTCATGCTCCATAATATACTAAAGGCTTAGACTGTCTAAGAGAAGCATGCGTCATCCCTTGCTTCGTAAGTGTTGGCGCCACACACCCGTCTGTCATCTTTATGTAACGGGGAGAAGCGGGATTCATTGAACCTGTCAGCACCTGTCTCGAGTAAATGTCTACTACCGAGACTTTTTTTGCGCCACTGGGTCGTTTCCATTAGTTTATCATGGGATGGGAAATCAGCGAGGAGTTACCAACTATCAAAGTGCATTTCCTGACATATCTTCCACATGGTGCTTCTGGATATAAGATTGTCTATGCCAGCCTTCCCAACTGGGGTTCAGCGAGAGGGCGTGATTGAAAAAACATAAATTTTGTTTTTTGAATTCACGCGGCGCGCAGTGGTGATCAGTGACCGAGCATTAGGATCATTTGGTGGAGGAGGAGAGGGGAACCACACAAAAATAGTAGGCGATTAAGTTGGCCAAAATAAAGAAATCCACCGAAAATATCATTCTCTACTCAAAAGAGCATTGACAGTTATTATTGGATTATTATATCTACAACTTACTGATCGCGCTAATGTACCGTGAGCTGTAGATATAATAATTTTTATACAGGGGTTCCCTGAGACCTAAAAATTATTTCAAGGGTTCCTCCCGGTAAAAGCGTTGAGAAAGGCTGGTCTAAGAACTGATTCGATATGACAGGTTCATTACACTAGACTTTCTATTTATGCCTACAGTCCTGGTTAATGTAGGGAGGAGGTCAGCTCAGGTTAGTTCCGATAGATATCTGCAGTTCCCAGATTCGAATCCCAACCGTTCCAGCGTTGAGATTTATCTCCGCTAAACCCCAACCCTGCCCTCGGTCAGAAAGAGGACACCGATGGGCATGAAAAGGTCATCGTCCGTAAGATGAGGCGTTAAGCCGTGGTACAATGTACAGAAGAGTGCACATTAAAGAACAAGCTAGATGGTTTTGACGGAAAGCATCCAACAGTCTCCTAACAACTGTCCAGTGGGTCTCTTTCTTCCAACCTGCTCCAAGCCGTTGGAAGTTTTGTGACTTGGCCATTTAGCCCAATATGTGGAAAAAAGTGCTACTCAGAGGTAAAGCAACCCAATCCCTGACTTATGGTCGCTCTGCAGAACAAGCTACAGATGAGAGCTCCAAGTTTTCTTCAATATTATTTCTGACAACTGTTAGCTAACTGGCTAACAGCCGGTTCTAAACGGTTGGATGCATCTAGGAAGCGATGTCCGTTATAATTCTCCGCAGATGAAAACCTTTGACACCCATAACTATCATGGTTTGATGAATTGTTTCCCCATAAAATCGATCACGAAGAATTAATATCCTCCATAATTTTTCCTATGTATCTTTCCAGCTTCGATACATATGCATCTAGGAATCATTTTGTGAGGTAGTATCGGTGATATATGTCCCTGCGTCATGTAACGTCTTACTGTGACCCTATTTTGCATGCGCCGAAGCAGTGCTTATTACAGCAGAAGAGAAATCTTTTGGCCAATATAACGTGCGTATAAAAAGTAATTTCAAAGTACCGTTACAATTTCAAACACCTGAAACTACTTTGTTTATCACACTGAAAGAAAATAAGTGATATGAAAATGAAGCAAAATACATCAATTTTGCAGATGTTCTATATAGGCATTAAAGTGATGCCTATGCAGTAGACAATCCCAAAGAAATTCAATTTCTTTGCACAATCTATAAAGCACATGAAGAATTATTTGAGCGACAGCGATAATAATCCTGTATTTCTATTCGTTGATGGATTGTGGTTATGGTGCATGATAAACTGCATATTTTATGAAACCCACAGAAATAAATCGAGTAGAGTTATGTAGGCTTCTTTATGAAAGCCACAGCAATAAATATAAAGGAGTAGTGTAATACTACTCTTTTTGTGTTATTTGTTCTATTTGGGTCATCAATGTCTATTTTGGTTTAAAGAAAGTTGCGTAACGTAGCTTTTTTAAACCAAAATAGACATTGTTTTTTTTCTGCACCTGTATAATTTACGATTTCTGATTTTCTTATAACATCGCTTCCAATGGATAACAAACGTTATAGATTTCTGTTTATGATCATGCCACTTTTTTTCCTTGTTTCTGATTAAAAATTCAAAAAACAAGAGAGAAGTGTCCACTTCCATTTTCCTCTCTCTCCTGAAGAGGCTTTTGGTAACACTCGTTGTTAAATGTGCGTGATACCAATCAGGGAAGTCATCGGTTCGCTTTTTAGTTGAAAGAAACTTTTCTTAACATTTTGTCAAAACTATACTGTTATGCATTTTATAGTTTTATTTTAATTCCTCCTCTCTTGCATTTCTGATTCTTATTGTTAGTGATGTCATCCAACCGTTTAGAACCGGCTCTGTTGGCCAGTTAGCTAACAGTTGTCAGAAATAATACTGATTTCCGAAATGATTGTTTAAAAATTGAAAAAAAAACAAAAAACAAAAGGAGCAATTATTAATTCTGAAACAAATATACGTATATACTGTATACATAGAAACTTTAGTATTTGCTTATTTTTTATGAGTCTTGAACAGATGATTCCTCTAAGTGCAAAATATTACTAATTTCCGAACCGTTTTTTTAAAAACTGCAAAAATAATAAAAAAAATAAGAAATATAATTAACAATGGGAACAATTATTAATAACGAAACAAATACACGTTTCTGTAGAAACTGTAGTATTTGCTTATTTTTTTATGACTCTTAAAAAGATGATTCCTCTAAGTGCGTTTTATTTCGTTGTTTGTTGAAAATAACATTAATAGCTATTATTCTAGAGTAGGGGTTCTCAACGTTGGGTATACGTACCCCCTTTAGAGTACGCGGTAAAATCTTTTGGGATACGCCGTGAGAGCTCAAAAGTCGCTAGATATATGTTATATATATATATGTTTTATTTTATTCCCATTGTTATACTCTAAAACTACAGTTTTACCTATCTATACAAGGGGTACGCCAGTTACATGCACATTTCCAGGGAGTACGTGAAGCATAAAAGGTTGAGAATCACTGTTCTAGGGAATCGGTTGTTAATAAATTGGAATGATGCCACTATTTGTTATAAATTAAGAGCATTATTCCTTAACTTGTTAGATACACATTCATCAACTTACAGTAATATGATTTTGTAGAGAAACTCTGTTACAGAGAGCGGGAAATTATTCATTGTGTACTTACACCTGTCCCGTAGCATTATGTTCCCAGGTTCGAATCCTCAATAGACCAGAGTTGAGATTTTCTTCGCTTACTTTCGGCTCTGCATAAATTTAAAAAGTGATACTGATCGTCATGGAAAGACTGATATGGAACGTTAAAGACACTGCTCTTGTTTAGGAGAGCAATAACCTGTTCACGGTACAGACATGCAGGATGACCTTGATGGAAACTTCCATCTGTCTCATAAACGCTGTCCATACCCGTTTCTTTACCCACTCTGAACCCTTAGGGTTCCTTGTGACTTAGCCATTTAGCTGGTTGTGTTCACCAAAGAGTGGGTCAAGAGTGGATGAGTCAGTAGCGCGTCAGGTCCAATCGAGTCCCAACTGTGCCAGAATTGAGAATTATCTCTTTTAACCCCTATCATGTCCTCGGTCATAAAGGGGTTGCGATAATTATTTTGGATGGCAAGTTAAGCAGTGGCCTCATGTGCAGAACGGGACGGTAGACTACCATCTGTCTCCTAATAGCTGTTTACTAAGTCCCCTTCCCTGAAATTTTCTGAACTCTTGGGTAATGGCCATTTATCTATTGTGTAAAAAGAAAGTGTCGCTCAGAAGTAAAATAACTCACTCAACAAAACCGCTTTTTAGGGGTTATAAGAATCCGGATATATTTCACAATTCATCCTTGTTATATAATCACAAGCACGAACAAATATTGTTTACACATTGTTGTTTTTAAAATAAATAAATACCCCGTCAAGCACTGCTTGCCGCAGAGGTCTGAATGAGCCTGTCAATTTATATGCCATAGTTGAAGATCTGCGAGGATGGCAGGACCTCAGCAGAAAAACAGCACAAACATCTATGCCTTACCCGGGGCTCGAACCCAATGAGATATATGATCAGTAGCCAAGCGCGCTAATCATCGGCCAAAAGCTTGAATCAGTTAAATAACAAAAATTGCATATTGTTGCTACAGATGAACGCGCAACAATAAAATCAGAACTGATGTGTCATTTGACACTCATGTTATGCTTCAGCGTGAGAATTACGTCACTAACTTATTGGAACAGACAGACATAAAATAATGACAAAAAAAGAATATTAAGAAATTTTTAACAGTAAGAAGTATTGACTTGTCTTTCTCTTAGTGAAGTTAGTGTGATATGAATTTAAGTGAAATCGTACATTATATTTTATTTACCCTGAAGTGAGGGTTATTCAAAATACATGACAATCATAAATTCTCTGTAGGAAGAGTTCATTGTCTGATGCGTAGGCCAATATAACGTGCGTATAAAAAGTAATTTCAAAGTACCGTTACAATTTCAAACAACTGAAACTACTTTGTTTATCACACTGAAAGAAAAATAAACGGTTAAGGCAAAGTTTAATTCTATTTGTTAACGGTTAAGGCAAAGTGTAATTCTATTTGTGATGAGAAACTAACAGGAAAAGCAAAGAGGATCTAGGTTAGCATAATGTAAAAAGAATTGGTAAGCGAAACCTTGGTAACTTTTAAGTATTTCGACAATGAAACTTGCGTTGCTTGTTAAATATTTAAATAAGGTTCATTTGAGCTTTAAGCAGATATTGAAGGAATTGTAATACAAATATTTGAAGCATGGTTAAGAGATGTATGAAATTAATTTTATGGTTTGACTTCATACTGATGAATACAGGAATTTGCATTTAGATGAAATTATTATGTATTTGCGGTCTTATACCTTTATAATCAAATTATTTCATTTATCGTTTAGTTGGTAATCATTTTTTTTATTCACGCTCAGTTTTCTATTTAAATTTTGTAATTAAACTTAATAAAACAAAATTAAAAAAGCAGGAACGCAAAAAAAGTATAACAATAGATTTTGCAGCGTAAAGTAATATGAATATGAATTTCACAACAATGAAAATAAACAATATTGATATGGAAATAAATCCTAGTTCGCAATAATACTGAATTTTAATAATACAGTTTGCGTCTCATTGTTGAGACTTTTTTGTGGAATTACCGATTTTTCTCTTTCTGAAATCTGCATCATTCTCATATTAAGAATAATCAATATGTGCTTGTAACAGATCCCAACACATTGCGCATTTGCTAGGTCTTATTATTGCGTATCAGTCGAATAAAAAAGTTCCAAGTGAAAACGTTTATCGTTTCGCAATAATCAGTTTCTTTTGAGATTAGTTCCTTTTTTTTTTCGATATTATTGATCCTTTACCATGAAAGGTAGAGCTCTCTAAAGAGAGAAACGCATTTCATCAACAAGTCTTCTTTCTTCTCGGAAATAAAATGCAAATCAAGCCTTTTTATAGATCAGCGTTCATTATTCATTAGTTATTTTATAGGATGATAATACCTCTTTTCAAGCCACTGCTTTTTGGCAACAGATGACGTATTGGATTTCATCTCGACGTTTGCAGATTCAGCAAAGGAGTGATTTCAAAAGACGTATAGAAGTGAATGTAATTTCTCATCGATTTTGCTTCTGCCTTTTCCTTCGTTTCTCTTACTTTGATTTCATTTCGAAGCCAATGAATGTGTTTAATATTAAAAAGCAAATGCGCCTGTTACGCAGACAGTTCGGAAAAACTTGTTTCAGAAAAACATTTTTTTTAAAAGTAAGCTAGCGTGTGTTGCTTTACTCTCAGATCGTCTAGATTAGAATGCAAGGGCCTCGCCATGGAGGTTATAAATGGTAAATGATTGATTTTTGGGTGATGCGCCATCACGTATTTAAACGATTTCTCTCTCTGTGCTGTAGTTGCGATAACATGACAAAAGAGGATGACTTTGTCCATTCACCGTAATAAAATCAGAAATTCCAATCAGATCTAGATTGGCAGGTTTGCACCTAACCGGGGGAGGAGAGGGTTTATCACAAGTGAAATCATCTCGTACATGTATCGAAAGAATTAAATTTTATATACATTACAGTGTTTAGGGTAAGGATGCTAAGACGGTAGCGTACCATGCTCATGATCTGCAGTTCTCAAGTTCGAGTCTTAACTGTCTCGGCGTTCATATTTATCTCTATTGAACCCTCACCATGCTCTTGGTGAGAAAGGGGACACCTATGGACTTGAAAAAGTCACCGTCAGTTAGATGGAAATGTTAGGCGGGATTCCGTGTGTAGGATAGCCACACCCTGTTAACGTTAAAGAACCCGTTGGATGGTCTTGACGGGAGCTACCATCTATTTCCTAACACCTGTCCAATGGTGTCCCTTTCCCGCAAACGTCTATCAGCCCTTGGGTCTTTGTGGCTTGGCCATTTAAACCACTGTGTGACAAAATAATCCAACCCTTAGTGCGGGATGTAAAAAAAAAATAAAGAAATGATGTTACTTCACCGAAGTTGACGACGCGATAGCTGCTCTTAAGAAATGCATAAAATGTTTTTTTCCAGATATTTCCTACTGTAAAATAGGAAAAGATGAAAAGTAATTGAAGTAGAGTTTTACATTACTTATGAGCTGTTTTAGTAGGATATAATTCAATAACGAATAGAAACTGAATAAAACAGACATTTTTTTATTAGCCATTTCTGTTTGTCGGGACATTTAACTTAGTTTCCAAATTGCCTCAAGGCGAGCGTTTTTCATTCTCACAAAGTACCAAATATAGAGATCATCTTCGATTTCCCCCAAATAGGGATCATGTGAATGATTTGGAGAAGATATACTTTAATTGAAAGTTTCAACAAAAGAAACGATTTGCAAACTACGGGAAAGTGAATTTGATTACTACCTCTAACTTTCACCAAACAAATGGGAGTTACAAATTGAATGTTGTCTCCTGTGATACCCTCCGCAAAACTCTCTTCCCTGCCTTCGGTCAGTAGGAGATATCTATGGGATTGGAAAAGCCGCAGCCCATCGAATGGGACGTTAAGCTGTGCTCTCTGTCTCCTAATAGCTAAAGAACACGCTGGATGGCCTTGACGGGAGGCTTCCATCTGTCTACTACCAATTGTTCAGTGGGTCCTCTTCCACCAACATCCCCTGAGACCTCTAAGTCTCTGCGACCTGACTATTTAGTCCATTTTGTGCAAAAAGTGTCGCTCAGAGGTAAAACAACCCAATCTCTGACTCCCAAAAAATGGCTTCTCTGGTACACAGAACTAGAAGACTGCAATTTAAAATCTCTCAGCTGGCATTTTGCTGTTATCCAGAACTACTCCAAAGTAGACAAGCCTTTACAGAGTGTTTTGGGGTTTGCTTAGTCAGTAACGTACCAGACTCATAATCTGCAGTTTCCAGGTTCGAGTCTCAACTGTGCTTGCGTTGAGTTTATCGAAGCCAAACCCCACCCTTCCTTTGGTCAGAAAGGGGACACTGATGGGATTGGAAGGGCCGCCGTCAGTCGGATCGGACATAAGCAGTGGTCCCATGTTTAAGAGAGCCATATCCTGGGCACGTTAAAGAACATACTGGATGTATTGACGGGAGGAATCCGTCTCCTAATAGCTGTCCAATGGGTCCCCTTTCTCCAAACTTCTCTAAACCCTTAGCGTTCTTGTGATCTGCCTATTTAACCCATTGCTTGAAGCAAAGGTGCCGGTAGGAGATAAGCAACAACCAACCAACTTCAAAAAGTCATAAACAACCACCAGTTTCAAAATCTAAACATTAGCAAACAAGGCATGTTCGTTACACAAGCACAAAAGTCCCAATGCTAAATCAAGAACTGCTTTCTATTAGATGCATATTACAATAGTTCATTATTCATATTCAAATGATTTAAATATGCTGATGGATCCGAGAGCTGGTCCAAAGAGCCAATATTAAGAAGCGGACAAATTCTCACCTCCAGCAAATTTTAATCAAGCAATTAATTTATTTTTGTCTGTTCCATGTCCTTATCTTGATGGCATTTAAAATTGAATAGAAATTTATTTTTAAATGAAATATGAATAAAATTAATACAGAAAATAAATTTACAAATGATGACCACGATTAACAAAATGCGTTAAATATTTACTTTTATGATGCATTAAAACAGTCTCCATTACCTGCAGTTAATTCAGAAATTTATGGCACCGTATTCATAATCTATTATAAATGGTATTATATTACAAACTACTAATTAATGATACAAATACCTCAGATTGTTGAATGAGAAAACTAATTCTATGCGTTCAATTCTCTTTATTTTAAGAATATAAAACTATACTTTATAAAGCAGGAAATGCAAAGTACAAACCGCATATCACAGAGCATTTGTTAGTTACCCATTACACTATTTTATTCATTACATTCATACGATTTAAATTGCTTCGTTTTAGAAACCTCCCACATATTTAATGCAATTTATGACAACAACTATTCATTTAAAGATGAGGGTGTGTAAATTAGACGCCCTTATTTAGACACCAAGAGGCAAGATGATAATGCTGCGTTTGACCATTTGTTCAGACCCACATGCACACACACACACACACATCCAGCCTCTTTCTCTTCTTGAATCTCGCGACTCCCATCACCTGTGATGTTGCCGTTAATGAAGTTATGCTGGGAGCTGTTAATTCTCCCAATACCACTTCTGGTTGCAAATAATGATTGTGGACTGGGAATTAGCTTTGTGCCTGAGAGCAGCGTCTCACTAAAAACTTAATTACTTAACACTAAAGGCATTCTTGAGTGATAAATTAAGTAATATCCAAGGGATTTCCGGTCTGCTATGTGTGGAAACAATACTATCTAAATTGCACCAGTCGTAATTTATTTCAAAAATTCATTTAAAACAGTATATGTGGTAATGATACGAATATCCATCAACATATGCAGTCACTATGGTCCACAAATGTGAAAATCCTGACACAGACTCATTTGAAATACAAGAGCAAAAAAAAAAATTGTAGTGAATTTTTTTGTTTTTTAATCTGAAATTTTAGGAACTTTTATTGTATTCGAATTTTATGGATAGGAAAACAATAAGACATCTGACTTGTATTCAGTATTGGTATTAACAAACCAATTCAGTTTCATCGCGAAATTTAATTCAATTTTGAACACTGTCTGCTACGGAAAGAATTCTTCAGTTTTCTGATAGAAAAATGATCGAAACTTGAATTGCGAATTTGAAAGGATTATTGGATTTAATATATTAGAAGTTCGGGCTTCAATTTGTGCATAATTTATATATCTCTAACAACAATATTTTAACAACAACATATATATTTGTTGTTAAAACGGAACAGCTTACTTTAAAGTTTAAATTTTTGGTTGAAATCAATTAGCAATCGCATATAATGTACTATTTTTAAACTAATTTTTATTACCAAAGAAGTTTAATCATATTCATAACTTATTTTAACAATGCTTTTTGTTGGATTTTAAAGTTATCATTCCTCTGAATTTTAATTTCATCAAAACTTCATTATTAAGCCTAACAGGTAACGTTCTGGGTTTTAATTGTAAAAATGGTACGGACAACTACACCATTTCTGTCTGAAACCAGACGTTTACGGTGTCAATAGCGTTTGAACTGAAGCTTAACTAAACTGCACTTTATCAAACTTAATTCATCATCATCATCATCATCATCATCCTCAAGCAGCCATGGGCTACGGAGGTCCAACCAGACCGTGCAATTTAGTTCTCCAAGCAAGTCAATCCTGAGCTACATCTACTGCATCTGGCCACTGCACACCAATTCTAACAAGGTCCTGTTTGACATTGTCTGCTCACCGCATCCTAGGTCTCCCCTTCTTTCTGAGGCCCTTAGGCACACTGTTCATAACCCTATTCGCCAATCTATAATTATTCATACGGGCAACATGGCCAAACCAACGGAGTCTCTCTCTGCACAATATGCTGCTTAAAGGAGGTTGCAAACTCCTTTGCCTAACCTCATCATTAGTTACAAAGTTGAACCATCTAATGCCCAAGATACTGCGTAAGCATCTGGAATCAAAAGCATCTAGTTTCCTGTTATCATGTTTACAAAGTGTCCAAGTTTCACTACCATAACTAACCCTAGAAAGAACCAAACTATTATACAGCCTAATTTTAGTCTTTAGGTGTATACGCCTATTTCTCCACACTCTCCATAGATTTTTAAAAGTCCCGGCAGCAATCCCTATTCGTCTGTTAATCTCATGCCGCACATCACCATTATCTGTTACATAGCTCCCAAGATAATTAAACTGTGACACCTGCTCAAGACTGCAACCATTCAGATTAACTGAATCACAGCCTGCCTGACCAATTTTCATCACTTTAGTTTTCTCTCTGTTTATAACCAAACCTACTCTACTACCAGTCTCATCAACAGCTCGAATGAAAGAGTTCATCTCATCAACATCATTTGCCAAAAGGGCTAAATCATCAGCATAATCTAAATCAGAAATTTTCGTATCTCCAGCCCATTTAAGGCCAAAATCTTTCCCTTGAAGTGAATTTCGCATAACATAATCAATAACCAAGCTAAAGAGAAAAGGAGACAAAATGCACCCTTGTCGAACACCAGAAGTAATGCTAAACCAATTGCTGCAAGCCTTACCAACTCTCACACACGACTCAGTGTTATTATAGAGAGCTTTCATTATGGTAACTAACTTGTCTGGTATACCATATGATTTCACAATCAACCACAAATTATGACGATCAACAGAGTCGAAAGCCTTTTTGAAATCAACAAAGCTAGCAACCAAAGGTTTCTGAAACTCTAACATTTCTCAAGAATCTGCCTAAGTGAAAATATCTGATCCACACATCCCCTACCACTTCTGAATCCACATTGCTCATCACGCAATTGACTGTCAACCAGATTCTTAATTCTATTAATCACAATCATGGAAAGAACTTTACCTGGAACAGAGAGTAGGCTAATACCCCTATAGTTATCACAAGAACTGCGATCACCTTTTTTGAAAATAGGGATAACAATAGCTCTGGTAAAATCCTTAGGAACCATGCCTTTATCATAAAAGTTATTCAGAATTTCAGTCATCCAAGTGGTAACCGAAACATTTCCAGCTCTAAGCATTTCGGTAGTAATTTCATCTACCCCTGGGGATTTATGAAGTTTAAGTTTAGAAACAGCCAAAATAACTTCAGATTGTGTTATAGGGCCAACATTAAAGCCACCAATGCATCTATCATCATTGCAAACAATGGGAATAGAACTAACCGCATTGTTCAGAATATCACTGAAATGCTCAGCCCACCTAGCCATGACAGAATCCTCACCTTCTATAACCTTACCTTGTTTATCCTTCAATCCCTGTATACCTGTCCGTTTTCTACCACACAAAACATTAACTATCTGGTACAGCTCTCTGCTGTTGTGCTGTCTAACTGCTTCCTCGGCTTTGTCAGCCAAACCATCAAGCCAAAGATTCTTATCAGCAGCTAACTGATCTTTTACACGTTTATTAAGCTCTCTGTAATGCTTTCTATTAGTACTAGTAGGGTATTGATTAAGGACATTCCTGCAGTTCTTTCTTTCTGAAATAAGCTCAAGTGCCTTATCACTCAGATAATTCTGTCTCTTCTGCTCCTTTTTTCCTAAAAGAGTACTGTTAGTGTCCAAAAAAGCCTGTTTAAAATGATCCCATTCTTCCTCAACTTCTGTAGTAAGCATACTATGACTGTCATAACGACTAAGTAACCTATCATGGTAAGCTTTGGCTATAACTGGGTCTTTCAGAGCTTCAGTATTAAAAGCAAATTTTTTAACCCTAGCACAACACTTTTTAAGTTTAAGTTGTAAGACACTTTTAACAAGGTAATGTTCAGATCCAATTTCAGCTCCCCTATATGCCCTGGTATTTCTAACAGAACTAGGCCATTTGCTGTTAATTAATATATAATCAATCATATTCTTATGCAGCCCATCAGGTGAAACACATGTGTATTTATGTATGTCGCGGTGTTTGTAATATGTGTTAGTTATTCTGAAACCATTGAGTTTACTTACCTGTAGGAGACGTTGCCCATTGCCATTGCAGCTACCAATACCAAAAGGGCCTATTACTCCTCCCCAAAGGTCAGAGTCAGTACCAACTTTGGCGTTGAAGTCACCAAGAACAAGGGTAATATCTCCTTTCTTGACAGAATTCAAAATATCCTGAAGTTGTTCATAAAACCTATCCTTCTCATCCACATCGGCATCCTCAGTGGGGGCATAACAGCAGATAACATTCAGGTCTTTAACGCTTGCTAAAAGTCTGTGCGTAAAGTTTCGTGCTGAAAGGTTTCTTACAGCACGAAATTTTGCTGTAAGAAACCTTTCATTAATGCAGTCATATCCTAGAAGAGCATCACTAGCGTGTCTGCTGAGAAGCAGACCCACGCCTTGGTGATGCTTATTGTCGTCCCTCCCTGAAAAGAGAAATTTAAGATTATTTTTAAGAATCTAACCTTTATCTGTCTATCTGGTCTCTTGCAAGCGGAGAATATCTAAATTATGATGGTGGAATTCTTGTGTGAGGACATCAAGAGAAAAAGCTCTGTGCAGAGTCCTCACATTCCAACTACCTATGGAGAGAAAATGGTTAGTGGGATGTATAACGAAACTATGTTTATTGAGAGAGGGAATGCCGACAATATCAAACAGCCCCCTAATCGCAGACATGGGGCAAAGACCCGTTCCCCCACCACTAAAGGCTGAAGCCATCTACACTGGAAGATTTCCTCCAATGTAGAATTTGACGATGCCAATAGAAGCAAAGAGTTCAGGTGCCTGCGATGACTTCTGCTCAGGATTATCCACCAGCTGATAAACATATCCTGTGAATCTATTCACTTGGGGCTGTCAACCCACAAACAAACAGAAAACACAGCGGAAGATTCCCTCCACAGAAGCCCACCAGTGAGCAAAATCAGGTTCCATAATCAAGCTCAGAGCCATAATTCCGTTCAGGTTGGTCAGCACCAGGACCCTGTGTGGTTGACCACTCCTCAGAAGGGTAGAAAAAAAGAAAAGTAGCCATAGTTGTCAAGATTAGTAGGCCACACTAATCTGGCAGCCCTCCCCTTCCGTTCACTTCCACAAGAGAGTATCTCTTTTGAAAGGTATTAACGGTCTGCACCACGAGAAGGCGGGGTCGGACATTAGGTGCTAGGCCTGGCCGGTTCTATGCATCATCACAGGGGATTGGTGCATTATTAATGTTATACATATACATTTTGAATTTACACAAAATAATTGCATGTTTAGATTGAAGATATTTTTTCAACGTATTTATTCATATATTAAGGAAGATATAACTCTGAATTTAACGTCCACCAATTTTTAGAGGAAATATTGTCTTGAGCCGTGTGATATACGAACCCACGACCTCCTCCAATGACATGTCAGGTGCTGTGGATCACTGAGCTACCGGCCGCCGATCAACATCTCCTCTAATTGATGCTATGAACTTTCTACCAACAGTAACATCATTCTCCGTGATTAAAGAAGGTATTATCCCAGCTGCACTCACTCTGCTTCAAGAAAGAGTGACAAGAAACAATGACAAGCATATCATGAAGATGAAAAGTATATTCTGAAACACGGAGAATTGTGCATTGTTGGTAGAAAGGACTGCCGGTAGCTCAGTGGTATGAACTATTTCTTGTAGATAGATCACCTGACATGTTATCAGGAGGTTCCTTGCATATTACACAGGCATTCTTGAATGATAAATCCCACACAGTTTAAGACAATTTTTCCCCTAAAATTGATCGACGTTAAATTCAGAGTGATATCTTTCTTAAAACTGCTTGTTTTATTTGACATACCAAGACAATCTTGATAGTGCTAATATTGAGAATACATATATATATATACACATATATTGACCCTTCATAACTCGTCTCTCAAGTAAATGGGATCACACCGCTGTTTATTAAGAGAGCAGTCTTCAAAATGTTTGACACACTTTCACAAGGGATAAAATGATGCACAAAGGCTATATGACATTGAGTGTAGTATTATCCCTGATAGGAAAACAACAGTAACTGAAGATCTAGGTCATCATACTGGCAGCTGGGACACATCTCACGATAGTCCCGCTGCTGTGATGGAATGAAAATTTCGACCCAAAAATGAGCATAGATGCTTTATAATTAACTTGAAGAGACTGTGAGAGATATAACTGCCGCATGTCGGCTTAGCAAATGCAGATTTTCTCAAGAGACATAATTCTGTCGCAAAAATTATTCATCAAGAAATAGTTCATACTTACCAACTAAGTAGAAAATTATTGCCGAGAAAATTTAATTCCTCGTTAACGTGAAGCAGTTATTTAAAAGAAAACTCATAAATATATTGAGGTAAGACCAATAATTACTGAAGTCATGTCTCACAATAAGAGTCATGTAGAGAGTGAATTTTTAGAAAGAAGACAAGAAATGATAATATGCGTTTCAGTTCCATGTGACGAAGATATCAGTAAAATAGAGGAATAAATAAAAATAAATATTGAACGCAGTTTCCGAATTCTTACTCGCTTCTTAGACTAAAGTATGGGCTGGGGTTGGCTCAGTCGGTAGCGCGCCAGACTTGTAATCTGCAATTTTTAGGTTTGAGTTCCACCTGGTTCAGTTTTGAAATCTATCTCCACGAAACTCCCTCCCTGCCCTCTGTCGGAAAGGGGACACCGCTCAGTCGCTCAGTCGGTAGACTATCGAGATCATAAATATGCATTCACCTCCAAGTGTTTATTATGTTCAATCCCCGCACTTCAGAAGATCTGTCTATAGTTAGTGACGGTAGAAGTTTTGGGGAAAGTAATAACAATTTTGATATATAGATATTGTATAACAATGAAAGATTTCAGTCCTAAATCTCAATATATCAATATATTATTTATTAATGGATTTGTTAACCGTGTTTTATATTTTTAACGTGTTGTAATTTCAAGAACACATTTATTTCCTAGAATTGTAACATAAGATTTAATACAATTCAGAATTAAACAGAAACATTAGAAAATCATCAAGACAAATTTTAACAATCTTTCTGAAATTTTGGAATTTAATTTTTTTAAATTCTGATTTTAATAAGCTTCTAGAGTCCTGTTGAGGTTCTTTGAATATATTTGGCAAATCACGGTGATAGCGAAGCTGGAATGCACAGCAGCATCAAAATGTGCTTTGAATTAATTTAAACTTGAAACAAACCATTAAAGTATCCAGGGGATGGAGGAATCAGGAGTCCAGAGCTTCCAGGATTTCCTCCCCGAAAATCCGGTAGTCCTATACGAAATCTCAAACTTGTCTATCTGCTTTGAAATACAAAAATCAATTGTCTTTGTATAATTTATTTTAGCCCCGTTGTATATGTCCGATACTAAATTTGTATGTAAAAACAAAATTAAATAACTATAAAATTTTATTTCTTATAGAATATAATTTTAACCTGTCCTATCCGGTGGAATATTTTAGTAATTGGGAAACACGACTCAAGTTTTTTTTTATTCTCAACCCCACCCCCTCCCAAAACTTACATTCTCCCCCCTCCTCCAAAACTTAATTCTGGGAAGGTGCCTGAAATAACTCATCATAATTTAGCTTTCCAAGATCTTTTTGTTGAAATTATGCAGGATAACGGAGTTTTCAAAGTTGCTTTTTATGGTATTAACGAGTCACAAAGTTCCGGTATTCAGAAATTTGTCGGAAACACGTGTGTTTGATGTTTATGCAACTTATAGAAAACGCTTGTAGTTTCAACAGAAGAATTAATTCTGAATTCAAACATGCAGTACTGAAAATTAACATCAATAACGTATTTTTCCTTTTTTTTTTTAGCGTTTGAAACATTTTCTGTGCCTTAGAGGAGGGAGAAATCGATCTCGAACCAGGGAACTGCAGATTATGAGTCTAGAACGCTTCCGACTGAGCCAACTGCTGCTCCTAATTAAAGGAATAATTCTGAAGTGATAGCAGTAGCTTATTGATCTAAAATCTATCCCTCTATAAGATAATTAATCCCAGAGTTCATTTTACGCAAAAGCCACTACATCGAACTCTTAATTAATTATTAAATTTCAATTAAATTTAGGACTACAGAGTCAATTAATATTTTATCAGCAAAATATGACACTGCTCAAAATTCCGAAATTTCTCGTAAACAAGGGCAGCATTAATCAGGACGGGCAGGAAACGTTTTGCGTAATCCTCGTAAACAAATAACTTTCCTCTTTTCACTTTGTTTGAGCCAATGCAGGGCAGACAAAGAGCGAAATTGCGCGCTCTAGCGAGGAAGAAATTTTAAGTTCTAGCAGCTCAAAGAAGAGATCCTTTCCATGAAAGCGTGATCCATCAAGTCTAACTATGTGATCCATCATGCGAATGAAGTGACCATAGACGGTTGCCCCAGAAGGGTAATAAGTTTTATAATAACGTATAAAAGGGAAGCAATCTGACATCGTTTCTCCATACTTCTCTATGAGGCGGGTATTTCAATCGCTATGAAGACAATCAATAGGTTTCTCTAAGAATCACCCATGCTTGTAACACGAGTTTATGAAGATACTTTCAGAGCTGTAGCTGTCTCCTTTATTAATACAGAGAAATTGTCTTCTTTAGTAATAGTGAGAAGAGTTTAAGAATTCTGCCATTATTATTCTTGCTTTTTCTCTGGAAAATTTGCGTATAAGGAGGTACATTATACGAGATGTGTTTATATTTGAAATGAAGAGATGAAATAAAAAAAATATTGTGGTGAATTTTAAATTACTAAATGTTTATTTTTTCGGACACTGAAGACTTTACATTTCTTATAGATACATGAAGATGCACAAAATTGTTTGTTGTGAGCTTCAACAGTTTTTTTTTTAGTTAGATTAATTTACGAAGAAAAAGTGCACAAACTAAATTTTAATATTTTTTCGAATGATGTAAAATATTATAATTTATGTTAATTATTAAAGTTTGAGAAACTGATGTTTATTATTAATATAAAATTAGACCAGAAATCGGGAAAAAATGCTTTTGTTCAAAGTTTGCTTTTCGAAAGATTTAATTATTCGAGATAAGCTCATAGAAATAAGATCTGGAATAAAGTAATTTGTGATTTATTTTTAGCCTCAGTTCAGTTAATTCTTAAAGAAAACGAAAACAGAATGAAGCCAATAAAAAACAAAGGAATTTAATATTTTGGGAACGTAGCAGTTGGGGGCTGGGTTATTTTACCTCTGACAGTCATTTCTTTTTTTTTGCACGAAAGGTGCTAAATAATCAGGTCAGAATTGCCTCAAGGGTTCATGGTTGGGTAGGATAATGGGATCTTTGCAACAGCTGTAAAGTTAAAGATACTATTTCGCATGTCTTGCTAAATCGTGAAAAGTATAATGAAAAACGAACAGATATTTTTGAAGCACTATGGCGAAAATGCAAGTAAAATTTACATTACAAAATAAATATTATGAATCACGATAATCTTTCTTCTAAATTGATTATTTACCAACTTTTAATCGATTTCCTTGAAAAATCGATTCTATAAGATAGAGTATAGTTTTGCTTTTCGAATTTTAACAACGTTTAAGAAATCTACATAGCCAACATCAGCCAATTAAATTCTCTAAATTTCTCCCTTAATCAAATCTGTGTTATATATATAAGGTAAAAAAAAATTACACATTGTGTTTGCCTTTATGTATATATGTAATGTTACTATTCTATAATCTTACTCTAAGTTTTTCCGTTTCTTAATTGCTCTGGGGCAGAAGGGTACCACTAAACACCTCAGAGGCGCGTATTGTTAAATAAATATGTGGAAGGGAATCCAGTGGGCAGCTGTTAGGGGGAATGGAAGCTTTCCATCAAGGCCATTCAACCAGTTCTCTAAAGTGTGCAGAATACATCACTAGTGAACAATGGGTCACGGCTTACCTCCCATACGACTGACGGAGCCTTTCCAAGCACAGTTATTTTTCCTTTCTTAATGAGGTCAGAATTGGGGTTAATGGATAAAAGCAGGCGCAACAATTATTGTGAATATCAAAGTATGAGCGTGCTATAGACTGAGATTGCCTCAATTGTTAGGATAGCCAATTGTCGCGATACTTGAGACCATGTTCGGGAAATTCCTGAAATTCAAGACAATGCGAAAAAGTGCAGGGAGCAGAAAAATGCTGAGAAATACTGTTATAGTTGCTCGTTAGTAGGAGTGGAACTAACATGTGATAGTTTAGCAGGAAGAATAACTGACATGTTTTCAGGAGGTTATGGGTTACTCTCAGCTCTCAGCGAAGCTCAATACTCTCAGCTCCTACTCTCAGCGAAGCTCAATAGCGTTTTTTACCTAACGCATTAATTAGTTACACATGTTTTTTTCAACGTGAGATGACAATCATTGCATTTGTTAGATTTGGGTTCAAGGTACAAATGTTGCGATTGTTCAAGGTACAGACTAAAGAAATTATGTGACCGAGTGGTTAGCACGCTTGGCTACTGATCTAAGGGACCTGGGTTCGAGCCCCGGATTAGGCATGGATGTGTGTGTCGTTTTTCTGCTGAGGTCCTGCCATCCTCTCAGATCTCCTACTGTGGCATATAAACTGACAGGCTGTCAGACCTCTGTGGCAAGCAGCTGCTTGAGGGGGGTATATATATATTTTTTTAAATTATTCCACGATAAAAAGATTTGAGTTTGACAACTCACCATCCAGTGGTAAAGAATAGGAATTCACATATTAAGAGTTTTAAAAAATAGGGTCCTACGTCATTCGAAAGGCTACTTTTAGACCGAAATGCAATATATTTTACACCAGCATATTCAGAAGAAATTGACCTTTTACTCTTCGAGTTTCTTACATTAATAAATGCTCCTATAATGAGGTCATCATTTTGAGTACCACAAAATACCATAATTTTCAGTAATGGTATTTTCTGAGTTACTGTTACTAAAAAGAAAAAAAACACTATTATATATAAATTAACAAATTTAAAAAAAATCCATCTTTCTATATTTGCCCTAAAAAGCAAAGAATAAAAGTAATACCATTGATGAAATCAGTTACTGAATTCGTATTAATTCAAAGGAGGACATTGATTTCTTTTATCAATTGAACAAAAATTATCGGTGCCCTATTTCCTTTCATGTTAATACGAATTGAATAAATGGTTTCATCATTAGAATGTTGTACTCTTATTTTTGAATTTTTAGGACGTACGAAGGAAGTATGATATTTTTAAATTTCTTAATCTATTATATTTTGACACAATCGAATGTTCTCGTTTCACAAACTCGCAATTTACCGCGTATAAGATATACGCAGAATTTTTACCCACCATCCTCACAGACCTTCTACTGTGGCGTATAAACTGACAGGCTCCTGTCAGACCTCTGTGACTAGCAGCTGCTTGAGGGGGGATTATTTATTTGATGAATAATAGTCTGGGAAAGAGTTGTGGGACGAAATAGTGCAAAGTCATATGGTATTTAAACTTCTACTGAAAATATTTAAAACTACGCAAATTTGGTGACCACATATACTGAATAAATTTTCCGTAAGAGGTTTGTAACACTGTCTTGCAAGATGCTGGGAAACGTAGCATTAGCACTTAATGATGCCAAACGTATCAATCAAACTTCCAACGATCAATCGACGCTTCGTAGCATAAACCGAGAGTTGTATAATCGAAGATCAGTTAATCAAGGTGTATTGTATTTCCTTATTAGTCAACAAATGACAGCAAGTGATACTGAATGAAACATCTGCCAGGAAAAGCAATGCTTTAAAATACTTTTTAAAGGAAGTTTATTTAATATTAACTTTATGTTGTGTGGAGCTCGTATATTATTAAGGCAAGTATATATCTTATATTTGTAAGTAAGAATATATCACATATTCGAAGGTAAGTACAAACCTCATAATAAGTGTATATCTAATAGTTAGAGTTACGTATATATATCTCATATTTGGAGGTAAGTGTATATCTCGTATTTGGAAGTAAGTATTCACCTTCAAATATGACAGATAATTTTTGCATAAAATGTTTATTAAAACATCCGCAGCAGTCTGCTTTTTCTCTGCCTGAGTATCTTTGAGATGAAGATCAGCCCGTGTGGCTTAACAGATCTTCCTCAATGCGAGAGATTATTGTTAGCAGGCTGAGGTGCAGCATAAGTGGCAACTGAGTACGGTACACGAAACTATGAAACTTTACAATTGAGTTTTACCAGTTTTCGTACATCATAGATTGATGTTTCGACCGGTCTCATCGACATTGTCTGTTTGACAGGTGATAGATAGGTCATCTACTTATCATCTCTGTAAATGGGGCGGGGGTGGTTCAGTCGGTAGCGCGCCAGGCTCGTAATCTGCAGTTCCCAGGTTCGAGTCCCGCCTGGGTCAGCGTTGAGATTTATCTCCTCAAAACTCCCCGCCTTGCCCACGGTCAGTAGGGGACACCGATGGGCTTGGAAAGGTCGTCGTCCGTCGGATGGAACGTTAAGCCGTGGTTCCGTGTGCGGGAGAGCCATACCCCGTAACGTTAAAGAACACTCTGGATGATCTTGACGGGAGGCTACCATCTGTCTCCCAACAGCTGTTCCAGTTGGTCCTCTCTACCAACTTTCTCTTAGCCTTCGGTGTCCTTGTGACCTGGCTTTTATAGCCCATGGTGTGCAAAAAAGTGCCGCTCAGAGGTAAAATAACCCAACCCATCTCTGTAAATTGTCAAAGGGTCAAATGCTTATTTTCCTAGTCTCACTTATCCTCTCCCGTTGCCACTTACGATGCGAACTGATTGTCCTCTTCTTCTAAGAGTGTTATGTAAGTTTCAAACTCTGTGAGATATTCTGAGGCTGTTTTTCAAGTTTAACTGTAAGGCAATCAGGTCAAATAAAAAATGAGGAATGAATAAAATACTTTAATGAGAAATGCGGAAAAGATAGTGTAAAACCAAAACTCACTTTTCTAAATTCCAAAACAATCTCAATTCCAAAAAGATCCTGTACAACAAAAACACATCTCTGTACTAGATCAATTGCTTTAAAATAACATATTATTGAAAACAATTTTATTTTGATATGTTAGGATTTTGCATTTTGTACACGGCTTAAAATCACATTTCAAACAATTCCGAGTCTAGTTTAAGAAACACTAAGGTAAGTAATAACAATTCCGTAACTTTGTTATTCCTCTCTTATGTTTCCTTCGATTCAAATCGTTTTTCAAGCTTTTTTATTGTTTTTCGAGTTTAATGCTTTTCTTAGACCAGTTTTTTTTCTTTTCTTTCTTTTGATTTCTTCCTTCCCTATTTCTGAGAAATCTATTTCCTAAAAACTTCAGATATTTGTTCTTCTTTTTACGCTGCAATACCCGCTTGATACGTTTTCTGGGCTTCCTATGAAAGCGAACCTAGGCGCAGAGAAAGGGTAAGTGATTGTCCGTGGTTTCTGTAAAACTGCACATGGACAAAAGGCTGCGAGCAGCAGGGTGCAGAACAGAATGTCAGTTCCTGCGGCATCAACTTAAGTTTCTCCGTCAGGCCTACTTTCTTTGATGAGAAGAAGTCCCACAACACTGCTGTCTGCGGTAATCTAATCTACCTTTTCACGGTAGCCACCGTGATCGTAGTGTTTATATTCGGACGACAGATGTTAGGATGCTGCAATGGGATCCGAGAAGAGTCCGGCTTCTGCCGCCGTGACGTGTCAGTCGATACGTGTAATTCTTCCGTAATCTCAGCCGCAGGACCAAAAAAAATGGATGTAGTGAATCGTAATGCTTGCCCTCGGAAAAGGAAATGCCAATGGCATTGTGGAATCTCTTGTGAAAGCGTTGTGTCTTGGAAAAGATATTTCTGCTGTGGTTCGTGTAACTCGAAACAAGGCAGCTGAAGTGAAAGAAAAGAATTGATGAACGAAATGGAAAATTGCAGAAGCAGATTACGTATAATTCCATAAAGTAAAGAAACAGGATAACGTGAAGAATAAGAAGCAGTTTCGTTTTGGGTGCTTAACACGGCATATATTAGGAGTCGTTTTTCGTAAACACATAATGTAATGTTTATTGAACTTGAAAAAAATCACCATTCGTTGGATGAGAAGTCAGATATTGTCTCCACTTGTAAAAGTGCTAAACAGAGATGGGAAATAAAACCAAGCTGGATGGGTTTGACTAGAGTCTCGCATCTTCCTTCACTACTATGCAGTGCGATCCTTTTCCTATTCATGGCTTGGAGGTTAGGAGAGTTGTTCAAGAAATTGGCCTTGAACAAGGTAATGTGACAGGTAAACTATCGAGTTCTTTAACTTTCAATATGTGCTTTTAAAATTTTTAAGTGTGAAATCAATTTTTCAAGTGTCATTGTGTTTACCAAAGTGCTGCTTAGAGGTAAAACAGTCCAACTCATATTGGTTAGCGTCTTCGTGATGTGAATCTGAACTGCTAAGGTTTTCTATTTGTAGTTTGATCTTCAAGAGAAAGAAAAAGTTTTCTATTCATCCATTGACATATATTCTAATATACAAATCTACAGGAAATGAAAACTTTATTTGACAAGAGGAATAAAGCTATTTATGATAAGTTTTATTAAAATCCCAACTGTAGTATTATCGTTTTTAATTAGTGACCTAGTAATTGCACATGAAGCCTGTCAATAGAAGCGTTTTATGACTGACATTCATAAAATAGAACAGGTATAATTACCTTGTTGTATATTACGAATTTCTTATCTATAAATTACTTTTTTGGGAACAAATTTATATCATTTAATTTTAAGATGAAAAAAAATGCAATATGCAAAGATTCAAAAATCAAATGTGAATTAAAATTGAAAATGTGTATCGTTCCTCTCCTTTCTGGAATGGAAAAGTCTGTCTCCCTTCAAACAATACAAAATTCTGTTTCCAGAGAATACGCAGATCAATAAATTTAAGTTGTGAAACAATTCCAACCAATGCAAAATTTTATGTCTCAAACATGTTACAAAAAATATATTTTTAAACTGAGTTCAGTTTTTAGCAGCACATTCAGGAGGGAAGAAAGAATTTTTGAGTCTGTTACGAGGATGTATAAAATTATTCTTACTGAATGATGGTATGACCGCTATATCTCGTTGGGTATCTACCAAAAATATTATAATCCACTCAATTTAGCAGCGTTTGCCGTTACCGTTTGTTTGGAAATTTCAATCAAATTTCACATTTTGTTTTTGCATTACACATCATCCTGTTGTGGATGATATATTCTAGTCTAAAGCCAGTGTTGATCTTTTCCCATAAAAAGTTTTTATCACCGATAATCTCATACGAACGCTGTGAACTCCTGATGTGCCATTCGTACGATTGAAAAACACTAAACAACGTCATCATTCTTTCATTCCTTTCAAGAGAATCTGTTGTTTTCTTAGCGGAGGATAAAAGCATCTCGTTTAAACCGGTTATTTTTACACTAAAGCTCTTGTATAAATACTTGTTTTCAATGAGACACAGGTCACGTCTAGCGTTTGTTTACCTGTTTAGTTTCCCTCTTCAAAAAGATCGAAATCGCTTCTATGTTATTGAAGCTAACAAAGTTGTTTTAAGGTAGAGATATTTATAAGACTTCGTCCTTCTTCTCGTGGGACATATCTCGGTCTATTGTCTTTTAGCTTCAGCGTCACATGAGTTCATGAAATAAGCTTTAAAGTCTGCAATGTTCGAGCATGCATAGCGTTTTCTTTGCAGGAGATGATGTTGATCAATTGGCAGCAAATAGTTTTCAATGTCTTTTAAATTTAATTAACTTGGTTTTCCGTATTTTGCATATCTTTGCATTGAAGAGAAACAAGAATGAGTGGTGGCATAGGAAATATTTCTATGGAACACGAAATAAATGTTTACTGAGTAATAAATAAATTGGAGTACGTTTATTTATATTATTAGAGAAACTAATTGTTATGGAATATCATGTGAACATTAGAAGTTTAATATAGAAAGAATGATAACATAAAATATTTTATATTTAATACGATAATTCCTTTTAGGGAAAATATATGCACATTCAATACTGAGACCCATATTCAAACACCAATTTTAACATTTTCCAGGATCTTCCACGTATGGTAAAAAGTTATGTAACAAATCTTTTCATTTGTTTGCATTAAAACTAAGAAAAACTGTTGTGCAAAAAATTGTATTTATTTCGCCCTTGACGTTTCTAATTTGTTATATGGCTTAATTAAAATGGAAAAGAATATAAACGGAGTTTCAAAATTAAGCTATAATAGAATTCTAATATTAACAACAAATAGATCATTATTTGATTCCTCTGTTATTTTTCTGTTTGTTTGTCACAAAATGCAAATTCATACGATAATTTTTTTTTCTTTTCCTATAATCCTTATGCTTTTGTGAATGAAAATAAAGGAATTGTATATTGATACGAGAAATAATTTTATTTCCTTTCCCCAATCTTTATGCTCTTCTGAATGAAATATGATGGAATTATATATTGATGCGGGAAATCAATTTTTTCCTTTCTCCAATCTATATGCTTTTGTGAAGGAAATATAAGGGAATTATATATTGATAGAAGAACTAATCGTTTTCCTTTCCCTAATCCTTATGCTTTTATTAATGAAATATAATGGAATTGCATATTGATACTGGAAATCATTTTTTCCTTTCTCCTAATCTTTATGCTTTTGTCAATGATATAAGAGGGAATTGGATATAGATACGAGAAATCAATCATCGCTTCGGCGCCTCTTGATTTTTCGACCGTCAACTCGACCCCTATTTTACGCATATTAAACGAATCACCAGTTTTGAAAAATCTTAAAGTTTCTGAAATCTATGAACGAATACTCATACTTATGGTTTAGACGAGGTTTCGAAAGTTTGCGGAAGGGTACACTGGGCAACTATTAGGTAGAGATGTGATTTGGAAAAGGTGCATTAGGTATCTTTTAGTTGGCAGAGGGAAGCATCTCGCCCCTCTATGATACTGTAAACGATACAGCTATTTAACTCCCTATTTTGGGATGTTTTTTCCCAGTTCAACGGTGTGCTCTGTTCAAGCCCAAAGCCATGTCCTTACTGATTCCAAAAGTATCTCTCTCTCGAATTCAAACATGTGCCTTTTGCGAACTCAGTAAAGCGCCTTTTTTGAGTTTCACAATGTTGTTTCCGTATCTAAACATGCGCCCTTTCCAAACTAAGTGCTGTACCCTTTCTGAGACAAAGGAGGACTTTTTCTCAGCCCAATCCTGTACCCTTTCTCACTGAGGTTAATGCTCGGAGAAGAGGAAAATATCTCATTTCTGGCACAAATGTGGTCCAATCGTTGCAAATTCAAGGCATCTCCCGATCATATCGCTACATAATAATCAACTTACAATTTAATATTTTTTTCGTTTAATTTAAGTATTATTACGATAACCTGCAATCTGGGAGTAAGCTAAGATCATCATGGCACTAATATATGAATTAAAATAATGCAGTTAAAATTCCGTTTGGAGCTGTAAAAGAATCTGCTTCAGTGTTTAAATATTTAATCTCTCCTGTTTCGTCATAGCCTGCATAGCCTAAAATTAATAATTTAAAGCAATGGAACCTAACCATTTCCTGAGGTGGGCGTATTAAAGGCCCAAACGTTTAAAAATGGCAGCACCTCGAAAATCATAAGTGAAGAGACTTATTTTTAACCAGTGAACAAATGAATGAAATAAAATAAGGCAAGTGCTACTTTTAATTGCAGAAATCTAACTCAGTAACACTTAATACAGAACTCACTCAAAGGTTATTGCGATACACTCAAGAAATTCAACATTTTCAGATAACAGAGTTAGTTTTTAGAAAATTTAGTATCACAATACTAGGCCTCTCCCGAATCTATCTATGACGAAGCAGGAGAGATTAAATATCTGAACACTGAAGACAGGTCTGATATCTGATGCACTAGAGAAATATTTTTTTTTTCAGAGTTCGCTGCCCTGAAATAACTTAAGAATTTTATTTACCCTAAGAAATAGGTGGGCGTTTCACTTCTAAATAGAACATTTTAACATACAATAAGCTCAATAGATAAATTAAAGTATTTAAAGGCTCAGAGCTGAGTAGATGAAAAGAATCCATTGGACAACTCAGGATAGGTAAACTTTGGATGACTTAGTAAAACAGATAGAAGACTTTTCTCAATGCAATTCATCTCACCATATAAAAAGATATGGTTCTCCTTTACAGAGAGCTACGGTTTAACATAATATCCGAAAGACGGCTGCTTTCCAAGATCAGCGGTGTTTCTTTTCTCAACGACAGCAGAACGGATATAATGGAAATAAATCTCAAAGCAGGTATAACATGCTGCCAAAAGCCAGTTTATTTCCCATTGCTCACGCACCAGGTTTGTAATCTGATGTTCCCAAGTTCGAGTCCCAATTGTGCCATCGTTGAGATTTATCTCCACTAACCCCCGCCCTGCCCAAGGGAACACCATCGGCTTGGAAAGGCCACCGTCCATGGGATGGGACGTTAAGCCGTGGCTCCGTGAGCAGGAGGGCTTACTTGTGAACGTTAAAAACACCCTGGATAGACTTGACGAGAGGTTTCGATTTGTCCCCTAATCGCTATCCAGTGGTTCCCCTTCTTCCACCTTCTCTGAGACCATGGAATCCTTGTTATCTTGCCATTTAGCCCATTGTGTGAAAACAAAGTGCCGGTCAGAGGTAAAACAAAGGAATTCCATTCGAAATGCAGATACCGTACTCTCTCCCCACTTTTCTGATGTTCTGATTTAAGATAGCAACAAAAATGGTCCCTACTTCGCTTCAAAATTTATCATGTAAGTAAATCCAAGGCACAGCAATTAACACATCGTCCATATTAATATCATGCCTTAGCTCCATCAAATTACTCCAGCAAAAATATTCATAAATTAAGTAGTCATAATTTTTTTATCGTGTTGTTTAACTACGGTGTTGAGGGGCAAAGATTTATTGTTCAGGAAAAATTAAACTATAATTAAAAAAAACATTCTTTAGTTATTTCATTAATACTTTATAACATTTTTTCTCTTAAATTTCCAGCAAACAACAGAGTAAGGAAAATGAAGATTAGCGATTTTTAATTAGTTTTCTTAATTACTAAAGTTGTCTCCGAAAAAAATATTCCTTTCTAATTATGCGTAATTGTATTATAGGAAAAGCGTAAGTCTGGAAGCAGATAAGCATTTACCGCAATATTTTAGGTTTTTACGGTTAATCCACTTACTTTAAAGACATTAGTGAATTTCGAAAGAACGAAGAGACTGCGAAAAGTAGCGCGTTAAAGAATTCGGTAAGACAAAGTTACTCTTTATGCAGGCCAAAGTGAAAGAGATAAAACTCTACGTAATCAAAATAAGTATGAAAAGAAAAAAAATCCCTGAAATCATTTTTTCTAGCATTGGATTTGGTGTTTGGTAAGCAGAAGAAAGAGATAAGGTGCGTGGTAGCATATCAAGTTAGTAATCTGAGGTTTGTAGATTAGGTAGTCGATTGTATCCGCGTCGTGTTTTTCTCTTTCCCTCGCCGTGACTATAAAAAAAAGAGCTGATAAAACTATAAATTAGCTGATAAATGTCGTCATCCATCCGTTGTACATGGACATCCGTTGTACATCGGATTATTCTCTTGGGTTATTTTACCTCTGAGCGGTACTTTTTTGCACACACTGGGCCAGAGACATATCCAGAGGGGACGTCGGGGGGGGGAGGGTCCAAACTCCCCTGAAACTCCTGTTGTCTTACACTAAATCAGAAACTTGTCTACCTCCTTTGAAATCCAAAACAGTTGTTTTGCACCATTTTATTTTAGCTCCATATTTTATGTCCGAACAGTAAAAATGGATTTAAAAAACAACAATTATAAAATCTCATTCCAAATGGTAGAATAATTTTAACCTTTCCTGTTCGGTGGAATATTTTATTACTGGGGAAACCCTGTTGAAGTTTTATTCTCAGTTCTTATTCATTTTACTTCTCAGTCTTATTATTCAGCCACCCCCCCCCCCTTCCGCGAAGCTAAACTCTCGGAACCTCCCGAAACTGAATTCTCCGACTCCCCCCCCCCCCCCAAAAAAAAAAAAAAAAAAAAAAAAAAAACTCAGACTAGGTTACGTAGGAGCTCAGAGATGTTGGGCAGCTGTTAGGAGACAGATGAAAGCCTCTCGTCAAGCCCATCTAGTGTTTCTTTAATGTGCATAGGATATGGCTCTCCTGTACAAGGAGCCAAGGATTAACGTCCCATCCGACGGAAGACTGCCCTTCCAAGCTCAACAGTGACCTTTTTTTCTCTCCGAGGCAAATCTTAAAGCAGGCACAGTTAGGACTCGAACCTGAGAACTGCAGATTACGAGTCTGGCGTGCTAACCGGTGATCGCACCCCAGACTTCGTCGAGTCTGGCGTTCTGTCTATCAAAAACTATGTTTTGTTTTTGTGAACTTAAAAACAATTCAGAATGACTCGTTTTTATTCAAATTTTTTGGATATGAACTCTCCACATACGTTTAACACTTTGACGAGTTGATCACATCGGCACATTTGGCGGTGGGGATGGCTCATTCAGGCTCGTAATCTGATATTCCTAGGTTCGAGTCCCAGATGTTCCAGTGTTGAGATTTATTTCCCTCTGTCCGTACCCCTCCCCCCCGGAGTGGGACCTCCTTGACGAGGGGGGGGGGGGGCTTACGGTGCCTCCGAGAAGTTGGGCTCGGATCGCTGGTGCTCTGGTGTTGAAGTCCTTTGGCCCCCCGGTGGACGGGGGCTTGTTGAGGGTTGGCGGATTTTATTGGCAGTGGGGTCCTGCTAGCTTGATCACTTGTCCCCCTGCGAAGCCGAGGGGTCACAGCCGAGACTGAGGGGCCGTTGAAGGGCCCTGGACGGGGCTTGGGCAACCCCGCTCTGGGGTCTCTCGGGGTGACTTGCAGACTGAGATGTGTGTGTCTCCAGCACACTCGTTCGTGAGCTCTCTGAGGCGGTCCCGATGATAAGTAGGTGGACGGATGCTCTTGGGGTGCTTCGGCCCGGTTCACAATGGAGAGGACGAAGTTGGAGGCTCGCGGCCCTGTTATTCAGACGGTGGCCTGCGGGCTTGTCGATGGACCAGCCAAACTAAGAGTCCCACATGAATGAGATTTGGACTCATGGCTTTTGCAGTGGAGGAACTTGGTTCCTCTGTGAAGTGGGGTCCGGGTGCTGTGGTGTTGCAATATACGGTAGGTTATCGGCTGTTGTGGTTGTGGGAGGGTTCCGGCTAGTTTGTGTGTTGCTGGCCTGGTGTCCCCGAAGCAGCCTCGACTTAAAAGTGCCGTGACGGTGAGCGGGCCATGGTCGCCCGGCTCTATGGAGAGGACGAAGTTGGGGGTCGTGCCGAGAGGATTGGAGTCCCTCGAGGTGTGGCCTTCTGATGGAAGTACCTTGGGCCTCTACTGCAGAGGACCCTAAAAGTTAGGACTTCCTTTTTATTTTCTGGCTCAAAATTTAAAAGACAAAGATCTTTTTATTTATACTTTGGCAAGTTTCTGGACTAAATTCAGTGAGTGTTGGGCATATATTAGGCAGCACTCAAAATTTAAAAGATCCCACTCTCACTGCACCTCAATGATTATATCTTCGAGCAGGCATAAAAAACAAGCAGTGCTACTCTCTTCACACACAGGTCTTCTCTCGCTGTAGGCAGGACAATTGTAAGGCAAGTTTAAATGTTAGGAGCTTTCTAGTTCATAGTGGTTTCTGTGACATCTCCCTTATGGTGATATACAGCCTTGAGTTGTGGTGCACCGGGAATGTCACGTATTCAATTCGTTGTCCGTACCCCTAATTTGGGGATAAAGGGCTTGAAGATGCTGCCGTCCATCGGATGAGACATTAGGCCGTGTTATCGTGTGCAGGAGAACCATACCCTAATCATGCTAAAGATCCGGAAATGACATTGAAGTGAAGCTTCCATCTGTGTCCTAACTGCTGTCCAGTGGATCTCCTTTTCCAATCATCTCTGAACCTTTTGTAGTCCTTGTGACTAGTCTATTTTAGCTCATTGGGTGCAGTTGTCCGCTATTAACATCTCTTTGGGAGGAATTATCCAATTTAATGTTCAGAAGCTTTCAATAAGTTTACTACAGTAATATAGTGTGAAAAAAATATTAAAAAATTACTCGTCGTACAGTTAAACAAAATATCGCATTATATGTCACAGTGTCCTTAAAATAGGTAAAAAAGGAGTATTCTTTTTTTCATACCAAACAACTAGACAAGATGTATACTACTTAAAATTTGGCATTTTTCTTTGTTTTCCTCAATATCCCCTTGCGGTCAATAACTTTGACATATACTAGAAAAATATGTTTACTTTCTTCAGCGAAATTTCATTAATTTAATGGACAACCAAGTTCCTTTAGAGAGTAAACATGTTCCTCTTTTCGAAGTTATAGGTATCCTTTTTCCTTCACCCATTGTGTAGTGCACGACAACTTGTAACTCTAAACGCCGAAGTGTATAATAAAGTCTATCCTATGCCTTTCATAACAGTTCGAACATTTCTAGAATTTCACTATTTCAAAATTACATTGCGCCACAAGACAAACTTTCCTGGTAATCTCATATTTCGAGTGGCTGTTGCTCGTAAAGCAATAATCTCTAATGGAATTCATTCGTATACCAGAAAATCGCAATGTACTTCTTCCCTTTTCTAGTTCTGTACAATCACCGTTTCTACTCACTGTAATTTCTTTTTCTATATACGAGAGCCTTTCGAACGAACATACTGAGACGCAATATCGCAGCAACAACACTAAGTGCTCGTTCTTTCAGATCTAGGCTCAAAGCGTACATTGTAAACAGCGGTCAAAGTTCTGCTGGAAATACTTTGACGCTCTCAGACTTGCTAGCGATGCCAAGGGTTTGAGTGGATTATAATAAGCAACAAACCAGTATATTTGAATGGGCTAAATTAATGGTGGATGAAATGGGGATGAATAAATTTTTCTTTAAAATTTTACATGGGGGGTAAAGGAAATTTGGGGGCCAAACCTTTATTTTGTTTTAGGTTATGATAGGAGGAAGCTGTATGCCGAATTTCATTCGGTTGTGATGTTTATCTATCAGTCACATTTTTACATACAATGGGCTAAATGGCCAGCTCACAAAAACCCCAGGGCTCAGAGAAGGTTGCGGGAAGGACATCCACTGGACAGCTGTTATGAGACAGATAGTAGCCTCCCGTCAAGGCCATTCAGAGTGTTCTTTAACACACGCAGGATATGGCTCTCCCGCACACAGTGCCACGGCTTTACGTCCGGCGGCGTTTTCAACCCCATTGGTGTTCCCTACTGACAGAGGGCATTGAGGGGAGTTTTGCGGAGATAAATCTTAACAGCAGATAAAGAACTGGAAATATAACTCATTCTTGGAACTTTTAAGAAATCATCTTTGGGAGGATCTATATTTTAGCTAAACAAAATGTATCAGGTAATAAGGAAAAGAAGATCCGTAGAGTGAGACTTCATATGGGATATGTCGAAAGAGTGAGACTTCATAGGGATCCTCAGAAAGAGTGAGATTTCGTAGGGGACCCACAGGAAAAATGAGATTTGGTAAGGAGTCCATGGCGGCAAAAACGTTGGAATTTATCATTGTAGAGTTCCTTTACTTCCCCCCAAAGAAATTCATTTACTCCCATGTGAAAATTTTAATCATCCCCATTTTATCCATTGATCTATAAAAAAAACTGTTGGGATTACTTTCTGAGTGACCCTAGTACGTAGGCTGTGTCCTTGGGAGCGCTTAGTTCTTCGCTTTAAAACGATACGAAGAAAGAAAGATGAAAATATCTCTAATGTCAAACAAAGAGTTAAAAGATGATGGCCCACGGCGAAAATAACCCTACTCTCCTTTAGTGAACTATAGTATTTTTGTTGCCTTAAGATATTTTCCTCATCCAAATGACTATTACTATATGCATTTGAATAAGCTTTTTTTAATACATAATCGTTCAAGCACTGTTTATTTATTTTTATGCATAGCTGAAAAAAGTAACTAAACTTTTAGCGAAAACTCAGCATGTAACAACGAAGAAAACATTGCCGAAAACATTCTCTACGAATGCTGAAATGTGCTCTCTGCACTCTAGTATTTTACTAAGGGAATAAGGGACCAGAACTGAAAAAAGAAATACACTCGTACGCTCATACACGCAGTAGATGCGAAAATATATCCAGAAGTGTACAATAGTTGTATTTAAGTGCATTTTGAACACTTCTCTTTCAAATGGCTTCGCTTTTAGGGAGTTTGTTCCAAAATTTGCATGGCGCATTGTTTTTCTCTTAAGCAAACCAATCGTTCGTCTTCGCCGAGCCATCTCCCTTTTTTCGCTTTCGTTTCTTCGGCTCCTAGCGATTCCTCTTCTTGTAATTCTCCTTTTTTCTTTCGCTCCCAGACATCTTTTATGCTCTAGCGGCGCTCGCTCTCTTTCTGCTCTTGCGTCAAGAAGTAAATTCGAGAGCGGCACGTGTCATTTCTTCTCGCGAGCCATATGTCACGTGACGAGTCTCTCTCTGTCAGCAACAACTCGAGCCATTGCTCGCCTATCAGCAACTGACGAGGAAGTCGTTTTATGTTTCCTTTTTTTCGTTCTCTCAATCATTTCTATTCAGATAACAAGCTCGGGATGTTCACAATACATACAAATTAAAATAAATCTCTTTTAAAAAAATGAGATGAGTTAAGATGGAATAAGTACGAAAGACATTTAAAACGGAGTAATTGTTTCGGGTTCCTATTTTGCTCATCATAGCATCGTCCCCTTCTTTCCCCAAAATTTTTATCTCCTCAATATATGCCAAAGACTTGAGCTCTGAAAAAGTTAACGTTTGATTGTTGAAATTGTTTACAAGGTTGAAGTCGTGTATTTCTCTTATTGGGAAATGTTTTAGCTCCTATCAAAGGCAGAAAAAGAAAAATACTCAAGAGACACGAAAGAAATTGTCTCTCCTTTTTAAACAACCGGCAGATGCATTCAGTTTCGATTTTTCTTATGTTCTCATACAGTTTCTTTCGGTTGCGATGCAGTCCAGTATTTTCTTGCAGATTCTTTGGAGTAATAGGTCGCAACACGTCCCAGTATATTTTCATAGCTGTTTGTAATAATGAGCTGGGATTTCGCCCATTATTTTTTGTTGTTATTTTTCTTGGAATAATGCCCAGTCAATAATGCGTTAAGTCCAAATTACATAGTGTTGAGATATTTTCCCATGTGTGTTCTCTGCCTACGGCGATAGAGGAGATATTGATAGACTTCAAAACACTCTCGTTCATAGGATGGAATATCAAGTCGTGTTTCTTTGACCACAAGATTCATATTCTTTGGACAAAAATGCTACAGTTCATACATTAATGTGTGCATCAGATTCATATCCTTGCACAAATAAAGACAGAGTTAACATTTAATAAATTTGGTAAGATTGCACCAGCTATCTACACTGTCGGCTAAAGTTAAGTTACAACCTCATTTTATGTTAATATGAAACTAACTTGGAAACTCTGTAGCTACTAAAATAAGCTTTTTATCGTAAAATATTGCTGAAGATAAAGTAAAGATCTCAATCAAATCTACATATATATAAATCTCGATTTTCAGCAGTAATAGCTGATATTTTAAGAATTATGGAAGCTAGAAATTTAACATACAGAGTGATTCAAAATTCGCGTAAAAACATTAGAAAATTTCGTTTATTATCAATTTACGTTTACAAGTTATTAACAAAGGGTTACAATAGATGTTGAAAGTGAATCAGGAAACTATTCATTGAAGTCAGCTTGAACAATTAAAAATGGTTTGGCTGTTAAATAACGTTGGACTATGTATACACGTTCGGCCGGCGAAAATTTTTATGGGCAACTAATACAATACACGTCATCAACAAAGAACTGACAGCGTAAGAATTAAACTAAACAGTGTTGCATATGTCAGTGGCTGCAGGGTTGCCAATGTTAGAATCGGTATTTAATTCCGTTCAGTTGGTGCGAAATAATACGCATTTACATTTCGGGTTGCATGAATTTTAAAAAATGAAAATATTTTAAAAATTAAAAAAAGTGAAGACTGTAGTAATACACTACTACGAAAAAAACTTTTTCATAGTAGTATATTGCTACAGTCGAACTGTTCCTATTACTTTTGAAATATGCATTTGAAGCAAAAGTCTTACTGAATATCTTCAGTAAGACTTTTGCTTCAAAAGACTTTTTCTTCTTTTGCTGAACTATTAAAATATCGATTTTTAGCAATATTAGTTCAGTATTTAAAGAGTTATTATGGAGGCTGGAATATTTCACAACAGTAATGTGTCGTAAGGCTTTATTTCAGAAATTAATTAAAACCTAAATAATAAGTATTGCTTCAATATTTATTTTAGTTTTCCTAATGATTATTTCAATATTAGACAATTATGAACGATTTTTGTAAAGAAAGATAATATATTGTTAAGTAAAATATTCTCGCTTCCGTAATTTTTAATTTCTAACAACTATTGTAGAAAATTCAAATTAAACAAATTTGATTACGATCTTTAATTTATCCTCGGTCACATTTTTCTATTAAATGAATGTTTAAGAATATAGAGTTTCGAAGTTAATCCCCATTGTCATTGCATGGAATTCTCTAATATTTTGGCAGAGCAATGTATAGCTATGACATAAAGAAAAGTGTTCAGTTATTTTGGAAGATTTCTGCACAAGAAAAGATCGTATTATATATAACAGGATCAATTCCGAACGGACGAACGGGTCGTGTGGACGAAAGGGTAGAGGACGGGCGAACACGTGTGACGTCATCGGTGGTAAAATTTGGAAGTTCCTCTCGTGGTTTCCTCGGCCACTTGAGCAATCGATCCCAAAGTTGGTTGGGGTTGTCCCACTTAGTTCTAACCCTGTTGGGGTAACAGATCGGGTTTCTAGCTGCCGTGGGTCGGGAATTATCCCTAGAAAAGTGTCCCAGATTTCTGGTGGTGCTGCCATCGCCTACTCTTTGAATGGAATTATGAGTAGTACTGTGTAAAGTTGTGAATGAAGTTATCTCTATGTGTGTGGATATATATTTGGCACCAAACTTTTGGAGGGATTTAATTGTGACTGGAGTAGTACAATGGAAAGCTGTGAATGATCTCTTTCGGTGGAAAGAATTATCAATATTTTTCGCACCAAACCTTTGGCGTATGTTTAACAAATAGGGTCTTAACTGCAGATTTTTTTCGATGTAAGTAACTTGCAAATGACAGTTTAGACTTTTAGCTTTTAGAAATGAACTTTAAGATTATGAAAATGCCTTAAGGCTCATTTTGGTAAGTTTTACAAGCTTTTTGCATATGGAAGTCGTATTTTTCAGTAGTTATTATTTAAAAAATAAAACAGAGAAAATATGAAAAACAATTTTGTTTTTATTTTTCGGTTTCGTGTTTTCTTTGTGTGTATGTTGGAGTTTCAACATTTATATAATTGTGCTACTACATAAGTAACGACCTTTAAAAAACAAACATGCATTTGCCAGAAGCCAAAAAAAATAACAAATATGGAGTGAGCGATCCTGCAGTTGAGCGAAATCGAATCGTCTGAAAGCAAAAAAAGATTTAATTCTTGAAAGTGTAGGTAGATTAGAAAAGAAAATTTCAAATAGCTAAACTGTTTCGTCAAGCCAGCTGTTATTTGAACAAGCAAGACTTCAATAAGAGCAATTACTGGAAACCCAATAATAAGTAAGACTGAGTGTTTGATGTTTCACTAGCACGGTATCTAACGCGCCACGAAGACGCCGCGTTTAAAGAAGAAAGGATATGCAGAAAACCTTAAAAGAAAAAAAAAATAGGAAGAGAATTTAAAATTAACAACAAAGAAAAACACTAGAGAGTATCTGAAAGAGAATAAGACACAGCATATTTCGATTTCCTTGAGAAAAAATGTAATTCTTCTTTTACTCTATTTCACATTTCAATTTCCTTGAGAGAAAAAAAAACATTATTCTTCTCTTACTCTATTTCACATTCATATCTTTTTTTTTCATTTCTGCCATCAGTTTTTCTTCACACTTTCTCTTCTATTTTGCTAATGGAAGTAACGAGAAATTACCATAGCAAAGTAGCTTCTGAATTTGCTTCTTCAACCACATCGTACGAAATGATAACACGGCATTTGGTGATAAAAAAAAAAGGTTTTCTCTTTTAATGTACCACGTACACAACTTTTAATTTTATTGTTCAGCTGTTGTGATTGTATTTCTCCATTTGCTCACCTGCGGAATGAAAAAAAGACAATGATGGTGTAAAAAATGTGTTATCTATTAGATGCAATGGGAAGTCAATCTGTGGTCCCATGTTCAGAAGAGCAATTCGCATTGCACCTCAAAAATCACACTTCATAACTTTTACTGAGAAATTCCCATCGATCAATTAGGTATACTTTGATCTTACTTGGGATATACAGTGTACGTTCCAGTGTGCTATTTAGTCTCTGTGCTACCCAGATAATACGAACTAACCTTTATTTATTTATTTAAACTCTGGTTGAAAGAAGGCAGTCCACTTATGACAAAAGGGTGTCCTACATCATCGCAGGTTCGATTACGTTGCTTTGCATGTTAGCAGAATATTTTTTGTCGCACAGCAAACTAAATGTAGATATTGAAGGGTATTTAAGGTACCAGCAACAAAAGTATTGGTACCTTAAATAGGTACCAGCACTATTAGTGTGTTTGCTGGTAAATGAGTCCCCTCCTCAAGGCCATCCAGAATACTTGTTAGGATAAACACTCTTGCGTACAGAATCACGGTTTAACGCCATATCCGACGGACGAGTGGTATTTCCAAGCTCAAAAGTTTAACTTTTCTTACTTGATAAGTGGAGAAAAAATCTAAACATTGGCAAAACTTGGACTCGGATCGAAGACTAAGAATCTGATCCACTTCCGTCAGTGCTACCTCATGCCATTCAAAGGGATCAAATTAAACACATTTCCATCTGTGAGCAATACGCCATTTCTGAATGGTACCCAACGTGCATGTAATACCTTCAATTTGGGAAGCAAAGGCTGTTGCTTAATGAGTTCCAAATTCTATCACTCCCAGTTTGAACCTTGTGCACTGTTTAGCATGCTGACATGCAAGCTTCACGCATAAGCTTACGTAAACTACTAAGAGTAATTTTAAACCTACAGGATTACCAATCCTGTATTTAAAATGATTCATTGTATTAGTACGTCCAAAAATTAAGCCAGAAATAAATGATACGTTGAATTACTGCCGAGTGAATGTACTAAAAGCGTTCCTCTATCTTAAGCAATCTCATTATGTCACAATATCGCAGGAAAGTTAGTTCCGAAATTTATAATGAATGGTATTACATAATGGTCGATGACTGTTACTAAAGCATACCGATAAAGTATACTTATGTTGTGGCTTATTGATAATAAGAGACAAGAATTATTTCATAGCAATGCTAACTATATTTCACTTCACTAAAAGGAAAATATAACGCTGCAGACTAATAACTTTGAAGTATAAATACTAATTATTTGTCTGGTGATTACTGTATAATGTTTGTAAGCTATTTACATTGGCAATCTAATTATAACTTCGGCTTTGCTGTGCAAGAATTTATGGATAGAAATGTTCAAAATGAATTTGAACAACTTTCTTGCAGTTTATGATTATTATTTTAAAGCAAATAGCAACCTAATAGGTAAAATGATACCATACTATCAAAACTGACATAATATTTAAAGGCTTTGGGTTGGATTGTTCTACCTCTGAGCGCCACTTTTTGCACACAGTGGCCTAAATGGCCAGGTCATAAGGACCCCAAGGGTTCAGAGAAGGTTGGGGGAGGGTACCCACTGCACAACTGTGGAGAGACATACGGTAGACTCCCATTAAGATCAACCAGTGTGTTCTTTAACGTTAACAGGGTATAGCTCTCCCCACAAGGCACCACGGCATAACGTTACATCCGACGAACGGCGGCCTTTCCAAGCCAATCGGTATCCCCTAATGACCGATGGCAGGGAGGGTAGTTTTTTCATGTGCAATATAAATGAACTATACAAAGGATTACTTGAATGATTCTCGTCCCATTTCTGTTCACCGAAATATCATATTTATATAAGCCAGGATCTAGTGGAAGGGAATCAAGAGGAACACGCCCCCCCCCCCCCTCTCCCCCGTGATAATGCTGGTAATCGGAATGACAGCGAAAAAACGTGAAACCTACTTATATTACGTGCATTCATCTCAAGAAAGTATTAAAGATCGCTAAAACCTTCATACTGAAGACTTTTATACTTGATAAGAGAAAATTTTTATACTGGAATGATCGCTCCATTTTTTCTCGATGCTATCCTGCTTATGTACGATTTTAAAAACACGCCAGGCAGTATAATAATATATTTAAACGATGGCTATAATTATGTGCTATTCCAAACCTAGGTAAACATTTTAGCTGAGGGCCGCATAAGAAATTGAAATGGAATTGCGTTTGATAAGGTAGGTTAAATGGAAGGGCGGGCAGCTAAAGAATTTTATAATAAAAGACGTATGTATAACCAACACACATATACACACACAAGAAAAAAAATGAGAGTGAAACATAAACAATGCAGTTTTACCAAATTAATTACTTTAATGAGAATTCGCTTTGCCGAAGTTGGATTTTATGCCCTCTATACGTTCATTTTCTCTTTTGAAAACGTATTTGTCATCAGAAGCTAGCGAGCAGCATCGCTGACTTTAGTTTGCCCAGGTCTTTGCTAGACTTTAAAATACTCCAGGGGTTGTCTCAGGAATCATGTTTATGTGAGGGTGGGGGCACTGAACAATACTTAAAAGCGGAACTCATTGGAATTGCGCAACGGTTGTCTCTGACTCCATTTATTATTCTATCGGGGGAAGGGCTTCACCCTTCTTTAGAGACCCCCTTCGAGACATGCAGAGAAAGTATTTGTGGAAAATATTATTTAGAAACAATTAAATTTATGCAACCGTACTCGAGTTCAATTTTCTACCACCATAGACGAGTGCCTTTTTTGGTATAAAAAGCAAACTTTCATTTTACCAAGCCACAACGAGTTTGCTTATTGTTTCAGCATTCTTTTAATCACCGCAAACGAGATTATATTTTCCTTTTATCGTCACAAACGAGTTTCGATTGAGACAAGATCGTCCAAATATTTTTGATCCCGGATCTCATTAGGTGGTGTGCGACTTAGTATTTTAAGGTCGCGGGTCGCACAAACAAAAGCAGCACGTGGTGACGTTACTGTGCATTCGCCACTACAATTTTCATCAACGTGAACATTCCACAGCCTCTGATGAAGAGGCGGAAGATGGGAGAAGAATAATGCTCACTGATATGTGTGTGTCTCAGTGCGAAAGAAAGCTACAGTTAAGATCAAATGATAAGGATGAATCACTATGATTCATGAAACTTCCATGTATCCAATCGAACATTTCATGTATAAAATATAGGTCAACTGATAATATTGCATGAACATAATTTTTTTGGTTGTTAAGATTAACGTTATTTTGTGAGCGTTACGGTCGCACTCTGCACAGTAAAGGGCCTAGAGTTGAACACGCGTTGTTTAAAACAGTAATTTGTTGGATTTTTTTGAGGTACAAATCGAGTTTACTTTGTTTTCTTCGTAACAAACAATACATATTTAGCCACTTTTAAGCAATTTGCGTTTTTGCCGTTTAAAAAAAAATGTTCTTTTGCCATCAGAAGCGAATATGCTGTTTGAATTCGAAGGTAATTTATATTTTCTGTCGCATCAAGAGAGTTTTTTTATCAATTTAATCACGATTAATAGTAGCTGTGGTTTAATTATTTAATACAGTTTTTTGTCATAAATGATTTCCTTTTTCCATTTTTTCCGTCACAAATGAATTTAGCTTTAAACATCCCAAAATATTTACTTGCTTCATGTTGTCACGGGTGTTTATCTTTAAACTTTACAATGTTTCTTTTGTTTTTAACAATGTTTCCTACCTCAATCAAGCTTCTTTTTTCGTCACAAATACGTTTACTTTTAAACAACTCCAAGTAATAAATTTTTTTGCCTGCCTAAGAGAGCTTTTTATTTATAGTCACAAACTAATCATAAACACGTCACAAACGAGTAAATTCGTCATAAACAAGTTTACTTTTCGACCAACCACCAGAAAATAATTTTTTGATGCCACAATCGAGTTTACTTTTTTTGTCATCATAAAAGATTTTTTGTCGTCATATTTTTTTTCTTTCTTTGTCGTAACAAAATAGTTCTTTTTTTTTCGTAGTTGCAAAATAATTTATTTTTAAACACCTACATCTTTTTGCCTACCCAGAAGATTATTTTTGAATTTCAAAAGCGAGTTTGAATCAATATATATTTTTGTCATTCTAAACGAGTTTGCTTTTTTTGGGTCATTAAAGACGAATTTGCTTTTATACACCACTAGATAATTTTATTTTTGACAGCTTCGGGTGTGGAGTCAAGTCATGCAACCTGAGAATCCAATCTGAACTAACATTTACATCTGTGATTGTATAACTAGAGCTTTGCGTGGATGCTGATATCTACGGTTTTATACGTGAATATCCGAGTTTAAAAGGTATCGGCGAATAAAAGATATATCTTAATGCGAATAGCGGATAATACAACGGTTAATATAATTGATGTTAATGCGAATGATGATAAAGTCTCGTATTTGTCAATATATGTAGAAACATGAGTAAATATTATTGCATTATTGATAGCTGATATGAGTGAAACAAACTACCAAAGATAATGTTAAAAGAAACCTGATTTGAAAATTCACTAATATTCATTCTAAAAAGAAAAAAAAAAAGAAATCCATTGGTATAAATCCAGTAGTTGAAAAAAAAAACTTATCCTATATGAAAAAAAGCTGGATGAAAAAAGCCTTCATTACTGGGGTGTTGCGTATAAAAATGGAATTACCTATCAGTCGAATGAAGATTTCAATCAGGGAGATCACGAAGCTTTAAAGGATAGGTACTGGGCAGTAAAAAGAATAAAAAACCACATTATCTTTACTTTTAATCTTAAAAGATACTTTTCTAATTGAGATACATTTTGTAATATTGTCTTTTCATTTTTTTTCAAACGTGTCTTCTTTTGTATTTTGCAAAACTTTGTATTGGGAAAGAGTGCAAAATAATTTCCCAGTGTAGTGTCAGGTTAAATAAATAAATAAAAAAATATTTTAATTTTGTCATAAAATGATTATAATTAATAATGCGAGAATGAAACAAATTATGAGCGACATACATTTCTGTATAATTATATATGTATTATGATACCCTAGATAAATCTTTTCCCAATTATGGCTCGGGCTTATCAAATGTCGAAATGGTTCGGGCTCAATAACTTCCGGCTAGGGCGGAAGTTAGCTCGAAACTTTTAGTCCGAACTCATCTCTAGAAAGAGCAAAACTTTCATCACTGAATGCAGAATCATTAATTTCATTGCAAACCTTTTTTTAATACACATAGCAGCAGCAAAAATATCTTCTTTTCCTCATTGCTATATGCCTTTGCTTTATAATAAGAACTGCTGTCTAATCAGTTATTTAAAAATTTTCCCACCTTGTGTTTTTATTGAAATTTCTGATAACCCACTTACTGTTGCAAATGGGACAATTATTTAATAAAATAATGTTAAGTGTGGTAAATTGCTACTATAGCAACAACAATAAAAGTAATTTACTGGTCATGCAAATAATAAATAAAAAAAAAACATTAACGCAACATAATCGAAACAAATTCCTAACATATGAAACAATATATGCATTCATGTTACAAGCGATAAGTTGTTAACATAACGGCACCTGATGTAATAATTGCTAAATAATACTCATATAACTGAGCAAACAAATAACTAGAAAATAGTTAACTATTAATATCCATTTTCTGATTATTTAAATATTAATTCTCCGCTGTTCCGCTAGTTAACACTAACGAGACTTCAAAAGCAAAACAGTACTCCTGAAACACAAAGACAACGCTAAGATTAAATTTAAGAAAACAGTTCGGTCTGCATATCTCCGTTATTCTAATTAATTTCGCAGCTACAAGCTGGAAATGTAAAAAGAAATATTTTGTAGCATTTACGCACCTAATTAGACATCGTCTCTTCGGAAATTCGATAGGTAATTAATCCTCCTTATTACATTGTTTCGCTGGGCAATTAAGGTCCACTCATCTTTCTCTGTCTGAGCAAAATGTTGGTGAAAAGGAAGAATTTCTTGCGTCGGAGTGTCGTTCCTTTTCTGCGCATACTTATTCGGCGATAAACGAATTAATAACGAGACATAAAAGGCAATAGGAAATATGCGAATCGTGCTCCTTCTCGATTGCAGCCCAAAGAAGACGGCAATGGCCACTTGGCGCGCTTTGTGGCCTTGTCAGGCAAAGAGCCAGCACCGGAAGTGACAAGCTCCCCTTGGCGGTGTCATTGTGCTTCCGCCCCCACCCTTCTCGTGCTCTCTGTGACGTAACAATGGCTAATTACGGTTCGCTTTATTCAATTATGTCAGTGCTCGGACGCCTCTTGACACCAGCGCGAGAGTAATGTAGAGGCGGTGGGTGCCACTAATGCAATGCCCCGTCAAGAACAGGAGGGTGGACACACCGCGTGGCAGATGATGATACTACCGGTCTTCTGAAAGACAGAGAGAGAGATACTTTTATTTTGGGGACCACCTATTGTTAGATATTTTCTGAAACTCTTGTGACATTCCTTCGAAAGGTTAAGCCAACACATTTTCTCTTAAGTTGTTTTTAATTGAATTGTTCAGAGCGATGATGATTTGTTTCAAAATGTCGCTTTTCAGAGCAAAGTACATTTGAATACTTTATATAAATTTATAATGATCGGTTAGTAAAAGCGGAGTTTAAAAAGATCCCAAAATTTATTGCCTACTCCATTGTGCAGCAAAATCATTCCCAATCAAAAACGAGCTAGACTTTTATTCTTCTTTTTTTCTTTTTCACTTTTCACTTTGTTTTCATTCTTTCTGTAGGTATTCGATTCTATTACTTGAGGGGGGGGGGGGAGGCTCAGTCGGTAGCGCGCCAGGTTCGTAATCTGTAGTTCCCAGGTTCGAGTCCCAGCTGGCTCAGCGTTGAGATTTATCTCCGCAAAATTCCCCGCCCTGCCCGAGGTCAGTAGGGGACACCGATGGGCTTGGAAAGGCCGCCGTCCGTTGGATGGGACGTTAAGCCGTGGCCCCATGTGCGGGAGAGCCATACCCTGTGCACGTTAAGGAACACGCTGGATGGCCTTGACGGGAGGCTACCATCTGTCTCCCAACAGCTGTTCCAGTGGGTCCCCTCCCCCAACCTTCTCTGAGCCTTCGGGGTCCATGTGACCTGGCCATTTAGCCCATGGTGTGCAAAAAAGAGCCGCTCAGAGGTAAAACAACCCTATTACTTGGGTTCGATAAACATTGATGAAATATTAAAATTCAGATTTTCCAAATATCCCAATAGTTTTTTTAACAATGGCGGGAAAAAAGGTCAACCGCGAAACTTTAAACGAATATTTTCAACGACCTATTTATGGTGGAAATTTTGATGGAGGAAATTGAGGCTTAAGTGGTTCACACTAGCAGCAATGATTTGCTTCCTTACTATGGGAAGGGAAAAAATGCAACTTTATTTTAGTTTTAAGAGATAAATAAAAATGTTTCGGGTTATATAGGTATTTATAAAATGTTAATATAAGCATTTTTCCGAACATTTTTAGTTCGAATTTCCACTGTTAGAGGGAATTAAAGTCGGGAAATAAGAAACTGCATTCTATTTGAAAACGAACATACTACATTCGCCCCAGGCAATATGCTATTCTATTTCTAGTTAGATAATATTCCTTCGAAAGACCTACAAATTGAACACGGATATTATTGTTTAGCTGGCCCGGATCTAGAAAAAATACAGGGGAAAGGGGGGGAAACACAATCTACTAGAAAATACAAAGGGAGGGGGAAACAACTGAATTTCTATTTCAGTACAATCTTTCCTCTTCGATTTGAGATGCATTTAAGAATTTGTTTAAAAATGCATGTCATATACATAAGTAAGTCACGATTTAAAGAATTCTGACCAGTTGTCTTAATAAACAATCTTAATCTCCTGAAATTTCAATTTTTCGGCAAATAGTAACTGAATAAAATAAGTCAATAGGTTAGGTTTTACCTCTAAGCAGCACTTTTTTTCTTGCACACAATGGACTAAAGTGTTAGGTTTCAAGTACCAGGAGGGCTCAGAGAAGATTGGGGTAAGGCGACCCACTGGACAGGTGTTACTGGATAGCTGGTTGCCTCCAGTCAAGACGAAGAAGCCTTGAAGGGAGGTTACCATCTGTCTCCTAATCCTGAAATTATTTAACGGGGATAGGATATGACTCTACCGCACTCGGACCCCCCCAATAGGGGACCACCTTGTCATGGTGGGGGGGCCTAGGGTCCCGCAACCCGGCCGAAGGCTTTGCCGGCCGGATTGGGTCCCCGGCTGAGCATTGCCAAAGCCAACCGAGGTCGAAGATGCTGCCGACCGGTTCTCTGGCCGGTTGGTCGGGCCAGCGTCTGAGACCCACCTATCAGGAGCTCTGGGTGAGCTGTTCGAGGGCTCGGCAGAACGGGATTGGCTCCTAGTAAGCCAGAGCCCTCACAAAAGTCCGGGTCCTACTAAGAGTCTCCACCCCGGATGCCGAACGAACTTGGATCTACATATCCTTGTTCATGGCTAACCGGGGAGTAGATTAGAGTAAGGTTTCTTCCGGTGGTCAGCTTTCCTTTTATAGGACTGCTGCCATGTGAGGCTGGGGTTGAGGTGCGCCTATAGGGCGTATTCCTTGCCCCCGGCTCTAGATAAGCACGGCTTTTCATAACCAGGTTGTGCTGTACAAGCGGAACCGGGAATTGCCGTGGTTGCATAAGATTGCAACAAAAGAGATTCTAGCGCACTCGGAGCCATGGCTCTCCCTCCCATTCGACGGACTGCGGCCTTTCCAAGACGATCGGTGACCCAACTGACTGAGGGAAGGGCGAGGAGCTTTGCGGAGATAATTCTCAACGCTGGACCAGGTGAGAACTGCAAATTGCACAATATTGAGAGCCACAATAGATGTAAAATCATACTCAAGAAACATCCTTACGAAAAATCAAGCATTATATATAAATAATTTTTCAGAATTTGCTTTTGAACATTTTTATATCATTTTGTTCAGTAAAGGCAACTTCTTAAATATCATTTTAACAATTTGTCTTTACTGAATTTTTTTAATTTTTTTTTGTATGCTTTTCGTATAAACAAAGTCACATATCAGGGAAAAAAGGTACTTTTTGGACGATGTGTTCGGAATTTGCTTGCAAAAATACTTTTTTGGACCTCGTGTCCCGAATTTTGACTCGGAAAATATCCTCCTGTGGATCATGCGTCCGAATTTTAGCTCGAGAAAAAAGAAACTCTTTCTTTTGACTCGTGTTTTGAATTTTGGCTAGGAAAAAAAAATCATTTGTTGGATCACGTGTGTCTAATTTTGGCTCGTAAAATAGGATCATCTTATCCTTAGATAAGAGTATTAGAGCAACTCACCATTATTGCATAAACGGTTTACCTAAATTTATTTCCTAATTCTGAAGAAAAATAAATCAATTAGTAAATTATTTTAACTATATATCAATATTTATTTCATTATGGTCACCCTTGGGTTTTATTTAAATAGTGTAGTTTTCGTTTCAAAACAAAGTTTTTTGAGGAGTAAAAATTTACAGCTTTATTTAAAGTGCTCTCTGTGACAACAGTATATTTATGCAAAATATATTTTTTAAACTGATCTCAAGCGTTTTAGTAGAATATAAAATAAAAAAAATGCATGAATACCAATATATTTATTCTTTAGAAAATAAGTACAGTGACTTACACAGTTTAATTTTCAAACAAGCTAGTTTTTGGAAATTTCTTAAGGTGCCATCTTACATCCATGCTTGCTTATATAAAGTTCAAATAGAGATCATTGCGACATTTTTAAAGATTATTTCAAATCTGTTTAATAATAAACTATTGCCAGTAAAGAGGGTTAAAAAGGTTCGAATATCGAGAAACTTTCTGCACCCCGAGCAAAATAGCATCATTTACTATAAATATAGAAAACTTTCTCGCAGCCAATTCTCCGTTTTTGTAATAGACAAATTACCATTAATTCATGCATTGGTTTCAAAATGCATTGCTTAATCAAAGAAGCTTAGTACTATAATCTTAAAACTCCTCCCTTTCGAGACAAATTAAGTTTATAATGTAATTCTCTCTGCAACATCCTCCAGACAAAATGGTCGGAAATCACCAAAACTAATATAAAATAAAAATGAAACCGAAACAATCATTATTAAAATCAAATTTCCACCTCATTGGTATATCAGTTCGTCATGAAACACACACATAATTCAAAAGAGCATCTCTACACCATATCCAACCCATCAGAACCCAGCATAGGACTTTCAATAGATATTTATAGATGTGCTAGCAGCTACCGTTTCCTAAGCAAAAATTAGAAACCGTTTCGGACAGTCCCGATTTAGCGAGTCTCTGTCGGAGATGCAGCAGGAGCCATTCTTGATTTTGCTCCAACATTTCCCTGTGTCTGCTGTGTGTTTGGGCTGGAGGCAGCGATTAATCAAAGACTGGTAGTATTCCAGTGAAGAAGCATCGAGAGTGGTGACCTACACTACAAGCGAAGTGACTGTTCTCAGCATCAGGAGTCAGTGAACCTCTGCAACGCGTCTGCTCTGTTTAAAGACTGTCTTGTGTCAGGCTGGCACAGAAAGAACAACCAGTTAAAGACCATAATGAAAGTAACAAAGCCAAAGCTTCCTCTGGGGTTAATAAAGTTTTCTCGACTTGTGACCTTCACTTGTCGCTACAAAAATAACATGAGGATTTGCCATTTTTTAAAACCTATTCTTGATTCGTTTTTTTCCCTTAAACAGAAATCATCACATTAATTTTTTTTCGAATTAAAAATTTTCCTGGGTAACTGATTCATTTCGAATGACGTCAATCTTGTTCCGAAGGCTTTGTTCGTTTTCTGTTGTATTTATTCATGTAATGTTTTAAACAATGCATCTCATCACTCTGGCATTTTCAAAGTTTTTTCTTTTGATCTTTTTAACTATGACAAAGTGGTTAAGTGTTTAGCCATAGAGCAAATGCTGGAAGATTTGCATCTAATATCAGCATTATGTTTGCATTATTTCTTTCTGAAGTCATGCTATCCCTTCATTTTTTCCATCTTCATTTAACGTGCTCTCTGTGACATAATCAATATATCTAGGTAAGATATTTACTTTAAACCAGTGGTTTTCTCAGCCTTTTTTGACAACTGGTCCCCTTCTAACCCTAATTTACCTTGATGGCCCCCTCATAGCCATTGTTAGTGAAAAAACATATTTTATTATTTTATAGCATGTTTGGTCATATGTAAAGAAAGAATTGCAAAAATAAGAGATCAAAAATAAGACTGATTTGATCAATAAAATCAAGGAAATTTGGAGTACTATACCAAAAGAATTTATTCAAAAACTTGTTGATAGTATATCCAAAAGAATTGAAGAAGTTTTAAGAGCTAAAGGTTTTAATACTAGTTATTAAAGTTATTAAAGTAATTTTGACTACTTTTTTTGCTCAAATTTTCATTTGATTAAATTTTTAAATTTTATTTGAAAAAAGAACCTTTGAAGAAGAAGAAATTATCTAAAAACTTTTATTATTAAAAGACATTTTAAATATATAACTTTTTTTGCGAGATATCGTGTATATTAATTTGAAATTTAGAATTGAGGGTTACCTTTTTTTGTGTATAAGGACTGCCAAAAAATCAAATTTAACGAAGTGTAAACTTGAAAAACTAAAATATATAGAAGCAAAAAATGTTTTTATGATTGACATTTTCTTCAGTGTGATCCTTGTGGCTGATGCAAACTCGTAAGTTCTTCAATATCTGGCTGCAGCGTTGTTAGTGACAAACGAAGATCACCTCTCTTTGTAATATCAAGAAGGTTACGAGCTTTTAATAATAGCTGAGCCACCCAGCTAAAGAAAGATTCAACAAGATAAGATGTGGGAAAAGCAATAACATACAATTTTACTTTCTCCCAGAATAATAATATTGTCTGGAAATTTTACTACTTTTCCATAGACTATGTTTTCCATGTTTGAATCTAGCTTGAGCTGTTTCATCACTCTGTAAGGCTTCCTTGTAATGTAATATCAACATCAGCTGCATTTACCCCAAATGGATCCACCGCCCAACCTGGAATGCTTATCTCTAGCAGGTCTCTGGACCGAACTTGCAAATCTTTGTCAAATTTTTGGAATGCTCAACGTGTACAAAACGATCGTCATCTGGCAGTTCGGTGTTAATCTTCCGAACTGCGTCATCTTGCAGTTTGGTGGCCAAGGATGGAAACTGCACCAACACGAGACGTCCCGTATAAATCCTGAACAGCTGTAGTTATCCAAGGAAAGCAGTGATAGCTTCTTTGCAAAATATGAGGTTAGAATTTTCTCCTTGTAATTGTTTATTCAGCAAATTCAGCTTTTCGAATATATCTGATAGGTAATTATCACATCTGACTGCAACCAAATGTTCTCCAAGCTGCTTACTATTTTGAAATGAAACAATACTGTCCCAAAGTGCAACAAAGCGACGAAGACAATTACCTTTCGATAGCAGTTGTACCTCTGAATGCATTGCTAGGCGTTCAAATTCTTCACTTTTATTGCAAACTTCGTGAAAAAGACGATCTTGAAGTACATTTGATTTAATAAGGTTGACAGCTTTTATTACAATGACAAGGGCGTCTTGCAGGTGTCCACCCAAATTTTTTGTAACCAAATGTTGACGGTTGATCACACAGTGCATGCAAAGAACCTTAGGCACAGCATTTTTTAAATATGCAATGAACTCATGGGCGTCCACAGAAAATTTTCCAGGAGATTCGATGCTAAATAATATTGAAAGTTATTTGCAATACGAGGCAAATATAAATATGACGAAATATATAGTAACTAAAATTAAGCATTAACAGTTGAGTCACTAACGTGTATACATCTCTTCCCAATTAATCGAATGCTGAAATTATTACCGTACTCTGTGGTTCGAGAAATTTTTATTGGAGGTAATACTGTATTAAAACTATAGAAATTCAGTTTTAACCTAGTTGGTAAAATTACTTCTCTGGATTTTGATGGCTCAGGTAGTGTCATGCAAGGTTCGTAATCTGATGCTCCCAGATTAGATTACCAGTTGTGCCTGCATCGTGATTTTCTCAGCAATACTTACCTTACCTCGGGAGAAGAGAGGCACCGCTGAGACGACAAAGACTACTATTCGTCGGATGAGGCATTTACAGCGGGTCTCGTGTGGAAGAAAGCCATACCCTGTACATGCTAAAGAATATATTCGGTTGCCTTGATAGGAATCTGTCTCTTAACAGTTGGACTCTCCGCCCTGCCCACGATAGGTAGGGGACACCGATGGGCTTGGAAAGGCCGCCGTCCGTCGGATGGGACGTTAAGCCGTGGCCCCGTGTACGGGAGAGAGCCACATCCTGTGCACGTTAAAGAACACGTTGGATGGCCTTGTCGGGAAGCTATCATCTGTCTCCCAGCAGCTGCTCCGGTGAGTCCCCTTCCCCAACCTTCTCTGAGCCTTCGGGGTCCTTGTGGCCTGGCCATTTAATCCATTGTGTTGAAAAAATGCCGCCCAGAGGTAAAACAACCCAACAACCCAACTTAACAGTTGTCCAGTGATTGCCCTTCTGCAAACATCTCTGAGTCATTTTGGTCCGTGTGGTTTGCTCATTGAACATATTGTGAGCAAAAAAAGTTCTTCTCAGAAGTAAAATAACTCAATTAAATTTTCTTGTTTATTTGAAGGATGTAACTAAAGGACATTCGTCTGTTGTTTTACTTCGAATAAATTTTACTTTTTATCTAACGAATTAGATTTAATTTTTTTTTAGTGTTAGCAAGGGTTACTTTAGTTTTCAGAGGGACTTCTTTTTTGCACACACTGTGCTAAATGATCAGGTCACAAGACCGCAAGGGTTCAGAGAAGAATGCGGAAGGGAATCCACTAGACAGGAAGTCTCTTGACCGCGTGTTCTTTAAAGTGAACAGGGTATGGCTCGTTCGACACACGACAGCTTTTCTAACTCCATCGGCGATTCTATTTCACAAACTTACTCTTGTGATAATAATAATAATATTTTTTATTTTATTCCGCCAGTCAGTACAATATACATTTACATAGAATAATTATCTAATAACAATTGATACATACAACAGAAAAATCGAGAAGTGAAATAGCTGAGAAATATCAATTGCATCAGAAAAGGAAAATAATAATCATATTAAATATTAGTGATTAATAGGAAAGGCGAAACAAAAAATGAGAACATAGTAAGCTGACGCTTATTTTTAGTTAATGCTCCCTATTTCCTTTAAAGTTCAATTATGACAACAGTATATATATTATGACAAACATTATAATATGAGGCTCAGATTTTTTTTTTAACTTTGATGTAGAGCCGCTAGGCAACATAAAAATCACTTCGAGAAATACAAGAGCACAAAATCAAATCACGTCTTAGCATTAGAGTTTACACACAGCTAACTATGCTTTGTTTTGCACTTAAAAGGAGAGGAAAAACTTTCAAATAAACAAAACTGAGAATATCTTTTAAACGATAAAATGCTTTCCAAAAAGTAAATGACAAACATTTTTCAAAATAAGCAACATTTTTCTCGTTTAGCCAAATTGCGAAATTTAATTCGTTTTCTAGGAAAAATAGTCCATTTCGTTTTCTGCATCGTACATTACACTTAGTGGTAAAATTTTTAATAGCGGAGAGGGATATATTATCTAATGGCTCAACTTAAAAAAAGATTAAATTCCTAAAAATCTTTCTCCTAAATGAGAAAAAACAGCAACGAACTAGGTAATAACTTGGAAACCATAGGAAGAGAAGATTGGACCATCATGCTCGGACTCTGTTTGCTATTGTCGAAGTATTAAAGAAGTTGTTACAGTCAAACGTCAGAAACTTGCCCGCAAACCATTAAGAGAAAATGAAATGCGATACGAGTTATTTGAGGGAAACCGTTAATAAGAAACTGCAAGATATAGCTCAGGTTGCTAAGTAACAGCGGATGGCGAAAACAGACTCCGTTTGTTCTGAAGACTGTGTGCTTTCAAGAGTCCATCATTTCTCAGAGGACTAGAAAGACTTTTCCTATTTGTTCGTGCACAAAATGCTTGTTTTTTATTTATGATTAAAGACGGTTCCATTCCTGCAATGGTTCATCTTTATCACTTAAATGGAATTTTTGGTTTCTGTGAACACAAAATTTGGCTAGTTTTTTCAGTTACGAGTGAAATTTAAGAGCTTATAATGGATTTTTTTACGGATTCATAAAAAGTAGCTTTTTTAATAAAAAACTAGACGAATGAAAGAGTCTCCATTATGTTTATTACTTTCAGTAGTTAATTAAATACTGAAACATTTTACTTTATACCGAGGATTAGCTCGTCGTATCGATACATCAGGATCGTAATCTGATGATCTTAGGTTCCAATACCAACTGTGTCTGCATTGATACTTATTTCCGATAACCCTCCACCCTGTCCTCGATTAGAAAGGGGATACCGATGGGCTTGTAAAAGCTGTCGTCCGTTGGTTCGGACGATAAGTCGTGGTCTCTTGTGCAGAAGAACCATACCCTGTACACGCTAAAGAAAACATTGGATGGCCTTGACGGGAGGCTTCCATCTGTCTCGTAACAGCTGTCCAGTGGATCATCTTCCCCAACCTTCTCTGAGCCTATGGGGTACTTGTGACCTGTTTTTAGCCTATTGTGTGCACAACAATGCCACTAAGAGGAAAAATAACAGAACCATTTACCGGCATTAATTTTACTGTATAATGCGTTAGATGGCCGCATCACTCATATATATATATAGTCAATTGATTGAAGGATACCTACTCGATAAATATTCAACACAGGTGGGAGAGTGTGTGTGTGTGAGGGGGGGAGGAGTTTCCAGCCAATGCCATAATGGCTTACACGTGTTTGTATACGGCAAATATGTGTTTGAAATATATGTATTTTAACCTGAAAAAATAATAACTAGCCTGTGTGAGGATCACCGTTAAACTGACAGATATTAGTTTATCAAGTCACTAGTTAGTTGTCTTCTTCCTGAACGAAGACATGACACGAATAAGATCAGAAAGTGTCAGCAATCTTAAGTTGGAATTAAAACCCCTGAACATCGCATAATTTGGTATTAACTCTGATGCACTATTTATTTCGTCATCCAGAGGAAATTCAGGGAAAAATTAGAACAATCAAAGATTATCTTTGAAGTTCAAAAGCAAAAATAAATCACCTATGTTCGGAGGTGAGCTACCGATCAATCAACAACAGGTTCACTATATCGCAGATTAATTAAGAATCAATTTGCCATATTGGAGATTAATTAACAACAGGTTCACAATATTGTAGATTAATCAACAAACGATTTGTTATATTGGATATTAATTAACAACAGGTTAATTATATTGTAGGTCAATTAAAAACTGGTTCGCGATATTGGAGATTAATTTACAACCGGTCCGATACATCGCAGATTAATGAAGAGTAGATTTATTACGTTGGAGTTTAATTAACAACGGTTTGATATATTAGTAATCGATTACAACTTGTTGGCTATTTTATCCAATTAATAACTGGTTCGCTATATTTCAACTACGCGTGTTGAGTGGATACTTGGACTGATGCAAAAGTCATGGGAAATGACGTGAACCAAACGTTTGCCGTTGTCAGGAAATGTGCAGCGGTCTTGTAATCAACGTAAAAGACAGTGATTGCATAGCTCCGGTATCTAATGACGTTCTCAACCAACATTTAGTCTGTACAAGTGGCAACAGGCATTTCACAATGGCGAAGCAAGATGTGTGTCTTCATAAATCAGGCTAATACATTTTAAGAATCCAAATCATTTTATTATATTATTTATGAAGTTTCAAGTGGGAGAAGCTTATTACGTAAAAAAAAGTAAAATATATGGGAACGTATTTCTTTGCATTTTTATACTTTGTTCATTTTTCGTGCTATGCAAATTGCGAGATCGGAGAAACAAGTACCATTTTAGCATATATTGAATCTTAAGCAGCATGAGCCAAAATTTTACAACTAGTTCTACCAGTTGTAAAATAAATGACATGAAATAATAGATGAAAAAGAAGAAATCAATGCATTGAAAGAAAAAATCAATGCATTGAAAACATATCATTCCAGAGTGCAATTGTAAGAAGGATACCCAATTTCATCTCCGAGCGCCACAATTAATCACATACTGGCAACTATGGCATCTTTACTGGGTTTCTTGATAAATGAAATGTAAAAAAAAAATTTCAACTGAAAATGTTTCTTGATGGGACTATTAGAAACAAGAGTATGAGGGGAAAAAAACCCAGTAATAAATAAAAACTAACAGTGGAACCATTTTGACATCAGATTCAGTCATACGTTAAGAAAGCTGCTTCAAAGACAATAAACATTCTTAACTTCACTTAGAGCTTCAAAAGAACACTTAAAACGTCCGCTTTACGGTCAAATGTAAGGACAAAGTTTTAAAGAACACACACACAAAAAAGAACTCTTTTATGTTCTATTGAGCGAAAGCACTCCGGGCCTTAATAGTCCGGAGTTAAATGATCTGGGGAAAGACTTTATTTGCTGCGGGAAGGACAATATTCTCCGAAGGAAAGACCACAGAAACTCTGACATGAGGGAAACTGAAATCACTTCCTTCTTCACATCAAGCAGGGGGAAAGTGGAGTCATGGCTTTTCTTTCGAATTGCTGTAGGTAAGCTACTTCTGTCAATTAAGGAAGACTCTTCATGATGCTCTTTCAGGTAATTTATCTTCTATTCACAAATGTTTACAGTTTAATTATTTAGTAGAAGTCTAGTTCAATATCAGTGGTTTCGGGGAAAACCAGAATGTATTCTTTAGTGTAACTGCTTTAAACTGCAACTGAGAAATTGTAACTTAGAAATAAGAAATCGTTAAGAAGTTTCATATTAATACATTGTTCTGTTCTGTTTGTGATAAGTATGCTGCAACAGAATTTAATCAGTATCAGTCTACATAGATCAAGACAGTGAATGACTCTTTTCTCCAAGTCAGTTTTAATGATAGTAACGGTGAGACCTAAGGGACCTGGGTTCGAACCCCGGATTAGGCATGGATGTGTGTGTCGTTTTTCTGCTGAGGTCCTGCCAACCTCTCAGATCTCCTACTGTGGCATATAAACTGACAGGCTCCTGTCAGACCTCTGTGGCAAGCAGCTGCTTGAGGGGGTATTTATTTATTTTATTAACGGTGAGAAAAGAATTATAAATATTGGACAGTGAAACACGGGGAAAAACATGTATCATACCATTTGGTAAAAATAATTTTTTAAATAAAAAAAATGTACAGCGGATCGTCTTTCTTGTCTGCTACAATTCAAATATCTTTCGCTTTCACTCTAGTGGGAAAGTTGTCTTAGTTGATAGCTTGCCAGCTCAATACCAGATGTTCCTATGTTCCAGTCCACTGCTAGGACGATAATGTTAAATGGCTCTACCTGAAAGATGATGCTAAATGGCTCTACCTGAAAGATGATGCTAAATGGCTCTACCTGAATAATGACGCTAAATGGCCCTACCCGACCTATAATTCTACATGGCCTCACCTTAACCATAATACTAAATAGTCTTACTTGAACGATATTACTAAGTAGCTTTTCTGAACTAGAATAGGCTATGTAGTCTAATGTGAACTCGAAAAATCTAAATGGGAAAATCTGGACTCTGAGGAGCTAAATGTTACCTGAAGATAATTAATTACATTATGGTTCAGAATAAAATATACATGTCTAGCAGCACTGCGTGTCGCATTTGTGGCTGGGAAAACGTTCTATTGATGACGTAGTGGGGTTTTGGCCTCCGAAGAGGAAGGTTTTTTGAGTAACTGAGTCATAATGGCGCTCAGTATTTGAGAAAAAAAGCCTTTGTTAGGGAGCATTATTTTTGTACATACAGGCAAGGGCACGGAGGGAGGCCAAGTGTGAAAATACCGCATGAGCATTGTGTAGAAAAGTTTTTCCGACCACTTCCAACTAAGCAAACAGTGTTGCTACTGGTGAAGACGTTCCCAGAGTCTGGAACAGTGGTATCTCAACGGAAGCAGCGTTCGAGAAGGAAACGAACCGCCACAGACAACGACCGTATGGGGAAACTGCTTGACAAAATTCTCAGATTACCAAAGAAAAGTCAACGGCAAATAGCAGAAGAACTGACTATGAACAGAACGTCTGTGCAAAGAATGGTTCGTGAGTTGGGGGCTTTTTCATATCGTTTGCAAGTTAAGCAGTAACTGTGAGTACTGGTTATGTTACAAAGAAGTTTATTTTGTGCTCGGACTCTCGCTAATGTTTAGGAAGACGAGAGTTTACTCTTTAATATCTGATTCTTTGATCAATGTCATGTGTTGATGAAGAGATACATCAACAAGAAGACGACGACGAGGTTCCTGGTTTTTCCAGCGATCAGATGAGATCTTAGAAACTCCTCACCAGAGCGAGAAAGTCACCGTCTGGTATGCCATTTCTAGTCATTGTCTTATTAGACCTTATTTCATAGAAGATTATCAGGATGACTATGTCACAGTAATCACACAAATTACCTAGAGCAAGTTATCAAGCCCTATCAGGCTCCTGTCAGACCTCTGTGGCAAGCAGCTGCTTGAGGGGGTATTTATTTATTTTTTTTATTATTCTGCACGATCTGAAACGCTTCTGCCGAACAAGAAATTTGTTTTTGGGTACCCAATGGTTCCAACAAGACGGAGCTACAGCGCACAAGGCTAGGAATACCCTTCGAATTCATCACATCTCACACTTCCCGATGCTTATCTGCGGGGAATGCTTAAGGAAAAGTGTATCCCAATCCAATGTCTTTTAACATTGATCAACTGAAGCCCAACACCTGACGTGTATCGCACTCTATATCACTTCGTTGCATCCAGGAAATGTTTGATAATCTTCATCTCAGATATGAAACCTGTTCGGAATGTTTTGGTTCACGCATGTATATGCCCGATTGTCATCTGTTTCGTTTAATTTCCACTGCTGTAGTGTGGAGTTATGTTCTGTTTAACTTAGGACGCATTAAGGTAAGTACAGTCTTCATACTTTTTTTAAATTTTCATTTTCGGTATACTTTATTCTGGACCTTACAAACGAGAATATTTTAAATGACTGTATAAGGCATGGCTGTTTGTGTCGTTTTTCTGCTGAGGTCCTGCCATCCTCACAGACCTTCTACTGTGGCATATAAACTGACAGGCTCCTGTCAGACCTCTGTGGCAAGCAGCTGCTTGAGGGGGTATTTATATTTTATTTTATTTATTCAAACGAACCATATTGGGCTGGACCCAAAACTATCAGAATAGTTAAGTGGTGTATAACGAATTACGATGGGGCAAACTACTTTCTGGGCCATGGATGCTAAATAGTCTGAAGTGAACCAGAATGGGTTATGTAATGTAACATAAATCAGAAATAGCAAAATGATATAGCTTCAGTATTGACCTATTGTGTTGAAAAATAACGTTAATAGGTAAAGTACCCATGAATAGAGCCCCGAGAAGATGAGGATATTATCATTTAAAAACAATATGCGGATAAAAAATGATGTTAACGCAGACAAAATTTGTAGAAATATGGGTAAACATTACAACTACTATTTTATATTTAGATAACGAAAAAACAAACACTGATCTGAATTTTTAAATGATGATATTCACTTTCAAAAGCCGCAAATGAAAACATGCGTGGAAAAACGTTCTTTTTGCTGACGAAGCAGAATATAAGTTCAGAAAATGAAAACTGGAATTAAATATACTTCTTTCCATAAATTAAGGAACAATCATATGTTACATCAATGGGAAGCTAACATCGAAGCTCTTTGACTTTTAATTTTTTATTTTTGTTTTAAAAAATATGCTAGTGGATAAAGATCTCAAAATATCTTCAACTATATTTTTTCAGCATTTAATGAGTTATGAAACTTAAGTATATAACAATTAACAACGCCAGTCTAAGGAAACTTATACAAAACTGAAGAATAGTGAAAGAATTCTTTACACAAACTTCTAAAATACTTATTAAACATTTTGAAACAATATTTATTACTAAATTTTAATTACTTCTGAAGTTGATTTTTTGTGACTGGCATCGTTATTGTTGAATATTCAAACTTCCATAATTCATTAAATATTGAACAATTATTGTTGAAAATCGGCATATTGATATATTGAATTGAGAGCTTTATATTCTACCACATGTTTTGAAACAAAAAATTATTTTAGAAGTTATAGAGCTTTGACGTTAGCATCCCATTGATTAACATAGGGTTGTTCCTTAATTTTTGGAAATCAGTGCATGCGAAAATTTCAGTCGTGAAGGTCACGAAATTTACAAAGCGAAATGTGGCTATTGGGTAATAGAGAAAATATAGGGACTTACCAGGTAATAAAAAATGAGTGTGCTCCCGTAATGCCTAACTGCATTTACATAAATGAATAAAACCTTCCTAGAAGAATTTGCAAATTTACATTCTGGTAATTTTTATCTAATATATAGTATTTAGTAAGGCATGTTTTTCCAAATTACAGGATTCTTTTTATCACAGTATAATTTTTAGATAATTATTACTAATTACTAAACCATTAAACTTATTTCTCTTACACGCAAACATACTCATACATGAGACTTCCAACATTTGGAAAACTTGACGGTTATTAAGTAGCTCATTAACGCGAATGCTGATAAAGTTTTGCGGATGCAGATGCGGAATTGGATGCAGATAAGACATTCCGGATGGTGGTGCAGTAGCTGATAGAACATTTTGCTATGAGCAAAGGATTCTTTCCATTAATATCATTCCTGATAAATATATAACGTTTTAGCAAAATAATCATCCAATTGATAAAATATCCTTTAAAAATCGAAACATTCATTTATCTCACTTCATCTAGTGTTTAAGATAAAATCTTTTAACGCTAAGCACTAAAATTAAAAGTTCCCACATATATCTACATTCAACTGAGGACTCGTATAACTAATTGAAACTTCAACAGAAATATAGTAATCATTCCTTGTGCTAGTGAACACATTCCTTTCTACATATAAGTGTCTGCGTGATAAGAAAGCGTGTGTGAGTAACAACTCCCATTTCAAACTCTACAGTGGGTTCTACCAAGAGAGCGTGAGTAATGTCTCACAACTGTGTATTCGCCTCAACGAAGCAAAGCTGCACTTCCTTCCTCGAACTGTTAATGTACAGGAAGGCAGGCAAGGGTCCGGCACCTGTATAGAGAAAGGGAGGAGTTCTGGGCGAGAAAGGTAGACATAACACGCACCCGTCACAGCAAGACCTTTCAATTACCGTACGTGTGGCCATCGATCTTGTTGGTTCCCCGCAGGCTCAGTCGTTAAATCCGCTAAAATCTTTTCTTTTGCCATTTCGTTACGTTTTGGGGAGTTCGAAGTCCACTACACAAACAATTTAGAACAAATACGTCACCTCATAACGATCATGTCGATCACTCTCTCATCGCTTGTTTGATGAAGGTGGAGCTATTATTACTTTCCGTACCTCGCACTTATTTTCGGTTTTCGGCCGAGTTGTTTCTTTTCTTTTTTTAATAAATTGTTCAGGTCCGTAGTTTCCCAAAATAAAGGAAACAACAGAATAATGGAGGCGGAAAATATTTTTTTTTTATAAAAATGAGCTGAACATAGTGGGAATTTCCACATAAGAACATGTGCTCACCTATAGTTCGTTTGGAAAGGCTAACGTCTACCAGACGGGAAATTACACCTTGCAAGAACATGCTGAATGGCCTTAATCTTTGACGGGATGCTTTCATTTGTCTCCTAATACCTGTTCAGTGGATTACTTCCCCATATCCAGCTCTAAACCCTTAGGATCCTTTGATCTGACCATTTAAACCATTGTGAGCATAAAAGGCCTCTCATAGGTAAAACAATTCAATAACTACGATAAAGCAGAGCAGTGGTGCTCAACTCGTGGCGCATGTGCTGTGAATCACATCGTGACCCTAAAAATGGCACACGATTAATTTTCAAGACAAAACAAAATTTAATAGCCTCAATAAAACTCGATTAAAAGACTCAATAAAACCAGATTGAAAGACTCGACTAATAGACTTGATAAATACTCTTTTTGAACTCGGTAATGGATAGCAATAACATTTTTTTTCCTTAGAAATTTTTTTTAGTTTTATATGTAAACTTACAAATTACTTGATGTGAAGTTGAAAAAAATGCACCTATATTAATACACTTGTATTTTTGGCCTGGAGAAAATAGCACATGTAAGGATGAGGTTGAACCTTACTGATGTAGAGGTTATCCGTGATGGTGAACTACGGTTATTTAATCAGAGAATGAAAGTATAAAGTGAGATTATACTTATGCATTATTGCAATAAATTTATACCATTTTCGACAATCAAACTATGGTTAATATTATATGCGCTGCATTGGGTAAATAATATTACAAATGAACAATAAAATCTAAGCGTTAATTTTAATTCCTACCCTGTTTGAGTAATATTCGTTTATAGTTCTGTGTTAATATGGAAGACCCAAGATACGTCTCTTCTTAAGTGTCGGATTTTTTAAAGGATGTTTAATTTTCTATTGTTAAATATGCTTAAAATTAGAAAATATTTCCTCATACACTTCATGGAAGATCAGAATCTACGATTCCTAAGTCTGTTCTTGCGATACACTGAGATGCCAGTTTATTAGATACACTAATTCTCGTCATATAAATGCTCATAAAAATGGTTCATTCCATCAAGCAATACGTCACGTTATCGCGGCGTGCAGTATAAATCAGACAGACCAGCTCTTTGAACATCAGTTAGCGTTGGATTGAGGATCAGAATGGGCAAAACGAGCGACCTCAGCGACTTTGAACGGTTTGCGCAGTCCCCGTGATAGTTAGCGCTAGGAGCTATCACGGGTTCTAGCATATCCCAAATGACCGTCCTCCTGGACTTTTCATGCACCACAATTTCAAGAATTTAATGAGACGATCCTGCAGACGAAAACAGCTTTTGGATCAGAGGAGTCAAAGAAGACTGGTGAGAATCGTGCAAACGAACAGACGGGCTGAAATGAGTCAAATCACAGCAGAATTAAACATTGGTGAGCATAAAGCCATCTCCAAATGCACCAAGTATCGGAGCTTGTCGCGAATGGGCTACAACAGCCGCCGACCATGTCGTGTGCTAGTGATGTCAGTGATGAACACGAAAGCACGTCGCCAGTGGATGCAAGAGCATCGACACTGGGGGGGGGGGGGGGGACAGGATTAAAGAAGCCTGGTCGGACGAATCAATGTTCCTTTTGCATTATGCTGATGGAAGGATCAGAATTTGGCGCAAACAACATAAGGTCATGGAGGCATCTTTCCTGGTGTCAACAGAACAGACCGGTGGTGGCGGTGTGACGGTGTGGGGAATGTTTTCCTGACTACACATTAGGCCCGTGATACCAATCGAAGGACACCTGAATGCCTAGGCGTATTTGAACATCATTGCTGACCAAGTTCATCCCTTCATAGCTACAGTTTATCCTCACTCGGAAGAACACACAGTTCAGCATGACAATGCACCTGCTCACAAGACACGTATCGTCATCGAATGGTTCCAGGAACATGTCGACGAGTTTTCCTTGCTTCGTTGGCTTGCGCAGTCCCCAGACTTAAACCCTATCGAGCATCTTTAGGATGAGGTGGAAAGGGCTGTTCTCAATGAGACTGTGCCGCAACCAATTTGCAGCAATTGACCGATACAATCGTTTCCGCAACAACGCATGGAGTTATCTTCCAAGTTTCATGCCTCGACGAATTCGGGCTGTTCGGAAGGCCAAAGGGGGCAAAACAAGCTACTAGGTAAATGTACCTAACAAACTGGCATCTCAGTGTAGATACGAATGAACAATTTTTTTAATCTATTCGTAACTTTTGGCATCTTTCGCCTCTGAGCTACTTTTGTTTACAAATGTGTGCTAAATGGCCAGGACACAAAGCCCCTAACGGCTGAGAACTGAGTTGTCGAATGGTACACACTGAACAGCTACTTTTGTTTACAAATGTGTGCTAAATGGCCAGGACACAAAGCCCCTAACGGCTGAGAACTGAGTTGTCGAATGGTACCCACTGAACAGTAGTTAGAAGAGATGGGAGAATCCATCCAGATCTTTCAGGGTGTTTTTTGACGCACACAGGTTATGGCTCTCCCTGTAAACAGGCTACGCCTTAACATTTCATTGGACGAACGGTGACCTTCATAAACTCATCGCTGGCCCCATTCTGAAGGTGGATAGAGCTTAGTTTGATGGAGAAACTTTCAAAGGATGATAGTGGGGACTCGAACCTGGGCATCAGTTTGAGAATCGGGTTCTACCTAGTGAGCTAACACCTTTCGGCCCTCTATCCAGTCCTCAGCAATAACGGATAACTCATTGATGAAAAGATGAAAGATGGTCATCTGACAGAGGTATGTTAAGTTGCGGTTCCTTGGGTTGTATTCAGCGCACGTTAAAGAAAGCGCTGGATTGCTAGAGGAGAGGCTTACATCCTGGTTTAACAGCTGTCCATTAAATTCCATTTTCAGAATCATGAGATCTTTTCGAATTATCAACTTGGCTCTTTTTGATTCTTTTTTTGCGTATTGTGCATTGCATAAACATTTAATGACATTATAGCAGTTGTTACCGAATTGATTAAAAAAAGTAAAATTGATGTATGCCCAATGCCCAGTAATGTATACTTTATTTCAAAGAACGTATATGTAAATATTGATACCCTCCTAAAAGCTTTAATTAAAGTACAGAATGAATGAGAATTTCTTCAAAGAGCACATTATTTACAAAAGAATGGCTTTGTTTAGAGATATCCCATATAAACAGTAATTTGCCAAGGTAAATAAAGAAAATATACCTATATAAATTTGTGTCTTTATGTATTTCTGTGTTATAAAATTGTGTATTCAAAACGAATAGGATATTCCCATAACAGGCTTTGTTTGTATTTCGGCTAGATGTTTTACATGGACGATAAATATTAATTTTCTTGTTTCCTTTCAAATGAATATGAGACTGCAAAGTCCTTAGCTCATTTGAATTGTAATGCATATCCTTTGTGAAGAGCTAATGGTTACTTGTGGAATTCTGCGCAAAGAACAAAAACAGAAAAATCCAATAACACGAATGTAAATAACGAGTAAGAAGGGTCGACAAATAATAAAGTGAACATACTGTATGACTCAGGAGAAAAGAAAAGAAATTCATCTTCAGATCAGCCAGTTGACAGAGAGATCTGTCACTTTCCTACACGTGAATAACTAGGGCATAAGAGGAGGGAAAACATATAAGTAATGGATGTGGGTTTAATTCCATTGCGGGTTTTCAAGAGAAAGCTTATGCACCCCGCCCCCAAAATTCCAATTCTCGGCATTTACCCCTTCTATACCTATGGTTCGAATATGGACTGTTTTGCTCCGAAATCAAATCCACCACTACCTGGGCTCCTGCTTTATTGGAACTGAATATCAGTAGATAAATCGACAGACGTCGTTCAATACAAACTTGTTTTAAGAACGAATTTTAACACCGATTGCATCTGCATTGGTTGCACAAACTATGTGGATGAATATTATTGTTTCAGAAGTTAATTATTCGTACTATGAACAACTGAGGTTAGTTAATTAATATATATAGCAAAATGCGATAATTAAAATAATAAAATATTAAAATAGAGTAAACTTTCTACGACAAAAATAAACTCTTAGCACATTTTACTCTCTTAATTGATATTCATTTTGTTTAAACTTTTTTTTTAACAAACATTAGAAAAAAAAATCCAGTTTGAGCTAATAATTTCCTGTTTACTAACTAAATGTGAACAAAATACATTTTAATTTTCGCAAATTCACTTTTTAACCTCGGATTTTTAACTTTCTGCAACATTTTGCTTCCTTCAAAAAAAAGGAAAAGAAAAAATGTCATGTTGTACATCGCCCTCTACGTGACATTTTTCAGATTATTTTACCAAAACAGTTTTTTTTTCTTGTTTTCTTAAAATCTCGTAAACTTTTCCTCATTCCGCTCTTCATTAATTAATTCTCAGCCTAGTGATCCCCGAAACCTGACTTCCTTCGCAGCTCCTCATCTTTTAATGAAATCCTGCCTTTTATAACATCCAAGGCATCTTTTTCTAAAATATTCCGCTATCAGATATCGATGTGGTAGAAGTACTTTACATCGAAGTTCTTCTAAAGTTAAGAGAAAAAAGTTGCTAGCATATGTTAAAAAGTAAAAAAAAAATTAAATCCCAAATTTTTGGTAATCCTTATCTTTGACCTAGTTCGTTTATCGTTTTATGAGCCAAGAGTAGTTTTCATCAAAGTTTCCAGACTAACATTTTAAACCAACTTTCTGTAACATTTTCTGATTTTATTTTGCTTTTTCTAAACACAATTACTTATTGCAATAATTATAAATGCTCATAATTCTAATAATCAAAGTCCTAAAAAAACGCCATATAATAGTCAATATTGTGTGGTGAAACTTTTCTTTAGCATTATTTTTATTTGTTCCTTGTCACAAATGATTAACCAGCAGTAAAAAATATTACTGTGCAATATATTGCGTTGTAATCGATTGCCACCAAAATGACCAGTGCACATACCGATTGCTTACCAAAACTTAAGTCAAGAAATCGTAACTTGGAAAGATATCTTATGGGTTAAATAATGCCTTACTCCTACATACATACATACATACATACATAATTCTCAAGCAGAAAGAGCGAAGGAGGTCCAACTAGACTGCGTAGTTTAGTTCTCCAAACACGTCTACATCATCATCATCATCCTCAAGCAGCCATGGGCTACGGAGGTCCAACCAGACCGTGCAATTTAGTTCTCCAAGCAAGTCTATCCTGAGCTATATCTACTGCATCTGGTCACTGCACACCAATTCTAACAAGGTCCTGTTGACATTGTCTGCCCACCGCATCCTAGGTCTCCCCTTCTTTCTGAGGCCTTTAGGCACACTGTTCATAACCCTATTCGCCAATCTATAATTATTCATACGGGCAACATGGCCAAACCAACGGAGTCTCTCTCTGCACAACATGCTGCTTAAAGGAGGTTGCAAACTCCTTTGCCTAATCTCATCATTAGTTACAAAGTTGAACCACCTAATGCCCAAGATACTGCGTAAGCATCTGGAATCAAAAGCATCTAGTTTCCTGTTATCCTGTTTACAAAGTGTCCAAGTTTCACTACCATAACTAACCCTAGAAAGAACCAAACTATTATACAGTCTAATTTTAGTCTTTAGGTGTATACGCCTATTTCTCCACACTCTCCATAGATTCTTAAAAGTCCCGGCAGCAATCCCTATTCGTCTGTTAATCTCATGCCGCACATCACCATTATCTGTTACATAGCTCCCAAGATAATTAAACTGTGACACCTGCTCAAGACTGCAACCATTCAGATTAACTGAATCACAGCCTGCCTGACCAATTTTCATTACTTTAGTTTTCTCTCTGTTTATAACCAAACCTACTCTACTACCAGTCTCATCAACAGCTCGAATGAAAGAGTTCATCTCATCAACATCATTTGCCAAAAGGGCTAAATCATCAGCATAATCTAAATCAGAAATTTTCGTATCTCCAGCTCATTTAAGGCCATATAATAAAATATAATAAAATCTTTCCCTTGAAGTGAATTTCGCATAACATAATCAATAACCAAGCTAAAGAGAAAAGGAGAAAAATGCACCCTTGTCGAACACCAGAAGTAATGCTAAACCAATTGCTACAAGCCTTACCAACTCTCACACACGACTCAGTGTTATTATAGAGAGCTTTCATTATGGTAACTAATTTGTCTGGTATACCATATGATTTCACAATCAACCACAAATTATGACGATCAAGAGAGTCGAAAGCCTTTTTGAAATCAACAAAGCTAGCAACCAAAGGTTTCTGAAACTCTAAACATTTCTCAAGAATCTGCCTAAGTGAAAATATCTGATCCACACATCCCCTACCACTTCTGAATCCACATTGCTCATCACGCAATTGACTGTCAACCAGATTCTTAATTCTATTAAGCATAATCATGGAAAGAACTTTACCTGGAACAGAGAGTAGGCTGATACCCCTATAGTTATCACAAGAACTGCGATCACCTCTTTGTGAAAATTGGGATAACAACAGCTCTGTTAAAATCCTTAGGAACCATGCCTTTATCATAAAAGATATTTAGAATTTCAGTCATCCAAGTGGTAACCGAAACATTCCCAGCTCTAAGCATTTCCGAGTAATTTCATCTATCCCTGGGAATTTATGAAGTTTAAGTTTAGAAACAGCCAAAATAACTTCAGATTGTGTTATAGGGCCAACATTAAAGCCACCAATGCATCTATCATCATTGCAAACAATGGGAGTAGAACTAACTACATTGTTTAGAACATCACTGAAATGCTCAGCCCACCTAGCCATGACAGAATCCTCCCCTTCTATAACCTTACCTTGTTTATCCTTCAATCCTTGTATGCCGTTTTCTACCACACAAAACATTAACTATCTGGTACAGCTCTCTGCTCTTGTGCTGTCTAATTGCTTCCTCGGCTTTCTCAGCCAAGCCATCAAGCCAAAGATTCTTATCAGCAGCTAACTGATCTTTTACACGTTTATTAAGTTCTCTGTAATGCTTCCTATTAGGACTGTAGGGTATTGATTAAAGACATTCCTGCAGTTCTTTCTTTCCGAAATAAGCTCAAGTGCCTTATCACTCAGATAATTCTGCCTCTTCTGCTCCTTTTTTCCTAAAAGAGTACTGTTAGTGTCCAAAAAAGCCTGTTTAAAATGATCCCATTCTTCCTCAACTTCAGTAGTAAGCAAACCATGACTGTCATAATGACTAAGTAACCTATCATGGTAAGCTTTGGCTATAACTGGATCTTTCAGAGCTTCAGTATTAAAAGTAAATTTTTTAACCCTAGCACAACACTTTTTAAGTTTAAGTTGCAACACACTTTTAACAAGGTAATGGTCAGATCCAATTTCAGCTCCCCTATATGCCCTGGTATTCCTAACAGAACTAGCCCATTTGCTGTTAATTAATATGTAATCAATCATATTCTTATGCAGCCCATCAGGTGAAACCCATGTGTACTTATGTATGTCGCGGTGTTTGTAATAAGTGTTAGTTATTCTGAATCCATTGAGTTTACTTACCTGTAGGAGACGTTGCCCATTGCCATTGCAGCTACCAATACCAAAAGGGCCTATTACTCCTCCCCAAAGGTCAGAGTCAGTACCAACTGTGGCATTGAAGTAACCAAGAACAATGGTAATATCTCCTTTCTTAGCAATAAATATTGCATCTGTAAGCCATTTCTAAGAAGGTCCTGTTTGACATTGTCCATTCACCGCATTCCAGGAATCTCTCTTTTTTGAGATATTGAGGTACATAATTCATATCTATTCGTTAATCTCTGTCTCTCTATATAATACAGCCAAGTAAAACATTCCTCCCTACATAAGATGGTGCTCAAAAGTAATTCACGACTTCTTCGTTCAACCTTATCATTACTTAAAGTGAAACTACCAAAAACTCAATATACTAACTACATAAGAATCTAGTATCAAAAGCATCACGTTTCCTGCTATCATGCTTAAAAAGATGTCAAATTAAATTTCCATATCAAACTTTAGAAAGGACAATTATTACGTACCCTAAATACAATAAAATAGATGTATTTATGTATATTAATAGAATATTCACAAATTCTTAAAGTTCCAGTAGCAAATGACTGTTCTGTTTAGCTCAAATTGCACATTACTAGGATCTATGATACATATCCCGAGATAATTGCATTGAGAACTTTCTCAAGTATAGAGCCATTCAAAATAACTGAAACACCACCTAACAACCAATTTTCATCACTTTACGTTAATCTGTATTGACCACCAGATCTAGCCTGTTATCATTGTCATCAACGGCTTTAATGAAAAAAGTTCATATCATCAAAATCATCTGACAAAAATGCCAAATAATCATGAAAATCAAAGTCAGATATTTACAAATCTCTACATCATTTAAAGCTCCAGTTTTCCCCTTGTAATGCATTCTTCATAACATAATCTATAACCAAACTAAAAAGAAAATGCGCCGAAATATATTCTTGTTGAACTCCAATTATAAATCTAAATCCATTCACTACACACTTCACAACTATTGAATTAAAGATAGGAGACGTTATCCAAATTCAGTGCCGCAAGTCCCGCATTTGCGCTCATGCGTGGCTTAAACTCTGGTCATATACTGTACAGCTGTAAGCTTTGACTTCCCCAAGCATTCGTCATGAGAAGTGTAATGGATGGGAAAGATGAGGGATGACAGAGAGCAGATCGTAGGTGCCCGACGGATAGGACACTTGATCTCCGAAAATGTCAAAGAACTTGGATTTTCTCGTACGACAGTTTCAAGAGTGTTCCAGGAATATGAAAATTTTGGCAAAAAACAAGTACCCAGACATACTGCAAAGGACAACCAGCCTTGAATGATCGTGGACTTCGCTGTATGACCCGCATCGTACGGACCGATAGGAGACAAACATTATCTGAAATCACCTCCCATCTTAATGCGGGGTCCAGCCCAGAAGTCAGTGCACGGACCGTGCAACACTCACTTCATCGTCTCCGCTTCAGAAGCCGCCTAACTACAAGAGTCCCACTTCTAACGGCACGACACTAGGCTCAACGCCTTGCCTGGGCTAAAGAACATTGAAACTGAACCATCGAAAATTGGCAACGGATAACCTGGAGTGATGAATCGCGATTTAAACTTCATCGCGCAAATGGGAGACTGAGGGTATGGCGCTAACCCCATGAAGTCATGGATCCTGCATGTCAGGTCGGAACAGTACAAGCTGGTGGTGTGTCAGTGATGGCCTGGAGTGTCTCCAGTTGGACGTCTGTGGAACCTTTGGTACGTGTACCGACGACTCTCATTGCATCCCGTAGAACTCATGTACGTAGAACTCATGGCTGATCATTTACACCCATTTATGGCCATCATGCACCCCAATGGTGATTTATTATTAAGTGATATACCGATTGCTTTACCATGTGCTGGGCAGGATTAAGGTAAGAACATAGAAAGCCCAAACAAGAGGGAGAGGGAAAATTTAAAGAGATATTAATCATTTTTCAACTTATGCACCCTTTGGAATTAATAACAATGAAACAAATTTATGAAACCTTTACAAATTGATGAATCTTAACTAGCTAATAGCTATAAAGCCTACAAATTATTTTTCCTTTCCGGTGACTATTAAGTGACATACAAATGTCTTAAAATAAGGTGGTACTCTTAAACTAGAAGGACCCATATTGCCTCTGGCGCATATGAGAATCTAGTTTTCAAAGAAAAAGAAGTTTTTCCATTTACCTACTATTTCATTCCTTAAACGTTTTAATTTGAGCTAGCGGATGATGGGAAAATTTCAAATAGTATTTTATTAGTAATTATACAACATAAAAGTATTTGTCTTTTAATTCTTAAATCTGAAAAGTTGCATTTCCCACATCTCTCTCAGAAAAGTGTGTAGATTATTGCTGTCAGTGGAATATCTCTTAAAATCTACCTGATTTTAATATTTCTTATTTATTTTTGATTTTCCATATTTCTGTTATATATATATCATTTGTAAAACTCGATAACAATTCTGCATTTCATCATTTCAGTGATCTGTAAAGATATATAATACATTTAAACTGCTAAGTATTTCAAAAACGCGAATTATAATATTTCATTAGCACCAATCAAACTAAAAAATAATTTTCTATTATTATTTTCATTTGTTTCCAATCGAAACTTCATGACGTTCACATTTCATCAAAAAAATTTCATATTACTATCATTAATACAACGTTTTAATATTCGCTTGAAATTTTGGAATATTCAATCTTTTTCCCCGTTAGAGGACGAAATTATAGTTTTCGAAAGATTTCGAAAGTGCGAATCGTAATATTTCATCAACTCCTGTCGACCAAATTTTCGAATTTGCAAATTTTTGCACCTTTAGAGGGCGCAATTATAGTTTTCGGAAGATTTAAAAAATTTTAATCAATATTTTATCAATTCCTATCTAACCCAAAAATGAATTTTTCAGTTATCTCAAAAAACAAACAGTTATCTGCTAAAACTAAAATGGTGTGTTTTCCCACCCCCTCTGGGTTTAAGGGTTAAATCATTAATGGCAATGAACACCTCATGATCTTCACATTCCACCACCAAAATTTCAAATTTCTATTATAAATACATCGCTTGTAATATCCGATTGAAATTTTGGAATTTTCAAACTTTTCCACCGCTAGAGGGCGTAATTATAGCTTTAGAGAGATTCTGAAAGTGCATATCATAATATTTCTTCAATACCTATCCAACACAAAAATAATTTTTAATTTATCTCTGTAGACGGGTGGTTAGCGCGCTTTGCTACTGATCTACGGGACCTGGGTTCGAGCCCCGGGTATGGCATGGATGTTCGTGTTGTTTTCTGCTAAGGTCCTACCATCCTCTCAGATCTTCTACTGTGGCAAATAAACTGATAGGCTCCTGTCAGACCTCTGTGGCAAGCAGCTGCTTGAGGGGGTATTTATTTTTATTTTTTAAACAAAAAAGTTCGATGTCCACAGACGGACGACAAAGCGAAACTATAAGTCGTTTTCAAAGAAAACGAGAAAAAAAACAAATTGTAATTAAGGTAAATCAATATTATTAATATTATTCATTAATTTACTTAATTAATAATACATTTATGATTCTGTTCTGATAAAAGGAGGGCATCGAAAGTTCCGAGGTGCTCTGGGTTCTAGTATTTCTTGAACCTGTCCTTACCATGTGCAAAAACATCTATATATTGTGTCTGTGGAACACTGTTGTTACGAAATGCTCTACTAACACAACACAACGCTTGTTCAAAAAGAAATGAGTGATGCAGATTCAGAATCGACTTTCATAGCACCCGAGATTTTCTTCTTCTAGTCACGTGTGCAAATATTTTCAAATCAGATGATGTTTGACGTGCGAACGACCTTGAGTTTATTCTGTTTCATTGACACACAAATACTCGTATAATGTTAACAATTTCAGCTATTTGTGAGATACTTAACAAACAAAAAATTATTGCTACACAAACAAAGAATTATGCTTAACTTCTGAGGATCAGTGCACTAAAATGTATCGATAAGGTTTATATATTGACACACAAACTAAAAATATATCTGCATTCATATGCTTCGTATTTATACATTGATACCTTATCACTAACTAATAATCATTATCAGTTGATCCTTGCTATATAATTTAATGATTATAAATCGTATAGATTTATATTTTAGAGCTGACTAGAATTAGACTCTGTTCTCTCTAACTTATCATAAATAAATCTCTCTGGCTCTCTGTTCTCTCTTCTTATCATAAATTTTCTGCATTAATCGCCTCGATCGAAATTATTATATAAACGATCATTGAAATATAAAACGCTGATTTGTTAGAAAAAAAAAACGCATCATCGTCTTTAAAATATTGGGCTGTTTTTGAGTGGTTTACCTCTGCGCAGCATTTTTTTGCCCACAGTACTAAATGGTCAGGTCATAAGGATTTCCGTCTAGGCTACCCAGCGTGTTCTTTAACGTGTACAGAGCATGGCTCTTCCGCACACGTGGTCACGGTTAAATATCCCATCCAACGGACGGCTGTCTTACCAAGCACATCGGTGTCCTCTACTGACCGAGGGTATAGCGTAGAGTTCTGCGGAGATAAATCTCGACGCTAGCCGACATAGGACTCGAACCTGTGAACTGCAGATTACGAACCTGGCATTTTGAAACAAAACTTTTAATACAAAGAATCGACGTTCTAAAATAATGTCTATTCGGAAACACTGGTTTAAATACTAGTGAATAAACACCCTCGCTTCTACATAACTTAAACACATTTTTGCAGACACCGTTTATGTAAATGCGAATTGAAACGGACTTAAACCGCTAGATACCGTCACTTGATTAAACTATTTCGTTCTCACACAAAACACTTGCCATTTCATTATTCCCTTCTGTTTCAAGAATGAATAGGATAGGAAAAGCACATGCTGCATTGCTGTCAATTTATCTTTCAGTGCACAATGCATCTTTGAAATTATTTCACCGACTCTCTGTCTTGTAAGCACTGGAGCGGTAAATTAAATCGTCGAGGATTGTCTTACGAATTTCAATTTATTTCATATTCAGGCTTCGTGTCGAAATTAACCAAAAAGCCCCCATTTTTTTTTAAATTGGAAAAATTTAGTTGTCAGAGTTCGAGATAGATTGTGCCAATGTAAATGGCAAAATTAAAATGCTTTCGATTTTTTTTTTAATTCGAACAGATGACAGCGCTCGCCATTCAGCAATTAACTTGAAATGTAATTTCTCGAGATGTTCGGCTTCTTGCTTCAAAGTGTTCTTGAATCTTGCGTTAATCCATTGACTTCAGGCTGTGTAATGGCAATGGTTCCGATTTGAAAAACTGATTATGATACAATTCCAGAATAGGAAGCAAGAAATTTATAAAGATGTATCTGATGCTGCGGGATTAGAAATGGTGGAGATATTAACATTAGACGTTGGAAGGTTAACCCAATGCGTTTTCTAGACGTTATCTTTTTCCAAACGACGAAAGGGTTTCAGCCTAGGACGTATCCGGAAGGGGGGTGTCCAGGGGCTCCAGACCTCCCCCTCCACCCGAAAATCTTGTCATCTTATACGAAATCTCAATCCTGTCGACCTGCTTTGAAATTCAAAACAGCTGTCTTTGTATAATTATATTTCAGTCCCATATTTTATGTCCGACACTAAAAGTAGATAAAGAACTAAAAACTTTAAAAGCTCATCCTATATAGAAATATCATTTTAGCCTTTCCTGTCCTGTGGAATATTTTAGTAATTGGAACCCTACTTACGTCATATTGTCAAACCCTCCCACCCTCCGAAAAATGAATCCTCAGATCCTCTAAAACAAAATTTTCGGACTCCCCCTCCGAAGCACTGAATTCTGGGTACGTGTCTCGTTCCAGCTTTACAATTTTGTGTCACCTTTTCTGTTTCGCATTTATTTTTTAAACGTTGTTGATTTAGGACATATATTTCGCTACAAACCTGAATTCTCTTCTTTGTAACACAATGAACACGTATATTTTATGATTTTGTGCAAAATAGAAATGTGCATAGAACCGGCCAGGCCAAGCACCTAATGTCCAACCCCGCCTTCTCGTGGTGCAGGCTATTAGTACCTTTCAAAAGAGATACTCTCTTGTGAAAGGGAACGGAAGCGGAGGGCTACCAGATTAGTGTGAATTACTGATCTGCACAACTATGGCTACTTTTCTCCTTTTTTTTTCTACTCTGATGAGGAGTGTCAACCACACAGGATTCTGGTGCTGACCTTATAAACTTACTGGATTGGATTAAGGCTCTGAGCTTGGTTATGAATCCTGATTTTGCTGCCTGATTGATGAGTGAGCTTCTGTGGAGGGAGAATCTTCCGCTGTGTTTTCTGTTTGTTTGTGGGTTGACAGCCCCAAGTGCATAGATTCACAGAACATGTATTATCAGCTGGTGGATAATTCTGAGCAGACGTCATCGCAGGCATCTGAACTCCTGCTTCTACTGGCATCATCAAATTCTATATTGGTGGAAGTATTCCAGTATAGATGGCTTCAGTCTTTAGTGGTGGGGGAACGTGTAATTGCCCTATGCCTGCGATTAGGGGGCTGTTTGATATTGTCTGCATTCTCTCTCTCAATAAACATAGTTTTTTAAACATCCCACTAACCATTTTCTCTCCATAGGTAGTTGGAATGTGAGGACTCTGCACAGAGCTTTTTCTCTTGATGTCCTCACACAAGAATTCCACCTTTATAATTTAGATATTCTCGGCTTGTAAGAGACCAGATGGACAGATAAACGTCAGATTCTTAAAAATAATCTTAAATTTCTCTTTTCAGGGAGGAACGATAATAAGCATCACCAAGGCATAGGTCTGCTTCTCAGTAGACACGCCAGTGATGCTCTTCTAGGATATGAGTGCATTAATGAAAGGACACGCATTAAAGACAAGCATTAAAGACTTGAATGTTACTGCTATTATGCCCCCCCCCCCCACTGATGATGCCGTTGAGGATGAGGATAGCTTTTATGGACAACTTTAAGACATTTTGCATTCTGTCAAGAAAGGAGATATTGCACTTGTTCTTGATGACTTCAATGTCAAAGTTTGTACTGACTCTGACCTTTGGGGAGGGATGATGAGCCCTTTTGATATTGGTAGCTGCAATTGCAATGGGTAACGTCTCCTACAGGTAAGTAAACTTAATGATTTGAAAATAACTAACACCAATTACAAACACCGCGACATACAAAAATACACATGATCACCAGATGTGCTGCATAAGAATATGATTGATTATATATTAAGTAATAGCAATTGGGCTAGTTATGTTAGGAATACCAGGTCATATAGGTAATCTGACCATTACCTTGATAAAAGTGTTTGTTTTGACCCCTGTCTACCTGTCCGTTGATTGAAGGATAAACAAGGTAAGGTTTTAGATGATGAGTATTCTGCCATTGCTAGGTGGTTGAGCATTTCAGTGATGTTCTAAACAATGTGGTTAGTTCTACTCCCATTTTTTATAATGATGATAGATGCATTACTGACATTAATATTGGCCCTATAACACAGTCTGAAATTATTTTGACTGTTTCTAAACATAAACTATATAAATCCCCAGGGGTAGATGAAATTACTACGGAAATGCTTAGAGCTGGGAATGTTTCGGTGGATGATGTTCGGATGACTGAAATTTTGAATATCTTTTATGATAAAGGAATGGTTCCTAAGGATTTTACCAGAGCTGTTATTAGCCCTATTTTTAAAAAAAGGTGATCGCAGTTCTTGTGATAACTATAGAGGTATTAGCCTACTTTCTGTTCCAGGGAAAGTTTTTTTGTATGATTGTGCTTAATAGAATTAAGAATCTAGTTGACAGTCAATTGTGTGATGAGCAATGTGGATTCAGAAGCGGTAGGGGATGTGTTGATCAAATATTTTCACTAAGGCAGATTCTTGAGAAATGTTTAGAGTTTCAGAAACCTTTGGTTGCTAAATGAATGTTGATTTCAAAAAGGTTTTCGACTCTGTTGATCGTCATAATTTGTGTTGATTGTGAGATCGTATGGCATACCAGACAAGTTAGTTAACATAATGAAAGCTCTCTGTAATAAAACCGAGTCGTGTGTGGAGTTGGTAAGGCTTGTAGCAATTGGTTTAGCATTGCTACTGGTGTTTGACAATGGTGAACTTTGTCTGTCTAGTTTGGTTATTGAATATGTTATGTGAAATTCTTTGCAAGGGAAATATTTTGGCCTTAAATGGTCTAGAGATTTCAAAATTTCTGATTTAGATTATGCAGATCATTTGACCTCGTTGGCTAATGATGTTGATGAGATGATTTTTTTCATTCGAGCTGTTGATGAAACTGGTATTAAAGTAGGTTTGGTTTTAAACAGAGAGAAAACTAAAGTGATGAAAATTGGTCAGGCAGTTGGTGCTTCAGTCGCTCTGAATGTCTTCAGTCGCCCTTTAGCAAGTGTCTCAGTTTAATTACCTTGGGAGCTATGTAACAGATACTGGTGACGTGCGTCATGAGATTAATAGGTGAATAGGGATTGGCTCTGGGACTTTTAGTAATCTATGGAGAGTGTGGAGAAATAGGCGTATACACCTAAAGACTGAAATTAGACTGTATAATAGTTTGGAGCTTTCTACGATAGTTATGGTAGTGAAACTTGGACACTTTGTAAACAAGATAACAGGAAACTTAATGCTTTTGATTCTAGATGCTTACGCAGTATCTTGGGTATAGGTGGTTCAACTTTGTAACTAATGATGAGGTTAGGCAAAAGAGTAGACAACCTCCTCTGAGAAGAATATTGTGCAGACAGAGAGCCGTTGGTTTGGCAATATTGCCCGTATGGATAATTATAGATTAGCGAATAGGGTTATGAGCAGTGTGCAGAAAGACCTCAGAAAGAGGGGGAGATCTAGGATGTTGTGGGCAGACATTGTTAAACAGGACCTTGTTAGAATTGGTGTGCAGTGTGGAGATGCAGCAGATATAGCTCAGGACAGATATGCTTGAAGAACTAAATTGCGCCGTCTGGTTGGACCACCATTTCCCATGGCTGCTTGAGGATGTTGATGATGATGATGATAATGATGAAGTCAATAATAAAGCAATACTTGATACTCACACCTCATGCTTGTCAGTGCACTGGGATCTAAATCTAATTTAGTAAAGTTAGTCTGAAACTGCGTTTTAAAAAAATATATTTCCCTTTGTTTTAAATTTCGAATTTTCTTAAATTTGAAACACAGATCTTATGCTGCAATAGTAAGGCAACGGGAGGTAAAGCAGAGCTAATTTCAGATGTTTAAATTCAACTGAGATTTGAATATGAATTTTTGCAATGCGTTTAACCATTATTTCGCTGTTGACATATGCTGATGTGATTGGGTATAGAGCAAAAATTGTCTTGAGCAGAGTGGGATCCGAAACCACGACCTCCTCATACCTTAACATGGGTTCGGATTCCATCCCACTCAAGACAATTTTTTCTCTCTACCCACTGATATCAGCATATTTCAACAGCATAATAGTAGTTAAATATCTTATAATTGTACAATGCTGAGGAATAAAGATGGGATTGTCAAAAAAATTATTTGGTTTTTATGCTCCACTCCCGGCATGCTTTGTGAAGACTGGGTTCTAATCCTAGTCAGGACAAACGATTTTTTTCAATTCATTATTTCAAGTGTTCCTTGTCTACATGACTTTCCCTGTCATAATTTATTACTGAATAATTTATATAACGCTGTGAGCGTGAGTGACAAATATTACTATCATGAAAAATGTGGTGGCTTGGCTGCGCAACTTCTGTTACTAGATGGCGCCGCGGGTGACTGAATAGAAAGACGTGTATATAACTTAGTTGAAGAGCTGGTCAATTTCTCGGTGGTCCAGCAGTTAAAACGCACGGCATGTTTCGGGAGACCTGGGTTCGAATTCCAGTCAGGAATAACAATTTTTTTCCAACTCATTATTTCAAGTGTTCCTTGTCTACAAGACTTTTTTCTGGGATAATTTATTACTGAAAGAACAGATATGTTTAGGATTTTGCATTTAACCCCTTTTAATAAAACGGGATTAAAAATGAATTTTTATTAAAAGAATTCAAAATATGAGAGTTTTTTTTTACCGAAAATGATTTTGAATTTCTAGATGGAAGCTTTATAATTCACAAAACAAAAAAAATAGTTTTCTGTTTTATCTCTGTCTTGATATAATCATATAGTTAAAAATAAATATTAACCGAATGCAACTATGACTCTTAATAACTCTGAATGAGAGTAATGTTTTACATTAAAAACGATAGGCATTAGTTTAAGCTTCATAACAATTTACCTTCTTCATGAATTTTCAAGGCTTATGCCTAATGATGAAAATTTTAACCATGACTTGTTTTTGTCGTTATTCGCAACCAGTTTGAGGACCTATGAGGAACAAAAAGTTCTTCGCAAAAATATAAATAAATAAAGGAAATAAAAGGGAAATAGGATAAAAATTGGGCAAAGTGTCTAGAGAAAAATATATAAAAACTATAAAGCGATATGACCGCCAATTTGTTAAAAATCTTCTGAAATTTCATGAAATGACCCTGGTTTGAGATTTCCTTTTCGTGTTCATCCTATATACTTTTGATGCATATAGAGACGGGAGTTGGTTTGAAACGACGTCTTCTATTGGAAGTGACATTAAATTGCGATACAAAATACTTTCCTTTTTCCGGTTAAAACGTTTTGAATGATCTAGGCGGCAAGATGAATGTTTTTTTTAACTCAATCTGCTTTTAATCTTGGATCTTTATGGTCTGATTTAATTATTTCAGTAGAAGAATAAATTACTTTATCAGTGTAAAACATCAGATATTTGCTAATTTGCGAATTTCTTACGTATTGCTATAATGACAATATGTTAATGTTTTTTTTTTTGTAATAAAGTTTGATTTGATTAATTTTGTCGAAGATTGATTCATCTTATCCTTGAGTAGTACTTTGTGCTGCACAATGTCATACATGGCCAAGCCAGAAGAACACAAAAACTAAGAGGGAAGAGAAGAGATGGCAGAGTACAAAGGCAATAAGGACTAAAATGGCAAAGAGAAACTGCTAAGTCACAAGGAGAGCAAGTCACAAGTGAATAAAAGAAATTGTAAGGTAACAAAGAAACCAAGGAGCAGAATGAGGGAGAGAATAGCGTGATGAAAAGGAAGCAAAGGCTCAGAATGGAAAAGAGATAGATGATCAGGTCACAAAATCACAAAAGAACTTTGTAGAGAAAAAAGAAATGCTTTGGTACAAATATACCGAAGTTCATTGTGCTAAGGTACGATGTCCAGGTCACAAGAACATTACTGTTTAGAGTTGGGAAAAGAGAGATTACCAGATCTCTGGGATGCCAAAGATCAAAGTGGTGAAAGGATATTGGCATAAATGGGAATTGAGGTTCAGAATAGGGAAGAGTGAGATGGACAAGTCATAAAGTCGCAAGGCGCAGAGTGGAGAAGAAAGAGAAGAGTTAAGTGCAAGAGCACCTAGGTTCAGAGTGGAGGAGGATGGATGGATGATCAAGTTACAAAGATATCAGGAATCAGAGTGAGGAAGAGAATGGATAGGTCACAAAGACTGGTCTCAGAAGAGGATAGAGAGAGAGGACCATATCGCAAAGCCTCTAAGGCTCAGACTGAGGAAGGAGGGAACAAGAATTTGAGGCAAAAAATAAGTTTTATATAGAAGAAAAACTCCAATTAACTTTCCGTAAAACCGTTTACTATATTTATTAATGCCTAGAGTGTATGGCTCTTCTGCTTAAGAGACTGGATTTTACGTATCATTCAACTGATTGTAGTCTTTCATTCTACCATGAAGATCATGGTAAAGACAAACAGTAAACGCTCGTGCTAGTTTGTTTGATATTTAATCGTTTTTGTTATTGTTTTTATATTTCATCGTTTTTGTTTGTTACAATAATGTTAATCATTTAAGTTTAGGTTTCATTTTTTTAATTTCCTGCGAGACAAAAATCCCCGTTTAAAAATGATATGAAATATATTTAATTTATGCTTTCTTTTCAAACATATAATTTAAATATTTCAAACAACTTCGTACACGAAAAATATTTATGCGAGTGTTTCTCAAGCCTTTCGGTTGCTAGGGACCCCTTGTGAGTTTCCGTCCATATTCCATTCTGGAGACCCCGTATGAATTCTTGCTGATTATAAAGACCCCTCCCCAAAGTTATCATATACATTTTGATTAAACAGAATATATACTAACTAATATATATATACAGATAAATGTGTTTTTCACTCCAGCGTGGAAATAAAAATGAGGTAGGAGAAAAGGCTTAAAAATAGATTAAGTAACATTTAAAGTAGAAATATTTCAAATAAAATATATTTTAATTGTAAACGCTTATAATGAGTCAATGAAAAAAAAATATTTCAAAAAATCACTAACTTTCCTAGTAGTAAAGTTTGTAAAACTAAGAAGAAGAAGAAAAACTCCAAATATCTTTATATTTTACTAAGTAGAATCTACTCAACTGGCAGATCTCTTAGGTACAACTCTTGGACGCCTGATTGATAAACATTTATTAATGTCCTACATATCAACTCCCTAGAAAAAATACCATTTCAACTGAATTAGCATCTTACCTTGATGGGTTTTCAACACTATCATGGTATTTATTTTTTCTTGCTTGTTCATCCCGCTTGAGATTAAGAAAATGGAGAATTTCTTTCCTTAAATAACAAGCAATACTGATGCAACTATTCGCCCAGGATTTCAACAGTCTTTGATTTTAATCGACATATCTGTGCGTCTTTATTCTTACTTTTCCATCAAAAATGATGAAGTATTCTGCTCGTGCCTCTAAAATCTACCCCCGAGCCTTCGTTGCGTCGTCATTTATTACTTCAGCTTGATCAATTACCTGTCTGAATAAGCGAGCTGCGGTTGCTGGTCAATGATGGCAAAATGCATACGATGAAAAAAAAAAACTGAATGGATAAGAATATAGTTAATGTTAAGCATAAACAACGTTTAGGAGATGCTCTGCTGAAAGACTTTTATTTCATGAAAACTAGGACAACCGAAAAGTATTACTAACATTTGTCTCTAACGTTTAGAAAATGGATTTAGCCTTAGTCAAATAAGTTTATTTCACCACCAGAAGTTATTTTTCGGCACATTGGATTAGACTAAGGGTATCCGTAGGTCCTTGGTAACCTAATGGTCCAGGGAGAGATTTTCGTTGGGTCCATAGCCCATTTCTGGTGACTGAGCCATGTCCAATCTCGTTAAATATCAGTAAGTAAAAAGTCACTTAAACTTCTGCACCATTACCCTCACTAATTGTGCCTACATTGTGTGATAAGAATGAAAGTCAATTAAGCCACATAAAATCAAATGATGTGCTTTACGCATTGTTTAGCGAGAAGATTCACGGAATTTCCCATTGTTTAATGAGGAAGTTCATGGCTCCTAAAAGAGGGCTTAAGTGTTGATTGACCACACAGCAAACTTTGGAAACTTTTCGATTAAACAGTCGCATAAAATGGATCATATGGTTCAGAGAACGAAAGGGGAGAATTGTAAGAAGCAGATGGAAATACCTCATCAAATCTAGATAGCGTATTCTTTGAAGTGAGGAGTGATGCTTTTCCATACGGAGACAACCATTTGGTGAACAAATTTGAGCGTGAATTTGTTTTCCGTAAAGTTTAAAAAAACTACTGACCGATGGAGTTGAATTACTTAGTGAAACATTTTTTATGAAACCTTACTGCATATTTAGTTTATCAATGTATATGCAGAGTGTATTAGGCAAACAGCAGCCTTTGCATACAATTGGTGTGTCCTTTATCAAAGAGAGAAAGTGAAGATTGAAAGAAAAGAAGTTAATGTTAAAAAAATGCATCTGAAGGGTACTTTAGAATCTGTTCAATGGAAAAACCCGATACAGAAGATTTTTTGAAGATTTTCTAAGGAAATAGATTAAATAGAATGTCGAATACTTAGAAGACTACACAGTTTAGTTATGTGTGTTTTATTTCGACAGAAAAACCTTTGAAATTCTTGGATCAAATGCTCTTAAATTTGTACATACGTCAAATGTTTTCAAATTAGTTTTATACAGAAAAAATTATTGGATTATGATAAAGCGGGCTTTATAAATGTAGCACTTAATAAAGGGGTAGTTCAATTAAAAAAAGTTGGGAACTACTGATTTAGATGATTCGAATCCCGCAGTTTTCAACGCCAAGAGCAAAAAACATCCTTAGTACTAAACTCATGCAAGATAATTACCGTGTAAGTTAGGTTGTTTTACCTCTGAGCACAACATTGTTCTTACAGTATAATGGCCTAAATGGCCAGGGGCACATTATGGCCTAGTTATCCTTGTACAGTCTGTACCATAAAATCCCAAACAACCGACCTAAATGGCCAGGTTATAAGGAATCCAAGGGATCAGAACTGAATGGGTGAAAGGAACACACTGAACAGGCGGAGGTGAAAAATGGAAGAAGATTCATCTGTTGGATAGATGGAAATCTCCGTTAAGGCTATTCGTCGGTTTTTTTTTTTTTAACGTGCACATGGAAACACGGTTTAAAGCCCCATACGACGGACGGCTGCCTTTCCTAACACATAGGTGTCCCCTTTCTCACTGATGACAGGGGTTAGTGGCAATAAATTTCAACTCAATCACATTTGGAAGTGAAATATGAGAACATCAGAATTATGACCCTGAACACCACCGTCTGAATCATCACCTGAAAACGAAGAATGAAACCTAAAGTAATAATGACGAAATTAAAGTTAAGTCATAAAACAAACCGTGATAAGGAATAATAGATTTCTGAAACAAAAATACAAATTTCTTAGATTTTTCTTCGAAACAATTCATTTAGGTTTAGCATTCATCTAAATGTTCCTTTAATTTTTTAAGTAATTTGCTAGGTCACCACAATATTGCAGAAGTAGATTTATCTATTCGCAATCTGCAGTAGAAAGCTTCTGTTCCAAAAAATTAGTAGTCCTCAAATGAGTTTTCTATTTTAGCATCATGATTGAGGTATATATCGATTACATATTTTACAGTTTGACCACGAATTCCTACCAAAGCATATGGAAAGGTTATGATTATATTATGAACTAGGACTATCAAATTCGATATACAGCTTTATGTAAATCTCGTTCCACCCTTGGTATGAAAGGGCAACATCTATGGTACCCTTGGTATGAAAGGGCAACATCTATGGTACCCTTGGTATGAAAGGGACACTGCTAAGCTCGGAAAGGCCGCCGTCTTTTGAATGATATGTTAAAACGCAGCTCCTGGTGCAGGAGAGCCATGCCCTGTGAACGTTAAAGAACGCCCTGGGTTGTCTTAACAGGAGGCTTCCAACTGAATCCTAACAGCTGTCCAGTGGATCCACCTCGACAGCTTTTTCTGAGCCCTTGGGGTCCTTGTGGCCTGGCCATTTAGCACAGGGCATGAAAAAAAAGTATGAATCAAAGGTAAAACAATCCACTTTTTCATACCTATAATATTTGGTTCTCAAGCTTTCTTTTCTACCTAAGGAAAGCTCTCCTTCCAAAAGTGGGAAAATGTATAAATGATTGCCGAGAGCAAAGAGTTATATCACAAATGAGAACTTTTGAAGTGTTGCATATTATGAGCGACCTCAAATTATATCCACACATTTCTGTTCCGTCCCCCAACCCAATAATGTGTGAAAAGGAAATTTTACGGAGGTCAATTGAAACGAGATGTGTGTGTCAAATGAAAGCATTCGACGTGGGGAGTGTCATTTACTGTATATTTTACAGAATTTAATTTAATTGAGTTAAGAACATGAGAAACCCGGATAATCTGCCAGTGTAATAATATTAGCAGAACCACTCCAAATATCAGGAGTTATCTCGGGAGTCTTTTCATATATATAAATATTAAAATATAGTTACGCATCTCGAAGAGAATTAGCCACCGTTACACCTTTTGTCTGCCTAGATAACAAAACCATAGAAATGAAGACACATCTGGAAGAAAATCTGCCATCGTTACACATTTTGTCTGCCACAGAAATATAATTATAAAAAACGTTATCTAATTATACAGAAATTTAATGCATTATTTCCAAAAACAGAAATTCAATTGAGTTAAATTAAACAATGTTAAGTTTTGATAGAAAATTAATTTATGGAAGCAAATCTATCTCTATTGCTCGTGTGTTCTAAAACATTCCTAAAAGTAAGATAGTGCACAGAATTCTGTTCCGTATGGTAAAGACGTTACCTCTCCACACAAGATTAATTATTCTGATGAAGATTATCAAGAATTTGAGATATTTTTCTCATGCCATGAAAACGAAAGAAATGATAGCATCGTGAACATTAGTCTCTAACGAAACAAAAAACAACCAACAGCTTTCTCTCCAGGACAGCATTGTCTAGTTATCTAAGAGCGGTATTTAGCTGAATCATTATTCACTAGTTGTCACCGACAGATAGAAGACTATGGCAGTCGGAGTAACAGATTACCATGGAAGATTCTTTCTCTGGCATTAAGGTTGTTAAAGAAAAGGTCCGCAAAATTAAGGACAGGATATTGAATGAAAATTCTTTCAAGTAACCATAAACGCCATTTACGTTTACTTTTCATATTTTTCGAGTAATAGTTATACCAGTGTTTCATAAATGATGTTCAGCTTAAGTCCAAGGTTTCGTCAAGTAAAAATAAGGGTTCTGCAAGAAAATATCCTTATATATAATTTTTTTTTAAATTGTAGAAATTTCTCAACGTCATTATCAGGAGGTCGTGGTTTCATATCCCACCCGATCAGGACATTTTTCCTCTAAATTTGATATCGGAGTTAAGCTAAGGGTGTTACTTTCCTTGACAATTATAATTTTAATTTATTTTCGTTTACCGTATGCAAGAAATGTGATTTTGTTTCTAAATACGTGCAATTAAATAATATATTGATCTCATATCCTTGTTTAGCTTTTACTTCTTATTACTTTTACTTATTTGTGGTCTATTATTTAATTCCATATATAAGAACTTCAAAGAGGGTTCTGGATTTATGTACACAACGAAAGTTCGTAATGATATTGAAATTAATGCATAAAAAAACTGTCCATAGAATAATTTTTTATGTAAACAAATTTTTTGGTGTTTGTTCATACAAGACGTAATGGATTTAGTTTTGGCAAAAAAAATTCATTAAATTTTTAGATTTTTTTTAATTTTTAAATAATCCGAACATTTAAGAATTTTAATTCATTCTGATTTGAAACCATCATATTTTAATATGACTAAAAAATAAATCTTACAATTGCCAAATTATATTTTATTTAACATTTTGCACACTTTTCTGTCTTAGAAATGCTTCGTAATTGTTTGGTTAAATCTTATTCAAAATATGGTACCTTTTTTTTCTTTAAACGCGGTATATTTTAAAACAAGTATGATTGTAAAGTTTTTATTTTTCAGAACATTCGAACAAGTGATTTGAAACCGGTACGTATGGTCACTTTATGTATGAGGCATAATTAAGCTACGAAAATGAAAATTCAACAGATGATAATGACCGTTTAGACCAGCGCTGTCCAACTAGTGGCCCGCACAAGGATTTTTGTAGCCCGCGAACAAAATCAAGTTTTTACTTGAAATTTTAAATAAATATCTGTAATCCACCTTATAATTTTTTTGTCAACTTATATTACTTTACTTGATATGCAATCTTCAACTTATGCATTAATTAATTTGCAATTATTATTGCATTATTTCAACTTACTCATTCTATTCTTATTGCCCAACAACTACGGTCACAATGCTCCCATTAAATTTATTAAATGTATTTTCAAATATTTGAAAAGGTTTAGAAAATTTATATTGGTTTATCATTACTTATTATTTTTCTTATACATAAATTAATTTTTTGAGATGACATGAACTGACTTTCCAATTACCTATCCTGTCCTATTCTTTTTTGTGGCCCGCGAAATATTGGCGAAAGAAAAAATGGCCCGCGGTCTTACAGAAGTTAAACAGCACTGGTTTAGACTATATAGACTGCGCTGCATTATTTGACAAAACTAAGTATTAATGAGATTTTGAAATATTTTGAACTCTTCAAATGATCTAAAGTGGTAGACACCGAGTGAACATTAAAAGTTGACTCAGTACGTCGCAGGAAGTTTCTTAAAAGACTTTGACACAGATATAATGAACCTGTTTAAGAATAACACACAACAATTGAGAGGATGCCAATTACAAACAAGATCGCAACATAATTTTAGAACTACGTCTCGCACCCGCCGCTACATAACAGTTGCGTTGGTATATGCAGTGGGTCTAGAACTTTATGGCAAGCACCAAACCAATGGAACTGTGAACATGCAACAGGGTTCCACTTCACCTAGCAACGTAGATGTATTCCATCCCAAGCAATGAAATGTTGCACGTCGACCAAAGTAGGATATGTGGAAATGCTTACTGAACTAACAATATACAGATTTCAGTACTTTTCAACGACACAGTCGCGATTTCATTTTTTTCGAACGCCTTATTGTCTTTTTGCCATTATTACCTATTATCCTATTGCTTTTCGCTCGTCATTTGACGATTTCTCGATTTGTGTTTATGAAAACTGTTGTTCCACCATATCTTTCGAATGCGAAGGTCAAATTTAATGATTTATGTGTCAAATCAAAGTTTATGACGTAAGGAGTGTCATTAGCTTTCTTGTCTCCTAAAAAAGGGGAAATATGAAAACGATTGTTCCTTTGTATCTTCAGAATGCGACTGGAGAAAGTAACAAGCTATGCGTCCAATGAAAGCTTGTGACATGTGGAGTGTCATAGACTATGCAAAATTGACTCCTTATGTTTTCTTCACCCCTAAAAAAAGGGGGATATATGAAAACGATTTTTCCGAGATATATCTTCCGAGGGGCGGGGGTGGCTCAGTCGGTAGCGCGCCAGGCTCGTAATCTGCAGTTCCCAGGTTCGAGTCCCAGCTGGGTCAGTGTTGAGATTTATCTCCGCAAAATTCCCCGCCCTGCCCACGGTCAGTAGGGGACACCGATGGGCTTGGAAAGGCCGCCGTCCGTCGGATGGGACGTTAAGCCGTGGCCCCGTGTGCGGGAGAGCCATACCCTGTGCACGTTAAAGAACACGCTGGATGGCCTTGACGGGAGGCTACCATCTGTCTCCTAACAGTTGTTCCAGTGGGCCCCCTCCCCCAACCTTCTCTGAGTCTTTGGGGTCCTTGTGACCTGGCCATTTAGCCCATGGTGTGCAAAAAAGTGCCGCTCATAGGTAAAACAACCCAACCCAACCTATATCTTCCGAACTCGAGGGCCTACCACTACGAGTTAGGTGTGAAATGAAAGCCCACATGAGGACGTTTACAGACTTTTTCGAATTTTGTCCCCACCATTCTCCTCCTCCAGAGAGGGAGCTGATTTTCGCATGGGTGGACTTTAACGAATTATATCTCAAATTAAAGCTTGTAACGTCTTCAGTGTCATGGGCTACTTTAATCACGACTCCGAAAGCAGGGGGAGGAAAAAATGTGGTCGATGTTGATTACGCTATGTAACATACGAAAGTTTCTGAAGGTAAGTGTTTTTATGACAAAGAAAAGATATAAATAAAATAAAATTTTTAACAATTCATGGCTTCCCACATGAGTCTTAAAAAGTAGAAAATAAAACTGAAGATAATATACTGCACTAAAGATATAACTAAAGATAAAAATAAAGCTATCGAAGGAGCAATCAGGCACTAAATTCGTATTCACTTCAATGGAAGATAGGATGCCGATTTATCTACCGAACAAGATTACCAGCACCTTATCTTCCTGTGAAGTGAATACAAATTCCGTGACTGGGTATATCGAATTGCTTTCGTTTTATTTTCTACTTTTTTGAGCATATATGGGAAGTCATGTATTTTTAAATATTTTTAAGTTATTTGTATTTCGCCTTACTTTCTCGGCCATGCTCAGAAAGTTCCCCAAGGACAGAGTAGTTTTGTTTTCATAGCAGGAATTTGAGTTTTTTGCTGTCTACTAACTGATCAGTATAATTATTATTATAATGCACCACCACTTTTTCTGTGATCATTATGAATTTAAAACATTAAATAAATTTTATTTAGGAGAAAGAATATTAAATTTTTTTAAAAAATATATTAAATTATTAAAGATGCTAATTTCAGCAGTAATTTTTGATTTCATTTCGAAAATATTGTACATCATGTTTTTCAGTGGAGCCATCATGTTGCATTAAAACGATATTGTAATATCGTGTGGGAACCTTATGTTACTTCAGAACAGCTTAAATTCGAAATAATATAGATTCGATTAATCAAATATTTGAAAACCTATTTTTAAAACTTCACAGAGCAACATATTATATAGAGTAGTTCTGACGCATATAAATATTTCTATAATCCACTTCAAAATAAAATTATAAATAATTTGCAACCTCCAATAAAATGGACTAAAGGGTCTAAAAAGATATTTATGTTTTTCCTGTTTGTCCAGTTCACCAAATCGATAATTTCTTTACATTAAAGAGAAATTCAACTTTAGTTACACTAAAAAGAATTCTGATAAACTTATTCATTCATAAAACAGAACAAAATGTATCTAATCATCATCAATGTTAGGGCTAAAACCACCAACGAAAACATTTGGCCATCCTGTTTTCCTCCTTCACAAGACAGCGTTCTGCGCACCAAGTGAATCGTAGAATTTTTCTTCCAGTCTTGCTCAATTCTGTGCTGACAGACGAGGATGGGGGAGAGAAGCGAAAGAATCAGCTGTGCGGTGGTCGTGCAGTTATCACGACAGGTGACACGGTGCAGGTCATCCGTCAGAGCCAATCGTAGAGTTTTGGCCCTCCAGTCTCCTCCGTCTGTTCGCCCTCCCTCGTACTGACACGTTACGCCAAGGAGGTGAGCCGCGGATTCAATATTCCCCTGGCTGACAACCATCGCCTGGCTCATTGCTGCCGCACAATGAAAGTGCGGTGGTCTTCGTATAAAACGTGAAACCTTTGACAGTGAGGAATGAAAGGCCACACTTGCATTCCCCCTATCGCCACGTTGCAGCTGGATGACGCTGTGTGCACAATTAATCGTTTGTTCCCTGTCTGTGCAAGTTGAATAGAAACTGATTTCGAGTTGCTCCAGCGTTAGTAATATATCAACATCAATGTTCTCGGCGTCAAGGAAACCAATCGCGACATTAAGTATGCTTATGTAGAGCTGCTACCGCTATCCTTTATACCTGCCGGAGAGGATGGAATCACGCATTCGCATTGTGCTCCCAACTGAATGGATGCTACGCGAGAGTTCTTCAACGTTGCTAATGACGTTTAACATCACTCTCACTCGAATCCTATTACCAATCTAAGTAGCGAGGTATTTCACAATGTAAATGATCATAGTAATTAGCATGCATTTTACCTTTTTTTTAACACTTTGTTCGTTCTGTCGAATCGTTAATTTCTCAAAAGGAATTTAAAATGACACTAATACAATTCTGGTTCAACTCAATTTAGGATTTCATCTGAAGCGTTAAATTGCTTTCGGAGATGTAAGCAGTTGATTCTGAAATGCACATTATCGATAAAACTATTTTTAACACTCTATAGTATGCTCCCAGAAGAATTTGTTTGTGTAAAACTTTTTTCTTGTTAAATACGTCTCTAAAACGTGTTCTATACATATAATTTGCCAAAGTGACTACCCTAAAGTTTAGTTTAATAAGTTAGATTAATAACTATGACACGTTTAATTGTGACGAAAGCCTTCTGAAGAATCTATGTAGGTTCGAATTACTCTTATGTAAGTATTTAGAAAGTAAAATATATATATTTGGAATGCTTGGCTGCAAATTTTTTTCATTGTGGCATTTGCACATAGTTAATAGGATTTATTGCTGCTTAGTTTGGGTACGTTATCTGTGAGGAGTAAATAGGCTAAATGGACAGGCCCCTTCTAGTCATTGTACGCTCATTAACCTGATGTCATCAAGAATAAAAAAAGTTGTAAAAATGAGATTGAATTGGAAAAATTGTACCCTAAAGGAAAATAAAGAAGAAATAAGTCGTGACTTCTGTTAAGTACGATGTGAAATCTTTCTGAAATATATTATTAAGAAGGACATCATGCTTTCTTATCAGAGGAGTTTGTGAATGATCTTAATCTGAAGTTTAGTCTGAAGTTTAATCAGATCTTTTAATAAATAACTTAACTTTTAATATTTTTGCAATGATTCTTTTACTGATTATATAATTTAAACTAAAATAATTGCATTCAGTTATCAGCATTTTAATACATAAGCATAAATATATTGATTATATTCATAAAATACTTCTATCATGGTATTAAATGATTGTTTCTTGAGCTGTATTAAACTAACCTTGAATAATTTTTAGAAGGCACTGGGGTTGCGAAGTCCGTAGTACTCCAGGCTCGTTATCTGCAGTTCCCGGTTCGAGTAGCAACTGTGCTAGAGTTAAACTTTATCTCCACTAACCGCAACTTATTCTCGGTATTCTGAGGGCCAAGGCTTAACGTTCCATCGGATGGGAGGTTAAATCCCTGTCCTCATGTGCAGGAGAGCCACACCCTGTGCACTCTAAAGAACACGCTAGATGACTTTGACGGGAGATTAGTATCTCCTAACAGCTGTCCAGTGAACCTTCTTTTTTGAGCCCTTGTGGTCCTTGTGACCTGCCAATTTAACCGATTGTGTGCAAAAAAGTGCCATTCAGAAATAAAACAACAACCAACACAATTTTTAAAATTGATAGTGTATCACACTTAATAGATGTTATGATTTATTTGCTCCTTACTTTCTTTAAACTTACAAACAAATCTTTTTTTTCTTCTTTTTTTTGGTGAAATCGGGCTAATGCAATTTTTTGAAGATGAAAAAATCTTGATGTTCTGTAGATGCTGAATGTGAGAACATATTGCAAACACCAGCATCATGGAGACTGAAAAATGAAATCCCTATGCTTTCATTAAAAGATAATAAGAGTTCTAAGTACTTCGGAAAAGTTGCAGAAATCGCTAACGCTTAAAACTAAGTAGTTGGTAACAGTGCGCTAATTACATTACGTATACAGACATAAAGAGAAATTGATTGCGCAGGGTATATAAGAAAAAAAATAAAGCATAATTGCTTTATGCTCGCTAATTATGAAGCTTAGCTAACGAATACATAATTTAGCACAATATTAATTTGAGGATAATCTGAAAATTCTTTTAAGTTACTAGAATGAGGAATAATTTCGAATGGATGAGAATTTTTCAACTCAAGATGATTATGAAAAATAGAGATAAGTTTAGAATAATGTATTAGCAAATTTCTTCAAGGATTAAAAAATATTGTACAATCCGAATTTCTGGTGAAAATTTAATGCTTAACTTCAATTATTATGTTATTATTGTATGGGGCAAACCATATGTAGATTGTTTAGTGTGCTTTAGAAAATTAAATACTGAGAAGTTTAAAGATTATTTTCGTTAAAGACAGAGAGATATTATTCGAAACTTTATATTTTGTTATTCTGGAACAGAGAGTAATATCTGATTTTGAATATTGAAGATTCAAATTAAGATTGCTTTAAAAGGTAACTTGATCCATCTTTTTCAATGTAAACTACACATTTATGCTGCCTAAGTAATGTTGATCGTCATTACTACGAATCTAGGCGAAGATAACGTAATTTTAAAACTCGTTGAAAATTTAAAAACTGTGCATTGTAGTATATCTTATTACACGTTGATAATTTCGAGCACAATGTATTTTATTGTTTATAATACCTACTATTTTGTATTCGTTTCTAACTACGTAACTTATTTTGTTCCAATATGATAACTTATATATTAGTAGCCTTCGCAACCCTTAAATCCTGAATTAACATCCACATTACAAAATATATTATTCATAAAAATTTCCTTAAAAGCTAAGTTTAAATACTGTGAGTATTAATCACGTTCCTATTCTAAAAGAGTAAATAGAGTATAAATTTTTTGCCACTGTTGATTACTTTGAATGTTTTATTTCAATTTTACTGTCCCTGAATAGGAATGTCTCCTGCTATGCCATTGCTATAAACGTCTGAGTGAATTTGCTCTAAAGGTACCCATTTATCGCTTCTAAGAACTATCCATCTTCTTTCCTTTTCCAAAACTCGAAATCCTTTTGGTTTTACTATTCATCTCTCTAAACGGTTACAGGTTACAAAATGTCGCTCAAGAATAAAACAACTGAATATCAAAGCATCAGATGGAATAAATGTCCCTCAGAGTTTTCAAGTCTTTCTTCGATTATTGTTTTCGTTCTGCGGAACAAGAGGAGAAAAGATGGAAAAAACATGAAACTTTTGCTGATTGTGAGAAAATGGGCACATTAAGAAACTCATGTTCTTTACGAACGTATATTAAGTTTATAACTTCTTTCCACTTATGTTACTTAAATTTGACAATTGCAAAAGTTTCCAAAAGGAAAAACGATATTGAACTGGTTACTTCTCAAGAAAACGTTAAACACTTGACAAAAAAAAAAAGAATTATGTGTTCAGTAAAGCAAAATTTAACATTACCAATCTGTCAGTAAGAATAAATCGAGACATTAGGCTTATTAGAAAGGTAAAAATTGTTCTTAACCCAGAGTCAAGCCTAGATTCGCCGATATAAGAAGAATACGTTTGATATTAAAACAGAGAAATAATGTAGCCTGTATTGTCCTCCTGAAACTTTGACAGAACCAGAAAGGTTAGGACTGCCTTGGAAAGGAAATTGACTCGTCAGTCATCTCTGAATTTAATATCGCGCCGCTTTTCCACTTGGCCATAAACTCAGTGCTCCCGCGTGAACTAACCTAGCAGCGGTTGAATTTCGTTGTTCGCTGGCTGCGTTGCAAAGTTTCGCTGACATCTGCAAAATTTCCACAGCGGGCAAAGTGGAATAGAAATATCTCTTTTCTATCGGCACACGCCATCATCGATTTCTGTTATTCACGAACAGTAAGTAACGTTATAATTATGGCGAAGTAACGTTGAGGTGAAAGTTAATTACTGTTAAATAGGCGATTGTTATTTGTCCAGTGAATTAAACGCGGATTAAAACCTCTTGGATTGCAGAAATGTTAACGATTTGCATTTTACTTTCATTTGTTATATGCGAATAAATTAAATACTCCGTACCTTTTGAGTAAAATTATTATCATTATAGTACTCACTGCAGCCTCCTATCATAATCTTCTTAGTCGTAATGATAATCAACAATTACCATCACTATCATGGAACGTAAGTTCACCTTCATCGCTACAGTAAATCATGCTATCGTATCTTTAGCATAATAAATATCTTTATCAGATAATTAAATGAATAACTTTATGAATTTAAATGTGTTTGTAAGGAGTTATAGTTTTTTTGTAATTCTATTTATTTATTGTTGAAAATGCTGAATATCCCCCCCCCACTTTTTTATGATGTTTCGTAAGATAACATTTTTTTTTGTATATTAGCCTGTCTGTTTTAAAGCGTCAGATTAAAATGGAACAGAAGCGTAATAGATTTTTAGAAGACGCAGGTAATGTGAGCGGAAACCCACACCTTACGGACCGAGCTTGGTAACCACCGTCTTCGCAGCGATAGCAGGTAACTTGTAACATGTGATGCACAGAAGTCGAGATAAGTGGAGACGGCTGCACATATGCCCAGAGGAGAAGGAGGAGGTCAAGCAACTACTAAGAAGGAAGACGGACGAAGTCAGATTGACTGGTAAGCTCTTTGCGAGAAGATAGCTTTTCTTATAGAAGAAAGGAAGAATAACTTATCCTGTTGATCGGAACAGGATGAACCTGTGTTTAGGATATGACATTCAGCTTGTGTTTGAGATCAAGAGTCGATCACGTAGGAGAAGACAGTATGGGAGAAGACAAAGTAAGTCCAACCTTACTTTTTATACTGACAAACAAATCTTTGACAGTGAGTCATATCTTTTAAAGGGTTTAGTTGGAGGGTTACGCAATGCACACCACTTCCCTGTAACTTTTTTTTTTCAATTTTTTAAAAAATACTAAGAAAACCTAGAAGTTCTATCAGCCTTGTCTTGGTTTCTCATGCAACATACAAACGCATCACAAACACGCAACTGTGCCATCTGGAGACCGGAATCCAGGTCCCACTAGCTGCAGTGTCACCACACACCAATGCGATATCACTGCGCCACCTGGACGGAATTGTCTATAAAGAGCTGTATCGTCGCTGTATAATTTATTGGTCTATATATAAATGATGCAACCAGGAAAGAAGTGGGAAATCAAATAGTCTGACGGTAAATAAAAACCCACAAATGGCGAATTTTTACTTGCTTGGGGAGATGAAGGAACAACACCGAGGACGACGCTTTCAATAGAATAACGCAATCAAAGGGAAAGTCAAAAAGTGACTTCAGAAGCAAGACGCATCCTTCTCTCAACGAGCTTCGATAAACTGATCAACCGCTACAAGTGTTTTAGCAAGTCTGGTGATTACACGGAAAAATAAAATGAATATGTAGGGACATTTCCTGCGTAATGTCTTCCGTGTAATTGCCTGCCCTCCGCATAAATCAAAAAGGGAACCTTACTTTCTGACTTATCTTCGTACATAGGCGTACGGGTGATCTATAAATTATGTGACGGGGAGGGAGGGGCAGAGTTACAAATTTTGTTACGTTGTGTTACACGGGAGAAAGACTGAAGGGCTTGGAAGTGATGCTTTGCAACTCTAAAATTTTATACTGATCTCTGAAATTAGTAGCTTTCTATGCTTTATGATGACAAAATTCAGCTATTCTAACTTGCAGTAAACTACCACTACTAGCTTACTGATTACTATACAAAAACTCCGACTTTAAAACTCTTGCGAAATTCCGTGTAAGACAAATAGGAATTATGTTAATCGTTGTTACGTGGTGTTACGTAACGAAATGGTTTAAAACTCGACGAAAGCATTGTTACGTAACATTTATGGATGAAGTCTAGATTACATATTAAACCGAAATTTGAAAGAAGTAAAGTTAAAATGTCATTAAATATAAAAATTAGTGTCGCACTGCTTTTCTTCTAACTATATCAGAACCGTCTAAAACACCTGCAAAAAAAAGATAATGAGATTTCCGAAAATGCGATTAAATCATCAGGAAATTGCATACACACCAAGAGTCATAAACAACTGCATTTTATGAAGCATTACAGAATTGCATAGAATGTAATTCTGTTGACTTTAACAACCTTCTCCTTTGGGACTGTATAGTTCGGCCTTTTCAGCAGAGGCAGATGGCTGTAATTGAAATGGCGCCCAATGGACGGAGGCCAAGGGCAAATATATAGAGCTCTGATTGCATCACAGCAGATAGCGAAACAATCGTGTCAGCTGATGAACCAGCTTCTATTAGAAAGCCCGACCAGGAGTTGATGAAGACTGCGAGCTGTGTACGTAGAGTTGGCTTGGAGAACATTCCAGAATAAGACTCAAAGGCCTGTAGAGACAAGTTCAAGGTTATCTTGAGTCTGTGCTGCTGGCAGCTTATTCTATTAAGCAGTACCATTGTCAAGAGAGTACATAACTCTGTTACCTTAGTCAAGGAAGGTTGCAGTTCAACCAGCTCTTTGTCCTCCTCATCTCGATACATGTCACCATCTGCCTTCGGGCCTCGTCATTAAGGTCCACTGACCACGTAATGTGTGGCTTTCAACGAGAGATGAGGTCAGTTTCTCGTTGACACAGGAGTGAGTCAATGGCTAGTAGAGCATCGATCTCCTCGAAATGTTCTCTCTGAAACTATCCATGCTCTTCAGATCTCTAGCATCGTACCATTCTTATGTTAAATAACCTAGGGACGAAGATGCGTATAATCTTGTTTCGTTCAATCGGAAACATCTGTAATATATCAAATATAAAATTTTTCATTTTTCCTTTTGTACATTGGTTTTGATAAATTAAGGAACAACTCTATGCTATGTCAACAGGTAGCTAACGTCAAAACTCTATAATTTCTAAATTAGGCTTTTTGTTTTTGTTTTGAAAAATGTGATTGCAGATATGGATCTCAATCAAATATATCAATATCTCCATTTTCAACAATATTCGTTCAGTATTTAATGAGTTATGGAAGTTTGAATGTTTAACAATAACAATGATGATCACAAAATTGACTTCAGAAGTTAATTAAAAGTTATTACACGTATTGTATCAAAGTATTTAATAAAATGTGTGGATTTTAGAAGTTTGTGCAAAGAATTATTTCGCTATTTATCAGTTTTGTATAAGTTTCTTAAGACTGGTATTGATGTTGTTAATATTCAAACTTTCATAACTCATTAAATACTGAACGAATATTATTGAAAATCGAGATATTGATATATTTGATTGAGATCTTTATCTGTTATCACATTTTTAAAAACTAAAAACTTATTTTAAAAGTTATAGAGCTTCAAAATTATTTTCCCCTTTACTTAAAGTAGGGTTTTTCCTTAATATATGGCAACCAGTGTATATAAACGCATCTCTCGATTTACACGGTAGATAGCTTCCAGGAAATTACCGTGTGAATCGAAACCAACAACTTATAGAAAAAAAAGGGAGAGAGGTTCGGGAAAAAAATCCTTATTATGAATGAAACATACATTGAAAAGTTTATTTATATATATATTCCAATTTCAGTTCAGCAGTAATAGTAAGCATTAATATAACATTATTGTTCTCTTCATTTGCACATTCAGATAAGCTTAGATCAATTTCCTCAAAGAAATGCGGAATATCGAAACAACTCTTATACAAACTACCAAAACAGCACTTATAAACATAATTTGCTGTAGAGGTCATTATTTGCTCTTTTATTGAATGTTCACGTAAAAAAATTTAAAATGATTAGAAACTTAGTTTTAAGAAGTATAATTTGGTTAATTGGTGTGTTCAAACAATCTATAGCGCTAAATATTTCAAACTACGACTAATGTCGTAGTTCGAACTAAGTTTCTAATCATTTTCATTTTGAAATTCAATCAACAAAAGTTTAGTTCTTAAAATGCAATTTAAAATCATTTCCATTTATAAATTAAATCAAATAAAGTTTGCGTCTTTAAAAACCACACGTTTGAAACCTTTTTCACTTTGAAATTTTTGTTTCAACTTCTTGGGTAAGTTTATCGTGTTTCAGTAATAAAGTTATTACTAAAACATTTGTTTACAACAAGGACATAGCAGCAGAACGTATCCATCTTGCTTGTTCAAAGCTTTGCAGTTATATACATGTTTCATTCTGACATGTTGAAAGCAAGACTTGATGGATGAGGTGAAATAAGTGAATGCAGAGACAGATGAACATATCCGAACCTGTATCGCTGGAAAAAAACCGAAGTCTCACTCAGTTTAATCGCTATTTCTTGGATTTCAAAGCAGTTTATGCATCATTCAGTTTCTGACAAAATAAATTTTTTCGAAAGAGCGCATTATATGTATATTTTAAGCAGCAAAATTAAACTTCAACGTAGTATTTTCATTGGGTTTCTTGCTTTCACAAACGAAAGAATCGTCAATATAAGGTTGGGTTAGGTTGTTTTTACCTCTGAGCGGGGCTATTGTGCACACATTGTCTAAATGACCAGATCACAAGGACCCCAAGGGCTCAGAGAATGTTAGGAAGGGGATCTTCTGGACATCTGTTAGAAGAAAGATGAAAGTCTCCTGCCAGGCCTATCCAGCGTGTTCTTTAAGGGGTGCAGTGTATAGTTCTCCTGCCAGGACCATGGCTTTATGTCCCATCCGATGGATGGCAGCATTTTCAAGCTCATCGACATCCCTTTTCTCACCGAGAGCAGAACAAGGGTTTGCGAAGGTAAATCTCAACGCATCCGCAATTGGGACTCGAACCTTGGAACTTCAGATTACGAACCTGGCGCGCTACCGACTGAACCTGCCCCAAGTCAATATAAGGAATATGTTGCCCATTGAAGGACAAGAAATGTATAGAGAATACAAAGCTCCTATAGTTTTGCTGCTTATAGTGGCATATTTAAGGGGGAGGTTTGTGGGAATCCATCCGTCCCTCAAATATATACTTTTCAAAAATTATTTTGTATTTTTATGCTTTTGAAATATTTGGCAACTATTAAGTATTGATGCAAAATGTATCACTGGTTTTTATTTTCTTCTCAGTTGTCTTTTTCTAATATTTACGCATTCATTTGATTATCTATGTTTTAATGTTTTTGAGAAAACAAATGCCTCCCAAACATATCTCCATAATACGCTATTGTCTGCTTATGAATCACTTTCCGAAGATCATCGATTTTGCTATTTGTTGAACTCTTTCTGCAATATCGGATGTGAAAAAACTATATAATAGAATAACGCAAATCAAGCAATCAATACCACAAAGATCTCAAAGGCACTATAAAGTGTACATCGCCATGGAAAATATTTCGGGTGGACTGCATTGCAATAATAAGTGTTATAAAACGTTTAACCAAGTCTTATTTTTATCGTGTAAGAATTCATCTTATCAGTAGTGTCACCTTGCAGTTTTTTATTTGGGTCAACTTTTCAGAAAACAAGACGTGACTCCATATAGTGCACAACGTACCATACTACAGGTTACTTCGTCTACAACGTTATCTTACTGTACCCGCCTGGGCCAGCGTTGAAATTTATCACCGGAAAACTCCCTGCCATGCCCCCGGTCAGTAGAGGACACCGATGGGCTTGTAAATGCAGCAGTCCGTCGGATATTACATTAAGTCGTGGCTCCATGTGGCTCAGAGTCATACCCTGTGCATATCAAAGAACACGCTGAACGGCCTTGACAGGAAGTTACCATCTGTCGCCTAACAGCTGTGCAGTGAACCCTCTCTGCAACCTTCTCTGATACCTCGGGTCCTTGTAACATGTCCATTTAGCACATTGTGTGCAAAAAAAGTGCCGCTCAGAAGTAAAACAACCCAACCCTTTCTCTCTCTTTAGGTTTTATGAAGGGTACTTCTATTTAGACTGAAGTATAGGTGTGAACACGATATGAAATAAAAAAATTCACTTCCATGCAGGACAAAAAAGTTTACAGAACATATGATGTCATTGCTCAACCGAATGCAAAACCATGATAACACTACCGTGTAAGGAATACAACCAAGGAGCTTGTTGAAGTCTGCGAATGTTTATGTGTTGATAAAGTTTGTTCAGTGATGATTCACTGCGTCGGGTAAAGTACTAAATAGCCTCTTCTGACCACAATGATGAATCATGTGCATTCGCTATTTCCGTTAACTGGGAACTGTTTCAACCAGAGCGAAACAACTGTTTAGCAACTCTTTATTCATTTGCTTGGTGTTACTGTGCATAACAAGCAATGGTCAAAAGTGTTTTCACTTTTACATGAGATTATTGTGTTTTATGATTATCAATATATCTGGTAATGCAAATAGTAAATATTTCGAATACGCAAGTGATAAATAATATACGTACTGATATACTTTGAATTTAAGTAATTCAAATTATATCAGTAACAGATATAATTTCCAACGTTCTTGTCCACGTGCTAATCAAAATTAAGCAGAGACGTTTAAAAATCATTTAAAATAAAAACTTTGTTTAAGCCAGAAATATGCTTGGTCACTGATTTGAGCAAATTAAAATACTAAAAGTTTTAAGAACTTAATTCAAGATTAGAGTAATTCCTTTATTTTCTATTCATTTAAATAATTTTTAAGAATACTTCAACAAAGTAGAATTACAAATGGTACTGGGAAGAACTTGTTAAAATTAAGAATTTCAACTTGAATTGCTTAATAGAGTTTCTTTTTTAATATCAAAATGGGTTTAATAACCAGGTCATAATCTTTAAGGTTCTTCGATGAGGGGTATAAAACTTACTGGACAAGGGGAACCTGATACTTTTCTTCGAAGTAATGCAGAGTGTCTTTTCTATCGCGAACATATTATCGCTCTCTTTTGCAAAGCATCAAGTCGTTAACATCCCATCCGACTAATAGGATTCTGTTTAAGCTCCATGGTGACTTTTCGCATAATATTGTCAACGCCAGTAGAGTGGAATCTGAAAGCGCGAAGAAGAAGATATTAGCCTTATACGCTAACAGCCTTCTCTCGCACCTCGAAAACGGCGTCTAAACGAGCTTTACAAACATAATAATCCAACACTAAGCTGATGAACTCTTCTAAGCTTGTGTTTCTTCCGGATGACTTTGATGATACCAAGTGTTTTTATAACGCCATCATAAAGAAATTACTGTTAATCTAGAAGACATATCTTTCTCCTAGCTTTACTACTTACGGCATTTTTGAAGTAGAGTTATAAAGGCTGTATTTTCGAATTGATACGAGATGGAAGCGTTTCGTTTGTTTCTAAGGAATTTTTATGCAGCAGCGAGAGAACTGTGGATACAAGAAAATATTTTATTCCATCAGTCTAGTTGCTTCACTTAAGAGAACAAGAAAATTTCGTTTACATTTCATATTAAAATAAGAATTGAAACGCAGAAAAGGACGGAAGAGGAGCAATCATCAGATGAAGCAAAAAATTTATTTTTAGCTTTTCTGTAATACATCATTTCTGAGCGAACCAAGATTCACTTCTCTGCGCAACCTCTATAATCATTTTTCGTTCTTACTCGTTCAGATTTGTCATCTCATCGCCCTCTTAGATAACTCGAGCTTCTCTCTCCTCCCTCTTTGACTTCCTCCCCTCAAACGCCAAAAAATCACATTGCTGCATTCTTTTAACAAGTTGCCTTCGGTTTCGTTCGTGGAGCAAAAGACAGAGAACTGGCGCAACACACCTGAAACGGAGCGCGTGTACAACGAAATCGGAAGCATAAATACGCAAGTTCGTCGGATGAAACAAACAACATCAGAACAAAAACGAAAGCAAAACAAAAAAAAAGGAGAAACAATAATCAGTAGCAAAATTTAAAATCAGACCAAATCTGCTTTCACCCGCTATCCCGTTTCATCGCATTTTGATTACCCATAGTCTTGTTTTGTGTAGTTCTTATAAAATTTGGATTCTGTTTATCATCGGGTATCTGTGTGCTATCTGTAAGAAGAGGCTGCTCACCTATGCAGCGCAGAGGGACCGGACTCCTGCTCCGCGGATAATGTGGTTGGAACAAGCGGGCCAGCCTCCAGGCTTCCGAAGCTTCCCCCATCAATATTCAATGGCGGTGCCTCAGACAGGATGAATAATTCAGCGGATACCCTGCACATCACATGCGCAAGCACATACACACACATAGTCGCTAGACTGCGAGGTGCCTGGCTCCTCAATCATGTGGCTGGGTCAGTAAGTTCATCTTTGCGTCCACGGTAACTAGAAACAAAAGAGCTACTCTACAAATGATTCGAAAAGTTGTCGCAGTTGGAGTTCTTGCTCTCTGGTATAACCAGTGAAAAATGTGTGCTGTTCATTTTCTGTTTTTCTCTCTCTCTCCTATATGAATTTTAAAAATTCGATTTAAATTTTTATGAGTTGCGGGAAAAAGTAAAAGCAACATACTACTGAATAGTTTGCATTGACTTGTTGGTAATTTATACATATAATATATATATTTTTATTTATAAGAAATGTCTGGCTCATTCGTTCTGAAGTCTGATAACTAGCGATTATGTAAAAATATTTTTTTCTCTGCCTGGACACAGCTTTGCTGATTGGGTAATGAATATTAATTTCGTATTCAACAGAACCTCCTTAACCAGTTAAATTGGATAATTCAGCTTTTTAGTATTTTTTGCAGAAGTCAATAATGCAATTAAGAAGAAAACAAAAGTCAAGAGTAGCAAAATTGCAATGTTAAAGGTGATATTATTACAATGTTATAGGTAATAACCCCATGATAACTCCCATGACCTGAGTAAATCTTGCATTGAAAATAATGTTTTGAAATAATTTATAATAAAAAATGTTTGCAAAATTTACATTGACAAAAAATTGCATAATCTCTATACACAATTTATCTGAAAAAAATTCAATGTTATTTTCACATTTGCTAGCCGTCCCGTGGCCGAGTGGTTAGCACGCTTGGCTATTGATCTAAGGGACCTGGGTTCGAGCCCCGGGTGAGGCATGGATGTATGTGTCGTTTTTCTGTTGAGGTCCTGCCATCATCTCAGACCTTCTACTGTGGTATATAAACTGACAGAGGCTCCTGTCAGACTTCTGTGGCAAGCAGCTGCTTCAGGGGTATTTATTATTTTATTTCCTTTTCGTGGTGACAAATAACATGCATTGTAAATAAAGCATAAGAGAAGTTAGAAAGGTTATATAATTTAAATTGTTTGCTTTAAGGGCAGTTAAATGTTTTTGAACCCTTTTTTATGTTTGGCGCATGCTGCAAAACGTCTGAGGGCATGCAAAGTATCCTACTGAACTATTATTCATGCAAAAATTTCGAAATATAATGCATCGACGTGAAATCCGCCTCTTACTATACTAAATCATAATACAGAGTCATGAAAATTTTTCTACAGGTGCTAGTGATCACAGTGAAATGATTAAGATTTGCTAAATATTTTTTATCTTCGATCTTTGTTATCTGCTAACGAGTAGTTAGGTAACGACGTTGTACTCTATTTTGATTGACTGAGTAAAAACCAAAGTTATTCTCTCTTTTTGGCTTTCTTTATGAACTGATATCAAAAGTTACAATCTAACGTTAAATCGACTTCGAAGCGCTATGCCTTGTTAAATAGGATTTTCATGGAAAAATGCGACTGAAAATAGATTAATTATTTAATCAACTTTATTGAACTATCTGTCCCGTGGCCGCATATTTATCGCACTTGGCTACTGATCAAAGGGACCTGAGTTCGTGCCCCGGATAAGGCATGGATAGTTGTGTTATTTTTTTTGCTGAGGTCCCGCCATTCTCACAGACCTTCTATTATAGCGTATAAACTGATAAGTTTCTGTCAGACCTCTGTGACAAGCAGCTGTTTGAAGTGGGACTTATTTACTTTTTTCCATTCAAATCCGATTTCAACAATAGTCACTCAGTATTTCAAAAAATTATGGGAGTATTTAATAACAGCAATGCTAACCATAGAATTCAATCATTTAATAATTCTATAATTTAAAAATTTGTTTAAATGATTCTTTAAATATTCCTCTTTTTTTTACATTTTTTTAAAAACTTTCTGCTGTTAAATATTCCAGCTTCCATGACTCTTTAACGTTTAAAAGAATATTGTTGAAAATCGATTTTAGATAGTTTTGACCTAGATCTTTAATCTTTACTCATACATTTTCCATAAAATGCTTATTTTAGAAGTTACAGAGCTTCGAAGCTAAATTCGAGGCTTTGTAACTTCTGTAATAATCTTTTCATGCGCACATTATTGAAGTAAAAATTATATTTGATCTCAATTTGAAGTTAGTAATAATGATGAAAACATAAAATTTATATAGCACAGCTAGGAATTACTCAGTTACCTCTGAGTGAGTAACTAAGTAATTTTCGATTGTGGTTCGTATTTTTTAAGCAATAGGACAATTTTTTCTTGCTTTACATGTGAGAAAAAGTACTTAAAATGTCATTTTCTCAACTGTCACTCTCTGAGATGTACAAAGGAGGCGTATAGTTATTTAAACTATGATTTCTAAGATATTCTACTTATGAACTTTTGTACCTTGGAAGGACAAATTACTATATCTAGAAATTACAAAAACTGGATTTTGGTACACTTCTTTTGCATATTTTGCATTTTTTTCACGATATACATGCAAGAAAAGTTAAATAACTCCATATTTCTTACGTAAAAATAACCGAATCCAAAAACGCAAGCGTTAATGGGACATGACCCTTGAGAATGCCAGTAAGAGTAAAGGCAGACAAACTTTATTAACCTTCTGCATATTTCACTCATTTTTACCTATTTTCCTATTGCTTTTGGCTTTGACATTTGTCGGTTGGTCTGTTAGTCGCAGGTTTGTGGATTTTGCAAAATGTTGTTCCACCATATCTTTTGAACGCGATGGAGTAACTTAATGATTTATATGCCGAATGAAAGCTTGTGACACAGGGAATATTATAGGCTATAAAAGAATTGACCGACGTGCTTTCTTCCCCCCCTAAATAACGAGAAAAGTGAAAGTCATTCTGCTATATCTTCCAAACCGAGGGCCTACAGTTATGAGTTAGGTGTCAAATGAAAGCTGGTATAATGACGGGTGTAAACTCTTTTGAATTTTGCCCCCACTATTCACCCTTGATAAAATGGGGGGGTGGGCAGATTTTCGCGGGGTTCGACTTTAACGAGTCGTATCTCAAATTCAAGCTTGTGACTTCTCCAATGTCGTGGGTTACCTCAAGTATGTCTCCAAAAACGGGTAAATGTGCTCGATATTTATGAGTCATATATCAAAAGTTTCGAAGTTAGGTGTTTTTAGTGACAACGAAAAAAATATAAATTAAAAAATTTAAAAAATACCTATCTTTCTACATGGCCCTAAAAAGTAGAAAATAAACCTAGAGTATATCGATGGTGAGGTGCAATCAGTCACTGGAGTTCGTATTCACTTCAAAGGAAGATGGGGCGCCGATTTACCTATTCGACAAGATTGCCGGCGCCCTATCTTCTTTTGAAGTGAATACGAACTGCGTGACTGATTACACCATCGATATGCTTTAGGTTTATTTTCTACTTTTTAAGGCCCTCTAAGAAGATATGTATTTTTTAAATTTTTTAATTTACTTTTTTTTCAATAAATCTTTTAAAAGCCTCTAAAGCGAAGGGGAAAATGTTACACTGCAATGGAAATTCATTTAATTTTTTCTAGATCGAGTCCCGATTGCTTCACTATAAAAATTTAAAATAAATTATATATCAATTGTTTTTGAGAGACTCCATTATCAAAATCACCGTTTTACTGCCATCAACGATGCATATTTTTTACTGACCATTATCAAACTTTTTATTGCCCAACAGTAAAACCTAATGCCCGAATAAAGGAAATTACTTGTATCGCAGTTCAACTACTCTACCTCAGTTTCTGTCTAATGGATATTCGATGCACATACAATATCGTATTTCTATTGTATTCCCCCGTCTCATTTACTTCCATTGACCAAACGGGAAAGTGAGTACAAAAAAATTACTTTCTTTTGAGAAGCGGAAATATAAACTTATATTTATTGACTTACACTAATGGAAACTACTTCTTGTGTGAATAAAAAAAAGTTAAATTTAAGACTTTTTTTCCGGATTCATTTGCATTTCTTTGTACAAAAGTGATTAGAAAGATTTTTAACTTGACTTGTTCGTATTTCCTTGTTCATTCTACCTTAACAATTTAGGATGGTAAACAACACTGACTAAAAGAAAGAAATTGTAATTCTTCTTTACGTTCCCTTGAGCGTTCTTTTTTAAGTAGGAAAACTGTGCTATTTGTAAAAATGACTCAAAAATAATAAAGAACTTCATTTGGCCCATAAAGCTAATCTTTTCGAACACGCGCACGAAACACATTTTTTGTCCCACGTTTCAATCAAATGTAAATAACTCTTCATTGCAATTAGTTTCGAGATGACTCTGGTTTTTATGTTCTATTTAAACTCAGTAAGAATGCAAATTATTTGTACAACATTTATATTTATATTAAATAACGTTCTCTCTATGTACATTATTTTAAACCAAATGATTACATTCAATGAATGGGTCTTTGAGTGCAAAATTTAAAAATAAATTTATTAAAAGTATACATATGTTAGAATTTTTTTATTAGTTTATGACTAATGCTGGAAGAAATCATTTCGATGGAGAATGATTCAGAATAAGAAGTGCAAAAAATAGTAGTAATTTAGCATTTTCACTTGAAGAAACAGTTCATTTTACTACTGATATTGTTCTTAGGATTGAATTGAACACGTAACAATTTTCTTGTTTTTTTAATCTGATAATTTTAATTAGAAATATAGTGCGCTCATAAGTAACATGTCTCGCTGGTGTTTTCCTTGGAGAACACACAGATGATGGAGAACACACAGATATCCTTATTGAATTTTTATCTGTACAGTGGCACAACTCTTAGAAGTAATAAATACATTTTTTTTTATTTATGCTTCACTTCGTGATATTCTCCATTGTACAGAATTCAACAAAATTAAGGAATTAAATCTTTATCTAGGAATTTTCCAAGAAGCCTAAAATGAGACATTTTTCTTATGTGTGCACTACACTAACAACTGTAGGATTGGATTGAATTGTTTTACCTCTGAGCAGCACTTTTTTGCACACCATGGGCTAAATGGCCAGGTACATGGACCCCGAAGGCTCAGAGAAGGTTGGGGGAGGGGACCCACTGGAACAGCTGTTGGGAGACAGATGGTAGCCTCCCGTCAAGGCCATCCAGCGTGTTCTTTAACGTGCACAGATGCTCTCCCGCACACGGGGCCACGGCTTAACGTCCCATCCGACGGACGGCGGCCTTTCCAAACCCATCGGTGTCCCCTACTGACCGTGGGGCAGGGTGGGGAAATTTTGCGGAGATAAATCTCAACGCTGACCCAACTGGGACTCGAACCTGGGAACTACAGATTACGAGCCTGGCGCGCTACCGACTGAGCCACCCCCGCCCCAACAACTGCAGGAGAAGATCCAGAAAATATTTAAAAAAATAAATAAAAGCGGAAGGGGGATGAGCAAGTAATTCGGATCGATCAGGGAAAAAAAAGAGTAAATGGAAGGGGGCAAGAAAATGCAATACCATTACTCACTGCATACAGATATAGATTTATTTTAAAAGGATAAATGCATTTATGGTGCACATTAGGTGACGATACTTTCGCTTGAATCGTGTGAAAAATTGCTCGCATTTGACGTGATGAGTTAATGAGTTTTTGCTAATATAAATAACTCAAAAGGGAATCAGTGATTCTTCAAAACTAACAGAATAGCCTTTCGCTTCTGGCGAGTATAAGACGTTCGTTTATAAAGGAAAAGAAATTTTTTATTGCTCACTCTTAGCACCCTCTAAGACTGGAAATTCGAACTAATTTAGAGGGAGGAAAATGTAAATAGTAAATTTTTATTAGTATCTATACAACACAAAAAAAGTCTTCATTTATCTTTTAAAACAATTTGCGTCCTCCCCGGCCTGTAAATCATTTGAACCAAGGTAAGCTTTTTTATTATCACACTCGGCCACCAAAATTTTCAATTTCACGCGCACTAGTCGGTCGTTTGCAATAATTGTTAAAGGTTTTGTCATTTTCTACTTTTTTTCGTCGTTAGAGGGCGTTATTAAAGCTATTGGAGATTCAGAAAATGAGAATCATAGTATTTCATCAATATCTGTCTAATTCAAAACGAATTTTTTTATCTCAAAAACAAAAATATTTTAATGTCTACGGACGGACAGAGACAATTTAGTAAAAATTTTATCTCGTTATCTTCAAACGATCTAAAAAGTAAGTTAGAAGAGATTTTTCATCACATTAAGAAATTCCAGTCCAAGTTATGTAGTACTTTAGTTTTTAAGAAAAGGTACACAGATTGATATCATGGAAATGTCACCAGATTTTGTATTCATTTTCTTATATGATATGTGCCAACTTACTACTGATATTTTTACAAAACGAGCATCACTTAAAAACTAAATTATCTAAACTTTTTCGGCTTCCTTGCAAATGCAAAAATCTGTATATCTTCTTTGATCATTGACAATAAATAACAAAAACCAGAATTTTTACATAGAAAAACGACATTAAGCTCAAATCTGCACACGAAATTTGCATTTAACACAATCTCGCATGGGAAATATGTTAGTATAAAAAGCACCTCATTTGTACTTGTGCGCTAGTTCGTATTAGAATTTTGACTTATGACATACAAGATAGCCAAAAGTTAGATAATGGCCGGAAGAAATCTTTTGAGTGAAGAAATGAAGTGACGATCAGTCAGTAGGCTGGAGGCCGGAAAAAGCCAGTTTGAGATAGACAGAGGGCTAAATGTTAATCGTAGAGTTGTATACCGCCTATGGAATCGATTTCAAACAAACCAAACCATCGCTAGACCTGTTCATGGACGTCCGAGGGCCACACCGCCTAGGGACGACAGTTTCCGGCTTCTAATTTCACGGCGCCATAGAACTCATAAAGCACGACAGATCGTTTTCGACCTCGTTGATTCCACAGGACTGGCTGTATCCTGGCAAACTGTCCAGACGGTTTCATGCAAGCCATCTTTATGCAAGACGACCAACTGTGTGTGGCCAGCGCAGAGCCCGATTGAATTGGTCTCGACAACATCACAACTGAACTCAACGTCAATGGGGGGAATGTTCTGTTTACCGATGGATCCCTATTTATTCTGCAAACCGATTCCCGAAGACAGTTTGCCTGGAGACAGTCTGGAACCAGATATCACCCCATTAATGTCCGGGAAAAAAACAGTTTTGAAAGTGGCGATGTATGGTGTGGGCAGATATCATTTTCAATGTCCGTACAGATCTTCATGTCTTCCCAGGAAGGGCTGTAATAGCTTAAAGTAGCTCAATGAGATCCTCGAACCTTATGTCCGTCTATTTTTCGCAGTAATGTGTCGTGATTCCGTTAAGTCCTAATGGACGATAATGCTCGCCCTCACAGAGCTCGCTTGGTGGAACAATACCTTGAGAGCTAAACCATAAGCCATATGAACTGGCCATCCCAATCACCTGACCTAAATTTAATAGAACATGTTTGGAACACTCTAGGACGACGCATCGCCAGTTGCAAATCCATATCCCAGGACCCTCCAGAAGCTCTGATCTGTACCCGTGCATGAATGGCAAATACTACCTCAAACCCTCATTGTCACCCTGATTTGCAGCATAACTAGTCATTTTGCTGCCTGTATCGCTGTCCGAAGTGACCACACGCTATACTTAAGGTATATTATCATTGAACTTTTACATGCCATTTTGAAGTAATAATTTTCTAATTTGAATATCTCATTAAATATTCACGGAAATTCGTTTGCTTTTCTGGTATTATTGAGATAATATTACCATAGATTCGACGTTTCATTGAAATCCAACAAGGACTTGTAATGCGTGTTTTTGTGTTTGTTACTTAACTTTTGAGCACCTATGCATTTTCATGTTGGACAAATGCAATTTATCAGACTAAACGAAATAGGTAAATGTAGTTCTCGATTGGTGTTTTAATTTACGTGAATTTAGATTTACACGAATTGAAAGTGTATATAGAATAACATAACAGAAATTTCAAATTTTAATGTAGAATACAATACAATAAGTGAGATATATTAATTAACAATAAGTAAATAAATTATTCATTTTGGCTATTCTCAATTTGCTCGGTCCAAATATTTGCATTTTCGCGGTTTGAAACGAACCCTGAAAGCGCTACGTGAGAAATCAGCAACTCCATCTACAAAAATGCCAATTCTGTAGAAAAAGTAGAAGAGGCCGACAAACCGTTGCCAGTTGTGTACAACAAGTGTGGGCATCTCGTCTCATGAGTCACTTCCCCCTGGGATCTGCCCAAGGTTGCCAGACGTCCCGATTTCTGTGGATCTGTTTCTTTTCGCATAGTAAAATTCCGCAAACCAAAAACTAAGAAGTTAAAATTTCGTTAAATTTAATAGTGATTTAAATTTTTTAATAACATCATTTTTTTTTGTTTCTAAGTTGTTTTTTTTTTATATTTTTACTTGTGTACATCCAAGCGTAAAACCCAGGTATACCCGGATCAAGAAGTATCTTAAGAAGCACTTAAAAAGTACCTAAACTTAGTATCTGTGTCTTTCTTACTATATATATTTGCTTCAGATTTAAGTTCATTTTATTTTCAACTTCAAATTATTATATTACATTTACTGTATTCTATGTTACAATTTGAAATTTCGGTGATGTTGGGTAGGAACTTATTTCCCTAAACTGGACATTTTAATTATTTTATTGTTTTCATTTTGGGCAAATTTGATTTACGCCATAGTTTTCTGGAACGTAATAACAGCGTAAATAAAGAACTACCTGTATACACCAAAGAGTCAAAACATTATGACCACCTTCCTAATATGATGTTGGTCCTCTATGTGCCACCAAAACAGCTCTTATCTGGCGAGGCATGGACGCTACAAGATTTCTAAAGGTGTCTTGTGGTACCTGGTATGAACACGTTACCAGTAGATCCTTTAACTCTTGTAAATTACGTGGTTGAGCCGCCGCAGATCGGATATGATGTTCCAACACAAACCACAGATGCTCGATTGGATTGATGTCTGGGGAATTTGGAGACCATGGCAATACCTGGAAGCCTTCATCATGTTCCGCGAACCATCCTCAAACAATCTGGGCAATGTGGCATGGCGCATTATCCTGCTGAAAGAAGGCACTACTAGAGGGCAATACCGTTGCCATGAAAGGATGTACTTGGTTTGCAACGATGTTTAGGTAGGTGGTAGATGTCATAGTTTCCTACACATTAACGACTAAACACAGGATTTCCCAGCAGAACATTGCCCAATGCATTATACCTCCTCCACTGGCTTGTTTTCTTCCCGTAGTGCAACATGGTGCCAACACTCCCCCAGTTAAACGACGCACATGTACCCGGAGGCCCACATGGTGCAATAGGAAACGAGATTCATCGGATCAGACACCTTCTTCCAATCATTCAAGGTCCACTTTTGATGCTCGCGTGCTGATTGTAGGCACTTTTGATGGTGAACAGAAGTTAGCATGGGAACTCGGAGCGACCTGCGGCTACACAGCCCTAATATTTTTTCAGTAGGGTTCGATGTATTGTGTGTTGTGACACATTACTCCCGTCAGCAGCATTCAAATTATGGCGAGTTGCGCCACAATATCCTTTCTGTTCGCTCGTATAGCCTTCTCTCATGTCTCATTAAATATTCACGCATCGATGAGCCTTCCCTCATGGATAGCCTTCTCTCATGTCTCATTAAATAGGAGGATAGCCTTCTCTCATGTCTCATTAAATAGGAGGATAGCCTTCTCTCAAGTCTTATTAAATATTCACGCATCGATGAGCTGCGGTCAGGTCACAAATCACACCTTGCTGGCGGCTCGTGGTTTTTCCCTCCTTGGACCACTTTTTGATGGTACTAACTATGGCTGACTGTGAGCACCTCACAAGCCTTGCCATGTCGAAAATACTCTGACCTAGTCGATTGGCTGTTACAATTTGGCCTTTGTCAAGTTCACTTAAGTCCACTGCCTTTCCCATCTGAAGAACAAGAATAACATTGATTAACAGAGCTCAGTATCAGGTGTAATTTATACCGTTCCATGACCATCACATGTGCCGTCGATTACCTGCAGTTGCTTCGATTTGCATAAAGATGCACTGGTCATAAAGTTTTGGCTCTTCGGTATATGTGTTATTCTTTCTTGTATATGTCCAGTGCATATATTTTCTGCGTATTTTTACTCAGAGTTGAGAAATGAGAGAGAGTGCCTAGCAGAGGGCGTAGTTTGGGATTAAGAAAGGAAGATAACGATGTGCTTACCAGATTAAACATAACCCAGGTAAAGAACTTGCACTTGGTATACATATTTTCATTTATACTAAAAACGAATCCCGAAATTTAGAACTTGAAGAGCACTGTAGTTTTTAGGATTACTTCAACAAGAGAATGCTTTGAAATTGCAAAACACATAGGCATCTTGTGCACTTAAAAATATTTTTAGTTTATCAACTACACACACCGGCACTGAATTCGAAACCTTTATGCAGAAGTACAAACGTCACATGTGCAGCGTATATGCAAAATACGTGGTCACGTGCATCACCACGTAATCTAGGCAACTATTTAAGACTGCGTAGTAATCAGTAATCGTCAGTAGTGTTGATCACAATGGAAAAAAAAAAAGGATTTTTCGGTGTTCGATAAAAGATTTTTTGTTGGTGTCCGTCTGGCTGGAGTGACGATTTTAAAAACAACAGAGCTAAATGGTTTCTCAAAATATGAGATATCTCGGGTTTTTAATCAGTGGAAAAGTAACCCACATTGCTTATCTAAGAAGTCAGGACAATCTGTTCCAACAATCTGTCAGAAATGAGATCGCTGTCGTCTGAGAAGGCTTGTGTGGAGAAACAGGACTTCCTGTGTGCAGCAATTGACTGAAGCATTCGATGAAGACTGTTCCCGACCCATATCTCAGCAAACTATACACAGGGAATTGAAGAGGATAGGTTTTAGCAGTCGCATGCCTATACGAAAACCACTTTTTTCTGCGAAGAACCGGAAAGTTCGTTTACAGTGGTGTCAGGAAAACCGTGACTGACACTGGAAGACTGGAAAAAAAGTCATGTGGTCCGACGAGTCGCGGTATACCTTGTTCTGTACCGACGGTAGGCAGAGAGATTTGCGGGAACCCCATGAAGCAAAGGACCCAGCTTGCCTTGTAAACACAACTCAAAGTTGTGGAGGTGGTGTCATGGGAGGTGGTATTGGTATGGAACGGGTCCCCTGATATTGCTGGAAGGTCGGGTGTCCTCCAAGGATTATCTGAACATCGTTGCCGATCAAGTCTATCCTACAATGTTGACTTTTTATCCAGCATGTGACTGCTGTTTCATGGACGATAATGCTAGTATCCATCGCACAAGATGTATTCAGCAGTGGTTCAGCGAGCATGATAGCGACTTCCACCATCTTCCCTGACCACCACAAAGTCCGGATCGGAACCCCATTGAGAATGAATGGGACATGTTAGAAAAACAGATTCGGGAGCAAAGTCCTCTTCCGTCAACTCTGAGGACTGTCCGGTGAACGTCTGGTATGCTGGAGATGTAAAGATACTCCAACATCTTGTGGAATCTATGCCAAACTGCATACGTGCTGTAATTCAGGCTAAAAGAGGTCCAACTCGGTATTGAATAAAGGTTTCTAATTCAGTGGCCGGTGTTTGAAGTTAAATGCATTCAGCGGTCACTTTATTAGGTATAGTTCCTATTATGTCATTAATAACTCAATTACAGAACCGGTAGCTTTTTGATGTGACTGAAAATAATTTAAAGCTCTCAGTCAAATCTAATATCGATTTTCAACGATATCCGTTTGAGGTTCAGAAATTAGAATACTTAACACCAACAATACCAGTTTAAATAATTACTCTGAAAAGTTTAAAACGAAATCAATAACCATTGTTAAAACTTGTAAGTGTATTTTCATCAGTTCGCATAATAATTGAGTTAATTTTCACCAATTTCGAATTTTTTTGCAAAACGAAGTATCTAAATGTTTTCCTTCTCATAATTGAATAACTACTCAACGCATAGTATTGAATATTTTTTTTAAATGAAATGAAAATCAAATCAGTCAAAAAATATTCTTGTTACTTTATCTTCTTTAAACTTCAAAACCCTTTGAACTCCAGCACAGAAAATTTAAACACCTTCCCTTATTTAAAGTTCAAACGAATCACTGCCTTAAGTTGTAGTAAACTGTATATAACCTACATTAGAGTTAAAACACATTCCACGAGTTTTTTTCTTTGAAGCGCAACTTTACTTTTTCTGAAGATGATTAAGAAAAAAAGTAAACGAGCCAAACAAGAGGCAAAAATGAAAAACTTCTTTCGGCAACTCTTCTTTTGCCGAGAGTTACCGTCCAGGATTACTCTCTGATAAATGCTGTGATTGGAGAAAGCCATTGGCGAAAGTGCGTTACCCATTCTCAACCCAGAGCACGCTTCCTAACATTGTGACCCTTTATGTATAAAGAAAAGCAACGCAAAATGCATTAATTGATTAATTCGACGTTCAGTTAATGCCGCATTTTTTGAGGAATTATAGCGATAAAAATGCGCCAAAGAAGCAAAAGGGAAAATAGCGTTTCTTCCGCTATCTATATGGCAGGAAGACGAAGTGGTGTGTTTAGTTCATGACGCATCTTAGCAATATCTCCTCCCTTTAGTACGGGCCACTTTCACTCACAGTGACTTCGAAGAAAGTGGAGGCGCCGATGCCTGACAGAGAGGACATTAACTGAACAAGACCAAGAATGTTAAGTCTCTAAAAGGATCGCAGGAGGGAAAGCTTGTGTCGCTGCTCATGCGGCTGTTAGTGTGTATGTCTGGGAGCCTGGGTAGTGGATGAAAATAGCACTGCACCGTCAGCATCTGGTAGAGTAGGGATGGAAGCTCCAGAGCAAAAGAGAGATACCCGTACCTGAAGAAAAGTGACGTCAAGGGCTACTTTCGTTGTTCGTCATTTTTTCTGATTCCGATCTTAACGTCCTTGGAGGGAGTGGCATTTTAATACAATTGTGTTTGAGTGAGTGAAAGAATGAATAGCCAAGATATTCTGTAAGAAAAATATCTGAAGTGAAGTATTGCAAATTAGAAGTTACAACAATTAAAATAATTCCAGCGACGGAAAATATTTCCGAAGATTAATATTTCGACTAAACTGCAACTACAATAACGTTTCTGAAAAGTTATGTCAGGTTCAGAAGTTAACTAAGTGGTTGAAATTCTCAACACATTTTAAGGCTCATTTCTGTGAAACAAAGCAAGAATTCACATATTCATGTATTATTAGTTGAAGAGATTTCCTCTGCCTCGTTAAGAAAGGAAACTCTGATGAACCTAGAGAGACCGTTATTTTATTTGCGCATTTAATATCATTTATTATTATTATTATTAATCATTTTTTTACTATTTCGAGTAGAATACAGTTTTTAAATTTTTTTCAGGGACTGGTTTGGAGTTTTCGAATAACCTGTGGCTTAATTATGTTACTTTTTAATTTTTTTGCATATTTAATTCTCATGCTTCTTTTCGTAATAGATACGTATATATATATATGCAAATTTAATTGTTTGTATTTTGTATTTATAACCTATATATAATTATCCTGATTATAAAAATAATTATTCAGTGTAGTGGGCTGGAAGAGTTAGCGTTTTATGCAATAACTAAAGTTCTGAGTCATGGACTCTGAAAAATTTTCATTTGTCCCCCCTCCCAGGTGAGGAAAGTTTGCCCTCCCTTGAACTGGAGAACTTTTCCTTCTCCGCTCTATATTAAAGTTGCTCACTGGATCACCTGCTGTAACCATGTCTCCATCCCCAAAGTACACTAAGCTTTGGGGATCCTTGTGACTTGGCAAGTTAATTCTTTGCGCTTTCAATATAATAACAACATATTGCAGTTCGCAACAGACAATCAAATGTTAGATAACATTAAGCTCGTCCTTTTTGTGGTAACCATGCATTTTAATAATCAATACATCAATACTTATTATAAATCACACTGCCTTGCAAAATTATTATGAACACTGCAGCATGCGCGGAGTACCATGAAACATGCTACTGTAGGCAAAATCGTTTACAAATGAAAGCATTCTACGTCACTACGAAGTCCTATTAAAGTCGCAAAGGTATGTGGGAAAGAAAGTCGTGCGACATGGGTTAAATGGTTGATCTAACTGACTTCGAAAGGGGACGCATTTTTGGAGTGCAATGATGGACAGGAGCGTAAGTAACGGGGGCGATGGAATTCAAAGGAAAAATCATAGGGCACAATATCCCAAGTGTACGAGAATGGCAAATATCTTAAAAAACGCCCACCAATCGTGGCAAATGCAGGAGGTAAAACGTTCTGACAGACAAGCGGATTGGAGTTTGTTGGTACCAACTGTACAGCAAAACAGAGATGGCAGTAATGAATAAACTTAAAATATTTGTGTTTTTTGTGCATATATATATATTCGTGTGCAATAAATTTAATAATAGTATTAAAAATGAATAATTTTGCATAAAATTGATTTTATTTTTCTTTAGTTTCAGGTTATTAACCTTCAACAGAAAAACAATGTCCAAAGAACAATGAAAGAGTGCCTTCTTAAGATCGCGTGACAACGTGCAGAGTGATGTTCCACTCCGTCGATTTCCCCCATCTTTCACAATTCTGACCTCTGGTCCCAATTTTGCTTATCTGATGAGATAATGTTGAATCATGGGCCTAGTGGACTCACGACGTGAATTACAGAGGCTGTTACCACTAATGGGTGAGCTGTACAACACGACCTGAACACGTGCAAGCAGTTAGGTCGAGCTATTTAGCATACATTGTCTGCCGTCTCTTGTTATCGCAATGACAGAGTTCGTTGAGGAAGATCATTGTGTGACATGCACCCCACGATTCTGTCCTATGCCTTACGGGATTCAAAATTTGCATCTGTAATCAAGAACAGATTGATAGGTACACTTGTAATTGCTACAATCTGTGGCTCCCTAACGTCGATGGAGTAATGACGTGTTCTTTAGAGCTATGTAAGCAAAGCGTTTGATTATGCAGATGTTGCTTTCATTGCACTATAGACCTGTCCATTTAGTGCACCGGATGCTCTTAACCTCGAAGAAATTGGCGCTGAGCAATTTCGGCAAGTTTCTGCTCTGCGGTAGTTATCGATCTAATGATTGCTTAGGTATGTAAGATATCATTAGACTTCAATCGCAATGATCGGGGGAAGTGATTTCGAAAGTAAAAGGCTTATTCTCAATTATTACACTAATTTCAATTTAAAGACTTTTATGAATGGAAAAAATAAAGTGCACTGCGCGCCAAACTTCTAACTTGACATTTCTAGATTAGAATCGGCATTGTGCTTAGGCGAAGATTTTCTCCGTTATTTCCCTTCCTGCTCACGGCTGGAAAAGGGACATTGATGGGCTTGAAAAAAACCGTCATTCCTCGCATAGGACATTAAGCAGTGGTACCGTTTACAGAAGAGCCACACTCTTAACATGTTAAATATGCCGAATAACCTTGGCGGGATCCTTCCATTTGTCTTCTAAGAGTTGTTCAGCGGATCATTTTTTTTTTACCTGACACTGAGCTGCTGGGTTCTTGTGACCTGGACCTATAGCCCGAAAAGTGCCGCTCAGAGGTAAAACAACCCAACCAGAAAAAAATATACAATTATGAAAAAAGTGAACACTATTTTGTTATTATTCATTGCCTTTAAAATAACTGAGTTAAATCAGGGTTTGAAAACATTTTTGAGAGAGCAGGTTACTTTCTTCTGCATTTTTTTTGGAAATGATTAGAGTTTAAAAAGATGTTTGTTGATTCACCTTTCTAACTGAATAGCAAAAACGAGATAGGCTTCTACCCCGAGAAATCAAGTCTGGCAAATTATATTTTGCCACCAAAGCGAGTCAGTGATTTGCCTTCTCTATCACATTGAATTGAAATGCCATGGGTAAATTGCAATTGCAGGCTTTCGCAGTTATTACGTAAATAAAAAAAATTAAAATAGAAATTGAATAAAAATTGGTTAAAAATATATGCTATAAATAGAAATTAATCGGTCCTCCGGCTCTTATTGCTTTCTAGACCCTCACTCCGACTCTTATCTGACCTTTAACACAATTTTCGATTTCAAATTTCTTAACATTTCTGTAATCTACGATCCGAAATACTTTATGAACAATTTTTAGCTTGTAGCACTGATCATTTAAATTTGACCTTTGACCTGGAATCGCCCTTTGGATTCAAATTTTCATACCTTTTCCAATTTCCTAAATAACCCTTGTCATCAAGTTTTAGCGCTCTAGTACTAGTAAGTAAAATTTGACCAAATGACCTCAAAGGGCCAGCCTTATCCAAATTTTCAACAACGTCTTGCCCCTTGTGAGAAAAGTTTCATACATTTGAACTAGAGTATTCTATCAGTAAAAGTAACTACGTAGTTTCAGTAACTGAAATCTACGGTACGAAATACTCCCAGGCACCAACTGTTAATCTCTCTAGCACTGATAGATTTAAATTTGAACTTTGACATCGAAGTAAACTTTTTTATCTGAAATTTCGTAACATTTACGAGATCCACAATCCGAAACACCTCCAGACACAAAATTTCACATTTCTAGCACTCGCCGATAAAGGTTTGACCTATACGCAAGCTCTATTTGGCCTTGAAGGACATGTCGAGGTCAAATTTTGAATACCCCCCCCCCACATCTATGACCCGAACCACCCTTAAGTGTGCAAATATTTCAGAGCTCTACCATTTCTGCATCATAGATAGAATTAGCATGATTCGCTGTCACTGTTACTCACTTATTCGCGATCATCTATAAATTAGGCGCATTACATATAAACCAATCTCTTTTAACACATTGAGAATCTCAGTTTTTCGTTAATTCTAATTCTGGGCATCTCTTTTTTGCTTCATTGAACTGAAAACGGTAATAGTAAAAATATTGCCACATTAGGTTCAATTTTTTTTTCTTTTTTTTTTTGTTACTAACTGTAAAACTTCTAGAAGTACAAAATAACTTGGAATCAACGTGCATTTGAAATTCAACGAAATAAAATTGATTATTTTGTTTTAAAGAACTTTGTACAAAATGTAATATTCTAAAACTAATACCACATAATTAATCATGCAAAAATTCTTTAATTACAATGTTCCGTGGAAATACTCTTTGATCATTTATAATCTCTTCTTGATTCCCTTTCATGGGAGCGGGGGTTTATTAGTAGCGTGCGAGGCTCGTAATGTATAGTTCCCAGGTTTGGGTCCAACCTGTGCCAGGGTTTAGATTTATCTCCGCTAATCCCTACCCGACCCTCGATCAGAATGGAAGCACCGAAAGCTTGGAAAACTTGCCGTCCTTCGGATGAGACGTTAAACCATGGCTCCATGTGCAGGAGAGCAATACCCTATCTATGTACGTTAAACAACACGCTGGATGAACTGGAATTGAAGGGAAGCTACTATCTCATAACAGCTGTCCAGTGGGTTCCCTTTCCCAACTTTCTTTGAGCCTTTGGGTTACTTTTGACTTGACCATTTAGTGCCTCTCAAAGGTAAAACAATCCGAAACAACAACCTTTGTTCTTTTCCCCTTGACAGGAATTCTAAACGGAAAGAGTTAGGATCATCAGGACAGACAGTCCAAATCTCTTTCGCTCCAGCACCCATTTCCCTCAAAGAAATGGAGGAACAATTTTGTGTTAAACGGTAAGAACTGGGACCACCAAATTCGGAATAAATATATATACTCTATATTCCTCTTCTCAAAGCAGTATACGGATTTAGCCCCAAACATTCTTCCCCTTATCGAGAAAAGCACTCACGTCCCATGTAAAAAAATTAAATATTATCTTGAACTACAAGAGTTTAGAAGTAGTTTTATTGCCACCAAATTCGACACATTCGTATCATCATAACTTAAAAACAACTTAACTGTTTGGATCTATAAACCCCCCCCCCCCGAAAAAATAAGAAAAAAAAAGGAGGGGCCTATGTATATATGTGGGGGGAGGGAGAGTATAACTTAACTCTTACCGAGTGTTGTGAATTATATCATAAATGAATTTTCTGAGTTGGAGAGTATCATGGGCTGCTTCAAATTACGATTCCTCCTTTCTTCCTTCCTCCCCCTGAAGAAATTAAAAGATATTTTATGGAGATCGATCGTAATGAGTTCTATGACAAATGAAAACATGCGGTTAGTGTCATCCAAATAAACTTATGTGGTGAGTGTCATCTATGTATATTTTACATAATTTAATTATAATGTATTAAACTCCTGAGAAACGATCGAGTAAAACTCATACTTTTAAATAATAATTCTTCTTCTTATAGTTAACATGTTAACTGACCCAAAATTGCGATTTTCTGCTTGGGGATGGGGGTGGAAGTAAACATGTTCTCTTTAGTGTTCCGAATAATTTCAAAACCTTGGACGGACAAGTGTTAAAACAGAAGTACCATTCACAGATTTAAAAGAAAAATGATTATCAGCCTTAATTTCTACTAAGCACCACGAAACATCAATAACTAGACATCGTGCCAAAGTGGACTTTAATGACTTATCGCCAAACCCCTGTATAAAGATATAAATTTAATTTCAACTCCTTTTAAGCAATTCAGATCTAATTTTATAGTGATTTGCCCTTAATCGTCAATGCTACATCGAAAGAAAAAGAAATACACAACCCGCTTATACTTATCCCTTCAATTAGTTTTAACTATCATCTCCATTCACGTATACATCGATTTTAATAACACCAACATATGTCTTTCCTTGACTGAACGTCTGTTTACGAGTACATTCACATTTTCCATGCTTCATGATGGCCAGAAAGTGCAATCTTCTTAATGTGGCCATCATTTGCGGATCTTCTATCGAGCACAGGCATCACTTACCATGACGGCATTAAAAAATTATTCCTTTCTCTCATTGATGCATTATGTGCCAGCTGTATGTGATGAGAAGAGTTTAAGATAACTAGTTTCAGTAACAGTCGTCTTAATGGGTGACATATACATTGGGGGACTGGAGGGAGAAACCGCGTACTCGAAATGGGAAACAGATGACATCTTTGCATGCCGGCATTCAGAACACCGTGAGATTTGTTCAGCTGCGATGGATTCAACTATAAAATCCTTCTCACACAGAATTTACTACCAGCCAGCCATCTCTTTGAGAGGTTTTCTTAGTGCCTTCGGTGAGACGAAATGTTGGATTTATGTAACAGAAATATAGAACGGTAGAAAAGAGAGTAAAATAAAGGGATGTTCAGAAATCGTTGGTACTTTTCTTCTTCCTCTATACAGTTTTTTCCGGAAATTATATTTGGAGTATTTTCGGAAGCTATCGCTCCTTTTCGATCCTTCGGCAGATTTTACTGCATGTTATTTTAACGAAACCGGCAGGAAAAGATTGAAAAATAGGATTTCCTAAAGTATAAGTAACAAAGAAAATGAAAATATGGAATTCACAGGACGTTGGGTGTTTCAAAGAAAGACAGTTTTTTTTTTCTTATTCCTGTGTAGACGGGAAACAGAGGTCGTCGTAACTTCGCCTTATATCTATATCGACGGAGAAAAATCTATTAGAACCGAGACATTGGTGGTTATGTTTTTGTTGGGTACGATTGGTAGAAGCCTCTCTTTCGTCCAAAGAAATATTATGTCCAGATTGAAGAAATTATTTTTCCTCTTATACCATAACATATTGGATATCGACGTTTTCTAAATCATTCCATTGGATTTTTTTTACGCGTATTGATACCATTGACAAGACCATGAAAAGATGGAATTAGGATTGATCCCACTTTTTTTTTTGTTTTATAAGGAAGGAAATAAATTTAACTTAAATTCTAAATATATTGGATGATATTAAAGTAGACACTCTCTGTTTCTTTCGTTCTTTTTTGAGGGAAAAAACTACATTGCTCTATCAAAATATTAGAGAATTTCCATGTTAAGTCAAAAGGAATCTAATTTAAAAGCACTTTAACTTCTAAAATATCATTTAATGGAAAAAAATGATTGAAGATAAAGATCATAATCAAATCTATTTAAAACTCGCTTTTTAACAATATTCGTTTAGTGTTTAAAGAGTTATGGAAGCTAGAATAAAAAAAATCTATCTTGTTTTATAAAAAAAAGAATTCGTAACTCCTCTTCTAACAACTTCTAACTTGTATATTTATTCTATTAAATGATTTGAAACAATATTACTTATTTAAATTTTATTTACTTTCTGAGGTCAAGTCTTGACGCATTAGTGTTGTGAAATATTCTAGCTTCCAAAAAGGGAACTGCAGTATGTAGACCTATGGTTTGGAGAGAATAATAATCGTTGTAAGAACCACATTCTCACATGGGGCACCAGGTTAGTGAAACTTGTTTAAACGTCATAAGATATCATGATGGATAAAGACTACTTTACGATCATGTGCGTCATGATGAGCGAATGGGATTTTTGATTAATTTGAATGGAACATCATTAGAAAAGCGCGGTATACAAAAAGTCAAATAGTTGCAGGTCACCCTTAAATTTCTTCAAAATGTTTTGATTTATTACCGAAAACAACAAAAAAAAAGGTACACGATATAAGTGTGCTATAACATATTAACGCCATGTTTCATCAAATAATAAGTTTCTGATCTTGTTCAGACTATTCGACTGGAGTGCCCAGGGAAGATGGCTGAATTTCGTATCACGTTCCTCCAACCACTCACAGACAAATTTCGCACGATCGACTGTTGTGTTGCGGTATCATACCAAACCTGAGGTCTACATCACGAAAGAACTGATCAAGGGCTAGACCTTTCAGACCTATTAATGAATCCAATCTATGCTATGTGAACATCCCCCACACGATGACTCCCTCTCCAGCAGCTTATACAGTGGATGTGACATTTGAAGAGTAAATCGCCTCACGAAGATGGCGCCACAAACTAGCAATGTCATCCGTAAAAAAATCTCCCGATTTTTCTGACCAAATTCTTTTTTTCAGCCCTCTACTTCTTATCTCTTCCGACACCACTGAAGACTAATTTTCCGATTTTTGGTCAACATTAAAGGTTTCCGAATTGGGTTCTGACTGCCAAGAGCAAATATCTCCGTTAACTGAACATCGTTCGAGTCGATATGAATTAATCACAGCCTATATAGAAAACTGTGTTCATTTGATGCACAGTTGAAAACTGATTTTAACTCATATGACTCTTTAACGCTCTTGGTATCAGACATCTATAGCATTCTCTATGGCCGAGTGGTTAGCGCGCTTGGCTACTGATCTAAGGGACCCGGGTAAGGCATGGATGTTCGTGTTGTTTTTCTGCTGAGGTTCTGCCATCCTCTCAGACCTTCTACTGTGGCATATAAACTGACAGACTCCTGTCAGACCTCTGTGGCAAGCAGCTGCTTGAGGGGGTGTGATGTTAACTCTTCGTTTGTCGGTCCCTCGGTTCGATCGCTATACGCGACGGGTGAAAGAGTCTTTCGGATAGAATCAAACGGTTTATTCACAATTGCAGAGACTCGATACTGAGGCTCCTTCCCAATAAATTAGTCCAACTTCAGGCTTTACTTAAAAATAACAAAGATTTATTTAACCTTCCAACGTACTTGCTGGACGAGGACATATGCTCAATTACATGGATTACAACAACACCAGCTTACTATGCCTGTTCAGCTGTACTTACAGAGCCAATGCCGCTATTTCCAGTCGGCATTCCCCAGCTTTCACAATTCTCGTCCGTCTCCTTCCGTAACTCGACCGGCTCTCCTCTCATCGTTGCCAAACCCTTTCTTCCTTTCTTTTCTATGCCTCACCATCTGGGCGTCCGTTAGCCGTCAGGGACCCGGGTCACTTGCCAGCGGACGCTAGCCGTTCCCTGTACACTGCTACTGCAATTAACTTTCCAGATGTCGGGAGAGAGAGCCTCCCCGTAGCATATGACTATTTTGGCGAAATCCAAAATAAATATACACAGCCTGAACAAAAAAAAAATCTAAAAAGGCCTCTAGCCTGACAGGGGGTATTTATTTTTTATAGTATCAGACATCTTCTCTAATCATAGCAGGTTGAAGAAGAAAACCCACTAGGCAACTGTCAGCGAATAGATGGTAGCCTCCTGTCTAGGCTATCAGAGTGTTCTTTAACGTGCGCAGGGTATGGCTCTTCTGCACACTGAACCATGGCTTAATGTCCATCAGATGGACGGCGATCTTTCCAAATTCATCGGTGTCTCTTACTGACCGAAGGAAGGACGGGGGACTTTTGCGGAGGTAAATCTGAACTCTGGCCCTGGTGGGACTCGAGTTGGGAACTGCAGATTAGGAGCCTGGCGCGCTACCGACTGAACCTCCCACACCCCACTCGAGTATCTATGGTATATATATACCAATATACTTAGCTCTAATTCTTTTTGATATATTGGATTTTCAGATAAATGAAAATTTCGTTTTAAAACACCTCTTTGTAAATGTGCATTTCCATTTTCCATTTCATGATAGAGATTGAAAACTTTTCTTTCAAGGATAAAAACAAAAGCTAAACAAAGTTCTTGAGCTTTGTTTGAAAACAAAAATATAAAGTGAAAGCTCAAAAGCGCGATGTTTGAAACAGAAGTAATCCAAAACTTTCGTGCAGATTGTTGCACATCTGAATACCTAAAAGTTCTTAGAATAACAAAAGAATTTCACAATTGAAAGGAAAGCAGAAAGCAAATGCATGTTAAGAAATGGAAAGAACAACTTTCTGAAAAGTGAAGCGTTGGGGTTTGAGAATGTTAATATCCCAGCAAAATGTATGCCTATTGATGGGTATAAAACTCGGTCGGAAGCGAAAACCAATCGGGCTTGTGGAAAGTTGGTGAACGAAGAAACAACTTTATTGCATCCGGTGGTTTTATCTGAAGATAGAAGATCGCCACCGCAAGCAGTTTAAAACAATACGACGAGAAAAAAGGAGAAGCGTACGTGAAAACGGCGGTGACAGGGCGGTGAAGGGTTTCTTCCTGAAACTCTTTCTTTTCATCGGACAGTTTGCGTTTAGCACGTCGAGAAATGACAGTTTTATAGTGCACTTTCAGACGTGATGCTCTGGCAAAGGGGAAACTAGCGAAAACTGTTTCATTCTGAAGAACGTCGAACTTCTTGGAAGAACTGGTTCAATATCCGAGCGTGTCATAAATAAAAATGCACCGAACTGAAGTGGTTTTAAGAGTGTGCTGGTTTATTCCTTGCATGCTCGTGCGGTTTTCCGGTAAAAACAATATTTTTCTTTTCTTTAGTTAGGGTGTAAGAAATATGAACGATTTTTTATGGTCGATTTACTTTAAATTTAAATAATCTCGTATATTGTAATATTGGAGTAATTTATGAGCGAAATCAGGAATGCTGGGGTTATTACCTCCAAGACTGAAGTGTTTTAATGTTCAGTGCTCTTTTAGGTTGAACAAGGAGTCAAATAGGCAGAAAACAAAGAACTTCAAGAGCTAAAATTGAGTGACTCTAAATGATACAGTGAATTAAAGAGAATTAATGATCAGTACATATAGCTATGAGGGTCTGTTAAAAAGAGCTATCAAGTGTGTTCTTAAAGATGCCTCATGTATACTGGCTCTCAGAAACTTACCACATAAGATCCAGGAACTCCATCAAAGGGAAAATGTCAGCATTGAAGGAGCATATTTCTTAAAATTATTAAAGTTGGCGTCTAGGATTAATTTAAATTGAGGAAATAAAATATGCTGCAATATTTATCAAACTAGAAGTCATTATTTTATTTTATCCAAAATTAGGATTGTGTGAGCATTTTTCGAAATTCCAATCCTTTTATTGTTTGAAATTAAATCCTGTTTCATTTTGTACTTAACATTGTTATCAGTTCGTTGGCTATTTGAAGACAACGTTTTAAATTTAAGCTTTTTGTTGTTTTTGCTGAAAAACAATAAAAAATCAATTCGGCCACTAGCAATTGATTTCTATACCTCTGATACACAGGTACTGGACCGAAAAATGGAAACAGTTCCATGTTACTTCAATAGAAAATCACATTCAATGCTAAATAACTTCTTCAATATGATTTTTAATGAAAAATATGTCTTAAGTTAAAGATCTCAATCAAATCTATCTAACTCTAGATTTTCAACACTATATGTTCAGTATTCAAAGAGTTATGAACATTTATATGGAACATTTCCCAGGTTAAAAAAATTGACACAGAGGATAAATTAAAATATTAAAACAGATTAAGGGAGTAGTATTGGGTGCAATGCAACCTTACTAGAGTCAACTATGATCTCTTAATCAGTTTTAACGTTTTAATTAAGTTTTAATGTCAATTTTTGCATCCTTTTATATATTCCAGCGTTTATAACTCTTTGAATACTGATTAAATATTGATTAAAATCGAGATTTAGACAGATTTGATTGAGATATTTCATTTATCATTAGACATATTTGTCATTAAAAATCATATCGAAGACATTATTGAGCTCCGAATGATGTGATGTGATGTGATAAAATGTGATGGGAAGGTTAGAAACCCTTCAACAATGGGCTTCCTGCTATCCCAAACAAAGAATCGGACGTGTAAATCACAATGTAGAAAATAAAAATAATAGTTTTTCTGAATTTTTTAAAAGTTCCCACTTATGCAGAGTAGACTTTCTGTAATCCAATACTCTTGGATCTTAATTTCTTTTCTTTTCTGAACCAAAATAGATTTCAAAAACAAAATTAACACTTCAAACAAGGTATAAAAAAATAACAGTCACAGTTCTTTCTTCAGTTCCACCACAAAAACAACCATGAGGTTATCACTTGAGATACTGGCCACTAGAGAAAGTTTGCAAGTAAAAACACATTTTTCTTGAACAGTCAATATTTCATATTTGTATATTATTAAATTCCTCTTCTTTTTATTTTCGAAAAACGAAAACCCAGCAAAGGATGAATTCAGATTCTGTATAATAAAGAACTTTCCTCCAAGAAACTGAGAATCAGGGTCTGAATTTTAAATCTATTGCTTTTACTGTAGCTTCTGCAGAGAAGAGATTTCATTGACAATTCTTCATCAATAATCTTCTTCATCTTTTCCTTCAGAATTTGTCGTTGAAATTGATAGAGAGGACAATGTAAAAAGACATGAGAAATATTTTCTGGAGTTTTACAGATGGCACAAAGTGGAGAGGGTTTTTTGTTAATTTTGAAGAGCTTTTCATTTAAAGCACAGTGATCAAGGTTAATCCTGAAAAGAGCTGTTTCTTGTCTTCTGCTCAGATGAGATGTTTGAAGTTGGGGTGGGGGGCTATTAAAGATGCTGCGATAGAATAGGCCAACATTTTTCCAACTATTTTGAAACAGTTTAATCCATTCAGAGTGAGTTATTTTATTTTCTCTAATGCAGAAATCTTTGTATGTAATGATGTTAAATATGTTTGCGGTTTTCTGTAAGCTCTCTCTAGCAGTTTTGTCAGCCTCTTCGTTCCCATGGATTCCTATATGGCTAGGAATCCACTGGATCACAATTTGATTTTTATTTTCTTCAACATGTTTATTGCATTGCCATAATATTTCTGAAATTAATGAACAATTAGAGGTAGAAAGTGGATCAGCTAGAAGAGCTTGGAGTGAAGACCTGCTGTCTGAAAGAATCAGGATTTTTTCTGAATGAAAAATGAATGCCCATTCAAGTGCCTTGAGGATAGCCCAAAGTTCGCCATTCATAATAAATGTTGGATTAGACAACGAAAATCCTTCTTTAATACTGAGACCAGGAATGCAGAAAGCACAGGATACTATTCCAGTTTCATCACTTCTAGAACCATCAGTAAAGATGTGGCAAAAACCAGCAAATTTCCCACCAATATACTGCATGGTAAGAGTCCATAGTTCTTCAGAAGGGTAGTGATGTTTTGAAATCACGTCAGGGATGTAAGGAAAAATATCTGGCCTAGAGATATTCCAAATGGGAAAATCGGGTATGCTGTCTCCTGCAATATTTCTGTTAATCAAATTTAAAAGGAAAATATTACTTTTGATACTTCTAAAAATGCTCGATCTTTTGCAGTTCAAAATTTTATCTAAGATTAGATTTTTATTGGTCTTGGTTTTCATTCTTGCTATACTTTTAAAAACAATGGAATTTCTTCTAACGCTGAGTGGAGGTATGGCAGCTTCAGCAAGTGATGGAAGGGTTGGAGATCCAGGTAGTAATCCGAGGCAACATCTAATAGCTTTATTTTGACAGGTTTCAAGCTTTTTGCACAAGGAATCGGAAGCATTAAGGTAAAGCTGGCTACCATACTCGAGAATCGGGCGTATTAAAACTTTGTAGAAAATAAGGAGAGTTTTAGATTTAGCTCCCCACGATGTACCGGTTAGATATCTCAGCATATTCAATCTGCTATTAACTTTTTGACAGACTAGATTAATTTGAGGTTTCCAAATTAAATGATGGTCAAGAAGAACACCAAGAAATTTGTGTTCTTTAACAACTTCAATAGGCTCATTGTTAATTTGTAGTCTTAATGGGAAGTGCTTAAATCGTGGTCTGGAAATAATTAAACACTTAGTTTTATCATGTGAAACTGAAAATCCCCATTCATCTAAAAACTTATGGACTTGATTGACTGCTATTTGTAGATTCTTTTGAAGGATGTCAAGATCTCTGCCAGTAACCCAAACAGCTAAATCATCAGCAAAAATTGAATATTTAATATTTTTGTTTAAGCACTTAGGTAGGTCCTGAAGCATGATGTTGAAAAGCACAGGGCTGAGAACGCTGCCCTGTGGTAAACCCTCAGAAACAGGGATAAGAGCTGAAAAAATATTTCCTAATTTTACTTGAATTTTTCTATCTTTCAGAAAATTGTTTATATAGTTAAACATATTGCCAGTTATTCCTAATTTTAAAAGCTTAAAAAGCAGTCCAAGATGCCAAACACTGTCAAAAGCATGTTGGATATCGAAGAAAACCACAGCCACTCTTTGTTTTATGGAAAGAGCATTTTGTGACTCAGCAATTAGTTGAAGTAAATTATCTTGAGATGACATTCCTCTCCGAAAGCCCGTTTGGAAAGGAGAGAGCATTCCAGAGTATTCAAGAAACCAATTGAGTCTGTAAAGTATCATCCTTTCAAATACTTTCCCAAGACAAGAAGTCAGTGAAACAGGTCTGTAGGAGCTTAATAAATTAGATGGTTTCTTAGGTTTTACAATAGGAATGATCTGGGCTATTTTCCAAGTATCCGGAATTGTGCCTCTGTTCCAGCATTCATTAAGTAGTTTCAATAAATGTATCAGTCCTTCCTGTGGAAGGGATTTAATAATAACATTGGTGATTCTATCTGGTCCAGAACTGCTCTTATTTTTGGTTTTTTTTATCGCATTTTCAAGTTCCCATAGGTTGAAAGGAGTATTCAAATATTCTGGAGACAGGGGCAACTCATCCAAGACTGCTTCCATAAATTTGGAAATCTTATCCCTGCTGTTTCTGAATGAATCAGAAGTAGGCAACTTATAATAAGAAGAGAAATGATGGACGAAATATTCTGCCAGTTTCTCGGTTGTGCAATTTAGAGCTATAGTAAGTTGGGTCCAGATGGGAGTAGGTTCAGGAGCTGTTCCAATATTCTTTATTTTCCTCCAAATAGCTGACTGAGGAGTCTGGAAGTTAATATCTTTGCAAAAGTTTTGCCACTGTTTTTTCTCAATATTTTTTGTTTCTCTTTTACTTTTAGCACAAACTCTTTGGTAATCTTCAATATCTTTTAAATTTCCAGATCTTTTAGCTTTTCTTTCACTTCTTCTCCTATTTGCAGTGATCTTTTTTACTTCTATAGCATAAGAACAAATTTTAATGGGGGCTTTGAATTCTTTAGTGTTACATTGATAGTTCCTGAAGAGAGAAGAACTAAATTCAATTAGATTAGATTGGTTGTTTGCATTTTGCAGTTCAAATGAGATATTTTTCTTGAATTGGAACCAATTAGTAACTTTCAAACGAGGTTTAGATATTTTAGACCAAAAGTTAGCTGAAATAATGACTGGTAAATGATCGCTCCCAAGAGAATCATGATGTGTTGTCCATGCAAAATGTTTGGCAAAGGGAGCTGAGACAATGGAGAGATCAATAGCACTTCCTCTTCCTGGAAGTTTGAAAAAGGTAGGAGAGCCATCATTGAGCACAACCAGGTTAAGCTTCATGATCAGATCTTCAACAATGTTTCCTCTTCTGTCTGTAGAGGGGCATCCCCAAGTTCTACTGTGTGCATTCCAGTCTCCACAGATAAGCCATGGTTGGGGGCATTGATGCAAGGTGTTTTTGAAATCTTCCAACGAAACATCATAACCTGGATTATACAGTGAAATAATGCTGAAGGTAAAATCTTTAATTTTCACTTGCACTGCTACAATTTCGAGGAATTGATTGCGACAGGAGATCTCGATTGCAGCTTGGGGCAATTTGGAGTGCACATAGATAGCCACCCCACCCCTATTAGATCCATCATTTCTAGGTTTTAGATACGAAACATACTGAGAAATCTTTGGAGCCTTTTCCACATACGTTTCGCTAAAAACTAGAACTGCAAAATGTTTATCCCGGAAAAGAGTATTCAACTCAAGAATTTTATTTTTCAGACCTCTGCAGTTCCACTGAAATAAAAAGTTATTAGGATTGTGAAAAAGATCCATAAAAAATATTTTTTTTTTAATTCTTTTTACTAATAAAGTTGCTATTCATATTTATTCAGTATCTGCAAAAATTTCTGCTTGATTCTAAACTTATTTATATTATTGCCCTCAGATGAGCTTTTCAGTAAGTTTAGGAGATCTGTTAGACATTCCAGGACATCATTAATTTTAAGGAGGATGATTTCATCTTCAGTTTCTTCAAACGATTTTTTTTCCTGGGGATTGGAATTATTGATGTGATCCTGGTTTTTCTCAACAGATTTTACAACGGACACTCCATTAGAAGAAAGTTGTTTTTTGACAACCTTCCTTGCTTCGTTGTGTAAAATATGTGTTGCACTGTCTTGATCTGTAAGAGTATCACAAGTTTCAGCATTATCAACTTGTAAAGTTCTTTTAGAGATGTAGGAATGATCCTCTTGTTGTATCTTTTTTAATGCCTGTGACCATGGTAGATTATTTTGGATCATCAATTTCTTTGCTCGACAGGCCTGCAGTCTCACTTGACATCCTGCATAAGTGGAAGGGTGATCTCCTCCACAGTTGGGGCAGCAGAACGAAGTGTTTTTGCACTCTTTATGGTTATGATGTCCATTGCATCTTTTGCATCGAGTTCTGCCTCTGCAGTATGCCGCGAAATGCCCAAATCTCTGGCAATTATGACAAATTGGAGGCGGCCTTAGATATGCATTCACTTTGTATTCTTTAAATCTAATTATTATCGTATCGGAAATCTTCTGATTGAAGGTTAAGATCATTTTCGAGATAGGATTTCCTCTTTCTCCAGTTTCATTCGTTGCTGTTTTGGCAAAATGTCTCATACGTCTAACATTTGTTACTCCTTGATCCTTGAGATAAAGTAGAGCTTCATCTTCAGTAATATCTAGTGGAACTTTATTAATAATACCTTCTGGATGAATAATATTTCTGGGTCGTGTGATGGAAATAGGCAGAGTTTCAATATGAGAACACTTTAGAATGATATTAGCTTCATATTCTGATTTTAGATTTACCAAAAAGTCTCCTTTAGGAAGATATTTTCCTGTAACTCTTCTGCCCAGCTTTTCGTAAAAGAACTGAACTAAACTGGCGATACTAAGACTCTTCATCGGACTATTTTTCCCTGCAATAATTAATTTAACAGAAGTAGTTGAATGACTAGGAAATTTTCCAGAGATTGATTCTACCTCATGTTGCACAATATCTGGGTGAATACTAGTAGATAAATTAGCTTCAGAAGAAGTAATTAAATTGATAGGTTTAGATGTACTTTGCTTATCAGTCTTGTTCCTTAAAAAATATCCTTGAACCGGTTCAGAAGATAATTCGGAAAAAGGATCATCATGAGTATCTTCAATGAAAGTGAAGTCATGTACATCCTGAGATTGCACTTCTACATGATCAGAGGTTTTGCTAGAAACAGACTGCTGTAAGGTATCGGCTGAAGCAGATTCAGGTGCATGTGTGAGATTAGAAAGAGAAGTAGCACAGGAGTATTTTTGGACTTTCTTGTCCACTTTCTGCTTGCATTTAGACTCGATAGTAGAGACCTTTTTACCTTTAGCAGACTTTTTCATGATTATAAGGTACAAAGACACAAAATGGTTTTTGGTAAACTCAAAATAGTTTTCTTCAGTAGCAGCAAAAATGATGATAGAAAGCTTCAAGGGACGTTCAGCCCTATTATTAACATGAAGTTACAAGATGTTAATAGGGAACTCAAATCCCATGAGACAAATTTGAAAGATTCAGAAATCCGGTCAAAATAATACTAAGTGAAGAATTTTAACCTCTCACGGCGGGAAATTTAAAAAAAACCGTTACTTACCAGAAGCCAGCTCGCGCTAAGCTCACGCATAACCTACCATTCATCCGACTCTTCCTTTGTTATATCGCTCCGAATGTCATTTTTACGAACATAACATATAACTGTTTCTGTTCTTCTGTCCGGTACCTGTAGGTCTATCAAAAAATGTAGCCTAACGAATGTGTTATAACAAAAACTGATTATCAATAGTTGGTTACCAATTCATATACCTATGAAAATTCTGAGTATTTTTAAGGAACTTTAGTAGTAGCTAACGTTATGAACTAGTTTAAATTATCTGGTGAATAAAATGCAAATTATCTTTTAATGTTTTAACTAAAGTTTCGAAATGGTTATTAGATGTAAATAATTGAAAAGTAATGTTTAAAAAGTCATATCCTGCATCTGGTATCCTTTAAGCAATTGCAATTTTAATGCGAAATGATGACTTGTACCATAGGTGATAATTTTGTGCAATATGTGCTGTAATCCGAAATTTTATAGGTTTATTTTATAAATGTGTTTAATTTTTCATGTCTGTGTTTCAATACGTGTTTTTTTTTGTTGTTATTATTTTAGTTTCTTTTTTTAATTATGTGTTTATTTTCCATTATACATGTCATATTCTTTAATAAACCTGTCGTGTGATTGAAAGGAATCCTGCTGACAAGCCATAATGCTTAGCGGGGTAATCTATGTATATAACCATACTAAGGCTTAATAAAGATATTATTATTATAAAAAAATTAACGCAAAAAGCAACCCCCCCCCCCGAATTTTGTGATTTATGGGAGAAAGTGTTGGCTGATTAAATGTTCGTAAGAACTAAAATTCTATTTGCAGTCTCGTGCATCAGAAAAATGTCGTATTTTGTGTAACTATTTAAGTTTTATGTAGTATTTGTGTTATACTCTTACATAAAAATACTTTTTTTATGTAAAGCAGGGGAATTTTTATGTAAAGCCATAACTTTCGGATAGCGTCAATAAGTATTGAAACATTTGGTGAGAAGGAGGTTGTTATTTGTTGTTTCTTATCTGAACAGTTTTTATTTTCACAAAATGGATTAAGCGACCAGATGATAAGAACCGCAGAACCCATAGCTGAATAGAAGAAAGAGATCCACTGGAAAACTAGTAGTAGACATAAACCTTGGTCAAGGATATCCAGCACGTTCTTTAATGTGCCCAGGCGTGGTGGGCTTAGATGGCGAATGATTAATCACGCTATAGTAGACGACGATCAATTAGTCCCTCAATTACATTTACCATTGCTTAGATGAAATATCTCTCGGAATGTTACACCCGTACCGACGTATACCTCTTGCTGCACCAAGCTTGCTGCACCAAGACTTGCTGCACCAAGTGATGTATAGAGATATGTCCAACAATTCACGCACGAGAGTTGTATAGGGACGACACAGTTTATTCACATTTATATAACATCACATGCTGGAGATGCGCTCGACTCTGTTGGCCTTTGCTGCTTTGCTGCTGCAACCAATTATGCAACGAGGTGGAGAACCGCACTTTGCAGAATATCGCTTTACCGACCTCAAATTCGGCGACAGGACATTTAACCTTTGCCCACAATGTGGTTCACACAGAACCTACTTCAGTTCACACAGAACTGTACTTGGTTCACGAAGAACCGAACCTTGATTTTCACATAGAATTTAACCCTCTTCTTAGGGTTTTTTTAAGTAAGAGTGGATCCCTTGACGCGTGTTCAAATGTCCTTCCTGTTTGACAGCGACACTCAAGACTTTGTTTACTCTTGCTGCCCGAGTGTCCAGCGCTAGCACTCGCGCCCAAGGCTTGTTATAAATAGTCTTAAAAAGGACTTTTGGACTCGTCAGTCAGTGCAGGCAGCCAGCTCAGACCGATAACAACATCTATGAGTCACATCTCCACAATAGCACTTTCAAAAACACACTTAATACATAAAATATTTACAACAATAAATATGCAACATTAAATAAAAATAAATAAATTAGAGGTACATGACACTACGGTAGAGAACTCTTCTGCATATGGGATCACAGTTTAACGTAGTATCAGACGAATGACAGTCTTAACAAGTCAATTGTTGAAAGGAGGAAAAAATATCAAAATTGATTAAGCAACCTTTCTTTGTCTGGAAAATGGTGGAAGTTAAAACTTCATTACGTAATTAATATTGTTAATACTTTCTCTCTCTTGAGAATTGGCAGAGCGATATTGAACATTTTTCCGCTTCGCTGAAAAGTATATTCGAAGAGGAACATATAAAGGAAATACTCATGAATAAATTATGCGACTTTCACGGTGAGAAAAAGCGGAAGTTGTCGCTTTCTTAGCTCATCAGCAACGCAAATCATTTCTTGTCATAGAGCTGCTTAAGAATGATAGGGAGCTTGCTTCGCTACCATATATTGGGTTTATTAACTTGTTTTATTATTGGTACATATTGGTATTGAAATCACATTGACTAAGACGCTGATTGAAAAAGGCTTTAGCACAATTTGAATGCTTAATTATTTTGAATTAGATAACAATAAATCAAGTATAAACAAAAAGTAATAGGAAAAATCCAATAGATCTTGAAAATACTAACTCTTCTGAGTTCCAGAGCACGTTTAGTTTGGTGAGGGGGGGAGAGGAGGGGAGATAAAATTTTATAGTCTTTTACATTAATAATCCAAAAGTAATAATCATACTTTTCTTTAAAGTTTTGAGGAAACACTTTATTGTGCATCAGTTTTACCAATCATGAATGTCAAGAGTGCAAAGGGTAAATTCTACTCCCTCTCTATCAGATTTTAAAAATTATATTCTTCTATGTTCATCATTGTAAAACATATGCTGTAGGAAAAACATAAGCTAGGAATTGAAACTCGTGCTTTTGCATTCTTCCTTGGATAGATCAATTAGTTGGGGACAAAAGTTTGGACAAAGTTCGATTTACGACTTGTTCGTCATTTGGTGTAGAATATCTTTCGAGTTTGGTAGACAGCATACTTTGAATTAAGCAGAACAGTTTTGGGGTGCAGAACTCCTATCATTTGAATTTAGTTCTTTTACTTGGAAAGGGACATTAAAGATTTGAAATTTTGATAAAAATAAGAAAAAAATTCGTGTTTTTGTTTTGAAGTGCAAAAACAGCTGACTCCAAAAATGTGACATGAAAACGCACAAAATGGGCTGCAAATTCACCAAGCTCACCCATTCAACTTCCGAATATTCTTAATATATTAAGTCGAAGGTGGATAGGCCTGTTTACAGATGTCGGTAGTTTGGAAAGTAGAATGATATTTGCACACATATGTTTAGTTCAAAATGCTAAATGCTCCTATGATATTTTATCTTCTCTAAGTTTTAATTTCATTTCATTAGTATTCATCCTGTTTATTCCATTTCTGTTTTCAGGGAACTTGTTTGTTTTAAAAGTATAATGAAATGTTCTCAAATTTTTCTTTGAAAATTGAGAGTTTTCCATCAACATTATAATACGGATAGAATAATTTCGAAACAATTAAGACTCAATCATGGCTGGATTATAAAAATATTTTAGCCTAATTGAATTTTGTTCAGTCAAAGCTTAACATCTGAAACAACAGTCACATTTTAACGTTTTAGAAAACGTATAAACATTGAATTTCAGAAGAACATTATTAGTTCAACTCTAGTTTTTGAAATTAATCACAATTTTGCTATTTTCAGAGGCTCGCTATAACATATGAAGGGGCTTAAATACAGAGAAGCAAAATAAAGATTGCGTAAAACTCAATATTGACTCTTGATGTAAAGAAAAACTCTTTCTAAGAAGAATATTTGTTCATAACAAAAGTGGGTTTTTACAGTACAGTACTGGCATATCATGCATTATTTTATTACTTTATACTTAAATGTCAATTTGTTACTGAAAAACAAGACGTTTTAACATTTCAGGTTAAATACTGGTGATCATAAATAGGTACATGTCAAATCCTGATGGTCATATAATATAAATCCTGGTGGTCATAATTTTCCGATTGTGACAAAATCAAACAGATAACTTAAAAAGCAAATTGTTTTATCGTACACTTAAATGCATTGGTAATAGTTGTTCATACAATCCACTAGAAAGTGTTGGAATAATATTAACTTGGAATTAATGCATGGATTATTTAATAAATAAACTTAGCACCCAATTATGATATATCAGAATTTTTTTTAAATATTTCGCTTTTAAAACTTATTTATAATAAAAAAAATATATACCCACAGGCAGCTGCTTGCCACAGAGGTCTGACAGGAATCTGTCAGTTTATATACGCCATAGTAGAAGGGCTGTGAGGATGGCGGGACCTCAACAGAAAAACAACCATGTCTAACGCGCTAACCACTCGTCCACAGGAATGCATGGGTTAAATCTTATTTAACGCATGGATTTATTTTTAGTGTGGATTTTATTACAGCAATATTAAACCATTAATTGGAACTCAAAATAGAATAATTAGATGCATTTTAAGGGAAAAATAGTATGATAATATTAAACGTTTTTAAAACGAATTGTATATATTATTTCCCAGAAAATTATACACATACACTATCGTTTATATCCTAAAAAACATTGGATTGAAAGTGATATAGACATATAAATTATAATAAAAAATTGCCAAATATTAAATTTTATTTTACTTCTTTCTAAAAAAAACGTTATACAAAAACTCTCTCTCTATATATAGAGCAGTGTCTCGCAAACTGTGTGCCGCCAGAGATTCCAAGTGTGCCGCGAGAGATTTTCAAATTGACACTAGATATTCCAAAGATTTCATTTTGACTTGACTTGTGTTATCGACGTGCTTTAATAAAAAACTTTCAGATTTTATCAACTGGGATCTTGTAAGTATTTATCAAACTTTTGAGCCAAGAATAATGCAAATTTGTTCGCAGAAGCAATTTCATACATCCCATTGAAATATGTTCATATCTAAATTTTAAATAAAATGCATTTAACGAAACTTCAATTTTTCTCTTTTTACGTAACCATCAAAAATTCTTTTTCAGGTGTGCGACGGAAAAAAAAAATTAGATTCAGTGTGCCGCGGAAAAATAAATTAGATTCAGTGTGCCGCAGAGTAAAAAAGTTTGCGAGACACTGATATAGAGCGTCAAAAATATTTAATACTTTACTGGAACATCTCAAAGATGAAACAAACTTTCACTTTTTAAATGGAAATTGAAAATCTGGATCTCTGAATTTAATGATATTGAAAAAGTTTTTAAAAAAAGTTAATAGTCTTTATCATAGCAGCGGCGCGTCTTGCCTTTTTTGAATTTATATCTTTCATTACTTCTTTTGAAAATATAATATGTTATGTTAATTAACGAATAAAAAATGATATCACATCTATAGCTTTTATATTAAATTCGTTACCTTTTCCAAATTGTTTTACCAAATTGTATAAACTTATATGCGAATTTCTTGAAAATCTTGTGGATGCTCTCAGTATTAGTAAAGTTGAAGATATATTTTTTCGGAAAATAAGTTACGTAAAATACTTTATGTGAAATATAATATTACTCCTTATTTACATAATTTTATAATTAAATTACTGGTGGCCATAAAACAGGTGGCACCAAAATATGTTTCACTGAATACAGGATTCTAATCTTTCTGAGTATGCAAATTTGTTCTACACTCCATTTGATGACTGCCAAAAGTTCTTCTTCAGTGTCATTATTCAGCTAATTTCAATTTCCACGAAATCGTTTGAATCAAGTGTTTATTTACGAAATATAAAAGCAGTGAAAGGCAAAATGGAGCAAAACAACAGAATTAATAAGAAGGAGGGAACAGAAATTTTAGTCCTTCATAAATGCTACCAGTGGGCACGGTTTACTTGATAATGATAATTGTGATCTTGATAGGCTACTAATAGATTAGCACAGCGCTGTCCAACTTGGGGCCCATACCAGGATTTTGTGGCCCGCGAATAAAATCAAGTTTTTACTTCAAATTTCCAATAAATATCTGTAATCCACCTTTATAAATTTTTGTCAACTTATATTAATATACTTGATATACAATCTTCAGCTTGCTTATTATATAAAGTTTACAAAACATTCTTAAGCCGATCGGCAAACTTCTGAAACCTATTAAGAGCGGTGCACCATCATCAAACAAATGATTTTATGAAGCTGCAGTAATAAGAAGCATCTAACGACAGCACAAATCGGTCTCACTGCGCATTGCCGAATGTTGCACTGTGTTGTGCACCAGGAGACATTGTGTGGCATTTCGCTGAGACTAAACAACTTAATGGAAAAGGTTGTCAAAATTACCAGTTTAATTCGTGGCAGAAATCGTTCTCTTACACACAGAAAATTTAAAGCTGTTTTGGACGAACTACTTGCTGAGTATGGCGATCTGCTATTACATAGTAATATTCGCTGGTTAAGGGCCGGAAAATAAACCAAGAGGTTTTTTACACTTCGAAATGAAATTCATCTTTTTCTCACAGAAGTGGACACCGATGAAGATTTAAGAGCAAGTTTTGTTGACGAAAATGTTCTATGTTCCTTTGCTTTCCTAACAGACATTACAGATTATTTAAATGTTTTGAATAAATCCTTACAAGGAAAATATTAAAACGTGTGCTGTCTTTATAATTATATTACTGGGTTTAGAAACAAACTACAATTGTTGAAGTCAAATTTGCTGGAAAACAATTTAATTCATTTTGAAACTTGTAAAGAGTTCTACGAAGAAATGAAGCAACTTAGTAAAACAGTTAATTTTGAAAAATTTGTTCCTAATTTAGATATCTTAACTGAAGATTTTAATAGAAGCTTTACTGAATTTGATGACCTTAAGCAAAGTTTAAATTTATTCAGTAATCCATTAAATATTGATATTAGCACCGTAAAATCCTAAACATCAAATGGAATTATGTGACCTTCAGGTCGACCCAATTATTGAATCTAATATAGAAACTGGAATAGAATTGTTCAAACTTTTGCCTAAAGAAAAATATCCAAAAATGAAAGACAAACAATTTCAATGTTCGGAAGTATACATATCTGCGAGCGCGTGTTTTCTAATATGAAATATATAAAATCAAGATACAGAAACTGCTTTAAAGACTAGACACTTGAACACATAGTTCGACACGCAACAACAAATATCGATATGGACGTAAAAGAAATTATTGCTTAACAACTACGGCCACAGTGCTCCCATTAAATTTATTAAATATTTGATAAGGTTTAGAAAATTTATATTGGTTTATTATTACTTATTACTTTTCGTATAAAAATATTTTTTGAGGTTTTTGAGGTTTTTTTTTTTAGAATTATTATTACTCATTATTTTTCGTATAAATAAAATAATTTTTGAGGTTATTGAGGTTTATTATTACTTATTATTTTTCGTATAAATATAATACCTTTTTGGAGTTTTTGATGTTTATTATTACTTATTATATTTCGTATAAAAAAAATAATTTTTTGAGGTTTTTGAGGTTTAATATTACTTATTATTTTTCGTATAAATAAAATACTTTTTTAAGGTGACATGAACTGACTTTTCAATTACATATCCTATCCTATTCTTTGTTTTTGGAACGCGAAATATTGGCAAAAGAAAAAAATGGCCCGCGGTCTTAGAGAAGTTGGACAGCACTGGGTTAGCATCAGAAAAGACGATATAACATCAAGCAGGGCTGGATCCAGGGGCGGAGATGGCCATGCTCCCCCAGCCTTTTTTTATATGCTGGTAAGGGTACTAGAGGGAAAATAGTGTTTTACTTATTTATATTTCATGCATTTAAAAAAAAATTAATGACCTGTAAAAGGAAGGGGATAATGTTATACTTTATTGCAGATCAGTCTATTGCTATTCTCCCATTTACATATTTCTGACTCGATTTCGGTTCTTGCGCCACCCTCCCCCCACCTCGATTTTTTTCTAGATCCGGGTCTGTATCTTGGGAACATGTGTTTGTATGTCACTCCATTGAAACTAATATTCCACTGACTTACCTTGTTCACACTAAATCGTTATTTTTTTTAAGCTTAGAATTCCGTTTATCACATATTTCTCAAGGTTGGTTCGTTACCTACAATATTTAACAGAATCATTATATTCTTCTGATGTTTCGCAGGGAATTTCAAATATTTAAAAAGCTAAATTCCAAATCACTTTTACATTTCGAATTGCACGGATCAAACCACGCTTTTCGCCATGGCTAAAACTCCATTATAAATGGATTACATTATCCAATCGTCACAAATCAGTAACACACTTTGATACCAGTTTTTCTGCTAGCAGTGGACTTTCCTCTTTGGCACAAAACTCAACTGGAGATTATACACCATGCACGACGTCATCAGTCCTCTCCTCCTCTTCTCATAAAGTATTCATCAGTTGCTCAAGTGAACAGGACCGACGAAATTTCGGGATGACTTATTTTAGAGATGAAGTTGTAATACATTTTTTCCCTCTCTGTATGAATATTAGACTCACTTGTACCTTTTTTTTCTCTCTCACAGTATGAATATTAGGCTCACTCGTACCTTCTGTTGGGGAATAGAACATCTCTCTCACTCACATTGTGAATTTTACTTAATTTCGTCTCTTTCCAAAAGAGGAACAGGGCATTAAGCAGGTAGGAATGATTTTTCCTCACATTTTTGCGGGAGCTTCCATGCACGTCGTAATTGGATTACTCCGGGATAAGAAGAGTGCTTTGAGAGTGGTAGGTGTTTGAGAAAGCTCGTATATAGCACTCGATAAATCAATAGAGCACAGCAGTGAGCTTAGTTAGCTGGCAGTCGCCATTGATCGGCCATATTAAATAAACATTTCATTATCTCATATCTACAGAGATGTTAGTCCCGCTATCTGAACGGCCACTCTTATTGGATTGGGGCAACCCACCGTAAACGCTTTCTCTCTGCATAATGTGTGTTTTGTGCGCGGATTTCTTTCTATATTTCTTTGCGGCTTTTTTTTATTTGGCTCTCCCTATGGGAGACGCGCTATGGAAGAAGCCAAGGCAATCCATCAAAACACTAGGAGTCAGAGAGAACAAAGAAATTGGGAACAAGTGAAAAACTAGCTGGCAGTGCTTATATAAGGCTTGGGCTGATTATTGTAGATTTCATGGAGACCAGGTTTTTTTTTTCAAATTGTCTGGGATTTTTTTAAAAGAGTCCAAATGTGCGTTTGCACTCGTAAATGAGCAACAATGTATATTTACTTTATGGAAAAATCGCTTTTTTTCCAATGGAAAGATGAAGAATGAATAATAAATGAATTGATTTCATTAAAGACATCAGTATATATATAAATATACACATTTCGCAGTTAAAGAGAAGAGGAATGCATTTTAATATCGATGCTGATTATTATAAGCGTTAGAAACAAAAATCATTGATGATTCAATTCCAATGGTTGCATAATTTTTTTCTGTAAAATTAAGCGTTTTTCCCTTCTGAATTTTGCTGTCTCCTTGGCAATTTGCATGCGGTGACTTCTAAACTGCAGAGACAGTGACGGCTCCACAAGGTCTATTGCAGAGACAAAATAATATGTATATAATTGAAATAAATTGCTCACAGTTAAGAATTTTTTTTTGATGCAAATTATTAACAGAATGTAAATTATTTTTTTTATATTAATACATAATATATATATCAATTGTGTTATAATATTAAAAATTCGTTTTAAATACAAAATAGTTTACACAATTTATATACAGATATACTTATTATGGATTAATATAGATAATTAAAATTCATATTTTGAATTAAAATGCATTTTTTGAATTGAAATACATACTGTGTTAATAATTTGCATTAATAAAAAAACGTCGAACTGTATTTTATTTCAATGAACTTACCCGGCGTTGCCCGGGTGTCACTTTTAACCTGTATATTCTTCTTTTCACTGCACCAAAGATAAATTTTGTAATTCCCCCCCCCCCCCCCCCCCCGACATTTTAGCATAGATTTTCAACAGGAAGAAATTTGCCCGGTGTTGACTTGGATCGTTGTTGGCGTCAGCGAGCTCTCTCATAGCCGCTATAAAATTAATGCCAAAATTCAAAAATTCCATGACTTTAATTTGAAAAAAAACGAAATAAATGCCATTCTTCGAATTAAAACCAATACAGCACTAACTAACTATAGACTCTTTCAATATAAAATTATTGATTCTCCTAATTGTCCAAACTGCAATACTTTTCACACATTAGAACACATTATTTTCAATTGCAAAAGTTATGATTATGAAAGAAGACAATATTTCTCAAAACTTTCAAAACTTAATATTTTATCTTATGACTTTCAAAGTATTTTATTTTCTTCAAACTCAAAGCTAATACCTGTTCTGTATAACTATCTCATTCAATTTCTGAAGAACTCTAAAATTCTTGATATTTTATAAAAAAAAAAATTACAAATACTATATCATCTGTTTAACTTAATTCAGATTCAAAAAGCCTCTGAATGAGTTTGCTTTTATAAAGCAAGAATATTCAATTAATGTTATGTGTTCTACTACTACTACTCTCATAGCCCGTGGCTTAGTTTCTGCGTAAGGTATCGATAATTTTACTTCCGTTACCACAGATTTTGCTGCCCTATGGCTCCCGTGATTTTCGTCCACAAGGTCGTAATTTCATGCACAGTGTCCCCCGGTGATTAGTTTAAAAATCAGGTTCTCGCTTTGCCCGTGGCTTCGTTTCTACACAAATTGTGACAGCTCGTGTATCACTTTTAATCTGCATATTTTGTTGTTTCGTGCACTAATGGTTAGTTTTGTGAGTATCCTCCCCCCCGATATTTTATGACAATTTGAACACGAAGAATTTCCCGGTGTTGCAAAGGTCATTGCTGACTCGGCGCGTGCTCTCATAGCCCGTGACAAACGATCGAGGTATTTATTTCGTCAGATTTTGGCATTCTATAATTCCCGACGTACTTCACCGTAAGCTCCCAAATTTCGCAGGCGGGTTCCCCGTGTCCGACCCCATTTTTGATTAGAAAATCAGGTCCTTCGCTGCAACGGAACGCCTAAATAATGCTTTTGGAATTGTGGGGAATCTGGCAACGGTATCAGATTTGCAGCAGAAGAGTTAAATGCTATTTAAACTCTTTACTTTCACGGTTAGGGAACAATAAATTTGACAGCGATTCTCGTTTCCCGTAGGAATATGGTAAATATATTTGCTTCTAGCAACCCCCCCCCCTCTTGGACTTTCGATCTGAAATTTGGCACTGCAATCCGGACCACAACCAGAAACATTCTCTGAAAATTTGGAGGGTGTACGTTAATTTCCCGATGAGTTATGGCTGCCACAGACAGACAGACAGACATCTTCTTTTATTATATAGATTACAATGCAGTATATATTGCTTACTGGGCTTACATTTTCGATGAAGAATTTTTTTCTTTACTTAGTGTAACTTCTACGATAGATAAGGGTGCCACTTGTAGATTAGTACTAATTATATTTTCTACGATAGATAAGGCTGCCACTTGTAGATTACTACTAATTATATTTTCCAAACTTAATCGTCTAATTCTTCAAGGTGTACCGGTGAGTATTAAATCTTATTTAGCCAAAAGTTATTCTTTTCACACGATTTGAATATCGCTATATCTCTGACACATACCTATCCACTTAATTTTTTTAGAGTTCTTTAATTATTAATAGAGAAAATGATAAACTTTAAATGAGGATACATAAAATAAGTAGACCAGGTTGAAAAACCTCAGATACTGTTTGCACAGGTGAGTCTACGCGTTTGTAATGAAAAGAACTGAATTTGTAGAATCCAAGAAATATCAGAAAATAGTCACGTAAGGACATTGCGGAGAGGAAAGGACAGTACGCTTGTGCTGTCACTGGCAGACTAACGACTGCCCAGCACTGGGACCGCCCATCGCGCTGGACCAGCAATTACCAACAGCCTGCGTGACAATCTCTCGCCAGATGGCACTAGCAGTGGAGGCACCTGGCTGTTCACAGGCCATGCTGTCAAAACGGGGGTCAGTGGGCCGCATTCTCAACGTGAACAGAGGTTCAGTCCACCTGGTGCTGGCGTGTCATGCAGCATAGTAAAGCCAAACTCCACTTTCCCGCTGGTTGGCTGGTCATAGAGGTTTACACTTAAATCCTAATAACGTTTAGGGTTTGCTGCTTACTCGTTATAACTTCGGCATTGTCCAGAGCGATATTACGTTCAATTATTTGGTACTTTCCAGTATTGTGCAAATTGAATGAGAACTCATATACAAAAGGACAACGTAACGATTGGCAAACGACAAAAAACGTTTCGTGTGGTAAAGTTTAAGTATCGATTTTTGCTCTTATAAAGGAAAGTGGAGTCCTTATTCATCTTGTATCAAAAATAAGAGTTTGTAATGAACTTTGAAATCATTGACGTTTGGAACTTTGGGTTGAGTTGTTTTACCTCTGAGCGGCACTTTTTTGCACACAATGTGCTAAATGGACAGGTCACAAGGACCCCGAAGGCTTAGAAAAGGCTGGGGGAGCGGACCCGCTGGGACAACTGTTAGGAGACAGATGGTATCCTCCCGTCAATACCATCCAGTGTGTTCTTTAATGTGCACAGGGTGTGGTTCTCCCGTACACGGAGTCACGCTTAACGTCCCATCCGACGGATGGCGGCTTTTCCAAGTCCATCGGTTTCCTCTACTGACCGTGGGCAGGGAGTTTTGCGGAGACAAATTTCAACGTTGACCAGCTGGGACTCCAACCTGGGAACTGCAGATTACGAGACTGGTGCGCTACCGACTGAGCCTCCTCCACCCCCGACGTTTAGAGCAGTACATACAGAAGTTTCAGAGAGGAAGGCACTGGTAAAAGCAGCTGTGGCTTGATTAAATTACAAAAATTTATTATAAGGATTTGATTCTCAATTTCATTAAGCTGATTTCTTTATCATTTCAAAAATGTATTATCATTATTCATGTCAAATATGTAAATAATTTTCATTTAAAATTTTTTTATCATTTTTATCAATAAACTTTTTTATATAATTATAATGATCACCAAAATAACTTAAGATTAAAATTCGGCGCAATTAAACACTGAACGTAATTCACATTACCTCTCAAACTTAATAAAAATACACTTAAATTGCTTTAGATATTGACCTAACCGATGTTTTTTATGCCATAATTAGCATTGGAGAAATATTATTTTGATAGGAAAACTATTTTTCTAATGTCCCTTTACCTTTTTTAACGCCTCTTTACTCTTTCTAGTGCTCCTTTTCATGAAATTAAAAATATTTATCCTTGTATAAAATTAGTTGAAATAATATTTACTTCGTATACAAATATATTATGAATATACGTATAAACGAGCATTTTGCATTACTAACATGGATACACAAAACATGCATGTCTATGTTAATCTAGAACTATACTATATTTTATTTAATCAAATATACCTAAAATCTCAAGGATTCCCCCCCCCCCACATGTATCTGAAAGGCAAATACTGACTTAGAGTATTAAACTACTGTTATTTTTGGTATAATATTTGAAGAAATTCAAAATCTACTGTTATTTATGGTACAATAGCGTTGAGGAAATTCAAAATCTATATTTAAATTTTAAAAACTCTCAGCAGCACCACATAAACTTCTAATACTTTATTATTTCAGAAATTTGCACATATATATATATATCAGCTGTATTTGATATATATATATATGTTGCCATTAGTCATGTTTTTTTCAAGAATGTTTTTCGGTTTCAAAAGAAATAAACCCACAGTGAGTTAAATTTAGCGTGGAGTTTCATCGAATTTTGTTTTCCTCGACATTTTACAACTCTGGAGGAAACTTTCTCTCCTAGAGAGTTAGAAGAGTACATGAGGAAGAAGACCAAGAGAACTCTCGCTCTATCTGGCGGTGATGTAGTGGAGAGAGAGGGATGATGCATTAGCGGCTACTGCCGGAAGGAATGGCCCATGTCGCGAAGCCAAAGACTAGGGAAGGAACGGCCTTGGGTAGGGTCATCGAGCAACAAGCTCGGTGCTGGCAGTCTCACGCCCTCTCATGGGGATGGGGAACAGCAGCCGCATCAGTCAATATCCGGTGGAAGAGTAGCCTTGCTCTGATTGACATGGGCTGTCTGATGGAGTGGTGATAACTTTGTCATTGGCTACAGACCGTTGCTTCACACAAACAAGTGAAAGCAAACTTGGCTTATTCCATAGGACGGTGTAGGTACAATGGTGTAAGAAGCAGATGTAGAGACTCGCACTTGCTTATCGGCATCCGTATCGGTATACTTGCTTGTATACCGATGTGCATACAAAAAGATGAAGGAAACTAAACAGGATATTTCATGTATTCGAAGCTGGTATATGACGAGGAGAGAATGGACATAAAATCGGGTGAAAGAAAATGTTAGTAAATAGGAAAACGGGTCAATAAAAAATTGTAAAAATGAATTTATAAAAAAAATTCGGAAAATGTTATTATATTAAGAAAGATATCCATATTATTAATTAAAACTATACTCGGTTTCGTATACAGAACGGTGCGGTAAATTTCCCACAAAGAGTTTTTTTGTCCAATCGTAATTTATTACGCTTAACCACGAAAACCAATGAAAATCAAGATATAACACCTGAAAAATGTATCAATGCTCAACTAATTATGGAGCTTCTACGGCAAGGGTTTTTACATCGCGAATATATTAGTGGAAAAGAAATTATACTTCATTGTGTGATTTACAATATTCTGAAATTAAAAACAACATTTTCAGTATCTCACATCAGTAAGCTATACAAAATAATTTACATTGAGGAAAAAAAGTGCTTATTTTATCAAAAGGCGCTTAACTATTTTCTGTAACGGATTATTAGGTCGGAGAGGTGTTCTTGGTAAATTCTTGTGGGTGAGGCATTTTTTCGTTGGTTGTTGCTTTCTTTGAGCTTCAGATTTTACCTATCTATTTTATATGTGAAATAGAATATAGAAACTGAAAAGGCATTGGATATTTTATTATACGCCTGAGTTGTCCATTTACTGCATAATGTGGTAAAAATCCATGACACAAGAAAAACAAGGCAAAGGTAGGTTGCGAATGTTAGTCATTGAAATGTTCTTAAGAGAAAATGTCATATTTCCGTCAAGGACATTTAGCCCATTATTTAATGCGTATATACAGTAGTACGTCTGTGTTGTACAGGCCTTAGAATGAAACTTCAACGTAAGACCTGATAGTCTGGATATTTATAAATCTATTTATTATATATATATAAAGATATACTAATAGTACCTTAAATTTCGGTGAAAAAGGCAAATAACGATTCATGTAATTAAAGTTTTATATATTCCTCTTATTTCTATTTAATTAAATAACAAGTTACTTCAGTATTTAATCTGCCTTCACAGCATACTATTTGACTAAATTTTAATTTATCACAACTGAAATCATAAAAAAGTTCGAATACCGAAACCGATTTAATTCTCGAAACAAACTGAGTGTTTAACAATTATGAATAAATATTTCAGCTTTTGAAAATAAAGAGTCGTCCCATGGCCGAGTGGTTAGCGCGTTTGGCTACTGTCTTAAGGGACCTGGGTTCGAGCCCCGGGTAAGGCATGGTTGTGTGTGTTGTTTTCCTTCCGAGGTCCTGCCATCCTCTCTGATCTCCTACTATGGCATGTAAACGGACAGGCTCCTGTCAGAGCTCTGTGGCAAGCAGCTGATTGAGGGGGTATTTTTTTTTTTTTTTGGAAAATATGTAATTGCACTCAGGGACGTATCCAGAGGAGAGCCCCTCCCCCCCCACTGAAAATCCTGCCGTCTTATACTAAATCTGAAACTTGTATACCTGCTTTGAAATCCAAAACAGTTGTCTTTCTATTATTTTATTTTAGTCCCATATTTCATGCTGACACTAAAATTATATTTAAAGAAAACAACTATAAAATCTCATTCCATACAGAATATAAAAATATTGTGGGACCCCGTCCCCCGAAACTAAATTCTGGGTACGTGCCTGACTGTATTTATAATTATTTCTGAACCATTGAGTTAGTAATATTTCCACCTGATTGAAAAAATCAATATACATAAATAGTGTAATATTTTCTAGTGAACAGTGGGACACCGAATCGCTTTTGTAATATAAATAAAGTTATTAACGAATTTTTGTAATTCTTTTGAGCAAGTTTTAGTCACCAAATCATCTATGCTAACAGAGACTATCTCTTGGTAATCAAAAAACCTACCACATAGGAAAAGGAGTCTCGTGAGTTTTATTCGCAAACTTCAAAATAAAATAGCTATTCGTTAAATCTGAATCTGCTGGTTCCTGTTTGCTGCAGTAAAAGAAAGGGGGTTGGCTTAGTTGTTACTTCACCAGGCACACCTAATTCCCATGTTCGAGTCTCACCTATGCCAGGTATGAGAATTATTTCATCTAACCCTGCCTCTGCCTTCGGTGAGAGATGGTAAGCCGATAGGCTTGGAAAAACCACCGTCCTTTGGATGGGATGTTAAGACGTGGCGCTGTGTGGAGGAGAAACACATCCTGTGCCCGTTAAAGAACAAGCTGGATAACTTTGATGGGAAATTGACATGTGTCTTCTAACATTTGCGCAGTGGATCCCCTTTCCTAATTTTTTCTGAGTTCTTGGAATCCTTGTGACCTTATCCTTAGCTCATTGTGTGCACAAAAGTGTAGCTCAGAAGTAAAACAACCAACAACCCAACTTATAGGGAAAACAAAAGACAGAAACCTACTTCATTATCGTTAAATTTTCGACCCGAAAATATAAAGGAAACCCAATTAGTTAAATTTTACGAAAAAATAAACCGAAGTGTTCTAAGCAAGAAGAAACACGCAACTGTTCCTTTCTAAGGATTCGAACGAATATCAGTAACTATGTTAGCTATAACCAATAAGTTTACGTTTTGCATCACGAATCCAATTTTGCATATCATTGAATCATCAATATTGACATTAAACGGGATTCTTTAACTTCTGAGCTGCACGTTTCCAATTTTGCACATTATTGATTCATCAATATTGGCATCAAACGGGCTTCTTTAACTTCTGAGCTGCACGTTTCCAATTTTGCATATTATTGATTCATCAATATTGGCATCAAACGGGCTTCTTTAACTTCTGAGCGGCATGTTTCCAATTTTGCACATTATTGATTCATCAATATTGGCATCAAACGGGCTTCTTTAACTTCTGAGCTGCACGTTTCCAATTTTGCACATTATTGATTCATCAATATTGGCATCAAACGGGCTTCTTTAACTTCTGAGCTGCACGTTTCCAATTTTGCACATTATTGATTCATCAATATTGGCATCAAACGGGCTTCTTTAACTTCTGAGCGGCATGTTTCCAATTTTGCATATTATTGATTCATCAATATTGGCATCAAACGGGCTTCTTTAACTTCTGAGCGGCACGTTTCCAATTTTGCACATTATTGATTCATCAATATTGGCATCAAACGGGCTTCTTTAACTTCTGAGCTGCACGTTTCCAATTTTGCACATTATTGATTCATCAATATTGGCATCAAACGGGCTTCTTTAACTTCTGAGCGGCACGTTTCCAATTTTGCATATCATTGAACCATCAATATTGGCATCAAACGGGCTTCTTTAACTTCTGAGCTGCACGTTTCCAATTTTGCATATCATTGATTCATCAATATTGGCATCAAACGGGCTTCTTTAACTTCTGAGCGGCACGTTTCCAATTTTGCATATCATTGAACCATCAATATTGGCATCAAACGGGCTTCTTTAACTTCTGAGCTGCACGTTTCCAATTTTGCATATCATTGAACCAGCAATATTGGCATCAAACGGGCTTCCTGTGCAATGGGTTCAGTGGCCAAGTCACATCGATTCGAATCTGATTAATAATGTTGGACTGTTGCCGAATCACCACTACCAAATTTATGATTACAGTTAAGAGGAAACTTGATCATTTCCAGCTTTAATTATAATCTCATCTGCCCTTCGATTGTTAGTACCAATTGCTAATGAAGGAAGATTTTTTCCCCTCTCTCTGGGAATTAACCTTTTCGAATGTCGGTATTGTCAAAGGGAAAGAGAAGAAAAATCACCTTCTGGTAATCTTTACAAACTTCACAATCGAATAATTTCAACAGGAAGACCTTGAATAGGATAACTGATGACCAACAGGTTAACGCGTTTTTTCTATGGAAAAGTAGCAAACGATTACACACGAATACACACTTCGTTAAGTGATGCTAAGAGAACAGCACAATTAATAAGTAACATCAAGTGAAGAAATCAAATACTGAAAAAACAAAGAAGCATCTTTTGTTAGACTTTCTTTGATTAATAGTGCAACTTTTGATAAAAAGAAAACTGCATCATGTGTTCTCACAGTTCGGGTACTTGTAGCAACACATAGTAAAGCATCCAAGAACATTTAGTATTTCTTTGCTATTGAAAGAGAAAAAAAACTTATTCATGGTAAGCAATCTTTTAACTAGCTCTCAAAACTCGTATGTCAGGTGTTTCATGAAATGATTAAGGCATAGATAGCCTCAAGGAGTTTTTGGTAAGATTATATTCCTCTGAAGCGATTGTCTACTGCTGAAAAGCTGAAAAAAAAATTCTTAGGTAGGAAAAGAGAAAGTCAGGAGCAACTTGAAAGTGCGTAACCTCTTGCCAAACCGGTTATGACGTCATGTGTCTGTAACTGACATGTGGTAGTTTGGGCACGTGCCTAGATGTCTGCGGCCATTAATTTCTTCATGAGCAGCTGCGTCGGCCCATGTTAGGCAGCTTATTTTTATAATATCTTAGATTAATGGAGTGATAAAGTAACTGCAAAATTAAAGCGCCCAGCTTCTTCATTACAGCAACAACGACGAATCGAGTCTCTGCGGAATTTAGGTTTTCCGCTGCGTCATGATAAACCGACTTCTAAATTGAACAAGAGGCGAAAGATGTTCTGTTTGTTGTCAGTACGATGTTTCTTTCGTAGGCTTTTTACGAAGATTTTGCCTTTTTTTAAGAAAAATCTTATTTCCATATAGGACAGGTAGACATTTTTAATTTAGTTGCAAATTATGGTCTTTGTTGCTATGTCTGTTGTTGTTTACACTTATAGTTTATTTTTTTTTCTTTACTCTAGGAACTTCAACTGAATAATTTTTAATAATTGAAACATATCATAAAATAAGTGGGATATCCAATGATGATTTTTAATCTTTAGAAATAAAAAAAGAAAGATTCCGAATATGTATAACTTTAATGCTTCAGATTCTTCATAGGTTTTATTTTCTCTGACCTATTGCTAAATAAGAACTAGAAAATGGAAACTGTAAATTTAAGCAAGTACACTGCAGCAGTTTTTGTCTTTAAGTGTTTCATATATTATTCAATTTATAAGCTTAATTTTCTTCTTAGTATTACCTAATTTTTTTTATATGTTCTATTTGTCATTTTTTATATGTATCTTTTCTACATGTTTATTCATTCTTACAATTGTAATTAAAATACAAATCCTTCATTTGAGAAAGCCAGAAAATAAAAGTAAATCATATTATCTCATTAAAGGAAATTTAGAAATAAAATTAATTATCATCAAATTCTATTACATATATCATTTTCCTTTAAAACATTTAACAGAAATCTGTAACATTTCTTATTAATTCTTTACATTTCAATTTCCAAAACTGAGTTCAAATGGAAATCCTGTATTCCAAAATTTCTTAAAGACTAAAAAAACTCTCGTCTTTCTATCTTGAATTCTGGACATTTCAATATACAGTAATAATGGTGTATGCTTTCTTTTTAATTGAGTGACCACCCAAATTGTTGCCAAATTTCTTCATTTCAAAAAGCTTGTTCTTTAAATTACAACATCCTGTTCTTACTCTGTTTATTTCAATAATATCCTTTTACGGAAGGTGAAAATGACAGAAATTCGTAACTCTAGGATTTAATGAAAAATCTATGGTTTTATTTTAAGGAAGTGTGAAAGTCATAATATTTCTGCAGCTTTTCTTTTTGGTAGCCTTTACTTTTCCACTTTACTCTATTTAGAAAAGTTGGAGTTATTCGGTAATGTATACTTTTGAGTGCTTCCTTAGCCTTGATATCAACAAATTCATTGGACTCCAAGCCAATATGACTTGGAACCCACTGAATAACGATAGTGTTTCCTTTCTTTAGAAATTTCGAGAAGGTTTCCTAGATATTTTGAATAATCAAAATATTATGTGAATCTTCACAATTTTGTTTATTTGAAAACAATGCAGGAGCACAATCAGAAAGAATGACAATATCTTTCTTTTTAAAGTTTAAAGACCAAAGAACAGTTGCGCTAATAAAGATCTACCGTTAACATATTAGTAAAATTAATAAATTTGAAGCTTTCAAAATATTATCATTAAGAGAGAGAAAAATCTCCCGATGGTTAATTAGTTGAAGGATCAAGTGATCCATCTGTATAGAATAAAATGAATTTAGGAAATTTGTAGTATATGAAATGTTGAACCACATTCTGACCATTTTTTCGTCATAAAGGCTCTTTTTAATTACTTCAGGGATATCAGTATTGATAGTAGTCATCTTGGCTGTGCATGATAGAAATTTAGACTGATAGTTGTCTCTAAAATGAGCATCAACCACATATTGAAATAAAGAATGTTTTTCAGATTATAAAGAATAGGTAAAAAAATTCTTCGTGTTTTAAGTTATGTTTTAGTGGATGCTCAACATATTTTAGTTTCAATCTTACATAGTTTCTTAATAAAAGAACGTCCTTATTTTACTTAAAAGTCAATTTCTCTGTTACAACATTTACTGATATATTTGGTGTAAGTCTGCTACGATCCAAGCAAAACTTTAATAAAATTTTATTTTGAAGAGTCTTCAATGATTGTTTAACTGAATCTGCAACGTTAATAGTTATTTCTAAACAGTATTCTAATTTAATTTTAATGAGACCTTTATATAACAATAGCAAGTGGCTAGGTTATGTTAATTTACCTCTGAGCGGCACTTTTTTGCACACAATGGGCTAAATGTCCAGGTCACAAGGACTCCGACTTGGTTGGGGATGGTCCCCACTGGACAGCTGTTAGGAGATGGTAGCATCCCGTCAAGCTATCCAGCGTGTTTCCTTAACGTTTTTACCTCTGAGTGGCACCTTTTGGTACACAATGAGCTAAATGGCCAGGTTATAAGGATCCCGAATGCTCAGAGAAAGACAGCTGGAACAGTTGTTAGGAGACAGATAGTAATATGCCGTCAGGGCCATACAGTGTGTTCTTTAACGTGCAAAGGATATGACTCTCCCCCACGAGAGACCATTGCTTGATGTCCCATCCGATGGACGGTGGCCTTTCCATGCCCATCGTTGTTCCCTACGGACCGAGATCAGGGTGGGGGTTTTTCGGAGATAAATCTCAATTAGCTCAGGCGAGATTCGAACCTGGGAACTGAAGATTATGAGCCTGGCGACCAACCGACTAACATTTGAGACTTGAACCTGAGAGTTTCAGATTACAAGTCTGCTGGGCTATCGACTGAACCATACCTTACCAGGTACACTCGGAAGAACATATAGGATTGAACCTAAATGCACATCTGGTATATAATGTCACAAAGAATTACAAGAAATGCTAAAAGCGTACGCCGTTCTGTATTAACAACAAAAACGAAATAAATAAATAAAAATGTATGTGCAAATACAAGAGAGCATTCATAGCGTTTAGCATTTTTAACAGGACATTTCGTTTAATCATCGTATTTATTTAACGGTGTGCTTCAAAAAGTGTCTCTTTTCTTTTTTGTAAAGTTTATTTTCTTTTGTTTTTCGTTCCTTACAGTCGATTTCTAAAACATTTTCATAAAACAATTGCCCTTTATGTGCTTTTACGTATTATGTTACTTTATTAAACTTTTTTTTTCTCTTCCTTTCCGCTATCATACATTTTGAATTTTAGTTCTGCTCCTTAATTAACAATGTAAGTCTCAACAAAAACCGCGAAAATCCTCTTATTTAACTTTCTTATCCAAGTACTTCAAACCAAACAAAGCTTGAACAGCAAACTTCCGAATCAGCCGCATTTCATGTGCTATTTACCTTTATCTCGACAACTGTATTAGTTTTTTCAATAAGTCGGGTTCTTGCTCCGTATTTGAGTTTGTTGAAGATGCTTCGATTTTAACTAGAAATGCTCTTTTTAACAAGCTCTGATCTTTTCCTTCGGTATTTCAGTTCGGAGCCTTTCTTTACCTTAACTAGCATTTTCTCTCTAAAAATTCGTATTTTCCTTTCCGCTTAGAAAGAGTTGAACATTCACCGCTTTTAGCATCTCCTGTCCCCTACTGAAGAGTAGAAAAAAGAGTGCGATGTTAGACCATTACCCATTGGCTTCCCTCTGGCCATTCCTTTCCACTCACTGAGTCTCTGATGTAGTGAATGGCTCTGGCGCACACCCATCTTTTTAAAGATCTCCTCTCTATTGACGTTAGCATACTCCTTCATTTCCTGCATGGAAGAGGGTTTATCGGATTGACCCGATGTCGATAAATTTCTGAGCTCTCTCCCCTATCCTCTTGTAATCGAAGTCAACGTGATCACTCTACGCCCAACTAGGCATGGCTGTTGTTGCTAATGGAAGCTACCGATGTTTAAAAGGTGAGATTTAAATAACTAGAAGGAAAAAATATTAAATTCGAGAAAAAAATTATTTGTTCAGACTCTGAAGATGACACAAAAAGAACGAGCGTTGTTGTGCATGTATTTTAATTTGCGTGATTAGAAATAAATCGAACACGAAAAAAAATCTAATCTGTAAAAATAACTTTAATAATTATCATCTTTTTTTATAGTAGCGATTACTGATTAAGATTAAAAGAATCTTTCACGGTTCATTTTCAATATCTTATTCCTAAGTGGCTTCTTCTTTTGTTATGGCGAGCATATAAAATCCTTCTCGCAGGGGCCCCATAGCATTTCATTTTTATTTTATTACATAAGTTGATGAAAAAAAGGACACTTCAAGAAATCTAGAAGCAAAAAAAAAACTGCTCCCGAAATTTTATCCTAGTTATAAAGCTGCTTCTACTGTACTAATAGTTAAGGACCAAATACCAAAATATTATATATTAGCTAATCCCATGTATGAAACGTATGTCTATTGTTAACTCGTTCACTCTTCCCATCAATAAGTTCATTCACAGCTCTTCATAATTAACATACTACTCCAGTCACAACTCTCTTTGATAACGTACACACATACTCCATTCCCAAGGTGAGCGAAGGAACCTCCCCTCAGAAATTTCGGATACGTTTCGAGGAATCACTCCCGACCCACGGCAGCTACGATCCCGATCTGTTACCCAAACAAAGTTAGAACTAAGTGGGACCACCGCACGGAATATGAAATCAAGGAGCAACAGAACCACAGGGAATCCGATAATTTCTGCCATTGACGACGTCACATTTGTCTGCCTGCTCGTCCGCCCGACGCCCGTCCACCCAGGAATTAGCTATTATATAATACATGATGTTTTTTGCTATCGCAAAGTGAAAGGAAATGGAGAAAGTTTATCCCAAAAAGGTTAGGACGTTCATGTTAGCCTTGTGTTACGTGTTTTGACAAGCTACCGATTTAAAGGAATGATGTCTCATCCCACAGACAACTGCTTTTCCAGTCTCATAGTTATTTCTGTTCACAGTGAGCAAAGGGAGCAGAACGTTTGAATAAAATTCTGAAAGCCTTTCCAAAGCAAACAGTTTTGGCTTTTTGTAAAAGAACTTGAACTTTTGAACCTCAGTTTGCAAGTGTAAATGTTATCACCTGAACAAAGCCGAAACTAAGCATTCTGTAGTCCCACGGGAAAATAGTAAAAGCCTGGTGAAGATCCATATCTAATTAATAATGTAGGTAAATATCATTGCTTTTAAATTTTTAATGTCGTCCGCACTTAAAATAGACAAGAGCTTAGTTTCTGCGAATGAAAATCCTACTTCTCGCAAAGCATGAAGATGGAGTATGTATCTTAACAGAATCTCACCATGCTGCTATTTTAAAGTTAAATTGCTTTCCTTAGAAATCAGGAATAATATCGAGTTATTATATTATTGCTTTATATATTTCCTGGTCTTTACTCAGTTTTTATCATCATATCGTAATATTATTCAGGATAAATTTACATACATTGATCGATGTTTGGATACGTGTTTAGAAGGAGACTAGACTCAAATTCAAATTCAGAGATATTGTGAATGTGTGTTTTCCTTTTGCTACGGTTTCGCCTTTTTCTTTATGGCGAGTAGGTTGCATGTGAAGAAACTAATTTTCTTTATTTAAATTTAGATCAACCAATAGTTATTCTAACAAACCTTCCTTGAAATAGACACTAATTAACGTGTAATCAGCAATGGAAGTAGAAATTTAGTACCTGGACTGTACAAGCTTGAAGAAGTTTTCAGTTTTGTTAATGACAGTTCTTTTAATAACTACCGAGATTTTATAATGTCGCGGATAAAACTTTTAGTATTGCATCAGACTCATAAACCGCATTCTACGGTTTTTAATCCACACTTCACCAATGTTGAGATTTTTTTCCACTGCTGTGTACTTGCTCTCTGGCAGGAAATCGATAGGATTGAAAAAAGAAAGAAAAACTCCTAGAGTATTGGGAATTCTGCTGTCCTCCTCTTAATGCGTTAATTTGTGGTTCGGTGTATACGTTGAAGAACACATAGGATGACTTTCTTTATTTTATAGGGTGTTTCTTGTGACTGGTTATTTACAGTAGCTCACAGCACAGAAAATATGCAGCTAAGGGAATCAACTAGGCATTAAAAATACTGGTTACCAAAGTAATGTTCGAAAAATCGAGATATACCAGACATCAAAGGAACTTCTATTTTAACGTTACTTTTCATGCCTATATGTGTTTCCCCTAAAAACAGACCACACAGAAATTTATATCCCAGTTGCCTCTTTTCCAGAATGAGTTAGAAAGATGCAGCGAATGAAATTGTCCCCGACTCATTTTTAAAAAAAAACGGGGAGAAGAACTTCCCTACACAAAGAACGCATATAGCCTAGAATCTCTATTGAGCTTGTATTGGTTTTTGCACAACATTCGAACACACATACAGGGACGTGTCCATTGGTTTGGTGTTCAGGCATGCTAACCATTAGGTATGGGTTTAAACAAAATAATTTATCAATTGAAATCTGTCTTGTTGTCCTAAAATTTAAATGTAGGGATCACCTAGTAACTATAAAATTTGTCCCTCATACAATACACGAATGCTTTCAGAAAGATACTAACTCCGTTTCCGTAAACAGCCACTATATCAGGTAGGGCTATAAATGTAAATACACTGGTTTCCATAAATTAAGGAATAACCTTATGTTATGTCAATGGGAAACTAACGTCGAAGCTCTATAACTTCTAAAATAAGTGTATTTGTTTTCAACAATGTGATAGTAGATAAAGATCTCAATCAAATATATCAATATTTCGATTTTCAACAATATTACTTAAGTGTTTAATGAGTTATGGAAGTTTGAATACTTAACAACAGCAATCCCAGTCTTAAGAAACTTATACAAAAATGATGAATAGTGAAAGAATTCTTTACATAAACTTTTAAAATACACACTTATTTTATTAACCACTTTGATACAATACTTACTACTAAATTTAATTAACTTCTTAAGCCAATTTTTGTAATTGCCATTGTTATTGTAAATATTCCAACTTCCATAATTTATTAAATACTGAGCGAATGTTGTCGAAAATCCAGGTATTGATTTATTCGAATGAGAACTTTATCTGCTATCACATTTTTCAAAACAGAAAAACTCGTTTTAGAAGTTACAGAAATCCGACGTTAGCTTCCCATTGACATAAATTAGGGTTGTTCTTTAATTTATGGAAACCAGTGAAATCACTCTTGATGTATAAAATTTCCAAAGACATTAACGTACTGTTGATGTCTGATGGCAAGAACAGAAGAGGTAAATCTGTTCAATTAGTCACGTATTAAATTTGCAAAGTTGGCTACTTCGATATAATTTCGATGAAAAATTCTTAATTTTGACTCGCGAATATTTATCCATTCCCATTCTGTTCAAGGTTATAAATCGTACGATTTGTTCATTGAATTGTTTGGGAGATTGCAATAATTAGCTGAATTCTACGTCTTGATTTATTCAGAGTTTTTATTTGATTTATTCAGGGTACACATCCAGTTATAAAAGTACAAGTTTCACTTGCCTTTCTAAATCTACGAAGTGCAACGGAACGGTATTAACTTGAGTCAGCTTATTTTCTCTGTTTCACATAAAGAATGCAGCGACAAATCTACCACAAAGAGTTTCTTGCCCAATTGTGGCTTATTACACTTAGCCACGAAAACTGTTGAAAATAAAGATATAACGCCTGAAAAATGTATCAATCCTCAACTCGTTAGCGAGCGCCTGTGGCAAGTGTTTTACATCGTCAAAGTACCAGTGTAAAAAATAATTAGTCTTCATGGTGTACTGTACAATGCTCCGAAAAAAAAAACATAATTTTCAATTGCTCACTTTTATAACTAATAAAAAATCCTCTGCAAACATGGGTTACGAAGATCCAACCAGATAGTGTAATTTTCCTCTCCAGACGTGTTTGTTCTGAGCTACTACTGCAGCATTTGGCCACTCTACGCCAATTCCAGCAACGTTCTGTTTGACATTGTTTGTTCATCGCTTCTTAGGTCTCCCCCTTTTTCTGAAACCCTTAGACACATTGTTTATAATCTTGTTTGTTAAATTTGCAGCTATGCATACGGGCAACATGGCCAAACTAACGCAGTCTCTCTCTGCACAATATACTGCTCAAAGGAGGTTGATGACTCCTTCTAACTTCATCATTACTTGCAAAGTCTAACTACCTAATGCCCAAGTTACTATGCAAGCATCTAGAATCAAAAGCATCAAGTTTCGTGTTATGTTGTTTACATAGGGTATATGCTTCGCTACCATAACTAACCTTAGAAAGAACCAAACTATTATACAGCCTAAGTTTAGTCTTTAGATGTACATGTCTATTTTTCCATATTCTCCATAGATTCTTAAAAGTCCCAGCGGCAATCCCTATTCTTCTATTTATCTCATGCCGCACAACACCAGTATCTGTTACACAGCTCCCAAGATAAAATAAACTGAGACACTTGCTCAAGAGGGCAATCATTCAAAGCAACTGAAGCATTATGTGCCTGACCAATTCTCATCATCTTAATTTCTTCCTTGTTTATCACCAAACCTATTACTATTCTCATGAACAGCCCTAATGAAAGAATTCATCTCATCAACATCATTAGCTAACATGGCCAAATTACCTGCTTAATCTAAATCAGAAATTTTGAAATCTCTAGACCATTTAAGGCCAAAATCTTTCCCTTGCAAAGAATTTCGCATAACGTAATCTATAACCGAAAAATACAGAAAAGGAGACAAAATGCACCCTTGTCTAACTCCACTAGTAATGCTAAACCAATCGCTGAAAGTCGTACCAACTCTCACACACGACTCAGTGTTTACAAAATAATAATTTGCGTTAGAAGAAATGATATTTCTTGCATAAAACATGGAACTATTTGCTGTGGCGGAGTATTACGTCTGCAAGTTGTTTTTGCTAGAACCCATGCATCAGCATGGGTTCTAGCAAACCATAGGCAAAATTATAGACAAATTACTGACAAAAAAACCATAGGCAAACAATTTATTGAACTTTTCACTGGAAAATTAGGGTTCTCACGAAAACCTCTGCTTTTTAACGCAGCGTGTTAGTGCCGATTTATTTATTTATTTTAATTTGTAACGTATAGGATAGAGAAGGGTCCTAGAAACTACTCCTAGTTTGTACAAGTCTTCTCATACAAGAACATATTTCTCATTAAAGACCGAAATCACTAATGACCACTGCTTCAGGTAAAGATAACAGCGCAAAAAGAACCATGCGATCCCTGGACTCGAACCCGACCTCAGCAGTTGCGTTACCTAAACGATACCAGTATGACAAACGAGACGTCATCATATTTATACCCAATCCTTTTTCTGCAAAATAATTTACTATAGTGCGAACCTAGCAAATTATTTATTTTGCATAACAGTGACATGAAGTGGTCATTTTGGTAGTGGTCTGGCATGCAAAAAAAAATGACGATATTTACACTATGCTTTAGTTTTTCTGTTTGCCTTACAACAGTTATTTTGATTGCTGAAGAAGAAAATTAGCATATTGCAAATATGTAATGACATCACAACAGTGTAGATTTGGTGGAGCTTGTTCAATTAGTTCTACCATATGCTGTAATTCTGAACAATTTACTTTTAACAGCTATAATTGCATCCAGAGCCTGAAAGAGGTTAAATTGTGTACGAGGCAATCCCCTCCCCCCACACGCACACTCTGAAAGTGACATAAATATATTAAAATATTTAATAGATACTTTTAAAAATCAAATTTTCTATCATTCATTAAATGAAAGTTTAAATTTTGCAATTAAAACAATTTACAGTGTTTTTCAATTCACACATTATTTGCATTTGCTTGGTGTATAATTTGACAATGACATGTATAACTGAGTCCCCCTAAGCCAAGGGGCCTGGGCCCCGGTGTCCTCTGCTGACCCCACCCCCTCCTTCTATCTGTATGGATATATATTTATTGATATATTATTTATAACAGATATTCCTCGTTTTTATTTTATTTGGGTTCATCACTAAATGTGCATAGCTTCTTCGCCTTAACCCGGTAAGCATTTTAAAATTCAGGGAACGTTTTCGATTTTGTCTAGCAACTCTCTGTACTCTTTCGTAGCTGTCAGAGTGGCAAAGACAATCGAAGTTATCCTTCAATGGGAAGCGAAGGAAGGAAAAAACAAGAAACACAGAAACAAGTAAAACGTCTTCAAGGAAGGAGTACAAAAAGAGGCTTTTTTTCTCCAGCAAAGAGGATCTTTCTAAAATAGAGCCAAGACTTGCGACAACTCAAACTAACTTTCTTGTCTCCGAGACTTAGCAAGCTGCGTAAATAAAATAAAATAAGATAAACGTCTTCCGCATTTACCACAACCATTCGAAGTTTTTGCCCTGCTCTTAAAGAACTTTAAACTGGATGCCAAGGTCACTTAATTTCTTTTCAGTTTTCCCTTTAGGACGGATTGGCTATTTTCAGCCAGTGCTTCAAAGTTTTCATGACTCAGATAACACAGGAATAGGGAAAAATTCAGATGACTAAAGTACTTCAGAAGCAAACTTTTTTTGTATTGTACATGTTTAAGCACGGATTTTCAAACGCAAACTTTTTATATCGTATATATTAAAGCAGTGATTTTTAAAAGCACCTTTTTGCATTGTATAAATTAAAGCAGGGATTTTCGAAGTAAGGCAGCAGCCTTCCAATTGGCCACGAAGTATTTGGAAAGGCCCACAACTTATTAAATTTTAATTTTTAGTTTTCGCATTGTAAATACAAGAATCAAACTTATGTTATAAATGGATTATAATAAATTTATAAATAACTAGATTTAATGAAAGTAGAAAAAAAATGTTTAAAACAGAAAGTATCAGAAATTTTAATATAAAAAAATCAGTAAACAGAAAGTATCAGAAATTTTAAGCCTATTTTTAGAAATAGATAGATAGATAGATTATTCTCCCAATTTGCACAATGTATAAATGATATGACAATAACATGATATTCAATTTATATATTAATGAATTGTCTTTAATAACAAAGTATTTTCATATTCAAAATAGTAACCAAAGAAGATATATTAGCCTTTCTTCTTCCTTTAAGAAGAAGAAAAAGATAAGAAGCGGTCAAGGACGAACAGAAGTTGTTGCCTTAATTAATTTTAGTTAACAAGATGAAATAAACATTTTCTTTGTTCTTCGCTTAAGTCGCCGTCTTATGGGGTATAGCTAAGTTTTTATAGTCACTATTAATTAAATTTTACTTTATACGGCGTCATACATGATTCTAAATTAAATGGATGAACTTGAAATGAGTTTTTCATAGTTTCCTAAGATTTAAATTCAGTCTTAAATTTTGGTTCATTTCTTCGTTTGCCTAAAATAGAGATAGAAAATTTAATTTTAAAAGGTCAGATTTCGCCAAGATTTTTAGTTTTATACGCAATTTCGTAAGTGTTGAGTAGTTACAAATGTTAAGATAAATTGTTTACAAATTATAATATATATGTGTGTTATTTATTAGTCAGTAGGACATGTAATGAATAAAATGATAATAAAGGCTGAACACTAGTACATTGAAATGAATGGAATGATAATCTAACGGAAATGTAACGTAATATTATACACCATATTGCAAAAAGTGTCCGAACACTTTCATGTTAAGTGAACGAATAGCCACATTCAAATCTATCTAACTTTGAAAATAAGCTTTATACGGAAAAAAGTAACTAGACATAAATTGAAGATCTCAGTCAGAGCTCTCTAAATCTCTATTTTCTATAATATTAATCTAATATTTAAAGAGTTATGATTTTATTTAACAACAGATGTTATCACACAACACACTTTAAAAATAAGCCCCCCCCCCAAATTGATGAAAATTTCAAAAAACCGTACACAAAATTCAGATATAGAATATATATTACAAACAACTTGTTATAACAGTTGTGATTTCACTTTTTGAAGTAAATTTTCAAAACTAGCAAAACTTTCACTTAAATGTTTTAGCTTCCATAACTCTTCAAAAATTAGATTAATATTATACAAAACAGAGATTTAGAGAGCTCTGATCGAATATTCATTTATGTCTAGTGCCTTTTTTCCGTAAAAAGTTTATTTTCAAAGTTAGGTAGATTTAAATGTGGCTCTCCGGACACTTTTTGCAATATAGTTAGTTCAATAGCAGAGCTTCAATGAGGCGGGGGGGGGGGGATGCTTTCAAATATGGCTCTCCTGCATATACTTGAAGTCACGGCTTAACGTCCTACATGACAGACGGCGGCCTTTCTAAACCTATCGGTATCTGTTTTCTTACCGCGGTCAGAACCTGAGTTAGTGAAGAAAATTCTCAAGGCATGCATAGTTAGGACTCGAAAGTAGAAACAGCAGATTATGAGTTTGGTGTCTTACAGACTTCCCTACTCTGCGAGGGAAAGGAGAAAAAAAAATATGATGGAAATACAGGCTTATTATAAACTTTTCTTATTAACTGTTTATGACATACATTATCATACGGCTTTTTTAATATATAAACGTCACATTAAAATTACAGCTTATTAATTGAATTAGAAAAACTGGTAATTATCTCTTGTTCAACGTTCATTAATCATTAACAATATTCTTTGATTTTAGTAAGAAACGATATCTGATATATGATATCTTGATTTAATTTTTTGAGGTCCAAGCCTAGGGCTTATATCTCGAAGTCTAAAATAGTGCCTGATTGACAATACCAAAGTTAAAACACATAAACCTCAAAAAGGCCATAAGGGCAAAACAAATTTACTATAAAAAGCACCACAATCTTAGGACGCTTGAATTGGTTTAAAAAAAATGGATCATAATCAATCAAAGATCTAATTATATCATAAGGATTATGTCTCACTGCCTCGAAAAAGGTCTGTTGCGAGTTTCCGAAAATGGGTGTATAGGTAGTCAGTGCTCAAATCAGAGTGAATGGTCTTGTTTTTTACAAACTAGGGGCCACTGACCATAGATCTGAGTATTTTATTTTGGAAACTCTGAAGCCTCCTGACATTGGTATTGGTAGTATTATCCCATACTGGTGACCGCATATGTCAGGACTGGCCGCAGAAGAGTCTTATAAAGAAATAATTTCTTTTCTGGAGGCAGTTTCGAGCTCCACCCTATCAGAGGTGCAAGTTTACATCTGATGATTTGAGCCTTTGAGAGCACATGATCAATATATGCATTCCAACAAAGTTTGTTTTATGTAGAATGACACCAAAGTATTTTACCGTTGGTGTCCAGGATGTTTCAACTCTAAATATTTTAAGAGAATCAAGATTAGAAATAATACCAAAAAATTATAAACTAATTCAGCTACCTTATTTAGGGAAAAAAAGGGTAGTTTCTGCAAAATATAAATTTTTAACTGAAAATTTTTATTCAGACTTATTTACATTCACCACCTATCCTTGGTAGTTAATCTCTTTTTTCATGGTTGAAAGCTGTTATTTTTCGGTCGATTTACTATATTTGTTCAGTGGCCGCTCATTTTAAACCTTGTAAAGAAAAAGAAAAGGAGGATGATAAAAAAGGTATCGTACAATCCTTTCAACTGGCTACTAACTGAACCTAGGAAATGTGCCATAAAATTGCAGCGATCCCCTTTATTAAGGTTAGCAGTAAAACCGTGACTTGCGTAGAATTGATCTGTGCCCGCTACTCACCGCTATTTAGAGAGTTTCCGTCTAAGCATCTTCACCGGAGCCTGAAGAGACCATCAGAGGGGACCCGAATAATCGACAAGCGGACATAAACAAAGCTGCAGTGATGAAGCGACTCTGCGTGCAGCCGGAGCGAAGATTCTCATCCGTCTCGAACTGTCAGGCAAGGACATTATGAAAAACAGTTTAGAGAGAGACGGAGGAAAGAGGAAGATGGAGAGGAATAAGAAGAACGGGAATACAAAACACTATGTGGAAGAGTGGGACGTGAAAGTGTTGTTTCAAGAGAGGAAAGTTTTTACAATTCCATTCGTTTTAAGGGTGTCCGAGCCATCCATTACTCTCTGTTATTGAGGCGCGTTAGCCATCCCGCGGAGCGAGGGATCAACCGAGGAGACAGAAGCCAATCTGGCCGCGTCGTGGAGAAGGAGTCTTCCACTGCCGCGATGACAGGACCGACATCTCGTGACAGGAAGGACTGTTTCCTTCCGACTGTCTTCATCGCCGGTGCGCAACGGTTTCCGTTCTGGCCGCAATGACTCCCTGCTTGCCCGTTGGCCTTTGTCCCACCTGCAGGCGAACGGAGGCTCAGTCAGCCTTGGGGGTGGCTCATATCTCTCCTTTCGGCCGGTCGTTATGACAGCCAACATTTGATTTAGCGGCCAACACGAGCTAGTTGTTCCCCGTGACAGATGGCTTGCCGGCGTGGCCAAGCTATTTATAGCACCTGCGCTTGGCACGGGGCGCCCTCCTCTTCGAATCCCTCTACATCGCTTGGCTGGCTCTTGTGGCATTCATTCCCGCCGAAAGTGAAATATTGAATTGTCAACCGCTATATTTATCAGAAATTTTCCGTAAATGTACTACTCTATCTATATAGCTAGCGCGGCCAAAGAGGACTGATATAGAGTGTGGGTGAATGTCAGCATTTGAGTATATATGTTTGTATTGCAGCAGCAATGGTTGTAACAACACTGACTCAGATGCAATGAAAGTTTCAAAAGTGTTTGCCTTGAACAATTTCAGCTATTTCAAACGATCACTGTTCACATTTAAACAAAGGATGAACATTCGGAAAGCTTATTTGACATATACATAATTGAGCTGTTAGTGTGTTTCGTAGCAAACAGAGGGAACTGTGTTCGAATTTCGCATCAGACATATATTTGCAATGATGTCCTACTGTTAGGGATGTTTTTTCTCTTGGTTTTACAATGCAATGTTACGTATCTTTCTGAGAAGGAATATTAAACCATTCAGACTCCGCGCACATTACAATGTACACTATATTTTAGAATTTTTTTTTAAAAAGAGATAAAGAGGTGCCTAAGCTCTTTTAATGTTTTCAAAATGTAGATTAGTGTTAGTCTACAGGAATGAATTGGAATTAGTGTAATCTATGGATATTTTATAGAAACTATATACAATAATATTGAAGATATGTGTATACCACGAAACACGAATTGTTTTGCCACATTTCACAAGAAAACACAAGAAACTTTTTGCTATATTTCATAAGTATCATTTCTTTGATGTGTTTATAATTACAAAGGAAACAAAATTATAATTCTTTTTTACCTTCTTTTTACTGCTTTCTGAGATTTCAGAATTTTACAACTTTTGGGAGGATTTTTACATTTATAATATGCACGCTGAATTCAGTGAAATTATGTGAAAAATGTTTTTTGTATATTCTTGTTCCGTTGGTCATAAATAAAACACATTTGAATGGAAACGTTTTTCCTTTTATAAACAAATATTTGGGTCTGAAGGGGTTAAGCTCTCTCAGTCCTGCACCGTTCCGTTTGCCGATTGGCTAGCGTGCTTCGCTGCTAATTAAAATAACTTGGGTTTGAGCCCCAGATAACGTATGGACGTTTCTTTCCTGCGTTTCTTTTTGCTGAGGTCTCGCCTTCCTCACAAATTCGTTCTATGACGTAGTAAACATCTGCGCTAAGCAGCTGCTTAAGAGTATTTTATTTTTCGTTATTTATTTCTCATATGAAACATATAGAAAGATTTGTAATTCTAAGTAAAAAAGGAAAAATAAAATATAATCTTTTTCCATTACGAATAAATGTTAGGTGCCCATGATTACGAAAAACAAAAAATAGGTTTGAAATGCCGCCTGGTTTCTATTGGTCTTTAATACTTGAATGTTTCAAGTTATAAAATTAAGATTCTACATTTAGTCGTATTTATATCCGGTCTAGTGATCATAATATATATATATGTTTAAATAAACAATAAATAAATAATAAAACTATAATCTCTTTGACATCATTAGTAAGAATATCTGTCGTAGGTTACAAAAACAGCAATTTTCGCAATAACTGCTTTAAACAATTCAATAAGCAAAAAACACGATACACATAAAATTTTACCGTGTAAAAATACAGGAGTCAATTGTATCGTAAGTTTAAATTCGTTCGTAGAACTCGATAGAATGAGTATGACTGTAATGTCTGCATTTTTCGCTTACCAGTTCTAATTAATGATGTCAAGAAAAAAGAAAGTTGAGTGCCCACCAAAAATAAATGGTATTAGACACTTCCACTGGAACGACATTTTTCAGTAAAAAAGAATTGGGCACCTAATGCCAGTTAGGGTGCTAATGTATTTTACTAATAGTAGTACGAAATTTTCGAAATAACATCTCACTTCATATATTTCCACAAATATCTTGATCCATGAGTTGGGTTATTTTACCTCTGAGCGGCACTTTTTTTGAAAAACAAAATGGGCACGTCACAAGGGCCTCCGAGAAGATTGGAGGAAAGGGACCCATTGGACAGCTGTTAATAAAAAAAAAAATAAATACCCCCTCAAGCAGCTGCTTTGCCACAGAGGTCTGACAGGAGCCTGTCAGTTTATATGCCATACTTATGTCTCATCCAATGGGCGCCTGCCTTTCCAACTCATTGGTGTCCTCTACTGACCGAAAGCAGGGAATTTTGCGGAGATAAAACTCAAAGTTGGCACAGGTGGGATTCGAACCTGGGTATTACTAATTACGAGCCTGGCATGCTCCCGCTGAGTCACTCCCGCTACGTGACCCATGGCAAAAAACACTTATACAATAATATGCTGATTGAATTCGGAAATTTTCTCTGCAAGAATTAGTGCAAGCTGCTTTAAAACTGAATGTCAATATCATTGGCACTTAATGTTCTTTAACGTGCACAAGGTATGACTCTCCCTTACTTAATTAAAAGGCCAAAATTAACCTACGGAAATGTCTATCACAGGCCCATTCCAACGGAATTTAGTAAAGAGCCACAAGGGAAAAAGCGCATTCTTAAAGAGCTGCAGGAGAAATTTTCTACTTAAAAACGTACATATTTCTATTGAGTAATTAATTGGAGAGAAACTACATATTCTAGGAATAAAAAAAAAATATCTTGATTAAAAAACGAAACACATACATTTTTTAATCAGTACTATGAAATGAAAAAATCGTTTATCTATGTACCTAAAAATGTTTGGTAAAAAAATGAGCCTGATTCAGTACATTGTTTTTTTGTTTTATGAGACTTAAATTCTTTTTCAATGAGCAGCGCATTGGATGAATCTGGTCTATCATACACAGTGATCTACCAAAATATTAGATAATTCCCATCTAAAGCCTGAAGGAGTCTGAAGAGACTTAAGTCAGAAGAGACTGAAGGGAAATTAAAGATCCCAATAAAATCTCTTTAAGTATGAATTTCAACAATATCCATTTAGAATTGAAAGAGCTACAGGAGCTGGAATGTTTAACAGCAGAGTCGCATTCCTTAAAAAGGTTCGTCAGAAATGGCGAAAATTGAGAGAATTATCACGAGCTTTTAAATATACGATTATTTTAGAAAATGGTTCCATATATCAATTATTTCTTCTGTTCTGATTGCTTTTGAGCTAAATTCTTATTAGGTAAGATTTTTCACTCGGTAGTGCGCCAAGCTCGTAATCTGCAGTTCTCAGATTCGGGTCCCGCCTGAGCCAGCGTTGATATTTTTCTCCGCGAAACTTCCTGCTTGCCCTCGGTCAGTAGGTTACACCGATGGGCTTTAAAAGAGCGCCGTCCGTAGGATGAGATGTTAAGACGTGGCACCGCGTAAGGGAGAGCATACCTTGTGCACGTTAAGGAACGCGCTGAATGGCCTTGACGGGAAGCTACCATTTGTTTCCTAACAGCTGTCCAGTGGATTCCCTCCCCACAACCTCTCTGAGCCCTCGGGTTCTTGTGACCTGGCCATTTAGCCCATTGTGTGCAAAAAAAGTGCCGCTTAGTGGTAAAACAACCCAACTGGTTGCTGTTAAGTTGTCCAGTTGCCGTAACTCTTTAAATACTGAATTAATGTTGTTGAAATTCAAGAAACAAATAGACTTTATTGAGATCTTTAATTTACCTTTAGTCTCATTAATTTACTTTTAGTTCTCATTTTTCAGAGTTTCTAATTTGGTTTCCCATTAACATAACGTGGGAATTCTCTAATACTTTGGTAGGGCAGTTCATATTTACTAGGAGAGTCGTAAGTTCCTCTGCTAAGTCATAGCTAAAATTAATTACATTAATCAGTTTTTTCATACTACTTTTTTCATCAAACTTTCGTAACATGTCCAGAGGTTGACTTTTTAAGAGCGAGATCAACTTTAATTGAAATACTTCAATAAAGTATTAAAAAACTATTTTTAAGACTTGTTAATAATGGTTACGAATAAATCTTTCCAAAACGCAGAAGAAGCAATGGATAAAATAGCAAGAACATTGCGATATAAATCACATTGGGGCAAATCTGGAATTGCCTAATAGCGTTTTAGAATCAATCCTCGTGAATCAGCCAGCACGCCTCTGCAATCATCCGAGTTGATATTGGAGTGAACACGCGAAGACAAGATTACAGGTTCACGCACGGTAATGCCAACTCGTGACAATAAACATCAATGTTTATTGTTCCGTAACAATGGCCTTGACATGTGCAGTTAAGTGCGTGGCGTATGCAATGCATTTGCTCTTCATTTTGATACTATTATTGTAAGGAGTAGAAAGGCTTCAGCAATATTTCGTAAAAGGGTATTAATTGTCATATATTTATTGTAGGGAAATAAAAAAAATACTGACAGTATCAATGGTAAATATACAGATTGACATAGAATTCACGAAATGCTTTTGTGAAAAAAAAAATGAGTTTCGCATAAGAATAAGATTCGAACCCACGCCTCCCAGCTACACCTGGCATATAATTGGAAGGCATTGGTTCGAATCCCACTCAGCAGCGAAGGTAATTTTTTCCGCAAAAGTTTTAGTGACGCTATTTCAATAGTTAGTGACTTTGCTAATACATATGCAAGGAAAAATGTGTACGATTCCGTTCTCATTAAATCTATAGTCAAAGAAACTAGTAGGCCATTTCCTAAAATGTGATCCGCTGTCCAGTATCAATCCTTGGAAAATAAAAATAAACGGTACATAGAAAACATAGAAATAATTGCATGGTCCTGTTATTATCTCTGAACGTTCATAAAAGCAGGAAGATATGACTAATAATCCGTATTTCCTTCATAATTTTCTCTTGGTTATTTAAAAGCTATACAATGCAGTCACAATAAATTGCTTACTAGTTTGGAGCGAAACATCAGACCATTCATAATTTCTTCCATCGACAGCTTACTACTCCATTCACAAATCTCCATTCATAACGTTCTACTCCATTCACAACTCTCCATTGATAATATACTACCCCATTCATAACGACAACGGCAATGCCCCGAGAAGTTTCGGATATTTGCACAGGATTTCTCCTGACCCACTGCAGCTAGGAACCTGATCTTCTAATCCAACACATTTAGACCAAAGTAAGACAACAACACCAAATTTGGGAACGATCGGGTTTGGTTGTGTTGGGTTGTTTTACGTCTGAGCGGCACTTTTTTGCACACCATAGGCTAAATGGCCAGGTCACATGGACCCCGAAGGCTCAGAGAAGGTTGGGGGAGGGGACAACTGGAACAACTGTTGGGAGACAGATGGTAGCCTCCCGTCAAGGCCATCCAGCGTGTTCTTTAACGTGCACAGGGTATGGCTCTCCCGCACACGGGCCACGGCTTAACGTCCCATCCGACGGACGGCGGCCTTTCCAAGCCCATCGGTATCCCCTACTGACCGTGGGCAGGGCGGGAAATTTTGCGGAGATAAATCTCAACGCTGACCCAGCTGGGACTCGAACCTGGAAACTACAGATTACGAGCCTGGCGCCCTGCCGACTAAGCCACCCCCGCCCCTAGGGGAACGATCGGTGAAGTACTCGAGGAACTATAGAACATTTTTCCATCAATGTCGTCACATTTTTCCATCAATGTCGAACATTTTTCCATCAATGTCGAACATTTTTCCTTCAATGTCGAACATTTTTCCATCAATGTCGTCACACCCAGACGTACAAGAAATGAGTGTCCGCCCTATCGTTCGTTCGCCCGGAATTACGTCTATTATATAATAAGATTTTGTTATAATATTAAATAGGAGGGAAAATTTATTAGCTTTTTAAATATTTTTTTCCGTTCGTTTATATTTCTAGGCCGTAAGAATAAGAAAGGTACTAAAAACAATAAACTGCCCCAGCGAAATAAAATTTGGGACACCATGGACTAGTACATGAAATCCTCTTCTCCTGCAGAAGAAAACTTCCATTTAACGAATATAAAACATAAAATATTTTACGAAGATAAAACATGAAATATTTTAACAAAATAAAATTTGGGATACTTTTAAGTAAGAAATGCTTATTTCCTTGTTTTTGTTTCTCGTATTAACAATGAGAAAATTTATAGTAAATTTGATATTGTTTAACTTTATTAATTTTTAACCAATTGTTATTTTTAAAGTATAGGAAAGGTTATAAACGCTACCTCGATGAAAGTGATTTTTAAAAAAATGCAAAAGAGTGAGAGAAGAGAGTGCAAAAGAACAAGAAAGTTAGCAATAGTAACAAAATAATAAAGGTAATCATGATATCATCAGTTAAGAAAATCATGTGGGTAAGAGAGAGACATGGAAGAAACTTTTTAAGACAGTTTTTGTGTTATGCGGTTTGAAACTTATAGGTATTACCTAAATTACTTTTGTCATAAAAATGTCTCACCCCGAATCTAAAAAAATAAAGTAGAGGAGCGGGGGCTGAAGTGATTGGGTCGAATTGGAAAAGAAGGAGGAGGGCTCTTCGTCTGGAAAAAAAAAAAGACAGCATGCTATTTGATACAACTTTCAACTACCGCAAGGTCTTTAAGGAAACACTCTGGTTGGTCTCAGTTGAAAAGCAATAACGTAGCCATAATGATTCAAATGATATAACCACGTCTGACTATATTTTTTTCTCCTGAAAGAAATAAAGAACTAGAAAAAAAATTAGCTTAACTTAGAGTAAAAGGAGGGAGGTGACTTTAAAGCAAATACCAGAAAGAAAATGTTCTAATATTATTTCGCCCTTAAATGAATTTTTTTGGGATTTTCTTTCATTGTTTCACTTTGATGGGGGCTTCATAAATCATCAGTCGAAATCCACTTGTTTCTAGTGACGACTCCAGTTGCACCTTGACAATCTCGCGATGTCTCATCGGATGGGCGACAATGTTTCCAAATCCCTATTTTTATTATTCTTCTGAACAAGAGCGACCGGAAACATCTCTCAACTCTGAATGAGTTGGAGATTACAGACATTCCCACGGTACCACAAGACTCGACTTTTTCAAATCCGACTTTATGTAAAAAAAAACTAGAAATTCCGAGTTTCGAAAGTTTATGTTAGCATGTAAGTAGACTTTTTACACCTGCAATTCTATACTTGATAGAATAGTGTGTTGCGTCATCTTACTGTGGACAAGGGTTATAAGGACGGTTGAACGGCAATCACAACTTCACCAATGATCAAATGGGATAAATCGCAGTCTATTCCCCACATCCAGCTCGCATCCTCCTCTTTATCTTCATCTAAATAATCAAGCCAACATTCTGCCGCCACCTCCTCCCTTTCCCATGAGCAAAATATAGTATTAGGAATTCGAATTTTACGTTATTTTTAAATATTTATTCCATGATTCTTAAATAAATTATTTACTGCAGGAATCAATTATATTTTAAACAAGCTACCACCAAGATTTAAGGAAAGTTAGGTATATTCTAATCCCAAATTGTTTTTAATACCTGTATAGTACCATATAACAAAATATATAAATAAAGCAAACATATATTTACTTGTAGTCAGACCCCGATCTATTAAAAAATAAGGGGGGTGGGGGTAGGAGGAAACAAGAGACTGGATTTCCATTTAATTCCTGAAAAATAGGTGAAATCTGCACAAGATTAATAATTTTTGGCTTCCATTACCCTTACTTGCATCCTCGAGTGAAGCGATGCGTCCCTTGCAGTACCCTGCAGATCCACCCCTGCTTGTAGTAAATCCGTTATGCGTAAAATTCATCTTACTTTCTCTTGCTTCCCCCCCCCCCCTATTTCTTAATAGATTTGGGCCTGACTACCAATAAATATGTTTGCTTTATTTATATATTTTGATTTATTGGTACTATACAGGTAATATAACACTGAGGAACTGAACCCTTGCATAAGTAGGAACTGTATGTATTCATGTTTATCTCAGTTTACTTGGCACCAAAAGAGGCGGCAGAGAAAGGGATTATTTTTATTCTCTTATCCAGCGGCACTTTTACAGTAAAATTGTCTGAAATTTAAACAAGTGCCATATCTGCATTTAACAACTGCCTTTGGGAGAAATAGCAAGCAAAAAGATTTGAAGATTCATGTGTGATAAATGTTTAAGTGCCTGGATCAGTGAATATTCCCGGTGTTAGTATTTATTTTCAGAGTTAATCGATTATCGCAAAAAAAAAAGAGAAAACAATTGATCAAATGATATAGTGAAATAGTGATTCCTCTGTTCTGGGCTCGGGGGGCTGGGGTAGATAGGTCCCCAGACTCATAATTTGATTCGTCCAGTTTCGAGTCCCAACTGTTCCTGCATTGAAATTTATCTCCGCTCACCCCCACCCTGTTCTCTCTGAGAAAGGGGACACCGATAGGTTTGAAAAAGCCTCCGTCCTTCGGATTTGACGTTAAACCGTGCTATCGTGTGCAGGCGAGCCGCACCCTGTGTAAGTTAAAGAACCTCTAGATGACCTTGACGGGAGGCTTCCGCCTGTCTCATAATAATTGGATTCTATTTTCCCTACATTCTCTGAGACCTTGGAGTCCTTCTGATCTGACCATTTAACCCATTGTGTGCAAAATGGTGCCGCTCATTGCCAAAACAACCTCTGTTCTGATTCTTCGAATTTAAATATAGAGAGGATTGTTCAGCTTGCTTATACATTTTCAGGAAGGATGAGAGAGCCTACACATCCTTCTTTCTAAAATCAAAGCATATGGTTTCAATAAATGTTACATTTATTGATATTTTGCTGTGTATAAACTAAAGTTATAAGATAAATATTAAACCTAAAATAATCAAAAATATTAAAATATTAGTATATATGAAGAACGTAGTATGATTGACGTCTTTAAAGTCTAGTTTAAACCTTTATACAGTGATTTTAACTTTTGCATATTTAGTTTAATTCTTTAATTCAATACAGAAAAAATGTGATAAGTAATACGTTGAATTGTTGCTTTTGGATGTTATATTAAATTCCTGGATAGAATATTTAAATAACTCCTCATTAAAACATATAAAATATTTAATACTACACTATTTAAAATTTTCAGCATTGTGATAAAAAAGGGTAAAAATTGAAATATATCAGTTTTTTAATTATTTATTGATGTTCAAATAAAACTATAACAATCTTTTCCCATTCAAATATTTCTACTAAGATATTTTTAATTTATTTGGTTTTTATACTCAAGATTTTTAAATACACCTAGAAATAAAAATAATTCATTTCAAATATGATAGCTATTTTTCTCTCCATATATATATATATACCTATTTAATAACATTCATAGCAAAAGAAATTCCTAACCCATGTTAATTATAAGCGTATTTTCTTCAACATTTTTGAAATAACGAAGTTAATTTAATAGGATAAGTTTATTTAATAGCAACATTAAATCGCTGACGTCATTTAAATTACACTTGTACATCTCGAAGTACCCTTCTTCTTGAAAGCACGCGTCTCAGTGTTTATTTTGGTGTTTGCAAATTGTCCTTGGCTTCTAACATTGTTTTCTTTTCGTAAGATCCTTGCGTGCTACTTGGCAGGTGAGCGAGCAGAATTCTATGCATGAACAGAAACTCGTCACAAAAAGCAGACACTTGAAGAGAAAAAAAGTAGTGAACAGGTTTTGACCTCCGGTTCCTTTCTCTGGCAGAGGGCTTCCAGATGGAGAGAGAGTCGAGCGAATGTAGCATTGCTGCGTATTGCTAGGCGCGTCCGTAGCCTCGTTCCCAGGCGGCAGCTGTCGTCATGAAGCACGCCAGGTGCACCCCGCTTTTCAGCTGCCATAGGAACATTGACCTTGACCTCACCTTCTTGACCCCGTTTGAAGTCACAACGAGTTTCGTGTAGTGCTTCTATGAATGTTTCCGGAACGATGGTTATTCGAGAGACAACTTCAGAAATCGAAGAGCGTTTATTTAGAGTTTTATTAAGATCGAAATTGAAAATAACTCATCTGTAAAGAAGCTTCTGCATATAATAAAAAAATGAACCTAAACGATCAATTGAATGCTTTTGAACTCTCCGAATGGATCACTAAGCTAGTATAGCGAGAGGTACATTGAAGACTTTATGATGTGATTTTGTAAACAAATCGATTTCATGCAAATAAAAATTCCGGCAATGATGTTTAGTTCAAGGTATGACTGTTTATTAAACGAGCGATAATAATACGTACGAGTGAAAATTCGAAAGCTAACAAAAACTAAGTTATTTCAATCAAAACTGGGTGAAAGAAAGAATTGAGAAAATAAGCTTCGATTCTATCTAGTGAGTCAAGAACTAGAAACTCTCCTTAAGTTGGATTTATACAGAATGATTCACGAATAGGAGATCCAAGAGGTTTCGTGTGACTGTCAGTATATACATTGCTGTTATACAGGGAAGAGAAGGAAAGGTACAAATGCAAGAATAAATCTACTATCATCGATACCTTAAGGTTAACATTATCCAGGAGATTACACTCGTTCCAGGCAGGGACGATCGTAAGTCTCAAGTCTGAAGGGAGTCATTTAGGGACGTATGGAAGATTTTGTAATCTCGAAATGACACTCTTAACGTTATTAATGTATTATTTGACAGTCGATATTCTTTTTTAACAGCTTGTCATTTGGTCTCAGGGGTAGTGAAAGTGGTAAGAAAGTTCCTTCCTAAAAAGAAAATGTCTACCAAACCTTGCAACGCTAATTCCATCAGGAATGAAATATGGCTGAAGAAAACACTCACAAGTCTCTTGTAGGGGTGGGGGGGGGGCTATGGTCTCCCCCTTATGACATCCACTGGTTCCAGAAGACGTGCTACAGTGAACTTTTCATAACGGGGAGTGTTCACTCACCCAGGGAGTTAATTTTCATGTAATTATTCTCAATTCGCAATAAACTGAGGTCTGTTTTAACCAATTTTCATGGAAATCGGTTGATAACTGAAGAAAATAGTTTGGAAACCCTAGTACTTCTAACTCGATAGTTCACTCTACGTAAATGCTGCAGATTTGTTTCCTTGGAGTTTTGTTACCTTATCATCAATCATAATTATTTTAACGCTTTAGTTTCAGCGAGAGACTGGTTGTATTGTGCCTCCTATACGATTCCCACTGCAATTTTCAAGAGGTAAATATGCAGCTCATCTTCATACTTGAAAAGTAATTTGATACAAAGTATTTACTGGAAACAAAGATGAGTCATACAATCATTGTAAAGTGTTATTGCCCCACAAACACCCAAGTATAATAAAGAATGAGAAATGCTAAAAAACGAGGTTCGTTTTCTCTCAACTTACATAAAACCTAACACGCAAAAAACCTGAATCTCTGTTTCATAAGTGACTAGGTTACTTCTAAAACTTTTTAAGCCAGAGTCAAAGCAGTAAAAACCGATATTTATAAAATGTAGGTTACATATTTTTGGAATATTAAGGAGGAATAATGCAAGTTAGCAAAATTAGAAACCTTAACTTGCTTAATCAACAATGATCCATTTCTCAATAATTTCTTTTCTCTCATTCTGTCTCGAAACTTCTGCAATTCTTTAGGAATACTCTTTAGGTCTCTTTCATTCATAAAATTATCGGGCAGATTTCATCATTTTACATTATTTGCGTCAGTTTTTAAAATAGGAAAGGCTTTCGAGAAATGGTGCAAAGATTTTTTAAATCTGAATGGAATTAATTTTTTACACACTGGGATAATGATAAGGCTGTAAAAGTCCCAATACTCAGAACAGGGATGTGGAAAGAAATCTTTCCTGTTATGAGTAGATGGAAATTTCTTTTTAGGTCATCTTGGCGTTGGTCAGTGTCCGAAAGGTTTGTCAGTCATGTATGTAGAACAGCAGCTTACAAAGTTCGGCTAAAGTTAGTTATGGGAACATTAAACAGCAACATTGTCGTTTGCAAGAATTCATTTCGCAAGCTATTTAAAACATAAGCAACGTGTGTCGCATCAAAAGCGTTTTGTAAAAAGTATATATTTAAACTCCTTTTAAAGCTTCATCAGTTTCTAAGATTTCTTTTACAACGAGCGAAACTACAGTTAGTGTTTTAGATTCCATAACTCTTTAAATCCTGAACGAATATTGATGCAAGTCAAGATTTAAAAATATTTGAGTTGGATTTTAACTTTCCTTCAGTGGCATTTTTTATAAGTAGAACACATATCATCTCTGGCGCATTGAGAATCTCGTTTTCGATGAGAATGAAGTTTTTCCTTTACCTACGCTTTCACTCCTTAATAGTTTGAATTTGCGCTAGCGGATGATGGGAAAATGTAAATAGATATGCTTAGTAATTACACAACATAAAAGTATTGACCCCTTGAAGACGGATTGAAGTCTTTTAATTCTTAAATTTAAGAAGTCGCATTTTCCACACGACTCGCAGAAAAATTGGTAGATTAGGGGTTCTCAACGTGGAGTATGCGGTAAAATTTTTTGGGGTACGCCGTGAGAGCTCAAAAGTTACTAGATATATGTTATATACTGTATATATGTTTTATTTTATTCCCATCGTTATACTATAACTGTAGTTTTATGTGTACGCAAGGGGTACGCCAGTACCCCTTGCGTACACATAGGGGTTTCACATTTCCAGGGGGTACGTGAAGCATAAAAAGTTGAGAACCATGGGGTAGATTATTGCTGCCAGTGGAAGATCTCTTGAAAAGCTACCACTAAAATTTAACATTTTTACTATCTATGTATCATTTGAAAAACTCGATAACAGTTTGGGATAGCAGGAAGCCCATTGTTGAAGGGTTTCTAACCTTCCCATCACATTTTATCACATCACATCGATAACAGCTCTATCATTTCCATATTTAGTGACCTATAAAGATATATATAATTAAAACTACATAAGTATTTGCAAAATGGGAATTATAATTTTTTATTTGTACCAATTCAGCTAAAATGGAATTTTCTAATTATCACTTTGCATTGTTCCCAATGGAAACTTCATGACGTTCATATTCCACAACCAAAATTTCAAATTTCTATCAATAATACATTATTGCAATATTCTTTTGAAATTTTGGAATTTTCAACTTTTTTCACCGTTAGAGGACTCAATTATAGTATTCGAAAGAGTCCGAAAGTGCGAATGATTATGTTTTATCAATTCCTATCTAATTGAAAAAAGAATCTTTTCCATTATCTATAAATACAAGTAAAATGTGTGACAAAACAAAAAAAAAAGTGTGTTCCCTTACCCGGATCAAAAGCGTCAACTTATTGTTGACAATGGAAATTTAGCGACCTTCACATTCCACCACCTAAATTTCACATTTCTAGTATAAGTACAACGTTTGCAATATTCGTTCGAAATTTTGGAATTTTCAAAAACTTTCATCGCTAGAGGGCATAATTATAGCTTTAGAGAGATTCGGAAAGTGTATATCGTAATATTTCATCAATACCTATCCAACACAAAAAGAATTTTTAATTTATCTCTGTAAACAAAAAAGTTCAATGTATAGTGATGGACGAACAGACGGAAAACAAAGCGATACTATTACCTCGCTTTCTTTGAAAACGAGATAAAAATTATTTTTCGAAGTTACGTAACTTGGATTTAATATGAATTATCATTTTTGAGCAAGTGTATACTGGCTCAGATTGCATGTGGACTGTAATCAAGTATCGTAGTTGCCGAACCATCTTCCCGTAAATAAAAATCGCCTATATGCTATAAGAGTTAATGTCATATAACTAAAGTTTTCTACTTAAATCTTATCCCAATTGTGTCAGGATATTTAAAAAAACCTCAAGCATCTGCTTGCCACAAGAGGTCTGACAGGAGCCTATCAGTCGAAGGTCTCTGAGGATGGCAGGGCCTAAGCAGAAAAACAACACAAAAAAAGCCATGCCTTGCCCGGGGCTCGAATATAGGTCCCTTGAATCACTGGCCAAGCGTGATAACCATACTGGACGGCGTCGTCATGATATTATATGTTTGAAATGTTTTCAATGAAAAAGAAAAGTATGAAATCATTCTTGACTCTAAGCATGACTTTTCTGAGTTTTTCTGTTTGAAAATATCTTCATTTGAATATTACTACCATAGAGATTTGAAAGCATTTTATTTTTGATTGAAGTTCGAAGATGTTCTCAACTGTACCTAATAATATTTAAATTAAAAATTAAACATTAAAAGAGAAATGAACCAAATAAGAACTTAAAAAAAATATCTTCATTTGAATATTACTACCATAGAGATTTGAAAGCATTTTATTTTTGATCGAAGTTCGAAGATGTACTTAACTGTACGTAATAATATTTAAATTAAAAATTAAACATTAAAAAAGAAATGAACCAAATAAGAACTTAAAACTTCCCCAAAACAAAATAGTTTTATTGTAAAGTATAGATCATTTTAATGATCTCATAAACAGCTTTAAAAATCCAAAACGCTTTCCAATGATTGATTCAATTGTAAATTTTGAGAAAAAATGACTGATTTCTTACAAATCCACGATTCTTTATTTTTTCACATCCGGTACGTAATAGTTTGGAGTGAATAGTTTCACCTCTTTATCACCTTTACTTTATCGTTCCTTTTCAGTATTTTCCGTAGAGACGTCCCTGTAACCTTCTGAGTGTGTAATAGTCTCAATCTCCCACGGTCGCAAACAGGGATATTCAATTGGGCAACTCCAGTGCCTCAACTCAGAGAGAAAAGGCGGTGCTTTAGCAGTCTGGGGTGAAGCCCAAACAGTCAGCTAAGTCCCTGCCGCTCGTTTTGTGCAATAGACGAAGGTTTTTGTTGGATAGGTGGTCTTGAGTACAGATCAGGTTTGGGAGAAAAATTGGGGTCAGCGTTTCATTTCTCCTATGTATGTAATATATTTGTATTCGTGAAATGATTTGAAAGAAGAGTTATTTATATAATGCATATATAAAATATTTACTTTTTATGTGGCACAGATATTAAAATGAGAAGAAATAATAAGTATATTTTTTTATGCGCTAGTCCAAGAGATGTGTAGCTGAATACCTGAAAATTGCTAGTTGGTAAAGTGAAATTGATAACTCTTGGATAGTAACAATAATTTTTAACAAATTTACACAGATAGATAAATCTTTCATTCGGGATAGTTGTTCAATGTTTTGTTTTTTTATATAATCTGCTGCATAGGGAAATTTAATATTAATTTTTAGGTAAGTAAGCTACCTCGAATAGTCGAATGCAGAGAGATAAATTATAGGCTCCAAAAATATATACAACACTTCTCAATATTCTAATTACGAACAATATTTTTTGAGATGTTTACAATACCATATTAAAAAAAAAACTCTCCGGTTCGAAAATATTGGTATTGAAAACTTGAGATGTACGGTAATAATTACTTGAATCGGTGTGTTTTCAATTTCCCAGGCATTAAAGATTAGTCGGTTAACTTGTAGAGAGATTTTACAGTTTCACAACTAAGTATTGCTTTGAACCATTCCTTTATAACCTATCCTGTTTTGGTTAAAAAAAAACAAAAAAAATCAATAATCACCATTTTCGCCCAAATTCGTTTCCATGTTCTGCGATTATTATTATTCCGTACGGAAGGCAACATTAACAATCCCGTAGTTTCAGGATATCGTCACGCACTTTTGAACAAAGCGGGGAAGCATGGTCGATAAGAGTTGAAAGTAGCAATTCGAATAGTACGTGTTGGTTTTAAGGGAGATTCTCAACAGCTAACGAACCGACACAGTTTCCTGTTGGGTTGGGATTGTCAAACGGTTGGAAACAGGATGCGCATTGGACGGAAAACTGATGCGATGTTCCTGTTTCGAAAACAGCAGAAGAATGAGAGGAAGTAATGGATTCTGATGCTGATGCGATTCGTAAGTAATACGTAAATTCATTCATCAGTAGCAAACAGCAAAAGTAAAGCTTGAAACCGTATTTACTGTAAAAGAAATAGTGCAGTAAAAACACTGGCATGGCAGTGAGATGGGTTTACGTAGAATAAAGTTGTTAGGGGCAAAAAATTAAGGGGTAAATATTTTTAGGGAAGATATGAAATTAGACATTTCAAATTTTTTTCTCTCTCTCTCTCTCAAGAACCTATACGGGATCCTTCGACGAAGCAATGATTAGGTTGACTAAAATGTATTCTTATTCGTACATTGCAGTCCCCCGACAAATTTATAGGGGACAACTTGAGAGAGAGAGAGATATGGGGAGGGAGACATTGGCGTACCCAGAAAGTTCTAATGGGAAAGTGGGTTGAAATGTTTAAATGTAATGGCGGGTATGTGCTCCACTTCCATCTGTCTCCTAAGAGTTGTCCAGTGGATCCCCTTCCTGCAACCTATGAACTCTTTGGGTCCTTGTAACATGGCCATTTTGTGTGTGTGTTGGAGAGGAGGAGCTCTGATTCTACCGGACTATATATAAGAAAATATACTGTATATTAATTAGGTCTTCACTAGTGTAGGTGTGGGTTATAATTCCACACTCCTTTGGCTACACCACTGAGGAGAACAACTGTAACCGTGAATGTATTTTCTATGTTAACATGCAGGGTTTTATAAAGGAATAGAAATATAGACTAAACTTAGGCCTTAAACAATTTGGTCTTCTCAAAAGTTTCATATCGCAGTGAAATCTTATTTTTCTGGATATGACATGAGACGTAATGCTTCGGCCTCTTATGTGTTAGTTGATCGAGAATGATGATGATGTAAGGCGAAGAAATTATAAATCATCTTTAGGCAGCAGTTTGTGTATGGAGAGAGGGCGATTATTTTGCCCGAAAAGAATTTTAAATTTGATTTGAAGGAGACTTCATTTGACTTCATGGGTAATATAGCAACTGATGCCTAGGACAGACATAAGCATCATCGAAAGAAATTTGAGAAGCTATTATCATACTTCTCGTAGCAAAAATTCCAGTTTAACAATTTCAGATACCATTCTTCAATGTATCCGAGATCTTCAATGTATGTCTAGTGACTTTTTTCCGTAAAAAGCTTATTTTCAAAGTTAGGTAGATTTGAAAGTGGTTATTCGTTCACTTAACATGAAAGTGTTCAGACACTTTTTGCAATATAGCGTATAATACAGTTTTTGATAAGAAATTGTAAATTGTTTTGCAACATCTGAAAGAAGACAACTTGTTTTTTGGTGGTTCATATGTTGCCGGGAAGCTTACCGACTGACAAAGGTAGGCTTAGCAGGGTTGATATTAACTTTGGATTCTATTTTTTCCGAACTGTTAAAATCTTGATCCATATCACAAATGTTCTTTTATTTGATACAACAAACATAAACGAAGATATGACATGTATGACAAGTAACTGCTGAGTTAGATTTATTGCTTGCAGTCTGTTGTTGGTATGTAGACAACTGAGAGAACAGATCTCAAATTTTTTTTTCTAAATAAACTTCCAGTTCACAACAGGTCTTTTATATGACAGAATAGATATAGATGAAAGTTGTACCTAGTTGAAAAGTTTTGAGTGGGTTAAAAGGTGTTGTAGATTAAAGACATCATTTTCTCTATGTTCTTATAATATATTAATAGTAATATAAGTAATATAATATAATTATAAGTTCGCAAGTTGTAATGATTAAAACAACGTATTTCAGAATTACATATTGCTGAAATAAAGTTCCAGGTCACTGAGGGGCTTTTTTGTGTCCTCGGATACAAGCCGCCGTAGAAAAAAAAAATAAAGGAGGTGGGGCAAGCGACGCACTCCAGCCGGAAAAAAGTAAAGGGGGAGGGCAATAGCTGGATTTCCATTTCAGTATAATATTTTCCCTTCCGGTTTACAGGTCTTTAAAACTTTTCTTGAAAAATGCATGAAACATGTAGAAGGTCGGTTATTTTTTTCGTATCCCATCACTTTACTAGAATTTTCGAAGGGGGAAAGGCATGATCCCTTCTTACCCACCCACCTTAGATCTGACCCTACTTGGAAATAATAATAATTGGAAATATTTATAATAATTGATTAACTGAGTTGGAGATTATAGATAAGAATGTAGCACATTTCAGTTGTAGAGTAAGTCTGTCATTTTCGAGGTGTTTTTTGTGTTCTAGTGTGGAAGGTTGGGTTCGGTTGTTTTACCTCTGAGCGGCACTTTTTTGCACACCATGGGCTAAATGGCCAGGCCACAAGGACCCCGAAGGTTCAGAGAAGGTTGGGGGAGGGGATCCACTGGAACAGCTGTTGGGAGACATATGGTAGCCCCCGTCTAGGCCATCCAGCGTGTTCTTTAACGTGCACAGGGTATGGCTCTCCCGCACACGGGGCCACGGCTTAACGTCCCATCCGACGGACGGCGGCCTTTTCAAGCCCATCGGTGTCCCCTATTGACCGTGGGCAAACGTGGAATTTTGCGGAGATAAATCTCAACGCTGACCCAGCTGGGACTCGAACCTGGGAACTACAGATTACGAGCCTGGCGCGCTACCGACTGAGCCACCCCCGCCCCCTAGTGTGGAAGGTTTAGGCATTATAATTCATATTTTCTGAGGTGTTATAATAAGTTTCCAGTTGACAGAAGTTTCATTAGAAGTTGAGCCACATGAACTGTCCTTTAATCGCTTTCTAGGGTTTAAAATGAATAGTTCCGTGAGCTTTTTCAAGGATCGAAATTCTTGCTATACGCAGATTTCTATACTTTTTTCCAAGTAGGTGATTGATTCACTGCAGTAATAATTTCTTTTGGGTCTGCAAGTTGGTAGAAGCATTTGGTATGTGCGTTTCTGTATATTCTGTGTTTTTGTTAAAATAATTTTTTTTTCCTTTGCTCAGTCAAGTGTATGATTTTGATAATTGATTACTAAACTGTAGTCCGTTAGCATATGATTTACATACGCTAACCCCTCAATATATATATACTTTATTGAAAAAGAAAATACAGTATGATAAAAAATATAAGTGATGAAAATTATCACGGCCACACTCATAATTTCCAATATTTTGCATTGTGGTTATTGGGGACGTACTGCTGGAGATCCAGAAAAATTTGACAGTGGGTGGGAACGCAAATAAAACGTCACAGTCACATTAAATTGTTCAGTATTACGAATGATAGGAATAAATGAATCTGAATAAGTAATTTAATCAATATTTACAGAAGAGGTACATTCGCTCAAAAAGATATCCGAACACCATGGTTGATTACAGAATTCAGAAAAAAATATCTGGCAACGATTTTTTTAGAAATAAGTGATCTGGCAACATTCGTGTACTATACAGGATGGTTGCCAGATCACTATTTCTAAAAGAAATCGTTACCAGATATTTTTTCTGAATTATGTAATCAACCATAGAGTTCGGATACTTTTTTGAGCGACTGTACATGCCCGGATGCCATACCCCTGGATCCGTCCGTTATTTTAGGAAGTATGTGAATCTCCCATGGCCGAGCGGTACTGGGTTTGGCTACTGATCAAAGGGACCTGAGTTCAAACCCCGGGTAAAAGCATGGTAGTTTGTTTTTCAGCTGAGATCTCGCCTTCCTCACAGATCTTCATGACGCATAAATTGACGGTATCCTGTCAGACCTCTGTGGTAAGAGCTGCTCCGATATATAGCAAATGCAGTATATGGTCATATTTAAAGCAATTTTTATTAACATTTCAAATTTTAACCATAATCTGTTCATCCACCTTAACCTCACTTGTTTTGTTTTTAACAAATTTAAAGTAGAATGGCCATCAGGTGGTAAAGATATTTCATTTACATTTTAGGAGGACAATTCAAACGCAATAAATTTTCTAGATGATTGAATTGTTGGTTTCTTGCACTTGATAAAAACTTTGGGTATTACATTGATGGATTGATTAATGGTTGGATAAAGGTATTTTGTTATAAAGATTTCTTTTCTTCGCGATTTTTATTTCGCTCTAGTCTGGGAGGTTGCCAATATTTCAGTATCTGGAGATGCCAAAATACCTTTTTACGGAAATGGTTTTCCTACTGTCTGTGTACTGTATTTGTGGTATCTAAGTTTGTTTACTGACGAAGAGATTCTTTTGCATTTCTTCTACCCGAACAATACTTTGTTAGCTGCTCGAGTGATAAATGGTTTGAGAGGTAATTCAGCGCGATTAATATTGAACGTTTCATACAGACCATTTTGTAGCTAAGCTCTCAATACTGTTTAAATATAATGCCATTGAGTATAGAGAAAAATTGTCTTGAACCAGGTGAGATCGGAACCCGCGATCTGAGACATGTCAGCTGCTCTGACTGCTGAACTATCTGCCGCTGATCAATATCATCTGTATTGCTCATGTCATAAGCTATACACCATATAAGTCGCTGTCTTTGAATGCAAAGGGATACTTGATCCTTCACAGTCATTCCAAACACGTTGCACTTTTTCTTCTACACCCATTGTAATCATGGTACTAAAATCGCCTTATAGTGGTTAAATGCTTATTAAATCAATGATGTGCTGTGGATTATTTGCAGTAACAGTTTTGTAGCGTTCATAATGTATAGTGTTTTGTACATATACCCGCCAATCTTCTATTCGTTTTAAACGAAATAGCATCTTGTTTCTAAACGAGTTAGTTGGCTCAGTCAGTGCACACTAGACTCGCAATCCGATGCTCCCAGGTTCGAATCCCGACTTGGCCCGTACTGAGATTTGTTTCCCTAAATTCATCTTATCCTAGATGAGAAAGGGGCCCATCTCTCAGTTTGGGAAGGCTGCAGTTCGTCTGTTAGGACTTTAAGCTATGGCCCCTTGTGCAGAAGTTATCCTGTGCATGTTAAAGAAACGCTGGACGGACTTAATAGAAGATCCCCTCATCTGTCTCTTTGCAGCTTTCCCTTGGGACTTTTACCCAATTCTTTTTGAGGTGTTTGTAACTTGATAATTTATCCCATTGTGTATATAATAAGTGCCACTCAAAAGTAAAATAATTCAACAAAATCTAACCGAAGCAAGATAATGACAAACAGCAGTAATGAATCAATCATCATCAGTCGGAATTCGAACCTGCGAACATTGTTTAGAGTCTAAGAGTGATTGAAAGTATTCTGTTTCTTTTTAATTGGCAGTGTCTGAAAAAGAACCATGATCGCTGCGTGTAAGTAGATGATTTCTGAAGCAAAAATACTCCAAGAAATTGGGGAACGATTTTAATCGGGGGACAATTATTGTGTACCTTCTATCTATTTCAGTGCATTTTAAGAAGTAGTGTTTTATTTTAAAACTGAATTTTTACCTCATTGATTGGTATACGCTGCTAAAATAGAAGGAAGATTATCCAAATTTTAGAGTCGGGCTATTTCTCCCTCCGATAATTGGTTTGTTCACTAATCCCTAATTAAGTAGATTATTAGCCAATATACAGCATCATTAAAAAATAAATGAGATGTAGTAGCATAAATCAGAGTTCTGGCAGAGTAAAAGGGGCTCGAGAATTCTATGAAAATACATGGGAAAATTTCCGGGGGGTGAGGTAAAAAGTATGTTTCTTGTGTTTTTTTTCTGAAAATATGTGTGAAAATTAGAAAAAAACGGGGTTGTTTTTCCCATGGATTTTCATAGAATTCTCGAGCCACTTTTACTGTGCCAAAACTCTCATTTATGCTACTACTATGAGAAGCCAATATTAGCGGAAGTGTAGTAGAAAGTTAACCCTATAAATCCCAAAGTATTAACCTTAAGATTTAGTAATGCCTTTTCCTAAGCTTAAGTTGACGTTTGACCAATGTGGACTTTTATGCCGAGTTCGAGAGGTGGAAAAATTGTTCTGCTTGAAATTCTATGTCGACTTGTACGTCGACATAGTATGTACAATGATTACCATACACGTATGGTAATCAATAAAAAGTAATAGCCTGAAAATTAATCACCATATTGTTGAAGAGCAACTGTTTTTCTTTTTTTTCACCCTAATAAATATCCACATGCATTCCCTTTATCAACTACACAACGACGAGTCGCCAATCGAACACAAGAAATTGGTTGAAACAATCTGCAGCAATAGTTTATGGGGATGACTGCTTCATGATTATTGTGTTTTACGTAATCACTTAGAAATAGATCATAAGTTTCTGTTTATATGGTAAGCATGGGGGGGGGGGGCTGTAAAATGTTCATCTGTTCCAATACAGCGGCAAGAAAATACTTCGTCCCAAAACTAGCAGATGATTAAATCTGAATGCCACTGGGTTCTATCTCTTTGGGGGGGGGGGAAACATGTTAGTGTAGAACAAAATCTCACTTTTGTTTACTTTTGTAAACAACAGCACACTGATAATATAAATATTTTATCAACTAGTAATTTTTATCTTGCAAAGTTTGGTTTCGGAATCCTTATATATATATATACAGTTACTGGATAGAAAAATAGAAACACTTCCATGTTATCTCAATAGAAAATTACATTAAGAACTCAATAACTTTTTCAACATGATGTTTAAAAAAATATATATCTAAGATTAAAGATCTCAATGAAATCTATCTAAATCTTCATTTTAAACAACATTTTTTCAGTATTCAAAGAGTTATGAACATGGGAATACTTAAGAGGCTACAAAAAATTGACCCTGAAATTTAATTAAATCCAAGAATCAATTGATCTTAGAGCTAAAATCGATGGATCCAAGTGATCAGTACCGTGTCCAATGCACCTGGTACTCTACTAGAGTTAACAGTGGTCTTTGATCTCTTAACATATTTAATTAAGTTTTGAGGTCAATGACTTTTGCCTGTTAAATATTCCAGTGTTCAAAACTCTTTGAATATTGAACAACTACAGTTTAATATCGAGATTTAGATAGAACTGACTGAGTTCTTAAATTTATCCTTAGATGTATTTTTTTAAATTAAAAACGTATTGTAGAAGTTATTGAGCTCTTAATGTGATTTTCTATTGAGATAACATGGAAAAGTTTCCATTTTTCTGTGTAGCACCTGTATATAAAAGTAGATTTTTTATTTTTGCTGTCGCAATTTATTAAGCAATAGAGTTTACAAAAGGGACAGAAATGAATGCTTGAAGAAAACCACTAAAATGAAACAAAGGGGACATGAAAAGAAGAATAGAAAGCCGGAGTTTACGTTCACTTTAATATATCACATGTAGTCTTATAATCCATCTCTGTGGTGGAAGAGATTCATTCAAGGACACCAAGGATTTCCATGGCAACCAAACACAAACAACCTTCTCAGTCTACGAAGAAGGCTTCCCCCCCCCCCTCCTCCATTTTTTTCTTTCTTTCTTCTTTTCCAAGTGTTTTTATTTCCGGTAATTAAAGCACGAGCCGAAGTTAGTGTAATTACCTCTTCTTAATCCCAATGTCGACTTCTGTAATTTACTTTTACGACGTCTTCTCCGTGGCACATCTGAGCTCTCATTTCAGCTCAAGTATCTCGCTCCTCTCGAGATGGAGCAGGAGGATGGAAAATTGTTCTCCGTCTCCACTCTTCACAAAAGAAATTTAGAAAAAGAAGTTGTATATATATATTCATCCAACGCTCTGCCCAGCCTTTAACTAACCGTTTGTTTTAAGAGCTTATCTCTGAGTCAAAGACCTCAAGCTAAAACTAACTAGGCTTTGCAAAGTTTTTTTTTTGCTCTTTTTTCAGCTCTCACTTGTTATAAGTCACGCCTTCCAAGAAAAAGTCTGAACATAACGGTTCTGGTCGATGCGAGATGGCGCAGTCGGTAGCATGCTAAGCTCGTAACCTGGGGAAATTAGAAAGTGTGAAAAAACACATTCGCTTTCTCCATGACTCGAGAGTTTCTGGTAACACGCCAATTGTTTTCTGCACTTGAGTTAAGAGAGCATCGCATTAGCTTGCACAGAGAGGTCATATGCTGTAGGATTCATGATGAAAGGGATGCCACGATACACATTGCACCGTTAAACCGGTCAAGGTAATGCGTTTGTATAATAACCAAATAGGAAACTTCTGGTAATTAGGAAAGTGCGAAAAAATCCAACACTCCGCCTTCCGAACTCGGGATCTGCTGGTTATACGTCATTTGCTCTACTAGTAGAGATAAAGAGGGGTAGCACCTGTTTAACGAGGGTTATGGTGGTTAATAATGCTCTCTTGACGCTCTACCATCTAGTTCGAAGTGTGGAGAATCACCCATGCGTTATTTATACAGATGTTGAATTAAACTTCAAAACCTCATATCAAGTATTATACGGAGGAAAGGAAAGGAAAGGCTGATATACATTCCCACCCCGTCTTAAGTTGTCCGTGATCATTACCCAATTTCGTTTTAATAAAATCATATCATAAAATTCTGGGCACTAGAGTCCAATGATATTCCACTCTTCCCCGCTGGAATCTTACCCTATATTACGCTGTTATTTCTAAATCTAAATCTTAATTTGAACTATACAGTTAAGAATCACTCTTAACAATAAAATTAACATTTATTGAAATTCTGTCCCTCAAATACTTTCACATTATTCTTACAATTAACATGACTCTATTATCAACATGATGCTATGTACAATCAACCTACGTAGACAAACGTTGGAGTGGAGACAGACATGTGATATTTGATTACTAAGGTATTAGACTTTGCAGCTCACAATCAGCACTCGTGGCCTGAACTCCCCCTCCCCCGTATAACACTGGTACTGCAGCGACCAGGATTTCTAACTTCAGTGAATCGAACTTGGAATAAGATAAGAACTATATCATATTTGAAAAATTGCATAGAATTTGGAATGTCAGGAAATTTGACTGGCCCTTTAGCAATATTGTCACATTTTATATAGCATTGCATTTTACCCTACATATTTCACAGGCATGAGTTTATCGTGTGGTGTTTATTTGAATAATTGTGAAAATTAGTTTTGGTTTCGGAGTGTTATGCATGTGTTCAACACAGTATTAAACTGAATTTTCTGTTGATCATTTTTGTATATGAGTAATGTTAAATTTTGTTTGCTATAAACTCTTGCAGCATGATAACTAAAGAACTTTCACTGAATTATCGGGGCTGCTGTAGCATAAAAATGCTGGGTTAGATGCTCTCTTCTAATTAAGCTACTGGGCAGTTGCATTAGTAAGATTTCTCAGAGTGAAGTGATGAATAGATTGGAAGTATTTTACATTAATAAGATTAGAGATAATAGAGGTCTTACTAGATATTTTGCTAACTGCCAAGTCGTTAGACCATGAAATGTTAGATGCGAGTCTACGCCAGCAAGTGTTATCGTAACATGCAGCCCCGAGTATTCAGTGAAAGTTCTTTAGTTATCATGCTCCGAGAGTTTCCTAATGTTAAATTATTTTTGTTTTCAAGAAGGAAAAAAGTTTGTTTTAATGATATTGCTTCAATTAAATTTTAAAAGTTAATATCCGCCATTCTGAAGGTATGCTTAAGGTGAAGTGCAGAGCTTATTATGTTGGAAAACTATTGATGATTTCTTAAATATTCTAAGGCAGTGGTTCTCAACCTTTTATGCTTCACGTACCTCCTGGATATATGTAATGTAACTGGCGTACCCCTTATATAGATAAATAAAACTATATTTGTACTATAATAATGCCAACTTAACGACTTTGTTATTAGATCTAGCGACCTTTGAGCTCTCACGGCGCACCCCACTTTGAGAACCCCTGCTTTAAGGAGTTAAATGGTTCATTGTTAAAAGATATCAGGTTCAGAAATGTATTGTGGTGGAATTTGTAGTGAAATTTTACCCAAAAGCGATCACTACCCGGTAGCTTAATAGAAGAGAGCATCTGACCCAAAATCAGCAGGTGTAGGGTTCGGATCCCACCTGAACAAATCAGCTTTTTGTTTCATTATAATGCTAACGTGTCCAAATTTTTAATAATATTACAGATAACATAATAGATAATTTTAAGAGTTGAGTTATTTTTATGTGTGATTTTGATTTAGAGTAAAGTTAGGGGAGCCATTTAGTTGAGATATAGAGAAAGTTTTATGAAAGAGAAGGTTTTATCAGATATTGAATAAGGTGGTTTTGTGTTAATCTGATAATGGATAAGAGTATATTTTAGTGAAATTGATAGGATTATAGTTGATAAGAGTGTACTGCGTAGATTGGTTATTATTTACATATCGTTTCTATTGCAGTTTAAAAATTCGAAATGGCACATAGAATGTTTCATACGTCCACCCACGACTCAGATATGTATCGTCAACGTAAAAATTTTAGGAACCCTTTTAGGAGTATTAGACATCGACAGAAGGAATGTTTCAAGTTAGGATATTTTGGCCATTTTATCAGAGACTGCCTCTCTAGTTTGAATTTGAATTCAAAACATTTGAGCTACATCAACCCCGATAGTTACACAAAACTGTGCACTATTATTTAGTTAATTAGAGTGCAAGTTAAATTTCCCAGTTCTGTTGTGTTCTTACTTCTAAATGACTGTGTATCGATAAGAGACTTACACAGATTACTTCCCTTCCCCGAGTTAATGTCAATATTGTTAAGGCTTTAGGAAAGGATCAGAATCAGTTAAAACAATACCTCCTATAACGCACAAGCCTACCAACCTGTTTTTGACGTCACACACTGGCTATCGCTTCGTCTACTGGTTATTGCCGCATATCGTTTCATTTGAATGAAGTTGAAAGCGAAATTATTGCCGATGGTTTAAAATGACCCAATTTTTAACGCAGATGCAATTTATCAATCTTTGAATAAAAATAATTCCTTGACAAAATGTAAAAAACGGAAAATATATCTGCCGAATTTTGCACTAAAGAAAAACGAAATAGTTTAAATTCAATCGCTGTATCCTTTCTGATAACAATTTCAAAAAACAAGAAGGAACTTTTGGAATATTATGATGGAGATAGTAGTTATTCAAAATTCCTCTTGTAATAACATTCTTTCACTGAAAACAAATAAATAAAATCTGAGTTAAAAATAATGCATCTTTCACGATTTCAAACAAGCCAAAACTAGAATAATGTGAAAATTATCAACTATTGCAAGTTTAAGTAATAGTTCATAAACATTTACGTAAAAAATATTCAGCGCTATTAGCTACTATACCTGGAAATGAAATATATAAAACTAGTAAAATGAATGATTAATTTATAACATATATGCTAAATCACATTGAAGAAATATAGATAAAGCTTTTAAAGGTGAAGATGTGAATATTAAAAAATACAAAATATTTAGAACTAAATCATGATATGATATATACTAAACCAATTGAAGAAATGCATAAATCTCCTAGAGGGTTAGGGAAAAATCATTGAGAATTGTGCAAAACTAGGAGTAAATAAATTAATTCATATGTAATAAACCAACTGAAGAAATACATAAATCTCCCAAAGAGAAGTGGAAAATATTAAATATTGCGCAAAATTGGGAGTGATTCAATTAATTTACATATAATAAACCTAATCCAGAAATGCATAAAGCTTCTAAAAATGAAGAAATATTCGCATAAAATTAGCCTGAGTGATTTAATGAAATCATATACTAATTCAAATGAAGAAATGTTTAAACTCCTAAAGTTGAAGGGAAACAAATATAAAGGAAATAGAAAATTAACAGAAGGTAATGATTAAGTCATATTATGCATATATATATATATTCAAATAACTTTAAAATACACATTAACTTTTCTATGAGTGATGGAAATAAAAGTTAGTAAATAGAACACAAAATGAGCTAATTAAGTGATAAATTTTTATCATATACTTTGAATTAGATGAAGAAATATATGTGCTTTCCTAGAAATGAGAAATGGTTCATTATACATATATGATAGAAAGTGGACAAAATTAGTGATTCAATTAAATCATATGAACAAATTAATTGTTGATATATCAAGAAAACATAACACAAAAGCTGAAGAGTATAGCGATTCAGATAAATGGTATACACTAATACATAGACTACCAGATATGTCAATAAACACGAATAAAAGATACCTTAAAATGGTGATTCAGATAAATAATGTGGACTATGATGTCCCTCCCTAATTTAAAAAAGTACATAATATCTAAAGATGCGTAAGAGTACTGATTTAGATTAAGTGTATGTATTAAATTAATTAATGAAAAATTATATATATATATAACTTTCTGGAAGTGATAAAATGTCATTAAAGTAATAAACATATGCATCAAAATGAAGTGATAGCATATATTCAAGAAATAAATGTTGGAAACAGTGATACATATATATGGTAGACATTAAACTAAGTAATGACACAGATTACTACTTATTTCAATAAACAAGCAAATAATCGATCAAAATTAGCGATTCCAATAAATCGTGAAACTTTGAGGACTTGTACACAAATATAGTCTTCCCTAGTTTAAAAACAAATTAACATCTAAAGATGATCAAGATGAAGTTTATGCATTAAATTAAGCAATACAACCTATGTATACATTTCTGAAAAAGAAATATGCTATTATTAACATATACATCAAAATGAAGTGATAACATACCCAATATAAATGCAGAAAATAAATGTTAAAGAATAGTAGTTGAAATATATTGTGAACACTAAATCAATTAATGACACACATGCACATAGACTTCTAAGTATGCAAATAAGCAAAGAATTTAGTACAGTGATTCAGATAAATCGCATAGAGTAAGTGATAATAGGGAAATATCACATAACAGCTTACTCTTGGAAAAAGATAGTATAAGAGGCAAAGAATCTGCCTAAATTTCCTATCAAAAACGAAATGAAAGGATAATTTTAAATTCACAATCAATATAAAAAAAATATTTAGCCAACTTAAGACGGGGTGGAAATGTACAGAAGACATCCCTTTCACCCCCCCCCCCCCGTATAACACAGTATTAATATACCTTATGCTATTCAGATGCATAGCATCAGAGCACTGGATGGAAATAACCTTATACTCCATAGGTGTATAAGAAGGAATAAATCTCATTAACAGTGAGAGTCATTTTGTAGTAATTAGGCAAGTGTGGAGACATTTGAGTTCGGAAGGCGGAGTGATTGATTTTGCTCACTATTGCCTAATTACTACAAATGAATGTCACTGTTAGTGAGCTTTATTCCTTCCTATGGAAATTCTAACTAGTAGATCGTGGAACAATAGATCACTGAGATTTAGATTTCTTTTTTGCAAATATATCAGTTTCGAAGACCACTGAGTGTTATTAATGTCTAACTCAGCGGTTCCCAAACTTTTTCGAGTTGCGACCTAATTTTATAGAGGCAAAGTGACCCGCGACCCCGATACATTAAAAATAGGCTTTTTAATAGGGTAAATGAAAACACATCGAAAATAGATTTTTCAGTATAATATAATTCAAAATTACGACATATTTAATGCGATGATTGAAATTGTAACTCATTAACAAGCTTAAAAATTCGCGGTTGAGTTTTCGTTAATGCCAACCTCATGTCATTCTCTACATTTATTCCGTTTATTCTTTATTCCCGCTTTCCGTAGAGCCAATCACCGAACTGCGCATCAACCTGGACCTCACAATAAACTAACCCGACGAACGAAAGATCGTTACACGTTTACGCAAACAAATCTCTGTGCAGGACGCGATGACGTGATTTCTTGTTTTCCCATTTTAAAATTTTCATAGCTCACCACTGCCTGGCGACCCCACAGAAAACCCTTCGCGACCCCAAATGGCCTTCGCGACCCCAAATGGGGTCGCGAAGGTTGCGAAGCAAGCAATATGACTGATGGAAGAACAAAGACATGTCTTTTCTATTTTCCGTTTTTATTCCTTCATTTTTTCCACTGTAGAGCTGTTAGGAGACAGATCCTAACTTCCCGTCAAGGCCATCCAGCTTGTTTTGTAATATGCACAGGTTACGGCTCTCTTTCACAACGAACTACGACTTAAAGTTCCATCTAACGGACGGTTAAACCTACTAATAATGTTGTTTACCATTTTCAGACCAAGATACTACAAAGTTTTTGATATTTAAAAATCTGAAAGCGTTTTGTTGTTTTCGGTCTATTTATAAATTAGTTTAGGAAAATAATTTACCATAAATAATTGACCAAGTTGACACAAGTCATCACAATACAAAAGTAGACTCACGAAATAATAAACCTTTTCTCCTCTTATAGAGAGACGAAGAGATATGTCAAGTATTGAGAATTCTGCCAATGCATGGTGCTTGGGAGTATTTGACGATGAGCAGATCAGAGTCAATGATTCGAGCAGTTGCACAACCGTACGTTCAGCATAGATATCACTTATGATTTCGTAGGTTTAACGACAGAGAACCACGCAACAGCGATATCTGGTATATATCACTGTCGCTATCATTAGAACGGGAAAACAATGTCAAAACGGCAAGCAGTGAATGATGAACAGCAAATAAAAAATTCTGTTGCTCCACTGCATCGCACTGGCTTATGGTAACAGGGGTTACAATTAGGAATAACAGTTAAAAATTACAGTTTTGCTTCTAATTGCAATAAAAAAATTCATAAATAAAAAATAAAAATATAAAGTAAAAATAAAATAAATGATTTTAATTTATTTAACCAATTTCTAGAAATTAAAATTAATAAGCATTGTTCAGTTTTTGATTGTTTTTTCAAAGATTCTCTTTCGTTATGAATCGTTCTATGAGTTTAAAAAGATATCAGTAAAGAGGTTTAGTATCTACGAATTATTTCTGGTATTTCTCGTTCCAAATAAGATTTTGATATCGAATATTTATTTCAAATTTGTGATTTATAGTATATTTTAGACAGTCGGTGTGTTTTCGTGTGTCTGATAAGTAAAGAATTAGTCTTAAATATTGAGCTAGGACTACTGAAATTGATATACAGCTTCCTTTTATCATAATCTGAAAGAAGGAAAAGGTTAGGCTCCCCAAACATGCTTCTCTCTATCCTGAGAAACAATTGTCCCGTTTCCACTTATCAAAACTTAAAGCAAATAAAATGTTACATTCCAACTCTACCTCTTACTCAAGAGGGATAAAAAGGAGGGAATACATAAACAATACCGCAAATAACGCGTTATATTGAGCTAAGGGACCTGGGTTCGAGCTCCTCCGGGTAAGACATGGATGTAGTAATGTTTTTCTACTGTGGTCCCGCCATCCTCTCAGACCTTCTATTGTGACGTATAAACTGGCAGGCTCCTGTCAGACCTCTGTGGCAAGCAGCTGCTTGAGGGGGTATTTATTTTATTTATTTATATCCCAAATGGGAAGTTTATGATGTGGGTACTATGGGCTATCTCAAATTGTGTTATCTCTGTTTTGAACCCCGCCCTCCCCACCAAAGAAGTAAGTAGATAAATTTCTAAGGGACGGTGGGGGGTGATTATAACGAGTTGTATATATAGTGAAAGGTTTAGACATGGGGTGTGTTATGTTACGTTTATTTTAGAGTTTAACTAGAATTGAGTTAAGGACCGAAACAACAACGGGTATAATGGTAATCATCCTATACTGTGAAACTTAAAAAATAATGTTTTCAGGCATGTATTTCTGTGTTTATACCGTACGACAGTGTCAGAATGTTTTTTACTTCTACCAGTAATTAACGAAAAATTTGAGTCCGAACTAACAATATAAGACATTTGATAAATTTTGTGCAATTTTTTCAGCGATGCGTGAGTGAATCTGTATATATTAGGCAATTCAAACTTGCTGGAATGAGAGTATTTTTATTAGTAAATATACATATATATATATATAAGCGGATGGAGGAGGAGCTTGGGGACATCCATGCTCCCCCCTTTTCTGAGAATGCTACAAAGTATAATAGACGCAAAAAATTCTAAAACTTGTGTATATTATATGCATTTTTCAAAATTTTTTAAAGACTTCTAAAAACGGAGGAGTAAATGTTTTACTGTAATGGAATTTCTGTCTCTTGGCTACCCCCTTTCATTTTTTCGAGATCTATCGATTAACATGTTTTCTTTTTTGACACTCCATGTTTTTTTTTTCTTTTTCTAGATTCTCGGCTTGTGTACATATATATGTGGGTTGACAGCCCCAAGTGAATAGATTCACAGGATATGTTTATCAGCTGGTGGATAATCCTGAGCAGAGGTCATCGCAGGCACCTGAACTATTTGCTTCTACTCGCATCGTCAAATTCTACATTGGAGGAAGTTTTCCAGTGTAGATGGTTTCAGTCTTTAGTGGTGGGGGAACGGGTCATTGCCCCATGCCTGCGATTAGGGGGCTGTTTGATATTGTCTGCATTCCCTCTCTCAATAAACATAGTTTCTTTAAACATCCCATTAACCATTTTCTCTCCATAGGTAGTTGGAATGTGAGGACACTGCACAGAGCTTTTTCTCTTGATGTCCTCACACAAGAATTCCACCATAATATTTTAGATATTCTCGGCTTGCAAGAGACCAGATGGACAGATAAAGGTCAGATTCTTAAAAATAATCTTAAATTTCTCTTTTCAGGGAGGGACGACAATAAGCATCATCAAGGCGTGGGTCTGCTTCTCAGCAGACACGCTAGTGATGCTCTTCTAGGATATGAGTGCATTAATTAAAGGTTTCTTACAGCAAAATTTCAGACAAGCGTTAAAGACTTGAATATTATCTGCTGTTATGCCCCCACTGAGGATGCCGATGAGATTGAGAAGGATAGGTTTTACGGACAACTTCATGATATTTTGAACTCTGTCAAGAAAGGAGATATTAACCTTGTTCTAGATGACTTCAATGCCAAAGTTGGTACTGACTCTGACCTTTGGGGAGGGGTGATAGGCCATTTTGGTATTGGTAGCTGCAATGGCAATGGGCAACGTCTCCTACAGGTAAGTAAACTCAGTGGTTTCAGAATAACTAACACTTATTACAAACACCGCGACATACATAAGTACACTTGGGTTTCACCTGATGGAGTGCATAAGAATATGATTGATTATATATTAATTAACAACAAAAGGGCCAGTTCTGTTAGGAATACCAGGTCATATAGGGGAGCTGAAATTGGATCTGACCATTATCTTGTTTAAAGTGTCTTGCAACTTAAACTTAAAAAATGTTGTGCTAGGGTTAAAAATATTACCTTTAATACTGAAGTTCTGAAAGACCCTGTTATAGCTAAAGCTTACCATGATAGGTTACTTAGTCATTATGACAGTCATGGTTTGGTTACTACTGAAGTTGAGGAAGAATGGGACCGTTTTAAACAGGCTTTTATGGAAACTAACAGTACTCGTTTGGGAAAAAAGGAGCAGAGGAGACAGAATTATTTAAGTGATAAGGCACTTGAGCTTATTTCAGAAAGAAAGAACTGCAGGAATCTCCTTAATCAATACCCTACTATAGTCCTATTAGAAAGCATCACAGAGAGCTTAATAAACGTGTAAAGGATCAGTTAGCTGCTGATAAGAATCTTTGGCTTGATGGTTTGGCTGACAAAGCCGAGGAAGCAGTTAAACAGCACAACAGCAGAGAGCTGTATATATAGTTAATGTTTTGTGTAATAGAAAACGGACATGTATGCAGGAATTAAAAGGATAAACAAGGTAAGGTTGTTGAAGGCGAGGATTCTGTCATGGCTAGGTGGGTTGAGCATTTCAGTGAAGTTCTAAACAGTGTGGTTAGTTCTACTCGCATTGTAATGATGATTGATGCCCTACTGACTTTAATGTTAGCCCTATAGCACAATCTGAAGTTATTTTGGCAATTTCTAAACTTAAACTTCCTAAATCCCCAGGGGTAGATGAAATTGCTACAGAAATGATTAGAGCTGGAATGTTTCGGTTACCACATGGATAACAGAAATTTTGAATATCTTTTATGATAAAGGCATGGTTCCTAAGTATTTTACCAGAGCTATTATCCCTATTTTCAAAAAAGGTGATCGCAGTTCTTGTGATAACTATAGGGGTATCAGCCTACTCTCTGCTCCAGGTAAAGTTCTTTCCATGATTGTGCTTAATAGAATTAAGAATCTGGTTGAGAGTCAATTGCGTGATGAGCAAAGTGGATTCAGAAGTAGTAGGTGATGTGTGCATCAGATATTTTCACTTAGGCAGATTCTTGAGAAATGTTAGAGTTTCAGAAACCTTTGGTTGCTAGCTTTGTTGATTTCAAAAATCTTTCGACTCTGTTGATCGTCATAATTTGTGGTTGATTGTGAAATCATATGGTAAACCAGACAAGTTAGTTAACATAATGAAAGCTCTGTATAATAACACTGAGTCGTGTGTGAGAGTTGGTAAGTCTTGTAGCAATTGGTTTAGCATTACTTCTGGTGTTCAGCAAGGGTGCATTTTGTCTCCTTTTCTCTTTAGTTTGGTTATTGATATGTTATGCGAAATTCACTTCAAGCGAAAGATTTTGGCCTTAAATGGACTGGAGATACGAAAATTTCCGATTTAGATTATGCTGATGATTTAATCCTTTCAACAAATGACGTTGATGAGATGAACTCTTTCATTCGAGCTGTTGATGAGACTGGTAGTAGAGTAGGTTTGGTTATAAACAGAGGGAAAACTAAAGTGATGAAAATTGGTCAGCAGGTTGTGATTCAGTTAATCTGAATGGTTGCAATCTTGAACAGGTGTCACATTTTAATTATCTTGGGAGCTATGTAATAGATGCTGGTGATGTGAGGCATGAGATTAACAGACGGATAAGGATTGCTCCCGGGACTTTTAAGAATCTATGGAGAGTGTGGAGAAATAGACGTATACACCTAAAGACTAAAATTAGAATGTATAATAGTTTGGTTCTTTCTAGGGTTAGTTATGGTAGTGAAACTTGGACACTTTGTAAACAAGATAACAGGAAACTAGATGCTTTTGATTCCAGATGCTTACGCAGTATCTTGGGCATTATGTGGTTCAACTTTGTAACTAATGATGAGGTTAGGCAAAGGAGTTTGCAACCTCCTTTAAGCAGCATATTGTGCAGAGAGAGACTCCGTTGGTTTGGCCATGTTGCCCGTATGAATAATTATAGATTGGCGAATAGGGTTATGAACAGTGTGCCTAAAGGTCTGAGAAAGAAGGGGAGACCTAGGATGCGGTGGGCAGACAATGTCAAACAGGATCTTATTAGAATTGGTGTGCAGTGGCCAGATGCAGTAGATGTAGCTCAGGATAGACTTGCTTGGAAAACTAATTGCACTGTCTGGTTGGACCTCCGTAGCCCATGGCTGCATGATGATGATGATGATGACGACGATGACGATGATGATGACGACGACGATGTACATATAAGCCATAAACTACTTCTAACTTGATTTTTTTCTCCTTTTTGCTTCAGAAATAAAAATGTAAAATAATTGAAGGATACATGAATTTTAAAATGTTCTTTTGAAGAATTGCATTTTAAAAAGCTAAAAGTGGTCGTCATGATTTAACTGCCATTTGCAAACACTCTCGGATCCGCTTCCACTGAAGAAGATTTCATTCTCAATCATGTTCTTCAAATGCTTTATAAAATATTTTGCATGAGAAAAGGTGTTTTTTTGTTTACGTAAGAAAAGGAAAAAAAAAGAATGAGGTACAAGTGTGATACAAAACTGCGGGATAAATGAAAATACTTACTCGAAAGAGTTAATATCTAGATTATAGCCATCGTTTGTTTATTCTACAAAAGATGCTGCAGAGCATCCGGTATCTATCAATCCTGAAAGTCACTTTCTAGTCCCTTATCAAGTAATGTCGCATCAAAATTAAAGGATATTTAATTCATTTTGCAAAGATTAAACTTTTACCTTTGTGCGGCACTTTTTACTTTGATAATGACCAGATCATAAGGGCCTCAAGAGCTCAGAAAAGATTAGGGAAAGAGAATTGAGTGGACAACTATTAGGAGACAGATGAAATCCTTCTATCAAGACCATCCAACCTGTTCTAGTGCATTAATATAGCATGGTTCTTCTGTACACGCATCACTGTACATGGCAGCTGTACAAGAAATTTGCTGTACTTGGATGGGACGAATTAGCGTCCTATCCGAAGGACGGAGACATTTCCAAATCCATCAATGTCCTCTTTCTCACCGACGGCAGGATTGGGGTTTAGCGGAGATAAATCTCAATGTTCGCACATTAGTACGGAACTTGTTAGTTGGGACTCGAACCTGGGAACTGCAGATTACGAGCATGGCGCTCTATTGACTGAGCCAACCCTTGCACAATTAAATAGGCAATAACAAATATATTTGCATATGTACGGCCTACTACATAGACAAACATAATTTCTCATTTGGTTTTAAAAACGTATGTAAATTATAAAGTCAATACTTAGAAGACATGCATATTTTTAACACGATTGAATTTAGATATTTAATGGCCCTGCATCATAATATGCTATTAAAAATAATACTCTTCTAGATGTAAATAAATAAGCAAAATGCTTCTCAATTTTTTCGGTTAGTTCTTATTTTTTTCATTCGTAGCTAAACTGGCACTGGCATTAAAACGCCATTTCCTGTTTTCTTGAAGAATTACATTTTGTTCACAACAAAATCATACAGGTTTAAATAAGAAAGCATTTCCATTTAATGAATAAAATATCCTATAAGTTGCAAAAAAAGGAACTTACTGTGAGTTATTGTTCCCCTCACTTTTTTTTGCAAAGTGGTGACTAAAATCCCACGGAAAGAAATAAACTCTGATTCCTGTTGCAACACTAAAGGTAGGATGAAACAGCTAGAGTTAAAGCTTTAGTTACTAATATTACCAGCTACTCCTACAAAAATCATGTAGTATATTAGGATAGATGTATAATGCGCCCATAAATTTCTTACTATTGAGCTCAACAGAGACACAGTTCTAAATCCATGAATATCTAAATCCTGTTGTCATATTATGTTTATTTAAACTCCCGAATAGTTGACAAGTTCAACGATCTAAAAAACAAAATTAGGGTTGCTCAATTGTTGTGCAATTTTTTTTTGTTGTTGTAATTTTCATAAATGAAAGCTCTTTAGTTCCTAATATTACAACAAAATGTTTTAATACTTCTCAGTTTTATTCTTCATTACCAATCTTGGCTACAGTTGCACGTGGAAAGTCTGTTCTTGACAGGAAGCGAATCCTGTGCATTCTATAACCATGCCAGAGGGTAATGCGAGATCTAATGTTCCAATAGCTGTAACGTAATAATTAAATTTTGCTATCTGAGCGTGAACGCAATAATTTGCTCACGACCGATGGATTTTAAGTGCATTCCGTACTAATGTGTTGACGGCAAAATAATTGGTAATGTAGTAAGTAACGTGCGTTTTATGCACCGGCAGCATTCGGCTTATAGAGTTGTCCAAGTCTAAATTGGAATACTTCAGGAAAGTAATTTATGCTCAAATTGAATCGATAATTAGAAATAGCCACTGCGGATAAAAGTTTTAGGATTTTTATTATTCTTTGATTACGCTCAACAATTTTATAATTTTTTTTGTTTGATTTGATTATTTAATAACATTTTTAAGACAACATTTAGAAATATGCTTTGAAATTTTATAATGAAACAAAACCATTCAAATATAGGAAATGAAAAATATACTCTATAGCCAAGTAGTTGAAGTAGATTGATAACGATGCTTTTCACCACCGTTGTTCTGTAGTGCTGAACATCTCAGCAATAATGACATTAAAATAGGGTGACCTGCCTAACCAAAAGGGTTGGCAAATGTTCCCGTTGTCTTGAGACAGTTCCTGGATGAAACGCTATGTCTTTGACAAATAAATGTCCTCGGAAATTTTTTCCAGATATTTTATTAATGGAATAATATTGACAACACTGTTATAAAAAAAATTGTTGTTGGTAATGCAAGTGACTGAAAAATTGAAGCTAGAATTTTATAATGAAAGTCGTGAATTGCGAGCTGTTTAACTAGAGTGAGCAGACTTTCCCTCTTTAGGGGCATATCTGCTAAATCCTTCATATTTAATTAGCAAAACTACATAAATATTTTAAAATCTGGTCACCCTGTATTAAAAACTAAATGTCCTAACAAACTAAATAGTACTAGCATTTAAACGTGATATTTTGACCGAATCGTAGTTAGAGATTGTCCCTACGATTATATTAGCAAATATTAGCGTTTAGAGATATTTGTTTTGAGTTTGAGAATTCTGTTATTTCCGTAGTAATTAAGTTTATCGCAAAAATTTCGTTCGAGTATATATTACTTAGCTCTATGCTAAATGCTTGCACCAGATACTGAAATTGCCTTTTTGATTTTTAACGTGATAATTTGTAATTTATGTATCAATTTTTGAAATATATTTTTTTCTCTTCTTGTTTAATTTGTATTGTGTTAATAAAAGATAATTTTTTAATTGTAATTCTGTGTTCAATATTATTCTTATTGCCTAAATTAATTTTTAAAATTTCATTTTACTTTCAACAGCGAGTAATTATTTTTAATAATACTAAAAACGACGGAATGGAACTAAATAATTTTGAAAATTAGATATCGAAAATATGTCTAATATACCAATGGAGTACGAAAGGAAGGGTTTATAATCCCTCCCCTTTGAAGGCTTGATTAACTTATATTATTTACGTAAGGTTCCGACAATCAGACTCCAAACATCAATCCTTCGCCTATTAGACTGAAACACATCAACCTGCCTCACGCGGAAGTTTCTGGGTACGCCACTGAAATTACAAACAGAAAGATGTATTTACTGTATTATTTTAGTTCTGGTTCATTTTTTAATTTAAATATAAATATATTTTATTCATCATCATCGTCATCTCACAACACATAGATGTAGACAGATTTTATACTTTTGACCTGCAAAGCTACTAGCTTATTTGCAGGAAATATTGATGATTTTAGTAAAAAAGAACACAAAAGTCATATAAATGCAGGTTTTCTAAGGATTACAGATTAACAAACATTCTTTAAGTAGTTTTTGACCTTTAACTTAATCTCACTAAAATTAGTTAAATATATGATTTCTCTTGGTAACTGGTTAACGACTTCCCGCACTTTATACTCTTTAAGATTTTTACCCTAATTATTAACAACAAAATTCGGGATTTGAAAATAATTATTGGTCTGAAGTCTGGTATTATTATCATGTGTAATTCGTATTTTATATGTGCTATTGAAAAAGTTATCCAGAATAATGCCATATCTAAAGAGATTTTGGACTGATAGAATATTTAGGAATGTAAATCTTTCACTTGCGTTTGAAAGATTATATCTAAGCTTGTATGGAATTATATTTCTCGCTACAGATGATTGCAATTTTTCAGTTATTTTTAGGTTAGTAATGCCAGTTGTTCCATATATTTCAATTCCATACCTAATTAAAGATTCACAAATTGCCCTGTAAATCATAAGGAAAAATTCGGTATCGACTATGAATTGCAATTTGTAAATTTTAGCGGCGCGATATCTGAGATTTTCACATAGCTTCAAAACGTGAGTCATCGAAAAAATTGAATCTAAAAATAAACCCAGGTACTTAAAATTATCCACCAATTCAATGCTATGACAATCAAAAATATTTTTTATAAGTTTCGGATTTATATACACAATTTATATTTTGGGTCTTTATTACATGGTTTGATGTTTTCAAAGCACCCGGTGAGTAGAAGATCATCCATTTAGTTTTATCGTTATTTTTATATATTAAATTAATATTCAGCCATCTCACCAAGCAGTTATAGTCATCTTGTAATTTTCTTATAGCCGCGCTTGCTGTTTAAAATAACGTATCATCAGCATAAAGAAATAATTACTTTTTAAATTTAAATTAGTCATATGATTAATATACAAGAGGAATAACAACTTTTAATTTTCTCTCGCTACTTAATGCATTTCCATTTTTGGTTATAATTGTCCTATTACTTAGGTAATTTTGAACCACATAAGAGCTGTCCCTCTAATCAAATCGTTTTCGAGTTTTAAAAAAAGTATATTGTGATCCAATGTGTCGAATGTTTTACTAAAGTCTAGAAAGAGAGCAGCAACCTTTTCTCCATAGTTCAAGGCTTTATTAACAAATTCTGCAAAATTAGACAGTAGAGTTGTAGTACTTTTTTTCCCTTCTGGAAGCCATATTCCCTATTAGAGATAATGTTGTGTTTTAAGAGAAAACTACGGAGAGTATCATCGATGTAGCTCTCTAAAATTTTGTTTACGGTGGACAAGATAGCAATAGGTCTATAATTAAAATAATTGCTTTTGAAACCAATTTTATAAATAGGTCTCAGTATTGCAATTTTTAAAGTGGAGGGTATATTTCCAGAAGTAATACTTAAGTTAATTAGTTTAGCAAGATGTTCTGTTAATTGATTCAGGCATGCCTTTATATGCTTGGCGTGTATGTTATCAACGTCACATGATTTACGTTCATCCAAGGAGGTAATTATTTTTTTCAACTGAATGTCCGAAATAGGTGGTATGTAAATGGATGAGCTCAATGTGATATTAAGCGCGGGCTTATAATTGTCTTTATGGGTTGGATTGTCCTCCCGTAGTTTATCAACCATATCTGCAATATAATTATTAAAATTCGTAGCAATTTGAGATTTTGGCAGATTTTTGGGCAGATGATTAATTATTATATTATCTAGTGGTTTTTTTCTTCTTTCCAATTAATATAGTATTAATCATATCCCGGGATTGTTTTGTATTTCCAGCAATGGATTTGAAGCGTTTTTTTTTGTAAAATTTAGATTTTTCTTTTCTTATAAAATCGGTTACGGAATTTCGTAGTTGTTGATAAATTTTTTTGTTAGCAATGTCGTTTCTGTTGTTTCTGTAAGTAACCCGTGCTGCATCCCCTTGTTCATATTCATAATTTCGAGAGTAATCCATTCTTTGCTGTTTTTTCCTAAATCTGATGTTGTGTTGATTTGTTGAGATATTTTCATCCAAAATCATGTTGTATTTATTTTTATAACTATTATACATTTCATCAACAGACGTGTTGACTTGTTCAATATTCCAATTAGTACTAATTATTGAATTAATAATATTTTTTGATCATAATTCAAATATTTTTCATCACCTGTTTTATATTCGCACACTGATTTATTCGAGCTTAGTAATAACGAAATAAAATAGTGGTCTGCAAATCAGATTCGTGAGATTAAGGATTTATAATAAAAATTTTTATCTAATATTAAATTAATGTGATCAATGCTCGAGTGAGTAGTGAAGCTTCCCAAAATCTCTTCTCTAGTAAATCCTGTTATTGTTGGGACAAAGCCAAATTCAGAAAGATCATTTAGATATTTTTGAACTCCATTTTTTTTCTGACTAGAAATATCAATATTAAAATCTCCAATGAGTATTTTATTGTTAAATTAATGGCTCTTCCCCATCTGTCTAGTCAGAGAAGAAAGAAATTCACAATATCGGTACCCGGAGATTTATAAAAAAGATACCAAGATATATATTATTCCATTTTTGATAATTCTTAAATGCATAAATTCTGCTGGTGAGATACGTACCCTAACATTTTCAATTACCAATGTTTCTCTATAGAAAACAATAATACCTCTTGTTTTCTTATCGGTACTATTTAAAGAAATTTGGTTAAAATTACTTAGGTTATATAAGGAATTTTTCAAACTCATTAACATTCGTTTCTGTTAATACGATTACATCTAGAAAATCTAAGATATTAATTAAATAGCAATATAAGAGATCCCAGTTATTTTTTAACTTCTGACATTAATATGTATAACTGATAACTGTTCTATTGCATCCTGTGTTACGTTTTTTTCTTCTTGGAACCAATTTTTAATTTCAGCAATATTGTCCAGTTCCTAATGATTCTGGTTATTCCAGTCCGTACCAAGATCGTTTGCATCGTCAAAGAAGGCCATTGTGGAGATTACAGTTCGTTAGCCATGACAGATATGAAGCAGCAATTTCAGACAGGAAATTCAAAGCTGTCTAAGTTGCTATGAATATCGAGTTTTATGGTATTGTCACTATCTGATTTTCTCAAGAAAAATTTTCCTTGTTTACCCCACACATATTTGTACTGCCTTTCATGAGCGATTGATTTTGCCGTCCACAAAAGATCTTTATTCGCATTTTTTTTAACTAAAAAACGTTTTTAAACTGGAGTATCGTCAGCATTAGAAACTATTTCTGAGGCCAACATACCCCTTCTTCTCCGCGATAACCAATAATCTCTCGTGGGTCTCGATGAAAATTGCACAATCATTGGCGGAATTTTATTTTTATTTTTCACAGTCTGTGGATGGCTTCTATTTGCTCTAAATTGAAATTACGTATTTCAAGCTTTTTCTCAATGGTGGTCATTAACACGTGTAGCCTATTTCCATCTTCCTGGTGTTGAATGGGGATCCAATGTATTTCAAGATTTTTGTTACATCCGTACTGACGCCACAATAATTTGCTTTTGACGTCCAGCAAAGTCACTCTTTCATTTTATTATTTTAAATTTTCGTTTTTCATAAATAAATAAAAATACACTGGAATATATTATATTATGAATTTTACTTCATTTTTTGCGTATATGTAGGCAATTAACAGTTACCATTAATTAAATGCAAGTTCGAATCCCAGCTGGGCCAGCGTTATCTCCGCCTTACCCCCCATCCCCCCTGGCTTTAATCAGTAGGAAACACCGATATGTTTGGAAAGCTACCGTCCGTCAGTTAAGCAGTTGTTCCTTGTGTGGGAGAACATACTCTGTGCACATTAAAGAACATGCTGGATGACGAGAGGCTAGTATCTGTCTCCTAACAGTTACCCCCCTCCCTTCAACCTTCTCTGACCTCTCGGGGTTCCTTGTGACCCGGCCATTAAGCACATTGTGTGAAAAAAGTGCCGCTCAGAGGTAAAACAACCCAACAGAACCTAATCAAAGATACATCAGTTAATACTATATATTAAACTATGATAGCGAGACAAAATAAAGAAATAATTTCTACGTCAAGAGAAAGATAATTTAAACTCTCATTTTTTTTTAAAGAAGTTGTGAAAAAAGATCTTAGAGAAAGGTTTTTGAGGACTATTTCAAAATTATCTAGATTTTCATTTTTTATTAATACTCTGTCTATATTTACAGAGTTATGTATACTGCAATATTGAATAAGACCCACACCCGTTCTAATCATCTTTCTGAAAATTTTAATTAAATGTAACGCCGAAACTTTTATCAAACCACTAAGTTTAGAGATACAGACTTTTATCAGTTTTTGGGAAAAAAAAATAAATTTTTTAATATGCGCTTTGAAGAACACGCTGGATTGTTTTGTGGAGAAGCTCCAATATTCCCCTAATACCTATTCAGTGGGTGTTTCCCACTCATTCGACTTTAAGACTTTGATTAAGAATTTCATTAAAGACAGTTTTATTTGTTCGTATCAACTGTGTTGCACGAGCGAATCAATTGAAAGGGCTACGTGATTTTTTAACTGCTTCTTCTACACGGCAAACAGAGAGTGAGGCATTTATTCAATACCTAAATAATAAAAAAAGCTTTGTAAATATTTTACTTTTAATTCCAATAATGCAATTTATTTTACGAACAAATTGCTTGAACGTATTTACTTTCACTGAAGATCGAAGAAAACGAGAAATTCAATTTAGAAGAAAACAATTCTTTTACAATCTCATATCAAAGTTCCAGCGATTCTAATATTAACTCATCTAGGAAAAACGTTTTCAATTACTTCTCCTAATGTATTTTAAAGCAGAAAAACAAATCTAGCGTAGTTTTGTTAAAGATTATGCGATTTAGACTTCCGAATCATCTGGAGAATGCGGCGTAAATAAGGCTCATTAAAATTATTGCTCTAGAAGCGCTTATAAAAAGCGGAGATTCAAATGTTGCTACATTTAGTGTCCTAGTGAGATAACACTGAAAAAGTAGCAAATGATTGCGCAATCGCAAAAGTGGGAAAAAATTAACAAACGGAGGGTATATATTTTATATTTATAAGTATCATTATTTTATCAAGCAAAATAAACAGAGGAGCCTTGAATGTTTTAAAGACGTTGCTAGAAATTCAATGACGAAGAAAAAATCAGAAGTGAATATTGATTTCATCGAAATTGAACCGGTGACTTAAGATGTAGTCAATGAATTCCGTGAGAGCAGATATCTTTATCTCCCTGCAGTTCCTCAAGAGCATCCGAATCACGAAGGGGAGCACCAAGTCACTTGATTCGTTGTCAGGGGAAGTCTAGGAATGGCTGCAACGTGAGCTATTGTTTGAGGCCCCATCCCACTTGATGGCCGCCCACAACGACCTGCTGTCAGGCGACAAGGTCATCTATCCATGGAGACCTCCAGGTAGCTGTTACGGTCCTGCGTTACCAAACTTTCCTCGAAGTTTGTCTTCCCTTGTCTGTCTTGTGCAAATTGATCCTTGGAGATTGTCGCTCTGCTCGTGTCAAATAACAACTTACTCTGAAGAATTTTCCTAACCCACTTGCTTGTTTCTTTTATTCAATCTCTCTTGCTTCATCTGCATGGGCGTATATTTTGTGAGACCTCCAAAGTTCTAGTGAGAAAGTGGGACTATATTTTAAGTTTCAAAAGTCAAAAATAAATTTTGATATACATTTGCTTAAGAACCGTAACACAGAGATGCCTTTAGCATTTGTGTGTGTATGTTTGAGGGGGGAGTAGGGGTTTTACTAAAGAATTTTCATTAATAAAGAAATAAAAATGACAGCCTATGAAAATGATATAGCATAATTTTGCATTGGCAACCCATTTTTAACAGAATCCTTATGATAGCAAAAATTTAAGGATTCTAAAGTTTAAACAGATGGAGAAGTTGTTAGAGGGGGGGGGGCTACTAGTCCCTCCCTGCCCTCCTTCCGGTTACAGGCCTGATTTGCTTTCGAGAATTGTGCTGTAGACAGATGCATAAGGAAATTGTTTCCGTAAACTTGCGACCATGCATAGAATTTTAACTGAAGTAAAGCTGTGTAGTGCGATTGTTTCTTTCTTTACATAAAAAGAATATAGAAATTGACTTATAAATGTTTAACGTTTCTTGAATCCAATAGAATAGTACAATAATATGCATAAACAAAAGTCTCATTATTCTCATCCTTGAAGCATTTCATACTATGTCGGAAGGGATAAGTATGTAATTTTATACACTTCCTCGCTGAAGATTACATATCTGAAATTCAGTTAATCTGTCAGATTTACAAACTTTAATATTCTTTGATTGAATCCTATTAAATTTAAAGAGAAATAAAATTCGAAAGGAAAGAAAGCATCGGAAGAAGATGCAAAGAATGAAATTTTTACACCGTATTAGCATCAGATTTTATCCTTTAAAATAAATACCTCCTCAAGCAGCTGCTTGCCACAGAGGTCTGGACAGGAGCCTGTCAGTTTATATGCCAAAGTAGAAGATCTGAGAGGATGGCAGGACCTCATCAGAAAAACAACAACAAAAAAAAAACACAATTCACTAAATGGCCAGACTAAATTAATCCAAGGACTAAAAACGCTGGGAGAAGGGGAACCACTACACAGCTGTTAGTAAGCAAATGGTAACCTCATGTCAAGGCTACCCAGCTTGTTCTTTAACGTGCACAGTTATCGCTCTCTTAAACAAGGGGTCGCTGCTAAACGTTCCAAGATAGATGGCGGCCTTTACAAGCTCATCGATGTCCCCTTTATTGCCGAGGGTAGAATGGGAGTTAGTGGAAAAAAATCTAAAAAATTGACGCAGCTGAGACTCGATCAGGGAAACTGGAAATTACTACTATGACACACTGTCGACCCCCCTATATTTGTCCCGTTTTTAAAAATATTATGTAAAGGAAAATAATAATAATTTAACTCGGCCTTGTTCACCATTAAAAGCTTACTTTGAAAATTACTGCAGCATCATTTTAGAAACCACAATTACACTATGCTAGTTAAACATTCCTACTTTTGATACAACTATATAAATTAATGGTAAAAGATATATCTATTTTATATACATGGTTTATGTATAATTTGTGTCTCCTTTAAATATTTTTGAAACAAAACTGAATTGAACTTAATTAAAAAAAGGAACAAAATCATGAGACTTTAGTGTTTTAATAGCTTTTGAATGTAGTACAATACATATATATATACCGTAAAATCTCAAGTATAATACGCATAATTTTACTCATTTTAGCCCGCTAAAACGGGGGTGCGCATTATTCTCGCCTACAAAAAAATACGTCATTTTCAATTATGAACAGTCGCATGTACAGCTGTGAGACATTGTTGCAAGACGCATTTCACACTCTTGGCAACAACGCTCCGTGAACGCGTCCCCTCCTCTTGTCCTTTTGAGTAGTGGGGAGCCCTAAAATGAATTCGAGGAAATGTTATACTGCAGCAGAAAAGCTGTTAGTAGTAAAATATGCAGAATCTGACGGCAATCGGGATTCAAGTCGTCATTTTTCCATTAACGAATCTTAACGAATTCATTAACATTAACGAATCAAACATCCGATTATGGCGAAAACCAAAGAGCGCTGCAAGTGTTTCCTAGTAAGGAAAAAGCGAGTCGTGGGTTACGATCAAGTTTTTCAGACCAAGAAAAAACATTAATGGAGTGGGTAGTAGATAGGAGGCAACAGGGCATCGGTGTTTGAGAATAGAGGATGCTATCCGTCGTAAATGGAATGCATGGTTAAGCGACGGTAATCACACATATACTGCTGGTGGCCGTATGCGTCAACAGACTCTAACCGATGTTGCCGGGTGGGTACTTGCGGATTGGAATGAATTGGATGCATCTATAATTCAACAAAGTTTCCTGAAATGTTGTATTTTCAATAATCTTGACGGCAGCGAGGACAACATTTTGTGTGAGGACGAACAGATGTCATCAGATGAAGATGATGATGGTGATATTTTTTATGACGGCAACAATAGCAGTGGCATTGACTCGACAGCACTAGATGAGCTTCTTACTAGTGACAGTGATGACGAATGTTTTTATGAATTTACCAGCAATATTTAGGTGCTACACATTTTTGTTTGTTTTTCATTAAAAGTTTAAATTCTGTTAACAAATGTTTATGCAACTTAAAATTAAATCTTGAAAACTATGGGTGCGATTTATATACCAATTTACATTTTACCAGATACTTTCAGACTAAATCAAGCATGTGCATTATGCACGGGTGCGCATTATATTCGAGATTTTACGGTACACATATGGCATTTATTAGTTCTGCGTATTTTGTATACTTTTAAAATATAGACACCTTAGCAAAAATGTTCAAAACATGAACGGCAGTTAATTTTAAATGAGACTCCTCAGTATACAGATAAAACCGCTTTAAATATCCACTTATGATTAATCTTTGGAATGACATCTTTTCGGATAACAAATATAAATAAAACTCTCTTAACTTGAAATTTCGGATTCATATATCCGACTCATATTGATGAGTAATTACGCGATTTTGTTTGTTTTTCATGTGCAAGATTCAATGTGCAAGAAAACCATAATTTCTGCGCACATAAAAAAACGAAACAAACAAACAAAACAAGCAAAGCAGTTGTTTCACGTTTTGAGAAGATCTGCTATTCAGTTGGTTTTGTTACTCAACTTAAAAATATATATGCTATGTACGAGTATAAATGCTTGATTTTCGAAAGCAGTGAAATGTTTAAAATCGAGAGCAATTAAGAAATCGCCATAATGTTTAATTATCTCATTTTTTCGTTAACCTGAGCACGTTAGCAATAGACTTATTACATGATACTCTGAGTTTCACTTTTAAGTGGGTCACCCTCTACATCATTAGTGTTTAAACTGATACTTGAGTTGCAGCTAAGCACGTAATATTCTTCAGGCCTTTGTATTCTGTAAACTCAACAGCTCCTCTCCTTTTTAAAGTCTCGTGCAGCAACACACTTCTTTGAAGTTAACATATAAGCAAACATGATAGAAGTAAAAGATAAAAAAAGACCAACGCGATGTTAATATTTAGTGACTGCTCTTTAAGCATCTTTCTTAGAAGGTGCTGAACGTTTTTGCAGCTCTTCAGCTCCTCTGTTAGATTTCAAGAATTTCAAATAACTAACCGTGAAGTGCACTTGACTTAAAGCCAGACATCGATCTGCATTTTGCTGCCTGATACATGGCAGAAAGGAGGCACATGTGGTCCTACAATTTAATTGGGTTGCACCACAATTCTATGCGTTCGGCCGTTACGCCGGAGCTAGATGAGGGAGGAAGAAAAGCAAAGAAGGAAAATAATCCAAAGGAAAAGAAGAGAGAGGAGTGGTTTCTAAGAAGAGACGGACAACAGAGGATCCTGTGATTATTGATGAGATAGGCAGCTCTGTTTGAAGAACTACGATTTGTTGCCTTTACAGCAGCTGTTCTTCACGAAATGTCAACCAACGGGGAAAACGTACAAAGAAGAAAAAAACCTGCTCCCACCAACTGTTTCAGATGTTTGTTCAGACCTCCTTCTACTCGTTCTTTTCTAGTGTATATTTCTGTGGTTCTTTTATTTTTTAGCGTTGCGCAAACGAATAAACCCCCTACTGCTGACAAGAACGCTGATGTAGTTTCAAGCTTTGTGTTTTTTTTTACCATTTTCTTTCGTTTTAATATAATTCGACACGAAACTATCTGTTAGTTTTACGTTTTCTTTACTAAGTAACGGCGAATTAGACGTAGTCATCCTACCTCAAAAGAGATTGAGTTAGTTATATCGTATTGTCCTAATGCAGAAATTAAAATTAGTGAATAGAGTTAGGAATTGTCTGAATGCAGAAAGGCTTTATGGTAGAGGAACGTTGAGCTGGAGGGATCATGTCAAACATAGCGTTATTATAATTGGCTTAAAGGAACGAAACGAAACAGCTGTAGTTTTGGTGTGTTATAAAAATAATAACACTACATAAACGAAGTGTCACTATCAGGCTGCGACTTCAAATCCAAAGTAAAGCAGATTAAAGGAAGGTTTTTCCAAAGAGAACATGAAGACCATGGAAAACTGTAGCCATAAAAAAGGTTCAACCATGGAGAAAAACTGATCTGTTCTCAAGGTGGAAGTCTGTGGTAAAACTAAACACCACAGTCTGGCTAGAGTTCCGTAGCCGATGGATGCATGAATGTTTGAGAGCTGCGCAATGTCGATGTAGGGGGTGGGGTTGGGGGGACGCAAGGGGACTATGTCTCTGTTGAGAGTGCTAGTAAGGTAATGGAGGAAAAATTATTAAACTTGTGCACATTTCATGCACTTTTCATGAAAATGTTTAAAATTCTCTAAAACTAAGGGAAAATGTTGCACTCCAGTCTCTGCCCCCCCCCCCCTTCCTTTATTTTTACTAGATCTGGACCTGGTTTTACGCATATAGATATGTAATAGTTTTTGGAAAAAGACATTGATAATTACCATGATAATTATCCATAACATTACCTGCCACTAATAACAATAGCAAAGTATTGGATTGCTATGTTTCGGATTGAAATTTCATCAAGACTCAGATAAAGATTTAAATATAAAACACGGAATAATTTAACAAATTTAATAAATTAAGGACAATAACACTGTTACGAAAAAAATATTCACGTTTACAGGGTAATTCAATGGTAGGAACGTTTGCAAAATAAAATGGCGCCTCGAGCTTTGCAACATGTGTCACAGCGCCGATCTTTTCGGTCGAGAAAAACGGCCACCGAACTTTCAGTAGACGAAGTGTTATAAGATAAAAATCTCAAAATGGAATACTAATTTGCAATGTATAAAATATGTTTGGAATTTTTTTTGTCAGCTCATGTGTATGAATAATTTCACAGATTTTGAACGTAGGAATGTCTATTATGGACTAGACTCATTATCAGCATTTAAACACCCCGACATGCGTAGTTCAGTTGAAACAAATGCTACGAATTAATATCTGGATCCTTGTCGAAAGACTATTTTGTTGCATTTCAATAGGGATCAGCCTTTAAATGCTGTTAAGTAAGTAAGGTGAAGCCACTACTCAGTTTGAAAACTGTATCATTCTATGTATACGTTATTTAAATTATTAAGTCATTTAATTATCACGTTGTCTGATTTTCAGTATTTATACTATCATAAAAGTTTCAAAGATAAAAAGATAAAATTTTGCTAAAACAGACGCATAATAAGTGTACGCAAATTAAGAGTTAAATATGAAACAAGTAATAATATATATACTGTGGAGCAAGCCCGGATCTAGACAAAAATCAAGGGGGGTGGGGTTAAGAGGCTGATGTTCAATGCAGTATAACATTTCACACTCCGTTTTACAATTTTTTTTAAAAAAGTTTTAAAAAATGCGTTAAATTTTAATCAATTTAATAATGTTTGACTCTTCTACCCTTACTAGCATTCTAAAGGGGAACTTGGCTCCCCTTGGCTCTGCCCCCTAAATCTAGCCCTGCTGTGAAGTGATATACTACTAATGCGCCATCACTACGTGATGACTGTCGAACAAATCGTTCAACTAGATCCGTAATGAATGGGAGAGCAGATGAAAGAGGGTGAGGTGTTGTTGGTGGACGCTCTAATTCACTTGATGACCTTGAGACTCCCAGTTTTTTTCCTCTTTGATTGGAATAGAAGAAAATGAAGTATTTCAGTAATTTTATATCATTTATACGAACTGAAACAAAATGGAGATACAATATTTCACATTCACAAAACGGTAGAAATCTGATTTGATACACCGTAAGCGAAACAGTAGCAGCTCGCCTCCAACACGAACTAAGGTTCTAATAATAATGCGAACAAGAAAGCAGCTCCTGTGCTGAAGGCTAATGGTGGCAATGACGTACAAAGAATGCTCTCTTTTTCTTTGAAACACTCAGCAACGAGGCAGGATGCCAGCTAGTGAGAGATTCCGGTCTGAATCTGTGGGGTGCCTTGAGCACGAAGACAACCGATACCTTCTGTCACCAATAGTCACGCAAGTGCATAACGAAAAAGAATATCTCTTTTTTTTCGTCCAGGTATATTTTGTTAGCTTTCTTTTTTTTTTTCGTGTGGAATAAGGAATTCTCATTGTAGTCGAGATCGATATAGGTATTGATAACGAAACTTAGGTACGGTAGGAAGTTAGTAGTCTTAAAACGGTAGAAGTTAGCAATTGTTTGGACTAGCTATAAATCTTTTCGATATATTTGGTTCTCATTAATATCACAAAGTAGACTTTGTTTATGGATTTAGTTGTTTCACCTTTAGCAATGTTTTCCTTTGGTATTTGTTATTACGCAAAATTGGAAAAATTGTATAAAGTTAATAACTACATAAATTTTAAATTTGTCGCAGAAGTAAATTTCTTGGACGATGCTCTCTGGAGTAGTTTTACGCAATAAATCTGTACACAATTGGCATTAGCGTCTTCACTTAGCCAGATATTAGAAAAAAAAAATGTTCTACATAATACAAACGCAAAAAAATACAGTACTGGGCATATGTCTGTGATATTCTCGAATAGATATTTCGTGCTTTCGTTTCCTTTTGATTTGCTTATCTGTAACATTTGAAGAGCAGTGCACGCTTTAGGGGAGTCAATAAAAATAAATGTCGACTGTTATTATTTAGAAGACAATGACAATGACAATGATCAGTTATTTATAGACTTATGGGAATTAGTACATCCATCCCATTTGTTTCCTGAAATGCCCATATATTGCATTCCCATAAGTTGTATTCCCATATGTTTGTTGGAACTAAAAAGTAATAAATTATATTCAATATCTGCTTGTTCAGTATATTGTGCCACAGAGAAGATATGAGGAAGGCAAGACATCAGCAGAAAGACAGCAGAAGAAGAGAAACATTCCTGCTTTATTAGGGACTCGAACCTAGATCCTTTTTATCTACAGCCAAACGTACGTGAAAGATCTACGCACATGTGCATCAGTGGCTTATATTAGTTAAAGCTGTTTTTTTACTGGCATTGGCCCTTCTGGTGAGATTTGATCCTGTCAACATTTAAGAAAGCATCAGATGATCTGGATGCAAGGTTTTGGGAAAGAGGTAGCCTCCGCCTATCTCAAAACATATTGTTTGTTGGGGTCTCCCATCAGAAGCCACTACATAATTTCTTCTTTCATACAGAGATGGAAAACACATCACATCATTCGGCAAGCTGATTATTGTGTGACATCCATCGAGCTCTCACACCGACATTCTGCTTTTCCTCATCACTTGCTGCAAGAATCTGCTACTCCATATATCTTCCTAGGAGCGAGTAGACATCTCCCTAGTGGCAACTGGGCCACCGTCACAGGATAGTGAAACGAAGTCATATTTTATCTCGTGTTTGCAGCGAATCGTAATAGTTATTACGGGAAGTTTGACATATGCGCAAACACACGGTCATCTCGTCATTTATATTCGCTAAACCTCCCATCATGCCCTCCGTCAGAAAGGGGATACCGATGGATTTAGAAAGGCCACCATCCGTCGGATGACATATTAAGCAGTTGCACGTGTGCGAGACAGCCATACCCTGTGAACATTAAAGAACGCGCTGGCAGCTGTTCAGTAAGTTACCTTCCCTAGCCTTCTGAGCCCTTGAGATCCTTATGACCTGACCACTTAGTACATTATGTGCAAAAAACTGTCGCTCAGAGGTAAAGCAACACTACTCAAGATTAAATATAAATTTTTTAACTTTACCTCTGTGGCAAGCAGCTGCTTGAGTGGTATTTATTTTATTTATTTATTTATATCCGAAACAGCAGCACATGCCTCTTTTTACATTGGTCTGGTCACCTATTGATTGGAAAGTGCCACTGGATACGAATTTTTGTTCCTGTATTTCTGCGAAAGAAGTGTTATTGAAGCTATATTAGAAGTCACAGTATCCAGGATGAATGGCATATTATGACACTCGTATATCTTGTGGCTTCTTGACATAAATTTTCATAGACGTTTCAAGTTTATTCTCTTCAACCTATGTTCAGGGCTCATTAATCAATGCCATCGGTGGTTTTTCCATCTCAGCCTAACCGGGAATGTATTTTTAAATACAATTTTTAAAAAGGAAAGAGGGTATTCTCCGACACTAAGGACTGATATAACCCAGAAGTATTTTTACCCCTGTTAAGCAAAGTTAATTTTTTCGATATTAAGCACTAGATCCATTGGATAAATTGCCGCTGTATAATACCTCGTCTAACTAAATAATCGATTTTGACATGTCGCCGAAAATACGGCTACATCATCTATGTAGCCACATACACTTCCTGGCCAAATAATTATGAACACGTATCAAATACTTTGTAGTATGTAACATAGTATAGTACCTCGTCTAACTAAATAATCGATTTTGACATGTCGCCGAAAATACGGCTACATCATCTATGCAGCGACATACACTTCCTGGCCAAATAATTATAAACACTTACCAAATACTTCGCAGTATGTAACATAGTACAGTTTCTAAATTTCAAAGTTCCAATTATCTGTTCATGGTTCTCGTTGAAATGGATTTAGAATTACTACTAGCGCTTGTCTCTCTCAGCTGATGAGCTCTTTTGCCGTACAGTTCGTGTCAAGAAATGCTTATATCTGTCTGTAAGAGCCTTTTTCCTTCCGCATTTGCCACGATCGATGGATTATTTTATGAGACCATGACGTTCTTCATACACTTTAGATAATATGTTCCGTGATTTTACTCTGAGTTCCATCACTTCGTTAAGCTGTTTCTGCCCATCGGCCTCCACCGATGAACTTCCTTTCGAAGTCAGTCAGATCAGACTTTTTACCCATGTGGCACTTGACTTTGTTTCTACCATGCCTTTATGGCTATTACAGTACTTCATAGTGAAAGAGAATACTTACATCAAGGGCTGGATTTAGGAGCGGGAGAGAGTTGAAATGCTAGTAAGCGTAATAGAGACAAAAATATTTTACATGCATTTCATGCATTTTTAACGGAAATGTTATATTGCAATGGAAATCCAATCTCTTTGCCCTCCTTTTAATTTTTTCCGGTTCCTTAAGTGTTTTTTTGTAGATCTCGGCCTGGTTACGCCAATAAGAAATTTTCCATACATTGACATGTTTCATGGTACTTTGTGAACAATTCAGTGTTAATGATAATTTGGCTAGGCATTCTTGATGTCTTTTCAAAGTTTTTCTTAGTTGCATTGCTAGTGTGTATTTCAAGGTTAATTACAACAGTTTTTGCCTCAAAGTAACAACAAAAATGCATTTTTGATCTCTGAATTTGGTCCTTTGGGGGACAAGCGTCATTGACTCACTGGTTACACCTCACACGTCATGACTCACTGGTTAATGGTCTTCCTTTGAAATTCCTTTGAAAGCAACTGCAAAATCCCCCAGTGCAAAGGGAAAAATATGTATTTGTACTTCATCTATAAGTCACAAATAATGCAAATCCTTTATTTTATTCTGCCATTAGTATTTGTCAATATCCACAGAGAAAATCATGAGTCGTAATGCAATTGGCAACGTCTCACCTGAATCTGTGCATTACAGAAAAGCGACATCTTTCTTGGCGAAATAATGGGATTTATAAATTCACTTACTTCTGGTTCAATAATCCCAGCCATATAAAATTTTCGATTTACATATTCACCTGAGAAATTAGTTCTTCAGTAGCCCAGTATTTGTGAATTTCCTTAGGGAAAAACCAGTCTACAGTTTAAAATTTCACTCTTCAAAAGAATCATTGTTTTCCATTTAAAATATTATTTAACTTGCTTTGCTAATGGTTATTTAAAACTATGAATTAGGGTTGACTATCTTAATTTTAAAGAAGAATATTTCATTGCTGCCTTTATAAGTGGAATATAACTAATTTCTCCAAAGTCAGAATCATCTTCAAAATAACTCATCTGATATCTACCTAAATTTTAAACCTTTCTAATTTATTGATGTCTGGGCATCTCTTTTAGCCTCATATTCCATTTCGCTCTATAAGTTTGTGGAGTGCTTTTCGTTATTTTTATCTTTTATAATTATCCATCTCGAATATATTTTATTCTCGTCGTCATAATCCACAAATAGCCATGGGCTAAGGAGGTCCAATCAGTTTGTGCAATATAGTTCTCCAAACATGTCTGTCAGATGTCAAAAATATCACTTTTGTCGTTCGCTTCAGCTCTCATATTTGCAGTTAGCTCTCTTTAGCAGCTTCTTTCTTTAAAGTATCTTTTAAATCTTACTCTACATTATATAAGTTTCTATAAACCTAATGGGAAGTATAACTTCTATTCTCCAGGTAGAACCCAAAATGCTAAGTGTTTACCTGATTTCTTCCATAATAAAATTTAAATACTTTGTAATAAGCCACATTATGATACTTTCAAAATAGATATGTCGTTTCCTTACTTTTTTTTATTTTTTTTGAAATTGGAGTTCATTTCTTGCAGAATTCGTTAGCCTTCAAGTGATCAGTAGTAGGCAATATGGAAAAGTATCTAATATTTTTTGGGAATTATCATGTTAATCTAGTGGTAAAGTTTGTATTATGCTTCGGTCAGTAATTATTCTGTTTGGTATTCATGTCTTTATAAATGTGTCAATCAATGCGATACTAGATTAGGAGCTCTAAACGTGGGGTACGCGGTAAAATTTTTTGGGGTACGTCATGAGAGCTCAAAAGTCGCTAGATCTAGTAACAAAGTCAGTGTTTTATTTCATTCCCATTGTTATACTATAACTATAATTTTATTTATCGATACAAGGGGTACGCCAGTTACATACACATTTCCAGGAGGTTCGTGAAGCATAAAAGATTCAGAACCACTGGTCTAGATCAAAAGGTGGGCAAACTGCGGCCCCCGAAGCTACTCTGACAATCGACAATAATCTCGAGACAATATTGGGTTTCATTGCCAATTTTCCTAAAATTTTATATTAATCCTTTAATTAGATACGGGAGATACGGCTTTATATATTTTTTAGATATGGGAGAGGAAAAAGTAGGCTTCCCGTAGACACGAGAGGTATAAAATTCAGAAGTATACCATTGATATCACCGTTTTCAATAGATTACGAAGAAAACGAAAACATAACCAAAACATGTTTTAAACAAGTACGGATGATGCAACTGGACTCTGCGTCATCACTCTTCATGCAATACACACAAGTTACGCGCTTCCAGTTGTAGCGGAACATAACTAGTAACTGACTTTTGAAAACAAATCTCAGAAGCATAGTATCCCAATCTTCAGAAAACTGGCTTCGGACTACTCTCTGTTTTTGGGACAACTTACTGCTGTGAATCTCTCTTCTCTATAATGAAATTTGTCAAGTCAAAACATCGTGCAGTGCTCACTAACAGTCACCTCACTGAGCTTCTTAGAACAGATTTGACACCCTACCAGCCAATTTTAAACTATTAACTGCAAAAATGAAGACCCAATCATAGTCTTCAACGAGCAGAGATTAAACATATTCTGCTTTGGTGAGTAGGACTGCTATATAGTGGTATTTTTTATTATTTATAAATACAATTTTAAAATAATATTTTCTGTGGCTCTTGAACACTCAAAAATGTATGAAAAATATTTTATGTGGATCTTCTTATTGAAGAACTTGCCCATCCCTGGTCTAGATAAAAACGAAAAAAAAAGTGTGTGTGTGTGTGATAGGTGACTGGATTGAGTAGGGAAAAAATAAAAAAATAGTTGGGGGGTATGTGACTGAATCACAGTATTTCTCCGTCGTTTTTGGGAAAAATTTAATTGCATGTACTTATAAAACGATTTATCTCTAATGATACTCTTACCTCTGCTGCTACTGCTGCCATGCATCTGTCAAAGTTTGGTAACCTCGTTGTTCCCACCTGAAACAATTTGCCTCCACTAATTTCCAATATCCCCCTTGCCAGTGGCGAAATTAGACAGTCGTGCACCTTAGTGGGCGTCCTGCCATATAATAATTCTCCCCGTTACGTTGCACTGCATGCTCCAATGGTGGTTTCGCACTTGTCCCTTATTTTACATAAATGCTGTAGACAGGCCTAGGCAAAGGGAGGGGGGCATCCCTTCCTTTGAGATGACTAGGAAGGATAATGGTTGGCCAAAAGTATTAAACTTGCGCATATTTCATGAGTTTTTCCATATTTTTTAAAAGATCTCTAAAAAGGAAGGATAAATATTATACTGTAATAAAAATCAAGTCTCTTAGGGGCCCTGTTAATATATAAATCTTGGGGCCCCAATAATTTATTTTGATTCAATCTCCTTTTGTTTCCTAGTTCCGGGTCTGGTTCCAGATTGTGTCTGCTTGGAATATGTTAACCATATTACCTTTTATATTTTATATAAAAGGTAGATTTCTGTCTACCATTTCAATGACATTTTTTTTACTCTTCTTTGGAAAGTATCGGTGAAAATTGTTCCTATTCGTCTATTGAGGGAGTTAATTATTTTAAATATTTAGGTGTTTTAATAGAGTACAATTGGAATTGGAAGGGACGTAGAGCAAATGTGAATAAGATTATCAATATTGCAATACCACACATTTCAACTTTAAAGACGTAATTATCGTATACGTGAAATACGGAATTAATTCTTGGTAGGGCACATATTACACTAACATTAACAAATTAATTGTAACTCGAAATTGAGTTATAAAGTGTATATTAAGGAATAGAAAATATGTAAATTTCAAGCACTAAGGATATTGATATTTTACCGGGTAGAAAATTATACAATCATTCATTTTTAACATTTGTTCAAAAATTGGCTGACCAAAATATCGAAATTGCTACTTATAACCCAAGAAATAATAACTGTGTAAATCACATTGAATTGTTACCTAGGAACAATGTTGTTAAAAATATATTACATTTACCATGCACCAAAAGTATTTTTTTTTGTCATACAATATAAAATTTAAAAAACTACACATAATTTACTTCAAATCTTTATAAATGGCTACAGAATATTGAAAATAATGAGTTACATTTTATGTAAAATGAATTAATTCTTGATTGCTGTTCAGCATTTTTTGATTTTGATTGTTCCTCAAAATTTTCGCTTTTTAATTACATCAAAAATACAAAATATGTTTAGACTATCTTTGCCAAAAATTATTGTTGTGTATAAGTTTAATAAAGCCGTCCCGTGGCTGAGTGGTTAGCGGCTTGGCTATTGATCTATGGGATTTTGGTTCGAGCCCCTGGTAAAGCATGAATGCTTGTGTTGTTTATCTTCTGAGATCCCGCCATCCTTACAGACCTTCTATTATGGCGTATAAACTGAAAGGCTCCTATCAGACCTCTGTGGCAAGCTGCTGATTGAAGGGGTATTTATTTTATTTATAAGTTTAATAATTTCCACAGGCGAGTTTTTAAACTCTTTGGATTTCAATAAATTTCTATTTATAATGTTTCTACCCACTGGACTCTGGGAATGTAATCAAATGCATTGCTTATTGAGGGAATAAATATTATATATATATATATATTCTATTTTGGGTAACAATACCACTTTCTTTACAATCTCCCTTGTTCCTATATCTTCCTTTGTGCCATCTCCCATCTGAAGGCTGCTTGTCCTTAATCCTGAAAGCTCCTTCCCACTCTTTCGTCAGTACATTTGTTCCCCATGTTTCGTCCACTACATAAACACTTTGAAAACTTTTGTTGCCTTAACCATCTCCGTTTATTGTCACTTCTTTCGTATTGCATTTGGTTAGGGGCTACTGGCCAACTCTCTACAGTGTTTAGCAATTCTCACTCAGGCCTCAAAAGCCTATATTAACTCCTTCATTTCAGCATCTATTCTCTGTGCTTAATAGCTCGGCTTCCACTTGATGGACTTACTAACGACGAGCTTTCCTGCTTGCCTAGTCATTTTCTCGAAGCCACGGGAGTTATTCATCGTCATTAACACATCCGCCTTCAGAAGTTTCGCCATCGCACATAAGACCACAATTTGTCACATGCTCTTTCCTTCTCTCTTGATCTGCAGCTAACATAAGTGCAAGAGTACGACCAGTAGTATCTCCAACTGCAGAAGTTAATTCAATATTCTTTGAGACTTCCTGTACTTCTCAAGGACCCCAAAAATTGTTATCGATATTGCAACAATTATCGACTTAAAATCCTCATCACCACACTGAATTGTTACAGCCGTAACAGCTAAAAAATGCTTAAATAAAGGAAATGAGTCAAAGAATTCTAACTCGTATAGAATCAGAATACAGTATATAACATCTTAAAAGCAGGAGATTAACAGTAGCCTGTGTAAATTGTATCCCGGTCTACAATTCGGACATTTACAGTATTGTAAAAAAAATGAGGTAGATGACATTTGTTGCACACGACTATTTTTAATATAGTTATATAACGTAAAATTGCACATAGTTTACATGTAGAATATCTACTGTATAATAAATCCTCCCTTCCTTCTTTGTTGTTTTTTGCTGATTAAACAATTTTTGATGAGTATAAAATAAAGAGCAAAATATTAATGATGTTCATACAAAATAAAGGTAAAAATATCTCTTTCACATGTGGGGTTAAATTGGAGGAAATATGAAACTGATTTAAAGTAACAGATATCATATAACAGAGCGTTGTCAACATCGAATATTTGAGTGTGTAGTAAATCTGGAGTTTTACTGTTGTTTTTGATTTTTTTTAGCTCGTTTGCAGAAAATTCAAACGAACTAATGTTTTCACTTTGTCCCTCTGCAGACATTCAACTTCTTTGTTTCTATAGATAAACTGAAATTCTTTTTGGGTTTGATAGGTATTGATTAAATATTATGATGCACACTTTCGGAATCTCACAATACCATAGTTCTGCTTTCTAACAGTAGAAAAAGTTGGAATGGCAAGATTTTAAACGAATATTACAAGGGATGTAAACATGAGAAATTTTGATGTTGAAATGTGAAGGTAACGAACATTGCATTGGGGGCAATGATTTTTCTCCTTTACCATACGGGTGTGTGGGGAGGAAAACATTTCTTATTTTGTTGTAAGAGATAAGAAATGATTTTTTTCTGATTGTTTTTTTCGGATTGGATAGATCAGTCAACTATTGCAATTCACAATTTTCGAATATCCTAAAAGTTTGCTCCCTCTGCTGGAAAAAGCTGAAAATCTCCAAACTTTTAAGGAATATTGCAAAATATCTATTTGGGCTACTAATTTGATATTTTCGTGGTGAATTGTGATAACAACACTGTCAGCAACAATTTGTCTCTTCAAACCCAGGTGAGCTGGAAAACGTTAATTTTTGTTTTAAGAGAGTCACGAAAAATTCTTGTTGAGTTCAGTAAATACTGAAATATGATAATGATAGGTTCCACACTAAAAGTCTTTAAATTACATCGTTAGAGGGCGCTAAATGTGGAAAATGTAAAACTAGAAGCAATATTATAAACGATATATTTGTGCTAGAAATTCTGGTGATAGAATATGTTGATCAAGAACAGATACCATAAAACTTACTAACAGGACTATGATTTATTTTCATATGTGTTTTAATTAAATTACTATGAACCTTATTTTTTAAAATTTTAATAATATTTTGATACATTATCTTAATATACAAACCGTTTTTATTTTTTACACACTGACTGATTTGTCCATTGTCCCTAGGGAATGACAAAAGGCAACTTTTCATTGAACGAGATGAATGAGATTTGTTTTGTGTTGTACAGGGATAATAATATATCGCTATTTACATTTTTCATCACCCATTAGTACGAATTACCAGTTAAAGGATGCAAAATTCGGAAATTGAAAAACTTGATTTTCTCCGTAAACGAGCATACCATATTTACAATATCCGTAAATGAGTCCCAATTAAGAAACTGCATGAAATGTCTTCCTGGATTCAATATGGTTAAAAAAAAAATCCAAAAATATTTTTTCTTTTTTATAGAGGTAAACCTGTATAACAAATGGACAAAGTAGAGCGTGTAATTAATATGACATGATACAATTTGTACAAGTCTGAGAACTGCTTGCTCCAAAATCTGAAATACAAAGATTCAATAATGTTGCTTTGTGTTCATGTAAACGCTTTGAAATTGTAACTGAAACCCTGACACACCACACTGCACAACTATATTTTATCCTATTTTACAGGAGCGTGGGTTTTCTCAGTCGGTAGCGCACCAGGCTCGTAATCTGTAGCCCGGTCGAGTCTCAACTGTGGTAGTGTTGAGATTATATCCGTAGTGTTGAGATTATATCCGATAACTCCAGTTCTGACCTCAGTGAAAGAGGGAATACCGATGGTCTTGGAAAGGCAGTCATCTTTCGGAGGGGATGTGAAACTGCCGCTGCGCGTGCAAGAGAGCCATACTCTGTGAGGTGCAGGAAACATATGCAGCAAATGTGTTACATCCACTAGAAAAAAGATTTCTAGTGGTATATTCATTATGCATAATTTCTAGCGGTATATTCTATGATCATCACACCGGTGATTCTCTATGCTTCACCCATATGGGCGAATACTACACCCACCAATATTCGTAAGATTCAGGTCTTACAGAACAAGATTTTGAGAACTGCGGTCGATGCCCCCTGGTTTGTCATTACAGACAATTCCATAAAGACCTGGGCATCGACCATATATATATACACATATAAAACGCACTTCAAAAAGATTTTTTGAGGCTGTAAGCAATAATCCCAATGAGATTATTTGTTCTTTGATTCTTTACGATCATACTGTTTTGAACAAGTACAAGAGGCCTAAAACTGTAACGTTCTCTGAGGAGACCTACCCGTTTTAGCTTTCTTATAAAATTTTACTGCAATTTTTAGCTTTTCTTATGTTTGCCCTTAAGGGCCTATCTAAGGGTGGTTAACTTATATATTTTGTTCTTACTCATGCCAAATAGGCATATCTTTATGATGGAGATGGTTAGGGGTAAAATTATTACCCGGTACATCGAATATGATTATACGATCTACGATCTACTAGCGGTATCATCATCATCAAGCAGCCATGGGCTAAGGAGGTCCAACCAGACCGTGCAATTTAGTTCTCCAAGCAAGTCTGTCCTGAGCTACATCTACTGCATCTGGACACTGCACACCAATTCTAACAAGACCCTGTTTGACATTGTCTGCCACCGCATCCTAGGACCCCTTCTTTCTGAGGCCTTAAGTCACACTGTTCATAACCCTATTCGCCAATCTATAATTATCCATACGGGCAACATGGACAAACCAACGGAGTCTCTCTCTACACAATATGCTACTTCAAGGAGGTTGCAAACTCCTTTGCCTAACCTCATCATTAGTTACAAAGTTGAACCACCTAATGCCCAAGATACTGCGTAAGCATCTGGAATCAAAAGCATCTAGTTTCCTGTTATCTTGTTTACAAAGTGTCCAAGTTTCACTACCATAACTAACCCTAGAAAGAACCAAACTATTATACAGTCTAATTTTAGTCTTTAGGTGTATACGCCTATTTTTCCACAATCTCCATAGATTTTTAAAAGTCCCGGCAGTAATCCCTAGTCGTCTGTTAATCTCATGTCGCACATCACCATTATCTGTTACATAGCTCCCAAGGTAATTAAACTGTGACACCTGCTCAAGACTGCAACCATTCAGATTAACTGAATCACAGCTTGCCTGACCAATTTTCATTACTTTAGTTTGCCCTCTGTTTGTAACCAAACCTACTCTACTACCAGTTTCATCAACAGCTCGAATGAAAGAGTTTATCTCATCAACGTCATTTGCCAAAAGGGCTAAATCATCAGCATAATCTAAATCAGAAATTTTCGTATCTCCAGTCCATTTAAGGCCAAAATCTTTTCCTTGAAGTGAATTTCGCATAACGTAATCAATAACCAAGCTAAAGAGAAAAGGAGACAAAATGCACCCTTGTCGAACACCAGAAGTAATGTTAAACCATTTGCTACAAGCCTTACCAACTCTCACACACGACTCAGTGTTATTATACAGAGCTTTCATTATGTTAACTAACTTGTCTGGTATACCATATGATTTCACAATCAACCACAAATTATGACGATCAACAGAGTCGAAAGCCTTTTTGAAATCAACAAAGCTAGCAACCAAAGGTTTCTGAAATTCTAAACATTTCTCAAGAATCTGCCTAAGTGAAAATATCTGATCCACACATCCCTTACAACTTCTGAATCCACATTGCTCCTCCCGCAATTGACTGTCAACCAGATTCTTAATTCTATTAAGCACAATCATGGAAAGAACTTTACCTGAAACAGAGTATAGGGTGATACCCCTATAGTTATCACAAGAACTGCGATCACCTTTTTTGAAAATAGGGATAAAAAGAGCTCTGGTAAAATCTTTAGGAACCATGCCTTTTTCATAAAATATGTTCAGAATCTCAGTCATCCAAGTGGTAACTGAAACATTCCCAGCTCTAAGCATTTCCGTAGTAATTTCTTCTACCCCTGGGGATTTATGAAGTTTAAGTTTAGAAACAGCCAAAATAACTTCAGATTGTGTTATACGGCCAACATTAAAACCACCAATGCATCTATCATAATTACAAAGAATGGGAGTAGAACTAACCACATTGTTTAGAACATCATTGAAATGTTCAGCCCACCTAGTCATGACAGAATCTTCACCTTCTATAACCTTACCTTGTTTATCCTTCAATCCCTTCCTCGGCTTTGTCAGCCAAGCCATCAAGCCAAAGATTCTTATCAGCAGCTAACTGATCTTTTACACGTTTATTAAGTTCTCTGTAATGCTTTCTATTAGGACTAGTAGGGTATTGATTCAGGACATTCCTGCAGTTCTTCTTTCCGAAATAAGCTCAAGTGCCTTATCACTCAGATAATTCTGTCTCCTCTACTCCTTTTTTCCTAAAAGAGTACTGTTAGTGTCCAAAAAAACCTGTTTGAAATGATCCCATTTTTCCTCAACTTCAGTAGTAAGCATACCATGACTGTTCTAATGACTAAGTAACCTATCATGGTAAGCTTTGGCTATAACTGGGTCTTTCAAAGCTTCAGTATTAAAAGTAAATTTTTTAACCCTATAGCACAACACTTTTAACAAGGTAATGGTCAGATCCAATTTCAGCTCCCCTGTATGACCTGGTATTCCTAACAGAATTAGCCCATTTGCTGTTAATTAATATATAATCAATCATATTCATATGCAGCCCATCAGGTGAAACCCATGTGTACTTATGTATGTCGAGGCGTTTGTAAAACGTGTTAGTTATTCTGAAACCATTGAGTTTAATTATCTGTAGGAGACGTTGCCCATTGCCATTGCAGCTACCAATACCAAAAGGGCCTATTACTCCTTCCCAAAGGTCAGAGTTTGACCAATGTTGGCACTGAAGTCACCTAGAACAAGGGTAATATCTTTTTTCTTGACAGAATTCAAAATATCCTGAAGTTGTTCATAAAACCTATCCTTCTCATCCTCATCGGCATATTCGTTATGAAATCGCCCTTCATGGTGTACTTTACAATATCCCAAAATTAAAGAAAAGCATTTTTAATTTCTCACTTCCATAAACCATATATAATAAAATTTGTAGTATCAACGTTAGAAAAGTATTGGTTTTTGCATTAGACGTAGAAAATTGCTGCAGTGATAAGGTCTGACCTTCCTCACAGATTCTTCTCTCTGGTGTATAAACTGACAGGCTCGTGTCAGACCTCTGTGGCAAGCAGCTGCTTGAGGGTTTTCTTTTGCAATTTTTGTATTGCATCTGCGATTTATTCTTGCTTGAACTAATGTGGGTGTGGCATCTTTTCATTGGATGTTGCTTTGTTTGATCTTGAGATTTTGTCGCTCCATTCTTTATGTGAACTTTTTGTGGTATTAGAGAGAACGAGCTAAGGTCTAGTCATTTAAAACGATAAGCATTTTATAAAGATTGCCGTTCAAGAGTTAAAGAAACAACGCTATTACTGTCAATTGATCCTTCTGGTTTCGAATTAAGCTTAGATTCTAAATAACTATATAATGAAGGTTTTTAGCACAGAATTTTTTTAGCACAGAAATTGGTGGCATTTTTGGTTGACGTCCATGAAAAACAATTCATTACCTTCCCAAAGAAGAAAAAAATATTTCGCCCATTTTCTATCTTTTCTAGCTTTAAAAGCGATGAGATTAAATTTCTTCACATTCTCTTCTGTAACTGAGACTCAGGAATTTCAATCAATCATGCACGGAACTTAATTTTCTTTCATCCAACCTGGTTGTTTTATGCTTTAGTGTTAAATAAGGTTTCTTCGTGGGCTCTTGTCCCGAGCTTGTACCTGACATTTACATGAGACCGAAAAATGAAAGGTCAGCAATTAATCTTTTCAGGCTTTGATTGTAATTGATTTCCTTCGTAATCATTTTGAAAAATAAATAATAGCCATTTGTATACTTTTTTTTGCTCTTCAATTTTAGGATTCTGAGCAAACGAAACTCAGTTTACAGTAGATTCACTGTTAACTTTAATTGTGTTATCTGATTTTCTGTAATAACCAACACATTAAAATATTCACTCTGCATATTCTTGTTATTTTATAACACTTTATGTTTCAAATAGTAAGTAATTTTTGAGGAAAAATGCTACCTGACTATTGACATTAGTAACTAATGCATTTGTGTATTTTAAGGTTACTTACTAATCAAGCACGATCAGACTCGTAACTAGAAAAACAATAAAGAGGGGGGGGGGGGGATTGCAAGCGATGCAATGGGGCGAGAAAAAAGTAAAAGGGAGGGTCGAAGAGGCTGAATTTTCATTCCAGGGCAACATTTTTTTCCCTTCGGTTCAGAGGTTTTCTAAAAAGAATTATTGAAAAAGTGCAGAATATGCACAAGTTTAATAATTTTGTGTTTCAAAGGGGTTGGTTACAGAGTGGTCCCTTTACTACTTAGATCCGGCCCTGAACACGATAATGAAACCCAAAGATAATAGTTGATTGGAATGGTTCCTATATTGGCTGGGAAATTTCGTATAAATGAGAGGATGTTCTTGAATTGGTACATGGAATTCAAATTTTCCCATTCCATATAGCTATAATTTTGACTATTCTGAAAAGAATGAAAAATAACGTCTAATAAAAGAAAATCACGTATTTTGTTTTTTGCTAGTTAAACCCACCCCAAAAATTTGATGCGAAACGTGTGTCCAATGATAAACGTTTCCAAACTTTTCACACCTACTACTGACAACACAACTTTTCACACTTACTACTGACAACATACTACTCCATTCGCAAGGTAGCGACGGCAGCGCCCACAGATATTTTGGGTACTTTCCGAGAAATAATTCCTGACTCACTGCAGCCACGAATGCGATCCGTTAACTGAACAAGGCTAGAATTAAGTGGGGCTGAGCTCTCAAATCGCCACGAAACCACAGGGAAACAGTATTTCTGCAACCGATGAAGCCAAACATGCCCCCCTCCCAAGAATTGCTTCTTTTATATATGATTTTTCAGTGGAATAATTATATATTAAACTTTTAACTTTGATATCATTCATGCAGATTACATTTCTGCACCGTTATGGTTGACTTCTTCCACAAATGGAAGTTGAATTTTGCAAAGACAAAGCAATTAGTGTTTGTCGCCTTTATAACTTCGGATTGTATTATTTTTCTGTCCTTTACTCTGTTCTTGGTGATAAAGGCAACATTAGTAGAATTGGCCATTGGCCGCAATTGTCAGATGGACATTAAGTCGTAGTCCACATCGTTCACATCCAAGAATGCGACAAATAGCCTTGGCTGGAGGCGCCCACATGAAGCTAACACCTGTCTATTGGTTCTTCCCTACAGTGACGTAGATAGAGTCCAAATCTTTGAAAATTCCGGGGGTCCTTACTGTTTTTCAAATATACTGTAAAACACTGATAATAAGTTACATTCAGTTTTTCAGTGCAGGGCTCAAAATGTCTAGGCATAAATGCAGTATTTTCAAACTTTAATAACACTTATCTCTAAGGTACACTTCTTTGTTGAAAAGTTACGAAGCCACTCTTATACATCAATATCAAATTAAGAGGGAAAAAAATTGTAATTTGTGTTAAGATGAATGGGGAAGAAGTTACGACCTCTTGATGACGTCAGGTGCTTCAACCACTGAACTACCGGTCACTAATCAAATGTTCCTCAATTTATTAATATGAACATTCGTATCAGTAGTGCATATCTAAAATATCTGTGTTACATGAACTTTTTGGTTAAAATATCTGAAATATCATCAGGGAAACATCTATGTCATTTATATCCCACCCGGTTCAAAGCAATGTTTCCTCTTATATCGATGTTTTAAAGTGACTTTATAAGCTTTCAATTGAATCAACGTTAAAAATTTGTTAAAAAGAATCCTTAGTGATAAAAAACTTTACTAAGAGTTTTTTTTTCTGTTTCACTAAACTGTTTATTTCTTAATATTTATGTTTATGGATATATGCTACTTCTATTTTGATTACCCGCAAAAAGATTTATTAAAATGTTAAAATACAAATCATCTAAGAGGTCTCTAAGCTCAAGATTCTAATTTTTTTGGATGGCTCAGGCAATCTTAGGACTTCTGTGATCAAGTTCTTATTTTCTTAACTTGCTCTGAAGTTAGAATTCCTTTGAACCTGGGCATTTAATCTAATTGGCAACAAAAGATGTGACTTAAAACAACAATAAGCAATAACAGAAAAACATAGTGGCTCTTAAACAATATAAAAATATTCTAGTTACATGCTTTTTCTTTTAATTGAGTGTTTCTAATTCCCTACTGGCTCTGGTACTATCTGGTCTTTTCGTTTCAAAAATAATATTTATTTATGTAACTGAAATATTACTTTTTTGTTATAATCATTTTACTAAAAAAAGTACATTTGAGGTTGACACAAAGTTTCTCCACAGTTGTTTTCTTTTAAAATAATCTTTAAGTTCTGGCTAAAAAATTAAATATCTTTCGTATAAAGTGCTGACACCATACTTCGGAACTTAAGACTGCAAAATTAATTAACATGTTTAGTAATAATATGAACGTGTAATAACATTTTTATTAAGAAAAAATGTTGACAGCCTAGCTGACACAGAGTGTTAAAAACAAACTATGTAGATGATATTAGTAGATAAATCGATAATTGCTTTTCCTCGTCTCTTCACGTACTCAGGGAAGCAAATTTGATAAAGAGAAAGCTATGTATCATAACATTTTAAGCTGTATTTTAACAGATTACACTCTAAGGAATTTGAAATTTTTTAGACGCCAGTGTAAAATTAAAAACTTTGCATATAACTAATATAAATAATCTAGCTGAGCCAATAAATTCCTCGATGTTTCTTCCGTTGACAGGAATGAAATCACTTTCATCATCTACATAAAGTAACATAGCACTGACAGGTTATTAGGAGGTGGTTGGTTCGTATCCCATCCGGTTGAAGACAATTTTTCCTCTAAATTTGGTATCGATGTTAAGAGTGACTTCATACCTTTCAACTAAAGAAACATCGAGGAATTTATCAATTAATTAATTGAGAATATTCGTAACGTATATTGTCATCTTCTTCATGATGATGTTAGTAAGCTCAGAAGAGACTGCCTTCAAGTCATACAAATATTTGGGTTGTATATTGCAGATAGGATACTTCATATCACTAAATAGAAGAGATCTTGATAGGCAGCGGGTAACTCAGTGGTCAGAGCACCTGACGTGTTATCAGGAGGTCGTGGGGTCGTATACAAACATCTCAAGACAACTTTTCTTTTAAATTTGATATCGATGTTAAGAGTAACCGCATACCTTTTAATTGAAAATTCAGTATAACATCATTGCATTTGCTAAATCTATCGAAACATTTTTGAACTAGCGAGCATGTTAAGTAAAATTACCTCCAATCTCATAGTTTATTTTTATAGTTTATATTCATTACGATACAGGAACAGACTTAGGATATAAGTTGCACATGTTTCACTAGCGTAACTACTGTACAATCAGAGCAACAGATCTAGAGTATAAGTGGGACATGTTTCGTTGGCGTAATTACTGTGCAATAGAGCAATAGATCTAGGATATAAGTGGGACATGTGTCACTGGCAAACTACTGTACAATAGAGCAACGGGTCTAGAATATAAGGGGGATATGTTTCACTCTCAACTACTGGGCAATAGAACAACAGATCTAGGATATACACAGTCGTATCAGAATAATATGACCACTCACAGAATCACAGTGTACCCGCTCAGGCACGTCACAGAGTACACATGACAAGGTCGACCACATGGAGGTATAAGCGGCCGACCAGGAAAGGTGAGCCATAGTGTGTAACGTGAGCACAATGGGCAGAGGTATTGATTTGACGGACGTTCAAAAAGGAATGATCATCAGCTACTGCGACAAGGGTGGAAGCATCTCGGAAACAGCAGACTTCGTGGGCTCTTCGCGACGTGCTGTAGTAAGGGTGTACCAAGAATGGGCCACTGGCACACCGAGTACCTCCAGACGTCATAACTGTAGAGCCCCAAAAGCCATCGACCCCAGAGGAGAACGTTGCCTCCGTTGATTGGTAAAGGGCAATGGACACGCAACAGTGCAGCAATTGACCACTCAAATGAACACTGGGCACCCAACTACATGTCCCGGATAACAGTAGAGAGAACCCTGCTACGCATTGGTCACCGGAGTGGAAGAGTCCAGTGGAAGAGTGGAAAAAAGTTACCCTCTCCAACGAATCAAGGTTTCTACTCCACAGAAATGACAGGCGGTGGCGGATACGGCGTCAGACACACTAGTCATCCGGGCCAATGATGGTTATTCCCATTATTAGGTAGGTGATCATATTATTCTGATATGACTGTGTAAGTGGGACAGGTTTCATTGGCTCTACTGTGCAATAGAGAAACAGATCTAGGATATAAGTGGAACATGTTTCACTGGTGTAACTACTGCAGAATAGAGCAACAGATCTAGGATATAAGTGGAACATGTTTCACTGGCGTGCATTTTGTGGGTTTCTGTGGAGACTACTGCGTTTGCTGGAAACATCTACATTTTGGTTAAATTAGAATTTATTGAAGGAGCCTTCTGATTCTTTAGCCTTGAATAAGGAGTATCGTAATCTAATAATAGCAAACATTTTTCATTAAAAAATGTTAATTTACACGTTAATCATTCCTTTGGTTTGATTAAGTAATGAAATACATGCATTTGCACATTTGAAATTGACATTAAAACAATAAACGTAATTGTAGGTTATCCATGACCCGAGGTACATTAGTGCAGTAAGTCTGAGATTGCTTAAACGGAATTGATATCAGTATATGATAATCATAGTTCAATGGTCAGAACCAAGATTATGTAAAGATAACCACTCTTGAACAGGGTTGAAGAGAAGTGAAAAATGTCCATAAAAGACCTCTCCAAAAGTTGAAATCAATTGACGACGCTTCAAATCTAAATATCTTCTTTGAAAGGTACAAATGGTCTTTAGCATATAAGTAATTCAAAATCGTTATCTTTATATAGTTATTACATTTTCATAACTTTCTTTTTAGATGGAAAATTTCGATTTTCAATTTGATATATTTTTTATTACAATTTAATTTCCTCTGTAAAATAAATAAATGGCCAAAACCAACAATAAACGAAAAAAAAAGAGAAACGTTTTATTCAATAGAGATTCAATCCCCCGAGACTAAAATATTTATTAGTTTTTGCCATTGCGCTAAATCAAATTTTGATCCGATCAAGTGTGAAGATCAAAAGGTTTACATCAGCAGCAACGATATGACCCTTTTATCCACAAAGGAATGGGAAAAAGCAACTTTTTGTTTTATGAGACGAATGAAAATGTTTTTTAGTTGAATGGTTACTAATGAAAGAATTTGATTTTTATATTTTGTATATGCTAGTATTTTTAATTTCCAAAGGGTACTAAATTTTGAAAGTGGTAAAAACTTTAAATCAACTAGCCCGTAATTGCAAATAATCTATATATATATAGATAATTGCTAGAAATCTGAAATTTTGTTGGTAGAGTGTGATTGTATATTGGTAAAGGTATTTGCATTGATAGAAACACTTGCCTTCTGCGACGCGAGAGGGGTTCAAAACGCAACTCTTTCGGTTTAAGAGCGAAATGAAATAATATTCACGTGCTTTATATGTACTAACAAAATATTACTATTTTTCATTTTACAAATCATCTATTAATAAGAATTTTCACTGTTAGAGGGGGTGAATAACTGTAAGAAAACAATATTTTTTTTTCTCTTTGAAAACGAGCAGCCCATATTCGCCAAAGGTGATACTGTGTTACACTCTAATTGACCTTCATTGTCAAGCCAGTTAATGATAATAATTTGAACTTCTTGGTTAGTGTTTTTATTACTTTATTACATTTTTTATTATTTAATTTACATATTTTTTATTTACTTTATTACTTATATTACATTTGGTCATGTTTTAGTTCAGATTTTTATAATTTGCTCCGATTAATAAAGTTCGGTACAATATAATAATCAATGTGTTTGGGGCAAATCAGAAAGCAATTCTTCAAAACTTGCGAAGTTTTATATACTCTAGAGCCGGGATTCTCAACGTGGGGTACCCTGTAAAATATTTTGGATACATCATGAGAGCTCAAAAGTCGTTAGATATATGTTTTATTTTATTTCCATTGTTATACTATAACTATAGTTTTATCTATCTATACAAGGGGTACCCAGTTACATACACATTTCCAGGAGGTACGTGAAACATAAAAGGTTGAGAACCTAAAAAAAAAAGGTCTAGAGCATAAGATAGATGGAAATTCTAATTATGTATTAGGAAAAGTCAAAATAGTAAGTTGACCTTTCATAATGATCAGAAGGGCGTGTTCCGATTTCAAGCTATAATGTTTACCTGACCTGACAATAGAAATCAAAATACTGACTAGACGTTTAAATTTTGCTACAACTATGAGTCTTGCTGTCTTCTTGTGACAAGAACAATCACAGTCTTGATATACTCAATGGGATATTATTGTCTCATCAAAAAAGTGCCGCTCAGAGGTGAAACAACCCAACCCAACTGTGCTAAATTGGATTTCTCTGCGGTCAAATACAATGAGACAATAATATCCCATCAAGAATATCAAGACTGTGATTGTTCTTGTCACAAGAAGACAGCAAGACTCATAGCTGTAGCAAAATTTAAACGTCTAGTCAGTATTTTGATTTCTATTGTCAGGTCAGGTAAACATTATAGCTTGAAATCGGAACACGCCCTTCTGATCATTATGAAAGGTCAACTTACTATTTTGACTTTTCCTAATACATAATTAGAATATCCATCTCTCTTATGCTCTAGAAAAGTGGTTCTCAATCTTTTATGCTTCACGTACACCTTGGAAATATGTATGTAACTGGGTACCCCTTGTAGAGATAGATAAAACTATAGTTATAGTCTAACAATGGAAATAAAATAAAACATATAATAACATATATCTAGCGACTTTTGAGCTCTCACGGCGTACCTCCAAAATTTTACAGCGTATCCCACGTTGAGAACCCCTACTCTAGATTATATCCAATTTAGCACAGTTGGGTTGTTTCACCTCTGAGCGGCACTTTTTTGCACACCATGGGCTAAATGGCCAGGTCACATGGACGCCAAAGGCTCAGAGAAGGTTGAGGGAAGGGATCCACTGGAACCGCTGTTGGGAGACAGATGGTAGTCTCCTGTCAAGGCCATCCAATGTGTTCTTTAACGTGCATAAGAGCCACGGCTTAACATCCCATAAGACGGACGGAGGCCTTTCTAAGGCCTCCGTCCGTCTTATGGGATATCTTATTACTCCGTCCGTCGGATGGGATCTGTCCGTCGGATGGGCTCTGTGTGCAGTCCCCTGCACACAGAGCCACGGCTTAACATCCCATCCGACGGACGGCGGCCTTTCCAAGCCCATCGGTGTCCCCTACTAACCGTAGGCACGGTGGGGAGTTTTGCGGAGATAAATCTCAACGCTGACCCAGCTGGGACTCGAACCTGGGAACTACAGATTACGAATTTGGCGCGCTACCGACTGAACCACCCCTACCACATTTAGCACAGAAGCAAAACTAGTAAATGTTTCTAGCAACTCTTCGAAGTTTCTGAAGTTTTAATATAATCGTACAGTAGCATACGATCAACAGACGAATATCCTAATTTGCATTAGGAATGGTTAACAAAGTAGAAAGATCTCAGACGTTATTAATGTGTTAATGCTAATTTTCTAGCTCTATATTAATCACTGTTGACGTTTCATGAGAGCAGAACAAAAAAGAAAACATTTATACATGAAAAGGAAAATCAGTCTTTATTATTTCACGAAAATATAACGAAACAAAAATGCGCAATTCAGGTAATACAGATATATTTTATTTCTAATTCTGTTTATTCACCTAGATGGTGACTTGTAAATGCAACTTTCATAAACTCTTCTCAACGCAAAATAATTTTTATCACACAGGATTGAAACGTTAGGTTAGTAACGTCCCACTTTATCTCTAAGATAATTTGAACAACTACTCTTTCCGTTCTACTTCTTTCCTTCTTTTGCTTCAAGTTCTACTTTCAGCTTCCTTAGATTATAGATGAGACGAGGAGCCTGTGTTTAGACTAAAATTAAAAATGTGGAACACCTCTATCATTTTATTTCTTCTACAGTAAAATATTTTTATAAGGAAATTAAAGAGGTCAAAATTTTGCCGTTGTTATATGAAGTGTCTTTGAGTAATTTTTTTTTTAAGATTAGCACATTTGCATTTAACCATTATTATTATTGGTTTACAATTTATATCAATACAAATAATTTTATAAAAGAATGTTTCTGCAAAGTAAATTTTATGACAGAAACGATATAAATATTATGTTTTTTAATTCCAGTGACGCAGAATTATTTTCGTAGTAAAAACAATTCTCTAATAGTTGTGGTAAATTAAATGGAACATCTCTGAAGTACTAAGCTATCTCTGTTAATGATCAAAACTTGGATAGTTCTCTACTAACTTTAGCTTTTCAATATTTATAATATTCGGATGGGATGCATTAGACACAACAGTACATCAATCATTAAAAAAAAAAAATAAAAAAGATATCAAGAGGACAAAATAATACCTTTACCATTTTAATGGATGAGATCTTTTTTTATAAAAGTGAATAAAACCAATAAAAAAATTGTAAATTTCGCGGCATAGAGTTTTATTTTTAGTGGACTTTGGGCGATTTGCATTTCGTGCATAAGATGTTTCGTACTTATTAGAGGTTCGTAATATAGAGGTTCGTAACATAGAGGTTTTCTATACAGTTAAGTTAATGGAATTGGCCAGACTATGGCTGCATTTATTTACAGAGAATTTATGCTCTAAAATAGTTCGTAAGATAGGGATTTTACATTATGTGCTATTTTACTAGGCTATGTCCTCATGATTACATTCAACTGCACTTGCGAATTATCCCTGCATTCAATATAAGTTCAAAAAAAGACCAGAAAATCTGTCGAACCTTGACGAAATCTATTGAATGATTGTTAATCAAAGATCGCTTAAATTGAACTAGGTAATAGTCAATAGTTAATGCTACAGAATAAAATAGTGTAGCTTTTTACGGAACAAAAATTCGAACAGAAAAGAACTGTCGCTAGTTTCCTGACGATTCCCTAAATAAGACTGAAATAATAATATGAAGTTTATTGTTATTATTTCAGTCTTATTATGGACAGTTAATTTATTATTATTTAAGTCTTAAACTCCTATGTCAAAAACACGTACACAAGAAACTATTACAAGTAGTATTTTTGTTCCGTAAAAAGCTATACTATTTTGTTCTGTAACATTAACTGTTGAATATTAACTAGTTCAGTTTAAGCGATCTTTGATTCTGGTGTGATTCCTAGGTTTCTTCTCTGTCGTATGTGAAACAAATGAGAAACAAAATGCCGCAGACATGCAGCATTTCAATCTTGAACTGCAATATGCGAAGATTAGAATGCAAAATATGTAGTATAAAAATACCTAGAAGGAATCAACACTAATGAATAGACACCGGACTCCAAAAAATATTGGAGAATTTCTCTGTTACGTCAGTGAAAATCTAATTCGAAGCTCTATACCTTCTAAAATATTCATTTAATCGAAAAATATGACTGAAGAAAGATTACAAATCATAATGAAATCTTGATTTTAAACACTATTATTTCAGTATTTAAATAATTGTACCAGATATTATTTCAAACCATTTAATAAAATGAATATACATTTCAAAAATTTGCGGAATGATTACTTCAGTACTAGGCAATAATGAATGATTTTTACGAAACAAAATAATTTACTGATAAATATTCACGTTCCCATAACTATATAAATGAAAAAAAAAATAAGCGAGAGAGACATACCCAGTGCACGTTAAAGAACACGCTGGATGGCTTTGACGGAAGCTACCATTTGCTATTGACGGAGGCTATCATTTGTCATTTGTCTCCCAATAGCTGTTTCAGTGGGTTCCCTCCCCCACCTTCTCTGAGCCTTCGGGTCCTTGTGACCTGGTCATTTAGCCCATTGTGTGCAAAAAATGCCACTCAAAGGTAAAACAACCCAACCCAACACTAATATTTGGCAGCGCAGTGTATTAGTAAATGTTCATTTTCGTATCAATTAAGTTTGCCTGGTTTTTACCATTTGAAATCGAGCAAAAATTTTTTTCACATGTTATTTTTGTCATTTTTTTGTCACATTTGTCATTTTTTTCACATATATATTTATATACATATATTTATATATTTATAAAATGATATTTACTTCTGCAGTGTTTATTTGGATAATTTTGTCTCTGCTGAAAACAGGAAGCATCAAAATGACATTGTATCTTAGAATAATAGTTGTTTTTTCATTAGCATTCATTATTTAGGAACAAAAGACAATGTGTTGTCTTTATTTCCGATTTTACAAAGTGCAAGACGCAGTTAACGAAACAGCATCATGAAATATAATCTACTAGCATATTTTCCGTTTAAATTCAAGTGGCTCTTGAAGTAAAAAACTAAAAGTTGATTTTACTTCGAACTAATATTCTCTCATAGGTAGAGACAAATTTCTAATTAAAGTTCAAGACGAGGTGGCAGAGAAAGACCCGCGTAAGAAATCAAGTACTGGGTGGTCAAAACTGGGGGTGGGGGAGTCAAAAAGTGTTAAATTAAAAGCTGAAACACAAACTAAAAGAAGGGGAAAAAAGTGATCGAAAGGTCGGAAAAAAAGTGATCCAAAGGTTTATGATAGGTTGAGATTCGAATTTTTAACACAGCTCTGAATGACACTGATGTGGGAAATTTGGGACCGGGGTTCAAATATTTGAGGAATTGTGGATGGGAAAAGGGTAGGGAGGGAACCGTGAAAACTACGAAACGTGACGTCTCAGGTATTGCTGTAAGTATTAGTTGCTAAAATATAAAAACACCAGTTATTGGCGAACTTAGTTGAACTGTTATCTGTTATGTGCATTTTATATTTGCATATATATATATGTATATACACTGAAAGCAAAATTTATTATACATCCCGTACCCATCAACAACCTGCCCTACTCCGCCACACTAATGCGGCCAGATGAAACTCCTTCTATTCTATGGGTTGAGTTGTTTTACCTGTGTGCGGCAATTTCTTGCACACCATTGGCTAAATGGCCAGGCCTCATGGACCTCAAACGCTCAGAGAAGGTTGGGGGAGGGGACCCACTGGAACAACTGTTGGGAGACAGATGTTAGCCTCCCGTCGGGCTATCCAGAATGTTATTTAAAGTGCACAGGGTATGGCTCTCTCGCACACGGGGTCAAGGTTTAACATACCATCCAATGGCCGGAGGCAATTCCAAGCCCTTTGGATCGTGGGCATGACGGGGAATTTTGCAGAGATAAATCTCAATGCTGACCCAGCTGGGAATCGAATCTGGGAAATACAGATTACTAATATGATGGGTAAACATGGCGACCTACGCAAGTTCTATTGTGGGCAGATAGTTGGTGTGAGGAAGATGGGGTGCTCGATATCCAATTTTGCAGAACATCTGGGATTTCCACGTGTGACAGTCTCGCATATATACCAGGATCACATCAATCCCGGCAAAACCTGAAGCCTACAGAAGAAATATGGTCATAACTTTGCCAATGATGATCGTGGTGAGTGCCACCTGTCATGTATCGTGACGTCAGAACGGACGTAAGTTGGCATTCTACGATAATCAGTTTACAGATGATGTCCACATCGAGAACATTTGTTAACAGCACGTCTCCAGGTTGCAGTGGGAGAAGAAACATTATCAATGGACTGTGGAAGACTGCAAACAGGTAGTTGGTCCGATGATTCGAGGTTCCTACTACAACACGACAAAGGGAAGTTGCATATGTGGTGTAGACCATACAAGGCCATGGACCCCAACTGTCAAATCATGGTGTTACAGGCCATAGGAAGGGTATAATATTCTGGGCGTGTTTATGTGGGCCATCTTGGGGCCCCTTGTACCAAATGAGACCATCATCATTGCACAAAGCTATGTTGACGTACTTGCTGATCATCTACACCCATTCATGGATCCATTTCTCACAGCAGGATGCCTTCTTTCAATAAGTTAGGAGATAAGAATAGGAGGAATACGTGCTGTACTTTGAAGAAAGAAGTTTGGCGTTTCAATGGCACAAAGGCTGCGTCGCGAATGTGTTAATGTGCCAGATAAGTTTTCTTATGTGTGTGGAAATTATATTTTGAAATCTCTGGGTCATTTTTTGACAAAGATTGTGAAGAAAGCCTATAACTGGTATTTTGGATGTCATGTTGGAGATAAAAACAAAACATGGACTCCACATGTGTGCCGCATTTCATTCTTTGTTGGCCTGAGTGACTGGTTGAAAGGTAAGATAAAATTCATGCCCTTTGCAGTTCCAATGGTTTGGCATGAGCCAACTAGTCACTTGCATAATTGCTACTTTTGTTTAACTAAAGTGTCGGACTTTTCAAAAAAGAACAAAAGCAAAATACAATATTCAAATGCGGCTTCAGCCATAAGGCCACTTCTTAATGGAGAAGATCTTCCTATACCAACACCTCCAACCAACTGGGAGAAGGTGGATTCACATTTATCAGAGGAAGACTTTGAGGCACATACAGATCCTGATCCTACATACATCCCTAAAAAGTTAGACGAACATCATCTGATTCAGCCAAATGAACTAAATGATCTTGTTCGAGACCTAGGACCTTCCAAACAACCAACTTTTTTTATGTTCAAGACTTCAAGAATGGAATCTTCTGACCAAGGGACCAGAGTTTTTCTGTTCAGAAAGAGAAATTTGGCTGTATCTGCTTATTACAAGATGCAAGATGGTTCGTGTGCAGATATTTCAGGGCTGATGGAAGAGCGTCTATTTATAGATTCGTCAAAATTTAGCTTAAAAGCTGTCCTTTTGCATAAAGATAACCAAAAACCTTACAATCCAGTGACACACGCTGTGGGAATGAAGGAAACTTCTGAAAGCATGAAAAAAATACTCACTGCTATAAGATATGCCCAGTTTAAGTGGACAATATGCGGGAACCTAAAAGTCATATCTCTCTTGCTCGGGCTTCAAAGAGGCTTCACAAAATTTTGTTGTTTTCTGTGTTTGTGGGACAGTAGGACCAGAGAGGAATACTACAAAACAAAAGACTGGCCCAAAAGAGATGTTTTTAATCCTGGAAAGAGTAATGTGAGGTATAAGCCTGTAGTTGACCCCTCTGATGTTCTGTTCCCACCAATACACATCAAACTAGGGCTTATGAAAAACTTTTTAAAGGCTATGAACAAAACTGGTAAAGGATTTTTATATTTGAAGGAAAATTTTCCAAAACTAAGTGATGCTAAACTCAAAGATCTGATCTTTGTTGGTCCTCAGATCAGAAAGCTACTGAATGACACTATCTTCGAAGAACAACTGAATCTGAAGGAGAGTGCCGCAAGGAAATCCTTCACGTCTGTGGTCCAGGGTTTTCTGGAGAATCACAAAGAGGAAAACTACCATCAGTTCATTCAAGATCTTCTTAAAAACTATGAAAATCTTGGCTGCCGAATGTCTTTGAAGATGCATTCCTTGCACTCGCATCTCGACTTCTTTCCCAAGAATTTAGGAGCTGTCAGTGATGAGCAAGAGAAAAGATTTCCCCAGGATATTCGAACCATGGAGGAGAGATACCAAGGCAGGGTGGGACCCAGAAATGATGGGTGACTACTGCTGGTTCTTGCAGAAGGAAGATCCCTCAGCACATTGAAGACAAAAATGAACTTCTTGTAAGTATAAAAGATCCTTACCCGTGTTTTCTTGTTTTGTGTTTGAATATTATTTCATTTGCTACTTTTTAATCTACCTAATCAGATAAACGTGACAAATTCAGTGGTCTATAACTGTGATGTTCCTAATTTTTTTCACCGTAATCATGTATTTAATCAATAAGTTTTAAGTTGCAATTTAATAAATAGTCGCATTTATTTTCATTCCCCAGATATGCGTTTTCATTAAAATTTGTAAAACATCAATCCGTAATTTAAAAACAAACTGTATGTGCTGCAGATGTTTCACAGCCATATTTGGATTCAGCATCCCAAAAATTAGTTAAAAACATCCTATTTGACCAAAGGACAGCTTTTAAGCTAAATTTTGACGAATCTAGGAAAAAAAATTCAATTTATTGTCTAGTGTATATATTAAATCACTATATTCTGAAGTAATAATCAATTACCTGGGTTCGAACCCCATGTAAGACATGGAAGTTTGTCCTTTTTTTAGCTAAAGACTCACCTTTCTCACAGATTATCTCTATGACATATTACACTGATAGGATTTGTCAGACATCTTCTCCAAGCAGCTGTTAGAAGGATAATTTATTGTAGTATTATTTGTTCTTTTACTTGGAGACTAATATTTTCCCAATCAATTTCTAATTAGTTTGCTTTAAATTTGACATTTCTCATGTTTTAAAAGTTTTCTTTTGTCTGTAAACTAAAAAGTAAAACGGAAACACTTGAATGCAAAAAGAAATGAAAAACAGTTAACAATAATGACTAACAACCTTAGTTATGAGTTTCTGCCTTGATTAATGGATAAAAGATCTGATGGTCGGCGCTGCAAGATTTTAATGATGCTTGATAAACAAATGAGAAGAAAGAATTTTTTTTTTACTTACGCAGAGAACATGAGGGTAATTAACGCTTGAAAATAAAGTAAAATACAAAAAAAAAAGAAAAAAAAAAACACTCCTTTATGCTTAAGTAAACTTTCGAAATACCTATTTCAGAAATTTTTCATACTATTCTTCGTTTACTGTGAGCTCTAGTTTACATTATATTAACTCCCTCCTTGTTTTAAGAAAATATAAAACATGTAATACTTTTTTTTTGTGAATTTTAAACGGAAATGTTTGGTCGAAATGTCGCAGAAAAATCCATAAAGAGTGTGAAGCGTAGGGCATATCGAAACTTAGATAAACAAGCAAAAAGTGAGATATGTTAGCTTTTATTTTCTAATTTGTCACGTTTATCCGATTATGTAGATTAAATCAAGATAATGCCCAGAATTTCATTTAGTTCTAACTAACATTGTCGTGCGATTTTCCACTGCATTCTGAATACCAAGCCATATATTTAAACATGAAATAAATATATCTATATAGTTTTGATTGATACGTGTACTGATTAACATTGAGTTTATTTACCAATGACCATTAATGTAGAGTAATTTGGAGTTGTGAAATTTGCATTCGCATTAAACCATTAGATTTCAAATGGCAGAAAAGTTAAAAAAAGAAGCAAATATCAAATGTGGGAAGTAACAGAAAAATTGAGATGTAGAAAATAGTTTCAAAATAAATAACATGTTCCAAACATTTTGATGTATATCGTTGACCAGAGTTGATGCTATCATTCGTGTTTACAACTGGTGTTAAATGATGTATGTTTAGAGTTTTAAGGTAAAAAAAATAACACCTCCTCAAGCAGCTGCTTGCCACAGAGGTCTGACAGGAACCTAACAGTTTTTATACGATAGTAGAAGTTTTGTGAGGATGGCAAGACCTCAGCAGAAAAACAACACGAACATCCATGACTTAATTGGGGCTCGGACCCTGGTCCTTTAGATCAGTAGCCAAGCGTGCCAAAGACAACATTAATGGCGTATCTAAAGAGATGTTTTCATTATTAAAACCCATCCTCTTATTTTCTCTTTGGCCAACTGTAATCACCAGAAAGAGAGAAAACAGACACCAGGTGTCCCATTTATAACTGGAAGCGATTATGACGATTTATAACTGGACGCGATTGTGATTATATTGTGACACACGATTGGACCCCTACATAAAACCTAGTAGAAAAACTAGCATAAGAAAAGAAACATTTTGATTCCGTTATTGTTAGTAAATTTTGAATTTATTGCACATTTGAGAGAGTTTATCTGATCAGAACCTCCTTCTGAATGATAGGACCCATCAAATTCAGAATATAGCTTTCTCTATCGTAGATTCCTACCAAAAGATTTCTCTCACCACCACCACCGATAAAAAAAAAAGTAGGACTTTTCGTAAACTGTAGGAGCAAATATCACCAAATTCAGAATATAGCTTCTTCTCATCGTAAGTTAAAGAAACGTAAGGGTTTGACTCTTCACCCACGAGAGTTCTCTTCCCCTAGGAAGAAAAAGGGGAACGAATTTCTTTTATATGGAAAGAGCTAGGATCACCGAATTCAGTATATAGCTTCCTAACATTCTAAGTTAAAGAAGTAAGTGTTTGACTTTTCATCTACGAGATTTTTCTCCCACCCACCCCTCAACTGAAAAAAAAAAAAGCATGGAGGAAAGAGCAAGCATCACCGAATTCAATATATGCTTCTTATCATCGTAAGTTAAAGAAATGCAAGGGCTGACCCTTCACCTGGGTACGTGAAGATAGCCCCCCCTCCCCCACGGGGAAAAAAGAAAGGGGAAAGGATCTCTTAAGTAGTAGTAACTAAGATAATCGAATTCGAATTACAGATTACTCTCGTTCTAAGTTTAAAAAAAGTGAGGGTTTGAATTGTTAACCTATCTTTCCCGTCCCCCCAAAAAAGAAACGTACATGAAATGGGATCTTTGAATTCGTTTTACAGGTTGTTTTTATTGTGACTTAAAACAATGTACGGTTTAAACCCTTAAGCTTTCTACTGCCCCCCCCCCCCAAAAAAAAAAAAAAAAGAGCTGGGTGGTATACATAAATGATTACCGAAATTACGAGTTATATTTCAAGCTAAGCTTCTGTCGTAAAGAGTATCACGTATACAGCAAATTTTATCCACTCTTTATGTGAAACGAAAGCTTACGATATTGGGAGTACTTTTTACTATATCCATTACTATTAATTTCATGGAGCTTAAAACACGGCAATGCTGGGTTATCTGCTAGTGGAACATAAAGATAGCGTTATAGCTTAATATGTGGAGAAATTTTAGGATTTAATTTATAACTGAAACATTTTTAGGATAATGAATAGTAAACAATTATTATTTAAATTTGGAAATATTATTCGCAGTTTTGGGTTTCAATATTTAGAAAAGCGTTTTGTCTAAGCATATTTAACAAAATCTTTATTGAAACAACATTTATAAATCTTGACAATATGATACAAAATTATATTTAATAGCAACCTAACCAATCAACTATTTTAACAGTTTTCGAAACAAATAGTTTAAAATTCTAAAAATTGTTGGATAAAAAATAATATAAAAAAAATTATTTCAAAAATGTTTGGCGAGATGTGCTTCGTGAAATCGGAATGGGAAAACAAGAAACTGCCCCAAAACATAAGTTAATAATTTAATTAGATTTCAAAACCATTTGTGACGCGATTGTCCATGCTTTCACAAAAGATTGTCTCATGGCATCAGAACGACACGGTTTGGATGTTACGGTTGGGATTACAGATATATATTGTCGACCACATCACTACATACGTAAATATTTAATATCTAATACTTCACGTTTGCTTCATTTATTATTAACTGCTGGAGAAACTGCTCAAACCACGGGCAATTTTGTTTGATGACAACAATGGCATGAAAATTATTGCTTTGCAGTTTATAACTGTCGTCTAAAATGCTATCGCTGATTAATGTCAATAATTAATAAAATACCACCACGTTTTGCTGAAACAATGTTTTTTTCACACTGAGCAAAACATTTTAAAATTTTCCCATTTGTTTTCGGCAACAAAATTTTTTTTTACATAGTTTCACCTATATGAAGATGTCTGTACTAAGGTAGAAATAAAATGTAGTAAGTTGTTGTCCTGGCAATGATCTCGATTAAATGTCATGCTATATATAGGTCTAGCAAGTTGTTAGAGGTTATTTTTATATTTTCGCTTTACTAGACATTATTCTCCAAATCAAATTTGGGTGGAATATAGCATTATTCATGGACTTGACTCATGATAATTAACATTTGTTAAGTGTTAATTTTTGTAGACTGTTTAAATCATTGTATTAAAAATAACCAAAAATATATTGGAATAAAGCACCCCTTTCTTAAAAGTGTTTAGGCACCATTTTTAGAAATTAAAAAAAAATAAATAAATCTTTAAATATGAATTATGTAGCATATTCATCAAAATGAGGCTAGGCTTTATTTAGTAGTACTGTACAGTGTGACTGAAAAGGATGAGAACTATTAAAATATTTGCAATTCACGAACGGATCTTGGGGTGGTTATGGGGGCAAGGAGCTCATAACCCCTTGCATCTTCTCTTTTCATTCGGATTACTTGTCTCCCACCCACTCCCTTTCGTTTAGATTCGGGCTTGATGCAATTATATAATACGTTGGTAGACTTAATTGAAATGAACAACAAAGATTACTTGGTGCTAAAAGTATTATTTATTACAATAATCAGAAAGAAAAATGTTCTATATTTGAATGAATGAAATTGTAATTTTCAGTTGACAAAGTTGTTTAAACTTTTGCAATATACTTACCTACAACTGTAATCCATAATATCCATAAGAACACATGTAAAATTATTATTTTAAAGGCGAGTGTATAAAACAAAATAGAGTTGTTTTTGCATGTTCACCAAGATATAGACGTTAAAAATGTTTTCTGTCTTCAGCTGTGACCTTAAAGCAGGAGTTCTTAACCTTTTTCAGGTCCCGAACTCATTGAAGCGATGTATGGAGGCTTCGCACCCCTATTTACATGTCTCCTTGATTAATTTATTTTTTTAAATAAGTGAAATTGAATAACTCGATTTCAAATGTTCCTCTTACACTCCTTGGAACCCTTCCGGCATACTTGGTTAAGAACAACTGCTTTAAAGTATTCCAAAGTTTGGTGGAAATACCATTTCCCATTGAATCAAAAACAAATTGTGAAATTATCTTCATTAATTTAGAGCTTAATTGTTTCAATGTTAATAGCTCTACTGATTAATCTTATTAATGTTTTCTCTTTAGTTAGGTGTCATGAATTACAACGCTGACTTACCTTTGCCATTCTTTGAAGATGACATCTTAAACTGTATACAGATTAATGCGAACTCTGCTAAAAGAGATATTGAGAGGTCATACTATCTAAACACTCTGGAAAAAAACTTAACTCCGAGTTTCATATCTAGCATGCATATTTTTCAAATATTTATGTAACAATCAGATGTTTAAAGTTTGTAATTGATTTAATGTGGCGTTACATGTACTACAGCATTTTAGACACTACAGACATTCAGTATTTACATTGTAGTACATTCATAAGCATAATTTAATCTGCACATAGATCAGGCTAATATTGTAAGTTCCTTGCAACCCCTCCCCCTCAAAAAAAAAACAACAACAAAAAACTACGTCTTTAAGACGAAATTGGGGTTTGTTTTAATAGGATAGAAATATTTACTTTAGTTTCAGACAAGTAATCAGTTCAACGTTTTCCTATCATCATCTCAAAGAGTAAATGACCATAAATGATTCACTATGAAAAGATGTCATGATGCAAAATTCCAAAATATTGTACTCTACTACAACAGCAAAGATTACTTGGTGCTAAAAGTATTGATTATTCAATCCTGTCAAATGAATGCAGGCTCCAACAGTTTTTTTTTTAACAGAATACAACAGTGTTCTGAACCGGGTCCTTTCGCACTCCTTGAATTGATGTAGGATGCATAAAAGAATACCGAACATAACGAGTTATATTTCAAGCTAAGTTACTGCGAGTGGGTAGATTCTATTCGGTAGAACACGGTTTTCTTTGAACAGAATTTATACCATCATCATTGCTAGGAAAAGTATCTTTTTTATTATGAATTTTTATTTTACTTAAGTTTTTACAATTCAATTACCTATTTATTTGTATATATTTCAACATTAAATGTTACTTTTCCTCTTTTTTAACTTGTAAACTTCTTTTCCTCTTTTACATTATAGTAAACACAAGGCGAAAAAATAACCGATTGATAGACGAGCATTCGCATTTTATTTTTCAGATACTGAATATATTTAAATATTTCGCTTGTTGTTCAACTATAAAATTCTGATATGAATGGGATGCAGTTTGATTATTATTCGTTGTTTGTTTGCATGGGCGTCGAAAGGTGGAGGGGAACAAGTGGGACAGTTGACCCCCATTCTGGAAAAGTTGATGGAAAAATTAATTTATCTTGAGTAATATCAGATGAACCAAAATTAAATGTTTTTTTTTTAAACGAAATGCAATTTTGAAAAAATTTTTCAACGTTTTCCTTTGTTTTCTGAAGCACATAATTTTTTAACTAGCATAACATCTTTGTATTACAAAATAAAATGGAAATAAAAAATTATTATTATTATATTAATACGAGGAAACATTTTTTACGTATATTTTAATTAAATACGTCCCCGAAAAAATCCCTGCCGGCGTCTGCATTCGTTTGATAGGATTAGGATTTAGAAATGTCCTTATTGTTTTCGTGATTTTCATCAGTCAAAATTTAGATCAGACATTATGAATTTGACACATTTTATTTGCTAAACTATTAAAGAAATGTTTCTATAATTACGATGTAAATTTAAGAACAAAATATTTTAACTACTTGAAACTTTCTTTCAATAACATATTTTCTTCCAATCAATATTGATTTCTACAGACAAGATTTTATTATCTCTATATATATTAACTATCTTTTCCCTTTAATTCCGACGTATTACACCTTGGATATTATGCGTATTAATGGAGAGGAACCAAGTGAATATCAATGAAGATTGGGCTATTCTGTTTCTTTCACTCAATGGGTTAATGTATTCAAGAATCATTTAGTTTATGCAATACAAATTGAGATTTATTTCTCTAGTTTGAAATTGTTGGTGAATTTTGATTAAAATACCGAATAAAAAAGAAAAGGCACTTTCTTGAACTACTTCACACATATTGCGGCTTTGTATTTCGTAGTAGACAATAAATAAAAATTATTAATTTTATTCAGATGTCATCAGTTTTTTATTGGACAATTTACACTATTAGGCCTTATTCATACGATGGCAAAGGTATAGAGGGAAAATTTTCTTTAGCTGGGTGGGATCCGAACCCAGGACTTCCTGATAACATGCCAGATGCTCTGACCGCCAAGTTACCCGCCGCTGAACAATTATCCTCTATTGTTTATCTCAGTCTTACACCAATATGTTCTGTCTCAAGAAACCGTCTTCGTTTCAGAAGACGTTCCAGTTCAAGTTCAAGAAGCCGTCTTTGCTCAAGAAGCTTGCCGTTTTGTGTATATAATTAATAATTTCATGAGACTAGTGATGTGCAAAAAGCATTTGAATTGACATTTGCTCAAAAAAAAAATGCTAGTTGGATCGCTCTTGAACGTACCCGTCATCTACAGCTTAAGATCACAAATATAAGATAATTGTTCGGCGGCTGGTAGCTCAGCTATCAGAGCACCTGACATGTTCGTAGTAGATCGTTGGTTCGAATCCCACCCAGCAAAAAATTTTTTTTTCTATACCGTTGTCATCATATGAATAAATACAGCATTAAATGTAAATTGCGGAGTAAAAACATAGATAAAAATGTCTCCATGATGTTGATTAACGTCAAGTGACTTCAAGCAGCTAGTGTTGTTTAAGTAATACATACATTTAGGTTTACCTTTTAAAATTCATTGTGCATATTTAATTACAATAATGCATTTCATTATAGGAAACAGTCTAAATATTATTAAAAATGATATTTTTATTGTTTGTTCTTAGAGAGAGTAGAAAAATTATTTAAAAATAGCTTAATACCAAACAAAAGTTTTTATGAAAAATACTTCAATTGATGTGCAGCATTTATATCACCTATTTACAAATAAATAAAGCTTTCATAATTTGCATTGTTTATGTTTCAACATCTCTCTTCACACACGTGCTTTTGCAGTCTGCCAATTGAAGAATTGAAGCCTGCAAAGCACGTGTATTTTCATACACGTTATTATTCATACACACTTCTGAAAAATTCATGAGAATTAGAGGTATATACGTTGTCGCCATAGTACATTTATATATGAACTACATATACATAGATGTTTAATCATAAGGATTTTTAATATTCATCAGAATTTACTTATTCATTTTGATGAATTTTTTTTATATTTTCTTAATTTTTTTTCGTTCCCTAGAGATTTATTCTAGTTGTCTGTTTCAAGCCACACTTAATTTATGCTTATGAAGTAAGTTCAGCCAATTATATTAATAGAATTTCTTGTCGATAAATACACATCTTCTCTGAGCATCGAGAATGGAAGAACAGGGACTTACCCCAGAGGACAGAGAGCAGGACAAGGATTCTCATCGTCCACAAACCCATTCTAAATGATCGTATCCAGATCATGGATAAGCCACCACTAAACGTTTGCCGTAATTTCAACCGGCGAGCAGACTCCGATGCACGCCGCTAGCAGTTCTGTTGGTCACCGACTGCCAGGCTTTTCTCCACCTGGGCCTGCGACTGTGCGCCACCTGCTCTCCCAGCGTTCCCTGCGGGCCGCTTCCCAGCTGACGCCGACCACGTGAGCCCCTACAGACGCTCTCCGGAGCTTCTGAGTCGTGGAAGGGACCTCTCAGCTTCTCTCTCTTTCAGTGCATCTGTGTGTGTGCCAAAGAGGAGTTCGCGCACCAACTCGCGAGGGCCCACACACTGATCCTTCTGCTCTTGCTTCCAACGACAAGCAGGACTCTCGACGACAACAACGGATCAACTGGTGAGGATTACTATTCGGCTAAGTGGCTTCCTGTGGTGCCCTTAAAATCCGGAGCAGATGTAAGGAACTTAGCAGGACTGTTCTCAGCGACATCTAGCTGTGATTGGGAACATCTATCACTAGAGGTTGGTGTGAGAGTTGTGTCGTCAGACGTCGCTACGGGCCGGTCCCTACGTGACGGACTCTATTCTGCGAACTAGCATCCCTTTCGCTTCGCGTCATCTCTTTCACAGCTCTGTACTACTCGACTGGAAAGTCGCTACAGCGCCACTCTGCGGCTCCATCCGGAATCAGCTGTTGTTGGCGACCGTGGCCCGCATTTGCTAAACGATCGCTGTGCGGGGAAGACGGGTCGCTTCTAATCTGCGACTCACTTGAGTTGTTGCCGTGTCTAGAGCGTTCTCCCGTCGTTGCCTTTTTTTTTAACCTTCGGAAAAAATATTGTTCATTTATTGTCGCCTACAGGAACTTATATTTTGCAGCATTATTTTCGTCTCGTTGTCATTGGACGAGTGTTAATGCACACATGCCTAGTTGTGAACGTATTCAGTGTCGGTATCTCCTTCTTCGACTCTATTGTGGTGTTCCCTTGTGATTGACGAGTTCCGAGTGTGTCCTACATTCCCTGGTGGGACGATCTTTCTGCTCGCAAAGTGGCCGATGAGTGTGAAGTTTTAGCATGACACCTGCCGTAGTTTCCAGGACCAGTGACAAGAGGTCTGCTGTTGGATGGTGGACAGGTATCGTGAAGAAGAAAGGCGGCAATCGGTGCTGCTGCCGGTCATTGAAACGCACGCTCAATACGGTCATGATATGGGCGATCGCAGTTCTCTCCGTTTTCGGAGTCTTAGATCCCACCAATGGTAAGTCACCGTTTTGTTTACCTTTCATGACTTTGGATTATGCTGGCGTTTTCAGTATTCTGTAGAGAAATAAAAATCATTCTTGCATTTTAATAACTTAAATTTGCATCTCTATCGAAATTTATTATCTAAAATCGAAATTAATTAAATTGTAAAAGAGAAAAAGAACCTATAGATGACATAAACAAGTGAAGCCATGATTTTTTTATAAACGTTTTAAGATAATGAGAACAAATTTAAGATATGAGAATAATTTAAGATAATAATCTTGCATTTCTCAAATATTTATTGACATTTTATTTTGATTTTCTTGACCCGCAACGTTAAATTTTAAAATAAGTTTATTTACATTTTTATAGGCTGATTATGAAATAACTTAATTACTGCAGGAAAACGTTGATGATTGTATATCCGATTACCCGGACTGATATTCTTTTAACATACTCTTGTACATAATTTTCACACATAACAAAATATCAGTGTTGAACTGAAGAAAATAATGTTTTCTATGATGCAAGGGGCATTACAAGACGTTAGCGAAGTTCACGACCTAAAACGTTTCGGATGGAAAATCAAAAATAGCAATTTAAAGGCGCTTTAAGCTATAATATATGTTTAATTTAAGTAATATGACTTCTTGTCACTTGTTTGTATGTACTTACCTAGGTACTTAGTTTGCGGAGCTTCCGCTGAGCAGCTTAAAGTTTCGGCATTTGTGTATAAAGAGATCCTTATTGATATTCTGATTACAAAACTGCAAAACATGGAAAGAAAGAAAACAAAATTCGAAGAAATAATGATTGGCAACATCAAGTAGCCCAAGAGATGCTGTCCTTTACTTCAAATAAGTGATACGAGAGAAAGTAACTTTTACGTAATCCTAAATGGAATTGTAAACAAGAATAAACACTAGCAGAAAAAAAAATGAAATAATAGCATTTTTTTAAAATGTGCTATGAATGATAAGTAAGGTGAAAAAAAATCACAATGAAAGCTTACGGTTCTTACCGACTGTAAAGTAAAAAGAAAAAGGTTAAAGAGATAAGAAGCTTTAAAATACAAAACAAATATTATTTATAACACTGATGTTTATTTTCTAAAGTTAACATACTTAACAAAATTTTATAAGATGTTTTTAAGTTTAAAGTTAACTTTTCCATGGTCTCTCTTCTTCTAAATGTATGTGAATACTGTCATTGGAATAAATAAATATGAACATAAGCCCTTCATTGTATATGTTTGTGAAGGTTTTTATTTGAAAATTTCAGGAGGAAAAATATTTTTAAAATTAACTGATGTTTGAAGCAGTGTATGTAAAAATTTAGGACAAGTTTCTGTTATAAATAGTTCATTCGAAATGAATCCATCGTAATCGATTCGTAATCGATTCGTTGAACACTGCATAATTTTTTATTTATTTATATAACAAAAAAATTGTCACTTTAACCATTAATTTGGAGCAGGTATGGGCAAACTACTTCCCGCCACTTCTATTTGTGCGACCCGCGAGCTACTAATGAAAAACAGATTAAATTTGTAAAAGAGAAAAAGAACCTACAGATGACATAAAATGCAACTATGGCGAAGGCAATTCTTAATAAAAACAATTTTAATGAATTATATTGTTTATGTTTCACTTTAGATTTTTTTCCTTGGTATACATGCGTTATTTTACATATATTGCTTTGTTCATTCCACTTCAGTGTTTTAGGCGACCTGCCTTCCATTCAGTTTTCTATGCAGCTCTTCAGATAAAACGTTTGCCGAGTACTGATTTCGGATGTCTTTTAAATCTTGTACCATTTGTCAAATGACGAAGGCACTTGATAGGACAAATAGAGTTCAATATTTGGATCCAGGAAAGAATAATGATGAACCATCGCTTTCTAAACCAGTTCTGGGCAACCTCAAATAAGAAAAAAAAAAGTGATAATTTTATTTCTTGGATGATTTCCTCACATAATTACAATCTCGCAATTTCGCTGCATCCATTAATGCGAATATTCTCTTTAGAATGTGTAAAATGTCTGAGGGATCAAATACCTACTAATCATATCTATCAACTTTACCACAAGAAAAGATAATTTCAATCCCTAGGTCAATGATATCGATAATCAAATAAAAAATATAGATTAACAGAATTTGCAAAATGAAATGCAAAATTCGTCTCTGTATAAAGCTTGTGTCTGTATTCGACGAATTTTTTGAACTAAGGAACAAAGTGTGACGTTGGAATAGCAATATGACCAAAACTAATACCACAACCAGGTACAGTAATTTTCTTTGCCAAGCTTTTGATTCTTAAGTCCAGAGAAACCACATGCCTTTAGGAAAAAGGACGAAGATTCTCCCAACTTATAATAAATGAGGGGGGGGGGGGACATGATTTTCCGCAGTTGATGAAGTTTTTTAGATGAAGTGCGAACAGGTTCGAAGTTTATTTCCGTTCTAAAGTATAAAAACTGAGAAAACCAACCTCAAAACGTGTTAGGAGTTATAGAGATATCTGAAAAATCTCATTTTATAAATTTACATTCTGTAGCAGGAAATTACTTTTCTCTGTGACGCCAGACTTCCGGTATTAACTTGTCAAGAATCATTGTTATTTGCCGCTTTTCCTCATAGCTTCCCTTTTCAGAGTATTACCCAGCATTCTTGTTGTCACATCCTCTGCCCAAGGTTTATAATAAACTTGCACGGTTCCCCACTCCCTCCTGCATTTCGGTCTTATGCACAAATTTTTATCTTTTTGCATTCGTTTCTGCTAATTGTCTTTTCCAACGAAAACACAAAAAAGTGTTTCAATCCGTTCCCATTGTATTAAACTTCTGAGTCGTTCTTTTTTAATTTCGTTCGTAATAAATTTCACGCACTGCTAATTTGAAATATATTATTAGTTACGTTCTTTAATAATTCATCTTAAATACTCACAAGAATTACATTGCTTAACAAAATATTGAAAAATTAATCATTTTCGCAAGCACTCTTAATGTTTCCCAGCGATTATGTGGATAGTCTACTGAGCATTGGAAAAACTTTGGTTTTAACTACTGAATTAGAGGAATAGCAGCTTTTCAAAAAACAATAACTATTGTTGTCTCAAACCTTATCATTCGTCACATAGAGTACATTGAAACACGAATTTTTCTTTTTCGAATGTTCTTCTGTGGTTCTGTTAATATTTAACAAATTAGTCCTATTAATGGAATAGAAGAGTCTAGATCATTTTGTCAAAGCGTTAAGTAAGTTAATTTAGTATGGGAATATCACTATTTAAACATACAATCCAAGACAGTTGCAAAATAAATATTCCTATATATTATATTTATTGAACTGTCCGTAAATTTTGTCATGGTGCAGCTAAAGTGATTAGCGTATCTCTTTTCGAGAAAAGATAACTGAACAGTATGTAATACCTTGAGGTTTATATATGAGGAGTTTATATTTCTTTTCGCATAGCATATATCATACTTCATATTAATATACGTACAACATGTTTTCTGTGACTACACTAAATACGAGATAGAGGTATATTACCATACTGTTTTTACTTTGAGTCCTAGGAGATATGAAGAAGGCGCTTTTCTCTGAATAATGCTCATAAGCTCACACAATATGAAATAACGTTATTAATGTAATCTGTCACAGGAAATTTGCTATTAATCTGTTTATTTGCAGTAATTTAAATAAAAATAATAATCATTGAAATATTTATAAAGGGTTGGGTTGTTTTACCTCTGAGCGGCACTTTTTTGCGCACCATGGGCTAAATGGCCGGGTCACATGGACCCCGAAGGCTCAGAGAAGGTTGGGGGAGGGGACCCACTGGAACAGCTGTTGGGAGACAGATGGTAGCCACCCGTCAAGGCCATCCAGCGTGTTCTTTAACGTGCACAGGGTATGGCTCTCCCGCACACGGGGTCACGGATTAACGTCCCATCCGACGGACGGCGGCCTTTCCAAGCCATCGGTGTCCCCTACTGACCGTGGGCAGGGCGGGGAATTTTGCGGAGATAAATCTCAACGCTGTCCCAGCTGGGACTCGAACCTGGGAACTACAGATTTCGAGCCTGGCGCGCTACCGACTGAGCCACCCCCGCCCCATATTTATAAAGAGGCAAGATTTAAAATGCGGCAATTCTAAATCTCAATGCACTTTTTAATGAAGGATCAATATATTTTACAATCTTGAAAGAGTCGTTAAAATTTCCCATGAATACGTGATATTCTTTTACAATAAACTTCCTTTTCCTCCGAGCATCCACTATCCATGTGAGGACGTTTCGAGGCTGACCATTTCACTGTTATGTTGTCACCTGCCATTAATTTGTCATACTAAGATGACGTCAAGTTTCTTTAATAAAACTCTGAATTATTATTACATAAAATGGTTTAATTACTGAACATTTTAGTTCACTCACAAAAATCATCTTTGAATAAGGAAGAAACAAAGATTAAAAAATGAAGTGGAATTAACAGCACACGGTGGCCATCGTGAATCATTTTTTAAGTTATCGAGTGTTCCCTCTATCTTCCAGCTCTTGATCACAACACTTCCACTCCATTCCATAGACGCGCTTTGTCTGTGATCCTTGAAGTGTCTCAGCTGCCGCCGTATCCTAGGAATATGCCGGTCAAGTTATTTTTGGATGCTAGAAGCGGTGGTTTCTTCAGACCCAAAATAAGTCTGTTATCAGCGCGTAAATATTTTGCCTACGTTGTGAAGATCATCTCACTCGTCGTCAGGATAAAAACGAAAAGGTGCAAGGCCCAGACTGTGTGAACGATAAATGTTACGGATGAGGATTTTAGTTCTCTTTTTATCTCTGTTTAGAGCTGTAGAGAATGCTGTACAGGAGTGTGGTAAAAGTTGGTGCCGCAGAACACGAAATGCTTAGGTCTAAATTTTTTATTCTTTTTTCTGCTTACCGAGGTGGGGCTGAGGCGGTTCAGTCGGTAGCGCACCAAGATTGTAATCTACAGTACTCAACTTCGTGTCCCGTCTGTGCCAGCATTCAGATTTATCTCAGCAAAACTTATTGCCCTACCCTCTGTCAGTAGAGGACACCGCTGGGCTTGGAAAGGCTGCCGTCCATCGGATGGTACGTTAAGCCGTGGCCCCATGTGTGGAAGAGCTATACCCTGATTACGTTAAAGAACACGCTGTATGGATTGGCGGGAGGCTACCATCTATCTTCTAACAGCTGCCCAATGAGTCCCTTCCCCCCAACTTTCTCTGAGCCCTCGGGGTCATTGTAACCTGGACATTTAGGGGGATAAAAAGCGACGCTCAGAGGTAAAATAACCAACCTTGGGTTATTTACCCTTGCTTCCTGAGGTATAGTATTTATCTGATTCAACCCAACTGAAGCATATTAGATATAATTGAGTTATTCATATCACATTCTTGGTGTAGTTAAATAGGCTCTGGAATACTGAAAGTTTTGACCATAAAAATATGTGCATGTGTGTGTGTGGGGGGGAGGGGGTAAATAGTCTGTCAGCTCATTCGATAGCACGACAGGCTCGTAATCTGCAATACCCAGGTTCCAGTTCCACCTGACAAGTGTTCAGATGTTTCTACGCTAACCCTATGCATGTTAAAGAATACACTGTATGACCTTGAGGGAGGCTAAGATCTGTCTCTTGACAGATGTCTAGTGAATCCACTTCTCCAACATTTTCTGAGCCCTTGGGATCCTTGTTACTGGTCATTTAGTCCATTCTGTGCACAAAAGCATCGCTCAGAGATAAAACATCCCAACCCATTTGATACGTGTTTATTTAAATATAATGACTGATCTTAAATTTAAAAAATCTGAATTAATTAAACGTAGACAAAAGTTAAAACGAATTACAATGCTGAAAAAAGTTTTTTGTTACGATAACAGTAAAAACGATTTGCTATTAAAGTACCGAAATGAGATCACTGTTGTTAAGTACCAGGATTTTAAGATTAACATTAGCAATTTTTGCTGATTTATGTCTAAAGCACATGATATTAATTAGAGAAAATAATAGTACACTGTTATTGGTAAATTATTCGTGTAAATGATATAGATATCTTCAAATTGCGCCTTAGATCATTTCTCGCTCAGAATTTTCAGTCTATTTTAAAGCCTATTAATTCAACGTATGTTAACGTACTGTGAATTGCTTGAAATTAAATTGCCCCAAAAACAAACTTAATTTTATCAAGTGCATGGAAAAGGGATTTTGCTAGAATATTTTTATTACCTTTCTGGGAAAACAATTGCTGATGGAATGGAAATATTTTTTCAAGAAACTAAATTCTACCATTAAGCATGTCTAATTAACAATTAGCTAAGATGAATCCCTCGGTCTGTTTAGAGATTTTCTTAACAGTGGAACGGAATTAGAAGACACAGCGAATGTCTTTCAGTTACAATCTTTAAATAGTCTGTTAATACCATTTTTGCAATGCATATACAGTATACAGTATATATATGCATATACAGTATAATGCGTATACAGTATACTTGTAACTCGAAACGTTGTCAAAATATATGCCACATATGCCTGTTAAGTTTCACTGCATACGATAACGACAACATGTACAGTTGTAGGGATAGCCACACCTGTTAATGTCAAAGCCAGTTTTCTAAAGGTGATGAATGGCATATGTCCGTGGCAATCAGCTTCGCGTATATGACACACGGTATCCTCAGCTATGCTTCATTAAGAACTGGCACACACTAACGGTTTTGTCATTCGTGCTAGTGGACCGTTACGGATTCACGTCATCGTTATTTTTGATTTGAATTTTTGTATATAAATCTTCTATTAAGTCTCTAATAATCTTCTAATAAATCTTCTAATAATAACAGATGGGTCCGACATTTAATGTATGAAGGGTTCGCAGTTAATTTTACAGGAATGGGTTGTTTTTCTTCTGAGCTGCAGTTGTTTTACGCACAATGGATTAAATTTCTAGGTCACAAGAACCCCCAAGGACTCAGAGATGGTTGGAGAAGAGGATCCACTGAATAGTTGTTAGGAAATTGATGGGAGCTTCCCGACAAGGCAGTCCGACGTTCTTTATCGGCACAAAGTATAGCTCTCTTCCACATGGGACAATAGCTTAAAGTTGATCCGACGATCGGCGATCTTTCCAAGCTCATGGGCGTCCTCTTTCTCACCGAGAGCAGAACGGGAATTAACGGAGAAAATTCTCTTCTTATTCTGCGCTCTTTCTTTTCAGCACAGTTGGGACTCTAACCTGGGAACACAAGATTATGAGACTGGTGCACTACCAAATGAGACAGTCCCCTTCCCTATTTATCAGGGTGTACTCCTTTTATATATTAAATAGTAAAAAACAAATTTTAAACATATTCAAGAGAAATCATTTTGGTCATTTTTCTTGCCATTTGATATTTAACAAGAATAATAACAGAACAATTATTGAACAACTGTGAAATTTGATGAAAATAAGTATTGTGGTAGTGTAATTAAATTATCATAAACGTTATTAAAATTTTAACGTTTAAATCGTGATGCGTCTTGTTTTCCTCATGGGAAAGGCAATATTTATATGTGGTCACAGGGGAATGTTTTTCCTTTATTGGAACACTTCCCTAATATGTGAATGCAAAGCAATATTCAAAGGTCCCCTTACTTTAAAATAGCTTTTAGCGGAATCATGTCACTAGTGATACATCACTCTCTCCTTCGAATCTCTCGAAATATCTATTTTTTCAGTACTATTCGTTACTATTTAAATAAATCTCTAATTATAACACAAGATACAGTAACTCTGTAATCTCGTAAATCTCGTTGAATTGTTAACTAGGAAAACTGCTGCTATAAAATATTGAAAACGTTGAGTTATATTTTCTGTAAAATAAATTTATATATTTTGATTCCGATTCAAACTTTTGGATTTTTGCTTTTGCTCAAATTATTTGTTCTTTGATTACTCTAAAAGTGCTTAATACCTTTAGACTTTTTATTGCCAAAAATGATTGATCAGATTATAAGTATAATAAATTACACAGACGAGTTTTTGAACTCTTGTGGATTTCCATAAATTTCCATTTGGAATATTTTTGCCCACTGGGCTAGAGCAATGTAATCAAATGTATTATTTATTAAGGAAATAAATACTGCATTGTATTGTATTTTATATACTACTAGCAGAATTGCCTTGCGTTGCTTAGTGATCCATATAATGATTCAGAGAAGTAGGCATATTCGCAACGGGTGCGAGCCAAGTCCGGGACGTCATCGGTAGCGGAAATTTTCGGTTCCCGTTCCCGTCCCAGGTGACCTCCTAAGTAACGGAAATTTTCGTCTGTACCGAATTTGGTGTGGTGATCCCACTTAATTCTGAATAAGTAGGGTTACGAGCCTGGTCCGCTACCGACTGAATCACTCTTGCCAGCTTAAGTTTAGTCGTCGGATGTATGCGCACATTTTTCCATCCTCTCTATAGATTCTTAAAAGTCCCAGAAGCAATCTCTCTTACTCTATCACCAGTATATCATATCGAAATTGAAAAAAAAAAAACATTTCCTAAGTATTAGAGATGGTCATCTCTTGTCAAGCAAAGCCATCGTTTATTTAAGACGCGTTGATATGGCTTTTGGAAACCTTACTTTAAAGAAGAGAAGAATAGGGAGAAAAGTAAAGAAAATTTCGAACCCACCAATGATCCCGAACTTGTAAAACTACAGCAAACGAGACTGATACTCTATCGAACGGCTGTTTACAATTCCCAAAATAAATAAATATATAAATAAAATGATTTGCGGTTTTGAAATGTATCTTTTTATCATCCTTTTTTAGGAAATAAATCCACAGTCGTTTTGTGTCTCAACTCTAATATTTCTTACCTTTGCCTTTGTATGCTCTTATGCCTTCTTATTCCACCCACTGCATCTGGTTGGGATGCCGATGAACCATCAAGTATTTACCAGACATAAAAGGGATCTCAGAAAGAAGATGATTTCATTGCCCCGCTCCGGAAGTATTGGCGGAGGATGAGACAAATTGCATTTGTGGATGTGGAACCAATGAATGGATTTCTTCTCCACTAGATAGGATGCTCAGGCACAGATCGTGACGAGCGCAAGTGCTTATTCAGCATATCGCGTCAACTTCTGTGCAGAGAAAGAGCGATAGACGTTAAAGAAAGACGATGTCACGAAACTCCTGGCTTATAACTAATTCGTGCATAACACTTGCGTGGAGCATAGATTCCTTTAACGTGTAAAGAAATAAAATGCGCTCTCCTTCAAGCAACAGCAGTGAGGAGTCATTCACAGCTTCGCCCTCAGCCATTCCATTATAAGTCGGAAGTGCAAAAATCAAATTGCGATATGAACTGAGAAGGAATCGTTTTATTTTTCATGCACGGAAAAGGAATCAGTTAAAGTAAAATTTCTATGGATTTTTGAAAAGCTGAAATTTGCATCTGTACATTCAGCAAAAAAAGTACTTCTAGAATTATCATATCTAAGCATCACCCAGGAAATTGTGTGGTAAGGAAATGACATTGCGTGTGATTTGGGCTTACTTCCGTTCCTTAACCTGTTTAGAGTCAATTTAATTTTCGTGTCAGGGTTTAGATCATTTGGGCCTTTGTCATTTGTTGTAGAATTCAGAATAATTTTTGTTGCCGAAGAGGTGGAGTCAGTATATCTTTTCGGTCTTGTAACTGGCGTTCTTAGAAGAGATGCAGTCGACAAGAACGGAAATCAAGGAGTGTTACAATATTTTAAAGCGATGTCCGGTTATTTGAAGAGGTGAAATTAGGGATGAAATTCGCTAAATTCCAACAATGCGTGTGATCATTAGTGGAGGGAGAAAGTTGAAAGAAATCAGGGAAAGTGAAAGTAAAAGAAATCAGGAAAGTGAATATGATAGAAATCACGGAAAGTGAAGGTAGAAAGAAATCCGGGAAAATTAGGGTAAAAAAAATCAGGACAAAATCAGGAAGTCAGGAGAAATCAGGGAAGTGAAGAGAAAAGAAATCAGTGAAAGTGAAGGTAGAAGAAATGAGAGAAAATGAAAGTTGAAAGAAATCAAAGAAATTCAATTAAAGGAGTGTTGGAAAATCACTGGGAGGAGAGCCATCATTGAAATTATCAGCACCAGTCGGATGGACTTGAAAAATACGACATCGGTTGGATAGAATATTTAGCTATGTAATACTGAGTCATAACCTGTTTAACAGAAACAATAAGCTGGGTTATTCCCAGATTAAGCAGATGGGAGGGGAAGCCACTATCTTCTTTCAAGTGGATGTGTAGTGGGTTTCATTCACCAGCCTTTGCCTGGAAATTATCTTTGTGACCAAGATACTTGTTTATAAAAATGTGTCAGTCAGAGGTAGGATTATCAGAAGCCAATGTTCTAAAAGGAGAAGGAAAAGCTAGAAATGGAGGACAAAGGATAACATAATTTCAGTTTCTGAAATAAAATAAGTGTTTTCCTACCAAGTTTATTTCAAGTACCGACTAACAGTTCAGACAGAAAACTGCATAATAATAATTATTCAGTACTTTTCAAAATGTACGACGTGCGATATTTATTCATACTTGATAAGCAATCAAGAGTGCATTTTCATGCTATTTACAAACTGGCATCATAGCCGAGGGCTATTGATCTAAGGGACCTGGGTTCGAGCCCCGGGTAAGGCATGGATGTGTGTATGTTGTTTTTCTGCTGAGATCCTGCCATCCTCTCAGACCTTCTACTATGGCATATAAACTGACAGGTTCCTGTCAGACCTCTGTGGCAAGCAGCTACTTGAGGGGGTATTTATTTTATTTTTTTATTTTTATAGAAATTGCTGATATTAAATATTACAGAAAATAATAAATTTACAACGTTAACAAAATGAATTTAGCATTCACAATTTGTGTTTATAGTAAATTATATGATAGTCATGGGTTCTAAAAATTTGAAAAGGTGAATAAAAAAAAGCCTACTTTCAATTTAAAAAAGTTCTTATGAATTTATGCAAAAAGGAGGACATTTCATGTGTTTTCAAAATGAGGGGAGGACATGAGACAGAAAAGTAGGACATGTCCTTCAAAAAAGTCACTGAACTTAGCCAAAGGATCTCATTATTGAGAGTAATATACATTTTTAAGTTTATTGTTTTTAATTATCCATCCTAATTACCTTAAAATACTTACAGAAATCGAATATTGTTATAAGAATATAACTTCTACGCTTGTCAATATTTGTTGTTTACTGTTTCGGAAAAAAAAAGGCAAAAGTGTAATATAAAAGTTGATACATCTGAACAGTAAAACGGACAAAAATTCAATAACTTTTTATAAGACTGAAAGAGTTTGTAGTGTTTAAGTAAACACTCTTAACTGTAATCTTAGTCGGAGAAAATTATTTTGTCCAAGTTGTGTAAGAGTTAGTCTTACATAATCTTAAACATCTGATTCAGTGTACCATATGATATGAATGAACGTTTTCTTCTTATAGCCTACATGAAGACCAGGGATAAATTAATTTTGTATTGTTTAATTAAGGAGTAGTAAGGAGTTCCGAGGGTTTAAATTAAAGTTTAAGAATTGTATCTGAATAAAATATATAATGAGGAAATATCAGTATAAAGAGATTTGTTTTGTTCATTTCCAGCATAGTTTTTTCTCCTTGCTATTCATTTTTTAAAATTGACATCTAGAGTTGTATGACTTCATCTTGAAATTGTTCAACAACTTATATAAAATCCCTTTTTTTTTGCTCGTTTTCAAAGAAAAAAAAAGAGCTTATGTTTAACTTTCTCTTCTGTCTCTCCATCTGTAGACATTCAACTTTTCTAATTTTTATAGATAAATAAAATTTTTTGGGATGGATAGATATAGAAGAAATAAATGATACTTATTTTTCAAATAACCCAATGACTGAAGTATTACTCTCTAACGGTGGAAATATTTAGGAAATGTCAATATTTGTAACTAATATGGCAAACGATCTATGCATGAAAGAAAATTCGCATTTTGGTGTAGAATGTGATGGTCGTGAAATTTAATTGGCACACCAACCTCTTCACTCCAAAGTGTGGGAAAACGCAACTTTTTTGTGTTAAGAGAAAAAGATGAAAATTCCTTTTTGTGTGTATAGGTGCTAAAAAAAATGTTACTATTTGCATTTTCGAAATTGAAATTAGTTGAAAATTGCAGTTTTGAAGATGGAAAATAATAAAAAAATACAAAGTACCGTCTAAAGGCAAAAACAAATACGGATATCACAAACGACCTATTTAAACTAAAAATTTGGTAGTCGAATATGAAGGTCAATAGGTCTAAATATCCAGCAATAAGTTACTGGTATTTCCCCCAGAGAGTTAGTAAAGGGCAATTTTTCATTTTAAGAGATAAATGAATTTTTATTGGTTTTATTAATGCTAATTAAATATTACTTTTTTACCTTTTTCAAAATCATCCGTTAATTCAAAATTCCACTCTTAGAGGGTAGTAAAGAAGGAAAAAAAAATATTTTTCTTTGAAAACGAACATCCCATACTTTCCAGTGGCGATATGTGTTTTTTCAGTCTCCTGTTATATGACTGAATGACTCAATCAAATTTTGATTGACTACATTTTTAAGTTGCTCACCTTTTTATCCTTGTCTCAAGTGATACACTTCTGAAAATTTCGCAAGAGCAATTTAAAGAAATAAAAGGAGTCCACAGATAAGAATTTCAACTCCAGTGAACTATTTAAATTTTTTTCTTTTCAAAAATAGAATTCACGAGCAGCTACTTCTTCTCTGAGTATTATATTTTTATCAACCAACTTTTGATACATATAAAACTTACAAGTGAATTACTTTTTTCGAATTCTACCTAAGTCGTAAGTTTGAAGAATAAATATAAAAAACTGATGCGTTGAATGCAAGCGGCTTGTTGCTTGGCAATTTATACACATGTAGTTGCATTTTCATTATTTTATTACGAATGTGAGAGGTCGTAAAAAGATTGAAAAGCATAAGGATATTTAAATCAGCTTTTTGTTTTCATTTTATCTCTGATTTTATTCGTCATGTAGTCGATTGTCTTCATCATTCCAATGAGAGTAGTTTTCCTGAACGAATATACCACTAAACTATCCGCCCGTATTTAAAAAATTTCTTTTCCCTTTTAGGTTTCATAGAATTGTCCTCTAGAGCATTTTCTGCAATTTATGTTTTCTGAATTTGTTCAACAGTAAATGATACAGGAATACCTTTGTGACGATGAAAGAACGAACCAATTTTTGATTTGTAACATTTTCTTGCTGTGAACGATTTAGCATTTAACAACAGTATACCACTTTAATGCTAAGAACATGCGAATTAGGTTTCACCTGACTTTCGTAAGTTATTTCTCCTCAGTGATGTTTATATTTAGTCATTTTTTTTCTATTTCTGTTTTCATTATTCTAATATGATGTGTGTTTTGCACAAACATCTGACAAAAAGCATTGTCAACGATCTAAAATGTTCCCCTTTAATTTTTTAAAAGGCTCTCTAGTTTCAATTCACAAACATGGTGAAATCTTTATGTATTTCAATCATATACTTCACTTCTGAAATCAGTGCTAACAAAAATAAATTTAAATACTACACCAACACGGCGAAGAATAGAAATTACACTTTATCAAGAATAGTTTCTGAACTGTACGCACTTATAAATAGTTGAAAATGGCTGTATCCATTCTGCTTTAATAAATGACGAAATTCCAGCGATACTTGTTATCAGGAAAACTACCCTGGTAACTAACATGTGACAGTTGATTCATTTCCGTACCAGATCAGGAAGCTCCTGAGAAGACGATCGCTTTCAGGCAAAGTATCAATATCATTCGCATTTTCCCTTCGAAATCTTCCATTTAGGTTAGGAAATGAAAAATCAGTTTTGCTATATTGGCTGCACTGGGATCACAACTTTTCATTTCATGGGGATTAGGATTTATGTTTCAGAGGCAGCAACGTTGTTTATTGAGACGCCATCAGAAGTTTTCTAGTTAAGCTTTCACGCTCCGATTCCTAGGAAAGTAATCCGGAGAGTTTTTCATAGTTGAATGTGACGAATTTTGAAAGTCGCCACCAAATAATGTAAATCCTAAAGAAATTTGTTATTTGTTGACACATAGGGGCATTTTTTTGTTGTCGTTGTTTTTTTTTTCATCCTTGATACAAGTCAAAATAAACTTTAGAAGAAATCCGCTTCAATGGAATAAGGCAAAACATTTTAATTAAGGACATTGAAATAAAAACAAATGTTTCTATTTTGGCTTCAGCGAAACTTTTATGCTGTGCAAAAAACATATATATTTGTGCTTAAAAGTAGGTATTGCAAAGAAGCATGTAAATAAAAATTTGCTACCCAAGAAACTGCTTGTTATGGGAGTCTTATTCTAACCTATTGGACACCAGAGACTATATGTGAGAGAAACGAGACATCAACACAAATACATCAGAGAAGAAAATACCATACCTAGCTGGGATTCTACCAAACATCCTTTGGTAGTGAGGCCAAGAACACCAAACATTCAGCCACTATCGATCTCCCAAGTCGAGTATTAAGCTTAAAAATTAATTTTGAGTAACGTCATATAAAGAAGTAATATAAATGTGATATTTTATAAAATTTTTAATATAAAGTTTATATAAATTATATATTTGGTCGAATTTTTAAATTCGTGTTTAAATAGGCAAAAACTTCGAAAATAAATGTATGATGCTATTGAAATACTATTAAATACCTGTAAGAAAAGACACGTTCAACAACTGCATGCATCGTTCAACAACTAATAGTTGTTTTGCCTCTGAGAGGCACTTTTTTGCACAGAATAGGCGAAAAAATGCTTTTTATGTTGTCTCGAAAATTAACAAAACTATCTTTCGAAAATAAATTTTATACCTAGTTCCAAAAAATAATTAATTCTTTATCAGACGATATCAGAGACCTAACAATCAGATTATATTTAATATAAGCTAAGAGAATATTTATTTTGTTTAACATAATTTAATAATAATTTTTAGTTATTCCGGCTATGTTACCTTTCTTAATTGTCCGCAAACGTTTTAATTACCTGGATTAGTTTACTAGACTCTTGGTTAAATTTGACAGATACCTATTTTACATTCCAATTGTTTCCCATTCATAACTTGTTTCTAAAATTTTCATGTAATGTTTTTTAATGAATATGGAAATAGAATATTATTGTTATTAACTCATCGTTAACTGAGATTTGAAATTCATCAACATTGAACGAATAATAAATACACAAAGTTACCTATTTGATATAAATGTCAATAAATCAATAAATAATTTTGTGTGGGGGAAAAGATTAGCTTTGCCGATGAGCGGGACTCGAACCCATTTCTCTCCAAGCTCCTGCCAGAGTGTTCTAAACATTAAACTAGCACCAGCATCCGTCATTTTAGCAAATATATTATGGAAGCTACTGTTAGTTTAGTGGTTAGAATATGCTGGCATGAAGATGGAGAGACGTGAGTCCGAGTCCCGCCGTGGTATTCGTAGACCTACTGCAATACGACTTACTATCTTACTAAAAATCAATGAACCTTGTGCTTTTATTCTACATTTTTTTCAATAAATTTATCCTCATCCAGAATTTCATTGCCGTTTCATTCATTGAAGTAAATAAATTTCATTATTTTCTACATTATTTTCGTCTTTTGATACCAAATATTTTGGTCAAGCATTTATTGATTTGTACTTATACTACTACACGTGGAAAGCAAGAAGCTAATAAATAATCATTCGTATGGTACTGAAGTTCTGTAGATCACAACGAAACTGAAAGTCTGGGTGAGACGAGGGACACAGAGTGGAAATTGGGTGCTCATTCCTCCATTGCAGAAAGCGGTTCTTCCCTTTGTAGCGACCTATTTAAGACTTTAAATGCTCAGTCACGAAAGATCACAAGTAAGATAAATGATCCTGTGAAACATCTAAGGATGACAACCGCTCAACAATAACAACAAAATTCGAAGAAAAAATTCTGTCTTATTGAAGTTGAATTCAGGTTCTCTGTCAACGTTTTGACAAATCATTATTTCGGTACGGTTTTTATCATTATCTTATTTCGTGACAATTTATGCTTTCGAATACTTTGAAATACGCTACTTCGGGAAGAATGATTAATAAGAATTATATTAATATTAAGCATAGAAATTAATAATATCATACGAATTATATATTGTATATATATATACAGAAATTATTAATTTGCTTATAATAACCAGAGATAAAAAATATTAATTAGCTATGATGTCATGAACGTTTCATATGATTTCAATGTGGAAAACATTATGCAGCTGTACAAGTAATTCTGAATTCAAAGAATCATCTGTCTTAAAATAATGCCTAATATGTAGTATTGTGAGTAACAATTTAACGGTGTGAGGTGTGATGTATATGACGCAGAACACTACCTAATTGAAGATAAAGAAAGCTATGGGCAAAAATTTCGTTAGGTACTTCGAAAATTCAGTTGTCATCTCCGATCTCTCTCTGATTCAATTTAGAAAACTGGCTAAATCATTTCAGCAATTTTTATTTGACCGCATGACGCTAAAGTTTCTCTTATATTCCTTTGAATATTCATTAACCTATTACCCCACGTCAAGAAGGTGATATTCGTAGTTTCAGTTGCGATTTTCTCATCCAACACAGGTAAAATATAAGGAGATTCCAAGTAGCTTGGCTCTGCCATCTGTAATCAGTACCGTCGACAGGGTGTATCATAGAGGCAGCCTGCCTCACGGCGCCTGTGATGGTCCACCCATTCACTTTTCCTTAACCAGTTAATATGATCGTTTTGCATTGTTTCTCTTGTGATAAAAACAAAATAGCAATTGGAGATTTTCTTATATTTTTGTCTTATAGTCCATCAGGGGTGATATTTAATTGTTTGCCTGGGCGCGATCTAATCTAGCGACGGCCTGTCTGTAATCAAACGAAAATGTAACTTTTAATGTGCGTAGCAATAAAAATTAAATTCTTTTAAAACTGGTATAAATGGACTTCTAACCTCGTTCACATAAATTCCTATAAATCAGGGCTGCTCAAACCATGACCCGCCGGATTCTTAATTGCGGTCCGCGAACACAACTAGCCTTCCGAAAAATATTTAAAAAAAATATATATAATAGTGCGACATTTACCAAATTTTCAAATTGGCCCGCGACTTTCAAATGGTTGAGCATCCCTGCTATAAACAATCTAAATCTGGCTCAGTGGGGGTAAAGTAAAAGATATCTAGTTATACAATATACTCATAGATAAAGTTTAATAATTAATGCTAACAATGTTACTAAAACATAATCGTCTATAAGTCACATTCCTCTTACGGTATTTCTCCAATAGGACTGAGTTTCTGGACTGGAGTAATAAAAAAATCTATAAAAATTATAATAATGCGTCTTGCAATTTTTTTTTTTCAATTACTGAACTCTTTGCATGAGTAAATAGGATTATTATAGAGTGCAATAAATGACAAATCGAAAAAATTTGAGACTCTTAGAAACCGCTTCTTTTTATTGAACTTAATATTACTCAAATTATACTCTAGCAATTTTTATGAGAAAATATTTCTGTACAAGCTGTCATTCGTTTGTTTCCTAAATATTTATTCTAAAGAGAAATGAGAATACGGTTAAGAAATGGTCGATTGTTCAGAGTTCTGTGTTCAGAGTGTCGTTTCCACCATGCATTCCACTAATGCAAATAAGCAAAAAAAAAGCACACTGTTACGTGGAGATCAATAAAAGAGTCAACGAAACGTAACAAATGAAAACGGAAATTATAAACGATCAAATATAATCCGCCGCATCAGCTGCGAAGAATAGTAAAAATGACACTCTTTTTTTGAAATCTCGAGAGTATCAACACAAAGAACTCGAAGGGACCGTAATCTGCTTTGAAAGCAAAGGGAGTCAGCTCTTTCTCTCTGCGCTCTTTCTTGTTGGAAGCCATCGGCTCGTCAGAGCAAGAGCGAAGTGCTTGGGTCATAGGCGCGGCGATCAAGAATTCAAAAATCAAACTTCGATCAACTCGCTGATGGATGTTGGCCCTCAGCGGCTATCGAGCAAGTCATCTTGATATAAAGGAAAGAAAAGTGCGTCCATTCTCCCGCTCAAGGCAACGGTTCATGGTGAGAGACACATTCATACAGCAATCTCTCCCCCTCCCCCCACACAACTACGTTCTTCCCTCCTTCTCTGCCTCCCTCCCCCCACCTGCCTCCATCCACCCCATCTCGCCGACAAGCTGATAGAAGACGGCCGCAGACGAGTTCGATTGGGAGCAGGGACTTGTTCCAAATAACCTTATCTCCGCACGCCGTTCAATTCTGTCATTCAGCTCCATTGAAAGACGCTAATCCTTGCATCGCAATGTATATGGCAGAGAACAGGGAAAGGGAAAGAAAGAGAGAATCATAAAAAGCAGTTTTTGATTAGGTAAATGGGCGGCTCGTCAAAAAACAATTGAAAGGCGACTCTTTCTTTCTCTCTCAGAGGCATCTTAATGTACCAGGTATCGATCATCGTGCACTCTTTGCTTCTCAAATAACGACTCTTTGCACACAGAATCGGCTATAATTAAACGCCAGCACTGCCTCAGATCTTTAAGAATCCAGAATCGATACGTAAGTATTTGAATGCAATTAGGAAAGTTTTTAAAAAAATATTCCCGTGGTGGTCTGACTCTCAGTGTGTGTATGTGTGTCGATAGAGTGCAGCTTTATTTTAATTGCGCCAACGAGCACAAAATAATGAACCCGATACTTGATGAGAAAGAGAAGAACAAATCTAAAAATAGCCCCAAGTGGCCGGTCTTTGGATTATTCTTTTCTTGCTGCCTTTTTTTTCCTCCTTATCGTTGCACTCTAATCCGACAGTAATGATATCAAACAAGTAATCCGACAAGAGGAAATTGGTACACATTCGTTGTATTAATTTGCAGCAAATTCTTCTGGTGGGGAAAAAAACGTACACTCCCTAAGCGTGTCAGACTAGTTTGTAAAACACAGGCTGAGGAATTACCAGTTATGCAATAATTAGAATTATATACATAAGCTGTATTGAGACAAATCGTTAATTGAAACGTCTCTCTTGTTTTCAATTTGAATCTGCGTTCGATAGATACGATAATATGACGTCTTTATCAACCGTTGATTTGAGGCACATAAAGAAGGAAAGTGATTTAAGATACATACTTAGTTATCCTGAAAGATTTTAATGCAAAATTGAAAGAACAAGGTAGGTACCAGCACAAATACCTACAGGCTTTGATAGTTTGGATCTATATGTTTCTACAAAAGCATACTTTAAAGGGTTTCGAGCATTAGGAGAAAAATGTTTAGATGTTTAGATGCTGTAAGTCAAGTCTGCATATATATATATACAGTATATCACTCAGAATCTGTATTATCTGCTAATACATCATAAAACCAAAAACACTAGGCTATAGTTCACTGTAGTTTAGTGGGCTATATTACTCATGAGAAGTTGTGAATTAATATTTAATAATAATCACCAATAAATGCATTCTGTCTTTTCAAAAAAAGTGTTTTTTAAAAAATTTGCGAATTTTTATTCAATAATAAAATTAGCTGTTAACAGAGCATCTTTCATGTATATTTTAAGAAACAATCTTTAACAATGCTGAGTAGGTTGGGTTGTTTTACCTCTGAGCGGCACTTTTTTGCACACCATGGGCTAAATGGCCAGGTCACATGGACCCCGAAGGCTCAGAGAAGGTTGGGGGAGGGGACCCACTGGAACAGCTGTTGGGAGACAGATGGTAGCCTCCCGTCAAGGCCATCCAGCGTGTTCTTTAACGTGCACAGGGTATGGCTCTCCCGCACACGGGGCCACGACTTAACGTCCCATCCGACGGACGGTGGCCTTTCCAAGCCCATCGGTGTCCCCAAATGACCGTGGGCAGGGCGGGGAATTTTTGCGGAGATAAATCTCAACGCTGACCCAGCTGGGACTCGAACCTGGAACTGCAGATTACGAGCCTGGCGCGCTACCGACTGAGCCACCCCCGCCCCGATGCTGAGTAGGAGTAATTAATAAGCATTATGTTTATCTCTCTTCATGACAAATTTCTTAGAAGGGTTTTTGTCTGCTCTATTCTCGTGAGCTTAAAATATAGATTTAAAGTGAACGAGACTGTAAATACATTACAGTTTCTGTCCAGAAAACGATAACTTTCGTATAAGCATTGTGAGACATTCTTAAGCTAAGTTTATCGGATTCTCTATTTCGAGAAATACAAAGAAACCAAAAATAAACTTCTCCTCAGTAATGTTAATGACTTGAAGCTGTTGTTCCACTTTGCATTGAATAGACAAGAAAGAGAGAAAATCTTCTAATTTTCATTTTATGGTGAAATACTGACGAGAAAAATCAATTGTTGCATCTTCAAAGGTGTCACGTGAGCGCAGAGGGAAAGGTCCATTAAAATTTCATCTGCGATTACTAATCAGTGGTGAACCGGATATGACAGTAATAGGATGTGGAGAAGCATTTGCCCACGCCGCGGAGATAAACGATTTTTAATGCATGCTTGGGGAATATTGAATATCAATGAGACACTTTAGGCCAGCAATGACGTATTTGTAAAGCTGACTCTCATGAAATGTTTACGTGTATAAGTTTATTTAAGAATTTAATTCAATTAATATTATCTAATGGATTTAATGATGTTAGCGAAAATTACGTATCTAGATTGTTTTAGACTATAAGGATGTAATTCGATGAGATTTTTCTTAATTGGGGCTAATGTTTCATTTTTGAAGTAATGAGATAATCAAATGTGATAATTTAAAATTTTAAAACTTTAAATTAATACGATTAGCTATTAGTGTTTAGGGTAAGCAAAGATTTCAACCTAATAAAATTAACGCCAAATTTGTTATTAGCCTTTGCTAGAAGCGCTGACGTGAGTTTTTGTTTTAACGTATTTCAACGTGAGATAAAAAAAACTTTCTGTTCGGGAAAATATCATTGCTCTTTAAGCAAGAAATAATATTTCTCTTGAGAGGATATTAATCCTAATCTATACTTATTTTTTGCATTATTTTATAAAATGAGCTTTGTATTATATTAACCTCGCTCTAGCTTCATTTAGTTTTTCGAGACTGAATGTTAGAGTAGCACAGTGCTTTTTTATTTATTGTTTTATTTATTATTTTTAATTTATTATTTCTGTGAACTTCAACCTTACGCAAAAGTTTAAAATGAAAGTTCCTTAGGATGTTATTAAATACCAGATATTTATAATATTACAGATTGCATAGTACATTGTTCACATAATTGGGAAAAACCCTATTGAAAAACATTGCTAGTATCGTGTCGCCATATTCAAATTGTGGGAAAAAAAAGATCGAATTTTAATCTTGGAAGAATGTGTAATGTTGTAACTATTTAAAGTATGTAATTTAATTATTCTAATCCAGGAACGTATTTTGGTGCCAGCTTGCTTCATTTAATGATATCAACTTACACTTTTCATTTCACCTCCTTAAAAAAGGAACACCCACTTGTTAAATATTGGACACCCCTTCCCAAAGCCAATTTCTGCCTAAATGATTTATATTTTTGTCACAAAACGGGAACTTTTTGATGTTTCTATACGTGAATCCAAATATAGAAATCATGTCATAATATTTTTCAAATGCATTTCTTGAAACATTGCCCTAGTTTATGCATCCGCTAATTGATCTAGTTTTTGCAAAACCCTTTGCTTCCAAACTTTTTTTGGTATGTGTATTTCATTTAGGTACGTTTAATGTAAAATTAGATACTAGCAAAACGTTTTTACTTAAGTAATTACAAATATGGATGTCCACAAAAGGAGGAACAAAGGAACATTTGAAAATCCCCGAACTAATTTTTTGTATATATATAATCAGGGTCGAACTAGTGTGTGGAGGAAGGGAGACATACCCTACCCCCTTTGAGAATGCTAGCAAAGGTAATTGAGACAAAACGTGAGTCAAAACGTTATTAAACTTATGTAAATTTCCATGCATTTTTCGAGAAATATTTTGAAGACCTCTAAAAGGGAGGGGGAAATGTTATACTACAATGGAAATCCAATCTCTTGGACGCATTTTTTACTTCTTACCTGCACGATTGAGTTTTTCGCAACCCCTCCCCCTTGTTTTTACTAGATCCGAGTCTGTATATAACAATGAAAAAAACATAACATATATATGAACTTCAAAATTGTAGCGATAACTTCTCTTTATAAACAAAATCATTCTTTAATTATCCTAACCATAATACTGTTTGAAGAGTCTGGATTTTTCGACCACTATTTTATATTTATTCATTTTCCAAAATATCAATATCAATTATTATCAAGCTTTAGGCATTATTTGTTTCTAAATACTAATCGACAGTTTTTTTTCAGCTGCAAATATTTAAATTTGATTCAAAACAAAAGTATGATAATATCAACCAAAGTCGTCAGTTAAGAAAGAAACTAGAGGCTTCGTTACATTGTTATCACGATGCTAAAGACTTCGGATACAAACATACCGCAATAATTGATGGTCTTTGCCAAAAGCAGAATGGCTCCGGGTGCTCTGTAATATTAACTGTTTAAATATGCAAGGATGAGAAATACAGAGAAGGAATTCTTGCGCTGTAATTAATCGCGAAGAGAGGAATTTCGAAAGCAGAAGTGTTTTCGCAATTATCTGACAAATGGAAGCGTATAGAGTCGTGTTCAGCGCAGAGCAAGAATTGTTGTTAACTGGTCGACTTTTCTTCATGAGACTGCGAATAAAACTTACGTAAAATGTATATTAATGTAAGAGAATAAATATTTCAGAAAGTGCTGCAACTGTGTTATTTGAAAGTCAGTTAAGAGAGAGAGGAAAAAGGAATATATTTTATATGCCACGTGCTTGCCAATAATGAAGCTGTTTATAATTATCATTACATTAGTCAAAATGCAAAGAAAAGTATTATATTTAAACTCTCTCATTCCATATATATATATGTATGTGGTTAACCATAATCATACATATATTTGAATTGCTGAGTTTAGTCTCTCAATTTACTCACGTCACTAAATGTAAGTAAGCTGTTGATTGTGTAATGAAATTACATTACTAAGCAACTTTTGAAAAAATTAGGATTGTTTATTAGTTATTATATTTTTTATTCAGATACGTTATAGATAATATATTAATGACGTTATAAGAAAAATATCAGCGTAGGATTCATAATTTTTTGTCCCGACGGGCAAATACTGAATCTTCTGTAAAAACATTATTACATTGTCAAAATTAAATGCATATGTCACATTTATCGCTTTTTATTTAATTTTTTAGCAAAGACTTTATTTTATATGATGATGTTAGTGATGCTTGTAGTAATGGTGATGACGGAGGTGGTGTCGGCAATGATGATCCAACGTAAAGGAATATAATATAGTAATTGCAAGTTATAATAGAGTAGGTAATTTGTAATCGTTCTTTGGACTGTATATTGCAAAAAGCAGTTCTATGAAATATTAATGATAGGGATTGCTAAGGCTCAAATAATGACTGCGTAAAATATCCACAAATATTTTTTAGCTGCTTAAAGGAACGAGAAAAAGTCTAGCCGATGAGTTTTTTATTTTCACGTTTTGTCTACGAGACAAAATATCAGTTACTACTAGAGTTGTCTCCAGCATTTTATCCAAAGTTTCCGGAAATTGTGAATTGTGTCAGCACTCGTTCGGGATTGGTGAAAATCGTTGAATCTTCGTATTTTCATCCTAGCCTCAGATTGGCATCTCTCTGGATTTGGGCTGAAGTCTCCGGAATTTGTACGATTCTGCTTTCAGTTTGCGTTAAGGTCGGGAAACGTCCTGACCTAGTTCACTCAGTTTCCTAGAGCATAGAGTTTTTATCTATTTATGAACCGTAAAGTTAAAATTCTGATTTTAACATTACGATTCATGTGTTATTGATATTTAACTTGATTTTTTTATGTGTGATTTTATATTTAAGTGTGATTCCATGTGTGAGTTGATATTTAAGGAAATTTTGTACATTTATATTTGTACTTTTATTTTTCAGTTTAGTTAAAAACTACTTTTGAGATGGCTGTAACGAGTGTCAACATGCGTGCATAGTTTTCTTTAAACAGGAGGCTGTAGAAATGAGTATTTAAATTTTATAATGTGATATGTTAACAAGATTGGGTTGTTTGGGTTATTTTACATCTGAGCGACACTTTTTCGCACGCAATGGGCTAAAGTCAGGTCACAAGGACCACGGAGGCTCAGAGAAGGTTGGAGGAGGGGACCCACTGGAACAGGTGTTAGGAGACAGATGGTAGTGTTCTTTAACCTGAACAGGGTATGGCTCTCCGCAGACGGGGACACTGTTTAACGTCCCATCCGACGGACGGCGGTCTTTCCAAGCCCATCGGTGTCCCCTACTGACCGTGGGCAGGGCGGGGAGTTTTGCGGATTTGAACAAGGAACTAGAACGTTACCAACACATATTTAACACTTTTCACCATAAATATGTTGCATATTGTTAGTGTATTTTGCATGACTCAAAGAAATAAAGTTTCCAAACTTTTAACGATTCACACATATCAAAGACTACTTTTGCCATCAGGATTAAAAGCATTTATATGGCACTAAAAATGACAAAGCGTGATTTTTTTTTTTCATTCATAAGAAATTTTTAGGGAATCATCAAAATTTGGCATACAAGCCATATTATGCACAGATATTAATATTATGTTTTGGGCGATTTATATAAAAAGGAATATTTTAAGCATTTCAATGTAGAAAATGTTTTTGAAGGCACTGAGCGTTAAGAGTTATTTCAGTGAAAAATGTTTATTTCTTTCTGGATGTTTCTAGAATTGCCATAAAAATAAACGAGCAATTTTTGAAATGCACAAGAACAGTTTGTTTTTTAATTATAAATTCAAACTAAAATACCACTATCTTAATTTGTTATTCGCAGTGCAAAATAATAAAATAGCAATACCTCAAACAGTTATTGTTTTCGATAGTACTGAATTGTTATATTAACTAGCGCAGTGGTTCTCAACCTTTTATGCTTCACGTACCCCCTGGAAATGAGTATGTAACTGGCGTACCCCTTGTATAGATGGATAAAACTATAGTTATAGTATAACAATGGGAGTAAAATAAAACATATATATATATACAATAATTAAATTTTGTATTCATAAATTACATATATCGATATGCACAAAAAATGACACTTTTGCGCAGCAGTGTTTTAACAACATTGTTACTAGATCTAGCTACTTTTGAGTTCTCACGGCGTACCCCAAATAAATTTACCGTGTACCCACGTTGAGAACCCATAAACTAGCGTATTTTTGAAAATATCCAGATTTTTTTAAGACTCGTTTCTTTTCATCTATATTTATATCTCTTATCTTATCTAATGAGTTATCGGAACGTTAAAAAAAAACGATTAAAGTAAGCGAAGATTAATGCTCAAGTACAGTTGTCGGAAGAGATAAATATTAGAGTCATAGGGAAGAAGCTTCAGTCATCTTGATATTGCACTACCAGATTACTCAGAAAATGAGAAAGAATAGACTTTGTTCAAGCACGGAGCTACTGGATTTCTTTTTCAAGCGGTTTTAAAGATAATCATTTTCACTTAAAAAAATATCTTTACTCAACCATTGTTATTGTAATCATCTTTTATAATAGTTTATGTAAGCACAAGTCAAATAAAATGCAACAGTTATTGTACCCCTACTTCATTGAGAAAAGCATAGGAAGAAAAAAATTATGTATCAAATCATATATATATTTTGAATATCATACCTAGCTCACCGATCAGGATATATATATATACTCAGTGGTCAGAGAATTATGATCTTTCTCTCCATGTTATGTCACTGTTTGAGTTCTATAATTTGCTTTATTTTAATGATAGAAGTTTCCCCTGTTAAAAATAATAAAAAATATGTAATAATTTGTCCTCTTTGATGTTTTTCTAAATAAGACGCAGTATGATGTAGTTAGAATCTAGTTCTTTTTTGTGATTAACTTGTAAGTCGCAGAACAAGTTCAAAATAAGAACGGCAATCATTATAACAAATTTATTAAACAAAAATGCGTCATCGGCGATTTCTCTTATAACAAATTCAAGAAACCGCTGCCCAGTGACAATTCATCTGACACATCAACTTTCAAGACGCATTAACGCTCCTCAAACCAAACAGTATTTCAGATGGTTGGGTTGTTTTATCTCTCAGCTGCACTTTTTTGCTAAATGGACAGGTCACATGGACCCCGAAGGCTCAGAGAAGGTAGGGGGAGGGGATCTACTGGAATAGCTGTTGGGAGACAGATGGTAGCCTCCCGTCAAGGTCATCCAGCGTATTCTTTAACGTGCACATGGTATGGCTCTCCCTAACACGGGAACACGGCTTAACGTCCCATCCTACGGACGGCGGCCTTTCCAAGTCCATCAGTGTCCCCTACTGACTGTGGGCAGGGCGGGGAAATGTTGCGGAGATAAATCTCAAAGCTGACCCAGCTGGGACTCGAACCTGTAAACTACAGATTTCAAGTCTGGCGCGCTACTGACTGAGCTACCCCCGCCCCCGATATCAGATGCAAAAGAGCTTTCTATAGTGTACAACACGAGGGCTACAGACCAGCCTAAACAGTTTGTCTGACGGAGTTTCGAAGGCTGAAATGCGATTGATCTCATGTTTTTACAGGAGCAGAATGTTTATAAAATCGACTTCTCTCATGCAATCATTTATTAAGGTTTTTTTAATTCATAGATACAATGATTGTTTTTCTCTTTTTCTCATTTTAAATATGTTTAAGCAAGCTTATCTAAAAAAGAATTTGATACAAACTAAATTATACTTCCTTCTGTTTAGTGAAACATCAGAAGAGACCAATTATTATTATTATTATATATGTTTCATTTATTTTATTCAAAAAAACATAAATTTGACTTTTGATACATATTCTTTCTGGACCCTTAATTTCTAATTTTATTTTCATCATAGTCTTATAATGCCGATCGCATTGCAAAGCTTCAAAGGTCTACTATATCAGTTTTTCGTACATTTCGTACATTGTTATTATTGCTTATCTGAGAGTGATTTTGTACATTTGGATTTGTATTAAGTACAGTTGTCCGATATAAAAAGTAAATAAATAAAAAATAAAAATCCCCTCAAGCAGCTGCTTGCCACAGAGGTCTGACAGGAGCCTGTCAGTTTATATGCCATAGTAGAAGGTCTGAGAGGATGGCAGGACCTCAGCAGAAAAACGACACAAACAGTCATGCCTTACCCGGGGCTCGAACCCAGGTCCCTTAGATCAGTAGCCAAGCGCGCTAACCACTGGGCCATGGGACGGCTTGTCCGATATAGGAAATGTTCAAGTCATAGAGTACAAGTTCTCGATCATTTGAAATATATATTTTCCATAATATACTGTATATAGTTTTTTCAAATGGAAGAAGGTACTTCAATACACAAAGGGCCAAGATAACTAGAAGCTCTATCAGACTTGTCGTAGTCGTGTGTCATATAACATATAAACATATAGACGAAAACTAACCATGCCATCCTGGGATTCGAACCAAGGCCTCGGTATCTGCAGTGTCACCGAGAGCTAATATACCACTGCTCTACAGAGGCGGCATTTTATTTCGATGATTGTAAATAATAACCCTAAAGAGAGCAAAATTAACCCTATTAACTTCTTTTTGTCCGCCCTGTAGTGTTCTTAACAAATATATCAGAGCGTAGATACGTCAGAAATTTTATAATGATGAAATACGTTTCTTATATTCTCAAACAAATGGATTTGATCCATATATCTCACAATGTTTTGATATAATATTTAAGTAACATCCAGAAAAAAAAAAGACTCAAATATACCACCATACGAGCCTCACTTTCTCTGCAAATTCTTTGAATGAGTCCTCCAGCAGCTGACAAACATCAAAGGAAAGTGAAAATCAACAGCTAGTACAGAGAGCGAATCTACTTTTATCGTTACGGAAAGCTGCTGCCATTTTATTCATAACCTGTAGTATGCGAGGTATTTTTTCCTTTAGAAGAACGTATAAATAAAATATGGAGCCATTCGATGCTGCTGTCTTTGCTCGTAGGGAATAAGCGACAGTCGGGTAATTTCAAATACTTCGCTTTAACTCACGTACTGGCTTTGTCGACTACATACCTTAGACGAAATATGCTACATATGATACAAACCGTTAACGAGCAGACTGAATCATGCAGCGAACACCAACAGAACACATTGTGGCTTATCCCTGCCGAGCGTTATTAGAGGGAAAGGTTTCATCTCGCTTTCATAGCCAAATAGCTCTCTAAGCTATTTGGCTACAAGAGGAATGGTCGCGATGAAAGTTCATAAAGGTTACTTTATTGTAGCCGCTCTGGGAATGAAGTTGTGATACTGCATGCATTTTAGTTTTGAGATGCTAAAACTTTATTACGAAATGTAGCATGCGCTTTGTATAAATATAGTGGTACTGTGAGAAGCATGTAAAATTTTCTTTTTGGGTTTAAAAAATGGTATTGGTTTTCACCGGAATTTTTTGTGGCATTGATTTGAAAGAAATTGAACTATAAACAAAGGTTTTCTAAACGCATCTTATTAATATTATGTTTAGATTGAATCAGTGATTACTAACAATCCTTTGTTATATTAATTAATATATTAATAAAACTAATTGTATACGTAGAAGCAATGTCTCTAACAATGCCGCAAGTTGTTAAGTTGGCTTCTATTTCTCTTTCAAAAAACGATCTAATGTTTTACTTTGTCGACTGTCTGTCCTTCCATCTGTAGACATTCGACGATTTTTTTCAAAGAAAACTTAAAATTTCTTTTTAGATTGGACAGATAATTTTTAGGATTCATATTTTCCGAATCTCAAATAAATTTTAAAACTGCCCTCTAACGGCGGAGTATGTTAAAAAATGGCAAAAGTTTGAATAATTATTGTAAGCAATCTCTTCATGCTAGAAATTTAGATTTTGAATTTAGATGGTAGAGTAGAATAGAGTTGTTTACATTAACAGCAGTGATTTACCCTCATACCTCAGGAGGTGTAAAAAAGCAACTTTTTGTATTTTAAAAACAAAATGGAAACTTCGTTTCGATTCATATAGGTGCTAATGATATGTTTTGATTATTTTTTTTAATCATCCAGTATTTTAATACCAATCGTTAGAGGACTCTAAATTTGGTAATCGGCAAAACTTTAAACAAATGTAAATAATAAGGATTTTTCATCAATAGCAACAATTAGTTTCCTAAACGTCAGGGAGGGTTTGGAAATGAAACTTTTTCGTTTTAACAGATACATGAAAAATTGTTTTTTGTGTTTTACAAATGCTAATAGAATATTACTATTTACATATTCCAAACCATCCATTAGCTTGAATTTTTACCTTCAGAGGGATGAAGGACTTCATTCTCTTCGAAAATGAGTTGGCATATTTGCTAGAGGCAATATGTTATTCTTCTAGTTTTTCTTTCTGAGCGGCGCAATGACCACAAGGATTCTGAACTGGTAAAGATGAAAAAATGATCCACTCTTTAGTTATTAGGAGACAGGAAAGACCGTGTTTCGCTTGAAAAAAAAGATCCACTCTTTAGTTTTTAGGAGACAGGAAAGATCGTGTTTCGTTTGAAAAAAAGATCCACTCTTTAGTTATTAGGAGACAGGAAAGATCGTGTTTCGTTTGAAAAAAAGATCCACTCTTTAGTTATTAGGAGACAGGAAAGATCGTGTTTCATTTGAAAAAAAGATCCACTCTTTAGTTATTAGGAGACAGGAAAGATCGTGTTTCTTGTAACGTATATCGAATATTTTTCTGCTGCACAAGTGTTACTGTTTGATTTTGTGTCCGAAGGATGGCGGCATTTTCAAAAACAGCGTTGTCCCTTAGTCTTCAGCGTTCTGAGTGTGCTGCTACGATAGGTGAGTTTAAATAAGGAATCTACATACACAGCTAGACAGGGCCGAGTCTAGGCCGGAGGAAGTGGGATATGGCTCTAATCCTCTTTGAAAATGGTAGTAAGGGTGATGGAGGTCAAAAATTATTAAACATGTGTATATGAACCCATTTTCATGAATTTAAAAAAAGTAAAAAGGAATGGGAAAATGTTATATTGCAATGGAAATACAGTCTCTTCCCCACCTCACCCCCTTAATTTTTTTTACGTCCAGGTCTGCATATATATATATATGTAATATGCCACATATTTTTAATATATAACATAGAGTTATAAATAAGTATAAAAATAAAGTATCGCATTGTCGTAAAAGTTCGTGTTCAGTGTTTTAGGCAGTGACTGTTAATACTGTTTCTTTTTTCGCGGATCCCTTGATTAAATAACTTTCGAATATTGACTATTGAATTAATAATATTGATCTCGTCATTGCGCTTAACACATCCCTTTTGCCAAGTATGTGTAAAAATTGGATTCGATAATATAAAAGAATCAGTCGGAAGCAAATTTATTAAACTCCATTTGTTTGAAAATCAGGGTTATATATGATTTACATTTCTAGATTTACACTTTGCGAAACGCTGATGTTTCCGCTTAGAAAAATTTCTTTGTAATGTCTCAATAATGTACGCGGGAAATATGATACAGAAAAACATTTCTAAAGAATAAAAATATATTGAGAACAATTTCTTTATAGCAGTGCATTCGCTGTAATAATTTCCTGTTTAGTTACTATTTTTAAAGCTTTAAGGATCAATTCCGTTCAAATATCCAGCAATATAATTTCCACCAACATTGCCGTTAATATGTTCATGGATTACACTAGAAAACAAATTGAAACTTTTTTTTAACAACATTGGTCAAATTAGGAAAGACCACAGCTGCCTTAGTAAATTATTTCCCTATGGCAATTATAATGAATTTCATCATTAAAATATGCAGTTTGATGCTGACATGAAGAAAGTGCTCAATAGTTTAGTGGTCGACATTAAATGCGGTTACAAGTTCGCTCGAAGAAACATTTTCCTCGGTCAAAACAATTATCCGTGCTCGGCATCACTGCAATAAATGAGCTGACATCTTCACTGCACTGTAAAGTTGATTTCTTTTTTTTAGCATATTACCACAAAGATATTCTGATTCTGATTTGAAGGTGGAAACAGCTTTTAAATGCATATAAATAAATGTTAATTTCGAAACAAATTGAAAATTGGGACATAAAATTTTTATTGGTGATTTGTGAGTTTTTTTATTGACTTTAATATGTTATTGTACCTAATATGTAAGGCAATAATATAAATATTAAGGAATTATGTGGCAATGATATTTGGTGTATTGAATTTGTTTACCTTTATGATTCTGTTACAATGCATAATACTTAAAAACGAATGATGGAAATCGCTTTTAATTTTTTTGAATGGATAATAATAAAAATAATACGATATTTTTGTCTATCAGTTTACTCTAAAACATTATTGAATCAAAAACAGATTTAGTTACAAAATATTTTAACAACACTACAGTTCAACTCTAAGATTTCATTTGATTAATGAACATTTCTTTTGGCTTATGAAATTGAAGTTAAAAAACTACATATATTCGTGTATACTACATTTTTCCGTTTACGCATTAGTTGCTTTGCGTGTTGTGCATTGTTTTTGTTTTTCAAAAGCTGCATATGGTCAAAAATATATTCTACTGCAAAGTTTATAAGCCACACCTTAGAAACAATATTTTTTGGCAAACTTGAAAGGGCAATGGTAAATATATTTTTAATAAGATCACACATATATATTTTCTGATTTAAGTGCTATATTTACTTTGCCTAACTTACTTATATTTATATTTGCCTAAATATATATTAACTATTTTATATATAATTATATATTAACTTACCTATATTTACTTTGCCTAAATATTTCGATGATAATGAAAAAGTGAATTACAGAATTCCTTGAAATAAAATGATTACTTTTTTCTCATCAGTGTGATTTTAGAGAACATTAAACTACACAGGATTATATACAGAGATATAGTGATAAAAGAAATTTAACAGCGTCAGTTTTCTTCGACATAGAAAGTTAACTTGATTGCATTGATCATGATATTTTGCTAAAGAAACTGCGCACTTCAAGTTCTAGAGGTACTGTTCACTCCTGGGTTAAGAGTTACGGGGCAGAGAAAAACCGTGCAATTAGAGAATTTCCCGGGCGTATCTGAAATTCCAGTTGGAGTACCTTAAGAATAAGGTATAGAGAAGTCATATTCTCTACCAAACAAGCAATACTAATACTATGTACAAATTTATGCAATTCTAACAATAATTATAAGTTGTATATAAATAATATTGTTGTCCATACCTAGTCTAATGGTTAGCGTACCTGAATATAAACCAACGGGCATGTTCCTGGGTTCGCTTGAATGTGTTTTGAAAAATCAGAATCAACTCAATAGAGCTTCTAGGTTATCCCCGTGCTTTGTGTAGGAGGCGGTACTTTCTTCCAATTGTAAATAAAAAAATATTTTAGGCAGATTTTGTATTACGCATGGATTTATTCAACTGTTCATTATGATTTAAGTAGTTGTGGGAAATTTATAAAGTAAATACTGTAAAACTCAACATTGTGTATCCAAGATTGTTAAGGTTATTAATACATCTTTCAAAACAAATGTAATTAGAGAACTGAAATATTTTTCCGGAATTAAGTATATATACAGGGTGAATCTGAAAAAGTGGGCAAAACTTTACGGGGTGGTAGAACGCAGCTATACGAGCAATATTCGTCATAGAATGTATGGTCGGAACGCAAGCGGTGAGAAGTTAAAAGGTAGTTTTCCACTGTCACATTTAAAGAATGAACACCAGAAGGAGAGGAGATACTTCAGGAAACATTTCATTAACAGGAATGTAATTGAGGTACATGCTCAAAGAAATTGCTCAAGAGAGCAGCCGCCAGCTGTAATGCAGGCTTCACACCTGCGGTATAGGGACCGACGAACATTTGTGAAGACACCAGGCATTTCCCGAATATCGCCGGCAACAACGGCGATCCTGGCGACTAGATCCATATTGGTTTCAATGGGGCACTCGTAGATTAGGCTTATCCGCCATTTCGTGGTTAGTATAACCAGCCATCCTCTCGGCAATCCACGGTAGAAATGCCGTTGGGTGCGAGGACCGACCCTTTTATACCATTTCCAACGCCACCTAGCGACTCGCCGTTTGCGTTCCGACCATACATTCTATAACGAATATTGCTCGTATAGCTGCGTTCTACCACCACGTAAAGTTTTGCCCACTTTTTCAGATTCACCCTGTATAGGATAAAGCTTATTCTGTAGCTTAAATCTTTCTAGAGTTGATATTAAATAAGAACGTTCAAATCTCCCGTGCAATAAACTATGTTGGATGTACCTAAGGAAAAGTGAAAAATTCGACGGTTTCATTCTGTTTCTGGATCCTAGACTTTTCAGTTCTCTGGATTTCAGCAACATTAAAGAATGAAAAAGTTATCAATGTGTTCTAACTGAAAGTTTCGAAAGAAACTAAGAAATCACTTATTAAACATACACTGGCGGAAATTGAAAAAAGAACACCCAGAAGGAATTCCGTTACGAACGTCATATTATAATATGTTAATAGCTAAGGACAGCAGAAACCATGATCCAAGATTGAAGTCATTGGGTTAAATAATGCCGTTACTGAGGACGACAATATGCAAATGTATGCAGGGCGTATTTAAGGCCTAGGGCGTGAAGAAAGAAGTTATTCTTCTTGTGTCGTGTTGTTCACTTCCCTTTGAAGACGCTACCATGCCTGAACGATGCAGGCGCGCAACATTTGATCAGTTAGCGGAGTTTGAGCGAGGTCGTATAGTGGGTCTTCGGGAAGCAGCTTGGTCTTTTCGTGAAATTGCACACCTCGTTGGACGAGAGGTAACGGCAGTGGTACGATGGTGGCGTCGATGGTTAGAAGGGAATTCGCACACTAGCAGACGTGGTTCCGGGCAACACAGAGATACAGACACACAAGAGGATTGGTTTATCAGCAGGGTGGTGGTGGCAGAGTGGAGGGTTGTAGCGTCACAAATTCGATCCTCTATCGTACCAAGGTTGTCTACAAGAACGATACGCAATCATTTTTTGGAAGCAGGACTACAGGCACACGTGCCGCCGACATGGTGATTTGTCTGAAAGAAGTTATTCGTCTTGTGTCGTGTTGTTCACTTCCCTTTGTAGACGCTACCATGCCTGAATGATGCAGGCACGCAACATTTGTTCAGTTAGCGGGTTGGGTTGGGTTGTTTTACCTCTTGACTTTTTTGCACACCATGGGCTAAATGGCCAGGTCACATGGACTCCGAAGGCTCAGAGAAGGTTGGGGGAGGGGACCCACTGGAACAGCTGTTGGGAGACAGATGGTAGCCTCCCGTCAAGGCCATCCAGCGTGTTCTTTAACGTGCACAGGGATGGCTCTCCCGCACACGGGGCCACGACATAACGTCCCATCCGACGGACGGCGGCCTTTCCAAGTCCATCGGTGTCCCCTACTGACCGTGGGCAGGGCAGGGAATTTTGCGGAGATAAATCTCAACGCTGACCCAGCTGGGACTCGAACCTGGGAACTACAGATTAAGAGCCTGGCGTGTTACCGACTGAGCCACCCACGCCCCTATTCAGTTAGCGGAGTTTGAGCGAGGTCGTATAGTGGGTCTTCGTGAAGCAGGTTGGTCTTTTCGTGAAATTACACACCGCATTAGACGAGAGGTAACGGCAGTGGTACGATGGTGGCGTCGATGGTTAGAAGGGCATTCGCACACTAGCAGACGTGGTTCCGGGCAACACAGAGTTACGGACACAAAAGAGGCAGCAGGGTGGCGGTAGTATCAGCAGGGTGGCGGTAGTAGACGGTTGTAGCATCACAAATTCGATCCTTTATCGTACCAAGGTTGTCTACAAGAATGATACGCAATCGCCTTTTGGAAACAGGACTACAGGCACACATGCGTGCCGCTGACATGGTTACCACTGATACCTCGTCACTGTTGGGCACGTTTGCAGTGGTGTCTAGAACAAGTTAATTGGAAAGAAAAATGGCATTGTGTAGTCTTCAGTAATGAGAGCCGATTCTGCTTAGGAGAGTCTGATGGTTGTTTACGCATCCGAAGGTGACAAGGTGAGTGGCTTCTTTGATTGTGCATTCGCCAGTGACATACAGGACCCACACCGAGCATCATGGTGGGGTGACCAATTAGCTATCACTCTCGTACATGTCTGCTGTTTGTACAGGGTACACAGAATAGAAATATGTACGTCAGTGACAACGCACAGCCGGTCGTCCTGCCATATTTGAATGTAATCCCAAATGCGATATTCCAGCAGGATAACGCCAGCCCACACTCCGCCCGGGAAACTCAACATGCTCCTCAGGCAGTGCACCAACTTCTTTGGCCAGCACGCTCTCCGGACATGTCTCCAATAGAGCATGTCTGACACTGGATTGGACAAAGACTTTTCCGCGGACCGCAGCTGGCAACGACCATCGCTGAATTACGCGTCCAAGTTGAAAGCGGATGGAATGGTATCCCCCAGCGTGATCTCCAGCATTTGTACGACCGATTGCCAGATTGGAAGCTTGTATTGCTGCTTGAGGAGGTTCAACACCTTATTAAAATGTGCCTTCTGTAAAATGTAATACTCATTAAAAAGGTACGATAAACATTGAATCACTTCACACGTTTGATCATTGTCCTTTCTCAACAAGTTGTTTCTACTAAATAAATCTCATAGATTACGTTTCAATTGTTAATGGTGTTGTTTTTTTCAATTTCCGCCAGTGTATTTAATATTGAAAAAGAAATGATTTAGTAGTTAATGCTTTTAGTTCATAACACTTTTTCAACTTTATTGTTTTCTCACTACAAATTTTGTTTTGAATTTCATCTCCAATTCAGTTTTGATTTTGGAAATTCTTTGTTTAATGCTTCTAAATATACGTTAGTCAGAATGTTTTCTGAAAGATAATTAGATATAACTAAAGATTGTATTGTAAAAAAAAAGAGAAACGTTTCCTGTATAATCAAAAAGATTTCCACATTTAAAGTAGAATAAATTATCATTTCTAATGAACTGAATTAGTTTTTTAATCCCAACATTTCTTTTTTAAACAAATAAAAAAAAACAACAAAATACTTTAGTCTGTGTCTTCATTTTGCCATCAAACAAAAATTTCCGCAATTTAAGTACATCAACTCTCGATTATCCGCTTACCAACTAACCGGTTTGCGGATTAACCACAGCAAAAAAATAATAATAGTCTGTACGTATGTAAACTTTTCGCCGTTTTTACGTGTTTTTGTAATGTTTGGGATTCTAAACTCTCGTACTTGCATTATTTTTATACTTTTGTATGACTTCTTTAGAATGGTAAATGTGTTCCTAAATCCTGGATCCAATTTTAATTAACTAAGAATACTTTAAATCCATTTTATATCATGTTTTGACAATGTTTGTTTCAATTGTGATTTTGGGTTATTCATGATCCCATTACCCCGGTAAAGCGAGAGTTTACTATATTTGAAAATACTTCGAGCATAATATATTAATTATGGGTTTTATACTGTAAACGATGAAGATAAAAGTTCTACTCTTGTGGTTCATTTTCGAATACTTATTATAAGGCAAATAATCAACTAGAAAAAGAAAAAAAAAAGTAATATTCTGTGGTGACCAGATTTCCCCCAAAGCGATTCTTGTTTGGCAAAAATGCTTTACTTTAACTTTCATTTCATTTTCCTACTTGTACTCGCATTCATGCAATCTTGTTACGCACATTTCCATAAATTAACAACCTGAAAAACAACTGAAACACGGAAGGAAAAAGCAATAACGTGATATTATTAATTAACATTAATCAGATTCATTGCCCGAATTGCAGCAGTGCCTCATTTGGATAAAGTCGAAGCGAAAAATATTTTTCAGAAAATATTGATCCAGTTTTTAATAAATTATATCTTACGGAAGAAATATAAAAATGTCCAAGTTTATGATAAATATTGAAATATATTGGTTAATAAATAATTACAGCGCGAAATAATGGGATTATACTGTGAATTAAATCACAGAAGCTACTTGTGTATAATTTAATTAACGCTTTGTAACGGAAAGAAGGACATGAATTTTTTTTCTTTAGCCTTTACAATTAATTTAAAGACTTGGGTAAAGATTTAAATATACTTTATTAGCAACAGCTCAAAGTTCCTTTAAGGATGAAAACATATTTTATAAACTATCCTTAAATTGTAAGAAAAAATGTAACAATATATGATACAGATTTTAATTAAAGAGGCCATTTATTATGTGTCGAATGCAAGAACTAAATCAATACCTTTAGTGCAAATTTTATCACTTCCATTTATTTTAAGCTGTTCCTGTCGCATCATATTTCCAAACATCATAAATTATTCATTACACCTCTTTAAATTCAAAGTTTGAAATTTTTCTAAGATTGCGAAATAATAATAATCTTTTATTTATTTCAAAGATTAAGATTGTGTTAGTCCGAATAATATATATATTAGAATAAGCTATTATTCCTTTTTTTTATATAATATTAAGAATTTAATTTATTTTAAATTAAACATAATAATGCATAATGCTGGCCTTATTCACTATTCTCTCTAGAGTTTTCACATCAGGTTCAACATTTGAAAGATCCAGTATATTTGAATCTTTAATATCACCATTTTTATATATCACTGAATATGGATAGAAAAAATTCAAATCGAACATGCTTGGATGATCTGTCAGCTATTTCATTTTGCGAATAACTCCATTCAGAAGAATAACTGGATTTCTTGACTAGAGAATTACAAACGAAAGAAATTTTTCTGTAAAACATTTCAAGAGAATATTTTGCAGTAATACTAAAAATATAGTTTTATTTTTAATGGAAATACATATGGGTTAAAAAGGAAAATATTTTGGTTGAATTTCCATCACTTTAGTGAATCTTGTACTAGCTAATTTTTACAACTGGAATATGAATGCTTTCATTTTTAATAAAGTTTCGGAGTTTTTATGTGAAAAAAGAAGAGATTAAAAGAAAGTTCTAGAGGAAAATAAGTAGTGTTCAATCTCCTACTTAAAGTTTTTTGGAACTTGGAGAACAGAAAAAAAAACCTGACGCTAAAATAAGATCTAATTTCTTGGAGAGAAATTATTCTCCTCAGCAGAGCAACCATTTAAGGAACTGACGTAAGCGTGTTCTCCGGGCTTGTCACATGATCGGCAGCAAACGGCGCTTCACTGAAGGAAACGGAGGAAAACTTACTTGCAAAACGTTCAGGAATTCATCAATTATGCAGTGACGTTACAAAGCAACACGCAATCCTGATATCACGATATATCAGTATTGAAGAAGGTTTTCCACCAGCTTAGGAAAAGAAGGAAAAAATGACTAAAATAAATAACCGAAAGAAACTACTTGTTTCGTAAATGAAGAAGATGATCAAATTTCTCCTTTTTTGGATCTAAGTAAGGGAGAGAAAGAGAGGAAAAAAAGAAGACGATGTGTTCTATCACAATTTTGTTATATTAACAGATAAAACAACTTATAAAATAATTTTTTGACGTTTTTACTATATAAAGGATAATAGAAGCTCTTTCTCCACACGCAGAGAAAAATTATTTTGCAATAATTTTGTTTGAAATGGAATAGTTGAGTATTTAGTTTTTGGTTCCTATTATCGATAAAAATAATGCAGTTACTAAGTCAAGTCATTGTGATATATATTTATTTTATGATAATGTATATATTGTGTATTTGTTATTTATGCCCATACAAGTTTTGAGATTATATTTTGAGGGTTATTATGGTGGGGCTGATGATAAAGTTGACGAATTTTAAGAAAGTATTCCGTTATAGAACCCTAGAAAAATTCAGATCGAAAATAAGGTTTTAGTTTCAAAATCATTTCCTAGAAATAAATACAGTGATATATGACGATATCACATGACTGAAACCTTATACTTTGATCACCTTTGCATATTCTCCGCTTACATGATATTTAATTTACATATAGCTAATATTTTGAAACTTGGCTACCTATCTAGTTGTAATGTTTTAAATCTTACATTCATCCTTTGAATTTACTCATTCTGAAGCGTTTCACCTTGCCTATCTACCACGTTAATATTCTCATGTTACAAACACGAACAATGTTTCAGGTATTACATAATTGGTCCTCAAAGCCTCTTGTTGTGGGTTGGGTTGTTTTACCTCAGCGTCACTTTTTTGCTCACAATGGGCTAAATGGCCAGGTCACAAGGATCTCGAAGACTCAGAGAAGGTTGGGGGGGGGATCCACTGGAATAGCTGTTGGGAGACAGATAGTAGCATCCAGTCAAAGTCATCCAGCGTATTCTTTAAAGTTCAGAAGGTATGGCTCTTCCGCACACGGGGCCACGACTTAACGTCCCTTCCGACGGCCGACGGCCTTTCCAACACCATCGGTGTCCCCTACTGATCGTGGGCAGGGCGGGGAGTTTTGCAGAAATTAATCTCAACGCTTATCCATCTGGGATTCGAATCTGGGAACTGCAGATTACGAGTCTGGCGCGCTACCGACTGAGACCCCCCGCCCCCATGTTGTGGGAGTCAGGTAAATGTTGATAGATATTCCGCAAGAATTACCCCTGTTCAAAGATATAAAAAATATATTCTTTTTGGTTTAAAATATCCTCTGGTCTGAATTGGAAAAAAGCAATGGAAGTTCGGAAAAAAGAAAAGGCAAGTGTAATTTAGAAAAATCAAATATTCACCTTTCTATACTTGTTTTTTTAGTTCAGATTGAAAAAACTCAACGTTTTTCAAGCTTACAATGTCACTCTTACATTATCAACAGGCGAATTATTATATCTCGAGCTTCAAAAGCAAGGGTTTTAGAAGCTCCAGAGAAATCCTAAATTGCATTAGAGAAATGGTTCGATTTGAAGCATTAGATGTAAAACCTAAAACATTTGTATAAAACATCTAAGCCCTTTTGAGAATTGTGCGAACATCTCAAATGCAAAGCATAGCAGAGATGCATACAATAAGAAATGCCTTTTCTGCAACATTCCGTTTTCCACGAACGTGGAAAAACGGAATGAACGACGAACGTGACACGTGACACGAAGGTTGCCAGATCACTAATTTCTAAAAAATTCGTTGCCAGATATTTTTTTCTGAATTTTGTAATCAACCATAATGTTCGGATACTTTTTTGAGCGACAGTACTTTCTTCAAATTAAGTAATTTTTTTGCAACCAGGATCTGTAGGAAACTATTTTCTCCAAAATGAAAATGTGCTGGATAGAATTAATAAAGGACTCTAATTTGTCCATAACTGCGTGTTTAGTAGATACGTTTGTAGTAGACATCCTTTTCTGAGCTGCAGTGTTCTTTTGAATTTTTTATTAATTAATTTATTATTTTATTGATCTAGACTTATTAACTGGAAATAACTGTTCATGTAAACAACAAACTTGCTGTAAACTGCAATAGCAAAAACTTCAGCATTACATGATTTTTTTAATGCAATCATTTCGCAAGCGACAACAAAATAAGTATCTCGAGAAAAATCTCGCAGCTTTTTTTATACCGATAAGCAGCTAGAGTTGACGAAAACGAAAGCGAGACCTTTTTTTTTTAAGCGACAGTTTATCTCTTCAGTTACGCAACGTGTTTGAGACGTGGTGTTTTCTTTACCCTTTACCAGAACGTGACTTTTCGTCATACTGAAGCACCTCGAGCTCTTCAGATACCTCCACATCCAGGTAGTCTGTTCAAGGATGGGTAGTCACGTAGTGCTGGGAATGTATTTTACCTTTCTTTGTTGTCACACTTGTTGTTTTGTAATCTGCTGTATAAAGCTCGATATCTCAAAATAGTTTTGTTTATTCGATATCTCTCTCTGCATAAATCTACCTTATTCAAACTTCTTCTATTTGGGTATATTAGTTCTAAATGATTATATTTCCTTTATATGCTGTTTAAAGGGATTTTATTTATTTCAGAACTTAGTAGTTTTGATTATCTGACATAAATGAAACTGAATCGGATAATATAAATGCCTGCTGATAGAAATAAAAAACTGTACTTTACACAATAAACATTTATTTACTTTAGGTGTTTTGATTTGTAGGTACAGTCAATTCTCGATTATCCGGAGGCGAATCAACGGGTTTACGGATTAACCGTGGTGAAAAATAATAATATACCATATGCAACTGTAGAATAATAGTTAATATGTAACATTTTGACCATTTATCGTCAAGAAATTTATGTGATGTTTTGTCTTCCTAAACTATTGTACAGTCCCTCAAAAAATATTCGAGCACTATGGTTGATTACAGAATTCAGAAAAAGTATCTGGCAACGATTTTTTTTAGAAATTAGTGATCTTGCAACCTTCGTGTACAGTACACGAAGGTTACCAGATAACTAATTTCTAAAAAATTTGTTGCCAGATACTTTTTTTGAATTCTGTAATCAACCATAGTGTTCGGATATTTTTTTGAGCGACTGTACTTGCATTATTTTAACATTTTTCGGATGACTCCTGTAGAATGGTAAATGTGTTCCTAAATACTGGGTGTAATTTTAGCAAATAGGTTTACATTGAATCCATTTTGTACCCCGATTCCACTGCTTTCGTTTTCGGGTTATCTGTGACTTCCCCCCCCCCCCATTATCCCGGTTAATCTAAAGTTAACAGTATTTCTGCGAAATTAGATTCCTGTAAGTTCTGTATTTGTTTGTTTTGAAATATTGTCCATTACATTGTAATGCATCTAAGATAGCGTGTAAAATAATAAAAATGTTTTTGATAAGCTGGTTAATAAGGACTTTCGGATAGCTGTGATTTTAGTAATTATATTATTTTTGCGGTTACTTAATTTTTTTTTATTTCTGTTACTTGAATGCATAATACAAATATATATGTATGCTAAGAATTGAAAAGTTAGCTAATAACAACAAAAAAAAATGTGGGAGTTAGGATGGAAAGATAACTCATCAATTGTGTTTAGGCTTTTGACACAGACCCATAAGACGATTTAAATTTATTTTTAATATAAAAGTCTTTGCTATGCTTATATGTCCATTTATTCGTGCAACTAGCGGAAAATGTCAAAAAAATATTATCTGAGGAACATGAATAATGATACCACACTGAAACAGAATAACACATATTGTACACAAGTATGTCAAAAACAATTATTATCATAAAAAAAAATAAACACAACATTGTCATCTGTTTTGAATTCCGTCCGACATAATTGGCAGTACTGAACATTCCAAAAAATAAGTACTAAAATAACTGGCAAATAACGTCATTGTGGTCAATATATTAGACATCAGTTGCTATCGTGGTATGTTCAATACTTTGAAGTTTGTGTGCTGGAATCCGAAAGTCATTGCACTTTTCAACTGTAGTTGTTGTAGTAGACAGAAATGCGTTTTCTTTTAGTCGGAACGAAACCTGGCAGAGATGAAATTATCGTCTCGAAATTTCGTATTCTCCATCTCTCATCTCTTCACTTGTATCCCCATGGAATAGAGTAATATGCATAAGATGTTAAGCAATCTTCATTAATCATTCACTTTCCGTGCAGCCGACGTATCTTCTTCACCAAATGAAGGAGTATCAGCTTACAGTTTGAATGAATCACAATATTGTGTTTGCACGTTAAAGACTAAACTAGTAGTTTGAAGGAAGGTGATATTTTGTATAGATCGTTCAATTTTTAGGATGCAATTCAAATACATACTGTGCATAAAAATAAAATATGTAGCGTCGTTGAAAACATTTCCTATAATATTACAGTAAAAGAAGAATTTTAGTTTTGTTTAATTATTAACTACTTTAAAAAAGAAAAACTAAAGGCCATATATACTTAAATAACAACAGAGTTGAGTTATCAATAAGTTGTTCTTTGGCAGGTTATTTTATACTAAATTTAAAGCACATATCCTAAAAGTGTAATGGATATCATGAATGCAGTTTAAAAGTTTCACACTGAGCTTGTAGCGGCTTTATTAGTGTTTAAATTAAGTATTAAAAAAGATTATATTTTATTTTAATACTGAAGTGCTGACAGTTGTAAAAAGATCGGTTTCATTATATTTTTTTTACTTGTATTTCCTTATAAAATGTCAAAGCTGTCAAGTACATTCACAACAAGGTTCATTAAAATTTAATACGCATAAAAGGTAAAAAAAAGTACGCTAAACATGACCAAAATGCTTTTAATTAGATGTTCACAGTCACAACTAATTAGAAATATGCAGATCATTATATTCTCATGCTGTTTAAAACTGTTCAATTATTTATTTTCTTTACTTGATAACGTTTATATACATTTGTTATCTTAGAATTTTGTATAATATTTTTTCATTGTTAGTTTTTCATTCATTCATACTGTCTTACATCTGGTTTTTATCTTATTACTTTCATCGTTGGTTATTTAAAAATTATTGATTATAATTTAACGTTTTAATGAAAATTTTCAGTATAATCGAATGGAAATTTGGGGAACAATCTGGGACCAAGAAAGATATCTTATGCCTCGTGGAGACAGTGGCAAAAATACGACAAAAGAAAATATTTGTGTCTGGTTAAAACTATGCAAAACAATCGAATAGGGAAAAAATATAAAAAAAGTTTGAATTACGCAATATAAATAATATTATGGTTCCTGAGAATCTAACTAAGTTTTCCTAATCTGTAAATGTCCGATCCCGCCTTCTCGTGGGGCAGGCCGTTATTACCTTTCAAAAGAGATACTCTCTTGTGGAATGGAACGGAAGGGGGAGGGCTGCTAGATCAATGTGGCCTACTAATCTAGACAACTATGGCTACTTTTATTTTTTCTCTACCCTGCTGTGGAGTGGTAAACCACACAGGGTCCTGGTGCTGATCATATATACCAACCTGAACAGAAGTATGGCTTTGAGCTTGATTATGGATCCTGAATTTGCTAGTGGGCTTCTGTGGAGGGAGAATCTTCCGCTTCTTTTCTGTTTGTTTGTGGGTTGACAGCCCCAAGTAAATAGATTCACAGGATATGTTGTATCAGCTGGTTGGTAACACCTGAGCAGAGTCATCGCAAGCACCTGAACTCTTGCTTCTACAATACCTGAACTCTGGCATCGTCAAATTTTACATTGGAGGAAGTCTTCCAGTATAGATGGCTTCAGCATTTAGAGGTGGAGGAACGGGTCTTTGCACCATGCCTGCGATTAGAGAGCTGTTTGATATTGTTGGCATTCCCTCTCTCAATAAACATAATTTCTTTAAACATCCCACTAACCATTTCCTCTCCAAAAAGAGTTGGAATGTGAGGACTCAGCACATAGCTTATTCTCTTGATGACCTCACACAAGAATTCCACCGTTATAATCTAGATATTCTCGGCTTGCAACGGACCAGATGGAGAGATAAGGGTCAGAATCATAAAAGTAATTTTAAATTTCTCTTTTCAGGGAGAGAATACAATAAACATCACGAAGGCGTGGTCTGCTTCTCAGCAGACACGTTAGTGATGCTCTTCTAGGATATGAATGCATTAATGAAAGGTTTCTTACAGCAAAATTTCAGACAAGCGTTAAAGACTTGAATGTTATCTGCTGTTATTTCCCCACTGAGGATGCCGATGAGGATGAGAAGGATAAGTTTACGGACAACTTCAGGATATTTTAAATTCTGTCAAGAAAGGAGATATTACCCTTATTCTAGGTGACTACAATGCCAAAATTAGTACTGACTCTGACCTTTGGGGAGGAGTAATAGGTCCTTTTGGTATTGGGAGCTGCAATGACAATGGGCAACTTCTCCTACAGGTAAGTAAACTCAATGGTTTCCGAATAACTAACACTTATTACAAACACAGCGACATACCTAAGTACACATGGGTTTCGCCTGATGGGCTGGGGGCGGGGGTGGCTCAGTCGGTAGCGTGCCAGGCTCGTAATCTGTAGTTCCCAGATTCGAGTCCCAGCTGGGTCAGCGTTGAGATTTATCTCCGCAAAATTCCCCGCCCTGCCCACGGTCAGTAGGGGAACCGATAAAGGCCGCCGTCCGTCGGATGGGACGTTAAACCGTAGCCCCGTGTGTAGGAGAGAGTCATACCCTGTGCACGTTAAAGAACACGCTGGATGGCCTTGACGGGAGGCTACCATCTGTCTCCCAACAGCTGTTCCAGTGGGTCACCTCCCCCAACATTCTCTGATCCTTCCGGGTCCATGTGACCTGGCCATTTAGCCCATGGTGTGCAAAAACGTGCCGCTCAGAGGTAAAACAACCCAATCCAACCCTGATGGGCTGCATAAGAATATGATAGGTTATATATTAAATAACAGCAAATGCGCTAGTTCTGTTAGGAATACCAGGTCTTGTAAATAATCTGACCATTATCTTGTTAGAAGTGTCTTGCAACTTGAATTTAAGAAGTGTTGTGCTAAGGTTAAAAAATTTACTTTTAATTCTGAAGCTCTGAAAGACCCAATTGCAGTCTAAATTACCATCATAGGTTACTTATCATTATGACAGTCATAGGTAGCTTGCTATAGAAGAAGAATGGGAACGTTTTAAACAGGCTTTTTTAAAAACTACTACTCTTTTAGGGAACAAGGAGCAGAGGAGACAGCATTATTTGAGTGATAAGGCACTTAAGCTTATTTCTGAAAGAAAGAACTGCAGGAATGTCCTTAATCAATAACCTACTAGTCCTTATAGAAAGCATTATAGATAGCTTAATAAATGTGTAAAATATCAGTTAGCTGCTGATAAGAATCTTTGGCTTGATGGCTTGGCTGACAAAGTCGAGGAAGCAGTTAGACAGCACAACAGTAGAGAGTTGTACCAGATGGTTAATGTTTTGTGTGGTAGAAAACGGACAGGTATACAGGGATTGAAGGATAAGCAAGGCAAGGTTATAGACGATGAAGATTATGTCATGGCTAGGTGGGCTGAGCATTTCGGTGATGTTCTAAACAATGTGGTTACTTCTACTCCCATTGTTTGTAATGATGATAAATCCATTACTGGCTTTAATGTTGGCCCTATAACACAGTCTGAAGTTATTTTGGCTGTTTCTAAACTTAAACTACATAAACCCCCAGGGGTAGATGCAATTACTATGGAAATGCTTAGAGCTGGGAATGTTTCGGTTACCACATGGATGATTGAAATTTTGAATATCTTTTATGATAAAGGAATGGTTCCTAAGGATTTTTCCAGAGCTGTTATTATCTCTATTTTTAAAAAAAGGGGATCACAGTTCTTGTGATAACTATATAGGAATCAGTCTACTTTCTTTTCCTGCTTTGCATGATTGTACTTAATAGAATTAAGAATCTGGTTGACAGTCAATTGCGGGATGAGAAGTGTGGATTCAGAAGTGGTAGGGGATGTGTAGATCAGATATTTTCACTCAGGCAGATTCTTGAGAAATGTTTAGAGTATCAGAAACCTTTGGTTGCTAGCTTTGTTGATTTCAAAAAGGCTTTCGACTCTGTTGATCGTCATAATTTATGGTTGATTGTGAGATCATATGGCATACCAGACAATTTAATGAAAGCTCAATATAATAACACTGAGTCGAGTGTGAGAGTTGATAAGGCTTGTAGCATTTGGTTTAGCAATGCTTCTTGTGTTCGACAAGGTGCATTTTGTCTGCTTTTCTCATTAGTTTGGTTATTGATTATGCTGTCCGAAATTCACTGCAAGGGAAAGATTTTGGTCTTAAATCATCCACAGATTTCAAACTTTCTAATTTAGATTATGCAGATGATTTGGCCTTGTTGGCTAATGATGTTGATGAGATGAATTCTTTCATTGGGATTGTTGATGAGACTGGTAGTAGAGTAGGTTTGGTTATAAACAGAGATAAAACTAAAGTGATGAAAATTGGTCAGACAATTGATGCTCCAGTTGCTCTGAATGGTTGCGCCCTTGAGCAGGTGTCATAGTTTAATTATCTTGGGATTTATATAATAGATACTGGTGATGTGCAGTATGAGATTAACAGACGAATAGGAATTGCTGCTAGGACTTTTAAGAATCTATGAAGACTGTGGAGAAATAGACATATACACCTAAAGACTAAAATTAGACTGTATAATAGTTTGGTTCTTTCTAGGGTTAGTTATGGTAGTGAAACTTGGACACTTTGTAAACAAGATAGCAGGAAACTAGATGCTTTTGATTCTAGATGCTTACGAAGTATCTTGGGCATTAGGTGGTTCAACTTTGTAACTAATGATGAGGTTAGGCAAAGGAGTTTGCAACCTCCTTTAAGCAGCATATTGTGCAGAGAGAGACTCCGTTGGTTTGGCCGTGTTGTCCGTATGGATAATTATAGATTGGCGAATAGGGTTATGAACAGTGTGCCTAAAGGCCTCAGAAAGAGGGGGACCTAGGATGCGGTTGCAGACAATGTCAAACAGGGCCTTGTTAGAATTGGTGTGCAGTGGCCAGATGCAGTAGATGTAGCTCAGGACAGACCTGCTTGGAGAACTAAATTGCACGGTCTGGTTGGACCTCCGTAGCCCATGGCTGCTTGAGAATGATGATGATAAATATTTTCCAACAATTCTTGTTTGACTTTACGAATTTGCTTTCTTATCAAACATTCCACCGAACGAAACATAAAATGAATTGATTAACGTAATTTAGATCTCTCTGCTTTCAATAAATGATAAACAAAACGTTTCTCACTTTGAAACAATAAATATTAAAGGGGATCTTTATTTTTCCCTCTTATTAGACTCAGTTTTAACACGGATTTAAAACACCGCTAAATGCGCTGCCGTTTAAAGAAAGCGCGACAGCATATAAATCGATGAAGTAATGGTTCTAGCCTTAATGTTAATTGCAGCAGTAGCGAGACCTCTCACTAAATGTGAAGACCACTTCACTTAATGACCGTCCTCGATACTCACGATGCTGTGTTTCCGCATCAAGTTTCTGATTCGGCCTTGGGTATTGTAATTTCCTTTCTGCTCCCACTCTTGCTTCAACTTCCGAAAATTCGCAACTTAGTGTTCTTCCCCGTGAGTTGATTGCTGATGACGTGAGTCTTTAGTGAGCAAGAATGTTTAAATGTTTCCTGCAAACAGACATCTTATACCCGACTTTGAAAAAAAAACTTGTTAATCAGAATGCATTAAAGAAAGCCTTGAAGAAAGAAAAAAATGACGTTTTAATCACAGTCAGATACAAACCACCTCGTTATCTGTAGGATATTGAATTGGCTCGAAGTATAAGTAATTTGTCGGAGTCCGTGTTTAAAACGTAATGGGGCAGTAATGTTTAGGTTTAACAATAATCATTGAGATATTCAATCTTTAATCACTTGTTACAATCATATGATCAAAACATCGTTAATTAAAAGTAAAAACATTCAAGCAATGTAAAAGGAAGGGAGTCATAATGCTACTTATTCTAATGTGCATTTCACAGCATTACAGGACTGTAAATCTTAGTTATTTGACCTTTTAGGAATGGAAGAAATATTGATAAACTAAGATTATTCTTGCAAGTGCAAAGGAAAAACATATATATACATCACTTAATTCTATTAAAAGACATTTTTTTTAATTTCAGTCTATATGTAACACATAACGTATTTACGGTATAGCAAAAACCTTTCTATCAACGGATTATAATGAAATGTGCATTACCCAGTAAAATTTATAGATCACCTGGAAATTGACTGCAAATATTAAGCATTTTTTATTTTAGTTTTCGAACTAAAGGAGATTGTTTTGAAACCACACAAATCTCACAATCTGTATGCCAACAAAAATTCCGCCTACGTAGCAGTCTTCTTGCTTTCTAAAACAATTTATATATATTTTAGTTCAAACGCCCTTCTCAAAGTTTTCTAATGGTAGAGTACAAAATGAAACCAGAAGCAAAACCAAAGTACAAGCTAGTATAATTTGCTACTTACATTGTATCTTATTTATATATATTTGTGAAGCATTTATTGACAGAACTATAAATTTCTCTCCTCTTCTCACGAATTAAATTTTTGATTATCTAATATTAAACAACTTTTATGGACGAAAATTATTTCTAAGGTCACTTGGATTTTAGAATTTTATCACACTATAAAACACAACTGATTATTAATTTTAACTTTTGCAGCCATTTGTTTTCGTATAATCAGAGAAAAATATTTGTCAAAATTTTATTGATATTCTTTCAAATGGAACATGTACTTATTTATGTATTCTCTGTGAATTATTATTATTATCATCATCATTCGTGCCTAATTCAGTGTTATAATTGTGCAAAAACAAAAATTTGATTGAATATTTTAGTAATATACATATATAATCCCTATATTTAGTTTTTAAACCAATATATTTAAAAATAATATATTTTCTAACATATCGTTGACAATTTTTATTTTAGAGCACATCGATGACAATTTTTATTTTAAAGGAAACTTCCTGTCTCCTAAGAGTGACATCCTATCGAAATCGTAATATTCTGAGGTCTTACGGTTCGGAAACCAAAATATTGGTGACTGAACAATTTCCACGGAGAAAAATAGTGAAAACAGTCAAATAATTCAGACTATCGTTAAAATGTATGTCGAGTAAATAGATTTTGCTGTGCTTAAAGAATAAATATTTAATAGTTTAATAATTGTTAATCTCTTCTACCTTGCCTAGCCATTTGTTTAAAAGTTTCATATTTGTGTCAACGGGCCAAGTGCAACCTAACAATTTAGTTGGTTGTTTTACCTCTGAGTGGTACTTTTCTGTTCACAATACTAAATGGCCAGGTCACAAAGATTCCAAGGACTCAGAACAGGGTTGGGAGGAGTGATAGAATGAGCAGGTGTTAGGAAATAGTTCGTAGTCTCCAGTCAAAGTCATCCAGCATGTTGTTTAATGTTCACAGTCTATGAACTCCCCTGCACATGGAGCCAATGCTGAACGCCCGATCTGATGGACAGAATCTTTTCTACGTTCATTGGTGTCTTTTTCCCTTGAAGGCGCATTGGCCGTTGGAGTAGAAAATTCAACGAATACACAGCAGAGAATCGAAACTGGGAACATCAGATTGTTATTCTGGCGCCGAACCGAATTAGAGAATTCCCTAGAAGCTGGAAGCGTGATGTGCGATATTATAAAATGGCATTACTATGTCCTGTTTTTTGTGCATTATAAGATTGTGGCAAGTAAACAAAATCTTGGAGACATTTCAAGACATTCAGGAATTTCGGACATTTCAGTAAATGTCCCTGATTTAGAGCCGGACAGGTTAGTTAAAATTTCGATTTCAGTTTATTGAAATTAGGACATTTCTTCTTGGAAGTCTAAAGTCTTCTCTGCAATTCAAATTGAGTAGTACAGATTTCATAGTTATTCTGCATAGATTGAAGGTAAGTCTATGTCTCACAGAAATCTGAATTTTATTGCTACTGGGAGCGGGTTGGAGAAGTGTGACATTTCTCGTGGCACGACTAATTCGAAGCCCTCCCATGCAATGCGAAAAAGTTCTTACTTCAGCTACGGTGCTAACACTCAGCTACGGTGGCAACTTTCACCCACTCTTTGGTGCTCAGTGAAATCCACTTCATTCTGCAAAAAGAAAATACCCACGTAAATTAAGGAGCAAAAGACTTAAATACGGTGAACGAGTTATTCCAAAATCGTGTTAATCAAACAAATCCATGTAAATTGATAGCGACTGTACAGTATATCGTCACAAAAAAACGGGACATTTGGACGTCCCGATATTTTTTTTTCTGGACACCGGGAACTTCACTAAAAACAGGGATGTATGAGCATCCTACACATAGGAGGTGTTTTATGTGTACTACTACTATATCTTAAATGAAAAAAAAAACAGAAGAAACAAGAAACTATTTGGAAATATGGACATCCTACATATAGGGAGTGTCTTGTGTGTACTACTACTGTACCTTAAATGGAAAAAACGGAAGAAACAAGAAACTATTTATGGTATGAAACATATCACAATTAAAGGGATTTATTTTTCCATTACGAACAATTTCATTATGACACTGCTTAGTTTATGTATTAACGATGCCTGTAAAAGTTTTAACTTCCTAACTTAAACCGTTTATATTTTTAAAAAAAAGTAAAATTCGTAAAAAATATTCGAAACTTTGGGTTATGTTAAACATATTTGTGTTCAAAAACAGTGGTTTCCCTTATTTTCATTTTTTATTTTAGAAATGAACTTGAAAATTTGAAAATATTAATAATGCGAAATGCTTATTGCATTAACTGTATGTGACTGAACATGAGAATTTTAACGTTCGTTAGAGATATCCTTGTTACTCACGTAAATGAGTTAAATTGGCATAAATATTTTATTCACGGGACATTTGAATTGAATGCTCGAATTCATGCGTAAAATCGAGGCAGGTAACACTTATCGTTCAACTAATAAAAAATGGCCTATGAAAAGAACAGAATATCTTGAATAAAAAACAGGCAAAATAGTTCATTAACTTATGCATATTTACAAGACGAAGTGTTCGAATGACAAACCAGGCAAAGTAATAGCATGATTTGGTAAAGAACTCCTGTTGTGAAAAGATTCAAGCTCCAGAAGCAATTAGCAATGTTAACTTCTGAAAATAACTTTTTCAATTATTCGTACTTATCAACAGTTATTAACAAGGCTAATTTCAATATCACGTGCTTTTGTTGAATGCGGAATTAGGAATGACATCCTGCTGGTTATTCTATATTAATAAAATGTCGCGAAGGAGCCAAAAAAAGAGAAGAAAAATGAACAAAAGAAAATTGCATAGCTGAAGCGCAGCTTCTTAAACATTGGCAAAGATGATTTCCAAAATCAATTTCTTATTAATGAGTGTTGAACGCTCAAGAAATGTTTTTTAGAGGAAAGAAAAGAAGTTGGTTTATGCAGACTGAATTTTCCCGATAATGAAGTCCTTCCTTTGCCTAATTAATTAAAATTAATAGTATATGATTTATCTTCATTATTCGATAAGGAAAAGTGAACAGTGACATAGAATACAATGAAGACGGTTGTAAGACAACGGGCTTTATCACTCTCGATGAAGCGTTGAAGATTATCAAGATAGAGCTTCGGAAACCACTGGAGGCTGAGATCCACGAAACTGATGAACCAGAGGAGATATTCTGCTATTGGATTAGAGAGATAGGTTTGCTTGAGGATAGAGGAATAATGAAAGTTTTCTCTGCGTAATGAATTTTGTGCAAAGTAAATCTTAACTACATCAAATAATAAATTATAACAACTTTTTTTTTAATTTTGAAAAGTTTTAAGTATTAGGAAGGAAGTTTTAGTTCAATAAGGGTTTCCAAAGTGTTTTTGGATATGATATTGTTTTTTTATCAAAAGATTTTGGTCAACACGACTTAACACGAAAAAAAAAGTAATTTTTGCTAGAAAATGTTTTGATGAAAAGGATTTTTTTAATGATAAAAAAGAGCACACTCAGCTGCGATCCGACGTAATGAGAATTTTAAATATAAAGATTTACATTCGTATTTTCCAACTTTTCCTAACTTGTGAAGAGTGAGAAAAAAAACAAAGGTATGTAACTCTCAGAGGTAAATATATATATATATAGTTTTTAGAGCATATTTCTTTACCACTGAAAGGCATTGCTATCAGCAATATGGTATGATTGGTTACGTAAAAGAGCCTCCAAATTCAGAATAGGTTTGGAGAGGGGAGACTATGAACTTATATAAGACGCATCAGCTATTGTTTTAACGTGAGCAGACTCGGATCTGGCAAAAAAAGAAGGGGAAAATGAAGGGAGCAAAAATATAGATTTCCTTTAAAAGTGAATAAAAAAGAAAGCCTCTTCAAGCAGCTGCTTGCCATAGAGGTCTGACAGGATCCTGTTAGATTAATTCGCCATAGCAAAAGGTCTGTGAGGATGGCGGGTCTTCAGGGGAAAAACAGCACAAGCCTTACCCGGGGCTCGAACCCAGGTTCTTTGATCAGTAGCCAAGCGTGCTAACCAATTTCCACTCTGTTTTAGAGGCCTTTAAAATTTCTCTAAAAATGTGTGAAATGTGCACAGTTTTTAATAATTTTTTGCAACCGTTATCCTTACTAACATTCTCAAATGGATTGGGGGGCAAGGATCCTTCCCCTCCCCTAGATCCATCTGAACTTGAACATTATATATCTCTCTCTTGAGCACGGATTCGCGGCTTAATTTTACATGCGAAGGGAGGCGGCATTTGCAAATTCATAGGTTCTGCGCAGCTGGGATGGAAATTTATTATTTATAATTGTAGGTAACTCTATTTCAACTGTTAAGCTCTATACACTGCAGTCGAGATAAGCTGCTAGCTTCTCCGGTCTGAACCTCCCCCCCCCCCACCTAAAAAAAGAATGACGACGACAACAACAACAGCAAAGTAAATGCAAGGCTGTCGAAGGTTTTTCATGCCAACCTTCCAGTTTTTGCTATTTTTTATACTCACTGCTTCAATTGTCAGGGTTTGTTTACTACTAGACGCTTCCATTTCCTTCCGGTTGAATTTGTTTCCTTAAAGGTAAATATTAAGCACTTCATTATGTATCGTTACTGGAATGTTTCATTATTTTAACATTGACATTTTAAGTTCAAATTTTACGTCCAATGTTTAAAATGTTTCTTAGTTCTCTTCTTAACTTTGAGGTTTTTTGTGACGTGTCTCTCCAATCTGCAGCAAAAAATGCCAAATCTGAACCTTCGACTATACGTTTCTTCAAAAGAATTTCTTAAGATATTACCATAAGGCAGTGGTTCTCAACTTTTTATGATTCGCGTACCCCCTGGAGATGTGTATGTAACTGGCGTACCCCTTGTATAGATAGATAAAACTATAGTTATAGTATAATAATGGGAATAAAATAAAACACATATATATATATAACATATATCTAGAGACTTTTGAGCTCTCACGGCGTACCCAAAAAAAATTTACCGCGTACCGCCAAGGGGTAACGCATACCCCACGTTCAGAATCCCTACCATAAGGGATACCAGCAAACTCAACAACCGTTGGCTGAAAATTTAGGACTAATTCATCTGTGAGAGACTAGATACTCACATGTTTGTGACTCTTAAACTTCTTTACTAACGGTATCTCACTCGATTCCCTTCATTACTTTTTTAAAAATTACGCAGAATTCGATTGGACAAAATCTTAAACAGTTAATATACACTTTATACACATATATAGCTGATTTGGATTATTTTGCGTTTTTTTTCCACAAATGGGCTAAGTGGGAAAGTCACAAGGACCCAAGGGTTTAGAGGAGTTTGGAGGAAATTGAACCACTGTTGTTAGGAGACAGATGGTAGCCTCCCGCCAAGGCCATCCTTTAACGTGCGTAGAGTATGTCTCTCCTGCATACGGATCCTCAACTTAACGTCCCGTCCGACAAATAGCGGCCTTTCCAAACCCATCTGTGCTACATACTGTATATATAGCTGTGATAATATATAATGTGAACAATTTTATGCAGTGACATTTTTTTTTTTTGTTTCCAAAGCACGCTTCATGTTTCTATTTGACAGCTGTATACACTGAAGAACCAAAACATTATGACCAGCGCGTCTTTATGCAAATGGCAGCAACTTCAGGCAAACGATGGCGCGTCTGCTGGGCATGAAACGATATAAATAACATCTGATACTGAAAACTGTTAATCAGTATTATTCTTGTTCTTCAGATGGAAAGGAAACGGACTTAAGTGAGTTTGACAAAGTCTAAATTTTAATGACTAGACGATTGGGTCAGAGCATTTTCGAGATGGTAAGGCCTGTGGGGTGCTCAAAATGCCATGGTTAGTACCTTCAAAAAGCGGTCGGAGGAGGGAAAAACCACGAACTGCCGGCAAAGTGTGGGCCGAACACAGCCATCGGAGCGAAGGCTATCCCGTATGGTACGAGCCAACAGAAGGGATACTGTGGCGCAACTCTCCCGTAATTTGAATATGGATGACGGGAGTAATGTGCCACAACACACAGTACATCGACCCCTGCTGAAAATGAGGCTGCCAACCGCAGGCCGCTTGGAGTGCCCATGCGAACCTCGGTTCACCGTCGGAAGCGCTTACAATGGGCACACGAGCATCAAAATTGTTATAATGTTTTCGTTTTTCGGTGTTTATTTAAAAAACATTTGTATAGTCTTGTTCAAGAAGATGTCACTCAGATATAATTACGTCACTATGTGCTGTACAACATTTCAGTATTAACATTTGATTTAAGCTTTCCTCCATGTAGTATGCTGGACGAACTTTTTAAAAGCTATCGTTGCTATTAGCTAGTGCTTTATTTATCAAAAATCGTTTGTTAAAAATCCCAGAGATGGTTTTAAGCTTACATCACCTTCAACTTTTCAGTGTATTTTTAATCTTCCATTGCAGCTTCATTCCGAGTGGCCTTATGTTTTATTTGACATCTTCCAGTTTTCCCGTTTCCGTAGCAACATAAACTTATTTTCTGCAAAGAATATTTGCATTTCTTGCTCTGCTGCTTCCTAGGAACGAGCAGCAGCTTATTATTTTTGCATTGACGATATTTCACTTTTAGCGGGGAAATCATCTCCCTTTCAGCCTTTCAATAATTCTTTTTTTTTATTTCACTTTTCATTAAGGCCGCTGAAGTAGAAACTTTCCAAACGTATAAAAGAGCATAAACCTTAGCAGAACATCATTGCACACGATCTGCAAATATATTAGACAGTTATGTACATAAAATTAATATGTTGTCTACTATGCAGAACCATTAGTATAAACGATAAAAATCTATGAAATTATCTAGACGCTTGGTGAAGCTCTAAGTTGAGATACTGTCAAATGTTTATGCTTTGGTAGATTTATATAAATCATAAAGAAGTGTTGGTGAATATATATTTGGAGTTCTAGAACTTAATTCCAGAAGATCAATTTTAAATAAAAAGCTGTTTTTGATACTACGCATCTGTTTTATTTTAGGCATTAATAAAATTAATGTAATATAAACTTTACAACAATTAAGTTTTCTACGTTTTAATTTTAACCCAGGATGTTCGAGAATATATAATTGTAAGCTTCATCCTCCTCCTCCTCCTCCTCAAGCAGCCATGGGCTACGGAGGTCCAACCAGACCGTGCAATTTAGTTCTCCAAGCAAGTCTATCCTGAGCTACATCTACTGCATCTGGCCACTGCACACCAATTCTAACAAGGTCCTGTTTGACATTGTCGGCCCACCGCATCCTAGGTCTCCCCTTCTTTCTGACGCCTTTAGGCACACTGTTCATAACCCTATTCGCCAATCTATAATTATTCATACGGGCAACATGGCCAAACCAACGGTCAGCACCAGGACCCTGTGTGGTTGACCACTCCTCAGCAGGGTAGAAAAAAAAGAAAAGTAGCCATAGTTGTCCAGATCAGTAGGCCACACTAATCTGGCAGCGCTCCCCTTCCGTTCACTTCCACAAGAGAGTATCTCTTTTGAAAGTTACTAACGGTACCACAAAAGAATACGCGTCAAAATGTTGCCTCTGCTTGTTTTACTTTTGTTAGGCTTTTTAATTATATACAATAGGCTAAAGGTAAAAAATGAAAGTGAAGGATAATTGTTATTGGGCTTGTGTTTAGAAACAGAAATGATGAACTAAATAGATTAATATACGCGCGTGGCTTGTACACATTTAATTTAAATGTCCTTATATTTCGTTTGTTTTTATTTTTGAAATAATTATGACAAGTTACAATACAAGATATACTTTTAATTAAACAATTTTTTTATCCTTAAGTCCAGTAATTCTAATGTAGTATGCTTAAAGAACAGGGTTTTGTACAAATGAATAAGAGTGACTCAAAATATCAATATAAGGTTGTCAAAAAAAGTTCAAGACGCCGTTCTACATCCTCTGTTCTATAACATTTCATTCTAGCACTTGTGCAGCATCAGTGACGATTGGGAAGATGTGAGGCGGCGCGGTTGACGTTTCGAGAGTTCTGAAGATCAATGCTCTATCAATCACTTGTCTATCAGTCAATGATCTATGAGAACTGTCGATGTTTTAATTGCGCAGTCTCCTAGTCTCCTAGTCTCCTCAGATGCCATTTCAGTTACAACACTGCTAATATTATCAGTTCTGGTTTGCTTTTCGCAAATGACTTTCATTTATTTGAGAACTTATTTATTTCTTTAAAACTAAGAATTAAGGCTAATGAATAATATCACGATAAAAATTCCCTCTAGCACCTGCTAGCCACAGAGGTCTGATAGGAGCTGTCTGTTTATAAGCCATAGTAGAAGGTCTGTGAGGATTGCGGGACCTCAGTAGAAAACGACACAAACATCCATGCCTTATCAGGGCTCGAAACGAGGTCCCTTTGAGCAGTAGCCAAACGGACTAACCACTCGACCATGGACCATAATAATATAATACTTATTATATATTATTGTTGCAGTTACTCTCTCTATATATATTTTTGAAACAATTATGACAAATTACAAGAGAATATATACTTTTAATTAAACTCATTTGAATTTGTTTTTATCCTTATATCACCAAGACAAAGGGAGAGTGTTGATTTGACCTATGTTTTTCGATTTTAACGTTTTTTTTTGCCAAATGTTGCAAATGATATGAATGAATGAAAAAAACAATGTTGTAAATGTAACATCATAATTTGATAAGTTACTAAAATTTCAAAGTGTAATCATCATCTTTGGCCTGAAGAGCTTACATGACAATTTATTGGTGCTGTGTTTTCGACAAACACTAAGCTCTGTCAACTGAAATATACATACGTAACCGAAATTAAAGCCCATATCATTTCTACTGAAATTTTATTTGATTCACCAATCCTAATATATTTTCTGGTTGTGTGCCTGCTTTGACTCTATCAAAATCTTTTTAATATTATTTGAGTCTTAATATGATTATTGACAACGAATCTCTTTTAACGTCACGGTAAGAACAGATTAAATTGGAATAGGTAGAGTGCGAATTAAGATACTTTTCTTTTTTATACTAGTGGTATTCACAGTTGGGTTATTTTGCCTCTGAGCTGCACTTTTGTGCACACAATGGACTAAATGACGAGGTCACGGGGACCCAAAGAAAAGGTTGGGGAAAAAGATTCATGGATAGCTGTTAGGAAGCAGATGGTAACCTTTCATTAAGGCCATCCAGTGTGTTCTTCAATGTACACAGGGTATGGCTCTCCTGCACACGTGACCACTATTTTACGTCTCACCCGTCGAACGGTGGCCTTTTTAAGTTGAACAGTGTCCCTTTTCTCAGAGAGAGCAGAATAGAGGTTATCGGAGAAAATTCTTGCGCAGACAAAGCTGGGACTCGAACCAGGGAACTGCAAATTAGCAGTGGGGCGCCACCATCTGAGCCACCTCCAGCTCCTGGGGGCACTCAGAGAAACGTACATCTAAACACTAATGATTTTCTAAACTTTTATTGTTTAATCGTTTGCATGCACACAGCAAACACGATGAAAATTCAACGTTTGTTTACTTTTATATTTGCTCTCCAATTCCCTAATTGAAAATAGAGGATAAGCTATTTAGACTTTTTGCAATAGCCTTTAAAAATCAAGATAGTTTTCTTGTTTCTTTCCATTTTATTTGCTCTAGGTTTTAAGCATCACATTGTATTTTTTTTTTCATCAGTGTTTGCTGCTTATCCTTAGCACTTCCTCGTCTTCTTTGCTCTTAAGCCTTTCTTTCGTATTCTCTGTGTATCTCGCCGTTCACTAACTCTTCCTCTCTCCATTTTCTCTCTCTCACTTTGCTGCTTAAGATCTTGCCCCATTTCTCGCAACGTGTTACCATCTTCTGCGATCGACACGCCTGAAACCTTAGCCAGGGGAGCGCAAAACCGGACTTTCTTTTTCACTCGATGGCACCGGGGAGGCTTCCCGTCAAACTTGCTTACTCAACTGAAAACACGAAGCATTCCGAGTGACATAGAATGACACATATATCATGGTAAAGCCGTTCGTACAAATCGCTTACTTTGGACTTGTCAAACTGATAGAAGCTTCGTTCGTAAAGTAAGAAAAAAAAGAGCAAAGCACAGAACAAACGAGGACTTGGAATTCAAATGTTGTGTTGTTTCTTTTTCGCATTACAGCGAATGTAAACCTATAATGCAATGTTTTCAGTGGTCTCCGTCTCCGACCCTTCCCAAGTAAGCATTAAAAAACGAGAGAAAATCTTACGTGGAGACTCGAAGGGGCAACACCAATTTGGAATTACGTTTGACGCCGGAATTTAGTTTCTCGTTCGCTGTTTCCTCTTGCTTGCCAGTGACGCGAGAAGCAAAAGAAAATAGAATCCAAAGTTGGAAGACGAAGCAAATAAAATCGGCAGTGCGAAGCGGAATCCCTCTGCCTCTAAGCCTCGTTGGAATAAGATGCTGAGTTGCCTCTGAAAAGGCTTGTCTGAGAGATTCACTTTCGAAACCCCATTTTTTACCTCTCGAAACATTGATTATTAGTAAGAACTTGTATATAGTGTCGATATAGAGAACATACTCCGAAGACAGAAGAGACACCGAAGTTGACAGCGGTATTTTTTGAACGAGAGACGAGAAGGTTGCTGATGCATGACGGCAACATATGCAGTACATTGAATATGGAGAAGACTTCAGTGAGTTTGATAGGATCTTCAAGCAGCTTATTTCGATATTTGGAAACTATCTAAATGATGTTTTGATTTAATGGGAAATCGTTAAATTCCGAAGGTAATGTTAGCTGTGTTGACTCAGAATGTAATTTAATATACAGAGAAGAAAAAAATGTTTATATTTTATTTGTCCTCCTATTTCGTTTCGAAGTTGGGATAGATCGATATTGCAGTTAAAGAAGAGTCGGGTAATCCGACTTTCGCTTAACGGGAAATACGTTTTAACCAAATAAAAAAGTATTACATTGCATATTGGTTTTTCACTATTTTTTATCGGAATAAATTACCCTTGTCACCAATGAGCTTGATCGGATGTCACTGCTGTACCAAGAATAAAATTCGATTAAGTACGTTGGTGACAACGGTACAAGGAGACTTAATCTAGGAAGGATATTTCCATTCATACAAACGACTGAGAAGTTCAGATATCAAATAACTTTTCCATCAAATGGGACATCGCTATTTTAATCAATAAACCATAGGTGCCATTGAATCACGGGGAAATAAAATATCGTTGTTTGCTTCGCATATCATTTTATGAATCAACTGATAACGATTACTTCTATACAAATTTAAAAAGTTGTATGTAAAGGATGTGCACTGGTTTGCTCATAGATGGCATTGAAAGGAGGCGGGGGGGAGAGAAACGGAAAGAAATATTAATCAAATGATAGATAAAAATATTAATGTGCATTATAGGATAAAAGTATTTATGTATATTATATGATAAAAATATTTATGCATGTTTTAGGATAAAAATATTTATGTATATTAAGTTGTCACCAACTTAATAAAAAAAAGCAACGCAATTAAAAGCAACGCAATTTAATAAAAAAAAGCAACGCAACTTAATAAAAAAAAAGCGTGCATAGTTGTCACCAACGTACTTAATCGAATTTTATTCTTGGTTACAATTGCATTCTGAGTCAACACAGCTAACATTACCTTCGGAATTTAACGATAGGATAAAAAAAATTTATGTGTATTGTAGAATAAAGAAATCAATCAGGTGGAGAAGAACCTTAGAAACAATATAGTTGGTACTCAAGTTTGTAAATCTTAATCATGAGCTCGGAATGCTAATGGTACAAGCCAGAGGCTTCCTAGTACTTTCAAGTAATCAAAGTAATAGGTCTCTAAATGAAAGCTGCTTATTGGAATTGAGCTCTTTCGCGAAAAACTATGTAAAGACAAAAATGTATATTTTCCATTACAACTATTTTTTCTTTGGTGATGTTTCATTTATCACAACGAAAATGAATGATCACTGTCCAAACATTTAGGTCAAACCTACTTTTATTTGGACAAGGGCTAAACTGTCAAGAAGCTTATAATAAGAAAAACTATATTCCTGAAAATTTTCACCAATTTGTAAGAGTACTAAACATCTTTTTCTTTTGCCTAATTTGAATTTTGCAAATGTTATAGGCCACTGCAAAGGTCAACGTTTAAATGAAAATGATGATTGGAAGAAACAAGGTAGAATTTGCGATTTGGTTTTGCAAAGCAAATTCTCCCGTTTTTGGTGCACGACTTCACCAATTGGAATTTTTTTACTCATTGAGATCTATCACACACTATTAATGGACATTAGGGACAGATCAAGGTTGGGGAAGTTAGGGACTAGGGACATCCCTCCATTGAGAATGAAAGTAAGGGAAAATGGAAGTAAAAAATATTTTTAAACTACTTATATTTCACGCATTTTTCAAGAAACTTAAAATACTTCTAAAACGAAGGGGCAAATGATATACTGCAATGGGAATTCAGTTCCCCCATCCTCTTTATTTTTTTCCAGATCTGCGCCTCCAAGACATAGCTCTTGTGGACCAATATAATAGATGCCGTGGCGACTATAACTCCAGATAGGGTGAAATACCCGTGGAGACAGTCAAAGGTATCTTGGATATCACGTGAACCAAACAAGACACGTCGAAGTTTGTTAAGTGTGGCAATAAATATGTTGCGTTTTCTTAAACTGGTGAACACATGTTTAGAATGAATGAGCAGAACTGGTTTCATTAAAAAGTTACAGACAGTTCTTATACATCAGATTCCGTGTGCGCATCCTCTATTTCTTCCCGACTTCAAGTTCTATGTTACTTTTTCCCTTGGGTGTTATCTATTTTGTTTTAATTTTGCGAAGGGAGAAAAGAAACATTAAACGCCACATCGAGAATTAAGTTATATTGCACACTGTTTCAACATTTACATAAAATATTTAAAAATATTGCAACGAAAGCTTAAAAAATGCAAAAGAACAACAAATATTTCTCTATGGAGTGTATTTTAGTGTCTTTTTCTACAAACTATGAACCCTAACTCAGACCAATTTGTACCAAAGAGAGTTATTTGTTTCCGGTTACTGTAAATTATCGAAAACGATTTTGAAGAAAAGAAAAAGAGCTTGGAACAGTAACAGCTTCTCCTCATAAAGTACAAACCCTCTTGTCACCTTAGAAACTACACGGGTCTTCAGGCAAGTAATGGTTCCTCCACTCTGCGGTTCTCTGATAATAGAAAGACCTCTCCCAGCGAAACAAAGGACTCATTAGGGCTACCATTAACACGGCTCGGTGCTCCATGTCAGACCTAACCGCCTCTCCTTGAGGTGCTTCATTTTACCCTGTATGACAACCTCACTCCTGCCATCACCCGTTGCCGACACCGAGGAACAGATCTTGACGGAGTGAAAGGGGGATGGGGGAAAGGGATAGAAAAATAAATGGCCGAAACAAGCAGCAAGACGCTTTTCAACCACCAGACTGCTCCTGCGTTTCGTTATTTGACAATGAATGGGCCACAGAGGACTATCCTGGGCCCGTGACGATGCTTGTGAAGAGAAACAATATTAAACTTCACTCTGCCAGAATACGTGGAGGAGAAAGAACAGATTTAATATTGGAAGACAAAAGAAGAGCCACTGCATGCTTCTGCTGTTCAGTTTCAAGATTTACGAACCGGCTTGTAACTTTTCTCTTTGACTATTTCAACGCTAGAAAGATATATTTCTTACATTTACTATGCATGGCAAACCGAGTTCTTGAATGCTTGAAGCTTAGGTTGGTTTCTTCTCACTGGTAACGCAGATACATTCCTTAAGGTTGGCTTGTGTGTTTTTTTTTTCTCAATATAACTTAATCATAATTGTTTCATATCTTAAAAATAAAGATGTTTCACTGCACATCTTACATTTTTTATTTTGTATTTTGATATAAAAGAGTTTGGGAAGTAAAAGAGTAATATTAAAGATGTTAGAGAGCAGGTTTATGCAAAAGCACAAAATGACGCTAAAAAATAGTGAAAAAAGCTTCGAATTGATTTTTTCCCCGTTCTAACATTGAACAAAAACTATCCATAAAATTCACGGAACCACTGTAAAACTAGGTGATTCATTTTCATAGCTATGACTGAATGAAAAATATATAGTAGAAACTTGCTAACTCGACATACTAATGTGAATGGGAATCCAGTTGAGTTTTTGTGATATAGTTTGTTAACCCCGTTTCAAAATAAGTGGTTTTAAAAAGATGGTCACTACATAGTTTAAAACGCCGCAAACAAAAAAGAAGCTTCTCGCACCTCTTTATACAAAGGTAGAGTTGGACTGGGGGTGGGTTGAAAGTGTCTGCATCTCGGAGTGAACAAGAAGCAGAAACATTATCAATAATGCTTTGTTTCATCGTCTCATTCACGGAACAAACATATACAAATATATTTATAGCTGCTTATCGATTATTCGTTTTTTTCATACAACACCCAAAAGTTTTTTTTGTGATTCAGAATATTTCTGTTTTTCATTTTCCGTCTGATTCTCCATCTTTCTTTTACTTTTTGAGATAATTGATTTCGTTTGTTAGATTTAAAGCGACTGAAGGAAGCTTCCAAATTTTGGAGAGCTATGCTAAGGGCCCGCCATACTCACATCTTCTACTATGGTGTATAAACTGACAGGCTACTGTCAGACCTCTGTGGCAAGCAGCTACTTGAGGGGATATTTATTTTTTTATTTATTTATGTAGACTCATAACGGACTTTTACTTTATTCAAAAATTTTGCTGGAAATTGCACTATAAAATATTTAGTAAATATCAATATCCTTTTTTCTTTGTTGGTTATTTTTAAAAGTGACTGCATGATTATCTTCAAAATTTTACAGAGGCATGAAAGTTAATGTGGGTTCTGCGTTTCTGAAATTTCTTTTAGAATGATTAATCGGAAATTCAAATAATCAATTCTGCCTCTTTTATTTAATCTGGTTTCTCCGTTATTCGGGAAGCGTTTCGTGATACTTTTTTGAACATTACATGAGAAACAAGCACCATGGTGTCCATGTATTATTTAATATACTTAGGGAAAGAGTCATTAAATAATGGTTTTGGAAGTCATTGAATTTTTCCCGTTTTTTCAAAGTCGGCTCTATTTAGCTTTTCAAACCTATAGATATATGAAGCCAATGAATATCATGTACTTTTAAAATTTCTTTCCAAAAGTTATTCTATTTGCGAATTCTAGTAACTCTTGTGTGATAGACATGAAATTGTATTGTTAATGTAAATAGGAATAATAAAATATTATCGTTATCAGTTGAAGCTGAAGTATTTAATTTCTCTGATAATTTCAAAAGAATATATTCAATAATTTCGAAATTTCTACCTACGGTCGTATGTTTCATATGTAATTTAAAATTGGTATGATAAACGTAAAAACAATTGCTGATGTGCTCAAAATACACAATCGAAATATGCATTCAATTAGAAAAAATAAAAAAACCCTAAAAAATTGATGTCCATAAATGCAAAAATTTGCAAGAAAAAAAAAAGCAAAAATACCTCGGAGCTTACCAAGATGTTGCAAATGATCCGTAAACTTGAGAATCACTATAATTTCCCTGTTCTGAATTCCAAAAATAGTCAGTCACTGATATAGTATAAAATTAACTAAGTATATTGTCTATTAATAGAACAAATAAGATGTAAACCAGATTGATCAGTAGAAGGCGACAATTTAGCTTTTTATTTAAAAGCAAATGAGAGAAGTTGCCTAAAAAGTGTAAATAGTATGTTTGAGATACGATATACAAAATATGCCGAGAATTTGTTTCCCAAATGCTACTCTAGCCCAAAAAATATAAGTAAATCGTTTTTTAAATGTATTTTGAATCTTTAATATCTTGATAAGTATTTACAGTTAACATTACATAATTCTTAGCAGCTCTTTTAAGTGATGAAGTTTATTTTAAATTTATAGGTTTTTAATTTTTACCTCGTGTTAAAAAAACACGAGATAATGGGTTCAATTTGTCTGAATATATGTCGTCAGAAATAAATTAAAATTTAACTTTCTGTTGATGGGTAACGATGAAATAATACGATTCTCACTTTCCGAATCTCCCAAAAGTTATAATTGTTCCATCTAAGGGTGAAAAAGTGGAAAAATTCCAAATTTAAGACGAAATTGCAAACGATGTAGATATGCTAGAAATTTGAAATTTTGGTGGTGGAGTGTGAAGGTTATGAAATTACCATTGGCAACAATGAGTTGACTCTTTACCCCCAGGGTGGATGGGAAAAACTCAACTTTTTTGTTTTAAGAAATAATTATTTTAGTTTTAGATATAAAAATTCTTTTTAGGTTAGATATGTATTGATGGAATATTGCGATTCGAACTTTCCGAATCTCCTAAAAGCTGTAATTGCGCTTTCTTAACGGTGGAAAAAAATTGAAATTTTAAAACTTGAAACGAATATTACAAATGCTGTATTTATGCTAGAGATTTGAAATTTTGGTGGTGGAATGTGATGGTCATATACTCACACCGACCAATGAACTAGAAACCTTTATGCAGATGTACGTAAACGTCACTTACGTAGCCTATATACAAAATACGTGGTCACGTGCATTACCATTTAATCTAGGCAACTATGTACGACTGCTCCGCGTCAGTAATCGACTGTAGTACTAATCACAATGGGAAAAACAAAGGATCTTTCGTGGTTCGATAACGGGATTATTGTGAGTGCCCATCTGGCTAGAACGATGTTTTTTAAAACAGCAAAGCTGACTGGTTAGAACGACGATTTTAAAAGCAGCAAAGCTGACTGGTCAGAACGACGATTTTAAAAACAGCAAAGCTGACTGGTTTCTCAAAAGGTGAGATATCTCGGGTCTTTAATCAATGGAAAAATAATCCACTTGCTTGTCGAAGAGGCGTAAGTATGGCGGAACGACAATCTGTCAGCAACGTGATCGCCGTCGTCTGAGAAGGCTTGTACGGAGAAACAGGACTTCTTGTGTACAGCAATTGACCGAAGCATTCAATGAAGGCTGTTCCTGACCCATATCTCAGCGAACTATGCGCAGGGCATTGAAGAAGATTGGCATTAGCAGTTGCATGCCTATACGGAAACCACAGATTTCTGCGAAGAACCGGAAAGTTCGTCTACAGTGGTGTCAGGAACATTGTGACTGGACACTGGAAAACTGGAAAAAGTCCTGCGGTCCGACGAGTAGCGGTACACCTTGTTCTGTACCGACGGTAGGCAGAGAATTTGGCGGGTGCTCCATGAAGCAATGGACCCAGACTGCCTTGTAAACGCAACTCAAGGTTCTGGAGGCGGTGTCATGGTGTGGGGCACGTTCTATTGGTACGGAATGGGTCCCCTGATATTGCTGGAAGGTCGGGTGTCCTCCAAGGTTGTTGCCGATCAATCCATCCTGCAATATTTACTTTTATCCAGCAGGTGACGGCTGTTTCATCGACGACAATGATATTGTCCATCGCCCAAGATGTGTTCAGCAGTGGTTCAGCGACCATGGCAGCGACTTCCACCATCTTCCCTGGTCACCACAAAGCTGGATTTGAACCTCATTGAGAATGTATGGGACATGTTAGAAAAACAGATCTGGGAGCAAAGTCAAAATCTCCGTCAAATCTAAACCAGTTAAAGGACTGTACAGTGAATGCCTGGTATACAGGAGATGTAACGGCACTCCAACACCTTGTGGAATCTATGCCAAACCATATACGTGCTGTAAATCGGGCTAAAGGTGGTGCAACTCCGTATTGAATAAAGGTTTCTAATTCAGTATCCGGTGTGTGTAATTTCCATTGGGAAAAATGAGTTGACCCTTTCGCTCTAAGGAGTGGGATGAGAAAACGCAACTTTCATATTTTAAGATATAAATATTTGTTTTTTAGTGATAAATAAAAATTCATTCAGATTTCATAGATATTAATATAATGTTATTATAATATTATAATTCGAACTTTAGAATCTCCAAAAAGATATAATTTCGCCCTCTAATATTAGATAAAGTAAAAAATTCGAAAATTTTAACAAATATTACAAATGATATATTAATGCTAGAAATCTGAAGTTTTGGGGATGGAATGTAACGGTCATGAAGTTTGTATTGGCAGCAATGAGTTTACACCTTGCGCAGAGGGTGGGTGAAAAACGCAACTGATTTGTTTTAAGAGATAACTGGAAAAGGTTTTATTAGTTGGATTGGTACTAATGAAATATTATAATTCGCATCTTTCAAATCCTTGAAGCAATTTTAATTTATATCGTTAGAGATCACTAAAAATGGAAACGGAGAAACTTATCACGAATGTGGCAAGCGATCTCTTTAGGGAAGAAATTTGAAATTTCGTTGGTGGAATGTCAAGAGATATTACTGGCAGCAACAACCGGCCCCCTTTTCTCAAAGAGGTCTGAGGAAAGCAACTTTTTCAGACCTCTTTGAGAAAAGGGGGCAGGTAAATTTGAGGAATAAGAGACAAATACTTCTTTATGTTGTATAATTACCAATAAATTACCACTATTTGTTTTTCTCCCATCATACATTACGTGGAATTAAAACTTTTAAGGAGTGAAAAATTAGATAAACGGAAAATTTCATTCTTTTTGAAAACGAGATTCCTATATGCGGGTTGGGTTGGGTTGTTTTACCTCTGAGCGGCACTTTTTTGCACACCATGGGCTAAATGGCCAGGTCACATGGACCCCGAAGGCTCAGAGAAGGTTGGGGGAGGGGACCCACTGGAACAGTTGTTGAGAGACAGATGGTAGCCTCCCGTCAAGGCCATCCAGCGTGTTCTTTAACGTGCACAGGGTATGGCTCTCCCGCACACGGGGCCACGGCTTAACGCCCCATCCGACGGACGGCGGCATTTCCGAGCCATCGGTGTCCCCTACTGACCGTGGGCAGGGCGGGGAATTTTGCGGAGATAAATCTCAACGCTGACCCAGCTGGGACTCGAACCTGGGAACTGCAGATTACGAGCATGGCGCGCTACCGACTGAGCCACCCCCGCCCTTCCTATATGCGTCACAGGCGATTTGCTTTCTTCTAATTTTGATACTGCTACTTCAATTGGTGGACTATTTTTAGGTTTAGAACTGGAAAATATCATGTTTTCTGGTGATATCTAGCTTTTTGATTTAATTACACGGTATTTATGCATACTTTTCTTTTTAATATTGTTCCTTTGAGATCACATTTTTCCGAGATAGGTGAAGACAAAATCTGAAGGTAATGTCAAATTAACAATGTTTACAGTACTTAGAGGAAACAGAGGATATGAACATAATGTCGATTTAACGAGGTTTCCTGCAGTTCATGGCCAAAAAGAGAATTTCAAGAAAAAAAAAAACACTCTAACGTGCAGGATAAAAAAATGTCCAGTTAGCAACGTTCTGCTACATTTCAGTGACACAGAAGACGTGGAAAAAAAGTAAAGTTAAAGAGTCTCGTTATACTTAGTGTGGAAAAGCGGCAGCCAATATTAAAAATATCATTATGAGTTCTTATTCTTGTTATATAAGGAAACAAATGATATAAAAATATGAAGTGAAAGAGCAGCTATTGTAACCGAATAAGTGAATCAGAAAATATAACGAGTTATCGAACTTATACTGTATAGGTATATTACAGTATATTGCCAAAGAGTTTGGGATTGTGGATTGTTTTACCTCTGAGAGGCACTTTTTTGCACACAGTGGGCTAAATGGCCAGGTCACGTGGACCCCGAAGGCTCAGAGAAGGTTGGGGGAGGGGACCCACTGGAACAGCTGTTCAGAGGCAAATGGTAGCCTCCTGTCAAGGCCATTCAGCGTGTTCTTTAACGTTCACAGGGTATGGCTCTTCCGCACACGGCACCACGGCTTAACGTCCCATCCGACAGACAGCGGTCTTTCCAATCCCATCGGTGTCCCCTACCGACCGTGGGTAGGGCGGGGAATTTTGCGGAGAAAAATCTCAACGCTGACCCAGCTGGGACTCGAACCTGGGAACTACAGATTACGAGCCTGGCGCGGTACCGACTGAGCCCCCCCCCCCCGCACTTTGATGTGTTCCTGTTGAAAAACAGCATTGTTATGCTAAGTAACGCTTAATTAACATGCATATGGCAGTACTACATTCTACTTGTGAAAGAAAAAATTTCGCTTATTGTATAAAAATTAATTCAATCAGCATTAAGTGTAGGTGAAGAAACGCTTCGCGTAAATCGCCAGATTTTACATAGGGATAAACATCTTCATTGTTTCTTCCTATAACGAAAATAGCAATGCAATCTCATAAGTTCTCGTCATCTTCCTTCTCCGTAGTTTCATCTCATAACAGAGATTGCTAATCCGGGTATTGGTCTGTAACTAAGTCGTGGCCGCAAAATAATTCCAGCAGTGAATGAGAGCGATAATGCGTCCCCATATGCCGTCGCAAGGGATCAAGTCAAGCAGGTTAGCAGGGCAGAACGGGAAAAAAATGGTGAAACCCATAACTTCCACCTAAAGAATGCATTCAATGAGAAACACAAAGCTAAGATCTTGAGCTTCTTGCGAGAGGAAAAAAAATAACGATTTTTAGCCAGTGGTCTTAGTTGCTGAAAGACGTGTATAATTTTGCATAAAATATATGAGCAGGAAATATCCATAAAGGGAAGGAAATTGAAATCGATATCTTTGTGAAGAAAATTCTTTTGAGCTTCAAATGAACGGAGTTATTTGTCACTAGTAAAAAACGATTGGAACATTTGAGAAACACATCGTTATGTAAAGCAATAGATTACTGCGCAGTGGAGGATTTAAAGAAGTCATTCCGTAGACTTTTACTTTAACTTAAGCAGTACAAGCAAGTAACGAGGCTTCATATTAGCTGAAGAGAAATGCTACTGAATGTTTCTAATATATTCTTCTGCTTCTTATTTGTATGGATGCATAAAAAGTCTCTCGTTGCTAAAGTCTAATGAATTCTCTACAGTATCCAAACTAGGTCTTTCGCGAAACTTTCGACGTAAAAATATTTCCTTGAATCTTTACTCCATGTTGCTTTTTTTATGTTCTTAATGAACCATGTTGAAAAAAATTGTGGCAATATGGAGAATTCGGTTTTTAGCATTTACATAAAAAGCTTTACACTTTTCACCGCGACCTCCGTTCTCAGAACCATTTATTACATCATTAAAGGGTTCCATCTGTTCTTTCGAGAACTCTAATCACAATCCTTTAGGTTATTTCTCATGGAAATTCATATACAAAACAAAAGACAATTTTTTCTAAGTAAGAAACTGACTGCATAAATGTATATACATAAATATTTCAACAATCAAAATCTTTTGAAATAATCTCGTTCACGAAGCTTCGATAATTTGCATTTTTTAATCGCAAAAATTCCAAAGCCAAATGACGGTTTCATAACTTTTCGCCATTCTTATCTTCTGAGAAAATTTTTGTATAATTTTGAATCTTCTTCCACTTTTCGACGCCTTGAGGCAAACAAGCATGGTATTAAAAGCTCGCATAAAACAAACGAAAAGAATTACATTTCCGGAAAGAAAACATTACATTAATTTATCCGGTATCATTAGAATTTTCCTAATGAAGGAGGCTCAAGTGTTAAGAACGATTTCTCTCCAGCAGAATGTTATTTTGTAATTAGCCCCGGAATCTCTGTTGCAATAATGAAGAGTCCTGCATGTTTTTACGCTTCATTTCGGGCACTTTAAATCAACAGTAATGACTGTATCTTAACACCCACATGGTCACAGACAGGAAGTGTAATAAATTTTTCCCTTCTGAGTTGCAAGCGGGATTTTTAACTGAGATGTATGCAACTCCGTGTTTTTGTCAACGAACTCCAACAGAAAGCAAAGTCGTTTACACAATAACTGCATATTTGTCTGACAAGGATGGGAAATTTCTTTCGAGGGAGCAAGCAAAATCCCATTTTGCTGATTACAAAGGGGTAATATTTATGTGGAAGATAACCCGAATAAAAGCAGATCATTTTTTATTTCTTCGTGAAGGTAACATTTATTTTTGGGTAATTCACATTATCTGAGAGAATATTATAATATTTATTCTTCATGCATACTACTTGGAATGCAAAATATGACAGCTTAAATCTTAAGTGTATAATCTCAAACAATGTAAATCGTTAAGACAAACTTCAGAAAACAGTCTATTCCTAAGGAAAGATAGGAGCATGTGCAATGTGATTGTAAAAGAATCGCCATGTTTTAAAGAATGATATTTTATTTAATAATTAAGTAACAAAAGGTAATTCTATATCAAAAAATGTTAAGAAACTCTCAAAGTTTCCTAGTTATCACGGCCTGGAGTTATTAACACATGGTCGCGCTAGTATCACATGTAATATCGTAGATGTCAAAATTCCGAGATCAGTATCTTGATTAAGGTGGATCGATTTTGTAGAGTAGTGGTAGTATCCCCGAGTAGTCTCGATTTCACATCACTAGTTCTTTTTATGGAAGACACATTAAACATCGTTTATTCCGAAAAATAAAATCGTAATTTAGCGCATTTAAAGGAAAGAATGACTGCAGTTCTTGCAAGTGATTCACCAGATATGCTGAGCCAAGTATGGAAGGAAGCTAATTATCGCATCACCAATAGTTGAACAAAACTGAAACTTTGAGAGTGTCTTGATATGTTGTACATGGAATTTCTTTGCTACTTAGTTATTTAATAAAATAGAGCATTTAAAATTATGGGTATTTTTATGATGATTTTGTATATTTATATATGTATTTAAAAAGTATACTTTTTAAAACTAAGCAATGGCTTTATCAATTACTGCCAATAATTTATCATTAATGAGGCTTAAATATGAAAAAGTTACTTTACATATTGAAATAATTGTTCCCAATTAATGGCAAAAATCCCAAAGCCTAATGATGGTTTCATAACTTTTCTCCCCTTCTTGGGAGAAATATCTATTTTGTATAATTCTGAATTTTCCTCCTCTTTTCGTTATTTCTTAAACATTCTTTTTCTTCTTAAACGTAGCCTGTTAAATGAGCTGAGGCCTATTAATTGAGGGGTGGTGATGGCTAGTTTTCTTTCAGGTTTAATATTTTGAATATGTATATTAAACCTTACATTTCAGAAACACGCATATCTTAAGATGCTAAAAAATAAACTAATGATCTTTTCCTTTATAAAATAGGAATTATTTCAGGAATAATGCAACCAAACTCTACTTTTGGGATATTAGATGCCGTTTTCGAAATTCAAGTATTTTTTAGACTGTAAAAATTGGCTGGTTGATTTCAATTATATGTTAAAAATAGAATAAATACTTTTTCTATTCACATTAATTTTTTTTCTGAAATCGATGCTTAAAACAAAAAAAAAAGAAAAATACCCTCATTAATGCATAGAATCCTGTTGTTAGCAAAAGAATGCCAAAAGAGTTATAATCGTTATAATCCGGTTTACATCATTATTTTTAATAAAAGCACTTTTAGTCTGCAATTCGCCTTGCTCACCCACTGGAATATAATTTGTTTGAAACATACTCTCTATTTCCGATGGCATTATTATTTTTCAACTGTTTCGATGTGCTTATTCTGTTTGTTTTTAAACTGCAGGAAATATTCCATAGAATTAAATATTATTCATAGGTATTTTGTTTTAAAATTGGAAACTCTGATGAACAAGAAAAAGCTTTTCAACATTTGCTGAAGAGCAATTTTTGTGAAACAGAAAAATAAAAGATGCGTTTGTGTTTTTAGTTTTTGTAAGCATTAAGTATATGGAAGTAATGTCACAAACATATATTTTTTTACATGTTAGGTACGGTTTTAATAAATTATAATCACCCTTTCAAGCTTTAGCTCGCTAATTCTGACTTTCTCAACCATTACTTTCTCCAGCATCACGCGATTCGACAAGATCTTGACAAAGTCGGCAGATTCTTCTGTAACTGCTTTGGACAGAAGGCTTCCATCTGACCCTAGCAGCTGTCCATTGATTTACTTTTCAGAACATTGTTCTCAGCCTTGGGGGTGCTTAGGACATGGCCATATATCTCATTGTACAATAAAAAATGTCTTTGAGGCATAAAGCACAGAAACCTTTCTTTTGGGATATTATATGCCTATTCTGTAATTACAGTATTTGTTAGATTGGAAAAATTGGCTGGTTGATTGCAATAAAATATTGAAGAGAACTAAATGCTTTTCTATTAGCATGAATTTTTTAAAATCGAAACTGTGTTTATTCAGTTCACGTGATGCAGATTAACTTTTAGTCACAGTTACTTGTGAGGAATTCGAAATCTTCATTTCTAGCATTTTAATTATGCTTTGCCATTTACCGCTATTTCTTTTTCTTTTTTTATTTGTAACATTTAGGACAGAGAAGAATCCTAGAAGCTACTCCTAGCTTTTACAGACCTTCTCATACAAGGACATGCTCCTACTAAGACCGAAGTCAATGCTGACCACTGACTCAGTTAGAGCTAACACAACACACAAAGTTCGCCTTGCTGGAATAGTAGCTGGCTCCTTACCCACTATGCCAGTTAAGGCTTAGTGGCTCGCACAAAATACTTCAAAGTATCCCTATCCTAGCTGTCATTTCCCTACGGAATTTCAGAGGCGGGAATTCTCTCAGTCGGTAGTGCGTCATGCTCGCAATTTGCAGTTCCCAGGTTCGAGTCCCTACTGTGCCAGCACTGATATTTGTCTCCAATAAATCCCATTCTTGCCCTCGATGAGAAAGGGGACGCTAATGGCTTGGAAATGTCTCCGTCCTACGAATGGGATGTTAAGTCGTCCCATCCAAGTACAGCAAATTTCTTGCACAGTTGCTATATACACTGACGCCGTGTATAGAGGAGCCATACTATATTAACGCATTAGAACAGGTTAATTGACCTTGACCGGAAGCTTCCATGTCTCCTAACGCTATTCAATGGATATTCTCGTTCAAACCTCTTTGTCTTATGGTATTTATGATTTCGTCATTTAGCCTATTGTGTACAACTAACTTGTTGCTGATTACAACTAAATGTAATGATTTTAAATAATTATTATACAAGTTATAAATGCAGCATCAGCAAATCCTACATATTTTGAGAGAACACGTATGAAAATTTTTACATACCTTAAAAATATTACAAATGTTCAGTATGGAGACCATGGATCACCTTAATTGCATATACCCTATATTCTAGTTCATCCCACTTTTTATAGTGTGGTCATATCAGCAGAAGCAAAGATTCCATATATACTTTCCTTTAGTTCGTTTACAGTTGATGATAAACGGTAGTCTGCAAGGAGGGATTTAATGGGGTTAAATCAGGTGAATGAGGTGATTTGGCCATGATTTTAAGCTACCGTGTCTAACTCATGGCCACTCCAGGTTTTGATCAAGGAATTGCCTTGCGGTGGGGATAACTACTGAAACTTATTATGTTTTAACACAAACTATTATTTCTTCTTTCATAACATGTATAATTTTTCAATTTGCGTGCGTTTGTCTTAAAGAATTTTTTAAATTATTACGTGCATTTGTAATCACCCCGTATTTTAAGAGCTTACTTCACACTTAAATGGACTGCCCAAGACGTTACGGGTTTTGAAATGCAGCTAGTAGAGACAGGCACAAATCAAAGGGAAAAAATACGGTGTGGTGGCGGAACGGAATGTGTAAAGACGATCCCGAACGTCTTTTCTGTACGTAAAAAACCATCTGTTTTGCGGGCTTAAAACATTTCTTGCAAAATATGTGTAATCATACGTTCTTAGATGTCCCGAGATTTTCATTTAAATCTCGTTTTTGCGTGTAGAACTTCAGTTATCAATTTTTATGAATATAGAGTAAAAAAGAAATTAAAGGAAAACTTATTTATTATATTCACTTCACGCGAGAGACTACCCTTCGGATTTCTAAACATCTTAATACTAATACAGAAAACAGTCTTTGAACCAGAAAATGCCGCTGCGTATTGTTGCTATATGAGTAACTGGTGGAAGTTGCTGGGGATATATCAGTTCATGGATTTTTCATGTATTTAGCATTAAACATATTTATTCTTACATAGTGAATTGCGGTAAATAGGAAGGGATGCATAATGTATTTGATAGCATAATGTAGATTGCTCGATATAAATAAGATAATGCGATTCATGTCAAGCTTGTGACACTCAGCAGAACAAAGGCTACCAAAAAGGTATAAGTTGTCTCAATTCTAACTGGAGAATAGAATTAGTCACTGAACTGCAAGGCCACTTCCTATTTCGGACTGTATTATGAACACTGCTGTATTACCAAAGACGATCAATAATGAAGACCGTCACAATATCTAATACAGGCAGATTGCGAGAAGTATTAAGCGTCTCTGAACGAGAAGAGATAGTAATATAGGCTATTGCTCTTGGCTGTCCAGAATTAATGATGCCTACGAGGCAGGCATCGACAGTTTGCTCTAGGTACTTCCAGTTGAGTTTGGCGGTGATGAGTTTATATTAGGGAAGCTCTGTTGACCCGCACTCTTACTCTATGCTTACTAATGACGAATATTCAGAGGAAATCCTTGTTGGTAGATGGAGGAATTTTGTTGGGGTCTTGTCCAGACGAAACACAACTCGTAACATTGTTTACCTGCAGTGTTCAGTAACACGTAAGGAGCTGCAGGCAAACAAGCACAACGTAAGCAAAGCTAGCAGAAATCGGATGTCTCTTGCACCATAAGCAGCAGGGCCAACTCTGGAACTCTTCAGTGCTCACAGCAGCATGAAGTACAAACTTCGTTAGAGATGATCTACCACCAGCTGTTACAACTGGCTAAACAAGACGGCGCTATGAGATTAGACGAAATGTAATGGATATTAGAAGGTTCACAAGGAAGTACCTGTGAAGGAATCTCAGCATGTCTAGGAAGTTCCTACATACGGAGCTTACGAGAAAAGTACCACTTACAAGGAATGCGCATTTATATTGCAAACTTTCCTCTGGATGTCGAGGAATTCCTCAAGAGACTGAGAATAACAACTCGAAACTAAATATTTAATGCGAGCTATTATGGAAAGATGTTGAAGCAACGGTATTGAGTGAACATTAAGGTCTTAATGTTATTATCGATAATCTCTTCGTCCTGTTTTAAATTAAGATTCTCTTCTTCGGTAAGAAGCGAAATTACTGCAGTTTAACTATATTATCCCAGGAAGAATTTATATAGTATTAGCAAATTATTTAGATTTAGAGTAGTTTAAAGTTCTGTTGCAAGGTATTAAATTGGTTTACACTCACATCATTCTTGTCAAACAGTAATATCCCTTTAGACGTAACGTACGGTTGTTATTACGGGAGAGTGAGAGAATAGTAAAAGTATGTTAATTGCTTGTAGGTTTGAATCTTCCTCTTTGTAGCAATTATCCAATTTGTTTCTGTAAAGACTGATTCATTTCGAATCACTCTTTAACATTTCTCACACCTTTTCAGATGAACAACTTAAATCATAATCTTGTGAGTATGTTATATAGATGCATCAAAGTTTTCAGTTTCGCTAATTAAAAGTTGATCCCATTAGCAACGTTACAAACGTAAAAAAAAACTACTCACGATAAACATTCATCTCTAAGCGTCGTAGAAAACAAAGCAGCTAATTACTGCGACAGTGTTCATGCCCTCTTACAAGTAGTATTTGTGAATGCTTAAAATATTTCTAATAAACTTAGAAAATTATTCACGATAAACATTCAACTCTAGGGAACATGGAAAGTAAATAATATAATTAATTACTGTGATAGCGACAATGCCTATTTGCAAATAATGCTTCATATGCTTAAAGGTCTTCTAATAATTCTTTCTCCTGTGTGAATTAAAATATATCTTATATATATATAAGGGCAAAAACCACAAAAACCACGAATTCTTTAGAGATTGAGAATTTGGAATTAGTTTGTTGCAACTATGAGCAACACTTTTCTTTATACATTGGCTAATTGTCAAAACAAAAGAGATAAATGTTAAAAATATCAAAATATATCACAGTAACTACAAAAAGACATAGCATAATGACTTCTCGTATTACGACAATGGATTGGGTAGTTGTACCTATGAGTGGCACTTTTTCTGCATGCAATGAGCTGAGAACACCAGGTAAGAAGAACCCCAAGAGCTCAGAGAAGACTGAGGAAGGTAATTCAGTGAACAACTGTTAAGAGTCAGAGGGTAACTTTCCATAAATATCATCCAGCATGTTCTTTAAAGTGCAAAGGTATGGCTTTCCTGCACATGGAGCCACGATTTAATGTCCCATCCGACGGACGGAAGCTTTCCGAGTCTATAGGTTTCTTGTTTCTCACCAAAGATAGGATGGAGGTTAGCAGAAATAGATCTCAAATCTGTCCCAGTTGAGACTAGAACCTGGTAACTGCAGCTTACGAGCACTGGCACAGAACCTGTTGAATCAACCTCCTAATCCCGACGATGGGTATTACACTGATTCTTTCCAACTAGTTTTCGGGGACACCCTATCTAAGATATATCTAATGCTTTTCCATACTTTGCATCTCTATATATATCCCAAGATTTCAAGCACGTCAATATTCATCGCAATCTGTATTGATATCAAAACTTCTTTCACGTATTTCGATGTCAACTAAGCACCACGAAAGGCCAAATCAAAGTTTATTCACAATTTTCGTCTATTTTTAATCATCTCGGTAGAAAAGCATGTATTCGAAATACGAATCGCACTCTAGTGACAAATGATCTTAAACAATGATTCATATATTTCTTGACAAAAGAATTTGCCCTTCTTCCATGTTTCGCATTCAATCAAATGCATTTCTGATTCTTGCAATGGAAATCTATGCTAAAGAAGTAGATCGATTGAACAGCTGCGATGGGAAAAAAAATGAAGGCTTCCCGTGAAGACCACTAAACATGAAATGCACTGAATATGGTTGTTTAGCATATGGGTTAATGCCCCATCGAAAACGATGACTGTAACTGTTATTCAGTGCATGTCAAACTCATTTAATCTAGTACAAATGGAACTACGGAACAATAATATATGCTTCTTGGTGGATGCCAAAGAACTTTAAATTCATTCTCAACAGATGTGTAACGAAAAAACAACAGTTGATCAATTTGAGAGACCCATATGTCGTTTCAATGTCATGGTGCAGAGATGCAGAAAATCAGTAATATCAACCTCTTGTATATGTGTGCGTCTATATATATACGTTGAAAATGAAGCAGAATCATTAAATAAAAATATTTGGACTGTTCAATTATCTCTGATAATCCGATGGACCTGATTTCGACATTTTTCTAGAGTTCAGCGAATTGGAAAATAAAATTTTAACCTTCAGATTGTAGAGACAGCACTTACCTTCTACCAGATTTTATATATTAAGTTCTGAGGTTTTTATTCTGTGCAAGTTTCGCTGAATTGCCTTTTTTTGTTATAATTATCCTATAAAAGAGGGAATCGCAAAGAATAAATAGAAGTAACTACTATCATATATTCGTTGATCGGTCATGTTATTTTTATTACATTTTTATAACTATGCAATCCGAATTTTTTTTAAATTTAATCCTTAACGGATTTATAACGAGTTTGAATGTATTGCTCGACATAGGATTGCAACGGTCGATAAGTATATCCAGATTGAATTGGATTATTTTACTTCTGAACTGCATTTTTTCTACACAATAGGCTCAATGGTGAGGTCACAAGGACCCCAAAGGCTCAGAGAATCTTGAGGAAGGGAACCCACTAGCCAGATGTTAGGAGACAAATAGTGGCCTCCTGTCAAGGCCATTCAATGTGTTCTTTGACATGCAGAGGGTGTGGCTCTCTTGCACACGAAGCTTTACGGCCAGTACGAAAGACGGTTGCCTTTCCAGGCCCATTGGTATCCTCTTTATGATTGAGGGAAGGTCGGGGGTTTTGTGGTGATAAATCCTAAACGTTGGCGCAGGTGAGACTCGAAAATGGGAGCTACAGATTTTGAACCTAGAGCGCTACCTACTGATCTAGTTCGCCCCAAATAACTATACTAAGAAAATTTCCTGCTGATTGGTTTGTGGTTTAATTTCTCGTTATGTTTGCAATCTTATTACTTTAACAAAAATGAGAGAATATGAAAAAATAATGTAAATACATTCTTCAGAAAAAGGGAAAAGTTTAATAAAATTAAAAAAAATTATCCATTCCTTCCGCGAAAATGTCAATTTTTAATTTTCAGTCGCCCTCCTGCAAATTATAGTTGTTGCAGACGGGTGATTTTTCAAGCCGTGGAACAAATGTCTAACTCAGTATTGAAATCGGTAACTTGATCTGAAGAAGGAAATTTTAATTTCTCTTATATTTGGTTTTTCTAAATGCTTCTAAAAACAATCACAAAAGTATATATGGCTGGAGGGAGATTATGATCTTCTCCCTGTTTAAACCACAGTGTGATAAAAACGTGAAAGAATAACTATGAAAATGAAAATTGAAAGGAATGAGCGAACCAACACACTTGTCTGTATTGATATTATGATTTGTTTCGTTATATTTATTTTTTGAAAAAAAAAAAATGCAATTAGTACAAGAATGATGGACTTCTTTAAAAGCTTTGGTCCTCAAACTTGAAGTTTGTAAGGAAGCAAACTTCAGGCGCTGATTGCTGTAGTGAAAAAGTTATTAAGGCATGGCTTGTCTAATCAATTCGAAAAATTGGTTGAGGTAAGTTTAAAGTCTGCATTTTGTTCTTGTTGAAGAACAGATGTTTTATGTTTCTTTACAAAATGGATGCCTAGTTGTTCAATCTTAAAAGAGACAGAATTTCCTACAGAACTAATTTTGTTTTTGGACCATCTTCTTAAAATTAATTTACCTGAATCCCTACTTCATCTCGTCTCCATGACTACCACCACAATCTTCCTCCTCACCTGTTTCACTTTTATCATCGCAGCCATATACATATTTTACTCCCTTTTTTGTCGAAAGAACAACCATTAGTATCTTAATCTTTAATTATTTTCATACTAACTCACCATTATTAATGAATTCTTCCTTATCGCTTCTTTGCCTTGTTCCCTACTAACTATTTCCATTATTATCTCCACTACATCTGATATATTCCTCCCCCTCCTTTCTCTCTCCTTCCCCTCTCTTTTCTTCATTATACTGTAACGCACAAGATAGCCAATATTTTATGGTAGAGATTATTTTGGACTCAGGCTTTGTCAGCCTCAAAATACTACAAACGACTTCGGGCTCGGGCTCAGAATAATTTAAATTTCAAATATTTCTTGAAATTGTGAAAAAAAATATAAAGAAAAGATATAAAGCTTTTTTTATTACATTTCAACTTTTTCAATCATTCTTTAGTAATTCAAAGTAAGCACCGTACGGCTTTTGATTATTTTTACTTATCCTGCATTTTTAATGAATTAACGACTCCTTGCATTTATAATGATGTTACCCACGAACTTTAAGTTTCTACTATTATTCTAATATTTTTCTTTTCAAATAGCATTAAGATTTTAATTTTTTCCCAAAATGATTATAATTAATCAGGGGCCACCTGGGGCACTGCTCCACTAAAAATAATCACAAGGAATGAAAAACGAATTTCAAATTTAGTGTTCATTATTTGTTATATCTAAAGCAACATAATATGAATTTATATTCGCTTTGTAATCGTTATTTGCCGCAATATGCAGACAGTCAAAGAATTTACCTTGTGATTCAATGCTACGTCGTCTGCTTTATAAAATAGGTTTATTTCCATTGAGACCATCTCCCGGAATCTTAGCAATATCTATTAAACGACTTTACACATGCGCATGCTCGCAAAATGCAATAGCACTGAAATGCAGAATATAAGTCACTGTTTCGAAGTGACCCGTTACATTTGATTGGCCGATTCAATTGTTGTAAATTATAGTCGAAGACCTGGTTAACGAAAAACTTTATTTGAATGTAACAGGTATAAACTTTCTTGGCAGGATGTGGTTCAACTGAACTTGTACTGTTTTGTCAACTTTTCATTTTGCCAAAGAAGGATATTCACGTATGAACAATTTAAGAAAAACATTAGATATGAAAATTTAAACAATATATTGAACATTTGATGAACAATGGAACACTAATACAACATAGTAACAATGACTTTCTTCGGCAATACTAAGTTCAGTGCAATATCTTTTGACGTACAACACAAAAATATCAATTCGATAACAGCTACTCTCAAAATATTTCTTTCGGTCTTTTTTTTATATTATTTGCATTTTTATAGAATTTATGTATTATCATATCCCTTTTTATAGTTTATTGTATAATAAATTTATATATATATATAATAAATTAATAAAATTAAATATAACCAAATATAAAAGACAACTGTTCAAGTGATAATTTACGAAGAGCAATTCAGTTAAAAACAATAAATAAAATTTATAATCGGGACGAAATAGAAAAAAAAAGTAAACCTTTGTATTAGACAACTTTTTACAAATGTTTTTTTTTTAAAGCAGCACTAGAACAGACGGGAAAAGTACATACATATATCTGTAATTATTATAGGTGAATGATAAAATACCGAATTGAGCTAGAAAGGACCAGAAAGCTTTTTCGGGTTTTATTTCTCTAATTTGTTTTACTAAATAATGCGTTTTCAGAAAATCTTAAAAAAAGAATATATGCATTACAGAACTTTTTTCAGTCCTATTCAGTTCAGTCCTGCATCTTCCCTAAAAAAATTCCTGCGTCCTGCAAGCAGCCACTGTAAGAATAAAATGAATAATTATCGACAAGCATTTCTGTATATATATTTTATGATGCATCAGAGAATTTTTTTTCTCCGAAATTGAGCTCAACAATTGTCAAAATGGTTCTGGCTCCGACGGACTCGCTTAATAACTTAGGGCTCGAAAAAATTGAGCCCCGAACTCATCTATATTGTACAGCCTAATAACCATACAAATAACTTGAATCATACATAAGATAATATTTATACCTGTTAAATATTACTCATTCTAAACAGGAATTAATAATGCATTCAAGAATTATCTGTGTTTATTCAGATTATTTACCACAGAAGACGTTTGGTCGTATTGACGTGAAAGAATTAGTTAATAACTGAACTCCCGTAATTTCATTTATTACAGATGCATATATGTATTAAACTGTGATTTTTGAAAATTTCTTCATCCATCATTTATATTACCACGGTTTTGAAAAAGACTTCAAGTTATTTCCGTTTAATAATTAATGTTTAATTTTAAATGTTCTATAAACTAATAGCCAGTAATTCTATCAATTCAAAATAATTACGTTTAAATTAATAAAACAACTCCAACTATGAATATATTAATGAAGAATAAAATGAGAAATAGGGAGGATTATACGCCGAATCAGTACGTTTAGGTTAAATGCTTCGAAACAAATGACAGTATGCATACTAATGATTTAACTTTAAAAGGAGCACATTATATGATAGAACAACACGTGCATAAAGTTTACCCTAAGTTATTGCAAATATCTAATCGGCCTGTTAAATATCTAATATGACACTATTTTAATATATGAGTTCCGTTGCATATTTCACATTGGCTATTTTCCTTTTCTTACATTAATATATATATTGCCTTAACTGGCATAGAGGTGAGGCAACTAGAGACTATTCGAGCAAGGAAAACTTTGTGTGCTGTGTTAGCTCTGACTGATGCAGTGGTCAGCAATGACTTCGGTCTTTGTAGGGCATAGCCTTGTATGAGAAGGCCTGTAAAAGCTACTCGTAGTTTCTAGGATTTTTCTGTACTATATGTCGCAAATAAAAAGATGTCTAAATTATTCCTCCATGAAAGAATATTTTATGAGTATTTATAATGTGTCCTAGATTTCAGAAATTGCATGTATAAATGCGGAACAATCTAATATGTTTGATGACACCCATACATGTAAATATGTGAGTTTTATTTGTTTTCATCAATAAATGCCAAAATAAGCGCTGCGTAAAAGCTGTTTAAGTAACATGTTGCTGAGGTGTCAAATTAATGAAAACCATTTTTGTAAAACTTACCACTATTCAGAAATATCAGCTTTGTTCCTGATTAGTATCCAGAAATTAAATCCCAATAATATTTTAGTGTCAAACGCAACGACGTTAATTTTACTTTCATATTAATGCTGAAATAACACTTCCTGTAAATGCTGAAAATACAAAACACCTCTGACCTTAAAGTTTCTTTTAATAAGTCTTATTTAAATCGTTTTCTAATGTCTTTTTTATCTCTGAAATCCCTGAATCTAGGAATAATACTTTCTTTGCTTAGAGAAAGGGGAAAAAAGTAAAAACGACAGGGATTACTCATTCCAATGTCATAATAAGAAAAACCAAAGATAATTTATTCTTGATTTATAAGCCCATATTGTTAAATTTCTTATATCTCACGAAACGATCTGGTCACAACTCATTCTGCGTAGACGACCTACAATAGAAAGCATCGAACTGATGCAAGCATTTGAGAAGAAGAAGGAAACGACGTGGAAGAGTTTAGCGGTAACTGTGAAGGATGAGTTTTAAACGACGTTGCACCATTTCCTTCTAAACCCTAGCTTCCCTGTGTTTCCATTGAATGTGCAGAAGCAGTAGTAACCTGACGTCTGACCCTGACTTAATTATGGCTTTCGCAGAGCATCTACTAGCGAGGGTGGTGTTTCCTGTTTCTGGCTGGGTGACCAGCGCCTGCCGCGGGTGACAAGGTGGGCGTCCCGCAGCATCAAGAGCGGATGTCCTGAGCACACAAAGGACGGTCACGTTTCACTTGACCCCACATTCATGACGCCACTGCGGTAAGAAAGCAGAGACCCCTGAGCCCAGGAGTCTCTTTGCTACTGCAGAAACGGCCCGTGTTCTGCCAACTCGGCCGACCTCATCGCACGTGCCGGTTTCTTGGTTGAGCCGTTACAGCGTGATGAGCTCAATGACAAAATTAAGGCGGTGAAGGACGTCGCCCTAACAGCTTCTCTAACCCGCAACTCAACACCTCCCGCCCTTCCTCACCCTCCTTCATCTTCCCTCCAATACTTCTATCGCATTTCTGACTCCTCCCCTTCCTCATCCTCTTCATCCCTCCCTGTTATTGCGCGTGAGGTGAAAGCAATAACTGCTGTAATAAAGTAATTTGTAGCTGCCAGTGAAGAGAAGCGGAGATGGTCCCAGAGGTCCTCTGAGGACATGGGACACAGTGGCAAAATGGTGTGGTGGATGAGCTCCTCTGAGACATCACGTGTCTAATTGAACAGCCAAAGAGGCAGAAGCACACAGCTGGTACCGAGAGAGAAGGCTTTGGCTTAGCTGATGTCTACTGGGGCGAAATAGTATTGTTAGTTTTAACATGCTCTGCTTCCTTGGTTTTTTTCTTCTTTGTGCTGTTTTCTTCTTCGCTAGTCTGAATTCATCTCTTCACTTATTTCATCTTATTTTCTTTCGAGGACACGAATGTTGCAGGCTTTTATTAGATTACGGCATAATATTCCCTGTCGGACGCTGACAGCAAATAAACGAAGTTATATATATATATCTTTCTAAACGGTGAAGATGTTTTTAAATAATCATATATACATCATCTAGAAGCAAATGCTAACAGCTAAAAGAAGAAATAATTGGAACAGTAACAAGATGAATATGCATTAATCGATAACTGGTAAATATGCCTTTATATACTCAATCGGGGCACCGGAAAAATAGACGAATTATTAATTTTTGTTTTCAAGTAACTTATTAGAAACTTTACACACGAAGTCAGCAACAAGATATCATGTCAACTTTTCTCATTCATCTGCTAGCGTAGAGAAATGTTTTTTGGTGCTTTGTAATGGATGGCAGTGATCAATACTTGTCAATAGGTGAAAAAAAGATTAGATTCAAACATAGAAATCTGTGTTTCTTACAATCTGTTTATTTTGTTGCTAGTTGCTCAGAGGGGTTGATCGGTTCGCTGAGTCAGTAGCGCGCCATGCTCGTAACCTACATTTTCCAGGTTTGTGTTCAAACTATGATAGCTTTGAGATTTATCTCTGCTAAGTCCCACACTGATCTAGGTACGAAAGGAGACATCGAAAGATATCGAAAGGCAGCCGTCCATCGGATGGAGCGTTACACCAATTCCCGTGTGCAGGAAAGTTGTGTCCTCTTCCCTATAAAAACACTTTGGATGGCCTTGATGGAGGCTTCCATCTGTATTTATCTTCTGCGCAATTGTTCCTCTTCCCTCAATCTTCTATGAGCCTTGGGGTTCTTGCAACGTGGCCATTTTGCACATTGTATGCAAAGGAAAAGTGCCGCTAAGAAGTTAAACAACGCAACCCAGAAGTTGCTCAGAATATTAGACTAAAATTGTGAGTCTTATATTTCAAACTATAAAAATCCATTCATTTTCACAACTAAAGAAAGAATAATATTTAAGAGATGATTTTAAGAGATAATAACTGTTATTGGTGTAAACTGAATGTGCGAAACAACGATATCAAATCGATATGTGGTATGGAATTTGCATGATTCAAGCGCCACTGATACTATTGAAGTTCTCATTGCTGAATACAAACACGTCAAAGCAAAGTCAGCTAAATGCTTGTTGCCGTTTTTCTGCTTCGGATAAACTTTCCTTCATTGGCAAATGATACGAACGGCGCTTGTAAACAACAAAGGAGGACACCATAAATTAATTTAAATGAATCGGAAATGAGTACACGTTAACGCTCTAGAAACGATGAGAGAACAAAGACAATGTCTTTCGTTTCATTTAGTAAGCTTATTACTGGAAACATCGGTTTCAGATCTTCCCCTTTTATTTCTTACCGAAAGAAGAAAGGATAATATCGATTTTGTGGTTCTGACTGCTTTAATTTCCTCTTCAAAAATTGATCATTGTATATATTACTCTACGATAAACGCTCAAGATAAATTAATGGCTTACAAGAAATCTGTTTTGAGATATTTAAAAAAGAGAACAAAAACATAGGTTCTCTAACTCTTCTGTTCTATCAGTTTACACCCTTTTAAACATCAATATCAGTTATTGAATAGATATAATCTATCATTTTCTTGCTCTAACTTGAAAGATTTACGAGTCGCCGAACAAACGTATCATATCATACATGTTGCGACTGAAACACTTCAGGTATCAACGCATTTGTTTAAGAAATCATTATCAGCTGAAGTATCTCTGTTTATTTTACTCTTCCAAGCTTCTTACTACAGCAAAAAGAAAAATCCAGTTATTTATCTCGAGCATACTTTTTATCGAATCAAAAGCTATGGATCACATCGAGATCCTCATGAGTGTGGCTTTATATACTTCTTATTGAACTACTGCATTGCTGATTAGCGAACATTTCTTTATCACAGTTTGAACACACAAAACGATAAAAAGTTGACAGACCAATTTCTAACATAGAAAAATAAATGTCTTTCACCACCTAGAGAAACGTTATGAATTAAGTGAAATCACAGTTAAAAATACAGATAAAATATAAGTTTCATTTTTTCTCCATTTTAGCAGGAACATAAACATAAAGTGAAAACAGAAGAACAATGAACCGAATTCGTTTATTTCAGGAGCTTTGGAAGTATTTCATAATATGCAACGCAATTAGAGTTGCAGAGATTTTTTACTATTCCTAGATATATGCTATTTTATACCTAATGGTATTTTATCCCTATTTTACTGTAAAATCAGTTAGTTCGTCAAGTAAAGGTAGCTCCAAAATTCGTTAGAGAATTGAAAAAGGATAGCTGCTGAGCTGCTCTTGAAAGATATACACTGAGTGATCTTTTAATTATGACTGCATCACACCATGTATGTCAATGGGACGCTAAATTCGAAGCTCTCCAATTTTTAAAATAAATGTTTTATGGAAAAATATGACTAAAGGTAAATTAAAGATCTCAATCAGTTCTATTTAAATATTGATTTTAAATAATATTCGTTCAGTATTTAAGAGTTATCTTAACATTTAACAATAAAAATGTCAGTGTTAAAGAAACTTATACAAAAGTGATTATTAGTGAAAGAATTCTTTACACAGACTTCTAAGATACTCATTTACTTTATTAAACACTTTGATGCAATATTTATTACTAAGTTTTAATCAACTTCTGTAGTTAATTTTTGTGACTGGCATTGTTATTGTTAAATATTTAAACTTCTTTAAATACTGAACGAATATTATTGAAAATCTAACTTTGGATAGAACTGGTTGAGATCTTTCATTTATCTTTATAATCATATTTTCCCATAAAAATTATTTCGAAGTTAGTGTCTCATTGACATATCATATGGTGGTCAAAATTCAATGATCACTCAGTTTTTGTAGCCTCCAAAAAAGTTCATGAATTGTATTTTTTAATGTGCACAGATTAACTTCTAATCAGTAGAACAGCGACATTTGCAGGGGCAACTCTGTCCCTTTCTTAACTGCGCAGATTAGGGAAAACTTCAAAGCTTGAGGAGATCTGACTAAACGCTTCAAGCGATGAACCTGGAATAATTCCACTGTCCAGAGCGTGGAGTTTCCTTACTGAACTTTGGAAAAGTGAATTATATTAGTTACTCCTAATACAGGGAATGAATATAGTGAACTCGAACAAAAGCAAGTGATGTAAATAGAAACATGAACTTCTCACTTGAAAAGAATTCTGAAATAAATGAGATGTGAAGTTGGTATGTGATTTAAATCAGTTGTGCAATGTGACACGTGGCATGAGTCAAGGAAACTGTAAACTGCTTAAACATGTAGGGATATTGTTACGCGTTGTAAATCCAGTCCAGAAGATTCTATGTGGCACGAATCAGGTATGGAAAGAAATTATGCATCTGCATAAATCAATTGGGAAAGTCTTGCGATAGATGAAGAGATTAGAACCGTTGTTCCTATAATTATTCCGCAAGAAATTAAATAAAAATGATACATTTTAAATATTGTAATACTTAGATTTCTGCTCAGTTTTCCAAAATAGTAAATATTATTATTATATATGTATGTACAAAACTAAATACACTGGTTTCCATAAATTAAGGACAACCCCCGTGTTAAGTCAATGGGAAACTAACGTCAAAGCTGTATAACTTCTAAAATAAGTTTTTTTGGTTTTAAAAAATGTGATTGCAAATAAAGATCTCAATCAAATAAATCAATATCTTGATTTTGAATAATATTCGTTCAATATTTCATGAGTTATGGAAGTTTGAATATTTAACAATAGCAATGCCAGTCTTAAACGTATAAAAAACTAAAGAATAGTGAAAGAATTCTTTACACAAAGTTCAAAAATACAAACTTATTTTATTAAACATTTTGATATACTTATTATTAAGTTTTAATTAACTTCTAAAGTTAATTTTGGTGACTGGCATTCTTATCGCTAAATATTCAAACTTCCATAACTCATTAATTAAATACTGACCGAATATTGTTGATAATCGAGATATTGATTTATTTGATTGAGATCTTTATCTGCAATCACATGTTTCAAAACAAAACAAAAAAACTTATTTTAGAAATTATAGAGCCTTAACGTTAGCTTCCCATTGACTTAACAGAGGAAGTTTCCTTAATTTATGGAAACCAGTATATTTGCAAATTTCCAGAGGAAAAAAACGTCATGCCACCATTATACTTTTAATGAATAATCAGAAAAATTGGTTTTAGTCATATGGTTTTTATTATTTTTCTTAAGGATCTAATTGATTTTGAAATCAGTTAACATTTCCTTGGAGAATTTTCAATGAACGTAATTCAATGGAAATGGATAAAGCAAAGTTTTTGATCGAAATAGACAGAGGAATGTTTTGATGGAAATGAGTACATCAATATTTGGGTTATATGAGAATTTATAACAGCGGATTCGAAGCTGGTTTATATTAAAGGTGATACAGGTTTAAGTCCTGAATATAAGAATTCTGTGTTCAAACTTCCATCGCTATTGATTGCATTGTTTTATTTTGATTTCATGAACTATAAAGCTGTCATTTACTGCATCGTTATATTACGGAAAATGTCGTTATTAATGTAGCTCGACGCAAAATTATAAAGATCTTGATATTTAATTAAAAGTAAAGACCCAATCTAGTTGTATTTGAAAGAGTTTTACTACCCAACGTTCGTTAAAAAGTAACTAACGTCAATGATAGCTGTTTAACATTTACTTGAAATAAAGGTTAATTTTGGAATGTAATAAGTAGATTAGGAAAAGGATTGGGTTGTTTTACCACAGAGCGGCACTTTTTTGCACGCAAGGCTAAATGGCCAGGTCACATGGACCCCAAAGGCTCAGAGAAGGTTGGGGGAGGGGACCCACTGGAACAGCTATTAGGAGACAGATGGTAGTCTCCCGTCAAGGTCACCTAACGTGTTGGAGCTGAGGTGGCTCAGTCGGTAGCGCGCCAGGCTCGTAATCTGTAGTTCCCATTTTCGAGTCCCAGCTGGGTCAGCGTTGAGATTTATCTCCGCAAAATTTTCCCGCCCTGCCCACGGTCAGTAGGGAACACCGATGGGCTTGAAAAGGCCGCCGTCCGTCGGATGGGACGTTAAGTTGTGGCCCCGTGTGCGGGAGAGCAATACCCTGTGCACGTCAAAGAACACGGTGGATGGCCTTGACGGGAGGCTACCATCTGTCTCCCAACAGCTGTTCCAGTGGGTCCCCTCCCCCAACCTTCTCTGAGCCTTCGGGGTCCTTGTGGCCTGGCAATTTAGCCCATGGTGTGCAAAAAAGGGCCGCTCAGAGGTAAAACAATCCAATCCAATTCACCTAACGTGTTCTTTAACGTGCACAGGGTATGGCTCTCCGGCATACGGACACACGGGTGAACGTCCCATCCGACGGACGGCGGCCTTTCCAAGCCCATCGCTATTCCCTACTGACCGTGGGTAGGGTGGGGAATTTTGCGGAGATAAATCTCAACGCTGACCCAGCTGGGACTCGAACCTGGGAAATACAGATTACGAGTCTGGTGCGCTACCTACTGAGCCATCCCCCCTTATGAAAACGGAAATTAACTGAATTTATTTTCACACATGCGTTAATTTTTTCAGACTAACCATTTAAAATTAAGTATTAATGCAAAAATATGCTTAATTCCAAAATTAATATTTAAATCACCTTCAGTTTTTATTCTTGTTGAACGGGTACGGAACACGAAAATGTTTCGCTAGGGAACAAAAAACGAGGCTATTTACGATTTTGGAGTGTTTAAACATCTATGTTAGACGCAGTCAACACAGGAAAAATTCAGATAAACAAGAAAAAAAAACGCATTCTTTTATTGCTTCGAAATCCGAGCAAACACACGAAGTTTTTTTAGTTACCTTGTGTCCCATTCTATTTTTCTTTCAACATCTCTCACTCATTTTAGCAGATTAAAAATGAGACACTCCTGTCCAGGTTGTAATACCACCTGACAGAATTTTGTTCGAGTTCACATTTCGTATAAAATTGGAAAACAAAAATTCATTTCTATTCTTCCTTTTGTTCCTCCTGGACGTCTGCTTGATTCTTAGACAGGCAGTTGTGTATCGATTCCTCCCAACCACCAGGTGCCGTGTGCATGCCACGTGCAGACACTGATGCTCGTGGATCACATCTGTCATGGCTTATAAGTAACGCGCTCTCAAGAAAGGCACAGGCAACTACCAGAACACTGGGGGTTTCATGAGAAATAATACCTTACTATGTTGCTAAGGAGATTTCTTCCCAAGTTGTGAATTTATGCGTTTTTTTTATTTCTTCTACCTCAATTGTTTTATTTTCCCTGATGAGTTAAGAATTTGCATTTTTTTTTCATTTGTGATATAAAAAAAACACAATAAAAATCACTTTTAATCGAATAAGGGCTGGTCATTGCAATCTAAAGGAACATGTTTTTTTCTAGCTACAATATAAAATGTTACTGTCGACTATAGAAGTATCGGTAGAAATGAGTACGATTAATCTACTGATTATATATAAATATAAAATATTTATTTATATGTACAATCACTCAAAAAAGTATCCGAACACTATGGTTGATTAGAGAATTCAGAAAAATATCTGGCAACGTTATTTTTAGATATTAGTGATCTGGCAACTTTCGTGTACAATACACGAAGTACACGAAGGTTGTCAGATCAATAATTTCTAAAAAAATCGTTACCAGATGTTTTTTTTTTAATTCTGTAATCAACCATAGTATTCGTATATTATTTTGAGTGACTGTGTTATATTTTATGTCATAGTAAGCATACATCTATATTTAAATATATACGTAAAGAACACGAGAGCAGGAAATTTTGGATGACTTGTCTTCAGTGCGTTTTACAAGTAACTATAAATGCAAGCTGTTCGAATTTTTTTTATTTTTTTTGGAGGGGGGAAATTCTCTTTATTTAAGATGGGAAATGAAGATCGAAAATTATGAATTAGCAATATATTACATGTATTTGTTGACGACGAAGGAATGTAAGAAGATTACGTGTGTGGGGCTGCCGAAAATTTTCATTGTCATTTGAAAACTAAATGACGGAACATTACCGTGCCTAGCTATAAACCAAAGAGACCCGATAAAGTATTTTTTTCCCTGCAGTTCTGCTCTTCGTTGATATTCTCTATGTCGTATGATACTGCCATGTTTCTATTTCACCTCCGTGGGAAATGGGCTACTTGAGGAAATAATATATTTTTTACCTTTTTATTGCTTTTTGCTTGACATTTGCGATTGTTCATGCGCTTGTCGAAACGGTTGTTTCACAAAATCTCCCAATCATCTGACTGTACGTAAAGACTTATGTACCAAATGAAAACTGGTGACATTGGGACGGTCATAGGCTACATGTAATGATGCCATTTTTTTAATTACGCACAAAGAGGAAAGAGTAAATATAAGGGTCAATCTTAACGCGTTATAAGATACATGTAAGCTTATAACGTGAAGAATGTCAGAACGATAATAGTAATTTTGTCTCTCGGAGTAGGATAATAATTAATGACAAAGTATCTATTTCACTAAAACAAAAGTAAACAAGTACATAAATAAATATATAAATTAAAAAAAATACTTTTCTTCTTATCCATATATATATGCTTTTAAAAAGCAGAATAAAACATAATGCAAACGATGAAATCACTTAATTCACGATAACTTAAAGGAAGAATTATAGAGTGCCAACACTGGTGTCTCTTTCGAAATTTAAAATAAATTGTTGGCATCCTATTTCCTCTGAAATCACTTTGAATGTAGCAAACAATTTAATCGTTGGCATATAGTTTATTTTTTTGAACATTAGAACACAAGTTGGAAGAGAGTTTTTCTCTTTTCAATTTATATATTTTATTGTGTAGTCTAATTACCAGAGCAGAAAATGCATTGGATAGTATTTTAGGAAGCTTCCAGTAAAAAACATATGCTGTCTGGCCAAATTATTTCGAACACTACTACATCGTGTGCGATGTGCCATGAAACATGCCAATGTATGCCAAATTTCTTACCGACGTTAGTGTTCTATGACACTACGGAGTCGTATAAAGCCATAAAGGCACGATGTAAAGCAAACTCTAATGCGACGTGAAGAAAAAGGTCTGATAGACTGACTCCTAAAGGGGGATTTCATCGTTGGATAGCGATGGGTATGACCAACAGCAAAAGAGGAGATGGAACTTAAAGCATAATCATGGGGGCACAATAACCGAAGTCTATGGAAAATGGCAAAGGTCTCAAAAACGTCCACCAATAGTGACAAATGCAACGTAAAAAAAAGGCTCTGGCAGACAGGGACAGACATTTGTTGGCACGGATTTGTACGGTAAAACAGAGCTGCTACAGATCAGCAGCTGAGAGAGATCACCGCTAGCAATACTTCAAAACCCATTTTAATGAAAACTATGCGCAGAGAATTGGAAACTTTGGAATTTGGGAACTGTACTATGATGCATACGAGGAGGTATTAGGTATAATTATATGGATAATATGGACAGGCAGTGTACGTAATGACCTTTAATGTGCTTAGTGCATACTTACTGTGTGTAATGATCAATTGAATCATTTTATCATTCCTTCAGTGAAAGTATCATATGATTCAATTTCTCTGCTAAAATACGCATTTTTAGCATAAAAAGATTAATTTATGTGCTATATACGTGACTGGTCTTTTTTTACTAACGTTTACTTATAAACCATGTTAAACTACTTGCATTAAAGTTCTGTATCATTTCTCAGTCTGTTATAAATATCAATATAGTGCAATTTCTCTTCTAAGAAACGTCTCTTTTTAAAATAAAAAATTACATTTTTGTGATATATAACATGGCTGCTCATTTTAACGACGTTTACTCAAAAAAGTCACATTAGTTTACTTTTCCACATTCCGCAATGTTTTGTCATATTTTTTTCGAGATAATAAAGGGTAATTTTTCATCCCAAAAAACGGTAATGTAAGGTGAAAACTCTTGAAGACAATTATACAGCTTTCTTTTTTTGCTTCCGTATGTCAAAACTTATATCTTTCCCATTTGTTACAAATCTATTCTGTGTTTACATTTATGACAAAAGAAGCAATGCAATCCATTTAAAGTGAAGCCAGTAATAAGTGGATGCTCTCACAGTGTAAATTAGTTTACAAAGCTCGAACTAGTTAATAACTTCTTTTTTTTTTGCTCGCTTGACTTTCCACTCAATAACGCTGGAAATGACAAGGGTCAATATTTGCATTTTCTTAAGAAAAATCGATGCACCATTCATGAGTTTCCATGAAACAGAAATAATCAAGGGGGGAAATGTCAGAAAATGAATCGTGATGAAGGGTAAATTCTTAAGTTTGGAGGAGAATGCACCAATTATTCGTTGCTTTTTTTAACCATAAAATATATTTTATGATCATCAATATTATAACAAATGGTTGTTATCAGAAAAAATATCAGTAGCAAATCGTTAACGTTGTGTACACAAAAAAATGGTTTCGTGTTGATTGGTCGTGAGCTTGAAATACTTTATTTTATTTTGCTAGAGTCAGATATCCCTTAGGGTCCATATTTTTTCATTTACTTATGTATGAAAGACAACCAACAAGTAGCATCCGTTAACGATATGTGATAATAATTATTTCATGTATTATTCATAGTCTATCCAGTTTTCTTATTACCGAAAATAGAGACTGGATTTTACATTGGGATAAGGGAATATTGAACAGAAAGAATCAGTAGAATTTTTTCTGCTAATGATCATAAGAAAAGCAAACAATCGAGAAAAGCCGTCGGCGATATGTGAGACTAATTGTTTACCACATAGCGCGATTCATAACCAACTCTTTCCTTATTACCAAAACTGTCTTCTTACACTGCAACAAGTGTTTCAATGTCAGTTCGCCAATAATAATTCGATTCCTGCATGCATAACATAGTTAAATGATGCTGGAATCTTCCCTACAGAGCATTATGGATGCATTTCATTCAGTTTTAAATGTGAGTAAAAGAGCTTTCGCCTTGGGCGAACGCATTGAATCAGAGTTTAAGAAATTCTGATTTCTTATGCTCATAGTTAATAGGCTCAAAGGACTAGAGATTTTGGTAGAATGGACTCGTCCCGATCTAGATCACGTCAATTGATTCTCTTCTGGCACAGGTAATCAAATCTGATGCTTTCAATTTCAAACCTGCAAAAGAAAGGAAGCAAAATGGATTTTTTACTGGATCCACAAAGCAGTTACACCATTAAGATAATATTTCCATTGTTTAAATTATCAGACTATTTCTGTGTCATCAAGTATGGAACAAATCTCCTTAGAAAATCTTAGATATACATTAGAAATAATAAAATTAATATCATAGGGCGAGGATTGGTTCAGTCTGTAACTCGCTAGGCTCGTAATCTGCAGTTCACAAGTAGGGTTCAGTCGCACCAGCGTTGAGATTTATCTCCGCTAACCCCGATCTTGTCTTCGTCAGAAAGGGATACCGGTGGGCTTGGAAACATCATCGTACATCGGATGGGACTGTTTACCATGAACTAAATGCTTTAAAGAACATGCTGGATTGGCATTGAAGGGAAATTCTCATCTTCTAACAGCTGTACAGTGGATTCCTTTCCCCAACTTTCTCTGAGTCTTTGGGATCCTTGTGACCTGGCCGTTTAGACTAATGAGTACAAAAAGTGTAGCTCAGAGTTAAACCAATACATTAATACCATATCAACAACAACTATATTTCTTAAGGAAGACAAATAATGAAATAATCGTATTCGACTTCTCCATACAGCTGATTTCGCAATACTGCACTGATTTTTCAAGGACATTTATTATGTTAATTATTGTGTCTTTTACTCACTGTGAAGGATTTTTGATGCATATCAATATGTTTAAAACTGTTTGACGGAATCTCATCTTTCCGCAAGACGTCACTGGGGGAACATGTAAAACATTAGATAATGTATAGCACATTAAAACAATATGTTATTTCTTAACTGGCTCTACAATTTTTTCATATTTTTAGCACTTAACTAGTATTAGTTTGGATATATAATACAATTATTAGATTGCATGAAAATATAAAATCACTTGTCCATCGCTTTGCAGCCTTACTCTTAAAGTTATACTTAACAACGAAAAATAGCGTTAGAATTCCGTGTCTGATCCAAAACGTTTTTCTAAACCAAGATATTATTAAAATGCTTAGAAACGTTAAGAAATTCTGATTAAACCTGTTAACAGTTTAAAAAACAAAGATTGCTTATTTTTGTAGTTTGGAAATTCTGACTAAATCCATTCGAAAAGCAAATATTGCTTTTTTTTTGTAGTTTCATTCCTATGAATGAAAGAAAAATAAGTGTTTTTCCTCAAAACATACAAGTGTTACAAATACACGAATTCGAAATGAGGAATATATATGAAGGGAAATGTCAGATTCAGAAGAGGAGAAAATGTACTGAATACATCGCAGATTCTTGACCCCATGCTTCGTGGTCTCCCTAAACTGTCTGGATCAGCTCGATCACCATGGAAACCCTGCCACCATCGATCCCAAACAATGTGCATGTTAAACGGTGAAGAAAACGTGCCTCACTTTTTTCTATTCCTTATAGGATCGTGACAAATTATACTTTTCAATTCAAACTTCAAACCTTTATGGATTATTAATATCAGCCTTTTCTGAATTCTGACAGCGTGACACTTTACTGAAACTTTCTACTGAAGTTCCATCTCCAGAAACTCACCTTCAAACTTGGAGGCAACTTATTATTCCACGGTAGAGCACCCAAAAGCCATTTCAGATCTCCCTCGAGTATGATTTGTCATCTGCGAATTGCTTTCCAACAGGAACTTATTGCCGGAATTCCGCAATGCAATAATAGCCTCCTGTTTTGTTCTATCGTCTTTCATTATAATGATTTGGAGGACATAGATCGGCGGCTTGTGCAATGGTACTTTGCGAGTGTCACGTCAAACATTGGAATAATGTTCATCGTATCGCGCCTCTGATCGTATCTTCAGGGGAAGAAAGAGAAAGAGCAAAAAAACTGGAAGTTATCCTAAAAGATGTCACTTACGGTCTTGCCAAATGTTGTAGATCCATCACGGACTTAAAGATGAAAATTTTGTTATCTCTCCTTCGTTCCTTAGAGCAGGAAATCGTTTAAGACTGGGAAACCGTACTTAAATGTAAAGAGAATCTGTTTAAGTGTAAAATCCATTTCGAAGAGTTTGAGGTCTGAAATAAATCGGTATAATTTTTTTATTCTGCAAGAGTAAGCATATAAAAAAGGAAATTTGAATCGTAACTTGTACAGATCGTAATCTTTTACTGTTTGGAGAAGAAAACAGGAAGTTTTATTATTTTCTTGCGTTCACTTTGTCAATTATTCAGTACATGGATATTTGGTTAATATCTAAAATGGCTTCAGATATCGTTGTTTTTATATTTAATGTTTTTGATTAATCATAGTGTTATCAAGGTAATTTTGGTTGTATGCTTTACTAATGGGGATAGGGAAGAAGAGAGGTAGTAAGCAAAAAAACAGGTGTATTGTTGGGTGAAAGCTAATTTTTTCCATTGCTTTCGGAATCTCTGTACTTCTAATGAAAGAAAACACTTTACAATATTGCAGAATGACATAGCTTTAAGAAATTTATTAGAATCACAAATTTTAATTATGAATGTCACTCATTGTTATTTTGAGGCACTACGACAATAGCATTCTCTATCATGTATTCTGAAATGTTCAAACAATTTAGTCTATAGTGTTTTGGCTTTGAGAGGTAATGGTACTTAACTTTTTTTGGATCCTTACTACAAATGCGTTTCTTCAAGACGAAAAACTTGCTTGAATTGCTAAGTATGGTTCGATGAGATACTTTAAGAGTTCGTCTGCTGAACCACGAATGCAAATATATGAGAAGAATGTTGGAGATATAATAGAAATATATTTCATTCTGTTTGAAAGTATAATTTCATTCTGTTTAAGATAGTTCTGTAAATAATTTCAAACACACATAAAAGGAAAATGAAACTATTTTACACAGTGGGGAATTTCAGCATACGTCAAAAGATGCATATCTAGAGCCACACGATCTACAAAACTCAGCACTTCTCAAAATGTCATAAGGCAAAATAAATTTGAAAGCATTAAGAGTCTCTTGGCTGAGTGGCTAGCATACTTAGCTACTGATATTGATCAAAGGGATCTGGGTTCAAGCCCCCGGTAAGGCACGGTTGTTTGTGTTGTCTTTCTGCTGAAGACTCGCCTTCCTCACAGATCTTCTCTATGGTGTATTAAACTGACAGGCTCTGTTTAAAGCTGCTACTTAAAGAGATATTTTTTTAGGTAGTACCAGATTTACCGGCTTTGCTCGGGTCTGAAACTCTTTAGAATATAGAGTAGATGGCACTCCCCATGTCGCAAACTTTCATTTGGCAAAAAATCATTACGAACCATCCCCTCCGGTTTAATTTTTCACCCTCTCTTTGCGAAAGAATTAAATGGAACTGTTTCGAGGCTGTTTGATACTCCCCACATCAGAAGTTTCTAAACCAAGAAACAGAATTGCTTTACTGAGATAATCGAACTTTTCAAATCTAGGAATTTTGATCTGGCAAATTGTGTCCAAGGGACATAATGTTCCACTCGTTCTTAATTAGAACGACTTCAATATCTATTGACGCTCGCGCTCTTGACCCAACAAACTCAACAATGAGTTTATCGCTCGAAATCAGAAACTAGTTTAATGCATTCATTACTTCAAATTTATTTGTGGCAACAGTTAATGTGAACAACTTTCAACCTTAATATGTTTAATCACGCTTAATCAGAAATTAGTTTAGTTTGATGTATTCTTTTTTTTTCAAATTTATTGGTAGCAAATATTATTTTGAATAATTTTTCACCGTTAATACTAAGTCTATGAGTATTTTCAGAAATTCAAACCCGCCCACCCAAATTTTGGTTGACCCCAAAGTATTCGCAAATAGCCTATATTCTTCCTCTGGGTGAAAGAAGCGTTCATACAAAGTTTGGAGCCTCTAGCTCTTCTGGGGTCCGAGTGCCTAAGCAGAGAGACAAACAAACAAACAAACTTTCTTCTTTATGTATTAAATAAAGCCACAATCGTGATGATGGAGACGTTCACAAATCATACTAATTTAATTGATTGGAGTGTGATAAATAAATTACCTTACAAACAGCTGCTTGCTACAGGGGTCTAACAGGATCCTATAATCATTTAAATCTGTAGCCAAGCACCCACCACGGAGTGCAAAGTGTATTCATGATTGTGAATTATTATGGTAAATGTATTCCTTACTTTAAATCAAAATATCATTAACATTTTTGAGAAAACCTTATTAAAATCAACGATGGGAAAATGATTGTTTTGGACTTGTCATTGTTTTAGTAGTTCCTTATATCGAGATAGCGAATAAGAAAATTGCTCAATTTGATAAAGATTTTCAAATCAATAAATATATACATCAAATAAATTTCTGGTCGATGATCGGTTAGATTTTATGCACTCTTCATACAACAATGCAATTGTGAATTTCGTTTTCTATATTAATTTCGTATACAAATGAATTTTGAGCATCAAATAAGCATTTGCCTCTATAACCCGTGTATAGCCTGCAAAACTCGCGAAATGGCTTTCAAATCACAAATATTGTCCCTCCCACGCACACACCAGTTATCACAACAGTTTATGTATTAGAATACTGCTCCATAATTTAAATTGCTCCTTGAAGACCTGAAATTTAAAATGGCCTTAGGACCTTCCAAGAGCTGGATCAGCCTATAGTTATAAGTATGCACAAAAAAGAACTTAATTTTAGTTCAAGGAAGATTTAAAATTTTTACACAAACAAGTTAATCGAAGTAATAGCCATTTTTGACAGTTTGAAAAACTAATTTCATCCTGATAATTTCTTGTTTTTAGCTTTGAATGTTAACAGAGTGTTCGTAACAAAACCTTTCCTCCCTCCACCACGTGCGCAGGGAAGTCATAATGTACGCACGTTACAGAACACTGGGTGACTTTAACGGGAGGCTTCCATCTGTTTCCTTCAGATATCCAGTGTATCCCCTTTCCCAGCCTTCTCTGCTCCTTGGGATGCTCATGACCTGCTATTTAAAAACCTTTTGCAAAATGAAAAGCCCACTGGGCGGTAAATCAACTCAATTCTCTCAGGCGACTTAGTGTCATTCATAATTTTTTTTACCATCCGAGAAAACCAATAGGATGTATTCACCAGATAAGCTTGGTGGCGGTCAAATTTAATTTATACCGGATAGTGAGAGAATTTAAAATTAAAACTATTAATTGCTAAAATGTATTAAAAATTAAACAATTGTAAATTAATATATATTAATCTTAGATAATATTAGCATCCATCAATTTATTTTTCCTTTTAATAATTATAGTATTTTGGACACAGAGACAAAGAACAGTAAGTAGATATAAATTGAAGAGATGTTTTTCGACGTATTTAATACATATTAAGGAAGATATCACTCTGCAATTAACATCGATCAATTTTAGAGGAAAAATTGTCTTGAGCCGGCTACGGGCTCAATAAACTTCAGAGTGATATCTTCCTTAACAATAAATAGAACTCATCAATTTAATTAATATTAACTATTCATATTAACGATCCATATAAACATTAACTAAATTCAAATTTTGGGAAAAAATAATTTCTGCACTAAATATTTATAAAGATTTATATTTGGTTTCAAAATATTTTTATATATATATATACATATAATAATTCATAACACGATATTTTACGGCAAATGACATTTCATCTCATCTTTACAAACAAATCGATTAAAAAAAGATCATCATCGAAAAGAAAGTTAAAAAAACATTCTTCACGCCTATTTTGTTGCAGTGAAATAAGCAAAGTAATTTAGTTTTCAGCACTAACTGTTAAGAAAAACGTATCTCCATGAAGCATCATTCCTTCAGAAATGCTAAGTGATTTTGAATATGTTTTCCTGCATTAAAGGTAGGCATACTGTGAAGGAAAATTGCTTCCAAAGCTGTGAAAGAAATTGGTGTTGCGGGTGATATAACGTACAATTTCCTATGAGAGGTTTCTTAGCTTCGAGGTGTTTGCACGTATCCGAATCCTATTCAGACCATGCTGTAATGTATGTGGAACATCGATCACCTTAGGAGATGCACGTAGAGCATTCCGCATCCCCCATGAGTGTGCGCTATCCTAAGTGAGTATTGCTTCTAAGCATCTCTACGTCATCACGTACGTTTAGTGAGTGGATCAGTTCTATTATAGCCAAAGACGAAATTGGTCCGGAATCACGTTTTCCCTGTGAGAACGAAATTTATTCGTTACAAGCTTAAAAAAAATGATCGTATGAGAAATTTGAAAACGAAGCATTATATCATTACTAAGACAAATTAAATCAGGTACATATTATCATTATATTCCACACACACTATAAATTACAGTACAGAAACTATAATACCGCAAAGACTATTGTAATGAGAGTTTTACTGTTAAAGAGGCCCAGGGGTTCCATCCTTTTAAAATTGAATTTTTCAGCGATGCACTACTTATACTCTTATATGCATATGTATTCTAAAAGGTATGTAAAATTAATAATATATTTGGGTAGAAAAATATTATTTCATGTACTTACGAAACTCGTGTTAGGCACCATTTAATATAATTTAATATTAATTTAGATTGTAGCCTACATTTAGATTGTAGCCTACATTCAGAAGTTTACCTAAATGGGAATAGACAGTTTATCTATTCCCATTTAGGTAAATTTCTGAGAGTTACTTCTGTGATCATGTATTTCTCATACAACATTATTATATAACATCTGTTTTATGATCCATATCTAAAACTGCATTCTATCTATATATAAAATGAAATCACTTTAAGTAATTTTGTTACATATATAAATACATTTCAAATTGCAGAAACCTTTACTATTTGCTACTATAAAACTTACTATTTACCTACCAAGCGCTTATTTACTTAAAATACTATTTCTTTGTAGATAAATAAGCGCTTAAAAACCTTTATCCACAAAATTTCCTCAACATTGCATGGGATCAGAAAGTATTTCATGGCAGGGACTCTCTATTAGCGTTAAATTTTGTTTCAAATAGTTCAAATAAGTAAGTTGATACTGATTTTTACCTTATTAGTTTTAAAAATTACAATTCCTTGTTTTTTCATTGTATGGGTTGGGTTGTTTTACTTCTGAGCGGCACTTTTTGCACACCATGGGCTAAATGGCCAGGTCACATGGACCCCGAAGGCTCAGAGAAGGTTGGGAGAGGGGACCCACTGGAACAACTGTTGGGAGACAGATGGTAGCCTCCCGTCAAGGCCATCCAGCGTGTTCTTTAACGTGCACAGGGTATGGCTCTCCCGCACACGGGGCCACGGCTTAACGTCCCATCCGACGGACGGAGGCCTTTCCAAGCCCATCGGGTCCCCTACTGACCGTGGGCAGGGCGGGGAATTTTTCGGAGATAAATCTCAACGCTGACCCAGCTGGGACTCGAACCTGGGAACTACAGATTACGAGCCTGGCGCGCTACCGACTGAGCCACCCCCGCCCCATTTTCATTGTATGATAAGAAGATGTAGCAAGAATAAATATATACGTATAATTATATAGGAGCATTGACTAATGTTTCTTAATCCTTTTTTGATCACCGAAGTCCAGTAATGTGCAAAAGTATCTTGAGGAACCTCTTTCTCACTAACACACACACGAAGTGCACTCGAAACATATACTATACCCATGATTCTGTTGCAACTGAGAACTTAATTAACCTTTTCTCCCCCTTCTTCCACAATAAATTTCGAATAATTAAAAAATAAACGTCGCGAATCTAAAGAGTTGCCAACTGTTGTACTCTCACAAGTGAAACGGGACTTGTCGGCATGAAATAGGAGAGGGGATTGGCTGTGTGTGAGTGGGAGGAGCCTGAGCACGTAGTATCCAGAGCTTGTTATGCCCCTTTGCATCTTCACTTTTACTATGTAGAAACCTTTCAAAGGAGATATGTATATATAGCTAATTACGCGAAGTCTCACTATATTTACCTGTTAGTTATAAAGTGAAAATTGCAGAAATCCGGTGGAAAAACATTGCTACAACTTTACCATCGGAATTATGAGCAATTACTTGAGTAGAGTATTTAACAGTAACTCAGCATTGCAGCGATTTTAAACATTTGAACTTTAGCGCTGGTAAAATCTGTTAGATATTTTAGAAAGTTTGTCTCTCTTTGCCTGTCTTTTTTTCGAAAACTCATCCTAAACGGTGAGAGATAGGACTACCAAATTTCGTCTACAGCTTCATCCCATTGTAACTTAGTGCAATGCAAGGGTTTGGACACCATAAAATTAGGCCCTACCCCCAAAAGTTTCCCGCTAAATGTTTATCCATTAATAACTCTCCCCATCGATAACGTACTACTCCATTCATAAGGTAAGCGATGGCATCTCTCCAAAAATATTTCGGACATTTGCGGGGGAATATGGTCCCGACCTACTGCATCTAGAGACCCGATCTATAAACCCTATGGTAGAAATACGCAAGTGGGATAACTACACCAAATTTCAGTCCGAATGGTCAAGTGTCTGACGAATTAGCAGGGGCCGAAAACTTCCGCAACCAGTGACGTCACCCTGGAGGCAAATGAGCGTTGCACTGGTTCGAAATACTCCTAAAGATTTGTTACTCTGAGTCATTTTATTATACGTTAAGGTCCGAACAACGCTGGGTAGTTCTGCTGGTATATGATATTTGAGATAAAACAAATGTGTACACCTTAAATAGAGGCTTTCCTATTTATTCCTACAATACCTGAAATCATAATTTACAACTAATCCAACTACCTCATGGTATATATTTAAATATTAGTGAAAGAAAATAACCATATTCGAATAGTAAAATAACCTTAGGAATAAAAGATTAGCAGAACAAATACGAGATATTATTAGTTAACGTATTACTCTGCCTTCTTTTTCATGAAATGTAACTTTGTAACTTTGTGAACGATAGGTGAGAGTTGATAAAGCTCCTATTCAAACGAAAATTCACGAAAATATTTTAGTCTTGTTCTCTTTCATTTAAGTCCGGATAGATAATTCCACATCAACATTTGGATAACATAATTTTCGAAAAATTATCCTCAAGCAACTACTTATCTCAGGTGTCTGATAAATGTTTCTCATGTATTTACACTGCAGAGATAATCTAATCAGTACGATCATCTCTGCCATTCTTTATCTGAAATTCGAATTCGTGTGATTTTTTCGGCAGCCAAATTCACTAAACCACCAAACCACTGGTACATATTTCAGTTTGCAGGGCAGTGCAAAGATCATTGAAGCTTTTTTTTTTAGAACTGCAATACATTTATCCTAAAGGCAATACTTTCTTTTATTACAGGAGCAGGAGTTGGCTCAGTCAATAGAGCATCAGACTCCTAATCTGTATTTCCCAGATTCTCTTCGCAATAATTCCAGCTTTGTAAAAGCCCTGCTCTAGGTGAGAAAAGGGAAAATGATGGACTTGAAAAGGCTGCCATTCATTGAATGGGGCGTTAAGTCGTGGACGGGAATGCCACAATGGAAATATTCCCTAGAACCTCAACTTTCGTTACCCTCCTTAAAACGGTACAAGAGTGGTTTAGTACATAAGGGAGCTGTGCACCTTGAACAACAATATTGATGGCTTTACCCTCTGTCTACTAACAGTTGTCCAGTAGGTCCCTTTCCCCCAACCTTCTCTGAACCCTTTTTTTTGTTGTGACCTGGTTATTTAACTCATTGTGTACAAAGTGCCGAACAAAGTCCAACCCAACTTTATGACTATAATTTAGGGAACAAAATATACAATATTTACGAAAGTGGAAAAAAAAAGATTATTTTATGTCCGATAAAAGCCTAAGCCACATTAGAACTCTTTCTCAGATCCACAATTTTCATGACCCTCTTTTGAAAAAAAAAAAACAATTGCGGATGCGTGCATTCATTGTCTGCCGTAATAAAAGCTTCGACTGAACTGCTGTCGGAATTTAGTCAAAAGGAGGCATCAACTATTTCTCTGCTTCCTCGGCATTTCCAAGTTTCTTGTAAGGAAACATGATATATACCCTTTGACGTAAGTACTTCACCAAATTATTTCCACGTTTCTCGAAAACTTAGAATCATTAGGATTTCAACTGCAAGTTGGTTATAGTACGAAATTTATCATTTTCCACCGTAATCTTAAACTTAATAAGTCTCTGGCTCTCCACTGAAGGGCAAAGTTAATTTATGCTTTCCAATATCGGAAGAGGCAAGCTTTTCTGTGTCGGTGGGAGCTTTGTTAATGAATCTGGTTCGGGGTAGATAATGAACGTCTCAGGTTGCGAAACGTGATGCTCATGAATTATCAATCAGCTTAGCACACCTAAACAATGCCTTAATTAAATTCACAAGGGAAGAAGAACTCCGTAGATGGGTCCAGCAGCAGTAGCAGTCGGTTGTAAACGAGGCACTTGACAGGGTTGCCCCACTTTCGGCGGTGGGATGCTATTATTTTATTCAAAATGAAATCAGGATCGCTGAACAAGGAGTACAAACAAATGTTATTTTCCCTTGAAAACAAGCAGCGTGTCCCGTGGCCCATTAAAAAAGTGGTAATGCAATATAAAGTTTCTATTCGTTTTTTGATGAGCTTGATTGTATTCACCTACATCTATTATGCTCCCTTGAAAGATATGTACTTTATCCTTATAAGATGAAAGATGAAAGTTTTTTTTCCAAGTAAAAGATCAGCTTCAGTACAAAATTTTGTAGGGAATTTGTGGTAATAAAGCTCTCAGTCTCTCGTTTGTCTTTTCTGCTTGATGTTTTCAATATGGCCAGTTCGCATTCTAAAGATATAAAAACTTTGCAATAATTAAAATCAGTTAATTGCTAATAAAGGCATTTTCTATGAGAATATTTATGCCTAAAATGCCTTTTTCATTTGTATATTAAAAGTATGAATTTATTTTGTATGGAAATCCTATAATAAACAACTTATTGCTTCCTTTTTTAAGGAAAAATTGCATTAGCAAATTATAAAAGTGATAAACGAAAGCTTAACAATATTTTTGGATGCAGATATTCTTTCCATTATCTTGCATGTATTCCTGTTTAATGTCTTTATATTTTTTTTTATCATTTCAGAGCATGAGAAAGACTTACCTTTACAAATTAAACATAAGAAATTAAATTCTCCTTATATATGGCGTTTCAGTTAATGACAATTTAATGAAAGATTATGTTAGTTAATGAAGATTATAATCTCTTGCCCTATTTTTTAAAAAAACATTTAATTATTTTATTCTAGATTCCATGTACCTGTTAATAAAGTGAATCAGCTTTGGTAGATATTTCTTTTTCAAATTGTTAATAAAATTGAACGAATAATATTTGGGGTTTGAAAAATGCTTTTAATTGTTTAAAAGAGTAATATTTATTTGTCAATAATAGTATTTTTTTGTTAAGAGTAGTATTTTTTGTCTTGTAGTCAAATACAAGTTAGTTGATCCCACAACTTTTCCTTGTCTCTAAGTTTGAAGCGGAAAAAAATAAAGTTTTCCATTTAGCACGTAATATACATTTTATTTTTTTGGGCGGGATGTGTAGTTTTTCTTGCACTACTACTTACTACGTTCTTGAAGGTTTGTGATTCGTTTCCACTTACTCAAACGAAAAAGTCATTTCTTAACGTTTTCTCTAAAAAACACTGCACCTTATAATTTAAATTTTTGTGGATTAAACTTCTCGAATAGTATGCAAAAACGAAAATGAATAAATGAATAAATGATCATTTAATACCTGAAAACTGGAAAAAAGGATAAGAAAATAATTTTAATTGAATTGGATCTTAATTAAATAGGATTATTTATAGCACAATATGGATAATTAGATGGTCCTAATTAGTCTGAAACTAAATATTTGTTGTTTTTTTTGATAATTGCGATGGCTTTTAATAATCATAAAGGAGAAAAAAGGAACAAAAACTTATGGATAAACAAGCAAACTATTGCAAAAAAACATGTTATTTTAAAGTGTGAAATATTATTACTTCAGAAACAATAACAGAGAGAAATTTAAGCCTAATTTTTGCTTTTTCAATTTTTTTTGCGAGATTTTATTTTATCTTTCAATTGTTCGTTAATTGATCTCCTTTGAAATTTCTGAAATATGTAATAACTTTCTAATATGTTAATTGGGAAGCGTTTCTCAGAAACAGTTAGGTTTTATTTCTATCTTCCTATGCAGTTTTGTAACATGAGATAAAAATACAAATGAAATGTAGGAGAAAACGAAGATAACAATTCATCTCTTAAAAGTTAAGAATACAAGTAACGATTAATTTAATTTCTCGACATTACTTTTGCGTCATGTAGAATTTTGAATGATTTTTCTTGTATTATAAGTTCAACCAGAATTTTGTGCTGCACTTTATCCTGGTTACAAATATTCGTAGCTTTAATGCAAAATCTTACTTGTTTAATAATCAAACAACAACGGAAATTTCAACGAGGGAAACCTTTACCTCATTTGGATTGAATACATTTCTGTATCTTGTATTTTGCAGAATCTGTGATGTTTGTGCTTACATATTATATTTTTCAACAAAGCTCTCTAAGCCGTCTTTTGAGTTGCAATTACATGTAGAGGTTTTTACCTCATATTTTTACAACATAAGCTTCTTTTTTTCAAGTTTTCATGTCATTGATACTGTTACATGTTCTAACTTACATAATTCTTAAAATACTGATTGAATATTTTTTCCAATTGTCGTCATAAATGTAAGATGTACATAATTAATTTATCTTCAGTGACGTTTTACCATCAAAAGTGTTAGAAGATATGGAGAATCGAATTTATTTTTTCACTGGCAAAACGCGAAAATTCTTTAATATGTTGTCTACGTTGCGTAACAGGATCGCAGTATATAAATAATGCAAAGAAAAACAAAAAACACGGTATACTAATATGAATACATAAGATTATATATAATCTAAGAATTGAAAATGAATTGAAACTTTTGTACTCCCCTATTTCCATTATTCGTTAACGTGTTTAGGTGACCTATTTCTGTCAGCCATAAATAATAAGTATATATATATATTGATATTGCCCTAGTTTAAAATCCACGAGAGAAAGACAGCGTTCTTTAATCACGTTCATGGCTGTGACACATACGTCGTTATTCCATTGCTTGTGAATCTGGATTGATATGTTTCGATGCCTTTCATGAGAAAATTTCTTAGGATAGTTCAAGCATTTTTGGTTCTGGTGCAATGGCTCCATAAATGTCGCATATAAATCCTATGTTTTGCTATGTCCATTAATAACAGCAATTTTTATTTTCTCTTATTCATGCAGTTATTCCAGCTCCCTCAAGAAAGGTACATAGCTTGTTTATAACAAAGGTTTGTTTTTCAGATTTCTAAAACCATTTATGAGAAATTATATTGTTACAACTGTAAACTTCTTAACAATGGCAATACCATACATGTAATACTAAAAGAAAAAAAAAATAAAGATTTTATTTTATTTAAAAATGAACTTACCCGAAATTCGTATAACATGGACATATCCAAAATTCGTGTAGAAAAAAAAATCACCATTTGAAACGGTAAACTCATCCAATTTAAATATTTAATTTTGACATGCAAGTCTTTTCATTGTAAAGATTTGACTCACTGTGAACACTTTTCTTCATTATGATAACAGAACTAAAAATTGCGTCATATATTAAATTAAAAATACAGCGAATATTTGAAACAATACTTTGAATATATGACTCCATAGTAAGTTTCGTATTTTTAATTGCAACAAAATATATCTTACACCAAGTTTATATGCTTACAACTCTAAACTCATCTTAATCCTAAAAAAAGACAAATAAAAATAATATTTATTTGAAAATCGAACATAAAAAAATGTTGTCTCTGCTGTTGTCATCACTGTGCTAAAGTCAAATTCTCTCTCATTTTCATTCTTCACAGAATGAAAATGTAGAGAGCTACATGATGTCTAGTTCAGTTAGCTATGAAAAGGAGATTCACTAATTGCCAAAAAATTGCAGCTTTGAATCTGAATAGTTTAAATGTTCATAAGTGTTACTTTATATATTGATTTCTGACATTGGTATTTCATTATGCCTAACTTGACTCAATAAAATTATACAGAGTCTAATTCTGTCTCTATTTTTCTATAATAATATACGCTCTTCTTACTACAATACTACTGTACACTTCTACGTTAGAGTCTATATTCTGTGACTGTCCAATAAATAACAATTTTTGTTATTATTATAAATATAACTATTTTCTTTGTTACTTTTGGCGCATTATTATAGCCTTGGTTGCTAATGAGCCATAAAACTCAAACAACCAATCAACAATCTTTATTTTTGTATCATACCGGACAAAAACTGTTCATATTGTCATTAAATTCGCATTTGAATCGTTTTTTTTTTTGAATATAAATAAACCAAACTAAGATAATATTTCTTATATCCCTAGAAGAATTATATCCCTAGAAGAATTCTAGAAGATTTCTGCAGATTAAATATGGCAAGACCTTAAGTCTTGATGTTTACGGTGATAGCTACATTATTACCCTAATTCAGCTGTGATCTCTATCAAATCCTAATCGGGAAGGTAAATAAAAATGCGATACCATATACTTTTAACATACGCCTATAGTTGGATGGAATCGCTATCTTTCTGTTCATAGTTGCTAACAAGTTTCACTATTTCTGGAATTCAAATTCCGTATAAGTGATTTTTTGTTACTTTTAATTTATTTCAATATAAGTTTCGGTAATATAATTATGGACTGCCTCACCTCGTGTCATGATTTTTGTGTGTGATAACTTAGTTTACCATTCGTTATATACCATTTCATTGATAGAGTAGGACAACGTTCCTTAAAATATTTTCAATCTACGTAACTCTTGTTATCACAGTGAAGTTTAATGTACCCCTGTTTAGTGATAAACTTAATCAAATATTATATTTTCATCTCAGAATATTTTCTTTGAATTGAATCATTTATTGTCATCATTTTGCATATATATATAATTAAATATTTTACCAACAGTAAAACAAGAATTAATACAACGATGTAGATCAGAACCTCTAGGAACTGTACCAGCAGCAGGTTATAAGTTCCTGAATTCGCTAAACAATTCAAGTTGATTGTCAACTTTGAAAAGCATGATAGCGATTGAATCCAATTATTATTAGAGTACACTGAAAGATGTCATCTAAAGCCACCAAATGCCACCGGCACATCCACCTCGTCCACCGACAATCATATTAGGCTGTTTGTTAAAACTTTCTTTTTAGTTTTCCAATAGTACTATTTCTTTTTTGTTGAAATTCAGAACACAGGTACAGCATTTTGCAAATACTTCATCTGACAGAAAAAGCTAAGTAGCCATTGTGAATAATTTTGTGTGACAGATATCTAGCGTCTTCTTAGATTAGATTGTTTACAAAATTCAACAACAGCAAATAAAATTATTATTTATCATATAACAATAATATAAATATTATTTAAATAATACTATTTATATATTATTTTATGTAATTATATGATACAATTATATAATATATATATATAATAAATATCATTTATCATTTTGTTGAAGTACTTATCGATTCGTTATTGTTTTGTGTAGCCGATATACCTGTTTTTCGACACTACATTTTGAAATATATATTGGCAATTAGATATATTCTCCATTAGCTTCTCATTTTTGAAAGACATCGTAAATTCGTCGGTGCCAATCACGGATACCAAAATTAGTTGTGATAACATCAGAAGAAGTTGTTTTGGCATCGGGATCTTAAATACTGATGGCAAGCTCTGTCCAGGTCAGCAACCAGTTATCCATAAATCATAGTACTTGGGAGACAGCTACCAGCTTTGACATGTGACATCCTGACACCCGACACACTGGAATGTTGTAATCAAGAACTTCCGCCGTTTGACCACGTGGTCTCACATGTAACTGACGGATAAAATAGCGTGATTAATTTAAATATAAATGTTGGCATGGCAACATGGAGTCTTTGTTATCTCCATGAGGGGATAGCTCAGGAAGATTTATGGCTTCAATGAGGTGACAGAAGGTGGTTACGTAGTAAAATCGAACGCTTAAGTGTTCATAGGCTAATAAGAGTTAGATTTTGTAATTAGTTTTTTCTTTGAAAAAATGCTCACAGGTTTATGTCTCTAGTAAAATGAAAAATGAGTCAATGCAAACTGTGAACATAGCGATAGCTATTCGTATGGAGGTGGAAACATACCACACTCACTAAGTCCGCTAAGACAAATGCCCTTTATGAGTAATGAGATGTTCAGAGAGGTAACAAGTTGGAAAATGAAAGCAATTAGATCCGATGCTTAATTAGCTTGTCAATGGAAATGAAGGAAAGGGAACAAAAACAAGTTATGCGAAACTAGAATAAAAAACCGGTGAATGAAATGGTAAAATTAGTCTGTACGTTGGAGCAGCCTTATGATAAATTGTGAAACTCCGATATTTACGTTTCCAAAGGAAATTTGAATTTGTAAAGTTAACTCAATGGAAAATGAAGGAACCGTAAAACACAGAACTGAAGAGTATTCTGACCTCAGTTCATGTAAAAGACTTTCAAAATCTGTATCAGAAACATCATGATTGAGCATATCTAACTGCATATTCCTCAACGACTATTTTCTGTCCATAGAAAGTTGCGAAAATTGTTATATTATTGGTTAATATTCAATTACTTAATTTATAAGTAGATTCTAGCAGGAACAAATTCTTCGCTGAGCCTAGTTTGTGAGTGGGCTGGAGATATATACATGTAGATCTCTAAAAACGCTTACACACTTTGGACATCAACAGAACTTATACGTATATGTATGTATTGAGGAATGAAATATTGAAGATGAAGATGATGCTTTACCACAATGTTGAAACACAGGGAGAGAGTGACTCAGGCTATTGATTTACACCGAAGATGAATAGGACTGAGACGAAATGTGAAGTATCCATCAGATCTCCTGACCTAATACTACTAGGATTTTACATAACGGAGCACTGTGAATGCTAGAAAGCTATCAACCGTGGAGAAGCTAGGGCATGATCTCTCCTGTACTGGTATTCCACCAGCAACATTCCTCTGTTGTAAATCATTGTCTACAGCAATGCATTGGGACTATAGTGTGTATTTTGAACATTTAAAACATTTTAAAGGTTTCATAAATAAATAGAGCTAATTAAATGCCACAAAATGGTGTCTGTATGATTTACAGACTTAGAGACAAGTGAATTAAATGTTCATACAAATTTTTCGATTCACTCTGTACGTTCAGCATCCAAATTAAATCATCTGAACTTCCCTGTGTGTTCTTGGGCATCGTCAGGAGAATATACGATGAAAGAGAACATGAGCAGAACTTGATTTATGAGCTTGCTCACGATTTCCATTTTTCTAAGGTTCTTGTTTTCAGCCCAAAACTGAAACTTTTAATGGTTTAGGCAGAATATTCAGGGTTCCGAGTTCATATTTACTCTGGACCTTCAATGTGTAAATTATACCATTTCATTTATAGTGTAGGAAAACGTTCCTTAAATTTTTTTCAATCTACGTAACTCTTGTTATCACAGTGAAGTTTAATGTACCCCTGTTTAATGAGGGATTTAATTAAATATTATATTTGCATCTGAGAATATTTTCCTTGAATTGAATCATTTATTGTTATCATTTTACAGATATATATATATATAGTTAAATATTTTACCAACAGTAAAATAAGAATTAATACAATTTAGAGTTTTGAGGTCAATAACAGTTTTTTGAATGTTCATATATATATATTTTACACAATGACTTTTGACAATAAATGAAACTCCAGGATAGTTAAAACTCGCTTGTGGAGGTAATCATATACTTAATGGATATGGACCCCTATTCAAATTCCCTGGTGTAAGACTAATCATCATGATAAAGCTTTTTCCTTCCAGTAAAAAATTCAAATTCTCCGATGTTAGAAGTGTAATCTGTTCTCAAATGTATATGTAATATATATATATTTGATATAACTCTATAACGTTTTTATTGTTTTTCAATCAAGTTTATTCTAAACGTTAGCTGTAAATAGTAATATGCATAAAAGTTCTTGACAGACATTAGCTTATCAGCATGTTACAAAGAGAACATTCGCATTTGGTTCAGAACACAAATTAATGGAAACAAAAAAAAATCTTAATATTAATCATTTGATTAGACATTTGTCACATAACTGATTAAAATATAAGGAATTTGAAATTATTCCATATTGTATTGATATTATTATAAATTAACAGATTTCGTTAGAACATTTCTTTATTTCTCGTAAATCTGATTCTTTCAAAACAGTTTATGAATCGTTTTAAATAAATTCTTCGCAACTCTTGCATATAAATTTAACTGTAGACTCGTAAAAGTTAAAGTAACATAATGCATAAATTGTATCTTAAAATTTCTTTTTAAATTCGATGTAGGTAATCTAAAAAATCAATTAAATTTAAATATTTTAATCTAATTAATTTTGATCTGAAAGTTTTTAGTTCACTGTGATATAATTCATATTCAAATATTGATGTATAAACTAACACTTATCATATACTGTAAAAATCTGACACCATATTTAAATTTGGAAATTTTAATTAGAAAGAGACATAGGTTACAACCAGCTCATATGCCTTTTAATTTCATAGTCTGAGGTGATGTTTTTCCTTAATCTTCTAAATTCTACGATGTTTGCAGTCAACGAATTCTTGACCAAATTCGTTGAATTCATCATTCAACGAATTGTTTGAACTTTTGACCCTATGTATCTTTATGGATCAATTCATTCTCAAGAGGGGGCGGGGGTGGCTCAGTCGGTAGCGCGCCAGACTCGTAATCTGTAGTTCCCAGGTTCGAGTCCCAGCTGGGTCAGCGTTGAGATTTATCTCCGCAAAATTCCCCGCCTTGCCCACGGTCAGCAGAGGACACCGATGGGCTTGGAAAGGCCGCCGTCCGTCGGATGGGACGTTAAGCCGTGGTCCCGTGTACGGGAGAGCCATACCCTGTGCACGTTAAAGAACACGCTGGATGGCCTTGACGGGAGGCTACCATCTGTCTCCCAACAGCTGTTCCAGTGGGTCCCCTCCCCCAACCTTCTCTGAGCCTTCGGGGTCCTTGTGACCTGGCCATTTAGCCCACGGTGTGAAAAAAGTGCCGCTCAGAGGTAAAACAACCCAACCTAACCCATTCTCAAGAGGGGACAGGATGGTTCAGTCAGTAGCGTGCCGGGCTCATAATCTGCAGTTCCCAAGTTCGAGTCCTACCTACGCCAGTGTTGAGCGGCGTATGGGGGTGAGTCATACACTGCGCACTTTAAAAACCCACTGGATAGCCTTTACGGGATGCCACCATCTGTCTCCTAATAACTATTCACTGGGTCCCCTGCGCCCAGTCTTCTCTGAGTCCTCGGGATCCTTGTGACCTGCCCGTTAAACCACAGTGTGAAAAAAAGTGCCTCTCAGAGTTAAAACAATCTAACCTTTCTAAAGAGCTGGAAAACGATACATATAAATTTTATTTTTATATCGCTTAACATTAATTTATTAGCTAATATGTAATAAAATTTAAAAAACAAATTTACAAAATAGGATTTTGAATTCCACCAGGAGACAGACAAATGATTCGACTTCGACAAGCAAAAACACCAAAATATCATCGATAGTCATTTAAAAAAAGACGTAAATCGTGAGTCTAAACACGTTCTCAAGAGCGAATACTGGTTATGTGAGTGAACAGGCAAGGAACACATCAGAAGTGCCACATCATCAGAATGCAGGAAGGAATCGATTAGGTGTCTTACAGAGATGGAGGGCCACTGGACGCTTAGAACGGGCGAAAAGTCGGATTGAGTTAGTAAGACTGCTGATTTTAAGACAGTTTATGCTACAGCTTGTGGAGGCAATCTCAACAGACCGGAACTGTGCTGCACAGATCGGAGCAAAGGCGACTCCGGTTTGTTAACCCACAGGTGACCTTGAGATGTCAAACTACTGTCTCAACGCAGCAAAAAAGTACACAGTAATGTTTGCATTAGAACTTTGCTGCAGCCACTTGGCAGAAGGATTCTGTACCTTAAGAGTGAGAATGATGTGCATATCAGATGACCTTAGGTCTTCTATGCTTCTTATGTCACTTCACACACATGAGCACTTGAACTGGTACCAAGAACATGTCTTTTGAATCCAAACTGTAGCGCAGTCCTCTTCACTTCAGACTTTGCTAGAAATCTATAAGAAGGCTGACACTCTGTACTTTCGAAAGAATATCATTAAGAGGTAAATTATAGTGTTTATGGTGTGAATGGTTTTAGGTAGAATCCTCAGTGTTCCGAACGGGTTTAATCCTGTGATTTTCAATGCGAAATTTAAACCTGCTGATTGGTAGTGTAGGACGAATCTTTAGGATGAAGCATTTTCGCAATGGGTACAAATTCTCTGACGACAAAAGATAATCTGCTTTCCATTCCTATAAATATTTTTTCACGCTTTTAACCGAGTGAAGATTTTTCTAACAGTAATTTATATTAAACTCTTTATAAGACTTAGTTGGCCTGTAAATGGTAGCTAGGCGTAAATTGGAAGGACAGCTGTGTACCAATCCCTAGTGATGATGCACAGAACCGGCCAGGTCTAGCACCTAATGTCCGACCCTGCCTTCTCGTGGTGCAGGCCGTTAGTACCTTTCAAAAGAGATATTCTCTTTTGGAAGGGAACGGAAGGGGAGGGCTGCCAGTTCAGTATGGCCTGCTGATCTGGTCATCTATGGCCACTTTTTTCTTTTTTTTTCAACCCTGCTGAGGAGTGGTCAACTTCACAGGGTCCTGGTGCTGACCATTTATACCTACTAGACTGGACTTGTTTATGGATTTGAGCTTGATTATTGATCCTGGACTTGCTACACTGGTGGGCCTCTGTTGAGGGAGAGTCTGCCGCTGTGTTTTCTGTTTGCTTCTGGGTTGCCAGCTCTAAGTGAACAGAGGCATGGGATACCTTATATCATCTGGTGGATAATCCTAATCAGAGGCCATCGCAGGTACCTGAACCTTACTTAGCTAGTTGGGCATCGTCAAGCCTAAACTGGAGTAATGCGTCTCAGGCAGGCCATGTGGCTCTTGAAAAAGTCCACTTGAAAAGGTGGTGCCTGAAGTTCCTACCGGCATCGGTGACTTCAGCCTTTAGCGGAGGAGGAACGGGTCTTTGCCCCATGCCTGCGATCAGGGGGCTGATTGATATTGTTGGCCCTACCAATCTCAATAAACCTAATTTCTTTAAAATCCTACTAATCATTTTCTCTCTGCAGGAACGTGGAACGTGAGGACATTACATAGAGATTATTCTCTTGATGTCCTCATGCAGGAATTCCAGCGCTATAACCTAGATATTCTAGGCTTGCAAGAGACCAGATGGACAGGTAAAGGTGAGATACTTAAAAATAACGTTAAATTTCTCTTTACAGGGAGGGAGGATGTAAAGCATCACCAAGGCGTGGGTCTGCTGCTCAGCAGACATGCTAGTGATGCTCTTCTAGGATATCAGTGCATTAATGAAAGGTTTCTTACAGCAAAATTTCAGACAAGCATTAAAGACTTGAATGTTATCTGCTGTTATGCCCCCACTGAGGATTCTGATGAGGATGAGAATGATAGGTTTTACGGACAACTACAGGATATTTTGAATTCAGTCAAGAAAGGAGATATTACCCTTGTTCTAGGTGACTTCAATGCCAAAGTTGGTACTGACTCTGATCTTTGGGGAGGGGTGATAGGCCCTTTTGGTATTTTGGTAGCTGCAATGGTAATGGGCAACGTCTCCTACAGGTAAGTAAACTCAATGGTTTCAGAATAACTAACACATATTACAAACACCGCGACATACATAAATACACGTGGGTTTCACCTGATGGGCTGCATAGGAATATGATTGATTATATATTAATTAACAGCAAATGGGCTAGTTCTGTTAGAAATACCAGGGCATATAGGGGAGCTGAAATTGGATCTGACCATTACCTTGTTAAAAGTGTCTTGCGGTAAACTTAAAAAGTGTTGTGCTAGGGTTAAAAAATTTACCTTTAATACTGATGCTCTGAAAGACCCAGTTATAGCTAGAGCTTACCATGATAGGTTACTTAGTCATTATGACAATCATGGTATGCTTACTACTGATGTTGAGGAAGAATGGGATCATTTTAAACAGGCATTTTTGGACACTAACAGTACTCTATTAGGAAAAAAGGAGCAGAAGAGTCAGAATTATTTAAGTGATAAGGCAATTGAGCTTATTTCTGAAAGAAGGAACTGCAGGAATGTCCTTAATCAGTACCCTACTAGTCCTAATTGAAAAGATTACAGAGAGCTTAATAAACGTGTAAAGGATCAGTTAGCTACTGATAAAAATCTTTGGCTTGATAGCTTGGCTGACAAAGCTGAGGAAGCAGTTAGGCAGCACAACAGCAGAGAGCTGTACCAGATAGTTAATGTTTTATGTGGTAGAAAACGGACAGGCATACAGGGATTGAAGGATAAACAAGGTAAGGTTATAGAAGGTGAGGATTCTCTCATGGCTAGGTGGGCTGAGCATTTCAGTGATGTTCTAAACAATGTGGTTAGTTCTACTCCCATTGTTTGTAATGATGATAGATGCATTGGCAGCTTTAATGTTGGCCCTATAACACAATCTGAAGTTAGTTTGGCTATCTCTAAACTGAAACATCATAAATCCCCAGGGGTGGATGAAATTACTACAGAAATGCTCAGAGCTGGGAATGTTTTGGTTACCACTTGGATGACTGAAATTTTGAATAACTTTTATGATAAAGGCATGGTTCCTAAAGATTTTACCAGAGCTATTATTATCCCTATTTTCAAAAAAGGTGATCGCAGTTCTTGTGATAACTATAGGGGTATCAGCCTACTCTCTGTTCCAGGTAAAGTTCTTTCCATGATTGTGCTTAATAGAATTAAGAATCTGGTTGACAGTCAATTGCGTGATGAGCAATGTGGTAGGGGAATGTGTGGATCAGAAGTGGTAGGGGATGTGTGGATCAGATATTTTCACTTAGGCAGATTCTTGAGAAATGTTTAGAGTTTCAGAAACCTTTTGTTGCTAGCTTTGTTGATTTCAAAAAGGCTTTTGACTCTGTTGATTGTCATAATTTGTGGTTGATTGTGATATCATATGTTATACCAGACAAGTTAGTTAACATAATGAAAGCTCTCTATAATAACACTGAGTCATGTGTGAGAGTTGGTAAGTCTTGTAGCAATTGGTTTAGCATTACTTCTGGTGTTCGACAAGGGTGCATTTTGTCTCCTTTTCTCTTTAGTTTGGTTGTTGATTATTTTATGCGAAATTCACTTCGAGGGAAAGATTTTGGCCTTAAATGGGCTGGAGATAGGAAAATTTCTGATTTAGATTATGCTGATGATTTAGCCCTTTTGGCAAATGATGTTGATGAGATGAACTCTTTCATTCGAGCTGTTGATGAGTCTGGTAGTAGAGTAGGTTTGGTTATAAACAGAGAGAAAACTAAAGTGATGAAAATTGGTCAGGCAGGTTGTGATTCAGTTAATCTGAATGGTTGCAGTCTTGAGCAGGTATCACAGTTTAATTATCTTGGGAGCTATGTAACTGATACTGGTGATGTGCGGCATGAGATTAACAGACGAATAGGTATTGCTGCCGGGACTTTTAAGAATCTATGGAGATCGTGGAGAAATAGGCGTATACACCTAAAGACTAAAATTAGACTGTATAATAGTTTGGTTCTTTCTAGGGTTAGTTATGGTAGTGAAACCTGGACGCTGTGTAAACAAGATAACAGGAAACTAGATGCTTTTGATTCTAGATGCTTACGCAGTATCTTGGGTATTAGTTGGTTTAACTTTGTAACTAATGATGAGGTTAGGCAAAGGAGTCTGCAACCTCTTTTAAGTAGCATATTGTGCAGAGAGAGACTCCGCTGGTTTGGCCATGTTGCCCGTATGGATAATTATAGATTGGCGAATAGGGTTATGAACAGTGTGCCTAGAGGCCTCAGAAGGAGGGGGAGGCCTAGGATGCGGTGGGCAGACAATGTCAAACAGGACCTTGTTAGAATTGGTGTGCAGTGGCCGGATGCAGCAGATGTAGCTCAGGACAGATATGCTTAGAGAATTAAACTGCGTGGTCTGGTTGGACCTCCGTAGACCATGGCTGCTTGAGGATGATAATGATGCTGATGATGAAGACTTAGTTTATTAGCACGATTGAGCTCAATTTTATAATTTGAGCGCAGAGTGTAGTTAAAAATGTAAGAGCGAAAACTAAGTTTATGAAATTTATTTCTTAATTTAATAATTCATTCAGACATTTTGAATATTAGGATTCATCATGCTTTGAAATTTATCGAATTAAAATGATAAAAAATATAAAGAATCTAAATTTTTTTTGTTCTTAGGAATTATAAATTAATGCATTTTTAAGTTAGTATGTTAAACGTGTTCAAAGCAATGTTTCGATCCATTCGATAAGTTATCTTTATATAATATAAACAGTTGACTGGTACACGTTAAAGCAACCCAATGCACGTTCTTTAATTCAACCTATATTTACGTTCTGTAAAAAAGTTATTGTCTGCTCAGCAGCAACGGAGTGAGTCCTTGAAACTCTTTGCCAGCTTTTATTTAAATGTTGACACTTTCCTCTTCCAGCATGATTACGCCTACCCTCACCAATCCCGACTGAATAGATATGATATAATGAAGAACACATTGAAGAGTATGGATTGACCACTGCTTTTTACGATCGGAATAGCACAAAGGGTCCATGGAATGCTCCAGGTAATTAGCTGACTTGCGTCACGGCATTTTATTTCCCAAACTAACCAAGGACCAATAATTCTGTAAGAGCAGTGGTTCGTATCATCTACATAAATAATTAAGATATAGTTAATGGTAACTAAACCCCGTTTTACATATTCTTGAATCCCTTTTCGGTTCATCATTTCTGGACACTTTTCACCCTGTAGATGAATCTCAGAAATAAACAGTATTTTACTATAAATCTTTGTATTTCCATTGCCATCCAATCACTCCTCGAGCCAATTTACATCGGTATCACCCAGTTTTACCATTTTAATTATTTGCATTTTTCCGTCCTCGTTCCTTAACTTTGGAAATCGGTGAACTCATTTAGGCTCAATGTAGAATTCTCCTGAAAACTCGTTTCCTTTCAACAACGCGAGTTATACAGTGTAATCCACATCTTTGTTTAAAACTGGTATTTTGGAAAATCTACTTAATCCGATTATGACCATCTTAATAACATATCCAACTGCTAAACAAAGATATATAGTCTGTAAACTACAATAAAACATGAATATTTCTGTTACTCTTCTGATTAATATATATAATATTTATAATATTATATATATTAAGCAGAAGCTTTCCTCCTGTAAACTGTTTATAATATTATATATATGTTAAGCAGAAGCTTCCCTCCTGTAACGTATATTTTATATTAATATTATTATAAAATTACCGGAACACTGAGGATTCTACCTAAATTTATTATATTAAGTAACGCTATCCCGACGTGATAGGCTGTAAATCTTGATAAATCATGGATATTTCTGCTATCCTTATGTAAGGTACATGGCTATCCCGAGATCATAGGCTGAAAATCACGATAAATAAATCTGGAAATAACGAAAATCATGAATATTTCTGTTATTCTTCTGATAAGGTATCGCTATCCCAACATGATAGGCTGTAAATCATGATAAAAGCAGGAATATTTATGTTATCCTTCTATTTAGGTATCGCTGTCCCGACATGATGGGCTGTAAATCAGGATAAAGCATGAATATTTCTTCATTCTTCTGTTTAGGTATTGCTATTTACCTAAACAGGTAAATATGATAGGATAGGATGTAAATCAGGAAAAAGCATGAATATTTCTGTTATCCCTCTGTTTTGATATCGTTATCCGGACATGATTGGCTGTAAATCAGGATAAAGCATGAATATTTCTTCATTCTTCTGTTTAGGTATTGCTATTCCGACATGATGGGATATAAATTAGGATAAAGCATGAATATTTCTGTTATCCTTCTGTTTAGGTATCGCTATATCGACATGACAGAATGTAAATCACGATAAAGCATGATCATTTCTGTTATCCTTCTGTTAAGGTATTGCTATCTCGACTAGTTTTCCGGCGTATTACTACACTGAAACCATTTCGGCAGTAAACTTCTTGAATGCTTTTTAAATAAATTTATTTAATAACAATTCATTGACAGAAGAAAATATTTTACTGCTAATTATCAAGTAGTCTATTTTTATTATTGTATAATGTCTTTTTTTTAAAAGTAAATTTAGATATTTTTGCAAAAAATGCAAGATAGCTGAATATATAAAATAAATAATCTATAGCTTTAGTCACTTATTGAATCTAGGAATAAGATCTGGTCGTTAAGAATAAGGTTGAATATATATATTAAAAATAATTCTTTTGGAATGTGTTATATCATGGAATTATCTTCTACGAATTTCTAGCAGACATTTAAAGGACAATCGAGAAGAAACTACCAGATAGAGTTTTTATTTTACATCGATTTAATGATCCATCATGGCACACTACTTAATCATTAAATGTTTTTCTTCTTTGATTTGTCCTCGTCTTGTCCTAGTTTGATAATTGTTCTGACTTTACTTGTATCATTCTGTTCTTTTCCGGAACGTCTATATTCTTTTGCTTCGCTGTATGAAAATATGAAACTTCATGTCTCTATTTCATCCATAGCATTTTAAGCTCACTAACCAAGTATTTGACTATTGAATTTCTTCTAATTTTGTCAATTGACAAGACAGAATGAAACGAGATAAGTTAGCGACAGCGACATTTTTCTCTACCATTAAAAGCTCTCTGCTGCTATCATTCTGATTCTCCATTTTCTCGAACATTGCAGGCAGAATATACCCAGACGTCCCTTCACAACAGATAATGATCGCCATTCTTTCTTTTTGTATCACAGTCAACGTTCTAAAACGAAGTTCGAGGAGAAACGAAAGTAAAGAGTTCCTCATTTCCAATGGCATAGTGAACTTCATAATTTCCCCTTTCACCTCTGTTTATTGGTCTAAATACATCTGCTAGTTGGTAAAGAATTCCAGATTTAAAAAAAAGATAGCAACTTTTAATGACTCTTAGTCATGGGAGGTCAACTTTGATGTTCCGTCTGCTCAGTGAAAAGAAAAAAAAAGAGCGAAATATTTATTATTATATCGTTATACTATACTAGTTTTCAATTATAATGAACACTATTCAACCGGAATACTCTTGTAATAGAATGGAAACATAACTATCGATAGGAGTGCTATTCTGATGGAATATTATTCCTTATATATATATAACTACATAGTTTTCGGGTGGAAAATATTGTTTATCTGTTGAAAATCAATTATTATAATAGCATGTCAGTGGATCCTGATATGCACTATTTTATGTTTTTATATAATGTTTATTCTTTACTTTTTTATGTTGCATCATAGCAAGGGACTGTTGCGATAAAAAAAATAGGCCAACATAATACATTATTTTTGTCATCCGCAACCGAAAAAAATGACAAAAATATAGAATTTTTAGCATTCCGTAACACTTATCCGAACCTCTTCTTCCCTCCTGTAACGTGACGTAATAGAGTTACTAACCTCCTCAAACTTCGCATTTTATGAATGACCCCCTAGATGTTAAATGTGATCACTTTGAATATAAGCAAAAATAAATCGTATAAATGAACTATTGTTTCGCTAAACTGAATATATTGTTTTCTTCATTAACAATATAAAAGCTTTTTTTATGAAATGTGTATAATAGTAGAATAGCAGAAAAAATATCCTGTAAACATGAGACTCACGAATAGTTAGTTGAAAAAAATTGAGATTCGATTGTTGACTGAGTTTACTGTCGAATTGAGTTCGACTAGAATTCACGTGATAGTTTAGCGGTTTTAAAACCTGGCATGCATTCAGAAGATGTGGCTTCGAATCCCACTTATGGCAAAATTCAATATTTTCAGCTAACTTTTAATGTGTGTATTTTTTGAGAAACCATGTTTCAGGAAAATTATTTTTTTTTCCAACTGTCAATTTTAAAAAAAATACATTTCCACAACATTAAACACCAGCCATGTGCCAAGACACCAATATTAAAACTACTCAATTTCAATATTAAACCAGAGTAGGGTATTATTTGGAAAGAAAAAAAAAACACTTAATTAGTGGGGAAATGATTCAAGTTTTGAGCAAAATATGATCTGAAGAAAACTTAGGTGATCGGAAAGGAACCTGAGAGAGGTATGTGTGGGTAGAGACTGGCGTCGTCGGCAGTGCCGCTCAAGCGAAGTGGTAGGAGAAATCATCGCAGACGACAGTCTGGCCGGGGAAGTGTCATCATGAAGTTCTGGAGAGCACATGTAGCAGGAGCTCAGCGCCCCAGTCCCGTTGAGTGTCGGGACGAAATAATGGCGAAGACACTAGGCAACAAGCCAGCAGTTGACTGGACGCTTGCCACGCAAACATACACCACTGCCGAACAGGCACTGACACGGCCATAAAAGCCGAAGACCTTGCTGGAGCTGCGGCCTAAAATTGTGTACAGAGTGGTGTTCCCTGGATGATTCACTGACTAAGACTTGAGCAGACACGATCCAGCCGAAGGAACACCAACGCGGCTTCTGAGAGAAGGAGCGTGAAGCAGCCAGGTGAAGATGCAAGGGAAGCAAAAAGCTTGGAGTTCATAGAAATAGATAGATGGTTGATGTTTGAAAGATGAGCGTTGATATAGAAACTGATGAGAGTAATTCTAAGAATTTTTTACACGTAAACCACTGTAATTGATTTATTACTTTGCTTCTTTCTTTTCACAGCAACGATTTGTAACAGAGAAATAACGATGCAATAGGTGAAATTTGGTAACCCATAAGTGAGGTTGGAAATCGAATGATTTGTAATGATGGAGAAAGAAATAGACGTTCGGATTCAAAGGGTAAAATAATTGCAGCGTATTTTTATCTGCTGGAAATGTTAAAACTTGTGTTCTTGCAATTAAGATGCATATCACATATTACTTGTGTGCCTCTCCTGAGAAGTCATACGAGTCATTTGATATTCCTTTGTAAATATTTCGCTTTAATGCTACTTATTTAACCTTGAGAGGAAATAAATCTGATGGCTTCAAGTTGGGAGATTTTTATGGCCACTCTACTGAACTTTTATTCACTCCTAGATAAATCCTAAATTTAACTAGTCGCAAGTTACTAATATGCGAATCTGTTTCCAACGCATTTAAATCGGAAAGAATCTATTGACACACGGATTTTATGATTCCCCATTGACGGTTCTTTTGAAGAAATATAGGCCTAAAACTCGAGAGCATACTTTCGGTGATTTTTATTTAATTTGTTTCATTTTAGACATGTTTTTTTAACCACCAGATGTGTGTTGTTCATTACTTAATATAGAGAGTTACAATTATTAAGCATACTAGTGAGATGTGCCACCTGTAAAAATTAAAAAAATTAAAAAATTTTAAAACCTGTAAAACAGTTGACGATGATTCTCTCGTGTATCTTAGACGGGCAAAGACGATCACATGACCAACGCCACTTGCGACGACCGATGTGCCATTTTCAAGTGGCCCGCTGATTATTTGGGCTTGATAACGTAAAATTGTCCTCTCAGTAATATTAGTATTAAATTGACAAAAAACATAAAAAATATCAACCCTCTGATTAATAATTTTAGATAAATTTTCTTTTTATTTATGTATACATAAGAGATTTTGATATATTCTTTCCGTTTATCAATATTTTTGGAGATATAAATAATCATAAAGCTACGCATATAGATATAAATATTTTTATAATAAAAAATCGACAATTAAAAAAATATCAAGACTTTAGATTTGTACATATTTTACCCCCTTCTAATCTCTTTAATTAGAACAGTGGAATTTGTAAGCCACTTAGAACAGTGGCTTCCAAATTTCACTGTTCTAATGCTTCTCGCATTAACAAAAAGTTCTTGGCAAAACGTGATGAAACTCGTAAGTTTTAAAAAAAAATCTAATATTTGTGTCAGAAGAATTTGGAAATCTGATGCACTTTTACCAAATATTTCCTTTGTATTGCACTGGCAAAAATTTCTAACTCTTCATGCAATTTGTATCAAAGCTTACTTAGATACTTTTAAAGTGCGTGATCCATAAAACAATATTTACTGAAATAAACATTGAAGTTAAACATCAGTTGTTATTTAAAGAAAATACTCTGGGCAGTAGTAAATTCCATTGTGTGTGTCATGTCTAACAGCCATCTTTGCTGTGTAAGAAGAAACGTCTATCTTATGTTTTATACATATCAGAGGAATTCGACTAATGTTCAAACTTCGCTTACCTAGCGAAGGTTCGTGCTGGAGTATGTAGGATGGTCACGTTTTCTGTCTTCATCTGCTCAGGTCACTTGGAATTCAGCAAGAACGTCGCAAGCAAGGCCCACTGTCGCGAAACCAAAATATAGAAAGAGCTGTGGTTTACGTAGTTTTCTTATTCGCATACTGAAATAGGGAGAAGAAAAAGTAGGAGTGAGTTTAAAAACATATCCAATGATGAAATATCTGGTAAAATCTTCATTTAAATCATGAATTTAAAAAAAAAAAGCTCTGTAGTTTACATTGAGTAATGAAAGCAAAATTTTCCTTATGTATTCTGATACTTTTATAGCTAAATGTCATAAAACTGTTTGAACCAGTGGTAATAAGCAGAGATTAAACAAATATCGAAGAATTAATAAAACTGAACTTCGTACACTAAGTCATTATTGCAAATTTATTGCGACTTCTGAAAAAAATGACAAATGCTGTTTCACCAAACGTAAGATACATATGTAGATCTATATAGCATTTAATAAGGCGACGCATAAAGAATTTCCAAAATACATTTCAAGACTTAAATAATAGGAAATATTGCATCATTTGCAAAAGGGCTTTACTTGGGTAATTTCCCTCTCTACAGGAAAAAAAAACAACAACTAAACATTGAAACTTTTTGCTTCTTTCTACATCAGAATATTTTATATTCCAATCTTCTCCCTCGGGATGGTTGACATATTGAGGACATCATGATATTGCATGGACCATTTCTATATGCGCATTAACATGTTTTATATGCATATTATCATTCCTTTTCGTACCAAACTTAATGTGGATATTTAATGGTGTTCATGATTACAGTGTACTTTGCTTATATGCATACTGCGGTTGGCAAATAATGACCATCGGGAAGAAACCGCATCAAGATTGGTCTAGATGAAATATTGCTTCGTGGATGTACGTTCATGAGGTTGGTATTGACGTTCTCCATCGTTTGAGATCTAATGTACGATAGCAGAACCTCATCAGGCAATCCAAAAAGGGATTGGATCGAACCAAATGTGATAAACAAGATGTTCCTTTCCTGAATTCTCTTACACTCATCTTATGTTTGGTAATAGTTCGGATGTGTGGTGAACAAGTAGGAGCTTTATATAAGAATCGATAGGTACAAATCAAGGCAGCAACTTTTTTTATTCTTTTTCCGCTTTATATCCATATTTATGTATTAATGTATTTCTCATCGATTTTAAAATATGGACTGTTCAAAGTAGTTTTTGGCGAGGATATTGCCTGTTCTTCGCAAGTTCAATCGATTCCAATGGTCTTTATTTGCTACTGTTGAAAGTACATTCAGATGTTTTAATGTAATCTTCGCCCTTCATGTGTATAAATTTAAGTAGTTATGGGAAAAGAAATTTATGAAATATTCATCAGCAATCTTGACACAAAACTGACATTTTTTGGAATTTTTTAAAACATTAATATGTAAACTGTTTAGGAATAATGAAATTGCAGAAACAATGTTCAAATAAATCATATGTATAAATAAAAGATAGGAATTCGAAGCCTACATGGATCAAAATGTAGCTTAAAATAGCTGTCTGAAATTAATGCACTTGAGGTTAAAAGGTTTATTTAGTTTGAAAGTATTTTGGGGTCTAACAAAATATTTTTTTATTTTTTCCATGGGACAGCGGAATACGTGATTCTCTAAAAACAGTATGAATCTTTTAACGTTTTATGGAGTGGTTCTAAAATCTTCCTCTACGTTAAAAAAATATGGAAATTATACGCAAAAATCCTTGATTTTTTTTTCCACATTTCATGAAATTGATTGACATTTTTTAAAATTAAATATCCCTCAAAAAGTTATTTCTCAAGTTCATGAATTTAGTCTAAAACTGAATTATTTAGTAACATAAAATTTAAGGACTCTTGTATATAAGGACACTTGCCTGAGTGCAGAACACGTAAATATTGGGAGCCAAGTGTATCTTTTAAAACGTCATGAGTCAAGAATCCTCTGAGGTATTTTTAGTTTTATCTTGTTTATGCTTTAATGTTAATTACTCTGGATTAAAGCGCAGCATCTTTTCTGCAACAGCATTCTCTAGAGAGATAGAGCGATAACTCTCGGGATTTAAGCTCTGCATCCTCCAATGGGGGTTTCTTCTATCGTCAGGTCGACAACAGGAAGCCGTTATTTCGCTGCGGATATGAAGACTTTCCCATTCCGCGCCAACTTTGTTTCTGTCTCGCGACATGCCTCTCACGTGACACCCGGAAATGGGGCGCACCTGGCGCCGTGTCGCTCCTGACACGTGTCGCGTGCCATTGGCAGCACGCACGTGGCCCGTGCGTCTTCGCACGCGCAACTAATGAAGTTGCCAGGTTCTGAGAAAGTAAAGTCTCATTCTCTCTCTCATCTTTTCCTTCCTCTCGCTCTCTACAGCTCTGTCGCTCGTCGCTCCAGCTGAAGGAGTTTATAAATATATTCAAAGCTTTCAGAGATAGGTTTACAAGATTAGCTACCCTAATGGGATTGGTGGAACGTAATGGGTCCAGGGAAGTTTTTAAAGAGTTAGTTTCTGCCCGCTTTTTTCTCTATGTTCTTTCATTACGGATTACACTGTGTGAGGTACGACCGGCATAGGTAAGGTGAAAAAATCCCCAAAAAACTCGCATATCGCTAGAGCTTTGTGTAGACAGCTGGTAACTCTAAGAGAATTAAATACCAAAGAAACATAATTTACCTTAACGATCTCTATAAATTATATGTGTTCATTACACATATATTTAAAAATTACTGTGAATAAGTTTTGGTATTTTTTTCGCGAGTTTGCTGTAAGGGAAGATAAAAAATATTTACCGATGAAAAAAAATAGTAAACTTTTTAATTATGCTTTAAATTTAAATGCAAACGCACCCGAGTTTATATGGAAAGGTAAAAAAATACATTAAAAAAAAGAGAGCCCGATTAATTGAAGTAAGCTGAGCGTTACTAAATGTGACAAGTGGCACAGTTTAGTAAATTACCGATAGCTCCTAAGAGTTAGGTATGCGGGCACTCTAAAACCTAAATGACATTGTGAATAATAATTAAGTGCTCTAATTTAGAGAGTATGATGTAGTAAGTAAGTGCTCTAATTTAGAGAGTATTTTCTCGTTTGATTGGAAGCTTCATATTTTTTATTTCGCATTTTTTTTCTAATGGTTCATTTTGAAAAATGACACTGCATCTCCTTAATGAAGCTTATTTGAAGCCACTACCTTCGCTATTCTATTCTGCTGACACTGGATATAGGAAAAAATTGTCTCGTGAAGTGTGGAATCCAAACCCATAATCTCCTGATAACGTGTCAGGTGCTGTGAGCGTTGATCTACTGGCCACTGATCAAAATGTCTCCTTTTCTTGTTAAGTCTCATAGACTAATTTCAAGATATTATGATAGCAGATAAAGTCTCCATTCATCGAAGTTGTTGTAGGAGAAGCAGAAGAACAACACAAATTCATGCACAACCCCAGAAACGATCTAACTGGTATTTTTTGAGCATATTTTCCATGCATAATAAAACGAATAGGAGTTAAAATATGCTTTCTATCAATCGTCTGAACGACTCACTTCCAATTTCAACCATCTGAAATATCTTAATTATCAAATATCAATTAGCATATAACTTATGTCAAAGAACAACCCACGAGTTGCAGTTTATCACAAACTTCCATCAGTGGTCATCAAGGTAGATTCGTCACATTCATCTTCTCAAAATAGCACTGGATAATATGGAATCACGAAAAATCCAAGATCTACTGAAGGGGTCTCAAACTCAAATCATATAGGAACCAAATCAGTTACTTCTCAATACATGGCGAGTCTCATTTTAAGTAATTGCGGCATTTTAAGAAATCTATGGCAGGCTGCATTTTATTTTAGGCATTAAAAGGAAACCATAAATACTTATGTTGTTGTTTTATTATTTAATGTTACATGCCTTTGATCCCAAAATATAAACTTACACTTCCTTTGTAACGACTTTTGCTGAGTGCGATCATATTTTACATACTCGCTTGAGATAATCGCAGTCAATACAAGCTAGCAAGCCACAGTTAGTTAATATGGTTTTGATAGAACGCACTGTTTGCGAGCAGCACAAAATAACTTTGCGGACAGAGCGATTGCGACTTCTCCTCTACTATTTATATACTGCTTAAGTTATTGTTCATTTAATTGGGCTTATTCTACTCCTGAATAAACGTTTTATTTCTGTAAAATGAAATAAACATTCAGGCCAATTGATGAAAGTCTTCTGGCTCTATTACGGAAGTAAATTTACTGGACAGCTGATGGGAGCATACAGTATGAGAGCCTTTCTGCATGGTTTTTAAAGAAAACAAAGAATGAATTGCGGGATCAAGAGACCAAGTTTTAACATTCCTTCTGAATGACTCTCCACGTTCATTGGTATATCCTTAATCATTGAAAATAGATTTACATACACACGCAAACATAAATACAGTGGACCCCCGATATAACGTGCATGTCGGGCGGGAAACAACACCCGCGTTATAAGGTGAACCGCGTTATACCGAGCGGCGCGGTGGCGACACAATAAATTTCACACTGTAAACTTTTCTTTTACTCATCATGCATACAATAATTAAACATTATTCAAAATACATGCAGGAACTCAATACATACACAATTACTCAATACGCAGTAACAATAAAATGCGATACTCACTAACGCCGCACGGACCTGTATGAACTTATCGCGAACATCGCCCGCGCTATTACCGAGTGCGCGGTATAGCGAGCAGCGCTATAACGAAGGTCCACTGTATATTGCTAAGATCTTGCTATGTATATCTTGACAAACGTCTCTTAGTTTAATAATACTCAATAGAAACTGCGGAGGAGACGAGTTGTCAGCAGAAGAACAACACAAGCAACCACCATTCGTTTTCCGGGATTCGAACATTTCGGTTTCACTTCAGCCAAAAAATAATATTTTGTCTAAATACTCTTAACCCAGACAAAGTTGCAACTTTGTGATAAGAGATAGCAGCAAAGCTGCATCTCTTATCACAAAGATTTGTTTTGTGCACACAAGTAGCTAAATGGCCAGGTCACAAGGAACCCAAATGCTCAGGGAAGGTTGGGTAATGGGACCCATTGGACAGCTCTTAGGAGATGTATGGAAGCCTCCAGTCACTGCAATCCAATGTATAGTCGCTCAAAAAATATTCGAACACTATGGTTGATTACAGAATTCAGAAAAAATATCTGGCAACGATTATTTGAGAAATATAATGATTTGGCAACCTTTGTGTAACACGAATGGCTCTCTTGCATGCGTGACCACTGGCGTCCCATCCAACAGGCGGTGGCCTTTCCAAGCCCATTGGTGTCCCTTTTCTGACCGAGGGAAATGTGGAGATTTCATCGAGATAATTTTCAACGATGGCCCAAGTGGACACGAACCTGGAAACTACAGATTACGAGTCTGGCGCGCTAACGACTGAACCAATCCTCGCCCCTGCAGCTTATATCTTCTATTTCAGGTTTAATGCATCTTAGCATTAAACGATTCAAAATAAGGGTAGTCATTGAACAATTCACAATTTCGCTTATTGGATCACTAAAAAATAGATTAGTCATTAACTAACAGATTTCTATGTTTTTTTCTGGATGCCTCGGTGTTCTAGAAACAGAAGTCATTATTCATCGAATATTTTTTAGTATACACGCAACCTAAAAATGTTGCATCTATCCATTCTAAATACCAATAACAAATGCTTTCAAAAGATTAAAAACACGGTTGAAATGAATCACGACTTCCATGAGAACGGCATTTTCTTCATATTGAAGTTCAAAGCTCAGTAATAACTGCCAAGGCACTTCAGTCCGTTTGCAGATAAACTTATTAATGCTCCCTACAGACTCTTTAGCAACCTATCGTTCTTCTTTTTTCTTTCTTCCTAGGTTTGATTACTCACTTCTTCTGTCTTTTCTTCTTATCCTTTTTCATTATGCGATTTTCCCCTAGTATGCGTGCATCGCCAATCTTCCAAGCTATTCACAGACGCACAAACTTCTCCACAGTCCGACGTGCTCTGTTATCGTATTTAGAACAGTTGCACGGAGTGATGCCGCTCCTAGATAGTGGTTTGCCGAGCTCATCAAGGAAGCAAGAGTAGAAGTTAATGATGTACTAAGCCGCTTTCGTCACTTAATGATTCTGAAGCGGGGCTTGCGCAGGAAATACAGAGTAAGTTAAATCAGAAGATTATGTGTTTTGGTGAAAAAAAAAGCATCAAAACTCGAATTAGCTTTCACAAAAAGTAAAAAAAAAACATTGAACAAAATCTAAAATTGTCCTAATAGCTTAACCAAAGCCATTTGGCGGATCCTTTTATCTAAACACGGCAGCTGACTTTTAGTTTGAAGTGAGAATCTTCGGAATTCGTTTTTCATCTCCGTGATATGAGAATCGCCATATGAACAGAAATCCACAGATTTAATTATTTTTCCTTCTACGGGACAAATCACTGTAATTTCTCGTTTCTGCACTTTCTGTGATTCAACGTTCAGGTATGAATAATGAGTTTCAAGCTTTGAAGAAATTGCGATCTTCCTTTTTGTATTTATTTCATAATGTACCTTAAGTGATTTCGTAAAGGTATATTTTGGTTTAGTGTAAAGGTTAGTTCTTTCGATTTTTTTTTTATATAACATCATTTGAACTTCTATCGTAGAAAATTTCTGAACGAAAATATTTCGATAACTACAAAGTAATCTCGGAATAATCCCCCGTCATGATTTTGTCAGAAAGAAGCTGGACGAAATTGTTCATTGCAATTTTATTAAATACTTTGAATCATTTTAATAAACTTGCTTTGCAGTAGCATAAGATTTATGTCAGTTATGTTCAGTAGCGGGAGAGAGATTTGGGAAACACGTATTCGAATATGGGCGCAAGAAGGTTTTCCGATTTGGCCTACCTTTCCTACCTAGGCCCTACTTGGGCTTTCTACATGACCTCTCAGGCTTACCTTTTCTACCTAGGCCCTAACTGATATTTCTACGTGACTTACCAGAATTAACTTTCCTACCTAGGCCTTACCTTGTCTTTCTACCTGACTTACTAAGCCTATCTTAGTGAATAGCTGTTCTCTGCCTCTTACCATCCACCCATCTGGCGTCCTTCTCTCTCGCCATCATTTCTCCCATTGGTTAAAGGCTCAGCGTCACTCCTGTAGAGCTCGCGCCTTGTCACAAAAGGTGCTCTCTATGTCAACGTAACTTGTCAACAGAGAACGATTCGAAGAATTAAAAGTAACGGAAATAGAAAAAAGGACAAGTGTTTCCGCATCTGTTGCAGATTAATTCATCTTTCTTTATGGGGCGGGGATGGCTCAGTCGGTAGCGCGCCAGGCTCGTAGTCTGCAGTTCCCAGGTTCGAATCCCAGCTGGGTCAGCGTTGAGATTTATTTCCGCAAAATTGCCCACTGCCCACTGTCAGTAGGGGACACCGATGAGCTTGGAAAGCCGCCGTCCATCGGATGGGACGTTAAGCCGTGGCCCCGTGTGTGGGAGAGCCATACCCTGTGCACGTTAAAGAACACGCTGGATGGCCTTGACGGGAGGCTACCATCTGTCTCCCAACAGCTGTTCCAGTGGGTTCCCTCCCCCAACCTTCTCTGAGCCTTCGGGGTTCATGTGACCTGGCCATTTAGCCCATGGTGTGCAAAAAAGTGCCCCTCAGAAGTAAAACAACCCAATCCACCTTCCTTTATTATTTTATCAAATGTAAATTTATAATATGGTTGACCACACACATAAGCTATCATAATAATAATAATAATCGAGAGAAGCGATCCTATTTGCGATACTTCCGTCTGCCAGTTATATCTTGTCAATCTAATCTAATTCTGATCCTAGGAAATCTTACCTAAGCTGTTAGGTAAGACAATATATACACAGTCGTATCAGAAATACCATAGTATATGAATAGTAAGCTGGTAATATGACCACCTACCACAGTATATGTATGGTAGGTGGTCATATTATTCTGATACGACTGTGTAATCCTGTATTTCTTGAAAACTATAGTTTTTAGATTGATTTTATCAGGAAATTTAGTACGTAATATCACAGAGCAGTTTTATAATGTGAAATAATTTTGTTCATACTACGCTCAACAGTTTGTGCAAAATATATTTGCAACTTAATTATCAAAATTCTCCTTGTTATTTACGCAATACTTGTAACGCAATACTTGCAATACTTTACGCAATACTTGTAAATATCTGTCGTTAGCATATAAAGAGTAAATGGTGTAAGACTCCTTAAGAAAAGTTTTGATTTTCACTAATTAGTAGTATTAAATTCTGCATTCCTTTTCACTACATTGAGGCATTTTAAGACACTCTGAAATAAATTTTTCCAGTGGATTGGTAGGGAATATCTCTTTCGCGGTAGAGCTTTTGTTTCTAGAATTCTTCGTATGAAACATGTGATAAGTGAAGTTTATGATCCAAAAAGCAGCTCCACTTGGAGAACTGAATGTAAAGATTTAAACTCTAACGAAAGTCACAAAGGAAAAGCTAGGGTATGTGATTAAAGCTTTTTCTGTTTACTTCAGTGCTAAATACAAATATTATTCTTCCCTGTTCCGATACCTGTGGGTAGAAAATTGTCTGAATATTAAATTTTCGAAAGTAAACCTTTCAGAGGTAAGGTTTCAAACATCAATTTAAATAATTTTTCTGCCTGCTACGAATAAAAATATTTAGCTTCTAGAAAGCTCGTTTTCTTTTCAAACACTCTGGAACAAACTAATATAACTACAACTGCACTTGAAAACAGCAAGCCTACCGCGACCTTATCCAGTAATGAGGTCAGCGTGACATGACCTCGTTTAACGGTTGACAATGACACCCTGTGTTGACAATAAGATGCAAGGGTTGTAGCCTTGCAATCTTGAGATTAGATGTTGTAATTTAAATATTCATCAGGCTCAGAATTTGCTCTAGTGCTTAATTAGATAATATTCGATTTAGATCTTATCTTTTATAGGTTATACTTACATTTATTTCAAATGAATTTATTTTTACTCTTATCAACTTTTTATTTGTTACTGCGAAATATTCTCTTAGGACTGATGTAGTTTGATTTGAATAATTTTAATAAGAAACCTTAGGGAGATAATTATGTCTGCTTTTAAAGCGGTTAAGCACATAAAATGTTATAGAGCATTTTAACATGCAACCGATGATGATGAAAACATCGGTACAGGTGTAATTCCTTTGAAGGATAAGAGCATTTAATCCGTTTAAGGGTAAAACAAATAACTATTCTAAAGTTAGCTATGGCAAAGGTAAATTATAGCAATAATGCTTCCACGCGGCATATAATGATTTTAGCGGCGGGGTTGGCTCAGTCGGTAGCGCTCCAGGCTCCTAATCTGCAGTGTCATGTTCGAGTCCCACTTGTGCCAGCGTTGAGATTTATCTCCGCCAATCCCCACTTTGTCATCGGTCAGAAAGAAAACACCTAGGCCCCGTGTGCAGGAGAGCCATACACTGTGTCCATTAAACAACATGATAGATGACTTTCACAACTGCGATTATAGTCACTTCTGAAGCAATCCAATTACATTTGTTTCTATCGATATTGATCAATGGAATACCTAAGCAGCATACATGCATTTGGTAACTGTTAAAACAACTCCCAGCAATATCATTTTTTTTTAAATCGAACTTTTAAACCAGTGTCTCGCAAACATTTTTACTCTGCGGCACATTGAATCTAATTTTATTTCCGCGGCACACTGAATCTAATTTTTTTTCCGCGGCACACCTAAAAAAGAATTTTTGATGGTTGCGTAAAAAGAGGAAAATTTAAGTTTCGTTAAATGCATTTTATTTAAAATAAATATAATAATAAATATAATTAATCATAACTCGGTGTTTGTTTTAAATATTTGTCCATTCTATGGCTTGAAATAATCAAAAATTAATACCAAAATTTGGGAAAAGCTTGATAAATACTTACAAGATCCCAGTTGATAAAATCTGAAAGATTTTTATTAAAGCACGTCGATAACACAAGTCAAGTCAAAATGAAATCTTTGGAATATCTAGTGTCAATTTGAAAATCTCTCGCGGCACACTTGGAATCTCTCGCGGCACACTATTGTGCCGCGGTACACAGTTTGCGAGACACTGTTTTAAACAAAGCTAATTTGGATTATTCATCATATAAAGAATATAAAAAGTTGTAGAACAAGTCATGTAACTAAATATAATATTCTAAATTAATTGAGTAATGTAAAAAAAAAAAGAGAAATCACTAGTGTCCCTGCCGACTCGTCGGTTCGATTGAGAATATTTCTGCTCTCGACAATTCTTTTCTAAAGTCGTATTTTATGCTTAGCCAACTAAGAAATAATTTCCAAGAAGATAGTGAGTGCCAAAAAAATACTCTCTTTGAAATGACTTCTGGAATCGATAGTTATTATTGTCCTCGTAGCACTGAATACAAAGATATGATTCAGCAAATAGTTATTGGCAGACAGACAAAAGAGAAACTGGGAGCATTTCAGTTTTAAAGAAATAATTTACAAAAAAAGTTGTAATGTTAAAAACTATTCATGTTAAGTGCTTTTTTTATTTCTTATTTTATCTTCTCGTGGTTTCTCTTTTGTATTGGATATTCAATCTTTTTCACTTCTTGTTTTATCCTTTACTAGTTTATGTTTTGTATTAAGTATTCAATACTTCCTATTTCTTTTTGTTCTTATAAAAATCTAAAGGAAACAATTTGCCTATATTTTTCTATCTGCATTTATTTTAAAGATTAAAATCTATTTGTTGGTTGCTTAAAAATACAATCAACACTCTGCAAAACTGTTTATCCGTTAAATTCATTTCATCGCAATTTTCTTACTTTAATTCTGGGTATAATTGTTGCAAAATAGTATTAGCGAAAATATGCTGTTTAGTTTATACTTTTCTTAAAATAAATATCACTCTTTCTGCTAGAGAGAACTTAAAGGCTGTGATATACCCAAAGAGGGAATGAATAATGTAAAAAAACTCAGAAGTTAGCATTAAATATTCATTATGCTGTAAAGTTGGAGGAAGTCATAAAATCGTCCACGGCCCATAAAGTTAGGGATGGATGGCCTTTTCTTAACACGTCTCCAGATATCCCTTTCCTGAAGCATGTTGTTAAAAGACGACAAATATTTATAGTGAACAGCATAATTTAAATTTGGTCTTTGTGATTCACTAGTGCATCAAAGGATTGAAAAGACAGTGGAACAGAATAGACTGTAACTAATGGGAGAAAATTCTTGGAGTGTAGAAGAAAAAAAAAGTCAATATAATTCTTCAGTTATGTTTTATAAAGCATATTTTATGCCGAATTTGAAAAAAAAAATATGTCATTTCACATTCCTTTTGAAATGGAAAGATTTCCAGAGATTTAATTTAGCTTGTAATTCACTTTTTCTATTAAGGCTAATTGTCCCGTTTTCGTCTAACTGCTTTCTTTCACTTTTGCGGCTAATGGCACCTTTTCGTCTTAACCGAATTTTGTATAGCACCTAAGGCAAAATAGGCTCTTTTTCAACTAAAATATCTTTTCTTTTACTATTAGACTTGAGTGAGAGGATGGGCCATCCTGAATATTCAAATGTATCGTATTTATCATAGTTATTTTTGATCTACCTAAGATAGCGGTTCCCAACCTTTTCGAGTCACGACCACATTTTATAAAGGCAAAGTGACCCGCGACCTCGATACATTAAAAATAGTTTTTTTAATAGGGTAAATGAAAACACATCGAAAATAGGTTTTTCAGTATAATTCAAAATAATGTTAACTTAGACATATTTAATGTGATGATTGAAATTGTAACTCATTAACAAGCTTAAAAATTCGCGGTTGAGTTTTCGTTAATACCAACCTCATGTCATTCTCTACATTTATTCTATTTCTTGTTTTGGTTTTCAATTGAAGAAGCGTTGAAAATCCACTCTCACAGAGATATGTAGAAACAAAGGGGAGTAATTTTTTGTTGTTTCGTGATTTTTCATTTTCCCTTTTTAAAATTTTCATAGCTCACTACTGTCCGACGACCCCACAGAAAACCCTTTGCGACTCCATTTGGGGTAGCGACCCATGGGTTGGGAACCACTGACCTAAGAGAAGGAATCCAATAGGAACGATCAACTATATACGACATTATTTTTCCCACAGAAAGTTAAGTTTTTATCCATTCTTATAATTGTCCATTACTGATAGTGCTTAGTTCTTTATTCAAGCATGGCGAATCCAAACTTGAATCCTAGGCTGTGACTATGTAATTTCTTTTGTTTATCTGGAGATTTATCTTCGAATTCATTCCCGGACGACATTGTTTCTCTAAATTCAAGTGAAGAAAAATAAAATTAAAACTCCGTAAAAGTATTTCCACTTCTGTTAGAATCATGAAATTTTGATCATTAATGTTACTTCTATTTCTTTCCTATCTACTTTTGCTCCCCTATTACATTATTCGCTGTCCTAGATTATCTTTTGACTACTTATTCTATGCAATTATCTGCTGATTGTTTATCCTCCCGCAACGTTTATTATTTTATGTATACTTCCATATATTTATAAGTTCTAAACTTATCAACTTTGTTATACACTCATAAGCAATTTAATTAGATACAGTTTCATGTTATGCCAATGTAACTCAGATAAGAACTCGGTAACTACTAAAATAAGCATTTTGCGAAAAAACTTTGATTGAAGATTCTTTAAAGATCCCAATCAACTCTGTTTAAATCTCGATTTTTACCAATGAAATCAAAAAATAAAGATTATGGAAGCTGAAGCATTTAGTCTCCTTCAAAAAATCAATCAAAATTGCCAAATATTAACATAATTATTTCGCGAACTGATTAAAATACTCTTACATAAGTTAGCAAAGTTTAGTATAACGATTATTGCTTTCGTGTAATTCGATTTTATTATATTTTCAGAGCATTGTTTGAAATGGATTTGTTACTGTTAAATACTCCAATTGCAGTAACTCTCTCTACATACCGAACGAATATTGCTGAAAATTGAGATTGAATAAATTTGATTGGAAGATTTAAATTCGATTCAGTTGCATTGTTTAAAATCAATAACTTATTTAAGATGTTACTGAATTACTATCTGTATTGGACACGAAATTGACTAATCAATTTTCCACCGAATGTATTTTACTTACCTTTCTGGCATTTTGTTTACAGTTGTTCTTGTATTTGAATATCTTCTTTACGTATTTCACTTATGATATTTTAATGTTTCCCAATGTAACTGGAATAATAATTATTATTATTTTCGACACATTGACATTTTCCCTTGCCGATATACTGCGTTAGGTAAAAAAAAAACAGTCATCGGTGGCTTGGAATTACGTTAGTCGGATATGGTGTTGAGTCTCGTGAAGAAGTTCGTGTGTTCATCTTATAAAAATACTTTTCTAAAAGCAGGTCCGAAAGCTACTAACATCATATTTAAATAACTGCCAAAAAAGTGGTGTTGTTCGTAAGTTAAAATATGTATACATTTTGCTTTCGTACATCAAATGTTTGTAGTTTTTATACTGCTTTTATTTTCTGAATTCGTGCCCAATAATTTTCTATGTATTAAAAGTCATCACTCACAGCTTATGACTAATTAACTGAAGGCTATAGATTGTTCTACAAGTTGATAGTTCGGAATTTAATTGACTAATAGTGTTTTCATGTTTGGAAATGTAATTAGTTAATTTAAATAAAACAGATTCATATCAACTTAATTCTTTTTGGTGTTGAATTTGGAGATGAAAATTAGATCGGATTATGCAACTAAGGCTTAATCTTGGAAAATGTGATGAATAAAAACAGTTAAAATATATATTAATCAAAAGAAAATTTCTTCGCAAGTAATATAATATTTACCTAAAATGTGATTTTTATTTCTTTTAATGATTCCTTTCTGTGTGATATATTTTAAATCATGGGTCAAATTATACAAGGTGACTTGGACTGCTCACATTAATGGATTTTCTGTCTTGTTTATGAAATGGAAAAAAACACTTTCTTTGCTGCCTTTTTTCACTAAATGTTATAAATTTTTTTCTTTGGGTGTTGAATTTTGTGATCTAGAGTGACGAAAAATTCAGTGAACCAAAGCAAAAAAATTCGTCTGTATTATCAGAGTGGCACAACCAAGATACCGTGGGGGGGGGGGGGGGGTTAAAACCCTTGCCAAAATTGCCCTCCCACATAAGGACTGAGTTCTGTATCAAGGAAATCCTTTTTACCTCCGTACCCAAGACTTATTTCATTTTCAGGAAACAATACATAATCAAAGTTTTTTACTGGAAGAAAAATTAACATATAACCTACTGTAATGTTAAAACAAATATCCACAGCAACAAGAAGCCAACCATCTGATGTAGCTTAAACTCTGAAAAAAAATCTATAATAATTGACTGACTGAAAGAAATTTATGGGAATAATGGAAATCTACAGAAATAAAAACTAAGGTTTAATTATGAAAAAGGAAATAAAATACTAAGTTTACAAAGGGAGATTATATCCAATATGTGGGGAGGAAGTACATATTTGCATTTAATTCATCAATGTAAACAACTACTAGGCTGCTACATAGCAAACATCTCTCTCCACTCTTGTACATATGCGCAAGCAATTAGAACACCTGCAACTTCCTCTGCCATACCCATTTCTTTTTGGGTTGGGAGCGGAGTAGTAGAAGCATTCTAACAAAAACGATGAATTATACAATATTTTAATTTAAAAAAAAATCATCGTAAATGGAAGTGAATTATTTAAGGTCTCTTCAACTGCAAGTAAATAGAGTATCGTTATAATAAATTTTGTAATATAATATTATTTTAATAATAATGATTTGAACTTTAAGTTTGAATCAAACCAAATGAATGACAATTTCGTTATCAGCTGCATTAAAAAGATAACGAAATGAAAAAAAAAACTTTTGTTATCCTTTAAGCATTCAAAATAATGCATTGCATTGACTCGATATGGCTCAAGGCAACGAAAACTTGTTTTTTAGATTGTGAACACTGCAGTTCTTATAAAAAAAGAACTTCTGTGCTTGCTTTTGTTGAAAATTTTCCAGGCCGTCGTACGAGTTTGTGTCATTAATATTTATTGCTTCATAACGTGTTGTAACAAACATTTTTATATGGAAAAATATGGCATTTCCATTGAAGCGTTAGACCTATGTTGTGCGTGAAAACTATTGAAAGGCGTGAAAACTATTGAAGGTTGAGATCCTTTCTTTGCTTTCAAGACATTCTTCCGATTTAATGCATGTAAAATAAATTAATCAGCGTCACTTTTTTGGATACAAAAGAGTCTCCAATCATCTCGCTTTGTGACCCGAAAACACAACTAAATCGAGGAATATATATAACGTGCATTTGATACAAATGTTTTCCGACTACACTTTCATAGAATTAGCCTTCCGTTATGCTGTTGCGAAGGGAAGGCGACTGCCCCCAATTACCGCCAACGAGATACAAGTCATGCAACTCAACGTTTTCTCAAAACACTTTTGTTCCCCACCTTTTGTGCGGCGCTGGCGGTCTCTGATGTGAGACCAAAAAGAAGAACGCATATGGAAAGAGAAAGAGAAAACAAAGAAAAAAAAACGCTGGTCCAGTACAGTTGTGGATAATGGCGAAACCATCGTTCATGCATTGCGTCCGAAATCGTTAGACGGAGAGAGACTGGGGAAATTGCTTCAACCGTTGTCTGAAAAGATAACGTTCCTGTTGCGCCTCGTCTAATCCTGTTTTTGTTCCTTCACGCTTTGTCTTTTGAATGGTATCGTTTTCACTGATAGCAGATCTGCTCATCGGAATGCATTATCTTCTCTATTGGAAGGGTAAAAAGATGACGATCAAGATAGCAGATTTGCAATGCATTTGGGATTTCCAATAATGGCTAAAATCTGAACACGAGAGAACAGGAGAGAGGCGGCTAAAATGTGCAGTGTGTCAGATTTGAAAAAAAATAGAGATATTCTTCTCTATTTGCAGTGTGTCAGAAAAAAGAATATCACACTGCAAATAGAAAGAATATCTTCTCTATTGGAACTTCACACTTCCAATAGAGAAGATAATGCATCTTTAGCTCTTATGTTCATATCCCAGGTGCGATACGTTTTTGTGGTTCGTTGAAGCATTCCAATCCAAGCTTAGTGAAGAGCTAATAGGAAAAAAAGTATATATTATTAAAGAGGGACGAGGGTTGGCCCAGTGGGTAGGGCTCCTTTCCGTATTTTGAAGTTCTCAGGTTGGAGTCCCACCTGTGCCAGCATTGAGATTTATCTCCGATAAACTCCCTACGTCCTCCGTCAGTTGAAGTCGGTTTTCGATTTTCGGTCAGTTGAGGTCGGTCCTGTAGAAAGGGGATGTTGATGCACTTGGGAAGGCCACTATCCGTTGAATGGAACTTAAACCCATGATGTCCTGTGCAGGAGTGCTGTACCTGTACACTTTAAACACACTGGATGGCATTGACGAAAGGCTTCCGTCTCCTAACAGCAGCCCTTCCCCCAAACTTTTCTGAGCCCTTACGGTACTTGTGATCTGTCATTTAGCCCACTATGTACAAAAAACTTCAGCTAAGAGGCAACACAATCCAAGAAAAAATCTTAAAGGCCATAGGAAATATTCTCTCCTTAAAAACGAAAATATATATTTCTAATGAGTAACCAATTATAATAAAAAATATTTTTAGAAATGCAGGATATCTTGATTAAAAAACAAAAATATACGTTTCTAATCAGTGCTGTGAATTGTCAATATCATTTTAGTTATGCACCAAAAAACCCAAATTGTTTGGTCAAAAATTGGAATAAATAAACCAGATTCAGTATATTGAATATTTGTTTTATGAGCCATAAGTTCTTTTTCAATGAGCAGCGGACTGAACTAGCCTGGTCTAAGTCATGGTTAAGGGAGTAGACATCGATGTGTTTGGGAAGGCATCGTTTATTAGATGAAATGTTAAAACCATGGTCTCATATTTAAAACTGTCTTATTTACGTACATTGAAAGCACATAACGTAACAATGAAACTGAAGATTTCCACATCCGTAACAACTATTCATTCGGTATTTTCTTCAAACTTCTCTTAAGTTTCGAGCTTCTTTAGATCTGATATTTATGCCACTGAACGGCAAAGAAATATTTCTCAGAGGAAATATCTCTTAAAATTACCCATCAGGGCCTAATACCCATTGGATTACAGAATATAAAAGAAAAATAAATAAAACTGCAATACTTTTGTAATGAATTCCCTCCATTCACCGTATTTGCTAAACTGCCATTTTTCTAGGTAATAAAGTATTGATTTTTTTCTACGAAGAAAAAAGACAAGAAACTGTGATTTGTATTGTATTTGATTTTCTCTGTAATCACAATAAAACAACAAAAAAAGAATCAAAAAGAGTAAAAAGCGATGTAAATAAAGCAAATGGTAGTAATCTGTATTCGCCTATAAAGGTCACACATGATTACTAAGAGCTTTGCACACTGCATCTAATCCTTCCATTCGTCATTGCTTAGAGATGTTGTTCTTCGTGTAGGGGATTAACTGTTCCTTAACGTTCGGAATGCAATAAAATATTATATATAAATGGCATCGAATGCGATCATTTTATTGTCGCATTCGATGCCAATTATCCACTGCACTCATTGGTCGCATAGTTATCGATGACAAGGTGTATCTTTCACAAAGAATGTAACTGTAGATGCTTTCCTATTCTGACCATTTTCACCTTGTAACACAAAACTGCCTTAGTCGACTTCTATCACGCTACTTGCCGATCCCTATAAAATCAGTAGAGTGTTTCCATAAATATAACTGAAACACGCAAAATACCATTCTATCAGTCTATTACATTTAAGTTTATGCTAGACTAGAACTTAGAGTGCAAGCTCCATACCTTCAATTTAACAGTTGAATCTTCCTGGCTTGTCCTCACCAGACTCATAGGAGCGTAGATTAATCCAAGCAGTTTGTTATGCCGTTTTCAATGGAAACTATGACTAGATCTCTTGGCATCATTCTCTCTCTTGGTGCATGGTCCAGAACAAGTAGGTTTTAATGAATTTTAAGCGTCAGAAGTTGCGTTCAGCAGACGGAACACTTACAGAGTTGACCAAAACTATGCGTAAAAGCACACAACAATTCGCTGACATTTCCCACAAATTATTATACATATTAAGAGCTTCAGAAGGTCTGCAACGCTTATATTAGTGTGGATGACTCTACTCGAGTTCCTGGATGAAGTTTGGCGGCATTCTGTGTTGAGAGAAAATGTAACCCGAGTCATTGCATGCAAAGGGAAGTCAAACAGTATTTTTTTGAAATGCAAGGAAACTCTGACTTTAGAACTTCATCACAAGAAATGTAACTATTGTATATATACAATTCTAGATTATACCTGTTTGCCATTATTTTTTTACAAAGGTTATTTGAAAAGTAGTTTTACAACTTTTAAAGGCTGCACAATTATTTTGAAGAGAAGCATTCAGGTATGTAACACGCCAATGGAAAACGCAAGGTTTGAAGTTGTTACGTCAAAGTTGGGGATCCACGGCAAGAATTACTGGTGCAGTTGCAGAAGTCACGATAGACAGGCTACCTCACACCTGAAAAGAAATATTCTATAGGTTTATAATATTATATTTTTATATTATTTGTTGTTTTACATCTAAAAGTCATATCGAAGTGCCACTTTGATACATGTGACAAAACGTGACGTGTTTGGTTACATTTCTTATGCATTTGATTTGTATCTACCATTTATTAACAAATGTTCATGTGCCATTTATACCCACTGCACAGCGAAATAAATTTTCGAAAGTAAGTTTACAACTTTGATAGGATGTATACATCTCCCAAAGTTGTAATCGTACTTTTCAAACATTCTATATAATGTTGAAAACAGACACTATGCATGATTCCATCACCTGGATAACATCATGTTGGGCTTACTTAAAAAAGTTTTCTCAAACATAAATATTCTTCGGATATTCTAAATTGATGTGAATTTTTTTTTAATATATTGTTATCAAAATAAATGTTACTGTCTAATGCAATTTATTTAGCCAGCCAGTAGCTCCCCAGACTCGTAATCTGCAGTTCCCAGGTTTGAGTCCTAACTATGACAGCTCTGAGATTTATCCCTGATAAACTTTCACTTTGCCTTGGAAAGGCTGCCTTCCGTCGGATGTCACGTAAGCCATGGCTCCGTGTTCAGGAGAACCATACCCTGTGCAGGTTAAAGAATACGCTGGATAGCCTTGACGGCAGGCTACCATTGTCTCTTAACAGCTCTCCAGTGGCTGCCCTTCTCCCAGCCTTCTCTGATGCCCAAGAGATTGAAGATTTTTTTATCCATTCTGTGGAAATAAAACAAAACCGCACTTCAGATATAAAATAACACAACAATTCTGATTTATTCATGAAAAGTGGGATATTGTATTATTTACTGAATTCCACCAAAAAATAGAAAAAACAAAAACAACAAACTCTCTTTCAGTGGAAGAATTCTGAGCTGAAGCATGTACTATAAAGCCAGAGGGGTAGGTTGCCTAGGATACCAATTTTGATAGTTGCAGCATAAATTCGTTGGAGTTATTGCACAAAATCGATTTTACTGCTGCGACAAATATCGATTTCGAAGGATTTTTTTTTACAATGCTCAGTTTTATAACTATCATTTTGAATTCAGTGATAAATGAATATAAAGGTTAGTTTTTTTAATATTTATAACTATCTCTGTAGATTCAGTGATAAATGAATATAAAAGTTCGAATTCTTTTGTGAAATGAGTTTCGTGAGAATGAGAACTGTTTAAGTCATTCGACATGAACATAACCCAATAGTATTTTTTCGAATTCTTAAAAAATATAAATTTGAATAATTAATAATATTCCGTTTACATTTTTGATAAAAACTCGTTTCGGTTATTTATATTGGAAATTTTACATAGAGACTAAACCGATGTTAACATTAACAAAGGTCAACTACCTGTTTACACACCTATAAACAATCGAACATGAAACATTTATTACAATTATCATGTTGTGTAAAGCATTTATCTGATAAGGTGACAGAGAACGACAGGAAAATCAATGTATGATCAATGCGTTAATAGGTTTTGCAAAAAATGGCAAATAGACTGCCGCTAATGGAATTCAATTGGTTTAGTACAAGTTCAACTAATAATAGTACGAATGTTTGCAAACAAAGTTTGCTTGTAAAAGCAGACTTTTTAAAATATATAGCTAACTTAATCGCTTACTGATACTGTCTTGTTGAAGATACTTAATGGAGAAAATATTTATTTAAATCCCATCTTGGAAACTTAAGTTCAACCACACGACGTCTCTTTAATTCACTCAACCCAAGAATTTCCTTACTTTTTCTCAATCCCAGAGCAAATCATTTTATAGTTTCAGCAATCATTCATTCTTATAATTTTGCTACGTGCTCCACAGTAGTGATAATTCCTATACTATTTTATTAAATTTTTTAGCCTTTAAAATATATTAATATATTGCGCCCAAAACGTTTTCTTTACATACAACCTTAGAGAACATAAGTAGCAAAATGAAATGCATTTTGTCAAAGAACTGCTAAGTTAAGTTTTACTCAACATTCCCCCACCCCCATCAATTAGAAAAAGGCTCATCAATGCCTTCGCATGTGCCATCTTCATTCTTTTTGTTCTCTTTGTATTTCGAATCGGGCATTTACGAGCAAGCTTCAAATGTAATCCCGAAGCTAAGATTGTTGTCCTCAATCTGAAAAGAGCCCCATCTCCAAAGGCGTTACGAAATCAGTTACCATCATTCGCTCAGCATCCTTTTACTGTGGTGCTTTTTCCCTCTCCATCCTCTTTTGCTCCCGAATCCCATCCCTACCAGTCTCACGACGCTGCACTTGTATAAGCACGTTTTACGCTCGGCGAACTTTTCTAATCCGAATTTTTTCTCTTTCGTTGATAGACAGGGTTGACGGCAACAGTAGAATCGTTAGCAGCAGAGACACAGGTCGTTGTAGCCGAGCATCTTTGTGGGCCTTCCACATCCCTCTCTTTTCTTCCCCGTCTCCTTCCTTCTTCAGCCAGAGGTTCTAATGACAGGCTTGGATGCGGACAAATGGACATCTTGCACAGACTCCGTTCGTGCTCCTCGCGGAGACAGCGCAATGATGACGTTGTCACATGCAGCCAGTTGCCATCAATTCTGCGGCAGGCCGAGGTATCACTCGTCGCCGTTATCAACCGGGGACGCAGCCGGAGCCTGAACGTGGCAGCTTAATCCACTGGGGTGAGCACGTGCCCGTTCCGTGCACCTCTACTGTGTACAGGCAATATGTCCGAGATGCCAGTTGCACTAGAGACCTGAACCAGTTGACGGAAAAAGAATGTGACGGATTAAATCTAGTTCAAGCCAACTGTTGCCTCGGATCTTCATAGTGTTTACCATTTCAGAGTTTTTTAAACACAAATTACTCGTTAAATCCATTGAACTACCCATCAATAAAAATTTGAATTAACAGTTATGTGTTGTCGACAGATCCATCACTATTCACACATATATCTTCATATTTATGAATAGAAGTATGCATGCATATAAGAACATAGAAAGCATGATCAATGCTATTTTTAATTCTATCATTATGACACCACTTGAGGGAAATTCTTCATTACGTCGCTATTGTTATTAAAGAGTTCGTTGTTAAGCGAAAACAATGGTGAGCTTTTCAAACCTTCTAATGCCGCTCGCGAATTAATTTCTAGAAAGATATTTCTTTTTTGAAAATGGGTAGATGTGACTTATAGCCAGTTGTGTTTATGTCCCAAAGTAAGACCATACGATTTTTTATATATAGAGAGATAATTGAACAAGTGTATAGTGAAGGACGATCCCAAAATACATGACAGAAGAAACGACCAAGCCATTCCGGGACTCGAAACCACACCATAACAGTTGGGATACACTACTCCACAAAGCGGCAGAAAATTTTCCCTAAAATATCAAGGAAGTAATCAAAATTAGTTTAACATCTATATTAAATATAGAGGAAAAATATCTGTTATCAGGAGGTCATGGGTTCGTATCGCACAGGGCGGGGTTGGCTCAGTCGGTAGCGCGCCAGGCTCGTAATCTGCAGTTCCCAGGTTCAAGTTCCAGCTGGGTCAGCGTTGAGATTTATCTCTGCAAAACTCCTCGCCCTGCCCACTGTCAGTAGGGTGACACCACTGGGCTTGGAAAGGTCACCGTCCGTCAAACGGGACGTTAAGCCGTGGGCCGTGTGCGGGAGAGTCATACCCTGTGCACGTTAAAGAACACGCTGGTTAGCCTTGACGGTAAAATACCATCTGTCTCCCAACAGCTATTCCAGTGGGTCCCCTCCCCCAACTTTCTCTGAGCACTCGGGGTCTTTGTGATCTGGCTATTTAGCCCATTGTGTGCAAAAAAGTGACGTTCAGAGGTAAAGCAACCAAACTCGTATCCCACCCGGCTGAAGACAATTTTTCTTCTATATTTTAGATCGACGTTAAAAAAAAAGTGCTTACTTCCCTGATAGTTGATCAAAAAAGTCAAAATATTTCATAACTATAACATAATAATAATAGGAATAAAAAAATTCCCCCAACTAAAGAAAATTAAAAGGTATACAAGAGATATAAATTTCAAATGATTTGCTTTAATTAAACCGAAATTATAAAATTATAAGTATAGATAAATTCTAAAGCGATTGATTACACTGCAATTAGATTTTTTTTGGCTCAGCAGTGATACGTCAGTGCATAATAATTATCAGTAAATGCTCACATCTACACATGTGAAACACTCATTTGCATAGTTTAATATATAATTTTTTTATTGTTATGCTGAATACAGTGAGTGCTTTAATCTTACAGGTTATCATATGGCTCGTGATCTGCTAGGTTTTCAGTTATTTAAATTGGCCCTCGAACCAAAAAAAAAACTGTTAACCATTGAATTAAAACTTTATTTTACATCTATAATATAGCTAATTTTTTAGAGTCAATTCTTATAAAAGAATCAGGGTTAAAAGAACATTTTACAGTAGGTTTTTTTAGCGCCTCGCACAATCTGTTAATAACGTTGTTCGTCAAAGCATTCCTTAAATGCCTGAGATAAACATATTTCGTACATGTCCTCCACATTTCCGCTTTAGATTATTAAATTAAGAAAATATTAAACGCCTGTTTTTGAATTAGAAGTAAACAGGACCAGATTAATTCCTTAAAAAAACAGCTTGATAACCATATTAGCCACGATCCCTTTCAAACATGCATCTAAACGTGTTATTATCCGCATTATTTTTTTTAAGTTTAAAGTAAATAAACACACTACCTACTTCAAGGTTAGAACCAACAATCTGTGGAAAGTTTCTCTCACTTGATCACTGTAACCTTCATTTTTTCGAGCAACAAGAGAGATCCCAAGTTCCCTTCATTTGTTCACCTACACGAATATCACCTCTACATCGAACTTGTCGGAGATCAACAAACGTGACCCAATAGTTCTTGCAGTGGATTCCCATTGTGTCACGTGCGTCAGCGCCGGTAAGCAGTCCCTCGTCTCTGCACGCAAAGTGTTCAATTTTCACCTTGTTTCAACAAGCGTGAAAATTGCTTCGTAATTGTTCCCCGTTGGAAGATGGTTAATGCTTTCGTCGGAGGAAGTGGTCAAGTGGCGAACTTGCTATTCGTTTATTTTCTTCTCTCCAAGTTGAAAATGAGGCAATAAATGACCCGAAAGCCTTCATTTTTAGGAACATTTCTTTTTTTGCTCGCTTTATTCGAGCAATGAAGGATATAGGTATTAAGGACCCCGCGAAACGCAAATTACTACAAAGACGACATGAATTATACAGCTAGTAAAAACTATATATATTATTGCATTACATGACAAAATTATCATTTGAAACGAAAATAATAAAAAACCCTCAGGGCATATGCTAGTGTGTTAAGAGTAATTGCATATGGATGATGGACAATTCTAAGAAACCTTACCACATTAATTTGCTTAAAAACATTGAATAATAAATATTTACCATTGAATAACAATGGAGATCAGTATCTTACACGATGATATTATATATATACCACTGTTTCTCAGTTTGAGCCGTCCCATGACCGAGTGGTTAGCACGCTTGGCTACTGATCTAAGGGACCTGGGTTCGAGCCCCGGATAAGACATGGATGCGTGTGTTGTTTTTCTGCTGAGGTCCTGCCATCCTCTCAGACCTTCTACTATGGCATATAAACTGACAGGCTCCTGTCAGACCTCTGTGGAAAGCATCTGCTTGAGGGGGTTATTTATTTATATTTTTCAGTTTAATTTTGTCACGGAACCCTTTCGCACTCGAAAACGTTTCGCGTAACCCTTAACAAAATTTTTATATATCAAGCTAAAAAATAGACCACAAATGGATAAGGATAACAAGAAATAAACGTTAAACAATAATATGAGATCAACATATTATTTAATTGCACATATTTAGAAACGAAACCACGTTCCATGTATACGAAAAATGAAGATTAAATCTAATATCTCACATATTTGCAATTTTCAATGCGAGAACAGTTTTCGTTTCTTCACAAAGCAATTAACTTAGCAATTATTCTAAGTGACGTTATAGTAATAATATTTAAATTATCTTTTTTATGTTGTAATGGAATTTATATGCGATGCTTTGTTTTCATTTCACGGAATATCGGGTTTCGTGGTACACCATTTGAGAAACACTACTATAGACTGCAAATAATACTGCACTCTTATTGTAATAATATTATTATTAATATAACTGCGATACCGATTAGGGGCGGGAGTGGCTCAGTCGGTAGTGCGCCAGGGTCGTAATCTGCAGTTCCCAGGTTCCATTCCAACCTGCGTTACCCAGGTGGGACTACACAGATTAAGTATGAGCTTGGTACACTTTCGACTGAACCAACCCCAGCCCCACATTGAATGGCCCAGAGGAAACAAGTAGGAGTATTTGGGTGGTTAAGTGGGCTCATGTGGAGCGAAAAGCGTTGAAAGAAAATTTTTATCACTAAAAGGCAAAAATTTAGGAAAAGGATATTCGCGGTTCTAAATCGCGTTCTGTTATATACAGGGATTTGGATTTTCTGCTCAACAAGAGGTGGAGCAAAATAAACAAATGAACGTATTTGGAACTGAATGGCGAAACATTTGGGAATTACTGGTGATGAAAAAAAAATTAATAAAGAATTAAAGCTTTAAAACAAATAGTGTATTAAGGTTTTACCAACAGTGAATGTAATTGCATTTTGTAGAAGACATTGACTGTCGCCGGCACCTGTACCTATCCGTGCATTTGACCACCAATCTGCTTATTCGGGAATGACTATTGCAAATATCAGTGCCTTGCATTAAAAGTTTACATAACTCACGAAAGATTATGTTCATTAAACTGAATGTTGCGTTCATGTGAATCTTAATTCCATGCATGTAATTTTGAATTCTGAAAATTTTAATTCAGTGCATGTGGAAATGTTCGGATGTTGGTTCAGTTAGTAGAGCACCAAGCTTGTAATCTGAAGTTTGGAGACTCGAGTCCCAACTATGCATACGCTGAGATTTTTTTCCCCACTAACTTCTCTTCTGTCCACTGCGATAAGGGAAAACCAATACACACCCTCGAGTATATATTCCACAAATCTATTGCAATATGGATGTAAAGTGTTTAAAAGACACCTTATCGGTGGCCACAAATAGAAACAGAGAATCAATTCAGGAGCCAAATGCGCATGCCATGCCAAAATTCCAGAATTTGCATTTAATATTTTATTTTTACCAGTATTAAATACCACATTCCAAAATTCAGATTTCTTCTAATGATCACTGAAATTTTAAAGCTATTCAACTAGAAATGTCTAGAAAAATCATGTATACGAAAAATAAAGATTTAAAGTAATATGCCTCAATATATGCTATCAACTGAGCAATGAATGAAAACTATGAACAAGCGCGTTGCTAATCCTCATTTTTGCTCAATATAAATCACTGAAATTTCTAAAATACGCTTTTAATGGCCACCACTGCATATTACAATCGATATTCAATGACTAAGAAGTCATACTACTAAACAAATAAATATTTATTTGTGACTTTTTAAGTCAGCGTAATTTAAGGGAAAGACGGCCATGCAAACTCCCCCCCCCCCCCCCCCACCGACCTCGCTCCTTGAGAATTACAGTAAAAGTAATAAAGGCTAAAAATTGTTAAGCTGCTATATATATTTTATGCATTTTTCAAGAAATTAAAAAAACTCTAAAACGGAGGGGAACTCTCATATTGCAATGAAATCGAGTTTCTCTCCCCCCCATTTTACCCGGTTAGATTAAATCTCTAGACTCCCTTTACCGCCCCCCCACCTCGCGGTATTTTTTTGTGTATACGGGCATATATTCATTAAATAAAAAAAGAGAAGTTGATTTTGTACAGATGGGCTGAAAAAAAATAGTTCATTTCCTTTCCTAACAGAGCTAAAAATATCCATTTTATTAAAAAAGGGTAAAGCTTTTTTTTAATTTTTAACTGGGCTATATAAAACTTGGGCTACTAAACGGCACGAGATATAAATCACGCTCTTTTACCGAGACACTGTTAAAGAGAGCAACATATGAAAGAGCTTGTAAAAAGAGTTAATTCTGAAAATGTACGCGTTTATATAAACGTAACTCCTACAGTGCATGTCAGATGTCAGTTCACAAAATGAATTGTACTTGTATGTGGCCCTTGGAGGTTCTCTGCTAGGTATAATTAAAGCCATTCCACTGCGTGTGCCCTAGTCAAATCGTGAGAACACAGACAGTCTGTTAAAAAGAATAAACGAACTTTTGTGTAGACTTCCTTGGCTTTAACATAATATTGTAGCGTATGTAAAGTGAATAGACCACGACAGTTTTATTTCCAGGTTTTCTAATTTCAGTAAATGTAAGTGTGATGAATACGATATAACCATGAACAATATGCAAATTGGTGCAGAGTGGAACAGGGGTATCCATTGCACGGCATACAGGTCGCATGAATTTCTAAACTTTGTTTCTTACCACTCTCTTGATTTTAATTCTTCTCCACTGCCTTTTCGAGTTGTACTCGACGTTCTGCTTTCCTTTCATGCCGGACTACATTTCTGAAAACTCGACATTTCATTTTCTGACAATGTCAAGCTGTATGCAACATTTCTATTGTATGGAAAAGATAATGAGCGCGTTGTTAAGTCGTGGAAGGATAAAAGCGATGCATCATAAGGAGTAAAATGTTTTTTTTTATGCTCGAGAAAAGTATTTGAGAAGAAGAATTCTTTTTCCATTAGAACCAATTCTGGAAATAAGGGAAGCGAAAAAATAAGAACCTTCAGACAACACAAAATGGAAACGTGAAAGAAACTCAGCTAACAGGCACGCACACAAAAAAATGCATTCAAACCGAGTACTAACTAAATACTTTGTACTTCAAGAGGAGTTTCTATCTTCTTTGCGGTTTGGTTTTCTTCATGTTGCTCGTCGTAGTAGTAGTTGTGGGTTACTTGAAAAATTGCATGGACTAGCACACTGAAATAAGATAGCAAAAGAAACTATGAAAAATATTAATGCATTGCAATGAATGTTTTATTAAATTATAATATATTGATATTTTAATTATTTTAAACATAACTATAATTAGCAGTTTGTAATTTATACAATCAAAATAAATTGAAAAATATAATAAACAGATTATAAGATCTTCAACTTTTCTGTGTACAGTGTTGCCTAGCGGTAACATCTAGTTCAAGCTTAGAATCCGTGGTTGTAAGCATGGAAATTATATTGTTCTTAAAATTTTTACATTGTATTTATCGAGTTTGACAGTATTCACTATCCACTAGTAAATTTTCTAGCACGTTTGCTATATCACTGTCTGAGTTACATAGTATACCCGTTATCCAAGGAATAGGATTTTTATAGACTAAACTTAAGTTCGTAATCACAAGAAAGGTTTACCGTTTCTTTCATAAGACAGAAAGAACCTTTGTGTTGAAACGGTAAATGTATGAAAATAGCACGTTTCATAGTCATATGAAAGGTGCTATTTTCATACATTTCATCACTTAATTTGCGTATTCATTTCATTCAATTGAATTCATTATTAGACCCACAAAACTACAACCATATGACAGAACACATGACCATGCCATCGGAACTCGAACTAGGATTCCAGCAGTTTCAGTATCATCGTGAGCCAACGCGATACCACTACGACACCGATGCGGCATTAGTAAGAGCTATGGCTGAAATAAAAATCAAATTATTTCAAACTTTATTTCTCAAAAATATTATTAAATAGCTGAACGTGTCCGGCGCTGCCCGGGTGTCACTTTTAATCCGTACATTTTTATTTTCGCTGCACTAAAGGTAAATTTTGTAAGTACCCTCTCCCCGACACTTTAGCACAGATTTCTAACAGGAAGAAGTGTTGGCTGGGATCGTTGTTGACGTAAGCGAGTTCTCGCATAGCCAGTGGCTTAGTTTCTGCGTAAGCTATCGAGATTTTTATTTCCGTTACCACAGAATTTGCCGCCCTTCCCGTGATATTCGTCCGCATGGTCCAAATTTCCTGCAAGCGTCCAACCATGTGCCCCAAATAATTGGTTTAAAAACCAAGTTCCCACTTGGCCCGTGGCTTCTTTTCTACGCAAATTGTGACAGCTCGTGTCTCTCTTTTAATCTGCATATTCTGTTGTTTCCTGCACTAAAGGTTAGTGAATATCCCCCTCCCCCGACATTTTATCACAATTTGAACACGAAAAATTTTCCGGTGTTTCAAAGGTCATTGTTGATTCGGTGCGCGCTCTCAGAGCCCGTGACAAACGATCGAGATATTTATTTCATCAGATTTTGGCATTCTGTAATTCCTGACGTACTTCACCGAAAGGTCACCCACATTTCGTAGGTGCGGTTCCCCTGTCCGATCCCATATTTGTTTAGAAAATCAAGTCCCTAGTTGACATGGAGCGCCTCAATAATACTTTTGGAAATGTGTGGAATTTGGCAACGGTAGGAGATTTAAATGCTAGTTTATATTAGAGATTACATAGAGATTTAATGCCAGTTAGGCAGCAGTAAATGGCAACAATAAATTTGACTGCGATTCTCGTTTCCCGTAGAAATCATGGAGGTAGAAAGTGGGGGAGTCGCCCTTACTATATCTTAACATAGGTCGCTAGTGTAGGTGCGCAGAACGGCGGTAGCCATGTTCTTGCTACTCAGAAAGCCGCACGCTGCACTTCAATTATAACGTATCCAAATGCTTTCTTTATACGAATACTGCTCAATAAAATCGCAATTGTTTCATGTACAAAAATGGAAATATTTCTACGAATATTGCTAAATCGATTTTGTTTCTTGGAAGGTCAAGAGATATTTAGCATATATATATATAAATACTTTTTTCCGCTTTAATTTTTCGTTTGTTTACGTTTTTAAACACAGTTGTTTATTCGCACTTAAAGTTAATAATAACAAATTACTTATCAAATGAAAGCTACACCATCTTTTTCATAAAATAGGGACTGAATTCCTCTCCCCTGCATAATATTTCAAAGTTCAATCGTTGTTTAATCAAGCTTCTAATTTTTCCATTAAATTCATATTTTAATAGTTATAGCACTTCACAGTTAGAGTTTCATCGACATTGAACATAATTTATCGCGAAATATTCTCGCGTCCATAACTCTTTAAATACTTAACGAATATTGTTTAAAATCGAGATTTAAATAGATTTAAGTACGATTTTTAATTTATCTTTAGTCTAATTTTTCATTTAAATGCATATTTTAGAAATTACAGAGCTTCTAAATTAGATTCTCATTGACATAACAGGAAATTCTCTAGCGTTTCGGTAAGGTACATCAAAAGCATAGGAAATGACGAATGATATCAGTATCACATTTTCCCCTGTTTGTTGATTTTTTTCTCTTTCTATGAATTCATAAAAACACTTTATTTCATCAGTTTACATTAAAAACAATGAGAAAATTTCGCAACCCTTCCTACCGCCTTCCGCTAGGCCTAACTATGCTACTGTCATAAATTATTTGAAATGACGAAAAGGTTTCAATTTACAAAGCAAAACTTTAGCATTACTTCTCACCTATGAAATGTTATCCTTTTGAACTTTTTTGCAAGTTCATTACTGTAATCAAACGCGTTACACAAATCCATTTTTTCAATGCAAACTATCGTTCTTTAACACAGTGATAGCAAGATTACAAGTAGCGACAATATGGCGACGCTCGGTTTAGTTTTCAAGCGATAGGACGCCTCCCTGTCTTCCTACCTCCATGGTAGAAATAGCAAGATAAATGTATTTACTTCTAGGATTATTACTTTTAATCCCCGTTTGGGCTTTCGACCTGAAATTTGGCACTGCAATCCCGACCACAACCTGAAACATTCTCTGAAAACCTGTGGTGTGTACGTTGATTTCCCGATGAGTTATGGCTGCCACAGACAGACACACACAAAGACACAGATTTTTTTTTTTATTATACGGAATATGCATTGTAACAGGATCGGATCTAGGGGGGGAGAACATGTCCTCCCCGATTTTTTTCTAGATCTGGGCCTGCATTGTCATATGTTTCATTCACCTAAGGAAATAATTTGCGGTTGAAAAAAAAATAATATCGAAAAAAACATTTATTTAATTAATTTGAAAAAGGAAATGTGGTTCAGTCCAGTAATTTGTCCTCTACCAAGTTTTTATAATGCCAGAGACACTTATAATATTTTGCTAAGTTATATTTTAAGTTAACACTAAATAGAAGTATAAGCTATTGCATGAAATAGCTTAAGCATTTGAAAAGAGAGACATTCTTGCGAACTTTCGCAATTTATTTTTAGAATAAAAATATTCAGGAAAACCGAAACAAATTACAATACGAAATATTAAGCAGAGTGAAAATTTTAATCAGTATGAAAATTATACTGATTACTAGGAAAAGAGTTAAGCTTCAACCATCTTCTCTCGATTTCATATTTCCACATTGGTGATCAAAACATAATACGCTTTCTTCTCCAAAAGGCTAAATATAATATTTTACCTTTAGCAAATGTCTGTTTTAAATGATTAAATATAATATGCTAACTTCACGAAAAGAACTGTTTCAAAACTTAATACACTGCCCTACCAAAATATTCGAGAATTTCCATGTTATGCCAATGGGAATCTAAACTCGAAACTCTATAACTTCAAAAATATGTATTTAATGGAAAAGAAATGAGTGAATCTAAATTAAAGTCATTAATCAAAACTATTCAAATATCGATATTCAACAATATTCGTTTAGTATTTAAAGAGTTACGTGAACTACAATATTTCACATAAGTAATGCATCATAAGAATACGATTAAAATTAATTAAAACTGAATAAGAAATTAATTAAGCTTTAATAGTAGGTATTATTTCAAGCCCTTTAGTAAAATAATGTGTAATAATTAACACAATTAATAAATGTTGTGTAATAATTAGCTCAATATTAGAGTATTATGGACGATTTTTGTAAAACAATTTATTGTTAAATATTCTGGATTCCATAACTCTTTAAAGAGTAAATGAATATTTTTGAAAATAGTGATTTAAATAGATTTGTTTGTGATCTTTATCTTTAATTGCATTTTACCGATAAATGCGCATTTTAGAAGTTAGAGCTACGAAGCTAAATTCCCATTGACATAACATGAAAATTCTCAAACGTTTTGGTTGGACAGTGTATAATATGCTTCCTTTAAAAAAAAACTGTTCCACGTAGTTTCTGTATCTAATCTGTTTCTAAATCCTATTGTACAGGAGGACAAGCAATTAAATTGAAACACGAAACCCAACTGTAAAGAATAATTTGCTGAACGATGGGGCTGTACAAAGCGAAATCAATTATACAGCTGGCACCGTCTTACCAAACAACGTTTCCATTTTGATCTTCCATTGTACTGTGTACCACGCCCATTCGTTTTGAAAAGCAATGAGCTCGAATGATGCTTCAGCAAATATTTGAAGCAGCCAATGCGTTGTCTTTCGGAATGTTATTTCCCCAGGGAAACAAGTTTCACCCATAGTGATGTTACAGTTTGTCTGTTCCTGACATTCAGCTCATTTTTCACTGCGAACCACGATGACATCTTCATCCGGAAGTTGTACAACCACAGTAACTCCTCTAACCACCGCTGACCTGAAGCTTTGGCAACAGGGCCTGCTACGAAACAGGCAATGGTGATCAGCCGCTTACAAAACGGCTATTTTGTCACGCCATCAGCAAACCCGCGCTCCCCTGCTGGTGATGTCCCTTCTCTGTTTTCTCTTCCTCACTTTACCCCTCTTAACGTCTTTCTGCTGCCGAGCATGTCGCAACAGTACCGACATATCTATGAGGAGAGCTGGGGACATTTATCAGAAAGTCCTTATCTGGAATTACATTCCTGGTTTGAGACCAAGAATGCATGGAGAAGTCAAAGAAAAACGGAATCCTGAGCTTTATCGACAAAGGAAATGGAAAGGAACCTCAAAAAGGAATTCGCGAAAGAAATGCATGATGATTCATTGGGGGAAAATACCCTATTTATAGATATCTATACATTGGGGAAAATGCAGTATCTCTATGTTTATATATAAATAGAATGAATGCGGCGAGAAAATGCTTTTTAATGTGGAAATGTGAATGATTTCAAAAATCTATAAAATGGTCACGATTGCAATTCATATTTTGCAGGTTAAAAATGTATGTTACAAATCACTCTTGATTTAATGAAATATGCTTAAACTTTTATTTAGTTCCCATATTGGGGACAGTTCATTTTTCTAGACACATTTAGGTGTACTATGGTAAAGATTTGTGAAAATGTATAGCCTTATATATCTAAAATATCTTAAACATATATATATATACACTGAGTGATGATTGAATTGTGACCATTTAATCTCGTGTTATGTCAAAGGAATGCTAATTTCCAAACTCTATAACATAAAAGAAAAGAGTTTTAATATGACCAAAGGTAAATAAAAGGTCTCAACCAATTCCATCTAAATTCAGATTTCCATTTATATCACTTCAGGATTTAAATACTTTTGGAAGTTTGAACATTTAATAACAACAACGCTAAACAAAAGAATTTGCTTTTGAACGTAATTGACACTGAAATACGAAATATTATGTCAAACCATTTCATAAATACCTACATGTTTTAAAAGTGTGTGTAAATAATTCTTTCACTATTCATTAAAGATTTAGTCAATTTCTTAGAACACATTGTTGAGAAAATAGGTTAATCATATTTTGGTTCTGCATTTTTTGGGTTGTTAAGGAAGAACATGTTGAAATTGTAAATCCAGAGAACAAATGGGCTGATGTTATTATTGTTAAAGTAATTTGTGTTTCAAAGAAATATTATTCACTTTCAGCACAACTGTTTTTTATTGGTATGGATTGGGTCCCTTCGACAAGCAATGCAAATAACTCAGGAATGGCTATGAATTGGAAACGAAAATATAGGGAAAAAAGTCAAATTTGGTTTTGAATTTTATCAAGCATGAATAATTTTTTGTTTACAACTTTTTATCATTACTTTTTTTTATCATTCTTTAAAAAAATTACGCTATTGCTATATTCTATACGAAATCCATGCTACGCTTCTTAAGCTTAATTATAGAATGTTAATAACTTTTAATATATATATAATATACATTGAATCATATTTCAGCAATCTTATATTTAATTTCAGTAAAGAATTGCAGAAGAAATTTTTAAAAATTGCTTTATTGATATTTACTTAGTAATGATTTAATCAGTAAAAGGAACAATTGCGAATTTTTAATTTTGCAATTATTTAGTATTTAACATATTTACTTAATAAATGAAAGGCACGAACAACTTTTGCAATTGATTAGTATTTTACATTGGAGTCAATTTTCCATTCTCTCTAATATCGTCAAGGTCGAATTTCTCATAAAGCACCGAAGCCATTTGCTTAGAGGTGCCAAGTATTTGATTATATATTTTGTTCATTTAAGTATCAAAAATATTATTCCTTTTCTAGTCTTGGAAGAAAACACTAGTTAAAAATAATCATGGTTCAAGAGTGGTTAAAAGAACTCTCTCATGTGACAATGGAAAGTGAACTTTAAAGGATAGGGATTGAGAGGATACACAACATATGATGAAACATATTGGAGACTTCCATGTTATGTGAATAGAAAACCACATTTAAATTTGCATAATAGGTTTTTTACAGAAAAATATCCCAGGCAATAAATTATAGATCTCATCACAATTTATCCAAATCTCGATTTTAAGCACTATTCATTTAAAATTCATAGTTACTGAAGCTGAAATATTTGAAAGGAGACACTCTTATTGCTTTCGTCTTAAGTATCGTTTCAATAACGAATGAAACTGAAAAACCATCACAAAAACCTCTCTGTTTTACAAAAAGATTTGCTGTAACTTTTGAAGTTAATTCTTACGACTAGTAACTGAAGTTAGGTGTTTCAGATTTCAGAACTCGATAAATATTGCACAAATCAGTTTATTTCCTGTTCGAATTTTTCTAAAGATGTTCAGTTTATTTCCTGTTCGAATCTGCTGCAAGATGCTTATTTCAGTCAGGGAAGTTAGAATACAGCTTTCCATTCTCACAATATGGAAGTATCTCAATACTTTAATAACAACATTTTTTTTCTGAGAAGGAGAAGTGAAGAAAAAATGTTTCAATCTAAAATTAAATAATTTGATTTTAAAGTGTTATGCATTGAATATCATGAATTATATGCTGTATATTATATTAATTTGTTATAACAATTTTTAGCGTTTGATAACAGTCATTATTATAATTATATCATTAAAATTCTCCCTTTCATTTTGATTACATTATTTCCTTTCTTCGTGGTTATGAACGTTGCAAATTTTTATAATTTATTATTGAAAATTTAGAAAAACTTTAAATTTAACCGCATTTTTTGTGCCTATGGTTGCGTGAGGAATAAATGCGGCCCCTTCGACACGAATTGTGCGTCTCCACCTACTAAACTCACGAGCTCGAGTGCTTCGAGATAAACATTAATTTTTCCGACAAAAAAGATTAATTTTCTAAATAAATTCCCTTTTTTCCAACCATTTAATGGACTGACAATGTGTAAAAAAATTCGCATATTTCAAATATATCTTAGCTATTGCAAAAGCTCAAGAATGGATTAAGGACTATGCGAATATTGAAGAATCAACTGCAAGTATTGAGAATAGTCAACGAAGTTACTAGACTAGGTATATAAGTGAATTTAAACCCTTAGGCATACCAAATCTCAAAGTTTCTATTTTTTCAGTATACAAAAAAGTCAGGTACGTAAAAAAAATCATCTGCCTAGAGCTTACCTTTCCAAATACGACGTCTTAGTGAACCTTCGCTACAATAAGAATTAGATATGATTTGTTATTCCAATTGCAGAAAAAAAGGCAAAATTAGACCACCAAATAATGCTTCATTAAAGAAAAACTATGTATTTTTTTCAGAGAAAAGAACTGCAAAGGAATAAATATTATACTTAAATTGCTTGTGATGTCTTAAAAATAATCATTAGAATCTTACATGGAAATGCTCCGTACAGATAATCCTTATTCCAAGAATAAATCTAACTCATTATTATAATGAGAAAGACTGCTCCAAAACAAAAATAAGCAATGAAGTTCTTTGCTAGGTAGGCTTATTTAGAAGCAATAATAATGATAATGCAGATTTATATTTTGTACCTCGTTAGCAATTGAAAGTTGTGTAAAGGTAAGTTTGCTAAATCAATAACTTTTCTTCGTATTCCAAATAAATGTTGTTGAACTTCGGAATACACAATGTCTTTCTACTCGCATATCCGTCACTGCAGCTATCGATGTTATTCCCCAGTTTATTATATAAAGTGCTTCCATTGTCTGGAGAATGTAACTTTGACACTTCTATCTGAATAGTATTCGATTTAAATTGTGATTCCCAACACAGCCTGCTAGTCCTAATGCATCAGAACTGATCGTCTCGAATGGTAATATATGCTTGTCTGCTTGAACTCTGATTAACGTTGCATTCGTTTAGCCGATTATTATTAACGTTTGGCACATGCACAAGATTAATGCGAAATAAAATACGATTTAATTTTTTTTCAAACACAGATGTTTACTGACTACATGTTACCTTTACCTAGAGCATCAAACAGATTTTTCAAATCAGTACTAAATATAAATTTATCGTATGAATTTATCTTATTAATAACTCAGTATGAATTAGTACGCATATATATATAACTGTTGCTAATAACTCAAAATGAAGTATTTAAGGATTTTTCTTGACTCTTTTTGAATGAAAAAATCGTTTTGGTTCCCATTAAAACGTATTTTTATTTGCAAAACAACGTAGATACTTTTCAGAACTGCGATTTTCACATCGTGTGCTTTTACCATATCGTACTTTTCGTAACAACATTCTTCTCATAAAAAACTTTCATAAAAAGAACTATTTTTTGGAGAAAAAAAACACAGAATGTTTCAAAATAATGTATATTTCATTAATATTGTTACGACAGATGAACGTGCTACAATGAACTTGTGATGTTTTGTCTAGATGCTCGCATGTGCTTCAGCGTGCGAGTTACATCACCAACGACATCGAACGAACTTGACTGAAAGAATAAGGAACAAGTGTTAATTAGAATAATTTATGTGAAGTAAAACGTAGTTTGTTTTAGTCTATGCAGTTTAGTCTAAAGAAGAAATGCTTTTATTTGGAGTGTGCGCGGGAGGTAAAATAAGTTTATTAGTGTTGATCCTGTTAGAAGGCTCGCAAGAAAAAGAAGGATGTTTAGGTTACTGAAGATGTGGTTGAGGAGATTTTAAATTAGTCGAACAAGCAGATCTGATCTCAACTTTTCTGTAGGAAGAGTTCATCATTATATTTAGTTGTTTAGGAAATGGTAAGGTTATTCTTCATAGATTGCGGGTTTGTTCACAAATATGATTGTGACACCTACCGACTGTTACAAAAGCTTTATTTTCTTTTGCTTTGAGTAGAGATAGTAAAAAGTTGCTTTGTTCTTTAGAAAGTTTGCTTTTATACTGATTTAGATTTGTGTAATTGAGTTGAGTTTGTATAAACGTTTTCGTGCATGCTTTTGTAATAAATTACATTATTTTTAGAATTATAATTGTTATATGCTATTGAATTAATATGTTAATAATAAATATGTTATATATATTAATATGTAATATATTAATAATTAATATGTTATTGAACTCAAGCTCAGTTTCTATCTATTTAATTAATAACAATATAGATATGATTCTGTTTATTTAATTTCTACTTTGTTGGGTTGAGTTGGGTTGTTTTATCTCTGAGCGGCACTTTTTTGCATATCGTGGGCTAAATGGCCAGGTCACATGGACCCCGAAGGCTCAGAGAAGGTTGGGGCAGGGGTTGGGTTGGGTTGTTTTACCTCTGAGCGGCACTTTTTTGCACACCATGGGCTAAATGGCCAGGTCACATGGACCCCGAAGGCTCAGAGAAGGTTGGGGGAGGGGACCCACTGGAACAGCTGTTGGGAGACAGATGGTAGCCTCCCGTCAAGGCCATCCAGCGTGTTCTTTAACGTGCACAGGGTATGTCTCTCCCGCACACGGAACCACGGCTTAACGTCCCATCCGACGGACGGCGGCCTTTCCAAGCCCATCGGTGTCCCCTACTGACCGTGGGCAGGGCGGGGAATTTTGCGGAGATAAATCTCAACGCTGACCCAGCTGGGACTCGAACCTGGGAACTACAGATTACGAGCCTGGCGCGCTACCGACTGAGCCACCCCCGCCCCTGGGGCAGGGGACCAACTGGAACAGCTGTTGGGAGACAGATGGTAGCCTCCCATCAAGGCCATCCAGTGTGTTCTTTAACGTGCGCAGGGTACGGCTCTCCCACACATAGACCACGGCTTAACGACCCCTACGACGGACGGCGGCCTTTCCAAACCCATCGGTGTCCCCTACTAACCGCAGGCACGGTGGGGAGTTTTGCGGAGATAAATCTCAATGCTGACCCAGCTGGGACTGGAACCTGGGAAATGCAGTTTCTACTTTGTAATAAGTAAAATAAATTGTTCCAGATATTTAGGTGTTGAGACAAAGTTTAGCGACATTTTCATTTATGACATACATAGAACTCAGGGTAAAAAGGGTAAAACTTCGAATGCTGCAGATCGACGAAAGAATATAAGACTATGGAAGACATTATATTGGGAGGATAAATCAATGTGTTCTAGGTGGACAATTTACATTCCAGGATGATAACGCCTCTTGCTATCGTTCAGGCTGTGAAGAGATTGTTTACTAAAAATGGAATTCAGCATTTGCAGTGACCAGCAGTCCCCTGATCTCAATCAGATAGCAAATCTGTGATACCATAAAAATGAGGTTCGTGAATGCAAACCAAGACAAACGCTGTTGTAATTAAAGTAATAATTAATTTTAGCATCGCATCATTAATTAAAATTTATTCATTTTATATCTAAGAGTGATAGAATGATGAGTGGAAATAAAGACCACCCAAATAAATATTAATTGTTTTCTGGACCATTCTCACTTCCATCCTCAGTTTAGTGTACGAATTGTGGTACGTGCTGTCAAATTGTACATATCATAATGAAATTTGTGGTGTGTCAAAGATTGGACTCTAATATTATTCGTATTAAATGCATTTACCCTAAGATATTCTGATGGTACTGGGAATTTGTTAAACATCTTAATTCAACATTTAATTGTTTTGTATTTTAGAATGTTTTATTTTTTTCGTAATTCAAAGATCTCTGAAACAGAAAAACTACCCATTTCTACCGGCGTTTCCAAACTTTTGCACACAGCTGTATTTGTGTACCTCGTGATGAGTGTCAGCCTTCTTTTATATGTCAGATCTACGGAAGTTCAGCTGGTCAAAAGTACTTGCAAAAGTTACCAGTTGTTTTGCCTGCATTACATTTAGCAATTAACAATACTCTTTTAGAAAAATGTTGTGCGTATTAGGAAAAGTAAAATTTTACAGAAAATAAAACAAATTCCTAAATTCATGTTAATAGTTATTTTTTTTCTCTTTATATATGTTATAACAACACTAAAAAACGCAAAGCGAAATAGAGAGTATACTATTCATGGCAATATAAGTTTTCGTTGGTCTGTGATTCTTCGAACATGCGAAAGTGGAGATCTTTCCCTAGCAAAATTTTGCAATTTTTTCAATTTATGTATGTACATGAGTTCCATTTTCCGCTCATTTTAGGACAGATAAAAGTGACACCTATACAAAGCCAGTGAGTAAACATTATTTCGTACAAACTTATGTATATTTAAAAAGTACAATATACATACTTATATTGCGATGTTTAAAACAAAATACTCTGAAATTTTATCAATTTGGCTAGGGAATACTTCAAAATATGGAAATATGGTAAATTTGATAAATTTAAAAATATAAAGTTGCATAAGCAGTTTGTTTGAAAAAAACGTTTTTAAATCAACCTTAGACAGGCTGTTCAGCACATCTTTCATTTCCAGAACGACCTAATTTGCAAAACAGGTAAAACTTGAAAGAATTAGCGATATTGGCTGCAATACTTTAGAGTTCCTGAGGGTTTTTTTACTGCAGTTAACAATCATAAAAAATTAAACAGTTATTCTGAGTTAAATTCACTGTAGCTTGGCAAACAGAGCAGCATATGTTATGCAAAGCATACCATTTACCGCCATGAAACACTATTTGCAACTAAATCGAAGTAACTAGAACTAAATGATACTGCAATATGCACAAAAGTCACTAATGAAAGTATTTTTAGGACTTATTTTAGACGTTGTGCAATATATTTAGGTACTGTAACTACACTAACAAATTAGGAACTAGGAAGCAGTCTTGTAATATATACTAGCATAATCTTACCACTAGACACGCTCAAGGAAAAGAACTGCAGAAAAATAAAGGAATTCTCTTCCAGTCGTATCTAGAGTTACAACACCTATTTGTTCAAAAAAATAGCATATTCACCTTTGTTCAAGAGTTAAATCTGCTGAAAGAATGCGACCTTCAAGCTTACAGAAACAAGCCACAGTAAACAAACAGTTGATGGATTATCATTTCCCCTCTGTTGCAAAGCAAAGGAATTTCTTTTGTAGCTGCTCCCGAGCTCAGAGTAATCTGTATAGAACAACTCCTCTGCGGCGTTTTAAAAGTCGACCTCAGCGTAAGTAAGCAACGAGAGAACGGTCATTTTTGGCAGTAATCCGTGAGCTTCTCTTAGAGATCTAGATAACATGATAAAGAGATTTAATATGACGATAATTAATTTTAATAAATTGATAATAATTATGGTGTTAATAAGGCACCAATTATAAGTACAATGTATGTCCATACAAAGCTGCAAACATTAACCATGTAATTTTCTGCGAATAATGAAAACGTTACCATTATGCAAAGTGATATTTATTTTTATTTCTCTTCTGCATAGTAAGCATTTTTAATGTAAGTGGAAAATTTCATGATCCAAATATATACAACGGGATATCAATGCGATCATATATACATAGTTTCCGACTTCTCATCGATATTCATGATCTTATCTGCATGCGTTCACTCGTTTACCCTTTGCGTACTGTTGCGAATGATAAATGTTACCATAGGTTGGAAAGTGCATGTTTCTTAATTCATATATAACGTGGAAAATAAGCTGTAGACGTATAGAAATACTTTGTTGTAGCAATAGATAATATGATGTGTTTCTATTAAATACGCATATATTGGTTAGAGTACTTAGCTACGAATCAAAGGGAGCTGAGTTCGAGTACCGATGAATCCTTTTTTTTAATTCTTTGTCACCGTCCTTCTTCATTGCGTGTTATTCTGACAGGCTCCTATCAGACCATTTGGCAGGCAGCTGACTCAGGGAGAATTTATTTCTGAAGCAGAGGTTATTAATTTCTTCCTATTGATGCATTCTCTTAAATAATAATGTAAGTGATTAGGCATAACAGAAAACCCTTTCGTTTTCCTTGAAAATGAGACGAAAATTTTCTTATTACTCCTATGTTGAAGACGATATCACTGTTTCAATTGCATTGCTGTATAAGCATTTTATCTACACTCCTACCATTTTGGATTAATATTTAAGTGAATGGGTCCCTTGAGAATTTATTGCAGTCATGGACGTTATTTTTTATTTATAGCTTCCAACGCACTTCTTTTTTTTGTAATGTTGGTTCAACATTCCTTCGATAATAAAGTTTATATGTCATAGGTAAAAATGCTCTTTCTTATGTAACTGATAGTAGGAATATCTTTAGCTATTTTTAGTTGTATTATATATTTGCTTATAGCTCGGCAGTTGATCTTGGTCTTACATTGAGATGCATTTGAAACAATTTAGATAAGATTGTTTTACCATTGAAACGCATTTCTTTTGAGAAAATGGGTTAAATATTTAAATTACGAATATCTAAAGATTCAGAGCATCACCTTTTGCGATACAATATATTGCGATATTCAGAGCATCACATTTTGCTCAACTTGCCGTCTCGGAGCGAAATGGTACCACGTTCTCTCGCAATGACTTCAATTACTGAGGTCCAGGTTCGAGTACCAAGATGATATGGTTGTTTTTCTTCATGTTAGCTCCAAATGAGACAGTGGTCAGAAGCGACTTTGGTCTTAGTGGGGCATATCCCTGTATGAGAAGACCTGTACAAACTAGGAATAGTTCTAAAACCCTTCTCCGTCCTATAAGTTGCAAATAAATTGAAAGTTTCAACAATTAATCTTAAAATTATTTTGTACGTTTGAGTAATATGAAGAAAATGTGTTTCAACAATAAATAATGTTGACTAGAGTATATGTAAAAATTATACTTCCGGAAACAGTGTCAAAATAATTCATCCACCATATTAATAATCCAAACTTAGCTATTTTCTTTACTATTAAATCCACAAGAGAATTTAATTGCACCATCTTCCGTCATGGTATTAATTTAAATCAAAGTCATGGCATCCCATAAATTGTTTAAATAACAACCCAAGCTTAATACACTCTGAAAGAATTCGCAGTACTAAATTGAAATGCTAAAGATACGATCGCTGATATAAAATTATTAAACTTAGCAAACAATTCACAGAAATTAATGGCTTCTTTGTTTATTAGAATAAATCGATTCTGTGCTTAGTATAAATCTCCGCATTTGTTAAAAAGAAGTAAAATCCATTTAAATAATAATGCATATGAGAATACCTTTAATAGTGTAATTATGGAATGTGTAACCAAGCTTCCTCTTTACGCACTATCTGCATTGTTCGGAAATAACCTGTGTTATATTTTCCAAGAAACTATAAGGCACGTAACGGTTTATAATGTTACTTTTTGTTCCCACTTGTTATTTTTTTTCTGTAACATTCCGTTTTAGTTAGCTGGCTACCAAGCCTAATTATCGTATTCAGTAATTCGTTGAACCGACATCAGGGTCTGGATTGTAGCCAACTCCGCACTTTTATTCTGTGCACGTAAGTAGATGAGAGAGCTGTTTGGGCTCTTTCAGAGTAAATTAGCGTGATATATTCCACTTGGGATAAAAATAAACCTTTCCCTTTTTTTGTGTTACCAAGACAAAAACTAGTTGACATTAAATGTTTATTTTGAAATATTCTTGCAGTTTGTTTGTATAGTTGCTGAATCGATTGGCTAACCCTATGCGACTGCATCTGAAGTGGAGTTAAACGTGAAAACAAATTTATTTTTAGTTTCTCTAAAAAATATTGCATTGCTTGTGAATTACATTATTTAGTTGAAATGGAATTTAGAATCATAGCTCAAGGCATTTCGATTTTTTTTAAACTTTCTCTATAACTTTGAATTACACATAAAGGACATTTTAATTAAGGTGACACTATTTACATTTGTTGAAAACTTGGACATTCAGTTAATTAATGCTACTGAATGAATAAAAAAGAAAAATTTAGTATAGTGAATGTTCTGTTTTTTAACACTGCACTTGTATTAAAAGCGATCAGATTTCAAAACACAAATCTAGAACATTTCAAAGCTTCCGTTTATTGGTTAAAATAATGAAAACTAATTACGTTAAGTAAAAATACTGTTTCCCAGACATTGTGATATATAGGTCCGTTACACAAACAATAAATAGCTAACTGGTCTGTAAGAGGCAAAAATTAAGTATGGCGAAAGTTAATTATATATTATTTGTGAGTTACACACTACACTGAGTCAATACAAATGGTAAAACGATGCAAATTCCCTTATCCATGGAGCTAAGGCACAATACAAATAATTATAGTAATTTAGATCATGGGATGAACTATCCTTATACCGGGTCTACGAAAATTGAGTGGATGTGACAACTAGGAGGATACAATAATTGGGGGAACGACAATTGGGTGGATGTGACAACTAGGAGGACACAATAATTGGATGGACGACAATTGGGTGGATACAACAATTGGGTGGATACGGCAATTGGATGGAAAGGGGAAATTATGAAAAATAATTTCCATAACTTAGACTAATTTTCAAATTTCTGCCGTAGAACAAACAAATTCAACACCCTTGGAAGTCTCCTGAACCAGGCACTCTATAAAATGAATTTGTTTGCCTATAAATAAAGTCGATATTTGTGTCATTCTCTTTAATTCGACATTCAAAATAATCAAGAATTCATAAACAATCCTAACCAAGACAATTCGAATCAATTGAATGCACTATACGAAACCAACATATTTAGTATTTGAATATAGTCTAGCTAAATTCCAATTCAATAAAGGGTTCATATTTACCCTGTCTAATTCGACTTTCAATACAACTGATTTTCTTTCCGAAGCATTTCTTTTCTAAATAAACAAACGGTATGGGAAGAATGTACAACGCGAAACCAAACAGCATAGAACCAACTATACTCTCTTTAATCCGACATTTGATAAAACAGATTATATAATGGGTTTTTTTCTTCTGAACGAAATAATCGGAAATCTAGTAGCGAAATACAGAAACCAGGCGCTGTCGAAGCCGAAACAGCCGATATTTTTCTCATTAATCCGACTTCCATTAAAACTGATTTTTACATATCTGTTCCTTTCTGCCTCTTCTAAACGAAAACCAAAGACGTAGTACAGAATAAAATTTCATAATACTATCAGTATACATACTAATCCGACATTGCATAAAGCGCATTTTTTAAACATTCTATTCTTCCAAACAAAACAATCCGAATCACTATAACGAATTACAGTTACCGAAACACATTTTTTAAAAATCTATTCTCGCTAATCCAACTTAGGTTAAAACGGATTTTTATATTTCTGTTCTTTTCTGCCTCTTCTAAATAAAACAAACGGAAACCAAAGAACTCAGTACAGAAAATTAAACCGCAAAAGATTATCAGCATACTCACTAATTCCACATTGAATAAAACAAATTTTGTAAGGATTTATTTCTTCCAATCGTAATAATCGGAAATTAGTTTACCTAATTACCGTTGCCGAAACACATTTTTTATAATCTATTTTAGCTAATCCGACTTTGGTTAAAACGGATTTTTGTATTTCTGTTCTTCTTTGCATCTTCTTAATAAAACAGTCGGGAATAAAAATAAAACATACAAGAAATGAAACCGTATACGTCTATCAGTAGTCTCATTATTCCGACTTTCAATAAAGCGAATGTCTTGTTAGTTTCAGAGTGAAAGAATCAGAAATCAAGCGAATACATTACAAGAAACAAACGCAATAAAATTTTCATCTATGATTTTTAAATCGATAAGTGACTTTTCATTTATATCTGCGGTTGACAAATCAAAGTTCGAATGCTGAAAAATGCGTTTTTTTTTGCATGTCTGATTACAGACAAAAGATATAAATGTCAGTTCTGCCGGTTTTATTTAATCATTTTTGGTATCCTTCCAACAACTACACAATTACTATTGTGTAGTTGTTGGTAGTCGAATTACACAATAGTAATTGTGTAGTTAAAAATGCTTGGAATTATAAAACAATCAATTTTATTGAATTGTTGTATTAGTGAGATTATTATAGTCATAACTTGTCATTAGTAAGCACTACATTGCTCAGGAAGCTGGCACACGTTTCAGTCGATGAATTTGTGTTTCACTTCTGGCAAGACAATCATAACAGAAGCTGTTTCACACTTGTAAAACCACTGAAATAATCAGCTAAATTAAATTTTAACGTTACACTACAATCATAAATGTAAATAATAATTTACAATTTTTATTTGGATGAGGGGGTCGCAAAAATATTTGGTGCATGCAACAAAAATGTCTCGGATTATTGAGGATACTGATAGTCTTATGCATTTTCGTTTCCTGGTGCAAAAATATATATATATTTTCCTCTTTGTACAGAATGATGTTCTCCTTTCAAAAATGGTGGAGAATCTTGCCTTTGCAACTTGGTTTCTTTAACGCGTTTTAATTTCAGGTTGTTTCGTTTAAAAAAAGTGGAAATTGAAAAAGTCATTTAAACCAAAGTTTTATTAGAGACAACATATGCAAATATCGTGTGTCTCCTTTTCTTGTAATGCCTTCATTTGATTTCTGATTGTTTCTTCCAGAAAATATATTTTAAAAATATCGATTGCACTGATATATAGGATTAAAGAATAGATTCAAAGTTTTATTGAAAATCGAAAAGTAGAAAAGATAGAAATAGGTGTAATGTTGACCTTTTGAATTTCCCTGTACATTTCTAATTGTTTCATGAAGAAGAAAAAAGTAAAATCATTTTATTGAATGTCGTACTAATCTGAATACTTACAGTTCTAGTCTGCTTCATTTCCTCTGGTGCTATCTTTTAATATCACTATTTTCTTAATTTTGCCGATAACAGGCTGCGAAATAAAGTACTCTTCAGTCTAATTGAGTTAAAAGAGACTAAAAACAAATGTTACATGTAGCGCGTTAATTTCTTTTCCAACAGTTTCACTCAAAGGAGTTTAAAAAAAAAAACGATTATTGCAATATTACACTAGTTTCTATAAATTAAGGAAAATCCATATGTTAAGTCAATGGGAAGCTAACGTCAAAGTTCTATAAATTCTAAAATATGTTTTTTGTTTTGAAAAATGTGATTGCAGTTAAAAGATCTTAATCAAATAAATCACTATCTCGATTTTCAGCAATTTTCGGTCAGTATTTAATAAGTTAAATTCTGCATTAGTCTCGGGGTGCCGAAAATGATTTCCACATTAATGTAGCTTGACTTTATCCCAACAAGTAAAGTTCGGAAGACCGTGGTAAAAGCATTTTTCCTTTTTAAAATCATGTTGTATCAGTCACCTAATGTATTCTTAAGTATAGATCAATCAACAGCGCGACAATTGGGTGGAAGTCAACTTTATTTAGCGATAACAATGCCAACTAAAAAATTGACTTCAGAAGTTAATTAAAAATTACTAATAAGTATTGTATCAAAGTGTTTAATAAAATAAGTTTGTATTTTAGAACTTTGTTTCAAGAATTCTTTCACTCTTGTTCTTAAGACTGGCATTACGGTTGTTAAGTATTCACTCTTCCGTAACTCATTAAATACTGAACGAATATTGTTGAAAATTGATATATTGATTTATATGATTGAGATCTTTATCTGCAATCACATTTTTCAAAACAAAACAAAACAAACTTATTTTGGAAGTTACAGAGCTTTGACGTTAGCTTCCCATTGACTTAATATTTCCTTAATTTATGGAAACCAGTATAGATTAGAGAGTGAGAGAGTGATGTAAATGCTTCAATGAATGTAAAACCAGAAATAATAAATGTAGATGTTGGTCCTGAAGGTTTATCTCCTGGGTTCCTTCGATTATAGATAATCAAAATACATTTTGATCAAAGTCGGATTATAGAGAATGGATATAAATGCGTCATTAATCACGTATTAGCTATAATACATGTAAATACAGGCTGTTTCAGTTTCCCTAAAACATTCCTTTGATATTCGACTGGTACGTTAGAAAAGAAAGGATCCTTCGTTTTGTTAAAAGCCGGATTAGTGATAAGAAAGCAGGATTAGTCAAAGGAACGCAGCTGCAGGCTGCGTTCCTTTGACTAAAGATTGTTCCATTTAGAAGAAAATGAAAGTGATACACGAAAATACGTCGACAAAGCGCGATTAGCAAGAAAAATTGTAAATATTGGTGGTTGTTATCATCTTCTTTTATATGTTATTCGATTTCCGACTGTAGAATAACTTTTATATGTTATTCGATTTCCGTCTGTCGAAAGAAAGGAACTTTCAAAAATATTTTATTTAACGTTGTCTTAATGAGAATACTAAGAGTCTACAATTTGGTTTTCTGTGGACCGTTATTTATATTTCGTATATCTTTTCACTTAGATCAAACAGAATGGAATAGAAATATGCGTTCTACCCAAGTAGGATTAAGCAAGAATAAGCGTCAATATCGTCTGTTTTGATTTACTATAATACATTCTATTCATTTCCGATTGTTTCTTTTAGAAGAACATTGTTGATGAAATATTCGTTTATTGAGTGTCGGATTATTGAGAAGACTGTTAGTCTTATGCATTTTCGTTTCCTGCAGTAATTTCATTTATTTGAGTTTTTTTCGCTTAGAACAAAGAGAAGAACAAATAGAAATATGATGATCCATTTTAACGAAGGTCGAATTAGCGGGAAAATATCAGTATCGGCTGTTTTGATTACCTGTGATAATTTCGATTGATTTCTGATTATTCCTTTTAGAAGATAGGACTTCTGAAAATTTCGTTTTATTGCAGGTTGCATTAGTGAAAAACGCAGGTAATCCTATGTATCTTGGTTCCCAGTAGTACTTTTGTTTTATTTTCTGTTTGCTACTTTTAAAATGAACAAGCTTCCTAAAAAATATTCAATAGTTTACGGTTGAATTAAAGACGGTAGATATAACCCCTTTATTTAAAAACAGATTAAAGAGAATACATCCATATATGGCAGTGCGTTCTTTTAATTAAGAATTATTTCGGTCAGAAGGAATAGATGTGTTAAAAAATTCGCTATGTTCAATGTCGGATTAAAGAGAATTGACGTAAAAATCGACTATGTTGATATTTAAAGAAGTTCGTTTTATAGAGTGCGTGGTTCAAGAGACTTCCGAGGGGTGTTGAATTTGTTTGCTCTACGACATATATTTAGAATTAGTCTAAGTAATGCAAATTATTTCTCATCATTTCCTTTTTCCCGCCCAATTATCGTACCCTTCCAATTGTATTCCATCCAACTGTCGTATCCACCTAATTTTCGCAATTGCCGTATCCACCAAATTATCGTCCACCCAGGTATCGATCTTTCCAGTTGTTGCATCCATCCAATTGTCGTTCACCCAGGTGTCGTTATCCTTCCATTTATTGCGTACACCCAGATGTCGTATCCTTCCAGTTATTGCGTACACCCAAATGTCGTATCCTTCCAGTTATTGCATCCACCCAATTGTTGCATCCATCCAATTGTCGTTCACCCAGGTGTCGTATCCTTCCAGTTATTGCGCACACCCAGATGTGTATCCTTCCAGTTATTGCATCCACCCAATTGTTGCATCCATCCAACTGGCGTTCACCCAGGTGGCGTATCCTTCCAGTTATTGCGTACACCAAGATGTCGTATCCTTCCAGTTATTGCATCCACCCAATTGTTGCAGCCATCCAATTGGCGTTCACCCAGGTGGCGTATCCTTCCAGTTATTGCGTACACCCAGATGTCGTATCATTCCAGTTATTGCATCCACCCAATTGTTGCATCCATCCAATGTCGTTCACCCAGGTGGCGTATCCTTCCAGTTATTGCATCCACCCAATTGTTGCATCCATCCAATTGTCGTCCTCCCAGTCGTTGTGCACCTAGTTGACTTCCACCCAATTGTCGCGCTGTCGATTGATCTATGTATGTCATGTTGTATCAGTCACCTAATGTATTAAGAATACATTAGGTGACTGATACAACATGATTTTAAAAAGGAAAAATGCTTTTACCACGGTCTTCCGAATTTTACTTGTTGGGATAAAGTCAAGCTACATTAATATGGAAATCATTTTCGGCACCCCGAGACTAATGCAGAATTTCCAGAACATCTAATCGCCCTATTTAGAAGTTGCCTTATTATAATCTGTTTATTGACTCTCTTGTTCGCTTTAATCAAGAAACTGTTATTAAAGAACAAACTTTTGAGTTGTGCAATGTGTCAGAGCAATTCTCGAAAGCTAGAGAAGATCATTTCCCAAATAATAGGGACATAATTAACATCGTTAAAATGAACGGAGCATGAAGTAAAGTATACAAAATAAAGTAACAATTTCTTATTTGTTCTTTCTTCAACAATGATAACTTGTTTTCAGCTATCTTTTGTCGTATTCTCGCTCTCTAACAGTATTTTGCAAAAAAAAAAAGCATTGGTTCCATTTCTTAGCATAAAAAATATATTTATGTATTAAGAATTAAATGACTCTTATAACTAACATGACAATGATTGATTGTCTTACTGTCTTGTTATCTTTTCCTTTCGCGAATTGATTTGGGTAATATAACAATGCTTGAGGCATGGATATTACTGTTATTTAAAAATCAAATGATCATCTTTTGCAAAAAGAGAAATAAATAATAATAATAAATATAGTTAGAATATTAGAAAAAAAATCTTTCAGCAATTATTTGCTTTTATTATATTTCATTGCATTGTCTCATAATGAGAAACATTATAAAAAATATTAGCGCATACATATTAATTACTTAAAGGATTAAAGCAGTTTGGAGAAGTTCATATTTTTTGGAGTGTTAATTTAGGGATGCAAATATTTATTTAAAATGTATTCCCATTTCTTATTATGCCAATACAAAACTTAAGTACCTAAAAAAATTATTTCAAGTTTATTTTTTATTCAGAGTTATGGGAAAATACATTTCAGAGCTCTTTAATTTCACAATGAATATTTGTTTAATAATTTAATACTCCTATCCTAATTGCTGTGATATTAAAGAAATCAAACAAAATATTAGCCATTTAAAGACGACTGGTTTACGGATTAGAAATAAAGGTTAATGTTTGGATAATCAAATATTTATTATCCATTTAACTCATAACAATGCTACATTTGGCAATAATGGAGGGAAAATTCGACGGATCATGCTTGAAAATGCAGTTATGAATTTATGCGTTCACATACACTGAAGGAAATTACACGAGACGAGACGCTTAAAAAGTGACTAGGCATTATGATACGGCGCCTTTTGAACGTGTGCGTAAACTCTTATGTGTGCCGTGCTTCTACCCCCGAGAGAGAAAGAGACTTCTCCATCTATGTTAATTATCTTGCGATAATTGCCTTTTGAATATTAATTAGAATAATGTCGTTACAGGTCTAAGTCTAATTTATATACAGCAAATGAGTACATGAACTGTCCAGAGACAAAACAATGAACATCTCGTTTCCTTTTAAACTTCGTCGGCTATTGCATTTCAAAGGAATTTTCGATGATGGATCTTTGCGTCTGCCGAAGTCCGTGAGCTATCAGGCTTCTGTTCTCTAAAGATCCCTTTTAGCAATTACTAGCTAATTTGTGTAAAGGAATTGGGGATGTTGTGACCAAGTACAGGAATAGGATGATACATAGAAGCCTGACGTCGAAATTTGGTGTTTAAGTCTGTGCTCAAGCGATCGATGAGGGTTGGTGAACGGAAGCTGAGGAGAAGAGTGAGAGAGAGAGAGAGCAACTGGAATTACGCAACAATGGATGCTATTGTTATTTTCCCAGTAGAGCAATAGTTACGTTGGAGTGTGATGCTAATTGCATCACAATGTATTCCTGTCAACTGAATCAAAAGTTTTAAAAGGTTTGCCTTGTGTTTCGTGCTCAATGACTTGGATACTAACCATGTCGAATACCCGTTTTCATTGCTTTCGTCCTCTTGCTGTCGGGACGAAATGACTGTTTCTTGAATGGGACGAAATGGCTGTTTCTGTTCTTTTTGTTAGCCTTTGTTCAGTAGTTCAGCAGAGTTTTAACGAAAACAGAAAAGGAAAAATAGCAGCTAGTGCTATCAAATATAATCGTAAAAACTGTATTTTAATGGCATCCCTACTACGTACAAGATCAGTTTTTATACTATAGTTTGTGTACTTAGCTTGTTTAATAACTGAATAGATCCCACTACTTATAGTGCTCATTCTTTTCTCTGTCTTTCACTGTTTGTGCTTATGATGTAGTTAACGTTTTCTAATATTTAAATATACAGTTCTTCGCCATAGAGAAAAAATGCATTTTTTTACAACATAAATTACATGAAATTTTTCGCCTATTAAAAATAATTACTGAAGAACTGAGAACAGCAGAAAATGGTCTTTGCGTTCTTCGTTTTATTCCTTAACTCCTTTCGATGTATGTTTTTCGTACATGGGCTGGGCAACCAGTTCTATCCAGAAAAAATATCCCCCCTACCATAAAATAAAAATACCTGGCCATAAGAGAAATTTAATATTCCTGGGTAATAGTAAAAATAATGTTGCAAATATAGGATTTTTACACCAGTACAAATTGGTCTTAATTATTTTTGCATTCAAAAGAGAGTTGAATGAAGATGACTGATTTTAAAATACTAAAGATCGTATGCACAGCTCTTCCTTTGAATTATATTTTTTAAATTTTGTGAGAGTAACAAGCGAATTGTACACTGAAAGGACAATTTATTACAGCCACCCACCTAATAATGTGTGGGTACAACTCTCGTCCTCATAACAATCCATTGTGGTATGGACTCTGCCAGGTGTTGAAAACGTTCGGGTGGTATTGCGGCCGATGATTTGAAAATAGACGTCGGTAAAGCGCCGAGAGTTGCCGGTATGGGTTTCGGGCTCGAATGCATACCTCCACTCGTCATATAGATGCTGAATAGGGTTCAAATCCGAAGAGTGAAAGGACCATTCGTGGATTGTGAACTCACTGGAATGCTCCTCCAACCACTCCTTCGACAAACTGGAGAGATGAGACGGGCTTTGTCTTGTTGAAAGAAATACTCTATTCTAGGAAATACTTTACTCTAGAAATACTTCTACTCTAGGAAATACTCTACTCTAGAAATACTTTTACTCTAGGAAAAGTCACGAACAGATGTAGTGGCCAGCATGTACGTCAACATAGCCTTGTGCGTGATTAGTCTCAAAAGGTACAAGGGGCCACAAGGTGGCCCACATAAACATGCCCCAGAACATTACACCACTTCCACTGGCCTGTAACACACAACTGAGGTCCTTGGACTCGTGTGATCTACGCCACATAGGTAACCTCTCATCAGCGTGATAAAGTTGGAACCTCGATCCATCGAATCAAGCTACCCGTTTTTAGTCTTCCACGGTACATTAGCAATGTTCCTTTGCCAACTGCAGCTTCATAGCAAGGTGACGTTATTCTAACAAGGGTTCTCGATATGGGCGTCAGGCTGCCATAGCCCAGTCGTGCCATCGTTTATCGAAAGGTCTTTGCACAAACTTTTGTAGGTGCTCCGTCGTTGAATGCCGACTTTATCATCTGCATTGGTGGCCCTCTGTCCAAACGTTACTATACAAGAGAGGCGCTGCTTACCTCTCCTTTGCTGGTTTTGAACTACCTGATACACACGGGCAATAATTGTATGTGGAAATCAAAGACGTTCTACAATCACCTATATGGAACACACAATCTTCCTCGCACCATCTGCCCATGATCAAACTAGCTAAGGTCGCCATGTTTACTCATCATAATAGTTACAGGTACGCTATACAGCAGGTAGGTCTGACTTATTTATAGCCCGCCAGGGGTTTCAGCTCACCGCATTGTTGTCGTGGAGTAGGACAGTTTTGCAGATTCATGTGCTGTGTATAATAAATTGTGTTTTCAGTATATTTTTAGTCTGTAAAAAGAACAAGTGTGACATTTACCTAAGACTAACAATCATATCAAGTAAATGTAACATTTGTTCTCCTCAAAACTATATACTCTATAGGCAATTTAAACTTAAATAAATCTGAAACAAAACCATATATGCAACAATCACTTACAGAACAGGTTTTGGGTGTTTTTTTTTTTTGGGGGGGGGGGGGGGGCACGAGGAGAGTGTTAGATGGATACTTAGGACGGAGTAAACGAAATGTTACTCTTAACTTGTCCTGATTTTATTATACATGATCGTTCTATCCACTAAAGACAGAAGTCACGATTATCTGACCGCTGCATAGGATAAATTTAGTATACCGAACCAGACATGAACCAGAAGTTCGGTTGTTTTTGTTAATAATTGTGTATATGTGGAAGTGGGGTACTTTGAAGAGCAATAATCATATAAGCGCCCATTCTTCAATAAACTTTTAATTATTTCCTCGTTCACCGAACAGTTTGACCATAACGACGTAGCACTTAGAAATTTGCTTCAGTATTGAAAAATATGTACACCTGAATATAATTTGCTATTGATTTGCTGGTAGTGATGCTGCATTAATTTATGAAATAAATTAATGAGGGTCGAAACAAATTTGGAAAAATTCCTATTTTTCCGCCGTATTTCCTCCTTAAATCCATCTTAATGTGTAATGTGACAATTGAACCTTTTCCGATTGAAAGAAAGCTTACTTCCTATGATGAGAAATCACTAATGAGCCATTGGGCAAGCGATAGGAAATAGTAAATAAATTTCAAGTAGACCAATTGGCACCGAGGAAGCGCTAAATATTTTGGTCTGAACCAACCATGCTAGATTTTAATGGGTAAGAAGGTACCAGGGAACTCGGATAACCAGAAGGTTTGTCATCTTTGGATTGTGATGTCAGAGGGATAGGCAAAACAAGAATCCTCGCTGAGTAGTGTAAGCTACAGGAGCCTAAACTAAGACAAGATGCCTTTCAGGCGAACGACGAATTTAGGTCGTGTCATCTAGTTCTTTTTCTCTGTTTCTGCCAGTCAATGAGACCTAATAGCTATGGGTTTTGTGTCTGCAAAGTGACAGTTATTCTTTCAACCTCCCAGCAGCGTATTGAATGACTAAGTTCTGCTCCAGAAAATAGCCCATATCAGAAGAAAAATAACGAGTTGGAAATAAAGTTGTTGTTTGTTTCTAAGTTCATATGAAGGGCATTTCACGTGCAACATCAACAGTCGGAACAGCGTTCTTCCCCAGTGAACTACAAGAAGTGCGGGAATAAGAAAATAAACTGCTACGGAAACTAACGAGCTGCAGAAGTAGTTCATATACGTCACGTCCGTAAAGTTTCCTCTTCTGGAAGCTTCGTTTTTTATCCGAGTCCAATAGGAAGTCCCAAAAGCAGCGTGAACATGAGTAACAACTGACTCAGTCAGCTGCATCATCATCATTTGGCATCCAGCCCAGCTTCGTTCGCATTTCACAAATATAACGAAACAAAGTCAAACTAGCGAAAAAAGTTATTTTCTTAAAGCCCAATATTATAGATCAAGTGTACACAAACTCCTGTCCATTTCATAATTTTATTAGGCCCACGTAAAAATTGGATAATATAAAATATTTTCAAAGCTTTCTCTACTATACTAAGTGAGTGGTGTTTTAATTAGACGAAAGACGACGATTTGATAACATCTTACACTTAACTAACCGTAACGTCATTGAGGCCGAATGTTCAGTAGCTCATTTCTGGGATCTAGTCTCATCTCTCACATACTCCATCAACAAGCCAACTTCAGCTTTGACATCAAAATTTTTTTATTAATATTTAATTATTGTCTTGTTATTTTGCACCTATAGATATAGAAAATAAAATACAATAAACAAAGTTTTTTTTTGCTCTCTTTATTACCCATCCCCCCCGCCACTCCCATACATTGGCTCACAGCAAACATAATATTTTTGTATTCGACCCGAAGTCAAAAACGTTTGTGCATCACAGTTATAGATACTCTTTATCTTCTGGAATTATTATTATTGATTTGAAACACCTGTTTTAGATTATTTGAACTATTTTATACAGTTAATAAGAGTTTATTGACTTAAATTTAAAATCTTTACACTATGTCTAAAATTAATAATATTTTATTTCTGAATTATCTACGAGTTGACAACACGCTTTTAGCTATGTGAATTAATGTTCTTATACTGCTGCTAGTAATTAACATGCAGCAAAACACTTTAATAATCTTACTTGGAAAGAAGAGTTCATTCAGTAAAACGCTCAAGTCTTGAATATATAACATATTCGTTTTTGTTCTAAACCTTTAACTGACTACTATAAGAGGGAAGATGTTATAAACAAGGTTTCTCTTTTTCTTATTGAACAAAGTGCAGAGAAACCTTATACAGTAGCTTTTGATCATTTTCTCATCATGATACTACTTTGCAAAGCGTTTAATTCAATGTAAAAAGCGATTTATTTTTGGAAGGAGTTTTCTTCTGGAATTTATTTTGGAAGTCCATCCAATATATGACGGATCTATTCACCGATATGATAAAAGTAATATTCTTAGAAACAAAACCCTTTGAAAGTGCGACAAAAACACATAGTCATTGAGGTGTGCCTTACTTGCTAATAAAAATTTTTCTACTTACTTTTTATTCAAAATTCTTCGATTTTAATCGAATTCAAAAGTTTTCGATCGCAGGTTCCGAATCACTATTCCTATGACCTCGTTACATTAAATAAATAAAGAACTTATTAATTGAAACTATTTCCCAAAAGTGATGAAAGTATTCTTCTCATAAACGAATGAATAAGTAAATTCAATAAACAAAAAATGTATGCATAAAACACGGATTCAATTTTTCGGACGAAATAAATAAGTATAATAAAGAGAACTCGTTTCGTAAATAAACAGCAAAGAAATTTACGATTGATAGAAATAAAAATTTATATCTATTTATTATACTTTCATCATTCTCTCTTTCCTTCTGTAGCGCGTCTAAATGATAGAACTTTCATCCTTAAGCTGCAACTTGTAGCTGCCTTGCGTTTGACATATTTCCAAGTTCTATCCCACCAAGCACCTATCAATGATGTTAATCCAATTTCAGTCCATAAACCTCGATTTGACGTCACCAAATCCGTCCACTGACGGTCTCTCAGGGTGTGGCGAGAGTCCCAGATTCCCCGAAGCACCCGGTCTCCATCAGCGGGCCAACGCCGTTTGCTAAGCTCAGAGATTCCCCATCAGTGGACATCGATCCGCTATATACATAAACTATAACTTCCATCATGCGGTGGCGGCAGCTCCAGAGGAAACCAGATGTAATTTACCACAAGGATCAGCGCCGAGAGCTCAGAAATGGGGAGCAGCACGCGCCCACAAGGACCCATCACGTGCTGAGGCGGCCCTTGTTATTCCCGGAAATAATGGGTTTTTGTTCTTCTCAAGCATTTTTCTCTCTTATGTGATCGAGAAATTTTCCTTTTCAATTTAAACGAATAAGTTTATTTACTCGGAAAGAAGTATAGCTTTATATCACAATAAACAGCGGAAAACAGATGGAAGTGTGGCTCTTTTTTCCCTGCTCTCTCCTTAGTGGTGCTTGGTTGTCTAATGTAGCTTCGGGAAGAGTAAGTAAGCAGTGGTTTGTTGAATGCATAGAAATAAAGAGTTGTCCAACAAAGCGTTGGAAGATGCACATACGTATATAAATATTAATTGGTGGAAGGAAAAGATGGGCAGAGATGGTATTATCGGACAGGATGACTGATTGAAGTCTGATGCTACACATTTGAATCACTGAACGGATTTACAAAACCATGTTTGATATTCGATTTAATTAAAAACCACTACGAACAATGAATCAAAATTCAGTTCATGAATAAAACAATATTGTGTTTTGTATTTAGTACACCCCCTTATTGAATTGCGCCTTGCATTCAGGGTTGAGAAGGTTATTGAATTCATGATTCATGTTAGATGAGAAGAATACGTCTTAAAAATGTGAATATCATTTAAATGTTGTCGTAAGTTTGAAGGTTTTTCTTTTTTTGCGGATTGAGGAAGAAAGTAATAGCTAAACAAATGTGAATAGTATTTTTGGCAATTTATTTTCATTTGTGACAGAATAAATCTTTTTTTTATCGAATTTTTTTGCTCCGATCCACTTTTTATCCCTTAATGGATTAAATCGTCAGCTCACTTGAACCTCGAAACAGGATTTAAAAGAGGACTTATTGCATAACTTTTTAGGGGACCTTTGGATACATCGTTTGAGAATATCCGACGCGTTCATGTTTTGTCTGTAATGCGGTCACTGATTAACTCTCAGGGTGAAGTACAAGGAAGAGTTTAAACCCGAGCTTTCCACATCATCGAATGCTCCTCTTTAGTGAGTGTTTTTGCAGTGGAGTTCAAAGTTGCATAGACATTTAATTCAAATGATAGACACAGAAATGGATAATACAGATAAACGCAGATAATAATGTGTTCATAATGAGTAGTTAGACGCCTTCGTGGCTCAGCGGTAACACAACATCTGACGGGTGCTGGGTTAGATTTCAAGTCACGGGATGGTATGGTTGTTTGTTCAGTCATAACCTGCAAATAAGCTTATAGCTTTTCGGATCTGATCACAAACTGAAAAAAATAGGTTAATTATTTCTTATTTTAATATTAGACTAATTTTTTCACAGTTAGGAGTTAAATATTGCTGATTAAGAGATATTTTTCCGTATTTTAGGCAGCTGGAACTTAGGCAGGTGTTTAGATCACTGGCAGGTGTAAATGCTACAACTAAATAGAAAAAGATCATCAAACTCTGCTACTTAAGCATGTGTTTAGTTTCCTTTTTTAACAATAACCTGTATTTGATGGCGTAATTTCCTTCTCGTGTTACGTTGAACGGACAAACCCGTTCCTGGAATTATGATTCAATCGTGTAGGAAGGTGGATCGCAGCTGGAGTTCATATTGGGAACTCCAGCTGCCATCCATTTTCTTGCTCTAACTTTGTTCAGGCGTTAATAGTTTTAAGGTATTAAACAGTTTATGAAAAATTTAAAACGAATAGTGAGGATTAAAATGAAAAACCAATGCCTCCTGGGAAAATACTCATTTACTGAAACCAAATTTGACATAGTGAGAATGGTAAATCCTTACGCTTCTAGCTTCAAATGATTTCAGACATTTTGGCAATTTCTAATATTTACATAACCAAAGGGAAAGTCTATCTCAAAATCCTGAAATCAAAATAAGTGTTAAATATAGTTGTGATATTTTACTGTTGAGTAGTACTTTTTTTGCACACAGTGGTCATGTCACAAGGACCCCTAGTGTTCAGAAAAGATTTGAGAACTGGATCCACTGGACAGGTGTTAGAGTACAGACCATAGACTCACGTCAAGGTAACAACGTGTCTTTTAGCATATATAGAGTATGGCTCTCCTGCACAAGGATCGACGGCATAACGCTCATGCGACAGACGGCGACCTTTCCAAGCCAAGATATTTCCTTTCTTACCGAAAACAGGGTGAGTTTTAACGGAGATAAATTTCAACACATTTATAGTTGGGAATCGAACGTATGAGCTACAGATTATGAACCTGGAGCACTGCCAACTGCGTCAACGGCCATCCCCATAAATATAATCCAAGCAGCTTTCCGTAAGGACCGTAGATATAAATATTTTAAATAAAGTATTTATTCGCGCTTAATTAGATTTATGTTTGGATTTTATACGTGATCGCTACATTCACAAGGAAATTTTCAACTTGCTATGCTACAGAAGCAGAATAGCACAAACTGATGTGAAGAAAACTTACGAGAGACGAAAGACCTCAGTAGAATAACAATTCTAACATTCATGTTTTATTCTGAATTTTTTATATGTCTCCTTTCTTTTCACCGCAAACGTTTCATGGTCACCTGCTGAAACAAGGATTTATTCTTCTGTCTAAACTGATTAGGATATAATCTACGACTTCTGAAACTTTTGTTTTCTTTCCATTTCGTTTCACTTCCATTCACTGTGATTTTTGCAAATTAAATGTCCTCTGCGAACTCTGTTAGACTAAAATTTTAATAAATACACTAACTGATACTGAAACTGACTACTTGTAGAAAAGGATTATTATTTTTCTTAAAACTGACAATACTGGTTTTCATCTAGTTACAAGTAAAGTAATATAAGTAAACATAGCTTTTCTTTTCAAAGTTTATCTATAAATACGGTAAGAATAATTGTTCTTTAAGGCAGTTCAGTATCTGTGAATTTTATTCGAGTCTAATCCTATTATTCCTCAGTTAAGGAAAATGAAAACGTTTTCTTTCTACTAATAGATAACGAGGTAATTCGATATATCTTTTCAGTTTCCTTAGGATTGCTAAGAGTACTTTTCTTTGTTTCTTAGAATCATATTTTGAAAAAGAAAACATTTCCTTTGCAATTATACATTTTATATATTTTTCTTAAAACTTAGTTTACATTATTCGCAGTAGTAACAACTACATTTGATATAGAAAAAGCAAATTTATTTTTTACCTTCTTCCTATTATCTGTGTTCGTCAAAATGATTGTTCCGCTATATCTGTTGTCGATCTCAACGTGTTATATGCCAAATGAAAGCGTACGATGCAGGGTGTGCCTTAGACTATAAAACATTTACCCCTCTTGTTTTCTCCTTCCATAAAAATGGGAAAACGTGAAATTTTATTTTCGTTATATCATCGAACACGCGGGCCAAAAGTATTGGGCTTGGTTGGTGTCACATGAAAGCTTGTGATGTATGTATCATTTAGGATACCTCGAATTTTGCCCCGATCCACTCTTTATTCTTAAAAAGAGTCTGAAAGTTCGTGGTTATTAATACCATCGAGCTATATCTCAAATTAAAGATTCTACAATGTCGTGTGCTATCTCAAATCACGTCCTCTCTTCCCCCTCCCCTCAAAAGAGGGCAATGAAAACGTACTGATTTTACGTGGCGTATATCAATTTTCTTATTCTAAAGATAGTTGTTTTTAGTGAAAAAGTAAAAAAAAAAATAAATAAAAAAAATAGAGAAATACCACTTTTTCTATGTGGGCCAAAAAGGGAAAAAATAAAACTAAAACATCCCATTGGTGAAATCGCTCACTGAATTCGTATTCACTTCACAGGAAGAGAGGGCGCCGTTTTTCCTCGTCAATAAAGAAATCACCGGAAAAAACTTCCTTTGAAGTCGATACGAATTTGATGAGCGATTTTACCATCGCTACTCTTTAATTTTAGTTTTTGCTTTTTATTACACTCATAGGAAAACAAGTAGTTTTATCTCGTTTAAAAAAAAGCCGACTGGTTTGATTTGGATTGAAAAGGTTGATTCCATTTTGATTTGCATTTTTATCAACATTCATGAAATATATGCAATTTTATTTTCCGACGATTGTTTTTGATCGATATTCGTATGTTCTTAAAGAAATCTAATAATATTCGTCTAATGCGAATTAAAGGAAAGCCTAAAAGTTCATTACTTACCTTATATCTTTACAAAAATGCTTTTTCAAGTACAAGAGGTGAGGAAAGAAAAGGAGAAACACTCTCACGAATCAAACGGATCCAACACCTATTCAAACTGGTTAGTTCTTTTTCTAACAACCTCTCGCATATTTGAATAGGCTGAATAGCACCTAAGTTATGTTCTTTAGTTAAGGCGTGTGTTATTCTCCTTCCCGGAAAAGTGTGATCGAACGCAATGTGTTCATTTCGAAAACGCTCCTTCTCATTCAGCATTATCAGTGAAGCAATGTTTTGGCCCAAAACCGATCACAACAATGATATACACGATTTCATGAAAGGTACCCATTATAACGATGCGAAACACATGACGAGGCGTACTACAGAGCACCTAAAAACATTCGCAAAACAGACTTCCAAAAGTGTTTCATAGCACGAAGGAAGATAATGGATAAGTGCGTTAGGATCAACGAGGAATACGTTGACTGGAACAACCTTTGATTACTGTAATTTTTTCATAAATAAAAGTTTTATTGACTTAGTCTTTTTTCTTTTTTTTTGCCACATCTCATATAAGCCTGATTTATAACAAGGACAAAGTTTACCCTATTTGGTATAGTGGCAAGTAGTGACATGCAGTAGTGCTTCCCATTAATCTTTAGGGTGTGGAAGTTAGTGAAAACTTTAGCTTTAGTTATTAACATCATGGACACGAAATTCTATTTTCTATGATGTGAAAAATCTAACGCTTGATAACTTTCACTAAAGTGGAGAAGAGATTTTCCTACTGTGGAAAATAAAATTCTCACTTGGAAACCACTACCGGAAAATATTCCCCTGATAATAATAATTTTCAAAACTAGGTATGAGAAAGGTAGCAAAGGGTTTTACTGTTAATCTTTCAAAATATCGAAGGAAAAAAAAGCTGCCTAAATTTTACGAATATTTACGGGATATGGAAACAGTTTATACGAGGTTTTTATAGAGTCGTGATTTTGGCCCTTTATGATAGAAAGCAACGTATCATGTAGGCTTCTTTCTACCTTTCTACCGATAAAAAATTATGTTACTACCTTATCTTAATATTTCACTAGAGCGCCGTTATCAAAGAAAAAAAAACGAATAAATATTATATATAACACTGCTTAATTTAATTCTTTTTTTGCAAACACTAGATAAGGAAGAAGACTAATAAACGAAAACATTTTCTATAACGATTTCTTCTTATATGTTCACTATGAACAAATTTACAATATACTAAGTTTCGTGTTAAAAGCGATATCGCAACAAATTTCCTTCCCATGTATTATCGCTCTTTAAAGATAGGAATAAACTTGTGCAGGGCAGCAGAAAACACGTCCGACAAGAAGAAAGATGCGCCCTTTACAAGCCGGCTGATGTAGGCTATAGGTAACACTGCCTCTCAGACAGCCACCCGTAAATCATTACCTCCTACTTCCCCAAATAATCGCTCCATTATCTTTTTCAGACTTGCTCTCGCTGAGAACGACATCCCGTTTTTCCCCTCCCCCTTTTTTCTCCTCCCTCCTTCTTTTCTTCTTCTTTCTCCTTTGCTTCTTCTTTTTTCCCCCAACCAATCGGAAGTCTCGTCATCTTAAAGTTGTTCCGTCGAGTCAATTGATTAAAGCTGTGTTCATTCCCTTAAAGAAAATTTGAATTCACCGTAAAGCATCCCATGGGTCCAATTGCTATCCCCCTATGCCGCTCTCACGAATAAATTGGTAAGAGTGATTCTCTCGCTTCTGAAATAGCGGCAAACGCCTTCGTTTAATGGTAACTTTAACGGCTTTGCCCCGTTGCTCTCCCCTTTTCCATCCCCACCCCTTTTCTAAGTTTCCTTTTGTGCAAAGAACAACGAGTCTTCCGAACAGGGAAAACACGCTACGTGAATATAATTAAAGTTTGTTTCAGAAATTACTTTTTTCCCATTACGCCTAGTTTTAAAATATATTTATATGCAAACTAGGTTTCTTTGTTTTCCAAGCGTTTCCGTTTCAGTTATTACTCCCTGAACGTTTAGAATGCTAAACGTCAGAAATCGTTGATAACTAAATATCTCTTGATTTAAAAATTACACTGGATGCACCAGAGTTGAATCTTGAGTTTGCCTTTGAGGATTAATTAAAATGTATTCTTCATAATATTGACAATAATATATATATTTGTTTACAATTATTCTGATGAAGATGTTCCTATTAGGAGACTATTCCAGTTCTGATGATTATTATTATAATTTGATTTTTTTTTTCTTCATTTATTGTTTCGCAATGATCAATAAAATAATTTTCTCAGAGTAATTATTATTAGTCGTGATGAAAGAAAGAGTGAACGATGAATATGAATTAATAACCGAAAATGCAAATGCAATTTGTTTAAGAAAATTATAGCTGACTCACGATACTCTCAGTTATATCGTGTTGCTAAAAATTCATTTCCATGGAATTTGATCCTATAGGCTCAAACCAAAGTGAAATAATTTTAATTTTTTCAGAGTATATAAACCTCAGTGACATTATAACATACTGTTGAAAATTCACTTCTATGGAAATTGATGTCAATTGCTCAAACCAAAATGAAATAACTTTAATATTTCAGAGTATATAAATCCCCTGTGAATAGCAAAATGAAAACCTGCCCCAGCTGAGAGCATTTAGAGTTGTTTGGTGGTTGACTGATAATCTTTAAGTTCTTTAGTTACACATTGTAAATGATTAAAGATCTGATACTCAGTAAAAACCATTAAACCTGTTTTGGCAGCTTTTTTTTGGAGAGAACACAATTATTTAAAAAATGAAATAATTTAGGTACTCTATTGCCAAAATATATTTGACTTATCCATAGCTACACACTACAATAGCAGTTTTTTTTTAGCTCGTTTTGGAAAAAAAAACGAGCTAGTGTTTTCACTTTGTTGTCTGTCTATTTGTAGACATCGAACGTTTTTGCTTTTAGAGATAAATCAAAATTATTTTTGTGTTGGATTTTTCAAAACAAAATTGGATGAACTATTATAATTCGCTCTATCTAAATATTTCAAAAGTTTAAATTGCTCTCTCTAACGGTAAAAAAGTTGGAAGTTATAAACCTTTAGACGAATATTGCAAGCGATGCATTTATTCTAGAAATTTGATGATAGAATGTGAAAGTCATGAGGTTTTCATTTGTAAAAATAAGTTACCCCTTTACACCTATGGTGGATGGGAAACATAACTGTTTTGAGAGATATTTGGAAAAATCTTTTTCAATTGGATTAGCACTAATAAAATATTAAAATTCGCATTTTTTAAATCCTTAGGTGGTAGCATCCCGGGCTCTTAGTGTCGCGGTCCCCTTGGATCTCATAAGACCAGGATTTTTTAAATAACAATAATAATTATTTTACAGAAATTCCACAGAATTGGATAAAATCTATTTTAAGTACGAACGTACGAAATCTCAAAAGAATAAGAATTTAAATCTTGAAAAAGAAACCGAATTATTTATTGCAGCCCGGGCTCCCCTGCTACAGCTCCGTCCCTGTAAAAAGTGCCAGCCCGCCTCTGATTAGAGGGCACTATATATGGAAAAGGCGAATCTTTAACGAATCTTGAAAGTGATTTATTTATGGTAGAAACTTTGGTGGTAGAATGTGAATAGATATTCCACTGACAGCAACAATATGTCGCCTTTTCTCAGAGGAGTAAAAGAAAAAGCAACTTTTTAAATTTGATGAAAAAAAGACAAATCTTTTTATTTTGTATAAGTATAAATGAAATATTTCTATGTCCTTTTTCCCAATCATCTATTAGTTCAAATTACAACTTTTAAAAGTGCAAAAGTAGGTAAACGAAAAACTCCATTCTCTGTGGAAACGAGATTCATCATAATTCAGTAGTAAACACAGAAGGTATCCTACACACATGAGGCTGATGAAATGGTTAACAGAAAAAATGAGTTCACCATTCCATTATCAGAGAATAATTCGATGTATTGATTTTAATTCAAATTTAGTTTGTACTGTAAAAACTAATTTTCCAAGTGAAATTTCTAAATTATTGTCCAGAGGGAAGGCAGTCATTACCAAATGGATAAATAGAGTGACCACAGAGAAGACAGTTTGAGTGAAAAAGGCTTCGAAATCAAAGGAATCTTTGGCAAGGAAAACAATCGAAACCGGAAGAACACTCATGATTAGACAAATAAATAATTTTGAGTTGGGTTGTTTGTTATTAAGCGACATTTTTCTTATATACAAATAGCTAACTGGCTAGATCAGAAAGAGCTAAGGGGCTCGAGAAGTTTGGAAATCTGTATGTATCAATTGACATCTGTTAGGAGACGAATCGTCAAGTAACAATATGATCTTTAACATTCATAAAATATGTTTTTCCCACACACGGACCACGGCTTTACGTCCTATTCTACAGACAACAACATTTCCAAGACCATCTTAGTCCTCGTTTTCATCTAGGGAAGAATTGTTTTCCCTGTGGTTAGCGGAAAAAATCTAAATGCTGGCAGTGGGAATTGCAACCTGGAAACGTCAGATTACAGATCTGAAATAATATAAACTAAATCCCTCCATTACCCCCTCAAAATATAAATAAAACAACCTAGACTTCTGAAGGCAGTGGAAAGACAAAAGAAACAGTCTTGGAGGAGAAGATAATATTTTCTCAAAAGGAAGAAAAGCCGGGGAATGGAGCAAAATCGAAAACCAGGAAGAAGTCGCTGAACACGGTAACGAAACAATCGTGATCAGGAGGTGGAATCAGAGGAGACGTAATCGGTCTAGGCTATTCAGGTTCCACTGCAGTTATGGGGAATTGTTTTCTATAATATGAGATCGTGTCCAATATTCTTAAAGTTCCATGCTAAAAGTATTGAGGTACTGAAACCTATAATAAAGAGGCTACATGTTAGTAAAGGATATCTACTTTTGGGTTCAAGAGTTACTGATTAGTGTCGAGTTACGAGTGATAAGTTATCGGTGGATGTCGAAATATGTATTATTAGAGGATGTTGAATTTCGGATGACGTAATATCGATCGTTGTCAAGTGAAAAAGCAAAAGTACGATGGATGTCAAGTTATGAGAAACAGGTTATCGATAAGTCGCAAGTCAAACTCGACAGATGGGATGTCTAGTAAGGTTGACGAGTTTTCCCAATAGTCAGGTTATGACGTATCAAATTGCCAAAAGATGTTGAATCTTCATTGGTGTCCAGGACGACGCATAGTTCAATGCGTCATCTAAATCATGAATATCATTTACTGCAAACAAATACAAACAAACGAAAAAAACTAATATACTGAAATATAGCTTTTCTAAACCAGTATTATAGTCTCTAAGAAATATTTTGGTTCGACATATGAAAAGGGGATTGATTACAGGAATAAATGTTTACATCATATTCTCTATGAAGAGAGGACTTGAAATAACTCCAGAAGCAGTGAACTGGCTGTGATGAAAATGAATGTTAACATCATATGGAGTTTATTTACATGACTGCTTCTCCATTTGGTACATTCACTGTATAGTAATGCCTTCAAAAGCAATTAAATTCTTAGATTACAGACACCAGGTGGGGATTGACTTGCCAGCTATCCAATGGTTGAGTTTCCCTGGAAGTGGGTTTCAAACCTCTGTTGCCAGCTAGTCTCACAAAATGACGTCTTGAGGCAAAACATCTGCCATCTTCTAACACTTCCAATTATGCTTTTGTTTTTTCTGTCAACACCTGTTTGCTCCATTGGAACAAGTAAAAAATATAAAAAATAAAAGTGTTTTGTATCACATATTACATGAAAATGTTTAATTTTTATTCTTAATAACTTTGTTTTACGTATAGTAGCATATATAAACAGTTTGCAAGACTTTTAAAATAATAAGAATATAATTTTGTATATAGGAAAAAAAATCTATATCAGAATTAAAGCAAGCAAGAAATCGTTAACGCCTGATATGTTCATAAAATTTAATGAACTTATAAAATCCATGAAACTTTTATTGTAAATTTTTTGGGTTTAAATACCTCACTTATTAACTGGTAGGGGCTACTTGGAGTTAATAAGTAAACAATTGATTTCCAGCGTTAACAAAAGTAAGCATACTTTTATTTTATCTAATTCTTTGGATCACGTTAGTGGTAGTCTGTATATTACTAGCCTAATACTCTGTAATGTAATTCAGAAAAAAGAAAAATATAATATAATAGAAATATCTGTATCAGTTTCCATTTGTAATGAAAGGAAATTAATTTTTTATAAGATCGAAAAATTATTGTTTGATATTAATAATCACTGAAAAGTGATTGAGTAATAACATCTTTGGAGTTTTCTTTAAGGTTTTCTTATGACTACATGCTATTCATAGGCTGTCGCCCTCATAATTCAGTCTCAACTGTGTCAGCTTTCAGACCCGCTTCCCTCTCCCGCGTCAGTTTTCGATAATAAACAACAGAAAATTGTCTTCTAAAGGTCACATGGTATGCTAAGACTTTGTAATGTGTGAAGAAAAATAGTTACTCACGTGAAAGATAAAAAAAAGACATCTTTGAAGAGATTCTCTTATTTTCTCCTAATGGCAATCAGAAATTCACAATCTTATCTCGAATTTTCGAGTTATTATTAACTGGTGATTTACCTCATTGAACAGTAAAAATAGTCAGTTCAGGTGTCAAGCGAATGAAACTTTTATTTTCTTTTTAATATGATTAAATGAAAAGAGTTAATAATCATTTTTCTCTCAGTGCTGATGTTACTTTTGATAATGATGGGAATAAATAAGTAATGAAAGTTATAGTATTTTTTAAATTGATAATTAATAATCAATCTTTGTTCATTTTGTTTCATCTCTGACATATTTAATCTCTGCAGTTATCCAAAATCAAAAGATGAAAAAATATTAATTTGTTTTTCTGAACAATATAATACATGAATTCGAAATCGTGGTATTGTGCTAGATTTATGCAATGAAAAGATTAAGGTTGCAAGTTACGAACTTAAACCTACAGAAATAGCATTCATACGAAAAATTTGTCTTCAACCGCAATGTTTCAAATATAAATTTAACTTCTGCGTCTCGCAGTACTCAGACTTTAATGCTATAATTAATAACGTCGTAAGAGGAAATGTTCTCTTTGATTAAACAATGTACATAGTTTAAACAGAAGAGAAGACATTAATATTTTATCTTACTCTAAGTAAGACGGGAACCGTAGACAGGCGAAGTCGAGTATTCCATAATACTAATCTAAGTTCACAAGTTTCAATGTAAATTAACAACTACGAAAATGTATCACAAGTTTCATATGCAAGCGACGCTTAAGTAGTGTCAGCACAAAATTAAGAAGCCTATATTGTACGGAAAAAGTTATGCATTGCAGCAGCAGTAGTGTCTTCTTTGCAATTGACGATGTCTGAAGAATTTCGTAATAAGTGTTTGATAAAGGAACGTCCAGCTAAGTTGCCTCATTCAGTTTAATGAAGGATATTAATTCTCATCTCAAACATTGTTTTCGTTTCCTTAGAGACGAAAGTCATTCGGCTTTTATGACGATGAAATGTAATATACACCTAGACATTAGATTCATACATTAAAATACGAAGGTAATTGTTGAAAGAATAATAATAATACAATTTATTACTCTAAATTAGTGTAATATGATGCTAATAAAATTGTGAAGTGTGCTTTAATCAGTGTTTCATTACTTAAACTAATTAGTCATAGGAGTCAACCAGAGACTGCATCTGAATTTAATCCTAAGCAAAAGTCTTTCAGCGTTTCAGGATATTTTATTTCTTCTAGTTACACTTTTCTTAAGCCTCTTAAAACTGTCCTTCTAAACTTATAACATTATTAGTTCTTTTTGGATTTTTAGTATGGTTTCTCCAAAACGTGTTAGAAGAACGGCAAAATCTTACTTCAATACGTAACTACCAATAATTCTTCGTCCCCAATTATATTATTGAGAGTTGGAATATATATATGACCTTGCCATTTAGCTCATTAGAGAAAAAAATCCTGTCAGAGAAACACATCTAACCCATAACTTGTCTCAAAGAACCTGCCAAATCTTAACAACTGAATAATTCATTTATTAATAATCACACAGAAAGATGTTAAACTACTTTCCATTAAAACTAAAAATTATTATTTAAATAAATAAAAAAACTTCAAACAGCTGCCTTGCATGTAGCCTCAAACATTTATTGCTTTGTGTTATTATAAATTTTAAATTACATGTTTGTAATGTAACAAAAGTGTGATAGAAATTTGAATTGCATGCCACAGAGGTCTGACAGAGCCTGTTAGTTTATACGTCATAGTAGAAGGTCTGTGAGGATGGCGCGATCTCAGCAGAAAAACAACAGAAACATCCATGTCTTACCCAGGTCCCTTAGATCAGTAACCAAGCGCGCTAACCATTCGTCCACGGGATCTTAATATAATGAAACAGTACTGAAGACATGTACTTATGCATTTCTCTAGAAACCGCATAAGATGCTTTGTTAAACGATAATACATTTAAGTTGGTAAATAAATTCAAAAGAAAATAATATAATATCATGACATAAGGCTACAAATTGTTCCCTGCAACTGTTCCTTATTGTCGCTCTATGAGTAGCGAATCTGTCAGAAAAATCACCCAAGTTGTATTCCCCGTGCCTAGCATTTGATTGATAACCGCAATGAATAGCAACAGGATTATTGCCCGTTATTGATTTACTCATTCTACCTTGTGGTTTCGTATTTCGGGAGATTGCGATTTATCTCTCATCGCTCCTGCGTCAGCTGCAGCTTTGCAAAGCTTCGTTATCAATTGAATTTATCTTTGTTTCTATTATTGTTCGATTTGGTTGCGTGTTAAATCATTTCTACATTTCCACAGTCTTTGGAACTTGTTGTAACTAATTGGGTTCCTGGAGTGTTCACGTCAATCCCTTTTACCGTGGAGCATGTCCATTGCTTCAAATTGGAGACCCTTTCGAAAAGGATGTTCATAATGCCGGTTGTCATGCTAGATAAATTGTCGACATGTGGAAATACTGTGCACCACATGCATTTAGAAATATGATATCAGATTCAACAAAGAGTATAGCCGGGTTAATATAATGGGCAACTCGGCCATGTCCGGGGGTGACACCCTTAAGGAGGACTTCACTATTAAGGGGGGAAATATTAAACATTTTTGAGAAAGATTGCAATAAAAGAGAGAAAGAACCAGAGAGATGAAAGGATGACAAATTTGAAGATATTGAAAGCTCAGACCTCCCCCCCCCCCGCGTACGAATCTCTTTTATCTCTATTAATTTATTGTCCTATTGGTGCGACTAGGTATAAAATATTTGCAGCTCCTTATAAGTAATATTTCATAACCGCGTAAAAATATGAACTTGTTTTTTGAAATTCTTGGGTGAAATTGTAGATGTATTTTAAAACAAAATTAAAAATAAATGATAATAAGAAAAATATTACATTTAGACATCACTCATATATTTCCTCCTTTCCATAAAGAAAAAATAATTTCTTATTTCTTTTTCGTTTTTTTATTGCGGGTAATTGCTCAAATGCACCAAATTTGCCCTTGTCTATTACAAAAACAGGCACTGATCTGGGGGGGACATTTTTAGATTTGCCGGGGGCCAAAAAATTCTTAATCCTCCCCTGACAACGAGAATGGACAAAAAATACTTCTTCTACGGCAAAAAATTTCTGCGTTTTGTAATATCACATGACTAACCGAAATATCTTGAATCGATTACCATTTCAATCCTATTTGCAGATATTATCGAATCAATCCAAATCATAATAAAACGCGAAAGGATTAGCAAACGTAATAATGTTTCAAACCTTGGTTTGCTTTCATAATGCCCCTTTTCAGTGTCGTAGTGTGTGTGGAAATTGGGAAACAACGGAGAGACTATGAGGTTGCGCGGATGATATTAGGCAGCTCTTATAGTGAGGCGGAATTCCCGGGAACGAAATTTTTTAGGGGAATGGGCAATCAGCAACTCTCAAAATCGGAACTCAATGGAACTGCGCAATTGTTCTCTCTGACTCCTTCTCAGCGTTTGGGGAGGCGATAACCCAACTCCCTCGTCCTACTTTGAGATTGCGACTGCCAAATGAGCTATGAAAACTGCGATGCTTCACCGGCTAAGTCTTTTAATCTACTCATTTCATTCTCAGTTGTCGTTCATACTTTGCCATTTTATGTTTTATCAAAAATCATAAAATTGCTTTCGCCTTCGATTATATCATTCCTAAAGAGTGCATTTGCTAAATAGCGTTTTATCGTGTACAAGGAATGGCTCCTATCACATGGTACAAGAGAAGATCGTGTGGCATTCCTTTCGACAAGTGAAGACATTCCTCTTTAGCAGGGTTGGAACCGGGGCTTCTAAAATTTAAGTTATTACCCCATCATTGGATTATCAATTGTGTTTTCATCATTCTCAAATCTGAGAAGGAATAATGTCATTCTTTCACTCTCACTTTATGTTAAGCAATTATAAATATTAAGTTTTTAGGACACCGAGGACATAATACCGTCATCTAACAAATGCCGGAAATCGTGAATTATTAAAGGAATCGTTTTCCCTCTAAGATTAAAATTCAGCTTAGTTTTGATTTTTTTATCCTTAATTAGACTGTAATGGAAACGTCCAAAAAAGAAGCCATTGTAGTTGTTATACAAAATAACTTGTTTTTATGTCATTTGAAAAGAATTAAATGTTTTTTCAAACTACAAAACTTTTTTACACCAATGTCACATTGTAATTAAACTACGATGTAAGCACAAAAACTATCTAAAGGAAAGCCTTGTTGTTGGATGCACTTGAAACAGTTTCCGAAAAAGCTAAACTAGAAATGTCAAATATACGACCTTCGAGATCATTTTCCTATTTGAGTGGCGGAAGTGGCTCAGTCGGTAGCGCGCCGGCTCTGTAATCTGCAGTTCCAAAGTTAGAGTCGTTGGAGAGCTTTGAAATTTATCTCCTCAAAACCCCACCCTGCTCTCGGTCAGTAATAGAGAGCGATCTGTTTGTAAAATCCGTCGTCCTTCGGATAGGATGTAAATCAATAACTCAGTGTGCACTGAATCTCCCTTCAACCTTTCCTGAGCTCTCGGGTTCCTTGTGACCTGGCTATTTAGCCCATTGTGTGAAAAAATGCCGCTCAGAGGTAAAACAACCCAACAACGCAACCCAGCTGTCGATAATGCTTACATAGCGTACAGTGTAAAGGGTTTGCTAACCAAGAATTTGAATTAAAAAGCGGAAAAAAGGGAAACATGTGAGAGTATACATACATTTCGGTTACTATATCGTCCAAAATATGCGAATAAATATCCTTACTGATACAAATAAATCTAATTATGAGTCACAAATCTACGAATAACATTTGCAAGTCATCATGAAATTTACAATTACAGAAACATTTGTCCCTGACATTGATTTATTAGCAACACGAAAAAGTGTCAGTATTCTGGATTTGTACAAAAGTAAGATTTTTCTGATTTTACAAAATTTAATACAAAAATATAAATTCGGAAGTTAAACTTTTTAACATAAAGTTGTGTTCTTAATATCTCAAGGTTTGAAAGCGAAAAAATTATTTACATTTCATACATCTTAATTCAAATGCGAACTTCGATGAAGATATTTCACTAAAATGTATAAAATTATTTAGCTTCAAATCTCTTATTAAACAAAATATACATGTTTGTTTAGTAATATACAGGTAACCCCCCCCCCCCCCCGTTCATCGCGAAGGATGCGTTCTGGATATGGTCGCGATAAGCAAAATTTTGCGATCAACGGGGGATTTAAAAAAAGTCATTTTAAAATTCGAAAAAACACTTTATTAATAAAATAAATATTATTAATAACAAAAAAATGTCATACATAACACAATTCATTTATTTTGTTCCGCTTTGCAAAAAGGAATCTAGATTCCCTTGTTTGGCCTCTCTACGTTTATTATGCAAAATTTGCCGATAACTGTCTAATCCGTTACAGCCACGCTTTACATCACTCACTTGCTCGTAATCTTCGTCGTTTTCTTCTAGCAACTCCATGCATTGATTGCGAAGAGAAAGGGTCTTTTCAATGATTTGGACACTTAACTTTCGCACGGGAACAGGTTCCGAGACGTCATTTTCTTGGGGCATAGTATGGCAGTCCATTTCCTGCAGCTCTTCATTAGTTAAGGGTTAGCCGTTGATTCTAACAAAGCATGAATATCATCTACATCAACACCTTCGATGCCTCCGGAAGTGGCTATAAAAGTAATCTCTTCGATGACATTTTGAATATCATTTTCATAATTGTGATGGACAGGATGTCCCGGCGCATTGTCCAACACCAAAAGAGCTCGAGGTTCAACTCCAATATCCTCGCAATATTTTTTTATTGCTGGGCAGAAACAAGTTTTAAACCAGTCCATAAATAAATTTTGTGTCATCCAAGCCTTAGGGTTACTTCGCCAATAAACCGGTAAATTGTTTTTAGAATAACCTTTCATGGCACGAGGAGTTTCTGATTGATAAATCAACAATGGTTTCAATTTTAATTCTCCTGATTCATTTCCGCCGAGAAGAAGAGTTAGACGATCCTTGGCTGCTTTAAATCCAGAAGCAGTCTTCTCCTCTATGGAAATAAACGTACGTGTTGGCATTCGTAAGTCCCGTATCATCTACATTAAAAATTAAATTTGGTGGATAATTTCCCCTTTCCACAATTTCACGGAACTCCATTGGATATTTTTCAGCTGATTCTACGTCTGCATTAGCCGATTCGCCAAGCATTTTAAGGCTATGCAAGTTTGATCGTTTTCTAAACCGATCAAACCAACCTTTGCTTGCTTTAAAAACTTCTCCTCCTCCATTTTGAGATTTTAAATGATCCCAAAGACTAAGTGATTTAGGTCCTCTATCCATTTGCTTAATAAATTTTCCATTTCTGTCATCAAAAAACTTCTGGTTGGTGAAACTTTCGTCGCTGTAATTGGAGTAACACTTTCGCCAGCCTTTTAAATTTTGTCTTTTTGTTGCACAATTGACCTCACTGTAGACTCAGGCAATTTGAAATCCCTTCCTACAACTGTAAATTAACCACCACTTTCTATCCCTTCTATAATTTTTAGTTTCTTTTCTAAAGTCATTACATTGCGAATTTTCTTAACCGATTTTTCACATTGTCTTTTTGACATTTTAAAATTACGAAGTGATAAACAAATATGTAGTCAATTTAATTAGCGTGCGTTTGACACTGCAGCTAAGATTACACTGAAGGATAGTCCCAAATGATGCACTGGCTCAACCGTACCAGGTACCGGCGTATGGCGTTCTTTTGTCTCGCCCACGCTCGTAACTTTACGTTATGTACATGTGTATGATGTGATTGAGCGAGAAAGAAAGTTAGCACGCACGTGCAACCATTCATTTTGACTTTTCCTCGCATGTTTCAAAGCCAGACAAGTGCCGAGACAAAAAAAAAAAGATCTCGATATAACGAATCCGCACTCGCCGGGGTCGCGATATGAACCTGTACAGGTTCCATTAAATTTTGCTGACAAAGTTACATTTTTTCTTTAACAAGGACATGAAAGCTATGTGAACTCGAAGCTATACTCAGTTTTGTACTGAATGAGGTTAATGATTTTTGGTTGATTTTTAACTTTAAAAATCTCTAATATAAAACTCTTGAGTTGGTGTAAGAAACAACCTGACCACAGTCTCTAAGATTTCAAACAATTTAACCCTTCCATTTGTGAGAGTTTGACATTCTGGGACAAGCTGTATGAGCTAAACTGTCAACGTATGAAATATAAAAGTCATATGCAATAGCAGAATTCAGTTCATGTGAATAATTTATCGTATAGCCAGTCTTACCAAACCTGTTATAGTCTTCAGGAGAGTTTTTGCTAAGTAGGGACTTCGAGAAGCAAAAGACTGCCATTGCCCATGACAGATCAAAGCTTGCAATGGAGAGTAATTGCTGGGCACTGATGATAAGCAACATAGTGCGGTGACTGCATGCACTTTAGTAGATATCTCCCGTGAACACGTCTTAGTAGGTTGTTGACTCAACTTACGTTATGGATACGTCTTGAAAAAAGTAACCATAATATAATATGTAGTTGTCTAACAATCCCAAGGGAAAAATGTTTTTGCAATTTTTGGCAACTTTGTGCTTTTTGATTCTTACTTATTGATCGTACATGGATGTGGCTGATCATTTCACATTGTGAAATAATAGATACAAATCAGTCATGCAAACGCATATTAACTGCGTCTGTCTTGTTCTACCTATTGTATCACAAAATACTGATCTTTAAAAGCATAGCTAAACGTTCATAGTAACATAAAATATCCCTCATCACTAACCTTCTGGTATTCCAGTTTTCCAGCAATCAGGAAACACAAAAGACGGTAATTTTGACGTACAAAGTATGACGTGCAGAGAAAACCTGCTACCAATGTTATCTTGTGCTAGGCGCATGACTGTACGAATAAGTTACGTTGTAATAATTGTTAAAAATAATATAAAATACTAGTAGATTTGCCCGGCATTGCTCGAGTCCGAAATTTTCTAATCGTATGTAACAACAGATCTCGAAAATTTTCTGTGCTAGGACAATGTAAAGTAAAATGGATAAAACACTGCCACTCTCCAGGTCGCAAGCTTTTATTTCGCGTAAAACCTATTACGACAGATTCGATCTTCGCCCCCACCCCCCACACCAGAAGAGTTTCTATCCTCTTTTAAAGCACATCTGAAACTAACTAAAGTACATAGTAAATGGCAGGCACTCTCCTCATCGCAAGCTTTTATTTCGCATAAAACTCATTACGACCGATTCGACCCCCCCACAGTTGCATTGAATCTAAAATCTAAACACCTACACAACATAGTAACCATGCACTACAACACTCTCTATTTTATATAAAATGCATTTTTCCGTATGAATTGCGATTATGAATGAAAAATATATAACTTGAGTGTTATAAATAAAAAATTAATAGATTGTAATAAAGATAAGAATTTGCAAAGATTCACCGTGTCAGTTATTATGAACTTCACTCGGTAAAATCCGAGCTTGATACAAAGCAGATAACAAATTTAAAATGTTACAACTTGAAATTGAACAATTATGAAATTAAGAAACAAAGAAAGTAATTCGAACGCTTGTGTCACTTCCATGATATTTAATCATTCCTTAAACTAGGCGTGTCCAACATGCGGCCCGTGGGCCGAAGCGGCCCTGGACAGCTAGTAATGCGGCCCACAAAATCGTAAAGTTTACGTGTTTACGACATAAGCTTTCAATACGATTATGCGATTTTCAGCGAGTTTTTGGTATACCACTAGTTTCATGTTGCCCTTTTTTCAATTTTATAATAAAAAACATAAGAAAATAAAATGAAGTTTTATTATTCATATACATTAACTATATTATATATTTTATGTGCGACCCAAAACAATTCATCTTCACTCAATGTGGCCCAGGGAAGTTAAATCTTCATTCAATGTGTCCCAGGGAAGTTAAATCTTCATTCAGTGTGGTCCAGGGAAGTCAAAAAATTGGACACTCCTGCCTTAAACAATGACTTTATGACATGAAATAGAAATAATTAAATTCAACTATTTCCCCTTTCAGACGCAACAATTATTATTGCAAGTTTTGTTTTCAACAATCGCTGATGTTGAGTCTATGGGGATTTCGAGAAATTCGAACCCGCCCACCCTAATTTTCGTCTACCTGAGCGAATTCAAACTAACCTATACTCTTCCCCTGGGAGAAGAGAATGTTCATGCCAAATTTGGTGCCTCTGCTTTTCTGGGAACAGAGTGCATAAGCGGACAGACAAACACACAAACAAACACACAACAAACTTTCTTCTTTATTATTAGATGTTATAATATTGTTATATATTTATATAAAAAGTCGTTAATAAAGTTTTGTGAATAAGTTATTGAAAACACATTTTATTTTTAGCGTTAAAAATTTAATCCGTAACATAACACTGATAGAGCGAATATCTATGTTATAATAATTCTTGACTTTCTCCGATTGTTTGTTACAAGAGATCTCGAAAACTTTCTGTGCTAGGACAATGATTCTTAGCTCAATGGTTTTAGAGTTTTCAGTAGATTAGGCAATTCCTAGCACATTTTAAAAAAAAGTTCACATGTTCGGGCATACAGAAAAGCTTTTTTGCCAAAAAATCGAGCTTTCAACAGTGTTTGTTCCAGACAACACTCACGACAAGTCATGTTGACGTAGCACTTAGAAGATTTCCAACAGCATACGTAGAATAAAAGCGCGCACCACTTCCTCAATTGTTGAAAAGTTTGTCTTTTTTAAACAGATTTTGATACCCGTGATTTTCGAGATACTTGTCAACTTGATCTCGCAAATTTCCTATACACAAGTTTCCCTCGTGCCACTCCGTGATGATTCATAAGCTCTCCAACAATATCTGATTTATAACTTTCATTCACTTTTTTTTCCGTTTTTAATTATTTATCATTTGGAATTTTAACACTTTTCGACCGAAATATCCGAAATTTTTCATACAGTTGTCCCTCCTATCGCCCCTTATTGCGTTAAAAATTCAAGCCTATATCTATAATGAAACTGGAATTCGAGTTTAAAATAACTTCATTTGTCCACCTTATTTCGAAACCTGGAACCCCTATATTTACCCACCTGATTTCAAATCCTGGAACTACTACATTTTTCCCATCTGATTTCGAACCTGGAACACTCCCTATTTTTGTCCACCTTATTTCGAACCTGGAACCACTACATTTGTCCACCTCATTTCGAAACCTGGAATCTCTAATTTGCCCATCTGATTTCAAAATCGGGAACCACTACATTTTTCCCATCTGATTTCGAACCTGGAACCACTACATTTGTTCACCTTATTTCGAAACCTAAAACTTCGCTTTGTTTCCTTTTTGTTTGATATTTAGAATTATCATTGTTCGCCCGTCGAATTTTGGCGGGCTGTACAGTCGCTCAAAAAAGTATCCGAACACTATGGTTGATTGCAAAATTCAGAAAAAATATCTGGCATTGATTTTTTTAGAAATTAGTCATCTGGCAACCTTCGTGTCACGTGACACGTGACACGAAGTGTTGCCAGATGATTTTGGAGGATGGAGTGGATTCATGGAGTGAGTTGTTTCCTTCGTGTCACGTGTCACGTGACACGAAGGTTGCCAGATGACTAATTTCTAAAAAAATCAATGCCAGATATTTTTTCTGAATTTTGCAATCAACCATAGTGTTCGGATACTTTTTTGAGCGACTGTACATTAAACTATTTACTGATAGATTTTAATGCACGCTTTTTAATACTTTTGAACTTTAGAAACTGTAAAACACTTAAAAAAAAGGATTGTCATACACGGGATAATATCAATAACATAGATTTCCCCGATAACATCGAAAATTGGAGGATGGAAGGTTTCCAAATTGCATAGTTTGAGAGAGAGGCATCAGAATCTGATAGGTTCTGGATTTGACAGGTTTCGAAAGAGAGGTTTCAGGAGAAAAAAGCTTGCCAACAAATAAAATATTATGGTGTTATTTCAAGTTTACAAAGGGACACTAGAAACAGTCGTAGACCCCTCCTTACATTGATCTGTACGTTTGAATACCAATTTCCTATAAAACTTAAGAACTTTCCAAACAAGGAAATGAAAAAAATTTATTCAGTCACTTTAGCAATTAAAGTTCAAATAAATCAGGAGTAATGTCATCAGTGGAAGAAATGTCCACAGATACTGGAAGGTCAAAGCCCTTTTCCGCCGATAAAAACATCTGTAAGACTCGTCTGCTTGAAACAGCATCTGGAAATTTGATTTAAATAAGGGAACTGGGCTTTTATCACCTGCCATTTGATATGCTATCCCTTCCTTACAGAATATTCATAGTAAAATTATTTCTTTTTTTATCAACATATATTATCACACGTGTCCATGTCTCGATTATTGAATTCAGAGAATGAACAAAAAAGTTTTATTTACAAGTTAAAAAGTTATGAGAAATTTTATTATTAATTAAATATTAGTTCACAGTTAAATAAAAACTAAAATAACTCAAGCTTATCACGTTTAAATGAATGCTATTAAATTAAACTTATAATTTTCGAAGTTGCTGCTGCTAGGAATATTTTTTCATTACAATTATGTCACCAATTCTTGGTCATATTGTAAAGTGAAGTGTTTATGTAATTTCACCTTTGGATTAAAGACTAATATGATAAGTTTTGTAACTGTGATTAGAAGGAAACAATTTACCAGGCAGAGAAATAAATCAAACGAAAGAGACATTTTAAATATCTGCAACTAAGTTTTTCATTTATCTATTTGCATAAATTCATATTCCTATAAAAGATGTAACGCGTTGTTTGGTGAACAGTTGACTACATGGCCAGTCATCTATGTCGTGAGACGAGGACTTGGAATATCAAGTTTCTGGTATTATTTACCTTCATTGATTTAGCCGTGCGAGGCTGGGTGATCCTATTTCAAAATTCCTTATTTCCCTTTGGAGTGTGTTGATTTATTAACTATACTCAAAGTTGTTTCTTTTTTCCGCAACGACTAAGAAGCTGGCTTTAGAACAACTGGAGCATGCGCAGCTCTTATTGCATCTGAATCAGTTTCTTCTAAGACTACCTCTGTTTTTAGTAATGTTTTCTTTTTAAGCCGTCAGAAAGATTGAAACGTTCATAAAGTTAATCAGCTCAAAATATTTTTTGTGTGTCCGTACTTTTAAGCTAAGGTTTCACAGAACTTACCGTGGTCAGGGCGGCATTTACCGTGGTCTGACCGTGGTCAGGGCGGAGAATTTTTGCGGAGATAAATCTCAACGCTGACCCAACTGAGAATCGAACTTGGGAACTACAGATTATTAGCCCGGCGCGCTACCGACTGAGCCACCCCCGCCCCTTTCGTCGCCAGTGGTGAGAGGAATTTTTCCAAACTCAAACTCATTACGATTTAAGATCACCCATGTCAGAAGAAAGACTGGGTCTCTATCTGCTCTTTCAATTGAAAATACCATCGCTTAAAATCTGCATTTTTCCGAATTGGTCAAAACGTTTACAGAGAAAAAAGCGAGAAAAGTTAACTTATTTTAAAACCTTTTCATTTAGTACCATTCTTTTCATCGTATATATTTCTTTTCTATTCAAGTTGCATACATAAAAATGGAATATATTATCTATTCATTATGGTTATTACACGTACATTTAAAAAATGCTACGTGAAAACGTAACAGGGGGGAGGTCAGAACAAGTTTCGCTCAGTGAGCAGAAATGACTACTATGCTTCTAGTATACTGGCGTGCAAGAACGATCTCGGAGTTTCATATTCGGAATATGATTTTATTAAACAAATGGTACGTCTATTTCAGTGGTTTTAAATTCTTAACATCTGTGGGACCCTTGTGACAAAATCTAATTTATCGCGGAACCTTCGTGACAAAATCTAATTTATCATGAAACCTTTGTGATTAAATCTAATCATTGTGGAACCCCTATATAATAAAAGTGTACTTTTCAGGTTTAAAAATGAAAGAAGCTTTTCAAAACATATTTTTATTTATAAATTCATTCAACATTTACACAATTTTAAGCCTGATTATTATATTTTATTTTATTTACTCAAATCTGAGGATGATTATTATTTTACCTAGACAGATTTCATAATGATTATTATTTTTATTTTTAATTACACAAATTTATGCCTGATTATTACATAATTTCAAAAATTTATGCAGATTATAATTTTCGTTTTGACTTTCACAAATTTATTATTGATTTTATTAATTATTATTGCAAATTATTTCCCGATTAGGGGATGTTTGCGAAACCCTGAATGTTTCGCTGAGCACAGTTTGAATACCATTGTTCTTTTAGATGGCAAATAAAAATGTCGTAATTGAAAATCACTAAAATCTCTGGCAACATTTATCAATTTTCTTGAGACATTTTTCAAACTGCAAAGTGCCATGGGCAGTGGTACAAGCTCACCATTCTATCAGTCTGACTATAATAATGAAAATCCTTTCAAATCGAGTGAATATAACAAATACATATGTTTGCTAACTTCCCTGCACGGCAAGTAAATTGTCTGAAAAAATAAATAAAAGTTGTAAGCACAGAAAACTTTTCTTTAAATCATTTTCAGTTGAATAATGAAGGTTCTCCCACATCGATTCTCGTGAAAAGACAAAGATTTTTAAAGGAAACGCTTAAACGATGGGATTTAACTAAATGGAAGATAATTAGACTAACTGGTTGATGTCCTTTTTTTGTCACTTTAAATCGTCATTACTGCCTTAGACGTTCATTGTCTGTCTTCATTACGTTCTAGACCCATTAACACTGATGAATTTCCTAAACCTAAGTACATTTGTGTCTGACTCTCAAGACTTTTGATGAGGATGCACTTTGTCAAATACTTCAAATGGGAGATGGGTCTTGGAAAGGAAATATCTAAATATTCTTCACATGCATAAATTAGTCCTTTATATGAATATATCTTCTTATGTCAAATCTGTCTTATTGTTACATAAAATCCAAATTCATCCGAATAGATCAGTATATGCAGTCTCTCCTATTCTAAATCCAAATAAAGTAGCTCCCTTAAAAAGAAAATGAAAAAAAATTCTTTAATTTATTATTATAATTTATTAATTATAATTTATCGATTAATAAATTTATTATTTATATTTTGCTGTTTTCCACTTACACCATTTTTTATTGACGAGTGGACAGTTATACAATCTTGTTTCGTTGAAATAACTTCTTTATGTGCTATTGAATTGAATAATCTGATATTAAGATCAACTATGCTGAAACAATCGAATCTCTACTGCATTTCTAGAAACATTGCCTCGTACAGATAAGGTTTCAAAACTAGAAAATGTTACTTTTAAAGAAGTATATTTTCGATAAGTACCTATCGCTGTAATTAATCTATTTGTGAACACTAAATATCAATTTTTAATCTCACAACACAGTTCAAAATTAATTAATATCAACATATACATTAATGGTCCTTTATTCAATTCATTGTCCTTCAACATTTCTGTTAAACATAACTTCCAAAAGCAATTTTAATATGATGTATTATCATTACTCATATATCAAAAATATGATGCTGTTACCTAAAAGAAAGATAATTATTTAACGCCATATAGTAGCCATAAAATAGTAGAATCAAATCATAGACTTTTTTGGTGCCTTATTTTATTCAACGTGGACAACTTGGTTCTCACCAAGACAACCACGTTTACTCTAGATCAGCGGTTACCAATCTTTTCAGCGCCACGACCCTCTGTGAAGTCATGTTCTTTCTGCGGATCCCCTTGGAAGTCGAACTATAACTATGAACCCTCTTTCCGTTATTACCTTATGCATTTCATTTTACTGAAATATAAATCCTCACAAAGAGGACTCCCTAAAAGTTCAAAGAATTGTCTTTTTAGTTCATTATCTTCTGTTCGTTTATTGGCTATTTTGTAATTTAAAACTAAACTTTTTGGCGCAGAAATTTAATGCGTCAGAAATTCATGTGTCATTAACATTGCAATCACAGCGTGTGATCAGCATGAGACAGCCAATGTTACCATCTGAATTGACATAATTCCAGCCTAAAATCAATAAAACTTGAAGCGGTATGTAATCATGGCATATGTACGATTTTCTTTAGAGTTTTCCGAAATATTAAAAATAGCTTTCGAACCCATGGGGAACCGTAGACCACAGGTTGGCAACCACTGTTTTAGGTTTAATATTTGACAAGGTAGCTTTCACTTTAAGTCATATTAGTAAAAAATAAATAGCAGATAATGCTATTTACTCTCTAAACTTTCAGAAAAATTCTGTTTTCACTGAGATTTGTTTAACGTTTTCAGAGGTTGAAATCTTAGGAAGATTTGAAGTTTGAAATCTTCTTAAGGTAATAGAGTGAAAACACACATAGTAATTGATGAGCTCGTAGTGTAATATAAAGCATGACATTTTTTCTTTAAATTCTTGCCGCATGATACGAATATGTATTGTGCTCATATTATTTCTTGTGTGTTCTTCAGCTAGATAGAAAAAAAGGTAGGATTATATATCTTCCTTCGCAAGAGGCAGTGTCCACTTGCGAACTTCTACGTGATTCACCTCGTCCATGAGACTTCTTTATAAACGAAGCAGGAAATAGCCACACAAGGAAAGCTCAGAAGTACTTTTATTATTGGGCGGAATGGCTCCTAAAATAACATTACAACATCTCCGCCTGTGAGACAACATGTCTTGTTGCGTTTTTGGCATTGAGAAATGCAAGACCATAAAAGAAGGCCAAGAAATAAGATTGGAAGAGAAAATAAAAATAAAACTTCAGTCTTATTTTGGTTTTGGTTTTAAGGATCGAAATAACAATTTCTAAATCGCTGGAATGATGGTAAATGTTGTTGAGAGAAATTCTGATCACAGTTGAAAGAAATGGGTTAGTGAAATTCTTTAGGAACAAAAAATATTTTGTGTATTTAGGAGCGTCCTTTGGAAAAGATATAGGAAATACTTTTGGTGACTATAGGTTTTCAAACAGTTAAGTTTCATTTCTCCGAACTATAAAATTGGAGAAAGTTTAGACCATTAGTTTCGTATATAGAAGGTTTTTGTTTCTAAATACTTATGTTTTGGTTTTACTTTTATTCTATGTGTCTCTACTTATACATCACATTTTGAAACTTCTGGTGATTTAATAAAATATATATATTTCACCAGAAATACTGTAAATGTTTCTGGTGGATACATCTTTCCAATTTGCCAAGTTTTACTGTTTTAAATTATACAACAGGCGACATCTAACAAATTTTCGCCTAAATGTACCGTATTTGCATGTTTTGTTTGCATTGTTTTTTTTTCCTTGAAAATTACCTTTAAAATCGCCTGCATCTTATACACCGGATACAAAAGCAGCAAAACAAATATAATCATCTTATCTTCAGTATTAATATGAAACTGAGTCTTCTAACATATACTGATAACATAGTCTGAGAACTATGTTATATCATTAATAATAAATTACTATTATCAGTATTAAATATTAAACTTGACTTTAACTGAGGCATCTCGCTAGATTTCATTTTCGTAAATTGCAGAAACAAAATATCCAATCAATCGATTAACTAAGCTCATTTCTCGTCGAGCCGATTCTGAGAAAATCTACCAAGATGTGTCTCATTACCAAGTTTATAATCACCTAATAAAGAATTGGAATAGAAAGAATATCTATCTAATTCTAAAGCTGAACATAATTTTAGTCAAGACAGAATAGGTATTGGATTGTACGTTTCATGCGACCTATTCATATTTAATTGAAATTTTTATGATAATTTTACAATAAAGCGTTAAAAATATAAATAATTTCATGTTAGGAGATATGTTAAATTTTCCAAGGTGCATATTTCTTAATGTTTTATTTCAATTTCTCAATATTTGTTTTTGATTAAAATCGACTGTTATTACAAAAAATATTTGTTTTTCAAATCTATAAACTTATGAATTTTACGTATATAGCGAAAAAAATTTTGTCCAAAAAGTGGCGTACAAAATCTTCATGCGTGTTTTATACCAGCAAATACGGCAGTTACTCTTACTTTACCAGTTTAATCTTCGCACACATTTATTTCACTTGAATATAGCAAACTATGTCAACTGAAAAAGGCAGAAATGCATATCATATATTAAAAAATGTTCGATTACAAAATGTAAATATGTGCATATTACTGACGGCGCTGAGAAAATAATTATCTGGTAAATCCTATTTTGTCTATAAATTTTTTTCAAATAGTTTAAGAGATGAAGTTTTAAAGAACTCGTTCTATTAAATGTTGCACATTGTTTACCTGGAAATAGTTCTCTTTGCCATTTTGACGTGTAAATACATTCTCTGGATGCCATGTGGTTCATTTTTTCTTTACCAGCTTCTATCCTACCCTGATTTGGTTTTAACTTTGATGTTATTGCGACCATTGTGGAACAAATATTTAACATAAATCAACTAATGCTGCCTAATGAAAGTAACTTTATGTGGCTAAAATTACATTATTTCGATTTGGATTTTAAACGTTCTGAATATTAATATCTTAATAGTTCTTGTCAGAGCTCTGTGAAAAGTAGATGCTTGAGTGGGTATTTATTTATTTATTTATTTTTTATTTTATCAACTTTCTCCTAGTTTGGTACTTATTGGTAGAAAATATTCTGGTCGTGGCTTTTTGGTAGTCATATAAAGACATTTTTTTTCTTTAAAAAAAAAAAGGACGACGATAACCTAGAAGTTTCATCAGGTTTGTCCTAATTTTTCATATAGCATACACGAGCCATGTCATCACAGAACTCATATCTAGAACCTTGCTGGTATAGTATCACAGCGAGCTAACGCGATACTACTGAGGATGCATCTATACTGGTTTTTCATATATCTAAAACTGAATTCTGATCTAGTCTGTTATATTAGTGCTTAAGGAAATATCCATTGATGTTATTTTTTCATTTAGAAATCTAAAAATTAAACAATCATTTGCTGCAAAAAGTGGAAGATGATTTCAAAAAGGCAACGATTATGGTCTATTAAGCCAAAAAAACGATATTTTATTTCTGATCTGTTCAAAAAACTTTGAAAGAGTGTTTCCTTCGGTGTACAAGTCTTAGTTCCTTCCCTAGTGTGCAGATAGAAAGAGAAGGAATAAGTTGGTCCTTGCAGACTGGTCCGTCACCTCACCTCTGTCGATCAGGAGAAAGAACTACCTACGCACAGAGGCACACAGAACCCCACACTATTCTTTGGAGCGTTCGGGTTGAACGCTGTCGGTGTTCACGCTCCGACGCCGAAGGAAACAATCTGGCCGCAAGCAGGCAGGAGGAACGACGGTCGGTCCGAACGAGGCTCTGGGACACGTTCACTAAGGGGGGTGGGTGTGCCTCGTGGGCATGGGCAGGTGGCAGGGCTGCAACGGTCGGCAAAAGAGAACACACGCACGCCTAGGCACACATACACAGTGCGAGTGGGCAAAAACAAGGTAAAGGAAAAAATCGGGAATTTTATTTCTTTCGCCATTTTTTATGCTTCTCCTTTCCTCCCAGTAGAAATCTTTTAGTAAGGCAAGACTAAACTAAGGGAGTGGATTTCTGTGGAATGTTCTAATTCCTAACAGGAAGCTACTAAAAGAGAGAAAACTGGTTAATACTTGCAAGGAAATCAAAACTGAATGAGGGTGTGAATTAAATAAACAATACTCAAAGTATATTAATATTTAAAAAAAGCAATATATATATACTATATGCACTATACTACCAAAAGGGTTCAGACACTTCCATGATATTTGAACGGAAACCCATATTCAAATCTCCCTAAGTCTGAAATATAGGCTCAGAAGCCACTTTTTTAAATACAGTTCCATTTTATTCTAATAGTAACCAAGATAGAAATTTCAATAGCTTCTATAAATAAGCTTCTTATGAAACATTGTGGCAGAAAATAATTTAAAGATCTCAATCGATTATATTTAAATCTCAATTTCCAACAATATGCATTCAATATCTGAAGAGTTACGACAGCTGAAGCATTTAGCACGTTACCACGTTCTGCAGAAACCCATTCAAAATTGGGGAAAATTAGCATTTAACGTTTCACCATCGAATCGTTTCCCGATGAACTTTGTGCCACTTTGATTATGGCGCGGAGTACAGTCGAAAGCACTTGACTTCTACAATTATGTAAATGACACATTTCAGTGCTTAACCTCTATACGCGTGTTAATAAACCTAACCGAAAGCGTTGTTCACTGTTATACGTTAATAATGATGACGTAAAATCGTTTTTCGATTTTCACTTCCTTCTCTACGAATAAATATTGTTGAAAATCGAGATTGAAATAGATTTGATTACGTTCTATAAATTATTTTTAGTCACATTTTTCATAAATAGCTTATTTGAGAAGTATCTTTATCCGAGTTACTATTGAAATAATATGGAACAATATTTGGAAAAGTGGAAGCTCTGTGTATATATATATATAAATTACGTTACTAAAAATGTTTAGACACTGCCATGCCATTTGAATGGAAAGCCGCATACAATGATTTCAAACTTTGAAAATAAGCTATTAAAGGAACAAAGTCACTTAAGATATGCTAATATCCTTACGATCTCTCTAAATCTAGTTTTTTTAGCAATACTAATTTGATATTTAAAAAATTATTGATACTGCAGAATTTAAGAGCAGACGCTATTAGTGAAAAGAATTCATTTCGAAAGTTGATTAAAACAAATATATTAACTCTTTCAACAAGTCGCCTACAGATAATCTCAATTTTACTAATTTTATGTTTCTTCCAGTTTCAGCCAATTTTGTAGCAACACATTTGGTACGCGCTTAATAGCAGCTTCAACTAAATGTTCCAGCTTTGATAGCTCTTTGAATATGGAACTGAATTGTTGAAATTCGAAATTTAATTAGCTTTGAGAGACATCTACAATTATCTCCAGTGAACATGACAGTGAACTGACATTTTTACATAGAAAGCTTGTTTTTAAAGTTAGTAAGATCTGAATTTGGCTTTCCATTCAAATCACAATATCCGACAGTTTTTCTTATATAATGTAGTACATGTATTCTTATATAATATATTTGCATATATTCTTATATAATATATATGTACATATATTCTTATATAATGTATGTACACATATTCGTACATAATATAAGCGCATATATTAATATATAATATGCACATTTCTTACATAATGTATATATCAAGTTTTTAGAAGAACAGAATGTGTAAGAAACATTAAAATGAAATAAAATTGTAAAGAGAGATTGAATATGTACATATAACAGGACTCATACACAGCGATCATTTCATTGAATTTCGAGTGGAAGCATCTTTTCTAAATGAATACATTGTTTATACAGGGTGATTCAAAAGAACTGAACACTTTCAAAAATTTATTACTCAGTAATTAGGAGAGAAGCAATCGCATGGAAGAAGACTCACACCATACCACTTCTTCTTGTGGGGATGCGTCAAGAACCTCGTGTTTGTACCAGCCTTAAGGAAATGAAGGAACACATCGTGGCTGCCATTTCAACCACCGACGGTGAAATGCTACAAAGGGTGTGGGATGAATTACACTACAGGATTGATGTGTGCCGTGTGCGCGATGAGAGGCGCATATTGAGCGTTTGCAAGATTATAGAACTAACTGCGACAGTTCCTTTATAAACTGGTTTTGACTGCATGTTCATATACAGGGTGAATCTGAAAAAGTGGGCAAAACTTTACGGGGTGGTAGAACGCAGCTATACGAGCAATATTCGTCATAGAATGTATGGTCGGAAGGCAAACGGCGAGCCGCTAGGTGGCGTTGGAAATGGTATAAAAGGGTCGGTCCTCGCACCCAACGGCATTTCTACCGTGGAGTAATTTCTTTGAAGTTGAGCAATTTCTTGAAGTTTGAGCAATTTCTTTGAGCATGTACCTCAATTACATTCCTGTTAATAAAATGTTTTCTGAAGTATCTCCTCTCCTTCTTGTGTTCATTCTTTAAATGTGACAGTGGAAAATTACCTTTTAACTTCTCACCGCTTGCGTTCCGACCATACATTCTATGACGAATATTGCTCGTATAGCTGCGTTCTACCACCCCATAAAGTTTTGCCAACTTTTTCAGATTCACCCTGTATAACCTAGCTATTGGGTAATAAATTTTGAAAGTGTTCAAATCTTTTTGAATTACCTTGTATATATATATAACACATAATAAGTAACTGTTAAAGAAATGATTCATTAATAATATTATTTGACTGCCTTAGACTATACATTAATTTCTATTTCAATGCAAAATTCCCTTAAGATAAAAAGGTCATCTACTTCTGATTAGAAATGCGGTTTATGTATGATTAGAGTTACGGATAATTATCCAAAATCAATCATTTGTCCCAAAACCATTTTCTTATATTCGAGAAGGACGATATCATCTTAGAGATATAAAACGTATTATAGAAAAAACGTATTTTAATCGACTGTATTATTGTTTAAGTTTAAGAAACGATATTTATTTTCATGAATTTTACTTTTTGCACAGTCCTTAATATCTAACGTCATTCAATAAATGAAACTCTCCGAAATCTGGTGAGATTTCATTATTTAATAATCTGCTAATTTTAAGCTGGGATGATACACACTTAGGTATAGGGTGCGTGGAAATAGAAACACTCTCAACCCGCAGTACAGGCCCCACAGAGTCCCAGTCCTTCCTACTTGTGGAAGGGAAGAACTTAACTCAAATTTAGCACCGTGCTTGTGATGAAGACAGAAAATTTATTTGAAAATATGTGGTAACTTAAATAAATATAACTGTTGTAAAAATATCAAATTTTGATAAATTATTAGCAATAAATATAGCATTTTACATAATTACAATTATTTATAATATTGCAAGTATTAACACTTATTTACATATCTGATGAGGCTCACATAAAACTCCACATGATTAATTTCATTTCTCTGGGTACTTAGCTACACAAAAAATGCAAAGATTTTCTTCTATCCGTTACAACGTTTTTTGTTTTTATATTCTGTGTGTGTGTATATACATATATTCTGTGTTTTTGTGCGTTATTCTGTGTAAATAACTAGCTGTAAGCAAACACTTTTAAGCAATATTGACAATAATATATTACATACTAAATCTGTAACCTTTTTCTTAAAACCTTTTCCTCTTCTTTATCTTTTCACTACGTTATAATAAACATTCTGAAGACCCAGAAGCGAAATAAGAGCAATACATTCACTCAAATACACTTTACTGCAACAGTTTCCTCCTTTTTCTTCACTCAGGGTGTGCTTCTCTCAAACTAACATTCTACAAATGTCGACACCGAGCATTCGGAATAAACTGCCGTTTCAATCGGTGACATTCAAGAACATTTTATGTTAGCAGATCAATAGTTCGTTCAGTTTTGTAGTCTATGTCGGTTTTGTAGGTCGTGCAACAACACGATTTCCAACTGGCTCTTGTCAATAGTTTATTACCCCAAGAATACGCCATTCAGACACCAAAAAACCTCAGCTGTTTTTGCGCCCTTGCGCAAGGTAAAAGGGCAGTCATAGGAGGATCACTTTGAGGATTGTTCACAAGGAAAATGGAAAACGGATGGCACTCAACAGGGATTATCGGCAGCAGAAAAGGAAAAGCAACTCTGGAGGAATACGAGAAAGGTGAAGCTAACACGACCAACTGCCTTCGAACCTGCATCAGAGTCACTGCAGCTTGGGAATGGAAGAAGTCATGTGTAGCTGACGAATATGCCTTTTCTTTTCGATTTTGGCAAAAAATAAATACGGATCTTTCCTTTTTAAATTCCGTTTTTCTGTTAAATCAAAAGGATAATAAGACATTCCTATTCTTGTGTGAGGTATTTATTGATTCAACAAAAGAAATTGGAAAAAACATCTCATGTTATGTTGAATTCATAATAAACGAAACTTTGAGTCGTAAGTTTTGGGATGGATACTGATAACACAACAGTTAGAAAGAATATCAGGCTTGCAACCCAAAGTTTGTAGACTTCATCCTAAACTTTGTACCATTCATTTTCTTTTTGTATTCCCCCTTATTCTCTTTACTGCAAAAAAGGTATATCATGAAATACAAAAACCCACCTATATCTGATATCATTCGGTATAAACAAAGAACGGAATTTTCGTAATGGACAGACATTGACTTCTTCTCCCTTACATAATATATTTTTAATTAAACTGTATTATGAAATAAGTTAATTGAAAGACATACACCGAAGAGCCAAAACATTATGAGCACCTTCCTAATATGAAGTTGGTCCTCCACGTGCCGTCAAAACAATTCTTACCCGGCGAGACATGGACGTTACAAGATTTTTAAAGGTGTCTTGTGGTATCTGGTACCAGCACGTTACAAGCAGATCCTTTAACTCTTGCAAGTTACGTGGATGAACCGCCTCAGATCGGATATGCTGTTTCAACACAAACCACAAATGCTCGATTGGATTGATGTCTGGGGAATTTGGAGACCAGGGCAATGCCTGGAAGTCTTCCTCATGTTCTGCGAACCATTCTCGAACAACCGGGAAATGTGGCATGGCGCATCATCCTGCTGAAAGAAGGCACTACTAGAGGGATATACCGTTGCCATGAAAGGATGTCCCTAAAATGCCCTGCAAAGATGTTTAGGTATGTGGTACACGTCATAGTTTCTTACACATGAATGACTGGACTCAGGGTTTCCCAGTAGAATATTGCCCAAAGCATTATACTTCCTCCACCAGCTTGTTTTCATCCCACGGTGCATCCTCATGCCAACATTTCTCTAGGTAAACGATACACACATACCCGGCCGTCTACATGGTGCAACAGGAAACGAGATCCATCGGACTAGACGACCTTCTTACAATCATTCAAGGTCCAGTTTTGATGCTCGCGCACCTACTGTAGGCGTTTTCGACAGTGAACCGAGGTTAGTATGGGCACTCGGAGCGGCCTGCTGTTATGCAGCCCCATTTTCAGCAGGATTCGATGTAGTGTGTGTTGTGACACATTACTCCCGTCACCAGCATTCAAATTACGGGAGAGTTGCGCCACAATGTCCCTTCTGTTGGCTCGTACCATACAGAATAGCATTCGCTCGCCTCTAGCATCGATGAGCTGTGGTTAGCTCACACCTTGCCGTCGGTTCGTGATTTTTCCATACTTGGACCACTTTTTGAAGATACTAACCATGGCTGACATGTGAGCACCCCACAAGCCTTGTCATCTCGGAAATGCTCTGACCCAGTCGTCCGGCCATTACAATTTGCCCTTTGTCAAATTCACCTAAGTCCGCTGCCTTTCCCATCTGAAGACAAAGAATAACACTGATTAACAGAGCTCAGTATCAGGTGTTATTTATACCTTTTCATGACCTTCACACGCGCCATCGTTTACCTGCAGTTGCTTCGATTTGCATAAAGACGAGCTGGTCAAAATGTTTTGACTCTTAGATGTGTCATTAACATCATTATTTGAAAGTTATTAACGTTAACAAAATGATATATAATATCATTAAGTACATGTCGTGTGATTATAAGAGTGGCATTTACGTCATTTTATACCTATATTCATATGTTCACACATATCACTTGCTCTCTATCAAAAAGTAACTTAATTGCAAAATAGTTAAATCTGTACTACACAGGTGAAGGGAAAGCGGCCACTCCAAAGGTAGTCTAAGCCGAAGGTTGAAGATCATTCACTGAGACAAAACTTTCAAAATTAAAAAAAAATATATTGTTGTACGATTTCAATTATTTTATAAGTATGCAAAAATCATATATAATAGACATATGTATATGCATGCTCTAATAATGCACGTTATAAACGTAGGGGTTCGTGTCCCACCTGGGTCAGGGATAAGAGTTATCTTCGCAAAAATCTCCCCATCCTGCCTTCGGTCAGTAAGAAATACCCATGGCTTGGAAAGGCAGCCGTCCTTCGGGCGGGACGTAAAACCGTGTTTCTCTGTGGGGGAGAGTCATACCCTGTGAACGTTAAAGAACACACTAGATAGCCTTGATGGAGGATGCCATCTGTCTCTTAACAGCTATCCAGTTGGTGAGCTGTTTCTAACATTTCCCCCACCTTCTCTGAGCCTTCGGGGTCCTTGTGGCCTGACCATTTAGCCCATTGCGTTGAAACAACAGGCCAGATTGAGTACAAAAGGTCTATATTAAAACTAAAACTTCATCCCCTGGGTTGCACTAATGATGCAAAAACTAGGTTTTATTTTCCGAAATTTGTTATTGTAGAAAATAGAGGATCACCGCTGAGAGTAAGATAAACACAATTCATGGTCTTCATTATCTACAATTTTCATTAGTACTAAGTAAATATATATTTCGAAGAACATGATGCACATTAAGCCAAAATTATGCTGAAAATGCAACTTTACCAATATATATATATATAAAAAATACTCTTCGGCAAAATGAAGCTAATCTCTCGTTTGAAGAGCAAAAACGAAAAATTTACATGGAAATGAAAGTTAAGCGGCTTATAGCATCGCCATTTCATATTCGTTTTTGCTATCTAATTAAAGATAATCGGTTTAATGTTATTCCAAAAGTTGTATTTTTATGTTTTGTATCCTTTAATTAAAAAAAAGTGTAATTACCTCTTTAATCAAAGTGATTTTAAATGATAAACAAGTGGTAGTTTTTGGTAAGCATAAGTTGAAAGTATTTTAATTCAGAAAGCTTAAAAGATTGCAGGAAATTATTTCTTTAATAGAATCAATTATATGTTTTAATCATAATTGTGCAGTGGTGGTTTTTAATTAGTACCCAAAGAATTCAAATTTTAATGAATATATGAAATATATTTTGCGATAGCAATTAATACGTAATATATTGCCATAGTTTTATAATTACCACACACCAAAATAGCAAAGCAACAAAAACAAACACAAAACAACAACAACAAAAGCAAACATGAATTCGATTTAGAATTTGACCTTACCTTTGAGATTGAAATTAACTTCAATTTGTTCTTAAGCCAGAAGGGAAGCATTTCACTTTACAAATTGTTTTTTTTAATAATTAAATGCTTGTATGCTTAAAAGAACTCAAATGGGAAAGCTTACGAAATTTAATCCATGAATTTGCTGCAATTTTTGAGGATTAATAAGAGATTAACTGAGGCAAAGTGCACCTAAATGAAAACATTGCTTGAGATTAAACAAATAGGTCTTTTTTCACGAAATGCATTTGTATTTGTAGCATTTTATAGACTTCGTTTCAAGCAAATAAACTACTAATCTTCTTAGAGAGATGAGACGGTGTAAGCAATTTAAGTAAACTTCTTAGCTTTAAGTTCTGACATAAAGAGAACAATAAAATATTTCATAACAACACTATGAAGCCGTCTGAAGGTAAAGTATATTCATGCATTTATTATTGAAAAAAAAAAAACTTTGCAAATTAAAGTATTAAAATAATCTTTAAAAATCATTTTTTTTTCTACAGGAAACCAAGTTAGATAATCTGTAAATCTTTCAGAATAAAGCGAATTCTTTATTTAGAGACAAAAGCTACTTATTAGTAATCAAAATGCTTTATATAGATAAAAGCGTGCACATTCATCAAGGAATAACAATCCATCTTCATAAATCCCAGCATCCATTCGCAGATTTTTTTGGTTCTTAGAATATCTGTCGACTGCAGAGATGCAAGAAAGCTTATCGTACTGCACTGCCTACAGACACACATATATGCAGACCAGAAAAGTTTAGTTGTCTTATATTTACCGGCCACTCTCCACGAAATGCTGTTTCTTGTTTAACAACGCTGCAGGGATAACGAGGTAGAAATCACGTGTAATGTTTCTCTGACAAGACGAGAATCCCGTGGTGCTGGTGCAACATCGCGGATTTACGGAGCAGCAGCTCCCGGAAGGTTCGGCTTGTTGGAAGCATTAGTACATCCATAAACATTAGCCACCAGCACAGCAAAAACGGGGTGGGTTGTAGCCCACGTGACGGTCTCTCGCCACTGTTAGAATTCAGTAGACTGATTCATTGCTGTCCGTGTACAGATAACATGGTCACGGGCTCATGAAAGGAGGGGGAAAAATCCTCAAAATCTCGACGGTCTCCATGGTCTCGTCTTCCGAGGGGAAAATCTTGGCTAGATGCATGGATTCTGAGATTTAGGCTCCTTGTTTAGTTTTTATCTCTTTCTGAATAAGATCCTCTTTGCGTTTTGGGCCCGTATCAGTACAATCCGCCCGCATCAGTATTTCTTTATCGTAAGATTCGAAGATGGATGTGAAGTGTCAGTTTGTTTGCATGGACTCAACTCTGGCGAAACTGAGAAGATGCAAATAAACTAAAAACTAGGAATAAATATACAGAACAATATAGTATTTAATTTAAATGTCATGATATGAAACTGTGATTAAATATTATATATTGGTAATGAATATTTTATACTCTTTATTATTAACAAAGTGAGTATTAGGACTTATTTTTACAGTACAGCAGTATCGAACAATATAATTACTTACTTGTATGTAACTTATTTAATTCATGGGCTGCTTTGATAAACACTTTGGTAACATTTGGGAGACAACAAAATTATTTTTTCTTTGATTTATCGTTTTAACTTTTATTTTCTTCATGTTGTTTCCATTCATAATATGATTGTAAATTTTTGATGTAATGTTTTTATAAATGAATATGAAATTACAAGTTATTATTAATTATTAAGAAAAATAAATTCGAAATATATCTGTATTTAAAAACTAATCAGTAATCTGGGTTAGGTTCGTTATGAGCGGCACTTTTTTTTTTCTGGACATAGTGGTCTAAATGATAGGTTATAAGGACTCCATGGTCTCCAAGAAGGCTTGCGAAGGGAATCCACTGGGCAGCTATTAGGAGCCAGATTAAAATCTACTGTCAAGGGATCCAGAGTACGGGACAAGGCTTAATATCTGATCTGACGGACGAAGACCGTTTAAAGCCCATCGGTGTCCTTTCTTACTAGGGGGAGAGTGGAAAACGGAGAAATCTCAAAGTTGGCAGAGTTGAGATTCAAACCTGGGAATATCAAAATATGAAACTGATGTATTATACTGAGCCAAAAATTATAATATATATGCTTGCCAAAGCTTATCATATATATTTTAAGTATAACAGTTATCAAAATATAGAATTCTTGAAATAATATGGTGGAGGTTTTCTCAGACAGTAGCGTACCAGGCTCGAAATCTGCAACTTCGAAGTTTCAAACCCACTTATGCCAGAGGTGAGATTTATTGCCACTTACTCCCTCAATCCTGCCCTCGATGATTTCAAACCCTCTGCTATGGGCTTGAAAAGACCGCCGTCCGTCGAATGGCATGCAAAGACGTGGCCCGTGTACAGAAGGACCTTACACTGTACACGTTAAAGAACACGCCGGATAGCATTGACGGTATTCTTTGATCTGCCTTTAACAGCTGTTCTGTAAATTCCCGTATTTATTTTCAGATGAGCTATCTGATCTCTATTACACATAAACATATCTGAGCCTTCTGCGTCCATGTGATCTAGCCATTAGCCCACTGAAATTTCAGTTCGGTGGTAAAATAATCCAACCTCATCTTGAACTAATTGTAAACGCAGTTAATCTTGATATAAAACGATCCAAGTATATGTAAAAAAAATCGTGATTTTATAGAGTTCAATTTCAAGCAGAATTTTTTAAATTTTTTAAATTATAAAACATCAAATGACGTGACCGAAAATAATTTTCGCATAAGAGAGAAGGAACAATTTTTTTTATTAACGTTTAATGAAGGTTATAATACAAGTAAATAAACTTGTAGTATAATAAATAATTGGCTAAAATAAATTAATATGCACAGGAATTCAGTTCTTCAATATTAGTTTTCAAATGCTCTTCACAATGCAGTGACTACCAGAAATGTTGGTAGATGTTTTGTCTGAGTTTTCCAGTTTCTGTCTGCAATTAGCAACGAATACATTGTTCTCTTTAAGTAGCTTATTAACGTACTTGCTGTACTGAGAAATTTTATCGACTCGTGAGATAATATGGAGACATGCATAAGATTAACCGACTCTTTTTATTTAAAAGGATAAGAACAGGAGAAAGTGCTGTAAGGCAGATAAACAATTACTTTTAACTAGGTAGTAACATATGCGAAGAAAAGAACTGAAACTAAATTTAATTCCACATTTAGAGGAAGGCAGACAATGCAAATTTTAATAGTAAAAAGGACAAGGCACACTAAATATTTGGATAGAATAGTAATTTTGAAAAAATGTGCAAGATCGAGCACATGGTGTAAAAAAAGAAAAAGTGTTGTAATTTGATGAAAGTTTAAAGTGCAGTTTAAGTTCTTCAAATTATAGTCAATAAAACTAGGATGCCATTTACATGTATATTTATATATAAAGTAAGACAATCTTATAAAGAAAATGCGGAGGAAAAAGTTTGTATTATAAGAAGAAACTTTCTGTAAGCTGAGAAAAATCCATGAAAATGAAATTTAATGTTCAGAAAAGAAAAAAAGATAGCGAGAACTGTAATAAAAACTAATTTAGTGAGTGAGAAATTCATCTGGCGGAACTCAGGAAATGATAAAAAATAAAGAATATGAGAGTTAGAAGTAAGTATCTATATAAATTAATATGAAGTCCTGAACGATCGATGGCATCAATGCTAAATTTCGGGTATTTTGTGCTAAATGCTAACAATTTCGAATATTTCGGTTGGGAAAATTTTCGTTTTGTAGTCAAAACACATTGCAAATATTTTATAATAACTTAAGCATTATATTATCATTTGATGTGACGATATTTTGGAGCCATATCAAATCTCTAAAGCAGAGTTTTTAACGAGAGTTCCACTTTTTTTTTTATAAGGTAAAAGTGAATTAAGTTCATTACATTCAAGAAATATATATTCTTGGAGTCTCTGTCCACTAAACGCGAAGCTGCAAAAACCTGGAAATGCTTTCTGAAGCTTGTCTTTTCGTTACCCAAGATAATCTCTTCCTACTTCAGTTAGCAACTCGGAGTTCAGTTCAATTGTGAGAGTACAGCAGATGCAAACACTCTAGTCTCGTGCCGTTTTTTATTTATTGGGAATTTAGTATGGAAGCGGAACATTAATTAAGGGCCCAGTTCAACAGGCCCAAAATTCTGGGTGAGAGCGTTCGTGTTAAGTGTTTTCATATACCTATATTCACATATATATAGAAAGTTAGTTTCTTTACCTCTGAGTGGTGTTTTTTGCATATAATGGACTAGATTAGGTCACAAGGACACCAAGTGCTCATAGAAGGTTGGGAAAAGATCCGTGTACAATACAGGATAATCCACTGACAACTGCTAGAAGATAGATAATAGCCTTCCGTCTAAGCCATTTAGTGTGTTTTTAGCGTCTACAGGGTATGTCTCTCCTGCTCACGGGGCCACGTCTTAAAGTCTTATTCGATGGACGACTATCTTTCTAAACCCCTCGGTGTCCCTTTCGGATCAAGGGTAGACTTGGAGTTAGATAAGATAAATCTCAACCTTAGCACAGTTGGGAATCGAACCTGGGAATGCAAATTAAGAGCCTTGCGTGTTCCGACTGCGCTACCTATATATATAAGCTCATCGAACAAAAAATTAGTCACCCCTAGCTGAATGTCACCCAATAGCGCATAACGCTTCCGTGCGACCGAAGAATAGCCAAAATTCTGTCTAGCATGGAAGCCACCAGTGTGCAGATGCAGTGTACATCAATATTCTTCCACTCTTCCAGAAGCAAATGCCGCAGTTTGGCCAGAATGGCCTGATGGATTGGACTGCACTTCACTCATTGCTCTAAATCAGGGGTGTCAAACTCAATCTTGTAAAGTGCCAATTTTTATTTCAAAGTATATCAGCGGGCCGGGATTGAATTAAACATTAATTTTATATAAAAAATATTTCATTTAAATTTAAAATAAACATCAAAATTAGAAGGCTAACGGTTAAAAACAGCGCATTATTTCGAAGATCCAGATACTTGTCATCTTTTCAGCTTCATTATATCATCGATGTTTGTCGTCAAAGCGGTTGTACTGATTTTGAGAATTGACTAAAGATGTTCATCTGTTAGTCTTGAACGATATTGAGATTTATTAATTTTCATTGTTGAAAATAGATGTTCACACGAATATACGTGTTCAATAGGTATCTGTAATCTGTACCTATGTGTTCAATGTATAGAAAAACTATTCATGAAATTCGAGTATTATTAATTGAAGTCGCGGGCCACATCTAAATGCCCCGGGGCCGCTCATGGCCCGCGGGCCGTATCTTTGACATGCCTGCTCTAAATGGTCCCACACGTTTTCTGTGGTATTCAAATGCGGGGATTTGGCGGACCAGTCGAGATGTTCGAATGCTTCAGAATGATCGTCCGACACACTTCGAGTCCGACACACCAGTCAGTCCAGTCACACATGCCAGTCCGACACACTTCGAGCCCTGTTCACGCAACAATTGTCGTCTTGGAAGACTGGGGTATCCTTCTGGTGTTCACTGTAGAGATGCTGCACAAAAGGCAACATGTGGTCATCCAGTAGCTCCATATACCACTTCTGATTTAAATGTGATGTCACCGCAACCAAAGAACTCATTTCCTCATACGTTTAATAGCCCCAGGACATCAGAGAGCCTCCTCCAGCTTGAACAGAACCTAACACACAGTCCACATGGAAGGCTTCATGCAGCTTACGATGTACCCATCGCCTCGCATCATTCGAGTACAAACAAAAACGTGACTCATCCGACCTAATCACAAGCTTCAAGAGTCTACAGTCCAGTCTTTGTGGCGAAGCTGCCACTGGAGCCATGCAGCCTTGTGGAGAGCTGTTAACATGGGTCTCTTCCGTGGTACACTGCTCCAGATATACATGCCATGCAGTTCCCTTAGCAGTATTCGTTCGGAAAGAGCTTGTTGTAGGCGTGCATTGACTGAATGGAGAAATTCCTGCCTCGTTGCACAGTGGTTTGCCCTAAGAGTGCACGACACACTGCGTAAGTCCCTAAGGTCAGCACAGTTTTTCTGGCGCAGTTCTGGCAACGATTAGCGGTGGACTACGATGTATGCCACTGCTGGAAGACCCTTTGGACAGTACGTTTCGACATACCTGCAAAGGCAGCAACTTCTTGTAAACTATGCCCTGTGGCTCGGCCAAACGCAATAACACCTTTTTTGCCACTCATTCATAACTTTGGCGCGACCCATGTTTCATGGAGTGACTAACACACACGTAGCACACAACCCCTTCTTGTCACTGTATGAACCCCGTAGCGGCATGGCACAGCTATTTGTAAGATGTATTTATTACTGGTGCGCCCTATGTTGCTGTCGAACAGAAGTAACCCTCTTACGGTGGGAGATGACTAATTTTTTGTCCAGTGAGCTTATATTGGGAAAGAGGTTAAGGAAACATTACTCTAAAGTTGACTTTTCACCCATCTTCCTATTGCTTTTCGCTCGTCATTTTCAGGTTTGTTTTTTGACTTGTCGGTTTGTGGATTTGTTCCAGCATATCTTTCGAACGCGACGAACAACCCAATGATTTATTTGTCAAATGAAACTTTATGATGCGGGAAGTGTCATAGTCTATAAATAATTGACCCCCATGCATTCTCCTCTCTAAAAAGGGGAAATATGAAAACGCATTGTGCTATACAGTTTTTAACCTCTATTAGCGTTTCTGTTATATCTTCGGAACGCGAGGGTCGAAAATAACAAGCTATGCACCAAATGAAAGCTTATGGCATGGGGAATGCTACAGGTTAAAAACATCCACCGATGTTTCTCTCTCATAAGAACAGTAAATATGAAAACGATTGTTCCTCTTTATCTTCCGAAGCAGGACCTATAATTACGAGTTAGATGTCAAATGAAAGCTCATATGTGGATCATTGTAGACTGTTCCGAATTTTGCCTCCATCTTTCTCCTTCCCCCCAAAATAGGGGCCGATTTTCGAGGGGGTGAACCTTAACGAGTTATATCTCAAATTAAAGCTTGTGACGTTTCCAAAGTCATAGGCTACCTTAAACAGGACTTCTAAAACAGGGGGAGGAAAAATGTGGTCGATGCTTATGAGTCATATATAAAATGAAAGTTTCTGCAGTAGACGTTTTTAGTGGCAAAGAAAAAGTGTAAATAACTTTATTTAATAAATTTTGGACCTATATTCCCAAACGCGCCATAAAGAGTAGAAAATAAAACTAAAGTATATCAGTGGTGCAATCAGTCACTGAATTCGTATTGACTTCAAAGCAAGATAGGGCGCTGATTTACCTACTCAACAAGATTGGTGGCGCCCTATTTTCCTTTGAAGTGAATACGAATGCAGTGCATGTAGGAATATAGGCTTTTTATTTTTATTTTCAGTTATACTTCATACACACTTTATGCCGCATACATATGGTCCTAGGATTGGCTTGTAGCTTCATGTTACCAAGATTGCGTCCCTAATGTTCCTCAGTTGAAATTTTTACTTCTAACCGTAATCTGCTTTCCGTGAGAAGGGGCCACTGATATGCTGGGAAAGTAGCAGTCAGTCAGATGTGGACAAAAAAGGTAGTTCTATGTACAGGATAGCTTATAGTTGTGCATGTTAAAGAATTTGCTGCGTGACTTTGATTGGAGGTACCCACAACCTCTTACCAACTATCTAGTGCATATCTCTTCTCCACTCAGACCTGAGTCTTTTGGGTCACTTTGAAGTGCCCTAGTAAGCTCATCGTGTTCATAAAAATGCCACTCAGAGAAAAAAAAATATCAGATCCATCCTATTCAGTTTTTCTGCTATATTTTTGTTGCCCTATATAGAGGATAGAGAAATCAAGAAGCTCTTATCCAGGTTTATAATAACTTAAACGAACATCCACAGCAAGAAACTAGAAGATGGGTTTTATGACCATTGAATCAGTTGTTAAACCTGACGAAGGTATGAGACGGTTTGAAAAAATATCTACGTTCAGTCATATTATTTATGTTTTAAAAATTGATATATTTATACGACGGTAAGTCAAAAAGTAACGTTCCTACTTTGTTACCTGCCAAACTAATAGACATCTGGGGCTATGCCAGCACCCCATGTTAGCACCAAAATGTGTCACTAAGTGGCAGCAGTCATTAATGTTGCACATTTCGCTGTCAGGCGCAGAATTAGAGCGATCATGATGAAGATATTGCATTTTTATACGAGCTGGAAATCCGAGCAATACAACTGTCAATACAACTTTTATGGAAATTTTCAGACCTTCTTGATTTTTGAACCTTCTTGTCCACGATATAAGTTCACCGCACCTGGCAATGGACAACTGTTCACCACTCGCCATACATACAATCCAGACCTGGCGCCGTCGAATTATCCACTTGTTTGGGAAGCTGAAGAAACATCTCCGAGTAAAATGCTTTTCATCGAATGATGCGGTTAAAAAGGAAGTGACAAAGTGATTTCGGGACAAGAATGCGTCCTTCTATTGTCAGTGCTTCGATAACCCGATCGATTGCTTCGATAACCCGATCGAAACGTTTCAATTAGTTTGACCACTACGTGGAAAATACTACACACTACGTGGAAAAATACTACACACTAGGTGGAAAAATACTAACCGCAAAGCGGTAATGTGACATCTGGTTTATTTGTACTCCTTAGAGTTTTGTATTTTGTAGGCGTTTGGCAGTTCTTAGTGTCTTGAAAGGATGTGTTCCTTCCTTATAGGCTTCGTGTCTTTTTTTTTGAAACACTTCAGGTATTGTATTTTAATCTTATATCCTCGCATATATTGTTAAGATTATGGCGCCAAAAAACAAGATGGCAACCTCGCTAAAGAATGCAGCTCGCTAGCAAAGCATCAAGCTCGCCAGTGGGTAGAAGCTGCCCTCCAAGGCATATCCCTGCCCCTAGCGTAGGTTTGTCACTTTCGGACGACGATCTTTTGTCGTCAGTCTCAAAATGTGTTGAAACTGTCTTCAAATCCCAAGACTTTGCTCAAACGATTGTCTCATTACTCACTGAAGCAGTTACATCTGCTGTTCTGCAAGAAATAAAAGGAACTGTTGAGTTTTCTACGGAGACTATACATGAGTTAAGAGATCAGCTTAAAGAGAAAGATGTAGTAATAAATCAACTACGTTCTGAGGTATCCTTGAGTGCAATGAACTTGAATAGTATCAACGCAGAAATTCTATCAGGATTTTTGGGGTGGAAGAAGTAGATACGCCTACTGATGACCTTGCCATTAAAAATTTCAATGAAAAATTTAACATTGACATTTCCATAAATGACATTGACCGCAGTCATCAAGTAGGGATTGGTCGGAACGTCAAGCCCGAACGATCATTGTAAAATTATGTTGGTATTGGAAAAGAAATGTTATGTTCCGTGCTAAAAGTAAACTTAAAGGCAATGGAATCACTATTCATGAAGATCTAACGTCAGAAAGGCTTAAAGTGCTTTATTCGGCTATTGAGAAATTTGGTTAGTGCAATGTTTGGACTCAATGATGGATCATTATGTCAAGATTGGATCAATATCGGTAAAAATGAAAAACGGTAAGAATCGCTTTATTAAATCAAAGAATGAGTTAAATGAACTTTGAAATTAGTTTAAAAATATTGTTTGTGTATCTGTATATTTATATATATTTTTACCCACGTTTATATATATTGTGATCTGTAATGCACTTTACACAATCCTGTGTCTCTCAACCTCAATTGTTGCTAAACTGCACATAGTTTGTCGTTTTTAAAGTAAAAACTCTCCTACTACGAGTACTTTTATGACTTTTCGAAACCCATTAGGCCTTTTATTTATCTATTTTTATTATTCTGTATTTGTTTTTCATTTGTACACATTATTACTTCATGTCCCTCTCTACCGCTATCAAAAATATTCTTCTTAACTTATACTTAACTCTCTCAAATATATCCCATTTCAAAAGATCACAGTTGGTTAAACCTTTGGCATCTCAATATTCGTTCTGTTAAATCTAAACATTCCTATCTACTGAGTTCCGACACTTTGAAATTTGATGAAATTGCTCTTACAGAGACATGGCTCAATATTTCCCTTCCAGATGGTCGTTTTCAACTCGAAGAATATATTCCGCATCGACAGATCAAGTGGGACAGGAGGAGAACTTGCATTATATGTGAGGGAAATATTTAACATCGAAGTAATGCCTATTCCTTCTTACTTTTGTTTCGAAGGTCTCTGGGTCAAAAATTCCCCGCCCTGCCCACGGTCAGTAGGGGACAACGATGGGCTTGGAAAGGCCGCCGTCCGTCGGATAGGACGTTAATCCGTGGCCCCGTGTGCGGGAGAATCATACCCTATGCATGTTAAAGAACACGCTGGATTGCCTTGACGGGAGGCTACCATCTGTCTCCCAACAGCTGTTCCAGTGGGTCCCCTTCCCCAACCTTCTCTGAGCCTTCGGGGTCCATGTGACCTGGCCATTTAGCCCATGGTGTGCAAAAAAGTGCCGCTCAGAGGTAAAACAACCCAACCCAACTCTGGGTCAAAATCTCCCCTATCAATAAACAAAACCCTACTCTTATTATCGGCACACTTTGCCGTCCTCCGAACAGCAGTATTGAATATTTTATTAATTCATTGTATTCAGTCTTTAAAAGCTTCCCTTGCAACATTACTTCCATTCTTACGGGAGATTTTAATATCGATGCTCAAAAACATAATTCTGCGTATTCCAAGTTTCAAATCTGCCTAAAAACATTCGGACATATACGTTTAAACAAATTGTCCACTCGCATTACTGATCACAGTGAATCTCTCATTGACATGATTTTCTATAATAGACCTTCACTTCACAAGCGTACACTTACTCTCTTCGAAGACATTAGTGATTATTTTATTATTAGCACATCTGTATTGTATTGTTCACCTCGTGTACCTAAAATTTTAATTTCAAAAAGATCCTTTAAAAATTTCAACAATGATGACTGAAATCATCAGCAAAAAGATCCTTTAAAAATTTCAACAATGATGATTGAAATTCATCAGCAAAAAGATCCTTTAAAATTTTCAACAACGATGAGTTTTTTGAGTTTGCAAAAATATCTCCCTTTCCACAAAAGTATTTCCGAATACACAACTTCTACCTCAAAAGCACAATATCTGTCCTGTTTTATCACATTTTCACTTGATACCTATGCTCCTTATAAAACTTTCAGAGTTTGCTCTTCTCTAAAGCCTTGGATTATACAAAAAGCTTCTGAAAATTATCACATTGAAAAATAAACACTTTAATAAAGCTATTAATCCTAATCACCCATACACATAGGAGAACTATAAAACTTTCCGTAATATAGTCAACAGTAGTATTAAAAAGGCCAAGCGTTTATATTTCCTTAATCGACTTTCCGTTATTAATCCAAATGGTAATAAAATATTTCGAATTTTTGATTCTATTACTGGTAACTTAAGAAACCAAACCAAAATTAATAAGATCGTTTGGAATGACAACTCCTTCTATGATCCTAAAGACGATACTAATGTTTTAAGTAATGTATTCTGTAAATCCTTCACTTCAACAGAAAATTATGCAAACGTAAATGAGTAATTATCCTATTCCAATGAATCATTTAATAATTCGGAACCTTTTAAGCTCAAAAATGTTATCGAAATCGAAGTTTTTAGCCTTATAAATTCGCTAAAAAACACTCGCAGTGTCGGACCAGATGATATCCCTGTCTTTATTCAAAAAATTCTTTCCTCATTAATTTATGCACCCCTTTGTGATCTAATTAATTGCTCATTTAACGCTAATAAATTCCCAGTTCCATGGAAAGACGCATCATCTCACCTATACCTAAAATTCCAAATCCTTCTAAGGCTATGGACTATTGATATATTTCAGTTGCATGTGCTTTAAGAAAATTTTTAGAAAACGCGGTCGAGAGACAATTATCGACTTTTGTTGAAAAATTTAATTTACTTTCGTGCAAACCATTTGGATTTAGGAAAAATCGGTCAACTGAAACTCTCATGACATTTCTTGTTTATCAGTGGAGATTGGCTTTAGGTAGCAAAGTGAAAACGGTTGTGGCACTGGTTTCCCTTGACATCTCAAAAGCTTTTGATTCAGTTGATCACAAACTTATTTCGAAAAAAACTCGGCTATAATTTCAATCTATTGCCTTCAGCTCTTTCCTGGTTTAAAAAATATTTCAACGACATTGTTTTCCGAACAAAATTAAGCACTAATGAGATCTCTACACCTCTTAAAATCAATCGGGGAGTACCTCAAGCCTTTTTTAATATCTCTTCTAGAATCCTCCACCAACTGCGATATTTTTATGTGTGCAGGCGATTGTCTTCTTTCTTTTATATCTAGTTTTTTCACTTCTCTAAAACAAGAAATAGAAAATAATGTTCATGATGTGCTTCATTGGTATACTAAAAATGTCAATATCAAGTCAACTTTGATTGTCACTCTCAATATCAAGAAAAAACAATATTGTTTTTCCTTAAACTGCAAATTCTCCCCCGCATGACACAAACATTATAATTAATAACACCCATATTACAGTTTCCACTTCCATGAAATACTTGTATGACGATAGATAATAATCTTGACTTTGACATTCACATTAATAAAACCGTCGCTTCAGCTTCTAAAAGAACTTATACATTGAGGTACTTTCGAAACTATATATCCTCCTATGCCCCAATGTTCTACAGAATTTGCATCCGGCCGAAACTCGAATACTGTGCTTCCACTCTTTTTGGTATTAACAAAAAGAACTCTTATAAATTAGAAAAAGTTCAAAATGTAGCTCTGAAAATCATCAGCAAAATATGTTTTAACAAACGAGAATCTCTAACACTTATTGATATTTTGACGAAACGAAATTCCCACTCTTGAATCTAGAAGAAAGCTGCGGTTTATTACACTTATTCACGACACTATTTAAAACGTTTCATCGCCTTCATTCGATTCTTAACCCTATATTCGAGTATGACATCGCCACATCCTTCGCACTGATAATAAACTGTTTTTTACTTCCAAGATTTTCAAAGCTAAATATGGTGAAATTTATTTTGCCTTTCAAGCAACCTCAACTTGGAACTCTCTACCGAGCGATATTACTTCTTTAAATTCTAAAACAAAATTTAGAACTATATTACTCCACTCCTATTGGAATATCGAAACGTTTGACCAACGATATCTCCTCACCCCTATTCCCACTCCCCATCTTTGCCCTTTGTTCTGGATTATCCGCTATTTTTTCCCAAGTTCATTCATTTAATATTACTCTCTGTTGTCTTAAACCTTCCTTTTCTTACCCCTATGTTTACTATGTTTTTTTTATCATATTTCATATTATATATTTGTCCTCGTCTGTGCAACTTGTCATTTTGTTTATATGTATCAAATAATTATTCAATTCCTGAAAATATATGTCCTGAAAATATTTTTTATACTATCATCAACATTTCTTTTTAATTTCTCAAAAGTATTGGGACATCGGGTGCCGTCCCATGGCCGAGTGGTTAGCGCGCTTGGCTACTGATGGCTATTTGTGTCGTGTTTCTGCTGAGGGCCTGCCATCCTTCAGCCTGCAGACCTTCTACTATGGCATATAAACTGACAGGCTCCTGTCAGACATCTGTGGCAAAGCAGCTGCTTGAGGGGGTATTTATTTATACTGGGACATCAAACCACCTGAACGTTTAAATTAATATCCAGAATTACCTGTTCCTTGGCTTTACTGTAATCCCTGCATGAAATAAATTTTTATTATTATTATTATTCTACGAGGACATTTTCACTATATTTTCTTGAATGCAATTACCTACCCTCCACAAAAATTAAATTGGAAGCCTAACTGGTTTGGTTTACCTTCGTAGTTAACAGGCTTTCAGGTAAATAAGAATGCATAAATTTCTGCAATTAGTTCAATTAATCGGTTTAGTATCAACTATTTATTATTGAGACAATAAAACTCAACTAAACGGAAGCTATACTCGTTTAAAGCCGTCCCGTGGCCAAATAGTTAGTGTGATTGGCTACTGATTAAAGGAACCTAAATTTCAACCTCCTGCAAGTCATGAATGTTTGTTTTCTTTCTGCTGAGGTCTCGCCTTTCTCATAGACCGCTTCTATGCGTAAAAACTGACAGGCCCCAGTCAATTAATAAGTAAATACCCTTTCAAGTAGCTTCTCGACAGAGCATTTATATTTTTGATTCATTTAATATTTCGAACTCATCCTGTATTTATATTTTTTTGCATCTGAAGTTTTCTAAATCGTTAATATGAAAACAACAACAATAAGCTTGCAGCTATTTAAATTACCCTTAAAAGAGATAATTATTTAGGAATAACAGCATCGTTAGCTTTATATTTGAAATGTTGCACTGGTACCGTCTATTTCTGTTAGATGATGCCAATAAAGCTTATCTACAGCAACAAGTCCTCTCTATTTGCATTTTCAGGATAAAGATAAAACTACATAGTTTCACCTTCAGCTAGTCAATTGCACACGTATACAACTATTAAGGATGTAAATTTTTATCACTTTTGTTTCTAATTTACATTTTTAATTTCGTTTTTATCACTGAACTAATTTTTCAGCTGATTTGAAATGCGCAAGAATATTTTTTTGTAATTGTTGATGTTGTTAACAGTTCTCTTTGTTGTTGACTATTTTTTCATTTGCCAAATAAAGAACAATTTGATCATAATCACACTATTGTGATTTCTGTAATATTTGCTCTGCCATATGTTTCTTAAACGACCTATTAATACTTTTCTCGCCGCTCCGCAGATTCTTAGCGTCATTGTTTGTACCACATGTGTTGCTATTCTTAATCTCATCATTGTCCTGTTAATATCTACTTCCTATAGCCATTAATTCCGATGACTGATAGCTATATAACGCTTTAAAGCGGACTAAATAATCGTGGAGCTTAATAATCGCCTTCATTGCGATAATGCAGACAGTTTCATAACTTTATAAATTCCAGAGGATTAAATTCAAATGATTTGCTCTATTTTTTATTGATTTCATGATGATTAATAAGAATTTCATTTATAACTCTTAGGTTCTCAAAACGATTCTTATTACACCGTAATTGAAAAGACCTCTAACCTGTTGTAAATGCAGAATGCTCATTTTTTAAAGATAACAAGCTTTGTTGTTTTCCAACTTTAATATCTTCTAAGGTAGAAATTAATATAAGTAATATATTATATATTTAAATATACGTATATATATATATAAAGAGCTAAAAGTTGTCTGTCAGCCTTTCGACCAGTATTCATTCTTTTTCTTTTTTTTTAGAGATAAATGAAAAATCTTTTTTTAATTGACTAAGTATTGAAGAAATATTACGATTCGCATTTTCCAACTCTTCCAAAAGCTTTAATAGCATTCTCTAACAGTAGAAAATGAAACGCTCAATTTCAAAAGAATATTACAAGCGATATATTTATGCTAGAAAAATTGAAATTTTTCTTGTAGAGTGTATAGCTAAGTGATCTGCATTGGTAACAATCCAAGGAGTTGTGATCCAAGGAGTTGTGAGAATTGTAAAAGATCAAAGGTAAAATCAAGGATAAAATGATCAAATTGTAAAAGATCAAAGGATCCTTGTAAAAGATCCAAGGAGTTGTGAGAATACAAGGAGATTCGGTAGACACTCCAAGGAGTTGTGAGAATTGTAAAAGATCAAAGGTAAAATCAAGGATCAAATGATCAAATTGTAAAAGATCAAAGGATCCTTGTAAATGACCCAAGGAGTTGTGAGAATCCAAGGAGATTCGGTAGATACTCCAAGGAGTTGTGAGAATGCAAGTTTTTTTGAAAAATTCGTATTTTTATAACCATTCATTATTTTAAATTTCTACTATAATAAAGGCTTAAAACGAAAAGCTTTAATAGTGCGCTTTAAATGACTGAAAAAGTTGAAAAATGCCAAATTTTTAAACGGATATTGCAAATGATCTATTTGTACTAGAAATCTAACATTTTGACCGTAGAGAGGTTGATCAAGTGGTATACATTGTGGCAGTAATAACTTGAATGCTTTTCTCAGAGGGGGTGATAAAACACAATTTTATTATTTAACAGAAAAGCGGAAAACTTTGAAAACGAACATGCTCATTTAACCAGAGGCGACTTCTTATTCTTCTAGCTTATTTACTTGTAATCTGCAGTTCTCAAGTTCGAGTCCCACCTGTGCCAGTTTTTTATTTATCTCCACAAAACCCCCGCCCTGCCCTCGGTGGGTTTGGAAAGGCCGCCATCAATCTGATAGGACGTAAAATCGTGGTTGTTTGTGCGGAAGAGCCATATCCTGTGCACGTTAAAGAACACGCTAGATTGTCTTGATGGAAGGATACTACCGTCTGTTTCGTAGTAGCTGTCCAGTGGGTCCCCTTCCCCAACTTCCCAGCCCTTGGGGTCCTTGTGACCTGGCCGTTTAGCCCGTTGTGTGCGAAAAAAGTCTCGCTCAAATGTAAACCAACCCAACTCAGTCTAGTTTATTTATCTCTTAAAACATGACTCTTCTCATTCTAGTTTATTTATCTCTTAAAACATGACTCTTCTCAGTCTAGTTTATTTATCTCTTAAAACATGACTCTTCTCCGGGGGAGGGGAGGAAAGACGTTCGATGACTTGTGTTTCCCAACAATTGATATTTAGAAATAAATTTTTAATGATTTTTATATCATACAAATGACTTCAGAAAATGCAATGAGCTCGAAAAAAAAACAGAACAAAAACTAAAAGGTAAAATATTTCTACGAATCTTATTAAAGTAAAGTTTAAATCATTTGTCATTGATACTATTAACGACCAACGAATCGTTCAGCAATTAGTTAGCAACGGTTAGCAACGAATCGTTTAGCATCAGCAAGCCAAAATATATCATCTGTGCTATCACTAGTCGATTTAAATCATATCATTCCGACTAAATCCTTTACGGTAGCATTGTCGTTTCGATGTAGAAGACAATGAATTTAATTAGTTCACCCACAATCCTTTCAAAATGACCTTTAACCATTGGACCATTTGATGACTTCCCATCCGATGCTGACAATAATTTTATAATTGAAATCGCTGTTTGTGGAATGTGATGGACGTAATGTCATTGTCAAGGTGACCTGAAAAGTTATTACTGATTCCTGTTCGAGAAAGTTGATAACTGAGGATTCGGATTTCGGGCAGAAATATGTTGCCTTTTAATGATCATCATATCAAATTCTTCTGCTGTTGAGTAAGGATAATTGGGAAACATGAGCTGAGGATTGTTAAAGAATTTCAGAATTTTAAGGATGATCTAATTGCAAATGTCATTTGTATGTATTGCTATTATAACTTTGAAAAGTAGGATGTGCTTTATGTTTGCTTTATTTTGTACAGTGTTGTGCTAGAAATAAAAGCTTTTTGTTTATAAAATGCAAAATGACTTAAATTTTCAAAATTCTGATAAGAAGCCTCATTCTTCTACCACTTTTGCCTCCGATTTATTTTAATAAATTTCAAAAATTATGCTAACCTTATATTTTTATCACTTTTGTATATGTATCAAATAATTATTCAATTATTTGATACATAGATTCTTAGATTTCTTGGATGAGAATGACAACTTATATAATCTTAAGTATAATTGATCTGGAAATATAATGAATGAATGATACACGAAACAAGCAAGGCGTAGCACTTATACCAACTCCTCTTTCTCGTAATGCAGGCCGTAATTTATTTTCAATGAGGATTTTCACCTGGGACAGTGTCGAGATTTATCTCCTCTAATTCCCAAACCTAATCTCGGTCAGAAAGCGAATATCGATGGGTTTGGAAAGGCTGACGTCCTTTGGATGAGACGTAAAGCCGTGAACCCGTTGGCAAGAGAACTATACCCTGTGCAAGTCAAGAACACGCTGGATGGCCTTGACGGGAGGTTACCATCTGTCACCTAATAGTTGTTAAGTGGGTCCTCTGAACTCTAACCTTTTCCGAGACCTTGAGGATCTTGTGACCTGTCTATATAGCTCATTGTGTGCGAGAAAGTGTCGCTCAGAGGTAAAGCACCCAACTCTACTCAATGAAATATTCCCTTCTAAAGAAAGAAACAGAAGGGGAGGACTACGAGGTCAGTTTGGCCTATTGATTTCGTAATGTATAGCCAATTTTGTTTTTTGTTTTTACTACTCTGCTGACTAGGGAACTTCAGAGAATCTTGGTGCTGACCATTTAATCCATCGGACTCTAAAGATTTTATAAGGAACATGAACGTGCTTCATTGGTAAGCGTTGAGGAAATATCTACTTCTGTTTCTTTTATTTGTTTGTGTGTTGTCTACCTCAAAAAAACTGATGCACAGTATATGTTATAGCAGATAGGGGATAATCTTGATCAGCGATTTTTTGGGTTGTTTTGTTTTACTTCTGGATGACATGTTTGCGCATACAATGGACTAAATTGTCACGCTATAAGGACTCCAACATCCAAGAGTTGGATAGAGGAAGAGAAACCATGGACATCTGTTAAAGGAGAGATGGAAGCCTCTCGCCGGGTCATTCAGCATGTTCTTTAACGCGTTCCGGATATAACTCCCTTGCACATGGGGACATGGCTGAATGTCATTCCGAACGATGGCGGCTTTTAAAGCCCCCCTTATCATAGAGGACAGAACAGGAGTTAGCAAATATAAATCTCAAAGTTGGCACAGTTGGAACTCGAGACTGAAAATACTGCGAGCTGGGCGCGCTACAGATTGAGACAACTCCCCGTTCTCTTGAGGGGCAGAGGCAATCGGATAAATGAACGCCAGTTTCTTATACCATTGCCAACCAGAAACTGAAGTAATATGACTCAATCATGTCGTTATTTGCTGGGGGTGGGGAGTGGGTGAAGGGTTGTTTGACAATATTTCCATTAACTAGAGAATTTTTACAGTTAAATTTGAAACAGGGATTAAAGGCTTGAATATTATTGTTTGTTCTGCCATTACCGTGGACTCTGGCGAGAATGTGAAGGACAATTTTACACACAACTCTGGAGCATTTTGAATTCAATCAAGAAATAATGTAATACTCTTGTGTTATTGGATTTCAATGCCAAAGTTGGTAGTTTGATCTTTGAGTAGGAGTGTTGGTTACTTTTGGTACGTTGTTGCAACAACAATGGGAAATGTCTGCTACAAGTGAACTTAATAGTTTGAGAATAACTAACACTTGTTAAAAATACAGGGATTTTATAAACTACGTGGTTTTCACCTTATGCATAGGATGATCGATTATATATTAATTAACTGCAAATAGGCTAGTTCTGTTAGGAATAATATGTCATATACTTCAAACTATACGACACTTCAAACTACACTTCATACTATAGGATATTCAAACTACATGATAATATACCTCATACCTGAATAATTCTCATCTACCTTTAATGGCTCTCCACTAAGCCTCGTTCCCTTTATCTGCTCTTAATGAGGTAAATGGACTAAATGGCAGTTTTCAAGGATCCCAAAGACTCACAGAAGTTTGGAGTAAGAGACCAGCTGGACAGCTCTTAGGAGACAGCATGGCGTTGAAGGTATATAGCATGTTTTTTAACATACACAAGACACTTTAACGTGCATTTTAACCTTAAATCTGAGCCCTGTGAGCAGGCGACCCACCAAACAATAGGTTATATACCATCCGATGGACGGCGTCCTTTCCAGCTAATTGGTGACCCATTTCTCATCGAGGGCAGGGTGGGTGAGAGTGGACAGCTGGTACTCGAATCTGAAAAACTGCCGATTACAAGTCTGAAGCAATACCCTGATTGAGTGAACCCCTTCTTATGTATGTATGTATGTATGTATGTATGTATGTAGTCGACCCATGGCTGAGTGGTTAGCGCGCTTGGCTACTGATCTAAGGGACCTGGGTTCGAGTCCCGGGTAAGGCATGGATGTTCGTGTTGTTTTTCTGCTGAGGTCCTGCCATCCTCTCAGACCTTCTGCTGTGGCATATAAACTGACAGGCTCCTGTCAGACCTCTGTGGCAAGCAGCTGCTTGGGGGTCCAAACTGGGGGTATGGACGTACGTATGCTTGGGGGTATGTACGTAAGCACGTACGTACATACATCAGAAATCATTCCACCTGTACATACGTACGTACGTACAGGTGGAATGATTTCTGATCTATTAGCCCCCATAATTCAATAGTTAAAAATGAGAAATACGATGAAATTCGATAAAAATCCAACTTTATCATTAGTGTTAGTTCCCTTCAAATGATGAGTTCTCGACGTTTCCCTTTTAACTCAAATGTGTTACTGACCTGTAGATATCATGGCAAGTTCGTAGTGTCATTTCATTTCCATACTTGTTAATTATATTTTTGTCTTTTACATAACTTTTACATACCTAGCATACTCTACGTACTTTAAAGTACACCTTGGATAATTCTCATTTACCTTTAATGGCTCTCCAGTAAGCCTCATTCGCCTAATCTGCCCTTAATGTTGGAATTTTTATGAACTAACCACTTAGGTCACAGCGCATGAAATTTAAAAAAAAAGTCGCTCTGGATTCCACATATATATATATCCTCTAAAATTTTCTCAAAATTAAGAAGTAGGAAGAACTTGAAGAAATCTACCATTGATTAAAACGTTAGCAAGTTCTTCTTTAATATGTACCGAAGAGGCAGGTTCTGGAGCAGGTTCCGCATCTTGGATCAGCCGTCAGATGCATTTCTGCAGTGCGAGCGATCTGTGCCGTACCCAAAGTTGCCCTCCAGTGGAACGCTACGAGGACAATTAATCTTCTCGTTCATTACCGCGGCCTCCACGAGGCAAGTGCGCCTCGAACGCCCTGACAGCAAGCAACTCACAACTATCCGCCATAATTACGTTCACCGTTGCCTGCTATGGCCGTTAGCGAAATACAAGCAATGGTCGGCAATTTGGACCGTCGGTATATATATATTTTTCCCCTTTCTTGAGAAAGGAAAACTGGGTGTAGAGAGGAAATACGTCGTAATCTCTGGTTCATCTAATGCTAATGTCTGCTTGTTGTGTCGTAATTTCCCGTTTGTAACAGAATATAGGATCTCTCATAAGAATCTGACATTTAGGAGTCGCTTTTTTAGATTTTTAACGAATGAAATGCTCTTAGTTCTTAAGATCGAATTGGGTGCACTCTGAAGTTAATTTACCTATTTAGCAAATTTAGAAAATTAGTTTCTACGAATAAATAACGGGTATTTTTTAAATGGCGATGCCGGTTAGGAATATTGTTGCTCTTAAAACTCTTTCTTTTTTTTTGGTAAAAGTTATGAGAATGACAACATCTACATTGCGAAATATTTATGTGAATTTATTCAAAGAAACTTCTTTGGTTAGAATTCAGACAGTATGCACTCTGTTCTTCGTTTCAATCAATCAATGCACATTCCATCAGGTATAGAGAAAGAATTTTCGCACAATCACATACGGAATCAATGCACACATAAACTGTATATTGTATATGCATTAATCCCATGTGTGCGTTTATGCGCATAGAGGACATACGTAGAGTAAATGCGCATATGTAGCATATGTATAAACAATAGAGTACACAGGAGTTTGGAACAAATTATTCAGGATTTCTGCAGGATTTCTACAAACATATTTCAGAAGTTCACCTTGAATAATTCGGTGACAGCGATGCTAACAGACACTTGCCTGTTAGCATCAAATCACCTTTTGGTGAATCAAATTTTTAAGACCTATTTTCCACATTAGAATAGAATATTGGAAGTCACTGAATTTGATATGTTTAAAATCATCTAGAAAACAACTTATTAGATAATGTACTTTCGATATTTTCTTAGATAATTTTGTGATACAGAGGGCGTTTAAAATGTTCTTGACATGTGTCTGTAGATTTTCACTCGTTCCTCCGAAGTTAACAAGCTACAACCTGTTTGAAAGATTGTCTAAACTTGTCATTATGTGTTAAGGACTTAGGCATTATAATCATTTCTCTCTTCGAGGTCAGCAGGTAAAGTTCTGTCTGCAAAATATGTGCATTGTTGCTATGGAGCGTACTAAAGAGAGAGAAATATTTTACATTTTTAAAATGCAGCTTGGGGATGACGCGAAAAATATTCATGCCGATTTATCACAATTATATGGGGATCATGCCTGTTCAAATGGCACTATTACGGGATTGATGCACTAATTCGGAGAAGGACGGCAGAGCTTCGAAGACTTCCTTCATGAGTGAAGACCGAAGGAGACTGTGAACGAGAGAACCATCGCTATTGTCCGTGAACGCATTAAGGGAAACCCCCACAAAACCTTTCAGTAAAATATTTAGATGTCAGTGTATCGATTGGCAGTTTGGAAACAATAATTCCTCAGCATTTAAAGCTCCGAAAGATCTGTGCCAAATGGATACCCCATAAACTGACAAAACAGCCAAAAATGGCTAGAGTCGACACGTGCAAGGAGATGTTGGCAATGTTTGAACTAGTAGCCCCAATCGTTAACAGACATTGTCGCAGGTGATGAGAAGATGTTTAATTACTAAACAACTCCCAAAAAGATCGACGACTATATTTGGGTTGCAGAAGATGAACTGCGTCACCAAATCTCGAACAACACTTTTGCTCAAGAAAGAGGATGTTCGCTATATTTTTCAATTTTCAAGGATTGGTAGCCATGGACACCTTTCCTGAAAAGAAGACTATAAATGGGTTATACTACACCAATATCGTTTCTGCCCAAAATGGATACGGAGATGAAGAAATAGCATCCAACAACAGGTATGTCAAGCTTTCTCCTTTTTATTGACAATGCCAGTGCTCAAAAACCCGGCACCTTGCGGCCTATTTGGAGAAGGAAAAAAATCAAACATCTAACCCATCCTGTATATCCACTCGATCTTGCATCATGAGAATTTTGATTCTTTCCAAAAATTAAAAAGGAATCTTTCTGGGAAGGTTTTTTCAAGGTGCAAGATACTCCTGAAGGACTCTTTTCCAACAGGAGTACCACCAAGCATTCAGGAATTGGAGTAGACGCCTGCAGATATATATAAAGAACATTTTCAACGCCCCTCATACGTGAATGCAAAATATTGTTTACTGCAACTTGTTTCAAACTCGACGAGATGGTTTGTTTTTTGACAATCAGCCGCAAGCTACAAACTTTAGATGGTAGTTTCTAATCTTGTAGAAAGGGTAGGTGTTTTTTCGTTTTAACCTCTGAGCAGCACGTTTCCTGCACATTAAAGGGTCAAATGATCATATCACCAGAACCCCTAAGATCATGGAATCAGATAACAGCCTCACCATCAAAACCATCCGTCTTCTACTTCAATGTTCACAATGCATGCTTCTCCTGCACACGGCACCACGCTTTATGTCACATCTGACGGGCGGAAGCGTTTTAAAGCCCATCGTTGCCCTCTTTCCTGCCGAGGGCAGAGAGAGGAATGGGGGAGAAAATTCAAATTTAGGCACAGAGAGACTAAATCCTAGAACATAAAGTTTCAAGCCTGGTACATTACAGACTGCAACAACCTGATCCATCTCTTAGATAAGTTGTCTGTGTTCAGTATATGACAAAGAAATTATCGAAAGGGGGAGAAGTGTTTCTTTTATTTTCATTAATTTTTTTCTGGTAATAGTCGATCTAAATTCTTCAATGGAAGGAAAATAGTATGGCTTAAACTTCGGCTTGCTGAAATAATTTGAATTTAATAATTTGTGACAAACAATATTATTAACGAAATTAGAATTAAATCCAAACCCTAAAAGTGCGTTTTCCTTAAAATCCCTTTTGACGGGCTTGCCAAATATGCTTTTTGACAGATCATGAATTTGTTAACCAAAAATAGCTACATTTCAGTGGAATTTTAAATGATCCATAACCTGTGACAATACGATGAGTACAACCTGCTTCTCCAATCATGGGTGTAAATTAATTCAGTGAGTTTCTTATTTAAAGTAAACTATTGTTTTTCTTTACTGAAATTAAAAATTTAGCCTTTTTTGCACATCCATACCTTGGGTAAATGAAACCTGTTTAATTATTAATTGCATCTTTTCTTGATATTCATTAAATGAAGTGATGATTACTCTGGCGTAATTTACTAGCAAAATTGACATTCTGTAAGTTTATAGCTCTCAATTTTCAACAACTCATTTTTCAAAGAGTGAAGTAGTTCTTTTCACTGAATCATCTCTGGAGGATCTAAATCCTAAAGCTTCCCACTAACCACAAAACAATACAGATAATTGTTTCGTAGATAAAAGGTTCGAATTTTATATATTATTTACACTACAGTAACAGTTTCCTTTTTTTCCCCACATTTAACCGCCGAGAAGATAATTTCGATCCAAGTAACATTAAACACTTTACTAATGAAGTATTGCCCTCTAAGGATTTCACCGGATCGGATGCTCTTAAGAAATTGAATAACTCCCAACGAACAGAAAACGAGTTTCAGTGAAAAGAACCGAAAACAACACTCGTGCATTTCCGCTCTTGTGACATTTCCCGGGGAGTTTGTGCTTTGTGCAACTATTTTGTTCGCAACAAAGGCACTCGCTATTTGAAACGAGCGACCGAATATATCGGATAGATGGAAGAACATCGGCTCGCTCTTGGTACTCCGAGTGCCAAGCTCCCTTACAACAGCTTTCCAGAAATATGGCGAAGCTCCGACCGTGGCCGTCTCGGCCGCGTTTCTGCTAGCCCCCGTTGCTAAGGGAGCGTGAAAGGAAAGACAGCACGCAGCAACAGATGGATCGTGTTCTGCAGAAAAATACATTAGGTTAGCGAACTTAGAAAGGCAGCAGCTCCGGTGCGTTAGATACGTCACTTAGGGCCAGGAGTTGCGTCCATGCGGGGATGATGGCGGAGCAAATATTTGAGGTGGAGACTGGTTGTTGTTGTTGCGAACGGACGGGACAGTCCTGGCTTCTATAGGCTTAGATTCAATAGAGCTGACTGAGAGATTGTCGCCCTGGAACGATTGATATCAGTTTAATAGAAATACTGAGATTAAAGGAGTGAGCTTCTTCCTCAGATAGTGACAAAAAAGAAAGCAGAAAAAATGGAACTTTGTGTTACTTACCAGAAAGTACTCGTTTTCCCAAGGGAAAGGAGATTCGTTTTTTATCGTGTCTAAGATATGTTTTATGTGTAAACTGTTGTCAATCTTTTTCATAGAGCATGGAAACAGATTGTGTTATGGCTCGAGTTAGAAGTCTCCAACTTAAGCACAGAACTCTAAATGGCATTTTAGAAAGAAGTGGGCTCAAATGGTCTGTCAAAAAAACTCTTTCTTTTACTTTCGCATTCTGCTCATTTTATTGCTATTGTGCTATTATTTGTTGCGTTACATTTTTGTACTATTCTTAGCTGCAATTTCTGACAGAAATCATTTTTTCACTTTGTATTCTGTCTGTCTGAGAAGATTTTTGTATACAGATAAATAAATGAATTTTTGTTTCGATTGGATAAAGTGTTACTGAACTCTTATGATTTGCATTTTCCGAATCTATCAATAGCTTTAATTGCGCCCTCTAACGATTGAAAAACTCAAAACTTTAAATTAATAATACAATCCATCAATTTATGCTAAAGAATCAAAATTTTGATGGTTAAAGGGATGTTTTTTTAATAATATTTGCATTTCCCGAATCTAGCAATAGCTTTAATTGCATCCTCTAACGATTGGAAAACGCAAAATTTTAAATGAATAATGCAATCCATCAATTTATGCTAAAGAATCAAAATTATGATGGTTAAAAGGATTTACGCTGACAGTAATGATTTGCTACGTTCTCTAACAGGCGGTGGGAAAATGCAATATTTTAGTTTTAAGGGATAAATGAGAAATTCTTTCTACGTTGTATAAGCAAAAATAAAATATTTCTATTCGCATTTCCACAATGATCTATTAGTTGGAATTTCCACTGTTAATGCATTTGAAAAACGGAAAATGTAAAATATTATTCTTATTGAAAACCAGAATCCCATAGTCGACAGAAGCGACATGTGTTCTTTTAGTTTGGCAATAGTTTTAAAAGAATTTACTTCATTCGTAAGAGGATGAATTGCTTAGCGTTTCCCAAAATAGTCGCCAAGCATTTGAGGCTCTGTAATTGGTAGTAGTTGGAAAAACTGTCACTTTCTAGCATGAAGTCAAGACCTAATTTATATAACATACGGTACCAAATATTCTCCATTAAAATAGTTGTTAAAAATAAGCTGCTTACCTCGCAATAATTTCTCAATAGCTTTATATTTTTTAACGATCAGATGAGCATACGCAATGGTTAAGACACTCTTAAAGGAATTAACCTAGGCATAGAGGGGGGGGGGGGACGTTAAAGAAAGAACAGGAACTCACTATAAAGTAGAGATGAGATTTCTCTTCAAGACTGATTCCGGTTGATGGCATGCGTGTTTCTAACCGAATGCTATTCCGACAATCTCTGAACTGACATACAATCGTCTCTATTATTTTAAGGCAATAAAAAGAAGTATATAGTCCAGTCATTGTTTAAATATCTAAACGAACTGGTTGTTTATGATGTTTCATTCTTAAAAGGCCATTTTTTTTTATCTTTCCGTTCCTAAATATTCTAAATGGACATGATTGATTTGAGTTGTTTTCTCCTGAAAGGGCTTTTTTATGTTTCCACTTCTAAATATTCGAAATGATCAAGCTTCATCTGAAAGGATTTAAAAGACAGGTATAGAGACAATAAAGCTTAGAACACGGTTTCAATGGGAAACACATTGAAAAATATTAAGAATAAATCAGCCCCTTGTCAATACTAACCATTACGTTCTACATGTCAGAGATTTTACTCCACTTACGAAAGGAACGAAAGTACAGCCCCAAGCGGATAGACAGAGACCTTTCCGGTCGATCGTTAAAATTTACACCTTTAAGTTCAAGACCCAAACGAACGGTCAAATTTCTTTCACTTTTATTATATATAACTGTTACTAGAACTAGGGAAACTTAGTTTCGATCCTAGTATGCGATTGACGGCATTATTTCGAATCCAAATATCCAAAACTTCTTCTTAACTAGTGTTTATATAGAGTTGAGGTTAAATTCATGTATTTAAGAGCACTCTCTGAAAGAGAGAGAAGACAATAAATAATAAAAAGACAATAAGAAGTGGGCTAATAACACAATAAGAAGTAGTGTGATATGTGTTAGGAGTCATAACTTATACTTGTTCGAAAATATGTTTTAACGTGAAAATAATCATAAATTGGGTTCCGATGTTTTACTTCTGAACTGCACGTTTATGTTAAATCACCAGGTCATAAGGACTCCAACGGTTCAGAAAAGGTTGAGAAAGGATCTCTACTGGGCAGCTGTCCATCAAGTCCACTTAACGTCTTCCTTAATATGCACAAGGTATAACTCTCCTGCACACTGCGTCACGTTTTAACATTCCATCCGACGAACGGCAGCCTTTACAAGCCCATTGATGTTCCTTTTCTCGACGAGGGCAAAAGCGGTAGCAAACTTTGGAGTTTAGCAGTAGCTCCACGAAGTCTTGTAAGCCACATAGTTTCGATCCTTGGGGTCCTTGTGACTTGACCATTTGGTACATTATGCAACAAAATTACATCATTCGAAGGTAAAGAACGAAAGCTTTATTTTCATAAAAGATATGCTTTGAATTGTGCCTCTAACAAATTTTGCTTTTTCCCAAGCTTTTCGTTTGCTGTATTTTCTTTATACACTATAAATGCTTTTTAATTCAGTAATACACGCTTGCCTATGGAGCATTTTCGGATACTACAATAATATTGATTTCTTTGATCAGTTTTTTTTTAGTTTTGAATGATAAAAATACAACTCGCAGAAATCATTTTGTGTACATTTCATTTCAAACAAAATATCTTTGTGGCAACCCGTTGTTTGTTTCGCTCATCGCATTTGACATTTCTCGCGCAGTTCTTTTTCCTTGATGCCTTAGCTATTTTCCTCTTGGGAATGTCTTTAGAGATTATCATTCCATCTTATCACTCTTATGACTCTTACTGCTGTCAACATTGCCTGAAGCTTTGCTGATTCTTCCGTTTCAGTTACAGGAGAAAAACGCAAAAAGAACGTTGATGGCATATTAAGTGAAACTGATCGTTTATCGCAAGAGAATTTAGGAAACGTATTTAACGCAAAAATTAGGAATTATTATCGCAGCTCTGCTACGATCGTTGCATGTGCGTTGAAAAAGAACGAAGGTAATAAAAATATTTTGAAATTGCTGTCAATGTGTTTAAGATGGGTTTTATTTTTTATCTCTGAACGACACTTTTTTTTTGCACATATTGGAATAAATGACTAGGTCACAAGAACCCCAAGAATTTAGAGAAGTTTGGCGGAAGGATATCCATTCTACATCTGTTAGACAATTGGGTTGTTTTACCTCTGAGCGGCACTTTTTTGCACACCATAGGCTAAATAGCCAGGTCACAAAGACCCCGAAGACTCAGAGAAGGTTGAGGGAGGGAATTCACTGGAACAGCTGTTGGGAGGCAGATGGTAGTCTTCCATCAAGGCCATCCAGAGTGTTCTTTAACGTGCACAGTGTATGGCTCTCCCGCACACGGGGCTAAGGCTTAACGTCCCATCCGACGTACCTATCCAAGCTCATCGGTGTCCCCTACTGACCGTGGGCAGGGCGAGGAATTTTGCGGAGATAAATCTCAACGCTTACCCAGCTGGGACTCGAACCTGGGAAATACAGATTACGAGCCTGGCGCGCTACCGACTGAGCCACCCCCGCCCCATCTTTGTTAGCAGATGGTAGCCTCTCGTCAAGACTATCGTTTGCATTCTTTAACGTGCTCAGTGTATGGGTCACCTGCACTCGGAGTTACGATGTGACATCTCATCCAAAGAACGGCGGCCTTTCCAAGTCCTTCAGTGTTTCATTTGTCACCGAAGGTAGGAGTTAACGGAGATAAATCTCAACGTTAGAACAGTTGGGACTCGAGTCTGGAAACTGTAGATTACGAGGCTGGTAAGCTACCGACTGAGCCAACCCCCACCCTGGGTTTTTAAGAGACATCAGCATTGCATAAGCAATGACAGAAACGATTCTGGAGCTTTAAATGCAAAATAATATAATGCGGACTAGGCTACTAAAATGGGATACCCTGATTCTGGCACAAATCTGTTATTGCAGTTCAGATAGTGTTTAAATATCCCTCAGAAATTATGACTGTCCGTCGAAGTCTGAGATGGTTTACAATGAACGGGCTTGGGGAGTAGGAGAAAATGGAAACGGGGGAGGAAAGGTGTTAGCCATTCGGATCACTAAATGACATCACAAAAGGGGTTTAATCTCAGACATACGCTGGAAACAGTAATCTTACAGCAACATCAAGATGAATGGTAATGGCAGATTCCCATCCTCAATAGCCGAATTAGAGGCCAGGGGCAACATTCCCGTCAGCAGCGGCAGGTGCTGTTAGAAGGAAGTCGTGACCCGCCACGAAGTTGCCGAGATAAACGATAGCGTTAATTAGTGAAGCTCTGTGCTGCCCCCGTAACGCGGTTAAGTTGAACTCAATGTTCCGCCCGCATTGCCATTACCCTCCATAACAGAGACAACTAGCAGCAGCACACGCCAGGGTCATCGCCAACTATCAATCAAGTTGGAAACTGGAACCGCAGTGCAAAAATGATGACTTGAAGTCACCCTTAATGCGATGCGATAACGTTCTAATGTCAACTCCCACTCCATCATAAACACTGCGACCCGACATAGGCTCTAAGCACTCACACTACCGACCATGGTGGCACTTAAGAGATTTCGCCCATATTTTCTAAGCTTGTTTGTTCAAATCGGCAGCGTTATGGTGCGCAAGAAAAAGAGGAAACACATCTTTGTGAACATTAACAACTTCATGGGTGTCGAGAAAAAGACCCAAAGTTCTGTTGCTAAAGCTTTTCTACTTCTTTGTATGATTCAGATATAGACATTTTATCTCGCTTTTAAGTCAGACTACTCTAAGAAACGATCTATTAGAACAATATCCTTTCGAAGAACAGAAAGCTATGAAATGTCCTATTCGAAGGCTAAAGAAAATGTTTAGCGTACATTTGGCTTATGCTACAAGAATAAATGTCCTTCCTTTTCTAACGCTCGCATACTGTCTTCTGTGATAAAGGGAACAGCGATGAGGTTACATATACTTTCATCAATCTCAGAGAATACCAAAACTCATAATCCAAATGTTCTTTAATATGAGCACGTTATTTGTATATGCTCAATGTAAAGGATTTTTTATCCAACGTTTATTGTGCAAACTGTTCACGTTAAAGAGCAAACTGGAAGTTTTGATGAGATCTACCATTTGCTTCTGACAGTTATTCAATTGATTCCATTTCTTGTACTGTATTTCTGAACCCTTAAATCCTCAACCATTGTGCAGGAACAGATTTTTAGGAATGAAAAATAAATTCCCTAACTATCGGTCTTCTCTCGGTTAGAAAAGTGATATCGATCGATTTCTTATGGACGCTATCATGGTGTTAAGCCGTGGTCCCGTGTGCAGAGAGCCATATTCTATTTCTATTAAAGAGAATACTGGATGCCTTTAAAGGGATGATTTTTCCATTTCCTAATAGCTATGAGGGCTGGGGTGGCTCAGTCGGCAACACGCCAGGCTCGTAATCTGTAGTTCCCAGGTTCATGTTCCAGCTGGGCCAGCGTTTAGATTTATCTCCGCAAAACACCCCGCCCTGCCCACAGTCAGCAGGGGATACCGATGGGCTTGGAAAGGCCGCCATCCGTCGGATGAGCTGTTAAGCCGTGACCACGTGTACAAGAGATCCATATCCTGTGCATGTTAAAGAACACACTCGTTGGCCTTGACGGGAGACTACCATCTGTCTCCTAACAGTTGTCAAGTGGGTCCACCTCCCCCAAACTTCTTTGAGCCTTCGGGGTCCTTGTGATCACTGTGTACAAAAGTGCCGCTCAGAGGAAAAATAACCTAACCCTAATAGCTGTCTATTGGTCCCTTACCTTGATTAGCTCAGAGCTCCTTAGTTCCTTGAGACCTAGCCATTTAATACATTTTATGCACAAAGTCCCTTTTAGAGGTAAGGAGTACAGCCCAACGTCTCCATCTTCTTGTTAGACAATATGACTTAGCATCGATGCTCTGCCTCAGAAAACTCCACGTCATTTTTGACAAAAATTGTGGCATTCTAGTATAGTTCTTTCGCGAAACATCTGATATATTGAGTAAATTTTGATCAGATTGGTATATTCATCAACTGCTATTGAACTTAAAAAAATATGTTTTTAAATTTCTCAAAACAATTAATTCATCTTGAGGGGCAAACTTGAATTTTTGAAATCTTTGGCCTGCATAGTTAGGCTTTCAAAGACTAGAATTTTTCTTTAGATTTATGACCAACAGATCATCTTCCTATTGCTATGTATCACGTGAGGGTAATCTAACCATTATCTAGTGCCTATTCGTACGTTAAATAATTTAAACAACTGTCCCACCAAACATTAACTAAAATTTAGTAAATTATCTTTACGACTATGTGACTTTTCAGCTTTTTTAATTCTTTAACCACTCAAAGAATTCTCTAAATGATTATCAGCTATCGAAATCCGTAAAAAAACTTTGTTACTGTGAAGTTCGATGGATATTTTAATGTGTCTATCTTTACCATTACCCTAAGTGTCTCACAACAAAATCCTTCCCACAATCAAAAGCTGATTAGTATTTAAGCCGTAAGGAAGAGTGTAATACACAGAATAAATATTTTGAGATATCGGTATGTGAGAATTTAAAACTTGAAGTTCTTCTGCTGTTTATAATTGAAAAAATATCAATTCTCCAAACACTTCTGTTTCGCAAGACTCTATAACTCGTCATCTTAATCAAATGCTGGAATTTAAACTTGTATTTAACCAACACGTAGTCAGGAATGTTACAGAGGATGACATCCATAAAGTTCCCATGTAGCATCAATGGCATTTCCTTTCAAGGTTTCAGACATAACAATTTTGTGTTGATATAAAAGCAATCGCCAAAACTCCACAGATGAGTAAACATAAGTCAAAGATTAAGGTAGCTACAGACATTTTTGTTCACTCTCTGCTTTCATTTCTCGAGATTACGATGGAAGTTTCATCTTCTGATGATGATGCATTTGATGATTTTCATTTCTTCTTATCTCAAGCTCTCATCTCTGTCATTTCTAAAGTAGGAAGTGTTCTCGACTCTAACGAGATGTTTGAGTCATGCAGCTTCCTGCACGTGATTCATCCCGAGTACTATATGAGTGGCTTGTGGTTCGATATCTTTCTTGAAGGAAGTAAGCTTTCTGAATAAGTCCCACGGCGAAGAAAAACGTGGCTCCGTCAAGCTTAGACGACTTGTTAGCTGTTATTCAAATAACTTTGCATTCATTTACACAACAAAGTCCTCTTTGACGGAGTATGCTCTGCATTCATCTACACTTATGATATGCAAGTGATACTTTATAACAAGTCTCAGAGCGGAAGGGGAAGAAAAAACGCAATAAGTGACGATCAAAGCTGGTCATTCGCATTTTGTATTAAATATCATAATGATTTAAATTATATCTTCATAAAGAAGATTTACACATTAGCTGGCATATTATTTTCAGATGCTCAGAAGCATTGGATTAGTTTATCTCAAGGGTCTGTTGTTCAGAGTGGAATAAAAGTCAAGGCTATATGGTTTTGAAGTCCCAGAGCCGCTTTTAGGAGACATTTTTAGATATTCATAAAAGCCATCCAGCATAATAAAATATATCACTTTAGCACAATGTTAGATATAACATAATTAATATTCACATAAAAGAATGAAAACGCTAAAATGGCAGAATGATTAAAATTAAGTCATGATTACCGCTCGGATTTTATATTATTGGGGAAACTCATTCATAAAGCCAAGTACCCTAATAGCCCATCGTACCACTGCTGCAATTAGTTTTTATATTCAAGAACATAATCAAAGATAAGGTTATACAATATGTTGCAATTTAACAGCTCCCTGCTAGATACAATTTCAAACATTTTGAACAAGCAAATGGAACGAAATTTTTGATCCTACTGACTACTTATTGCAAAACTTTGTCTATATTATTATATTTGTTTATATTATTGTGACACACTAACTTCGTTCTGTTTCTCACTTAATGTCGTTATGAAAAGCAATGCTAATTAGAGGTACAAAGGTTAATAGGAGTCAATGACAACAGCTTTAATTAGCACGGATGTTAATGGATAATATTATTATCTCTTTTGAGCAAATGATATCAAGAATTAGTGAAGAGAAGAGTGAGAGGAACAGAAGTTGAAGGATGTGAAAAAAAATGAGACCATTAAGAACATCACTTACTTGTGACAAGGAAGAACACTTGGGGAGTGTAAGGGTTAGGGAGGCTAAGGTAGAAGAGGAGGTTTGATGCTTGTAACTAGATCTGTGAACTAATTGATTACAACAAACATCAGCAACGCATTTTGGACACTTAATAAATCAGAAGAAAAATAAATATATAGATCTAGTAAACATAGAGCGAAAATAATAGACTGCTACATCTGTTTTTCAATATTTTGGCACATAACTAACCTTTAATTAATGCCGGTATTTTGAACAAAATATTCTTATCGCCATCAAGTAATGATTAAAACGTCAGTTAATAATTCAAATTATGACAGCAGAATATTTTCCTGATTTGTTATATTCTATTCTGCTATTTATGCACATAGCAGCAGATTCACTTGGCGTTTCTCGGGGCTTCAATTTATTTAAATACTCTAAAATATGTAATGAATGACATTCCCAATGAAACAAGGTTATATTTTATATATAATGTTTTGTGATCGACTTCATGAAATTTCCATGTGCTTTTATTTTTTACCTTTTTAGGGAGGTTGGATAAGGGTACAAAGAATGGAGTTTATTGGAGCGGAAAAGTTTTACTGGGGAAAGCTTGGGTAGTCCATGATACGTTTTATGCCTGAAGTTTCATTTTCAGATTTGACTAATTAAGCATATGAATGGTTTTTGCTAGGGGGTTGTTAACGTGCGGTACGCGGTAAAATATTTCGAGGTACGCCGTGAGAGCTCAAAGTTCAACAGTTTTTTGTTAAAAACTATTTCTCATTTAGTAGGGGTGTAGTAGAAGTTCTATTATTTAAAACAAAGATTTATAAAACTTCTCGAAAGCCTAAATATGCAAAATTAATTCAAGTCCTTTATTGCTTTCAAGTGCACTCTTTACAATAACGCGCTATTCTCTTTGGGAATATGCATTTAAATTAAGAATTACGAAGAAGTTCTACCAACAGGCATTCAAACCTTCCTGTAACAAATAAATTAACAAATGCAAAACAATAAAGAAAAGACACAATAACAAAACTAATGAAAAATTCAATAATAAATAAAAATACTCCCCCCTCCCCGAAACAAATACAATTAAATAGTTAATTAAGTATTTTTGATAAAAACAATGTTTTTTCCTGAGTTTTAGCAGTGGCGGCTCATGGCTAAAATTTTAGTGGGGCACTTTGACTACTACATGCAGAGCCAGGATCTAAGGGTAAAAATTGGGGAGATGCCTGATATTGAATTGTACCAAATAGGACTGAAAAAACATTTCGTAATGCATACATTATTATTTTTTTTCAGCTGTCCCATGGCCGAGTGGTTAGCGCGCTTGGCTACTGATCTAAGGGACCTGGGTTCGAGCCCCGGGTAAGGCATGGCTGTTTGTGTCGTTTTTCTGCTGAGGGCCTGCCATCCTCTCAGACCTTCTACTATCGCATATGAACTGACAGGCTCCTGTCAGACCTCTGTGGCAAGCAGCTGCTTGAGGGGGTATTTATTTTTTATTTATTATTCTCAAAAGGAATTATTTAGCAAACATTTTTGGACAAAACAATAACCAAAAAAAAAAAAACGGAAAGACGTTCTTGTCATTTCTTCTTCATTTCAGTACTTTGTCCCTCTGTTATAATAATTACCTATATATACGTATTTTTCCTCTTCGTTCTGAAGGTATTTAAAAAAAAACTATTCTTGAAAATTATGTATAATATATGGGTTTACTGTAGCTTTTACTCCGTTCCAATTACAATTTTCATTTATTATATTAAGCTGAATTACTCCTCATAAATCGTCAATTGAAAGGTTGTCTATTTTGGTTATATTTAATTTAGAATAATAATTTATTATGCATATATTTTATTACATATATTCATTTATTTTAAAACGAATTGTAAAATAAAGTGATATGGCAACAAAATTTATTATAAAATATTTAAAAAAAAACTATAACGACAGCGGGGGATCGAACTGTAACCTTCAAAGTTGCAAATCAAAAACACAATGTGTTTAACCAACTCATCTACATTTTGATAACATAATCGTATGTTAATATATAATATAAGCATTCTTTCTAGACAATATGTTCAACACATTGTGTATTTTCATAAATAATGTTGCTCCTAAAAATTCATACATAAATATCCTTCCTTGGCAAATAAAAAGTTGGCAACTTAGTTCAAACACGTCTTATCAGGAAAGTTTAGGCTTGTTGAGCCTGGCAAAATTAAGATATTCGCCAAATAAGATGATCTTCGACTATTGGTTACTTTGGTAAAATCAGCCAATCAAGTGTCCCCCGTCACTGCAAAATCGGGGATTACCTATTGCAGTTCAGGGATACAAATTTCGGTGCATGCGCATTTGTGTCATCGCTATAATTGATAATGATAAGATTCCAGACGGTTGCCATAATATTAAAATTCCTGTTGACAATACGAAAACAGCCGATAGCCCTGATTCTCAAAGTAAATGTTGGGATTGTTTGCGTAACACGAAAAATAATAGTCACAGAAAGAATATACAAATGATATTGTATTGATTTAGATATGACGAATTATGAACATTGAATCCTGTTTTCTTTTTGTGATTATTTTTGGTGGGACAGTGTCCCAGGTGGCCTAAGAGACGAACAGTTCCTGGTTTTTAGTAAACTATAACAATGCTTAGATCTGATGTCCATCCGAAAATTCAAAAACGGAAGAAAAATAAGGCATAGAAAAAATTACAACTAATTCTATGAAAAAAAAAAAAAATCAAAGTACACGTAAGAGAAATTTAATCAAAGACTCCAGCTATTGCATGGCGAATGAAATATAACACAAAGGATATCAACTAGATTTTACACAATAAATATCAGGTATGCTTCCAATTGAAATTTCAATTAGGGTTTAGTATTTATAATCTAGAGTAATTAATACAAATGCTGCAATAAAGAGTAGAACCTTGTCCTGCTGCAAGAAAACTCAACGTAGAAAGTAATAACCCAATGAATGTTTAAAGAGAGAAAATATTAATACTAATGTACGTATTGATATTTAATGTATTAAAATTTAATGGTTAAATGAATTAAATAATTAATACAAAATGAATAAAAGATAGTGAAGGAAGATAATTTAATTTTTTGGAACTGTAGTAGCTTAATTTTGTTCTAAATAGCAAAGGGATATAAACAACAAAATACATGCTTCCAAAGGGACGTCCAATTTCGTGAGGATTAAAAAGAAAAATATATTTTATTAAAAATAAAATTTTGCCGCATACACTGCACACATGAACAAGCTGAAGTGAAAAAATATCAAAATGTGGTTGTTAATATTTTATTACGTAAAAAAGTTAGTTATTTAAAAAAATTGTTTCGGTTTATTTTTGAATTCTCCGTTATCTGATTCTTCAGGCAAGAATCTTTCTTCATCGCCGACTCTTCTTGTATAAAAGAAAATACATGGGAAGGAAATTATATAGCGAACAAGTAATTTTTTTCACTTGGTTTTCAGCCAATCTTAACCATATTCCATCGCCCTTTAGTGACATTTGTAATAAACTATACACAGTATAACCGAATGATAGCGCTCATAATCTTTCGAGATAAAAAAGAAACTCTTTCCTTACCTACCTTAGAAACACACTTATTTATTTCGAAACCGATTTAAATGTTTCAGACTTCTCTGTAAAGGAATCCATTTCTTTAGTTTTTCTTGATAGGAGAACAGGAAAAAAAAATCCATAATTTAAAATAAGTGACGAATAAATACAATAAGGAATCACTGCCACCACACACTGGAATGCCTCCAAGGAATTCGGAGAGAACAAGACTCCAAAGATTCGGACCTCACAAGAAAAAAGAAATAGCCACCAAAGCCTTTGGCTCTGAATGGAGTTGTCTACAATGATAAGAGAATCTGCTTTTGGCTTAGAAGATTCTTGAAAACCCCGTGAGTGGCGATTTCTTATTTTTGCTTTTAGAAACCACACTGGGACAGAATTCACCTCCTGTTCATTCCCTTAGGGTCACTAAGGAAGCCTCAGAGTTCCTATATATATTTGTCATTTCTTTTGAGTAGAAATGTTTCACTCTTATTTCCAGGAAATCACCAACGTTATTATTTGAGCAAAACTTCAAGAACATTCACTTTATTTCGATTTTTTTCCATTCAAACCATTTGATCATTAGATTCAGTAAAGCTGTATTATGCTTTTATAAATTTTGAATCTCTTCTTATCGTTTTATATCATACAAATATCGTTAACGATATTGTACTAAATTTTTTTATTAGTAATTAGTATGAAGATTTGTCTTACACGCTTTCATTTAAAATTTCCTAATCTACGTTTTTGGATCAATTATTAATTTATTCATAATAAACCTCTGAATTGCTTGGTTAAATTGCATTCTATTACGAAAGTTATATTTATTAAAACAGTATCACACTATGTATCTAAGACAATACACTACATCCATATAAGCCCAACGTTTCTTATTTTTCAATCAGTCTTTTTAATTAGACGTGAATATATTTACTTATACATTAAGTTTTTATAGAATTTTTTTATCGAAATCAATTCATAAAATCGATGGCTTCTTCCGCAGTAGTTAACTGCTTTATGACATTGAAAGATCCAACAACCGGAAGCATGTAACGACTATAAATAATATAACAGAAAAATGACCATATCACCAATACAAGCAATTTCAACTACAACCATTTTGAAAATCATCGCTACAGACTGGCAATTTGAGAGGACTGGCATCAGAGTAGGCAAATAACACTCTGACCCCAAAAAATAAAAAAGCTTTTTTTATAACGGCAATATTTTTTATCATTGCTCACAGCTGTTTGTGCCCACATTTCGTTAGCTTAACGTGCTCTTGGGACGATAATTGAATTGCTTTGTAGCCAGTCCCTTTAATTCTACTAGATAGTTTCATTGATGCAAGATGATTTTCCTTCACCATAAAATCATTCACGTTTGGCACACACTCATATTACAATTTATTTTCCCCTTTTTATTATAGCATTAACTATTATTTTACCTCACAGAGATTGTCTTTCAATATTCTGCATTTTGTAAATATACTGAAAAGATGTTAAATTAATCCACAGTGAGGGATGAAATGCTCTGCGATAAAAACAAATTTGTCATCTTTTTATTTTACGATTACATGTATTATATGATTAAATATGATTATTAGATTAACCAGATAATTAATTAATAACTTCAGTGAAAACAAACCAACTTTAGAAAATGTTTCCCATTTACGTGTAAAACGAATCGTTTATCAAATGCGAAAAGGCGAAGTATAACGATCATTTGGTATCATATTAATCTCTGCTCATTCATTCATCATTCACACAGATTATTACTGACAACTTCATTTATCTGCCCATTCTGACTCCACAATTATATTTCCATCATTGCCTTTGTTTTTGTGTGGTACACGTAATTACGATTCCAATTTTTTTACCGTAAAAGTTTGGTTATAATTTGCATATATTATTGAAATCATTTTGAAGTGCGCTTCAAGAATGATTTCAGTGATGTCTGAAGCTGGATTTGATAATCAGATTTTTTAGAATCGATGATTCATTTTGAAATATGATCTCTAGAAGGCAGTGTGGTTAAATCAATTGCTAGAAAGTAAGTGTTGTTTTCAAGTTGCCAGATTACATTTTATTTGGAATTTTACTATTTTTGAGGTGTAGAAGTACAAAGTCAAAATATATAAGGACAAGAGTTAAAAAAAATAACTTTGAAGAGTATGTTATATAATTTCCATCTTCTAGTTCTACGTTGTTGAAATGTCATGTTTTCAAAAATGGAGCCCAGTGAGTCGCATGCGGCTCATAAAGCAAAGATGCAATAAACAATTAAGTATCATAAGCAAGTGAACAATATGCTGACTCTGGCTCATTTCTTCCAATTTTCCGACCAAACATTTTAGGATACTAATATATATATACTTTAATAACTAAACGATTTTGCCGATTCATAAGTACTCATCAAAAATCTGTATTTTAATTTTTGATCAAGATTTTTTGATTCCATAAAAAACAACTTTTTTTCCAATCTTTACTCGTTAGATTATATGCTTTCGTTTTAAAAGAGAGAATTCCTCCTGCGAATCTTTCAGGTATAGTTTTTTTGCCTAGTGTCTGTTTCAAAGTTTAGGTTAGACGAGCCTGGTCTATCGGATGAAACATTTAGCCATGGTTCAAATGCTGAATAGCCATACCTTGTGCACGGTAAATGATTATCCATGACATGACATTTTTACCCAAATATTTATTCAACATGTTCCTTTCTTGACCTTGTTTTGCGATTTGCGGTTCTCAGGAGAACTATTATTTATCTGATTGTACTGTCGCTCAAAAAAGTATCCTATACTTTTTTGAGCGACTGACCAAACGAAAGGGTCGATCAAGCGTGAAATAACACATTCAGTGATTTTTTTCAATTCTTGCATTGGAATAATAATCACACTGACTCTATCGAATTTGACGATTCTCAATCCACTCTTGTCTAATCGACGAATAAAAAATTCATAAAAATTACTAAAAAACTCTGAGTTTAACACTGAGTTAAAGCTTAGTTATAAAAATGCTATCAGCTTCCTACGAAACAAAATACAAAAATTTTTATTATATAAATAAAATCTCGACTGCTGGTATTAGATATCTTTTTGTGCAAACTTTATATATTTCTCGTTCATACTTTTAAGTTTTGTTTAGCATTATTGTGGCGCATTATTTGCACGGCATTCAGTGTAACAGAGTAGTATTAAATGACATCAGTTGTCGGAAAACTCCCCATTGGTAAAAAGTATACGCATTTTAACAACATGTATATATCTCGATAATGGCCTCGAAATGCATACGCTTTAATATATTAGACCAACAGGAAAGCAAAAGTAAAAAAAAAAGAATCAGAAACTGTTGATGGCGTAATATATACATAGCTCGATTTATCATCATAGTCGCTTTTTTTTTTATCTGAAAGAATGAGAGCTTTGGAAGCCATAAGACACTTTGTATGGTACTGGATGAGATACAGAGCTTTGAGATATATGTAAACTATTTACCCACTGTTCTGTTCTCACGTTCTTAGAGCATGGAAGTAACAAAACATAGTGATAATGCATGTGTTGCGATCATACTCAAAATGGGATCCTGTTTTAAAACAGCGGTTTTGATAAAGTTGAAATTTCCGGTAGATCAGATTAAAGCCTGTAATTTATTTTTTCACAACTTCACTCTACACTTTGTCTTTTATGATCTGAACTCTGTTCCTAGCTCCTTTCAGAGCAAACGTTCTTCAGCTTCGAAAACAATATTATGTTTTATCGTTTATATATATCTTATGATGTATTTTCTGTGTATATATATATATTTCATGCACCAGCGGTTTTTCATTGAATCTTCTTCCTACATGAAGAAAATTTGAAAGAAAAGAATATCTCCGATGTGCGAAATATTAAAAGGATAATTTATTATCACCACGAAGAAGAATCATCAATTACCTTAATGAGATGAGCAGCGATGATGTGTATGGTGTGTGTGATTATTAAAAATTAAAGCAAACACTATAAGAAAAAAAAACTCCATTATTGATCTAAAAAGCCGTGCTTTGCATTATATATATTAAATTTCTTGTTATCTGAAGAAACTATCGAGAATGAAGTGTAGAAGTAGTAGGAGACAAGTTTCTTGGTGATAAATGGAAAATGTGTGTTTTTGTTTTTCTTACAGCGTTAAAATTTATACTACACAGCAAGGAATTTGTTGGTTTATATTGCAAAGACTGATGTGTAATCAATTAAGAAGTTGTATTTTCATCGCTGTGCTTAAAGAAGCAGATAAAGTAATTTCTGTAGTATTTTTCCTTCTTTCATCCCTGAAATTTGATCGTTTCATCGAAAGACATTCAAATTAAATATTCTGCAGGGTTAATCGTAATGAGTTTAAACCTAGACTGAAATGTTCAAAGAAGAAGTTGTTTAACGCACGTTTTTGTTTTAATGAAGACAAGGCGATTCATTTTAGTTCTCTAGAGGTTGGAAATAAGAAGAAGAAGAAGAAAAAAACCAGAAAAAAGTTCATCTTTTTCAAATACGATTTCTAAATGGGATTACAGCTTGAACAGGAATAAAAAAAATTGTAATTACTGCATTCCATTTTCAAGTGTTTTCAAAATTATATTTCTTAATACAGTTTCAGACGTTAAAAAGGTAAAGCGTTCTTGTTCTGAGTTTTTTGCTCATGATGGTCCAGCTTATGAGATCAAAAATATGTAGGGAAATTTAAGATTTGAATTATTAACACTGCTTTTGCATGCCAGTTACAGTTTACTAAAGCAGTGTTTCCCAAACTTTCTTTAGTTAATATTATTAATGAGCTTCAGACCACTCAAAATATTACCAATTAGCTGCGGAAATATTAACAGTAATTAATTAATCAAAATATTAACAGTAAGCTGCGGACCACTCCCAAATTTTACCAAGAAACTGTGGTCCACTTAAAAGTTTTATGAAGAAGCTTCAAATTTTTGCAAAAATCTGCATACCACCCTTAAAAATCTACATAACAGTTTTAGAACGTAATTTTTATGAGAGCCTCTAACTAAGAATACAGCAAGAGATATGTATATTCGAGTTACGTGAATATGCATGTTAAAGAAATCAATAGAAATAGTTTCATTTCTATCTTTTATATATATATAAATGAGATAGTGGTACTGTACTACAACTTCTTTTTATACCATGATGTAGCCACCACTGGTAATTACCACAATTACTTTTATTAATAAGAATCATGCTCTTGGACCGCCTACTATGGAGTCACGGACCACAAGTGATCCTCGGACCAAAGAATGGGAACCAATGTACTACCGCAATTTACACATTAACTAGTTAAACCATAGAATCGTTAAAATCATCCTATGCATTAACTTAAATCGGTTTGTTTTTCTGTGAAATAATTAGTTTAAAGTTTTGAATAGTCCCTCATTATGAACTTGAACTGCTCTGTTAACTGTAGCTTGGTATTTCGTGAAATAACGGATTTCACACTTAAAAGGTAACGCATATATTAACAAAACCTGTAGAAATGCACTATTAAGTTCTTCCAGTTCCCCATACGACACGATACAGCAAGTGCGATTCATAACACCGGTAAAGTTAGAGAGTGTTCAAAGGACTAGCGACAACACTCAACGACAACATAAAGGCCAAAATGAGTTTCTGATAATAGTGGGCAGCAAACCACATAAGAGAAGGGCCAGTGGATGTTGTTTGAGAGCTTCATCCGAGACAGTCACGTATTTCATCTTTTGCCGTCCATTGCAGTGCCACGTTTCCGCTCCACCAGGTTTCCTGAGAATGTCCCATCAGCCTCACAGAGTAGGGCAGCGTGTGGCTTCGCTTCCTCCCCAGAAATGGATCTCCTCCCAGGGGAGGCCCATCACGACATGCTGCGGCTATTTGTCAAATGATGTTAGGCTTATCATCATCGTTTTGGGCTGCTACTGCTTTACGACGACAGAGTCGAGCCCCGACTTAAATAGGAACGTCTTCCGTCCTGCATTATCCTCACTGCTTTACAGAGAGGTGGAGGAGGTTTTAAATGACACCATCAACACCAGCAGTCTCATTCAATGTTCCTGGAAGATGGCCGTCTTCTTCCACGTCATACTTTTTTCACTTGCTCCTTCTCTTTAGCTCTTTGTGATGCACTTTTGCTCTTTTTGAACAGTCGCTTTCAAAAATAAGACAAAGTGTTGGTGATAGGCATGCATGACATAGATGAAAAGACTCAAACTGGAATTTCTTGCATGATAAACTGCAAGAATTCGTAGTTTTAGGTGGTAAAAAGAAGAAGGATTACGTTTTTATTTTGGTGCTCCGTATTGTCCCTTTTATGGATAGGAGACATATTTCGCAGTCATGTTCTAACTATTCACAGTTCGTATAAAATAGCTTGGAATATTTTTAAAAAGTTAAAGTGGTTGTGCATGAAATATGATTGTTAACGCACTATCCTATTTATTAGGATTTTTTCATATTTCTGCATAAAGTTTTTTAGTTAGTTGTGAAACTGAAAGGCAGTTTTATACATTAAAGCACAGAATTCTTTTTAAACTCTCCGAAGTTTCAGTTGTGATTTAAAGTTTAGATGTTGAATAAAAAAAAGAGTCAATGACAAAAATAGTCATTTATTCTGATGTGTGTTGAAAACCATTTCTCTCTACAAATGTTTGCTCGGATCGAGTGGAAGGTTTTGTGTACAGTAATCAGCCAATCAAAAAAATAACTGTGGTGCTCAGAGTCTTGCTCTTTGTGAGGGGAAATGTTATATTATAATGGAAATTTAGTCTCCCCCCCTCTCCCCCCTTTTTACTTTTATCTGACTGTATTGAGGCTCTTGCTACCCCTCTGAATATACTGGTTTCAAAAAAATTAAGCAAAATCCCTATGTTAAGTCAATGGAAAGCTAACGACAAATCTCTATATCTTGTAAAATAAGATTTTTGTTTTGAAAAATGTAATTGTAGATAAAGATCTGTATCAAATAAATCAATATCTCGATTTTCAATAATATTCGTTCAATATTTAATGAGTTATGGAAGTTTGAATATTTAGCGATAACAATGCCAGCCACAAAAATTGACTTCAGAAGTTAATTAAAACTTAGTAATATGTATTGTATCAAAGTGTTTAAGAAAATAAGTTTGTATTTTAGAACATTGTGTAAAGAATTATTTCATTATTCTTCAGTTTTGTACTGGCATTGCTGTTGTTAAATATTCAAACTTCCATAACTCATTAAATACTGAACGAATATTGTTGAAAATCGAGATATCGATTTATATTATTGAGATCTTTATCTGCAAGCACATTTTTAAAAATAAAAAAAACTTATTTTAGAAGTTATAGAGCTTTGACGTTAGCTACTCATTGACCTAACATAGGGATTTTCCTTAATTTATGGAAACCAGTGTTTCTATAGTCGGGCCTGCTTCCTGAATAGATATAATAGTAATCCTTTAGGTGGTTTTATCTACTGTGAAGAAAGCGAGACTGTAAGACTACATAACTATGCAACGAAAATACATTCAGTCAATAGCAATGAAGGAACTGTTTAACAATGACAATCATTCCGTGCATGACAGAAAACACATCGACAATCGATGATAGACAACCGGATATAATGACAAGGTTCTTCATTATGTCATCTGTCTATATCTATGCTTCATCTTATATTTTCATACTGAATGCAATGTTCAGTCAACATTACGCTGTCCTCTGTGCTCCTTATCATTGTAATGAAGTGGTACAAGGCTAGGAAGAAGAAATTGCTAAAACAAAAGGCAACGAAATCATAAGTTACACTGGTCAAGGAACTGTATTATTAGAAAGCGATATGAGAAAAGCTTTTGTTTAACAAACTAGTCAACGTTTACAGTGAATGATTTTGAAAACTTTACATATACAGATACCTCGGAAAACTATGCTTTATCGAAATAGTCGTTGCTGCCGGCAGTTACATACTTTCAAAAGCTCAATGAGAAGAAGAAAGTACAATGATGTTTCTCACAATTCTAGTGGTATAAATCTATTTGATTCGCAATTTTCCATAGAAATTCTTAAGATTTATATTATGAGGAACTTGTACCCCATGAAAATGTACACGCCATACTCTCGCCTCATACTGTGTCAATAGTGTAAGGTTTATATTTCGATATAAAGTTGCATATAAGTTCTTGACGGCAAGATATAACTATCTTGCACTTCGTTGTCGGTTCGTAACCATGAATTAAGATTGCCACAATTGCCGTAACCATGCTGTAACTTACTTTAGATGTTAAAAAATACATGAGCTCTTTATCGTGCATCATTATTGGTGTCTTGATAGGCTATCCTGACTTCAAATCTGTTAGATTAATTACAAATATATCAAACAGTATTACTAGGTATTAAAAATATTTTTATGAAAATAGAAATATATTTCTAACACATTTGAATGTTCAAGAAAAAGGAAAGTAGTGAAAAAAATCCTTGTCTGTAGATTTAGCATTTGATATATGTGTGTGAGAACTATATGATGTGGATATTTTGTTTTTGTAGAACTACTTAACACGTAAATGTTTATAAAGAGAAAAACCATTATGACGTAGTCAATTCAATGCATAAACATAAATGCAGATGATGCAGAACATAAATGTCTCTACGAACTCAATCAACATCAACGAGTACATGGATTAAATGCATCGAATGTTCCAATGTTTTTGTTATCTACTTACGTACATTATTTTGTTATCTACTTAAGTACTACTTAAGTACATCGATGTTAGAATAGGTTTGGGATGCTACTAGATTCTGAAAAGAAACAAATGCATCGCAGATTAAGAGTGAATCATAACTGCCTGAGGAACTGTATGCATGCATAAAAGGAATAAATATACCGAACGTTTCAACGTTTCTGATAGTTCTGCAACATGGAATTATAAAGAAAGGAAGTAGTAGTAACAGCCACCGACGTTGAATCAGACGCCATATGCTACTTACGATAACAGTGGGAATATATTCTCAAAAGGAGCAATGACATCGATGAAGAGTGGATGATAACTGACTGAGTAACGTACTGATGTCCCCAAGGCGATAGGACTTTTTATATATGCATCTATTCCAAGGGGTTTAATCTGTGGTAAACGTTTTTCTTGTTTATTTTTTTCTGTTTGTTTGTTCAACATGGATTTTTTGTACCTAGTAGAAGTTGTATGCTACTGATACTATTTGGATAAAAAAAATATCAAAAATTCATCTTAAAGCATGAAAATGAACTCATTGAGATCAAATATAATATGAAGGAAAAAAAGGATTTCTCTCTACAAGTATGTATTTTAAAACTGGAAAGTCAGTTACTTCGAAAACTGTAATATACGTCATTAAAGATCTTAATATGAAAGTAAATACTACATTTCTAATCAAACTTTCTAATAAACGTTTGGATTCATTTATCTTAAAATACCAGCATCCGAAACTGTAAATGTATATTAGAACAGATAACTGTAGAAAGTATTCTTTTGCCAATAGCTGGAATGTCAAACGATTGTTTCTACCCCACGATGACTGAAATTAAAATTGAATGTCATGCTTCATTGAATTCAATTTCTCTCCTATTTTTAGCGATACTTTCCCCGGACTGTATCGGAAAATATCCATAATTCTGCGATTCTGCAGCACGTTTCACTTTTTCAAAGTTTAATCCTATGCCGTAATAAGTATTTCGAATTCGATCAGCGATTTCGACTGACAGCTGCTTTATTGTGTTAACCTCTGAAACGTACTGAAGGTTGAAATGAAACAATTTCTCCTTTAAATTCAGTTTAGCAAATAAATGCCACCGTAAATTACTCCGTGTTACCTTTCAAATTTTTATTTCTGTCGAGACATGTCTCTTAAATTGCTCTGGAGATTGGTTTAGAAGGAAGGGAATTACTACGCGCGAGTTTCAAAACTGTGGAGCATTTCGCAGTATTACTATTATGGCAACATTGGAGGCAGGAGAGCGTAAATCAATATTATCTGACATGTAGCATAATTTAAAACTTATATAATCATTCATTTCCAAAAGCAAAAAAAAGAATTAAGATAAATGTTCTTTTTTTACTCTATCTTGGGGAATGGAATAGGGACGACTTTTAAGGAAGAATTTGATTATTGGGGATTAGCATTTTTTTTAAATCAGTCTCCGCACTCAATTCAAGTGAACGAATGAATTTATTAAAGCATTATTGGAAGGAAACCAACTCGGCGCACAGATACACACAAAAAACATAACTCCTGTACTTTACACGATAACTTGTTGCGAATTCTTCATTTCAAAATCATGTAATATAGTGACCACAGATTGCTATTATATACTAATAAGGTCAGAAGGGCTTAAAATGTGTTGGGAAAAATCTCGTTTCGTTTGACATAAGACATTCTTTCGGAACGCGTTCCCAAGTACTAGCTCGTTTTGTAAAGGTTTTGCAAGAACTTACCCCTTTCGTAACTTATTTACAAAACTTTTTATTTATAAGGCGCAAAGAGTAAATTTCATTAGCAATTTAGTATATTTGATCATAGCTGCCTTAACAAAGTGAGTTCAAACTTTTTCTTAAAAGTGCAAGAAGCTAATGTATATTCAAAAAATGTTAAATATCGTTGAAAATTTATTTTGAGCTTATTGTGGAGAATAGAGAGTTTTGGAAACACAATAGCACTAATGACAGTTTAATAAGTAACCTAACTATTTTGCTCTTTTTCTTTCTTTCGTGTTAGGCGATGATTATTTTCAGACCCCCGCCAGAAGTTTGGTGACAATACAACGTATTTTATTTCTGCGAACTTCAACAATTTTTAACTTTATCTTGTGACCTTCATTATAATCGTTTCGCATACCTATTGTCTATATCTAGCGTACTATAACCCCCCTCCCTTTCTTTGAGAATAATAGTAAGGGTAATGGAGGCCTAAGAGATTTAAACTTGTCATGTTTCACGCACTTCTCAAGGGTTTTTTTTTTTTAAACTGAAATAAAGGGGAAATTGCTACATTGCAATGGAAATTACCTTTTTCGTTCTCGATTGCGTTGCTTGTCCACCTTCCTTATTTTTTCTAGATCCTGGATGGACATTGATATGCTTCCAATGCAATTATAACATCCTGTCTAAGAGCAGTTAGTCGTGCATGATCATATGATGTTCCATTACTCCTGTGCTTCTTCTACAATCTGCTGATAACATTTGAGACACTCTACATAGCTTAATTACGATTGAAAGATGCCATCCGACGTTCCACTATACAGGACAGTACTACGTCTGATGGTGCTGAATGGGGCCTAAAAGCAAACTGACATTAAAGCTGAGAAGCAGCGGGGGAGGTACCTATCGTATGATCTAATTTAATCTAATGTTATCTTATTCTGTCAGTCTGTTCATTCTTATCTGGAATAGGGGAACTTTTCGAATTTTGAACCTTGAAATGGATTTATTGCCAATATGGTTAGGTAGCATTATAGTCTAAATCAGTGATTCCCAACCTTTTCTGGACCATCGCCCCCTTTAGAAGAGAACAAAAATTTCAACGCCCTCCTAGTCCATAATAGTTAATTTTATATGAAATATTAAAATATTGTTGCATATTATCTGTACCTAATTTATCTGTTAAAAATCATAAAGCATAAATTAATAAAACGACAACCAAATGTACAATAAAATTGTTTATTAAAATTTTAAAAATAAACACAGATCAATAAGAAATAAGAAATAATGAGATAAATACAAAATTAATAATAAATAAAGAAAATTAATGAGATGGTTGAGGCTGGTGGAGTGTTAACAATTTTTTAATGTCGGGTTCCAATTTCGTTAACATCAATCGCAGATCGCCACGTTCAGTGATGTGTAGTCTGTTCCTCTTCTTTGACAGTAAATTAGCTACTGCACTGAATCCACGCTCAGTCATATAGGACGAAGGAAATGCGATTAAAAACTTCTGTACTATTGCCCACAATCCAGGGTAGACAACTGGTATTGATTTTTGAAGCCAGAACTCTTGGTATCCATGTTTGAATTTTACTTTGAGTAGTGCGCTTGGCTACTGACCTAAGGGACCTGGGTTCGAGCCCGGGTAAGGCATGGATGTATGTGTCGTTTTTCTGCTGAGGTCCTGCCATCCTCTCAGATCTTTTACTGTGGCATATAAACTGACAGGCTCCTGTCAGACCTCTGTGGCAAACAGCTGCTTGAGGGGGTATTTATTATTTTTTATTTGTTCGTTAGTCGTGAGTTCTAAGAGTTCCTCTTCCAAATTTGATGATTCTTCAGTATCTGTGTTTGCGAAAGGATCTAAAACCCAACTCGGTATATTCATGTTTAAAATATCTTGGAAACGCTCCGTAAAATCAACATGAAGAACTTCCAAGTGTTGGCAGTAAGTAAGTAAATCTTCCGGTTTTACAGAGACTGCTGATAATGTGGGACAACCTCTACCTAGATTTCGTTTGAATAGAAATTTTCCCGCAAAAGCAGCTATGACGTTTTTTGTTTTAATTAAATTCAACTCATCACTTTGCAATTGTAAATTATCTTGATTAAATATTTTAAACAGGTCTGTCAAATAAGCGATGTCATTTTTTGACGTAATCAGGTTTTCGCGCAATTTTTCGTCTCTGTCTTCAAGAAAGTCCAGTACTGAGTCAAATAGATTGAAAAAACGATTCAGACAAACACCTTTAGAGAGCCAACGAACTTCTGTGTGCAGCAGCAAGCGATTGTAATCTTCATCATTTTCATTACAAAGCTTACCAAATAATCGGTCATTCAATGAATTGCTTCTAATCTTATTGATTGCTTTTATAACGTAATGGAGCGACGTATGAAGACGTTCATTCAAATTTTTTGCAACCAAATGCTGACGATGAATAATACAATGTACAGCGAGTACATTTGGTACTGCTTGTTTCAAATGCGCTATGAAACCCTTATGACGCCCTGTCATTGCTGGAGCACCATCAGTAGCAGCAGACAAAATATTGCAAATAGGAATTTCTTTCTCTTGAAAAAACTTTTGCATGGTATTAAATAGAGATTCTCCCTTTGTATCAGATTCCAAATTTTTAGCAAATAATAACTCTTCGTGAATTTTTTCTTCTTTTATAAATCGTACGTATGATAAGAGTAGAGCTTCGTTATTTGGTACAGTTGATTCATCGAGTTGAATGGAAAATTTGCAAGTCTTTAAGTAATCACATAACGATATTTCAACGTCTTTTGCCATTTCATCTATTCTTCTTTGCACTGAATTATTACTGAGAATAATTTTTTGATGATATCTGACGGTGTCTTATGATGAAGAACAGTTTTTAATATCTCTTTGACTGCCGGCAAAATTAATTCCTCGCCAATTGTGTGTGGTTTTCCTGCTTTTGCGATTAACAATGAAACGTTATATGAGGCTCGTAGTCCATCATCATCTTGTTTAGAAGACGACGCAAAAAGGTTTGACATAGTTGGCTGTTTTAAATATTGCTTTTCCAGTTCTTGAAAATAGGATAAATCTTTGTTCTTCTTATCAGCATGCATTTTATTTAAATGCTCTTGTAGCCTAGAAGGTTTCATAGTTTCATTTGAAAAAACTTTTCGGCAAATTAAACACGTTGGTTTGTAGGAGAGTACGTAAATCCATATTTCAAATACTCAATACTGTACTGCCGGCATTTCTTTTTAGATGTAGATTCAGACATTTTCAAATATAAATTAACTTCTCAACAGATTTATAGATAGTTATAAAAATAATGTTTATAATGACTTCTAACACTTATCACTCACGACTATTTATCACGGCGAAGCACATAAAAATAATAAAACATTCCTAGAGCTATCGCTTTTATAGATTTGATTTTGTGCACGCATTAACTTGTATGTTTGCGATGATTTCAAGCTCCCATATTCTTGTCGAAACATGTTAAATTGCATGAACCGCGTGTTTGCCTACCAACTTGCAAGGACTTGTCACCGTCAATCTATTCTAAACTAAAACAAATTAGTTATAGGTATACCTAATGCTAATTTAAAAATGCTTATTAACGCGATAACAATAAGATAATTTACAAAGCTGGATAAAAGATTTATTCATGAAAACAGGTATTTTCAAAGCATTTTATTATATTAAAGAAATAATTATAAAAAATATTAAATATAATAAATTTATTATTATTATTATTATTATTATTATTATTATTATTATTATTATTATTATTATTATTATTATTATTATTGCATCAAGGTTGATTTGCCTATCAGGAAGGACACACATGTCCAACATAATAAGCCTGATATAGTAGTGCATGCTAAAGTATTGAATGAGATTACAATTATTGAAGTAGGAATAACATCTCAGGATAACCTGCAGACAGTAGAGGTTGAAAAGAAGAGGAAGTATGATCTGCTGGCTAATGAGTTGAGCCTAATTCACAAGTGTAATGTTAATATTATACCTTATGTTCTGACGTGGAATGGTATTTTAACTACGTACCATAAAGCATACTCAAAGCAACTTGGAGTGTGAAAACGTATTGAAGCTTATATCCAATCTGTGATCTTGAAGAGAACTTTTGAGAGCATTTCAGTCGACTTCAGACGTACCAGTACGCTAGTAGGCGGTAGCAGGGAACTTATTGTCCAAGCTGCAGTTGAAAAGCTGTACATGACGGATGAGGTAGTGGATGACCAGAATCACCAGGAAGACACCACAGAATAGAAGAGATGAAAAGGTTGTCACAGAAAATTCCATTAAACTTATTTATTTATTTGACTGCCCCTCTTGACTGCCTCAACGCCCCCCATTTGCCTCTGGATCCGCTACCACCCCCATGGAAGGCTCCAGCGCCCACTGGGGGGCGGTATCGCCCCCGTTGGGAATCTATGGTCTAAATCAATGCTGTAACTCTGTACATGAATTATGGCGAATGTCTTCAGTTATTTAAAGGGTAAATTCGAGCTTTGTTTATATAAAAAATATTGGTTTTCGCTACCTAAATATCAGATTGTTGGGACAAATGTCCAAGATCGAACTTTGGTGATTTCGTGGATGGCTGGGTGAGGGAACCCACTAGACAGCTGTTGGGAAAAGGGTGTCAGTCTCCCGTCAAGGCCATCCAGTGTGTTTTTTCATGTGCGTGGGTGCGACCTTTTTAAGCCCAGCAGTGACCCCTATTCACTGTGTGTAGGGCGGGGAGTTTGGCAGAAAAAAATCTCTACTCTTGCCCAGCTGGAATACGAACCTGAGAATTGCAGATTACGGGCCGGGTACGCTACCAACAGCAATATCCATTTATCAGAATAAATTTAAGTTCTCGATTGCCGAACATTGCGAAATAGGTTTTCTGGATACCTCAAACACTCCTAAAAATGTTCCCTACATACTTCTAATCATTGGTTTGACTTTTTTATGACTTATCAATGAACAGGTCTATAAAATGAACATAAAAATCTACTGGATGATACAGATTAGATTCCCATTCCATACCACATGATCGAATGATGAACTGTCCTCTCGAGAAATTTGATTAATTCTAGTTAACGAAATATTTTGTTTTGATTATCGATAAACGTAAATTTGTCAAGTGAAAGTATAAATTATTTTGTATTCGTAATTATAATGGCAGAGGCTGAGACATTTCTAAATTTAGAAAACTAATTTTTAAGTTCATAAATATTAGAAAAACTTATTAACAAGAAACAAAGCAAAAATATTTTTGCTATTTTGTTAAGGAAACTGTGCTTCATTGAAATGTGTTTCATAAAGGCTGGGTGTTAATAACAATTAAAATGATTTCATAAGTACGTATAATGTAGATAAGATTATAATACTTGTATGCAAACTGTTCTCTCCATCTGACTGCCTTTCTATGTTATAGATACAGATCCTCCAAATATTGCTTTTATCATTAAGAAACATTTGAAAGCAGATTTTGCTTCAGCTGTGAAACGTAGAGAATGCAATTTTCTCTTTGGGAACTATTTCCATTTCCAAAGACGATTACTCTTTATCCTACACAATACTCTGACACTGAGGATTAGCAGCTAAACGCCACAGGGAAATTTCAGTATTCAGAAGCTGCTTTAGATATTAATTTATGATTCCTAGTAAGTTGTACCATCCAAAATGAATTCTCCATCGAAACAATTCATTTAATTCGTTCCTCAGGTATTGATCCTCATTATTCCTTTGTTTAATAACAGTCTAATTTATTTGCTATTGAATTTAGTCATAAAATCGCATGGGATAATAAATTGCCGAGAATGACAGTCTGAAACAGTATTTTCGTACAGTTTATGAGAAAGTGTAATGAGAAGATTAAAACTGTCCTTAATGAATAAATTTGATGAAACAGTATCACACATTACGAGGAAAAAAAGTCGAAGAGTGAATTTTCATCAATGAAAAAGAAATGTAACCGTGGTTATAATCTCTTTTTTGCGTTTTCAGAATATCTCAATAGTTATAATATATATACACTGAAGAGCCAAAACATTATGACCACCTGCCAAATATAACGTTGGTCCTCTACGTGCCGCCAAAACAGTTCTTATCCAGCGAGGTATGGACGCTATTAGATTTCTAAAGGTGTATTATATTTTAAAAAACTTAAGACTAGGATTCACTTATTTGTGAGTAACTTTCCTAATATTTCGACCCCTGACTAGGTCCTAATATTAGGAAAGTTAGTCACAAATAAGTGAATCCTGGTTTTAAGTTTTTTTAAATTATAATACACTAACTATTCTAAGAGAGCCATGAACGCAATTATATCTAAAGGTGTCTTGTGGTATCTCATACCAACATGTTGCCAGCAGATCCTTTAACTCTTGTAAGTTACGTTGTTGAGACGCCGCAGATCGGATATTCTGTTTCAACACAAAATATAGATGCTCGATTGGATTGATGTCTGGGGAATTTGAAGGCCAGGGCAATACCTGGAAGTCTTCCTCATGTTCCGCAAACCATTCTTGAACAATCCCGTCAGTGTAGTATGGCGCATTATCCTGATGAAAGACGGCACTACTAGAGCAGGATACTGTTGCCGTGAAAGGATGTACCTGGTCTGCAATGATGTTTAGGTAGGTGGTAGACGTCATAGTTTCCTGCACATGAATGATTGGACCCAGGGTTTCCCAGAAGAACATTACCCAAAGCATTATTCCTGCATCAGCTTGTTTTCCTCCCACGGTGAATCCGGGTGCCAACACTTCCCAGGTAAACAACGCACACGTACCCGGCCGTTCACATGGTGCAACAGGAAATGAGATTCATCGGACCAGATGACCTTCTTCAAATCATTTAAGGTCCAGTTCTGATGCTCGCGTACCCATTGTAGGCACTTTCGACGATGAATCGAGGTTTTCATGGGCACTCGGAGCGGCCTACGGCTATGCAGCCCCATTTTCAGTAGGGTTCGATGTACTCTGTGTTGTGACACATTACTTCCATCACCAGCATTCAAATTACGGGTGAGTTGCGCCACAGTATCCCTTCTGTTGGCTCGTACCATTCGGGATAGTCTTCTCTCACATCTAGCATCAATGAGCCGTGGTCGGCCCACACCTTGCCGGTGATTGGTGGTTTTTCCCTCCTCGGGCCACTTTTTGAAGGTACTAACCACGACCGTGAGCCCCCATAAGTCTTGCAGTCTCGGAAATGTTCTGACTCAGTCGTCTGGGCCATTATAATTTGGCCATTGTAAAATTCACTTAAGTCCGCTGCTTTTCCCATCTGAAGAAAAAGAATAACATTTTAACATATCTCACTATCAGGTGTATCTATACCGTTTCATGATCTGCATACGCGCCGTCATGTACCTGTGGTGCTTCGATTTGCATAAAGACTTATCATAATGCATGATTGCATAAAGACAAAATCATTATGTTTTGGCTCTTCGATGTATATGCATTAAGTAAAATAAATGTGATAAATTCGTGCGATTTTTTATTCCTCTTTGTAATATTCTAGCTTCCATAACTGTTCAAAGACTGAAATAATATTATTCAAAATAATCGAGATTTAGAAAGATTTTATTGAAATGTATACAGTATTTGATGATGCTGAGTTTCGGCTACATTCTATCTAATCCTAAATAAAAAAAAATCGACTGATATAAAATATTTGCGCAAGCGTTCGCCAACGCATAAATAAATCACAATATCAAAATGTAAATAAATCAGAAGGTAGACATTTTAGACTTTCGTCAGATACTAGTAGGATTAAAATGCGAAGAAAAGCATTTTTACTTTTAGAAAAAATGTATTTATTTTTATAAACGCCACCACAATAGCATGTGATAAATATTTTGCTACATGCTCTCAGTCAGGAATTTCTTCTTCGAGACGTACCATTCATTCTCTATTTCTTTTTACAACTGACGGCTTCCTCTGTCGACAAAATTGGTTGCAGTTTGCTTTGACGTGTGATCTCTATGATGATCTATGACTCTACGACAAAATCGACCAAAGGAAGGAAAAAATCCGCAATTCGAAATAATTATCTCTATAATAATCAAGAGACAGTTCTACGACACATCAAATATATTTTGTAAATTGGTCAATGGAATGTTTCTCAGGAAATTATTTCAAGTTTCATTTTATTACTAGCTTCAACGTAGACAAATTATAGTAAATATAACCCATCCCTATTGGTCTCTTGGGAGAGACAGTTTCTTTTACCAGCTTACTGTTTAATACTTTTTCTTAAGTATCAATAACACGACGCTTTTTAAGGATATTAATGCTGAAGTCTTGAGAGCAATTATCCAGAACTGTTTCATTCTTCGTTGTTCTTTCACCGACACTTGCCGCTGCGCCGGCAATTGTCCAAATGAAGACTAAGAGGATGAAGAGGACAAGTTTTAGGGAGTGGTTGTTCTAACATGGTCTCTACTAGTGTCAGGTGACAGATGAGTCAGCAGTTAGTGTCACGGGTGTGGGGTAGAAAAGCTAGCTTTATTAGCTGCCATCAGTATATATCTCACCTGGTCGTTACTCTTCGTTACATTGCTGTGTGCTGCGTGTTAACGCATGTCGGCCATGATGGAAGACAAAGATACTGTCAATGCAGTGCAGCACCTGAAACGGTCATTTTTCGCTGTGTCAGCTGTAGCTTCCATCATCCATTGCTATCAGATGCTTTTATCAAATGCCTCATTCACTACAGGAAACTGAACAGTTATAAATTTTATTAGTGGTCGATAAAGTAATGATAAGTGGCGTGTGGAAAATGAAAAGCTGTAACTGGGAAATAATCTGCTATTGACATCGTTCATTTTGCGATTAGTGAAAAGAGTTTTGAAAGCAGCATGTTAGTTTTTGCCTCTAGTCTGTTTTCTCATTAAAATTGAATCTTAAAATTCACTTAACTTTTCAGTTTCCCTTAACGAATCTAAGTTTTATAGCAATTATAAAGCTTAAAAAAACTACAATTCCACAATTATTATTCAAGAAATAACTGTTTAAAATTTGTCCAATTTATAGTATAACTAAATTTGTGTTTTTAACTTGTTCATACAGTTTTTTATATTACATTTACAAACAAAATGTTCAGATGGTTGTTTTGAAATCAACAAGAAGAATTTTTTTTTATAAATTATATATTTGTATAAAGTCCAAAATAAACGATACAGAATAGATTTTTTTTGCTACTATTATTTAGGTTTCAGCTACGCTTTGAGTAAGAAACTGGTAGTGTTTGTTTTAATCTAACCCAAACAAGAAAATACTTTTTATTGATAAAACTAGATCTAAAAAGGATTTTAAAGTATTTATTTATTTTTACTACAACATATAAATATTTACATTTACGATAACTAGATGAACTTCAAAATGCTTTATTTTGTCATATTAAAACACAGTAAAAAGACTAACATTTCTTTCAATATTTAATTTATAAAATTTTTATTTGTTTCACAGCTTCTATTGCTTTTTAGTATCATTTTATGCGCATTGTTGATTCCTTAGCTGATTGTTACAGTGATCAAATAATTAGTATTATTGAATTAAAAAAAATACTCCAATGTTCACTCATGATATCGAACATTTTAACTACTACTAAATATTTGATTGGCTGTGTACCTAAAAGAAACATTTATGCATTTCATAAGACACTGAATTATAAAACTACAAATATTGAAGTGCATTTCCCCATTTTTGAAGCATTTGCAACAAAATACGTGAGGTATCAACAATATCACTTTATTTATTCTTTTAACAAGTCACCGAAAAAATATTTAAAATTTCTCTCTTAACGCGCCAGAATATTAATGGTATATCTTTCGATACCGCACATCGTATTTGATCTTCGAATCTTTCAGTTCAAGATATGCTAGATATCCAGCAAGAAATACTAGATATTCAATCATATAATGAAACATCCTCCAAAGGTGGTTTATGCAAAGTGACTTTGCTTACTCGCTTAAAAGCATATGGATTTTTTTACACTTAGGGGAAAATTGCAGTTATGTGGACGGTTTGGATTTGGCACAAATTATATTGGTTTGTTTTACCTGTGAGTAGCACTTTTTTACACACATTGTGCTAAATAGCCAAATCACAATGATCCAAGGGCTCAGAGAAGAGACAAGGGCTTGGAGAATGGACTCACTGGACAGTTGTTAGGAGACATATGGTATCCTCCCGTCAAGGATATCCAGCGAGTTCTTTAATGTGAACAGGGTATAGTCTCTCATCACATGGACCCATGGCTTAATACCCTCATTCTACGGAGGATGGCATTTCCAAACCCTTCAGTGTACCCCTTATGACTGAGGTGGAAGTTTAAAGGAGATAAATTATAAATCTCCACCTTGGCATAGATGGGACTCGAACCTGGGAACTTCAGATTACGAGCATGTAACGCTGCCGACGGAGCAGCCGACCCTGGTACATTGTAGGAGAAATAACTAACGGAACATATTCTAAATTTATCCCAGTCTTTCATTTCCCTCACTTCCTCTATACGAGAAATCCTTATTTATTTGTAATAAGTGTCGATTACCTAGCAAATTTTTCTGTATCTGAAGTCATCTTCTTATGACTAGAAACGGTCATTTAATTTATTTTTATTGCTTAATGGCAACTGTCCGATATTTCTCGCAATATGTAATGCAGTGAATGTTGTAATTACACTATATATGGGCAATAAATGTTTCTGGGTTTCGTTAATTGTGTTGAACTTTTAAAATACAATATTGGTATTTAGTCACTATCTAAGTAAAATCAACTATAGATGAATCATTCTTAAACTTAGTTTAAGTGAGATTTATTTCAGCAGGTGATTTTCATTTAGAATTCGTTACCAAATATAGGATTTTTACAAACAAATGAACTAAATTAGAAGCTACATAATTCTGCGTATGTTTGAATCTATTCTAATAGTTCTTCATACTATTCTACCGCTTTTACCTTCATTTTTCCCTCATATTTTAAATTATACTTAGCCGGTCAAACGTGGTATTTTTTTTCCTAAAACATAATTGCTTGCATATTTTTCAATATCATCTGCTGATGATATATTTAATTTCATTTTGTTCAGCTTTTCGAATATCTTTATTTACTTCCATTGCAATCTTGTTTTGGTATTTAGATATCATACGATATTTTAGATTAAAAAACCTATTAATAGCCTTTTTCAAATGTATATTTATTCCTTTTTTATTTTTTATTTTATTTCATTTTTTTTTATTTTTGTTCTGGGATATATAACATTTATCCTCCCTTCTTCGGGGGCGGGGGTGGTTCAGTCGGTGGCGCCCCAGGCTCATAATCTGCATTCTCCAGGTTCGAATCCCAGCTGGGTCAGCTTTGAGAATTATCTCCGCAAAACTCTCCGCCCTGACCACGGTCAGTAGGGGACACCGATGGGCTTGTGAAAGGCCGCAGTCCGTCGGATGGGACGTTAAGCCGTGACCCCGTGTGCGTGACCCCTGGCACTTTAAAGAACACACTGGATTGCCTTGACGGGAGCTACCATCTGTCTCCTAACAACTGTTCCAGTGGGTTACCTCCCCCAACCTTCTCTGAGCCTTCGGGGTCCTTGTGACCTGGTCATTTGGCCCATGGTGTGCAAAAAAGTGACGTTCAGAGATAAAACAACCCAAACCAACAGCTCTCTTATTCGTACTCCACAAAATCATACAAATAGAGCTGTCTAGCTCAGTGGTTCCCAACAGGGACCGTTTAAATAATTTAGGGTACGTGTGTATTTTCTTGAATTTACCCTTGGAAACAGATTAAATAGAATTTTGAATGCTTCATAGATTAACAGAAGCTGCAGTTCTTTAGAGCAATGTTTTCTTTAGCTTTCATTTTTTATAGCCCCAAGAGTATATTGCAGGCGCATGGTTCTTTGTTTTTAGGATTAACAAATGCATAATTACCTTTAAAAAGGTTTCGTTCTTTTTTTTCTTCTTTTTTCTTATAGAAGAAGAATTAACACGAGAAAGTTGCACTAATTAAACTAATTAAGTCTAATTTAATTAATTTGAATAATTAACTTCATTAGACGGTGTTAAATTAATTGTAATTCAATTTCAAGACTTCGCGTCTTTGGTGCATTTAATTTACTCTTGGTGCGGAGTTTAATTTTCAGATAATTATCTACGGTTTAGAACAGTATAAATTTAAGAATACCTCTATCCTTTTTTTTCACGACAGCATATCCCGTGATACATACAAACTTTTATCTGATATATGGTATTAAAAGCACTTTTTTCTCTTTTTTTCAAACAAAAAACTGGATTTAACATGAAACAAAGCTATTCATGCCTTCAAGTCATTGTTACCTTTATTATTCGTTCAAAAAATGTAAATACAAAGGAAGTATTAGATAACAAGTGGGAGAAAAGGCTTCGATTCCGAAATCCAACCCAAGCCAGAGTATTTGAAAACAAACTAATCTAATATCTAACATCAATATTAGCTATTTACAAAATGAGCTAAGTACAAAATTTGATTTTTAATATATATATATACATTTAATTCTTTTAAATTATGCACATTTTGAGTTGAGTTGTTTTACCTCTGAGCGGCGCTTTTTGCACACAATGGGCTAAATGATCAGGTCACAAGGACCCCGAGTGTTCATATAAGGTTGGGGAAGGGGACACACTGGACAGCAGTTAAGAGACAGCTGGTAGCCTCCCGTCAAGATCATCCAGCGTGTTCTTTAACATGAATAAGGACACGTACATGGGGCCACGTCTAGATTGCTAGTTTGGTTCGTTATTGTAGCCTAGAGCCCTTTACCTTTCATTATCTAATACTTGAACATAACAATTACGAAAAACGATTGTCAGAACTTTTTGCCCTTGTACATCATTTATGACAAAAAAAGTTTGTCCGATCTTTAAAATTGTAAAAATTAGTTCATCTTTTATCACATGTGGACATTTAAAAACTGTAATGTTTATAAACCGAATTAAATAAAGTTTGATATTAATGGTTTTGTTACTGACGGGTACGTAAGGGACAGAATAGTGCCCTAAAAACTCTTCCTAGATTGTACAAGCTTTCTCATACAAGGGAATGCCCCACTGATATGAAGCATCAGAATGGCTGGGTAACCACTGCCTCGATTAAAGCTAATGCAGACACAGAATGCGTCTACTGGAACAGCAATTAGCTCCCTAACCTCTATGCTAATTAAGGTTATTAATTTGAGATGATTCCAAAAAAGGCTATTAATTATTAAAAATGACGTGCCAAGATATGTTTTTCTTAAGAGAAAAGTACAGTCGCAGCCTGAGTCTTCTTTCGGGATCACCCGGCCTCGTGTCAGGCTTGAAAAAGAATTTTGCAAAAGGAAAATAATTCAACAACACTGCCCTTAATTATTGTTATTTTTAACCACTTTTGAGCAATTTATTCCTTAAGTTATAAAGTTCATTGTCTCTTGATATTTATATATACTGTATATATTTATGCTGTGAAATAAATCACACATTTCTTACTATTTAAATTTCCTGATAATTTTCAAATTAATTTTTTTCTGATTATTTTATAAATGTATTCTTTCTTAAAAACTAAAGACCATTTCGACAAAAATGTAAGAATTCTGCTCATTTTAAAAACCCTTTGAGTAATGCGAATAATTTAAATAATATTCTAAGAAATTCGTTACACATCCAAAAACTTATTTAAGGTGTTCATCACACATATCAACAATCATTCAATGAAGTCACGATTTTGGATGTTGAAACCTAGCGATGAACACCGATCTTACAAATCCTTCAGAAACTATTGAAACTATGTAAACTTCACTAAAATGTCTTAATAATATTCATGAAAATAATTTCAATACATTTCCTTTCGAAATCAAATTAAAAGGAGAATATCTCAGTAATGAACATACTAAGGAAATTAAAACCATTTGAAATTTAGGTAATATTGTAAAAATTTGAAATAACGTTTAATCAGGAGGATTGGCTTACTTTTTTCATGATATTTTAATGGCTGGTTCAGGTTTTTCAAAGGAAATACGCAGAAGAATATATTTCATAATAATAAACAATTCAGAATTACTTTCCTATTAATATCCCGTAGAGAACTGATTAGCTATTCCCCTAAAATGTCGCGGTGCAATAAATACGGCACCGAATGCATAAGATTAAAGCAATTATGCTTTCAAAAGCATTTCAGTTGTTGATTTCAATGAATGTTTAATCATTCTGTTGTAAAACATATAAAGAGATACTCAGTCGTATCAGAATAATATGACCACCTACCATAGTATATGTATGGTAGGTGGTCATATTATTCTGATACGACTGTGTATATCCAAATCAAACAGCAATAGAGATTAAAGGGATGAGTACTTCCAAAGTATCCAGAAATTTATAATACTAAGAGCAATTCCATATATACTGCCTAGATAACAAAATTACTAAGTTTTATGCAAGTGAGAAAACAAATTCAATGCTTCGTAACTTCTAAAATGTAAAATTGTTCGTGAAGATAAAATAAAAATTTATATCATGTGTATCTGAATTCTGCATTTCAAAAATATTCAACCAATCGTTGAAGTGTTATGGAAGCTGATATTTGTAATAGCCCGAATTCCAGGCTTACGAAACCTGTACGAAATTGACAAATATTCAAATAAGTATTTGGCAAACTTCTAAACTATGCACTTATATTATTAAATTGTTAGAAACAATATTAATATTTGAGTTTTAATCTATTTCTGACATACATTTTTATGGTGAATTGCTGTTAGCCATTTGAGCTTCCATAACTCTTGAAATATTAAAGGAATATTGTCGGAAAAACATATTTGATTTAGAACTTGAGTACATTTTCCACAACATTTTAATATAAAAAAAAGCTTATTTTAGGAATTACGAGGCACTAATTTAGCTTTCCATTGGCATAACATGGAAATTCTCGAATTTTCCCACTGGATAATATATCAATGAACTCTGCTAAAAAAACTACGAGAGTTAATATTACTGCGAAAGAGCAATTTATTCGTAGCAATATAATACCCAAGTGATGGATGATTCGAGATTTTATAAGAGCATAACAATAGTGGTTTTAATATTGAAATATTTCCTATTGCATCAAGTTCCCTAAAGAGTTAATTTAAAAAAATCCCGAAACAATGTAAGTTGATTGTGAAACCCTCTAAAAACTACCGGAAGAAAAAAAAAGTCACCGTTTCTTCATGTAGAGTGACGATGAGCTTCATGTCACCTGCAATTAGAGAGACCACGAGACGTTGCTCATTTGCTTGTGAAGTGCGCGAGAGACTAACAAGACCGCGTTCCGCCTCGCCGATTTCCCAACGTCCTATATCTCACTGAGTCACAAGGGGTAGAGAGTACATACAGGAAGAAGACGGACTAGACGAAGTCATCGTTTTTTATCTCTAATCTCTTTCTTAGCTGCACACATCCAGAGGAACCGAGCTGTCAACGACGTTCGATTTCTTTGTGCGTTTCAGAGCTTATTAATTAAGTTAGACGCATTTTTTTCCTTCTTCGGTATAAGTTGAAGATATAAAAGATTTTTGACTCGGGAACACTGGAATTGTCTTTAATTCAAAAGGAAAATAAGCTAGAGGTGAGAAGAAAATATTCAGAGGCGCTCTCATATATATGCTTATGAAGAAGAATTATTATTTAGGTCGCGTTTTTGTTGTGTGTTTTCTTTGGAGCAGAAAGACGAACGAGCAGAAAGACGAACGAGATCAGATTAAAGATAAAACATATTTCATCATATATAATTTTTTTCTGAGGTTAAATGGATTTAGCAATATATATATATATTAACAGAGTTAAGTATTAAAGTATGTAATTGCATTACGTAAAGGAAGCTGATTACGTTTTTAGGATTGTTGAGAAAGTCTACTTTTTGTTTTTTGCAGTTTGGAGTATCTCTATTAAACCTCCGTTGCGGCAAATTGCCCAGACTGCATGTTCGGAGACAGCATAGTTTAGTCTTATGGACGTGGGTTGCCTCATGTTGTCATGCCAACCAAAACATTAATTAGAATTTAACGAAAACATAAGATTTCCGCCTATTATGAAATTTTGTGTTTATAACACTTTTTATAAGTTATTTGAAAACAGATAGTGCGGTAATTGATATAAAAATGTGGATCTCTGACTCAAATTTTTCCGAAACTCATGAAAAAATATAGATGCTATTTTAAATTCCATTAAAGTAATAGGACAAGTGTTTTTTAGTTATATCTTTATTACCGACACCATATTTTGGCAAAATATAAAAGAAACAAAAATGTTTTTGGCATTTTACCCGAATTAATCTATACCTCAGGGGTTACACCTGTAATATTGATAATTTGTGGGTAGACTGACACTTAGTGCATATTACTTTCTAACTCCAGAAACAATCATTATTATTATTTTTTTAATTTTCTACGATATATTTAAAACATTTTGTCCTATTTGCTTTTAGTCAAAGTCGCTAATCTATATATTTAATAGCAGTGTTAGGGCAGGCTGGCAGAATTCTGGTAGTCCATTATATCGACGATAGCTCAAGTCTTTCTCACTCCACATGCTGAAGTAACTCTTGGCAGTTCTCCGACATGCCACTTCGTTCATTGTTAGCGAAAACATAACTATTACACAGACTGTAGAAGATTTTATCACGTTTTAAAGATTTCAAACTCTGTAATTTCCTAAATAGACGTCCAGCTTTCCAGCTTTCGTGACCGGTTTCCAGATATTGTATTACGTTATGAAAATATTCAAAATAACATCAACTATGGAATACGAAAACAACAACACTATTTAACCATTTAAATACCTATATTTACTGTAAGCTGTTTAGAGATCAGAGTGTTTACATTAATAAATTAAAAATATGTTAACTTTTTGCTCAGTATGACGTAGAAAAGCTTACTTGACAGCTATCGTAATTATATGACTTGCAATCCATATATCGTTGACTTCTATGTAAAATTTTTTAATTTAATAAAAAAATAATGCAGCACTAAAATAATAAATTTTAAGTATTTTGAAATGATTCAATTTAGGCTTTTTTTAAACACATGAGATAAACAGTGAAAGAGTTTTTTTTGCTGAATGTAACTAATAAGTGAATGAATGAAAGTGTGCTTTCGAAGAAAAATTCGTAAGCGACGTTTTTGTTTCTGTCTATTTAGTTAGTTCTCATTACTAAGAAATCTTTTTGAATAAAAAGACATTAGTTATTTTTTTATACTCTTTTCACAAAACAGTTTTTTTTTATGTTAAGAGTAAAGATGAGATCACTTCTTGGAAACTTTTCAGAAACATCTTATAATAACCAACAGTGAGCAATAGTACAAATGCTTTTTCTTTTGTATCTTTAAAACTCACCGGTAAATTTTTATATACGTATGTGGTAATGTTTAGATAAGCGAAATTTGTCTAACTGTGTACAATAAAGTTGGATTATCCGTAAGCGAAAAAAGGAACTCACATTAATTCTATCACGTGAAAAGATAGCTGGAGCCCAAGGAAAATAAGGTTCACGTTCGAAACATCAGTAAGAAAACGATAGCTTTAAAAATTTAAAATGCAACTATAGTAGCAGTTTGCACCTCTTGAATGTTATATTTTACCGTGTAATTATTTCTTATACTTACAGAATATGAAATAGATATAACACTCTCTATATTTAGTAAATGCAGAGCAAATTACTGCTGGGAAAACTAACCCTTAGTTTCCATCGTTTCAATCGCACCGGGATATAGTCCACAATCGCAGTTCCCTCAAACACTATGTGTAGATATGCTTTGATACTAAGACGATGGCTTACTACGAAGATGAATATTATTCGCTATATTAATGCAAAAAATCCTCACTTTGCGTTATAAGCAAAATATTTCAATTAAATTTCTTTTGCTTTGCGTAGGTTTTTTTTTTTTATTTAGGACTGATTATATGCACCAAACTAAAGCTACCACGGACCACTTTCTAAGGTATAAAAAGAAAAAAACTCAGGTAGCCTAATCACCTGCAGAGGCACTAGAGACAGCTTGTTTTTCACGCATGAATGATTGCAATTTTCCCTTGGCAGTTAGTTTATACCGTCGCATAAAGTAGCTTTAATATCGTACTTTATTAAAAACGCATTCATCACGTGCGACAGAAGAAGTATTGTACGTTGAATATTTTTTTCCAGATTTTGCGATTTCATGAAAAAAAAAAGTTGCTAAAGTTTTCTATCTACTGTAAATAGAAATAAACTGCTTTTAAATGTCAGAATTTTAGAAGTTAACTAATGGGAATTATTTAAAAATTATACGCTATTAAAAATATACTATAGAAATTAACTGAGAAAGTTTTAAGTTACACTAATAATTAATAGCAGATTCTGAATGTTGCGCGGATGGGAAATGGCTTGTAATGTTTACTGTGCCCGAGTTGAGAATTTTTCAATTATGAGAAATGAGGTAGCGATGGGCGTCGTCCGTCGTATGGAACTTTAAGTCGTGGCTCCCTGTGCAGGAGAACCATAATTTGTGTATATTAAAGAACACTCTGGATGACCTTGATAAGAGGTCTTCCAGCGTGTCCATCTATCACCTAACAGCTTCAAATTGTTCCCTTTCTACAATCTTTTCTATGCCATTCGGTTGCTTGGGATGCCGTACTTTTTTTAGCAAAATATGTGCACAAAAGTGCCGCTCAGAGAAGAAACAATCCACCCCAACTCTGAATGTTAGAAACTATTTTTATGAAGTTCTAAAGTATAAAAATAGAATATCGATGAGAATTCCGTGCATATCGTTACAAGTAGCAAAAATGTTTCCTTAACAAAGAGAGATAGATATTCAAATGTTTAAATTGGGGCCGGAGTGGCTCAGTCGGTAGCGGGCCAGCCACGTAATCCGTAGTTTCCCAGGTTCTAGTACTGCCTGGACCTGTGTTGAGATTTATCTCCGAAAAATCCCTGCCCTACCCTCCTTCAGTTGGGGACACAGATGAGCTTGGAAAGATCGCCGTCCATCGAATGTAACCCGTGATCCAGTGCAGGTTAAAGAACACGCTGGATGGCCTTGACGGTAGGTTACCATCTGTCTCCCAACAGCTTTTCAGTGGTCCCTTCCCTCAAACTTCTCTGAGTTTTCGGGTTCTTCTGATCTGGACATTTAGTCCATTATGTGCGAAAAAGTGCCATTCAGAAGTAAAACAATCCAACCCAAATGTTTAAAATAATCTAAGACGTTCAAGACACAAATATATTCTAAAAGAAAAATATTTTAGTTTCTTTCTGAGACTTTATTGAGCCTGTCATGTAAAGCATTTATACCAATTCATAATGATGTTGTGATCTGGAACTGATGCATTTCTAAGAGACAAATTCTCTATAAACAGCTGATATCAATTGAGCTGGCAGTAGATGCTAATGCATAATGCTACCATGCCTGGCACGTGTTGTGGTCTGCTAGGAAAGCAGCACATCGGCGATTTCTCTCGCTGCTGCGAAATCCATCATTCCTCTGATGATCACATTTCACACGTCGATCTGCTCGTGGACTCACAGATAACGATAGAGTTGCCAGATGCAATTATGAAATAGTCACGATAATGATACTCGTATGACGTAAACTCGCAGCTAACAGCGAGAGTGGCTGAGCTGTGATGGAACCACGAACAGCTGATCGGTATGCACATGATTCATCGAAAACAGATGATAGAGGAATAAAATGTTATTTATAGAACGCAGAGCTAAAATGATGCATTTGTTGATACTAGTGATTTCTGTAAGATTTGCTATGCCGCGAAGTTTTAACGACAAAAACAGATCATATAATCTTCTCTATCTTCCTGCTAAGGAAATTACATTATGAGTTCTTCACACGGTAATCGATTTGATAAGTTACCAGCAAATAGTTCAGCTATTAAATGAATAAAAGTTTTACAAAATCTTCTTCACATTAGCGTTCATTTTTGTTTTATTGTAAAACATTCTAAATCAGTGTGAGATCATGTTATAAAACTTGTACAAGAATATTTTCATGGGCTAATATGCAAAACTATGCACTGGGAGAAACCAGTTAAATTTTTCTTTTATGATTAAACAAAAGCTTAATGATAATTAAAAAACCTTCAAGAACCTAGCATAGAGTTGATCAATCTTCCCCTGTTTTTTTTCATAGAAGAATAACTTTAATTTGAATTTCAGTTTAATGCCGTTTTTGGGTCTTTCTACTGAAAATCTCGGCCAATCTAAGTTGTATCGATCCAACCTTTTCTCCCTACAAGAAAATCTCCATTATCTTTGTTAACACGATTCCCCAATAGCCGATATGTGCTTAAAATCAATGAATTATTCTTTGTACGCGATGCTGTTAGAAGAGCATTAATGACTCCTTTTCATAATCACATTCATTATTCACTATGTCAAGCCTTTGAACCTTCCAAACCTTAGGTATTTAGTAACTACCCGCATCAATATCCCTCCAGAGCGAACAATGGGCACAATTAGAGAACTGTATGGACTTTGTGTTCAGTAGCTTTGATTTCCCTTCGTTTCTCTACAAAGTTTCGCGATTCCCTTTTGTTTGTTTTTTTCTCTTACCCTTCGAGATCACACATCGCACGATGTTATAGTTAACCTCGAAAGGAGTCAAATATAATTGAAAGTTGTGAAAACGCAACTCAGTTGCATAGCCTTGCCGTGGACAAATTCCCACAAGTAGGCATGCGTATAATTCATTATCTGGCCGTTTAAATAGACGAACAAATGAACCGTTGAACCTTTTGTGAATAATGCTCTGGGAAACTCGCTTCACAGATCTTCACGTGGAGTAAATGTATTTCCATTGCATTTACGTCAAGCGTGCAGAGAAACCAGATTTACAAATACTGAGTATACAGATTTAATTAAGTTGGCTAACTGCAAATGAACTTCAAAAGTTACCCTCGGTTGAGGACTTCGGAAGTTACCATGAGAAACATTTTTTTTGCTAGATAAGGGCTAAAGACATTGCAAGGACTGCCAAAGTTCAGAGTAGAATTGGTGAAAGAAACTGGACAACTGTTAGGGTCAGATGAATGCCTTTCTCAAACCTATTCAGAAAGTTTTTTTATCTGACAGAGGATTCAGGTTTCTTGAGCATGAGTCTATAAATCCATGCTCTCCTTTCTTTTTGATGTATCCTTTCTCACTGAAAACATAGCACACCTTAAACGTATTTTAGTACTCAGAGTAGTTTTGTAGCTGTCAAAGTTTATTGGCTAATATTTCATAAACTCCGAAGGTTTATTTGTTCCAGAAATATTTTTAAGCACTTATCAGAGGCTAAGTAAGGGAGCGTTATAAAAGTATTTATTTTACAGATCGATAAAGAATACTCTATCAGGTTCCGTTCTATTTTGTTCTAAAACCTTTCCCTAAGCGATCATACGAAATTCGGACTCGGTGACTGAACGAAACAGATGAAAAAAAAAAGGCTTTTATTTAATCACTAGTTGTCAGCATAATGGCTCTCTCGTTTTAATCCGGTTTGATAAAAATACTAACTCCCTACACCCAATGTTGACATCATTAGCCTAAATATTATCTACTTTTGGACTTAATGAAAGTGATATGGCCAAAGGCAATTGGTGGAATTACGCAAGACGATTTCTGCCATCGTAACTATTAACTGGCGACAAAGCGAGTGCCGTAAACAATGTTCAATGTAAGAAATTTTTTAAAATTACTGTTTCGAAAACACCGACGATTACATTTGTTAGATTGAAGTTTTCAGTTAATTGTAGTCTCTGCTATTGCTTTCGTGCATAAACCTTAAAATAATTGAAGTATGCATATTATCTCAATGTTTAAAAATAGATTCCATAAAAATAAATCTGAGAACATCATAGCTGCTAATAAAGTATTAAAATTTCTTTATTGCAATAAATATTGTCATTCTAGTTAATATATAAGCCTATACATTTTTTACCTTGCCACTGTGTACATACGAGGGGCGTTCAAAAGGTTGTTTACATGCATCTGCAGAAAAAAATAACTGCACTTACCTCAACAGATCTTTTACTGTCCTTCAAAGTACTTCCTCCGAGCATCTATGCAAAGTTGCGGACATCTACACCAGTTCTGGAGAGCTTAATAGTACTTCTGTTTGGGATTAATTCCGCAACTCTGAATGGACACATTTTGTAAGGTCTTACAACCTTAAAAATACTTCCCTTAAGTTCCTTTTTATATTTTGGAAACAGCCAAAACTTGCATGCTGCAAGATGAATATGCAGGATGGGGTAGGTTTTGAATTGGATGAATACGCATGATGCGACAGCTTTTGAATTTTCCTGTTTCAGATAGGTCATAACTTGTTACCATAATTTGTGAGCACTGGTATTGTCACAAAGAAGAAGAACCCTTGACATCCCTGTTGCTGGACGTCGCTTCTTCATTTCTTTAATCATTTAGGACAAAGCAATATTAATGTAGTATTTATTAGTAGTAGCTCTGATTTATTCGACATTTATAGTCAATTTTTCACGTAAAATAACCACTCTTTGGGAAGTCTTGCCGTAGGATTTGGGGACGCCGTTCATCTTCCCCAACCCAAACATAGTTGTTTTATTACAACTGGGAGTTGTAATAAAACTACATCTCATCACTTCTGATAATGTCCGTTAACCGTTTGGATCTATTAGGTTCAAACATTGCCAGCTATCCTTTTCGAGTCGGCCCCAACAGTTTTTTTGCTGTCTATCCGTTTGTGTGGTACACATTTGGTACAGATCTTTCGAAACTTGAAATGCTGATGAATAATTGTTTACACAATCGATACACTAACATCCAAATTTATTTCCTGAACGGTTGATATGTAGGTTTTCCTTAATGAGTTAACGAACAGCAGCGATGGTTCTCTCGCACTGGTGGTGTTCGAAGCTCTCCGTCCTTCTCTGAATTTGTGCATCCATCTCGTAAAAATGTCATATAAATAGGCATGATCCCCATATACTTGTGATAACTCGGGCACCGCCAGAGAAGAGAGAAAGTGTGATATGATCTTTGTTTTTTACGTAATGGCAAGTTTAGACAAGCTTTCAAACAAGTCTTAACTTATTAACTTTGGAGGGAGGAATGTAAATATAAAGAAACTTGTCAATAACATTTTGAACTGTCTCCGTGCCAGTGTATACAGATAATATATCATGGAAATTTTTTAGGCAAACGATAATTACGACCTTAATCACACACAGCACAAATAATATTAAAAAATAATATTAATTCGTATTTGCTGTAAATTTCTATGAAATCCCGTTAAGAGTATGAAGAAACATACGAGTATATAACACAAATAGATTATCAAAACCTATACTGCATAATCAATATTTCAAGAAATTTGCTTTCAAAAACACACTTATTGTGAAATTGATTACATATCTGCGAAAAAAGACAGGAAAAATTAGCGAGAGAATCAAAACAATTTGACAATAAATATATGTCTTATTTAGTATATCACTTTAGACAAAGGAAAACAACCAACAAAGCAAATTGTACTTGGCACGGTTTGAGATTTCATGAATAAAGTGATATATTCAGTATTCTTAAAACATTTTATGACCTGTATCAGAATAAAATCATTTATAATTTAAATATTATAAGCATGTTGGATTGTACCAGAAAAATACTCAATGAAACTGCATTATTTCAAGGAAAACACCTCGTATTGTAGCTTCAGGTAATACTTATGCGAGTGAATTTGTATCTCTTTGACGATCAGGAAATTGTTGTAAGCAAACACGCGAAAGTGATATCACAGATTCATGCACTGTGACATTTCATCCCTGACAGATGTATTGTTTCTAGAGAGCAGTGGTGTTACGAACCGTAGCCACTAGACACATAAGCATTATTTCAATTGATAAGTTTAGGCAACACGTGAATTTTACCCGTCTTTTCCATTATGCTATTCCTAATAGCATGGCTTTTATAATTATTATATAGTTAATACAAAACTTCATATTCTTAATGCGATAATGCAAGCATAATAATTATATTTACCATGCCCCACGAGAGAAAGAATAAGTATTATTTTCGTTCCGTATTTTAAATTTTAAATTGTTCATAAATAAATTATGAAAAACCGTCGAAGGTACAATTTTCTGCTTAACGATTTCATTTTTTATTTCTTGTCTTTAAATCTTCTTAGATGTATATTCGCTTTCTAGAAATGGAAATGGAAATTGGTATATCTATTTAGACGCATCAACGTACTTCCCGAGTTCCTCCGCCCCTCTATTTTTTTTGCGGTATAGCGTTTGTTTTTTCCGTGCTAGCTTCCATTATACGTCATCGTTGCATAAAGAGAACCGAAAACTAAAACGGCGCAGAAAATACTAGGTCATGTGCGCGGAGAATTCGGCACAGACGATTCACGTGGAGAGATAAATGGAATTGTAAAAGAGGCTGCAGTGCGCGTGGGAAACGAGAAATAGCGAGGGAAGCTTGCTCGAGAGCACGATAAATGGGCATGGCGTTGGATATTTTGATGGAGTGCGAAGACAGGCCTTGCCCAATTTTTATCGGGAACGCCGAACGTTCGCTCCTGAAATATTGTCGGGATGCGGAAGAAAGGCACAGTTCCTTTACTTACTTAATACCATATATGCAAATTTTATTTTAAGTGTTTGAAAGGAAGTTCTGATTTATTCGGTCTGAATTGTCTGTCTTACATATCTCTGAGCAAACACTAACCTCTCCTTATTCGTCTACTCTACTGAATCTTAATTGAAGATATTTACCGGCACTTACTTCTTGGTTTTGCATATATTCAGCAATTTGTAATGCACCGTCCATTGAAAAAGGGAAGTGGGTTGCCATGATAGTAGGATGCCTTACCGATGGGTGGACGGTCAGGATATTTGGTTTCAATAAAAACGGATCTAGCTTTAAATCTCGAATGTTGTGCATCTTACTGCTGATGATTCGTTTTCTAACCGGGCATAAGGGCTCAGAAATGGTCTACAGAATAAATAATATTTAAAAATAAACTGATTCGTGTATTACGTGGTAATTTAACGTCTTCTGGCAATTTTTGCTTTGAAAGTATGAACTGTACGTAAAACTAGACAAGCTGCAAAAAGATATTTACAGAAAGTGACTTTAAACAATCGGTTAACATGGAATATCAATTATTCGAAATCCGAATAAAGGAATTTATGCTGTATGTCCTCTGTTAGACCTAGCACATCATGAATTCTTTAATTCCATCCACCTATTAGTCTTGAACCGGAAGGCAAGGCTGGATTGCTTTATTCTTGAGAATTCTGATATACGCTTTTCTGCTGAACAATATACTAAATATGCTATGCTATAATGACCCAAAAGTTTTGCTTAGGGTTCGGAAGCGTGATTAATTATAGGTTGGGGATAGTGTTAAATTCAGATGGATCTTCCCGCAAAGGCTGTCCAGCATGTATTAACTTTTATCGGTATACATGCATAGTTTAATATCGAATGGGCGTGTTTAGCTTAATATCACTCTGAGGTATGGCAGCCTTTTCGCTTCCTTCATTTTCTCGTATGTCAAGAAGTGATTAATTAAGTAATTACGTTCTAAAGTTACCTACTGAAATATAGTAAAAGGTAGTTCATATAATGTAGCAGATGTTCTTCCAGTTCGTGATGAGAGAACCATCCTTTATACTAGTATAACCTTTATACTAATATAACTTTTATATTAGTCCTTTATACTTATATACTATATATCCTTTATATTATCAATAAAACTAAAGTTTGAGTTTTCAGTTTAACGCAATGGTGCAAACGTTTGCCTCTCAAGAGACATTCCAAGAGAGGCGCTGAAGAGATCACATAAAGAGAGATCACATAAGAGACATTTTTATAGCCAAAAGGCAGCAATAAGAAAAATTTTAACATGCAGAACACACTGAACCATAACTACACTTAAACTTATTAACTTTACACATAAATATAATAGCTCAAGGAGAATGTTATAGAAATAGTGCATTATTTAATTTTTAACAATAGCAACAATAAGAAAAGCAAATAATGTCAAGTATATAAATTGTTTTCATCAACATAAGCGGTCAGCAGAAAAAGCAGTAGAGAACCAAGAGTTGTGAACCACGGGTTTAGCGGTGGTCCTTTCGGTATGCTTTCGTACCTTGAACTTGGACTTGAACCTTGATGACCTAGTCATTCCCCCATTCAGAACAAAAATTAGTCTTTCAAATATAAAAACATAACATGTTCAATCAAATATATGCTAGAAAAATGACGTATTAAAAGGAAGAAGGTTTTTGGGTTGTTTTACCTCTTAGTGGCACTTTTTTGCACACAATGGGCTAAATGGCCAGGTCACTAGGACCTCGAAGGCTTAGAGAAAATTGGGGGAGGGGACCCACTGGAATAGCTCTAGTGAGACAGATGGTAGCCTCCTGTCAAGGCCATCCAGCGTGTTCTTTAAAGTGTACAGAGTATGTCATGGGGCCACGGCTTAATGTCCCATTCGATGGATGAGAGGTTTCCAAGCTGATCTTAGTATTTAAAATACTGACCCTAGTGACCGTGGGCAGGGTAGGGAGTTTTGCGGAGATAAATCTAAACGCTAACCAAGCTGGAACTCGAACCTGGGAACTGCAGTTTAGGAGCCTGAAGCACTACAGACTGAGCCATTCCCGCCCGAAGAAGCAAGAGGGGATAGCCCTGACGTAAGCCTAATGAGTAACCTGATAAGGGCAAACTTATGTCGATTTTTACTACAAAAACAAAAAAAAGAATCCCTTCTGTTATAGGTTTGACTGCAAACTCAATAGAAAATTACGTTATAATCATCATATTATGAATACGATAATTATAATTCACTTACACAGCTAAGTGAAGGGTATGAATCCAGGCATCTTTAATCCATCTATGAGTAATAAGAACTTAAATGAACTGCATCGTATCATTGTTAGGAATACACTGACCAGAAACTGAAGCTGAGCGAAACTAAAGTTTTAACAAAATTAATATAACACTATAGTAAACTCTAAAATGTAGCACAAAACTGTTCCAATTTAGAGTTTACTCTAAGGTTATATAATTATTAAGCCTATTAATAATTTATTATTAAGATTATTATTAAATTTATGGAATAAATGATCAAAAGGTTTAGTAGTTTTGGTACTCCTGAATTTAAATAGGAAATTGTTAAAACTCTTTGTTTGGGCAATTTTTTTAAATGCATCTTTCAGTACAAATGAATAACTGTTCATCTTGAAATATCGTATAGTTAAAATTTAAAATTTTCCGCGCCTCAGTAATGTTAATCGACGTGAAATCCTTACATCAAATGCTATAGCATCGATATGAATCGTTTTATTGACAGCGTGGCATTTCAGCAAAAGCTGCATTCTATTCAAATAATGATAAGCTATGCGCATTTTATTAAAAAAGAAACATATTTTCTAATAAATGCAATTTGAATCATAACATTTCTCATGAATTCTCAAAAAGAAAATGTTATTAATGTTTTCGGGAGCAGGTTACTTATCACTATATATATATATACATATCATTTATCCTTTTCAATAAAAAAAAGATGAGGAAATAATGCGAGAGAGGAAATTTCCGCTTTTGGAGAAAAAAAGGTGGCGATTAAATAAAAATAATAATAATTAATACCCGCTCAACCAGCTGCTTGCTACAGAGGTAAAGACATGAGCCTGTTAGTTTAATACGCCATAGAGATGATCTGTGAGGAAGACGAGACCTCAGCAGAAAGACAATACAAACATCCATGCCTTATCCAGGGCCTTTTGATTAGTAGATATCAGTCTTTATCGATATATCGAATTTTTTCATTCATATCACATAGAATCATTGATACAGATTGCAATTCCTGGTGTACATCTACCTTTAAGAAAATAACTTCTAGTTGTCAATTATAGTATTTATATTTGACACGAAAGGTTTTATTTTACTGTTATATTTTCGTTGAGATTGGAAACAATTCAAAGAACCTCCACAAATATTTCGAAAAGCAATATATATATAGACATATTGATGATATATGTTTTTATCCACTCTCCTAGAGCTTTTTTATATTACGATATGTTTCATCCGGAATATATATATATATTGACGATATATATATATATTATCCAATCTCCTAAAACATTTTTATATTAAAATTTGCTTCACCCGGATACATTACCGCGCATTTCTCTTCCTATGGTCATCTTTCTCTTCTTGATCTCCTTTCCGTGACCTCCTTTTTCTTGTTGTCCGTTCCTAGCTCAGCTTCCTTTTATCTTTTTCGATCATACATTTCCTATTTCTTCAACTTTTCATCCTACGATTCTTCACCAGCTGTATAAACAAAGTTGCCCTAATGGCCACCTTTATTCTCGAAAAATGGAAATTTCTTCTCTCTCCTCGTATTAGTATATTCGTCTTTTTTTACTCCTTATTTCGTAGCAAAGGTTATCTAGACAACCCGTTATTTCTGCCCTCGCTCTACATGAAACTCTCCTCATAAAGAGCCACATCAACACTAAAAATATGCACATACACATTAGTTTCCTTTTACATTCTTCTCCTTCCTGTCCATCACTGTAAATCTAGTTAGAGCCCAAACTACCACCACAAAAGCTTCTGTCGATTCATTTTGCCACAAGATTGATGTTCCGTAATGTCTTTTATAATCTGTTCTGAAGTGGCACAAATCTGAGATGCATGTAATTGCTCAAAGCAAAGACAAATTTACCATTTTCTATCATTAACTGAAGAGTCTGCCATCGCCATACGTGCTGTGTAGGATGTGCCGGCCTTTGTTGCTGGAATCTCTTGCTAATAATTTTATTCAAATAGTTTCTTCTCGTCTTTAGATGAGGTTACTGAACATTTGCTGTATTGCGTTTTATATATTTTCCAACTAATTTGTTTCTGTATCAATAACAAGAATAAATATCCCATTACTCATATTTTAATATCCAGACATCTTTTTTGATCGTCCTCTCCATTCCACCATAAAATTAAAAAAGTACAATTACCTCTGGTAAATAAGAAATGCTTATTTTAAATAACACTTTTTTACATATTTTCCAAATTTATTTTCCCTCTAACTCTGGAATTTCAGACTAACTTAAGTTTTGAAAATGAAGAAGAGTAATATTTTAAACATTTTATTAGTACCTCGTTAACTCTGAAAGTATTTTCCGTTATCTCTTAAAACGTAAAAATTGCGTTTTAAAATACACTGAGAGTGAAGGGTTAGGTCCCTGTTGTTAACGTTAATCCCTTGAATAGCACACTCTACTAATGAAAGTCAAATTTCTAGCATAGATATACTGTTTTTAATATCCACTTAAAGTTTAACCAGCATTTAAATGTAGGGTTCTCTAGCGTTGGAAATGCGAACTTCGTTTGTACATTTCAAAAATGCGAATATTGTATATTTTATCATAACTGTGCAATCAAACTGTGCATACTGTGCAATCAAAACAGAATTATTCAGTTATCCTTAAAGCAATGAAAGTTGAATGTCTGCAGATGCACAAACAGCAAAATAAAAACAATAACTCCTTTTTTAGGAAAAATTGCTAAAAACAGTGATGGTAATAACCTAGGCTTGATCATTTTTACATGCATAATTGGTATAGTTTTAGTACTAAAGCCTTTCTCATGTTATCAGAAATGAAACATTGTTGTTCCCAATTTAAATATTGTTACCGATTCTTTTTTTTTTCATATAACACTAACATTAGTAGCAGAAAGGGGCATTTTCTCTCTTTTTCTTGGGTCCTTTCCCCACTTCCTTTAATTAGACCCGACTCTTTTGAAAGGGAGGTTTTATCTGCGCTAAACCTAGCGTATATTACTCCTTATCTATCTAGCTTAATTTTGAAGTCTAATTCGTTGCGACAGAAACCTGGGATCGGAGAAATTATGAAACTGTTTCGACAAATTCAATAATCAAGAAATCATCAGAGAAGCAAATGACACTCGAACGGAATAGAAATATGCGGAAATATTCTTCTGCCTACTGATTTCTTGCTATTCTAATACAAAGATATTATTTTGCGTACTTTCTGCAGAAAGAACAGAGTGAGTATTATATATATATATATTCATAATTACGCCCGGAACTTCAAAGGTAAGATAGACCGTTCCCCAAGCAATATTTATAGAACGGCAAAACTCCAGTTATCCATTTTTTATTAAACGAATCTCTAATTATTAACTAAATTGCTTTGCGACGCAATTATGTTTCAAAAAAGAAATACTTAATTGAAATGTTTACTAGGAACTTGAGATATTTATTCAAAAAATTGTATGTTAAGCTTTATGTGCTGCAACTTAGTGTCTGGGAGTTACATCAGGGATGCACGCAGGATTTTGTCATGTAGCTTGGGTTGAAGTATATAAACGTACGAAGCTACCTTAATTACTCTTTGAATACTTGATAAACTTCTGCTTAGGAAGCTACAACAGAATCAGTGTTTCATTTGATGTTCCACGCAGTGAATGAATCAACCTACATTACACTTAGTTATTCTGAAATCTTAAAGAAAATTATTATCTCTTCAGTGAAGAACCAGGGTTGTGAAACTAGTTCCCCCTTTGCAAATATTTAAGGGTACTATTATAAAAGAAAAATATAGGGTAAAATTAAAGAGTTTGAACTGCAGTATAAGTGTTATTTATTTTTAAAAGCTGAAGAGAGAAACTCGATATCACACAAGGAGAATTTATTCACAATAGGGGACATTGTGACATTTCTATTGTGCAGCAAAGAGTCATACAGAAATGGCTCAATATTCTTCTTTCTTTTTTAGTTTTTAAACATGACTTCAGTGTTTTAAATTAATGAAGACATGGGATATTATCACATTAGTCATGCACACATTTTTTAAACCAGCATCTTCCAAAAACCCTTGAAAGTATATCGTAGCAGCTTATTCTTTCTCGCAAGAAGAAAGATCAGAATACTTCTGTGGCAAAGGTGTGAAAAGCATCAGGCACGTACTGAAAACTCCAAGCCACCTGGGACAGAGCTGGAGGGCTGTAGAACCACGTGACCGCGAGATTCAGCCAAGGCGAAGGCGTCCATTTAATCTCCGGCAAGAGTCGAGGATTAGCGTTCGGCCGAGCCTACTTTCTTAGTAATGAAACCCGGTCCAAATAGCAGGAGCTCTCGCTATGCGGCCACTTGCAGCTTTCTGAGGCCCTTCTCCGAGTGGTAATTGGTTCGTCTGACCCTGTGCGAGTTCAGGAAGAGGAAAGAGAAACGTAGGAGTCGGAAGGAGGGGAGAGAAACATGTTATATGTGTAGTGCATGCCTCAGTAAGTGTTCTCAGTCAAGTGTGGAGATGGGAGTGAACCTTGCACGTGGGTTTGATCACGGATAGAACTTTCGGGTATTGTTTTTCTTTTTCTTCATTTACTTGTAAGAGTGCTCAGTTCGTTCTTCGCTCGTAAGTTCTCTGTTTCTTCTTAACGGGTAGTCGTTCAGCAAAAGCAAACAAATCTCGGTCTGTCAGTCTTCGGAGATGAAATGTTTAAATAACACTTCTTCCTCTTTATATATATAACGGATTTGAATCGATCTATTTAAGTCTCATTTAAATGATAATGGATATTAACCTTTCCATATGTACACTATAATGCAGGATCCTGAAATAGATTTTCATTTTTTTTTATTGTCGACTGAGTTGTTTTCCTTGGTTGTACTGTCAGTAAATATTTTCGATTCACTATAACATCTAAATGGCTTTGGAAATGAAATGTTTGTTCAGTTATTACCATCATATAAATAAACAATATGTGTGTGTCAAGGTTGTAACACCAAAACCAAGAAACCTAGAAGACTGAAACTTTGTATGCATACTTAGTGAAAGCTGAGGGTGTGCATCTTCAGCGTAGAGTTTTTTCACTTTTTACATTGTTTTTCATCTAGGAGATTTTTCCAGAATTTATCATACAATTAGCGTTATTGTCCTTTTTATTGCTATTAGAAATGAGATTATCAACGTTTGCTTTTTTCACTGTTTATGAAAAAGAAACAATTAAATGCATTTTTAATTGTTTGAAAAAAAACGAACTAACATTAAAGTTTCCATGATGACGTCATCGCGTGACAGCAGTCTTACCGTACTGTAATTCCGAATGCTTGACCGATTCGCCCCATATGTGGTATGCTGGTTCCCCCCGTGTAGTCTTGTGTTGAATTAAGAGTTCGGATTCCTAGCTACTATGAATCTGGATTAAACTTGGTGAGGGTGTCCAAAATCTCTGTGGGCGCTGCCGTTCCCTCAGCTATCTTGAAAGTTATGAATGGGAATAGTACGTTATATATGGAGAGTAGAAAACGTTTTCAATGGAGAGACGTTTTGCCCTAAACTTTTGGCAGTATGTAACTGGTATATAATAATAGGTTATCGACACGGCGAAGCTGAGACTGATACACGTGTGTTTCTTTTTCTACTGTTGTGATGATGTCACAAGTTTAAAATCAACAGATTTCAGCGCAGTGTATCACAGATATTTGACTGATCGGCTCCAAATATGTATGCTGTATAATAATATAAGCATATATGGTGTCGTGGTAGGTAAAAACATCAGATTCTAACTTATGTTTTGAATTAATAAGAGTAATTATACTTCTTTAAGAATCCAAGAAAAGCTTGGTAAATACTAAAACAATTGTCCTTTTCTTGAAATAGTTTTCCACCAAAGGCCACCAACGAAGCCTTAGTTCGTGGTCCTTAAGGAGGGTTGGATTGTTTTACCTCTGAGCGGCACTTTTTTGCACCATGGGCTAAATGGCCAGATCAATGGACCCCAAAGGCTCAGAGATGGTTGGGGAAGGGGACCAGCTGGAACAGCTTTGGGAGACAGATGGTAGCCTCCCGTCAAGTCCATCTAGCGTGTTCTTTAACGTGCACAGGGTATGGCTCTGCCGTACACGGAGACACGGCTTAACGTCCCATCCGACGGACGGCGACCTTTCCAAGCCCAGCGGTGCTCCCTACTGACTGTGGACAGGTAGGGGAATTTGTGGAGATAAGTCACAACTCTGACCCAGCTGGGACTCGAAACTGGGAATTACAGATTACGAGCCTGGCACGCTACCGACTGAGCCACCCCGTTAAGGAGGGTTCAAAAGATAATTAGAACGTAATACACATTATAGAACATGACAGGAAAATCATCTTATTAATATACGTCATTCATCTGGAATTTTGAATAAGTAAATGAACCGTCGGTAGCGAAAATAATATTAAGGGTAACCATAGGTAATACAGTTTTTCTTAATAATGTTTTGGATTAACTTTCATGTAACAGTATAGGTTTTTTGGATCTGACAGCATTAAAAGAAACTGCAGAAATAATTTATCTGATATCCATCTTAACATGACCTTCGGTTGGTAAACAGCCTCGACCATGGGTCAACAGAACGATTTCCTTTCACAATAGTTTTTTCTGCCTGGCCTTCAAGTGTGCGAGAACAGCAGATTAATAAATGCATCACATGGCTTCTACAAGCTATTGCTAATTAATGTTTACAAGCGGGATCAGTTTTATTTTATATTATTGTGTTATTATTAAGAAATATTATGTTGTAAATTATAATGCAAATAATACCGTCAGCTTTTTTACTTGTCTCGTATGAAGTATCATATTTCTTTTCAAAATTTAATTAATAGAATACTCAAATAATATTTTAAAATCAGCTTATCTTAAACAAAAATATTATCTTCCATTTCTCAGGAGAAGAAACAAGTGAGGTTGTTGGACTGGTGGGAGAAAAAGCTGATTTGCCTTGTGATGTCGATGAATTCTCCTGTGGAAAAGTCTACTTTATCACGTGGACCAAGAACGTGTCCAACGAGTGGAAACGCCTCTATCTTTTTAGCGATCAAGTGGAGAAACCTCTCCAAGAGCTAGCCAATCCAGATAGAGCCGACTTCAAGCTCATGAAGTCCAGTGCTTTCCTGAGCATTACACCTTTGCGCATCGAAGACGATGGAGAGTATAAATGTGATGTCACTTATATCCAGGGCAAATGTCCTTCGTTATCCTATGCCACTCTTGTCATTCATTGTAAGTATAAGAAACATCTAAATTTTCGTATTGAAATTAATACTAACCACATGATAATTCTTGGATTAACAATTCTGAAATTAAATAGCTTTAATACGATTATAAATTTAAGTGTTGCGATTTTGGCTCAAAAGCAGGCTTTTAAGTATTTAAAGACAGATAAATTTTAATGTTTAACTACTGAGTTGAAGTTCAATGATTCACTTTCTCTTAGAAATTTCTTTTAAATAAATAACAAATATCAAAATTATTTTTTTTCCAAAATTTAATATGAAGGGGAGGGAGGGGCTTTGTGGCTTTGTTCACATATGATAAATTCTCAAGAAAAATGTCACTGTTATTAACATTTTGCGGATAACATTTTCGACGGCATTTTTCTACTGCTTATGAAGACCAAACGCATTATTTTTTCCGTAAACTTGATAATTACAGAAATACGTAGAATTCCGTATACCGTACAAAATGCGTTAAATATTTAATTGCAGTGATTGAAATATTTATTAGATTTACGGTAAAGATTTGTATCTATATATTATATATGAAGTCAATTTTATTAAGATCCTGTCAGATCGCTTTTCCTTTCCTGTGCCTTTTAATTTATTCATTTTAGAAGTTGCTGAATTCCAAAAGTGTTTCCCATTGATTTAAAATCAAAGGACTTGCCATTGATTTAAAATCAAAGGACTTGTTTTTTTAATCAAGGTTACATAAATAACAGAGTCTCACGTCTTTCTATATTTGATTAAGAAAAAGCAGCGCATGATTAAGTAATTTGTCGACTGTAGTTTTTATGTAGTATTTGGGTTGGGTTGTTTTACCTCTAAGCGGCACTTTTTTGCACACCATGGGCTAAATGGCCCGGTCACAAGGATCCCCAAGGCTCAGAGAAGTTTGGGGGAGGGGACCCACTGGAACAGCTGTTGGGAGACAGATGGTAGCCTCCCGTCAAGGCCATCCAGCGTGTTCTTCAAAGTGCACAGGGTATGACTCTCCCGCACACGGGGCCACGGCTTAACGTCCCATCCGACGGACGGCGGCCTTTCCAAGCCCATCGGTGTCCCCTACTGACCGTGGGCAGGGCGGGGAATTTTGCGGAGATAAATCTCAACGCTGACCTAGCTGGGACTCGAACCTGGGAACTACAGATTATGAGCCTGGCTCGCTACCGACTGAGCCACCCCCGCCCCTTTTTATGTAGTATGAATAGTATTTCAAAATAAGAATGATGTTAATTGTGGTTTGAAATTATATCACTCATTAGAAGCAAAATGATGGAAAACGATGTAAGCTATGATTGATTTCCGTAAGGAACTGAACATATGTGAGATAAATTAATTAGGTGTACATTTAACTCTTAAGTCATATCTTCTAAAAACTTGTTCTTTGGCATTTGAAATTCTAACTGGTGCACTCTTATGCAACTAATATAGTTTGTCTATAGACTATGGTTGAAATATAGCAACGACTTCGATATATAAAAATATATAATTACCGGCTTTTTAAATGTTTATTCTGAATATAGTAGTTTCGCGCACTTAATTTAATTCTTTTAATAACATATTGAGTGCTTACCTTATTCTCAAATAATAAATATATTAAAACATATTTTCACAGTAAATGTTTTAAGCTTCTATTAGTTCTTATTATGGCTTTCACATTTTCCATAATTACATTTGAAATAAATTATTAAGAAAAGATACCATTGGAGTACCTTTCGTTTGTTTATAAAATTTACTATTGAAAATGATATAATTCCTATTTGTTATTAAGTTCATGATTTTAATTATAATAATGTGAAAAGTTGTTTCAAATGATATTTTTATTTTTCGCAAGCACATGCCATTTTAAGTATTAATAATTTCATAAATGGGAGACTGGTATATTGTTACGACAGATGAACGTGCTACAGTGAATTTATAATAAACATGTCATGAACGCTCGCGTATGCTTCTGCATGAGAATTTACGTAACCAACGAATTGAACGAATAATCTAACTGAAGAATAAGAAAGATAGAATGGTTATGTTGGAGTTGTGGATATGTGAAAGAGGACATAGTTAGACTCAGTCTTTACACGATAAGTGTATAAAAAGAAGTTAGTCACCCAAACTGGAATGCTAGACAGTCTAATATAACCCTAAAAGAGCCACTGGAGATCGTGCTAAAGTCCATGGAATGATAGAACTCAACCTCAAAGTTGGTAGTTGTCTGGTAAGCCATCCTGTTTGCATCGCTGGCATCTACGATGAATGCTTATTAGGCCTTGATTTCTCAAAGAAACATGGATTCAGCTTTAGACCCGGTGTCATCCTACTCATCTATAAGACAGAAGAGATTCCTCTGCTTTGCCGAACATCTGTTTCTTAATTATGGTTATGAAGGGTTATGAAGCGTGACCCCAATATTAGTGACGGAAGACGCAGAAATTCCAGCACAAAGTGAAATAATAATCCGTGGACATCGGGAGGAGACTTCTGGGGCCTTCCGATTGACAGTCACTGATACACTTGGTAAAGAAGCTTTAGCCCATGGTGTCCTGGTTGCAAGGACTTTAGTCAATGTAGATAAAGAACAGGTTCCTATCAGAGTGATGAGTTATAACAAATCCAATAGAATATTGAAAGAGAGTGAAGAATTAGCAATATGTGAACCTGTTACATGGATAACAAATATAAACAAAATAGAATTTACTGACTCAAACCAACACCATACAGACATCCCATCTCATCTTACTGACTTATGGAGAGAAACAAGAAGAATATTAATTGAAGACCAAGCTGCTAAGGCCGAGAACCTACTAAAATAGTTTTCCGACATTTTTTCTGCTGCATCAAATGATTATGGCCGCACTAACCTGACAGAAAATAAGATCAACATTGGTGATTCTCCTCCAGTCCTCTACCAGCTAGAAGGTTTCCATTAGTAAAACGGGAGGAGACAGAACAACTCATACGGAACGTGTAAGCTCAAGATATTATAGAACCATCACAGAGTCCCTAGATTTCACCAGTGGTTCTTGTCAAGAAAAAGGATGGATCTACCCGATTTTGTGTAGATTACCGCAGATTGAATGATATAACAAAGAAAGACTGCTTTTCTTTATCCAGGATTATTGATAAACTGGCACTCTATCTGGGTCATAATGGGTCTCGACATTAGACTTGAAGAGCAGCTATTGGCAAGTTGGTATACATCCTAAAGATACTGAGAAAATAGCTTTAATTAACGGAAACGGACTTTGGAAGTTTATAGTGATTCCATTTGAACTTTGCAACGCACCTGTAGCGTTTGAACGACTAATGGAGTCGGTGCTCAAAAGTTTGTCTTGGGAGGTCTGCCTGGTTTACTTGGACGACATCATCGTTTTTGGAAACACTTTTGAAAAACATTTGAGAAATCTTCGTCAAGTGTTTGAAAAACTTAGGGCATCAAAGCTAAAATTGGGACCGACTAAGTGTAAACTGTTCCAGCAAGAAGTTCATTACCTTGGTCATGTCATCACTATATTAGAGATTAAGACTGATCTTAGTAAGATAGCAGACTGTCCTCCACCACAAGATGTTCATCAATTTCGTAGTTTATTGGTCTTTTCACCTGCTATAGAAGATTTATCAACCGTTTCTCCAACATCGCAAGGATCATTACATCGTCTGACTAGAAGAGGGTCAGGGGTTCATGTGGATCACCGAATGTGACGTAGCCTTCCAACAGTTGAAGCAAGATCTTTCCACAGCACCAGTGTTAGCATATCCACAAAGTGGAAAACATAATAGATACTGACGCAAGTAACACAGGAGTTGGTGCTATACTTTCACAACAACAAGACGGAAAAGAAAAAGTTATTGCATATTTTAGCAAAACTCTGTACAAACCGAACCAGACGAAATTATTGTGTCACACGAAAAGAACTGTTAGCAATATTAAAAGCAATAAAACATTTTCATCATTATCTCTATGGCCAGAAATTGCTTATACGTACTGATCATGCTCCACTCAGGTGGTTACTGAACCTTAAAAACCCTGAAGGACAAATTGCTAGGTGGATACAGCAGTTACAAGAGTGCAATTTCTCCATCGAGCATCGAAGTGGCAAAATGCATAGGAATGTAGATGCCCTTTCCAGACGTCCATGTATTGACAACTGTAAGCATTGCTATAATGCAGAGCTGAAATTTGGTTCTAAAGAGGTAATGCCCATAAGACAAATAACATCGACACAAGCAAACACTAATACTCCTAACATCTGGAGTCCAATAGAAATCAGAAAGGCCCAACTAGACGATAAAGATATAAGGCCAATAATGGATGTGATTGAAAAATCTGATGTAAAACTTAATTGGGAGCACATTTCGAGGTATAGTCCAACTACCAAAAGTTACTGGGCACAGTGGGACTCTTTAGAAGTGAAAGACGGTATATTATACAGAAGATGGGAGAATCCCACTGGACGGCTGATCCGTTGGCAGATAATCCTTCTTTACTCCCGAGTGGAACTAACGATGAAAGATGTGCATGATAGTGCCACTGGAGGACACTTCGGTGTTAATAAGACTTTAGCTAAAGCCAGGGAATGATTTCATCGGTTGAAAAGTAGGGCAGACGTTGAAAGATGGTGTAAGCAATGTGAGGCCTGTGCAGCAAAGAAAGGCCCTAAGACTAGGAGTCGGGGTAAGCTGCAGACGTATAACGTTGGTGCCCCTTTTGAAAGAATAGCCATTGATGTAATGGGTCCGTTTCCTAGAACTGATGATGGAAATCGATATTTATTAGTGGCAATGGATTATTTCACAAAGTGGCCTGAGGTATATCCCATCCAAGACCAGGAAGCAACAACAGTGGCGGAGATGATAGTTAATAACTTCATTAGTAGGTATGGAGTACCTTTACAACTCCACTCTGATCAAGGACGGAATTTTGAATCCAATGTGTTTAAAGGCATCTTTCAACTATTAGGCATTCAGAAAACCAGAACAATTCCCTTACACCCCCAGTCGGATGGTATGGTTGAAAGATTCAATAGAACAATTGCTCAGCATTTAGCATTATTTGTGAACGACCACCAACGTGACTGGGATCGCCATGTACCACTCCTTTTGCTGGCATATAGGACGGCAGTGCATGAGACAACTGGACAGACACCTTCCATGATGCTTTTTGGAAGAGAGTTACGTCTTCCCTGTGACCTTTTATATGGTCGGCCCGAAGCAATGCCTGTGTCCACTCCACAATACGTACAAGAATTACAACAACGACTAGAAGAAATCCATCACTCCATTAGACATAACATCGACATAGCAAGTGACAGTACCAAAACAAGATATGACAGTAAAATAAATGGAACTCTTTTCAATCAAGGAGATCTTGTCTGGCTATAGAGTCCATATAGAAAGAAAGGATTATCTCGAAAACTTCAGAAACCTTGGGAAGGTCCATATACAATAGTTAACAGGATTAATGACGTGGTATATCGCATTCGTCGACGTCCAGCTACAAAGTGCAAGGTGGTTCACGTGGATCGTTTGGCTCCGTTTCATCGAAGAACTGAAGAAGCTTTGGAATCCAGAATTGTTCGGGACGAACAAGACCTAGGAAGGGGGCTGTGTTACGACAGATGAATGTGCTACAGTGAATTTACAATAAACGCGTCATGAACACTTGCGTATGCTTCTTCATGAGAATTACGTAACCAATAAATTGGATCACAGAACGTATCTGAAAAATAAGAGAGATAGAATGGTTATGTTGGAGTTGTGAATATGTGAAAGGGGACATAGTTAGACTCAGTCTGTAGATGATAAGTGTATAAAAAGAAGAAGCATTTTATATGCTGAGTGCACGGGAAGTTAATTAGTTTTATTATTGTAAATCCTACTAATGAATTAAGAAAGAAAAGTAGAATGGTTTACGCCTGAAGTGAAAGATATAAAAGGGACATTGACATTACAAATGAAAAGGTAAACATTAATTGAATAGACCGAGCTAGTCTTAACTGTTCTTTTGTAAGAGATTATTACTTTATGTAAGATAGTATTTAGTTTGCATATAAATAATTTCATCATGCTTTTGTAATAAATTGCATTGTTTTGTAATTATCATTGTAAAATATTTACTTGAACCCACTCTCAGTGCTCATCCATATTAATTCGTAACAATATATTTACGACATCCATAACGGAATAATGAGATGTTTGGGAAAATTTATTACATTTACAAAATTAAAAAAAAATCCATGCCTGAATTTATTGTGAATTCACTGAGTTTTCGATACTCACGACATATCATTTATAATTTCAGATGTCAAAGAACAATTTTATAGAACATATGATTTAATACTTAGATCCACACCAATTTATTTTTCTATGATAAATTTTAAAGTGTTGTACTAAAATCAGTAAGAATTTAAATAATTTTATATCAATTTGTATCTTATAAGTGTTTTCTCTATTCTGCTTGAGTTTTCAAATATATGTTGGTAATAAATCTTGAACCAAATCCCTTCAATTGCAAACTGAATATAGACCTTAAACTGAATATAGGCATTAAGGACCCGGGCTACATTAACTATGGTATTGGCGAAAGGGAAATTTTGCTCCACCTAAACTGATCTTAAACCTAAAATATTAGCTGTCAGTTATAATCATAATTATTATGTATTGCATCATATCATATTCTGCTACATTATAAAAATCTGCTTGTCCATTAAAAATACACAATTGAAATACATATATAATGAAGCCGTGGTCAACCCCTATGCCGTTGTATGCCGGGCGGCTCTCCGTTTCTCCCGATCCTTGCTCCAGCTCTGGTGGTATTGTTGTTCTAAAGAACTCTTCGTACTATATATCAGAACTTTTCCTAAAAAGAGTTTATCGTAAGCTTTCCAAACAGAGATTTAAGTGAATGTAGAATACATCTCCAAATGAAGATGGGCATTGATAAAACTGAACGATTTAGATCGTAAATTTAAATTGGATTTAAAAGAAAAAACTTCAAAAATTTAAGGCATTGAATAATGCGTTTGCTTTGTATATATTCAAACTCGTGGCTGCCTTAAAAAACCCTGCTATATACACAAACTATATTCAGTAACGTGCTTAATCATTTGTTACTTCCTAATACTTTCTTGTTAATGTAATAAAAAAGGGCTGAAACAGATTGAGCTATTTTCAATGAAACATCGTAAGCTTTGCGTTTCACGTTACATTTATGTACCATCATATTTGATTTTTAAATTTTCAAATATAATAATAGCAACATTTTTCTATTTTAGAAGCTGTTTTTTCATCCTCATAACGACTCTTCTCGAAGATCGTGAATTTTTGTAATTACATCAGCATTATTTCTTTTCAACATTGACATCTGACAACAACAAATTAATTGATCAGTTAAAAAGTATTATAAAATTTTAATAAATTAAAAGTATTAATTGCAACTTTATTTATTCTTAATTATGATCTTTTCGTATTAAAGGATTTTTCGAGTATGAACAAAACCGAAATGCAATGTCGTTTAAAGAGTGTACAATGCTTCCTCTTCTCATTATCGTTTACTGGTAAGAAGGCAAAGCTAGGAGCCAGTGGATATTTAAAAAATAAAATAAATATCCCTTCAAGCAGCTGCTTGTCACATAGGTCTGATAGGAACCTGTCAGTTTAATAGAGAATAGACTACTAACACCATAGAGAAGATCTATGAGGAAGGCGAGACATCAGCAGAAAAACAACACAAACATCCATGCTTTACCCAGGGCTTGAACCCAAGTCCCTTTGATCAGTAGTCAAGAGCGCCACTCGGCCACCCGGACAGCTAATGGATATTTACCAATTACTGGTTACTTTAAATTGTCAAAAAAAACCTTTTTTTACGCGACAATTGAATAAGCTTGTTTCTAACCTAAACAAGAAAGAGGTAAATTTAAATGTGACAAATATTGTCTTTAAATGCAAAATTCTTAATTAGTACATTTCGTGCAGAAATAAAATCAAAATTTTTTATGAAACTCTCGTGAGTTTTAATTAATTTTAAATCTTTAACAAAATGCACACATAGAATAAAATTATTAAACGACATCCTGAAAACACAATGTTTAATTGAGTATTATATGAACTATTAGTAAAACCTATTTGTTTTTGGAGTGTAGCCGAGGATCCTTATGCGGCCATGGGTAGATCTTTTCTCTAAGCCGCACACGGTAAGGAAGATTCACTACACTGAACAGAGCTCACAATGGTTCATTCATCACCACTAACAAACATCCACTGCACAACAGTTACGAAGATTCTCGAAGTAACAATTTGACTAAGCAACGATAACAAGAGATCATAATTTACTTTGGTTGTCCCTGCTTCTCTCATACTAACCAGTGCATGCTTCGATTTCCCCTAAGTAACCGAATTCTACTTCCCAGTTCCGTATAGCTTGCTGACTAATATAGCGACTTGACTAGAGAGGGAGAAAAGTCCTAAATCTGGTAACTCCAAGACACAAGTAAGTTATGCTGTTGCAGCTGCAGGGTTTGGGATGAGGGAAACGGTCGTATATGCCAACACTGGGAATGAGTTAGGATCAGAGAAATAGTTGCTTCTAGGGATACCGTTGCCTTATACAAACATAAACCTACTTCTCATTCTCCTTATTGTTTAGATTTTTGAAAAACGAAATGCTTTATCAATTATATATTTTTTGCGTAATGTTCATTTTTCATAAAACAAATTTTGAACGATATAAATAAGCACAAATAATAAATGAACACTGATGAAGCATTTTATGATAATTGTAGTATTTAATGTTCAAAATAACTAACTCCTTTGAAATTTTACTATTTTGTACTATGAATTTTCATTCTTTGAAATTCTAATGTCATGAACATGACACTTCAGAACGGTGCTTATATTTTGTAAACGTAGTACTGGACACGTAGTTCTTAGCGTTTTCCTAGTGTTACGAGAATTGAGATGATTTCTATATTTCTCTTTCTAAGGTAAACGGTGCACGAGAGAAAAAGACAAACGCAGGAACACAGAATCCGGGCAACGAAAAAATAAAAGCACCAAAATCAATATTGACCAATGACTCTACTGGCGGTGCTCTGAGGAAGCTGAGATGATCGTGAGCTTCAAAATAAAAATGAAATAGATAGATGCATGGGGAAATAGTGTCTCGTCTGAGATTAAAAGTTTGAAGCTTAAATATGTGTTCAATTCTAAAAGTATAATTTTAATTGTTCCAAAATGGGATTTCGTTCGACTCCGACCATTCCTTTTTCGAGAATTATTTGAAGGAACAATAATATATCTAACATAAACGACAGAATAACCTGTGAGTTTCTACTAGTTTCTCATAAAACCTACAAACACTTATACAAAAAGTAATTTGCTTTGTAGTTAAGTACACTAACCACTATACTAGTCAGGTGTTTTAGAATAATGGCTAAAAAGTGGTAATCAGTCAACTACGAAGTCGGAAGCTGAAAACTGACAAATTCGTTATTAGCACAGATTAGAAAGCATACATATAATATGCACATGCATAAGGGCACATGCTTATGCTTATTTATTATGCACATGCGTCAGGGATATAAAAAATATATCTATCAATGCTGAAAAGAAAGTAACAAATAGAATACGAGTTATGAAAAATTCGATATTTAAAGCAGTCAATCAAAGTCAACGTTTTAATACACAGGCTGCAATGTAGAATTTTATTTAGTTTTCAATTTATAGAATAGACTTCACTTTGGGAAGTACTGTTCACATCCATTAACATCACACATTTTGCAATATGTGGAATAGATGGAGCATATCTTTTTTTCTATCATATGATGTATTTGAGCCTTAGTGACAATCTCCTTACCTTTCGGATGACCTAAAGGCGAGGGTGTACTTAATTTTGTCTACCGAGTCACCTACCTGTTGTTCGGGAATGTAAGGAAAAGTTTGTACATTAAGCACCCCAAATATCCGAGAAAGGGAATTTTTGACATTTAATTTTAAAATATATTACTAATGCGGACTCAGTCCTGTTATTAAAGGTTTCCTTGTCTTCATTCGGAAAACACACTTCATGACACTTTCTTTGCTACAGAGTATTTTTTATTAAAATATTATGCATCCCAATCTTAAGCTCAGTAATAGAAAACATAATTCAAACTTTTTTTTTCTTTCTAATACAATATTGTAATAAAAGTTACATCCCTGCATGGGAAAAAAAATATCTAGCCACTTCTTCCGACCGTAACAGACAATCATAGTCTTTGCTCTTCAGTCAAAATTATTGACTGATGCTTCTGAACACATCCTATTGGCCGTCTGCGGTATTGGCTGGTTATCGCGGTTATAAAATGCGGAAAAAGTTCCGGTAGAGAAAGAGACTGTCGTGTTTCAACATTTTATTAATGGCTAACAGCGCCCTGCGGACTTTGCTCAACTCCCTAAAGCGCAGAATGATAGCAAGAGGGTCTTTGGGTATCACTTTAAATCTTTCTTTAATTACTCACGGTTCCTGACAGCACTACAATTGATCTGTGTCGAGCGAGAGAGAAAGACAAAGATGAGGACGGAGAGAGATCTCTGTGCTGCTAGAATGGACACGATCGGAGCAGCGCAGGAGCTTCCAGATCGATTGAACCACTGGTGGAATGTAGAGACATCTAGGGAGAGGGGAGCAAATTAAGCCTCTTGTTTCAGCCACCAGTAATCAAGCTGGTTTCGCTGCTTTAATTTCGTAAAATAGATTCTTTTGCTGTAGCCAAAAGAAAGAAGGATTAATCACAATTGTCGGCAATCCGGTTGGCAGGGGAAGCTGCATGGGCAATCGGTATACTTCACAGAGGGGTGGGGATGCAACCACGTGGCTGCCACTCGAAGTCCATGCATGGGTTTTAAAGATGCGGATGCAGATGAAGAGTTGGAGATCAGAGAGCACCCAAGTGGGTGATGCTGAATACTGTCGGCATTTATTGAAATGGAAAGCTGGACATAATCACGAAGAATTTGTCATAATTACTGTAAGCCTTCAGGATGCTTTGGTATTGATGATGATGCACTGCAGCTATAGAGAGTATATTAGTATGTGGCAGTTTATTCAGCATGATAAAACGCATAGTTTCTTTTTATGTGCATGTATGTGTGCCTTGCCAAAATGATTATCCTAAGAGCAGAATGGTGGTAGCTTTTCCCAGACCACTTAAAGCAAATTATATAAAATGCACAAAAGAGTTCACTAAGTGAGGAAAATAAATTAGAAAGAGAATATTAAATATAGGACCATATCATCTGTGACTTAAGCTATTTGCTGATAGATTTTGTTTAGTAAAAAAAAAGTCCCCATAAACTAAAAAATTTCCTTAGCTCATCTATTAGCTGCAGAATTCCCTGATCGCATTATCTATAAAAGTTCCCTTTCAAGAAAAATGCATTACCTTATGATTTCAGCGCCAAACTCAATCAAACTATTTTCCCCCAAAATACCTTATTTTATTATAACATGCAATTTTATACTCTGTAGAAAACGTAGTTGCTCCTAACTTTGATGTCTAGTAACATTAGGATCGTGCTACATGTCGGATTTGTTTGTATATATATTTTGCACATATATTTTTTAATGTAATGACTTAAGTAGATGCCAAAACTAGGCATTTGTTTAAATATGCAGGGTGTCCGGGTTGGGTTGTTTTACCTCTGAGCGGCACTTTTTTGCACACCATGGGCTAAATGGCCAGGTCACATGGACCCCGAAGGCTCAGAGAAGGTTGGGGGAGGGGACCCACTGGAACAGCTGTTGGGAGACAGATGGTAGCCTCCCGTCAAGGCCATCCAGCGTGTTCTTTAAAGTGCACAGGGTATGGCTCTCCCGCACACGGGGCCACGGCTTAACGTCCCATCCGACGGACGGCGGCCTTTCCAAGCCCATCGGTGTCCCCTACTGACCGTGGGCAGGGCGGGGAATTTTGCGGAGATAAATCTCAACGCTGACCCAGCTGGGACTCGAACCTGGGAACTACAGATTACGAGCCTGGCGCGCTACCGACTGAGCCACCCCCGCCCCCTGCAGGGTGTCCGAAAAACAATGGTGAGGTTTCGAAAACCAATATGTAAGAAAATAATATACATATTCAAGAAAGTGATATTTTAATTGAAAGATTTCCTCAATAGTTTGAACATAAGTGTACCAGTTGTGGCCCTGTATATGTCCAATTTTTGCCATATATGCTGCAGCATATTTAGTTACTTGCTCAGTTTCTTCTCTTATTATGATTTCCGATTAATTCAGGTCTCGAATTTTGTTCATGTAAACATAATGCTTTGCAAATCGCCACAAGAAAAAAGTTAAACGGTGTCAATCAGAGCTCCTTGGTGGCTATAGAACTGGACAACCCTTGCCAATCCATCTGTCAAGAAATACGTATGGCAAGAAGTGGAATAACGATTGAATCTACGCAACGGGTGCAAATGTGAAAATTCACTAATTATGTTGAAAGCTACTAGAGGTACGCTTTCAATTAAAATGTTATCTTCTTGAATATGTATATTATTTCCTTACCTATTGGTTCTCGAAACCCAAATATTATTTTTCGGACACCAAAGACAATTTATAGTTTCCGTTTAAAAATTAAAATTTTCCTCGCAAAAATAAGAAGCAACGAAAAAAAAACTGTCTTGGATCTACATATGCCTCCCATCCCTTCGAAAATTCCAATAACCGTAATCGGGAGAATCGAAATATATTAAGTATACATATACAGATTGCATTCATTTTTATAGAAATTATTTTAAAGATCATTAAAACGGAGAGGGGAATTTAATATTGAAATGGCGATCGGATCACTTACCCCACCACTTTATGTTTCTTTTAGATGTGGGCCTATATACCGTTGCTCAGAAATCGACCGTGAAATGAAACTATGTAAAGTTTCATTTCACGGTAGCATGCGTAGATAATTTTTAAGTGATAGTTATTGCGATGCCTTGATTGACAACGAAACAAGTTAACTGCAAAGTTATCCAATTTAAGCAATACTATTGGTTATTCGATGTTACGACTCATTGTTTTTTGACAGAGGTCTAAACAAATTTACGATTTTTCGATAACATTCATAATTGAGTTATTATTACGAAAACTAGCACAAATTTTGCTATTATTTACGTCCAGGGAGATTTTATTATGTAATTTTCACAGAATAGGGAAAGTAAGAAGCTATTCCAAAAAGTATTCAAGTTTCGAAAGCAAGGATATAACAATTATGCAAGGATATAACCGATTAGCAAAGATATAACCGATTATAACATTAATGCATCGGCTAAAACTAATACGAGTGTTTCAACGAAGTACTATGTGGGATTTCTAAACCTCAATCAAGCTGTAAATAGTGACAAAAATAATATTCTCATATTTCTTCTTCTAAATCATCACATAAACTATGCATTAAGATGCTTTTTATACTGCATTTAGTTTAGTAGAATAGTCAGACCATAACCTGCCATTAATTACAAGTTCTATATTTTAGTGAAGTCTAGATTACTTAGTCAGCAGAGTTACATACTTATAAATAAACTGATGCTTATTTATCAACATGAATACGAATTGTATTGACACTTATAATTTAAACGTTAAAGTCCCTACTGAGGTAGATAAACATTTCTTTCGCTTATCCTATTTTTGTCCTTTGTAGAAAAGTTACGCCGACAGACTAAAAAACAGGTCTTCGACCTATATGTTATAACATTAGGTTGTGCTCTTTGTATGACCATTAGAAACGTTGAATTACTTCAAAGCGAGATTCATATCTTTTCCCCTTGCCAATGGCGAAATGAGTCGTGAGTCCTAGGTTCTTAAGACATAACTATTTAAACTTTTTAAATGCCTCAACAAAGGACTCATGCCTGTATAGCAAACAAAATCAGCGGCAATTGCACCACATAGCCGCTGTTCAGAAATAAATAATCATAACCTATCTCCACGTAAGCCAAGGGTAGTAGTTTTAACAACCGATCTTTCTGAAGAATGGCAGAAACATATCACTATAGAGTGTGTCCCAGTGAAATGTACATAAAGTTTATTCATCTGTTTCCGAGCATGAGAAACATATATGTCTGAGTCACGTCTTGTGACATTTACCTTACAGTACCAAATTTAAAAATGCAAATCATCATCAGCAATTCATCGTCGACAACGATTCACAAAATATTGACATATATTGAGGCATGTTGCTGATAGATTAGCAGTAAAGGCAAGTTTCATCCCATGACATAGTTACTCCAGAATTGCTACCTTCTTAATATACACAGTGTTCTTTAGAGCACTTGATATGTAAAAATCTAATGGTGCTCTTTAGAGTATTTGATATGTAGAAATCTAGTAGTATTAAATCAGACGAACGCTGTCCTCTCCATCCAACTTTCTTTCCATACTGTTCGTCTTCAATGCCTAATGATCATCGAGAAACTCTTCCACATTGTTTTGATAATGTTGTAGCACACCATCTTCATACATTATATTTTCATAATTTTCATCTTCAATATTTCATTCCTTTAGAGATATATTTACCTAATTAATTGTTGTGTTTAATGCAAATCCTAAGTGTATGTGCATATTTAGGGAGTTCTGTATTAGGAGAATGTTTTAATTTGTTCTTTTACTTCTCTTCTGTTATTTTAAATTACCTTTCAACATCCATGATCAACATTTCTTCATCCATGATCTTAATTTATATCTAGAACAAAGAACCTCTAGTCAACCAAAGTACAAGAACTTCTAAGAAATTTCTATATACCTATAAATAATATCAATATATTAGATGTGGGGTATATATGAAATTCTATAACTTCAATATTGAAAACGTTAAATGTAATCACATTGTTTACTCTGAGGTAATGAGTATGAAAATCATTTCTGCATGAAATGGAAAAACAAAGTAAACATCTGCTCTAGCACTTAATGAAGAAATAGTCAAGGGTTGGAAGTACCGAATGTAAATTACGAGTAATGGCCTAGCTCTTACAGCAAGAAATGAAAGTGAAGACAGAACACTTATCGCTAAATGCGACGATGCTGATTTCATAGCAATGTAAATGGCCCTCGTAATCACCATAAAAGCTGTTCTTGCCTTAATTACATTGTCTTTAGTGTTAATACCGAGCAAAACTGGGGCAATTCACACTTCTTTCTTGACATTTCAGGGTGCAATGGGTTTATATCACCAAAGGAAAATGCTACTGTATCATTTACATTATGTTAACGTAGCAATGCACAAAAACATCCGTAACAGCTAGTTGATTCCTCATGTTTACTTTACGTTGATGATGATTATGGTTGTTTAAATCACAGTTTCATGTGCATTGCGTTTGCAAAAGCATCTTTATAATATAATAAAAGTAAAACTCCCAGATATATATATGAGTGTGTTTTCAGCTCCACTTGGCATATATTTCACAGAATTACTTAAAAATTCTCGAATAATAACTTAGATTCATAACTGAGTTATTATTCTGGAAAGTAACTAAGATTTTACTATTATTTGCTTCCAGGAACATTTTATTATGTGTGCTATGCACAGAATACGAAAAGTAAGAAGCTATTCCAAAAGTATTCAAGTTTCTAAAGCAAGGGCAAGTCCTATAGTGGTCTATAGACTAGGCTTGAAGCATGTATGATACAAAGTAGTATTATTGTTAATTGTATCAGTCCATAAATTCATAGTCATCATTGACTGTGTGGGTGGAGGTAGGGGATCGTAATTCAGAAATTTTGCCCCGGGTACGAGAATAGTCACTGTTAATAACACTGATCAACAACTAAAATGTTTCTGGAATGAACGTAGCTAATCTTTACTACTTTTTGCAGTCCTGAGCACGAATATGGCGCTTAAGATTGTTAATTGGTGGCTCTAGTTTTGAATATACGGGAAGATCCAATATGTAAGGTTTGCATTGTTTTTGGAAAATGGAGTTGAGCGATGATAGCGAACTATTGCTGGAAGGTGGTAACAGGAGATGTTCTAGGTCTTGTACACAAGCTCGAGGCGAAGAGGTTTCTTATTTAATCGAGGTAAGCCAATGACTGTGCTCTTTGTCATCAATATAGTATATAAGAGATGAATATTTTCGGAAACGGTAACCAAGCGAGTGTTTTCATAGTCATTTTCATATTCAGCATCCCAAAAATTCACAAAAGGCAAAACATTTTGTCTCCGAACAAAGGAACGAAGTCAACCTTTGTAATTGTAGACAGAAAGAGAAAAATTAAGCAATACTCAAAATTAATCCTTAAACAGTGCTTAGCTATCAAAGTAAAAAAATAAACCTATCTTCTCACCAGTAAACTATCTAGTCTTTGAATGTGCCTTCCGAAAAGTATCTTACCAAGTAATAATACTTTACTAATTACAGCCAGCAAAATTACATGTGGTCTATAGTTACGTTGCCCTTTTCCGGTTTCTCTGTTGACAACTTCTATGAATCTGTAAGATGTCACAGAACTTGAAATAAACTGTAAGCTGTCACAGAACTTGAAATAAACTGTAAGCTGTCACAGAACTTGAAATAAACTGTAAGCTGTCACAGAACTTGAAATAAACTGTAAGCTGTCACAGAACTTGAAATAAACTGTAAGCCGCCACAGTACTTGAAATAAACTGCAAGCTGTCACAGAACTTGAAATAAACTGTAAGCCGCCACAGTACTTGAAATAAACTGCAAGCTGTCACAGAACTTGAAATAAACTGTAAGCCGCCACAGTACTTGAAATAAACTGTTAGCTCTCACAGGTAGCGAAATAAACTGTATGATGTCACAGAAATAAAATTATTTACAACACGGAGGAAGATTACAAACCGATTACTTTAATAAACATATGCTGTATCCCCATTCAGTCACAAACGGTCAAAGTTTTAATCATTTTCTGCTAGGAACTTAAATTTTTAAACGCAACGTGGGTGGATGACACAGGAAAAACCCGTGTACGAAATCTGGACTTAGTTAATCAAGTACCTATATGGGAAATTACATAGGTCGGAAATCTGTTAAAATAGATATAAAACTTATGAATAGATTTCTAGATTCAGAGAGAAACTCTAAAATTGTTATATTGAACTCTTAAATGCATGTGTAGGAAATTAAACTTATAAGAAACCCGATAATGTACACTAACTCTAAAATCATAAATAAAAACATTAATGATTTATGCCTGAAAAAACTGTCTTTTCAACTTTTCAACACAGCTTGAATACTTTGGAAGTTTATATATTTATTTCTAATTAGATATATATACATATTCAATATTTGGACTGGGGTGTCTCAGTCGATAGCTCTCCAAGTCGTAATCTGCAATTCCCAGATTCTCACTTGTGCCAGCTTTGAGATTTATCTCCCCTACCTCTCGACCTGCCCTCTGTCAGAAAGGAAACACCGGTGGTAGGAAAGGGCACCGTCCGTCAGATGGGACGTTAAATAGTCGCCTCATGTGAAGGAAAGCAAAACCCTGTGCACGCTAAAATGGATGGCCTTGATGGACTGTGCATTCACTGGATGGCCTTGACCGGAGGCCCACAGTTATCAAATGGAATCCACTACTCTAACATTTTTCTGAGTCTTTGTAGTCCTTATGATCTGGCCATTTAGCTCATTGTGGGCAAAAGAGTGTTCTTCAGAGGCGAAAAAATCAACCCAACATATTCTATGTAAAAATAATATTTTATTTAATTATTATTATTTGTGTTTTCTTCTTATGATTTCTATTTCACTACATAGGTAATTTTTTTTCTTTTGTATATGCCTCGCAGTTACGTTATTTTTGTGATAAATTTATGTACGTGTTAGTGAATAATTTTATCAGTCCATAAATCCATAATCACTGACTGTATGGGTGGGGGTAAGAGTCGTAATTCAAAATTTTTGTCCCGGTACGAGGATACGTAGTTCCGACACTGTCATATAACATAACTCAAATATCAAACTTCTGAAAAAATGTTAATACAGAACATAGATGCGCAGAATATGAGTTTTCCCCTACCAATGATAGATTTAAACTGATTTTTTTTCCTAATACTATTAAACGTGTTTGTAAATGCATTTTATTTGCATTAAATTTTGTGATTTTAAGTTGTTCCTATTCATTTTTAGACTGAGGTACATACTGTAATTCATTTGAATCTAATATGCAGCATTTTCAGAAAAATGTTAATCAGCTAACAGAGTATGAGCACCACTCTTCTCCATATCAGAATAAATAATTTTAATAGACTTTTAAAGTAAAACTATTTGAAGATAGATTTATAATTCGCAACAGTACCACATAATAAAAATCTGATTAAATCAAAATCAAATTTTAAACAAAAACCTTAAGGAAGTGTCAAGTAGTAGGGTTTTCCTAAAGGTTATAAATCCCTCTATAATATGATACCCACTTTTGATTCTGCAATATTTAGTGTGCCGCCAATTATTTTAAATAATGTGGCGAAGATTAAAAAAAATAAATAATAAATAAATAAATACGTATCGAAATTCATATTTTTACGCAATTTAAATGCAATACTTCACGAATATTAATGTTCCTAATACTGTTAATTAGTATCGTAGATATAAATTTTATTTTGGGTTTTACACATCACATTTTCAAACTTATTTATTCCTCTAAGGAGGAGGGGATTCAGGAAATCAAACAAACATCGATTGCGAGTCGCAACTTCAAAACATTTTTGAAATCACTTCAGTAAGTTGCAGAATATTTCAGGAAATACATTCTCCGAAGTCTGCACCAAAAGCAATCAATATCCATATGTCTCAGGCAGTTCTCGAATAGTTCTGCTCTGCGGTACAAGTTATGAAGCCTTCCCCCTGCAGCATTTATATTATGTAATCAATACTCATACGTAAAGTCCCAAAAACTTTCAAAAAAGCAAGTAAAGTTATGACCTCGAAAGGTAAATCTCTTACTAAGAAACCAATATGTATATACTTAAAAATGAATAGCTCTATTTTTACCTTGCATATTACACTTCCACCCTCTTCCAAATTTATTCTTGGCCCTGTACTGCTCGTTAGTCATGTCTCTACTGACCACATTGGTTAATACAACACACGGCAATGAACCTTCTACTGCAAGCACACTCAAACCGCGATGATAAAGTCTAGCAATATGTTTTTTTTGCGAATTCCCCAAATATCGATTAAAAGTGACTGCCTCGTACGTCAGAGTGACGGAATAGAGCGCGATGCTCGTCGCTAACAGTTCTCTACAAAAGTCGCCAACTTGTCTCATCCATCATGAGGCGTTTCAGATGAAAACTTTATTTCAATCGAGCGCGACAACATGCCGTGCAGAATGAATGCTGTAATTAGCCATCCTGGTGATTGTTCAGAACATTAATTATCTTCTGTAGGTTGTACTAGCCTTTCTGTTGACATAGAAGCCAAGATGTTGTTTATTATGCTATAAATCTCTCTTCATCAGTGACAGCTATGTTGCGTGCATTGCAGGAAGGACGAGAAACACTGAAATTCGGAACACAAAAATTCTTCGAATTCTGGAGATAACAGTTAGGTATATATTAAAATAAGCTTCATAATCTCTACAATAAATACATCAGATCTGCATTTCCCATAAGGCACTTTAGACACTTACCTAGGGGCGTAGCCATATTACTAGAAAATGCCAAAAAATGACTGTACAGAAATGAGCACTACCCCTTCTTGTGTCAAGGGGCGTGTGAGGTGTAAATCCAGTCATGGACAATATAATAGCAGCACCTGCAAGCGAGATGAGTTTAACAAAGGATTTTGAGAGTATTTAAAAACGCTGAAGTGCTTTGAGACCATGACGATGTCAGGACGACAAAAACATTACGTGATTTCATCTTTTTTTCTGAGTATGGAAACTGATATTTTAGTAAGCACCATTTATTTGGGTCTCTAGATAGAAATATGCGAGAGCAAACTACCCTTATTTCAGTCTGAGAATGGAAAAAGGAAAACCCTATTCCAGACTCAGAGCGAAATACGATCTTTTTCTTGAATGTCAGAAACAGAAATGTGAGAGCAACTACCATCATTTGAATCTCAGAACGAAAATACAATCTTTTTGCCGCAGTTTCCGAATGAAAATGCAATCTTTAACTTGAGTTTTATAACGAAAATATGACCTTTACCTGAGTCTCACAGCAAAAACACATCAGTAACAGCATTTACTTGAGTTTCAGATTAAAAAGACGACTCTTTTACCTGTCTGAAAATGGAAATCCAATTCTTTTATTCAGTTTCATTACGGAATACAGAACATTTTTTGCATGAATCTAAAGACGGGAAAAGATTTACAGTGATCATATATCTGTCTCAAAATAGAAATACATTAATCCAGAAGTTTTGCTGAGAGTATCAAAAGGAAATACATAACAGTAATCATTATGTTAGATCTTCCTGAGAAAATGTGTTAAAACAATGTTTTACCTAAGCCTGAAAAAATAAAAGCTAGCAGCAACCTTTTGTCTTGCCCTCAAAATCGAAACTTCATAACAACCTAAATTATGTTAAGTAAATTAAAAAAATCTTGAGAGACTGAACAAACAATGCAATTATATGAATAAAAGAAACATTCAAATGTTTATGTAAAATGATCTAAGAAAAAAAACCTTTACAGTATTTGCTTTCTGTTGTTAAAATCAGGATAATCAGGATAACAACCCAAAAACAAAGGATTGAGAAATTTAGTATAATACATAACAACTTTGAGAGTAAAATAGTAAATTCAAAATCAGTTATTATTCTTATTTAGAGTTCTTAATTACCCGTGACCCACACACAAAAAAAAACATTCAGCATCCTAGACTTTTGGAACAGAAAACTTGAACACGAAATATTTCTTATCTACTATCCCCCTTAACTCACTACATAGTTTTTCTTTCAATATTTTTTTTCTTAAAATATGTCATCCCTTAATATAGAGTTGCATCAATCAAACTGTATTTATTGAAGAAAATTGCAAAGCTGGTGCTTTTGCGAGGAAAATACAAAACGCACAGAATGGGGGGGGGACCCTTATACACTGTTCTAACCAAACATTAGCGTCTTTCCTTGTTATGTCAATGGGAATCAAAGTTCGAAGCTCTATAACTTCCGAAATAGGCATTTAACGAAAAAATGTGACTGTAGATATAGATTATAATCTAATCTGTTAAATCTACATTTTCAGCAAAATTTGTTCAGTATTTAACTAAGATAGCTACTAAGATAGCAGTTAGAATATTTAAAAATAAATGATCTTATTTTATTAAAAAAATGTTTATTATAACAAGTATGCATTTATGAAATAGTAGTTTTATTGTATTTTAGGATTTAGAAAGTCAATATTGCTTACATATAACTTTTTTTTCCTAAACACCTATAATCCCCCAATTAAAAATTATTTTCGTGTAGTATATATTGGAATTTCGCTTCCAAATGGTGAATTTTATTCTATTTAACAGTTGCTTTAGTTGAAAAGAGCGTCCCGTGGCCGAGTGGTTAGCACGCTTGGCTACTGATCTAAGGGACCTGGGTTCGCGCCCCGGATTAGGCATGGATGTGTGTCGTTTTTCTGCTGAGGTCCTGCCATCCTCTCAGATCTTCTACTGTGGCATATAAACTGACAGGCTCCTGTCAGACCTCTGTGGCAAGCAGCTGCTTGAGGGGGTATTTATTAGTTGAAAAAAATGACTCCTGTTAAAAAATGTTCATTGAATTTTACAGAAATTCAAGAATGATATTTCTGTCGGGTATCAAAGTGACGCAGTGTTATGGGGCGAGATTTCTTTACCGAGAACCCTCCCACTCCTTAAAAATTTATTTTGGCAAAACATTAAAAGGATAAAAAATGGCGCGAGGTTCGCGCACTTCTTTTCCAAGACTGGCTAGCAAAGGCCATCAGCAGCAAGTAATAAAAAAAAACTTCTAAAAACAACCTTTGTTCAGTTGAACCATTGAAAACATGGTACCTATGCCACTGCTTCTGGGGTGGGGGTGGCTCAGTCGGTAGCGCGCCAGGCTCGTAATCTGAGATTTATCTCCCAAATTTCCCCGCCCTGCCCACGGTCAGTATGGGACACCGCTGGGCTTGAAAAGGCCGCCGTCCGTCGGATGGGACGTTAAGCCGTGATCCCGTGTGCGAGAGAGCAATACCCTGTGCACGTTAAAGAACACGCTGGATGGCCTTGACGGGAGGCTATCATCTGTCTCCCAACAGCTGTTTCAGTGGATCCCCTCTCCCAACCTTCTCTGAGCCTTCGGGGTTCACGTGACCTGGCCATTTAGCCCATGGTGAGCAAAAAAGTGCCGCTCAGAGGAAAAACAACCCAACCACTGCTTCTTACTTTAATAGTCTGTGTTAAGTATCAGTTCAATTAGGAAATGCTTTTTACTGCAACTGTAATGACACAAATTAACAAGTGATATGTTTTGCGCGTCATACATCCTTTTCTGGCCAATAAAAATACTCCGCAATATTATGAAAATTAATTAATAAAGGAACAAACAGAAAACAGTTTAATATCGTAATGATTTTTAACAATTATGCCTATCATATATTTCCACATTTTTATGCAATTATGTTTACGAATCAGACATACAACTGTAATCATAAATGAGGTAAAAAATTTGAATAATGTTTTAGTTTTAAAGGCCCATTGTCGCTGAAATGACTAAATGTGTAACATACATCTGTAATGAGCATGTTTGATAGTAATTCTTATTAATTCGAAAATATTAATAAAACATAGCTAAATGAACAGAAATATAGTGATAACGTTAACCTATTCCTCATCACGCATTACACTATTTGTTTTGAACTTCCGCTAGAAGAAGGTAATCCTATAAATCCATTATCGCTGTAGGTAAGATCGAAGGGTTTAGAAATCCCACTGTGGAACTAACCAAAAGTCTAGAGCTGCAAATCCGTCATCGATTTAGTTAAAAGTTTTAGGGGTACAGATATCACTACAAGTATCATCTTTGATAGTGTGGAAATCATTACTCTACAAACATCATTATTTAGACACCACGTTGCAGTGCTATAAGTCATGCAGCCGACAGGGCCCAAAATGAAAAACAAGAACTCCGTCAAAAATAAAAATATATTAAAAACATAAGGCATGCTGTGTTCAGCGAACAAACAAGATGTCCATCTAAATATTTAATTTTCCTACATCAAAAGTCTTTATATTTCTTGAATGTTCCATAAAACCATAGAAAGTTAGAAAACAACTTATATATCGTACGTTATTGAAAACTCAAAAGTTGATTGCATTAGGTAGCTCATTTGCTTACGCTATAACAAATATGTTCATCTCACTGTTCCGCTAAATTTGATCGTATTCTTTAAGTTTTCTTTTACTGGAATAAGCTTAAAAAACGTCGCTCACAGTGTATATATTTAAGAATGTGATTGATCGATCGCAATTTTCATCGCAACCTTCAATGTAGCAGCCAAAATGGCGTTTCATTTTGACAAAAAGAGTTACAAATATTTCGTCATTGATGCCTTTGTTGTGCACACCAGTAAGACGTTAATTGATTAAATCAAGATAAATGAACTGATACGAGTTGATAAGACAAAGTTGTTGTTTTGATTTAGCACTACTGGATACTCATAAATAGTTTACCGGCTTTTCGGAGCTTCCTGATAAAAATATAAAGCGTAGGAAATCATAATTCCCTTAGGAAAACTCTGATGGAAGCGCTATTCCACAAGGTGCAATAAAAATTTTAAGCGTAAAGTTTTACTGGTTATCTAGGATTTACATCATAAAGTTTCAAATAGATGTTCTTAATTTTAAATTATGAACTTGTACATATGGTATTGATAATCATTCCAAATTATTTATCGTTTCATTATGCAATACTTTTATATTTTATTTGCTAGCTTCGTTTCATGATATAAATGCTGCATATAAATCTCTCCGAGTCAATGTCGATAGTGTGCTACTAAGCACTAAAACACAAATTTAGAAGCAATAATAGGTTTGGGGTTGTTAACTTTTATTATTCTATAATGTGAAAATATTTTAAATTTTAAAAACAGCTTTTGTCTATTATTCACTAAACATGTTATACTACTAATAATACTACAATAAACTATTAATTTAAATTAGTGGAATAATAAATGTTAATATGTACTAAAATAAAGTTTATAATTTATATTTTGATTTTATAATTATTGCAGAGAATATAATTATATAAATCTCTAAATACCACTAAATATTATATAATATTGTAATTAATTTTTAAATATTATTAGTAACACATATATATATAGATATATAGAATGCCCTATTGAATATTTTAGGTAAATAAGGAATTGCAACTTGATTAAAGGTTTAAATCACATAAGCTTCATCATGCAATGCCTAAAACAGTCTATTCATGATCACAGGGAAATATTGATATTTTATTTTGTCTAATAACGTAATTCGGAGAAGTATTGTTTAACCACTTTTGATCAGTATTTTATGTAAGAAAATATTTTAGTTTGATTATGTTTGCTTGTATTCAGGAAGACACTTTAGTAAATGGAATGATTAACAAGACCTTAATAACGAACACCATTTTGTAGCATGTACATTCAAGAGATCCATAACGAGATAATTCTTTCTTAAGATAGAATTATGTGCAGCATAAAATCTCATTCTTGTTGAAACTTGTTATTCTTTGATTTATCGAATTCAATGGCCGTATATGTTCTTATATATGAATATTGTATAATATGTGTTCAATAACGACTTGAGTTTGCTACAGTATATCTTGTCAGTTCCGATCAATTATTGGATCCCATCTTCAGCTGATAATTTTCTCCTCAACCTTTTTACATCAACAGTTGTTGAACTTTCCAATCAATGGCCTCTGCGTCAAACCAACAGAAAATGATATACAGTTTTAATCTGTTTATTATGTAGATGGTCAAAATAATTTACAATGTTAGATGATTCTTAGTGTCAGGAAACTGCAGAATTTTAAACAAATCTTTAGATGTATCTGATGTGCAAATGGCAAACGAGAAAAAACATTTGAAATCTTTTATGAGATATTTATCAGGATAGTTTTTTCAGGATAGTTGATTAGAAAGACAAGATTATATTTTATTGCTAAAGCTAGTTAGTAAGATTGAGTTGTCAAGCGACTCCTGAACAGATCTCTATCACATCATGATGGAATAAATATCTAGCTCTAAATGATCCCAATACTCAGAGAAGTGTTGAGGAAAGCGATATGATGAACATCTGTTAGACATAGATGGAACCTGAAATCAATATTATCCAGGATGTTGTTTAAACTAACTTGCGAGCTTGAACTGGTTGCATGACTCACGAATATAATTTTATTGTAATACAATGGGATAGAATACATCGCACTAGTTCGTGACTCCACAACTGTAGGCTTTAGCGGCATTTCTAAACTCATTAGTGTTTCCTTGCCACTCAAGAAGAGGACACGGCAAAGGGAGAATATCTCAACTGTATTCCAGAATAATTCCAGGTTAGAAGTCTAACATGTTACATACAAGCTATGCTGCCTGCGATTTCAATTTTTAAGTTCAGAATCAGTTTTATCTTAAAAAATCTCAACTGCATGTCCTCTTTCAAAACGTAGCATGATTTGTACAGAGTGACTCTCTTTAATAAACAGTACTTGGAAAATTCCAAAGATTGTAATACTAAGTGAAAATCACCAGACTAATAATGTAAGACGAATCAGAGACAGGCAGCTGCTCGATGATCTCAACGCTGATCTTACTGACGTCTTTGTTCAATGGGGCGAGTATAGCTCGGTCCTTCATCCCTTCATAGTTTTCATTGGCGAGGCAATTTCCGAAGACTTCATCGATGAGATTGCAATTAGAATGGATGGTCCATATTGGATTAGTTGGAACATCATCACATCTTTTATTATTATTATTATTATTATTATTATTTTATTCTTCAAATACAATAAAGATCCGCCATGCCTGGGAAAAGGGGGTACCCCCGGATGACTCCTAAATGAGTTTTCCCAAAGTCGAGACCTAGCTAAATCGCTTTCTCTCACCCGAAAATGGTAGATTCACCCCGTTTCATCAGTATCCTTATGCCCGTTTTCAAGATAAAAGTTACATACATACATACATACAAATATACAAGAATTGCTCGCTTTAGAGTATAGGATTAAATGTTCGCCTCCAAAAAAAAAAAAACAGGGACAGTGATGGGTTTGGAAAGACCTACATCCGTCGAACTATCCATGACCCAGTGCGCAGGAAAATCATCCCTTATTAACATTACTATATATACTTTGACTATAGGATACCATTTGTTTCGTAATAGCAATCCACTCGATTCTCTTTTCTCCAGCTTTTCTCTGAGCTCTTGTGACTTGGCCATTTAACTCAATGAGTGCAAAATTTTCTCTCAGAGATCAAACCACAATGCCGCTGAAAATCCACAAGTCTTATTCATTTCCGTACGTCATCTCTATGTGAGTGGTCGAAATGGGAATACGAGTCAGCGAACGAGACTTAGCAATGACAGTTGAATCTCTCTAAATATATCTTCACCCTGCCTACTGACCAAGGAGAAGAAATCATCCACAATTAGAGGCAATTGAATTCGGTGAAGCAGAAAGGAGCCAGTACCCATAGTAACTCTACAATCTACAATCAATGGAGTACGTCACTAAGTGTCGGAGTTGTTGGTGAGGAAATTACAGCTCCACGACCTTGGGCAGAGCAACCGCCATCTAGACACGTCGTAAACGGAGAGACGGAAGATTTGACAGTCAATAGACGAGGTGGCGACAAACGTCTAATTACTAAAGGAGCTCGGAAACGGTGTCTACTTCCTTGGCTTGTCCTCGCAGTCTGAAGCCTTGTTATTAATGTCAACACTCAAACCACTATCAGCCACACATTTGCTTGATAACGTTTACTTTTATGTCAGCGACTACCCAGTGTTCGCGATTAAATATTGTTCGTATAACAGTACCGGGAAGAAATACTAGCTTCCGAAAGAATTTATATGAACAAAGGATGTTATAGTCACCTTTAGCAGGGAGCAACTTGCAACGGCGAACGGAGAGACGTTTCACTTCAACCATGTTCCGTGACAATTTAATTTTAAAACAGTTTTCTAGTTCAATAAACCTATTGGAAATTCCATTCAGTAGAATTGCGATAAATTTTAATATGAAGATTTATTTTGTTGATGCTACAAAATTTTTGTTACGCTTCATTCCTTGATCAGTTTGCAAGTTCTTCGGTATTAAAAAATGAGTCCGAAGATTTCGCTTACCGCAATGGAGAACGAACTAATTTCTAGGTCAAAATTAAAGGAACTAATGCATGATAAAACTTAGATAAAATCTGATAATATTGTTACAAATTTTCATTAATGTTTATTAGACAAAACTGTATAGTGGATTCTAATTAACAAAACTGACAATAAATAAACTTATTTAATACGTAAAAAAGAGATTGATTTACAAGAAATACGAAAACTTGATGAAATCAATTAACACACAAATGAACTAACTATACTCGTGTCTAATTACTAAATGATTACCAACAAATGGAACATAGCTTTTGAAATTTCCTTTGCCCGGCGTTCTATTTAACTAGTTATAAGGCGAAACATCTTCACTGAGGCCAGTAGCGTATTTTGAAAATATGTTTGGAGGGGTGTGGGGGGGGGGTGATTTCATTATTTTCAAAAGATTAAAGCAGGTAATCAATAGGTAAATATTAAAAAAAACTAATGAATAAATAAAACCCAGTGATACATTCTTCATTAATTCATAATATTTGCTAAAGTTTCAAAAGCATAAAAATGGAAAATAATTTTTGAAATTTATACATTTGGGAGGTGGGGGTTGTAACCCTTCAAACTTTCCCCTTTAAAGCACTACTTATTGAGGATTAGTACTTCATGAAATGTTCGATATCAGAGTTAAATAAGCCAATTCTTACTAAATAATTTTTTTACAATTCACGAAAGCAATATGTTGACTGGAAACAATATATCTTTCAACACACATATGAAGGTTTTAAAACTTGAGCACCATACTAATAAAACCTGACTTCGACCGTGTCCCACTTAGGTAAAAAAACAACTAGTATTTCAATAATGACACTCTATTTGTCGATGACTATTTGTGCACAACCAACTCAGCTCACACTTTAAACACTTCAAATCGGCCAACTATAAAATACTCCCGGCAGTGATGTTTAATGTCGCAATGCGAGTCACGTGACTCTCGACGCTCGCCTCAAACAGAGAGCCAGAGCACTCAGTCCAATTCGAATTGACCAGTAAATGTTCCCCTGGGTCCTCTATAGGCTCACCCTAATTGCCAGATCCGCCAGTCCCTAGTTTCGGTAAAAAAGAGCGCCGTAGTTGGTCACTTTGGACACCAAAAAGACACCCTTCCATTCGGAAAAGCGCCCCCTAGCGTTGTAAGAGTGTAAAAGAGGGTTGCCTCAATAGGGATCCCAAAGTTTGAGAACCCTAGCTTCCATAGAAAGAGAGTTAAGGTCAAAAAACAGATTAAAAAAGTCATCAAAAAACGACATATCACAAGCATCTCGTAACTCCACTGAAATAGATTTGACAAGTAGTAAAGTGAAATACGAGTATCCTAACTCGAATTGCAAACTTCGAATATTCAACACTTTACTGATTCGTTTTCACTTGGCTTTTCCTCATTTGGGGCGTTTTTATAATGCGGACGACAGATTCATTATAGGTTATGATGTTAATATTTCTGGCGGTAGTTCAGCAATGGTATTTTTCTCTTTTTGTAGAAAAATCCCGTATCTTATATTTTGTACTTCTTACATTTTCACATGTATCTTTTCAATAAAAGCCTTTTTCATACTTTGCCGAAATAGTATTTGTCATTCTATATAATGCCTAGGTATTCTATACAATGCCTAGGGAAAGTATGTAATAATTCTCATATTTCATACATTGCCTAAAAACGCCGGGTATTCTATAGAATGCCTAGGCATTCAATAGAATGCCGGCTTTTCATACATTGCCGGTAACATATACATTTTAAACACGTACTAACTTACAACAATTACATTTTCAGCAGCAATTGTTGTAAGTTAGTACGTGCTTTCAATTTATATATTTTTCATTTGCATATTGTTGACTATATGTTATAACTATACTTAAAGAGAAAAAATGGAATTTGAGGAATTTTAGAATGATTCCTAATTACCCGCATTTTAAAATAAAGGAATCTTGAATGATCAGGTAGAAGATTGGATATGATTAATTGTACAGTCCCAATGCAAATATTATTTAGTTTCAATTGCAATTTTAAATTGGGACTTCAAAATTAGGACTTCAGAATTCTCTTGTTTATAAATGGAAAAAAACATCTTGTCTGTAATTAAGATTAAGCTGATTTTTTCAAATGTGTTCATGGAATTAGTTTTTGAAACTGTAGACTAGTGTTTTCAAAAATGTGGTCCGTGGCGGTTCACCAGATGGTTCGTAGGTGGTTTCAGGGGAAAGCAAACGAAGAAATTTTATCAGATACATATCAAATTTAAAATATAAGATCAACTCTGATAGTCATAAATCCATACAAAGAAAATATATGTGCATGCTCTCCGGTTAGGTTCTTAATAATCGCAGGACATTGGAGACATCTCTGTCTGTGTTTAAACTATTATTGTTGGCTATTTGTAGCGGGAGATCAGAATGTTCCTCAGCTGCCTGCTTACAAGGTTATGCTTGCCCTATAAGCTGTACTCTGTTCAACTTAAGTTAAGCCTAACATAATAAACCGTAGGGAACAAGCAAGCTTTTACGTATCAATGCTCACAGAAGTAACTGATATTGAATACATTTTGAGGTCTCATTTTAAGCACGTCAAACATGTGGATATAAAACTCTCTTTACGAGCAAGGGATGAACAATGCTTCTATGATGTAGACTGATGATACGATTGAACAAATGCTTCTATGATGTAGACTGATGATACGATTGAACAAATGCTTCTATGATATAGCTGAGTGGAATGCGTGTGTGCCGACAGCCCACATAGTGATCGGCGGTTGCGAAAGTTTGAGATACATTGTTACAGAGATTAACATGCTAAAGTGTATTTTTTGGCTTTTCCAGTGTTTATGAAAAATAAAAGTCTACTTATCGTTATCTCAGAAACAACAGAACGTCAAAGCTAACTTACAGACAGAATATTGATTCGTTTTGCTTCCGAGATCATTTCTCGATGCATACAAGAAAATAACGATTCAATATCTGTTCCAGTTTTAATACTTTTCTCATTGCTTATAAACATTGATGCACATAATTCAAGAAGATAATAGATTAAAATAAAAGTTAATTCAGTACCTCGAAGCGTTTGGTGGATAGCGATTATGTATTTTTTCATGTATAGAAAAGGGAATAAGTTTGTTAATAAATTGGAAAGGGGTAAACACTTTTTTGTCGTTATTAAGAAATACAAAATGAATTAAAATATTTTTAGAAAATAAATGCTTGTTTTAAAAAAATGGATCTTTGAAACTCATTAGTGTTTCCTTGCCACCATTGCCACCATTGCATTTTCCAAAACAAAATATAGTTTACAAAATGTAAAATGATTTTAAAATTTCAATTTTTAAGGTATTCGAAAGTTTAGATAAATATTTTTTAAGAATACTGAAAGATAATTTCAATATATTAAATGTTAATAACTTAATTTTGATACACTAAATAATTATTGAGCCAGATAAATTTACTGCGTAAATTTTGAAGGAAAACTTTAAGACAGAAACTTTTATTCATTCAAATTAGAATGTCACTAATTCAGAATAACGAGAAAATCTGCGATTCATAGAATATTTTCAAAGGAATTAAATTCTTTCAAAGATTAAAAACTAAGATATATAAACCAAATAAGGAAAGTTAATGAAAAAATTATAATATACAATAGGCATGTGCTTAATAGCATATCATGAAAAGAGAAATACTTTGACAGACAAAAAATTAATATTTCGATTCATATTTGCAGGAATTCATGAAACTCCGTCAGAAGCAATTGCTGTTGTCAGCTAACCATGTCCGACTCATTGCGAATTCGGAATTAATGAGTTTTCGCTGATTATTGAAACGTTCATGGCTAAGAATGAAAAGAAAAACGAATTGCTTTCTGATAAGCGCTAAATACATTTATTTTTAAATAATAATTTAATACGAGACAAAAAACAACAACAGCGCGGAACAATTTTCTAACAAGTGTTGATGCTTTTGTCGTTAAATCTATGGCATTTGTCCAATGTAATCTAGAGATTACATTGGACTAATGAAATTACATGGACTTCTAAAAAAGAAAAGCCCCAAATAAAATAAGGAGAAAAATGCAAGTGTTTTTAAATCTTATATTTGTACCTCTGTTTTAATTCACCATTATAACTTCATTGTGTGTTTTTGGTGGAAAAAATTATAATTTTGTTCTAGAAAATTGATTTTTTTATTGCTGGGCATAATAAAACTAGAGGAGAACAATAATAAGAAAATGAATTAAATATGGCTGAAATTTTTGCAACAGCGTAAAAAAAGATGGAAACATTTTGATAAAATTCAGTGAAAAGCAAATATTTTCTTTGGGTTGCTTTGTCTTCCTTTTTAAGTTATAAATTTTATAATAGTTTCAAAACGGAAAAAAAGCAGAACACAGCAAATGTTTGAATAGAGAGATATTCTGCATTTTATTTGTTTCAAAATAGTTTTGCGAGCTTTGGCCAGGTGCGTATTATTGAGAAAAGGAAACGGAAAGTAGGATGTGAACTGATGAAGAACAAGAGTAAAATGAATAGAATAGAAACAGGTCTAAGACGGTATCGAAAACAATTTTGATTTCTAAAAAGTTTAGTTTAACAATCAAAGAAAAGTACTGCGTCAAAACTGTTTGAACAAGACAGAAACAAAATTTATGATTTCAAATCGTACTGAATATTTTTAGCCAAAAGAAGAAATGCATTCAGCAGTATAATAGTTAAGAAGAGTTTCCGAGGAAGGTTTGAAAGGATGAAGCTTTACCACTTCTTCTTAAGTATGAGACATATTTTTTATTGCATGCTACTCGAATAATGATAGACGTACTATATAATCTCGTTGGAACAATGACTCTATTGCAAAGATTTATGTTTCAAAACAGGACGGAATGAACGAAGTTTGAATGGTTGGTTTAAATAGTTCTTTCGTACATCGGCAAAGATCGTTAAAGGTAATGAGGACTAAAAATAAAACTTTAAGTTACCTACGCAGGGCCGGATCTGGGGGTAAGGGTGGGTAAGAGTAGTGGTCTTATATATGGAGTGGTTGGCAAACGGCGTTCATGGGCGCCATGTCTGTGCTCTGCGAGCGCGTCAGTTAGGCTAGCAGATTGATTATCTAGCTTAGTCAAAACACAGATGAGCACGGAGTAACTTTGTAATAAGATTTTGTTAGTTAAAAATCATGGAAATGTTTTCTTTCCGGATGATTGCTTTCTGTTCTCAGTATTTTATAGTAATATTTATTGATTGTTAAGTTAATAAGAATTACTTAAGATAACAAAAAGAAAAAACAATAACTGTTCTTTCATACATTCAGTCGCAGATTTTAAATTTTTACTTAAAAAGTAAAAATGCTTAACATTCCTGAAAATATATGGCAATATTTTTTATTTGGGCTCTGATTTATGCTTTTACAAAATTAATATTCAAATTCTATTCAAAAATAATTGTTGAACACTTGTAGCATAAGCAAGCTTCATAAAAAATATTTTTACATATTCCGAAATCTGTCAAAATTATGCTACATATGAATATATAAAGAACTAGAACATTCAAAATCATTTTCCTTTATTACACCATAATAATAATATAAATAATTACCCCTTAAGTAGCTGCTTGCCACAGAGGTCTCACAGGAGCTTGTCAGTTTAATATGCCATATTAAGAGATCAGTAAGGATGGTAGGACCTCAGAAGAAATACAACATAAACATCCATGTCTTACTCGGGCTCGAACCCAGGTCTCTTTGACCAGTAGCCTATAATATTAACCACTCGGACACTATGCTGTTTATAAATATATCAGTAACTAAAAGAAAAATCCCACCTAACCAGTTTTGGTAGTTAATTAACTTTTGCAATTATCAATCTCATTGCAACACTTTTACTTGACTTTTCATTTTGTTTCTGCCTTTTTAAAAGCCGTTTCATTTCTACTGTCCAAATTCTCATACGAAACACGATAAAACGATATATTAGTTTCTGCTTAATATTATGACAATTTGGAAGCTGAAATTCTGAGCCAGTTTCTTTTAATATTTCTGAAGCAATGCTTTTTGATGTTGGGAAATTTTCAAGTTTGTATATCTGTTTGAAGTTTACGAAAACATTTTTCACACATTGTGAACAGGATATAAATTTCGGTACTAGCTTTACCAAAGAGTTTTCTTTATAGCTTCTCAGTTCGTTTAGTAAAGCATACTCAGTAGTTAAGATAGTTTTACTTTGCAATGGATTACAACATTCAGAACAAACTTTTTCATTTGAAAGGACTCGTGATATTATATAACAAAAGTGGGCAAACTGCGGCTTCCGAGACAATATTGGGTTTCATTACCAATTTTCCTAAAATTTTATATTAACCCTTTGAGATCTGGGAGATGAAACGGTAGGCTTCCCTTAGACCCGAGAGGTATTAATTCAAAAATATACCATTGAAATTGCCGTTTTCAACAGATTACGAAGAAAACGAAAACATATACGCGCTTGCGGCGGTAGCGTAGCATAACTAGTGCAGTGGAATGTAGATAAGTACTTTTGTGATTAATAATTTCTTAATATTGTTTTTAGTTAAAGTTATAAAACCCTTGTTTAAAATGACTGTGCAACAGAAGGGTATAAAACGGAAATACGAACAAGAAAAGAGTGTTTAACCAACAATGGGAGGACGATTTGCTTTTACTGTTAAGGATTTTCCCTCTGTAACCAAAGTGATTTGGCTACATTTGTAAGATCTACTACTGTAAGATTGGCTAACAGCTACCAATCTTTTGAATAATTCTTTTTTCTTTTTGAACCAATCATTGCTTTCATGAAAGAAAAGAACTACACACAACTAGAAGATCACGAATGGGTACAGGATCTGATGTTCTTTACAGATGTAATGCGACACCTCCAATATTTAAATCTGGCGCTTCAAGGAAGGAACAAAGTTATTACAGAACTTGCCCAATCAGGTTTCAGTTTTCAGAATAAAATAAAGTTTTTTCAAAGAGATCTGTAAACAAAGAAATTTGACCACTTTCAAACCTTAAATTAAGAACAACTGCTTTTTCCTGATGTTGAAATTAAAGACAGTAAATTGAAACAATACCAGGAAACTTAGAAACATTTCGTAATGATTGTGAAAACAGGTTTAAGAAACCAAAAAAGCGAAAGCCTTACTTTGAATTTCTTGTGAATCCTTTTTTGATTAATGTCATCAACAATGGATGTCCTGTTGTTGCACCTTTTGCCTCGGATAATGCTTCAATAGAAAAAGAGCTTATTGAGCTGCAGGAAGATGTGGGTTTGAAGGTAGTATATAAAAACTCATCTCTGACTTTTGGAAACAAATCCCAGAAGCAAAGTATCCCAATCTTCAGAAAACTGGCTTCCGACTACTCTCTGTTTTTGGGACAACTTACTGCTGTGAACCTCTCTTCTCTCTAATGAAATTTGTCAATTCAAAGCATCGTGCTATCCTCACTAATGATCACCTCACTGAACTTAGAACAGCTTTGACATCCTACTAGCCAGATTTCAAACTATTAACTGCAAAAATGAAGACTCAATCAAAGTCTTCAACGAGAGGAGATTAAACATAATCTGCTTTGGTGAGTAGGACTACTATATAGTTGTATTTTTTATTATTTATAAATACAATTTTAAAATAATATTTTCTGTGGCTCTTTGGCATGGCTTCCAATTCCCTTTACGACCAAACTTTAAATTTTCAAAAATTTTGATGCAGGACTTTAAATGATCAATTGCTTTTTGATAATGCTTTATGGCATGGACTGGATTTCGTGAGGTCATGAGTGAGAACTAATGCTGTATCAGATCAACAAACCAAGCAGTTGTTTTCATTGCTGCATCATAATTTTCATTCTGGACTAAATATTTCAAAACCGAACTTGTTTCGAAACTTAATACATTCTTTGCTTTTGAGACCTTCATGTTATCAAAATGGTTTGGTTTCATATTTTCAAAATTTAACTTTTACAAATTTTCAGTTGGCTGTTTTCTTGATGATTGCAGATTTCTTCAATGTGACTACTTAAAATGATATCAGTTGGCAAGTTATATTGCATTTGAATTTCAGGACAGATTTTTATTTGCTTATTGGAAATCAATGCTGATCTAATATTTTTAAACAAATGCGGAACATTAGGCATAAAAAAAGCCGTGATTGGAATCATATGGATGAGCAGCACTGCTTATTACTTTGCCGCATCTTCCTGCTGTGGTCCCATATATCTTCCACATCGCCTGATTCGATGAGCCCATATCACTGACAACTACTGTTACTTTTAAACTTATTGACTCAGTTTTGCAGACTGTATCATATACTAAATTTGTTAATGAAATTCCATCGAGAACATCGAGAACTACACGATAGCCCTAGTAAAATGATATGCTACAATCTGTTTCCATCGGCAGCCAATACCACCTTACATAACAACTAATGCCTTACAGGCAGAATCAGACTTCAAAGGAAGAGTGACATTTTCAAAGAGCTTTTGATGTCATGTCAAATTCACTTCCCGAAAATATAGTCATTTTATCGATGTATAGAACGCAATCTTTTTGTTGATCTACACTCATTGCCTCTACTTTTAGTTTTAAAAATCCAGAATTTGAGTTAAAATTCCTGGGTCAGAATCTAGTCAGGGCTGCTATTGTTCTTAATGCTGACAAATGATATTTTTGCATTAGAAAATTATTATAACCTGTAGTTCCACAAGCATAGTGTATACCCAATGCTTCTTTTACTGTGTCTTTGCTCGAAGTAAAACCTTTTGTAGACTCGCTGTAAACTCTCTACATGGTTTTGAGGCAGAAAATTTGAACATGTTTTCAGTGGAGCATTTATTTTAGCACTCAGTCTACTTTTGCTGTTGTTTGAGAGTTGAAATTTAAATCTTAGTTTTTTGATCATTTTGTATTGTGCATCTACACGATTTTTCAATCTGGTAACCTCATCCTGTAGTTTAGCGCACGAAGAGCAAGAAGTACTCTGCTCAGATGTGTCAGCATATGAATTAATTGCCAACAGATTATCAACATTAACTTCATTTACGACGCAATCTGCGATATTTTCCCTATTACCAGTGTTCACTAGTAAAGTGTTATTACATGAGGTAAAACTACAAGTCGTTTCTTCTGCCAACAAAAAGTTTCTTTTACAATAATTATGATCCGTGAAGTCCCGCCATCCTCTCAGACCTTCTACTGTAGCGTATAAACTGGCAGACTCCTGTCAGACCTCTGTGGCAAGCAGCTCCTTGAGGGGGTGTTTTTTTTTTGTTTTGTAAACCTTTGCTTCTTCAGGAGCTTCATTTACATGGTTTCTTTTGAGAGGGCTTTTACGTGCGTTTTATACTGGGCAATGTAAAAATACGTTTGACACTGCTGAATTTTTTAACTTCCTTTGGCCATCAACTTGAATTTTCTCCCATTGAGATGTATCAAAATGATACTGAAAACGAGATATCAAAAGATAATTAGAACTCTCATGAATACAAATTTTGAAATATCTAATTCGTTTGCTTTTCAATGACCTTTACTCTTGCCCATAATAAAATTATTATTTTATGGAGATAATGATACTAATGAAATTGTTTGAATACAAACACACTGATATAAATTAAATTATTTGTTTAAAAAAATAGCTTCGCATATATTTGATTACATACAATATATCACAAAAGTTTCCCGACATTTACATGTTATGTGAATGGAAAATTACATACAAATTTCCTTAACTGCGAAAACATGATTTTTAAGAAAAAATGTCACTAGAAATGAATTGAAGATCTCGCGCATTAACATTTAACAACAAACGCTGCTGTTGTACTAACTCTAACATTTTCAAAATTGATTGAATGATTATACAAACTTCTAACACAGCATTTATTTTAGTAAATTAATTTTAAAAATAGATTTCACAACAAATAATGTCACTGAACTCTGCAAACTACTCAGAATGTGTTAGTAATACTTCAGCAGTAGAGAGATTCAAATATTGAGAATAACTATATTTCCGGTGTTTTTAAAAATATAATTAAATTCAACCTACCTCACATAGCCGTCCCGTGGCCGAGTGGTTAGGCGCTTGACTACTGAACTAAGGGACCTGGGTTCGAGCCCGGATTAAGGCATGGACGTTTGTGTTGTTTTCAGGACCTCAGCAGAAAAACAACATCAACCATCCTCACAGACCTTCTACTCTGGCATATAAATTGACAGGCTCCTGTCAGACCTTTGTGGCAAGCAGCTGCTTGAGGGTGTATTTATTTATTTATTTACCTCACATAAGCGAGAATAATCTGTTGGTTTCCAGAATTTCCGTTTCACTTTAGCTGCTCTGATATTTCTTCTAGTGCGATCTTTTGGGAAAGCTTTCATCAATTTCCCTTTCTTTGCAGAATTAATGCAGCCCAAAACTGCAGAATGTGGCATTTTAACAAACTTAAAACCTTACGTTTATCAAGGAAAACAAATGAGGATTATAATAAGAATTTACGTTATAACACAGCTTTGTTTGTTTGTTTTACCTCTGAGCGGCACTTTTTTGCACACAATGGGGTAAATGGCCAGGTCACAAGGACCCCGAAGGTTCGAGAAGGTTGGGGGAGGGGACCCACTGGAAGAGCTGTTGGGAGACAGATGGTAGCCTCCAGTCAAGGCCATCCAGCTTGTTCTTTAACGTACACAGTGTATGGCTCTCCCGCACACGGACCACGACTTAACGTCCCATCCGACGGACGGCAGCCTTTCCAAGCCCATCGGTTCCCCTACTGACCGTGGGCAGGACAGGAGTTTTGCGGAAATAAATCTCAACGCTGACCCAACTGGGACTCGAATCTGGAAACTGCACTCCCGCCGCTACCGACTGAGCCACCCCCGCCACTTTATAACACAGCGATCTATTTCAATATAGAACCAACACATGTATACACTTTGCCTGCAACTATCACAGAGCTAATCGACAATCGAAACACAGAAATGGCGTCCATGAGACACGTGACAGCGACAACCAATAGAAATCGACATCGCCGTTTGCCAAATTCTTCCTATATAGGACCACTAGGTAAGGGTGCCTTTCAGAATGGTAGTAAAGCTAATAAGGGAAAAAAATATGACTTATTTGTATTTCATGCAGTTTTCGAGAAATGTTTTAAAGACTTGTAAAACGTGTAAGAAAATGTTGCATTGGAAATTCAGTTTCTTGCCACCCTCCGCCCTTTACAATTTTCCGGCGAGATTGTGCGCCCCTACCCGCTATTTTTTTTTTAAATCCTGGCCTGTCTATTTGCTGTTGTTTGCAACTCATTTGCTGACTACTATTTGAGCTCTGATATAATACAATTAAATGTAAAATATAATACGTCTTAGCCTAAAAATACATACTATATTCGGATAAAAACATGAATAAAGCAACTTTGATAAGAAAAATGATGAGGAAAACTGGTGATCTTGATGAATGGTTAAATCATTAATAAGGATAATTCTCACTGCTAAATATATTCTTTTTTTATTGATTTCAAGAAAGATTGTTTTCTAATGTATAACTCTTATTATTCAAATTTAAATATTTTTAAGATATATTATTAATTCTGATAAGATTTTTCAATGGTGAGCAAATTATCTTGAAAATTAAGTTTAAGATAAATTTTATTTTCATCTTTACTCTTTATACAATCGAATTTTGCAATAGAAAATATAGTTTTAAAAGTAATAAAATTTCGAGTTTGCCTTTCATCTGTAACATGGAAACAACAGAATACTTGGGAAATATAGTGTGCAATGACTGAGCATGAATTGCAGTACAAATCTGCATTCCAGTTAAAAATACTAAATGTATAAGAAGTAGCAATATAAAATTAAGATATAAGAAAGTAGTTTGTTACCACCCGGGGAATCCCCCTTTGCACAGTGCTTTCCCCCCTACGACGTCATCGACCACGCCCCCTATGACGTCATCGACCACGCCCCCTATGACGTAACAGGCCACGCCCCTATGACGTAACATTACGTAACATGACGTAATCATTACATAATCATTACGTAACAGGCCACGCCCCCTTTATTAATAATTAATAATTCCTCCCCCTTTATTAAACCCCCCTTTCACCCCCTTTCCCCCTCAGTGGCGCCATCTGTTGACAGTGAGAAGTACTATTTTCCCAAAAACCCTTTATTTTCACTCTAATTTCTCGTTTTCGGACCCCCCGGTCGACCTACCTATATTTTAAGCCCTCCCCCTTATTAAAAACCCTCCTGGCGCCATCTGTTGACAGTGAGAAGTACTATTTTCCCAAAAACCCTTTATTTTCACTCTAATTTCTCGTTTTCGGACCCCACGGTCGACCTACCTATATTTTAAGTCCTCCCCCTTATGAAAAACCCTCTGGTTGACCATTTTAAGGCCCCCACTCCTTCACTCGGCTGATGCAAGTCTCAGAATAATTGCATGGAACGATTGACTGGTCTTAGAATAATTGTACAGAAAGGAATGATACAAAATTCCTTAGTAATTAAACACTCATCAAAAATTCCCTTACCTCTATTAAAAATCATCCTACAGTTGAAACTCATTTTACTCTTACTGTTTCCATAGAAAATACCATAGGGTGAAATTAATAATGGTTTAAATTATTCGTAGGGATGACATGTTAAATCTACTTTTATAACACACGTCTGCAGTGGAAAAATTTTCAAACTCCGTTAATCAACTCCCTAGTAATTAAGCACTGGTTAAAATATTCCTCACCTTTATTAAAATCCCTCCACGGTCGAAATAATAATCGGTTTTCTGTAGATGTGTTTCACCGGAAAAAAAAAAATCGTCCCTCGCTCTGTGGATTCCAGGACTATGCCGTGTACTTGCTGTGGCTTAGATGCGTGTCGAACGGGTGGGACATTTCAGATTATTTATAACCTAGCATTCTTTATAACTAGATTTTTCTATGTATTTCTTACACCAAAACCCGATAGTCCTTTCACATTAATATATGTATTTTAAGTCCGTTTCAGTAACACTTATTTCTTTTAACTCCGTGACTGTCGCTTACTAGATCTATCCACAGTAACTGTTTTTAAAAGACTGTCCCGCAGAAAATGCCGATGAGTAAAAATCTGATTTTATTCGTCGTGACGAAAAATATTGAGGAGTGATAGGATCGACCTAATAGACTCTGTGTTCGGATCCTCACCCCTGGACAACGTTTCACTGACAGATGGTTAAGTCCTACGAAAATAAAAAATTCCAAACGTGGGATCAAATTGACGAATGAATCTGTGCTGCTTCAGGAGCGCTGTCTTACATCGTGAAAACTCACGGGCACTCTTTATCGTGGATTTCGGACTCGATATTTTCCCCAAGTCCGGAGACGGTTCTCTGCACAACCCTTTATGATAGGTTTCAACGCACCCCATGTAGACTTTTGAAATGACACGTCCTAAACCTTCAAGAGTTGTGCGTATTAGTCTCCATCGGGTTGGTGCCGTCAGATATCTGTGTTTCCACGCAGTAACGCAACACCGAAGAAAAATCATCTCTCCCATCGTTTGCGTGCGAGCGTATGTCTCATCACGCTGATGAAATCGGGTAAAAAATAACTTTTTGTACGAGGTAGAATGTTATAGAAAGTAAGAATGCTAAAAAACTTTCATCATGAATGCATATTAACGGAGTAGGGGAACATTAGTTTAAAACTTCGACTATAAAAATAATACATTGCTTCACGCACCCTCTCAACTTACCTCCACTAATCCACTGAAAAAATATATGCAACAGGGCTGATAGTCAAAATTTAGCAAACGAAACCGCTTAACTGACATGTATGCTCTGATCGCGCCTACTGCTTACAAGAGAGACGACCTTCTAACCCGTTTCGACAACTTGTACACTCATCCCCATGTGATCTGCTGAACCATAGCAACAAGTGGGGTGGTGTGCAAAGGTCAACGGTGGAATGCTGCGTCTTTGAGAAGAGTGGCGGTCCGTCCGAAAACCTAATGGGAAAGTTAAATAATTACTGTTTCCTCTCGAAATACAGAAGGAATTCTTCTGCTGATAGACGCACTTAAAAATAGGAATCTATGAAATTCAAAGGGAGATTGTTGTTTTTTCCATATTATCGGGATTAATACCGATTCTCTGCCGATGTCCTTTAGGTTATGAAATATAACTGGAACCTTATTAGATCACTTAAAATTGAGTTGACACACCTTATGACCGACTCCTCGGAGAAGTGCTAAATCTATGTGACAGAATGCTAAAAATAGAATTCATACGTTTCCGTAAAAAACTTTAGTTCCAATATGAGTTAAAAGGTTATGGTTCGACTCAGGAAAAATAGGATTCGACCTCGGACATTAGAAAAGATGTGCACCGTATAATTCCGTGGAAAAATACGAAAATCTTTAGCAATATCCCAGGCGTCTTTTGTTAGGCGATAGTATTAACATCCTTATACGTTCTCACTTCAAGCTTGCTTTCTCTATCATAACCCTCGATGCTTGCGAAAATTATCAAAGATGAACAGAGGTCTGAATGTACAATCTTCGGAGTTCATTTTACTGTAGATGTCTAATTCTGGCAGTAAGCTCCCTCTCCACTTTTAAAATTTAGATCTTACACCGACAGTCTTTTCATGTACGTTTTTTTTATAACCAACACTTATTTCTTTTAGCCCTAGCGATTACTGGTTGTTTCATTTTTTACTAGAAGAAACCCTACCCCGCAGTAACAGCTCCGCAGAAAATAAAAAATGTCGATGGGTAAAAGAAAACAAAAAAAATCTGATGTCATGATGAAAAATATTGAGGACCCCGGACAACTTTTCACTGACAAACGGTTAAGCCCTACGAAATTATTCCAAACGGGGAAGCACAGACTTTTATTGACGAATGAATCTTGGATCTGTACTGCTTCAGGAGCGCTGCCTTTACATTGTGAAAACCCGCTCACACCCTTGATCCGTGTTTAAGTACTCGAAATTTTTAAAGTCCAGAGGCGGCCCCCACCATTCCCAATTTACTAGTGAAAAAAATATTTTTTGTACGAGGTAGAAAGTAAGAATGTTAAAAGTACGTTGCGTAAAAACTTTAGTTCCATCGCTAATACACGTTGATGAGGGTAGGGGGACATTAGTTTTAGCAAATACTTCAACTATAAAAAAAATAAGTCTCACTTGAGCGCATCGCTCCCAACTTGTCTACGCTAATCCGCGGAAATTTTATTTGCAACGGGAGTGATAGACGAAAATACTTCTTCCCTATGTGCTCTGACCAGCGCCTGAAATGTTCGCCCCCCCACCCTACTGCTTCAACCCTCGTTTCGACACTCCTGCTCTATGTGATCTGCACGACGCGCTGATAACGTACAAAGGCCACTGGAGGAGCGGTGGTCAGCCCCTGTTGAATGCTATCTTTTTTTTATTTCCAGCCGCAATAATACACCGTTTCTGTGGAACACTGGTGACTTCGCCGCAAAGGGTGATCCACACTAAAAAACAAATCCCATAGACAATAAAGAACTAAAAAAGTCATTAAAACAGTGAATGGACTTATGTACAGAGATTGACAACGGTAATATAGACAGGAACCCATCGCTCACTATCATAGTCCCCGAGAAATTATCAAATCTGTAAAGGTCTGGCCACACAATCTTCTGAGTTAATTCTGGACGGATCACAATGACTTTTTCTCACATTCGTTAATCAAAGTGTCTACGCATCAGACTTGTCATTACCCCGACAAACTATCCATAGATTGAGTAAGCATTTAGAATGAAAAATTCAGTTTGCTTCAGTGTCACAGCTTTAATTTTCAGATGCACTCCACAGATTCGTAAAACACTCATTAGGTATGCGTTCACAAGAGAGTTCACCACGGATTCATCTTCCCTATCTTTCTAATAAATCATACGCCCAAAGTAGATAATTATATTACGAAAATAAAATCGATTTTAAGTGATTCCGTATTCGTAATTTATTAATGCTAAAGAATCACGACGAAAATCTCACAATAGTCTACCCAATACTTTACCATAGCCGATACAATCACAAGTTACGATAGTCAGCATCTACTCCCATAGACCAGGGACGGGTGAATAGCGACCCGTGGGTCGCATTCGGCCCGCTAAGAGTTTTTTTGTTCTCCGCCAAGACAGAAAAATCCTCCCCGAGCGCGACCGAAGATTCGTCTCGTATTTTCCATTAGGACGGCCACGTCAATATGCATACGAAGTGTATGAAAACAATTGTCCGCTCCAGCCATAGACAGTAGGTTAGTTACTTCTAACAAAGTCAAGGTTTGAGATCCATAGTAAGACACGAATGTTACCGAATGCCTATGTCGTGTGAATGATAACTGTTAAGACAGCTAGTTGCATATTTTTTAAAGATATGTCGAATGCACTTTTACATGAACGAAACTTCCATTTCCTAAAGTGTGAGGGGGAAAGCGTGAACAGTCAATGCTGACTGCATGAAATATGACTCGAACGAAAGACAATCTGAACAGGTGCTTTTGTTTAAAAACTGAAAACTCACTGTTTATAGTATTTCCGTGAAAAGTTGGGGAAGCCAGATGCGACTTAGCTTTGCGTTTACTGACTTCCCGCCTACCCACCTTTGCAATTAGGAAAAAACTCTCGAGAGCAAATTATATCTAAAACCAGTTTCACTTGAGTTTTTCGTAACCCTCTTGTGCCGTCGAATTAAGATTCAGACACTGAGCTGTCGGGCATAAGGTTAAACTAATTTCTCACCAAGGTACGTTTGCGCACGCTGCAAACACAAGTCTTTCGACAAAAGATAAGGTGTTTCGCTACAACATAACACGGAGATGTCTGTTTAGTTATTTTTCCCTATTTCAACACTGTCTATGGAACATTACGCCTCTACATACCATAACACCTCGCGATTCTAAGCGTTCCCCGAACCGATATTAATCTTATTTTTGTAGTTCAACGGAGTTTTTTGAGTTTGCTCAACCTCTGTCAAGGGTTGGACCAGTGCTTGCACCGATGTTATTGCTCGTACTAGCAGAACCGGTACAAGGCGAATGCAAATCGGTTCATATCTCTATTCTTTCGAACACAAATGTTAAAAGATTTCATGTAGCAGCTAAGAAACAGTAAAAAAGTGATTTTCCGCATTTAACCATCTATCGGGTAGAGGAATCCTCAAAACTAAGTAACAATACTAGAAAAATCACTATCCATAACATTTACATTCATGTATTCCTTGTTGCGAGGCATCTGACCGTAACGTTAGCATTCATTACCTCAAAACAGATAAGACAGAATGCGGCGTCTTGAAAAACACCGAGAAGGCTAGTAACCACGGTTTAACCATTCATTTTTTAAGTATTAGGACGTTCATGTTACAATTTCTTGCAACAACGTTCATTTCTGGTAAAGATGCATGTCAGCACATTCACTTTACGTGTGTGATTTCAATCGTGTGTGAACCAGGCATTCAGTTGAGAAGAGTATGTGAATCAGTCACTTCAGAATACTAACACCTTTGCGCGCTCACTGAAACTACCTCCTTCTTGTGTCTCTCCATATACTATTCTTATGAGCACAAAAGATAGGATGTTTCACTACAATCTAACACGGAGATGTCTGTTTAGTTATTTTTTCCTCCTATTTCTACACCAGTGTGGAAGTCTTAGAACAAGTGGTTAGCACACGTTTTTAATATGTATCTTGTTTAGAAATCTGAAAGAACACTGTCTATGGAACATTACCCCCTCCCTTGCAAGCTAGTACTAATTACTTCACGATTCTGAGGGACGAAGGTTGTAATCGTTGGCGGATATTTTTCAGAATATGTAATCAACCATAGTGTTCGGATATTTGATCCATAGTAAGACATGAACGTTGTTTACCTCCCATCGACAATCCCTTCTACGGATCGTATGAGAGATGACTGTTACGACAATTAGCAGGGTGAAGTCGTATTTGTTTTTAAAAGCAGAGACACACTAATTACCGACTAGCTAGAGAACGATATATTAACCTGCTAAAGTTTGATTTTAACGATCAGATATACCATCACTTTTTTAGTTCATACCAATATTCCAACTTTTAAAGGAAATATTGTCTCGTTATAAGCGATTACATGCACACTCTATACTTTAAATCTATAGAGACAGCGATCATTAAACATGGAACACATCTGTGAAATATCACAACATTTTTGTTTTTAACGCACGGTTGAATCGTTCTCTAGCTAGCTTTGGTTTCCCATCCCTTTCTTTTACACCTGATATAAAACATTCGACCCAACATAGCTTGCTAGCTGTGCGAGGTCTTGATACAGAGAACAATATTAACACTTCTAAGGCTGACCTTAAAATCCCCGTTAACTATACAAAAGAAATCACATTGACAAAAATATCAGAGACATTCATATTTATTTACATTAAGGTCACATTAATATTTAGTTCGTACATACCAGTTCACCGTGCACCTCTTTTAGTACTGTTGCAAAGTTCAATTTAGACATAAACGCGACATTAGCAGGACGATTTAGTTCGATACATGATTCTTCCACAAAACTTACGGCAATATCAGTTAGATTAACGTTTCTTACCACTTCGGGGAAATAATCGTAAGCTGATTCAGCGTTTATGGTGAGGCACGAATGGCGAAGTTGACTCGGATGATCCACTTCACACCCGAAACAGTTCTTACGTAGCAGCGTAAACAGTTCTTTTCGGAGATCTGTTTTCAAAGTCCGCTTTAAACAGTCCATAAGCTTTACGAAATCACTGCTGTCTTGTTCAAGGGGTCGATCGTTAGATGGTGGGCTTCGAGGAAGATTTGCCGCTAATTCCACCTTCCGCACTGCATTCCAAAATTTACCGTTTTCAAACTTCAGAGCCATCAAACTGTAGGTGATTGGATCGCATAAATCTGTCAACCGATGCCACTGTTCGACGCTGAGCCGAACCGATGACGAAAATACAAGTCCTCCGTCACGGGGGATGCTTTTTTTAATGACCACGCCGTGTCCACCTTTGAGCACGACGAGGCAAACCATAGCGTCCAGTTCATACTCGCCGTATTCGACATCTTCGAACGCTTCGACGATTGTAGACGCATACGAAACCAGTCCATGCCACTGCTCTTCAGACAGCATCACACCGTCCTTTGTAGGATATAGTTTTAAAGAGTCATCACTCTGGAACACACGTATGTGCACTTTAGGATATGACCGATATTCACAAACGCTCGCAAACAAATCCGATCCGAGTTGAAACATATGGCTATCATCATCTCTAACAGCAAGTCGCTTCGCAGGAAGATCACCATCGGTCAGGGAACGTTTAGCACAAGCCATACCAAGTCGATACTGGAAAAAATAATGCCTTACAGCCCGTCGAAGGGTAATACTTATACCTTAAACCTGTGACGTGTCCCTGTAACTCCATCCCATTGGTCGAGATCTGGTAGATTTGCCATCTCTTAGTAAACATGATGACGTCTACAAATATTTACGAGCCTGTATAGACGTGCTTTCGAAATATGCATGTGGTGCTCCTTTAAAACGGAAATCGTGGGAGCTTTTGATCACAAAAACCTTTCAGAATATCTCTGAAATTACAAACAGATAAGGGGGGTTGAATTCATTAACAGAGTATTTCAAAAGTATCTTAAAAAACACACTCATAATAAAACCAAACCTAGCTTAGTGATCGCTGTCTCTATAGATTTAAAGTATAGAGTGTGCATGTAATCGCTTATAACGAGACAATATTTCCTTTAAAAGTTGGAATATTGGTATGAACTAAAAAAGTGATGGTATATCTGATCGTTAAAATCAAACTTTAGCAGGTTAATATATCGTTCTCTAGCTAGTCGGTAATTAGTGTGTCTCTGCTTTTAAAAACAAATACGACTTCACCCTGCTAATTGTCGTAACAGTCATCTCTCATACGATCCGTAGAAGGGATTGTCGATGGGAGGTAAACAACGTTCATGTCTTACTATGGATCAAATATCCGAACACTATGGTTGATTACATATTCTGAAAAATATCCGCCAACGATTACAACCTTCGTCCCTCAGAATCGTGAAGTAATTAGTACTAGCTTGCAAGGGAGGGGGTAATGTTCCATAGACAGTGTTCTTTCAGATTTCTAAACAAGATACATATTAAAAACGTGTGCTAACCACTTGTTCTAAGACTTCCACACTGGTGTAGAAATAGGAGGAAAAAATAACTAAACAGACATCTCCGTGTTAGATTGTAGTGAAACATCCTATCTTTTGTGCTCATAAGAATAGTATATGGAGAGACACAAGAAGGAGGTAGTTTCAGTGAGCGCGCAAAGGTGTTAGTATTCTGAAGTGACTGATTCACATACTCTTCTCAACTGAATGCCTGGTTCACACACGATTGAAATCACACACGTAAAGTGAATGTGCTGACATGCATCTTTACCAGAAATGAACGTTGTTGCAAGAAATTGTAACATGAACGTCCTAATACTTAAAAAATGAATGGTTAAACCGTGGTTACTAGCCTTCTCGGTGTTTTTCAAGACGCCGCATTCTGTCTTATCTGTTTTGAGGTAATGAATGCTAACGTTACGGTCAGATGCCTCGCAACAAGGAATACATGAATGTAAATGTTATGGATAGTGATTTTTCTAGTATTGTTACTTAGTTTTGAGGATTCCTCTACCCGATAGATGGTTAAATGCGGAAAATCACTTTTTTACTGTTTCTTAGCTGCTACATGAAATCTTTTAACATTTGTGTTCGAAAGAATAGAGATATGAACCGATTTGCATTCGCCTTGTACCGGTTCTGCTAGTACGAGCAATAACATCGGTGCAAGCACTGGTCCAACCCTTGACAGAGGTTGAGCAAACTCAAAAAACTCCGTTGAACTACAAAAATAAGATTAATATCGGTTCGGGGAACGCTTAGAATCGCGAGGTGTTATGGTATGTAGAGGCGTAATGTTCCATAGACAGTGTTGAAATAGGGAAAAATAACTAAACAGACATCTCCGTGTTATGTTGTAGCGAAACACCTTATCTTTTGTCGAAAGACTTGTGTTTGCAGCGTGCGCAAACGTACCTTGGTGAGAAATTAGTTTAACCTTATGCCCGACAGCTCAGTGTCTGAATCTTAATTCGACGGCACAAGAGGGTTACGAAAAACTCAAGTGAAACTGGTTTTAGATATAATTTGCTCTCGAGAGTTTTTTCCTAATTGCAAAGGTGGGTAGGCGGGAAGTCAGTAAACGCAAAGCTAAGTCGCATCTGGCTTCCCCAACTTTTCACGGAAATACTATAAACAGTGAGTTTTCAGTTTTTAAACAAAAGCACCTGTTCAGATTGTCTTTCGTTCGAGTCATATTTCATGCAGTCAGCATTGACTGTTCACGCTTTCCCCCTCACACTTTAGGAAATGGAAGTTTCGTTCATGTAAAAGTGCATTCGACATATCTTTAAAAAATATGCAACTAGCTGTCTTAACAGTTATCATTCACACGACATAGGCATTCGGTAACATTCGTGTCTTACTATGGATCTCAAACCTTGACTTTGTTAGAAGTAACTAACCTACTGTCTATGGCTGGAGCGGACAATTGTTTTCATACACTTCGTATGCATATTGACGTGGCCGTCCTAATGGAAAATACGAGACGAATCTTCGGTCGCGCTCGGGGAGGATTTTTCTGTCTTGGCGGAGAACAAAAAAACTCTTAGCGGGCCGAATGCGACCCACGGGTCGCTATTCACCCGTCCCTGGTCTATGGGAGTAGATGCTGACTATCGTAACTTGTGATTGTATCGGCTATGGTAAAGTATTGGGTAGACTATTGTGAGATTTTCGTCGTGATTCTTTAGCATTAATAAATTACGAATACGGAATCACTTAAAATCGATTTTATTTTCGTAATATAATTATCTACTTTGGGCGTATGATTTATTAGAAAGATAGGGAAGATGAATCCGTGGTGAACTCTCTTGTGAACGCATACCTAATGAGTGTTTTACGAATCTGTGGAGTGCATCTGAAAATTAAAGCTGTGACACTGAAGCAAACTGAATTTTTCATTCTAAATGCTTACTCAATCTATGGATAGTTTGTCGGGGTAATGACAAGTCTGATGCGTAGACACTTTGATTAACGAATGTGAGAAAAAGTCATTGTGATCCGTCCAGAATTAACTCAGAAGATTGTGTGGCCAGACCTTTACAGATTTGATAATTTCTCGGGGACTATGATAGTGAGCGATGGGTTCCTGTCTATATTACCGTTGTCAATCTCTGTACATAAGTCCATTCACTGTTTTAATGACTTTTTTAGTTCTTTATTGTCTATGGGATTTGTTTTTTAGTGTGGATCACCCTTTGCGGCGAAGTCACCAGTGTTCCACAGAAACGGTGTATTATTGCGGCTGGAAATAAAAAAAAGATAGCATTCAACAGGGGCTGACCACCGCTCCTCCAGTGGCCTTTGTACGTTATCAGCGCGTCGTGCAGATCACATAGAGCAGGAGTGTCGAAACGAGGGTTGAAGCAGTAGGGTGGGGGGGCGAACATTTCAGGCGCTGGTCAGAGCACATAGGGAAGAAGTATTTTCGTCTATCACTCCCGTTGCAAATAAAATTTCATCGGATTAGCGTAGACAAGTTGGGAGCGATGCGCTCAAGTGAGACTTATTTTTTTTATAGTTGAAGTATTTGCTAAAACTAATGTCCCCCTACCCTCATCAACGTGTATTAGCGATGGAACTAAAGTTTTTACGCAACGTACTTTTAACATTCTTACTTTCTACCTCGTACATAAAATATTTTTTTTCACTAGTAAATTGGGAATGGTGGGGGCCGCCTCTGGACTTTAAAAATTTCGAGTACTTAAACACGGATCAAGGGTGTGAGCGGGTTTTCACAATGTAAAGGCAGCGCTCCTGAAGCAGTACAGATCCAAGATTCATTCGTCAATAAAAGTCTGTGCTTCCCCGTTTGGAATAATTTCGTAGGGCTTAACCGTTTGTCAGTGAAAAGTTGTCCGGGGTCCTCAATATTTTTCATCATGACATCAGATTTTTTTTGTTTTCTTTTACCCATCGATATTTTTTATTTTCTGCGGAGCTGTTACTGCGGGGTAGGGTTTCTTCTAGTAAAAAATGAAACAACCAGTAATCGCTAGGGCTAAAAGAAATAAGTGTTGGTTATAAAAAAAACGTACATGAAAAGACTGTCGGTGTAAGATCTAAATTTTAAAAGTGGAGAGGGAGCTTACTGCCAGAATTAGACATCTACAGTAAAATGAACTCCGAAGATTGTACATTCAGACCTCTGTTCATCTTTGATAATTTTCGCAAGCATCGAGGGTTATGATAGAGAAAGCAAGCTTGAAGTGAGAACGTATAAGGATGTTAATACTATCGCCTAACAAAAGACGCCTGGGATATTGCTAAAGATTTTCGTATTTTTCCACGGAATTATACGGTGCACATCTTTTCTAATGTCCGAGGTCGAATCCTATTTTTCCTGAGTCGAACCATAACCTTTTAACTCATATTGGAACTAAAGTTTTTTACGGAAACGTATGAATTCTATTTTTAGCATTCTGTCACATAGATTTAGCACTTCTCCGAGGAGTCGGTCATAAGGTGTGTCAACTCAATTTTAAGTGATCTAATAAGGTTCCAGTTATATTTCATAACCTAAAGGACATCGGCAGAGAATCGGTATTAATCCCGATAATATGGAAAAAACAACAATCTCCCTTTGAATTTCATAGATTCCTATTTTTAAGTGCGTCTATCAGCAGAAGAATTCCTTCTGTATTTCGAGAGGAAACAGTAATTATTTAACTTTCCCATTAGGTTTTCGGACGGACCGCCACTCTTCTCAAAGACGCAGCATTCCACCGTTGACCTTTGCACACCACCCCACTTGTTGCTATGGTTCAGCAGATCACATGGGGATGAGTGTACAAGTTGTCGAAACGGGTTAGAAGGTCGTCTCTCTTGTAAGCAGTAGGCGCGATCAGAGCATACATGTCAGTTAAGCGGTTTCGTTTGCTAAATTTTGGCTATCAGCCCCGTTGCATATATTTTTTCAGTGGATTAGTGGAGGTAAGTTGAGAGGGTGCGTGAAGCAATGTATTATTTTTATAGTCGAAGTTTTAAACTAATGTTCCCCTACTCCGTTAATATGCATTCATGATGAAAGTTTGTTTAGCATTCTTACTTTCTATAACATTCTACCTCGTACAAAAAGTTATTTTTTACCCGATTTCATCAGCGTGATGAGATATACGCTCGCACGCAAACGATGGGAGAGACGATTTTTCTTCGGTGTTGCGTTACTGCGTGGAAACACAGATATCTGACGGCACCAACCCGATGGAGACTAATACGCTCAACTCTTGAAGGTTTAGGGACGCATAATTTCAAAAGTCTACATGCGGTGCATTGAAACCTATCATAAAGGGTTGTGCAGAGAACCTGGGAAACGGACTTGGGAAAATATCGAGTCCGAAATCCACGATAAAGAGTGCCCGTGAGTTTTCTCGATGTAAGACAGCGCTCCTGAAGCAGCACAGATTCATTCGTCAATTTGATTCCCCGTTTGGAATTTTTTATTTTCGTAGGACTTAACCATCTGTCAGTGAAACGCTGTCCGGGGTGAGGATCCGAACACGGAGTCTATTAGGTCGATCCTATCACTCCTCAATATTTTTCATCACGACGAATAAAATCAGATTTTTTACCCATCGGCATTTTCTGCGGGACAGTCTTTTAAAAATAGTTACTGTGGATAGATCTAGTAAGCGACAGTCACGGAGTTAAAAGAAATAAGTCTTACTGAAACGGACTTAAAATACGTGGGTTATAAAAATACGTATATTAATGTGAAAGGACTATCGGTTTTTGGTGTAAGAAATACATAGAAAAAGCTAGTTATAAAGAATGCTAGGTTATAAATAATCTGAAATGTCTGACCCGTTCGACACGCATCTAAGCCACAGCAAGTACAAGGTATAGTCCGGGAACCCATGACAGTCGGACGGAATCCACCCAGCGAGGGACGAATTTTTTTTTTTTTTCCGGTGAAACGCCTCTACAGAAAACCGATTTTAATAAAGGTGAGGAATATTTTAATCAGTGCTTAATTACTAGGGAGTTGATTAACGGAGTTTGAAAATTTTTCCACTGCAGACGGGTGTTCTAAAAGCAGATTTAACATGCCCTACGAATAATTTAAACCATTATTAATTTCACTCTATGGAAACAGTAAGAGTAAAAATGAGTTTCAACTGTAGGATGATTTTTAATAGAGGTAAGGGAATTTTTGATGAGTGTTTAATTACTAAGGAATTTTGTATCATTCCTTTCTGTACAATTATTCTAAGACCAGTCAATCGTTCCATGCAATTATTCTGAGACTTGCATCAGCCGAGTGAAGGAGTGGGGCCTTAAAATGGTCAACCAGAGGGTTTTTCATAAGGGGGAGGGCTTAAAATATAGGTAGGTCGACCGTGGGGTCCGAAAACGAGAAATTAGAGTGAAAATAAAGGGTTTTTGGGAAAATAGTACTTCTCCCTGTCAACAGATGGCGCCAGGAGGGTTTTTAATAAGGGGGAGGGCTTAAAATATAGGTAGGTCGACCGGGGGGGTCCGAAAACGAGAAATTAGAGTGAAAATAAAGGGTTTTTGGGGAAATAGTACTTCTCACTGTCAACAGATGGCGCCACTGAGGGGGGAAAAGGGGGGTGAAAGGGGGGTTTAATAAAGGGGGAGGAATTATTAATTATTAATAAAGGGGCGTGGCCTGTTACGTAATGATTACGTCATGTTACGTAATGTTACGTCATAGGGGCGTGGCCTGTTACGTCATAGGAGGGCGTGGCCTGTTACGTCATAGGGGGCGTGGTCGATGACGTCATAGGGGGGGAAAGCACTGTGCAAAGGGGGATCGGTGGGTTGGCAACAAACTACTTAAGAATAAAAACAGTTTGTAAGAAATAGACCAGAGTTCACCAACCTTATTATCCCTGTTACAAAAGTAAAGTAGAAGCAAATCAGCATATTGAAATTAATTGATTTTTGTCGGAAATGAAGACATTAAAATCACGAAAGATATGTTGTTACTGATTAACTTTAAAAAGAATAATAAGAAATTTCGAACTACTTTTAAACAATGAATCATTGATATAGATATTGAGCAAATTAATTTTAGAATGCGATAAGAAAAAAGCCAAATTGATAAAAAAAATGTTACGACACTTATGAAGTTTTGAATTATACTTTGGCAATATCTCCTAGACTTCATTAAAGCCTCTCAGTCTTAATGATATAATCCATGTGTCTATAATTCAAATCCTAATGGTATAATCCATAATACAATCTACATCAAATTTAGAGAGATATTCAGAAGTTATGACTCTTCAAAGTACAATAGTTACAATGATCTTATTCCATTGCAAATTTCGATGTCTTAAGCTTATAAAGCATCTTTCTACTTATCATGGTAAAGAAGGGAACACACCAAAGTCGATGAAGAGGCGGTGACATTGATGTAATTAGGGGGGATCTGTTCAACAACGCCATTCTACTTTCATGTCTTAACTCTTTAGGTGAAGACCCATTATTAAAGTCAATGTTCATACCATTAACAGCCACACATTCAGCTAATTACAAGTAATTTGTTTGCTGACGTAAAGCAGTGCTGACAAGTTCGTATCATTCGCTTCTTCATTCAGAGTAGAATGCCGAGAATCAATGTCTGGATTTCTCTGTGGGGAAAAAATAAAAGATTAATTATTTAATATTAGTATTTTAAAGCAAATATTCCCGGGTTAGACTTTAAAAATGTTCATGTTGTATTTTTAAAATATTCTGTTTTTATCTCTTAAATGAAAGCAAAATGCATTTATACAATGCTTTTAAGTGTGTTTTATTTCAAAATCGGATGATTAATTATACTTGCAAAATGAAAAGCAGAACTTTTCAGAATCTACATTTTCACTGCATAGGTTCTGCACATATTTTTCTTAGGTAATGGAATACCAAATAAATATTTGACGTATGTACAGTCGCTCAAAAAAGTATCCGAACACTACGGTTGATTACAAAATTCAGAAAAAATATCTGGCAACGATTTTTTCAGAAATTAGTGATCTGGCATCCTTCGTGTACTGTACACGAAGGATGCCAGGTCACTAATTTCTGAAAAAATTGTTGACAGATATTTTTATCTGAATGTTGTAATCAACCATGGCGTTCGGATACTTTTTTGAGCGACTGTACAGCATATTACCCAAATGTTTCTTGACAGTTCCACTCTATGTAAATGGAAAGTCACATTCGTTGTTCAGTAACTTTGGAAATAGCTTTTTGCGGAAAAATGTCACTGGAGATAAATTTAAGATCTGACTCAAATTTTTCTAATTCTCGATTTCAACAATATTTGTGTAATATTTGATAAGATATGAAGCCTGAAACATTTAAAAGCAGCTTCAATGATCGTAAAAAATTGCCTCAAAAGCCCACAATACACGTATTATCATTGTTCCAAAAAACCACTTACTTCTTATTAAAATAAATAGAAATTTAGAAGTTAGGGTAATTATTTTGCAATTAATTTTGAAAATGGTTAGAAGGAACATAAAAGCAGCGATATCTTTTAAACATTTTCAAATTAATAACTGCAAATATTAAAAAAATATTGTCCCAATGTCGCAAGGTGAATATAACCCAGGGAACTGTAAAGCGAATTGGGGTTGTAAACCGTGTTTTAAGCCGGTAGGGTCTGAACTTTCAAACGGACACATGGTGGACAGGGGAAAACTCATGCACGAAGTTTGTCACTGGCTATTCAAGTATCTGGGGGATCACATGGGAAAAAATCTGTTAAAAGAGATAAAATTCTTTTAATACCTTGCGTAATTATTAATCCGTTGCGTACATTGAACTCCACGCGCTAGAGATGAGCTGTCGTCAGCGAGCAATGGAATATCGATACCCGTGCAGGCAGATAGTTCGGACGGAAGGTGAGAAATATTACCCATTTTCAATAACACGAATTTTGTCAATGATATACATTTTCCATATTCAAGGTAGTCCGAGTTGGGTTGGGTTGTTTTACCTCTGAGCGGCACTTTTTTGCACACCATGGGCTAAATGGCCAGGTCACATGGACCCCGAAGGCTCAGAGAAGGTTGGGGGAGGAGACTCACTTTAACAGCTGTTGGGAGACAGATGGTAGCCTCCCGTCAAGGCCATCCAGCGTATTCTTTAACGTGCACAAGGTATGGCTCTCCCGCAGACGGGGCCACGGCTTAACGTCCCATCCGACAGACGGCGGCCTTTCCAAGCCCATCGGTGGCCCCTACTGACCGTGGGCAGGGCGGGGAGTTTTGCGGAGATAAATCTCAACGCTAACCCAGCTGGGACTCGAACCTGGGAACTACAGATTACGAGCCTGGCGCGCTACCGACTGAGCCACCTACGCCCCAGGTAGTCGAGAAACGTTTTTATTGTACAAATTAATTCTTGACCTTAGATTTGCTTTTCTAATATTTCACTACCTACAACCCCAAAAAATTCTATTTTTTCTGATAACTGTACCATAATGTGTCATGCATATATATTAAAATACTTAAACATTTCAGTATAACATAAATGATGAACAATTCTCATTTTTTTAATCTATTCAATATGACAATAATTTTTCTTTATGATAACATTCATTAAAAATAAATAATACCATCAATGTGTACCTTAATAGTCCTTTTATACCAGGACCGGATCTAGAAAAAAAATCGAAGAGGGCACGTAACACAATTAAGCCGAAAAAATGCAAAGGGGGGATCAAGAGACAGGAATTTCAATGCATTTCACCCTCCGTTTAACATGTCTTTAAAAAAATTCTTATAAAATGCATGAAATATCAATAAGTTTCATGATTTTTTGCGTTTTTTAACCATTAATAGCATTCTGGGAAAAAAGTTGGGGAAGGGAGCATGTCTCCTTAATTTATTTTGTGTAACATTAATTAAAAAATAAATTATAGCATCAATGTACACCCTAACAATCCTTCTACCCCTAGCTGACGGCTGGGTTCAATGGACGCTGCCCCCATAGATCTTGCCCTATTCTATATTATCTTGGGCTTCTTGTGGACTGTTTATGAAGACATTTATTCAGCAAAAATAATACAGATCAAAAGGGAAAATAACCTCGATACTATCAAAGTGACGATATATCGGCATCCATTTTGTTATATTAACAGTGAAAGGATTAAATTATTGAAGTTAGTATGTTTTTACTTTTATTGTAGTCCGCAAATTAAAGAACACTTTTTTGACTTAAAAATTTCCCTCTCATTTTTCAATATAGTAGTTGCAGTTAATAATACAAATAATAACCCAGGAGAGAAACTACAGAAGTACTGATGCCATATGGATGTCAAACTCATTTAATAATTCATATATCGTAAATATAAAATCATATATTTATTTTTCAACTTCCTAATTTTTTACTATCTCACTTAATAGTATTAAGGGTAGGTTATTATAGTTGAGAATGATTTGCGACACACGCATCAACATGCTCGCAATTCCAAAGCACATTCCTCTCGGATCATGAATAAAGTATATTAATGTATTCCGTTAATCCCACCCACTCCTTGGTCAGAATGGAGGAGATCGGTGGGCTTGGAAAGCCTACGTCCATATGATGGGACCTTAAGCTGTGTCTGATGTATAGTAGAACCATACGCGGTACACGTTAATGAACACTCTGGATGACTTTGACGAGAGGAAAAAGACCACTGACTCTTAACAATAGTTTAGTGGGCTCCTTTCTACCAACCTACTCTGAAATTTTGGGATCCTTGTGATTTGGCTATTTACCCATTGTATACAAAAAGTGTCGCTCTGAAGTAGAACAACCCAACTCATCTAATATATACTACACGATAGAGGTCCACTCGAATATTTTACCACAAGGCCCTCATACACTGGCGAAAATAGATCGTCTTCTAGTTTCACTAGTGTAATGACCTCAATAAATATACTCATGAAAAAAGGATCCAATCACATTTTATTTGATACTCAGTCTTAGTCTCGCAGTTACTTCTTCAATAACTTAGTACTGTACTCTATTTCCTTTATAAGAGAAATGTTTACTCCATTTAGAAGCAGACAGACTATAAAATATTTTTTCTAGTTAGACATACATAAAATGTATATCCCCAATTGATTGGACATACTTTGCCTGACTAACAATATATGCCCAGTCAGACATGAATTATCAGACATACATTTAAAACATGTATGAGTTGGGTTATTTTCCTAAAAATTGATTGAGCTCAAGATCTAACGTTTAATCAGATTAGTCTGTAGTACCATATGGATCAATAGATAATAGTGCGCAATCGCATGCAAGGTCTTAAGAACTTGAGAATTTTCAAAGATTTGGGTTTTATGTCAATATATTTAATATCAACAAATTATAAACAATATACACAAATGTTTTGTTTATGAAACAAGTAATTGATTCATTTCTAAAAGTATTAGCCTATGCCTTTCCTTGAAGATATCATAATAAACTTGGTCGTATAAATAAGAAAAATGTAATCACTCTAAAATATGTTATTACATTGTGTTATGTTTTTTAGTAAATAATGAATTGTATGGCCAAATATTATACTGGCTTTAGAGCTATGGAACAAGCATATGCTAAAATATACGTATGAAAAATTCTTATTGTTAGACCGAGACTTGGCATAACGACACACAGAGTTAAGGCCATACAAAAAAAATCGTTTATTTATTTTATTGATGTTTAAAAAAGTGTTTGAAAATGCTTTTTTTCATCAATACATCGATATACATCATTTTAAAGCGCTAAAACTTTATTGCTAATCAAGAGCGCAGCTAAGGCCCACGGAATCGAGAACATTCCCATATTTAAATCTTTGCATGAATGCAAATAAACTGTGTCATCTGTATACTACTCTTGTGCATTAGTTTCTTTCATGCCCTATTAAAAATTTGAAGATTATTGTAAAATGATGCATTTGGATATCTGAAGAAAATTTACATACATTTATTGGGCTCTGATTCATAATAACGCCTATTTTCCTTTAACATATTTGCGAATGTTTGATACAATTTAAAATATCTGTGCTTTTTAATTTGCGTAATACTTGAGTTTAATCATCATATTTTAAGCAATATAATGGATTATATTAAAATAATTCTATTTGTTTGACATGAGGTAAATGTTTGCTCCTAAAATACTTAAGTTCGAAAGAATTTAAATTACGATAAATTTAGATGGTTCACATTTTCAGGAAGTCTGTAATTTACTGATAGTTTCAGCTATAACGCTTTAAACTTATATATATATAGTAAGAATAAAATTACAGTCTGAATTTCATTTTATTAAAATTTTATTTTACTCCTGTTTTCTGGAGGGCAATTTCTGGAGTTCCAAATTTTCTGGAGGGGCAAAGTCTCAGTCGGTAGCATTTCAGGTTCGTAATTTACTGTTCCAGGATCTAGTTTTCACTGTGCATCAGTTCACATTTTTCAGCTAACTCCATCTCTACTTTCGATGAGAAAATGAACATCCATAGGCTTGGAAATGCCACCGTCCGTCTGATAAGACGTTAAGCCATAATCCTTGTTTAGGAGTGCCATAACCTCTGTACATTAAAGATCTCGCAGGACGCAATGACGAGAGGCGTTTCTTTCTTCTAAATGCTGTAAATTAGATCTTTTTCGATCCCCTACCGAACTCAGCTCTTGGATCCTTATGTCCGTACCATTTAGCTCACTGAGGGTAAAAATGATACTTAGAGGTAAAACGAAAAAACATAACTGCTTGCTGGAAGAAATTATATTTTTGACCAAAAATATCTGTATAATCCTCGTTGTTTTAAATCAATTAAACTGAATTGTCGTAACATGAATTTTTTGCCGTTTTTTTGTCAGACATACAATTTTAGATTTTTTTTTCAATATTTTTCCTGAACATTATCCTCCATGAATAACTACATAGTCTCTCTCAACAAACAAAATTGCTTTATGAATTTGAACACAGAGTAAAGGATCCAGAAATATTCATTTTCTTCTAAAAAATCACATTCTTTAATTGAATTGTACTCCACTTAGCACGCTTGGCTACTGATCTAAGGGACCTGGGTTCGAGCCCCGGGTAAGGCATGGTTGTCTGTGTCGTTTTTCTGCTGAGGTCCTGCCATCCTCTCAGATCCTCTACTATGGCATATAAACTGACAGGCTCCTGTCAGACCTCTGTGGCAAGCAGCTGCTTGAGGGGGTATTTATTTTTCATTTTTTTACTCCATAGCCTATAGGCTTTCTGTCATAATTTCATCTTGATATTTCCAAAATATATAAGCTTCATACACAAAATTACATATATTTTGAATAAAAGATGTAGTTTCAATAATAGAAGACACGACACAGTTTGACTCTAAATTGCTTAATGAAAGTTGAATATTTGGTACTTTACGAACTTCATTACCAGATATCAAGCATATGGTACTTTATCTTGGTCTTCCGATCAAAATAAACAAAAAATCTGTGAGGAGTCTATTCTTTCCATAGGCTGCCATTAAATTGTAGTAAATTTATCATGTGATACTGTATAATGAAAGCAACAAAATACCTTTTGAAATCAATGCTGTTTATAAATCAATTGTTTCAAATTCTTGAAACGTGATATTCGTTAATAGAAACGTCAATATCCGAAGATCAACAACATGCTTTACAAATGTACAATTCGCAACACCTCTAAACGTATAAATTTGCAAGCCACACTGAAGTTAGATTTCATCTGTCAGATTTAAAAGAAGAAGAAACAGGAAAAGATAAACACATAACCAGTCTGATTTGAGCGCAAATCTTTGAATGACATCGTTATTTTAATTTTGCGGAATGTTATCACTATATTGAAGTGTTTCTAGACTATACAAATGTCAGCGCTTACAACCTGAGTTTTATTTTGAGAGCTTACACGATGATTACTCCAGCCTTGAATAGGCTTTACTGGAGCGAAGGAAGTGGGGACTGATATTATTTTAATCACTCGACTCCCCTGACTCCCGCAAAGAGAATTGTTGACACATCTGCTCGAGTAACCGTCTCCTGTTATTGATGTTGGAAACAGAGTGCGACAAGCCCAGGGTTGTTCCAACACTCAGTCGATACACGGACATGTGTTAACTCTGCTCGGTTGTAAACATCAGTTACCGCCTCGCTGAAATGCATTGCTTGTGTGACACGAGTATGAAGCTGCTCATTCACGTAATCACCGGCATCGTTTATCCGGGAGAGCAATGTCATAGCATTCACAAGGATAAATTGACGAAAGATATGCTTTCTTAGGCAACGGAGATTTGATGTTGCTTTATCCTTCTCAATCAGATGTTTTATTTTTGTTTAAAAAAAAAGCTGCGCCTGAATCTGTATAAGGGAGCAGATAAATTTTTTAAAACGTTGTGGAACGGCGAAATGGTAATATGGATAAAGAATCCTTTAAAAACAGAATATTACCAGATATTTGATTCGTTGTTTGCATTTTATAGCATTAGATTTATTTAAAGGCAAATAGAAGTGAAACTATTATAGCAACTTTCTGCTTTCTCTTTTAGGTATGAAATATATTTTTTGTTTCATCATACATTATTTCAGTATCTCAATCTCTGTGTTCTTTTTATAAAGAAATTTTATGTTATTGGAATGTGTACAAAGATGATTACAAATGATCTGAGCTGTTTATTTTTTTTTACTTTCAAAAACCTAAAATGGATACCGATGACATTTATATCATTGGAAAGTACAACTCAGTTTTTCTTCCAAATACGAGAGAGAATTAATTTCTACAAGTGAATGAATAAACATGTTGCCTGTTTGGTGGATCGGCTGATTTCCTGCCCCGGTGCACCATATATAACTCTCTCCACTTTCTTCTTGTGTGAAGCTTTGTTAAAAATGAAGTTTGGATTCAGCCATGGTCTCAAACTTTGAACATTTTTGAAGAGATAATAAGAATCGGAATTAGGAAAGCTGATCATCATATGCTGAAAAATGTTTAACAGGAAACTGAATATCGCCTTGTTTTGTGCGGAGTAATAAATGGAGCTAACATTGTACATCAATAGGGTACCGAAGATTCAGTTGTTCTTTTCTATGGTGCAAGTTTCATTTCTTTATGGCTTAGAGTTTTCTGAAAGAAATTTTAAACTTCTCAGATCATTTGTAATCACCCTTTATATTTAAATTAACAGAATAATCATAAAGATTAGTATGCAAGAAAAAAATATTGAAATAAAAAAATATAAATTTATGTGATTAAAAATGGCGCTTATGGTTAAATAATATCATTAACACTCAAACATTCGAGGACTTGTCAACCAGTCAGAAATGTTATAATTCCGTAGGGCAGGGGTTCCCTAATGTTACTCTTTGAAAAAAGGATGAGAAGGCTAAGTAGTAAACGGTTCACAGTTAATATTTTTACGATAATATAGGAAACTTTGCTTTTTTGAAATATTTGGCAAATCACAATTTTATTAGCAATGAAACGTAACAAATTGATAAAAATCTACCCCTGGAAGGCCACATTTTTGGACCTCTTCATTAGCCGATCATGATTAGTTCCAAAGGCTACAGACCTTTAGGCAATATCCAAAACTAGTGTGTGGCTTGTGATGATGAATGTCAACAATACAATAATCAATTGGAAATGTTTTATTGCTCTCTAACAGTTACGGCCTGTTTTCGCCAGACTGCCATTTGTCACCTATTGCGAGATTTTGAGTGACAATAGTTTAGAGATGTTGGTGGGTAGTAGTTCTTAAAATTATATTTAAAATTGTATTTAAAACTATAATTAAATACTTAAATGTGATCTGTTATTATGCCCCCAACTGGAAATTTTTATAAGTATGAATATAATACAGAATGAGGCACTGGGATTTCTCAAAAACAATGTGTCTTTGTTTCGTTTTCCAAACCGTCACGTTCAGAATTAGGTTTAATTTTAGGTCATTGATTATAAACTTTAGATCAGGGGTTACCAACACAAACGTAGCTAAAAGCCACAAAAAAGTTATATTCGTAAAGAACCTCAAGAAAAGTTATTTACTTAAAAGCAAAAACACACATTTTAAATGAATAATAATAAATGGACAAAAATGATTATATTTTTAAGGAATCAAAAAATAAGCTTCATTAGAGGGACAGGTTTTATGGACAACTATAAGATGTTTCGAATTCTTTGAGGAGAGGAGACACATAGCTACCTAAACGATAAGAACTGGGGATGAGTCTATTGTCACATGGCTAACTGGAATATTGAATATTTACTATGATGAAAATGTTCCTTTTAAGGATTTTACCAAAGGTATTTTTATCCGTATTTTAAAACACTCTGAACGCAGTTCTTGTGAAAATTATACGGACATCAGTCACTTTCTGGTGTAGGTAAAGTTCTCTACATAATCTGCTTAACAGAATTGCATATTTAATTCATAACCTCGGATTGGAATGCAGAAATATCAGGAACGGCGTAAACCATTTTTGTTTTATTTTAGACAAATTCTTAAGAAATATTTAGTATTCCAAAATCCTACGATTTGCGAGGTTTATAATTTTTCGAAAATAATTTAAAACCCTTCTAATAATGTAATTTTGGGATAACTATGCGATCATGAAATCGCATAGTAATCTGATAGATTAGTTAACATAATCATAAAGTAAAAAAAAAATCGCATCTCAATCTCAGTAACTGGTCGACAATGCTTGGAAAAATCATGTCAGTATAGTAAGGTTGTAGAGAACATTTTAAAGAAGAGACCTCTACTGAAACACATGGAAAGGGCATGATTTATCTGTTGTCTGAAATCGGACGTCTTAGTACCAAGTACGCTACCCATTGTATACAATAACTGAATAATGGGTGACGGTTTTACCAACCGTCACCCGCGACATATTGCCGTTATTTTTCAGCATTACAATTGAAGTTCTGCAAGACTGCATTTTATCACTTTTATTTTAGTTAGGTCATCAATTACATTATGAGGAAGTCATTTCAAGGGATACACGGAGAGTATTTATTTGAAAATATCTGACTCCTCTTTAGGAATCATTAGAGAAATCAGGGAGACTGTCAATTGGAGAAAACCAATGAGCATACATTAGGTGGGGAAAAAGGTGGACAATGTAACAGGACTTGTTGCAAATGGCCTGAACTGTCCAAATGCAACAACTATAGCTCGGATCAGACGTGTTTAGAAAAGTGCTATACTGAGTTAGGCACTCTGGATGGACTTCCATAGCCTATGGGTGCTTGAGGATTACACATGTGAATGAATCTTGTTCAATGAAACTAAACGGTAAGTCCCATCTCCATTGAAAGGACTACAATTTTCACCCAATTTATAGTTTCATTAACATCTATTATCTCACTTCTTATAATTGATATTCATAAAAAAATTCCAGAATTCAACCGTGTCCATTTCCCGAATTTTCCAAGAAAAAAGCAAAAACTCCTGTTAGTAACATACTTTCATGTATTGCTATACTAATAATACGAGTTTCAATCGCTATCTATCGAAAGGTTTTCGGGAGAAATGCGTCTCTTTCCAAGAGAAATCGTGACACACTTTCCAATATCTGTTAATTACCATTCTTCTGACTATTTACAGGTAGTAATTTATCTCGTTGCAACCTTTTGAAACAAAGAAATAGGGAGTCTAAATTCCTTTCCATATTTGTTAAGTAAACTAATATGGCATATACAAACAAAAATGATTCTCAAAATAATTTGCAAATTTCGATTTATTCTTATTAATAAAAGTGTTTGTATACGGAGAAAATACAAATTTATTTTTTTATGTAATAATATAATCGTCATCCTTTAAAGAAGATAACTATTATCCTTATTAATACCGGTTTTTATATATATATATATTTCTTTTCAGGTTAAAAATCTGTTGAAACATTTTTTTAAAGTTCAATTATAAGTGATGTAAATTTTCACATTACTATTAATGTTACAATTTTTCATTTTTTAATCTATATTTTCAGAATATTTCATTACTTATAAAAGACTCAGAGTTTTTGAGTTTTTCTTCAAAGCTTTGTGCTTCATTTAGAATAACAATATTTTCAAGGCAATTGTTAGAAGAATTATTATTCTTATTAGTATTCTTATTAGAAAAATAAAGATTTGGAAAAGAGAGGATAATTAAAAAAAAAGAAGTAATGATGAAAAAAAAAGATTATAAGAGTTCACAAAATACAAGAGAAAAACTCTTATATTTTTAAAGTATAATCCGTTTAAAGTATCAATTTTTATGAGAAAATATTTATTTTCATGTGTCAATAAATTTATAAAATATCACTTTACATTTCAGTTTCTTATTACCAGCAAGTAGTAACTACCAAATGAGCATATACCTAGCATACAATAGTTCAATGTATAGCTTCAGACACGCTAATTAGCATTTGGAAGTTATGGATAATGGAAAATAAAGTTAGACAAAACAAAATGAGGCACTGAGATTTCTCAAGAACAAGGTGTTTCGTTTTGTTTTTCAAGCCGTCATGTTCAAAATTAAGTTTAATTTTAGATCATTTATTATAAACTTTAGAACAGGGGTTTCCGATCTATACTTTAAAAAGTACCTAAAAGCGGAAACACATAATCCAAATGAGTAAGGAAAAAAAACCCGAAAAAATGAACAGAAATAATTATATTTGTAAGGAATCAAAAATAAACTTCAATACAAAATTTAAATATACTTTTATAATGAGCACTATGAATTGATTAAATCGATTAGTTATACACCTAAAATTGTTTGGTCAAAAAATTGGAAGAAATGGCCCGAATTCAGTATATTGGGTATTTGTATTATGAGCCGCAAATACTTTTGCAATGATTTCTGGATTTCTTTAGATTAAATAATCTAAAGTTTTATAATGATTGTAGTGCATTGTCTTATCTCCCGTGAATCAGATTCCCTTTACATGAATGCAAGAATTGCCATTTTCTTTAACTACTAGTTCTAGACTATCAAATGTAACGTTAAAAGAAAGAAAATATCGTGTGGAAACGTCGCTGTATAGAAGGTAATTACTCTGAGCTTTCCAAAAATATTGATTATTAAAATTAGGAATACGTTTACATAATTTCAAAAAAGCGACGAAAAAATACTAATTTATTATTTGTATTAAGAGTTTCAAATTAATTCGGTTAGGAATCAAAAACCGAAGCAAAAAAAGAACGAGCAAATGGTGAAATATTTATTATTCATAATAAATGTTGCAAAAGTAGTTCCGCTAAGCACTATAAAAACAACAACTCAAACTAAAATCGTTACCATAACATCTACTTGTAAAATTTTCATAAAAGCCTCACTACATGAGTATTGCTAAATTTTTCTTTCGGAAATCATAAGTTTACGAGATTATTGATTTTATCCTAATAGGATGTGGACCTCTTAATCGTATCCCATTTTTCGATAAAGTCAGCTTTTCTCAAAATCTAAATTTTGTTTTTGTATTTACCTGATTTTCAGTTAGCTGTTAAAGGCCGGAAACTATCATTATTTAGGGATATATTTTTGACATATAGATCTCGAAAAAGATATTTTAATTTTTTTTTAATTGAACTGAAACCTAATTGGAAACTTTACACCATAAACGTTTTGGAAGTTTATTATAAGATGGTGTAGAATTTTTTAAAAAAGAGAGAGAAAGAACGAATGCATATATGTTGATTAAAATTATGTGTAATGATTTTGGTTACAGTAATAAATGTTAAATAACTGTTCCCCAAATGTTGGACACCGATTGCCAACATATGAATTAAAAAAAATCGTTAGAGAGAAATATTTTCAACACACCTAGATAATATAACATGTAATGTCAAAAATCATGTAAAATCCGTTATAACGTCATGAAATATGCAAATCGGATACTTAATAACAGTACATATTTTGGAGACACTAATTCATCTGCTATTCCAGACAACATTGTTAGTCTGGAATAGCCGATTGTTTCATGATGTCTCAAGAATATGTTTAGATGATTCAAAAGTATGGAAACTAGCTTAAGAGTTGAGTTGGACTGTTTTTACCTCGCTGAACATTTTTTTGCATACAATGGGCTAAATTCTCTCAGATCGCAAACCTAAAGAGCATTTTTAGGATGACATGAGGAGATTTATTGCCGCGCTTCAACTTCTTCTGCAAACCCTCCAATACCTCCAGACTGCTCTTATTGCCCTCCCATTTTCTTAACTTTCTTATTGAGGGGATAAATCGATGCTATCGTTAGTGGGAGACCAAATCCTCTATAGACTATACTTTCTGAATTCAACTCCGTCTTCCCTCCTATTTTTCAGGTACTTTCCTTTATTCGTTATTTTATACGCCGGAAAAAATAAAATTACCTATAGTAACAAAAAGTAAATTTGCCTGAGGGCGGCAAAATGTCTTGGGTGGCATTTCCAACTAGTCAGTTACCAAATATGTTTGTGGTGAGCATCTTTAAAATATTCTTTACTATATTAGGAATGAGAAGTAACATAATGATAACAATGTGAGAGTTAATTTCATGATTTCTTCAAATATTATGAGTTAACTTATTTCAACCATAAGTGCAAATATAACTAATTTTATCTCCATTAAAATAATCTTTGAAAATATCCTGAACAAGGCATCTCACCCTCTGACTAGCACTAAATAAATTGCAAATACTAATTAACATAAATTAAAATGTATGGCAGATTACGAGATAAAAATCTGAATATTCTGAAGTGTTACATATAAGCTAATTTAAAGTTTCATTTAATGTTTTTTTGATAAATATAAGTAGTTTCTTCAAACAAATTTAATAATGGGAAAAATAACAAAATAAAATGATATTAAAGCTAAAGAAAAAAAAATCTTTAACGTGGAAAAAATTTATGCCTGCAGGTCTTTTATTTTATCATTATTTAAGAGACCACGTGCAAGTCAATATTTATACTATTGAATTGATGCAGCTAGAATTTTCAGTTAATTTCAAATCTCATGCATATTGCATTAGGTATAAAATTATCCTACATAGCGACTCGGAGATGATTCATTGACATCATTATTGATTAGAATATTTTAACATTTGATTAAACGGGAACCGAAGGTTGTTACTAAAATTTTCTACAGCACGTAGAAGAATGAAACCAACGTAACACATACGCAGATCTGGATTATTAATTATTTCTTTACTTTAAAACACTTCTTCCACTTTTAACAAAATTTTAGTTGGAATTAAATGATAAGTTCTAATTCTGTGATCTGAATTTTTCAGATGTTTTCAACTCAAATGATTTCAGTGACGGTTATGGGAACTTAACCTAATACCCCTATTTTAACATGCGTTAAAAGGGATTTTTTTGTTTCAAATTCGGATGATGTCGGGTAGAAATTTTCTAGTAGAGGATAGAAATTGAAACATCCCCCTTGAGGCCTTCATTAGCAAATATTTTCTAGGAAGTCCCCAAAAATTTGGCTGAAGACATTAAACCCACTCTAATTTACACTCAACCGTTCCCCCGCTCCAATTGGAATGTTTTAGGAACACCACTGGTTTGATGCTTAAATGAAATTTTAATAAAAATCAAGTAAGTGATTCATTTTGTGGGGAAAGAACAAAACGATATATTAAGAACATAATCGTATTATCGACCATGACGAAAAACTGGATTAAATGCCAAGAACCGACACAAATCTAAAAAATCTGCATTTTAAGGCAATAAATATAAAATTTAAATGTAAGAAACAAATAATATCCCATCAGAAATAAAACAATCGATTAATCATTCAATCACTTAGTCGAACCCCATATTGAGCTTGACAAAATACACAGATGACCCCAATCTTCTGATCTCTGGCATCTTCGTGAACAACTGGATATATTTTATACATTGCTGGCCATTAAAAGTGCAAAACCAGGAAAGATAAGAGATATTAAAGTCATATTTAGTGAATACATAGCTTATGTTACAAGGATCTCATTTATATATTTTCCCCATGGAGAAAAACTCGTGCTCCGTCGTAAGACACTACACGAATGTATTACAAGGATCAAATGATTACAAATACAACTCGGTTAGACTCGTGGGATACAAAGAAATCAGTATCTTGTGTAGCCACAATGAGCTGCAATAACCGCTACTACGCGGTCCGGCATTCAGAGGATTAGACGTCGGATGTGTGTTTGGGGAATGTCAGTCCATGCAGTTTTGATACGTAGCCAAAGTTCATCTGTTGTAGCAACTGCTGATGTCTGGTGTGCTAGTCGCCGTAAGATTATGGACCAGACATGTTAATTGGGGACACATCCAGTGAACGCGAAAGGCCAAGACAGAAGTGTCAAATGATGGCTATCCAGGAATTGTTGGACGATGCATGCCACATATGGTTGGGCATTGCCTTGTTGGTAAATGGCACCAGAGGGCCCCTGAAGATAAGGTACGACCATAGACTCCAACACCTCAGTGATATAACGTTGGCTATACAAAGTACTGGTAATGTGTACAAGGTGCGTGCTGCATGTCACACTGATTGGTAATGGTAACAAGGTGCATCATGCATGTCACACTGAGCCTGTCGCTGCAGTACCGCCAAATACGGATTCGTCCATCATGGTGCTACATACTAAATTCGTCCATCATGGTGCAGCATCATGGTGCTGCATACTAAATTCGTCCATCATGGTGCTGCATACTAAATTCGTCTATCATGGTGCAGCATCAGGTGCTGCATACTAAATTCGTCCATCATGGTCTGAAAAGACGATGCGATACCATTTCCACATCCATACGCGATGTTCTTGACACCATTACAGTCGCATACGCCTGTGTTGTAGAAACAATGGTATCTGAAGCAATGGCCGCCTAGCAAAGATACTCCTATGCTGCAGACAACGTCGAACCGTACGTGCGGATACTGGTTGATGTGCAACACACCCTAACTGTTGAGCGGCTGTATGGTCATTCATAGCCATGCATTTTAATAAATGCCATGCATTTTAATGGCACTGCTGGCCATTAAAATTACAACACCAAGTAAAGACGAGATATCAAAGTCACATTTAGTGAATACATAGCTTATGTTACAAATGCACGAGATTGGTGCACGAAATGTCTGCCCTCTCGTTCGTTTGTGTGACAGGGCCGTTGAGATCCCTGAAGTCGGTGAGTGAGTTCCTCCTCTACTCACTGACGCCATATTCTCTCCACTGTGGCAGCATTCCGTCCAAGACGAGCACCAATGTCTCGGTACGATAATCCGCCTTCCTGTAATACCACAATTCTCCCTCGATCAAAGTCAGAAACCTGGTCATATATATGCCGTGTTCTTCGACGTGGTATACTTGATCATTTAGTGCACAAGAACTGAGAGCAAACACAAATCCAGTGCTTTACACCAGCTCTTTGTAATCTCCTTTTATACTACTTCCAGGAGTGTTTACTGTCACACATGATGTGCGTATGTGCTGCGCTTTCAATCATTTTACATGTTCTCCCATGGGCTACCCATCTTGCATATTTCGGGACAATCTAATGAGTTCTTCCTGGTGTTGAACTTTTAATGATCAGGAGTATACATCTCATTCATTTTTCTCGCTGTTCTGTCAATAATTATTTCTCAATTTTTATTATTGATTTAATCTTTATTTGTGGATTATAGTGCATTTTAAGTTTTAAGCGTTTTCAGAAAATCCTTTTTTTTTACTAACTGCTTTCATAGTTAGAATCGATGCGTTCTAAAGCAAATCGATACAACTTAAAGAGAACTAAAGCAAATCGATACAACGTTAATCGTGATCAACATATCGAAGTTAATCTGATATATCGATTTTTCGTTTGTGTAGTGAATTTCTAACAATTGAACTTTTGTGTGTTTCGGAGCTTGGTTGGAAAAGCATATCGATAAAATAAAAATTACGATGGTATGGACTTACCAATAGCAGAAATGATTGAAAATGACCAAAGAAAATGCGAAATAGGAACCCACTGTAAGAAGAAGAGAAATACCAAGGAAGAAATTGATAGATAATATAGTGGGAGCGATGAAGAAAAGGAAATTCTCTTTAAGGACGATTATATAGATGGAAAGCGGAGAGAGAGATTGAAGGCAAACTGCGCATGCGTGAGTTTCCCGTAGTGTTGTCAATTTAAATTTTAATGTGCCGCTAGTATTCTCTGCGAAAACTAGTGTACCGTGAACAAAAATGTTTGAGAAATACTGCTTAAATGAAAACAACCTGAAATACATAGGTAAAAATATGGGAAAGTAAAGCAAAAAAGTAAAATCCGCACTAAAAGTAACTCATATTCAGTAAAATGTTTGTCTTCTGATATAAAGATTTCTTTTTTATCTAGAGTATGCTATTTCAAAACACAGAAAAAATATGCTAATCGTCCAAAATAGTTTAAAAGCATTCTCATAGGAAATAATCATTGCTATTCTGCTTCTTTAGAATCATTTCGCTTTTAGCCTATGTATTTACAATAATCCAAAATTTTCATTAGCCTATTATAGAATTTCAAGAAACAAATTTTAATAATTTATAGGAATTAAAAGAAGAAAAATTGTAAGAAGAATATATACAGTATGATAAGTGTATTGTTGATGTCTTATTACATATTTTCCCTTACCAATACACGCTCATATGATGACATCCATTGGCAGAGGTGCTGGAGCGCTTTCATAATGATCAAAGGGACCTTGGTTCGTGCCCCTGAAAAGGTATGAATGATTCCTTTCTGTGTTGTCCTTCTGCTAAGGTCTCGCTTTCGTCACATATCTTCTCCATGGCCTATTACACTGACAATTTCCTGTAAGACTTCTGTGGCAAGCAGATACTTGAGGGATAATTTATTATATTATTGTTGATATCCAATGTTTACAGTCTAATTCAGTAGGCGACACTTAGTGATTTATTTCTGAATCTAACCAATAAAGCATATTTGTTTCTTATGCTCGCTTCGGAAGGGTAGCCTTTACTGATACATAAATCGGATCCAGAATAAAAGCAAAATCTTTTAAAAGAATTTTGGTCATCAGCGCAAGAGGTATTGATCTCCTCTTTCTCAATCACTGAACTCACAAACAATTCTATTCCTGTTACTGAAGCTTTCATTTCACCAGCGTGATAAGCTATCAAGAAAGTGATCCCACAGCCACACCTCGTGATAAGTTTCACGACAGTTTCACGTGATTCCACGACACTATCGCTTACTTACTGACATGTGACCTGGTAACTCTTTTAAACTTTTCCTGTAGTGGCAGTGCTTCATTCTTATCCATTATCCAAGAATTTCAGTGTTCCCTCATAAAAGTTTTCAGCACTGGCTTATTGAGTAATCTAACAAACGAAGTTATGTCGTCGGCCTTCCAAGAACCGTCACCAATTCCACCATCCCGGTTTCCCATTTGGTTTACGCTTTTATGTCAGCTTAGATGTAGTTTCTTTTGATTTTTTTATCTAGGACACCAGACGTACATTACACTATTTTAACGCATACATTTTAAGATAGCAAAAGAAAAGTATGGTTTAATTTAAGCTTCCTCATTCCTTGATTTCACATGTGGACGTACGTTTAATATTTTCGTAACTTTGACTTTTCTAATTTTTCTTTCCTCATTTTTCTTTCTTGTCCCACATTTATTGTAATTATCATTTGCAACGATACTGATATGTGAAAAATCAACAGCAACATCATCGTCGTCGTCACCATCATCATTTCGTAAAAGGAAATTTATCCAATATTATACATATAAAACTTGTAATTACAGTGATTATTTCTTCACCTCCGAAACAAACAACTTAATAATAAATATAAAATTACGCTTATTGATTCCACTTCTCTAGTAACCAATTAATGTGCAGGAGTACTTAATATTCTTGAATTATTTTTTATGTACAGGGGCAGAGTTGTCTCAGTTTGGATTGCGCCAAGCTCATAATCTGCAGTTCCCAGGTTCGAGTCCCACTTGGTCAAGCCTTGAGATTTATCTCCTCTAAACACCAAACTTTGACCTCGGTTAGAAAGAGGACACAGATGGTCTTGTAATGGCTGCCGTCTATTCGATAGGACGTGAAGCCTTTACACCGTAGACAGGAAAGCCATACTCTGGACACGTTAAAGAACATGCTGGATGATCTTTACCAGAGGCTACCATCTTTCTCGTAATTATTGTCCAGTGGGTTCCCTTCCCCCCAACCTTCTCTGAATACTTGGGGTCCTTATGACCTGGCCTTTTAGCCCATTGCGTTCTTAAAACTTCCGTTCAGAGGTAAAACAATCGAAACAAACTAATTTGGATGTGCATATACAATCTAAATTCTTGCATGTATATTTATAAAAGTATGGTATAAATTATTTGTTAATTTTTGAAGTATATTACTTATATTAATCATTTATGCATTAAATGGATTTCAATTTAAGGACGTTTTAGATATGCAATTTTTACACTAATCTACCAACTTTGACCATACATACCCCGTGGTTCAGAGTCAGGACGTAACCCATTTTCTGACTCTTGACCACGAACCAAGAAACGCCTTATTTTTACCAAGAAACGCCTTATTTTATGTACTAATAAAAATAAGTACATAAAAATACTTATTTTTATTCCACGATCCAAGAAACGTATTATTTATACACTTTAGTATGACGAGTAATATGACGAGTGTCTTTTAGAAACACATTTGTCAACGCAAGGTGAATTTTTCAGAAGAATTAAATAAGAAAAAAACTTACTAGCAATTGGGTTTCGTAGGAATTTCTCACTTTTTAATAGCTCCTAAATTTATATGCATTTGTGATTCTTACAAAGCTTTCTTGGGTTAACATCACAAAGGATTCAGATCACAACCTCTGAGTGATGCTAGTTCCAAACTTTTTTAATAATGACGAGGGGGGAAGTGCAGAAACGACTCAATTCCCATACACATAAAGATACATTAAAATATTAAATATCCACTTTTATGTGTACCGTAATCATAATCTAGAAGAGAACCGTAAACAGCCTCTTGTAATATGTGCGAAGGTGATCAGTCGTTGCTAGGAAGCTTAATGTGGTAGCTCTGACAGCAGTGATAAATAAAACATGCTGACTAATGGGTAAAAAAAAAGTATAATCATCTGAAGACACGGATGGATCAGGTTGGAAATTTCAAAACACGAAATCTGTCCAAACACGTGCGTGGTAATTGTAAAGACAACATTCCAGCCTGTCAAAATCTAAAATTAATAGTCCAGACTACCCATTTCCTAAAAAACGAAAATAATGACAGGCCTTTAATCACTTATACTTCCACAAAACAGAGCATTTTATTTCCACACGAAGTAAAGCAAGTCACCTCATGCTTAAATGATTTTATGGATTAAGAGGTATAAAAGAACTTGTATCAATACCCCATATAGACAGAGGTGGAACTTTTAATTGAAAAAAAATAATGATTTCAATCATTTGCATTTCGGGTTTAGAGAAATATTAGTGATAATTCCAAAAATTTAAAATTATTTTCTCCTTATAAGTTTTTTTTTGGAATAACATGATGAAACTTAAATTGCTTTTAAATTTATACTTCGTTTCAATTTACTTTAATCACTATTAGAACATTAGAAAATCGTAGGAGACGTCCTGTAAAATGCATTTTGCAGTCATCCTCAAATCATCATCCGCTAAATTTGTTGTTCATCAATTTAATAACTATTTACAAGTATGTAAAAGTAAAAAACCTGAGTATCTGCTTGCCACAGAGGTCTGACAGGTGCTTATCACTTTAATACGTCATAAAGAAGTTTTCATGAGGAAGGCGAGACCTCAGCAGAATGACAACACAAACATCCATGCGTTACCGGGGTCTCAGAACCCAAGTCCCCCCCCCCTTGATCAGAAGCCAAGCACGCTAACCACTCGACTTTGGGATGGCTATACTAGCACTCGACTACTACTACTATTAACCATTCGACTACGGGTGGTATATATAGATAGAGTGTTCTATAATTTATGTAGTTAGTATAAATATGCTATGAGCTACACTTGGAATATTCTCTAAGAATATCCTAAATCACACATGAAGCATAATTATTTTACTGAAATCGAACATTTTTCTCTGAATATTTTTTCATTTGTGTGTTTTACAGTTCTTATGAACTAAATAAGCGATTATAACATCTTTCAAATAGCGACTGACAGTTTATATGAGAATTGAATTCTATTTGGTTCTCACCACAAATCAGATATCAAGGCTTTATGAAATGGAAAAATGGAATCGGAATTTTATTTAATGGTAGTTCTATAAAAAAACAAAAGCTTCAAAATATACTTTCACGAAGGATTAAATTAAATTTATCACTTTGCGTTTTCTTAGAGACATGGATAGAGGATGCAGTTAATCGGAATTGGACAATTCAAAATTAATTTTTAACCAGTGAATGTGAGAAAGCAGATACTCAAGGGTTTTTGCTTTTACATATTTGTAAATAGTTATTAAATTTATGAACACCAAATTTAACAGATGATGATTTGAGGATGACTGCAAAATATATTTTATAGGACGTCTCCTACGATTTTCTAATGTTCTAATAGTGATTAAAGTAAATTGAAACGAAATATAAATTTAAAAGCAATTTAAGTTTTATCATTTTATTAAAAAAACATATAAGGAGAAAATAATTTAAAATTTTTGGAATTATCACTAATATTTCTCTAAATCTGAAATGCAAATGATTGAAATTATTATTTTTTTTCCAATTAAAATTTCCACTTCTGTCTATGTGGGTGCATTGATACAAGTTCTTTTAATGATCTTAATCCATAAAACCATTAAAACCTGAGGTGGCTTGCTTTACTTCGTGTGGAAATAAACTGGATATATTATGGACTATGGCCTAAACCTGTAACGTAACCTGCCATTTGTCTGCTAACAGCAATCCAGTGGGTTCCCTTTCCCCAACCTTTTCTGAGCCCTCGTGGTCCTTGTGACCTAGCTATTTAGACCATTGTATGCAAAAAAGTGTCGCGCAGATGTGAAATTCTCCGACAACTCAAAATTATTCAAACAGAGATCTCCTTACACTAAAAATATTTCAAACTTCCTTGATACTGAACAACTATATTTTGGTTGTTTAAAAATGTCACATTTTAATTTTACTTTTTCTACTATCATTCCGTCTGTGAACAATTAATTTTTTTTTATTTAAGGAGTGATATCGGTTCTTCAACTTTTATTAAATGGAGTAATTTAATTATTCATTTCTTATACTTCATCTAGTACTTGAATGTGTTTCAAAATAGAAATTTCAATTTTTTTTTCTTACAGTACAAAAAATAATAGTTAAAAGTTAATCTGCTGTTGCGCACCTTTCCAAACTCTCCCCGACCTACTAATGAGTGTTCGAAACTTATAGTTTGAAAAGCCCTACTTTTAGGGATAAATGAAAATTTCAAATAATAGAATCTGTCAGATACACCTGGTAGTAATTTGTTAGATAAATATAGAAAAAATATTGTCATTAGCCAGGTGGGATATGAACTCACGATCTCCTGATAACATGTCAGGTGTTCTGCTCTGATACGTTTTCAATAGCCTTGACGAGTATTCAGCAAAAGAACAGGCTGAATGGCCTTGACGGGACGCTGCCAACGCTGTCTCCCAACAGCTGTTCAATGTGTCACCTCCCTCCACCTTCTCTGAGCTTTTGGGGTCCTTGTGATCTGTCCACTGTGTGCAAAAAAGTCCCGCTCACAGGTAAAACAATCCAACCCCTTGCCCATGTCGGATGCTGGGGAAAAAGAAACATTTTGCTTTGAGAAGATATAGAAAATAATATTTGTAGATTGGATAGGAAATGGCAGAATATCGTAAATCAAATATTTTGAATTTTCTATTAATTTCAACTTCCAGCGTTAGAGGACGCTAAATTAGGAACCTTGGCAATTTTTTCTCTTTGGAACGTGAATTCTATATTCACTAGAAATGACTGGATTTTGTGTTTTTTTAGCAATACAATTTTGTTGGAGCGTTTTATGAATACACGCTCCTATCTTTATAATCCAAGCCTCAGTGGATCGTTTCTTGTTAAATTGAGCTTTAAAATATGTATACGAACGTTTTTATGTATGGTACGGTCTCAAAGAGCCACTGGAGATTATGCACAGTACCTAATGTTCCTTAACCTAACATGTTCTAAATGAGATTTCATAGCGTATCAGGTTCATTGGGTTGTTTTTACCTCTGAGTCGCACTTTTTTTTAACACAATGGGCCTAAATTTTCAGTTCCTACCTAAGTTAGTGTTGAGATTTATATCCGAAAACCCCGACCCTGCCTTCGGTTAGTAGTAGACACCGATGGGCTTGAAAACGCGGCCGTCCGTTGGATGAGACGCAATGTCGTGGTTCTTGTGTGGAAGAGCCATACCCTATGAACGTTTAATAACAGGCTGGATGGCCTTGACCGGTCTGGCTCTTGACTGACTGAATGGTCTTGATTGCTGTCCAGTGGGTCTCCTCCCCCAACCTTCGCTGAGTCTTCGGGGTTCTTGTGACTTGGCACTTATCCCATTTTGTACAAAAAAGTGCCGCTCAGGGGTAAAACAACCCACCCCAACTAGATCACAAGTACTCAAAAAGCTCAGGGAAGTTTGGGGAAGGGAATTCACAGGATAGCTTTTAGGAGACAGACGGAAGACTCCCGTCAAGGCCATACATCATATCATGCAAAGAACAAAACACTTCTGCCGAGGGACCACTGCTTAACGTCCCAAAACTACATAACGGTGACCTTTGCAAGTATAATGGTGTTACCGCTCTCACTGAAGGCAGAAAGGGGTTAGCAGAAAAAATTCTAAATGTTGTCATAGCGGGGTCTAGAACCTAAAAACAAGCAGATTATGAGCCTGATGCGCTATCGACCGAGACAACACCCGCGCTATCAGGTAGAACTTGAGGCTCCGTAGAAACAGATCTCTATTGGAGTAAAGCTCTGCTGCTTAAGTATCAGACTCAACTTTAGAATCGAAAGCATACTGGATTCATCCTGAGCTTTTGTAACATACCAATGCATCTCAAAGCACTGCATCGATCAGAATCAGTTTAAAATTAGATATGTAAGAGTTCCATCGCAGATTTTAGCTTGATTTCCCCCTTTTCTTTCTTAATACAGTTAGAAAGAGAACACATATGATCTTGGAAAATATGCCGTCCATTAGATGGCAGCATAACCAATGATCAAGTGAGCTATAGTCAGTGCGCATTAATATTTTATACGTTGGCTGACCATTGACCTTGACCATTGACGAATTTCCCGTTGATCCCTAACTGTTGTCTTATATTCTGTAACTTCATTGTGAGCCCTAAGGCTAATTGCAACTTTGAGCAATTAGCAAAATTTGGAAAGAGGATGTTAAAGGAATAAAATAATCCATGTTTAAGAAATCCATATGTTTTTATTTTTGCATCAACACTAAAAATATTATTATTGTTATTGAGATTATTAATAATAGTATCAATCAGATTTATTAGAAAAAAAAAAAACGGTCTTCAGGTGTCGGTGCAATTAACGTTTTGATCAATAACAAAGGTTGAAGCAAAAATTTCAAGAATATTTTCGAAATATGCTAAACCTGTTTAATAACAAGCAAACACAGAGGTTCCTGTAGGCTGTGAACGTTCTTTGATTATAGAATAAAAATTGTTTCGAGAGCGGAGGAATACCAATCAACAACATCCTGATAACATGGATTCGCATTTCAACGACACTCGAGACAATTTTTTTCTCTACAGTAGCGTTCACAGCCTACAGGTACATGCTTACCTGTGTTTGTCTCTTATTAAATCTAAGTCTAAGAATTAACTCAAATAACTTATTAAACATATCATCCTTATTCTTAATTAAAGAGTGGCTGGATAAAACAAAAAAACAAAAACAAAAGAACATTGAAACTTAAATGGTCTTGTGCTTATAGCTGGAAGTCATTTTTCGGCCAGAATCTTCAATTGCAGTCAGGATAGCTTCTAATGACTGATTCCATGGTCTAATACTTAAAGCAATCAATCGAAGAGAACTTAATAGTCGGCCGGTAGCTCAGCTGTCAGAACACCTGCCATGTTATCAAGAGGTAGTTGGTTCATATTCTACCCTGCTGGAGAGAATTTTTCCTCTACAATCAAGAATGTTAAACCTGATTGATCTTCAGCAGTGAAGACTTCCTGATCCCAACTCTATTCCAACTCTTGCATCTTGTTAAATCAGAGCATAATTTCCCTAGCAAGTGTGAGAGATGGGAAACCAAAAAAATATTTCTCCTGCTATCATGCTTTTAGTTAGGTAAATAACTTCTACTGAATACCCAAACGTTTTCTTTAAAAGCTGATCGGCATATGCACACTTAGTTAAGCAAGATTCCACCAAACAAAAGATTTGAAAGGAAAACAAAGTTCTTTCCTGGCCAAAGAAAATCCCTTCCAGTAATAAACATAAAAGATAAGAAGATTAAAAATCGTTCAGCTTTAGAAGCAATGGAAAGCTTCTTCCCCTACTGGTAATGCAAGCGCAGAGTGTTATTGATTGTCCTTTGGAAAGAAAAACATTCTTCCTCGGGTTCTAACATGTGCTCTTGTTTTATCTAGTTAACTTGATGTCCGTTATTTTAATGCTTATTTCTCGTTCCTAAACTATTTTTTATTCGAAATGTTCGGGTTTTTTTTACTATCCAAAGCTTAAGGATTTCATTTTCCTTTTGAAAATATATACAGTAAGTGAGGAATTCTAAGAATTAACTCAAATGTTTATAATTATCACAGTTACTGCCCTAAGAAACCTCCAGATATTTACCCAAGGACCCATTAAACTCTAATTATATATTTTATAGCCAGTTAGACTAAATTGTTAGATGCAGTTAAGTTTTTTCCATACTGGGAGATTTAGTTTATTCAGGGAAATTACAGAAATCATTAGTATAATAATATGACAAATATAGGTCCGTCAGAGGCTGAACGAAGTTTTGAGAGCTTTGTCGAGTAAGATAAATTCAAGAATCAAATGATATAAAAGGTGTTTAAAAATTCCGTTGTGTGGTTATAATAGGAAATGTGAGCTTCCTTGGGTGTTTAAAGTACAGGATTTTTACACTCTCATTGATATTATGATTGTATTATTTCAGAGATGTATTGTAATGATTGCTGTCCGTAATGATGTCTGATATAAAGATTATTTTATCAAAAGGTTTGATTATTTGTTTCATAAATCGTTTTAAAACAAACAAAGAGCTAATGTTTCCAATTTGTTGCCTATATATCTGTAGATATTTAACTTTCTCATTTTTAGAGATAAATTAAAAATCATTTCTGATTGGATAGATACAATAAATTTGATAAAATTTTATGATAGACATTTTTCAAATTTTCTAATAACTATAATGGCGCCCTCTAACGGTGGTGAAATGTAGGAAATGTCAAAACTTTAAACGAATATTGCAAACAAACTATTTATGCTCTAAATTCGAAATGTCGGTGGTGGAGTCTGAGGGGACAAGAGTATGCACCGGCATCGATAATTCCGTGATAACCTTCCGAGATAAAAGAAAGCGAATTATAATTCGTTTTTTCATTGATAAAAGAATAATTTCATTGAAAAAGAAAGCGAATTATAATTCGCTTTTTCCTTGATAAAAGAATAATTTCCTTGATAAAAGAAAGCGAATTATAATTCGCTTTCTTTTATCACGGAAGATGAAAAACGAAACTTTTTTTTTCCTTTTTAAGGGATGAATGATAAATTACCTTTTTATGTTGTATACATACTAATAAAATATTAGCATTTTAAATTTCCCAACTATGCATTACTTCGAATTATCACTGTTAAAGAATGCAAATTTCATTCTTCGAAAACGATTGTCCTACATTCACCCGAGGCGACACATGTTCTTGTTTTCAAGTGAATTTGGGTGCATCTGTTTGCTTTACTTGATGCAAAATATTCATTAAACACAAATATTTATACAAATGAGTAAATTTTAAATATCCATAACTTATTTTCTTTTTTATCTATGACTGTTATTCTGAATATATTATGAAATTCCTACACTTTCAAACTTCATACAAACGTTCCAGATAGTGGAATGTTGTGTCCAACACCGTTATCTCTACTGTCATCCCTCTGAAGTTTTTAAAGTATGTACATTAAATATACAACCACTAAATAGTTGAAAAAATCGTAACCCATATTTTATTGTATTATATATAAAGAATATTCAGTCCAAATTTCTCCGAAATTCAATAATGCTCACAAAAGTTATGATTTTTCAAAATGGAATATTGCATAAAGAACAAATGAAATGTTGTTTACAGAATAATTTAAAGTAAAAAATCCCCCCGAAATATATCACTTTGAAGGTCATAATTACTGATGCGAGTACTTTATACGGAAGATGAAATAATCGCCTGAAACATAATGACTTGGGAATTGTTCTCATTTATGACGGTGAGCACAAAAAATATTCTGGTGAACATAATTAGAACAGGAAGCTTCCGATAAAAATACTCTATGTACTACATTTAGAACGATTCGTAATAAGCTGCTATTCAACTATTATCGTCTATTATAGAACATTCTGTTTATAATTATGAAAATGTTATTATAGCTTACTTTTATTCACATCACTTCAGAAATTTAGCAAGTTTTTAACCACTATTACGCTGTTTAAGTATCTTGTTGCCATGGGTATAGAGGGAAAATTGTTTTTTGCCGCATGGAATCCGAACCCACGAGCTCCTGATAACCAGTGGTGAGAGTAAATTTCATTTCTTACCGGTACAGCTTGCTGCTAAGCATACTATACTATATGTGAGTTGGGTTGTTTTACCTCTGAGCGGCACTTTTTTGCACACCATGGGCTAAATGGCCAGGTCACATGGACCCCGAAGGCTCAGAGAAGGTTGGGGAAGGGGACCCACTGGAACAGCTGTTGGGAGACAGATGGTAGCCTCCCGTCAAGGCCATCCAGCGTGTTCTTTAACGTGCACAGGGTATGGTTCTCCCGCACACGGGGCCACGGCTTAACGTCCCATCCGACGGACGGCGGCCTTTCCAAGCCCATCGGTGTCCCCTACTGACCGTGGGCAGGGCGGGGAATTACTATATGTGAAAAATCATGTATAGGCGGTTACTCCACTGAAATTACAGGACTAATAAAATGAAGTAATAAAATGAAGCGTATGGTGACGAAAGTACTATGTTTCAATGTGTTCTATTTCTGTCTTTGTTTTCCGCAAATAGCGCATGATTTAAGGATTTTTAATGTGAAATAAATATTAATGCACTTGAATACTTGAAGATTCCGTTGTATTCACGGATTTCGGTCAATGAAAAAACAAAAACTCATCCAAAACTACCAATATGATGGGCGATGAAGTGAGGAAAAAAGTAAAAAATTCGACAGAGGTGAAATATATTTAATTTAATCTTCAAGTAAAATTATTAAAAGAAAAAGAATGACAAACCAAAGATCAAATCAACTGCTCTGTTGAAAAAGCATTAAGGTGTAAAAGAAATCGTTAACTGCGCCACTATTGTAAGTTGTCTTACCGGTACTCCGTAACGGCAAATAATTTCTTGCCGGTACGGCGTACAGGATCGTACCGGCCTACTTTCACCACTACTGATAACATGTCAGATCAAGATCCCGATCGCTTTTATCCTCATTATCCCCTTCACCGGAGGGTGATCCTTCACTGTAAGAGAGATTCTATGGTGAAGGGGGATTAACATCAAGAATAGATGAGATTTTGATCAGCTGCCGGTAACCTGAGTGTCAGAACTTGTCGAGTTATCAGGGAGTCGTGGGTTCGGATTCCATTCGGCTCAAGACATTTTTTTCTCTATATCTATGTCAACAGTATACTTATATAATTGTGGTTAAATGTTTAGTAAGTTATTATATCTCTCTTATGTTAGTTAAAAATGTTTTATTAGCTATCGAATTCGCGAAAAATTTAAAACATTACGCAAAAATATTTAAGCTCAATATCTTCAACTCAGTGTCTTACGAATTGAATTTTCAAACATCATTTAATAGAATTGCAACGGTTTCGGCAACTTAAAATATTTCATATATCATAATATTAGAAAAAAGGTAGAGGAAAATAAAACAAGATATTTAAAACTTTTTGTTTTATGTAAATATTTGATATTCAAAGAATATCTTACAACAATATAACCAAACAGAAGCAGTTAAATTCACTTTCAAAACAACAGAAAAACAAAGTTGTAGGTAAAGCATCTTTTATACGCGCCAGCATCACGAAAACGTCCCACTGCAATTCATCTCTGAAATAAAAGATACACACATTCTTTCAATGTCTGTTCATGTCAGTCCATTCCTAACATCACTCGCGTACGAGTAAGTCCATTTTCCGCACTGTGATACCCTGCAGTTGTCATCCAAAGAGTAACCTTTTTCTTCTTCCTTTTACTCTTCATGTCTACTAAACAAATATTTTTCTTTCTTGTTTCGGACATACATGTTTTATCAGGATTTGTTGTGCAATGTTGCATTCTTTTAGAGGAAAAGGAAAATACCTCAACTTCTTAAAACAATATATCACTGAGTATTTTTAATCTGGCACCACCTTTTGGCAAAGATATCAAAAGGTCAGCTGTACGATTTAGTGTCTGTTATATGTATTTCCCATTGTTTATTTAATAAAAACGACTAGACTGACATGAACACAATTTTAAATAATATTGTAGCTTATGTCTAAAATTTATCCGAGATAAAATGAATATATTAAGCTGTAATTTTATTGGAACAACAATGCGCATACAAGTGATTTTTTTAAAATTTGATTTTTTTTTTCTAATTCCAGCATTATTTTAAAGACAAAAGTAGTAGATAAAGGCAATTTATACACATAATAATTAGAGTTTTTTTCACTCTTTGAGTGACATTTCTTTGATGCACGTTGATCAAAATGAGTAAGTCTTAAAGATTCTAAATTTTAGTACGTGGTTACGCAAGGGAGCCCGCTGAACAGCTTTAAGGAGCAGTTGTAATCTTCTCGTCAAGGCCATTCAGTGTATTGTTAGCGTTTACAGGATATCTTCAGCTTCAAGTGTTTAAAATACCTTAATATTCAGGAAAAGTCTAATGGACTTAATGCGGGTTTACGCTTCCTCGGACATCTTTAGCATACTCAAAGATATTCCTTTTCTCAGTGCAGAAGGGACATAGACAAGTGGAGAAACTCTGAATTTTGGTACAGTTGGAAACAGCTTGAGAACTTCAGGTTATGAGTCTGGATCTCTGGAGACTATACAACATGGCGCCTCTCATCAAAGTGGATGTTAGTAAACCTTTTAGAGGCGTGATTATATCATTAGCAATTTAATATTTTTAACATGGACATAGTGTTGTTCTGATTTAAACCCAATAATAAAGAAAGATTTAATATATTCTCGTCACTACAACTTAATTTTACATTTTAAATATTTAGCATCGATACTGAATGCAACTAAATGATACTAATAGTGATTACCATGATATGTGATAGATAGTATCGCCGAAATTCTTGTAATTATAGAAATTTTTATCAAAAAATTTGAAGAATTTTTGCGCTAGTGAGTTAGAAGGATTAAACGAAACATATTTATCAGCATATTACAATTATCAGAACTTGCCGAAATCGGAATAATCTAGTTGATTTCAACAGACAAAAGAAACTGCTTTCAAACTCTACAAAAATATTTTTCAATTTAAAAATAATTTCCCACTGTCTGGTTTGGGTTGCTTTCGTACTCTGAGAGATATATTTTCACCCCTCAATCGGATAAATGACCAGGTCACAAAGACCTCGAGGGTTCAGAGAAGATTGAGGGAAGCGGACCCACTGGCGAGTTGTTAGGAGACAGGTGGTAGCCTTCCGTCAAGGTCATCTAGTACGTTCTTTACCGTACAGAGGCTATGGCCCTCCCACACACCGCCACGGCTTAGCGTTCCATCCGACGGAGGACGGCCTTTCCAAACCTAACGGTGTTCCCTACTGACTCAGAGCAGGTAGTGTTGCGGAGATAAATCTCAACACCTGGCCCAACTGGGACTCGAACCTGTGAATTACAGGTTATGAGCCTGACGCAGTAACGACTGAGACCCCCCCTACCGACCCCTGTTTATGCGTACCATTAAAGGGGACAAATCAGTGTTGTCAGTGCAAATACGATTAACATTAACCATCTTTTGCAATTCTGTATGTATACAGTATACAGTACTGTGCAAATTAGCTGGGCAATAGGGAAATGCAGTAACAAAGACACAACTAAAATATTTGTTCTTACAGTGAAACTCTCAGAGCTTTCTGTGATAAACTCTGTATATGTAAATGCAAAGAAAATAAAGAATTAAACTGAAGCAAAGAAAAATTGACCGCTCCTTTATACTAATCAAATTTAAAATTTGTAGCATTATTAGATCATTTACAACAGTCGTTAAAAATTCTATATCTTTCTTCGTATAGCATTCTATGATGGTGGAAATTAAAACTATAGGAAGATTCGTAATAATATGTGAATCCTAATATTTTATTAGTACTTACCCAAACCAAAAAGATCTCTTTAAACAAATTTTTTTTAATATCCTCAGACGTAGGCCCTGTGCAATATATGCAGATAAGAGAAAAGGAAAACAAAGTGAAAGCAATAGTTTTTTGTCTTTTTGTGGAAACAAGCTGAAAACTTAATTGCATATCTATCAAATGCTAAATCAGTTCTTCTCTATGGAATTGATTAAAATGATCTTGTTTAAAAGGAATAATCAGACATCTTAAAATGTTCTTTATTCCATAATTTCTCAGCCCTAAAAGTAATTAACTAACGGGATACATTCGAGTTCGCATAACGCTAGTACGAAAACTTTTATTATTTGCGCAATTCATGAACGTTCGAGAGAAAGAAGAAAATTAAGTACGTCATGTTTGAAAGTTGGATATCATTTCTGCCACATTTGTTTCAGCAATACATAATTCACTCTGCACGTATTAAAATTTCAGTAATGAGATATGAGAAAAGTAATAAATGATCTTCATTTCCACTGAATAGTAGGGAAATGATTTTCCCTAATCCGACGTGCCATAATTAATTTTAGTATTTACAACTGATTAAAGTTTCTTATAGGCTTAATGTAAATATATTATTACTAATGAGGTAACTTTTGTTTGATTGAGCAAAGTTCGTAATATATTTTCATTTAAATATTTAGAAACGAAAGAGGATTGGATATCACGTGTCACAAATATCGTCATTGGCAAAAATATTACTTTTAGGAGAAGGGTATAAGTAAAAACGACTAATTATCAAAACTTTATCAGTGTTTCCTGTTAGGGAATTGGGATTAAGAGCAGGGTGTTGTATGCCACGTTTCCTCTGGATGTGAAGCATTACATAAGGAAGGATTCATGCTCATTATTGAATTAGAGTTGGATGTATGTATTCCCTATTCGTAACGGCAGACCGCTTGGCCAGAGTAAAGAGGGCGCCTAGGGGACTCAGGCCCTATGTTAGAGAGACTAAATAGCCCAGTCATTGCAAGAGAGGCTAATAGCCCTTGACTACTAATGCCAAATAGAATTTTAAACAGATAATACTGTTTTCTATTCAATCTTATGGAATTTTTGGGATTACTAATAAAATTAATTTATGAAACTGATATAAATTACTAAATCGGAACTACTGTATCTACTAGTTGTAAATCCTATGAATCATTTTCCTTTCAGTTGGCTATTAAGTGTACTTAAACACAAATTTGTATGTCATTTAACATAACAGTGTCTTAAAAAGGGCGGCAGAAATACAAAAGAAAGCTTACTAATGTAAATCAGTATTATTAACATTACACATTTTACAATATTGTTACAATATTTATTATTACGTAATTAACATTACTACATTATTTATTATTACTTTTTAACATTTTTACATTATTTATTATTACTTTATTAACATTATTACATATTTAATATTACTTTATTAACATTATTACATATTTATTATTACTTTATGAACATTATTTATTATTGCTTTATTAGCATTATTACATAATTTACTATTACTTTATTAACATTATTACATTATTTATTATTTACTTATTTACGATTCATTTGTGGCAATAGTAGGGAGCTCCAAATTTCTGAAGTACCTCAGGACCCAGAATTGTTTGATCTGACCCATCTGATGGCACACAGGTTTACTATCTATTGATATATCTACGTCTTGCCTTCGGTAAAAATAACTCCGATATACGTGGAAAGTCAATCGTCTGTAGGAAGGTGCATTTGACATATGTGCAGGAAGGCTATATCATTTTCACGTTAGTGAACATTATCATAACGAAAATCTCTCTGTCTTCTAGCAAATATCGAATGAATAGCCTTCCCTAAAGATAAGATGAATTTCCTAGCCCTTTGCAACAGAGCGTTTTAGCTCATTGCACAACTTGAATAGGTAAACATATCCACTCATTCTTCTAAATGATTATATAAACAAATGAGGAATAAATCCTGTAAATGGGAAACAAAAGGCTTAATTCTATTCCTTGCAGATGTTTAGATAATATCGTGAATATCGAGTGAGTAAGTTTACTTAATGGTAAAGCAGCTAGAATTATTCACTAAATATCCCTATATTTTGTTACGGATAAATAAAATTTGTTGTCCAGAACCATATAGCTGATGTGGATGATAGATTAGAAAGGAGTATGTAGCCGGATGTGGATGTTAGATTAGAAGAGAGGAATATTGTTCACGAAGTTGAGTGTAATTTTTACATTAATGCAACATTTTCGTTAAAAAAAATAGGAAATTCTTCGAGATCACAACTTCAAATATACCTATTAGGAGCAGATGGAAAGGTCTTGACAAGTTTATTTGACTTTGTTGAAATCATCTCCTCTGAATCTAATGAGTTTACTTGTATGTCTATGAAAGTGAAAAGCCATTTATTACGTTGGAAAGATTCTCTTTCTGAAACATTCAATGCAGTGACGTATGCTACTTTGTAATATTTCGATGGTTTTAATCTACTATACAGCTTCCATGAAATGTCGATTAATAATATTTCTCTAGCAGTGGAATAGCGTGAGTGGCAAAACTACTGTTTGACTCTAAGAGAGCGTAGTTGGCACCTAGACAGTTCTTATAGATCTTTGGTCAATGATCCATCAATCACCAGTCAGCTTTGATATATGAGAATTGTCTAAAGTTCAAATGCGCAGTCTCATAGTCATCCCAATTGTGACTAAGTCTACGCCACCGTAATCTCTAGCTTTATTATAATGTAGCGTCCGATTTTCCGGGCGCAGGTCGAAGGGATATCGAGGATTATCGCTTTGACATCACCGCGTGATATTATTATTATTAATTTGAAGAACTTTAAACCAAATATACGCTTTACTTGAAGAATGGAAGAATTAATGTACATTTGAGAGTGAATTTCAATTAGATCATGTTTAACAATTTTCATCAACCGGCTACAAGACGCCAATTATTTTTGACACCTTCAGGAACAGTATTCAATATCGCATTTCCTAATCTTTCATCTAGAATGCGAGCAACATGACAACATGATCAATCAAAGCATCGCTTCCTTGCACTTTACGTCGATCAGAAGTAGTTGATCATCCTTTCGTTGCACTGATTATTATCCACACAATAGAATACACTACATATATTTCATAAACTGGTGTTAGAAACAATCTCTATTCTAGCTTGTTTACAAGAGCCTATGTTTCAATTCCTTAACATGATGGACAATGATGGACGCATTCCTTAACATATGGAAAGAATATTATATTATATATTCAATGTTTAATATATAATATAATAATATAATATTTTAATATATAATAATATATTATATAATTCCTATTTTGTTTTTTTCTCCACAAATTCTTTAGAATTCCATGAACAATATCTAATCCTTTGTTTACTTAACTGTGTCACACCTCATAAATATAAATCAGACAACTGCCGAAAAAATTAATCTGGGAGTCATTCTGAATTTGCATTCAGAGACTGAAGCATCACTTCCTAAACATGTTAAAATATTATTGAGCGATTATAAGAGATATTTACTTTTTAATTCTCATCAGCATCATATGCTTACTTCACGGTGTTTATTTGTCTTCGGAGAAAAACTGGAAAATTTGTTATAATCATAGAAAAGAACAGTCATAAAAAAATGGAAATACGCATTTGAAAGCAGTTATGCATGAAAATAATTTTTATATAGCTGAATGTTCTCTATAGAGATGAAATAGTTCACTATAGAGACTATACTACTATATATATATATCTTTCATTAAAAAAGTTAAGCAAAATGCATGAACATTAGGTCACTTCTTTTGATAATTAGATTTCTTTCACTAAAGTAATTTTGATTACTTGGTGGTAAATATGGGGTTTTATGTATAAAACGTTAACATTATATTCTCTAATGAGAACAGAAAAATAATTATTCCTATAAATGCAATAGTATGATCTTTATCAATACATTAACATTGCTATTGTGGCAAGGCATTAAAAATTACAATGACACCAAAGGTTAAAACGAAAACAAGATTGGGAAGAACGGGGTTGGAATTTTATGCCTATGTCGCTTATGAGTTAAAGCATTGTTATGCGATTGAAACAAAATCACCGCTTTTCACTTTCAGTAAAACGAATTGTAAAGATAAATATACGAATAGTTTTATTTTTTTTTGTTACGATAGGATTAGTCTCTTGACATGTAAATGCCGACCTCATTAATTTCATTGAAGCTGAGTTGGACACAACCACTTGTATATTCTCTATAGCGAAGTATCCGTTTCTGTGCATGCAAATTAGGACAGCAATTAACTGGCTTACTTGAAACGCATCCGCGACAGAAGTCAATTGGCCTTCTACATAAAAGAGGGTTTTCTGTTCTGCATATGCATGCGAATAGTCTTTTACCCGTTAAGGAAGATCGCCTCTTTCTGAGAACAACTTCCCTTCCTTTGTGTAGTGATGCCTGCTCCTTTGCATTCGCATACGAAAACCCATTACGTTAATTGTGGGGAATCGGCAGAAAACAAACCTCAGTGGTTTTCATCGACTGCACAGCTGCCACTAAATGCCGGTTAATGAAGACATGCGGTCTTCCAGATAAGAAGAGAAAGAGAAAGTGTTTGTGCTTATGCACTTTCTGCAATAAAAGGTGAAATAGTGCCAAAATCCAACATTTATGTGAACACATTGCAAACTGTACCAGAGAAGACGAACGTAAGCAATAAGATTTCCAAGTGAAGTTTTCTACATATTTTATCGGATTTTATATATATTTGGAAGAATTCGGTAAGTGTAAAAAACACAAGGGCGGCTGTATGTATGTATGGAGAGAGGAATATTTCCCAGCTTTTGGAAAGCTTTAGATCTGAAAATGTTAAAAGTAACATGATTTTTCTTTCCCTCTATTTGGATGCTAATGTCCATGATCCAAAATAATCGAAGATATGAACCTAGAGATTCTGAAAATATTGCTTAAATTTCTGGACACACTTGTAGTTGATTTAAATACGACGTAGGCATTGATTCAGTCGATAGCGTGCCAGGTTCGTAATCTGTTTTTTCTCAAGTTCGAGTCACGATGTGCCTACGTTGAGATTGATATCCGCTAAATATCACCCTGTCCAAGGTTCTCACCTTGGACAGGGTGAGGTGGAACGTTAAACCTTGGTGGGTGTGCAGGAGACATAATATAATAGGACTTAACAGGAGTAATAATAATATCCCGAGCACGTTAAAGAACAAGCTGGATGACTCTCTCAGCTGCCCAGTAAATCTCGTCCCCAACCATTTCTGAATTTTTGGGGTACTTGTGACTTGGACATTTAACCCATCGTGTGCAAAAAACAGACCACTCAAAGGTAAATCAACCCAAGTGATTCGAACTATGCGCTTGCCACTAAAATTTATTTTCCAATAAACTATGTCAATGGGAAGGTAAATATGCATTTTTGCAATTTTTAAAACAAGAATCTTATGAAAACATCAAAACGAAGATAGGTTGAATTGATGAAATTTATTATCTTGGTTATCATTAGTAGTCGTTCATTAAAGTGTTTTGTCAGTTGGATTATTTTTGACACAGGCATTTGCAGCCGTTAGAAGTTTTCACAATTGTTAATTAAAATGCAAATAATAACTATTATATGAAGCCATTTACCGAAAAAAGTTTTTTTACCTATCTTCCTATTGCTTTTCGCTTTAACATTTGTCGATTTGACAAAATGTTGTTCCGCCATATCTTTCGAACGCTATGGTGAAACTTAATGATTTATGTGCCGAATGAAAGCTTTCACGCAGAGAGTGTCATAGTCTATAATAAATTGACACCCCCATGTTTTTTTCGCCCCGATAAAAGGGGAATTTCGAAAATTGTTCTTCAGCTATATCTCCAGAAAAATGAGTCATGTTTTCTGAGAATACCGAAAGTAAGAAGCTATATGTCAAATGAAAGCTTCTGACGCAGGGAATATCATAAGCTATGAAAAATTGATCCCCTATGCTTTTTTCCTCCTAATAAAGGGGAAATACGAACACTATTCTCCAGCTATAGCTACAGAATGCGAATGCCGAAAGTAATGAGCTATACGTCAAATGAATGCTTCTGACACGGGAAATGTCATAAGCTACGAAAAATTAACCCTCTGTGCTTTCTTCCCCCCTCAAAATGGTAAATGTTAAAGTCATTCTACTATATCTTCCGAACGCGAGGGCCAACAGTTACAAGTTAGATATTAAATGAAAGCTCATATAATGGCCGTCGTAAACTATTTCGAAATTTTCCCCCTATCGGGGAAATGGGGGGGGGATTTTCATGGGGTTTGATTTTAACGAGTCATCAAATTAAACTTGTGACGTCGCCAATGTCGTGGGCAACCTCAAACATGACTCTAAAAGGGAGGAAAAATGTGATCGATGTTTATGATTCATATATCAAATGAAAGTTTTTGAAGGTATATGTTTTGAAAGGTATCTTCCTATATGGCCCTAAAAAGTAGAAAATAAAAATAAAGCATATCGATGGTGCAATCAGTCACTGAGTTCGCATTCTCTTCAAAGGAAGATAGGGTGACGATTTACCTACAAAATAGGATTGCCGGCGCCGTACCTTCCTTTGAAGTGAATACAACTCAGTGACTGATTGAACCATCGATATACTTTAGGTTATTTTTTTTACTTTTAGGGCCATATAGGAAGATGGATATTTATTAATTTTTTCAATTTATTTATATTTTTTTCAAACTGATGTAATGATAATTTTAATATCATTGATGGAAGTCACTTTCTATGATAGTCACAACAAACATTAAGTGTTAATAATTATATTCACCTTTGCGTAGTAATTAACACTTAATGATGATTTTAGTTTTCATAAATTTTGAAACCAAAAACCTTAAAATAACTATAATAGCAGCTTTCGTTGTTAGATGTTACAAATTTCATAATTTTTTTTATTGAAAATCAAGAGTTCAGATGAATTTCATGGAGTTCGGAGTTTGATCTTCAGTCTGAAGTTTCCATAAGGAACGATTAGTTTGGAAATTACAAAACAACGAAATTGGTTCCTCTTTGACATAATATCTGGTAATCTTTAAATTTTTGATCATGTGAAAATATACCTGAGACTCAGGTATACATCGTGTGACATATACCTGAGACTACTCACTAGGGAACAACAAAATTTTCTACATTTTCTTCACAAATTAGTGACCTTTCATTTCAGTTATACGACATATCCCTTAAAATACTAACCTAGGCACTGAAAAAGCGTTTTTGCGTTTTATTACTATACAATAATCACATTTCAGTAACACGGATTGATGCGCCTAATAATGATGCATTCTGATATTTTATAAAATGATGGAAAATTTTTATTCAAATGTATTAACTCGATTCTCATGGCTTTCTTTCGTATGACACTGATACGTAAGAAAAATTAATAAAATTACTAACATTTTATTACTTAAATAATTATAATTAAAAATATATTTTTTATTACTTAAATAATAAAAATTAAAATAAAATTACACCAATAAATCTGTCATCTGTGACCATTCAGTCCCGCCATCTATGGTATGTTCTAAGTTTCCTGGGCAAGAATTCCTGTTTATACGGTTTTAACTGCAAAATTCACTGATATTTTCTATACAATCTTAAATAAGATTCTTCTGATTTTGTCACACTTCTATGGCAACCAACTGCTTGAATTTGTTTTTAAGTCACATGGTACTCAATTTGCTAAAATAAAACATCCTGTCTAATAATTGTTAATGTCATTGATGGAACCTATTACGTTGATCGCTTATTGGAAAGGAACTAGGATCATTGATAACTTAGTCTGGCTTGGAAACTAAACAATCTTAACTGCTTTTTTGCGTGTTGGTTACTATATCATTGTAGATTTCTTCTGCTCCATGTACATATATTTTCTTTTAATTAAGTTTCTCTTTATTTCTTGATGTAAAACTTTTCTCGTTTGATGCTTGATTGTTTTTCGTCCCTTGTTCTACATTTTGCCAGGAAGCCAAGCTCCCTTCGGACCTCCCGCTGAATATTTCCCATTATTTTCCCTTTAGTTTCATGCGTTCCAGCAAAACTCATCGTTCACGAAACAGAGTATGTTAAAAATATTTCTGAATTTGGCTTTTTTGTTTTTATAGCACCCATCTGGGAACCCATCACACTTCTTTATACCTAGGTGAAATGAGTTCCTGTCTCCCATAGGTGCTACGAGCTCATGGGAAATTTTGACTTCGAAGCAAATAATGTTGAATTTTTCTGAGTTAATCTCTAGCAGCTGTGGCCAGTCGAGACGGTTACCACAACGTGTGGCTTGCCACTAATCCTTTGTAATGAGTACTTTCTGATATGATTCCAACCTTCCATCGCTGATCCGATAGTATGGAGCCTCTCTCCTTTCCCCTGCTCTTGCGTCTCTCCATCCCATCTCTCCTCCCTTCCCGAGTTAATCATGCAGGGAATGTGCGCAGGAAAACAGAAAACACCAAACTTGATTTGCAAGGCAAAGCTGCGTTCCCTGGGGCCGAGGCAGCTGTACACAAAATGCTATCGAGCGCTTGCAAAATTAAGTACTCTGGTTCGGCTCAAATCTTTCATTACGTCTCAAATCAGCCGAGGGTGGTTCCGACTCCGCGGAGGAACGTTCTCCTGTGGAATATCTTCAGATGCCGACTTAAACGCAGTCATTGGGGACAATTGCTTTCCTTACAGTTTTCGAAGATCCCTACCTCAGTTTTGTTGGCAATGAACTAATGCTTTTATCAACCACTTGGGCAGTTCAGTTTTAATTAAAACATTTCATCTTTCCCTCTTTCATCAGGATATACAAAGGGCAGTCTGTTGACTGCAAACTGCTCTAATTTTTCCCTTGGTCATTGCTATCGTTTACAACTAATTTTGTAGCAAATGTAAAACCTAAGTTACACAGAAAGACGTAATATTAAAGAAGTTGTTGTTTTAATTTCCGATTTCAATGCATTTTAATCATCTGGTTTCGGTCATGAATCTCCATAATTATAAACCCCTTTGTTGTTTAGAAATATGCAAGCTAATGTTAGATTAAATTCTCACTGATTCGAAGTGAAATATATAATGCAACTGTTTCGCTACCAATATTATCATGACTTATTTTTGTTGTTGTTAAATGCTGATTCCTTAAAAAAAAAACTTTCGACGATTCTTTTAAATAATTACTCAGAATAAAAATGTTTTTTTCGTTGTACATATGGGCTGGAGTCATTGATTTGAAGACAAGTAGCAAAGAATGCTATTTCGGAATATGAAATAGTCAGATTCATATGCTTTTCACCATTGATGAATTTAAAGGGGGTAATTATAACTTGCAATTTAGGGGAAAAGTAGCTTCATGCAAATAAAACGAGTATTCCTCATTAGATTCATTTATAGTTCAAAATTAAATATGCCTTACATTAACCTCAAATACTTAGCATAAACATTTAATTTTAACTAAAAGTTTAAGATTTTTTTTTATTTAGGTGCATATCTTAATTAAGCAAAAGTTAATCAGAAATATAAGATGGTGTGGTAGAAGAAAATGATTTATTTCGGAGTCGTTTTTCTTCGTTCCTCGTGTTTGATACAAAGAATAGTAGTTACTTTTTATAGCCGCTACAAATTCGCGTACAGAAGCACTCATTTTAGCTTTTGAGAATTATCAAATGGAAAGTTTTTGAGAGTTTTCAGATGGAAGCTACAAAGGACGGATGGGTCGCAGTATCATTTTAGATATTTACCGTTGGTTAGATATCTGTGGAAAGGAGCAAATATTCACCCTTGTTCTAATCCCTCGACGTTCATGAACACGATATCCTTGTTACTGCTTGGTTGGTTTGTTTTACCTGTGAATGGTACTTTTGAGAACACAATAGGCTAAGGGACCAGGTTCCAAGCACCCAAAGGATCAGAGAAAGTTGCGGAAGGGGACTAACTGAAAAGCTATTAGGAGACAGCTGGAAGCCTCCTGTAGAGGTCATCCAGAGTGTTTTATATCGCGCACAGTATATGTCTCTCCTGCCCAGAGAATAGCGGCTTAACGTCTAACCCGACAGACTCCGGCCTTTGTATTAATTCTGGAATTCGAAACTAGGCCCCAGAAAAAACATTATAGCTTACAAATGCATCACTCCTGACTCACCGAGTTTCCTGCTGTTTTTATATCAATGGAAAAAGGAATTGGGAAAGTTTGCGATCTAGCAGATTGAGGTTAACTCGTTTTGACTAAATAAATATTATTTATATACACTGAGATGCCAGTTTATAAGGTACACCACCTCTCGTTATATAAATGGTTCATTCCAACATGTAATACATCACATGACCGCGTTGTACGGTATAAATCCAGTAGACCAGTTCTTCGAGCATCAGCTAGAGTTGGATTAAACATCAGAATGGGCAAAACGAGCGACCTGAGCGACTTTCAACGTGGCATGATATTCGTGATAGGAATGCCGGTTCTAGCATCTCGCAAACGGCCGTACTCCTGGACTTTTTACGCACAACCGTTCCCAGAGTTTACCGAGAATGGTGGGAAAAGCAAAAAAAAATATTGATATCTGATCGGCGATTCTGTGAACGAAAACAGCTTGTGGAATAGAGGGGGCTAAAGAAGACTGACGAAAATCGTGCTAGCGAACAGACGGGCTACAACCAGTCAACTCACAGCAAAATTAAATATTGTTGTGCAGAAGTCATCTCCGAAACGCACCGAGTATCAGACCTTGTTGCGAATGGGCTACATATATAGTCGCCAATGTTTTCAGTAAAGAACACGAAAGCGCATCTCCAGTGAGTGCAGGAGCATTGACACCGGACTGTTAAGGACTGCAAAAACGTGGTATGGTCTTACGAATCAAAGTTCTTTCTAATCATGCTGATGGAAGAATCAGAATTTGGTGCAAGCAACATGAGGCCATAGAACCATCTTGTATGGTGTCAACAGTACAGGCCAGTGGTGGCAGTGTAATGAAGTAGCATATGTTAGTTTTCCTGGCATACATTAAGCCCCCGATATCCATCAAAGGTCATCTGAACGCCACAGTATATTTGAACGTCGTTGCTGACTAAGTTCATCCCTTCATGGCTACAATTCATCCTCACTCGTATGGAATGGACACGTTCAGCATGATAATGCATCTGCTTACAAGGCACGTATCATCACCTAATGGTTCCAGGAATATGCCGACGAGTTTTCCTTGCTTCATTGGCCTGCACAGTCCCCAGATCTAAAACCTACCGAACATCTATGGTTTCTTCGGGTTTGTTCTCAGTAGGTTTGTTCGCAGTACGTTTGTTCGGAGCGAGACTGTGACATCATCCAATTTCCAGCAACTGCGAGACACAATCATTTCCTCATAGTAAAATATTCCTTTACAACGCATCCAGCATCTTGTAAGATACATGCCCCGACGAATTCGAGCTGCTCTGAAGGCCAAAGAAGGCGCAACACGCTACTAGGTAGATGTACCTAATAAACTAGCACCTAAGTGAATATTATTAAATGGAAGAAATGGAAACCTAGTTTCAACTCCTAGTTTATACAGGGCTTTCTCACACAAAGATATGCCGCATTAAAGTATAAGTTTCATTCTTTGACTGCTTCCTCAGTTGCAAATAATATACAATGTGATGATCGTTGAAACAGTAGTTAGCACTCTAAGCATTACAACAGTTAATGCCTTTTAGAGTAACTACCTCCCAGTAAAGGCAGTTTTGCATTATTGTTACAACATGGTTTACAGTAGAGAACTTTGGGAAAAAGATGCTGCCACCTTTTGCATACAGAGTAATGCATGTTCTTAACTATCAACTATTAGGAATTTGTTGATTGATAGGTAGTATTATTATATAAGCAGTCTATTGATTAAGAACGTGCTTTATAACTTTAGAGGAGATAAAGAGATGGGTAGATGAATACCGAAGTCCAAAAGTTATGGACTATATTGACGGCCAATAGAAAACTAAAATGAAACTTGCATTTATGAAGAAAATGATGTGCTGTTTATAACTAGGGATATGTGAGGCAGCTGAGATACAAACTTAATCCTAAGTGAATTATTAAAATTTCATCCTTGTAATCAGTCTTTAGTAATTAAAAATAAGCACCTGCGGCTTTTGATATTTTTAAAGTATTCTCTATCTTTACTAAATGAATGCATTTTTGTGTTTATAATAATGCTACCCAAGAAATTTCAAATTCTACCAGTATTTCTAACATTTTTCGTTCCAAATTGCAATAACGTTTCAGTTTTGTCATAAAATAATTCTAATTAATAATATAAGAAATAAATAAATGATTAGCTGCATGGATTTCTGTTTATATGTCTTATGACGAAGGAGTAAATTTTTTCCCGAAATCGGGCACGCACGGGTGAGGTCTTCACAATTGTCTGAATATGGTTAGGGCTCGGGGGAGGGGAGAAACTCGGGCTCAATCATTTCTTGCTCCGGAGAGCGCAAGCTAGAAAAATCGAGCCCTAACTCATCTAGAGTACAGAATAAAATGTTTAAACAGAACGTCGACTGCCAATACCTAGAGAAGACTCATGAAATCGAGAAAAAAAATGCTTTATTCTTATTCACTACGGCAATTTTTAGTTCTTTTTCCATTCTGTTTTAAACATTCTACATTGCATGTACTAAAGTATTATTTGCGCTTGAGAAAAACAAGTTCCATGTCTACAGGACACATCCTGTACTACTGAACCATTTACAATCTTTTGGAATTTAACACTATGACATTAAAATAAAATGATGATTACCATTTATAAAAAAGCTCAAAATTCAAATAAATCTAGAAAGGTATTTTCTAATGTGAGATAAAATGACGAAACTTTCCGTACTAACATAAAAGCATAGTATTTACATTTAGTGTCAATGTCAGTGATGACTCTGTTGGCTTTAAATGAATATGGGACTGTAGTTGACGCTGTTATCATACATAATGAGAAGTTGACATAGGTAAATGGTCTATTACTAACTTGCCAATGGCCCAATGATGTATGCGAAATGTCAAAGCATCAACTAGGTATAGTGTATAGTGTAGGCTAGTAACCAGCAGTTCTCAGATTCGAATCCCAACTCTGACAACATTAAGATTTATCTCCGGTGGTACAGTGCTCGTGAGAAAGCGGAAACTAATTGTTTAAAAAGGCTACCGTCCATAGAATGAAGCATTAAGTCGTGGTTCCTGTTCAGGAAAGTTATATCCTGTGCGCATTAAATATCACGCTGGATGGTCTTGAAGAGAGGCTTCCTCTATACTTGAATAGCTGTCAAACGTATTTTCTTTCTCACACTGAGTCCTTGCAATCTAACTATTTAACCCTTCCCTGCAGAATAAAAGTAAAAGACAACCCAACCCAACTGTGCAGCCTCATAGTATCTCCGTTGCCACTCACGAAATACTTATACAAGGGTAAGGAAGCACATCCAATCTTCAAAATTTAAATTATTAATTTCTCCACCTCCCTTCTCTTTTACTGACTTAAGATTATGTTCACTACTCTGTTTTTGAAATCGAGAGACATCAATAACCCGTACCAATATTGACCACCCCCCACGAGGAATTAAACTTCTCCTCGGCTTTCAAACCAATCGCTGAACGTTCTACTTAACTGAAATAGAATTCGGCTTCCCGTTGCCAATCCGATTTTCTAGGACTGATCTCAAAATGTTTAGGACATGCATCCCTTTTTTATTTCTTACATTTAAACTTCTTAAAACATTTGTAGAAAGAAAATTATTGCCGTTATATATTTCAAATAGCACGAATTTTGAGCCACAGAATGAATTTGAAATATAACATTAAATTTGATTGACGTTTTTATCTTTCCCAACGACGGTTTTTTAAAAGAAAATGTTTTTATAATTTTCAGAATTGGTCTACCATTAATATAACATGGACATGTTAGTTATATTGCTTATCAAATCTCCATACGTGTAAGTTTGAAAGGTTTACCAGCAGTTTCATACAATCTAAGCACATAAATTATATGTAAACAACGAATAAATACTTATCTACGAACGAATATGTCAAGCTCAACAGAAATGAATTAGTGAAAGACAATTATCGGATTGTCCTGCTAAGTCAAAACTATGCAGTTATTGCTTCATCGGCATGCTTAAATAGCGAATGTTGTGTTCTACACAGCTATTGATGATTCAGTGACAATGTTATCAGACTTGACACTTGGTCTCATAACTAGCGTTATTTAAGACATCTTCAGCATTTCATTTCCTCGTTCGTGGTTGATGATAATCCATTATCAGAAACGGAATAATTCTAATAATTTACAAATTCTAATCTGTCGTTGCTTCGAACATAGTCTCAGTAGGACATGAAAGGATGTTTTCAGGAACAAACCGATGGCCATTCATATATCAACTGCCATGTCGCTTCATTATGTACAGATTCATGCTGTGTGGACAGTAACTTAGATACAGTAATTTCTTAACTAAACTTTTTATTAAAAATTGACGGAATCTTGATTACTGAAGATAATTTAAAGATCTCAATCAAATCTATTTAAATTTCCAGAAATATGAGCTCAGAATTTAAAGAGTTATAGAAGCTAAAACATTTAGCAAAGTGGATAATTCTGGAAAAAAAAAGAAAAAAAAAGTCTGTGTGTGTGTGTGTGGGGGGGGGGGGGGGGGGGTCCCGCTTGGGTCAGGTTCGAGTCCCGCTTGGGTCAGCGTTTAGATTTATCTCCTCGAAATTCCTTTCCCTCGGTCAGTAGGGAACACCTGTCTGATGGGAAGTTAAGCCGTGGCTCCGTGTGCTAGAGAGCTATACCCTCTGCACGTTAAAGAACAGACTGGATGACCTTGACGGGAGTCTACTCTATATTACCCAACAGCTATCCAGTGGATCCCCTCCCAAAACCTTCTCTCAGCCCTCGGGGTCCTTGTGGCCTGGCCATTTAGCCCATTGTGTGCAAAAAAGTGCCGATAAGAGGTAACACAACTCAACCTAATTCGGGAAAAAAAACTCAAAATTGGCGAAAATTTATATAATTTTTACGCAAATAGTTAATAGTTCTATGATACGTGTTAGTAAAATTTTAGGATAGCGGATATTGCTTTCGTTTTATCCCGTTTTTATTAACTTTTTAGAGCAATTACTTAAACTGGCATTGTTGCTGTTAAATATTTTTCAGTTTCCATAGCTTTATAAATAATGAAAGATTACTACTGAAAATAGAGATTGAACTAGATTTCATTGAGAGCATTAAATTATCTTCAGTCACATTTTTTTATTAGAAAGCTTACCTGAGAAGTTATTGAATTCTGTTTCTGAATTACCATTGACACAACATGGAACTCCACCTTAGAGGAGTGACCGCTGAGTGTATATTACCACGTAATAATGAGAATGATTGATTGGTCCTGAATGAATGAACTGTATTATAATAATATCTGTCTTTAATATGTAGTTTAATACGCAAAATTCCATTTAATATATTTTATGATGTATAATATAATGTTTAGGAATTTATAATTAAATACATTCTATAATATTTTATATTTTATAACATTTAACTTGATCCATTATATAGTTTCGAAGAATTATGTGTCTGTCCATCTCTCTGTTTGTTCAAGAACTCATTCCAAAAGACAAAAGCGAGAAGCAACCCAATTTGTTATACAGCTTCATCTCATCGTAATTTAGTGCAACGTAAATATTTGGACCCCATAAAAATAAGCCCTCCTCCCTCCCGAAAAAAAACCAACTGATTAATATGAAACGATAAGCAAGCGTAACGAGTTCTCAATAACAGCCGTTATATGAAAGAGGGCACAACAATGTACATTAACGTAACAATTAGGTCATGTTCACATTAGACTCGTAGATTAGTGATGTATCAAAAGATAAATGTCATGTGAAATGTTTTGGAACAGTTAATGTTTTGACTTTTAATTTAATACTTTTGAATTATTCATAACTTCCTTATTTCTTGAATGTTTGTGGTCCCAAATTTCACATGAGGATTTTCCCTTGACTTTCCGTATTGTGTTAATAAAAGTCAAACATAAACCTTTAATAGAAACCGATTCCGAACCCGATGTCTCTTTTTGCTCTAAATCTATGTAAATATTAGCCGTAATGGTTGATGGGTTACATTAAGTATGTTAATGCTTGGATCGGGGCCACTTTAGATTCTGTTGGCAGTGTTATAACGTCTTTGGTTTTTTAACTAAATTTTTGTTTGATGGTACTCAAGGGATCTGTTAAAGGGGTTAAAAGAAACCCTAAACTATTTCGTACCAAAGCAAAGCAGAATTGCTTAAACGAGTTAGATCTGCAATGAACACTACTTAATTGAGGAATATTTTGGATAGCTAAGATTAAGTTCCCTACTTTCTGCTTCAGAAAGGTGATGAAAAAAATCTCTCACAGAATCGATCTCATTGAGTTTTATTAAAATAAAACTGCTGTGGTTCAATTGTATACTTTAGATAACATAGTATGCAATATATTACTGTGGGTGTTTCATTTACTGTGTATTAAGGCCCGGACATCGCCGGGAAATTCTTTTAGTGTATAATAATTTCTAACATATATACCATACTTTTTTATTGTTATTTCCATTCTTTAAATTTAGGTTTGTGCTTAGATTCGAATAGATTTCGATTTGTATATATACTAGTAATTTTGGCGGATGGTTCCGAAATCCAGCAAGAAAAATTCACTATAATATTCTTTGTAAAACTATGTATATTCGACAAACTTATACGATGCTAAAATGCCAACAGGACTTTGGTGAGGGATAAGAGATGGCATTTGCGAAAGGGTTCATCTTCTCGAAGCTGCAGAGTTGTGATAACAATGAAGACGAACACTTCGTAATACACACTTCGGCGCTGTCTTTCCAACAAAATACATTGACATTACCTAAGGCTGCCGTGTGTATATGATTTTTCCATTTTAATTTTGCACGTGTAGGCTCTTTTGAATTTTCAAACACGTGAAAAATATATTTTATTGTGTACCTTACGCACGCCCCTCATTTAGCTTCGTGTACCTCTTGGGGCACTCATATCTGGGATTGCCAGGTGTCTGGTTTTTTTTGGCCTGCCCGGATTTAAAGTGTAGAAAAAAAAAGACATGGAAATGTTCGGTTCCGTTGGAGTTTTCAAATATGTACACTCGAACCTCAGAAGCAAATATTTCGAACCTGACGAGCTACTGATCGAGCCAACCTACGCCTCATTATCATGAAGTAATTGCCATCGAGAGAGTTTTACCACCGCTGAAAGGAACATCACATGAAAAGTGTTGTAAAATTTTAATTAATTAATCTTCTTCTAACATACTTAAAATTGTACAATATGTCATGTTGTGAATGGGATATCTATTCCCATTTCAAATGCATCTGTCGAGAGAGTATTTAGTGTGATGGTGTCAAGGATGTTCCCATCCGGGCTTTCACGTTGCCTCTTCAGTGTATGCTGTATTAGGCGAGAGCAATGTGTGACCCGTATGATCTGCGCAACTTTGAACGACGCTTCGTGGAATGCCGTGATGTGAGGTTTGCTGCGCGCTTACAGCGGGGGGGGGGGGGAAGAGAGGAGTGGAGTCCATCGGAGAAAAAAAAGAGACTTCTCCCTTGACCACCGAACGGGTCGGAAGGAGTGTGGGACGTTTACTCTGGGAGCCAACATGCTGAGGGACTTTTAGTGAAATCTGGTGTCAGCATTCAGGGAGTGCTTGACTTTATTGTATCTCTGGGGCAGTGGAATGAGGCTGCGCTTCAGTAAAGTATTTATATATGTTTATGTAAGGTGAAGTGTATGATATTAAATGTCACATCTAAACAAGAAATACCAAGTGCCTGATTTCTTAATGAACACATTAGCTGTAGTGTGAGTCAAGTTTAGTAGAGACATTAAGCCAACAGATCTCTCATATAAATAAGGAAGATCTTAACAGATGGGGAATGCAGGGACTGATTACACAAGTTTAGAGTCTGTAAAAAAAGTTAGTGTTTTTTTTACAATATTCTGTACACAGAACCTTAGCAGGTCTAGTGGTTAACGTACCTAGCTGTTAAGATAAAGGACATGTAATTGTGTTAGTTTTTGCATGCTGTATTAGAAACCAAGAAAAACCTAATACACCATTTTAGTTTATCTCCTTCCTATGTACAACGGAAGAATTTTTCTTAAAAAATGTATAAGACATGTAATAAAAAAAATATATATATATAAATACTCCCTCAAGCAGCTGCTTGCCACAGAGGTCTGACAGGAGCCTGTCAGTTTATATGCCACAGTAGAAGATCTGAGAGGATGGCAGGCCCTCAACAGAAAAACGACACAAACAGCCATTCCTTACCCGGGACTCGAACCCAGGTCCCTTAGATCAGTAGCCAAGCGCGCTAACCACTCGGCCGGAAATGAAAAAAAGCTGTTAAAATCTGCTGAATCTAGTAATAAATATGACAAATAAACCGTTAAAATATATTATTTTCTTTCAACACTTCTCTTCAGATGGGGTGGAAGAGTTATCAAGTTATATGCTTTTTTTATTTTGAGGCGTCACCTAGCAACCCTACTTGTGTTTTATTTTGAAAACCTCTGTTCTAAATGATAGTAATGGTAATCTTACGTAATAGACACAAATATCCATTATTAATACATTATTTATTATATAAATGCAAATGAATATTGCGAAATATCTCGCTGTCGTAAGTATAAAATTCCTCTTCAGTGTTATTTAAGTGCCGAAGAATTTCGTAATTAATAGTATTATCAACGGTACATGCTGTAATTGTCTCCAAGTATCGTCATTTGCATTAATCATATGGCTGAGATTTTCTCTCAACCAAAGTTTAGCGATAAGCGAATTTTGTTCTATTGAATGTCATTCAACAGAAACAGATTTCGCTGACTTAGATTCATGTTTACTGTTACGTTTCGCAACCTCAGATCGTTGTTAACTGTCTAAGCTAAAAGGAGTATGTAATTGCTAACTAAGGCGATTAACATTCTTTCATGTTGTAACTGTCAACTAAGGCGTTTGAAATTCTCTGCTGAAAGACACTAATTAAGGTAACCCAAATTATTCCTATGCTACTGTCTTTTGCGAATGGAGAACCAAATTCAAAGCACCGTAACTTAAATCTATAGCATTAACGTTAATCTAAAGTAACTTTTTAGGGAAAATGAAGTTAAAGTAAATATTGCTCAATGAAAATGTTTACTATATTCAAATATTAATATTAGAAAATATCCACTTAGCATTAACTTTTAGATTACTAATCCCTCTGGTTTTTCTTCCGTTGGGTTGTTTTACCTCTGACCAACACTTTGTACTAAGTGGGCTTAATGGCTAGATCACAAAGATCCCAAGGGATCAGAAAAGGTTGAAGAAAATGATCCATTGGACAGCTGTTACGAAACAGATGTAATCCTCCGGACAAGGCCATACAGCGCGGTCTTTAATAGGGTATAAACTCACCTGCACTTAGGACAACGGCTTAACGTTCCATCCGACGGACACTGGCTTTTCCAACCTATAAATAATTTCTTTCTCATACCGGCAGGATGGAGGTTATAGCAGGTAAATCTCTACACTGTTAATTGAACCTGTAAACTTCAGATTACGAGCCTCATACACTACCGAACGAGCCATCCCCCCTCGCCCCTGGTTTTCGTGTTTTAACAATATTATTAGGTAAGGATTATTATTAGAAGAGGAGGAATTCGGAATCACTGCAATATCATATTTAAACGAATTTCTTTTTTGCAAAATAATTGTCAGTGATATGAATTATATATAAAAAAACACTTGAGCAGTGTGATAAGTTGAGCATTATGATACAATTGAGTTATATCAAAGTTGTCCTTAATCAAGCAATTTACCCAAGATTTCACATGGGATTAAATTGGTGTCTGGAAGAGGCTATGTAACAATTTCTCCGTACTCTTTACCGCAAGGCGCAGACAAAGGGAAGAAATCTGAACGGTGGCAAAGATATGGGACTAGGCCATGCGCAGACGAAAGAAAGAAATCTGGAGTGCTGCCGACTAGTCTTATACGAAATCAAAATCTAAAACTATTATTATCATAATTAATTCAGAAAAAAAATATTTCTTCTAATTCTTTTTTTCTGAATCTTAAACTTTATGGAATTTTGGAATAATGAGAGCATAATAAATTATAATTGAATAAAATATACTTAACCCCATTGAGCCCGCATTGATGGGAAGGGATTGGCTCAATATATAGCGCTCCAGGCTCGTAATATGAAGTTCCCGGTTTATGTTCTCGTAGTTTGGAGTACCAAATGTGCCTGCGTTTAGGTTACTTCTCCTAACCCTCACCTGTTCTCCGCGAGAAAGATGGTCTTGGAAAGACAGCTATCCTTCGGATGGTACACAGTTAAGCCATTCTCCCGTGTGCAAGAGAATCATATCCTTTGTACCTAAAGAAGATGCAGGGTGCCCTTGACGGGAGGCATCGCTCTGTCTCCTAACAGCAGTGGGTCCCCTTTTACAACCTCGGGTCCTTGACATAGCCATTTAGCCCACTGTGAGCAAAAGAGTGCTGCCCAGAGGTAAAACATCCCAACCCGGCATCGATACTGCTACCATCTCTTTCCTTTTCTGGACACCGAAATTCTTGCGCTCGTAAAACATTCGTTGTCTTGGAAAAATGAGACAGATAGTATTGGTACTTCTTTCGTTCTCAAAGTATGAAATTATTTTCCCCCGAACATGTGTAAATGTAAAATGTATACCATTTTAGGCAATGTCTATTTTTTTAAATAAATATTTCTGCCAATTTAAACGCCTGAAATTCTCAGTAAAAAAAAAAAATTGTAGATGACAACGACCCCTCTCCCATCTTCTCTGATAATAGAACACACGAAGTTCTACAGTCCTGGTGGTAATATAAATGGTTAAACTTGTCTACTCTGAACTAATTATATCAACAGCATTATTGATTTAAGTACCGTATCCATGGAGAAGAGTGGAAGGGGCCTTCCCCTCCCACTTATTGGTGACTATTAAATAATAGGAACGAAAGCTGAAAAAATTAGCACACATCTGTGTTACCAGTGGTGTGCTGGAAAAATTTATTAGAATGTTTGAAGATGCGAGACGGTAGAAACAGAAACCAAAGTTCCTCAAAGAGTGGAGAAAGATATTTATTTATTAATCAACAAGCCATGTGGAGTTTAAATTAAATTATTTTATTGTGGCCTTATTTTATTTTTTCTATATTTTCAATATTCCTCATTCAATTTTTTACATCATTCAAATTTTCTAATTAGAGCTAGCCGATTGTTAAAATATTTGGCAAGAATATTGTTGTTGAGAAATTTAAGTAATGATTATTTGATATTGCTGTATAGTGGGTTCGAAATAAACAAACTAATATTAAATGAACTTATTGAATATATTGTTTACAAGAAGTAAGACAATTTACGTAATAAATAGATGATGAAACTCATCATCATCCTCAAGCAGCCATGGGCTACGGAGGTCCAACCAGACAGTGCAATTTAGTTCTCCAAGCAAGTCTGTCCTGAGCTGCATCAACTGCATCTGGCCACTGCACACCAATTCTAATAAGGTCCTGTTTGACATTGTCTGCCCACCGTATTCTAGGTCTCTCCCTCTTTCTGAGGCGTACACTCGTATAAAATTACCAACTGATTAAACTTTATCAACAAATAATATTCGAGACCTCTATTGTGCTACACTCAAACCAACTAGTTACAGCGGTTACACTCAAACCAACTAGTTACAGCTAGTTGCCCTAAGGAATGCTCAAATAATAAAACTTCATCTCACTTGTTATTAGATAATAATCTACTACACATAAGCATACAAAATAAGTATTCTTAATTAATACAAGACAAAGATTTACTATAGCTGGGTTACACTCTCTTTTTTTTCTGTTGGCTTCTTTTGCTATCATCAGTGGACTAGGCTTCTTCTTAAACAAAATCTGAACAAACTTATTACTTATTCTTACTCAGCACTTAACTAAGTTTCATATTTTCATAACCTCCGGCACAACTCAACATTGACCTACTTTACTCACACAAATCAAAATTCAACGACACTGAATTCAATCCCAATTCAAATTCAACTGTCTGTTATATTACATAAATGACGCATTCTTCAACACATGGAGGACCTCATGATACAGTACGTACACGTTATGATGAACAATTATTGCATATCCACACGTAGTTTCAATATTATTTTAAAAGATCACTACGATAGCGGGGAAAAATATTTAGCATTATTTGGAGATAATAACTTTCTAATAAGAAGAAGCATTTAAAGGTAGCAGTGTTTCTGCTCAGTTTTGGTTCAGTTGTTACTTGGCCCCATACGATTTTTTCTCTAGGCTTGGGCCTGTTAAATACCGTACATTATAAATTATATATATATAATATATGTATATTATATGTTTCCTATGCGTTTTGAGTAACGTGACGAGCTACATATGTAGTCTAAAGATGCCAGAAGTATTTATTGATTCATATTTATTGATTTTGCAAATTTCTTAGAGATGCAATCACAATGGTTATTTTAAGAAAAGCACCTTTGATATGATATTTAGCAAAATTGTAATTAAGTTAATTTAAACAACGTTAATGTATTAAATATTACTTGATTATGATGCTTATATTACATATATATTGTCTATGCTCAATTTTTTTGTGATCGTATATTTCTTTAAAGCAAAATTAGTTATGTTTTCCTTAACAAAAAATTAGTTTCAATATCGAAATAATATCCTACCTCTTCTGAACACAATTCTTAAAAAAAATATTTTCTAATTTCAGCCCCACCAACTGCTCCTGTGATAGAAAAAGACGGAAAACCAGCTCCCAACGGATCTGTTGTCGGCCCCTTCTATGAAGGAGCTGCTTTATCGTTAGAGTGCGAGACCACCGGCGGAAAGCCAACACCGGAAGTGACGTGGTACAAAGGAAAAGAAAAGTTAGAATCGGAGATCAGCCTCACAATAGAGAAGAACGGAACTTCCACTATTAAGTCGAGCGTCACTGTGGAGCTAGATCGAGACGACCTGGGAGAGCGAGTGGAATGTCACGTGGATAACGAGGCCACCGATGAGCCCCTCGTCACGTGGGTGGAAATCGATCTCCACGGTAATGAATATTATCCTTCGTTTTCGCTTTTGCCTTGCCTCTACTCTTTGCCCGTCGGATCGTTAGTAGCAAAATTAGGTGCAAAATGGCTGAAATATCTCCTAATACGTCATTGGTACGATCTTGGAGTGGGTTTTGATGGTGTAACGATCACTTAGGGCAATTGTTTGCAAATAAATCTAGTTTTATGTCGATTATTATTTTCCAAGTTTGAGCTTCGTATTATCTTAACTGATAAAATATATTAAATTATGTTGTATCAATTATAAGTATGGACTAATTATGGTATGTATTATATGTTGTACTAATTAAAGTTTTGCATTGAAAAACAGCTCTGAATATTAGATGAGGCAAATGAAAGGAAGAGGTAAGTATGTGATTGAAAAATAAACTACTTTGCATGGGCTTTGGCAGAGATTTTTCAAGAGTGAGAAAATTTGCTTCAAAGAGCAAAACATTTCCAGGGGAGCAAAATTTCTTCAAAAAGAGCAAAATATTTTCAGTAGGAGAAAACTTCTTTCAAAAAGGACAAAATATTTCCAGGAGGAGGGACAAAATCCAATTCAATGTTCAAGATAGAAATATTTACGTCGAGATTTTAATTAATGAGGGCAGTTGCAAATATAGGAATCATGCATACACCATTTCATAATACAACTACAAATGTCTGCAAACAAAACCGAAAAAGAAAAGCAAACTAATTATTGAAATTGCATTTAAAAATGTTCGTTCGTAATAACAAATATGAGTGAGTGAAATGATTCAGAAAATTAAATAAAAGTTAAAAATTAGTAATATTTACGTTTCGTTGAAGAAGAAAATATTATTTTTTTGGTACAATTGATGATATTGAAAAATTTTCGATCAAAATTGTCCATCTCCCCGCGGCGATGCTCATTCTATCATATATATAAATTACATCTTTCAAAAATCAATTCACAAATAAATATAATCAAACGTTCATATTTGCGAAAATTCCGTTAATGAATTAGTAGTTGACTCCCTTAAAATACGATTGAATATAACAAGAAAAACAAATTAGAAATCAAATCCATCGTTGTACCCTTTGTACCAATAATGTTTGAACTACGTATTTAATATTTCCTTCCAATTGTAATAAAATGGATTTTACACCTTAGACGTGAGTTAATTCAAAGAAATCAAATATTTTGGTTGCAAAAATCGATTGAACAAAATTGCCGATTTGTAAACATAAAGAAAAAGTATTGCAAAAATCATGTTGCTTACATTTCCAACGAATGCTAGAAACTTTTAAAATTCAGGTTTTAATAATTAAATACTTAAACAAGTTAAATTACACTAATAGTTAGTAAGAAACAAAAAAGTGTCACGATAATAGTAAATTTTGTAGCTATGTTTCGTCATAGATTTCCGAGTTCAAATTTTTAACAATCGTTCTCAGATCACTGAAGAAATTTTTTCGCTCTCTTAGTCCCTCGGCAGATTAACTCTTCAGTTACAAAACGTTCTGTCTTAAAATTCCTTGTTTTCAGTACAGTGGATATTAAGTTTAAACAACAGTTTTCACTTCATCTCAACAATATCTCTTTTCCGTTAAGGTTTAATAGGAAAGATAGATGCAAAAGTTACGAATTATTTTGTAATAACTCGATGATAAATCTCTGTTAACGAACTGAAGAAATTGACTGTAATCTCAAGCGCTAAACGATATCATTTTCCTCTCTGGCAGAATGGGTGGGTTGGCTCGGTTGGTAGTGCACCAGTTTCGTAATCCGTAATTCCCACGTTCGAGTCCCAACAGTCCTGAATAGAAAATTAATCTCCGCTAAATTCTCGTTCTACCCTCGGTTAGTAAAGAGACACGGATGGGTTTTATGAGGATTCCGTCTGGTGGATGAGGCGTTAATCCGTGGTCACGTGCATGAGAGCCATACAATGTGCACTAAAAGGACACGCTGGATCGTTTTCACAAGAGGCTTCCGTTTCCTAACAGTAGTTGTCCAGTGGTTCCTGTTTCTTAATCTTTCTTTGAGCCCTTGAGGTCCTTCTGAGTTGGTCATTCAGCTGATTGTGTGCAAAAATATACCACTCAGAGATAAAACAACTAAAATCTTCAGAACAAAACTTCAGCCATTATTATTATTAAATGCATTATTGATCGATTAAACACTTTCTAAATGAAGAGGATACATTATGTCGGGAAGCAAATTTAACCTTACCTTAATATCGTATAGGACTCCCAAGTGCCTTCAGAACAGCTTGAATTCGGCATAAAATATATTCAATGAGTGTTTGAAAGAATATATTCAATGAGTGATACCCAACTATTCCTGTTAAAATGTCTCATATATAGTTTTTAGAGGTCTTACTCTCATGCTATACTCTACTACATTCCTGAACTTTTCAGTGAGAGTTTGATCAGTCGATTGGATTCATATGATTAGATGCTATATCATGTTCTTCAAACACACACAGACATAATTCGCACCATGGTTTTTTGCATTATCATCTTGAAACTGTCCACCACTGAACTGTATCGATCAGGAAAGAAACGAAGCGTAGGAAGATGTACATGATCGAATACATTGTTCATACATCCCTAGGCATTTTGTCAAGCCTTTAGACTTATTAACGAGCACAATATCTGCCATGTGACCATTTCCAACGCCATACCACTTCCCTACAATGAACAAATCTCTAAGCCTAATGTAGGTGGCGTAACACTTGAGGTTTGCCATATGTACAAAAAATCCAATATCGTGATTCACTTGAACACACAATCTTTTCCAGTCGTGTACAGTACACTCACGACACTATTGAAACCACAATTTACGGATTTTAGCCAACACTAAAAATATGGTGCCGATTGCCGAACAGCAAATATCCGAGTTACCTGCGCATTGTTCGAGCTGATATACATGGATCTCATCCTACGTTGAAAGCAATGGTAATTTATTCCACAGCTGAAAGCCGATTTCGCCTCAGATATCTTTTAAACGCTCTATAGGTCACTCTCCTCTAGCATCAGATAAAGTCATCTAGTGTTAGTTATCTGTCAAAACTATTCCTGCCAAATGGCAAGACTCCATCTCTTACATACAAAATCCTCATGCAGTCATGGGTTCCAACCAGACTGTATAATTTCCCTCTCCAGATGTCTGTTCTGAGCTACAGCTGCTGCATTTGGCCACTTTAGGCCAATTCTAGCAAAGTCCTGTTTGACATTGTCTGCCCATCATTTCCTAGGTCTCCCCCTTTTCTACAACCCTTAGGCACACTGTTCATAATCTTGTGTGCTAATCTGCAGCTTGCATACGGGCAACATGGCCAAACAAATGCAGTCTTTCTCTGCACAATATGCTGCTCAAAGGAGGTTAATGACTCCTTCTTCTAATCTCATCATTACTTACAAAGTCAAACCACCTAATGCCCAAGATACTGCGTAAGCATCTAGAATCAAAGGCATCAAGTTTCTTGTTATCCTGCTTACAAAGGGTCCATGTTTCGCTAACATAACTAACCTTAGAAAGAACCAAACTATTATACAGCCTAATTTTAGTCATTATATGTACAGATCTATTTTTTACACTCTCCATAGATTCTTAAAAGTCCCAGCGGCAATTCCTATTCATCTATTTATCTCATGCCACAAATCATCAGCATCTGCTACATAGCTCCAAAGATAATTAAACTTAGACACTTGGTCAAGAGTGCAGCCATTCAAAACAACTGAAACACCATCTGTCTGAACAATTTTCATCATTTTAATTTTTTCTCTGTTTATCCCCAAATTTACTCTAATATCATTCTCATGAACAGTCCTAACGAAAGAATTCATCTCATCATCATTTGCCGACAAGGCCAAATCATCTGCATAATATAAATCGGAAATTTTTAAATGTCTAGACCATTTAAGGGCAAAATCTTTCCTTTGCAAAGAATTTTGCATAACATAATCAATAACCAAACAAAACAGAAAAGGAGACAAAATGCACCCTTATCTAACTCCACTAGCAATGCTAAACCAATCGCTTAAAGACGTACCACGACTCAATGTTGTTATAGAGAGCATTCATTACACTAACTAACTTATTAGGTATTCCACATGTTCTGACAATCAACCACAAATTATGTCGATCAGCAGAATCAAAAGCTTTTTTGAAATCTATAAAGCTAGCAACCACAGGTTTCTGAAACTCTAAAAATTTCTCAAGAGTCTGCCTGAGTAAATATATCTGATCCACACATCCCCTACCACATCTGAATTCACATTGCTCATTACGCAATTGATTGTCAACCAGATTCTTAATTCTATTAAGCATAATCATGCAAAGAACTTTACCTGGAACAGAAAGTAAACTAATTTCCCTATAATTATCACAAGAACTGAAATCGCCTTTTTTTTAATTTGGACAACAATAGCTCTAGCAAAATCTTTAGGAACAACACCTTTATCATAAAAAAATATTCAAAATTTCATTCAGCCATGTGACAATACAAATGTTTCCAACTCTAAGCATTTCAGTGGTGATTTCGTCCATCCCTGGGGATTTATGCACTTTCGATTTAGAGACAGCCAAAATGATTTCGGAATGTGATATAGAGCCATCATTAAAGCCAATAATGCATCTATTTTAATATTACAAACAATGGGAGTAGAAATAATCACATTATTTAGAACTTCTCTGAAATGCTCAGCCCATTTAGCCATCACAGAATCCTCACCTTCAACCACCTTGCCATGTTTATCCCTTAATCTCTTTGTATCCGCCTGTTTCTTCCCCTATAAAATATTAATAATCTGGTACAACCCCCTGTTGTTGTGCTGTCTAACTGCTTCCTCAGCTTTGTCAGCCAAGCTAATAAGCCAAAGATTCTTATCAGCTGTTAACTGATCCTTTACATTTTTATTAAGCTCGTTGTAATGCGTTCTTTTATGACTATTAAAGTGTTGATTCATATTAATCCTGCACTTCCTTCTTTCAAAAATAAGTTCAATATCCTTATCACTCAAATAATTTTGTTTCCTTTGTTCCCTTTTACCCAAAAGGGGGGGGGGGGTGGCTCAGTCGGTAGCGCGCCAGGCTCGTAATCTGTAGTTCCCAGGTTCGAGTCCCAGCTGGGTCAGCGTTGAGATTTATCTCCGCAAATATGCCCACGGTCAGTAGGGGACACCGATGGGCTTGGAAAGGCCGCCGCCCGACTAATGGGACGTTAAGCCGTGGTCCCGTGTGTGTGAGAGCCATACCCTGTGCACGTTAAAGAACACGCTGGATGGCCATGACGGGAGACTACCATCTGTCTCCCAATAGCTGTTCCAATGGGTCCCCTCCCCCAACCTTCTCTGAGCCTTCGGGGTCCATGTGACCTGGCCATTTAGCCCATGGTGGGCAAAAAGTGTCGCTCAGAGGTAAAACAACCCAACCCTTTACTCAAAAGAGTACTGTTGGTTTAAAGAAAATCCTGTTTAAACTGATCCCATTCTTTCACAACTTCAGCAGTAACCAAGCCACGATTGTCATAATGACTAAGTAGCCTAACACGGTATGTTTTGGCTTTATCTGGATCTTTCAGGCATTCAGTGTTATAGCTAATTTTTTTAATCTTAGCACAATATTTCTTAAGCTTCACCTGCAAAACACTTTTGACCAGGTAATGGTGAGAGCGAATTTCCGCTCTCCTGTATGATCTGGTATTCCTAACTGAACTAGTCCATTTGCTGTTAATTAAAATATAATCTATCATATTCCTGTGCAACCCATTAGGTGAAACCCATGTATATATTATAAATGTCCCGGTGTTTGTAGTATGTGTTAGTTATTCGCAAATCATCAAGTTTACTGACCTGTAGGAAACGTTCCATATTGCCTTTGAAACAACCAATGCCAAAGGGACCTAAAAGTCCTTCCCAAAGTTTAGTCAATACCAACTTTAGCATTGAAGTCACCTAGCACAAGAGAAATATCTGCTCTCTTCAAAGAATTCAAAATGTCTTGAAGTTGGCTGTAAAACTCATCCTTCTCGTTTTCATCAGAGTCTTCTATGGAGGCATAACAGCAGATGACAATCAAGTCTTTCATTTTTGTTTTAAATTTTGTTGTAAGAAATCTTTCATTAATGCAGACATATCCTAGCAGAACATCACTGGCGTATCTGCTGAGAGGCAAACCTACACCTTGGAGATGCTTTCCATCCTCCCTACCTGAAAAGAGGAATTTAAAGTTATTTTTAAGTATCTCACCTTTACCTCTCCATCTGGTCTCTTACAAGCCTAGAATATCTAGGTTATAACGCTGGAATTCCTGCGTGAGAATATCAAGATAACAATCTCTATATAAAGTCCTCACGTTCTACGTGCTTTGCAGAGAGAAAACGATTAGTAGGATTTTTAAAGTAATTACGTTTATTGAGAGAGGTAGAGCCAACAATTTCAAACAGCCCCCTGATAGCAGGCATGGGGCAAACACCGGTCCCTGCTCCGTTAAAGCTGAAGTTACGAATGCTGATAGGAACTTCAGGCACCACCTTTTCAAGTGAACCTTTTCAAGAGCCATATGGCCTGCTGAGACACATTACTCCAGTTTAGGATTGACGATGCCCAATTAGTTAAGTGAGGGTTCAAGTACCTACGATGGCCTCTAATCAGGATTATCCACCAGCTGATATAAGATATCCCGTGCCTCTGTTCACTTACGGATGGCAACCCACAAGCAAACAGAAATCACAGCAGCAGATTCTCCTTCAACAAAGTCCCACCAGTGCAGCAATTCCAGGATCCATAATCAAGCTCAAATCCATAAACCAGTCTAGTGGGTATTAATGGTCAGCACCAGCACCTTATGAAATTTACCACTCTTCAGCAGAGTTGAAAAACAAGAAAAAGTTAACGCTTTATTAAAAACACTACCATCTTTTATATATTTGAGAGATGGACACTCTTAGACCCTTGGACAGTCCTGTGATTTCCATAGTTTTGCCTATGGTTACATCAGACCGCCGTACCACCAACACTAACACTTTTTTTGGGTAGTTGGCTATAGCAATTGTCTTTCTCATTTAGTGGTTGGCGTTGGGCACTGTTTGTGCTTTATATTTATAAGACAGTCCATTGATCACGTTACCATGACGTGAGACCTTGCCATTTGCATATGTTTGTTTTGCCTTACAGTTACACTAAATAGAGAACTCTTATTGTTTTGACCAAGTTGTGTATTTAAAATAAAAGCAAATTATTTTAGGCTATAAACGAAATCTCCAGATTCGTTCTTAATAATATAATATCCATTATCTGGCATTATTTGGAAGTAATACCTAAGTCTTTGCAGGTTGTGAGATTTTCCACATTTCCAGTCCTTTTGACGAAAAAACACAACACGCCGAACATAAATAATAATAATGTTAACAAATCCTTTAGACTGAAATGTTCAGGATGGAATTTTAATACCAGTCTTCTTGAAAGCCAATTCAACTGCAGAGAGTATTCTTGGTATTGATGAACAATATTATTTATGTTTTTCAGAGCACTTTGTAAATTCAAAGAGCTGTAGTGATCTCGAATGAGTGTTAATATAGAGAATGGTTAATATAGAGTGGTTAATATAGTGAATGTCAGGTATTCGATATATTGTGATCACACAGCATAAATCTATTTAGAAATAATTTTCTGAAGAAAATATATGCCTTTAAGGGAGTAGCTGCAAAAATATATTCTAAAGAAAATTATTGTTAAAAGTAATGTGCTCTTTTAAGAGTTTAGACCAAATTTCAAAAGTTTGTATCTTGAAAACAGGACAAGAGATTATAATGAAGAAAAGCGAGACGTCTAATTAATTTTTTTTGCTAATATTTTTTCGATAATAGAATAAATTATTCTTTTTTCTTTATTTCAGTTTTTTTCATCATATTTTTAAAATTAAAAAGAAAAAGTAACAAAGTTTATTTAAATATCAATATGCTCCTCGCGGATAACGCTTTGGAAACTTTTCTATTAGATTTTTGTTTAAGAAATGCTATTCGTATATATTCGTATATAAGATTCTTTTTTATTAACATGAAACATCGATTTCTATAAAATTACGGTATATTTATGACCATCCAATAAAAGTATTTATTTCATCATTAACCAACTTTTTTACAGTGGGACCTTCATCCCTGGAGGTATCGGGACCAACTGAACCAGTAACTGCCGGGGACGACGTTGCTCTTACGTGTACAATAGAAGGCGCTAAGCCAGCAGCTGAAGCCACGTGGTATAACAGATCAGAAATACTGGACATCGTACCTCAGTCACATAGTGTTTTAATGGACGATGGCACCTATCAGACTGTGAGCTTGGTGGAAGTGCCGGTAACTAGGCACGACCACATGGGAACTTATTACTGCAAAGGTTCTAATTCTGTACTCCAGAATAAAGGCGAGGCTCCTCTCCTTAAATCCTTGGACATCCAAGTTTTATGTAAGCAATTTTATTATTTTTTACCTGCTCACACAGCATTATTGAATTTACTGCATTCCTTATTATTATATTTCCGTTTAAAATATCACAAGAGAAAGATTCTTGAAGATTTATGCGTTTCTAATTCTCATACATTTAATCGCTTTAAATTACAGATTTTTAATTGTGCTTTTTATGCTATAATGAGTTATTTTTCCTCCATCCTATTTGTTTCTAACATCCAAATGTTTTTACCAGTTTTGCCAGTTTTTAATAATTCATATGCATTTATTTGGTATCTAAACGCATTGTTTATCAAATGTACCTTATTTTCCTCGGTTTAGATACTTCGTTATGCTTTGTCTTGGTCAATTATACTTTTTTTAACAGTAACATCCTTATCAAATATTTATTTTTTTCTCATATATACATACATTGCATCAATTGTACCTGTTTATTTCCTAATATCAATACAACTGTACCGAGTATTACAGGCACTATCCAAAGCAGTAGTTCTTAAATCAGTGTTCGATAAATTTGGCAAATAGTAAGAGTTAGACACAAACTTTAGGAGCCAGACAATTTTCTGAAACTTAAAGAGCTAACGGTCAAAGGTACAGTCGCTCAAAGAAGTATCTGAACACTATGGTTGATTAAAGAAATCAGAAAAAATATTGGCAACGATTTTTTTAGAAATTGGTGATCTGGCAACCGTCGTGTCACGTGACACGACGGTTGCCAGATCACTAATTTCTAAAAAAATCGTTGCCAGATATTTTTTCTGATTTTTTTTTTTAATCAACCGTAGTGTTCGGATACTTTTTTGAGCGGCTGTACTACATATTGCTTATTTTAAATGTAGCATATATAATAAATCAAATTATACTAAAAGAAGGTAAACAATATATATATATATTTTTTTTTTTTCAAAATTTAAAATATTTGGTGATAGGTAAAGTTAAAAAGAAGTTGATCCACAATAAATGTTAAGTAAAATGATCATGGAATTAATTATATGCGACGATTTATCAATCAGATCTGACTTTGCACAAGTTTAATAAATCGTTCAACACGTGGTATTATTGAAATTAGATTGCCTCGTTAACGCAATCTAGCTGCAGCCGATATTGGATTTTAGTCTTTGTCAGAGTAAGTGCCGAATATCTTCTTCAAACAAGTAGGTACCAGCAAGGGCAGGATCACTTTACGGGTTTCACTTCCCAGAACTGAGAGCAAACACACCAGCGACTTAAAATGTGCTACAATGAAACACCATGTATTCATTGTAGGCTCGCATGGTTCAAACGCTATTAAATGACAAAAGTTATTAGAGAACCTTGTCGGAAGTTCTTGTTACTAAGTGTTAAGGTCGCTATTGGGGATTTGAAACTACTGGTCCAGAGCATTTTTGTATTATATATATCACAAGAAATTTTCGTTTCGATATTTTCCATGCAAAAATATTTAGATCTGGCGCATCATTTACACATTTATAGAGAGTAAAATTACTTTTTAGATTTCCTTCCTGTATGGTCTGCTATTTAATACAATGTTTCAGTGTCTTATAAGTGAATATATACATATATATATATACCCTTTAAATTTATAGAAAATTTAAGGGATATTTAAGAGTGACTTAATGTTCTTTCAACTGAAACAACATCGAAAAATTTATTTATGATATTGCCTTTCATTTTAAAATTAATGCAACAAACGAATCCGCCTGTACATTTTTCAGTAAAATCTTTCTGGAGTTACATCAATTTTATAGAGGAAGATATATGTAGAGTCAGATGTGAATGAAACACTAGAACAGCTGTAGCTGTAGAATCTACATAGTAAGTGGTAATAGAAACGCAACTCCTTTACACCTGAGATATTCAAACCTCTACTAACAGGTCTCAAAGTCTCGCGGATGAGTTTTGAAGAGTAAACAATGAAACGCACGAATAATGATTATTCTTTCTCTTTGACACTCGAACAGATAACGTGACTAGTTTTGTAGTTTTTTTTATGGAACCCCAAACAAAACGAAAATAAAGAAAAAAATATACGATGATTTATATATTAATCATTTCTCTTTATTTTTCTTCGGTGTGGAAATAGGGTGATCACTATTATTTCCTTCCATCACATTTTGTAGACTTAATTTTAAATTAAGATTTATTTCAATTTCACAAATGCTTTATCTGAAATAACTTATCATTGCTCGAATAACTATAGTTAGAAACAACAATCGAAAAAAAAAATAAGCAGCAGAAATCGAACTTCACGACCAAAACGAAAGAAAGCTTTTCCATAAGGTTCCTGAATTTAGCATAAATTCTCTTCCCTCTTTGGGTATTACAGCACTTTTTCCCTTTGCAGTGCATTTCATGTTTGAAAACGTGTTTATTTTATTTAATACATATGTGCAAAAACAGTACATATTTGGATATAGGGAGATGGAGACCATGATTTGGTAAATGAATGACTATTCAGTGTGAATGATGAAGCGTAACAACAGGCTTAATATTTCCTGGTAGGATGTAAAAGATAAAAAATTAATTTCCCACTATCCATACCTTCAATAATGCCTGGAAACTTTAATGTAGATCAGGGGTTTCAACACATGACCATCGAGGGTGATCTAAAGGGTTTGGAGTATAGTTAATTACTTTCTCTGAATTTTTATTTACGTATTATAATATATTCTAAAGTAAAAAATCGACAAATATTAATGCAAATTCATATGATTTCAAAGAACAAACTTTTTTTTCAATATATGTATTTTTACACTTAACATCGTTAACCGAGCCACTAAACCTGGCAATTCGTCTTTTTCCTTTCTAAGTATTATAAATATCATGCCACTCGTAGACAGCATTAAAATTATAGAAAATAACTTTCAAATTGTGAAAGAAATGATCATGTGATTGTCTGTAATTTTACATTTTTAATGTTGTTCTAGTAACTTTAAATTATTTGAAACATATGTAGATAAACAAAATTAGATAATGAAAGGAATGCTTTTTTTTTCTTTTGAACTCTTGAGAAATTAATTTTTTTCTGCATTTCATTTGCTTTTTAAATTTGAATTAGGTCGTGAATTAAGAAAACCACAAATCTAAACATTAATTAGTAAGTCAAATCGGACGAAACTAGTTGTGCCCTGGTCTGTATATCATACTATATTGATATGCGAATAGAAGAGCCTATTTTCAGTAAATAAAAGTTACCCCAAAAACTTCAGTTACCCTGGTTTCCATAAATTAAGGAACAATCCCATGTTCTGTCAAAAGAAAGCTAACGTCGAAGCTCTATAACTTCTAAATTAGTACTTTTCGTTTTGAAATATTTCATAGCAGATAAAGATCGCAATCAAATATATCAATATCTTGATCTTCAACAACATTCATTCTGTATTTAAAGAGCTATTAACGTTTGAATACTTAACAACAGCAAATTTGCTAGTAAATAGTTGTCCTGATGAATGGTGAAATTATTCTTTACGCAAACTTCTAAAAATCGACATTTATTTTATTAAACACTTTGATAAAATAAATCTTACAAAGTTTAACTTCTTAAGTTGATTTTTATGAGTGGCATTGTTATTGTTAAATATTTAAATTTCAACAACTCATTAAATACTGAAAGAATATTATTTTAAATCGATATTTCGATATATTTGATATATCGAAACGATTTCGAACATTATATTGATATATTTGATTGATATCTTTATATGTTATCGCATTTTTCAAAACAACAAAAAATATATTAGAAGTTTTAGATCTTTGAAGTTAACTTCCTATTGAGATAACATAGAATTTCCCTTAATTTATGGAAACCAGTGTATTAAAAACATGGTGCTTTACGTATCTCACCAAAGTCCTTTTAAAAAATTATAAACTTATGCATTATCTGCACCTTTATGTCTTTTTACTACGCTAAAGTAAAATGGCTAGAAAATTTTGAATGAAATTGAAACGAATAATAGATAAACAGGCTACGAATATTAGAAATCAGGGTAATAGAGGATTTTCACTGTGACGATTTGTTTTGCGTTAAAGTTCGGTATAAACATTTATGAAACCTGCTTAGCTTTATAGTTCAAGAAAATGACATCATCTTTTACTGTAAATCAGTAACTCTCGAATCTTAATTTTCTCAAGTGACAGTGATAACTATTTTAAGAAGTTGTTAAGAGGAAAAAAATCATGCGTTAGCATTTTAAATGTATCTTTTAATACTAAACTTTTCTAACGTTGTCTCGGAGGGCAACTAAAAACAGGACCAACTGTTGCAGTATAAGTATCGCTGCCTTACATGCTGCCCTTAAGTAATGACTTTAACATACATAAATTGTACCCTTCCCGTATCTTTTAAATATTTAAATATTCGGAACCGAATTTATTCTCTCCACGGCTTAGATAAACCGCGAAATCTTAATTCTAAGATAATTTAAGATTTATCTCTGCAAAAGTTTTTTTAATGCTTTAAGTATCTTAATAACCTTTTGCACCATTAAATCGCTTATGGCACACACACTTATTCCAAACACCGAACATTACTACGGAAGATCCTTAGCTCTTTCGTGGTCTCAATCCTTTATGTGCATTAATATTAACTAAGCTGGTTCGCAATTGCTAAATAAAACGTGAGAGAAAAAGGACCAAAAATGGATCTTTTAACTGAAAAGACAAGAGTTCATCGTATATCTAAGTCCTAAACTGCTGATCACGCAGCTTGATTCACTACTATGGATGAGCCCATCTATTTTCTAACGTACTTTAAACTGCAGACATTGCGCACTTTACAGTATGGACATTGCTCTTAGATGAGACGAAAAGATGAAGTGAAACAACTTATTCTCTGCACTCTTCTCCATGTTTAGCCGTTTCCTTAGTACTCTGAACTTGCATGTAGTCACTTTGGGACGCATAAATGTCCTGAGCGGTGGCCACTAACCATCCTTCACCTGCATTAATTATAGGCACAATATACTTGTTAGCGCTTTTCAAGAACCGTGCCTCACATATTCTTTCCCTCACAAGCTCGGTGAAATCCCGACGCTCTCGTTTTAATGAGTACCAATTACGTGTGCTACCTCTGACTTAAGCTTGGTTTTAAGACGATCTATGGTTGCCCATTTCTAATTTCAGACATTTCGTCCCATTTTCTGGTGCGCGTTTCAAGTCATTCTTGGTCGCATTTATAAGCTTAATGTGCACAATAGAAGCATAGAAAAACAAGGTCAACTTAATGAGAAAGAAACTAGAACATAAACATTAACGAAGCCTTCTTACTATACTCGAATCATTATCGAACGTTTTCCTACTTTCGTTATCATCTCGAATACTAGAATTGTAATCATCACAAAGTCTTAGTTGTATAATAAAGGAAAGAGACAGTAATCCTTTTGAATCTTTCCGATAAGGCTTTCTATGTTAAGTACCAAATATTCTTAAACGTTGGTAAGTGGTTTGAAAAGAATTATCGTCACGAATGCATTTAAATTGTAACATTATTTCGTTCGTAAAACCGAAAGTTCTGCAGTTTTAGCAGAAAGTTTAAACATTTCGAATGAATTAAAAAATTATGTTTCTGCAAATCGATAAAAGTATCTCCTGTGAAATTCAATTTTATCACAAATATACTCTGGCTTTTCAAAGTATTGATTTGTTGTACCAATTTACATAACTTTCAAAGAAGGTAAATTAAAAAATGATCTTCGGCTGACCTGGAGCAATATCAACACTTGGTCGAAGAACAAAAAATATACTTTTTTGAAACAAACTTTACGAAAGAAAATCAGCTTATGTTGCTGTACCAAATATACCTAGAAATAACAAGCTCTTCCAGGATTTCCCCTTATATTTTGACATCTGTGATAAATTAAGCAATTTTTATGAAGTTTCTAAATCTCGAAGGGTCCTGGAATAATCCGGATTCAATCAGAAGCAAAGTCATCATTATGATGTATTTATTAAACTCTTAGGTTATTTCTTAGCTTTCAGTTTCCGGAATGGGTTTCTGGATCGGAAAAATAAAGATAAGATAATCTCTGGCACTAGAGAAACTAAAATGTTACTCTACCTACGAATACCTCTGACTTCAAGCAAAATAAACGCTTACCACGTGAAACAAGTTGTTGATATCAGTACTGGATTTATGATGGACATCAGATATATCAAATATATTTTCTAACTGTCCAGCTTACTGAATAGTATCCTTTATTATAAGAAGACGAATTTTCTTAAATTGGTTTCTTTCGAAACAGTATATGGCAACAGTTGGTAACAATGGCAGAAATGTTTTCTTCAAATAATAATGTTTCCCTATAGATGGATTTTTTTGTGCTCACGAATACGAATTTGTAATGGATAATATATCGGAGTTTGTGCTTTTAACTCAATTTTAGAATAAATTCTGTTTCAAAACATTTTCCTTTTTAGGAATTAATGCTGAAATGTCAGCATTAACTATTGGACTTTAAAACTTGGCACCATGTGTAAAAATAATACTAATGAACAGAAAGGCTCTTTAACTGTAAGCGAAAATAACGACGATGCAATTTTTTGCCTCTAAGTGATTTCACTTTTTTTTTTCATTTCACATTGTTTTGTTTTTATTTGTAGTTTTATCCGGCATTGCTTGGGTGTTTCGCTCAATTAAGGGGTCATATTACGGTCAATACATAGTCAATATTCTCAAATTAAATAAATTCCGCAATTTTTTTACGAAATGAAAAATTTCCAATGGTCCTAAATCTGTTTTGTTAGATGCCCACAGCTATAGAACTCTAGAAAAGCCATGAGCAAACAGGAAGTTGATATCGGACGAATAGTAGCAGTGAATTGTTACAAACTTCTTCCAGCAACAGCAAAAAGTCACTTTAGGAAAGTGATTACTATATTGCTAATTTCATTTGAAAATGCGTCAATAAGTATGACGAATTTCAACAGGTTAATAAATGATTTATGTTTCATTTCCGGCTTATCAACATTGTATCTGATCGACCCTTTTATGTGTATGCTAAAAATTAACCTTAAAACCAATTTAGTTATATTGATTTCGAATGTTATTTTATATGTCAAACGTTCACTTCAGATCATTTATTCTGAAGCAGAATACATGAATCCTAAAGATTTATATTCCATATGTTTAATTTTGCTTTCAAAGCATTTTTCGAAATTACCCATCAAATAATCAGTAAATTTGTTCTTATTCCTCCCAAAGCATAATCACTTTAACTCCATATTATCCAAATCCTTAGAGATGTATTTCCAGCCTATTCTAGATACAATATAAAAAAAATGCAATAAAGCTAACGGAGGAGACGTTATCTTTATTTTACCCCATGATATACGTTTATATCATTTCTTTCACTAGAGTAACAGAATGTTTATCTTTTCCATCTTCTCAGATCCTCCCGCTGCAATTGTTCAACCGACTGGAGGCATCATCGTCAATGAATCGGATAGCACAATCATTTCTTGCACCTATGAAGCCAACCCATTCAACATTAGTGATATCCTGTGGTTCAAGGGAGATGATGAACTCGAAGTACCCACAGCAGGAAAGTATGATCATACCACTCAAGGCTATCCGACTTTGACCATCCGTGATGTACAGAGGGAAGATCGTGGAATGTACTCTTGCGCTCTCAGCAACGCTGTTGGACAGGGAAATGCCACTAATGACGTAGAAATCAATGTTCTATGTGAGTATCATTCTATTTGCTTACATTTACTCCGCACTAAGTAATCAGCTCCACAGAAAGTAATGTCACTTCCTATAACTAGCGTTCAGTGAGAATTATATTGTTTTTTGTACGATTTATGCGCCATAAAAACCTAATAATATTATTTGTAAATAACTTATTTTTACCTAGAGGTAATAGATTTTGGATTTACCTTACTTATTAATATTAAATATTTGAACTATTCATGTTGAATTCGGAATTCATATTTATGAAAATAAAAATACATGATATTCGCAAAAGAATTATATGAAGGATTGCATAAAATATTGTTTTTTTATTATTAAGCTTTGATTATCTAATGATTTATTCATATAGCACTTAAAATTAAAATGCTATGTTATGGTTGAATTATTTTGTACTACGATATTATGTGTTATGTTATTATGTATTATGTTGAGGACAAGTTACGAAAATTTGTGGCAATATTCCATTTGTAATCCACTTAAAATACGTAAGAAATATATTCTACACATTTGTTATCCTTTATCTACACTTTATTTTCATTCGCTGACCCAATTTCTTTTTACTTTTAACCAGAACCGGTTATAGGGGAGAGGGGAGCAGCAAAGAGATCATGCTCCCCTTAAGAATGCTAATAAGAGTAATGAGGTCAAAAAATTATAAAACGTATGCATATTTCATTCATTTTTTTAAGGAAATGTTTAAAGACCTCTAAAACAGAGCGAAAAACGTTATACTACAATTGAAATCCAGTCTTTTCCCCTTCCTTATTTTTGCCAAGATCCGGATTCTTTTTTGAAGTATAGGTGTTTTCGATGCTTCCCTGCATAAAAGACGGAGATAACCTAAAAGCTATATTAGGTTTGGCCTGGTTTCTCATACAACGTACAAAAACTTACACAAGGACATGCCCAACTGATCTTAATAGTCAGGTACACTAACCACTAGCCCAGGCAGGGCCCTATTAAGGGTAATGGAGGCAAAGAAATTATAAAACTTATGCACATTTCACTCATTATATAAGGAAATGTAATGGTAATGGTAATTGCCTATAATAATACTAGTAAAAAACACGGATAATTTAAAAAAAAAGTTTCAGAACATAAAATTGTCTTTAATTCTTGAAGTGAAATTATATACTCGAGTAATATGCATTTGAAGTATAAAAAGCAGATTGTAACGACGAAACAAATTAAATATAAATTTGCAGCAAAAAAAGCATAGTTTTTCCAGAAAGGTTATACCAAAGTTATTTATGTATTGCTTAGTCTGCCAAAGCCATGTAATTAGAATATGACTTATAAAATAATCCATATGTGATGCTGATTATAGTGTGATAGATTTTCAATACATATACAAATTTTAGTAACTAAATAAGCATTATATGAAATTCGTAGATTTCGCGTGCCATAAACATAAAATCAATGGGGTAAACTTTCGTCACATCAGTTTAACCAATTTGTAAATAACTACATGAGACCCTTTTAACCAGCTAATAAGATCTCAAATTTTCATATTCACAAATTTGTCCTTAAGGACCTAGTTGCATTTCCAGCGTGAAACATTCCCACTGAAGAGAGTGAGACCATTATGAGAGTAATATTACATGTAAACCTGATAACAAATGCTTGATATGCCAACGCCTGAACATCACGACAAAATTTCCAATCAATTGGCTCCAAGCTATTTAAGCATCCACGAACTTCGCATGGTTGAAAGTTCTACACTTTATGTTAGGCGACCATCTCTTATTTTAGCTGTCATGTAAAATTATGCCAATTTCTTAGTGATTTTCTACCTCACATTCTAATCTAAGGTACATTACAATTTTTGCAGCATTCTAGACATAATGAAGAACATTCAACAAGTTTTTGTAACACGAAGAAATTACCAGGCATTAAATCATTTAAGGGAAAGAAAACACGTATCAGCCACCATGCTACAAACTATCAACTAGCCTTCTTTATACAATAGGATTTTATTACTCTAATAGTGCATGTTTCACTGTATTTCTTTTATTTACTTTTTCGCACTTGTTAATTTATGAAAATAATAAAAATGATACTTGAATAAGTGATGTAACAATTCATAACATTTGCACTCAGAAATGTAACTTGGTAAGATCAAAAATTAAACATGATGGAGGCAGGAGCACAAAAATGAAATTGTATATTAGAGGAAAGAGAAAGGAGAGTACAGAGATTCAAGTGTATCAATCTAGGTTAGGTTGTTTTACCTCTGAGCTGCACTTTTTTACACACCATGGGCTAAATGGCCAGGTCACATGGACCCCAAAGGCTCAGAGAAGGTTGGGGGAGGGGACCCACTGGAACAGCTGTTGGGAGACAGATGGTAACCTCCCGTCAAGGCCATCCAGCGTGTTCTTTAACGTGCACAGGGTATTGGCTCTCCCGCACACGGGACCACGGCTTAACGTCCCATCCGACGGACGGCGGCCTTTCCAAGCCCATCGGTGTTCCCTACTGACCGTGGGCAGGGCGGGGAATTTTGCGGAGATAAATCTCAACGCTGACCCAGCTGGGACTCGAACCTGGGAACTACAGATTGCGAGCCTGGCGCGCTACCGACTGAACCACCCCCGCCCTATCAATCTAGGTCTTTTGCTTCAAACTCTTTTAAGCAATTTCAGCAATTTATAAATTTCACAAACTACAACAGCGTTGGGTCCAACCTTCTCCTTCTCCTTTCAGTCTGAACATGAGAAGTGGATAATATCCAAACTAGAACTACAGCTACACTGACATGTTCCTTATGAAATATATTTTCGAGACACTATTTATAAAACATTCATAGCCGTTTTTTATATTTATTTTATAGTTACAATCTGAAATAAACAATTATTTTCAAATTATTTTAGTTCCTTCCAGAAATTACAGAGTTCTTTGCGAATGCCTTTATCTTCGTGGTAGATCAACCGAGCTTCTGTATTCAGGACGTGTACAAGCAAGGCAACCCGAAGGCTAACGAATTGTGTTTGCTTCTGTTTCCGTTCAAATTTGGCTTGTTTTATTTCTGAGAGTCATCTTTTGAGCACAATGATTACAGAGATCGCAAAGCCTCAGAGAAAATCGGGGAGTGGATTCAAATGGGCAGATAGCAGCAGACAGATGGAGACCTCCCGACATGACCATCCAATGTTCTTTGATGAGCAGAAGGCAGCGCCGGATCTAGGGCAGGGGGGAAGAGGTAGACGTGCCTTCCGCCCTTTGAAGATATTAATAAAGATATTGGGCGCAAAACATTATAAACTTTGTGCACAATTCGTGCATTTTTAAAGAAATATTCTAAAGATCTCCAAAACCAAGGGAAAGTGTTATGCTGCAATGGAAATCCAGTCTATTGACTCTCTTCCTTTTACTTTCTCTGGGTCGATTACCTCACTTGACACCAACCCTCGTCACTTTATTTTTTTTTTCTAAATCCGTGCTTGGCACGGGGTAAGGTTCTCTGTAGAATATACCAAAATTAAAGTCTCATCCGACTGATTGCAGTCTTTCCAAGTCCATTGTTTCCCCTTTTTACCGAAGACAGAACAGAGATTAAGGGATAAAATTCTCAAAGCAACAATCAAGCAAGTCTTACTCCATTTCATAAAAAAAACTTCAAAATTTATAATAAATATTATAAATTGCACAAGCGTTCAATGCAATAAAGCATATATTTAATTATGTTGACATTATTAATATGTGAACATAAATTTTGAAAATCAAATTACTGCTCTATATCAGAACAAACTGTTAGCCTAATATTAATAAAAAATAAATTTTATTTAAAAATGCAAAAATTATTTATAAATGAAGTTATTAGAGTAAATATGAGAAAGGGATTTGAACTCAATGAACCACTATACCGTAGATTATTTGTGCAAAAAAAAAACTTTAATTCACTAAGAGAAGTGATGGTCTTTTATTCTGTTCTGTGTATTCGATAATAACTCAAACGGTTGCGTGGACCATTTCATTTTAAACGAACTCTCTTTTTTTGCCTCAGGTAGATTGGAGGATCTGTCTTAAGAAAATAATAATCATGTAACAGTCTTTTTATTCCCTGTTTCGCATGTAAGTCACACTAATTGATTAGGAAAGAGAATGTTTACGTAAATCATTTCTGACAATTTTCCTAAAAGCGAATAACTTTCACACCTGAGCTTGTTTCCAGTGTCTTTTCTGTACAATCGGATTGTGTTCCATAAATTTCTGTCTTCTCCAACGTTATTTGACCCTTCTTGATATTTGTGATTTTCAGTTCCATGATTTTATTTTAGCATTGTCTAAGATAGTCATATTTGTTACTACTCTAATTACATTGTCATACTATAATTACATAGCTGCTATCTTTCTGCTCTACCTTTCCTGTCGTATGGCGTATTTTCATATCCAGAATTTTATCTCCTTTCCCACTAGGGAAGGGTTACTCAGTCAGTACATTGCAGGCTCCTAATCTGCAATTCCCATGTTCGAGTTCCAATTGTGCAAGAGTTGAGATTTATCGACGCTAACCCCAGTTCCGCTGTCGGCGAGAAAGAAGACACATTGCTTTCATTGAGCTTGGAAAGTCCGCCGTCCGGGGAATGGGACGGTCAGCGTTATGCAGGAGAGCCATAAACTCTTCACATTAAAGAACACGCTGGATGGCCTTGACGGGAGATTTCCATTTTCTCCTAACGGTTGTCCTCTTCCCAAAACCTTCTTTGAGTCCTAGGATCCTTATGACCTTGCCATTTAGTCCACAGTATTCAAAAGTGTCATACAAAGGTAAAAGAACCCAACCCTTATGATATGAAACGGATTAAAAAAATTATTAAAGCTAGCTTAATAGAAATCCGAACATGACGCTATATTGATTTGTACTTCTCGAGACCTTCGAGAGAGGATTATATTTTATATTTAAAGAAATAAGCCTTATGAAATGACTTTTTTCATCTTCAAAATTTATTTTAAAACATTTATATCAATCGTATGCATAATTTATTAATCAGCAAAATTTTGTTGTGAAAAACAGTAAAAATATAGAGAGTATCATAGAACAAATTAACAAATAATCACGTTGTATGGATGAGATGAAACACACTGTACTGCACAAAGCGCTTCAAAATCGATAACAATATATCGCAAAAACATAAAGTTTAATGTAATAAAACAAGCATTAATGCCAAAGTTGATAAATTCGAGCAACACTATGGAACTTACCAGTTACCTAACTTATCGACTACTGTATGGACAAATGAGGTCAATTATAAAATATGCCAAAATTTCCGGGTGGTCGGATTTTTTCCTAAAAGTGATAATAGAAGGAAAAGTAATTTTTTTAACATTGAAAACAGACTTAAATCGTCCCGAAAAAATCTAATAAATAAAAATTAAAACCTAAGTACACATCTTATGACTTTCTTCAATTTAAGAAATGGATCATCACAAGAAATATATTCCCTGACCCTAACCTCAAATAGATAACAGTCTTTACCGATCGTAAACATCAATACAAATTTTAATTTTTCATTTCTAGTCTAGTTTGGTTGTTATTACCACATTTTTAACATTTGCAAAACTACCATTTAACAAAGTATGTGGATGAATGACGACTTTTTCTGTTGTCTGTACACATGCTGCAAGCTATAAAATTCGATTTTTTTCTAAGGCGAAACGGATTATTTTTGAAAGTTTTCTTCCACGACTTCATTATTGAAAAATAAAAATTATTTCACGAATATAGCTGTAAATATTTTGCATTTCCTAACTATATTTCTGTAGAAAATAAGTGCTTTGAGTATTACAAATATTGTGCATTACATTTAGACGAGTATGCGTTCATTAAAAATTCTTTAAAATTTCGAAGTCTCTAAATTCTCTAATGCACAAATTTCTGTAATAATTCCTTCTCTGAGGAAAAGACAGAAATATTTTTAATGAAACAAGCTAAGTTTTCAAGCAACACCATGCTTTTAAAAATTCTGATGTTTTCAAAAGTTGAAATGAACTTAACAAGTCTCGGCTTTCCAAAACTCTTCATGATCGTCAGAAATAGGTTGAGAAATAAAAAAATGCTTCTATCATATTTAACAACTTATTAAAAAATTTTCCTCTCGCAATTAAGCTATCTTATTAAAGTGTCAAAATATCGTATATATTTGAAAACAACTTCGTTAAACCTAACATCATATAACATTACTGTGCAATTATTTCAGGCAAATATGATGGGAATCGATTCTTGCTTCCACGTTACTATGGCATTATTGATTTCCCCCTAAAACCCGAATCTCTCCTCTCTTGCAGCTATTGATCGATCTTCTAGTTTTGCTTCTAAAGAAACATGTGATTTCTGACTGGGAAACCTTTGCAAAATAAACAACTTGGAGGTGGCTTGACAGCGCAAAGCGAAATTTGCTCTCAAGTTCGCCTCAAGGGCATATCCAAGTTATTTTGTAACAGAGCTCTTATATTTTTAAAGCGTTGTTAGGCGCTTTGTCAACACAACTGTTAGTAAGATAACACTTAAATTGAAGCAGCGTAAGAATATGGAATTCTGAACTAATCATAAAGGGATCTTTAGCGTAAACAATCACAGGTAAAAATAATGCAAAGTGAATCGATCTTCAAGTTCACAACAAATGAGCACGTTATATTTTGTCCACATTGGGTTGGGTTGTTTTAATGCCTGAAGGGTTTTCTTTTCTTCCTGTATAATGAGTTAAGTATCCAAGTCAAAAAGGTTATAAGAGCAAGAAAGAGATAGAAAACTAGGCAGCTGTCAATGCAGATTTAAAAATCCCTTAGAAAAGGTTTCTACGGTGTTCTTTAAAGCACTTACGGAATGGCATTTTTAACAGATACCTTATAGGACACGATTATCAAGTCCTTCTTTTTGAAAGCAGAATTCTGCAAGCAAAGAATATATGCTTTATTAGTCGTCTAATTACTGAAATAAATATTTCTTTCAATTAAGAAAATAAATGAATAAATTTATTTTGAATCTGGTAAAAGCAGGTAAAATACCAGAAATATTTTTCTGTGGGAAAGTTATGTGAGACTGACGTCAGCTACACAAAACTACATTTGACGGTTCATGCCTGCACTCTCAAATGAATTCATAAAATGCAAACTGTTCAACAATCTGCCCCGCATATATAAGGCAGTCACTTATATAAATACCTGACTTCAAAGCTCAGAGGACTTATTTTGTGACAGCCTGACAGGTGCGGAAAGGACCAGGTGGCCAATAGCAAACTGGGACAAAAACTAATACTCATCACAATATAAGTGATTTCAAAATTTATTACTATTGAACAAGATATTCCTATAAAACGAATTCCAGTGTCGAAAACATTCAGTTGAACTAATTAGTTAAGAAGTTAGGCGAGTAGAAGCATCTCCATTTAAGAATTTTGAAATTAACGTTTTAACATTATTATTGACCATACACCAGCAAATAAATACCCGTTTCAGCTCTAAGTGATAAAATTATGAGTGAATTGATAAAAAGAATTGCTTTGCTGGATTCCAAGAATTTTGAAAACATAAAAAACCTGAGCAAATAAAGATGATGCTTTAATTAAACTGACCAACTTCACGAACATTAATAGCGAAAAACTTTATCGGGAATTTTGCCAATTCGCTGTTTATTTTCAAGACTACATTCCGAAAAACGATGAAGAACAACAAAAAATAATATGTAAAAATCAAATGTCAATGTGTTCCACGCGATGTAGGAAATTTCAATGATGAAATGTAAAAGAGGCAATTAATAACTCTAATGTCAAAAGAAAATGAAAAAGGCTGTTTAATGTGTGTTTCAAACACTACATGAATTAAATAGCCATTGTTTATTTTATACATCGTTATATTTCGCTTATAAGTCCGTGTTTGCTTTGTCGTGTATAAAAGTTTCTTGTGTAAGAAAGCTTCCCGTGGTAAAAATTAAACAAAAAATGTTCAAGGAAATCTTTAGGAATTTATTGTTGGAATTATTTGTTGGAAGAGTATTTCTTTTTATATAGAGAGATATTTTAATTTTGATTATGACAAACCATTGATAACATTGCATCCGGTTCCATGGAAATTATCAATATATTTGATATGTTAACATTTTCACTCTTTGAATATAACATACACCGAAGTGCCAAAACATTTTGACCATCTGCCTAATATGATGTTGGTCTTTCACGTACCGCCAAAACAGCTCTTACCCAGCGAGGCATACACGTAACAAGATTTCTAAAGATGTCTTGTGGTATCTGGCACCAACATGTTATCAACATTTAGATATTATAGTTACCAACCGATCCTTTAACTCTTGTAAGTCACGTGGTTGAGACGTAGCAGATCGCATATGCTGCTCCAACATAAACCACAAATGCTCGATTGGATTGATGTCTGGGTATTTTGGAGGCCAGGGCAATGCCTGGAAGTTTTCCTAATGATCCACGAATCATTCTCGAACAATCCGGGCAGTGTGGCATGGCGCATTATCCTGCTGAAAGAAGGCACTACTAGAGGGGAATACCATTGCCATGAAGGAATGTACCTGGTCTGCAATGATGTTTAAGTAGGTGGTAGACGTCATAGTTTCCTGCACATTAATGATTGGACCCAGACATTGCCCAAAGCACTACACTTCCTCCACTGCCTTGTTTTCGTCCCACTGTGCATCCTGGTGCCAACAGTTCCCCAGGTAAACAACACACACGTACCCGGCCGTCCAAATTGTGCAACAGGAAACGAGATTCATTGGATCAGACGGTCTTCTTCCAATCATTCAAGGTCCAATTTTGGTGCTCGTGTGCTAATTGTAAGTACTTTCGACGGTTAGCCGAGGTTAGCATAGGCACTCGGAGTGGCCTGCTGCTACGTAGCCCCATTGCCCCATTTTCAGCAGGGTTCGATGTACTGTGTGTTGTGATACATTACTCCCTTCACCAGCATTCAAATTACGGGCCGGTTGCCCCACAGTATCCTTCCTATTGGCTCGCATCATATGGGATAGCCTTCGCTCACCTCTAGAATTGATGAGCCATGGTCTGCTCACATCTTGCCGGTCGCTCGTGTTTTTTCTCTCCTCGGACCACTTTTTGAAGGTACTAACAACGGCTGACTGTAAGCACTCCACAAGCCTTGTCGTCTCGGAAATGCTCTGACCCAGTCATCTGGAAATTACAATTTGGCTTTTGTTAAACTCATTTAGGTCCGCTGCCTTTACCATCTGAAGAACAAGAATAACACTGATTAACAGAGCTCAGTATCAGGTGTTATTTATACCGTTTCATTACCTTCACACAAACCGTCATTTACCTGCAGTTGCTTCGATTTCATAATGTTTTGGCTCTTCGGTGTAATTATATTTTTAATTCTTAAATAAAGAAATGTTATATCACTATTTTACCTCTTTTGTTTCCCATTACTATACATATCTATACTAAAACCATTTCTAGGCAACATTCGAACTAATGTGCACGATGTACTTATTGTGTTAATGGTAAATGGATATATCTTAAACGAAATGCTCAAACACCAACCTATTGTCCGATGGGGGAAAGTAGTTTTTCCTAATTTTTTACTAAATACAGGTTATAAAATTGGGAAAAGTAATTATGTCTTAAATCAACAATCAACTAGAATATAGTTCTGATCTACTTTAGGGACTTAAAGAGCGCAAAATATATACTCAAGTAAATAGAAGAGAAGAATTGAAGAAGTTGACTCTTGCAATGTTTAATACAGAACTTAATAAATTATTGTTCCTTGTTTTCATTCTTCAAGTTTCAAATGCTTATATTTTAAACTAGCATTTACTTAATTACCGTATTAACTGCTTCACTTTGGAGTGTCATCATCATTAAGTATTTAATGCCCCTTAATTATCTTGTGGCACATCGCCAGAATGGAGTTTCTGAATATAAACCGCAATAAGATTGAATTTCTGAATGTGACCGGCACTCTGAACCTCCCCTACTAGTGATTTATAACAAAACACGGTTCGGTCGCTTTACCTCTGAGGGTCATCTTTTTACACACAATGGGCTAAATGGTCAAATCACAAGGGCCCAGGAGATCAGAGAAGGTTGGGGGAAGGAACCTCACTGAACAGCTATTAGAAGACGGATGAAGGTCATCTAGCATGTTATTTAATGCGCACAGTGTGTGGTTCTCTCGTACAAGATGCCACAGCTTTATGTCCCATCCAAAGGAAGGTGGCCTTTCAAAGCCCAGTGTCCCTTTTCTGCCCGAAGGCAGGATGGAGTTTAATAATAATAAAGGGGAAATAGGTAATCCCCTACACAAAGGATGGAGACAACCTAGACGCTCTATTGGCTTATCCTGATTTCTCATACAACATACAAACATGTATAGTGACACGCCAGCTGGATTAGTAGCAAAGTTCGCTAACCAATGGACTAATTATGGGCTATAGTTATGAGTTTAGCGAAGATGGATTTTAACACTGTCCCAGGTGGGACTCGAATCTGCGAACTACATATTATGATCCTGATGCGCTCCCAACTGAGCCAACACCAGCCTCCTCTCAAAACAGGTGATAGAAAACAAAGTTGCTATGAAGGGAATCGACCGGAGTATATAGGACCGAATCTTCGAAGTTTAGGGAGAGGTGAAGAAAGTGAGAAAGTAAAATACTCGTTATTTATTTTCCGCGTCTTGAAATTAAAGGAGTGTCCTAGGACAGAATTTTATTAACTACAGCCCGTCATGAACGTTAAATTGTCGCAATATCGTCTTTCCGTGTTTATCTGCTGAATGACCTTGACGGAAGGCTACTATCTGTCCCCTAACAGCTGTTCAGTGGGTCCCCTTCCTCCAACTTTCTCTGAGCCCTGGGTTATTGTGACCTGGCCATTCAGCACATTGTTTGCAAAAAAGTGCCGCTAAGAGGTAAAATCTTACGTTATTCTAATAACTCTTGTCTTTCAATGCTTTTTACGACATTAAAATAAACATAAATTTTTCGAACAGTTTATAATTTTTCGGAGGTTACCGTTAGAATCTGTTTAGAATCCGTTAGAATTTGTTTTAAGACACGTTATATAGTCTGCAATATTTTATACACTCGCAGCTTTATGAACAAATAATTGCAGTTTTAAACTACCATATTTACACAGTCCACGTCACTTTTTAATGCGAATCTGAATTCGAAGATTAAAGGTGTTTCTCACACAAAGATTTCTTTTTACGTTATTTTATTATAATACGTATCAAATCTTATTAACAACAATTCGCATTTACTATCGCAGACAACACTTACACTAAATATCTGCCAAAATAAAGAATCTGAAATAAATATCTAATACAACACTATAATTCTACAGTAGAAGAAGTGGAAGGGGTATAAATCACAAAAAAATATATATTTATGTATATCATTGAATAAAGGAATATCGGTTCTTTCTGGAAAAATAATATATATTCGTGCATTAATATTCAAATAATAAATAAGCAAAATAAATATGCTTTTATTTTGTTTCTTTCACCCGTGAGAAAAATAGTTTCAGTGTTCTCACTTGAACATGTGAAATGATTAATTACCTTTTATCTTTACACTCTAAAAGTTTAGGTCTGAAAGCGGTAAAAATTAAACATTTTTCATTTTTTTTAATTCTCTTTACCGAAAAAGTGATAAATGAGGTATTTCAACAAGTAGCGATTTTGAAGTACAATATTTCTTTATTATTTTATTAAAAAACCTTTTTTAAGATTCTATGCGGTTTTTACAAATTTGTTTTGTTTTTAAAATGCAGTTCATGTTATTCTTAAATGAAATCACATAAATAGGTTCAGAGTTAGTTTGAAATGAATGGATAAATCATTTCTTGAATATCCATAAAAATAATAATGAAACCGTCATTTCGAAGGTTACATAAATTATAAAAAACAGGCATGTAAAACTACTCTTCTGTTCGCCCATAGCGTGCATTTCAAGGCTGCAGTAAACGAATTCTACTATTTTCTAACTTTCACCAAAAAAAAAAAACTCTCTGCGAATTAAAGATTTTGACTTTTAAAAATAAGAGGCTTCTCAGAACTGGGATAATAGAATAAGAAATCCACATTCTTATCCATGGAAAACCAAATGCAAATCTCTCTAATTTCAGAGAAGGTAGGAAAAATGAACTGGGGAATTTTTTTAGGAATCTATATCCGGCACATCTGAACCAGTGTTTTCATTAATGCCATTTAGCATTCAATACATATTGTTAAGAAAACTGGAATATTAAAAAATAGGATATTACGCTAATAAAATGGAAGTGTTTACCACATTTGTTCTCCTCATTGTGCAATGCAGACCTAATCCAATCTGCGAAAAAAAAATGTAAGTGAGGATTAAATTTCGTTTCTCAAAGTATTAAATTTTCATAAGGAAAACAGGTTTTCTTTGATATTGATATGTTGCGTTTGTTGGTGTTGAGAAATGTGAAATTGTGGCAGTTGTATTAGCAGCATTTTTATATTTGTGGAATTTAAATTACTGTCAGTATTCAAGATGTGTTTATTGCGCAACATTTCATTCTGTGCTATTCTTTTTCATGTTTAGGAATAAACAAGAAAAATGTTCGAAAAAAATGTATAAAAGCACTCTTAGTTTGCATATTACCAAACGAACGAGTGCGTTTTATTATATATCTTGGTGTGTAAAATGTATTAGGATGAAGTCCACAACTTTCCCATAAATGAAAAAGAATAAATGAACTAAATCATAATTTTTGCATAAAACTAAACCTTTTTAGTAAGCAAACAGTTAGAGGGAAAACGGTTAAAATATTCTTCACATATTCTTCCTTTAGCAGTTTTATTTTATAATTATGCTTGAGAAAAAGTGTGATTTTGAGTTTATTTTATCATTATGTTTAAGAATGACATGATCTTTTTTCGTTTGCAAATTCCTCCAGTCACATTCATGTTCTTTCTCCAATCACTCTTACAATATTTTTAAATTAGCTTCAACAACCCTTACTTCACTCTCATGATAGTCATTAATCCAAAGACCCAAGTGGTTTGTTACATGCCTCACTCTCATGATAATCATTAATCCGAAAATCAAAATGGTGTGTCACATGTCTGACTCTCAGGCATTATTGAAACTTTTATTCAAATTTCCGCTTATACTCCTGTGATATAATAAAGCATGTGTCGGCAATGTGAAATGCAATCCATCGCAGTTTTTGATAAAAAAAACACGAAATAAATGTTCATTTACACGCTTTTTAATTAAATAGCTTTAGATACTAAATTGAAAGACTTAAACTTCAATATTTATATATAGAATTAAATAGCTGTAGATACTAAATTGAAAGACTTAAACTTCAATATTTATATCTAGAATTCCACATCCCAACTGTGATCGATTTCTATATTCAAATGAAATATGTCTATCTTAGTAGAAAGTGTCACCTCTTCATGTTAGAATAACACACTTCGTTTCATCTTCTTTCGTAGGTGACAAATTCAAAGCTTAGAGTCGTTGCAGAAGAGCTGAAGCGAAGCACGCCTCCACACAAAATGGTTTCACATGACTCAACAAACCAATAGAAACTTCGCCATCTCAAAATCCTGGCACGTCAATTTTGGACCATTATGAATAGCTTGTGCATCCTCCTGTCGTCCATTGCAATTTGCTGAAAGTCAGGTTCTGTGCACTTTGCATATGATGAGTTCTATTCCTGTTCTATGGAAGATTTCCTCTGCGACCTTCACGATGCTTGCTTTCGCTTTTTGCTTTCGTATGAAATTTAGATGGCGTTTTCTTTAGCATATCCTTTCTCTTGCACGGTAGAATGCAGCATTCGAATTTACTTTTTTATGCATTCAGTTTTATCTCAGTTTCAGTTATTTTTAGCGTAAAATGATGACTACGACAACATATGATATAACATTAAATTGCTATGGGAAGCATCTCTGACTTTAGTATATAACGCTCTTTAATTTGAAAACGTCTCATTTGTTCCATGTGGTTGTTTACCTAATATTGCGATGATTTATGTTTTGCATTGCACTCCTTTAGTGAAAATTAAATTTTGAATATTAAAATTATTTATATGTATAAATATTTTGTAGCGTGTAAAAAAATGCTTGTGTGCAAAAAATATTGAACATCAGAAAAAAATTACAAATTGGAATATTGAAGAAAGTATTTTACTAAAATAAAAAAATATTCAGTTTTCATGCATTGTTATTCGATTTTGAACTTCACAAGAACTGCAAAATATTTTTATTGGACTTTTAACTCCTGCACATATAATATTACTTCATATATTTTACACAGTATTTACACCTGTAGTAAATATTTCAAAGTCAGCCTACAGGAAAGTTTTTTTGAGTTGTCGATTTTACTAATCATTTGCAATTAAACTTATTTAGAAGAAGTCGAGACACTTCGTAGAGACTTAATTTACAATACAATTTTTATACAATTAGGATTCAAAAGAAATCCTGCTCAATTGCAGAAAAAAATTCCGTCTATCAACATCATGAATTTTCCTAATTAGAGAATGTTTATCTGACTAATTCAGAGCTTTCAGCTTCGTGACAGTTGCCAAATTCAACTTATCCCACATACACTGTCCATTATGTCATTTCTCTATAGGTCTGCATTTTGCATTGACCAACTGAGAAAAAAAGTTTAATCAAGACTTTACCCATATCATCCTTTATCTAAAGAAAAAAAAATATTACTCATATCATCTCTTATTGGCAAACAGCGAGGTAAATAACGTGCCAGGCTCATAATCAACTTTTTTTAATTCGGGAATTAACTGTTTCAGAGTAGAACTTTTATCAGCTTCCCCTGTTCTGCCTCTGCGGAAAAGAAAAAGGCAACGCGAATAATTTGAAAGAAGATCGCTTTACTCCAGATGGGACGTCAATTTGTTGACGTGTGTGCAAGCGAACCATACCTCGGTCTTTGCGCAAATACACCTTGACGCAATTCTATATTATTTTACAGAGCTATATCTTTATCTCCCCTAGTTCCAAGTCCTGGCGTCTTTGCGACCTTGCCAAACATCTGATTGCGAATAAGAGGGCGTGCTGTGCACTGATAAAAAAATCGCTCCAACCATTTATTGTAAGAAAAAGAGTAAGAGTGTGAAAAAAAAAGTTAAAAAAGTGACGAACCTAATAGTTTGCTTTCTTTTCGCCTTCGTATAGTTTCTGCGCCTATTGATTTTTCTCACGTAAAGCATCTCTCCTATCATAGCAATCCCATATTCAGCAAAAGATTCAGTCATCCATATTTGGTCTGTATCGCTAGCGATCTTCCATTATTAGCAAGATAACATCTTTCCCGATTTCGCTGAGGAATAAAAACTCCTTAGCTCGTTGTCTGAAGATTTTTACACAAAGAGAATAAATAAGAAAGAAAGGGAGCGGGGAAAAAAGATGAAATTTCCTCTCTCCGTCATCTGCGTGAAAGAACAACTGAGGCGGCAATTCGCATGACGACCAAGATGTTTTTATGTCGCTTCCTAGTCGCCAGTTCTCTTCCCGTCTCTATAGATAATACTCTACAGACCACAAACGCATTGCCGCCAGAAATGAGTATTTACATAATTTTCTTCCTCCATGAGCCTTAAGCATATTGTATTTACCCAACGTGCATAATTTAAGAATTTCTTTTCTGTTTCTCATCATGCTCAATCAACGTTTTGCCAGGGTACTCGCTAAAATGTCTTTTTTTATTTCCGTCACAAAAACGTAGTTTTTATTTGATTTTGGTCATCTCTTTACGCTGCTAAGAAAACAACGCTGGAACTTTCTTTGGGATTTTTTTTTAACTTGAGTGTATGTTAGTCTCTGCATTTAAATACGTGGTTACCTTTTATAGGATGTTTCTGTAAATATGACAGGAAAAAAAAAACGTTTCTCCAAGTAACTGAAAGTTATAGAATTGCATCAGCGGAATCCCCCTTTACTTCTGCAGAAAATTAGATCTCAGAATTTTAAATCCAAAGCACACAGGTGACCACTTTAACACAGCTTTATTTCGCATATTATATAATATGCGCCGAATAAATGTTATGGCCAATCGGTGTAAAATATTTAAATATTTCTGCATGCCTTTCCTGTAGAGATTATTCGATTCAAAAGCTATGTATGTAAAACAACATATTTAATCCATTTTTATGTCAAACACCTTTCTAAAAGATTATAACTGTCTACAGTATATGCAAAACGTTACATATAATGTATACATTAATCACAATATGGGGAAAATAACATTTTTGTTTTAAATAATTTTCTTATTAATACCTTGTTAGTTTTAAATTTAACTGAATATCTCACTTACACTTGATTTACACCATCAATATATAGTATATACATATATATATACATACAAATGTGTTAGGATCCTAAACAAATATACTAGCTTCCATCTTACCCTGTATTTCAGAACAGTAGGTGTATAAAGAACAGCTTAAAGCAAATATTAAATTTGCATAATATATATGTGAACTCATATTTAAAATTACTGTCCAAGCGAAAGATTAATCAAATAGGCCTTCTAAAATGCATTCGCCTGATTAAATCATTCGTAATAACCCCAGGCTTAGAATAATTCTGAATTAAGGAGAGCACTGAACCCTTTCATTTTCCCAGTAGTTTTAAATCTGGGTTAATATGCCTGAGGTCATCAGATTTTATACTTTGCTGCAATTTGTTTCTATGTCTGTGTGTGAAAGCTCATCTAATTTCGGTATTTGTTTCAACTGTTCTTTAAAAAAAAAATGTAATTTTTTTCATATACGTGCTGTGCATAAAACCGGATTAAGATCAGAATTAGTAGATAATTTCAGATGGATGAGATGCTTTAATCAAGGATGAGCAGCACGATTTTTATGACTTTGCAGTATTCGCCTATACTGGGAACAACGGCTCAAGGTTGCATTCAATGGATGGAAGCATTTCTAAACGAATCGACCTCTCTTTTACTTTACCTTACAGTAGAAATTTTTTAACTGTTGCATTGTACAGATTCTCCAAACCAACGAAACTTAGGAGATTGCATATGAAGAAGTTATCTTTTGCGATCCAATCGTTTCATCATCTGAACAGGATAACTTTTGCGATCCAATCGTTTCTCCAACTGAAGAAAATGCCTTCTACAATAAAATCGCTACTCCATTGAAGAATTCCTTCTGTAATCAGGTCGTTTCTCCATCTGACAGGATGCTTTTTGCTACTCAATCATTTCTTCTTCTGATGAGTATGCCTTTCGCGAACTAATCGCGTTTCCATCTGAAGAGGGGACTTTCGCGATCCAATCGTTTCTCAGTCTGAAAAGGATACCTTTGGGTCACAATAGTTTCTTTATCTGACGAGGATGGCACTTACGATACAATCGTTTCTCCATTTGAAAAGATGCCTTCGCGTTCCAATAGGTTTTTATCTGAAGAGGATGGCACTTACGATCCAATCGGTTCTTCTTCCGAACGGATACTAAGAAAAAGTCACAACCTTTCGCTGCAAACCTTCAAACCTTCACTTCTCCAAGTATCGCGCATTGTTAGTTGTGTCGCTCACCCCTCTAATGCAAAACAATATATGAAATAAGATATGTGATACTTTGTAGATATAGGATGCCATAAAATGTCGATTGAAACTTAGCTGTTTTCTAAGCAACAGGCTGCAGAATTTCTAGATAGATATTTGACGATTAATTAATAATGGCAAAAAATTAGTCGTTGGCAATTTATTTCAGTAGGTACAAAATAAGAATGACAAGGAATCGTATTATTTAAATGAAAGAGTAGGATCATATCAAGGTTGTCCAAGACAAACTCTACCAGTAAAAAAGTAACACGATTCACTGTTTAATGCAACGACAAACATGCAGCTTAAGGTAAAACAGAGAAATTCACCAAGTTTTGGTTGATAGAAGTGTGGCATCACTGTCCTGCATATCGGCCGCCCTACAGTTATTTTTCCAAAATGGCGCCGTTCAAAGTGCAGCAGAAAGCATGGAGGTATGAAGAACAGGAGGGAGCATCTGAGCCGTATACCGCACTAGACCAACATCTCCTACAACAGAAGGCCTGTGGACCAAGCTATGACGTCAGCATAAGTAGTCCTGTAATGTAGATAATTCTTATATCTTTCTGTTATCAGTGGTGTATTTTTATACTAATGCTTATTTATAAATATACCTTATTTGAAAGAAAAATAATTATTATTTATTAGAATTATGATAATTGCTAATAAATCCAAATAATTTTTCTTCTAAGTAAGGAATATTTATAAATAAACATTAATAAAAGATTAGTATAAAAGTACACCAGTAGTAATAATAGAAAAATATATAAGAATTATCTACATTGCAGAAATACCAATGGTGACGTCATAAACTGATCCACCGGCCTTGTTACAGGAGTTGCTTGTTGACTAGACGCAGAAGCAGACTGTGAATGTGCCACACCCCTTTCGGACATCAACAAAGATTTGAAGATGGCATTTCGTTCGTTACAGCTTTTCTGGATTTTTGATATAAATCACGTTATGTAGCTTAGAGAATCCGAAAGAGCATTTCATTCTTTATTGTAACATGTACATACCTTACGCATTATGTTGTTAAAAAGTTTTTTTTTTTTTGATTATAGAAATATTAAATTTTAATATTCAACTTCAATTTGTTCCAAGATCACTTTCATCATATATATTTTAGTTTTCCTGGTACGTTGTTCCAAACAGTATAGTAAAAAAAACGAACAGAAAGTTTCAAAGCACTTTATTTTCAAATAAATTGCGTATTAAATTCTGCAGCTAAAATTTGATTGAACTGAATGAAATATTTCTCGCATTTTGCATAATTTTAGTCATCGTATATTCTGCTGAGAAATTTTTAAAGCGTCTTTAAAAATATTAATAAAGCTTAGAACCACGGATCATGTTTGCCAATCTACAGCTTATAAGTTCAGATCCAGTATCTTATAAAATTTAGATGATGGCTACAAAAAATTAAAGATTTGGTTTATATATCCATGGAAAGATAAATTCTAAACTGTGTAACTTTTTAATGGGTTTTTTATAGAGAACCCGTAGAAGATAAATTAAAGATATGAGTAAAATTTATTGTAATCTCGATTTTTACCACAAATTCGTTTCAGTATTGAAAGAGATGTGACATTTAGAACATTTCATAATAACAGCTCATTACTTGAACTTTGGAAAATACTTTTATTTCACTCAATGATTTCATACTATTCTATAAGTTTTTCTGAACTTGTGAGAAAACGTTTAATAACTGCTAGTACTGTTGTTCACGGTTGGCACAACAGCACAAGTACGGCTGAATCTGGAGGTGAGACAATGGAACCATACCGCATCCCTTAAGAATGCCAGTAAGGATAATGGAGGCACAAAAATTATTAAACTTATGCATATTTCACATATTCTTCAAGAAATATTTTAGACTTCTAAAACGAAGTGCAAACTGTTATACTGCAATGTGAAGTCAGTTTCTTGTCTCCCCCACCTCTCCCAATTATTTTTTCTAGATCCGAGCCTGAGCACAAATATTCCAAACCATTATCAGCTCAAATAAAAGACATGGATTTAAAGTGTTGACATCTTTGCAAAACCTTGCCAGTATAGCAATTTTGAAACACTGTTACTAATGATTTAGATAGAATTTTTTTTCATTGAGGAGACAGAAAAATAAACTCAATTACAGTCACCAAAATGGTAAGGTCGTTATTAGATGCTAGAAAATGGAACTATCGTGTAAGGCGGCAAAAATTAAAATAATTTGTAACAGCAAAAAAAAATAAATCCACTTGAGGTAGGGGGCAACAGCAAAGTTACTTGGTGCAATGAAAATAAATTTACTTGAGGGCCGCAAAATATCGCCGGCTGACACTGCTGAACTTAAATAATCCAATTTTCTCTCATACTGAATGAATATTGTTCGAAGTTGAAATTTTGACCTGACGGAGAAATTTATATTCAGTCGCTTTTTTCATCTAAAGCTTATTGGAGACTTATATCGAGATTTGAATTTTTTTAATTTGACATAACAGTAAAAATTATCTAAAAATAACTTTTCTAAGATTTTGATTAGGCTCTGAAATGTCCTTTAAATTATTCCCAATATGGTTTGCATTATATGGCATTATTTGGAATATAAATTGCTATGCATTCACACAAGCCATTAAAATGTTTGATTTTTGATATAAACTTCTAAATTACTGGTGTTCAGGCCCGATTCTAGAAAAAAATAAGGAGGGGAAGGAAACTAAATCGAACTCGATAAAAACAAAAAAGATGAAAAATGGATAAATATGCAAGAGACTGGATTTTCCATTGCAGTAAACCATTTCCCTTCATTTTTAAATATTTCTTCAGAAGTGCAATACATAAGTTTAATAATTTTTTCATCTATTATAATTACTGGCATTTTCAAAGTCCCCCCGTGGATTCGCCCTTTTGCTGTCTATTATTCTTTTAGAAAACTAACTGAAACGAATATATGTATTTTGACAAAATCTATGCATGATATATTACTTGATTATCTAGTGGAAGCATATTATGGGCAGATGATTTAATTAAAAAAAAGAATATTTTTTCCCTCAGAAACAGTTTTACAAAACCTTATTTCTAATATCAAGTAGTTTGTAGCCATTTATATTTTACCCTTTACCAATACCTTTTTATTACCTTAACCAATTTCAGTAGAAACTCATTGTATTTCATCCTCCTTTTTAGATCCCCCAGTGGTGGAGGCCATGATATCCCCCGAAGATATAAAGGAAGGCAACAGCATTTCTCTTTTCTGCGATATCATTGACGGCAATCCTCAGAACTTGTTGCGTGTGCGCTGGTTCAAAGACAACGAGAAAATCTATGAGATAACGGAACGGGAGATCGCGTGGGAGAACGTCGCCCGTAACACGACGGGCAACTACTCATGTGAAGGAGAGAACTCTGCCGGGTGGGGAGAGCGCTCGGAAGAGGAGGAGTTGATTGTCAACTGTAAGTTGCTTTGTGGATTATATTTTTAGTGATCAGGTATTTACTCTGTATCAATTGGCATTAAATTCATTCAACTATGTACTTTATTTCCCAGATTAATTTGTTTGCATTGGACCTTAAATTCTTTATGTGGCATTTCCAGAGCAGTATGGAATGTCTAAGTCACAATAGCACATCTTTTTTTTATTAGTCGCATTTTATTCTTATTTTTTTTCTGTTCACTTAGGAATTTATCAACAAAAGTTTTTTCTGCTTCTGAATTCTTGGAAAGCATTTTTTTGCTTGTAATTTCTAAAAAATCGTTTTGGTCGAAGCAAAAAAAACCCCCAAAAACCTGGTACACATGAATATTGATTAATGATTACTAAATAAAATTATGTATAATATTTTTAGACAGTTGTCTGTACCATAAAAACTCTTCCTAATCTTAAAATCAGGACATGTAACTTAAACAATATAAGGATTTAGCCACAATATCCCCTCCCCCGAAAAATACTCATAAAATATGGTAAAGAAATTCTAAACGGTAAGTTTTAAAATTGTTTCCGAAGCACTTTTGTCCCATTTAATAATGGACACTCTTGTAAAATTATAAAAGAACACCCAGTCTAAAAATTAAGTGAAACATAACACATTTTAACCTTTCTACTTTCATTCTGGAAATGTTTCACTTAATATTAAAATCTCGCACCATGTATTTCAAAAATAAAAGTAATTGCAAGTTTAAAACATTCATATGTAGAATACAGCAAATGTAATAATATATATATTCCAGTGTATCTCTCTGTAAAATGTTAATATATCACTACACATTCAAGTAAATAATTTAGATTTATTTTTAATATTTTCTTTGCCAATATTAAAAACAAACCTTTCTTTCCACCCCCAAAATTTTTTCAGTCATTTAAATGGAAAGCTTATTTTTTTTTCATTAAATGTGATTAACTTATAATATGTTCAGTTTAGAAAGCATGGAGAAAAGTTCGGTCAGCGACTTGAAATAATTGCAGATAACCTCAGTTTAACAAAGATCCGCTGTAAGCATTATCTTTTTTTAATCTTAAAATCGAGTATATAGATAAATATGCGGAAATATTTGCTATATCTATTCGCCCGGTTGACGTGATATCAATAAATTATGTTATGGTACAGTAATCAATTCTCGTTTCATGTTGATCCCTAGATGGCGTTAAAAAAAGCTACCAATAATACACCCACTGGCCACTGAATTAGAAACCTTTATTCAATACCGAGTTGGACCTCGTTAGCCCGAATTACAGCACGTATGCGGTTTGGCATGATGTTGGACATGCCAAACCGCATTGGCATGATGTTGGACATGCACGTATGCGGTTTGGCATGAATGTCCAACAAGATGTTGGAGTGCCTTTACATCTCCAGCATACCAGGCGTTCACCAGACAGTCCTTTAACTGGCTCAGATTTGACGGAAGAGGACTTTACTCCAGGATCTGTTTTTCTAACATGTCCCATACACTCTCAATGGGATTCAGATCCGGGCTTTGTGGTGGCCAGGGAAGATGGTGGAAATCGCTGTTATGCTAGCTAAAATACTACTGAACACTACTTGCGCAATGGACAGTAGCATTGTCGTCCATGAAACAGCGTCACCTGCTGGATAAAAAGTCAACACTGCAGGATGGACTTGATTGGCAACAATCCTTGGAGGACACCCGACTTTCCAGCAATATCAAGGGACCCGTTCCGCACCAACAGAACGTACCACACCATGACACCGCCTCCAGAACCTGGAGTTCTGTTTACAAGGCAAGCTGGGTCCATTGCTTCATGGGACTTCCGCCAAACACTCTGTCTACCGTCAGTACAGAACAAGATGTACCGCGACTCGTCAGACCACATGACTTTTTTTCCAGTCTTCCAGAGTCCAGTCACAGTGTTCCTGACCCCATTGTAGACGAACTTTCCGGTTCTTCGCAGAAAGCATTAGTTTCCATATAGACATACGACTGCTAATACCGATCCTCTTTAATACCTTGCGCATAGTTTGCTGAGATATGGGTCGGGAACAGCCATCATTGATTATGTCCACACGTGTGCGCTTTTATCGTCACCTTCACTTTCAACTTTCAATTCCGCTTTTCAACACCGAGTAGTCTAGCGCATGCCTTAGATGGAATGCGTTGGACGCATGACTTCAACTGTCTACACCTGTGCGTCAAATAGTTTTCAAGTTGCAATGGAGGTAACTGATGTTGCTATGTTAGCGGGTGTAAGTGCTGCAATTTTAGTGCTGAAAAAAGTGAGAAAAAGACGTGAAAAATACAGACGATCGATATGGATGAAAGATTATTTTAAAACGCGGAATTTTGGAGTAATGTTATGAACAGTGTGCCTAAGGGCCTCAGAAAGAAGGGGAGACCTAGGATGCGGTGGGCAGACAATGTAAAACAGGACCTTGTTAGAATTGGTGTGCAGTGGCCAGATGCAGTAGATGTAGCTCAGGATAGACTTGCTTGGAGAACTAAATTGCACGGTCTGGTTGGACCTCCGTAGCCCATGGCTGCTTGAGGATGATGATGATGATGATGATGAAGGAATTGGAATTAAATGAAAACGTTACTTTTAAGAACTTTACCCGAATGTATAGAACAAACTTCTACATGTTTTTGGGAATGGTGGAGCCGAAGATGGAAAAAAAAATAATCGTTTCAGAGAAGCAATGCCAGCTGAAGTGAAATTAGCGATCACACTCAGATATTTGGCTACGGTGATTCATTCATCTCTCTGATGAATATTTAAACCTATAATCTGATGAATTATTTAATTAATTTTTTACTTATTTAAATTAATTTAATAATTTACATCGTTGATGAATTATTTCAATTCAATTCAAATTTATTTCACACTTTTGATACATTACAAACATGTAATTTAAAACTTATAATAACAAAAGGAATAAATGTTTTTCTTTCCCAAAGTAAACAGACAATTTTGAAACTGTAAAATTCAAAACTCCACATGAGCCAAAGCTCGTTTGTGGAGATATTAGATTAAGAACATAAAATATTGGAAAGCAACAGTACCAACTTATTTAACACTGATATATATTAAACCCGTTAACATTATGACTCAAAATGTGTATTTAGATACTATAATCATGCAAGATATAACCTCAATTTTCGGACTTGTAATCATGCAAGGCATAATTACTATAACATATTTTCTATCTTTTGCTCGAGTATCCATTAATCCTATTATCTTCAACAAAGGCCAATGTTTGTTCTGACGACATGGTGAACAAAAAACACAAGCTCAATAATTAGAAAAACAGAACGAACCCTTCCAGACAAACTACGAAGTTGCATGGAATGTTAAACAAAAATTCACTACTGGTGGAAGTACGTGCACTACTGCATGCGTCACTGAAAACGGCGCCGTCACAACTGATTTGAGGCATGGCTTTGCGCATGCGTCTAGCGCACGTAAAATGCAACAAGTGTGGACATAGCCATTGAATGTTTCGGTCAATTGTTGCACACGGGAAGTCCTGTTTCTTCGTACAATCCTTCTCAGACGACGGCGATCTCTTTTCTGACAGTTTGTCGACACGCCACACTTACACCTCTTCGACAATCAATGTGGGTTATTTGTCCACTGATTAAAAACCCGAGATATATCACCTTTTGAGAAACCAGTCATCTCTGCTATTTTTAAAATCGTCGCTCCACCCAGACGGGCACCCACAATAAACCCTTTATCGAACCCCAAAAGATCCTTTGTTTTTCCCGTTGTGATCAACACTACTGATGATTACTGACGAGCAGCAGTCTTAAATAGTTACCTAGATTCCATGGTGATGCGCGTGACCACGTATTTTGCATATACGCTGCGCAAGTGACGTTTACGTACATCTGCATAGAGGTTTCTAATTCAGTGGTCGGTGTGTGTATAATGTCACAGACGAAGAGAGTCAGTCAAGTGATAATGCCACATACGATATTTCTCGTTTCTTGTGCTATCATTGGTAAATATCTTTTCTCGATGTTAAACCACAAAAACAAAATAATCTAATCTATTGCTTACATGATTAGCAATACTAGTTAATAGCAAAGCAAATCATGCTAAATTCTTTTCTTATTAAGAAATAAATTGAAAATTATATATGCACATACATACATACATACATAATACAAAAACCTTATGCAGCCATGGAATACGGAGGTTCTAGCAGACTATGTAATTTTGCTCTCCAGACTTGTCTGTCCTGAGATACAACTGCTACATTTATCCACTGTACACCAATTCTAGTCAGGTCCTGTTTGACGCTGTCTCACCATTGTATACTAGGTCTCTCATCTTTTACTGAAGTCTTTAGGTACACTTTTCATAATTCTATTCGCCAATTTGCAGCTATGCATATGATCAGCATGGCCAAACCAAAGCAGTCTCTCTTTGAACAATATGCTGCTCAAAGTAGTTGCTGATTCCTTCTTCTAAACTCATCATTACATATAAAGTCACATTACCTAATGCCCAAGATACTGCATAAACTTTTGGAATCAAAGGCATTAAATTTCCTGTTCTCCTGCTTGTAAATTGTTCATGTTTCGCTACCATAACTAACACTAGAAAAAGCCAAACTATTACACACCCTAATTTTTGTCTTTAGATGCATACGCCTATTTTTCCACACTTTCCATAAATTCTTAAAATTCCAGGTAGCAGTCCCTATTTTTCTGCTTATCTCATGCCGCTATCACCGCTATCTGTTACATAGCTCCCGAAATAGTTAAACTGAGACACTTGCTCAAGAGTGCAGCCGTACAAAACAAATGAAGTATCATCTACTTGACCAATTTTCATCACTTCAGTTCTGTTTATCAAAACAAACCTACTCCATTACTAGTCTCATCAACAGCCCTAATGAAAGAATTCATCTTATCAACATCATTAGCCAACAGGACAAATTATCCACATAATCTAAATAAAAAAAATGAAATCTATAGATCATTTGAGGCCAAATTCTTCCCCTTGCAAAGAGTTATGCATAACATAATCAATAACAGAAGTAAATGGAAAAGGAGACAAAATGCACCCTTGTCTAACTTCACTATCAGTGCAAAACAATCGCTACAACCATACCAACTATCACACACGACTCAGTGTTATTATAGAGAGCTTTTATTATGCAAATAACTTAACAGGTATTCCATATGATCTAGCAATAAACCACAAATTATGACGATCAACACAAAAAAAGCCTTTTTGAAATCTATAAAGTAGTAAGCACAGGTTTCTGAAACTCTAAACATTTCTTTGCAATCTAAGTAAAAATATTTTATCTATAAATCCGTTTATCACTTCTGAATCTACACTGTTCATCCCGTAATTGTACATCAACCAAATTTCTAATTCCATTAAGCAAAACCATGCAAAGGACTTTACCTAGAACATAAAGTAGACTAATACCCCTATAATTATCGCATAAAGTACAATCACCTTTTTACAAAATAGGTGTAATAATAGTTCAAGTTAAATCCTTAGGAACAAAATCTTTATCATTAAAAATATTCAAAAATTTCTGTCAGCAATTAGTCAACACAACGTTTCCATCTCTAAGCATTTCAGTAGTATTTCATCCACCCTGAAAATTTATGTAGTTTAATTTAGAGATTGCAAAAGTGGCTTCACATTGCGAAATAGTGCCAACATTAAAACCAGTAATGCATCTATCTTTATTGCAAACAATGGGAGTAGATTTAACTGTATTGTGTAAAACATCACTGAAATTCTCAGCCCTCCATGTTATCCCTCAAGCGCTGTCTACCTGTCTGTTTCATCCCATTCAAAAGATTAACTAACTGGTACAACTCCCTGCTGTTGTGCTGTTTAGCTACTTCCTCTGATTTGTCAGCCAACTATTAAGCCAAAGATTTTTATTAGCTGTTAACTGATCCTTTGCAAGTTTATTAAACTTTTTGTAATACTGTTCGTTAGGATTAGTAGGGTGTTGATTCATATTATTCCTGTACTTCATTCTTTCAAAAATAAGTTCCATAGCCTTATCACTCAAATAACTTTGCTTCTTCTGTACCTTTTTACTAAAAGAGTACTGTTAGTTTCAAGGAAAGCCTCTTTATACTGATCCCATTCTTTCTCAACTTCACCAGTAAGCAAACCACGATTGTTATAATGACTAAACAGCCTATCATGGTATGCTTTGGCGATATCTGGATCTTTCAGACCTGCAATGTTAAAAGCAATTATCTTAACCTTAGCACAACATTTCGTAAGCTTCAGAACACGTTTCACTAGGCAATGGTAAGACCCGATTTCTGCTTCCCTATATGATCTGGCGTTCCTAAGCAAACTAGCCCATTTACTGTTAATGTACAATCGAAAACATTCCTATCAACATTCATCAGGTGATACGTGTTAGTTATTCCCAAACCGTTACATTTACTTACCTGTAGGAGATGTTCCCTATTGTCATTGGAACTACTAATGGCAAAGGAACCTAACACCACTGCCCAAAGATCAGAGTCACTATCAACTTTACTATTGAAGTCACCTAGCCCGAGATAAATATCTCCTTTCTTGACAGAATTCAAAATATCCTGAAGTTGTCTGTAAAACCTAGCTTTCTCATCCTCATCATAGTCCTCTAAACATTCTTTAATCTGAATTTCAAATTTAGTTGTAAGGAATCGTTCGTTAATGCAATCATCCCAGAAGAGCCTCACTAGCGTCTCTGCTGAGAAAACCTACGTCTCGGAGATGCTTTATAGTTTCAATCAAATGCCTTGTTGTTTCACAAAATGCTTGAATTTCCCTACAACTCTCAAGAATTATCTCTATCGTGAAGAGTTCAGTGTACATCGGAAGAAGAAATGCCGAATGAAAATTCAATTCCTGAGATCGAAATCTCACTTAAAAGATGAATTAAATTCCTATATTTCAGATGCAATATTTGTAAAAAAAGATGAATGAATGTAACACATTAAACAAAGAATTTAGCCTTTTCAAGAACACAAATAAAAGAATACCATACTTAGAGTTATTGTATAAAGCAATTAAAATAGTTAAGCTCACTTCAACGGATATGGGGCGAACATTTTCTGTTTCAGATAATTTCTGTATCAAGATTTGGTCTTGTTTTTGTAATCCTTCCATTAACGCGTCGGTATTTCTTAATTATTATTACTTAAATAAAGATAAATTAAAAATAATAATATATTAAAGTGTATATAATATGTTACAATCATTAACTTAATAAATAAAATATTTTTGTTGAATAAATCTGAATGATCAGTTTGAATATTTTTTTTCAATCCTATTCCTTATCGGTTAATCGATATCTGGTAAATATCAAAAATTTACTACCCGATAGCCGCGGTTATCTAATATCCGAACATTTGGAAACCGTAGTCTGCAATTGTAATTCTTACTAAATGGTTCGAAATTATAGAAAGCAAAATGTTTTTAAATACCATTTATATTGACATACAAATTTATATATATATATACCGTATACAGGTTGAAATTAAAACATTTTAAACTTATTTACGTTCATTATTTCAATTTCTGCAGTTTATTGCATAAAATAGGTAAATAATGAGAAACGGAAGATATTTTAATATTATAAAATATTCAAGATATAATTTGCGAATTTCCACAATGCTGTAGCTCTATCATTTACAAGCACAGTTTTAATTGCAGTTGGTAATCAGAGTTTAACAGTGAAATTGCATCTTTTTTTAACTTTAGCAATATGGTATTTATGAATGTAAATAACTATATATTACTCTATAATTATAATAAATGACTTGCCCAGTCTCTCACATTAAACTGCATATTAAGCATTTAATTATTTTGATATCTAAAATTTTCTTTTTGCTGATGAGAATATAATAGCTTCCATTTCAACTAATCAACGTATCACTAAAACAAAGTCTAACCCAGTATCTCACATTAAACTGCGTATTAAGCATTTAATTATTTTGATATGTAAAATTTCCTTTTTGCTGATGAAAATATAATAGCTTCCATTTCAAGTACTCAACGTATCATTTAATGTATATTGCCTTTTTAGATCTATTCTCGTTTTAATAAAGGAAATTATATTATAAATGTGGTGCAAGTCCTCAAACGATTTTTCGAAATGCGAAGTTCAAGAAATGTTCATAGCACTTGGAAACGAGAATTCACACAAACTGCATTAAGCTATAAATTACTGTACGTAATGGCACAATTACCAAAGGTAGTGATAAGAGGAAAAAAACTGAATGTTTCACTTTTATAGTAAGAAACTTAGGGGGGGAAAGCCAAACTTTCTTTATTACATAGGAACTTAAAATCATCGTCATCATCATCATCAAAATAGTTTTTTCGCAACACTTTCTTGGTCTCAGAAAGAAAAGTGCTACTTTAATTTAAATGTTAGCTTAAAATTAAAGATTATGTTATATAAGGTTTACGCAAAAGAAAATTAGTTTTTGGAGATAAGCAGAATGTGAAGAGTAGGGAAAAAGTAGTAATAAGCCGCTTCAATTTTTTTTTTTGCGCCACGAAAGGCAGATTTCTCCAACCAAATGCCTTTCTGTTAACGGCATCGTAAGTTATGCCACGAAGCTATGTGTTACATGTTCTTATGGGATTTATCTTTGGTAATTTGCCAAATATGTTATATCCAGTCAGATTTTACATACACACTTTAAGTCAATTATGACTTTTCTCTTATTTAGGCCCTGGGTGAATTGGCTAATGAGTCTGGGCAGTTTATTTTGCTTTCTCTGATAGTTGGTCATTGTGAGAAAGTGATATTCTATATTCCACACAAAACATTTAAGTTTAACTGTACTCTTAATGCGAGCCAATTATCACCCAGGGTCCAGAAAATAGCCTCTATTACAATATAATATTTTACTGTGTGTTATTCTTTATGTCCCATACGTTGCAATGCTGACAGGAAATAATAGCTGAACTGCTTATTCTCCGTTAGTGGTCATAACTAAAACAAAAGTTTATTGAAACTTTTTAAAGAAATGAAAGAAATTTTAACAACAAATTGATATATATATATATGTCTTTCAAGTTGTCTTCTTTCCCGTGGATTACGCAGCTCTCAACAACTGTGTTTGCTAATAGGCAAGAAATGTCTTAAAACAGTTGCCGAGATTTTCCGATTGATGAATAAGTTTTACATCTATAGAAATAGGAGCGAAATTAGTTACAGATTCCTTAAAATATGAAATTCATATAATAATAATTAAAGAGAAGATAAAATAAGTTCTGTTAAGGGACCAATAATTATGATTTTTTTTTATATTTGAAAATATAGGAGTTTCCTTATCCCCTTCCATATAAAAGTCTAATGAAGAACTACTGTTATTAGTCCTTGTGGAAAAAATTAGAACCACAAATATTAAAGTAAACAAGTGCTATATCCATACCGCTATATTTTTGAATCCATCATTCTTTCCGGTATTGCTCTTTCGTTTCAACTTCAGAAAACCATACGCATATTATTCAGAAAACAGTACGTTATGAAAAACAAATCACAAGATGCAGTCATCATATTATTCACTCTGTCAAAGGGTAAAGAAAAACTTCCAAGTAGCTATCATGAAGAGAGAAATAACATTTCATAAAACATCTTACGATGATAGAATAGCTGAATCGAAAATTGATCGAAGTGTAACACGAACATATATTTGCATGTATGTTATCGCCAAATACGCTATTTTACTTTGTGTTTGTGGAATATTTAGCTATGGACTCTTATCATCACGATTTATATTCACAAAGAAATGCGTTTTCTCTACTGCTCTTATTTAGTTTATCTGATATATTCTGAAAATATTAATCAGTAACGGGGTAAAGTACTTAAAAAAGTATATTTTGAAACTTTTATTTTAGTAAATACACTCAGCAGAAGGCGAATTATTATCAGCACATTGTATCCAGAAGAATGAATTATTTCCAGTGAAATAAAAATCGGTGTAGGCCAACAGTGATGCATCAAGATTTTGTATCGTGAAGCTGATGTGGAAGACAATTCTACGAAAAATATGTTTAGAATCTTAATGGGTTTGTGTATCACGTTCTGGTCTCCGCCGTTTTCGTAGGACTTAGTTAAACGTAATCACTGCTTCAATATTTTACAAACTTTTCTAAATTCCAACATTGCTGCTCTTATCTAAATGAGTATATTTTAATGGCAATAAATGGAAGGTAAAAAGTATTTACACTGACTGCATTTGGAATAATTTACGAAACAAACACATATAGTATTACAAACATAAAATGAACCCAATTGTTGTGTAGAAGATCACATATAAGAAAATGGGCTGCAGATAAATGAATCCTTTGGCAATCTTGAGATGAAGGCAACAAGATCTAATACTGATAACATTTGAGATATTTACATAGGTCCATGCTTCGTAAAGCTTTTTGAAAATGGTTATGGTAGGAGAGATGACTACGTCCTTTGGAAGATCATTCCATACCCTTACTACTCTACAAACAAATAAATGGTATCTCGACTTGCAAATGGAATGTCAATACACAGAGGGTGCTGTCTAGTCCTGCTACTGACTACGTGAAATAAAGGTTGTTCAGGAATAAAGTACAAAAGTCCATGGATTAATTTGTAGTATATGATTAAATCACACTCAAATTATCTCCATTCCAGAGAGTGCAATGATAGTTCATTTAATCTCTATCGATATGATTTGTTGCGAAAGCCCAATAGTTTTTTTGCAAAAAATCTCTGGGTTTTCTCAAGAGTTTCAATATCACACACACGGTAAGGGGTCAATACCGGAGATGCGTATTCTAGAATGGGCCCAACATATGTTATGAATGCTTTTAAAAGGATGTTTGTATTACACTTGTTGATGATATTTTAACTTCAGGAAGGCAACCCATTGACCTCACTCTGGATATGTCACTAAATGTAAACACTAAGTTCACGAAGGCGTGAGAGTTAAAAGAGACAAAATAGTGGACAGATGGCGAGATTTATCTGAACTCGAAAGAGGCATGGATGATGGGGCCAGATTGTGATTGTGCCTATCTCACAAACAGAATATATTTTTGGTTGCTCCCGATAAACTGTTTGTAAAGTTGAAAAAAATATAAGCAGTCGTCATATTATTAATTCTGTCAATAAAGTTATATGAGGGCTTGAAAAGTGAAAGAGCACAACCATTAAACAAAAATATTATGGTGAGAAATATACGATGAGTATACGAGGTAAGATACGAGTTCAACGTCTACTGAACGGGTACGCTAAGGTTGAGACACTCAGCAAGAATAAAAGCTGGACCTATCACAAGAGGTTTCCAATAGGATAATGCGTCTAACTCTATTCTTTGGGATATCAGTTACAACGACCACAATGACATGAGATCTTAACTCTACAATGCCACAAACAACTTGCAAACAGCGGTGGTATCTAATGTAGACCATTGACTATTGGAAAATGGTTTGTCGGTCCAATCGTATTTCCTGTTGAACCATGTAGAGGGATGGCAAAAGTAGCATGAGACAATTGATCCCATGTGCATAGCACATGGACTGTGCTGCCTGGTGGTGGTGGAATCATGGTATCGGGAATGTTCTGTTGAGATGCATTTCGTCCTCTGATATGCAGTAGATGTAACAACTTATGAAGAATATCGACTCTTTGAACATTGCTTCAGATCAATACATGCTTACTTATTAATGTTGTTTCCCAATGGTGATAGAAGGTTTCAACAAGAAGATGCATCATCCAATTGGCCTCTTATTCTATTGAAATAATACGTAGAACTTTCGGATGAATTCACTATTGTCATATGGCCAGACAACTCCGCAGATCTCAATTCATCGAACATCTGTGGGATTATTTGTAAGGGACAGTTCCAAGGGGCTGATGCACCAGTCGTCACTTTACTCAACTATGGATTTCTTAAACAAGCTTCCATGAACTGTTCCTAGAGGTGTATCGTAAATAACATATTGTCTACGTCATCTTTAGACAGTTATGTGAGCCCGATGAGACCCTAGACGATATTATATGAGAGATCATAATTCAGTGGCCACTGAGTATATAAAAATATACTAAAATGTCCATCTTTTATTACAAATATATTTTGTCGAACTATATTATAAACATTTTTAAAAATATTCACATTTAAAAAATATACTTTAATTAATATTTTCTTGTTAATTCGATCACTCCCCCCACATGCTTTTCGCTCCATTTAGTTTGCGCACCATATTTTGAAAGGCTAATATGCACATTAGCAAATTCAGTTGAATTTAATATAACGAATCTGATTTAGCATTAGCAGTGTGAATTATATTTTGTGTACATAAATTAAATAAATGGTTTATTGAGCAGACAGATAATAAAATGGGGCAGTTTTCAAATTACACCTTTACATTTGAGTTAATGCTGTTGAATCAATGGGCATATAAAAAACCAATATGAAATATTAGTGCAATGATATCTGGTTTATTTCATAGGTTATATAAATAAAACCTTTCATTTGTTTTTTAATCTCAAGAAATTACATACAAATCAATTGTATAATTCTGACAATTTACATCCTTTGTGATACAGTTATACAAGATAAATTCCCTTATTACATTTCCTATTAGCCATAATAATTTAATGTGTCTTTCAAAAGATTCACACTAAGATATCCAAACAAAGTCTCTCTATTAAGCACTCTTGAGACATTACTGAATCAGATTAAAATTGAAATGTGGTTGCATTTGCATCATTTACAATTTTTCCTTTCCAGGTGTTCCCAGAGCGTAACTGAGTCCATTCAAGGGAAAATGTTTACTCGGTTTGACAGGCTTTAAAATTTAAACAAAACAGTTTCAGCATCAACAGCCGGACATGAAATAGAATTATAAATCCCATGTGCATCAGTTCGAACTAATTGTCTCATTTCAATCCTCCTGTAACAGCATGATTTTGAAATGAGTTCCAATTAGAACTGAATTCTAAACTGAGGTCGTAATTATGCATCTGTTGAAAAGAAGTTTGTTTAGGTCTGCAGAGTATAGTTTAAACTTGTGATGAATTGCAACAAAACGGAAGCCATACGCTCTAGCACATAACTCAGGAAATTTTGTCAAAAACGGGAATTTCATTAATTATCGTTTCATTTATGATCATTTATTGCATATAAGAATCATTGTTTCTTCAAGAAGACTGAAAATAATTCGGAAATCTTTTAAAATCCGTATAACAAGCATGCGAACGTCCAATAACAGATTTAACCTCAGATCACTTAAATTTATTTGAATCATTTCTGGTAGTTTTATATTGGTATAAAATATATCAGATGAAACGCATAAAACACACGGGAAATTTCCTAATTTGTTCTCCATAATGGGTAAATGGCAAGTGCTGAATTGAATATATATTCCTGTATGCAGTTGTATTGTCTCTAACCATATAATTTTTTTACTAAAATCCATTCCCCCGTTCGAGTCCCACCTCGAACCACGAGAGCAGCGACCCAAGGAATATATCTATACTAAACCTTAACCCTGCCCTTCGTCAGAAAGGGGCCACCGGTGAGCTTGGAAAGTCGCTGTCCGTCGGATGGAGCCTTGACTTTGTCTGCAAAAGAGTTATATCCTATAGACTTTAAGGAACCAGCTGGATAGCTGTGAAGGAAGTCTTCTATGTGTTCCTAATAGTTGTGAAGTGGGTTCCTTTCCCCTAACCTTATCTGAGCCATTAGAGTTCGTATAGTCATTGTATGCAAAAATGGGCGGCTTAGAGGTAAAAATGGCTTAATATAAAATTCCTAAAATCTGAGTGCATCTTTTTAATAATTTAAATTTTTAATAATGGGTTTTAGTAGTATGATTCGTTCTTATACTGACATTCGTATAAGTTTCGATAACAATTGTACAAGTATTGGGATTTTTTCAGCAACTTTTTCAGCACCTCACCCTGTTTGAGAGAAAAGAGATCTTGTAAAATCACATCTCATTGCATAGAATATTAAGACTTAGACTGCATAAAAATATACAACTTCTCCCCTTGCAAGAAATATTGCAAGGTCTTCACGAAAGCTGCTTCATTTAAACTAATATAAATTCATATAAGGGTTGTTTAATAGACCTAAACTTCGGATCCTCGTTATCTGGCCATATAAACCACTGTGCAGCCAAAAAACAAAAGACTCTAAATGGTGAAAAAAAAAGAAAAGAATCCTTATAAACTTTATTAATATTACATACGTGAACCAAATTTACCTACTGACTATTGCAGTCTCTTTGTCTTAGATTAGTAACTTTCAACTTTAAAATTTAAACATTTATTTTTCAATCACTTGTTATTATTAATTATTAATTCCGTCGGTTACACCAAGTTGTCGCTGATCCGTACCATTTAGGAGTTGATTAACTAAGGAGATCTTTGCATCAAGTCGTAAATGATCCAACCATTCGTAGAAGCCTATCATACAACCCGACATAAAGACTCCTGTCTCATTTCCGGAGACTGATGAGAAAGGATGAGTCGGTAGGGCTCCAGGCTCGTAATCTGTAGTTCCCAGCTTCGAGTACTGCCTGGGCAAGCGTTAAGATTATCTCCGCAAAACTCCCCGCCCTGCCCTCAGTCAATTAGGGAACATCGATGGGCTTGGGTCTGCATGAGGGAGAGCCATACCCTGTGTACGTTAAAGAACACGTTGGATGGCCTGACCAAAGGTTGCCCTCTGTCTCCTAACAGCTCTCAGGTGAAACTCTTCCCCTCAATATTCTCTGAACCCTCGGGGTCCTTGTGACCTGCCCATGTAGCACAATGTGTGCAAAAAAAAAAAGTGCAGCTCAGAGTAAAACAAACCAACCCTGTCTCATTTCCAATTCCTCTGAGGATAGTCACAGCAAGTGGCCGAAATGTAAGAACTTTACTATTCACAAATAAGTGAAAGGTAATAAGTTACTTGGAGAAAAATTTTGGCAATTTATTCAAAAATATATTTCCTAGAGTATGAAAATATTTGATGGAAAATAGATTATGGTTTTACAAATAAAATTTTGAAATGATAACAATCACAATATAGATGGATATATAAAGTAATAAATAGTTCTCTAACACGAAAGATTCTGCAAAATCTGGTTTATTTCATAGGTCATGTTAAGCCTATTAGTATCATAAATGTTATCATCAGATTTTTAATCTCAACAAATTACATGCAAATCATTTGCTGAAACTCTAAACGACTTTTTTAGGTTTATGATATAAACCATAACAACACAAAATATTTGCAGATTTTTACCTCAATGATACTACACACTCTTCACAATCATTTTAAAAAATTAAGCATGGTCTGTAAAGCACACTAATTTAAAAGATCGAAAAAAAGTTTGGTTCAAACTTCACTTCCAAATTCTCTTCTTCCGTTTCTCAATCACTATACTATCTGCTTAACTTATTATAATTTATTTAACAATTTAGCTTTTCATAAATCTTAGATTGAATATTGTGTAAAACAGATCCGTACCGTTGCAAAGTAACACTCTCCAATTTCTCACCAAAAACACAAACATTAAATTTAAAGAAAATTGCAGGAGAAAAATGTTTTAAAAATCTTTATCAAATAAGTTCTAGCTTGAGATGATTTTGTGGGGAAAAATGATTCACCGATGAGCGAGATTCGAACCCACGCCTCCCAGTTACATGGCAGCTATATTACAGGTACTCCAGGCACTACGCTAACACCCACTTTCCCATCATCCACTTAGTTGTAACTTCAAAATTCAATCATTTCTTTATAGAGCAATATTGTTTAAGTTAACTTTCCTCATCATAGAAGGAGCTATGAGCGACAAGATCATTAAGATTTAGAAAATTAGATTCACAAAATTATTTCTTCAATTATCTGTCAACAGGTACTCTGTGAGTTCATTATTTATTAATTCTAGCTCGAGTTTTATTTCATGAAAATAAACTTTGACAAAAAGAGAAATTTGGCAGTAGTGCACATCATGGTCCTCGGCGGCCATTTTTTTGACGCAACGTAACAAAACGGTCCTTTTCGTTGATTCCCACAACCCCACAGACCTTAACTAGAAAAAAATAATTTTTTTCGTTACCATGGTAATGATAACTCGAGTTTACGTCAAACGCAGAGTACTGTTATCATGGTAAAGGTAATTTTCGTTGTAAACAAACGCAGCGTAACAAAAAAAAACGCGATTCCATTAAAAAATATCTCTCACAACCACGAATTACTAAAAAAATTAAAACTATCAAAAACAACATAAACAAAGAAACTAGGACAACACATTTGCCGTTCAGTATACTGAAATATCCCTCCTCTTTTCCCAATAGTTAAAACACTCCACAAATATATTTCCACAAACTAAACTAATGTATCAAGTCACAGATACAATAATTAGCCTAAATAAATCAAAACAATTAATGAAATCGAACACAAACCTCAAAACCAAAAACATCATCCACAATGCATCGCCGACCGGCATTATAAGAAAGCTCCTAAAACTAAATAATCTCATCGGAGACAAAACATACCAAAAAGCTTGAAAATCGTAAAAAGTACACCACCGATCGAATTATAAAAAAGCCCCCGAAACTAAATAATGTTCTCGCAGATAATACACACCGAAAAACATGAAAATCGGAAACAGTGCACCACCGAACCGAATTATAAAAAAAGCTCCCGAAACTAAATAATGTCATCGCAGATAACACAAACCGAAAAGCATGAAAACCGGAATCAGTGCACCGCCGACGGAATTATAAAAAAGCCTCCGCAACAAAATGATCTCATCAGAAAAACAACAACAACAAAAAATCTTAAAATCTTAAATAACCCTCCCCTAAGTTACTTCTTAATTCCATCAAAAACTGCTATTATTTCCATACCGACAATTCTACAATACCCAAAATTTCTACATAAAAAAGCCGCCATATTAACAATAAACTATATAAGTAACTTTAAAAGACTCCTAAATGTATAGCAAAATTAAGAACTCAGTATAATACACTAATCATTACCATACTACACGTAACTACTAAAAATTACTCAATTCATCCCAAACTATTATAACAAATACACGTGTTTTCTAATATCGACGTGTTCAGTCCCACATGTAAAAACTTCCAACATTCTTTACCCCAAGCATACTCCATACCCATACCCACACACTACATAAGAATCCTCTGAAAACTCACTTTATACGTTTCACCAAAAACTATTCTCCTAAAACCCTACACCCCATAAAAACTCTCATTTTTAAAAACTTAATTACCCCACATTATAAACGTTTGCCATTTTCTTTCATATTCACGACAAAACACATACAACTACATCATAATAAACACAAAAAAGGATTTAAAATAATTCTACCTGGTTCTAACCACTTTTCCCTTCCTCTTCAAATGACCCTCACTCAAAAGAACTTACAAAAACACCCCCCCCCCCTCCCACACACACACAGCAACAAAAAAACTTCCGAACGACGTGACCATAACATTACAAACAGTTCACTAACACTTTCAGCAACAACCCTCTTAATATTAAATAATTTAAATTCCAAACTATCTTAAATAGCTTATTATTTATGATATCTTAACGAAATTTCGAAAAAATAAAAGGAAGATATTATTTATTCCCATTCTGGCTATTATTAAAAATCCATCATTAAATATATTATACATATGCACTTCTAGCCACATACGCATGTTTTCCCAAGGAATTATCAAGTAAAATTGGTGAAAAAACAAATCAAACAAAACTTCACATTCCTGTAAAATTACACAAATGACACGTGACTTCAAGTTACCCACCCAAAAGAAACAAATCAAAGAGCTATAGGTCACCAACAACCAACGGTTACGTATCTACGTCATAGTTTAACCTCGACATCATACACTTCTTGAGTCCCTAAATCTGTTGGCTGAAGACCGTGAACAACGAACTAACCAGATAGTTATTTCATATTCCATTTTGTTCAGAAGATACAGAAAGTCAAAAAAATTTCCAAACGTAGACTTTCCACGTTGAATAACAATAAATCTGTAATGTTTCGTGTACACATACATATAAATTCAAAATGCAAACTATATATTACACAAACAAATATGTAATTATAAGTCCACACGCTATATCTCACTGACAAGAATATAAAAAGCGATAATCTGTTGTTCCCATCACAGTACGAACTTTTGCTAAAACATCAAAATATTTCGTGAATTTAAAATTTTAACTATAAGATATATTACATTTTAACTTTATTGAATTTCAGTTCCTCATACTTTGGCTGACCGATGAAGTCAACTCTTTCCAGCAATCTGCAATTGCAAAAAAATATGAAAGTCTGCTTTTTCTGTTGGACTTTTAGTTAATATTATGTTCCAATCTATCATTCAAACTAAAGCTCTCGTAATGAAAACTGAGCTCCCTTAGCAATGTTTGCTTTTCGCTGCATAAACCAGCTTGATGTCGGTTCACTGAATAGTCGAGTAAATATGCAGCTTTTTCGTTTTTTATCGTGGACTTCTTGGTGTCTTGAAGAAGTAGAAACCAGGCGGCATTAATTTTATTTTTGTCCTCTGAAAACAGACTCTACAAATATTTACTTAGCAGCGGTGCCTCAGTCTCTAATGATAATTAAAACTTTCCTTGACTGATCTGTCACTGAACGAAGTTCCTCTTATTCCAAAAAATCCTAAATTTTGGCTTTGTTTCGTTTATAATATGTCCTTTCAGAACGCAATTAGAATTTTTAATGATCGGAACTGTCACGAAAGCAAAAAACAAGCTCAAAGAATAGTGTTGATGTTTTTTACAGTGGATTTAAAAAGAAATGACTGACATTTTGCATCGAGCCATTGTTATAGAATCTTTTTTCAGTTAGTCGACGAATACTTTCGCGAGAGATATTTGTACACTCTATTCTATATGAGAGACATATCGAAAAGCAATAAAACCTTAGTTTTAAACGATATAATATTGGAGGACTACAAAGACATATTGAAGAACTACGACTTTTTTTTGCCGTTATAAGAAATTTCATAAAAGTAGTAGCAGTAATTATATATTCACAGTAAATATTGTGCAATGCAGAGTGAAAGCGCACAATATTAATCTCATGCTATAACTTCCACATCAATTAATTTCACTGAAATGTAAATATACTTCAACATCACGAATTTCCAAAAATAAACTTTTTTCAGATTTTAATAAATGTATGATAATTTGCTGACGTTTTTAATTTGTTTGAAAAATGAACATAGATAAATGTAAGTAATAATGTCCAACTTTTTCTTTATGCAATTGAAGGGATCACATAGAGTACATTTTTATCATTTCTCATGTCGTAGTGACTTAAAGGAGAGTGACACTTCTTTTGTGGTAAAAACAAACAAGTTGTAATTAAAAAAAATAAAAAGAAACATTTCTTGAAGGTAATATATTGGCTTCCCTAAAGAGTGGTTTGGTAATTCAATTTTACATAAAAAACTGTTTTTAATGTAAATTTCTAAATTTAAATTTCTTTGGCTGTTTATTTTTCGTTAAAACAATGATATTGTTATTGAAACAATGATATTGTTGTTAAAACAATGTAGTTTTATTAAATCATTTTAAACTGAAATTCACAAATTGCTGCAAATATCTTACAAAATAGAGTTAAAAGACAGAAAACTAGGCTGATTAGGGAAGATTAGGTTATGGATGCTTCCCACGAACAATGGCCTAACTAAGGTTTGAAGTTTGAGAAAAAACGAGTAAGAATTTTGAAGGAAATATAAATCGGTCTTCCGGATTTTTTGGGGTGTAACTTTAATTAATATCTTAAATTTTTATGCAAAGGTTAAGGAGCTCTCACAAATGTCTCAATATTTCAACATGACTTACTTCAGGTGTTTATATACATCAGTTTTGAACTAAATAAAACATTTGATACATTTAATGGAAAGCAAAGAATGAATGCGATATATAAATACTTCACCATAAAATCTGAAGATGACCTCATGCCTTCTTATCTTCCTCTTTCCTTGGCTAAAATCCTCTCCACAGAATCACAAAAGATGATCATAAGTATCACCAGGGGCGTAGCGAAGAACTGTGGTTGGGGGGGGGCAGAAATCAAAACTTTTCCAACTTGAAATTCCAATTTTGCTAACTGAGCAAACTTGCTTAGATTTCGCTCCATGGGAGGTCTTTACTTCTCTCCTTAATTTGCCAAATCACTTCAAACTTTTTAAACGCCCCAAGATTTTGCCAAGTTTTCTCGATTTTAGTCAACTATCCTGAATTTCACAAACCCAATTCCAATTATCACAAATTGCCCGTATTTTCTAAGTGGATTCGAATTTAGTCAACTGCCCTACATTTCGTTAAGTTTCCTCAATATGTCCAACACTCCTTAATTTCACAAACAAATCTCAATTTTCACAACTCGTCTATATTTTACCAAGTGGATTCAAATTTTGCCAACTCGCCTTAATTTTACAGAAAAAATCGCAATTTTTACATCTTCCCTGAATTTGCCAAGTCACTTCGAATTTTATCAACTCTACTTAATTGCATAAGAAAGGCACAATTCTCACAACTCCCCTGTATATTACCAAGTGGCTTCGAATTTTGCCAACTCCCCTAGATTTTGCCAAGATTTCTAGGTTTTTCCAACTCTCCTTAATTTCACAAAACCAATCCCAATTTTTACAACTCACCTGTTCTTTACCAAGTGGTTTCCAAGTTTGGCCAACTTCAGTAGTTTTTGCCAAGTTTTCTCGATTTTGTCAACTCTCCTTAATTTCACAAAAACAATCCCAATTTTCCCAAATCGCCCGTATTTTACGAAGTGGATTCGGATTTTGTTAACTGCCCTAGATTTTGCCAAGTTTCCTCGATTTTGCCATCTTGCCACAATTTTACAGGAAAAAAATCCCAATTTTACATCACACCTGATTGTTGCAAAGTCACTCTGAATTTCAGCAACTCTCCTAGATATTGCGAAGTTACCTTGATTTTGCCAACACGCCATAATTTTACAGAAAAAAGATTGCAATTTTTACATCTCACTTGAATTTTGTCAACTCTCCACAATATTGCCGTCACTCCGAAATTTTCCAACTGCCCCTAGTTTTTCCAACTACCCCTAGATTTTGCTAACACCCTAAGTTTTGCCTAATTTTATATTTTACAGAAATAGGCCATAATTTTACAGAAAAAAATCAAAATTTTCACATCTCACCTGAATTTTGCCAACTCCCCACGATTTTGCCAAGTCACTCCGAATTTTGCCAAGTTGTCCCGATTTTGCCAACTCACCTGTATTTTACTAGGTGGCTTCGAATTTTGCCAACTGCTCTAAATTTTGCCGTCTATCCATTTTCCAAACTGCCTTAGATTTGCCAAGTTGCCTCCATTTTGACAACTCCGCTTAATTTTCCAAAAAAAAAATGCAAATTTTCGCAACTCACCTAGATTTTACGAAGTCGCTTCGAATTTTGTCAACTCCGAGTTACTTTGGGAGGGAGCTTCCCCACCATCCCCTCATGGCTACACCCCTGAGTATCATAGTTCTTTCTTATATTGGAAGTCATCAGTCTACTCTTTTAAATGATTGAAATTTTATGCAACTTTCCATAAAATATTACTTAAAAGATTGTTGTTCCCATTAATTACATTTTCCATCTGATTAAAAAAATTACCTTTTCCCAGATTTAACATAAAATGGTAATAAAGATAAAATATATACGAATTGAATTAAACTATTTATATTTTCATAAATACGAGGGATGTTCAATACTTGATATCCGAACGCATGTTAATTCGTATTATTACCTCCATATGCAAATTCATGAAAACAAAGAATTCCAGACACATTCTTATTTCTCCACGAAAATCCCCTAGTGATAGAAAAAACTGTCCCAGCGATATACCAGCTGTTCGATTCCTGTGTTGTGCAGTTCCGAAGTGTTTTCTTCGAAGAGCTTCTTCAATGGTTCGAACAGGGCGATTTTGAAACCCAAAGTATTGGACTATATTAGGAACAGTCACTAACAAATACACTGAGAAGAGTCGAATGATTGTTGTCATATTATCGAATTTAACACAAAAAAAGTTATTTTTTGAAATATAGATCAATATTTGTGAATCTTGTAACATAAGGATATATTTTTAAGTGAATAGATTAAGAATATGAATGATGCTGTGTAGGAAAGAACTTGGAGCTTGGCAATTAGTGCTAATATTGTACAGAGTGGTTATAAAATGAGTTTCCCTATTCCGGAGTCTCTGGAATGGTAACGAATCGAGTTAGTGCCGCGAAAATTGGTAGATAGCTTAATTAGAATATGCGGAAGGGATTTATCGAGAAAAAAAGTTCTAAATGTCACCACCAGAGGGGGAAGCGGGGCAAAAGGCTTTCTTATAAATGGAAATGTCTACACCACAAGGAAATGGTGTTGATCAAGTTGTTTTATCCGAATCAGAGCAACACAAATGTTGCACTGCGAGAGTATCAGCGTTTGAAAAGTGTGTGGAGAGGACTCCTGGCATCAGTGGCGTAAGAAACATCGTAAAGAAGTTTGAGGCAACCAATAAGTTCGGGTGATGCCAGGAAGTTGACTGCTGCCTATTGCAAAAGACATGATGGATGAGGTGATGGTTATCATCAAATACATGCGTTAGTCAGCAGTGGCAGAGCAGTATCACGACAGTTGGAACTTCCATATGAAACGGTCCACAAGTGCTACAGCATTTTGTGTGATGTTAGCCATATAGGATCCATATGGTGAAGGAACTGCGATCTCGCGACTCGCAATATCGCACCAACTATGCTCTCCAATTTCTGAAATGGATGGAAGTGAACAACATATGGCTGTTCTATGGAATGATAAGACGCACTTCTCTCTCACTAATGCCATCAACACATAGAACTATCGCGCATGGGGGTTATCAACTCTGTCTGATGTGCATGAACGCATGAATGGCACAAGAAAACTTGATAATGTGGTGTGGCTTCAGTGTAGACTTCATCATTGGACTGTTATTGTTTGAGGAGGCTACATCTAATCATCCAGTGCAGTGTACCATAACAGGTACCCATTACTGTGCTCTTCTCCAGCATCACCTGATTCCCATCCTCCAGGAATGGCAGTGCCTGGACCCCACAGTGTTCATGCAAGGTGGTGCATCCCTTACATATTAGTTGGCAGGTAATGCAGTTGCTGTGTACAACATTCAGCGATGGGTGTTGAGTTTCTGAGACTTTCCTCAGACTTGGCCACCACACTCACACGACCCAAATCCTTTTGATTTCTGGCTCTTGGGCGATCTCAAGGATCAGGTTAATCGTGGTGGCATGCGTTCACTTAGAGGTAGCATTACACGATAAGTGACCAACATCCACAGCAACTTGCTCCAAGCAACCGTGGCTCATGCCATTGTTCGCTTACGGTACATCCTTTGCACCAATGGAGAGCATATTGAGCAATTTCTGTAACTGGCATGTGCATGAAACCAATAAACACCGTTTTCACATCTGTGCTTTTTCAGCGCCAGTTTTACCCCTGGTGGCGACAGATGGAACTATTTTTTTTTCCTAAATCGCTTCCGTGTTATTAAAGCTACTACCAATGTATAGGGCCAACACTACAGAGACTCAGTATAGATAAATTTATTTTATATTCACTCTGTATCTATGCTATTTTAGCATTTATCACCAGCAGAAATCGATATATATATACCCCAAGAGCACAAGGAATGGATGAACTCCACCTTATGTTTCGTGATCTCATCACTTAGAAAAGATTCTGCTTTCCCCTTTCCGTCTACACATATGGGATCTGCCCTTTCTAAATATTTTTCTCTGGGGGTCTATATCAAGTCATAGCGCAGCATCCAGTAACTCACCTCACATCTTCCATCTATTGCGTTCCCGGGTGTTTTCCAACATAGAAATGCACGTTTTTGTATCCCAAATAAAGGTAGCTAATAACGGCATGTAATGCTGTTATTGGCCAGAGCAGTTTATATTGTACAGATTGGTTATAAAATGAGTTTCCGGTCTCATTTTATAACCGCTCTGTACTATTTTATAACCGGTTTAATATCATCTACCCCACAGCAACCGGTTATAAAATCGTATTCAGATTTTCAAAATGGTAAGATGCATTACCATATATTTCAATTATCCAACTATTTCTCTACAACATTATTAATGGCTTTCAATGAGTTCATGTTATATCCATGGAATATTTAAAAGAGGTACAATTGCCGATATTATAAACTTTGATTCTCGTTTCTACAACTCAAATCTTCCTGGTCTATTTGATTTTGATTTCCGAGTGTGCTTCAAATACTTATATGCAGTTATTTGTGTGTTTTTCACAGATTCAACATAAATAAGATTTTCTTGGGTTCATCAAGCAATGTATGTTTTTCTGCTTCCCAACAGTTCTTCCAGGACAAGCTACACTCACCGAACTAGATCCTCCAGCGGTGAAAGGCGAAATCTCGATGTTGCACTGCGAGGTAGACGATCCTGGCCTTCCACCTGCTACGGTGTACCGCTGGGAGAAAGATGGAGAGCTTTTGGCCACTACTGTTGGAGAAAATTATACCATCGCACCCATCAGGTTGAATACAAGAGGAAATTACTCTTGTTCTGCAGTGAATGAAGTCGGAGTAGGACCAAAAGGTTATTGGGATTTGCATGTAAAAGGTTGGTAGTTGTTAATTTAAAATATGTTTTGTAATCTTTAAATTGTAATACGTTGCCAATTGTTTGTTGTTGGCTTGTAATATTCTTGATTAATACATTACTTACTTAATACATACCATTTTAGAGTATTATTTTTGAAGGGTGTACGGTTTGATTGACTGAATTTTAGCGGTATATGGCTAACATGTTTAGCAATCCCTGTGTTGATCACTATTGAGTTACTAAGATAAAACATCACATCTAGTTTAAAGATCAAATCTTTTTCGTCTACAGGGCAAGATGCAAAAGAAAAAAAAAATACTTATCAAGGACAGTTGCTGCATATTCTTTGCAACAGATTATGGGCACTGCAACAACTTAAAACCATAGAATTTCTATTTACTTTATATCTAAAGGCACCAAAAAACGCAATATACCTTTATTATAATTATATTTTTAAACAATGGGTTAAATTTAAGAAACAGCATTTACTGAAAAGCATGCTATATTAGACAAGTGAGCTGTTTTATTTCTACCTGTTAGAGTATTATGTTATAATGTACTGAAAAACGATAAATTTTAGCAATACATATATATTATAAACTATAAGTTATCTTATAATTTAAAAACTTTGTTTTATTCACATTAATTGAAGTCGAGAATTACATTTAAACTGCAATTTAGTTTTATTGAAATTCAAAACAATAATCTTACAAAGTGCAATTTCGATTTCATGCTTTAATATGTTAGAATGCATAAATTCTTATTCTATTAAAGTTATGTATCATTTAGGATTTTCTTAGCATAAGTTTCAAAGCTGTTCTTGTAATTTAAGGAATATTTAAGTCACTGAAATTGATTGTAAATAATGCAATAGCATAAAGGAATAATTAATATGTATGGGTCAGTTTCATTTCTATACCTTATCTTCCTTCTCCGACCCCAACGTTATCAATTGCTATTTCACGCCCTAGGTTCCAGTTTTAAATGGATGGTAACCGTTATATTCCTTTATAACGTACAGGTATGCTTCTAGCATTGTGGGTTGAAATTTACACTGCTGAAAGCAAACATATCAACTTACTCTAACATTTTAACACTAAATTCTTTTAACAGGAAGAATAAACAATAATTTGACATAGATTTCTTTATATTTTAATATACAAATCCATTTTTTTTTCAAAATCTTTTGTCATTCAAATGATACAAGAAATTAGGTTTAATATTTTTTTCTCAAATATTTCACAGCATATTGAGGAAAGGAAGAATTTTTAACAACCTTCTTCAGTTTACCTCTTCAAACACTCAGATTCTTTTAGTGAATATTTACCGTATTAATAACGATAACAGTTTTGAACGTACTTTAACCTAAGCATTGGGCAAAGTTGTGCTTTGCTAGTTCGTAGCATTAATGACTAGAGAAACGTAAAACTTTCCATTTCTCCAGTGAACATTTTAAAAACCATTGCTTTTGAGACACATCATTGTATTTCATTAATTAGTTCTGCACTGTTGAAAATTGAACATAAAGTGAATACTATCAGATGCTGAACGCCAGAGTAATGGAAAACCTATCTGAGCAAAAAAAAAAAGCCCATCTCTTTTAAGATCAAGCTAGTCTTTAAAGTCCATTAGATAATTGCAGTAAAACTAAACTCTGGACTACACCTGAAATAAACAATATTGGAGCTAAAAATCTCACTAATATTATTTTCTGTGATGTAAAGGAAACAACCATTGTAGGAAGATGCTTTTGAGACACATGGATCCAATCGATAACTTCTCTTTCTTTACCCATTGACGAGAAAGATGAGAAAAGAGAGCACTAAGAGTGTTTGGACTTGGTGACAGAGGGAGCGAAGATTAAAGGTTTCAAAGCACGTAAAAAGACTTTTATTGTGTGTGAAGAAGAGCCGTCTGAGATTGTCCGGAATAGGACAACAAGAAAACTAGACCAAATGTGGACTAAAATTCTTTGTCTGACGAATCGAATTTGCATAACTTCAAATTATGGAAATGAAAGTGTACATCGAAGAACTAAAAAAGTTTGTCCCTGAAGACTCTGACTCGACTACTAAACATTCTTCTTACGTCACTACCTAGAGTATTTCGGGATGTTAAAAGATGTGTTCGATGTATTCTTTACGTTGTAGGAGAGAGAAAAGCCATAAAACTATATGCGTCTTTCGTAAAGGATGTTGTTGCCAATTTGCCAAAGCTGTTTGTATATTGTTGCTTTTGTCTAAAAGATAGGCTTTGTTTTGCTAAACCACTTGGGACATTTCTCACTAAAAATATACAAACACAAGCTATTAAATAAATTCCAATGCATATGAAAGTACCGCTATTAGTTTACCATTGTCACAATATAAAAACACAAAGGTGCGTAATTTGTAGATTTTATTTCCCAGCTTTTATAGGTGTGAGATTTTTCACACATTTCCGCGAAAATTTTTTTGGGGAAGGGAGACGCACATTGTCTTAAAAGTACTTCTACATGTTACACCGGTTGTTAAGTTGGGGTTATTTGCGGAGGAGTGCCAACTATGTATTCGTTCAATATGATGGATATTTTGAAAGGCTTCTTCCTCTCCATTGTAGCCAGGTTCTTTGTGAAGGAGAGCTAGCTATCTATTCCTTGAATTATGGTGGATGTTTCTAAATGATTCTTCCTCTCCAGCGTAGATATGGACCTTTGTGAACCATAGTGAACTATATACCCCTGGAAATATGATGTAGGCTTTGAAAGGCTACTTCATCTCTATTGAAGCCATGATCCATTGTGAAGGAAAGCCAAATATGTACCCATTGAAATATGATGCATGTTTATAACAGTCTGTTCCCTCTACAGTGAAGTTGTGGTTCTTTGTGAAGAAGAGACAACTACACTGGTTTAAGGAAATTTCCTATGTTAAGTCAATGGGAAGCTAACGTCAAACCTCTAAAACTTCTAAATTAAGTTTTTTTTGGTTTTGAAAAATGTGATTGCAGATAAAAATCTCAATCAAATAAATCAATATTTCAATTTTCAACAATATTCGTTCTGTATTTAATGAGTTATGGAAGTTTGAATATTAAGCGAATGCCAGCCACAAAAATTGATTTCAGAAGTTAATTAAAACTTAATAATAAGTATTGTATCAAAGTGCTTAATAAAATAAGTTTGTATTTTAGAACATTGTGTAAGGAATTCTTTCACTATTTTTCAGTTTTGAATAAGTTCTTATTCAAAACTGAAGAATAGTGAAAAATTCAAACTGAAGTATACTTAGGCCTTTCAAAGCTTAAGTATAGAACTTTTCATTGCTGTTGTTAAATATTCAAATTTCCATAACTCATTAAATACTGAACGAATGTTGTTGAAAATCGAGACATTGATTTATTTGATTGAGAGTTTTATCTGCAATCGCATTTTTCAAAAAAAAAAAAAAATTACAAGTTATAGAGCTTTGACGTTAGCTTCCCATTGACTTAACATAGGGATTTTCCTTAATATATGGAAACCAGTGTATGTCCTAATTGAAAAATGATGGGTGATTTTGACAGCTATCTTTCATTCCAGTAGAGCTATGGTCTTTTTTGAAGAAATGGCAATTGTATACCTGTTGAAATATGATGAATGATTTTGATAGACTTCTTGCTCGTCAGTGGGTCTGTTTCGAAAACTATTTGAGCTGTATAGCCCTTATTATCAAATTATTTAGTTCTTTATTCATGAAATAAAATACAGCCAATAGCCAGAACTATTCAACCTAATAAGCAAGAACCAATTTTAGCAAAATTCTAGATACCTTGTGCTTTTGGAAATTTATATGGATGGCAAAGGTTCTTGTAGCATGATTAGTTTGATAATGAAGCAAAGATACCTCAATTTGAGATACAAAAAAAAATGCATATTTATATCTTTAAAGTTGTATTATTTTTCTGCTAATGTGTAGTCTCTTTCGAAAAACATAGAGTGGATTGCAAATACTTTCGGGTTTGAAGTGCAAGCTCTAAAAAACTGAAGTATTAGAGTTATGCCGTTTAAAAATTAGGTAGTCAAAATGCCAAAATTTAATGTCATATCTCCATAAACCTCAACATGAGCCATTAGTTGTGTATACTTCCTTCAGTCTGCATTAAAAATTTCGCCATTGCGCTCTACCATCCTTTAGTAAACGACAGCAATCGCATCCTTGATATGCAGCTTCAGATTTAATCTTGTTCTGATAAAGCTCGTCTTTCTATCCCCCTCAGGAACATGACTAACGGAGTGATGTCCGGGGAACGGGAGGCATTGAGTCGAGCTATTTCCGTCAATCCATCTGTCACCAAACCTTTAATCACGATCTTGACTTTCACAAAGGTAATTCGTACGATAATTTCTCAGCACTTACGACACGGACTTCGTTTTGAAAAATTTTCTTCGTCTGAGATGTCTTTATTTTTAAAGTATTGGTCATGTTAAAACCAACACCATATGTAGAGAACTGTGATGAAATTAAGATACTTTGAGAGTTTCAGTAAAGAATGTCCAAATCGCGCAAATTTAGCTCTTTCTTTTCGTTAATAATCTAAAAATGTTTTGACTCACCTTTCATTTCTATAGCTTATTAGGCTTTGTTTAAGTTCACTTTAATTATGTCAACGTTTATAGAAAATTGATTGCATGAAATATAACTTTATCTACCATCATTTCCTAACGTAACATATTTATGCATCCCATGGCCGAGTGGTTAGCGCGCTTGGCTACTGATCTAAGGGACCTGGGTTCGAGCCCCGGGTAAGGCATGGATGTATGTGTCGTTTTTCTGCTGAGGTCCTGCCATCCTCTCAGACCTTCTACTCTGGCATATAAACTGACAGGCTCCTGTCAGACCTCTGTGGCAAGCAGCTGCTTGAGGGGGTATTTATTATTATTATTATTATTATAGACAAGTAATATACAGGGTGGTCATAATTAGCTTCCCTGTTCAGTGGCCACCATAGAACTGTGGAATAGACGGTTGGATTGGGTTGTTTTACTTACGAGAAGCACATTTTCGCACACAATCTGCTAAATGACCAGGTCACAAGGATCCCGAGGGCTCAGAGGAAGTTGCAGAAGGGGATCTACTGGACAGCTGTTGGGAGACAGATGGAAGTCTCCCTTCAAGGCCATACAGCACATTCTTTATAGTGCACAGGATATATCTATCCTGCTTACGGGGTCATGGTTTAATGTCCCATCCTAGGAAAGGCAGACTTTCCAAACCCATCTGTGTCCTCTTTCCAACCGAGGTGGAGGTTAGCAGTGATAAATCTCAACACAGGCACAGTTGGCACTCAAAGTTAGGAAATGCAGATTACAAGCCTGGATTGTACCAACTGAGCCACCCCTGTCGTCTATGAAATTGGCGGAATGCATCCACCTTTAGGATCTACATGTTGCGAAGCACGCCGAAAACAATTTTGCCAAAACAACGTAGTGGTAAACCTTTCTATCAAATGGCACATTGCTCAACGGATGCTAAAGGCGTGAATCTGCACATCATTCCAGGGAGTAAAGCATAAAGCAACAAAAGGTAGTTGCACAAATAATACTGTCTCGCAGATAGGAACCACGTCCCTGGACTGGAAGACTGTGATTTCCTGGTGAATGTTTTCTATGGAAACCGAAATATTGCAATACAAGCATTATGGGATAGCAAAGAAAGAAAGGATTGGGAAGAGGCCCTATGATAATCAAGGGCCTCAGAATAATGATGACGAAATTTGAGGTAACCGGACTCTTTAAGTGTCAGAACAGGATGAGGAAGGACACCCATTCCCCAAAAAACTGTCATGCAAAAGTTGACATATATAGAAGCAGCAGTACTCAAGGTGTTGTACAACTGTTGTTATAATGACAACTGTGCATAAAGTGCTGAAAAAGTGTTTCGCCAGCTGGGGTCACATCCATACAAGATCCGCCTTTGGTACCAGCTTCTCAATGACGATCTGACATTTCGACTGGCCTCTGCACAGTACTTCTTTGCACGAATAGAGGCGGAGATGCTGTCCATAAAATGTTTTATGGTGTGATGAGGCTAATTTTACTTCGAATGAAGACCAATCCATATATGATACAGGAATGACCACTTTAATCGTCTAAAGTATTTTTATGGTACGATTTTACTTGAATTTATCATTGGTCGTAAATTTTTTGAGTCGGTCCACGCGACAGGAATTTTAGCATTTTCATCACCAGTTAGTTTCACTATGCTCTTTTACGTGATATTGTCATTCTATCCCTAACAAACATGCATATTTTGAGACAACACTCTCTCTGCTCATTGTAAAGACTTTTTTGCGTGCAAACTTTACCGAATACACTGCTGCTTCTATATTTACCGATAAGTTGCATATTCATGACTTCCTGGCTACCTCGTTCACCAGATTTAAACCCCTGTGACTATTTGCTGTGGAGTTATTCGAAGGACTAAGTCTATCATGCTAACATTAGAACACTTGTGGACTTGAAAAACAACATCACCTTAATGGCCAAACATCTCGTCATATATGCTGTGTTACTCCGTTGACAATGTTATCCTTCGAGTTCAGTACATTGCGATCAGTGATGGTTACCTCATAGAACATATTGTGTTTTGATAGTAGCTTGCAATAACCCCTTCTTCCTTTGATGGTGAGCTATGAAACTTTATTTTTTCCATAATCGTTTTTCGCATCCCTTACAATTTCTAGATTCCAAATATGAATACATTTCCTTAATTTCAGAGGTCTGCAGCGACCTCTGAACACGGAAACTTTAATCATAACCACCCTGTGTATTTAATCTGGTGTTCAATATATATATATATATATTTACATTACTTTTATGTAATAATACAATGCAACCTGGAATCTGTTAAAATAATGCTTTATTCCCCTTTTAACACTGAACTATTGATATTTCATGTACCTTCAAAGAAAATAAAGTTATGTTGAACATTTTATCATCAGCCCAAAAATCGACAAACTGAGTTTATAATAAAGAATTCAGTAGTGTAAAAAAATGTGCAACTCGAATAGTAAATGAGCCGCTAAATTACATTTCCATTGCACCCTTCGAAGACGCATACTACTTTATCTATTTGCATCTCACATCCCCGCACAGTTAGAAAAACCTTCATCCCCAGAGCTTAATCTCATTTATGTGTTCCTTTTTAATATTCCTTCCACGCAGATACAAGTCACACAGTTTGAGAATCATTTTCGTTGAAACACACTATATGCAAAACATTATAAATGCAGAAATAAAAAAAAAATCTATATTCCTTTGTGCGCCCTAACAAATAAAAGTAAAGCATACTGATGGCGAAATCACTTTCTAAACTCGTATTTGCTCCGAAGAGAGATAAAGCGTCGACAATTTTCCTTGAGTAGATAAATAGGCTCCCTATCTTCTTTTGAAGCGAATACTAATTCGACGAGTGATTTTTTCATCGATAGGTTTTATTTTTTTACTTTTTAAGGCGCACATAGGAAGACAAGTAGTTTTTAAATTTTTATATACATTTTTTACCCTGTCACTAAACACACTATCTTCAGAAACTTTCATTTTATCTAAAATTATTAAAGCATTTTCTTTCTTATCTTTTCTTCAGGGGGAAGAAAGAGGCAGGGATCGTTATTTGAGATAGTCACACCGTTGTAGATGCTACAAGCATTAATTTGAGATATAATAATGTGGTCCACAGAAATTCCATTTCTCTTTCTGAGGGGAAGAAATGTGGGGGCGGAATTTGAAGTAGCTACGACATTCCTCCCTGCTGAAGAGTGGTCAACTTCACAAGGTCCGGAACGAAATTAGGACTCTGAGTTTGCTTATGGATCAAGCCACCAGTGGAGCAGACTTGTTGTACTGATGGGCCTTTGCTGAGGAAAAATCTGCCGCTGTGTTTTCTGTTTGCCTGTGGGTTGCCAGCCCTAAGTGAACAGAGGAACATGATACCTTATATTTGATAGTGGATAATTCCAATCAGAGGCAATCACTTGTCTCTAAATCCCTCACTTAGCACATTGGGTATGGCCAATCCAACACTGGGATAATGTCTCTCAGGCTGGTCAGTTTCTATCTAGATTCTGGTTCTTGAAAATGTCCCTTATGAAGGTGGTGCCTGAAGATCCTACTAGTATGGATGACTTCAACCTTTAGAATTGGGGGAACGGGTCTTTGACACATGCCTGAGATTAGAGGGTTGTTTGATACTGTTCGTCCTACTTCTCTCAAAATATCTAGTTTCTTTAAAAATTCTACTAATCATTTTCTCTCTGCAGGTACGTGGAGCGTGAAAACGTTACATAGAGATTATTCTCTTGACGTCCTCACGCAGGAATTTCAGCATTAGAACCTAGATTTTCTAGGTTTGCAAGAGCCGAAATTGACAAATAAAGGTCAGATACTTAAAATAATTTTAAAAATCTTTTTTCCAGGAAGGAGGATGGAAAGCATCTCCAAGGTGTATGTTTGCTTCTCAGCAGAAATACCAGTGATGCTCTTCTAGGATATGACTTCATTAATGAAATATTTCTTACAGCAAAATTTAAAACAAAAATTAAAGATTTGAATGTCATCTGTTGTTACGTTCCCACAGAGGACTCTGATGAGAACGAGAAGGATAGGTTTTACAGACAACTTTAGGATGTTTTGAATTCTATCAAGAAAGGAGATATTTCTTTTGTGCTAGGTGATTCAATACTAAAGTTGTCGAGCCTCGGTTAAGGCATGGATATATATGTCGTTTTTCTGCTGAGGTCCTGCCATCCTCTCAGATCTTCTACTGTGGTATATAAAGACAGGCTCCTGTCAGACCTCTGTGGCAAGCAGCTGCTTGAGGGGGTATTTATTTATTATTTTATTTTTTACTGACTCTGACTTTGGGCAGGGGTGTTAGGTCCCTTTGATATTGGTAGTTCCAATTGGCCTACAGGTAAGTAAACTTAACGGTTTGCGAATAAATAACACATAATACAAACACCGGAACATCTATAAATACACATGGGTTTCACTTGATAGGTTTCACAGGAATGTGATAGAATATGTTTTAATTAACAGATAAACAAGGGAGTAGAAATTAGGTCTGACCATTGCCTGGCCAAAAGTGTCTTGCAATTGACACTTAAGAAATGCTGTGCTAAGGTTAAGAGAATTACTTTTAACACTGAAGGTCTGAAAGAACCAGATATAGCCAAAGCATACTATGATAGTCTACTTAGTCATTATGACAATCGTGGTTAGCTCACTTCTGAAGTTTAGAAGGAATGAAATTAGCTGAAACAGGTTTTTCTTGAAACCAACAATATTCTTTTGGTTAAAGAGGGACAGAAGTAACAAAATTATTTGATTGATAAGGCTATAGAACGTATTTGTGAAATAAGGAAGTGCAGGAATAATATATAATCAACACCATACTATATATTAGTCCTTACAGACGGTATTGCAATGAGATTAATAAACTTGTAAAGGATCAGTTAACAGATGATAAGTATCTTTGGCTTGATAGCCTGACTGACAAAGCAGAGGAAGCAGTTAGACAGCACAACAGCAAGAGGTTATACCAGATAGTTAATCTTTTGTGTGGGAAAACCCAGACCGGTAAACAGTTATTGAGGGATAAACATGGTAATGTGGTTGAAGGTAAAGATTCTGTGATGGCAAGGTGGGCTGAGCATTTCAGAGATGTGCTAAACAGTGTGATTATTTCTACTTTCATTGTTTGTAATGAGGCTAAATGCATTATTGCCTTTGATGTCAGCCCTATATCATATTTTGAAGTAGTTTTAGCTATTTCTAAATTAAAACTTCATAAATACCCTGATGTGGATGAAATCACTACTGAAATGCTTATAGAGCTGAGAACATTTCTGTTGTCACACGGCTGACTGAAAGTTTGAATATTTTTAATGATAAAGGTGTTGTTCCTAAGGATTTTACTAGAGCTATTACTATCCCCATTTTTAAGAAAAGAGCATGAAGTTCTTGTGATAATTATAATAAAAAAATAAATAAATACCCCCTCAAGCAGCTGCTTGCCACAGAGGTCTGACAGGAAACTGTCAGTTTATATGCCACAGTAGGAGATCTGAGAGGATGGCAGGACCTCAGCAGAAAAACGACACACACATCCATGCCTAAATTCCGGGGTTCGAACCCAGGTCCCTTAGATCAGTAGCCAAGCGTGCTAACCATCAGTTCCAGGTAAAATTCTTTGCATCATTATATGTAATAGAATTAAGAATTTGGTTGATGGAAAACTGAATAACGAACAGTATAGATTCAGATGTGATAGGGGATATATAGATAAATATTTTACTTAGGCAGATTCTTGAGAAATGTTTAGAGTTTCAGAAACCTGTGGTTACTAGCTTTATAGATTTCAAAAAGACATTTTTCCTCTGTTGATCGATTTAATTTGTGGTTGATCGTTAGATCATATTGAATATCTAACAAGTTATTTAGTGTAATGAAAGCGCTCTTTATAATAACACTGAGCCGAGTGTGAGAGTTGGTACGTCTTGCAGCGATTAGTTTAGCATTACTAATGGAGTTAGACAAGGGTGCATTTTGTCTCTTTTTCTTTTTAGTTTGGTTATTGATTATGTTATACGGAATTCTTTGCAAGGGAAAGATTATAGCTTTAAATGGTCTAAAGATTTAAAAATGTTTGGTTTAGATTATGCAGATGATTTGGCCATGTTGGCTAATGATGTTGATGAGATGAATTCTTTCCTTAGGGCTGTTGATGGAACTGGTAATATAGTAGGTTTTGATAATAAACAGGAGAAAACCTGAAATGATGAAAATTGGTCAGGTCAGTCGCTTTGAATGGTTGAACTCTTGACCAAGTGTCTCAGTTTAATTAACTTGGAAGTTGTATAAAAGATACTGTTGATATGTTGTATGAGATAAATTGAAGAATAGGAATTGCTGCTAGAACCTTTAGTAATCTGTGGAGAGTGTGGAAAAATAGGCGTATACATCTAAAGACTAAAATTAGACTGATAATAATTTGGGTCTTCCTAAGTTTAGTTATGGTTGCGAAACATGGACACTTTGTAAACAAGATAGCAGGAAACGGATGACTTTGACTCTAGATGTTTACGTAAGTATCTTGGGCATTAGGAGGTTTGAGTTTGTAAGTAATGATGAGGTAGAAAAAGAAGTCGTCAACCTCCTTTTAGCAGCATTTTGTGCAGAGAGAGACTGCATTGGTTTGGCTATGTTGCCCATGTGCATGGCTGCAGATTTGCAAACAGGATTCTGAACAGTGTGTCAAAGGCTTCAGGAAAAGGGAAAGACCTAAGATGAGATGAACAGACAATGTCAAACAGGACCTTGCTAGAATTAGCCTACAGTAGCCAAATGCATCAGCTGTAGCTCAGGACAGACATGCCTGGAGAGAAAAATTACATAATCTGGTATGACCTCCTTAGCCCTTGGCTGAATGAAGATTTTTCTATATACGACATTCCCGACATAGGTAGTTTTATTTTGACACCTATCTCGTATTGAAAGATGCTTGAATTTGAAAGATATAATAATTTTATTTGAAAGATATAATTATTTTGGTTATTGATTATTCTGAAATAGTTAAAAGTTTCATATTTCTCCATTTTTACTGGGAAGAAAGCACGGTTTTTTTTTACCTATAACACTACCTACATCACAAGCTTTCATTTGACATGCAACGTATTACATTCAGTCCTCGTATTTGAAAGATATAGTAGAATAATCTGTTCCAAATTTATCCCCTTCTTTTAGAGGAGGAAAAATCATGGAGGGAATTTTTTTATATAGTCTGTAACACTCTAATTGTCACAGCTTATGCATAGCTCGTTACTCCCAGCCTTGGCATTCGGAAGATATATTTCGGAATATAGTGTAGCAATCGTTTTCATATTTCCCTTGTTTTAGGAGGGAAGAAAGCGGGGGAAAAACCTTTTTCTATAACCTGTGACACTGCCCGCTTCGCAAGCTTTCATTTGACGCATAATATATAAAGTTTGGCTTTCGCTTTCGAAAGAGTTGGGTTGGATTGTTTTAACTCTGAGCGGCACTTTTTTGCACACCATGGACTAAATGACCAGGTCACAAGGACCCCGAAGGCTCAGAGAAGGTTAGGGGAGGGGACCCACTAGAACAGCTGTTGGGAGACAGTGGTACCCTCCCGTCAAGGCCATCTAGCGTATTCTTTAACGTGCATAGGGTATGGCTCTCCCGCACAAGGGGCCACGACTTAACGTCCCATCCGACGGACGGCGGCCTTTCCAAGCCCATCGGTGTCCGTTACTGACAGTGGACAGGGCGGGGAATTTTGCGGAGAAAATCTCAACGTTGACCCAGCTGGGACTCGAACCTGGGAGCTGCAGATTACGAGCCTGGCGCGCTACCGGCTGAGCCACCCCAGCCCCTCTTTCGAAAGATACAGTGGGATAATTGTTTTCACAAACACACAAACCAACAAATAGCAAGCGAAAAGCAATAAGAAAATGAAAAAAGGACAATTTTCGCATTATATTAACTTAAAGACATTGTAATAGGAACAACACCAAATATGTCGATGGAAATATGTCATCAATAACTTCCTAAATAAATTATTAAAAGTGACTAAATATAAATTGAAGATCTGAATTTAATATTTAATCTATCTAAATTTCGTTCATTGGTTAAAGAGTTATAGAAGATGAAACATTTAATAACAACAACTAGTCTGCAAAAAAAATACTGTATTAGCGAAAATTGAATTATGTGAACAAAATGTTCTTAAATATGTTAGTAAAATTTAATAATAATAACTCTGTTTGGATTAAGTTTTCAGACAAATAAATATAAATGTCATTGCTAGTGTTAATAGTCTAACTTTTACAACTCTTCAAATATCGAACGAATATTTAGTACATCGATATTTAGATAAATTGCTTTTCGATTTCTTACACGAAAAATTTATTTAATAAGTGACAGAGTTTTGAATTCGAGTTTCTGCTGCCATAACGTAACATAGTGATGTTCTTGAAAAATGGCCACATAGCGCTTATTTAAAATTCTAATGAAACGGTATTTAGCACAGTATTTCTTACAAGAATCTCCAAAGGTCCTTTAATTTAGAAATATATTTTAACTTTCTTTTTCTTCTAAGGAAGTAGAATTGTTTCTTTACAAACTTCTACTTTTTTAGCGTTCTATTAAAACTCTGTTTTGGTAAAATTTATAGTTCTCATTATCTTAGACATAATTGTACCTCCACCATTAATTTATCTGTGCATTAAAAATTTGCATTTTTGTAGATGTAGGCACATCAGATATTACTAGATATTAAATTTAACTAAATTTGAAAAAATTGCAACTTGCATATATATTTCTTTGCTGCATACTCTCAACCACTTTTTAAGTTTTAAGCGTCTTTTGAGTTTTAAAACTACGCTTTTTTAAATTAATAGAGGCTATATTTTGCAAAGTGGATCAATTCCAGGTAAAGATATCCTACATCCCGTTAAGTCATGATGATCAAAGATTATTGGTTCCACGTATAGAATATAAATGCTATTAGCAACACTAGTTATATTGTTTCAAGACTGTATTAACGACATTCCAGAAGAACTGAACACATTTCGCCCTCTACACATCCTCAAGAGAGAACTGCGTAAAGGGATTGCAGTAGATTAATATAGATATTTTTGCTGCCAGAAAATGGCACATTTATTTATTATATTATATTGTGACTCTTGCAAATACCGAACAGAAGTTTCGGCTTATGCTTGATGCGAATTCAATTGTTCAATGTACTTTCAATTCAATAACTGAAATTCAATATTTAATTTTAAGGATTTATGACAAAGAAACTGAAATTGATCATAAACAACAACAACAACAAATTAGTATGTATTGAAAGTACATAACCATTTTATTACCTACTACATGATAGTATAGATCAGTGGTTCTCAACCTTTTATGCTTCACGTACCTCCTGGAAATGTGTATGTAACTGACGTACCCTTTGCATAGATAGATAAAACAATAATTATAGTATAACAATGGGAATAAAATAAAGCATATATATATACATTAAACTTTTTATTCATAAATTGCATATATCGATAAAAACAAAAAATAACGTAAACAATTTAACAAATCTTATAAAATTATAAACATTTTACTAGGTAATCAGTGGAACAGCTCTCACGGCGTACCTCAAAATTTTTTACCGCGTACCCCACATTGAGAACCCCTATCATAGATTGTATTGTGTTCCCTTATGGCACTATTTTGCACAAAATCGGCTATATGTCAAGTTTCAACGACCCTAATGACTCAGAGTACGTTGGTGAAGAGGAGCCAGTCTATTGAGGTTAAGAGATAGATGGAAACATCCCGTCAAGGTCATTTAGTGTACGGTATCTCAATAAAAATCCCCGCCCTTCTCACGATCAATAGGGTACACCGATGAGCTTGGAAAGGCCTCCATCAGTCGGATGAGACCTTGAGCAGTGACCCCATGTGCGGGAGAGCATACCCTGTGAGTAGGGGTATAATGGCGGTTCTGGACCAGTGGCGGATCAATGTTAATCCTATGGGATCCACCACCCATGTGTTTCAAGGTGCTGGCGGATCATTATCAATACCATTGTTCAGAATTCACGCTGTTTTAAGACTGTAGTAGGAGAATGGCGAATAAAACACCTCCCTCCACTAGTGTATTAATCTGAAATTATATTATTCAGTTAAATTGCAGATAATAATTGATATATACAGATGGTATTGGATAACAACCCACTCGTAATTTCCACCAACACCCTCACAAACTTTGCCGTTCATCCTCCATTTTAAATTCCACCATTTTAACCACAAACTTACGAATAAGTCCCTTGGTTTCTACCTTCATCCGAAAATTTTCAAAGTCCAGACTCCGCGAATTTGAATCCTGACGTCACACGCCCACCTTGGTTGACCCATCGCATGGTAAATCAGTTTTCTCTACGTGCATTTAGTCTAATTGTGGTGCCATCTAGTGTCCGTATTATTTTTAGTACGTCTCTGGTATTTAAAAAAAAAATCACTTCCGACGCGGAGATTTGAACGGACTGCCATTAGTGTCATTAGCTGCGCGCTAACACATTCGGCAATGCCTTGTTATTTGGTGAGGTGGCATAGATGTTTCTCATGTGGGGATAAGCGCTCTCTATACAACAATCTAGTTATATTTTCCTTCACGAGTTATATATTGAAGCATGATTTTATTTTTATCAACGTAGGTTTTTTTTATAACCTACGTAATTTTATTTCTTTATAACTCGCGTTTATCTGAAAAAAAAAAATCAACCCTCGTTTATTTTTATAACCGTATTTTTATTTTTTTATAACTCGCGTTTTTTCCACATCAGTTAACACATAGTTTTTTTTTTTTTTTTTTTTTTTTTTTTTTTCATTTTTACCCAATAGCATTTTTTCTTTTCATTTTCTGCGGGACATACTTTTATTCCAGTTTCTGCGGGATAGTCCTATTTCTAGTATAAATACGACATTCATCAGTCAGAATCCTCATTCTTAAGTTACTACTTTACCATACAGTTCTTAGACCTGTTATATGCAGCTCCCATATGGGCTAACACGACAATGAGAAATATTAAGAAACTCCAGATCTATCAAAATAAAATCTTCAGACAGGCCGTAAATGTCCCATGGTTTGTGATCAACAGACAAATATATGGGGATTTAGGCGTCCAACATATTTACACCCATATAAAGCAGATCTCTAAGAAATTCTTAGAAGCTGTGGACACGAATCCTCACGATTTCATTACTAGCATTTTAAAGTATGATCATGATCCTATGAGCAGATTCAAGAGGGCTGAACCGTTGGTTTTCGATCAGGAACACTTTTTGGTCTAGTACCCTGATCTACCATATTTATCATTGTTTTCCTGGCCCTTGGGGCTCACCTTTTGGTGATTTTTTGTTGTCCTTTGCGACTCATGCCATTTATTTGATATCCTCAGATGGAGAAGGTTATGGAATCTTTTATCCTGGTAATTCGAAAAATCATAATTATGCTACATGCTACATAGAATCTTCATTCTGTTGTCAGACATTGACAGTGACGGTTCTCTGCTGCCCGTTCCATACGTGATTTACGCCGACTTTGAATCATTCCTAGTGAAAGTGGACACTTGTATACCTAACCCTGCAAAATCACACACCACTATCACGGCAAATCATGAACCTTGTGGATTTGCATATCTTATTGTTGGAACTGACGGCTGCAGCTATAAACCTCCAGTAGTTTATAGAGGTCCTAATGTGGTAAAATAATTTTTGGAATGTCTGCTTAAAGAAGAAAGCGATATAAAAAATTATTTTACAACATTAGGACCTTTATAAACTACTGGAGGTTTATAGCTGCAGCTAAGGTCTGGTTTTTGTTTCTTCTGGGGAATCCTTTCATCTTCAGAACGTTTTCGCTTATTATTGTGTGGCTTTCTTTGATGTCGCAAAAGACTGTCTTTTCACCGAAACTCCATTGTACATTCTTCGCATTTGTAGATTTTCCTGGAGGTGTGGGATAACTCATGGCGTCGGGTGTCATCTCTCCTTGTGAACGTCGATTCACATTGAGAGCACTTAAATAGGCTGTTTTCATCGTGATTACTCTTATGGCGAACGAGATTCGTCTGGAGCGTGAATGTCTTCTGACATATATCACGTGGATACATTATAAAACAGTGAGTTTTGAAATTGCTGATTTTATACTACACGCGGAGGTCGAGAACGTCTAACAGTTGTAAAAATCACGGAGACGCAGCAGCAGAGAACCGTCACTGTCAATGTCTGACAACAGAATGAAGATTCTATGTAGCATGTAGCATAATTATGATTTTTCGAATTACCAGGACAAAAGATCCCATAACCTTCTCCATCTGAGGATATCAAATAAATGGCATGAGTCGCAAAGGACAACAAAAAAATCACCAAAAGGTGAGCCCCAAGGGCCAGGAAAACAATGATAAATATGGTAGATCAGGGTACTAGACCGAAAAGTGTTCCTGATCGAAAACCAACGGTTCAGCCCTCTTGAATCTGCTCATAGGATCATGATCATACTTTAAAATGCTAGTAATGAAATCGTGAGGATTCGTGTCCACAGCTTCTAAGAATTTCTTAGAGATCTGCTTTATATGGGTGTAAATATGTTGGACGCCTAAATCCCCATATATTTGTCTGTTGATCACAAACCATGGGACATTTACGGCCGGTCTGAAGATTTTATTTTGATAGATCTGGAGTTTCTTAATATTTCTCATTGTCGTGTTAGCCCATATGGGAGCTGCATATGTTATAACAGGTCTAAGAACTGTATGGTAAAGTAGTAACTTAAGAATGAGGATTCTGACTGATGAATGTCGTATTTATACTAGAAATAGGACTATCCCGCAGAAACTGGAATAAAAGTATGTCCCGCAGAAAATGAAAAGAAAAAATGTTATTGGGTAAAAATGAAAAAAAAAAATGTGTGTTATCTGATGTGGAAAAAACGCGAGGTATAAAAAAAAATCAAAATGCGGTTATAGAAATAAAATAAACGAGGGTTGATTTTTTCGGAAAAACGCGAGTTGTAAAGAAATAAAATTACGTAGGTTATAAAAAAAAACTACGTTAATAAAAATAAAATCATGCTTCAATATAAAACTCGTGAAGGAAAATATAATTAGATTGTTGTATAAAGAGCGCTTATCCCCACATGAGAAACATCTATGCCACCTCACCAAATAACAAGGCATTGCCGAATGTGTTAGCGCGCAGCTAATGACACTAATGGCAATCCGTTCAAATCTCCGCGTCGGAAGTGATTTTTTTTTTCAAATACAGGAGACGTACTAAAAATAATACGAACACTAGATGGCACCACAATTAGACTAAATGCACGTAGAGAAAACTGATTTACCATGCGATGGGTCAACGAAGGTGGGCGTGTGACGTCAGGATTCAAATTCGCGGAGTCTGGACTTTGAAAAATTTCGGATGAAGGTAGAAACCAAGGGACTTATTCGTAAGTTTGTGGTTAAAATGGTGGAATTTAAAATGGAGGATGAACGGCAAAGTTTGTGAGGGTGTTGGTGGAAATTACGACTACAGTCTTAAAACAGCGTGAATTCTGAACAATGGTATTGATAATGATCCGCCACCACCTTCAAACACCATGGGTGGTGGATCCCATAGGATTAATATTGATCCGCCACTTGTCAAGAAACCCCATTATACCCCTACTCCTGTGTAGGTTAAAGAACACGCTGAATGGCTCTGACGGGTGGCTACCATCTGTCTCCTAAGAGCTGTCCAGTAGGTTTCTCCCCCAACCTTCTCTGAGTCTTCGGGGTCCTTGTGACCTGGACATTCCTTGTGTTCTAGAATGTACACAGTTAATGCCTCTTTTGCGCACGAGCCCTCTGCATCCAAAGAATGGGTGCCTTTCCAAGCCAATCAGTATCCCCTTTCTCACCGAGGCAGTTGGCTTAGTAGAGAAAAATCTCAATGCTGCCACAGCTGGAACTCGAATGTGGTAGCTCCATATGAGGTATGTACAGTATAATATTTTGTGACAAACAGCTATTAATATAATTAACGTCAACATTATCTGCTAAAAGCGAAAAATACTTTAATCATTTAATATTTCCTGCAATTGGCTTCCAAATTATGTCTTTATACGCCCACACCAATCTGATGTCCGTTGCTGGTGAAATCACTGGAATGCCTTTCACAATCGTCTCTGGTCGCAAGCAAAGAAATAAAGTTCTGGTCTCCTCAGAAAGAAATGTAACAGAGTTAAATCCCGGTTTCTTAACCCTCTCCACCTACTTCTACAATGGCTGAAGAAGATTTTTTTCCACAATTTATTTTCTATTACAATATTTTATTATTAGTTATCTTTTACGATATCATTTGAGTTAAGTTGCTCAATTTTTACTCATTCAACAAATTGAAACTTAAAGTATAAATTTAACAGTAAGCGACATAAGACGACGTTAATTTTTAATCATTACAAAAAAAAAGGAAATTAGCTTGTTTATTAAGTAAGCAGTTTTGGATAAAAAAAAAACACACACACACACAAATTTCATCCCCAGGGAAAGATATCATTTAATGTTTCCTTTCTTTTCCTTATTTCTTTTACAAATGTGAAAGAAAAATCCGGTATATCTAAACAATTCAGATTCTATTTCTCATTCTAAGCATAATTTTTAAACCCGAATTGTGAGAAAAGCTCCCACTTACACAACACGCGCCCGTGATGCAACTACAGATTGCCTACTGTCGTATTATGCATGTGTTTTCAGTCACCTGCACTTGACACTTCCGAAAGAAAATAACTTTCACTTCATTTCCTTCAGTAGCACAAACGCCTTGCTTGTTTCTAGGCCATCCCATGAGGATCGCTGTTCCAGCAGCATCTCTGAGTAGTCCTTGTAATCGTGATTGATTATTCCCGATGGTACTCCGAATGACCCACGGGAAGTGACCCGCGTGAACTGAGGACCAAGATCTATGTGGACGTCGGTTGCTGCTGGCCAAAACCAACTCACGTGGGATAGAAAAGCATGCCATTCTTATCGTCAATATGAGAATCGGACTCATTGACTGGTACTGATGAGGGAGCAATAAACAAGCTATCGCTTCTGTTGTCGGAAAGAACTAACCACGCAAGTAACGAATCTAAAAATCAGATGTTCTGTGTCATTGGAATGGTAGACTAATGGTCCGATCGTTGCTTATTTATCAGTGGAAATAAATTATCTTTATCGTCACAAAAAGATGTGGTTAGAACGGAAGAAAAGTAATTATGAAAACATATACTTATTGCTACAAGAGTATGTTTTGTAATATCCCAATGACATCAATTTATGTGTATAGCAGGCTCGGATCTAGACAGAAATAAAAGCGGGGGAGAGGGCAAAGGATTTTATTGAGCAGGAAAAAAGTAAAAGGCGGGAAGTCTTGGGAGTTATTGGAATTCCTTTACAGTATAACATTTCCCCCACCTTTTTTACAGGTTTTTTAAAAAAATTCTTAAAAAATGCTTGAGCTATATATGAGTTTAATAATTTTTTGCCTCCATTTACTTACTAGTATTCTCAAACGGGGAAAGATGTGATAAATCTCTAGGTGAGGGAATTGCCCTTCCTTTCCTAGATCCAGAGTCCTAGATCCAGCCTTGGTGCAGAGTATATATCCATAAAACTGGGACATATCATTGATGTTTCAAAAGTACGCATGAAGTCAAAGTGGTCCAGCTAACTGACCGGGACCCTCAAATTGTCCAAAACACACTTTTGTGTCAGAACCGCGTGATTATTTGTTAATTTTATTGTTATGGCACAGAAGCTTCAGTTTCTTTATTACATAGCATCAGAAAATAGAAAAAAAAAGTGTCGGGAAAACTTTATTTCCGTTCTGATTGTACACATTGTACGAAGAAAATCATGCTTATCAGACCACGAGGATGTATAATTCTCTAGCATTCTTAGCATTTTTTTCATCTTTTTTTTTATTAAATCATATTGTATATCAAGATTTTATTATCAGAAGACAATTTTCTAGAAAAAGAGTTGTCCTCTGATAATAAATAGTTTTTATCAAAGTTTAAATTATAAAAAAAATAAAAGACTAATTTTTAGTTTTGAAAATAATGTCTCAAGCAAGCCCTGATGTTGAAAAAAATAAAGAGCGAGAAAGTAGCGCAGGGAGGCAAAAACTCAATCCGGCTGGTAAATTTTATAAGTGAGGGGAGATCACATTATTATAAGGATGGAGATCATGAAATGGAAATGAAATGGAACAGACGTGATTTTCATTTCAGTACTGCATTTCTCCGTCCATTTCAGAGGTATTTTAAAAATTTATTGAAAGATACATGAAATATATAATAATAAATATGATAACACAATAAGAGATACACGAATAAAGTTTAACAACGTTAAACTTGTCATTCTCAATGACTCCCCTCTAGATCCGCCCCTGGTCTAAAGATATATTTCTTTCGAGAAAAAATGCTAGGCATAGCTCTAACTCAGAAATTGCCCTGCCATCGTGATCAGCTTAAAAAGAGTTCTCAACCCACGCGAGTACAAAAGGTGGACCACACAATTTTTGCCAGCAAGAAACCAGAGTGTAAATGCTGCTAGAATTGACGGTGCTGTTATGCCTTTTGTACAATGTTCGTAGATGCAAAGATTCATTGCACGTGCGTTTCTCGAGATAGGAATATATAGGAATCGTATGTAAGGTTCCCGAAAGCGTTTTTTGCTGACGTGATGTGCAAATAGTTTTAATTCTATGACGAAAACTCAAATAGGTTTTCTTGTCGAGTTTTGACACTTTAGTCAGAAAAAGGCAAAGGATTCAACATAACAGTCTTTTTTTTTTAGTTTTTGAAGATATTTAGAGAAAAAAAATCAGATATAATTTTCGATGTACATTTGGTAGGTATGGAACCTTTTTAGAGCATAAATGAAATTGGTTAGTAATAATTAAATATTTTGATAGAGAAGTCTGTATTATTGAGTTCAGCAAAACTAGTCAATCTGCATAAGACTGCGTATTGTGTATTATGTTAAAATATTTAAATATTTCTATGCATCTTAATATAATTTTTTCCGGTTAAGGAATGGAAAGAAACCTTTTCGAAATCGGTGGGGGGCATGGGGAAAAGAATCCACTATTGCGATTTGCAGGTAGTTAGCAGATAATCAGTGGAACCTTTCTGCTCCGGAACGAACCCAGTAACTTCGAATAGAGGTGGATCGAACAGAGGTCGAAGAGAGGCTGTCGTACTTAATCTCGATTTTTAGATTTTTTTTTAAGGACTAAAAGCATCGATTCACATCCCATTTTTTATGATAGAGGCGAATTTTCGAGGAGAGAGAAAGCAGGCCTAGGTCAATTTCGTTATATTTATCTGCACAAAGTTCTATTCAGGATAAAATACTATTTGTCGCATTTCTAGGATGATATTGAGTTTACTTTTCTCTGAAAATATTGCATTAAAAACATAACTAATAAAATCAAAGTTTTTTTGTTTCTTTCTACCAAACTTTATAAATTATGCAAGCATTACCAGCTAAATTTCAAACGTTTCAACTGTGCAGAGCCAGCTCCAATAAACAATCGGAACCATGGAGGGAGCATACAAGTCGAATATTCTTCGACTCTTTATTATCCAGAAAATATTGCGATAATCATTATTCTTAAAAATCAATACCAACTTCAGATCTATTTTCATTCACTTAAGAACTTTATCACTCAATTATAAAGCGTTTTAAAGTTTGTTCACTATAATGTTCATATACGTATATAAAGAAAGGGATAGTTATATAATTTTAAGAGATTTGGATAAAAACTAAAAATATAAATAAATAAATTATTATTTTGGGCAGAAACTGTATGTAACATTCTAAACAAATTAAAGAAAATGGAATAAAAAATAACATTTAAAACTCATTCACTAATTTCTATTAGAGTTTGATATCATCGATTCAATTTTATTCAACTTCAAAATAGTGTAACAGCTTCTTATAATGCTATTAATCTGAAGTATGATTTAAAATTGTTAAATGACAGTAGAAAAAATGAAATGACTGTTAAAAATTATTTAAATCAAATTCATTTTCTTTGTATGTAGAGAGTACATCTAAATGTGTCTATTGATGCAAGTAATTAACAAAAGAATGTAACTACTTGTATTATACAAGTAATTACATTATATAATACTATAACAATATAATAATGTAATTACTTGTATTATAAAAGTAATTAGCATAAAAAAGTAATTACTTTCATAAATAGATACATTTGAATGTATCTCTACATAAAACTTACTGAATTTAATTTAAATAATGTTTCAACACAGTCATTGCATTCTACCTTTTATTTTAATTTTTTTTTACAATTTTAAATATTCAGCTGAATAACATTATGAAAAGCAATTACAGTATTAAATTGTCCGTACTGGGTAAATTTGTTGAATGTGTTCTTATGTATTTCGGTAGATTAACACATAATTTAAGGTTAAAAAGCATATGAATAATAATATCACAGTACTTGAAGGAATGTTTAGAAATATTTCATGAGTAAATTTTTTATGCAACCGTTTGAATGACGTTCAGGTCAGTGTCGTACCAAAATCTCCAATGGAGCAGGGGGTTGTCATGTTTGAGTTCTATATGTCCTACTTGAGTTTGTTTTTCGAGGACTGAAAACATCGGTTCACATCCTTTTTTTCTGATAGAAGCGAATTTTCAAAGAAAGGGAAACCATTCCCAGCTCCGTTTCATTATGCTTGTCTATACAAAGTGGACCACATCCATCTCTATCTATTTCTATTATTCTTTACCTATATCTTTCCTTCTCGCAAAAGACATGTTTTACCCAATGAAACTTTATTCGAACTGTCACTTTCACAAACTCCGACTTTAATACATTAGTTAGATCACCTATGCCTCTTATTCCTTCAAACAGTGTCTAGAGCACGTATTCTGCGCAAATGTATAATTATACATTCCACATTACATCTATTTATCCAATCAGATGGTATCTACTTATCCGCATGAATGTTATCGACTTATTTTAAGCTGTCGATTTTTAACTTATCGTATAGATGTATACCTGTTATTTACATTTACACTAATGGAACTGAGGAAACAGAAAAATTAAAGTGATTACAATAGCGTGAACTTAAACCTCAAGTGATTGAATTAAATGCAAATTGGTTGAATATAATTCCGTTTAATTACAGTGCCGAAGCCACAGAAATTTTACGAAGGGAAATTAATAAGTCAGTTATTCATTTACACTTCCATTCATAATATTTAATTGCAGATGATATTCGCATGTTTGATTCATTAGTTTCTCAATAATTAATTACAGCTTTGTTTACTTGCCTGTTAATAATCACTTTCGGTAGACGAATCACTGCTGTCTACTTCATCATTAAAGGAATTTGGATGGCATTTATGGTGAATGAATGATGTGACATCTTTAAATTATCTTTGGAAGTCGAGATAACTTCAGTTATTTCCGAATGGAAAATGACGTGTTTAATGAAGTTCCACACATCATTTTGTGTTACTGCAGTATGTAATCATTTGGAATAAAGTTATTTATTTTTAATAACTAGAAAAATCCATTGCAAGAAAGTTTCCATTCTATTCTTTTAAAGTTCCAGTACAATTCTGTTTACAATGTTTCAGTTACACCAGTTAAGCCTTACGTAAAATATTTGGCACAACTTGTGCTTGGACCTATAAAAAAATAAAGGGAGGTAGGGCAAGATTGAGCCAGAACGCGTTTCCGCTGTAAAATTTTCACTCCGTTTTATATATTTTATCATTTTTATTTTCAAAACAAAAGTGGGTGATATATAATATACGTTAATATTTCTTGTATTCGTTCCAGTTACTAGCATTCTAAAAATACTAGGGGGAAAGGAGAGGTAAGCCCTCCTTCCTCCATTTAAGCTCTGCGCATTTCGATATTTTTTATGTATTTACTTCGGAACCATGGCTCCATATGTTCAACGATTATGTCCTGTGAGATGAATAAAATTTAATGCCTAATATCAAAAACAAGTTATCTAGTGCAATTAAGTCCGTTTTAGGGGAGTGCAACTGGCGTGTTTCATATGGTACCAGTATAAAATCGAAAGGTTCCTAGATTTTATTACTTTTGCTGTACTTGAAAAAATAGAAATTCTGCAACCCAGTGATTAAATTCAACATGCTGTATGGGGTAAGTAGTATATTATATGCTTTCCTATTCAAAGATTGTCAACCCTGATTGTCAGTTTGTACTAAGGTGAGGAAAGTGGTAGATTTAACTAAAGCCGAGACTAGAACACGAAACAACAAAAGGGCTAAGTAACCATATGCTACTCTATGATCTATATGGTCTTGATGTCTTTATTGCATTTTATTTTACCCATCAGTGAAGCTTCTTGAAATGCAGCAAGGCATCTTAAAATTTCATTCCTTTAATAACTTCTGCTTGTTGTATAAGGTGAAATGGGTAAGGAAGAGTCACAGAAATAAATTTAGGATTTTGGTTGTATGAAAATGAAATATTGATCTATTATCTCCAATGATTACTATCCTTGTTGCAGATATTCGTAATATGATTATAACGTCGCCTCTGTATGTAGAGGAATGCAATTGATTAAACCCGCTTTATTTGGCTAGTTAAGTAACACGGATTCACTCGCATACCATTATTAAGCTAAACTGTAGCTTGCAGTTGTGTGTGCACAAGGCACACAGCTGAAAGGAATTGTTCGGTTATGATGGCAATGCTAAGTATGTTTGATGGTATCCTTTAATCCTATGAGGTTTGCTATGCTGTTGGATATACTGCTGATTTTGAGAATATTTAGGAGTAAGATCTAAAGGGCAAGTTGCCCGTACCGGAGGTTTATCTTCGGTATGACAAATGCGATCTGCCTCTACTGATCATTCTATCATGTAATCATTTTGCTAGCATTACTTTCAATCTTTGCAATGTGTGGAGTCCTATATCCTGAAAAATGCCACGTTACTAAAGTGAATGGTTTACAACGTATGCCAAGCGTTTCTTATCTGCTGATATACGTTTCTTATCTGCTGCTTACTTGCGATATCTTCGAAAAAATATAATACAGATCATTAATGGACGAAATCGTAAACCCCCACCAAACTGTAAACTTTCGATATCATATTCGACTCGAAACAAGTGGATGTGTTTCCTCCCACAGTACAACGTTGCAGGAGTTGACTTCTAGATTTACCTGCCCTCGAAGTATAAAGAGAACTTATTAGTTCACAAAATGTTGTCTTATGAACTAGCCTGCATTTTACTAAGCAATTTTAATTCGAAGTTCCTTTTTTTATATACACTGGCTGAAGATACTTATCCCAGTAATTTGTTATGGGAACAGGTGGAAGATCTTCTTCATCAATTTCCAAACAGTCCATTAGGACAACTCAATGTGCTTGAGTAGTTTAGGAAACTCAATCTTCTGTTGTATGTATAATTTAAGCCGCAAATTCCAAAGGTATGTACAGAAAGCCTCTACGTATTGCATTGGCTACTGAAACAGATCTTTCAAAAATTTTATGTTAAATTCCATAAAGCTCTCTATTCGTAGTCCCTGACGCATCGTGTTCTAGACCATGTTTGCGTCGGTGCTTAACGAGGGAATTTTACTGTACAAAATAACCAGCTACCACAGATAAATGACTCAAGACCACTGCTTGCAGCGCCACCTGTAACAGTTGCGTGTAATTCTCGTTTTCCAACTAACTTTGGAATTGTGTGCACATCTTGCTTTTCAGTTTCTATACGACTATTTTTTTCATTGTCGTTTACAAGAAACAGAAAATCGAAAAAATTATTTTTTAAGATATATATATAAGAATATTATAGATTAATCTAAAATTAACTACTGGAATTTTAGGATACAATTACTGTATAATTTTAAAATTATAGTTATATAATATTTTTTAGAACAAATTTAGTTAGGCGGATGCTCGGCAAGAGTACTAGTATCGACTTTATGTTTACAATGAGCTTCTATGTAAGTCGCCATACGTTCTAGCTACTAAATCTGTGCATTATTGATACTGTAGTAAATAACCTCACACTGGCGGAAACATAAGGGAACTATGCTCTCCCGTTGAGAATGCTACCAACCGGAATGGGGACGAAAAAATGGTAAATATATGCATATTGCTCGCATTTACCCAGAACATATATGGAGCACTAAAATGGAAAGAAATATTTATACTGGAATGACAATCCAGTCACTTGCACTAGCTTTTTTCTCACTTGAGTGTGGAGGTGTCTGGAGGAAAGTAAATGAATGAAGCAGGAAAGACTTCCTTCTATTTTAATGTTTTTCGCAAATTTCATTTCAAACCATGAATAATATATTTTGAATATCTTCTTCAAATTCGTTCCGGTTATTTATATCCTCATTGGAAAGGGGAATGTGACCTTCTTATCAATCATCACATAGATCTGAACCAGTTTCCAAAAAATGTTGAAAATATGATTGTATGCAGTTTTTCCTATCTTACAATTACAGCTGTTACTCTTTAAATACGTAATTAGTATTGACTTAATTAATTACAGGCTTCTATCATCATCGAGTATTTATTTTCGAATTCCCTAACAATGTCAAATGCAAATACGCAAATTAAACCCATTTTTTATCATGTCATTCTCAATTTCTTTATTACGTTATTCACAAAGCAGTAGGTTGAGAAACGTCTAATATACTGGGTTTTTCTGTGTGTGCCATTTACTTGTTACGTTGTCCATTAAATGGTTCTAAGATATCATATTATTTTTATTTGTTTTTGGTGAAATTCCACATAGTTCCGTGTTTTGGAACATGTCAGAATTTATTTCCAAGTATTCAACGACAGGTAATGGATAGAAAAAGGGAATCATTACCATGTTAATGAGGAGTCAAATTCAAAGATCCGTACTTTGTATAAAAATAGTTTTTATAGGAAAATAGGACTAGATGAATTAAAATCTGATTCAAATCTCTCTAAATCTCGATTTTGAACCTTATCCGTTCCATATTTAATGAGTTTTATAGAAATTTGAGTATTGAACGACCTTGATGTCAGTCATAAGAATTTACCTCAGAAGTTATTTTGAAACTTTTTTTTAGAAAAAGTATTATTTCAAACTGTTAAATAACATGAGTGTAGGCTTTAGAATCTTCTGCAAACAATTCTTTCAATAATTTTAAGATTTTTATAGGTTTCTTAGAACTGACTGTTCTTGTTGTTAAATGTTCAAATTCCTATAACTCTTTAACTACTGAACCGATATTGTTGAAAATCGAAATTTAGAGAGATTTGAATGAGTTTTGAATTTTTGTAATCCATTTTCCTGTAAAATGCTTATCGTAGAACTCGCTGTTCTTCGAATTTGATTCAGTTGACTTAACATTAGAATATTTCCATTTTTCTGTCCATTACCTGTAATTGCGAACTTAGAAAAATCCTAACTTACATTGATTTTCTATATTAATGTGCTTTGAAAAATTCTAAATTCAATAACAGCCAGTACATAAAAGTGATGGCTAATGTTATATTAGCAGGTCAAACTGAGAATCTCATCATTAGCTTCAATTCTTGACATTAGTTCTAACATGTCCATTCATATAAAGAAAACAAACTTTAAATTATATAATTAAAATATTAATATGTAAAAAAAATAAACGTTATAAGAGTTTCCTTGGAATATTCATGCAAATTTCTTTAAATTTAATCTGTTTTAATATTCACGCAAAGTATCGTTATATCTCTAGCAGTTAAAGAAATAAAAAAAACCTAAAATATGATCTATTTTTAGTAATATGTTTGTTAGGATATATTTTATTGGTGAACATTTTACTAATAGCAATACGCTTTTTAAGCTAAATCCTAAAATATTTTCATAATTCATATAGTATTTTATTAACTAAGCTTTCCTGGTAGTCGGGTGGTTAGCCTACTTGCCCATATATCAAAAGGATCTAGTTTCAAACCCAAAAGAAAAAATGTATTTTTATTTATTTATTTATTTTTCGTTTTTAGTGGGGTGGCGCTTTCATAGTCGACCTACTCTATGTCTCATTATGAGGAAAGACGTAAAGAGTTTGAAAAACCTATAATGGGAAACTGTCAGTGTTCTCTCTCTGGCAAGCAGCAGTTCGAAGGCTAATCTACTTCTTTTAAATCACATCATGACGTTCAGGTCATCGAGGACGTCACTAGGAGAGGGAGATCGCGAGGGAGGGGGAATAACAAAACAACAATTTGCGTCTTTCAAATATTTGAAAATAATAAATATAAAACTTTTGCGTAAAAAATTAGTTTCGTTCTGAGTGAGAGTCGAACCTACGATTCCTAACTACCTGACAGGTGTTTTAATCGCTAAACTATCAGTGGCTGGTTAATTTTGCAACTAATTGTAACTATAACAAGATGGCTCCACTAGCGACAAAATCGAGAAGATTTGAAGTTACAATTAGTTGAAAACTGAAGTAGCCGTTGATAGTTTAGAGCCGTGATTCCCAACGTGGAGCCCACGCCCCACAGGGGGGCAATTTGATTGTAAAAGGGGGCAATTCGAAAATGGACTCGTTCAGAGTTTAACCGTATGGCGGCCGTAGGATTAGCGAGCCCGGAAAAAAGAAAAACCCGAAGATTACATTGTTAGTCGTCATTATCCTTCTTTAAGAGATAAATAAGGGCGCCCATTGCCCTTGACAAGAATCAATACAAATTACAGAGGGTTACTTACTGTGTTTCCTCTACAATTCGCTAGTGACTTCTTCCTGAAACCTATCATTTAAGTTACTTCAACGAATAATTTAATTTTACATAGGGGGGGGGGGACATAAGAATTTTAGAAAGGCTTAAGTGGGACATGACACAAAAAAGGTTGGGAAACACTGGTTTAGAGCATAAATGGGCAACATTTTCTCATCGGCGGACCAGATCAGGATTTCTCAGAGTACCGCTGGCCAGAACCTTACATATGCCATTAAACACTCTAAACCTAACCCTCCTCCCCCCCACACACTACATCCAATGGCCTGAGTAGACAATATTAGTAAACTATTAAATTTTCACACATAGCTATTTATTTTTAAAAAAAGTACTTTTTTGTAATTTTAATGAAAAAACTATTACTTTTAATCAGAATTAGAATTAAATATACAAGAAATTGACAGTAAACAGCATAATTAAATTAAAATGAAAAGCATTTTAATGGAAATTAACATCAACTACTTATACACATACCACTAATAAAGCTGTGTTAAAAACATCGGTATTTTCATCAAAAGCCAAAGAAAAATATTCAAACTTCGATGCAAGCTCTTTAAAAGTATTGTCTATATTTGCAGCAAGTTCGTCGATACACCTGATTACAATTCTGTGGATAAACTTATATTTTTTTCTCTCCGGACAAAACATACTAAAATTTGTTTGCAGGCGCTCCTTTGCAAATTCGCTATCAGAATATTTTTTGTAATATTTGACAAATTCCCCTGTAATAACAAAACTTGCATGCACAATAGCATCAGGGTCTTGAGAACTTTGGGTAAATAATTTACAATCTATCCAACTGTTTATTGATTAAAACTTAAGTAAGTGAAACGTTCACTTTTTATTTTTAAACTATCTACGTGATATATAGGCTAAATAATAGATTAGATTTTTTTTAACAAAAACGCACAGGGAAATTTTTTAAAAATATAAAGCTATATAAAGCGATTTTAATTTTGGAAATGCTATTTGCTCTTTTATTGTATAAAACGAGAAAATAAATATGAGAGTCGCAGTGGCTTCTTTTTTCTATTCCACGCTATGTGTAGTTCAGAGAGAAAAGCACCTTAGCAGTCGTAGGATTCAGATAGCCCGTGTTAGATGATGCCAGTATAAACGGTTGAATCGGCTAAAGTGAATTGTCTCTATAATTGAATTTAGACTCTCGGTTGGGGGAAATAGAAGCTTGAGCAGTGGTAACTTAAGACTCAGCTAGTTCACCACAGAGGAGATCACAAAAGCAATAAGCATGTTACTCAAATAGCGAGAGTTCAATTTTTGTAAAGACTATACGAAGCGATGTGGGAGCATTGGATGCATTGGTGGATATTTATAATTCAGCGAAACCGCTGATAAGATAGGCAAACTCCTCACCAGAAACATCACAGATGGATGCGATATATTTACAACGGCGATGTCGCTTGCTAATCCTGTTGTTCAATAATCAGAGAGGTATTCTAAAAATGACAGTAAACTTCGTAAACTAAAGTTCGCATAATTTATATGTCCTTATTTTCCAAACCTTAAAGTAAAAACTTGCATAACCTCTAGTTACAAGCAACTTCCTCAGATTAATAAACAGAGAAACTATAAATCGAATATAACAGACTTATTTGTTTCTACATACTCTCTATAGGAAAAATATGTTGTCTTATTTGGATAGTTTCCTATGCAATTAACTGAGATATGATTAATATAATATGAAAAAATTGCATTTTTATGCAATTGAATGAGGAATGTAGATGTAAATTTCAATTAAGCAGGAATTTGTTTATTGGAAAAATATTTTCAGTTGATATATTTACAGTGTGTCTTCGGTTATTTTGTAATGACACATTCCTGTAATTTCTCAGTAATTTTGTTTGTATTTGAAGCTTTACACGGTGCTTTTGTCTCTAATGTCCCGTTTAGCTGATTTTTGAAACGATGGGTGGCTTGACCAGAGTGTCCCAATATGATCCTAATTACTACCCCGAGAGGAGGGAACGTGGATGACTCAGACGGTAGCGCGCCAGGCTCATAATCTCCAGTCCCAAGTTCGAATCCCACCTGGGCCAGCGTTGATTTATTTCCGCAAAGCTACCCGTCCTGCATGTGGTAAGTAGGGGGACACTGATGGGCATGGAAAGGACGCCGTCCGTCGGATGGACGTTAAGTCTTGGCTCCGCGTGAGGGAGAGCCACACCCTTAAAGAAACGCTGGATGGCCTTGATGGGTGGCAATCGTCTGTCTCCCAACAGCTTCCCAGTGGGTCCCCTTCTCCACAATCCTTTCTGAGCCCTCGTGGTTCTTCTGATCTGCCATTCAGCCCATTATGTGCAAAAAACGTGCCCTCAGAGGTAAAACAACCCCACCCTAAGAGGATTTCTTTCATCATCAGATACTTAGAACCTTTTGATTTCGATACTTGTTCTACAATTATTCAGTAAGAAGGTGCCGTTTAGATATAAATAGTCCCAACTAACATTTATTTTTTGGCCAAAAATTTCGTCTTAATCTGAGTGATAACTTGGGGAGGTGGGTTGGGTTGTTTTACCTCTGAGAAGATTTTATTTTTGCACACAGTCACGAGGATCCAAAGGACTCAAAGAGGATTGGGGCAAGGGGATCCACTGGAAAGGAAACAGATGTAAGCCTCGAATCAAGAATATCCAATATGTTTCTTAACGTGCAGAGGGTAAGGCTGTCCTGCACACAGGTTCAGGCTTAGCATCCCATCTGACGGACAGCCGCTTTTCCAAGACCTCTGTGTCCATTTTCTGGCCGAGGACAGGGTGCAGGTTAGCTGAGCTAAATCTCGACCCTGGCACAGTTGGAATTCGAACCTGAGAACAGTAAAATACGAGTTTGGCGCTCTAGCGGATCACTCCCGACCCTAGTGGAAACTGAGAATGGCGAAGAAAAGGTGAGCGACTATGTGAATTCGCAATTGATTGCTTCGACAGCTTACACATATTGGCAGATGATTACAGTAATAAGTCATTGATCTCTACACTATGAGATCTATCGAGCCATTGACTACGCAGCTTCATAGTCTCTCTATTGCTCCTCGATATATTTTGCCACTGATAAATAAATGTCTGATTTATTAATAGGGTTTTAATAATGTTTCATCGACGAAATACTGGGTTTGATTATCATTTCATTGTTTACCTCTTCATCTCTAAATAAAATAATAATATATTCAATTTAAAAGGTAATATTAAAAACTAGCAGACTAAGAGCTTTGAAATGGGCCTTTTTTTTTAACTTGCAATCAGTATTTAAGAAAACTTCAAGATTAAACTTGCAGTTAATATTTAAGAAAATAAATTAGTTTTTTTTTTAATTTTATAAAACGTTATGAAAATTTATACTTTTCTAAATTTAATATCATACTATCATCACGGAAAAGTTCTCTAATGAAATCTCCGTGTAAATACTCGGTGATAATTCATTTTTATTCTTGATTCTATTTTGTTTTTAGTATGAGTTTTAAGTATTTAAATACTGTGTATGGAAAAAATGAATGTCCTGAATAGGACTTTGCACTTTGAATAAACCTAAAATTTGTATATGTATATGTGTGTGTATATTTTGCAAGGCCAAAATGAGAGTTAAAGCGCAAGCTTTGAAGTCTATAGGCTTTGAAGTCGGTAGGATTAAAATGGGTTGAAAAGCAGAGAGTTACATAAGACAACTACTAAAAGACAGAATACGCATTATTAATGGTTTGATGCGTTTCATGTAGTAGTCAGTCTTCCTCATAGTAACTGTAAAATACGTTTCGATCAGAGTAGTCCGTGTCAGCATGAAACAATTTCCACTTATATATTAAAGCAATAGGTCTAATGATAATGATTTGATAACTAGAATCGATCCAACATGATGTTTCTCACAGGGTCTAAAATTTAACTTCACTCTTCCACCATTTTACTCAGAGAATACTAAGGTTAAAATTAACTTATGTTAAAAAAAGATAACTGAATAAAGTATTCATTATTCGGACCCCGATTATCCGGATATTCGGTTATTCGCACTGGATGGCACGTTTTGAAAAATCGCTCACTATGCATTTATTTTAAGACACAGTGCCGCGCGGCGTAGCGGATCGAGTTTAATAGTTGCAGTTCATCACCACTTAACATTCGATGTGTTGTAATTTCATTGCATGCAATTTTTCGCATTCAAAGATTGTTAATTTTGTATGTAATGTTTCATTTTATTTGTATAATTACCCAAAATGTAATAATTTTTTGGTGTAATACTTTCTTGAATGCACAATAAATAATTTTATGTACATAATATTTGTTCGGTCATACATTTGTATAAACGAACAAATATATACATTTGTATTTGTATATAATGTATTCATACATTATATATGTAGATACATTTGTTCGTTCTTTTTAAATCAATTTTCTGGATTTTCTATTATCCGAACTACCTGTAAGCTCAGTCAATCGATATAATCAACTATTTATTCTATATTATAATGAGACTAAACACTATATTATAATAGATAATCATATTTACGTTTGTTTTGCTACAGTATAATAGCCAGACCTATGATAAAAATACTATATTGTCTATTTTTACTTTCTATTGCAGCTCCTCCATACTTCCTCGATAGCCTGCCAGACATCCGTGGAGCAGCTAAGGATGATCCATTCATCAGCTTCACCTGCCGCGTAGAGTGCGATCCTCTCTGCGAAGTTCATTGGCTAAAGAACGACGATCCGCTCCCGAAATCTGTGCTCTACGACATCCGCAGCCGTATAATTCCCGAGGACGGTCCCAATAATGTATTTATATCCATATCCAGTACACTGCAATTCAATATGACTGCCTGGCCTGGTAGAAGACTGGAACGAGATCGGGACCGAGCCAATTACACTTGTCTCAGCACGAAAAACCAGGTCGGAGAAGGGGTCTCTTCCAAGATGCTCTTCGTGGTAGAATGTACGTGCAAATTCCTTTACCATTTAAGACACGACAATATATACTGCAGTATAGAGTTTTTAAAATTCAAATTCTCGTTGTCCAAGTTTAGCGCTTGTGTTTAAATAAAGTAATATAAGTGAAATAAAAACATTATTTTAAAAGGCATAACACATGAAACTGCGAATTTATTTGTTTCAAAAGGATCATTTCCTCTTCAATTTTTATTACTCTTCATTAAATTCCAGTATTTAAAATTCATATATGCAAGCTATACTTCTCAAAGGAAACTATTCAGTTAGTTAATTCAATAATTAGATTAAGCTTGATTTTAATTAACTTAGATATTTTATTTAACCAAAGCTTCTTTGTACTTTTACTCTTTTTTTTAAGTTCGATACAAATATTTCTAAACAATCATTAAGATGTTACCCATAAGAAACAGATCTGTAACGTAAGTTGTTCGGTTATTTTCTATGTCAAAAAAGTAATAAAAATAAAAGTAAAAAATAGACATATAGAGTGATTCAAAACTCTTGGGCCAAACTTTAAGGGGTGATAGAACACACCTAAACAAGCACTTTTTGTCATACAATGCATGGTCAGAACTCAAGCAGTGAAGCGCTAGAGGGCGCTTTCCAGTGAACACCTATAAGCGCTGGTCTGGTCGGAAAGCGCTCCCGGTGCAGTCTTTGGGCTTCCCTCGCATTCCCGTCTGCAGCTCCGTACATAAAATGCATGTCCGCCTTCTCCTGATTCGTGAAACAATCCATCTGCAATCCATTCTCCAATCCACGGTAGAAATGACGACGAGTGCGAAAACCAGCGCTTATAAGTGTTCACTGGAAAGCGCTCTCTAGCGCTTCACCGCTTGAGTTCTGACCATGCACTGCATGATGAAAAGTGCTTGTTTAGGTGTGTTCTATAACCCCTTAAAATTTGTAGCAAGAGCTTTGAATCACCCTATATAATGAATTTGTATAAAATATACAAAGCTAAGATTCAATTAATATTTGCTAAATTTGGTGGCTAGGTATTTCTTTGTCTATACAGGGTGATTCAAAACTTATCGTTCAAATTTCGTGGGGAGGTAGGGAATACGTCAGGAGACCGATTTCACATAGGAAAGTATGTCTGCAAACGTCATCTACATGAACAAAATGGACAAGTAAAGTGAACACAAGGAAACAGTACAGTTAAGTGGTAACGAATGTGACTTTTATTCCAACAAGGTAAAGTACAGGTTCACAGTAGGTGCTCAAAATTGCGACCATTTACACGGACACAGGATTCACAATGCCGTTGCATTGACCGCCGAACCTTTTCAAAAACGCCTGGCATATCACGGACAATGCCTTGCAGCAGCCACTATTGGTGCAACAAGGTCCATTTCACTGTCGATGGGGGTCTCGTACACATGGTCTTTCATGGCCCCCCACAAAAAGAAATCCATGGGCGATAAATCAGGTGACCTGGGTGGCCAAGCGATCGGTCCACCTCTACCGATCCATCAAGCTCCAAATGTTCGGTTCAGGTAATCACGCGCAACAATTGTGCTATGGGCTGGAGCCCCGTCATGTTGATACCACATATCTCGGCGGATATGCGCAGGAACAGCGCCCAGAAAAGTCGGTAACACTGTCTCGAGAAATATTAGGTATTTCCGGCCGTCCAATCGGGGCGGTAGCAAGTAAGGTCCCAACAAACAGTCACCAATGACTCCAGCCCACACATTTACGGCAAAACAATGTTGCGCAGCGTGACTTCTCGTACCATGCGGGTTGTCGTAAGCCCACACATGTGAATTGTGTGTATTGAACACACCTTCATGAGTGAATGAAGCTTCATCTGTAAAAAGGACAGAAGCTGGAAAACTGGGGTCCACGGCACCTTTCTGCATGAACCATTGTGCAAATTCCACACGCTTCGGATAATCGTCAGGATGCAGTAACTGCACCCTTTGCAGATGGTAAGGATGCACACGTTCCTCGTGCAGTATCCGCCACACTGCTGACTGAGAGACCCCAAGCTGCTGAGCAATAGCTCGTGTGCTGGTATTCGGATTATCTTCGATGGACTGTAGGACTTGTTCTGCAACGTTGACAGTCCGCGTCAGTCGTCTTCTCCCCATATCCTGCATGTTGCTGCACAGTGAACCACGTTCGCGCAGATTGCGATGCACACGTGCAAACATTTGATGCTGCGGTATTCTTCTGTTGGGATATCGTTCTTCGTAAACTTGCCTAGCTCGGCGGCCGCTTTCGCCAGCTGCTCCATATGCGAGATGCATATCCACTAGCTCTTGATGCGTAAAACGATTCATCTTATCACTAGTAAGTCAGCTCGTACACTGATGACAGCGGGAGTGGTCAGGCGAGCTGTACACTGGTTGGGTACACACAGAGCGGACATTTGCGGACATTCTTTCCTACGTGAAATCCGTTTCCTGACGTATTCCCTACCTCCCCACGAAATTTGAACGATAAGTTTTGAATCACCCTGTATAATATTTTCTAAATGTCATAAAGTAAGATTGGAAGCTGATGAGACTGAAAATAGGGTATACTCCTATTTATAGCAGTATCTATTTTCTAAAGTTTCTATTGGTGTTTTTGAACTTTTTCTGCTAAAATTCTTAACTACAAAAAAGGTGCTCAAAATTAAAATATAATATACAAATTCATACGTAATTCAAAGTATTTTTAAGAGAATGCAATGAAATTTGGTAAAAAAGTTTAAAATTGCATTGCAAATATAAATCAAGCAGAAGAAATTCATAATCGTATAATGTGCACACGTTAAGATCTTAATCGTGCAATTGACATAAAGGAGCAGTCCATGGAACAATACTTAAAGTCTGTTATGTACGACATGTGGTATGTTAATATGGAATATTAACATACCACATGCCCATCACCCATGACAGCCATATACAGTTCAAGCAATGACTCCTCATACTGTTTATGAGGATATTGAAAAGGACTTGAGGGATTAATGACCATTCCTCGACAAGTACTGTTCTGAGTTCGTGGAGTGTTCTGGGGCGGGCTGGCGAGCTCCATTGCGTCTCCTTAGAGTATTCCATATATGCTAAATGGGATTGAGGTCAGGAGATCTGGGTGGTCACTCACTCCATTCGGCGAATATCTTCCTCTTTGAGAAAATCATCAATTGCATGAGCTCGATGAAGGTAGGCGTTATCGACCATAAGAATAAAATCTGGACCGACGGCTACCCGGAATGGCCTGACATATGGGTTCAGAACTCGTCTCTGTACCGCAGGGCAGTAACATAGCCACTCGGAAAGATGTGCAGGTTTGTACGCCTGTTCGTCATGATTCCTGCCCCAAAGATAACGCCACGTCCACTAGAGTAGTCCCCTTCTATAATGTTCGAGGGACTGTTGCAGGTCCCTAGTTCTCTCAAGATGCGAATTTGACTTGAATCAGTACTTAAGCTGAATCGCGATTCATCTATGAACATAACATGCGCTCACTAGTCTGAACTCCAAATGTGATACGAACTCGCCGGGCGGAGGGAGTTAGAGGAACACAAATAACATGTCTCCTGGCATAAAGGTATAGCTCACGAAATCTCCTGTAAACAGTATGCCTTGAAACTCTAGTACCTTTAGTAGCTGCAAGCTCCAAAGACAGTTGCCACCAAGTTGCCAGAAATTGGTCACCACTCCGTTCCGTGTGGCAGTAATACTCACATAGCGATCGTCTGTAACAGTTGTGGCTCTGGGACGGCCTTGTCCTGGTCGACGACGAACATCTCCCATCTGTTGAAACTGTCTCCAGGTCTTGACAGGACATTTTGTGGAACATTCAATATTCTGGAAACTTTAGTCTGGGACTGACCTACTTCCATCCTTCCAATCGTTCTCCACCGCTAAAAATCATCCATACGATGTCTTCGGGATAATCAGTTCGATGTGCCACTGAATTGAAAGCAAGAGTTGCCTAGAACAGCTACAAACTACAAGTAAACGCTCGTGTCTTTTTAACGCATTCCTATTTTTTATATTCCGGCTTACGTGCGGCAACTGTAAATGCGGGGTAGTTTTCTGTATAGCGTATTTCCCATGTTCGCCATTTTCAGTGCATTCTCTTAGATATATCAGCAGCTTTATACGTTTTTGTCGATTATCCTTTAATTTTGAGCACCAGTGTATTTGAACCCAGAGTATCTTCTCTGGGTTCAAATAAACCCAACTCTTACTATCCGTTTTATTTAACTAAATCGTCAGAAATTTTACGAGTTTGCATAAGTAAAAATTTTGGCAGAATTATAGTGATGGGTGGGAATACAATCCCAGACTCAAATTATTAAACGATACTTAGACGTCTAGATTGCATTCATACAATCTTTTGTATCTTGTAAAAACGAATGGATAATACTGCTACAACCAAAATGTTGTATAAAGGTGTTAATAGTTAAAATAACTTCATTGCACTATTCATTTCTTATCACCTCCAATAACAAAGGGGGAAACTTTATTTTTCAGTTTTAGCAGTAGCTGGCAGCGATTTAAATTCATCGTACAATGAAATTTCCCTTTGTTTTTCTGGCTTATCACTTATTCAATGAAATGAACAGTTATTTTTAAACTTGTTCATCAGACAATATTTTAAACAAGGTGTTAAGTAGAAACTCAATTAGATCCTTGGAATCAACACTTGAATCTCAATTATTCTTATCGTAACCTTTAATGTACTAAGCAAATATTACTCACGAATTACAGATAAAATCATTAAAATAACTATCAAACTGTGTTGAAGTCAAACATTTCTCAAAATAAGTAAATTAAAATATCGAAACATGAACAGTTTAACCTTTGGTAAACTGCCACCAAAACATTGAGCCTACCCCAAAGTGTATGCTAAAATGAGGAATCCTATTTCACAAAAGTGCGGCAGTGACATATGAGATGGATTTCGCAGTTGAGTGTTGCGCACAATATTTAAGAGACTAAAACACTTCAGTTCTATTATCACAGCTTCAAATTCATAGGCATTGTTGCTTTTTAATCCGTTTTCAGAGAGATAACTTTACAGTAGTAAAATTCTACTTCTCTCAAAGAATGCAAATATTATTAAAGCTGATGAACAGTTTCCTTAACGTTCGGATTTATTGTTATTCTCTAAAAGACGTTAACTAAATTTACCTAGTATATTTTGTTTAGTGTAGACTTATTCACGTAAGCCTTCCTGATGCTACACCACTAATACGTACATAATAATATTAATCCTAGCAACAATCGCCTGGTTAGACGTTAGCTATGATCCTATGTGAGAAGCGCCACAACCTATATGTATACGTTAAAGGGACACGCTGGATGGCCGTGATAGAAGGGTTCTATATGTATCCTTAACAGATGCCCAGTGTATCCATTCCCCAATCTTCTCTGAGTCTTCCGGGTCCTCGTGACCGTGGCATTTAGCTCATTCTGCACACAAAAACGCTGCCCAGAGGTAAAATTACTCCATCCTAACAACAAAATTTTTCTCACAATCCTGCATTCTTTTATTCCAATTCTCAGAATATTCCATCACACGAACAATAATACCCAGGCCTATGTAACTAACAATTTGAAAACTTCAGTTTTCTCGTTACCCGCTTGCTTTTCGTTATTCCACGTTTTGTTAACTTCATAGTATTTTCAACCAACCCTACAGAATTTATTAAAAAAATACCCGCTGTTCTCTACTCTCTTACTTATATTTTGTTCCCCACTGAACATTTAAAATCATCCTTAATCTCTCGGGACGCGATCTGAACATACTATTTGTATCCATCGAATATTTATTTAACTTTTCTCTTTATAGTATTGGTACGACAGAATTTTTTAAGCGCTTCAAACTACATCTAATAAAAATAATTTATGGCACATATTCTATCACAGCAGAATTATTAGGACACACCCATTCTGAAAAGCCGATTTCAAAGTCCTCTTACCTATAAAATATTCTTTTTCTTTGTAAAACACTCTATATTTTGAATATAAAAAAACCTGAATTTAAGTAACGTTCGGTTAGATATTTAAATCACCACAAAGCAGGAATTTCGACTGGAATATCCCCCTACAAAGATCTGTCTGAAATTAAAGACAACTAAAGGAGCCTTTTTTACTATTTTCTAAAACTACCTTTTTAGGTAAACGATATAGTATGAGTTATTATTGATATTTAAAAAGCTTTCTGAAACAAATCTTATGCCTGGAAACATTGCTCTCAGAATGTCAAATTACTGTTTCAAAAGTACAGCAAAGAATGGTGGAAATGAAGAGTTATATGCTTTTTGTATTCCTGTGGTATTTTACCCGTGATAATTTTATTTAAAACTTAGAGCGCTTCAAATTTTATTCCCAATTGATATGGTAATAAAGTGTTACAAATAATTTCGCAATATAGAGCTTGGATATACATGTATCTATTGTCTCTTGCTCTTATTTTCAGTTTGTTGTTGGGTAGCATCGTATTTCTTGCAAAATAAAAAGTGTAGAAAATGGGCTGGTTTAATCCCTTTGCTTATCAGCCATCGTCATTGTTGTTCCTTCTCTCTTTTTCTGCTTCAACTTAAATACTTATAGTGCACTTTCAATCAAAGGTAATATCTCAAACCTACACCTAATACCACCTAGACGGATTACTGGTTACTTGCAACACTTCTCGCAATGTGAAATAAATCGGCTTAAATTCCTCTCTTTTTCCCGTAAAATTTCAAAAACTTTCACACTACTAGAGAAGCAGAGTAATCTACTGGAGCCGCTGCCAAAAAATGGCCAACCGTCATGTCCGGCTGCGAAGCAAAGCAACCTGTGTTTAAATCCTGTGATAAGGCATCGAAATTTGTGTGATCTTTCTGCTGAAGGCTTTTCTCGTTCTTGCAGGTGTTTTCTCACGACTAGAGTCAGAACAGAATAGAATCTTTTAGCCGTTGAGTGATATCCTCAGAAGACGAAGTTCCAGCTTCTTTCATTATTTTTAATTCACAAAAGTTTCTTTACTTTGTTTCATATGCTAAGCAAATCTGATCCATCTGATGTTTCGCTTAAAATCTGAAAATATATCTATCTGTGCAGATATTTGCCATAAATTTCCAATGTTTTTCTGTCATGTAATTAATCAAATTTCACAAAATTGTCTCAGAGCAGGATACAACGCTTTATAAAACTCGTCTCATAACAGGATACAATGTCTTATAAAAATCGTCTCAGAACAGGATACAATGCCTTATGAAAATCCTCTCATAACCCTTATATTTCTTGTCATTAAAACGCCAAATAACATCTGATAAAATCGTATAATAACGAGTAACTAAAACAAACTGCCAAAATGTGTATTTCATTCATTTGGCGGTTCAGTTCAGCTTTGCTCCTGCAATTTTCTGTGATGTAGCTTTAGTGGCAACAAGGAGACTATGAGATTGCAGAGTTGACGCTTCCAGAGTTCGTGTATATCATAGGTTATTGGCAAGTGATATCTGTAAATGGTAGCTAGGTAGTCACTGGAAGGAGAGCTATGCACCAATCCCCTGTGATGATGCATAGAACCGGCCAGGCCTAGCACCTAATGTCCGACCCCGCCTTCTCGTGGTGCGGACCGTTAGTAACTTTCAAAAGAGATACTCTCTTGTGGAAGTGAACGGAAGGGGAGGGCTGCCAGATTAGTGTGGCCTACTGATCTGGACAACTATGGCTACTTTTCTTTTTTTTCTACCCTGCTGAGGAGTGGTCAACCACACAGGGTCCTGGTGTTGACCATATAAACCTACCGGACTGGACAGATATATGGCTCTGAGCTTGATTATGGATCCTGATTTTGCTGCACTGGTGGGCTTCTGTGGAGGGAAGATCTTCCGCTGTGTTTTCTGTTTGTTTGTGGGTTGACAGCACCAAGTGAATAGATTCACAAGATATGTTTATCAGCTGGTGGATAATCCTGAGCAGAAGTCATCGCAGGCACCTGAACTCTTTGCTTCTATTGGCATCGTCAAATTCTACATTGGAGGAAGTCTTCCAGTGTAGATGGCTTCAGCCTTTAGTAGTGGGGGAACGGGTCTTTGCCCCATGTCTGCGATTAGGGGGCTGTTTGATATTGTCGGCATTCCCTCTCTCAATAAACATAGTTTCTTTAAACATCCCACTAACCATTTTCTCTCCATAGGTAGATGGAATGTGAGGACTCTGCACAGAGCTTTTTCTCTTGATGTCCTCACACAAGAATTCCACCGTTATAATTTAGATATTCTCGGCTTGCAAGAGACCAGATGGACAGATAAAGATTAGATTCTTAAAAATAATCTTAAATTTCTCTTTTCAGGGAGGGACGACAATAAACATCACCAAGGCGTGGTTCTGCTTCTCAGCAAACACGCTAGCGATGCTCTTCTAGGATATGAGTGCATTAATGAAAGGTTTCTTACAGCAAAATTTCAGACAAGCGTTAAAGACTTGAATGTTATCTCCTGTTATGCCCCCACTGAGGATGCCGATGAGGACGAGAAGGATAGGTTTTATGAACAACTTCAGGATATTTTGAATTCTGTTAAGAAAGGAGATATTACCCTTGTTCTTGGTGACATCAATGCCAATGTTCGTACTGACTCTGACCTTTGGGGAGGAGTAATAGGCCCTTTTGGTATTGGTAGCTGCAATGGCAATGGGCAACGTCTCCTACAGGTAAGTAAACTCAATGGATTCAGAATAACTAACACTTATTACAAGCACCGCGACATACATAAGTACACATGGGTTTCACCTGATGAGCTGCATAAGAATATGATTGATTACATATTAATTAACAGCAAATGGGCTAGTTCTGTTAGGAATACCAGGGCATGTAGGGGAGCTGAAATTGGATCTGACCATTACCTTGTTAAAAGTGTGTTGCAACTTAAACTTAAACAGTGTTGTGCTAGGGTTAAAAAATTTACTTTTAATACTGAAGCTCTGAAAGATCCAGTTATTGCCAAAGCTTACCATGATAGGTTACTTAGTCATTATGACAGTCATGGTTTGCTTACTACTGAAGTTGAGGAAGAATGAGATCATTTTAAACAGGCTTTTTTGGACACTAACAGTACTCTTTTAGGAAAAAAGGAGCAGAAGAGGCAAAATTATCTGAGTGATAAGGCACTTGAGCTTATTTCGGAAAGAAAGAACTGCAGGAATGCCCTTAATCAATACCCTACTAGTCCTAATAGAAAGCATTACAGAGACCTTAATAAACTTGTAAAGGATCAGTTAGCTGCTGATAAGAATCTTTGGCTTGATGGTTTGGCTGACAAAGCTGAGGAAGCAGTTAGATAGCACAACAGCAGAGAGCTGTACCAGATAGTTAATGTTTTGTGTGGTAGAAAACGGACAGGCATACAAGGATTGAAGGATAAACAAGGTAAGGTTATAGAAGGGGAGGATTCTGTCATGACTAGGTGGGCTGAGCATTTCAGTGATGTTCTAAACAATGCAGTTAGTTCTACTCCCATTGTTTGCAATGATGATAGATGCATTGGTGGCTTTAATGTTGGCCCTATAACACAATCTGAAGTTATTTTGGCTGTTTCTAAACTTAAACTTCATAAATCCCCAGGGGTAGATGAAATTACTACGGAAATGCTTAGAGCTGGGAATGTTTCGGTTACCACTTGGATGACTGAAATTCTGAATATCTTTTATGATAAAGGCATGGTTCCTAAGGATTTTACCAGAGCTATTGTTATCCCTATTTTCAAAAAAGGTGATCGCAAGGTAAGTTCTTTCCATGATTGTGCTTAATAGAATTAAGAATCTGGTTGACAGTCAATTGCGTGATGAGCAATGTGGATAAAGACGTGGTAGGGGATGAGTGGATCAGATATTTTCACTTAGGCAGATTCTTGAGAAATGTTTAGAGTTTCAGAAACCTTTGGTTGCTAGCTTTGTTGATTTCAAAAAGGCTTTCGAATCTGTTGATCGTCATAATTTGTGGTTGATTGTGAAATCATATGGTATACCAGACAAGTTAGTTAACATTATGAAAGCTCTCTATAATAACACTGAGTCGTGTGTGAGAGTTGGTAAGGCTTGTAGCAATTGGTTTAGCATTACTTCTGGTGTTCGACAAGGGTGCATTTTGTCTCCTTTTCTCTTTAGCTTGGTTATTGATTATGTTATGCGAAATTCACTTCAAGGGAAAGATTTTGGCCTTAAATGGGCTGGAGATACGAAAATTTCTGATTTAGATTATGCTGATGACTTAGCCCTTTTGGCAAATGATGTTGATGAGATGAACTCTTTCATTCGAGCTGTTGATGAGACTGGTAGTAGAGTAGGTTTGGTTATAAACAGAGAGAAAACTAAAGTGATGAAAATTGGTCAGGCAGGATGTGATTCAGTTAATCTGAATGGTTGCAGTCTCGAGCAGGTGTCACAGTTTAATTATCTTGGGAGCTATGTGACAGATAATGGTGATGTACGGCATGAGATTAACAGACGAATAGGGATTGCTGCCGGGACTTTTAAGAACCTATGGAGGGTGTGGTGAAATAGGCGTATACACCTAAAGACTAAAATTAGACTGTATAATAGTTTGATTCTTTCTAGGGTTAGTTATGGTAGTGAAACTTGGACGCTTTGTAAACAAGATAACAGGAAACTAGATGCTTTTGATTCCAGATGCTTACGCAGTATCTTGGGCATTAGGTGGTTCAACTTTGTAACTAATGAAGAGATTAGGCAAAGGAGTTTGCAACCTCCTTTAAGCAGCATATTGTGCAGAGAGAGACTCCGTTGGTTTGGCCATATTGCCCGTGTGAATAATTATAGATTGGCGAATAGGGTTATGAATAGTGTGCCTAAAGGCCTCAGAAAGAAGGGGAGACCTAGGATGCGGTGGGCAGACAATGTCAAACAGGACCTTGTTAGAATTGGTGTGCAGTGGCCAGATGCAGTAGATGTAGCTCAGGATAGACTTGCTTGGAGAACTAAATTGCACGGTCTGGTTGGACCTCCGTAGCCCATGGCTGCTTGAGGATGATGATGATGATGATGATGAATATCATGAGTCATAAGTATTAACCTGACTTTACATAATTATCGAAGCATAACCTGTGTAGTCATTTGACACTCATCTACGCTACTGAGTCAATGAGACGCTCTCAGGACAATTATTCGATAATGCATATTGTTTGAAAGACAACATAAGCCTGCATTCTCAATTCCGCTACTTTTTCAAAAAATATTTATGTACCAGTTAACTTATGCCAAAAGTTTGGCGTGAAATCTATGTCCATTGATAACTCTTCCCATCGATAAGTTCATTCATAACTTTCCACCGTTAACAAGGTAGGTGACTATAGCTCTTCCAAAAATTCGGACACTTTACGAGGTATCACTCTCAATCCATGGCGGCTAGGAACTCGATCTCTTACCTCAATAAAGATAGAACCAAGTGGTACTACCACGCCTAATTTTGGGACCGAAAGCTCAATACATGCGGAATCACTGAAAAACCTAGCATTTCTGTCGACGATGACGTCAGACATGTCGCCCGTCATTTCTTTCGTCAGGAATTACGTTTGTAACACGGTGATTTTGGAAAAACTGTCACTCAAATCTCTTTAAGTGTTAATATTTAAATAATTCTTTTACTGAATAATACAGATGAAACGCGGGACAATGGCATCCTATTTTGTAAGAATAAATTTTCGAAATGAATGAAAGTTTAATGAAGAATTATGCAAATTTTAGAGAACAGAAGATTTAATAAATAATTAATACAACATTTATCATTCAAGCTTAAAATAAGTTTTGGAATAAAAATACTCGAGAGTTCAAGTTCATTTATTAATGTCTCACGTCCCATAAAGCTTTAAATTTAAGGAATATTGCTGAAAACCTATATTTTGGGAGACCCTTATACTTATATGAGGATATTAACTAACTTTAAGAAGAGACCGTCTCCTAAAAAATTCTAAAGTTAAAGAGCCTTGACCATAAGCAATTTTGCACTGTTTCACCATTTTGATTGGATTGGGGGTGGCTCAGTCGGTAGCGCGCCAGGCCGGTAATCTGCAGTTCCCAGGTTAGAGTCCCAGCTGAGTTAGAGTTGAGAATTATCTCCCCAAAACTCCCCGCCCTGTCCACGGTCAGTAGGGGACAACGATGGTCTTGGAAAGGCCGTCGTCTGTCGGATGGGACGTTAAGCGGGTGACCACGTGTGCAGGAGAGCCATACGCTGTGCACGTTAAACAACACGCTGGATGACCTTGACCGGAGGCTACCATCTGTCTCCCAAGAGCTGTTTCAGTGGGTCCTCCCCCAACCTTCTCTGAGCCTTCGGGGTTCATGTGACCTGGTCATTTAGCTCATTGTGTGCAAAAAATGCCGGTCAGAGGTAAAACAACCCAACCGTTTTGATTTTGAAAACCTTAATATACTTTGTATCCTATACATGAGAAGTCTTCCCTTCATGGTAGTGATATTGAAGATATTTATACCTGCTAAAGATGTTCGTCATCTTCTTAAAATGTCTGTGGAAAATCCTTCTGTAGATTAGGTCATCCCACACCATTGCATGCCCGTCGGTACTTTTACGATAATTCTAATTTTTGCTGATGGACTCAGACATATTGTAGAAAGATAAATTTCACAAGATTGAGAAATGAGATTCCACAAATATAATTATTCTTTTACACCTAAAAGACGTTTATTTCACTTCACTACACACATATATAAAATAAAGTAACCAAACTAGTTTAATGCGGTGCACCTGACGTGTCCCAGTGGTAACATAAAATCAAAAAAGGGTTTTTTCTTTTCTTGATTTTATGTTACCAGTTATTAAGTTAGAACTTCCAGGAAAATCACCGACAGCCATTACAACGGTGTGCGAGGACCCAATGTATAGAAGAAATTCCCGCCGACATTTTAACATTTACGAACATGGAACCTAGCAGGTATAAGTATTCTCAATATCATCACGTGAAGGTAGGACTTCATGTGTATAGGGTACAGCGTCTATTGAGGTTTTCAAAACCAAAACGGTGAAACAGTATAAAATTATTTACAGTCAAGGCGCTTTAACTTTAGAATATTTAGGAGACCATCATTTGTTAAGTTGTATAAGTACATAAGTTCTTTATTGAGCGACAGAGCCATGTGTACGTCTCTGACGCACATGGGCCAAAACTTTGAGTCCCATCGAACAGACGACGTCCTTTCCAAGTCCATCGGTGTCCCCTATTGGCCGAGGGCAGGATAGAGGTTTAGCGGCGATAAATCTCAACGGTGTCACAGATTGAACTCGAATCTGGGAACTGTAGATTACGAGCTTGGCGCGCTACCGACTGAACAATCATCCCATCTATCCAAGTTGATCGATGCCACCATTTTCACTAAAGGGATAACTGGAATTGCGAGAAAAAATTCTCGACATAAGCATCAGCTAGGACTGGAACCTAGAAATTGGGAGTTACAGCTGAATATAAACATGTGAATAATCCACATGCAAACGTAATGTAATGAATGTAAACATTTGTAAACAGCCCTGTTTTTTCGATTGTTCATCATCATCATCATCACCATCCTCAAGCAGCCATGGGCTACGGAGGTCCAACCAGACCGTGCAATTTAGCTCTCCAAGCAAGTCTATCCTGAGCTACATCTACTGCATCTGGCCACTGCACACCAATTCTAACAAGGTCCTGTTTGACATTGTCTGCCCACCGCATCCTAGGTCTCCCCTTCTTTCTGAGGCCTTTAGGCACACTGTTCATAACCCTATTCGCCAATCTATAATTATTCATACGGGCAACATGGCCAAACCAACGGAGTCTCTCTCTGCACAATATGCTGCTTAAAGGAGGTTGCAAACTCCTTTTCCTAATCTCATCATTAGTTACAAAGTTGAACCACCTAATGCCCAAGATACTGCGTAAGCATCTGGAATCAAAAGCATCTAGTTTCCTGTTATCTTGTTTACAAAGTGTCCAAGTTTCACTACCATAACTAACCCTAGAAAGAACCAAACTATTATACAGTCTAATTTTAGTCTTTAGGTGTATACGCCTATTTCTCCACACTCTCCATAGATTCTTAAAAGTCCCAGCAGCAATCCCTATTCGTCTGTTAATCTCATGCCGCACATCACCATTATCTGTTACATAGCTCCCAAGATAATTAAACTGTGACACCTGCTCAAGACTGCAACCATTCAGATTAACTGAATCACAGCCTGCCTGACCAATTTTCATCACTTTAGTTTTCTCTCTGTTTATAACCAAACCTACTCTACTACCAGTCTCATCAACGGCTCGAATGAAAGAGTTCATCTCATCAACATCATTTGCCAAAAGAGCTAAATCATCAGCATAATCTAAATCAGAAATTTTAGTATCTCCAGCCCATTTAAGGCCAAAATCTTTCCCTTGAAGTGAATTTCGCATAACATAATCAATAACCAAGCTAAAGAGAAAAGGAGACAAAATGCACCCTTGTCGAACACCAGAAGTAATGCTAAACCAATTGCTACAAGCCTTACCAACTCTCACACACGACTCAGTGTTATTATAGAGAGCTTTCATAATGTTAACTAACTTGTCTGGTATACCATATGATCTCACAATCAACCACAAATTATGACGATCAACAGAGTCAAAAGCCTTTTTGAAATCAACAAAGCTAGCAACCAAAGGTTTCTGAAACTCTGAACATTTCTCAAGAATCTGCCTAAGTGAAAATATCTGATCTACACATCCCCTACCACTTCTGAATCCACATTGCTCATCACGCAATTGCCTGTCAACCAGATTCTTAATTCTATTAAGCACAATCATGGAAAGAACTTTACCTGGAACAGAGAGTAGGCTGATACCCCTATAGTTATCACAAGAACTGCGATCACCTTTTTTGAAAATAGGGATAACAATAGCTCTGGTAAAATCCTTAGGAACCATGCCTTTATCATAAAAGATATTCAGAATTTCAGTCATCCAAGTGGTAACCGAAACATTCCCAGCTCTAAGCATTTCCGTAGTAATTTCATCTACCCCTGGGGATTTATGAAGTTTAAGTTTAGAAACAGCCAAACTAACTTCAGATTGTGTTATAGGGCCAACATTAAAGCCACCAATGCATCTATCATCATTGCAAACAATGGGAGTAGAACTAACTACATTGTTTAGAACATCACTGAAATCCTCAGCCCACCTAGCCATGACAGAATCCTCCCCTTCTATAACCTTACCTTGTTTATCCTTCAATCCTTGTATGCCTGTCCGTTTTCTACCACACAAAACATTAACTATCTGGTACAGCTCTCTGCTGTTGTGCTGTCTAACTGCTTCCTCGGCTTTGTCAGCCAAACCATCAAGCCAAAAATTTTTATCAGCAGCTAACTGATCCTTTACAAGTTTATTAAGGTCTCTGTAATGCTTTCTATTAGGACTAGTAGGGTATTGATTAAGGGCATTCCTGCAGTTCTTTCTTTCCGAAATAAGCTCAAGTGCCTTATCACTCAGATAATTTTGCCTCTTCTGCTCCTTTTTTCCTAAAAGAGTACTGTTAGTGTCCAAAAAAGCCTGTTTAAAATGATCCCATTCTTCCTCAACTTCAGTAGTAAGCAAACCATGACTGTCATAATGACTAAGTAACCTATCATGGTAAGCTTTGGCTATAACTGGATCTTTCAGAGCTTCAGTATTAAAAGTAAATTTTTTAACCCTAGCACAACACTTTTTAAGTTTAAGTTGCAACACACTTTTAACAAGGTAATGGTCAGATCCAATTTCAGCTCCCCTATATGCCCTGGTATTCCTAACAGAACTAGTCCATTTGCTGTTAATTAATATGTAATCAATCATATTCTTATGCAGCCCATCAGGTGAAACCCATGTGTACTTATGTATGTCGCGGTGTTTGTAATAAGTGTTAGTTATTCTGAATCCATTGAGTTTACTTACCTGTAGGAGACGTTGCCCATTGCTATTGCAGCTACCAATACCAAAAGGGCCTATTACTCCTCCCCAAAGGTCAGAGTCAGTACCAACTTTGGCATTGAAGTCACCAAGAACAAGGGTAATATCTCCTTTCTTGACAGAATTCAAAATATCCTGAAGTTGTTCATAAAACCTATCCTTCTCATCCTCATCGGCATCCTCAGTGGGGGCATAACAGCAGATAACATTCAAGTCTTTAACGCTTGTCTGAAATTTTGCTGTAAGAAACCTTTCATTAATGCACTCATATCCTAGAAGAGCATCACTAGCGTGTCTGCTGAGAAGCAGACCCACGCCTTGGTGATGCTTTTTGTCGTCCCTCCCTGAAAAGAGAAATTTAAGATTATTTTTAAGAATCTGACCTTTATCTGTCCATCTGGTCTCTTGCAAGCCGAGAATATCTAAATTATAACGGTGGAATTCTTGTGTGAGGACATCAAGAGAAAAAGCTCTGTGCAGAGTCCTCACATTCCAACTACCTATGGAGAGAAAATGGTTAGTGGGATGTTTAAAGAAACTATGTTTATTGAGAGAGGGAATGCCGACAATATCAAACAGCCCCCTAATCGCAGACATGGGGCAAAGACCCGTTCCCCCACTACTAAAGGCTGAAGCCATCTACACTGGAAGACTTCCTGCAATGTAGAATTTGACGATGCCAATAGAAGCAAAGAGTTCAGGTGCCTGCGATGACTTCTGCTCAGGATTATCCACCAGCTGATAAACATATCCTGTGGATCTATTCACTTGGGGCTGTCAACCCACAAACAAAAAGAAAACACAGCGGAAGATTTTCCCTCCACAGAAGCCCACCAGTGCAGCAAAATCAGGATCCATAATCAAGCTCAGAGCCATATATCTGTCCAGTCCAGTAGGTTTATATGGTCAGCACCAGGACCCTGTGTGGTTGACCACTCCTCAGCAGGGTAGAAAAAAAAGAAAAGTAGCCATAGTTGTCCAGATCAGTAGGCCACACTAATCTGGCAGCCCTCCCCTTCCGTTCACTTCCACAAGAGAGTATCTCTTTTGAAAGTTACTAACGGTCCGCACCACGAGAAGGCGGGGTTGGACATTAGGTGCTAGGCCTGGCCGGTTCTATGCATCATCACAGGGGATTGGTGCATAGCTCTCCTTCCAGTGACTACCTAGCTACCATTATATATGTATAGTTTCCTTAAATTTCTCCAAGTTTAGTTTAATATAATTATATATGTATAGTTTCCTTAAATTTCTCCAAGTTTAGTTTAGTAGGAGGATAAGTTATATATATATTTCTGAATAAATTTTTTTCTATTTCTTGACTTAACTTAATGTATCATTTTCAGATGCTCCAGAATCTTTGAGCCTTTCCGATTCACAAGTCGACGTGATTGAAGGCAACATTCCAGAGGAGGTTAAATGTTCTGCCTCCTCATGGCCCGACAGCACATTCCTGTGGAAGACTGGTAACATGTTGTTAGCGCAAGATGATACCCTCATATTTAATGAGTCTGTGACTCGTGAAAATGCTGGCAAATACATCTGTGTGGCAGAAAATAGACACGGGAAGTCTGAAATCGAAATGGATCTCAACGTCCTATGTAGGTACAATCTCCAACTTTCCATTCATCTTACTGTGGTGGCATTTTAATCGCTATTGGAAAAGAAGTAGTTTAATTAATAATTTTAAGCTTCTTTGAAATATTTAAGGTCACATCGGAATCTGATGTGCAAATCATTAATGCCCAGAAATGAATTTCTAGGAAGTTAGGTGGATGCAAAATATGAGTTTCGTACTTCTAACAATAATTGGATGAATATCCATAGTATTGCTATGAAAGTAATTTCATAATAACGGTATGGATGGATATCTATAGTGAGAATAAAAATGAAATTTCTTAATTTCTGGAGATATGAGGGTTTGGGGGAGGGATGAAAGAGATAGAATGCATATATTCCGTAGCTGAGTACCATCCTATAATTGTTTGGTTTTGTCTTTCGGCTCTAAGCATTGATATTAAAACTAACAGGAACGACTCAATACTTCTTTTGAAAATATAAGGATTTGAGGTTGCCGTATCTGATACCAATATAAAAAGGATACATAGAATTGCTTTATAGCTATAGTATGAAACAGGTCTTACCTTAAAACATGAAGTCAAGCTGTTCGGGGAAATTTCATCTCCATCATCAGCGATAGATTCGATTCACTACGAAGCAGTTCGGTCTTTCTTACGTTTTGGTATAGCTCCAAAGTGATTTAAAATTTGCACAATATAATAATCCTTATTCACATATAACGTAATAATATATTCCGTACACAGCAACTTTACAAACTTTATTTCCTACCTTTTAAACTCAATCTAATTTTAAAACACAACAGATATAAACTTAAATTACTGAATAGAAAACATCGAAGCATTGTAAAATATTGTCAAAAATTCGAACTTGTTGCATTTATTACAAATATTAAAGGATTTTCTGAAAATTTCATGGTGATTCTTGGGAAGGAAATACTTGGAACTAGGCCATTCAATAGAAACCATAATGCTTAATCCCCAATTATATAAAATTTAATTTTTTTTCTACCATTTTGATGCGATGTATCGCTAAACTCAATTTATAATCAATTACAAATTTTTAACATTTAAGCTTATATCCTGAGCAGTGTCTTTCAAACGGGATTCCTAGGAACCAGTATTCTAGCATAATGAAATCGATAATATTTTATTTCAAATGTGTAATTTAACAATATACTATAATGTTTAAATTTTTCATTAATTTTTGTGTAAGAGATGGGGTTACCAGAATGTCATAATATAATTAAATAGATACTACATATCAATTAAATATTAAACTAGAAAATGTTCCTTTATGATTTATAAAAAACTATATAATATAAACTGAATTACAAATATTTATGTCCAGAACTTTAAGATACATATTGCTTGTCAAGTGTTTTTTAAACTTTTATTATTTTCTGATTTATATAAAGTGAATGTTTTATGAAATCGTCGTAAAACCACAAACATCAAAACAGAGAACAAAATAAATGTGTTCCGCAAAACGTGAATGGAAAATTTTAATATAGGCGTGTAAAGGCAGACGTATTCCTCACCGCAAAGTTCAAATGTTTCAGTAGCTTCGAAAGAAATATACTTTCTTTTTCCAGCGATAGGTGCTTCAGAGACCGGAAATATTTTTCGATTCTCAAGTGAATAACTAAGATATATATTCGCGATGTTTTATATACATCATATCACCTGTCGAAGAGCGACAACATCTTCCCGATTTCGTTCGCTCTGACGTTTTCTATTGAAAAATCAAAATAAACTTCGCTGGAATATTTACTTTCTACTTAGAAATATGTGCGGTCCACTTTCTACACTTTTCTGGAAATTATGCTGCTAACGGGAGGGAAAAAGAAGTATATATATATATAGACGTGATGCACTCGTTTAAAAATACCTCGAGGTTTTCTGAAATATTGAAAAGAAGGTGGGAGAAAGCTTCATCATGTAAGTTCACTGCCAGAACCCGAGATGCATGTCAATTTCTTCCGAAATGCGTGAAAGAGTAAAGTTAATATATACGCTGTATACGAAAATTAGGTTTGCATATAAAAATGCAAATATTCTGTCGACATTACGGTTGTGAAGCAGTCGATAGAGGAATCGGAATGTTCAAAATTGCATTGTATATATTACTAACAGTAAAGCATTTTGAAATGCCCAGGTTATGGACATGTTTTAAAAAATTTTCGAATAGCCTAACTATAATTATAATATTAAATCCAACAAAAAAGTTAATTTTTCTCTACTGAAGGGCAATGTTTGTGACTAGTACTTTTATTTAAAATTTTGTTTGCAATCAAATGAATAAATTTACTTTATTTTTAAACTATTCAAATACATGAATTATTCACTCATTTGTTTGTTTAACTATGTCTAATAAAAAATGGAATACTAACAAGATATATTTTGCGAATTAAAAAATTTCGAGTCGTTTTGCGTAAGTTCCGATTTTTGCTTTATTGAGTTTCAGAAAGAATTCAGCAGTTGTATTAAAAATAATTATTAAAATTCGCAGATTTTAAGGAAATAAGGGAAAATAACGAAGAGTAATTGTTTTTACTCCAGAGAAATATTATCTCTTATTGGCCCTTTTTACTACCTTGAATGCTCTACGATCTAGTCAATACAACAGGATCAAGAGGTGTGAGACGAAGAACAGAACATCTGTTAGGAACAGATCAGAAAGACTCGTAAAAGTTGTCCCTACATGGAATTGCAGCTGAATTTTCGCCTTGGGAAAAGACCGTGATCTTTATCAATTTGCCGGTGTATTTTTCTATACAATATTTACGAAAATAAATCATCTCTGACAAGATCACGGATGAATTTGAAAGATTCAGTATAGAAGTTTACTGCTAGGTTTAAATGATGTTTTGGATCAAATATAAACTATTTTTAACCACTTACTCACGAAGTAATCCATTTTTTCTATTGCTCTTGTTTAACGAAATATTTTAACATTTAAAGGATGAATTTCCCCTGGAGCAGCTGCTTTCCACAGAGATCTGACAGGCGAGACTGCAGTAGAAAGACAACAGAAATAAAGAAACATTCATGCTTTTTAACGCTGCTGACTCTAGTATAATTATTCCTAAATTCTAAAGTTTTCTTTAAGTTCTGCTTTGTTTGTATCAACCGTTGTTTTAAAAATAATAATAACGATTAATTTATTCCATTTCTGCATTTGCATAGAAGAGAAAAAATATTTTTAAGCAAACATTGGAGAGAAAATGTTTAAAAAGGTGGTCAACTGTATCATTTGTCTATACCACGGTTGCTTCACTTTCCAATAACAGCCAGTTTTCTCTCTAAACACATTCATATATCATGTGAAATATTGTTTTGTACAGTAAGTTTATAGATGAAACTAAAAGAACGCATATCGCCTCTTGCGATATGAGAATCTCGTTTTCAAAGAAAATGAAGTGTTTCTTTACCTGCTGTTTTATCCCTTAAAAGTTTTAATTTGAACTAGCGGATTATGGGGAAAATGCGAATAGTATTTCATTAGTAATTATACAGCATAAAAGTATTCGTCTTCCAATTCTTAAATCTATAAAGTTGCATTTCCCACACCTCTCTTAGAAAAGTAAGAAATTTTTACTGTCAATGGAATCTCTTAAAAACTACCACTAATTTTTCAAATTTATGTTCTATATATATTATTTAATACATCGTTGCAATATTCATTTCACTTTTTTGATCTTTAAAACTTTCTCACTCAAGCTCTTAATTATAGTGTTCGAAAAATTCCGAAAGTGCGAATCATAATATTTCATCGATTCCTATCTAACCCTAAAAATATTTTTTTTCTTTTATCTCTAAATGCATGCAATTACCTGCTAAAACAAAAAATTGTGTTCCCCCCTGGGTCTAAGAGGTCAATTCATTGTTTCCCAATGGAAGTGGCATGGCGTTCACATTCCACCGAAAAAATGTAAAATTTTTTACTTAAATACGTCGTTTGCAATATTTGTTTGAAATTTCGGAATTTGCAAATTTTTCCACCGTTACAGGTCGCAATTATAGTTTTTGGCAGATTTAAAAAGTGAATCATAATATTTTATCAACACCTATCTAACCCAAAATAATTTTTCATTTATCTCTGAAAACAAACAATTATCTGCTAAAACTAAAAATGTGTCTTCCCACTCCCTCTGAGCCTAAGGGGTCAACTGATTATTGGCAATTGGCAATAGAAACTTCGTGACCTTCACATTCCATCATCAAAATTTCAAATTTATAGTATAAATACATCGTTTGTAATATTCATTTGAAATTTTGGAATTTTCAACTTTTTACACCGCTAGAGAGCGTAATTATAGCTTTAGAGAGATTCGGAAAGTGCATATAGTAATAGTTAGGCAATACGTATCCAACAGAAGAATAATTTTTAATTTATCTCTATAAACAAAAAAGTTCAATATCTGCAGACAGACAGACGGAGAGACAGACGACAAAGCGAAACTATTATCTCGTTTCTTTGAAATCGGGATAAAATTTTGTCATTGCAATAAAGCATTGATACAATTCTCCAAGATAAACTTTATATTCACTCTTCACTTTCAAACCGGGCATCAATGATTGTAAACTTCATAACTATGTTTACAACAAAAGTTCAATGCATTACATAACTAACTATATGCCTGGAAATTTTTACCGACTCTGATGAGAAATTCAAATTATAATGCATAAACAGTAGATATATTGTATGAAGTAGAACGAAAACATGGATGATCTCTCAGTCAATCTTTGCATTCGAAACTATCTTTGAATCTCAGTTAATATCAGCAAATAATTTGGACGATAACACATTGAGGAAATAGCAAAATAACGCTACCCGCGCACGTTTATTTATTCAGTTGAGAAAATATAATGTAGTATTATTTACTCACGTGTCAAAATCATCGTTCATTTAGTTTACTCTCAAGTTGACTGGATCGAGAGCAACTTTGATTTTTGCATCCTTTCAGCAATGGCAATTAGTGAGCTCTTCAACACTCTGAAATGGAAGGCTGGCTCTTTTCAGACAATCGCCTGGAGCAAAGCAAGTCTGGATATAGACTATTCAAAAGGTCATGCACTTTACCGTCAAAGAATGGGAAGTTCGCCGGTAATTATTATCTATTCATTCCTCATCTCTGATTTTGCATCTGTGCTCTTGCTTCGAAACGTCCCCCTTTTGAAAAGGGATAACAGCCAACTTCTCTAATGCGATTCGAATTCAAAGACATTGAAGACTAGCTTTGAGAAAATTGCTCATCTATCTGTTCCCTTTTAGTTCTTTCTCTCACAAATATACAAAGACAGTGCAACAAGCTAGCGAGGCCAGCTTTTGCCATCGTCTTTATTTTCAGTAATTTAACTAGACTTAGTATGGCTTTCAACGGAAAAACATTAAAGTGCCTTATTAAAGTAGATAAAAGTATAAGTTGGTTAAAAAGAAAAAACTTTTAGCAAAGTATGGTGCTACGATTAAGATAATTGGCAGCGCGTTTTGTCCAAAGCATGAATCAAACATTGATAGTTGACGATGCATTTAACTCTTTTATCTTCCCACTGATGCCTTTGAAAGCAAAGGCAAGCTTTTGTGTCTAAGCACTACATCCTTAAATGTGCAAGTAAAAATCTCGTAAGGTATTAAAACGCCAGACTTTATGATATGTATTTATTAGTTATAAGTAGAAAGAAGTATATTATTTCTTTTTCTTGCTAAAATTCAAATTTTGAAAATGAATTACAAGTTTAAATTTGGTACTTTTTTTTCGTCTTCACGCACAACAGAAAGAGTTTAGAAACATTTTATGATTTTCATACACACAAGCTCAGAACACAATCCATACCATCTTTCGGATTGGGTTTGGTTCTTTTATCCCTGAGAGGCACGTTTTGCACACAATGATCTAAATAGCCAGATCACAATGACCCCGAATTCGTTTTTCAATTTAATCGTAGATTTTCAGAGGATCCTCTGAGATTTTAAATTTCTTAAAATATTTATCGTAGCTTCCCGGAGGAGCGTGAGGGCTCAGGGGAAGGGACCCACTGGACAGCTGTTAGGAGACAGATGGTAGTTTTTCAAGGCCATTCAGAATGTTTTCAATGCTGTTCAGAGTCTGTTTTAAAGCCATTTAGCAGGTTCTTTAATGTGCATATAGCATGGATCTCCTACACACTGAAAGCAGCTTTATATTCCATCCGATGAACGGTGGCCTTTCCAAGCACCACAGTGTCTCCTATTGACCGAGTGCAGTGCGGGGAGTTTTGAGGAGATAAATCTCAATGCTAACACAAATAGGACCAGAACCTGGGAACTGAAGATTAGGAGACTGTCGCGGTACCATCCTTCGGAGTTTAGTCTTAGTCTAGATGCTTTTCTATAATCGCTAACCAATCCGATACCAGAACGTCAATCAGAGCAATGATGAATGATTGGTGGTCAGCGAAAAATATTCTGGAACAATTTCTCTACGTTGAACTATCATATCTGTTAATAATAATAATCAATATTGTTACGACAGATGAACGTGCTACAATGAACTTGTATCGTTTTGATGCTCGCATGTGCTTCAGCATGCGAGTTACGTCACCAACGACATCGAACGAACTTGACTGAAAGAATAAGGAACAAGTGTTAATTAGAATAATTTATGTGAAGTAAAACTTAGTTTGTTTTAGTCTATGCAGTTTAGTCTAAAGAAGAAATGCTTTCATGTGGACTGTGCGCGGGAAGTAAAATAAGTTTATTAGTGCTGATCGTGTTAGAAGGCTCAAGAAAAAGAAGGATGTTTAGGTTACTGAAGATGTGGTTGAGGAGATTTTAAGTTAGTCGAACAAGCAGATCTGTTCTCAACTTTTCTGTAGGAGGAGTTCATCATTATATTTAGTTGTTTAGGAAATGGTAAGGTTATTCTTCATAGATTGCAGGTTTGTTCACAAATATGATTGTGACACTTATCGACTGTTACAGAAGCTTCCTTTTCTTTTGCTTTGAGTAGAGATAGTAAATAGTTGCCTGGTTCTTTAGAAAGTTTATTTTTATACTGATTTAGATTTGTGTTATTGAGTTGAGTTTGTATAAACATTTTCGTGCATACCTTTGTAATAAATTACGTTATTTTAAGAATTATAATTGCTATATGCTATTTATTTGAACTCAAGCTCAGTTTCTATCCATTTAATTCATGACAATATGTTGCAAATATAGTTAATTTATTTAAGCTTTTTCTTCTAGTTTTTTTTTTCCATTAAATTATTATATGAATTTCCATTTATGATCGGAATTCCCTAGTTGGCGTGTGTGATAATCTGTGGTCTTCGACTACCTGAAGGTCACAATGATTGCTTCTGAAGTATGGGTGATAGCAGGAATTTTTTCAGGAAGGGGTAAAATGGTTTCGGTGTGGGCCTACTTTTTTAGTGGGGAGAGTGAGATTTAGTTCGACTAAATCAGTAATGAGCATAATTGCGAATACAGAAATCATGCATATATCATTATATAACACAACTAATGATCCCCCAAAAGAAAAGGATAAACATTGGAAGCTTATTATTAAAAATATATGCAAATATATTTTTATACTAATAAATAAAAATAAATAATATGCTTCCGAAATAAAAAGAAATTTAAAAAAAGGAATTGAATTTCGTAAATGAAAAAAAAAGACATAAATTTTGCAAAATCATCACTATGTAAATTAATTGTCTCTACCCTGCTAATCCCATGCCCTCTGGCATATAGAATTTGACTCTCTCTTATTTAGATATTGCTGTATTTAAATTCATTTTACTCATGTTAATTGCAATTGACTCAAGACCTCTTAGTCATTGGTGTTAACATAATTTATCAGATTATTTAAAATTACGTTTCTTAATACTTTTATTATAAAACTTTAATGTTCTGAAAACATCGAATGATATACATCTAATAATATAGGAGAACACAATTATTTAAACGAGAAGTTGATATGTCAAACTCAGCCTTAATGGACAGGAAGTGGAAAGAACTGTCGTCTCTTAAGAGTAGTCTTGTTATGAAAACTAAATGAAAATTCTTATAATAGATATACATATGAAAGAAGGTATTATAATATTATATAAAAGAATGATCCAGATAAGTTAATGTTCTGAAAATATCAACTCATTGGATCATTCTTTTGCATCATTCAATAATATGATACTAGGTTTTCGAAATATGTACTGTACGAGTATATTGCTATTTCAATATTCCCATGGTAACTATGAACTTGATTCAAACTATGAGTTACGACCATAACTAAATATTAATTTAAAAATTGCATTATTACATTATATTAGAATTATACATATTATATATACTGTATATATGTTAGGATATACGCAGTCGTATCAGAATAATATGACCACCTACCTAATAATGGGAATAACCAACCTTGGCCCGGATGACAGCGGCGAGATAGCGTGGAATGGACGCAATGAGGCACTGGAAGGTAGCCAGAGGCACACGTGCCTATTCGGACTCCAGCAGAGCACGGACGTGGTTGTGGGGCCACACGCCGAACCTGTCGATACAAATGGTCTCACAAATGCTCTATGGGATTGAGGTTGGGCGATTTCGCCGGCCAAGGGAGAACGGAGATATCGCTGTCGTGTTCCTGGAACCAGTCACACACCATCTTAGTGACATGGCAGGGCGCATTGTCCTGTTGGTAGAGAGTATCACCACCAGGGTAAACGTCCAACATGAAGGGATGCATGTGGTCAGCGAGGATGGACAGGTAGCCATTGGCGTTGATGGACCCATCCAGTGGTACCAGGCCATACCAGGAAAACATTCCCCAGACATGCACACTGCTACCGCCGGCCTGTACTTCACCAACAAGCGTGTCCTGGTGTTGGTTCTCGTGTGTCTGGTGCTGTATCCGCCACCACCCGTCACTTCTGTGGAGTAGAAACCACGATTCATCGGAGAAGGCAACCTTTTTCCACTCTTCCACTATCCACTGACGGTAGTCCCGTGCGTTGCCGATGGACCATGGTTAACATCGGCGCCTTTACATATGGTCGCGTCTGGAGACCCATGCATAACAGGGTTCGCTCTACTGTTATCGGGGACACGAACCTGGGTACCCCAGCATTCATTTGAGTGGTCATTTGCTGCACTGTTGTGCGTCGATTGCCCTTTACCAGTCGACGGAGGCGACGTTCTTCTCTGGGGTCGATGACCTTTGGGGATCCACAGTTATGACGTCTGGAGGTACTCAGTGTGCTAGCAGTCCATTCTTGGTACACCCTTACTACAGCACCTCGCGAACAGCCCACGAAGTCTGCTGTTTCCGAGATGCTTCCATCCTTGACGCAGTAGCCGATGATAATTCCTTTTTGAACGTCCCTCAAATCACTACCTCTGCCCATTGTGCTCACGTTATGCACTACGACTCATCTGTCCTGTCTGGCCGATTATATCTCCGTGTGGTCGACCTTGTCATGTGCACTCTGTGACGCTCCTGGGCGTTACACTGTGATTCCGTGGGTAGTCATATTATTCTGATACGACTGTGTATATATATATTAGGATATATATATAATAAAAGTAAATTATCTCATTATCTCCCAAAAATTTCACTTGTTAATGTGGCTTGCCATATTTCAACTCAGTTTTTGAAAGCTTTTATTTAAACAAAGAAGCTCGTGTTTCATACACACTCTTTCGAGCGGCTTCGATGTCAACAAAACAGCCCATGTGAGCTGCGCGCGCTCACTATTTACCTATTTCAGAAACAATGGCTTTAACGACATGTTAGAATCGAAGTGTAGAATCGAAGCATCCATTCTTTTAAATTTATTGATAACAACAATTAATTTCATAAACCGCTAATGTTAAGGCTATTGGAATTTCGAAGAATTCAACCCATTCCATATCGGATTTGGTTTATTCCAGAGGAATCGCATATTGATTGTAATCTTCCCCTGGATGAAGGGAAAGTTCTTGCAAAGTTTGATGCATCTAGCACTTTAGAGAGTTGAATGCATAGCCAGACAGACAAACACAGAAACAAACACAGTACAAACTATCTCCTTCTATATATTAGATAAATAATACATCTTAAACTTCATATTTGAAATATGTTTTAAGCTTATAAGTTTCGAATGCGATAAAATATATAATTTATAAATTTCTAATGCGATAAAATACATACTTTATAAGTTTTGCATGCAATAAAAGCAATTATCTTTAAAAAAGGTATGTTTTATAATAATTTAATAACTTTTTCATTGTGAAATTTGTTCGTGTTAGAGTCACTTGGTCCGATTCAGTAAACGAAAACAAAGCAGCTTTGACCGGATTTTGTTTCAATGCCAAAGTCCAAGAGAACTCAATGTATTACTTTAAAATGCAAAACTCGGAAAAGCTTAGTTAAAGGCTGATGCAATTTCTTTCTTAAAACGTTCAATAATTTTAAAAATCCATACGTCAAGTAACTCTGAATGGGAAGAACAAGTATTTGGAACTAAATTTGTCGTCAAATATATCTGGAAACTACGAAGGCAAAAAAGAAATGGCAGACGTGTAAGAGAAACAATAATGCTTCTAAAAATCACTGCATCTCAAGGCATCTATTCATAACAAGACTACTCTTAGAGAGAGCAGTTCTTTCCACTTCCTGTCCATTAAGGCTGAGTTTGACAGTATCAACTTCTCGCTTAATTAATTGCGTCTCTAATTATTTAGGTTAAAAGATGCCCTTGCAATATATCTGCGTGTAATGACTGCCGTTGTTTGCTTAATATATCCTTCAACAGAGTGTCGTAAAGGAATGCATTGTTTAATGTTTCAAAGCGATTAATGTTTAGACAAAATTTAACAGAAGCTAATGTCTGAGATATTAAGGTTTCCGAGTGTCGGATTCATATGCTTGTAAAGATTATTATAGCAACTATATAGGATGATGTTAAATGTACATAGGTACACTGCCTCAGTCTAATGCTCTCCAAAAATGTCGAATACAGAGTTCTTTAAGATCTAGCTGCCTTAAATGACGGCTAGTGTAAAAAATGTGTTTGTTTCTTTTCACCATTTACCAGTACTTTTCCTACCTTCAACTTTGAATCCTGAATTAAATTATTAGTCTTCATTTGTGAAGCAGGTAAGTTGCTTTTTAACTCTGGCCAGAGAAACAAGACTCCAGATTCAAAACATTAAAACTTAATCACTTTCATGCTTTTTCATATATAACAGAGATGTCTTGATATGCAGATTTTGTCAACATTGGTATGATGTATATGTGATTACTCCGAATTACAAGTCAAGATTACCTTTAGATATAAAACCTCGGTCTTCTCTCGGTGTGAAAGTGGGACTCCGACGTGTTTGGAAATACCGCCGTCCTTCAATTAGTTCGCAACATTAGCCCATGACACTCTGTGCTGGAGAGTCATAACTCGTGCATATAAAGAACACGCCGGTTGCCCTTCATGGAGTGGAGGGTGTTGTCTCGATTGGTAACGCGCCAGGTTCCGAATGTACAGTTCCCAGGTTTGAGTCCTACCTGTGCCAGAGTTGAGATTTATCTCCACTAAACCTCCAGCCTACCTTCAATCAGAAGTGGTACACCGATGGGCTTGGAAAGACCGCCTTCAGTCGGATATGACGTTAATCCATGCTATATTGATATAATATATAATATATGTTGATATGGCCTTTGTTTTTAACACGTAATGATAATCTGAGACCGGCTTTCAAACGAGGTTTAGCTCGTTAACTTCGGAGGAACGAGTGCAAATCTACAGATACGTGTCAAGAAATTTTCGAACGCCCTCCGTACAAATATAAATCTATAAAGCTGATTTTTTTTTTAATTTTTATTATAATCAGAAGAGAATAATCTTGAAAGTTGCAGGGACGGAGCAAGAAATTCTGGGGTCCGGGATATTATTTTTTCCTTCCGCCTCATGTTATCAGAAAGGAAACATAAATAAATGAGTAAATTAATAAATATAAGTACCGAACTTATAAGTATAATATTGTTGCTATGAATTTAAAATTTTACACGCTTAAAATATGTGAATTTTATTAATGTTAGATATTAGTAGCGAAAGGGGTTCCCCTTTCATTATGACACGGGCATCTACCTAATATAATCTCCCTCCCCAATATAATCTTTGCAGGTGGAATAGTGTACGAAATATATAAAGAAGTATTCGTTACAAATATATTTTAATTCCTATAAAATATAATAATGAAATTTTATTCAAGGGAAAATATTGTTGGAAAATTAGGGGAAAATGTAGGGAAAACATGTAGGAAAAACATGTTAAAGAACACACTGGATGGCCTTGATGGACAGCTGTCCAGTGGGAACACTTCCCTAACCTTTTCTGAGTAATTGGAGTCCTTGTGACCTGGTCATTTATCCCAGTGTGCGAAAAAAAATGCCTCTCAGAGTTAAAACACCCCAACCGAAGCCTTGACTGAAGGCTCCTGTCTAATAATAGTTGCCCGTGGAGCTCATTCCTCTATCCAGCTCTTAGAGCTCAGAGATTCTTCTAATGCGGACATTTATGGACTGATATGTGCAAAGAAGTGCTAGTCAGAGAGAAACAAATCAATCTAATCTGACCTGGGGTATTGTTGCATGTATACATTAATGAAGCTGTTACATGTATACATTAATGAAACTGTTACTTGTATACATTAATGAAGCTGTTACACTAATTAAAGTTGTTTTTAGAGATTGAACAAAGTAATAATTCAATTTGTTTGTGAAAAATGTTTTTAAGGTAATAAATAACTAATTTATCTAATAATTTCAATAGATCGCAATATGAAATTCAGTCAATCAATACAAAAGTGTCAAAACTTCATTCAAAAAAAAAGGATGTGCATGAATCAGCGATTTTTGTGATATTGTGTTTTTCGCAATCAGTGTCGGTTAAATTTCGTGTTCTACCTTGAATAAAATTTCATTATTATATTTTATAGGAATTAAAATATATTTATAACGAATACTTCTTTATATATTTCGTACATTATTCCACCTACAAAAATTATATTGGGGAGGGAGATTATATTAGGTAGATGCCCGGGTCATAATGAAAAGGGACCCCCTTTCGCTACTAATATCTAACATTAATAAAATTAACATATTTTAAGCGTGTAAAATTTTAAATTCATAGCAACAATATTATACTTATAAGTTCGGTACTTATATTTATTAATTTACTCATTTATTTATGTTTCCTTTCTGATAACATGAGGCGGAAGGAAAAAATAATATCCCGGACCCCAGAATTTCTTGCTCCGTCCCTGCAACTTTCAAGATTATTCTCTTATGATTATAATAAAAACTAAAAAAAAATCATCCTTATAGATTTATATTTGTACGGATTGCCTTCGAAAAGTTCTTGACACGTATCTGTAGATTTGCACTCGTTCCTCCGAAGTTAACGAGCTAAACCTCGTTTGAAAGCCGGTCTCAAATTATCATTACGTGTTAAAAACAAAGGCCATATCATCAATTCTCTCTTCGCTGGCATCGCGTAAAATTCTGTCTTCTATATCTGTGAGCTGTTGCTATGAAGCCTATTACGCATAAAGATGAGAAAAGATTTTCGAATTTTAAAAGGATGCAGCTTTGGGACGACCCGAAAAAAAATCATGCTGATTTATTACAAGTATATTGGGATCGTGCCTGTTCACATGGAACTGTTACGGGTGGATACGCAAATTCACAGAAGTATAAAAGAGCTTCAAAGACCTCCCTCTTGCAGAAAGACTGATAGAGGCTGTTAATGAAAGAACTATTATTGCTGTTCATGAATTCGTGAAGAAAAATCTACACATCACCATCCAGGTAATAAGTTTAGATGCCATTGGCAGTGTGGAAACAATTATTCATTAAATTTAAACTTCCGATGGGTACCCTACAAACTGACCGAACAGCAAAAATCGGCTAGAGTTGACTCTCACAAGGAGATACTGGCAATGTTTGAAGCTAGTGACTCCAAACGGTTAACAGACATTGTCACAGGTGATGACACGTGGATTTATTACTGTACAACTCCTAGAAAGATCGACAACTATATTTCGGTTTGCGGAAGATGAATAGAGTCCCCCAAATCTTCCGACAAGACTTTCATGTCAAAAAAGAGGATGTTTACAAGATTTTTTAATTCCTAAGGAGTGGTAACCGTGAACATCTTACCTGAAAAAATAACTGTAAATGGCCAATACTACACTTACCAACATTGTTTTGTCCAAAATGGTAAGGAGATGAAGGAGCATCATCTAACAACAGACGTGTCAAAGGTTCTTCTTCTTCATGACAATGCCAGTGTTCTCAAAATCCGGCAAATTACGGCATATCTGGAACAACAAAATGTCAAACACCTACCACATCCTGCATATTCACAAGATCTTTCACCATGAGAATTTTGGTTGTTTCCAAAAATTGAACAGGAACTTGCTGGGAAGCCTTTTTCGAGGGTGAAAGATCTTGCAAAATGAGCTCATTACGAATCCCCAACTGAAACACACCAAACGTTCCAGAACTGGCGTAGACGTTGTTATGTTAAGGTAAGTGCAATGGCAGATGCATGTCAAGAACTCTTTGAACGCCTCTCATACATACCGTAGATACCTCGCATAGTGCCTTCACTACAATCAGTGGTTGAGAAACACTGCTGTAGTTTACGTAATCATAAACAGGATTAAAATTTTATAATAACTATTTTTATATGACTATATCGTTAATAAAAAATATCCTACGGATTTTAAGTAGCTTATAAGCAAAAATAAGAGTAAACCTAGATTAATTATTAATTTGTAGTAACAACAACAACAACAACAACAACAATCAGCAAAAGTAATATAATTTTAGTTTTGATATTCACAACCGTACAACACAGCAGATAACACTGGTTTACAAGGTATTTATAACATGAACAATTGTAGCTGTCGGTAACTATTTTTCAGGAGCTGATTTCAGATCTGGCATTAAAAATGGATAGAACGTCACGTTTTTATGTTATTGGACATTTTGACTCCTATTAAAATCTTCCTATACTAACACTCCAGGCAACTGGGAGGATATTAGATAATTTCCTTTTTGCGGCTGGCAACACTGACATGATTTTTCCGATTGCCAAGCGGAAGAAAGCATGTAACAGTAACCTAACTTCAGACAGCCATTCTTGTTGTTTTCATTGTAGGAGGAACACGTGCTGTAAATTGAAGAGTGAATTTGGCGTTTAAATGGTGCAAAGGCAGCGTTACAGATGTGTTAATGTGCCAGATAAGCTTTGTTTTGTGTGTGGAAATTACATTTTAAAATCCCAGAGTCATTCTTCGACAAAGATTGTGAAGAAAGCCTATAACTGGTATTTTGGATGCCATGTTGAAGATCAGGACAAAAAAAGGGCTCCACGTGTGTGCTGCATTTCAAGCTTTGTTGCCCTGAGTGAAGGGTTGAGAGTTAAGATAAAATTCATGCTCTTTGCAGTTCCAATGGTTTGGCGTAAGCCAACTAGTCACTTGCATGGTTGCTACTTTTGTTTAACTAAAGTGTCGGACTTTTCAAAAAAGAACAAAAGCAAAATGCAATATCGAAAGTGTCTTCAGCCATAAGGTCAGTTCCTCAAGGAGAAGATCTTCTTATACCAACACTTCCAACCAACTGGGAGGAGATGAATTCACATTCATCAGAGGAAGACTTTGAGGCACATACAGATCCTGATCCTACATACACCCCTAAAAAGTTAGACGAGCCTCATATGATTCAGCAAAATGAACTAAATGATCTTGTTCGAGACCTAGGACTTACAAACAACAAATTGAGGTTTTAGGTTCAAGACTTCAAGAGTGGAATCTTCTGGGCAAGGATACCAGAATTTCTCTACTCAGAAAGAGAAATTTGGCTTTATCTGCCTATTACGAGGTGCAAGATGGCTTGTATTTCTGCACAGATATTTCAGGGCTGATGGAAGAAATTGTAACAACTCACGACCCTAAGGGATGGCATCTATTTATAAATTCGTCAAAATTCAGCTTAAAAGTTGTCCTTTTGCATATAGGAAACCAAAAGTCTTCCATTCCAGTGACACACGCTGTGGCAGTGAAGGAAACTTATGAAAGGATGCAAAAATACTCACTGCTATAAAATATGACCAGTATAAGTGAACCAATATGTGGTGACCTAAAAGTCATGTTTCTCTTGCTTGGGCTTCAAGGAGGCTTCATAAAACGTTGCTGTTTTCTGTGTTTATGGGACAATAGGGCCAGAAAGGAACACTATAAAACAAAAGACTGGTCCAAACAAAAGCTGTTTTTATTCCTAGAAAGAGTAATGTGAGGTATAAGTCTCCAGTTGACCCCTCTGATGTTCTGCTCCCACCACTACACATACAAACTGTGGCTTATGAAAATCTTTGTAAAGGCTATGGATAAAAATGGTAAAGGGTTTTTGCACTTGGACGAAAATTTTCGAAAGCTAGGTGATGTCAAATTCAAACAAGATATCTTTCTTGGTCCTCAGATCAGGAAACTACTGAATGATACTGTCTTCGAAGAAAAACTGATTATGAAGGAGCGTGCTGCATGGAAATCCTTTTCGTTTGTGGTCCAGGGTTTTCTGGGGAATTACAAAGAGGAAAACTACCATCAATTTCTTCAAGATCTTCTCAAAAACTATGAAAATCTTGGCTGCCGAATGTCTTTGAAGATCTGTTTCTTGCACTCGCATCTCGACTTCTTTCCCAAAAATTTATTAGCTGTGAGTGAGGAGCAAAAGGGATAGATTTCACCAGGATATCCGAACCATGGAGGAGAGAAACCAAGGCAGGTGGGTTCCAGCAATGATCGGTGACTACTGCTGGTTCTTGCAGAAGGAAGATACCTCAGCACATAAAAGACAAAAATGAACTTCTTGTAAGTATAAAGGATCCTTAGCCATGTTTTCTTATTTTGCGTTTCAAGATTATTTCATTTGCTACTTTATGTTCAGTGGTCTATAACGATGATGTTTGTAATTTTTTTCACTGTAATCAGGTAAATAATTAATGAGTTTTAAGTTGCAATTTAATAACAAAATCACATTTATTTTCGTTTCCCAGATATTCGTATTCATTGAAATTTCAAATACATCAATTCGTAATTTAAAAACAAACTGTACGTGCTGCAGATTTTTCACAGCCATATTTTGATTCAGCACCCCAAAATTGGTTAAAAACATCCTATTTGACCAATTTTATAAAAAAAGAGGTTTGATTTGTTGTCTAGTGTAATCATTTACGGAGTTCATAATAAGTTTAATTCACATATGATATTTTATCTATGATTGTAATCAGATTCATTTTTGTTAGTATAAAGATTAGTTTAAATCTAAATTTTGTGCTTTGTTCTACTACACCGATTTTTAGCTCTGAATCCACAGATCAGCCCTTTTATTTGTTGCAGTGGCATCACTGGAACTAGTACGCTCAAGTGAACATAAAAGACAACGCAGACGCTATCGTAGTCAGATCAATATTAATGAGGCAAAACCGAAACTTATCCTTTTCTGGTCTGTTTGGTCGACGTTTGGTTGCTGTGGACAATGAACTAATGATCTGAAATAATTTACCTATGAAAAATGTGCAATCACATTTTGCTTGTTATAATCACTTAACTATACTTAACGGTGTATAGCGTCATTTTTATCTGTAAGGGAAATGTTAATTCCATCTTAACAAAGGATTGTAAAGCATTAAGAATCATTTCTTGTTCTGTAATAAATCGCATGTCACGGTAAATCACTTTCTTTTTAAGCACACTTACAGAACTGTTATAAATGAAATTATCGTTTGAAATCATTTGCATTAAAACTAGCAAGATGAATAATATTCTGCCATTTTCAATATTTCAATATTTTAGCAATCATTTTAAATTTTACTCTTTTACTGGAAAAGATACTTAGATGTGCAAACTCAAAATATTTAAATCGATCCGAATACAATTTCAGGCATCAAAAATACTGACCTGAAATTCTTCAAATCACTTTTCTTCAATTCAAATGATGATTGACAAATTTTGCTTGGTTAAAATCTGTTCCCAGTAATTCAATGACGGATTATCCAATTACGTTACCTTTATTTCATAGGTACAATACAGAATTTTAGATTCATTATTTTCCCCACGATTATAAATAAATGATTACAAATATGCATGAAAGTTCAAGAGCTTCTTTTTCAAAATTTTCTTAAATCTCGAGGTTTTAAACTTTAAGAGTCGACTTAAAGCAAAGCCAGCCTAAGTACTTATCCGTTCAGGGCTAGATATTTATCATTGATATCATATTAAGACATTCAGTCGTATCGGTTTTTAAACCACCATAACAAAGTAATTCTCATAACTATCATCAGAAAGTGCGTTGGATATCAGCACTTGTCAGTCTTAGAGTGCATTAAATCCACTGGGTCTTTAATCTAGCACTGATACTTGATATTATTATTGTTTTCAATAACAGATGTGAAAACTTCGTTCAAGTTCTATCATCTCTATAATCTCTAAATATTGTTGCATCAGCTGTTGAAATTTGCTGTTATTATTTATAGCATTTTTCGTTTCAGAAAACATTGAGATTTTAATATGGTCTCCAAATAATTATATTGTTTTAAAATTTATATTAGCCTATAATTGAAAAATGATTTAGGGGAATGCTTTTCTGCAAATATGTTTTACAGTGTCTAAGGGATGTGATGTTAACTCTCTTTGATAATTTAACATGAATGTGTAATGGAAATAATTTTCGACGAATAGGATATGTATGTACTAAAGATAAATTCGGGTCAGGATTGGACGGGCCAAACTCGAAATCAGAATACTACGGACTACTTTGGGCTGTCTCAGGATAAAATATCTTATTTTACTCTTAATTTTGAAAGGAAAAAGCTTCTCCTAATGAAGCTCGGGAGGGCTTGGATTCAATAATTATCGAAATGGTTCTGATTCTGGCTCCAAACTTTGAGTCCGAACTCTTCTCTAGTATGCTCCCATGCCTTCCTTTTGAAAATGTTTTTAAATCTCCGAGGTTTCGAACTTTAAGAGTTCGACTAAAATAAAGCAAGTATCATCGTTTTAGAGCTATTTAATATTTCGGTGCTCATAAATTTAAATTAAAAATTAATATAAATATGCAATGAAACTAAATTTCGATGGTTCGACAAAAAGGATGTGAATTCACAAGAGACAAAATCGCATCCGGACTTTGTCGGGCCCGAACTCGAAATCAAAATACCACCGACGAGTTCCATAATTATGCCACTGGCAAGAAAGCTAATAATAAGGATCGTCTCACTTTGATAGATGGTCTTTTACTTCTAGATGAGTATGTTTTGCTATGAAGTCTTTCCTATGTTCTCTGAGGGATTCTCACATTGATTTCAGAATTTCCTTTAGCAAGGAATACGCGTTAGTATTTAAAACATCTTTCGATTGGTTTTCTTTTGCAGTTTGCTTCTTTGTTATGCTGTATTCGATGTATTAAGACGGAATTGTTTCTTTGTTTTCGAGTGTGGACTCATTAGTAGTACAAATAGATAAAAGGCAAATGGTTATTATAAACATTGCATACTCGTCGGCATCTTATTTTTTTCTCACTGATAATCTTGCGAAAGAAACTTCCACAGTGGGAGGATCCGGTTTGTTTCAATGAAATATGTAGTATAGAATTTACTTAGCACGGAGGAAAAAACTGCTTTTAAAATTTAATTCCAGTAATTAATTAGAAGAATAAAATAGAGAAAAATGTGTTTCAGCGGAAAGTGTAATTCGAAATGTTGTGTATTTAAATCGGGATTTATTAAATTTATAAAGTAATTAATTAACTCTTAGATTATTTGTTTGTTTTTCAGTTTAATAAAGAACGACTAGAACACAAAACATCGGCATTTCTAAACGGTAGGAAATGAATAATTTGCGGTGTTATAACATTAATAAAAAATAAATGCTTAAAAAGCACTGTTCTTATGGATATGAATATTGTACATAAATATTATCTATTACAGAAAAATATGAAATATCAAAAATTTACTTTTTAAGATAAACTGAACATGTGATAAATAGAAAAAATACAGATATTATGTTAAATATTTTTGATATTGTGAATGCAAATAAATTTATTTATTTATTTATTTATTTATTAGAGTAACGTAAGGTAATATTAAACTCATTTTGTTTATTTCCAGAAAGCCCTTTTAATATTCTTTATTTAATGCCGGTAAAATATATGTATAATAAAAGAAATGTTTGTATGTCTGTGGCAGCAATACCTCATCGGAAAATCGTGGTAGACGCTTCAAAATTTCACAGAATGTTCCTGGTTGTCGTCCAAGTTTAGTTGCTGAATTCCAGTCGAAATTCCAAAAGTGTGCTTTCTAGAAGCAAAAATGTTTACCTTGCTATTCCTACGCGAAACGGAAGTCGCTGCCAAATCCTTTGTTTCCATTTGCTTCTCCTTAACCGTGAACATAAGGGTTATAAGAGTATGTAAATCTGCTGCTGTTGCCAGATTCCCACATTACCAAAGGCATTATTATATTACGTCGTCCCATTCCAAGTAGGAACCCGATTTTTTACCTCAACACTGGGTCACACAGGGGGGAACAAACGTACGAAATTTAGGACCTCTTCAACCACAAGGTTCAAAAATTGTCGAAAAAGAAATAAGAATCTCGATAGTTTGCCGAGAAAAAAGCCATGGTTTATTAAAGCACGTGCTGACATCATTAACATTTTTTTTTCGTGTAATCCCGCAGAGTAATGGACACAGATGAAAATCTCCCACATTTTGGTGTGCTATGAAAGGTAGGACATGGAACCAATTTTGCATGTAGTGAAAAAATCTACGTCCATAAATTGCTAAAATTCATGCAGTTTAAATTACTTGAAAAATAATTTAATTTCGTACTCTTTTTATTTATTACGATAATATAAATTATTATACAGTAATTTAAAATTAATTACTGCCTTTTTAAAAGCAAATAGTTGTCAGCAGAATTTTAAATTGCAATTTGTACGCAAAATTAAAAAGTGGCATTCGGTCACATGCTAAAAGATAAGAAAATATAAAATAAACATGCTCATTTATTTTTAATACATTTGCTATTGAGTGCTTATTTTTTCCTATTCCCACTTACGATCTTAGCTTTCAAATCTCCAAATCTCCCTGATCCCCTTCTGCGATTGTAATCCCCTAATACCTCAAAATCCCTTTTACGACCATAGCCTCTAATTCTCAGTATCCCTTTTGCAATCCTAGCTCAAAAAACTTCGGAATTTCAAAGACTAGTAGCTCCTGGAAGCAAATGTTTATCAGTTAAGGAAGTCCTTTTCATATTTTATATTTAATGCTATAAACTATATCTATAATAAAGGAGATGTCTGTGTGTCTATGGCAGACATAACACCTCGTAAAATCGTGGTAAATGATTCAAACTTTCACAGAGTGTTCTTGGCTGTCATTCGAGATTTTTTGCAGAATTCCAAGTCGCAATTCCAAAAGTGTGCTTTCTAGAAGCAAAATGTTTACCTTGCTATCCCTACGAGGAACTGAAGACGCTGTTAAACCCATTGTTTCATTTACTTCTCCCTAACTATGAACATTGGAGTCATAACATTCAACACATAACTGTTTTGTTATGTTTCATCGGATGCAACGAAAGTTAACCTCTCTCAAGTAATTTTGTTTAGGTGAAGAAATGATCATAACATCACGCAAAAGTTGTAATGCTCCCTCTGGAAAAGTGGAACGATTTGGGAAAAACCCTTTTGATAATTAATAAACGGAATATTTATTAGAATTTTAGCTTCTTGTTAAATTTTATCCTTCTTAGTATTATCGAGAAAAAAAACTGAGTTCGAATTGCATTACAAATTGCAATTATATAAATGAAGTGATAGAAAATTATACAAGAAAATTAGTCTTGGGGTCAAATATTAAGACATGGAATGATTTTACAAGTATCTGCTCTTTGTAACTAGTCGTCATATTTTTTAGGTATCGTGAATATCACTATCTACATACATACTTATTAGAGAAGATCTCGGGCTTTGTCAGGCTGATCTCACCCGGGCGGTCTTGGGCTCGAAATAGCTTAGATGACTTTGGACTCTGGAAACTAGGGATGTTATATTTAAATTTCTCATTTGTTTGTAACTGTGAAAAAAAAAACAGTAAAACATTATAAGGTAATTAAATTCTTTGCATCATGATTTCAGCCTTTTAATAATTAAACATAAAAGCCATTCAGCCTTTATTATTTTTCAAGTATTTTTCTGTTTTTGATTGATGAAGTACTCTTAACGATTATAACGAATTTTCAATGTCTACAAATTAGTAATTGTAGTATTTTTCGTTCGAAATAAGAGTAAGATTTGAAATTTGTATTTGAAATTTCTAATCATTTTGAAATTTGTAATAGCCTATAATACAAAGAACTGAAAACGGTTATCTGCATGCATATCTGTATTTATATCTTACGATGTGTCAGAAGATTGCTTTCCCTAATCGTGATAGGACATGCTAGGATTAAAATATTTGAGCCACACTTATCTCTTACAGAATTAATTTTTAACGTTTAGAACTATATAAAAGTAATAAAAGGAAAATAAATAAATTGGATTAATGGCACTCTGTGAATACCAATTGGTATCACTGTAACACTTTACATTTCACAGATTATTTTCTCTTCTATGCGAGTCTCTTTATCATGCGAAAGCCCGAGGAAATATTCCATTTTTATTTCTCTTTTCCATTTCATAGTTCACCATCGTGACCCTATCTCTGCCGTCTTTCGATGAATTATCTGTCAGGTTTCCCATTCATTACAACTAAATATCTTACCATTAAAACAACTCTTTTCGGGTATAGCATTGCAATGGAGCCATAAAAGAGAAAGGCCTCTAGGCTAGAAACGCAATATTGGTTTTGTTATTACTTTACTGGCTTAGATTTATAAACTTGCTACACAAAGCGTGTTACCTGTCCTGTATTAACGTCGAGTAATCCACGCTATTTAATGAAAATTTTTACACGCCTGTACGACATTGATTTTCCATTTGGAAGCTTTCTTAACCACAGCCGAGAATCAACATCATTAGCAAAATAGCGAGAGGCACTTTTAAACAGCTCGTTATCAGACTTCAAACAGCAATCCAAGGACGTCGCTATGTCGACTTTTTACGCCGCCTGTTCGTTAAATAATTATGTCAGGATCCTAAATAGAAGGAGAATAATCCTCTTGTTCAAAATATAACTTCAAAAATGTGTTTGCTGAATGGCTATTTTTTCTAACATATGTCTACTTTAATAGAGGATTTTACGGGAATGCTCACTACACTACTACTTTACGAGGTCGGCTTCATTTACTGTTCAGATATTGATGATAATCACTAGATTTGAATCAGGTATTTTCACTTATACAGTATTTTTTTCTGCAGAATGAACTAAATGATTAGGTATGTAGTTGCTTCTGATTTCTTTAATATGACGTCTCGTTATAATTTTTATTATAACACAGATTTAATATTTTGCAGACCCTCAATAATTTAGTTAACCAGCAAAACGGATTCTGAAGTTACCATAAGACAGTTATAAACAAGCAATGACGTCAGTTAAAGAATATTTCAGGACAATACTTAATTAGAACAAAATTCTCCTTTTGATTTTTGTTAATCTGAAAATACTTACTTGGCAAGATTATTGAAAACTTTTAAGAAACAGGTTTTGGCATATAATCTTAATATATTGAAAGCATGAATCATGAGTAGGAGAAAAACGTAATTGAAGAGAAAATTATTTGTAGAATTTCCTCAAAAATTAGGTTTCGGTTTGGTCGTTTTTCCCTTGGAGAGGAACTTTTGCCCATAATGGTGTACATGATCAGTCCATGAGGATTCCAAAGGGTTGATATCTGGGTAGAGGAAAGAAATCCATCGGAGATCTGTTAAAAGCTTCTAAAGGCAAATCCAGGGGATTTTTCAATGTGCACATTGCATCAATGTCCTTCGATCAATGTTCTTTTTCTCACCGAGAACAAAGAAGGGGTTATTGGAGAAAATCTCTTTCATGAACAATAGCTGAAAATAGGTTATTATTCTATACAGTTTTTTTTATTTAATGGCGAATAATTTCCTCGTATATCCATCCATCTTCGATGAACTACATACTAAATGTTCAGAGATAATTTTATTTTTTAATTTATATAATTTGTGTCCGAGGCTTAGGTGGAGAGAAAAACGACTAGGAAGTTGTAGGGCTCAGCCGTGGGTACACAATACCATGAGTGCACTAAAAAAAGAAACGTCCTGAGGGATTAGCAATCGGCATTTATTCTTCAGAGAAGAACAAAAGTGCTTTCATTTTTAATAACGGCTATAGCCGAGTGGTTAGCGCGCTTGGCTACTGATCTAAGGGACCTGGGTTCGAGCCCCAGGTAAGGCATGGATGTCCGTGCTATTTTTCTGCTGAGGTCCTGCCAGCCTCACAGACCTTCTACTATGGCATATAAACTGATGGGCTCCTGTCAGACCTCTGTGGCAAGCAGCTGCTTGAGGGGGTATTTTTTATTTTTGTATTGGCAATAAATACTGATTGTCGAATACTACGATAGCGTTTATTTCAGAGTAAACACACAGAATAATGGATACCTACGGACCCGCGCCCCATATCTTTCTGGCCGTTTCCTCGCTACCTAAGCCTCGGATACAAAACTACCTCATTATCTTCGTCGTTTAATTTTCGACAACGAATCGATTTACTGCGAGATTATTCCTTTTTCCATTAATCAGACGCGCTAATGATGAAAAATCTCACAATAAGTAAAATATTTTACTTTAAACACATATTTCTAATATTTCTCTGATTTGCAACAGTTCATATATAGCATAAGTTTTAATTTTCCATCTGTGACTATTCATCAGTAATGTTTCTTTTTTGTTTATAATTATTGTTTTTCATAGTGTACTTTGCCGATAATTACCACATTATTTTTTAAAGTAAATTTTCGAGAAAAATATTAAAGATAACATTAACAGGATGAGATTTAGGTATTGTTGCAGCTTGGATTAAAGCAGAATGAAAGGATGATATATTTGAGACGAGGACAGGAAAACAAAGCAGATTTTTCGAAAGAAATTTTCTGGAAATACTAAAATCTGAAATCTAATTATCAATTCCTGCTTCGTTTAAACTGGAATATACACACATATATATTTTTCCTTTTATTGCACACCAACGTCATAAAAATGATATGAAATAACTAATATTATGCATTGATTTTAAAATATTTCTCTCATCAGAAGTACATTAAACATCTGTATTTCTTGTATTTGTGTCTTTAATCCAATGGAACAAAATATTCTGTGTTATGCTTTAAGTGACGACATTAGTTAGAGTTCTTAATATCCTATTTTGCTTTCATTCAGTCAGCAAAAGTTTTCGTCATTTTCTTTGACACATTATTAGTATAAATTCATTTGCTCTGCCATATTGAAGCTAAAGTGAAAAAAAAGTTCTATAATATCGGGGACATACTATAGTATTGGTTCTCACAAAACCAAAGATACAATTTCTTGAACAGTTTGCTTTATTGACTCAACAATGTCATTTTTGAAATAATATATAGCCATTGGTTTCTCCCGGAATTGAAATAAAAGAAAACGTTGCAGTTATTAAGGAGTTCAAATGACTAAACAGGCAACAGTAGCGCATGTAAGTTTGTCCTCTAGAGGGAAGGGGACATCGAAAAAATCCAGATAAAGTGTAACATAAGATGTACATACAATATCCTCATTGAAATCTTTCCCTGGTGTGAGAAGGGTTACTGTAAGTAAATCCCTGCACATAGCCTTGATGCGAAGAAAGAAGTGGAATACGTTTGAAGTTTTCTTTATATACCAGAACAACGCAATTAAATATATTTCTAACAACTTTCGTAATTTCCGTCAGCGTTATCAGCACACAAAAAAAAGAAAGTTACTTTTTTATGTCGCATTACGGAAAACAAAAAAGGAAAGCTAAGTAGTACTTGATTCAGTTTTGCTCTTCCCTGTCTTGAGATATCTTAACACAGAATGCTGTCGGACATGACAACACGTGTTATCTGCACCACGGCACTTCCGGCGCTTCCCTGAGCATCGCTGCACACGATGACTCGTCCCTCGTACTGAACTACTTTCTGTTTTCAACCCCTCGACGACGGACGCCGCTCCAGATACAACTGCAACCGCCGTCATCGATTAACGTCCGTTAGTAAAGACTCTGGGAACAAGGGTTCGTCCACGTCGGCTGGAATGCGCTGGAAGGGATTTCAGAATCGTATTGAACGTTTCTTTCTCTGATGCCAGCAGGCTTGCATGTCGGTCACCTTTGGTAATCCGTTGAAGATGTCGTCGACATACATTGCTCCTTTTTTCGGTATCCTAAAGATAATGGAACGCGGCTGCTGCAAACAGTGGGGCGCTGATTTCTCTTTAGCACTTCTTCGTCTATTCTTTGTGCTATTCTGTCTTCATCTTCATGTGTACTGAGAGATAAATAAAAGAGAAATTCTTTAACTTTGCTGCAAGTAACTTCTTAACAGTGGAAAAAAAAACTTTCGTTCAAAGAAGATTGTATAAATTACGAACGTGATGCAGCAAATAAACCATGTCTTTTCAAATTAAAAATTATTTGATATTTCAAATAATAAAATATTACAATAATAAATAAAATAAAAATAAATACCCCCTCAAGCAGCTGCTTGCCACAGAGGTACTTCGATTCAATAATTTCTGCCCCAGACTTTTTTATGGGTTTTTTAGTAGTTTCACCAGTTCTGATTTTTTTTACTTCGTTTTCAAATAAAAGACGTTTGTTTTCTTTTTGCCGTTTGTCCATCTGTAGACTTTTCACTTTTTTTTATTTTGAGAGATAAATAAAAATTCGTTTTGGATTAGATAGACACTAATGAATATTAAGATTTGCATTTTTCGAATCACAGATAGTTTATGGTTAGAGAGACCTAAATTTGGAAAACGTAAAATTTAAAATTAATATTGTAAACGATATATTCATTCTAGCAATTTTATGTTCAATAGTTTTCCATTGACGGCAGCAATCATTCCTTAATCCGAACCTTCAGCATAAAGTGTGTTAAAGTGGTAAAATGACGCATTTTATTTTCTTTCCAAACGAGCGTTCCATATTTGCCACATGAGATAGGTTATTCTTCTACTTTCTTATTGTTTCCAACTAAGACAGAGGTCTGAAAATTAATTTATTGAAACCTTGAACAGAACTCTGTTTGGCTACCAATAGGTCAGTGGGTGAGTGGGAGAATTCTTAAACTTTTGGTTATCGTTAACCTTCTGATAATGGGATTTTGTCAAACTGCATAGTTTGGCAAAATCACATTATTAGTGACCCTATTTTGCTTACTGGATAATGTGATTTTGTCAAATTGAATAGTTCATACCAATATTTGCTGAGCAACCTACTAATCTTTATTTCGCCCTATTCATCAAAGCGTTTAGAGTATTACATCTAAAAGCAGCATAAATCGTTTTAAAATGTTTCTAAGAAACGTTATTTTGCTGAAATGTAACGTGTGGCAAATGCAACAGATCCTCGAAATGGCAATAGTAGTTCTAATCGAGAAACTTGGATTCTAGTCCAGGTCTGGCGACTGTTCCATCCAGTGCCCGTCGATGATTCGGAAGAAGCATAAACATTTCTCTGGTCAATAGCATTTGCAAAAGCATTTGCTTACCCACTTGCTAGAAGATAAAGCTCAAAGATATTTCAATAGATACTAAGCCACATCATCATCATTCATTATCTGCATAGCTCTTCTACCTGTTTGAGACATGCGTAGAATACCAAAAGGTGTGAATGAATTTCAAAACACTGCTTGAAGTTAAGATCAACGTTAATCAAATTCTGGAAATTTGAAAGGTTTCTGCATCCGATTATCAAATGCAAACTACTCAATGATTCGTACATAGGAAAAAAAATCCATAATATAAAGATTTATTGTAATCTTTCCGTATGAATTTTTCCTAGTTTTCGAATTGAAATGTGTCTGCATCCGATTATCAAATGCAAACTACTCAATGATTCGTGCATAGGAAAAAAAATCCATAATATAAAGATTTATTGTAATCTTTCCGTATGAATTTTTCCTAGTTTTCGAAACTTAGGAAAATTTAGAGTTAGTTAACAAATAGATTTATCACATACATAGTTTTAGCCTCATATAGCTCTTAGAATTTGGAAAATTATTTCTGGAGAGAAAAATCACATGCAAGTGTTGTGATAACATCCGTTATTTTTTCTTTTTCAGAAAAAAAAGAAACTTTAAGAAAACGAATTTCAAAAAAGTAGGTTAGTAGGTCATAAGAAAAAAACTAAATGTATTCTTTTCACGTTGAAAATTACATTCTTCACCAAGAATTCTAGCTTCATGTTATTTTTATATACTTAGCTTTCGTACATCCGTTTTCATTTCTTTTTTTCTCGATCTGTGAGTTCTTCCATTTTGATGTAATATTCGATCTGCTGGCTTTGCTCTTTATTTTGTTGTTTTCTGCAATACGCAAGATTCATTATCTTTGATCAGTCCGCTTATCATTTCTGGAAGTTAGCATTATAGGAACAAAATACATTAGCTGTAAAGTTAATATCGTTTCATTTTTGAATCCATTTTTATAACTAATATATGCACTTAGATGACATTTTTTAGGTACAGTTCCATGTGATATCAATAGTCACTCAGATACAGAACTCAGTAACTTCTTAAATAATTCTTTTATGAAAAAAATGTGACTAAAGATAATTTAAAAGATCTCAATGAAATCTATTTCATTCTCGATTTTCAAAAATATTCGTTCGGTATTTAAAGTTGCGGGAATTAAAATATTTAAAATAACCATGCTAGTTTAAAAAATACACTGAGAAATTAATAAAAAAAAGAAAGTCAAAACGAAAGCAATAACCTTTATACTAAATTTCACTAACTCCTATCAAAGAACATTTAGCAGTTCGTATAATAATTTTCACCAATTTTGAAGCCCTTTTTTGTCTTTCTTAATAACGAGCTTATTTACTAAATGTCTTAGCCTCCATAACGCTTTAAATACCAATGCAATTTTTTTCAATATGGTTGCTGAGACTCATAGCCAATGTTCGCTTTATGTCCCAATAAGAGAATATTGAATTTGTTTGACATGCCGATAAGTGAACAGTTTTTTATTTTGTTTACTGAGGGACAATCACAACAGATATTACAGAACAAATTTTATTTTTTTTTGCCCGAAACTCGAACCCTGTCCTCGGCACTCGCTGTCTCACCGCGAGCCGACGAGATATCACTGAGCCACTCAGGCGGCACTTAAAGCATATTGTTGGAAATCTCGATTTAATTAGATTTGGGGCTAACTTTACAGATTTTAAATTTAAGATTCGACGCGTCCTTTAAGGTTAAATGGAAATCAGTTTCGATATAATCGTGAACTACCTGTGCCAGAAAAATGAAAATTGTTGACTAGAAATATTTCGAGTCTCAGATCTCAGAAACGTTAAGAAATTTCAGATCAGAAGTATTCTTTAAGATCAAATGGATATAACATATCGATGTAACCTTATCTATATGTGCTAGAAATGTGAAAATTGGTGCCTAGCAGCTAATTCGGATGGCAGATCTCAGAAAGATTATGGAATTTCAGATTCTATAATTGTATTCTAGGTCAAATACGGATCAGAATAGCTGTCGAAAAATCAAATGGAGTCATGGCACCGACTAACTTCTGATACATATATATATATAATGCTATTGTGTAGTAGTATGAAACAGAAAATCGATATGAAGGTATGTAGGAATAGCAGACGTGCTTCGTAAAATAATACCAGTTTATTCAGCAAAATTCTGTAAATAAATAAGAATATAACATGTAGAAGTTAAATGTTCATCATCATGTCACGTTTTTCATCATATTGTTTAATCTTCACCGTTCATATTAACCACATCTGTTTTAATTCTCTCCATTAATTTCTTTGGTTAATTTCAGATAAACCAGAATGTTCCATTGAAGAAGAAAACAACGATGGAAAAATGACTTTGGTGTGTCGAGCAGAAGGTAATCCGGCTCTCATTAATTTTACGTGGATTAAAGATAACGAGACCCTGGATGATGAAGAGGATATTGACGAAGAAAAAACATTTAGTACGTACGTTCTTCAGGATTCGTCAGAACGCTATGGCGTTTACGTCTGCTTCGCTCTGAATGACATAGGGGAGTCGGAACCATGTGAACTGGAAATCAAGGAATCAGGTAGGTAGAAAGAAATTAAATTTTTAGCTTTCGTATTGGACTAGGCAAATTAAATGAAGATTCGTATATTTTTGAATGTCGTCTTCACAGTAAGCTGAGTTATATATTGTTTTATTTGCTTTATTTTTTAAACATACGAAGGACGAATGTATCGTAGAAGCTTTATCAGGCCTATCCTGGTTTCTGATACAACATAACAACACCTACACAGAATCATGCCATCTCGGGACTCGAACCCAGACATTTATAGCTGCAGGGAGACAACTTAAGACCACTGCGCCGTAGAGGCGGTAATTCTAACGAAGTATTTATAGCTATTCTGGCGGCAAAGAATAAGCCTGTTTGGTTAATGATCAACTGGGCTTACTTTCGAACCCTGCATAAGGAATAGATATGTCTTTCCTCGTGTTGTTTAAGAGAAAAATGAAATGTATTCTTTGGGTTATAAAGATTTTAATAAAATATTACGATAAGCATTTGCCGAAACTTTCATTTGTTTGAATTGCGAAATGTCACAGCACCAAATCTCAAAAACGGTAAAATTTTAATCTCTTTGAACTCAAGCATTCCATATTACATAAAGGTGATCATACGTTCCTGTTTTACATTGGTGCTTTTGATGTACAATTGTCAAGATGAAATTTCTTCTATTATCAATGCTATTATAATTTATTGGAAAAGAAAAATTTTAACAACAGTATGTTACTTTAAAAATATTCAGATAAAACGAACTCCTATGTATTTTGTTGTTTTTGTTTTTTGTTTTTGATTAAAAATAAATTTGTTTAGTTATTTTTGACTTTCCAGTACATAAAGTATACGCAAAGGACATTAAGTAATCGAAATATGAGTAACGTAGGTTCTTCTTCTTTATTGATTAACAGTTTCTTATTAGATTCCAGGAACAAGTTTTTGGAGCTGAGTCAGAAAATTCCACATAGCTGGAAGTCAGTCTCTAGGCCTACCAGTTACCCATCCATACGCACCTTTCATTATTAATGAAATTTTTGGATCACGTATCAACATTGTGAAATAATTCAATTTGATTAATGCTAAACAGTTAGAATATTCCATTGTCCATAACGGAACTTCTTGGTCTTGGAGTCCATGCCCCAAGGTGTAGATGTTGCTACCGCTATAATAGATATTTTCCTTACTTCCTTTAGCTGCCTTGTTAGAAACTGAAATGTATTACTATTGCTCTCTAAAATGAAACTCTGGTAGACAGAGTATAAACTTCGGGCGAGTCTTATATTCTGTAAATACTTTCTTTCCTGAAATATATATATTCTATGTAGCAAAACAGTTCATTTCTTTTTTTTTTCGTAGTTTTCTTCAAAAGAAAGGGAAATTCTCACTTTTCGAAAAAACAAATGCTGAAGATATAAACAAGGTAGTAGATATAATTCTTTCGTTGTTGTTTGGGGAACAAGAAAACAAATGGGACATCTGGATTAGCGAAGAGGATGAAATGAATTTCTGATGTTTCAGTGATACACGTTTATGATAAGACTTTAAGACTTTCTTCTTCTTGCATCTGCAGGTCAACTTTACAGTCGATAATAATTTTCCCAACAAAAAATTAAATGAAATATCTGAGTGCAACATTTAAATACAGTTATTAATTAATATCCTTACCCGTGCAATATTTCGCTTTTACGTTTTGGTTAATATACTAAAGAAAACCTCAAGCAATAACTATTACAAGCAGATCAACAGTATTGATTTATTGTAATGCATCAATAAAAAATAAGGGTCACAATTTCAAAGTGCAACGAAATGTAAAGAAAGAAATCGGTGTCTTGCTGTAAACGTTAGAGTTTCCAATATTTCATTTCCTACAGAATGTCATAACAAACATTTGACACGAGATTTATATAGATTAATTTTATCATCACTCAAGCCCTTTGAAACAGTATTTCACAATCCTCGTTATTTCATAAACATAATTCATGAGTTGCAAAATTTACATGTTATGGGGTGTTGGACCTCAGCGTCTCACATGAGTAACAATAGTGATACCAAAACCTCTCTTAATGGTTACGCAAAAAAATTCAGGTGATAGCAGGTGATGCATTTTTTGCTAGAAATAAAATAATTCTTTCATCTGATAATATGAGATTTATTTTCTTGTTTTAGAGGATACGAAAGTAATTTATTTTGGCTAAAATATTATATAAAATAACACATATATACATATATAGAATTTCAATTCTTGTGTCCAATGATAGTTTTACAAACTGCGGTTTCAGCTTAATACGATAATAATACATACGGATAGCAAGTTTTTCAATGCATAATATTATCCAAATAATATTCAGTCTCATGAAACGAGTGTTAAGATTAATAAAACTGATATACAGGGTGATTCAAAACTTATCGTTCAAATTTCGTGGGGAGGTAGGGAATACGTCAGGAAACCGATTTCACATAGGAAAGTATGTCCGCAAACGTCATCTACATGAACAAAATGTACAAGTAAAGTGAACACAAGGAAACAGTACAGCTAAGTGGTAACGAATGTGACTTTTATTCCAACAAGGTAAAGTACAGGTTCACAGTAGGTGCTCAAAATTGCGACCATTTACACGGAGACAGGATTCACAGTGCCGTTGCATTGACCGCCGAACATTTTCAAAAACCCCTGGCATATCACGGACAATGCCTGCGGCGGCCACTATTCGTGCAACAAGCTCCATTTCACTGTCGACGGGGGTCTCGTACACATGGTCTTTCATGGCCCCCCACAAAAAGAAATCCATGGGCGATAAATCAGGTGACCTGGGTGGCCAAGCGATCGGTCCACCTCTACCGATCCATCGAGCTCCGAATGTTCGGTTCTGGTAATCACGCGCAACAATTGTGCTATGGGCTGGAGCCCCGTCATGTTTATACCACATATCTCGGCGAATATGCGCAGGAACAGCGCCCAGAAAAGTCGGTAACACTGTCTCGAGAAATATTTGGTATTTCCGGCCGCCAATCGGGGCTGTAGCAAGTAAGATCCCAACAAACAGTCACCAATGATTCTAGCCCACACATTTACCGCAAAACAATGTTGCGCAGCGTGACTTCTCGTACCATGCGGGTTGTCATAAGCCCACACATGTGAATTGTGTGTATTGAACACACCTTCACGAGTGAATGAAGCTTCATCTGTAAAAAGGACAGAAGCTGGAAAACTGGGGTCCACGGCACCTTTCTGCATGAACCATTGTGCAAATTCCACACGCTTCGGATAATCGTCAGGATGCAGTAACTGCACCCTTTTGCAGATGGTAAGGATGCACACGTTCCTCGTGCAGTATCCGCCACACTGCTGACTGAGCGACCCCAAGCTGCTGAGCAATAGCTCGTGTGCTGGTATTCGGATTATCTTCGATGGACTGTAGGACTTGTTCTGCGACGTTGACAGTCCGCGTCTGTCGTCTTCTCCCCGTATCCTGCATGTTCCTGCGCAGTGAACCACGTTCGCGCAGATTGCGATGCACACTTGCAAACATTTGATGCTGCGGTATTCTTCTGTTGGGGTATCGGTCTTCGTAAACTTGCCTAGTTCGGCGGCCGCTTTCGCCAGCTGCCTCATATGCGAGATGCATATCCGCTAGCTCTCGATGCGTAAAACGATTCATCTTATCACTAGTAAGTCAGCTCGTACACTGATGACAGCGGGAGTGGTCGGGCGAGCTGTACACTGGTTGGGTACACACAGCGCCCTCTACATACGCATGCGTACATTTGCGGACATTCTTTCCTCTGTGAAATCGGTTTCCTGACGTATTCCCTACCTCCCCACGAAATTTGAACGATAAGTTTTGAATCACCCTGTATACTTCCTGGATTTGACATTAATATCTTATAAGCGAAACACATTTGCACAAAATGATAAGTTTTGTTTTCTATGCTGTGTTTTTATTTTTGCTTTGATTAAATTAATTTATTGATTTTTACATTTTATTTGTTATTCCCACGTCCCTCCAATCCCATTCCAACCAGAACTACAACCGTAACCAGTGTGAAATTTTGACTAACAATCCTCCGACACACACTAAAATATAAATGTAATATAAATATGCAATGCCTTCACGCCAGTCAAATGAGTGAGACGCCCTTCAAATTTTAAGTAGAACGAATCTTGCAGACATATATAGAGTCGGATCTCGATATACGTGAAGGCTCCGCTTTAAAAAATGACCGCGTAATTGAAGCATAATTTTCTCATAAGAACTAAATCAAGTGATTGGGATAGAATGATATTATTTTTTATCTTCTATTAAGCTTCATTTTCAGAAATCTTTGCCGTATTTTAAGTAACTGGTTACTATTCAGAAATCATAATTTAATATTCCTTCATTAGCTATAGATAACGCTCGTTGATAAACAAAATTTTAATGTCAGAAAATTTCGAAAAGAAAATTGTCAGAAAGAAAATTTCTTTTATTAGCAATGCTATTATAATTAATTGAAACAGAAAAGTTTTAATAACATTATCTTACTTAAAAGGTATTTAGGTAAAACAAACTCCTATGTTTTTTGCTATTAAAATTAAATTCGTTTAGTTATTTTTGAGTCTCGAGTACATAAAGTATACGCAAAGGGGATAAAGAAATCAGAATTATGAGTAACGTAGTAAACCAATTTTCCAAAATTTCACACTGGAATATTAGGTAAATGTTTCAATGAGTGACATGCGAGGTAGAACTGGTATGTGAGAAAGGAGTACTTTGAAAGATAAATAGTGCAAAGGTCTATTGTTTAACAAAATTCTTTTATTTCCTCATTCACTCAACTTTTTGATCACACTGGTGGTTCATTAGGTAACAAATCATGGCAGTTTTAGATTTTTTTTATATCTTATTTTTTTTCTTCATTTTGAAGCATTTGATTATAACGTGTCGTTTATGTTTTCGAGCTATAGTTGTCGTTTGAAAATTAATCTTATTAACTAGAGGTGTGCGAGTACCAATTTCAGGTCGAACTTAGCCATACATTGTGAACGATTATCGAGGGCAGCTCTCCTGAAAAACATAGAAAACGATCACAGCTGACTTCTGCTAAAATGAACTAGTTGTAACGCTACAAAGAGCAGAATGTTAATTTTTATGTAGCATAAAATCTCCCATCCAATAGATCAAATTTTTGTGCTACATTCATTTTACACGAGCAGTGTAAACTTTCATCTGTCCGTTTTCTGACTGCATTAACTTAACATACAATAACAGGTGAAACAATAATTTCGAAAATACATTAAAGGATGCGCAATATTATATATAATGCGCATTCTCTAATACAGAAAATAACAGTTGAAACAAAAAGTTACAAAAGTTCAAAGGAAACTCCACCGTGGATGTCAGATGAAAAAATTTTAAACTGCATTTAGAATGAGGCCGCCAAATTGGGATAAAATGAGAAACACATAAGTTTATTTTTGAGCGTTTTTCATAATGAGTGAACATGCCTTGAAATACGAAGATAAACAACCGAAGATTACAGGATTGAATCAAGACCACCTCTCTGAAATGATACTTATGAATATTTTACAAACATACATTCTTAAATATTCATTCATTTAGATTCTGATAACATTTTAGAAAATGTGTAGATACTATTTTTGAATAGAAAAATTATTGGATTATTTTTATGTTGAAATGTGGAATTATACGTTTGGGCTAGGTATCGTATCATTAATTTAAAATGAATGTTCTCAGTTTAAAAAGCAACAGAAGTATATAGGCTGCATTTTTATCTCCCAGAGAATTGGAATCATTGTTATCAATTGCCTGTTGACATTTAGAAATTATGTCTTTTTTTTCGGATTTAGTAGGTACTCATTTTAAGAAAAATGCGCTAGAACAGATAACTTATCGTTTATTATTTTTAGTTTACAAAATGACAGATATAAATATTTACTTTCATTATGTAGATCAAAATTACTGAAATGACAGACTACTAGTCACATCCTGAAGCGGAAGAAATCTACACGCGGACGAAATACGCGGTCAACACGCGGTCAACAGGAACAAACAGGAACAAATAGGAAGTCTATTTGTTCAGTAAAAAGAAATAGGTACAGCATAAACAATAACGGATGAAAATTATGAAACATAAATGTAACCGTGTGGAGAAATTTTTCTTCACTGTCCTACGTGAAAATGAAATTAAGCAGTCCTGACTTAGATCAATAAATCCTTCCATTTTACTTTAATAAAAACTGTCGACGAAAAGAAATGTTTTCCGAACAAAGCAATTACTTCCTTAAAGCAGAAAACAAAGTAGCCATCATACCAATCACAACGGACACAACCGCTGGTGAAAGCTCACTTCTCTCTCCTATTTCTCTGTGTTTAACTGATAGTGTTTGAAGGCAACTGTCTGACAAAGCATCTCAAGATTCGAATTATCATCATCATCTCGCCGTACTTGTTCAACTGAGAGTTTTTGCAGACAATTGTCTGACAAAAGAGTCTCAGAGTTCAAATCATCATCATCATCTCGCCATATTCTAAAAATAAAATTTCTCTCTAAGAGACCATTAGGGGTCTTCCCTTAAAGATGATCCTTATTTCGATTTTTCATAATCATACAGATTATCATGCGTTAGTTGTTTAAAAACAAAGACAGATTTAATAAACTGAGTTTAAACGATAATCTCTTCGGAATTTAGCCGTCCTCTTGCCTAGTGGTTAGCGCGCTTGGCTACTGATTTACGGGACCTGGGTCCGAGCCTCGTGTAAAGCATAGAAGTTTGTGTTGCTATCTGCTGAGTTCCCACAATCCTCACAGACCCCCCCCCCCCCGATAGGGGACCACCTTGTCGTGGTGGGGGGGCCTAGGGCCCAGCAACCCGGCTGAAGGCTGTGCCGACCGGGTTGGGCGCCGGTTGGACATGGCCAAGGCCAACCGAGGTTGAAGACGCTGCTGGCCGGCTTGATTGCCGGTCGGGTGGTGACGGCGTCGGAGACCTCACCTCTCAGGGACCTGTGTGGTCAGTTCGACGGCTCTGCCGAAAGGTTTCCCTCTGCCTAGTAGGCACGAGCTGTCCAAAAAGTCTGGGTCTTACTAAGAGTCTCCACCCCGGGTGCCGATCGAGCTTGGATCTTTATATCCTTGCACATTTGCAAACCGGGGAATAGATTAAAGTTAGGTTTCTTCCGGTGGTCAGCTTTCCTTCTATAGGACTGCTGCCATGTGAGGCCGGGGTTGAGGTGCGCCTATAGGACGTATTCCTTGCCCCCGGCTCTAGATAGTCATGGCTTTTCTTAACCAGGTAGTGCTGTCAGGATGAACCAGGAATTGCCGTTGTTGCACAAGATCGCAACATAGAGATCAATCCTCACATACCTTCTACTATGGCGTATAAACTGACAGTCTCCTGTCAGACTTCTGTGATAAGAAGCTGCTTGAGGGATATTTATTATTTTATTTTATAATCTTCAGAATTTACGCTTTGCACATCCAGTTAGTGTTGTCAATAAAGGATACATTATATTGAACTTATAAAGCGGTTCTTAAATTTTGAAGCACTTGAGATTTCTGAAAAACCGTTCTTGCTTTCGGGCAGTACTGTAATTATGCGCAAAATTAAAGCCCATGAACTGTTGTTGTTCCCTATCCAACAATATATTTAAATTTTAGCTGATTTATATATTTGTCTGAACATTACGCATTAATCATTTACTAAAATTGTTAGATCTATATCAACGCAAAATTAAAGCCCATGAACTGTTGTTGTTCCCTATCCAACTATATATTTAAATTTTAACTGTTTTGAACATTAAGCATTAGTCATTTACTAAAATTGTTAGATCTATATCAGTTAGTACTCCACAAAACTTTAATACATTTGCAGAACTTGATGCCACTTGTAATATAAATGTCGCTCCATTTAAAGTTTTACTTAATCAAGTCATGCAGCTCTGTGAAATATTTTATTACCAATAGCGCTTTGATATGTAGAGTAGTAATTTTTTAATGAATTGTGATAAGATAAAAATCAATTAGACTTTTCACGATTAACTCTACTGCTGGAAAACATTAAGAGTTTTTTTTTATAATAATGCAAAGTAGGCCACTCTATAATAAGGCTGTAAAAGGCGAGTCAATTTATACGATATTGTTTCCTAATATAAATTCAATATTCTAAATCACGGACGAATGGGAAGTTTTATGGAAATTCTAGCAGAAGTAGAAAGAATGAAGCATTTGATAAATAATAAATCTCGCATTAGTTAATGGTAATCGGTCGTTGTGTTTTAGCAATTGTAATTCTTATAACTATGCAAAATGCACAACTTCATATTCAACTATTTTACGAATAATAGTCTGTATATAAGGATTAACAAACCTTAGAAGCTGCAGAAGCTTAATGTTTTCAGGTATGATTATGTAATGAGTCTCAAATTTGTTATTCATTGCTTTATGTATCGCGTGTAATGTGAACATGGCGGATCCATCGTTGTTCGAATGGAAACCAATGTCGTTTCTTATATCGTATGCACATATCGGCAGTAGTCAGTGTGAGATTGATGCACATGTCTGCTTAAACACGTAGCGTCCAGCTTTGGCGCCACGGGACGCTTTAGTAATCATGCAGCAAAATGAGCTGGTATTTATTACCCTTTTGTCGTGCATTACTAATAAGCAAAAAGTGTCCATGAGATCGCTTCACTGAAACATGGAAGTCCATGCACACAATATCCATAAAGATGAGAAATGATATAATAACTGAAGAGATGTTCGGTTAATAATAATAATATAGTTAATGCTTCTGTATTCAATTTAGTTTAGTATAAATTATGAACTTTCTCTTATTTATTTATTTAGATGAGTAGGTGATTTCTGAATATCCTTGCTTTGAGATAGATGTGCTTTTTTAAATCTGATCAATAAAACTATTGCACGAACAAAAAGATCATACATTTTAGATAGGTTCTGTGGCCGGTACGGAATCAGGAATTAATTCAATTACGGCAATGTTCTACGACATTAATCATCATGTCGCTGGTAATTACCTCCACTATACGTGGAATAATAAAATTACCCGTGAAGATCCCTATACTATGTAATATGTCACATTGAGCATGACAACTGCTAGAAGAAATGATAAAAATGAAACCTTTGGGAGATGGAATCACAAACGCAGCCTATCGTCATTTACGACAGTGTTTCTGAACAATATTAATGGAAAGTTTGTTATTTAAACTATTTAAAGGTCTTTGCATGAATCCCGATATTGCAAGGGGAAAAAACGAATTATATTTTGTAAAAGTTTTTTAATTGATTTTACTATGAGAATTATTATCTATTATACATAAATTAATTTTACGGCATTCCAATATGTATAAGTGTAAAAAACAAGTAAATAATAATAACATATTTATTTTTAATTTAAATAAGAATCTCTTCAATCGAATTAAGACATATTTCATACTAGCTAACTTGGTGAAATTTGATTCCATTTTATTTAAGAATTAAAGACCACTCGCATTGGCCACAGTACAACTCAGACTGTAGTTCCTTGAATATGCAGCAAAAATTTCGTACCAAGAAAATTTGTTTCTCTTTACCACGTTCAGCTTTTATTCACCACATTTTCTATCTTCCCCTGATGGTAGATATTTTTAGGTCTCCTTAGGAAAAAAAATGTAAAATTCAAAAAACCAAAATCTTACCCTAAGAGCAAATAACCGAAATTCAAGAGATAAAATGTTTTACACAAAGGAAAAAGATGTAAACTTCAAGATATAAAACGTCTTATACTAAATATTACAGAGGGAATATTGTTATTAGCCGGGTGGGCCGAACCCAAGACCTCCTGATAACATGGTAGGTATTCTGACAGTTGAGTTACCTAGGAGATGGGAGTGACTCATTCGATAGCGCGACAGGCTCGTAATCTGCACTTCTCAGGTTCCAGTCCCACCTAGGCCAGAGTTGATATTCATCTCCTCAAAGCTCCCGCTCTGCCCCGATCAGTAAGGACATCGAGAGACTTGGAAATACCGCCGTCCGTCAGATGGAACGTTAAGCCGTGGCCCCCGTGTGGGAAAAAAAACCATACCCTGTGCACGTTACATAACTAGCTGGATGGCCTTGACGAAAGACTACCATCTGTCTCCCAACAGCTTCGGGTCCTTATGACCTGGCCATTTAATCAATTGTGTTAAGAAAATGTTCCTTTCAGAGGTGAAAAAACCAACCTAGTTGAGTTACTGGCCGCCGAACAATCATCCTATATTGGTGGCTTTAAGCATTATACCATGGAGTTAATTATTAGAAATATATCTGCCTATAATCGAAGACTCGAGTCTCGAAGGCACCTTCCAAGTTAGTGCACATGACCAGCTACGTCAAGAGAGATAGTATCATTTTCTTAGCTAACACGTCTTTTATAAATCTTAAGTATCTGCCTATTATTCAAATAGAATCCTTTATCAGCATCCTAATGCTTCATAAAAGACATATTGGCCAAAAAACACAATGCTTCTTAATGTAGCTCGTCTTATGCACTAACCTGGAAGGTACTTTCTAGACCGCCGCTCTTCGATTAGAGTCGGATAGATTTCCAATGACTAACTCCGTGGTATAATGCTTAAAGCCACAATGGAGGATAATTGCTCGGCAGCAGGAAGAATCAGCTGTCAGAGCACATGTGTCAGGTGGTCGTGGGTTCGGATTCCACATGGCTAATGACAATTTTTCCTCTATGATATTTAAAATATATCTTCTACAGGTGCTTACTCTGATTATCTATTAGTGTTATACAAAACTGAGAAATTCAAGAAATTTGTGTCGGGCTCTTTTACCCACTGAGCGGCACTTTTTGCACAGAAGAGATTAAATGGCTAGTCATAAGGGTTCATAATCCTACTGGACAGCGCTTAGGATACAGATGGAATCCTTTGGTCAAGCCTATCTAGCGTGTTCTTCAATGCATACAGTGTTTGGCTCTCCCGCACAGGGAGCAACAACTTTATTTCCCATCAGACGGATGGTGTTCTTTCCAATCGGTGTACCCTTTATGACCAAGGGCAGGATCATGGGCTTAGCAGAGATAAATCTCAAACGTCCAGGTAGTACTCGAAAATGGGAACTAATGGTTATGAGCTTGTTGCCTTACCGACTGAGCCAACCCATCCACCCTAAATTCAAGAGATAAAACATCTTACACTAATAACAAAAATGCGAAATTCCAGAGATAAAACTTCTTACACTAAGAGCAAAAATGCGAAATTCAATGGATAGAAGATCTTAATCTAGAAATAAAAAACAGTGAAGATGATTTACAGAATGCAATCAGCGTACTTGATTTAACAGAAAACATTCCAACGGTCATTAATACTGAGCTGGAGTGGAATTTAAGCATTACTCATTTACTGGGCCACCAAATGGCATGCATCCAAACTTCCATCGGCTGTCTGCTCACTAGATGTTCGACAATGAATAATCATGACAGGCTCAACTATTTGGAAATCTACATAGCTGACATGAAATTCAATCATGATAGAATGCCGAAGATCCAATTAATCTCAGACAAACACAGATATATCCGTGGATTTCAATTACGTCCTATTCAAACCACAATGTGGTTGTACCATGTCCACAGGTATGGGCTTATCAACGTGTAGCTGACGTCAACTTCCGAAACCACAGTGTATGCAAATTCGATGATATATGTTCAGTTTTAATGCGTTATTTATATGGTCGGTGACAAAAGAGATATCAACGAGTTTAGAAATGTACCTACTAGAGAGCCAATACTGCAAACTTTAAGGATCACGTAAATGGCGGTAACAGGAAAATCTATTTTCTTTCCTAATAGATTGCGTTCAGTGTTGAGTTTTTGTAGTTTGGCCAATACGTAGAATCGAACGGGAGGAGAGGGGCTCAGTCGGAAGCGCGCCATGTTTGAAGTCTACAGTTCCCAGGTTCGAGTCCCCCTGGCCTAAATTTGATATTAATCTCCGAAAAGCTCCACAAACTGCTCTCGGTCAATAGGGGACATCAGTAGGCTTGAAAAAGATACCGTCCGTCGGATGTGATGTTAAGCCGTGGCTCCGTGTGTGGGAGAGAAATACCCTATGCACGTTAAAGAACACGCTGGATGGCCTTGACGGGAGGCTACTATCTGTCTCCTAACAGCTGTTCAGTGGGTCCCTGCCCCCAAACCGCTCTGAGCCCTCGGGATCCTTGTGACCTGGCCATTTAGTCCATTGTGTGCAAAAAAAAAGTGCCGCTGAGAGGTAGAACAACCCAACCAATATGTTGAAAAAAAAACGACTTTCAAGTACAAAGCATCAACTAGAAGAGTAACATATCGCCTTTGGCGAATATTTCAAAAACTTTCATAATAATAATTCAACTCCTAATACCCCTCACAACCTATACTCTCACTTGCTCTTCATAACAATGATACCTTACCCACAACTGCAGACAAATTTGCTAACTTTCATCTCAACAAAGTTAAAGACTCCTCATACTTAAATGAAAAATATGACAGTGACACTTTCCTACATCAATTTTTACAAAGTAAAAAAAAATATTTAAATTTTACTTTCTCACTTTTTGAGCTCAAAAATGCTAAAATACTTAAAAAATAAAACTGCTGTGGGGCCTGATAGAATTTCAAACAAAATCTTAAAAAACCTTCCTCATTCTTCACTTATAAAATTACTACAAATATTTAATCAAATTTGGACTTCAGGTAAAATTCCAGATCAATGGTTAGATAATTACCTAATTTTTATACATAAACAAAATAAAAATATTTATGATTTCAATTCTTATAGACCTGTATGTTTATCATAAAATTTTTTAAAACTTTTTGAAAGACTAGTAAATTCCAGACTCACATGGCATATAGAACATTTTAACATCTTAAATGAACGAATCTATAAGATCAGGCAGATCAACAAAAGATCTGATTTTACATTTTTTAACTGACATTGAACTTGCTTTTCATAAAAAACAATTTTTTGTAGCTAATATTATAGATATTCAAAATGCATTTGATTCTGTCAACCATACAGCTTTACTTCATAAAATAAAAAAATATAAATATTTCAGGTAACTTATACAAAACCTTATTCAATATTATTACCAAAAAAAAAATTAAAGTCAAATTAAATAATACCTTTTCTAAAGAATATCCTTTTACCTCAGGAATTGTTCAAGGAGACATACATTCACCTAATTTATTTAATATATTTCTTTCTGAACTTCCTAACACTCTTCCTTATAACATAAACTATGGCATATATGCAGATGACATCATACTGTGAAAACAACATGATAATCCTTATGCTATAGAACATTTTCTTCAATTATCCCTTAATCAACTACATGATTTTTGTTAAAAATGGAATTTAACTATATCTATTGAAAAAACATCCATACTTTGTTTTCACAAATTTAAAAAACTACCTAGTGATTTTAAACTTCAAATAAATAATTCTAATCTCAAAATTGTTAAAGATGCCAAATTTTTAGGATTACACTTTGATAGCAAACTACTATGGAAATTTCATGTTGATAATGCTATTAAAATTGGTAACAAATTCTTTAATTTTTTAAAATATCTAGGAGAAGCTAAATAGGGATGCAATACTCAAAATATTCTACTTACATATAAATATATAATTGCTCCCAAATTTCAATATGGTATTGAATATCTAAATAACTTGCCCATCTCTAGAGCAAAATTATTAGAATCACTACAAACTAAAATTCTTAGATACTCCCTAGGTTTACCTAGAGAAAGCAAAAATATTGACCTTTATACTTGCTTCGGCAATACATATACTAAAATTGGAACGATACAGAGAAGATTAGCACGGCCCCTGCGCAAGGATGACACGCAAAATCGTGAAGCGTTCCACATTTTTGGTCTGTAAATGGTAGCAAGGTAGTCACTGGAAGGAGAGCTATGCACCAATCCCCTGTGATGATGCATAGAACCGGCCTAATGTCCGACCCCGCCTTCTCGTGCTGCAGACCGTTAGTATCTTTCAAAAGAGATACTCTCTTGTGGAAGTGAACGGAAGGGGAGGGCTGCCAGATTAGTGTGGCCTACTGATCTGGACAACTATGGCTACTTTTCTTTTTTTTGTCTATTCTGCTGAGGAGTGGTCAACCACACAGGGTCCTGGTGCTGACCATATAAACCCACTGGACTGAACAGATATATGTCTCTGAGCTAGATTATGGATCCTGATTCTGTTGCACTGGTGGGCTTCTGTGGAGGGAAAATCTTCCGCTGTGTTTTCTGTTTGTTTGTGGGTTGACAGCCCCAAGTGAATAGATTCACAAGATATGTTTATCAGCTGGTGGATAATCCTGAGCAGAGGTCATCGCAGGCACCTGAACTCTTTGCTTCTATCGGCATCTTCAAATACTACATGGGAGGAAGTCTCCCAGTGCAGATGGCTTCAGCCTTTAGTGGCTGGGGAACGGGACTTTGCCCCATGTCTGCGATTAGGGGGCTGTTTGATATTGTCGGCATTCCCTCTCTCAATAAACATAGTTTCTTTAAACTTCCCACTAACCATTTTCTCTCCATAGGTAGTTGGAATGTGAGGACTCTGCACAGAACTTTTTTCTCTTGATATCCTCACACAAGAATTCCACCATTATAATTTAGATATTCTCGGCTTGCAAGAGACCAGATGGACAGATAAAGGTCAGATTCTTAAAAATAATCTTAAATTTCTCTTTTCAGGGAGGGACGACAATAAGCATCACCAAGGCGTGGGTCTGCTTTTCAGCAGACACGTTAGTGATGCTCTTCTAGGATATGAGTGCATTAATGAAAGGTTTCTTACAACAAAATTTCAGACAAGCGTTAAAGACTCGAATGTTATCTGCTGTTATGCTCCCACTGAGGATGCCGATGAAGTTGAGAAGGATAGGTTTTATGGACAACTTCGGGATATTTTGAATTCTGTCAAGAAAGGAGATATTACCCTTGTTCTTGGTGACTTCAATGCCAAAGTGGTACTGACTCTGACCTTTGGGGAGGAGTAATAGGCCCTTTTGGTATTGGTAACTGCAATGGCAATGGGCAACGTCTCCTACAGGTAAGTAAACTCAATGGATTCAGAATAACTAACACTTATTACAAACACCGCGACATACATAAGTACACATGGGTTTCAACCGATGGGTTGCATAAGAATATGATTGATTATATATTAATTAGCAGCAAATGGGCTAGTTTTGTTAGGAATACCAGGTCATATATGGGAGCTGAAATTGGATCTGACCATTACCTGGTTAAAAGTGTCTTGCAACTTAAACTTAAAAAGTGTTGTGCTAGGGTTAAAAAATTTGCTTTTAATAGCGAAGCTCTGAAAGACCCAGTTATAGCCAAAGCTTACCATGATAGGTTATGTAGTCATTATGACAGTCATGGTATGCTTACTACTGAAGTTGAGGAAGAATGGGGCCATTTTAAACAGGTTTTTTTGGACACTAACAGTACTCTTTTAGGAAAAAAGGAGCAGAAGAGACAGAATTATCTGAATGATAAGGCACTTGAGCTTATTTCGGAAAGAAAGAACTGCAGGAATGCCCTTAATCAATACCCTACTAGTCCTAATAGAAAGCATTACAGAGACCTTAATAAACTTGTAAAGGATCAGTTAGCTGCTGATAAGAATCTTTGGCTTGATGGTTTGGCTGACAAAGCTGAGGAAGCAGTTAGACAGCACAACAGCAGAGAGCTGTACCAGATAGTTAATGTTTTGTGTGGTAGAAAATGGACAGCCATACAAGGATTGAAGGATAAACAAGGTAAGGTTATAGAAGGGGAGGATTCTGTCATGGCTAGGTGGGCTGAGCATTTCAGTGATATTCTAAACAATGCGGTTTCTATTCTATTCCCATTGTTTGCAATGATGATAGATGTATTGGTGGCTTTAATGTTGGCCCTATAACACAATCTGAAGTTATTTTGACCATGCAGAAACAGCAATACCTCCTATCTTCATAAATAAAATATGTTTACTTTCTAACTTAATTTATAGAATTATCTCTAAAATTACATCACATCGCATCTTATCCAAAATCCTCTCTGGCATTGAATACACTACCATAAATAGTATAAACCAAACAAATCTACTGCAAGAAATCATCCTCAACAAATTAAGTGGTGATCTTACCCCTAAATTCCCAATCTGGTTCAGTAGTCCACCCATTTTGTATACTGACATTCCAGGAATCCATAGTAAAAGAACCTTAGATGCCTCTTCTCTTAATATAATTACCAATTTACACATATCAACTCACTAAAAGAATTACATAAAAATATACACAGATGGATCCTACAATGATGATTTACTTTCCACATCTGGTGCATTTATATGTTCAGAACAAAATAAATCTTTCACATTTAAGTTCAACAACCCGGCTCCTATAATTTTAGCAGAAATCACTGCAATTATTTTTGCTCTTGACTGGTCCTTAAAATTTACCAATTATTAAATATTATATATCTTTTATATCAAAATCCAATAAATCAAATTTTCATATTTACGTCACTGATGCTCTGTCTGTAACTTTTAAACATATTTCTGAAAACAATTACATATACATTCAGTGGATCTCTTCTCATGTAGGGATCACTGAAAATGAAAAAGTAGACTCTCTTGCTAAAAGAACACTAATAGATAAACCTTTTATCCCTGTACCATTCTTTATCTTTCTTCATAAAAAACAAAACAAAAAATTATTACAAAATAAAATCCAAACTTATTTTGAAACCAATGCTATTAATTCACATATATACTTAATTGACACACAGATACATCAATTTAAAAATTATGGCTTTTCTAAAAAAGAAATTAATCTCATCTCAAATCTAAAAACAAATAAAGCTCTAACTAATACTACATTATTGCAATTTAAATTAAAAAATTCTCCCAATTGTCCTAATTGCTTAACTCCCCAAACTTTATCCCATATTATTTTTTACTGTAATCTTTATAACATACAAAGACAAAATTATTACAACAAACTTAACAAAATCGATATTTTTACCTACTCTTTCCCAAATATCCTTCACCATAATAAAAAAATAAAACTCATCTTATATAGATTCATAATAGATTTTTTCAAAGACTGTTCATTACTGGATACCATCTAACATACATTACCAAATTTCATTATTTATTCTCCTAACAACACAAAAAACATGAAAACTAGACAATCAATATTTCTTTTTTTATTTCTTTTTCTCATATACAACATGAAGATTATATAACATTTTCACTTTCATTTCACCACAACATGAAGATTATACTGCAAAATTACAATTACTTTAGTATCATAACTGTTATTTACTATCCTACTACGACCTGAATGAGTCAGAACAATCGATTTTCTTTTTGTTCTAGAACTTTCAATTTTGAAGGACGTGTGATGATGATGATGGCGATATGAGATGCTCGTTTTCAAAGAAAATAAATTATTCATTTTTCCGATTTTTTGAAGTCTTTAACAGTAGTAATTCGCACTAATGAGTGATTATAAAACGCAAATAGTAATTTATTATTCCTATGCAAAGCAAAAAGTATTTCTCATTTATCCTTTAAAATGAAAAAAAAAATATGCGTTTTCTTATCCCCAAGGTTTAAAGGGTAAATCAGAGTATAAACAAATAAAATTATTTATTTATTATTACTATATTAAAATATTGCAGAAAGTTTTAGAATTAAATCCTAACGTTATAAAAACAAAGAGCAACCAGTTGAATTTTAGCCATTATTAATTAATTTAAACATTTTTGAATATAAACTAAACTTATGAGTAGGTTATCTAGGTATCTGTTTATTAGCACATTCTGGCACCAGAATTTCTAATTTTTAGTATAAATATGTCATTTGATATTCGAATTTTACATGAGTAAGTTATCTAGGTATCTGTTTATTAGCACATTCTAGCACAAGAATTTCTCATTTTTAGTATAAATATGTCATTTGATATTCGAATTTTACACTTTCTACATTTAGCGCACTCGATCTATGGGGAATATACTGTAGTCTTTTGGAGGATTTGAAAATTATAAATCATTACATTTTGTTATTACCTATTGAACTCAAAAAATAATTTTTCATTAATCTTTCAAACATGAATTGCGTTTTCTCACCCCCTGGGAGTGAAGGGACAAATTCTTGTTGCAATGTAAACTCCTCGATCATCACACTCCTCCACTAAAATGTTAGATTTCTAGCCCAGATAGATTGCTTGCAATATTCATTTAAAATCTGCCAGTTTGAAATCTTTCCAAAGTTAGAGGAGACAGTTGTAGCTACTTGGATATTCCGAAAGTGTGACTAGTTAGAGTCAATAAATACCTATTCAACACAAAAAGATATTTTAATTTATCTCTTAACAAAAGACGTGAATGTTTACAGACGAGAAAGTGACAATATTAGCTTTTTTTTTTAAAATGAGATAAAAACATTAAAAAAGATGCGTATATAAGCAGGGTGTAAAACCTTTATCCAGGGTGATAACTCCGGACCAGGAGATGTAAAAGCGACGGATGCGTATAGGAAAGTAGGGGCGCTTTTCCCGATGAGCATGGTTGCAGAGCTCTTGATAGCGAATTGGGAAACGTAGCGTTAACTTCGGAAGTATTGTCATAGTGCCAAAAATTCCAATGGCGAAGTTGTAGAACAGCAACAATTATATACAAATATGTCGTTGACATTATTGAAATTGGATTAATGACGGCTGATAACCACGACGAAAAGTCATTCAGAACTAAACTTTGCACGCGCGTCGACACCGTGGTGGTAAGTGCTGTCATTATGTCCAACAGCAAAAGTTATTTTCTACCTGGACAATTGCACACATTCATTCCTCGGAACGCTCCCAATGACGGGATACTGCTCATACAGTAAACAGTTATATGCAAATGGTTATCCCTGTTATTCAGGTGACGCAAATGCCCATATCGTGGTGCAGCCGCGTGTGTCGTGACTATAAAAACCCTCGTCACGTTCCGACGGTAACCCGTTGTTAACTGGAAGTGAACATCGGGCCTGCGTACTCACACCTTGAGTATACACTACACATATCAAGATCATCTGATGTGTGGGATGATGAACCTGTCTCTATCTGTCGTCAAATATGTAGTTCTGCAGCAACAAGAGTTCTATTGACACAACCCAATGCACAGAATATGAGTATGCGAAAAGGCACATGTTATGCCCACCACTTCCACTAGTTATGCTCATTATAATGTTAAACCACAAATTCTAAAGTTAAGGATGGTAGCCGGGGATCTCTTATGGTGGATATATTTCTGTTTCATAAGGTTTCCAACATTGGAAGATTATTACATATTATGAAAACTAAACTAGAAGAACGCATATCACCTCTGGCGCGTATGAGAATCTCGTTTTCAAAGAGAATGCAGTTATCCCTTTACCTGCTGTTTCACTCTTTAACAGTTTTAATTTGATCTAGGAAATGATGAGGCCATTGTAAAGAGTATAATTACTCTTAATTATACACCATAAATGTATTCGTCTTTTAATTCCTAAATTTAAAAAGTTACATTTCCCACACCTCTCTCTAAAAACGTGTAGATTATTGTTGTCAGTGGAATATCTCTTGAAAAGCTACCACAAAAATATCAGATTTTTTGCGTTGTAAATTTCATTAATAGCTCTGCAATTTCATATTTAGAAATCTGTAAAGGCATAATACTAAAACTATCTAAATATTTGAAAATGCGATTTATAATATTTCATTAGTTCCAATCAACTAAAATGGAGTGTTCTGATTATCACCTTCATTGTTTTCAACGGAAACTTCACATTCCACCATCAAAATTTCAATTTCTATCATTAATACATCGTTGTAATATTGTTTTGAAGTTTTGGATTTTTAAAATATTTCCACCGTTAGAGGGCAGAATTATAGTTTTCGGAAGATTTCGAAAGAGCGAATCATAGTATTTCATCAACTCCTCTACACTGAGGAGCCAAAACATTATGACCACCTGCCTAATATGATGGTCCTCCACGTGCTGCCAAAATAGCTCTTACCCGGCGAGGCATGGATGCTGCAAGATTTCTAATGGTGTCTTGTAGTATCTGGTATCAACACGGTACCAGCAGTTCCTTTAACTCTTGTAAGTTACGTGGCTGAGCATTCGCAGATCCGATATGCTGTTCCAACACAAATCACAGATACTTGATTGGATTGATGTCTGGGGAGTTTGTAGGCCAGGGCAATACCTAGAAGTCTTCCTCATGTTCCACGAACCTTTCTCGAACAATCCGGGCAGTGTGGCAGGTTCCTAGTGAAAGAAGGCACTATTAGAGGGGTATACTGTTGCTATGAAAGGATATACATGATCTGCAGTGATGTTTAGGTAAGGTGGTAGACGTCATAGTGTCCTGAACATGAATGACTGGACCCAGGGTTTCCCAGTAGAACATTACCCAAAGCATTACACTTCCTCCATCGGCTTGTTTTCGTCCCACGGTGCATCCTGGTGCCAACACTTCCCCAGATAAACGACATACACGTACAGTCGCTCAAAAAAGTATCCGAACACTATGATTGATTACAGAATTCAGAAAAAATATCTGGCAACATTTTTTTTTAGAAATTAGTGATCTGGCAACCTTCGTGTACGTGCACAAAGTTTGCCAGATCACTAATTTCTAAATAAATCTTTGCCAGATATTTTTTCTGAATTGTGTAATCAACCATAGTGTTCGGATACTTTTTTGAGCAACTGTACTCGGCCTTCCACATGGTGCAACAGGAAATGAGATTCGTGCCCATTGTAAGCGCTTTTGACGGTGAACCAAGGATACCATGGACACTAGGAGCGGCCTCTGGCTATGCAGCCCCATTTTCAGCATAGTTCGATGTACTGTATGTTGTGACACGTTACTCCCGTCACGAGCATTCAAATTACGGCCGAGTTGCGCCACTGTATCCCTTCTGTTGTCTCGTAACATATGGGATAGCCTTCGCTCACCTCTAGCATCGATGAGCCATGGGCATCCCACACCTTGCCGGCGGTTCATTGTCTTTCCCTCCTCGAACCACTTTTTGAAGGTATTAACCACAACTGACCAAGAGCACCCCACAAGCCTTGCCATCTCGGAAATGCTCTGACCCAGTCGTCTGGCCATTGTATTTGGCCTTTGTCAAACTCACATAAGTCCGCTGCCTTTCCCATCTGAAGAACACGAATAACATTGAAACAGAACTCAGTATCAGGTGTTATTTTTATCGTTTCATGACTTTTACACGGGCCGTCGTTTACCAGTAATTACTTCGATTTGCATAAAGACGTGCAGGTCATAATGTTTTGGCTCTTCGGTGTACAATCCGAAAAATAATTTTCATTTATCTCTAAAATAAACAATTATCTGCTGAACGAAAAAGTTGTGTTTTCTCACTCCTCTGATTCTAAAGTGTCAACTCATTGTTGATGTTGAATATTTTGTGACCTTCACATTCAACCACCAAAATTTTAAATTTCTAGTATAAATGCAACGTTTGTAATATTCGTTTGAAATTTTCGAATTTTAAAGAATTTCCACCGCTAGAGGGGCGTAATTGTAGCCTTAGAAAGTTTCGAAAGTGCATATCGTAATATTTCATTAATACCTATCCAATACAAAGATAATTTTTAATTTATCTCTATAAACAAAAAAGTTCGATGTGTACCGATGGAGAGACAGACAGACAGAAGACAAAGCGGAACTATTATCTCGTTTTCAATTAAAACGAGATAGAAAAGTAAATCTCTCGTGTTAAAAAAAGTTTTAAAACTAAAAAATTAATGTTTGCATTAGTTTTGAAAAGTTATTTGCTTCATAACACATTTGCTTGCAAAATTAAATAAATTGCAATTTTGTAATTACTATATCTTTCTGTGAAAAATACTATATCGATTTTTTTAAGTTAGCACGGAATAATATTTTCTAGATTTAAAAAAAAAAAGCCTGGAAGACTGAAACCATTCAAGAGCTAAATGAATTTTGTATCTCAGTGTTCTTTAGAAAATTTCATGGAAAAAAGTTGGTAGCATATCGTTGGGCAGTTAGAGATTCCCTTATGATGAGCAGTTCTGACCGAAATGTCCGACTAATGTCACCCCACACCAAGACACCAAGTACTGGAGCTGTGTGACGATGTCGCAAGCACTGGGTGGCGTTCCTTTCCCCTGCATGACAGCAAACACGTTGTCTATCGTCGTGATGAACAAGACAAAAACCATATTCGTCACTAAACACCACGGTACCCCACTCTTGTTCGTTCCAGTTCTGTCTGAGTAGACACCACTGAAGACGTGCTTGGATATGGGCATATATGAGGGGCAAATGCAGTGCGGGACGATAGGCTCACAATGAAAATTGTAAAAGCCTGTTGTTTTCCGTCCGCCTGGTAGGTATTCGATGTGTTACCTGTTACCAGTCCCTTTGCAGTTGCGCTGTAGTCGCGAATATGTCACGCAATGCCATGTGTCGCAAATGGCGGTCCTGTCGCTCGGTTGTCATACGTCGTCTTCCTGATCCTTGTCGGCGTGTTCTGAATCTTTCTTTAACCTACTGGCGCCATATGTGTACAATGGTGCTGGGATTGAAGCTAAAACGTTAGCCACATCTTTGTACGACAAACCAGCTTTTCTAAGATCGATGATTCCTCAACGCTCAAAGTCTGTTAACTGTTGGAACGGTTGTCGACGTCTGCGTAAAGGCATCTTTAGCGGTTTAGAACAATTTCAACAACGTTTTGTCAAGCAGAGAGCTTGGTTGCCTTTATCTGTATTTGACTGCTCCACACCTGTAACGTCAGCTCGCGCCTGTCCAATCGTTTCGATCGTCCTGCAAACCTAATAATTTCCATGCATTTTCATATACTACCGCCTCCCTAAATTTCATTACATTTGCATAACTTCTTGCAAGTGTTGCAATTTTTATTTCCTGTAGTGTATTTCGATTTGCTAGTGCAGTAAAGAAATCGCAAAAGGTTATGGCTTTAGATAAAACCACGTCAATTTAGGCAAATTTCATGGCACTACAAATGCGCGTTTCTTGCTCCAGAAATTCCAGTGGATCAGTATAGGTAATAGTGGTATACGTAAACAGCAAATTCCTGTTAACACACAGGCGTCTGTGGCTATAAGTGCAAAGTTTTTAAAGACATGAATTTGTGGGTAAAATGAAACATTGTTAGTTCTATTTTTACTGTTTTACGAAACGATTTATTCTGCATTAATTTTAGCTTCATAATCTTTTTTTTATGTTTATCTCATTGCAAAGGAAAACATGGAAGGAAAAAAAGAATTTCTTCATTTTTCAGTATGATATAAAAGTGGTTGTGTATCCCCATTTTAATTGTTTTCCTTTAAAGTACTGGATTTGGGGATCGTGGTTTTTCTAGGAACATAACTCCCGCGTACAACAAAAAATTCCTGCATATGAAATGGTATTGCGTTTTGTTGTATTTCCTCGAATTTCTGCTTAAAATATTCTGCATAGTACATATTCTTCTTAAGCAATACGTTATCTACAAACATTTATATTTTTAGTCTTAATACAGATTTGAGAATCTATATTGCTTAATCTTTTTTTTCTCTTTTAATGGATCGAGATCTTTAAATTTTAACCAATGCTATTTTTCATACAGAACGAATATTTAAAGAGTTTTCGGAATTTCTTTCCTACTGTCATATAGCACTAAAATGTTTCCCTTACTGCTTATCAATACAATTTACTATATACGTTTGCATTGCCATGCATAGCTTGAAGTGTTTATTTATTTATTTTATTTTATTTTTTTGAAAAAGGTATATAAGTAGTGGTCGAGCTATGAACGTGTTTCTCCGAAGGATAAAAATGGAACCGAATCTTAGGTAAAGCCTGAATGGTTCTGACGATATCTCACTTCTCCCAAAGGCTTTCTTGATATCATATAGAGTGAGAAACTTATTTGTACCTCTGTGTCAACTTGACTCCTGAAAGAAAATTATGTTGTTGTTTTTTTTTTAAAACGCATGGAAATTTGCGAAACGCTTCTCTACAGGATCAGACATTTTATTATAAAAGGAAAAAAACGGACTGGAAAGCATACTTTTAAATTTTAGTTATAAAATTGTTTGTCTTTCAAAATGCAGTAAAAATTCAATTTATACGAAATTTCTCTAACCAGTCTATGAGTTAAGAGATGCCTACAAAAAGTGCTAAAAGCTATTGTGTCATCTGGAATATGCCTTCACTATTTATGAACCGTAGTACACTTAAACTTACGAGCCTTGCTGTAGAGTTAACGCGATGTTTTTGCATAAAGTGTAGAATGTAAGTTGGAATGCTGAAAAATCTGTAGACTGTGTATTAAGGATGCTGAAAAAATGAAAGTTTTACCTAGGGATGATGCAAAAGTGGGAGATTTGAATAGAGATGACTCATAAATTGTAAAATTTGTAAGTTTTTTTTTTAGTTACAGATGCAACTGATTCTATACCAAAGAGCTGGCGATTACCAGGAAAAATTGAAATGAGAAAGTCAATTTCTTTTTCAGTTTACTAACATCAGATGCATTAATTAATAGAGTATTTGTTTAAACAGGATCAATTAAAAAAAAAAGGTAGCAGCTTTATCCCTTTTTTTATTCTTAACTCAGTTATATTAAACTCTAAAATATATATATATAGTGGATGACAATTCCACGTTGCAAGCTCTCACTTAATATACAACTCTTCACTATCTTTATCCGTAAAATTCCTTCTTTGAGGGGACAAAATTTGAGGTAACCCATAATACTCTCATAACAGAAGCGTTTGTTTCAGATATAAGACTAAAAATAAGATAAATAATATAAATACATATTCGCTTGCCGACCATTATGATCGGCAACCGATGTGGCTTTTTCTATTTTATTTATTTATTTATTTGAGGAAGATGTATGCTGATCTTGGCGATCGTAGCTCTTACCGTTTTGGTGATAATCATCCTTTTTTCGGGAGGAGAAAAAATTTCGGGTTCGAAACTCTTACGTTGTTTTAAGCGATAACGTTTTATGATTACGTTGACAAGATGAAGCAGTATATCGAAATCTATAGCCTTAGCTCTTACCGTTTGGAAGGTAATCTGTTTTCTTGGAGCAATGCCTTGTTTTGCAGAGGAAGAAAGATTAGTGAATAAAACCCTTGGGAAATGAAAGATATAAACACGCATATATTAATTTTTTAGTGAAAACGTTAATCATTAGCTAAATTATTATTACTTTTGCTTTATATCCAAATTTACATAGAAAAAATAGCTTGGCTAAATGAGTTATTTTAGCTAAGGGCTAATTTTCTATTTTCAACAAAAGGAATGCTAAAGAAGCGTCTAACACAGATTTCCCAAGGTATTTTTTTTTCCTTTTAGTACTATATCTTCCTTTTTTAACTTAAATCGTTCTCTTAACAAAATTATTCAGATAATGGGATTTTAAACACTATTTAGAGAATATTTATTTTAATGCCATCAGATAAACGCTTACACATTTCCCAGCTTTTAAATATATAATAAATGCATAAATTTTAAACAAGGATTATATACCTAGTAGCTGGCAGACGGTCTTGTTTTGTTCATATTAATCTAGGGAAAAAGGAAACTAAAATTCTTTCGTTTTACTCTCGTTTTTTTTTCTAAAATAAAAAACGCCAAAATCAAGATCAAAGCGAACTCGCTAAAATAAAAACACTTCAAAAATATTTGTTTTTTATATTTCCAACGGAAATAATATATTTTTCTATTAAAATTAATAAAAAAATATAATTAATGCTAAGAAAATTTACGAAAACAAGAAAAAAATTTCCGTAAATGATTTACTTTTTAACAGAAAAACGTACATACACGCTCGTCTTATACTACTTGAGTTACATACGTGGCTCATACTAAGTTATATACTCGTCTTACACTATCTAAGTTATAAATTTCAATAATTCACGCACACGGGCCATGACTTTACGTCCCAACCGACGGACGGTGGCTTTTGCAAGCCCAACAGTGTCCCCTGCTGACCAAGAGCATGGTGGAAGTTTTTCGGATATAAATCTCAACGCTGGCCCATGTATGATTCGAACTTGGTAAATGCAGATTACGAACCTGACGCGCTATCGGCTAAGTCACACTCTCTCCAGTTAGACCAAAGTATGTTAATGTTTGAGTACTCTTGATAGTGATCACTGGCGTATAGGATTATTTACCCTCACTAGTATTATCAATATTCCGTCCTAAATTATCCATCCTAAATAACTGAATAGTCATGAATACATCTAAAGAATTTAATAAATGCTTTTATACAGTGAAAGAAGCTTTGAAATGTAAAGAGTATACTGTCATAATTGCTTTTTTTACCAACGTACATACTCCTATATTCATTTTATTTTAATAGAAAAGGGAATACTATTACTGATTTGACTTTGAAAATACTAGTGAGCTAAACCAAGTAGACAAGTTCTTTAAAATAAAATCTGAATAAAAGAATTCATTAATACGTTTTCAAGCGATGACATAGAAATACGAAGTTGCATAGCCCAGGCAAAGAGAAACTAAATTCAAAATAAAGCAGGTTATCAAATAATGAGAAAGGAAATAAAAATTGCGCAAATTGATGTTGAAAATTAAAATAAAATAAGCTTCTCTCTTAGTGTAAGATAAGAGGAAAATACGAAAAACTGAAAGGGTATACGTATACTGACTTAATGAAAACTGCAAAGAGTGAATAGTGTTATAACAATACGAAACGTATTTTAGCAATACATCACTTCAAATTAGAAGACAATTAACAAACGAATATTTATGCCTGTTCTGAATATATTTCTAAGGAAATAAAAATAATTGCCTGAATGCAATGTTTTTCGAGTTGATTGCTGAAAGAGAAAGTGAGTATTGCAGTTGCACCATCAACAAATATCGCATTAACTTAAAATTCGACATCTGTTGACAAGACATGAGTGATATTATTATTCAATGTGCCTCGTGTGAACTTCCAGAAACTTTCCCATCGACACCAATGACTCCTGAAATAAGAACTTCGAAATAAATCACAGTTGTTTAAATGAATTTAAAATAGTAGGAAATCAGCAGAACTCCAGTTGTAAGCTGAATTTTTTTTCTTATTTTGTGAATGCAGTTAAATTGTGACGAATCTGTAAGCAAGTTCAGTTTCTTTTAAATAAATACTCAATTGCTAAGATGAAAGTGCTTAAGAGAGCTGCTGGTAGAAATTTGAGATATTTGCATATTTCCATAAATTACATTTATTTTTTTCATTGGAAAACATCAGAAATACTTTGAAAAAGGTACAAACTATTTGAACAAATTATATTTTTTTAATGCAACTGTAGTTTTCACCTATTAAAAGCTATAGAGATTTATTTGTTTCTAACAGGTAATAAACACCGTCATACCAAAATGCTCAGATAGTTCCTATGTTATGTCAATGTGAACCTGACTTCGAAAATAAACATTTAATGGGAAAATGTGACTGAAGATAATTAAAAAAAATGATAGCTAATGATAAATTAAAAATAATAAACAAATGTATTTAAATTTTGATTTTCAACAATATTTATTCAGTATTTATAGAGTTATGGAAACTAGAACATTTAACCAAATAAACTGTTTTATAAAAAACTTCATAATTGTCAAATCGAAGTAATCGTTAAGCAAACTTCTAAAATATATTTACTTTTTAAATGATTTGAAACCATATTTATTATTTAAATTTAATTGAGATATGAGATAAATACTTATGATGCATTACTATCGCAAGAAATTCCAGCCTCCACAATTTTTTAAACACTGAAAGAATATTGATTCAGCAAGGTGGTAAAACGTAATTTAAATTGATTTGATTATGATCTTTATCTTGAGTCTCATTTTGCTACTAAATTCACATACTTGAAGTTACAGAGCTTCGAAGTTAGATTCCTATTGACATAACATGGAAATTCTCTAATAATCTAGTAGGAGAACATATTTTATAAATTTACCTTGTTAAGAGGCTTTGTTATATTTATGCTAACATTTACATTACATTGGCCTATTTAATGCTAAAAATTCATTGAGTAAATCATCCTAAACTCTAAATGAATTTTTAAGGAGTTTTTTTGTTTTTTACAGAAACTGGTGTCTGGAATCCTGAGTTTGGTGACAAGAATGTATTCGTCATCGCAGCAGTAATCGGAGGCATCGCCATCATCTTCGTTCTCATCATCATCGTCATCATCCTCATCATGAGGAAGAGGCGATTAAGAAGTAAGCTGTTATCATCCAATTTCTTTTCTCGACCTTAACGTTAGTCAACAGGATTGCGTTAGTGCTCGGAGAGCGGACGAAAGCCAACCCTGTATTGACCTCTTCGCCTTATAGCTAGGAAATTAGGCTGGCAGAGCGAAGACACGTGACTAGACGAAACCGACGACTTGTTATGTCACGTGTCGGATGCTCGCTCGTGACGCGAGATGAGAGAAGCCGGAGCAAAGTCGATATCCGGTGCAGGAAAGTCATCGGGGAGATGCTGGAGTGTTGTAGTTAGTGACGGTCAAAGAGCACTGATAGATGTCCACTGTCATACCACACATTACAGTATTGCTAACTGCTCCTTGCAGTTAAAACTTTATAATTTGTTGGAGTCAAAAATTAGAATTGCAGAAGGCTGTCGATGGACCTGGCAGGAGATTCAGCCCAGCATGTGATTATTCTCTACCTCAAAAATTGATCAAAAGTTAAATTTATACTTAAACATTGATTATGTTTCCATATAATATAATAACTGACGTTATACCATAAGACATAATTGCACTCTATTACCACAAAAGTTAGTCACTTTGACCTGTTTTGTTCGATAAAAAATACCTTCGTAGTTATGTCAATACAGGGGAGGAAATAGGTAGGAACTAAACCTTTCCTGTCAGAGACTCCTGCAATATACGGGGTAATTATAAAGTTGTTTCAGGCCTTCAAACATGTATAACTGCTTAATTTGGCACTCGTAATGGCAAGAGATGATATAGCGATGAAGATAAATACATCAGATTTACAGATTCTTAAGGTGGAAAATTAATTCTCTCCTATACATAGAATGCTTGTCATGATGAGGAAGCCTCCTAGGTGGTGGCCACGCCCGAACAGTTGGGGTTACAGAATTTATACAATTTTTTACTTGCAGTAAATAATAGTGAAGGCGCATTGCATTTGCGTTAGTGACTTAGTTTCCTTACGTCAAAACACACCATGCGCTTTCTTTGCGCTAGGTAATCCGTCTTTCTGTTTTTTCTGCAGAAGCGCATTCCGTAGACACGGCAACAGTGGGAAAACAAACAATGATCTTTTCTTCCTGTTATGTCAATTGTTATCAATTTATTAGGTCAAAGTAGATATATATATATGTTATAAGGCTACATTGCAATTAAAAAAACAAAACACCCCTCAAGCAGCTGCTTGCCACAGAGGTCTGACAGGAGCCTATCAGTTTATATGCCAGAGTAGAAGGTCTGAGAGGATGGCAGGACCTCAGCAGACAAACGACACATACATCCATGCCTTACCCGGCCGGGCCTCGAACCAAGGTCCCTTAGATCAATAGCCAAGCCTGCTAACCACTCGGCCACGGGATGGCATATTGCAATTACCGTATATATATATAGTATATACATATATATCGCGTATTTTAAACTCCGATTCAATCCATTAGAAGATTCTTTTAGATTATAAGTATGCCTAATTCCACTTTTTCCATATCTACTTTTCAATATTTACATTAACTTCCATTGAGTTACTTTATCAAGAATATTTGCGTTTTCTTGTGATCAAATGGATGAGTGGTAAAAGGAATAATATTTATGAACAAAAAGGATCTAGTTTCCAATTCCATGTAAAACATATATTGATTATGTGTTGAGATCTCTGTTTCGTAATAGGCATTTTCGAAAGGAGATTATACTAGCAGGCTTTTATCAAATCTCTGTGTCAAGAAACGAAATGTAAGCAGATTAATAATATTATTTATAATGAGAAAAATTAATATATTTCTAATAATTGAAGATCAATATGCAGAATAGTGTCATTGATATGAATTCAGGTAACATTTTTCTTTCATATAAAACGTGACATAATGATAAGCATGGCCGGATCTGGGAGGTATACACCCAACCCTCCCCCATTTGAGAATACTAATAAGGGTAATGGAGAAAAAAATATTGATCTATAAAAATGAATATTTTGCTCGTCACTGATATATGTAAGAAGATGAAATTAGTACTCGACTTTAAATGATAATGTTTATTTAGGCGACTCGGTATTAGGCAGTTTATACGGAACCGCCTAAATAAGCATTGTCATATAAAACAGAATACTACTTTCATCTTCTTACAAAAATTATTAACACTTGTGCATATATCACGCATTTTTCAAGAAATTTTAAAGATCTCTAAAACGGAGTGTGAAATGTTATACTGCAATGGAAAACTGTCCTTTTTCATTGCAGTTTAACATTTCCCCACCCTTTAATTTTCTCCCGCTCAATTGTGTCACTCCCCTCTCCTCTTTTCCATGTTTTCTACACTCCGGCTTGACCATATACCCCAGTGCTCTAAATCAGCGGATCCCATCATTTTTGAGCCGAAGTCCCTCTTTTCTGAAACATTATTTGCAACATATTTAGTTCAAGGAAATAAAACTAATTTTCCTGTATGAAAATAGTTGAAAAATTAGATAGCTATAGCGCTCCTGTTATCAGTTTGACAAACCAAACGCACTCACAGAGTTCCAATAGTCCTTGTTGGAAACACTACATGTAGTTCAATATAGTTATTAACATTGTCATATCTTCAGTTTCACACAGTAATACACGTTTGGTATATATTCAGTTTTCATCCTCTTTATAATACAGAAAAATTTAAATATCGCCAAATAATGTCTGCAAAATTAAAGGGCAGTTTTAATAAAGAGGCATTAAGAAATAATATAAATGCCATCACTAGCATCAACAGGCAATTCTTCATCAGTTTCGCACATCGATTTTTTTCTTTTGTTCCCTTGTTTTTCTGTTTAGTCTATCTCTTGTTTCATAAAAAATATTGCCAAAACGAAAACGCTGAATGATAAAAACCAGTAAATATCAGATTTGGGGAAATTAGAAATTGTCCTGCCATCCTCACAGACCTTCTACTATGGCACATAAACTGACAGGCTTCTGTCAGACCTCTGTGACAAGCAGCTGCTTGAGGTTTTTTTTTTTTTTTTTCGTGAAATCTATATATCTTTGGAAGAGGTAAAAGCTGTTCGGAAAATTTGAAAAATATGAAAAATATTTTCTACTTTTTTTTACATTTTTTAAAAACAATTCATTTAATTTATTTCAGTTAATATGTCCTTAAATATGTGGTTCTTAAGGTAGTATTCTGCTTACGCTCAGTACATCAGTAATTCTTACATTAATACACAAATCAATTCTGTACTTAATACTCAAATTAAAAATTAAATGAAATTTTTAAATCTCCAAACAACAGAAACTCAATATTTTCTTCTAATTAAGCATATGATTTTAATATTATTCAATTTTTTACATTTATTTTCACCAAAAAGTATTAGGTGTATTCCCTGAAACAGGTTTCATTATATGTTTCCTACTTAGAAGCATCTGTTTTAAAAGAAACCTTCGATTAAGAATGTGCCAGCATTAAGGTTTTTCCAGTTTCCTACTGCTGACTCGGTGAGAACAGATTTCTCCATAAGCTTCGGAAAGATAATCGTCAGCTGGGCTGCAATTTAAACCGTTTCTTTGTGTATAGGAAACACATTCATTGTACACTCCAAAAACACGTTTGTTGCGAAATGGAGGCTATCAATGCTTTTAACAGCTGTCCCAAAGATTTCTTTCATAATCTCGCTTTTGCAATTCTTTTTTGATGGATGTTTAGTACACTATGAATTGATCTAAACTCAAGTTTACACAGCTCCACTCAATTTTAAATTTAGAAACATAAATTAATAAATATCCTAGGTTGTTTTCTTTCGGGTAAGAACTGAAGAGTTCCATCCCTTTCTTCTCATTATGTCGACATATGCATAAATTTCTATATTAAAAATACATGTATATACATACTGGTGTTCAAAATTATAGGTTAATCAATAAAAGTGTACATACTTCAGAATGGTTTTCAACAAATGTAATTTAATGTCACATGGAAAATTATTATGACATGATTTCGTAACTGCAAGTGGGATAATTAAGAAATCGTGTAGTATTCCTTAGTGCAATATATAAGAACATGAGTTCTGATAACGAGGTGCTGGTATTAGTTGACAGGAGATTATAAATAGTCATAAAATCTTCCCACTTATAAAACAAATGTAATACGTTCTCATAATACGGTTAACGAGGGTGTCGAAGAGGTTTTGTGGTAGTAAAGCCCCCACCCCTACAAGAACATTTCTGAGCTCATGAACGGTTCTGGGAGAGGGCTGGTTCTTTCAGTTCTCCTCTCCAAAGCATACCATATATGATCAATAGTATATAGATCCAGGGATTTGGTTAGCCACTCCATTCGTGACTATCTTCCTTTTGAAGGAAATCTTCATTTACATGAGCCGTATGGTGCAGACTATTATGGTCTATAAAGATCCGTCTACTCAGGACCAAAACTATTCCCGAAAAGCCTCACATGGGGATCAAAGAATTCTCATTTGTGTATCGCTGAACAGTCAGAGTGCGTCACTGAAAGATATCACACATCTCTGCAGTGGATCTCTTTTTGTGACGATGGAGTGATGTTCATAACTACATCATCACAAAAATGGTCTCTTTCTCTGGTGCTATAGTGGTTGTGGCGGTTCCTTGTTCTCTCCCGAGGAAATATTGCTGAAAATATATGTTCAAACGGAATCTTAGATCACCTGTGAAGTGTGTATTTGCCTACTGTCCTGGATTCCAAATGCAATATTGTCAATATCACCTTAAACGAGTTCTTCTGTTGACGGGAATGAGGGCTTCTGCATACAAACGCGTTCATGCAGCCACCTGTAAATAGTATGTTTTGGAACTGTCACCCTTGATGCAATGGCCTTCAAAGACTTTTTCAACAAATATTTTATTGTACCTTTAAGGCCCTCAATACCTTTATTTATAATTTATCCGTTACATCTTTCTACTATACTTATAAGACGTTTTCATAACATAGGGAAATCAAATTGTTATCCAAATTAAGTCCAAGCCGTTAAAACGGAAATTAATGGTGAGAGAAGGCGTTGTTTTATAGTAATCCTAATTCACATTCATGGTCGAACCGTCAAATTGTCACTCAATTCTTCCTCTGCATTGCAAAATTTGCATGTGGTACCACATTTGATGTGATTTTTTATATCCTTTTTCCCGATAAAACACTATCTTTTAAATGTGAACACCAGTGTATAAATATATTAATATATTTTATTCAATCAAAATTTATTTCAGTGAAGTTAATTGCATGGAAACATCGCATATATTGTTTAAAGAAAATGATTATTTTTTTCCTTAAAGAAAAAATTTATGAATGCTCATTTTAAACCCGATTCTCTTTTATAAAAATAGTTCATAATTCAGTTATATCCAATGTATTATTTTTCTATTTATATATCTATAATCTATTCTGTACAAAATCTGCATGGGAATTGTAATTTTAAGGGAATTTTTTAAGTTTATAACTTTTTAGACTAGACATTAAGTCTTTAACAATGCAAACACATATTTCATCACTGACGAATTCACCATATTTTGCTCATAATAACACAAAATACATGTCTAAACACACGCACTAAGAAACAATTATTCTTATTAAGAAATGGACAACTAAGCAAAAATTTTATTAATAATTATTTTATTCCTTTTTGTTTCTTATTCTCTTCCATATTACCTTAAGAGCATCTTCATATATCCCATTTGTTTTTGGTCCTTTATAAACTCAACTAGCATTTAATACTTCTTCGAATCTCTGTCTTGGGAGTTAAGCATTTAAAATATCGATTAAAGAGAATTTCAAACCCGCTAAGGGATGAATAATGACTAGAGAGACGAAGATTGCAACTGCGTAACATGATTATCTAAAGTTTGCTAAAACCTCACGGGTGGTAAAGTGAGGTTCTGCCGCAACAACAAATTATCTCCGCGAGAACTTGTGCGGTAGGAATTCGCGCAGACGTTCGATAATGGACAAGGTAAATAAAACCGCTTTCAGTGAACAAAGTCACTGCGTCCGTGTGATGCTGAGAGAAATTGGAACATCAAATTGTTCTCCTACAAAGCCAGCACAAATGACTTACATTAAAAATGATTTAAAGAATTACTTCTGTTAGTCCGTAATGTCTGTCGAACATTGTTTCTTTTTTTATTTGAAGCGAATCGTAGAAATGCCCAGGAGACTCTCACGTCTTAACCAAATTTCCTATAATAATTACTGTGGTCATTGAGATGCATTCTAAATTAAAGAGCGAAAAATCTAGTCACGATTGAGGAGCTGTCTTGACTAGGCCGAAACGAAAACGTTACCTCATTATTGGTCCATTTTCCCTGTACGCATCCAGTTCTCACGAGTGTCTCAACGCGCACTTTGACTCTTGTAACTCTCAGAAAACTGCGTGTTACAAGTCACGTTGCAATGGAATGCGTTAGCGTCTTACTGTGAAACGAGGAAGAATTGAATAATCTTCTATTTATTGCATTAGATGCTAGGTATTCGTGAGACTTGATTTTAGTACGCATTTGCAATTAAAAGGGGGTCGAGTAGAGATTGAAGCTCAAAGCATCAGACTGATTTCTCCTTAACGACTTTTCACAGCTTAATAATCCTGCAATTTTATTACAGTTCCTTTTATGGTTTTTGGTACTTTATGCTGGGATAAGGAAAATACTTTAAATTATCTTTCTCTAACTAACTCTAAGCAAATTTTCTTCAATCTTTTTTTTACTCTTTTATGAGTTTTAATATTTAACACTGCCGTAGTATCAAGCTGTTGTTTACTTATATTTCTAAAATTAAGGTATTTAACAATTTAATTATTTCTAAGTTACCTAATCCTAAAAGGGCGGAAGTGACTCCATTGGTAGCGCATCAGGCTCTTAATCTGAAGTTCGGAGGTTCGATTCCCACCTGGGCCAACATTGAGATCCTCGCTCTGTTACGGTCAATAGAGAATATAGAAGCTTGGAAATGTCACCGTCACTCGGATAGGACGTTAAATCGTAATCCGTGTGCAGAAGAGCCTTGTCTTATGCAATGTAAAGATCACGCTGGATGGTCTTGACAGGAGGTTATCATCTTTCTACTAACAGCTGTCCAATAGATTCTCTCTCCCCCAACCATCTCTGAGTCTTAGGGTCTTTGTGACCTGACCATTTAGCCCACTGTGTGCGAACAAAGTACCGTTCAGAGGTAAAAACACTCAAACTAAACCTAAAATGCTTCTCCACTCCTAATCATTATTAGTATCGGTTCTTTGTTACACAAAGTCTGCTATCCATGGGTGTTCACATTAAGCTGTGGTTCTTTTCACCGAAGAACTATATTCTGTACTTTTTTTAAATATGCTGCATAACATTCACGGGAGTATCCTTTCTTATAACATCTATTGAACTATTATTCATAATCAATATTTTTTCATGGAATCTTATGAACTGTATTTTATCCTTATAACTGTAAAAGCGATATCGTAATATATTTACGGAAGATCATTAAGAAATTATATCAAAAGAGAGAACATACATATACTTTTATATTGCAGAAAAATTTAGTTTCATGTTATTGCATATTTAGAGTAATGGACCGCTTTACTACAAACAGAATGAGTGTTATGGTCAACATTATTAAAATCAGAATAGGACTGTAATTTGCAGGACTGTAATTACAGTCCTATTCTGACTGTTACAGGACTGTTACAGGACTGTAATTTGCATGCCTTTATTTTATTACTAATCTAAATAGACCAGAAACAACTCCTTTCTCATTTTAACACAAAATATAATTATAAAATGTATAAGAAATTAATTGAACTGAATTGATTTTTTCAAAACAGTTTATATGATGAAGTCCTAAACATATAATTTTTACATATCCGTGTACATTTTTAAAACACCGAGATATTTGATCTTTTAAAAAATTTATCTCGTGCAAGTATTGTGCATCACATGAATTTTACGCTTTCGTGGCCTTCTTTGAGATAAACCTCTATCTTCGTGATGGATAACCTGTGACCAATCTTCGTGATGGATAACCTGTGACCACGGATACCATAGCACATAACCACACCGTTGTCATACCTTCTGGTTTGACATCTTTCTGTAGAATGTAGTAGTCTGTTTAGCGCAGAAAAACTCTCCGCGAAAACGCAGGGAAACCAAGCGAAGATACCGTGACGTCAGTAGTGAAAGAAAGTGGCGATCAGGATGGCGTGCTATTTCCGGGTTGGGCGGTAATGGTCCAGAAGGTAGCAGCACTTCATTGATCCGAAAGCTTGGCTGTCAACACTAGTTGTCGTTCTTTTTGGCATTCCCCAACAGGCTCGCTGCTTCTATAGAGCAGTCTAAGTGGAACTAAGTGTGGGACTGCCTGCTCTCGCTGAAGGTATACAGCATCGCTCTTTAATGGCACGGAGAAGCAGATGGATTCGCGGATATGGGGGCCTCTGGTAGGGAATGTCTTTAGATCATGCTAAGAGACGCCGAAGTGTCCTTTGATTCGTTGTGACTATAACGACAGCTTTGCTATGAGTGAGAGGGAGGCATGAATAATTTAAAGGTAGGATTGATGAAATGCATAGAAGATTCCATTTATAGAAATGTTAAATTAAAGTGAAGTTAAAAGTTTTTTCTCATTCAGCTTTTATATCAAGTTGCTCTTTGAGTTCATCGATTGCTTTCCCGTTTATTTACTACATGTTTTGTGTGGTAATTCTATATACAACTGAATACAAGAGAACGAGATGAGTCATAAGTTGATGCTTTATGTAGTTTGACTTAATGACGTTGGGGAAAAGCACAAGTATCCATCTTTCGTAAGCAACTGAAAAATAAAACTTTCTTTCCGTGTAAAAAATATTATTAAATCTAAAACAGCATGATATTTATTTGTTTAAACATTTAAAGAGCTTCAGAACCACTTTAATAAATTATTATTATTATTATTATGTTATGTACTTATTTATTATAAGTACAACAAATTTATTTCCAGACTTTCTGCTCAACTGAGTACATATGTGCATGTTGATAAATATACTTCATAATATAACGTTATAACGTTCTGATGGAGAGTAGCCCAGCAAGGCGATAATAAATTGTTTAAACCAGTCACGAAAGTCAAATATCAACGAAATGAATACTAAAATCTTTTTTCTGCACGATCAATGACTACACTTGATAGTATATGTTTTGGCCTATTTACCTCAAGACCCTTCCGTGGACCTAATTTAACTTCAAGTTGAGAATGCATCTCTTAATAAGAAATTAACATATCACACAAGAAACAGACATGCTTAATATGTTCAGTGAAATAATTTGATCTCGCCGATCGCTTGGATTAGATTGGGTTATTTTACCTCTGAGCGGCACTTGGCCAGGCCACATGGACCCCGAAGGCTCAGAGAAGGTTCGGGGAGGGGACCCACTGGAACAGCTGTTGGGAGACAGATGGTAGTCTCCCGTCAAGGCCATCCAGCGTGTTCTCTAATGTGCACAGGGTATGCCTCTCCCGCACACGATGCCACGACTTAACGTCTCATCCGACGGACGGCGGCCTTTCCAAACCCATTGGTATCCCCTACTGACCGTGGGCAGGGCGGGAAGTTTTACGGAGATAAATCTCAACGTTGACCCAGCTGGGATTCGAACCTGGGAATTACAGATTACGAGCCTGGCGCGCTACCGATTGAGCCACCCCGCCCCGCTGGGATTAGGGTTCCTGAAGATCACCGTGAAAGACAAATCCATGAAATAAATGAAGTATGGTCAGGTCAGGCAGATATTTCAGGTAAAATTGTATAAGACAATCTAAATAAGTGGTTGCCAACTGGGGTGCTGCTGTCTTCTTGGGAGAGCTTTAGAAATTTCGGGGGAGCGATTTCTTGAGAATTCGATAGAAATTGATTAAATGAAATAACGAATTGTTCTTAGTTTAACATAGTTATACGTGTTTTGTTTCGACAGAAAAAAAATTAGAAAATTATGGATACACTATCGAAGTACCCGTAAATCTGTATAAAAGGGAAATATTGTTTCAACCAGTTTTATGCAGGAAAAATAATTTTGAATTCCATGAAAAGTTAGCGTATAAGATCAAGTTAGACAGAGTAAAGTGGAGTTTGAAAGGGGGGGGGGGCGCTGGGATCAAAATATTTGGGAGCCACTGCTTTAAATCTTCGAAAGATTTGTCTGAATAGATTGAAAACAATTTTTGCAGATCAAACTTGGCAAACCATGGCAGGCTTGTTTTTCTCAAAAATCTTAAGGAGGAAGTTTACTTTTCCACTTACTCATAGAATATGGGGTATTTAATTTTTTATTATCACTGCGAATGAATGCGAATGTATGAGCTTTATGACACCATTTAATTTAATCTTTCATCCTCTCATTTTACCTGATTATTCCTATTGCAACGCAGAACTTTTCGTACAATATATATTTAGCTCTCACTATTTTAAGTCTGAGCCATTTGGACATCTTTTATCTAAGACTGCTTTCATTTAATCTATTTTTGAATCTTTAAAGTTAACTAGTTATCTTAACAGAATTAAATTTTTTCTCTGTTCCCTTTAATTGTTGATCGTTGTTTATTTTCGTATTTTCATAAGGATTCTTTACACCTTTGGTTTCTTTATAGGTCTGCTGCTTTTTACCACGGATATCACTTTATTTTGTTTATCGCATACTTTTTTATTTTTGGATGTGGTTTTGATGCCTTTTATCTCTGTTGCTTCTATCGTGTTTAGAGCGTTATAGCCTTCGCTGCACGTGCGTCGTAAAATCCCAAACAACCAAACCTACTTTGCTATTTTCCCCCAAAATGAAATGAGAAATTTTTGCAGACCTTTTTGCATCTTGAAATGTGAAATCTTTGCTGGCGTTTTCTCTCGAAAAGTGCAGTTTCCATCATACAGAAGAAAAACTCTACAATTTAATATGTTTTTCAACACTTATCCTTCTGCTGCATTCAGAACGTAACCCGTTTTAGTAAAAAAACGATTTATCGTTGCTAACGTTAAGCTTTCCAATTTGACGAATGTAAACCATTGCTTTTTCTTTCAGCACAAATCGCGTAGTTCAGAATGAAGCTAAAACATCTATCTCTGGAATACTTTTGTAGCTTTGTGGTATAGATTTTCCTCCCGTCTCGTTATGCATTGTTTCAGATATACAGTGATTTCATTATAGACATTATTTTTCTAATAAGGTATGCGACAAGGGTTTAGGAAATTTTTTAAATACTTTCTCGTATACATAAACAGTTCAGGTACCACTTTTCCGCGCGGATGCGAATATCAGCCAGCATCTTAATGAACGTCCAACATAAACCTGGAAAAATCGAGATCTTACGCAACGATTGGCGAAAGTATGCTTTAGAATATTTTTCACGAATAATCAAATACGTGAACAGCAAACTGCGATAGACAGTGGTTTACCTATGATAGAAGATGACTTATCTTGAACGCAAAGGAAGTCGTGTTTGAATAATTCTCTTATCCATTGTAAATTGCTCTTGAAATAGATTTTTTGTTCTTTTAAGTTCCTTGTTAGAATCTAATAAAATCAAATGAATATTGAAATTATTCTATCTTCAGATAAGCTATGTAGCTTTGTGGGACAACTGAAAATTGTTTTGTAATATGATGAGAGAATATGATGATAGAGTAAATATCCAATTATTACTTTAGAAGAAACAGCTCACATCTATCTCAAGTGCTTTCCCAATGACCGTATGGTTAGTGTGTGCTTAGCTATGAAACAAAGCAACGTAATTTCGCGATCAGGATAAGCAATGGATGATTCTTTCTTATGTTGGGGCGGGGGGTGGCTCAGTCGGTAGCGCGCTAGGCTCGTAATCTGTAGGTTCGAGTCCCAGCTGGGTCAGCGTTGAGATTTATCTCCGCAAAACTCCCCGCCCTGATCACGGTCAGTGGGGGACACCGATGGGCTTTGATAGACCGCCGTCCGTCGAATGGGACGTTAAGCCGTGTCCTCGTGTGCGGGAGAGCCATACCCTGCACACGTTAAAAAACACATTGGATGGCCTTGACGGGAGGCAGCCATCTACTGTTCCAGTGGATCTCCTCCCCCAACCTTCTCTGAGCCTTCAGAGTCCTTGTGACCTGGCCATTTAGCCCATGGTGTGCAAAAAAGTGCCGCTCAGAGGTAAAACAACCCAACAACCCAAAATTCTTATGTTGTATTACTAAGTCATTAAAATATTTATGTTGTATACTAAAGTCCCGACATCCTTTCAGATTTTCTGTATGGTGAATTAAACTTCAAGGCTCTAGTCAGATCTTTGTGCCAAGCAGCTGGTTGAGGAGTATTTTTTTAGTTTAAGTGTGAGTGGTTATTAAGGTTATAATTTTTTAAACATAGTAAAATAGCAATAACTGAAATTAAAATTATCTGAAACAACGTGAATTTCATCATTTCGCTTATGCTTTTCTGCGCTAAAAATGCGTTATAATCAATTTAATAATATGTACTAAAACTTATAAGTAAAGTTAAGGTTATGCGGAGTGATATCCCAAATACTTTTATGTTTAGTTAGCCGAAATGATCGCGAAAAGGGAAAGAAACCTTTCAATTTGAAACTCAGTTATTGTCCATGTCAGTACTGAGTCATGGACAATAACAATTATCGTCCATGTCATAACATGAGACAATAACTGAGCCAATGATTAAGAGTGTGATTTTATAATTTAAGCTTCTATATCAAAACTTGTTACTACTGCTTTTAATCACACTTCATTGTGCTTAGAGGCGAGGGTTAATTCTCGGTAGCGCGCCAGACTCGTAATTTGCAGTTCCAAGATTCGAGTCAAAAGTATTCTAACTTTGAGATTTATCTCTGCTAACCCCTACTATGTCTTCAATGAGAAAGGGGACACCGATAGCCTTAGAACCATTCGCCGTCCGTCCGATAGGACTTTAAAGACTCAGCTCCGTGTACAATAGAGCGATATGCTATGCACGTTAAAAACAAGTCTTCTAATAGCTATCTAGTCGATACCTTTCCCCATTTTTCTTTGAACCTTTGGTGTTCTTTTGATTTTCGATTTAGTCCATTATGTGTAAAAAATGTGCCGCTCAGAGGTAAAGCAACCCAACCCACAAAAGCGCCGCTATAGAAGTTAAACAACCGAACCCTTACCGGAATTTAACATCTTGTCATAGATGAGTCTTAAGTCATTTCCAGTATTTTATATTACTACGGTAACACAATTCTTTACCAAATGGACAAAAAAAAACAACGTACGCCAGTTTTTTCTTTAGCTTTCTTGGTTGTCTTTAGCCAATTATAAGTATGTTTGCTTCGGCGCCGGCGCACGGAACCTGCGTGGGTAATAATATTTCGATTGCGGAAATATAAAACAAAAAAGCAAAGACGACAGGAAGAAGCTTAGATTAACGTGCTTTGTTTCCAGTTATCAAAGGCATTTTCCTTTCTAAAATGTGTGTGTGTGTCCTTAGAATTCAAGGTCTGTCGAAAACGGCAAATCGATTTGGTCGGTTTAGTCGAAGTTGAAAAGTGGCCGTTTGAAGGGCGCGGGCCATTATATGGACTTTACACTAGGGACAGGAGGGTTCTGATCGATTTTTGTCTCGTGGAAACTAGCAGGATCAAGAACACAAAGGAAGAGAACTTAGTTTCTCAGAGCCGTTGGTAAGAACCAAGTTTTCTTTCTATTACGCCTCTTCTCCTTTAACCAGATTTCAATTTTACGCTTTCAAAAGAATTCCGACACACACATTGTAAAATGCATTACACTACTGGCATCTTTTTTTTCTTCCTTCCTTTATTTCGATGTTTGTGTATATTCATGACAAATGAATGCTTTTGCATTTCTGTTTCCCTCTCTTGAAAGAAAGAATGTTTCTTTCCAAAGAGTGTTGTTTTTTGTACCTGAAAGCTTTCTTTTTTTCTGTCTTTCTTTAGCTTTAACATTTGCAAAAAACACGTTAAACGAAAACATGGAGAAAGTAAACGGGGAGCATTCGCTAACAAAATATGTGGTACTAATTGATTTTTTTTTTTGCTTTTAAATGTGTGCCACGTGTAAAAATTACTTGCCCCCGGAAGCGCTGTTTACTAGAGTTACTAAACTGTAGATTCCATTGTAAGTATCATTTTATTGAATTTAAAATTCAATTACTTGAAGTTCGAAAATTGAAATTTCACTTTTATTTTATTTAAGACTCTATTCTTTTCGGGCGGGCGTCAAATTCGGTAGGGTTGGCATTAGGGGCTGATACTAAAAACAGTGAAATTTTATGGATCTAGCCATATCAAATAAAAATTAGTATATTTTATATTGGTATTGAATAAAATAAAAAAAAAATCATCAAGCAGCTGCTTCTCAAAAAAGGTCTGACTGGAGCCTCTCAGTTTATACGCCATACTAGAAGTCGGTGAGGAACTTGAGACCTCAGCAGAAAAACAGCACAAATACCCATGCCTCGTCCAGGCTCGAACCCAAGCTCCTTTGATCTACGTAATATTTTTAAAAAACCTTATAATGTACGTTGAAAAACACTTAAAAAATGATAATAGTCAGATGAGTGAGGTCGCGCTCACAAAGCTTGTAATCTGATTTTCTCAGGTTCGAATCCCACCCGTGTTTTTGCGGCGAGTGTTGTTTCTGCTGACTGCGAGCCAAACTTGTAAACTGCAGTTCCCAGATTCGATTCGCGTCTTCGACAGAGTTGAGATTGATCTCCGATAAACCCATTTAGCCCTCAATCAGAAAAGCGATATCAACGGGCTCGGAAATACCGCCGTCTATCGGATAAACCAAGAACCGTGTGCAGGAAAGCCATACCCTGTTGAAGTTAAAGAACATGCTACTGTCTTAACGGTATGCTCTCATCTGTCTTTTAATAGCTGTGTAGTAGTCTCCTTTACCCCAGCCCTTGGGATCCTTGTGACTTGGTCATTTTGCTCATTGTGTGAAAAAAACAGTGCCTCTCAAAGATAAAACAACCCAACCCAGCACGCTGTGCTCGAGTTGAGATTTTCGCTAGCCTCCCATTCATATTATGGAGAGAAATGTAATATCGATGGTCTTGAAAAGGCCGTCTTTAATCATTGTCTTATTATGCAATAAAGCCGTATCCTACAAGCAGTAAAGAACAGGTTAGATTACTAGGACAGTAGGCTTCCATCTGCCTCCCGATAGATGGCCCTTAGATTCCCTTACCCCAACCAACCTCTTGGAGACATGATGATCTGGCCATCTATCCTATTGTGTACAAAAAACATTTCCTAAGAAAAAAATAAATCAACTCAACAATCATGTGAATAATTTTATTAAGACAGGGTAGACAAGATATCTTCTCATAACTAGTCTAAACATGTTTTCTAATCCTTTTCTTTTGAAAATTCATTCCTTTCACGATTTTCTCAATTTGCGACTACAAAAAACAACAACTATGAATTCCCAGATTCTCGAGGACTAAACTAGATTTGAACTGAATAGAACAAATAAGTAAAATTTAAGGAACCTCAAAAATCTCGTTGCATGCGGCAGCAAAAAGTTTGACTCAGTCCTTTGGCTAATTCAAGGGCATTGAGGTGAAGGTGAAAAATGTAGCTTTTTGAATAGGTTTATCCTACAGAAGGTTATTCTTTAGCAAATAGACACGGAGGCTTGGTTGTCAGCACGCCAGTGTCGCAAAATTCCTTCAGCTTCAGATTTTTGTTTGCCCTTGTTAGAAAATATGATAAAGATTGGTTGGGAAAGACCTTTCTGCCATATGAGATTAATAGCAGTGGACATGGGATCCTCCGAGCAAGGGAACGACCATGGGATCCTCCGATACATGGGATCCTCCGAGCAGTAGACATGAGATCCTTACAGAGATCCTTACCGATGTATAAAACACGCTAAGTTGAAAATGATTTGGAATTCATATCCGCCTTTCATATCGCCACAGCCTCCATAGTACCGATTTTGAGCTTGTTGTCCTGCGATTTACCCTATTGTGTACCAAAAATAAAGAGCTATATGCTCTTTACATCCAGGCAGAAAATTCGGTGCATCAACACTTCGCATAAAACCTGCAATTAATTTTTTTTTATTATGACTTATTTCCTTATCAGATTTCAAGCGTAGCATTCAAAGCCAATATTTCTCAACCTTGTAGGGAGAGCGGAGTATCTAGCTTTACTAAGCATTTTATGCAGCAAATTAAAAGTTTCCGGCATACAACACCAAAACGTGAAAAAATGTTAGACTCCTTAAAAGAAATTAATCACTTCTCAGGCAGCCCACATGACAAGAAGTTGTGACAGGATTCTTTGTTTTATATGCCCTAGAAAGTTAGCAGAAAGATACTACACATAAGATACAAAGCATTCATGCTTTATCTAGGATTCTAACCAGGTCCCTTTGACTACATTCGAGAACCTTTAACCAAATCTGCCACTTGATACAATATTGTAAAAAAACACTTTTTACAACAGTGTTTGTTTTCTTCCATATTTATTGACTTAATAATTATTAATCAATTAAATTATTCCATAGTGAATCGTGAAATAACTTTCGGAGCAGTTTAGACCAAGTCTAGATCTAGCAAAAAATAGAGAGAAAGGAGGAGAGGGTAGCAAGCAATGCAATCGAGCCGGAAAGGAGTAAAAGGGAGGTCCAAGAGACTGGATTTACATAGCAGTGCATAAATTTCCCCTTCGTTTTAGAGGTTTGAAAGAAAAAAAAAGTTCTTAGTAATGCGTGAAATATTCCTTACTAACATTCTCATGTCCCCTTGTATCACTAACTAGATTTCACCCTAGTTGAGACAAAGAGACTGCTAAAGGGAACAAAACATTGACGGTTCTCTTAGGTCATTTATTTATTGATCTAATAATTACCTGGCAATCAATTATAAGAAGTGACTGATAAATCAATAAACAATTGGTATATTTTATTGTCTCAGTTGCTTCCAATTTTTCGATTAAGAATTCTTCCTAAAAGATAAAAGCTTAAAACAAAATACTTTTAAGGGGTTGCCACAGATGTCTAACTGGAGCCTATCAGTATAGTACACCATAGAGAAGATCTGGAGACCTAAGAAGAAATGCTTTATCTGGATCACGAACACATACCCCTTTGATCAGTAGCCAAGCAGGCCATGTTCCACAGCACCACCTATGCCGTATATAATGCTTTTCATAACTTAAAGTGACGTTAAGGTTGGTTGGGCCAATAATATCGATATGAGTGAAGTATGCAGTTTTTTCTTATGACATACCTCATTCTTCCGCCACTCTAAAAGGTCACGAGTTGGTTGTTTTGGGGTTATTTTCAATGCAGCAATACACGGGTACGGTATATACGGTACGGCAATACACGTGTACGGTAATAACGTGTTGGTGAATATAATGGTAATAAGACATTTTTCTATGATCTGAAATAGTTAGTTTATTAGTTTTCCCATAAGCTTCATTAAACCATAATTTGAATAAAGTTATTAAGAACGTTTTCTGCTGTAAAAATGCATACATATTTTAAACTAAAATGCTTATCTTTATTTATATTGATTATAATTATTTAAGCATAATTTTTTCGTTAAGATTTCTAATTCAAGAGTTCATAAGTGTGAAAATTTTAGTAACTAGAACAGATGCATTTGTTTGGTTGTTTTAATTTATTTACACTACAGGAAATAAAAAAATGCAAAACTTCCAAGAAGTTATGCATATGTGACGAAATTTAGGTGGTGGTAGTATATGGAAATGGATGGAATTGATTAGGTTTGCAGAACAATCGAAACGATTGGACAGGCGCGAGCTGACATCACAGGTGTGGAGTAGTCAAACACAGGTAAAGGCAACCAAAGCTCCCTGTTGACGAAACGTTATGGAAATTGTTCTAATCAGCTAAAGATACCTTTACGCAAACGCCGATAGACGTTCCAACAGTTAACAGACTTTGAGCGTAGAAGAATCTCAATAATTGGGAGGGGGTCCCGAAGGACCGCCCCCCGTGGGTAAAAACTCGTGCTCCGTCGTAAGACATTACACGAGGGGCGATGAGAAGCCTGGAAGTAGAAGATTAAGGCTTGTCTCAGAGGAGACCATTAGGGACTGGAGTATGGGTGGCGTTAAAAGGGTTGCGGAGCGTAGCCCGGATAGAAAAATACCGAAGATAAGTTGAAGAGCGAAAGCAGCTCCGGTCTCAAAGGAGTGAGTCCCGGAGCTGGCAGACGAGCCAGCCCCATGTCCCTCAGATGCGCCCTGACTCTGGCGGTCCTGATGGACACTTTGACTGCCTCGTCTGCTATCTCTCTGATCGCTTGGGAACTTCTGAGTTCGTTAGCGAACCCTCCCGTGATCGGGCACCGGAGGATGTAGTGCCCGACATATGTATCTGGAGCCCCATAGCCGCAGTTACTCTGGGCAGAAATCTTGGAACGCTCCAGATACGCTGGTAAGCTCCCACGTCCTGTCAGTACCTGTGTGAGAGTCATGTCCATGTCCTGTCAGTACCTGCGTCTGAGGACATCAAGGATAGATCGACACTTCGTAAGAATGTCTTTGTTTGAAGACCATTTTCGGTCGTATCCCAGAGCCTCTGCCACTCGTCCATTACTCTTTAACTTAAAATAGTCTTTAGGGTAGTTTTAGAAGTCTTAACCGCTGTCTCAGGTTGGGTGTCATTACCTGCTGAGCGGGCCATTTGGTCTGCAAATTCGTTCCCTTCATGACCTACGTGTGCCTTGATCCATAAAAAAAGAGATCTGATTGCCTAGGAGATGCGTCACCTCGTTAAGCGTATGATGCCTGTTGTTCGCATCTTCAAGCGCTTGCAGAGCTGCCCCCGGCTGTTGGTATACAGCCGGATGGCATCGGCCTTAAAGAAGCAGGTTTTCGTACAGGGATGTGGCCAACCTTGTTGTCCGAAATACCAGCCTCATCATCACATATGGCGCCAGTGGTTTCAAGAAGGATTCAACACACGCCGAGAGGGATCAGGAAGATGACGTATGACCATCGAGCGACAGGACCGCCATTTGCCACGAATGGCATTGCTGTACAGATTGGTGACTACAACGCAACTGCAAAAGGATTGACAACAGGCAGCACATCGAATATCTACCAGGCGGACTGTAAACAGCACACTTTTGCAGTTTCTTTGCGAGCCTATCGTCCGACATTGCGTTTGCCCCTCACATATGTCCATGTGCAAGCACGTCTTCAATGGTGTCGCCTTAGACAGAACTGGAACGAGCAAGAGTGGAATACCGTGGTGTTTAGTGATGAATCTCGTTTTTGTCTTGGTCAGCACGACGGTAGACAACGTGTTCGCCGTGATCCAGGGGAAAGGAACGCCACCCAGTGCTTTCATGCAACATCATCACACAGCTCCAGTACCTGGTGTTTTGGTGTGGGGTGTCATTAGTCGGGCATCTCGGTCAGAAATGGTCATCATAAGGGGATCTCCACCTGCTCAACGATATGATACCAACATTTTGCAGCCAGTTGCCGTCCCATTTGTTCAGCAGCACGGAATTTTTTACCAGCTAGGTAACACCTGTCCCCACACAGAACGCATTATTCTGCAGTATCTACACGAGCAAAACTTTAAGGTACTACCATGGTCAGCACACTCGCCGGACCTTTCACCTATTGAACACGTCTGAGACATGATGGGCCGATAGATCTAACAGCACCCAAGAGGTGTTCCAAAACTGTCGCTGAAATGGAACAGCGACTTCGCGCTATTTGGCATCCTATCCGTCAGGCGTGACTATATGATCAGGAGGACATTATAGAGCTGTACGATGGCCGTGATAAGTAGTGATTTTCACTATTTTTTTTTTTGATCATGTAATCAATCACACATCTTAGTGTATATTAACAGCTGCCTGCGTTTCAATAAAATAGCATTAATCCTTCCAGGTGTTGCAATCTTTTTTCCTGTAGTGTATTTTTTGTGTTTGTACATAACAGTTTGTCGGTCTGTTGATTAATAATACCTCCTAAACGATAAGAACAAGGGCTACCAAATTAGGTATATATCTTTCATCTCTTATTATATACATAATTTGTTCCTGCCACTCTTAACTGGCTTCAGTCTTGTAGAATGTGCTTCTGATTGGTTGCTTAATGCAACTAAAGTAGACACACGTACACACGTAGACACGTAATTCCATAGTTATGAACCGATGTTCAATCGGTCACCTTCCTCCAACCATCTCTGAACCCAGACCTTATCTTTAGACCACTGTGTGCAATAGTGTTCTATTAAAAATAATCAACTCAATCTAACCAGTGGTTATAATAATAATAATAATAATAATAATAATAATAATAATAATAATAATAATAATAATAATAATGTATTCACTTAGTTGCTAACAAATATTGTGATAAACATTTACGATTATTAATTATATAGATTCCTTCACACAAAAAAACTTCCCTCGCAAAAAGATAACAGTTAGTATACTTTTGTATTTTAAGGTGCTGCAATGTTTCCAAAATGACTAAAAGAAAAAGATCGCTCTCGAATCCAAGTACATCAAACTCGAAATAATGAAATTTTGAAATTTACTTCTTTACTAATAAATAAATGGTAATATTTTTTCCGCCCTTAATTTTTAACTAAGATCAAATCATTAAATAAAGAGTCTATTTTCATTTTATTACAAAAAAAAAACAACAAAAAAATTAAAGACCTGACCCATGAATTTCGGGTAAATCTGCAAGAGCAACACATATTTTAAATACTAATATCTACTTTGTTTCGTAGAAAGCTCATGGATCGTCATTATCATGCTGAAAGAGCGCCGATTAAAAACATTAGCATAAACTTTAACCTTTACCTCACAGTTAATGCGCTTATGTAATTCAGATGTTTTTTCTAAGGATAGTATTCATTCCGTTTTCTAATTTTTGTCGTATGAACCTAGAGTTCCTCAAATTTGCACAGTACTCCATTGAGTATATCCTTCAACATCCTCTGATGATCATTTTCATCTTTTCCCTCCATAGATCGCTAACTGAACGAAGAGAAAAATTCAATATTCTTAAAATATTCCGAATTCCTTACTGAGAATAATAGGTAGATCTTCTTTTTCGCATGTTAAAAAAATATGATTTGAAAAATTTCTCCAGTATATAATAATATATAATAATAAATTTTAACTCAAAATTTTTTAATTATTTTAATAATTTGTTGAGCAAAGCCTTGCTTATTGTTAAACGATAAATTTGCGCACATATTTTAAGAAATGTTATTAGTTTTTATGCTTCAATATTTATTATGAATAACATGAAATGTAGTAAATTTCAATAATATTTAATTGCGTGCAAGTTTTACAATCACCGAAGTATATATTTCTGGATATATGTGGATTGTAGTATTAGACAGAGAAAGCTTGTGTCTTCAAGATGTTTTCTATTGTGTATTTACGCAATACTGCATAAGCCAAAACATTTCTATAACTTGCAACCTGCTAGCCCAACAGAAGGTTGATTTAGTGTGTTACCATCATTTTATTGAAATTTTATTTTCCATTTAGTTGGCCAAGCTTGGGTGCACCTTAACAGTGAGACTCGCAGTCAACTCTCAGATATGACCGCGATAAAGTCAACAAAACTGCCGTCGAGAGCTATGAAAATAGAATGTTGCTATGTGGGGAAATATCCAGTTTGTTACTGAGTCTTGACGTCGAGCCTCACTCCAACACAAGGATCTTATGGAAGAATTTACATGGTCTCACTATGTTCATATGTTTTTCTTGCTTTGTGTACAACGGACGGTAAGCATGTTCTCATGTCTCCCACTTACAGCAATGTCGAAATCACCGCTAGAGGATAGATCAAAGTAAGTATCCATTGCACTCAGCTCGTTATCATCGTTATAATATATATCGTACAGAATAAAAGTTTTTCCACCTAATCCTTAGAAAAAACATTTTGCTTTTTATTCTTTTTCCTTCTTCTTTACTTTACTTGCTTTTCTTTATTTTTACTTAAAAAAAACTAAAATCTTAATAATTAAAATAGCAACATACTAACCTTTCACAAATTAACTAATTATTTTGTATATTTTAAATTATAATTTTATTTCAACACTTAAAGTCAAACTTGTGTCAGTGAAAATATTTTCATTGTGAGAGCAGTCTTATTCATGTTTTTTAAAGCTTCAAAGTTTAGGGAAACCAGTTTTGTGTGGACAATTTTGTACATTATTTTTCACTGGCCGTCCATTTTGTAATAATAGAGATAATACATACATGGACCGGAAAATCAATGTTTAACTTATTAAGTGATATAAAATTATTAGAAACTATGATAAATGCGGTGTTATTATTTCGAAGATATTTAATCGTCAATTTGCATAGGGGATTACGTATATTGATTCAACATGGGCTTGATGGGTAGAAACCTCAGCCAAAACAACCGTTCCAAACGACATTCACTAAACGAGATGCAAGTTGCTTGTGCCATCTTAGCCAAATTTAAATCCATGTGAGTGCTTAGATGATTTTACTATTATTTCTATAACGTCAATTACAAAGTAAATGTAATTGATATTGTAGAAAACCTTATAGATTATTCAGCTAGCGATATTCATGTTGACAATATTTTTCACTGAATCAAATTCTCAATGTATGAACTTTAATTTATTTCACTTCAATGGGAAATCAGATATATTATGAAATAAATTAGTCAGGTGTTTCGTGAAAACCTTACATAGGACAAACGGAGATGCTTTGGTGATGCTGTTTAATTTGAATTGGTTTCTAAAAAAATTAGAATTTAGAATACTATACTAAACAGCTACTACAACCAAGCCCCAAATACTACATTTTAGAATACTAGACTAAAGGCTACTCCAGACAACCCTCAAATTCTACGATTTAGAATACAATACTAACTGCCCAACTCCCAATATTACAATTTAGAACACTATATTAACAACTACAAGAGCCAACATCCAAATGCTGCAGTTTAAAATGCTATACTAAACAGATTACTATATCCAACCCCAAATACTAAAATTTTTAAATAGAATACTATTAAAAATACTTGGGGGTTAGCTACTACAGCCAACCCCATGTAATATTCTTCGACAATAAGAAACATAAATGCTATCTGTAACATTTGAAATTTTGTGTTGAAATCCAATGCTAACCGAATAATGCAAAAATACACATGTTAAAACTGCTTATCAAACGAGCGTGTGATTCCTTTAATTCCTCAGTTTAGTTTCCCACTTGCTGTGCCATCTGGAAGCAATATCAATTGACAAACTTGGAAAAAATGGACTGAGCTGAACAAGTGTTATACCGTATTCATAAAACTAATTTTTTACTAATCCTAACAGACATAGCGGTTAGGAAGTGGGTGCAGTCCAGCTGCATACTTGTAATCTGAGTTGCAGTTTTGAGTAAGCTTTAAGTGAGACAGCTTTCAGCAGACTTACTTAAGTTTTATTAGGGCATATCCTTGGATCAGGAGATCTGTATGAGCGCTAAGGAGTAGGTTGTAAATCTTTCTTTGCTTCACATTTAGAAAAAAGAGAGAGGGATGCATCAGAAAGGTAAATAATTAAATATTTTCCTTCAATGAATTATGGTGAAAAAAATTCAAGTCTGGGTAGAACCCTAAGATAAATGCAATAAAAAGAAATGTTTGATGTTCAGTAACTTGATTGGATACTTTACAGATCTATTCAAAAACAAAACTGATTTTTTTTGTTTCCCTCGAACTTATTGGACATGTCATTGCAATGATTCAAACTATACAAATGAGGAATACTCCCTATGAATTCTCGTCCTATATATAAAGAAAAAACATAAAATGAAGGTTTTTCATGCTTGCAACAAACATAAAACAGCCAGCTTGAATCTTATGGAAATAACAATAAAAATATACCATTTCTATAAGATTTTGAGTTGGTAAAGGCAATTTCAGAGATTTATTATCAAAAAGACTTTTACTATCACAAAAATATCTATACCGTTTCAAAATCCAGAAAACAAAATATGGAATAAAAATATTAAAAAAAGTGTAGGGAAATTAATGAAATCCTGGAAATCAATAGAATTATTCGTCTAGAGTTATTACTTTCAAAATTATTTTGCAAAGTTTCAAGGACAACTAGATTCTCTGGCTTCTTTGATTTAAGAGATAAAAATTGAGAAGCCAGATATATATGTTTGTAAAAATAAAGATTAGTCAGTTGTTAATCCTCGAGATTACATTTCTCTTTAATGAGACTGATATTATTTCTTTTTGAAACAATAAATATTATTATCTTTGAATGTTTTAGAAATGTTTTCTTAAATTTATTAACTTCAGAATAATTCATTTTGGAACAAAAAAGAAGTGTTGATACTATACTCATCATTGCATGTTGAAAAACATGCAACGATAATATCAATGCTAAACTAACAATTCATTTCGGTAGTTTTCATTGTGACGAATTTTCTTGTGTTCAATGCAGTTTTAACGTTTACCTGCTAAGGCTATAAATTAACCTTTATACAAAAAAGGAAATAATTTGAATTCTAACTAGTTTTATCATTGAGTAGGAAACAAATATGGCTCTGTATATTTTAAAAATTTTAAATTATAATCAAAATTCCTCCCTGCTTTTTTAATATGTGCATATATCCTACATAAAATAGTCAAACTTTTCCAAACATGAATAAACAAATAAGCATAGTGAACGTTAAGGATTTAGGTTTACTGAATAAAAGAAAATATTTAAAATTATATATTAATAATTCAGTACAATATATAAAAAATTTATATCATATCCAAACTATCGACAACCTGTTATAACACGAATTTAGAAAGGTTGTCTTTTCAAGGGAAGATAATTATGTTTAGAAAACCTTTGCCACAACTTATTTAGAAATATTTTAAATGCTATGATTTTCACCTGTGTGACTAAAGAGCATATTACCATTATTGCAATATCGTTAATTTGCCATAGAAATGAAATCCGTTAAAAGAGTGCTTCAGCTCAGTCACACATTAAATTTCTAATTTTTCAAGTAATTACAAAAGAAAATTAATAAATAGAATAAATAATGTCGTTTACATATAATTTCAACTTTAAATTGCAAATTTTTCTGGTAATTATAAAAAAATTAATAAAGGAAATAAATAATTTTGTTTATATATAATTTCAAACTTTTAAAACAGTCTTTAGTAATTCACACCGAATACCATTCAGGTTTCGTTTCTTTTTTTTTTCTTTAGGTAATCTCTCTATTTTATTAATGAATCGCTCTTAGGGTTTGTAATGATGTTACTCAAGAATTTTCAATTGCTATCAATTATTTAGAGTGTTTACATCCCAAATAACATTTAGATTTTATCTGATCTTCCCTCAAGCGGCTTCTTGCCACAGAGGTCTGACAGGAGCATGTCAATTTAAACGCCAATACGAAGTAGTGGAAGGTCTGTGAGGATGGCGGGACCTCATCAGAAAAACAAAACAAACATTCATGCATTACCGGGGCTCGAACCCAAGTCCCTAGGAGCCGTAGTCAAGCGCGCTAATCACTCGGCCACGGTAATAAAGAAATAATTTTTTTTTAATTTTAGTGGCCAATAATACGGATAATTCAAAAATGTTTTAGGGCATTCGTTCCTGTGTATGCAGTTTACAATGAATCAGTTTTTTTTTTCCAACCAGACAAGAACATTTGATCCCGAGCTAATCCCTAATTCTCCACATAGCAAAAAACTATGGTAACCTTTCTTTTCTTAACTCATCTTGCATTAAGTTCGTTTATTCTGTTTCATATTTTATTAACGTCTCGGAATTATTATGTTGAAATGAAGCATATCCTTCTAAAAACAAAAAAAATGAAAGAAATCTTTTATAATGTGATTTCAAAATGTATTTTTGGTAAAGCGTTATTTTAATAATAAAATAATCATTTTTCTACTGATAACAATCAGACTTACTATATTTCTTTATCTATAATGGAAATTAATTTTCAACATTAGGAAGTATTTAATTTTTGCAAAAGCATTTTGAATTTAATTAATAATTTACAGCTTTTGCGTAAGTAATACATGTATTTAAATATATACTGAAAGAAATCTTTTATAATGTGATTTCAAAATGCATTTTTGGAAAGCGTTATTTTAATAATAAAAAAATCATTTTTCTACTGATAACAATCAGACTTACTATATTTCTTTATCTATAATGGAAATTAATTTTCAACATTAGGAACTATTTAATTTTTGCAAAAGCATTTTAAATTTAATTAATAATTTAGAGTTTTTGCATAAGTAATACATGTATTTAAATATATACCTGTTGCAGTGTTTTAAGCAAATGTCTTAGACAAAAGCTACAGTAGTAATATCGATTTAAGATTAAATGCTTCAAGTGCAGTTTACTCACAGTTTTTTTGTCTTCTTAAACAAACTTTCGAACTTTTAACGAAGTTCCTTAGTTTAATTAACTAAGAAATCAATACCTTCAGATAAATTCGCCGCAGTCTTTTTTAATCCTTAGTGTGCGAAGTTGAACTGCACTCGTTATTTTAAATTATTTTCACGTTAAGAAATGTTTCAGTATTTTATATATTTCTAATTGTACGAAAAGCACTCATTTCGACTAAATCTGAAGAGTGTGTTATTTTTTGCAGGGATTTTAAACTTGATCGATTCAAATTTAGCTTTTAATAAATATCATCTCTTGATATTACTGCCGCTTATTTGTAATCTGAATTAGCATATGATCACAAGTAAACTGTTACTTTGGTGACACGTTTTCTACTAAAATAAAGTTCAAAGAAGTGGCGGTTCGTTATTAAAATTTTTTGGGGTGATGTCTGATATTGAACTGAACCAAAAGAAATTATGTTGAATTAAACCGAAAGAAATTATGTTGAATTGAGCCAAAAGAAATGATATTGAATTGAGCCGAAAGAATTGGTATTGAATTGAACCGAAAGAAATTATAACTGAATAGAACCGAAAGAAATGATATTGAATTGAGTCGAAAGAAATGGTATTGAATTGAACCGAAATAAATTAGTTTGAATTGAACCAAAATAAATGGTATTTAATTGAACCGAAATAAATTATAGTGATTGAATCGGATTGAAAAAACGTTCCATAATGCATAAATATTTATGTTTTTTAGCTATTCTCAAAACGCGTTATTTACCAAAAAATTTAGGAAAAAAACAAACAAATTCGGAGAGATGTTCTTTTGTTCTTGCTACTTCAATTTAATTTTTCACCCCCTCTATAATAATTATCAATATCTATGTATTTTCCCTCTCCGTTCTAGTGACATTTTAAAAACTATTCATGAAAAGTATGTCTAATATATTGGTCTATTTTTAATCTGTTCTTATTAAAAATTTATATTTATTATTTTAAAGTGATTAACTCGTAGTAAATTATCCCTTGAAAAGTCGTCTATTTCCGTTATATTTAACTTACACGATTAATTAATTATATATTTTATTATATATATATTGGTTTATTTTTCACATTATACAAAATAATATGGTAATAAAATGAATTATAAAAAAGCTATCATAACCGGAGACCTTTGAGTTCCAAGTGAAAGAGACAGTGCACTGAGCGACAGAGCTGAGCTCCGCTGACGAAACGTTTTGTTAAAATGCGTTATCAGTATTCCGTTATAGAAAAAAAGTCCAAAACATTGTGTATTTTCATATCTAATGTTCTTAAATTTTTCATTGGTAAATATTCTACCTTGGTTAAAAGATGGCGATCAAGTTTAAACACACGCTGCCAGGAAAGTTTAGGCCCGTTGAGTTTGACACAATCAATGAAAATTTTCACTAACTATCAAGATCTTAACCTATTGATTTCATTGGCCAACTCAATCAAGTGTCAAGGGCCACATTGAATCAGTGTTCAACCTGCTGTAGTTCATTGTTATTGTATTTGCGTAATCGCTCTAATAGATAAATCTAAGAATATGGGGGGTGACAGTAATAGAAAAATTCGCATTGTATAACCTAAAGCAGATGATATAGCATTGATTCACAAAATAAATGCTGTGATTGTCTACGTAACACGGCAAATAATGACTGCAAAACGAATATGAAAATGATATTACGTTGATTTAGATGAGACAAATAATGAATATTAAATTTAAAATTCGTTTATTATTTCTTGTGATTATTTTTGGGGAGGCAGTGCCCCGATGGCCTAATGGACAAATCGCCCCTTGTTCAAAGACTTACTCTTCCAATATTATTAGACAACTGTAAAGTTATTTATTTCAATGGGATATACTTATAGAGATTAATTCGCACATGAATGATGATTTTAATACCCTTTAAAAATCGAGATATTATAAGTGGCAGTTAGAAGTCACTGGTATTATGCTTATTTCAACAAGAGTTAAAATATTTCGAGAATTCAAGAAAATTTATGAGAAATATAATCGAGGATTAAAAAACTGACTACTGAACTTATCTTTGTAGATATAGTAAGAAATGCATGCATCTTTTGGTGTAAGTGCCTTAAAGGAAAAGTATGTGCTCTATAAATGATTATTTTTTTAAAAGATGAATCCCTTGTTTGTGATCCTTATCATTCTTAAATATTATTCTATTATATGCACGGCTTCTTATTCTATTCTATCGTATTCTATGGCGACCACATATTAGGTAAATGTGGGCTAACTTCTAAAATAAAATTTTCTGGGAAAATGTAACTGAAAGTAAATTAAAAATCATAGATTGACGGATTGACGGATGGCTTTAATTTATCCTGGCATTTTTGCGTAAAGGCCTATTTAAAAGTTAGAGAATTTCAAAATTTAGTGTTCCATTGACATAGTATCGTACTTTTTCGATTATTTTTATTATAAATTTAGAACTATTTTCCTGTGATCCCATTCCATACAATTTTAATGAAAGTTCAGAACGCTTATACCAAAACGTTAATATAAATATTTTTTGCATGAAATCTAAACTGTAGACTCGTAAGTCGATGCTGCTCTGAATATGTGTGTATTTTTTTATTACGAAGGCAAAGTGGATATACATAATGCCATCGAAGTTCAGGCTTTCATTCCTGAATTTGAACAGTTGTCAACTTTGACCCACGTATCTATAGACAATCTATATCATAATCCAAGGAAGTTCAAATTGTTCTAATCTGACACACTAAATTTCAAAATGAGATCGTTAAGCCAATGTAGTAAAAAGAAAGCCTAAAAGATACTTGAAGAGTCAATATGATAATCTTTTAATTCTTTACTAGACTCCTTTTAAACTACCATTTTAAACTTTATCAACAATTTACCACTACATAAAATCGTCTACATAATATCGTTGCCGTAAGAGAACGAATGCAACATACCGAATTCCCAACTGACTCATTTCCTCTTTAGATGACTCTTAAATCAACCACAGGTTAAGTGTGACTCTTCCTGATCTTAGTCTGCAAAATGGCAAGCACACGCTTAAAAGACCTTGGAGATTGCTTCGCACACTCTGCGTCGAAATCTCCAGACTTTCCATCGCTTGGGAAATCTGTACAGCAGAACTTGACCTGTTCTCCTCAATTCACTGAAGAAAGCCGTTTAACGGTCCTTCACGACTAAAGGCTGTATACACTGTGTACGGAAACGACTTCCAGCAGGAGCAGAAGCCGCATCTAACGATATACCAAATAATCCCAACTCGCATGTGAAAGAGGGGATTAAGCTGACTAATTAACTAGGGAACTGCCTTGATGAGCACCAATTATTCATTCAAGAGCATCATTTTATCATTCAAGCTAATATGCACAGCTTAGGGTAGCTAATTATTCATTGTAGCGGAGGGGAAAGTCTTTGCAGGAAGTCGTAGCCTTTGTCTAACAAGGTGTGCAGAGAGGTTCAGTAATCGAGATACGAGTTCCTATTGGTACACTTCGGGAATATCACGATCATAGAGAAGATTGTCTCATCATTGTTCTCCGCTGAACAATATAGATGCTGATCTCATAAAGTGTACACGCAGAACTCGTAAGCATCTGTAGTAAACTGAAAGCATCAGAAGGCAACTATTCAGAATGCCTTCAAAATGTCTTCTGATGTATTTGAAGATTGCTAGCGGAAGATGCTTATTTAACAGAAGATCCTCCAGAGAAACGTAATCTCATTACACGAAGGCATGCAGAGTAAGGTTATTAGTTCAAGTTATAAGGAGTGCCGCTTAATGAAGGGCTAATTGAATTCAGACAGTGTTTTGTGGTTAATAACATCAGTCGCTGATGTCATAAAAGGAATCTTTATTGATACATACCGAGGCAAATAAGCAAAGAATAAATGTCCTTAGCTAGGATTGCATGTTCTAAAACAGTTGCTTGATTACACTACTTATTTTTTGACATGAGAGCAGTTTCACGTCAATTCTTTCAGAAAATACAAAACACGATTTTATCGAACCGTCCTTATATTTAAGAATAATATTCTATGAGAAATGATCAGTTTAGGGCAGGTAATTTCTCGGCTATGGAACGATCGAAGTATCATCCACGATTAAGTTGCTTAATATCCTAGTTAAGTAGATTTCAATGATCAACATTCAGAATCATTTCAGATAAGCTAAAGATATTCACAGGCCTGTTAAGCGACTAAAGGTATAAACTACTTATTTATGAGATACCGATGAATATAAATCTAAACACTGCAAACCTTCAAGTCCTAATCTGTTTCTTTAAACTCCAGACTTTGGGCTTTTTTGACCAACGAAGAGTGCTCCCTTTGTAGTGCGAGGTTTTAAGCAATCTCTTAGGCTTGATTGGCAGAATAAAAGAAAAACGACATTAAAAATTCAATGATTATGTAACATCCATGTTCTTACCGGAATGCAACCTGCAGGGATGAAAGTAGATTATATTTCTTGCCGGTACGCTTCGAAGCATAGCTATGTGTGAAAAATCACTTACAGACGGTTACTCCACTGACATAATCTTAGTGGGGTAATAAAGTTAAGTGTATGGTGACGAAAGTACACTTCCCAGAAGTTTCCGTTTCTCCCTATGTTTTCCGCAGATAGCGAATAATTTAGAGGGTTTTATTGTGAAATAAATAATAATATTATTATGATTTTTTAATATCAATTTGTGCGTGAGTTCAAAAGAATGCTTAGCAACAAAAATCATAAATTAACTAATTTATTACAAAGGTATAAAACCACAAATATAAAAAAAAAATTAACAATCATCCTTGTCTTTATCAGTATGAAGCTAAACCATAAAAAGAGTGTTTTACATCTCTTTATTATTCTTCACATATTTGTAGTGAAAGCATTTCAATATCAAAGCACAGAAGGAATATTAATTAAATTTGACAAGTTGACAAGTTTGAAATTTGACAAGTAAGGAAAGTTTCTTTGTTGAAATACCTACTAGTTACCAAGATTCACCTTACCAACTCTTTTTATACATTACAGTATTTTTATGCTGTTACTAAACTCTATTTGCTTTTCCTGTTGGCTTCTTTCCACCGATGGAAATAAACTTCATCTTATACATTAAGATCACCACGTACATCAGATGATGAACTCTTCCTATGAAGATTTTAAATCCTGGGTGGTGACACGGCTGTTTGTTCTGTCCTTCTATGAGAAAGCCTGTAGAAACTAGGAGTAGCTACTAGGACTCTCGTCGAAAAATAACGTTATCGCCAAAAAATAGGAACGTATGGATATAAATGCGAACTTTTGCGGGACGATAAAATAAATGAAGCATGTATTAGATTCTGTATTATGCTAGTCTAGTAGTGAAATGTAAGATAATTAATTGTAAAAAAAAAAATTGTTTATTTTTTCATGAATTTATATCAACGAAAAATTAACAAATTTAATTCCCCCTTTCCCTCTCAACATCAAACTCATTACTTGCATTTGTGTTTATTAAAGAATTAAAACAATTATATACAAAATCATATTTAGAATACGAAAGGTGAAAATCTGAATATATACGCATCTCACAACAAATCGAATAAGAGTCAAAATAAGAGTTTGAAAACCCCAAATCCATTTTTCCAGTTCTGCCTCTGGCGGTAATTAAGACAGAACCCAGACAACTACGAAGATGTGAACTTACACTGTCTATGATCACTTAACGACTCTCGAAGAGACGGCTTTGGTTGTGGTGGCTTTGTCAGTCTTGTTCTTCTTTCTTTATACAGTCTGCTTTCTAATCGTTCAAAAAGAGAAAACACTTCTTTAAATTTATAGCACTCTCCCTGGCACTCCGTGTCGACACAAATGGAACCTCAAGTATGCGATTTTCAAGCAGCTTGGTATCTTAAGAATTAAATTCTAGTAGTGTAATTAAAAATCAAGGAATTTTTCGTATCTTTTTCTTAAAATCAAATGTTCAGTTGAAAGAGTATTAAAGTGTAAAAGAAATCGTTAATTGCATCACTACTGGAGAATGACTTACCGGTACGTCGCACCGGCAAATAATTTCTTGCTGGTTGGTACGGCATTCCGGTGCGTACCGGCCTACTTTCACCACTACTAAAATGTGACATATAATGCACAACTTTAGAGATTTCTAAATTCTGAGCTTCATTTTAAAATTTGAGCCAAATAATAAGTGAAACTCAATCTAATTTAAGAAAAAGAAAAGGCATTTAATAAATTTTTTTCAAGATATAAAAATGAGAGTTGAATATTTTTTATCAACAAATATAATTCGCACAAACATATAAATTTTCCCTTGAAGCGTTCCATAATCGAAATAATAAATATATTAAAATTAATACACTTAATTTTTATTTTGCTTTCTTTATTTTTCTCATTTTCTCAATGGCAACATGCATCCAAATAAACAGCAAAGCCAAAGCATCTCTAATATAAGAAAATCTAGAGATTAAACGATTTATAACGAGCTGAGTGTGCCTTTTCGTCAGCATGAACCTTCCTCTTGTTCCTAGTTTTGGATGCGTAGGATCTCATACAGCGACTATGACCAAGCCACCTACACAAGGAAATCATCAAACCAATGGAACACCTCCAGTTAAAAGTAGCTGCTCAGGTTGGTTTTTATGCAAGTTGTTTTTATTATCCAATAATCTGTATGTTGCATGTGCCATTATTTTCGATAAGCCAAAGGGTACTGAATTTCATTTTTTAAAACATTAGTTTTTTTTTTTCTTTTCGCACAGAACATCATTATGTTTGTGAACTATTAATGGAGGACTATTTACCTTACAAGTGATTTTATTGTTTACTTGGTTCATATTCTTAAACGACAGATCTATCTAAATTGATTATAAGAATAAAAAGCAGTAGATGTGTATACTATTTTTCAGTGACTTTCAACATTTTCTCAGTGATGTAACATTTATATAATTGATATATATCGTTTGACGGAACACTTCATATAAAATAAAACATTTGACGGTTCACTTAATGTATAATAAAATATCTCACAGAACACTTAATATAAAATGAAAAAAATAAAGTGAACAGTGAATTTGATACACTTTATAATATAAACAAAGAAGCTACGAAATACAATAAGCCGTAGATTTCGAAATACTGTTACAATACCGTTACAAATAGCTTTTGCTAATTTATAAAACATTCGTAAAATTTAAAGCATTTTTTTGGAAACCACTAGATTTTTTCTAGGAAACAACTAAATCACTGTTAAAATCAAAATTAGCTTGTTCTTTCGGAAATAAATTATTGAATAAAAATTAAATCCGTTAACTGATGCAATAACGTTACCGATATCGATTATCGTTGGCGATATCGGACTTTTTATAAAATTAGTTACTTCGAAAATTCAAAATGTTTATTTAGGGCGCTCTTAAGAACAGAGATAAAAGAATATCAGTTATTTCGGCAATATCAAAAGTTATTTTCGCTTACATGATAAGATTTTCCATAATCAATTTCGTGGTATTCCACAGAAAATATGGAAAAATGTGGTTAATAAAACGATCATTATATATGGAATGTAAATTAAAAGTGATATATCCTTCGATGTTCATAAGAAATGAAGCCTATATATGGATGCGAATATATGGATGCGAATATATATATGGATGCTTATATATGGATGCGAATATAATATTTCATGCATTTACATACGAAAATACTGTTTTGAAACATGACTGATTTGATAATTAGTTGAAAGGTATACTGTCTCATAAACATGGTTTCGTATTCAAATCGTTAAAACCACGATGAGGAAATCAGATTGAGTAAACAAGTTTCTTCACTCTATCCCAATTCGTCATTAAATACGGCAACATGTTGGATATTTAATGATGCTTGCTTTATATTAACAGAGTTTAAAATATTTCGTAATACTTAATAACATCGTTTCGGTAAACAATCTGAGCTGTGAGCAAATGAATTTCCTATTTGTATTTGATGTGATGACACTAGTTGCAAATGACTTCGTATGAAAAAATATATTCTGCGTTGCTGATATAATTTATTTGATCATTAGACCTGGATTTATGTATTACTGGTATTTACTAAAGCTGATTGACTAGAAAAATACTGAATATTCCATCATGAAAACTCTCGACCAGAGAAAGGGCTTCGAAACAGTAACACATTCATAATATACAATATAAATTAACATTCTTATAGTTTTTTTTATTTCTCTTATACGCAGGCACGTATGGAACTATTATTAAACGCAACCACGTAGGGAAAAATCTGTAGGAGTAAACATTACTTCCGAATTCAAAATTTATCGACCCATAACTTGCAAAGAAATCGCGATATTATATATTTTATTCACTGTTTCTTTAGGTACTATTATTATATTCTTTAATGGACTGGGATATGGTTTGGCTCAGTCGGTAGCTCAACGGGCTCGAAATCTACAGTTTCCAAGTTCGAGTCCCACTGGCCAGTGTTTAAATTTATCTCTGATAAAGCCCACTCTGACCTCGGTCAAAAAAGGGGACACTGATGAGTTTGAAGAGGCTGCCATCCGTCGCATGGCACATTAAGCCTTGGCACCGTGTGTAGGAGAGATATAACCTCTACACATTAAAAAAAAAACGGATGGTTTCGGGCGCTTGCGGCACTTGTGACCTTTCCATTTAGCCCATTGTGGGTGAAAAAAGGTGCAGTTCAAAGGAAAAATAATCCAACCATTTAATGGAGTAGAGAAATAACATATTTTGCTTAGAATCAAAGAGAATAAAGTTTTTAATTTTCAGATTGTTTCACTCTTTAACATACCGATTAGCACTAATGGATGATTAATGAAATGCAGATGGTAATGTAAGTGTTGCTTACACAACATGAAAAAAATTTCTGATTTATTCCTTAAAATGAAAAAGTTGCGTGCGTCTGTGAGAAAAGGGGACAAATCATTGCCGTCGGTGCAATACTTTACACTCTATCACCAGAATTACAAATTTCTGATATAAATAAATGGTTAAAAATATTCACTTAAAATTTCCAAATTTTCCCATTTAACGTAATTTAAAGATGGAAAATAAGATTTACCTGTGAATTTAAAAAAAAAAAAGAAACGCAGTGCGTACTTTGGAACACGGAAGAGCTTGTACCAGGAGACGATAAGCTGCACAAACTTACAATTTACGTGCTCAAAAGCGAAAATTATGCGCATTTTTTTCATAAATATTAATATTGAAATCTTGACGAATAGGTTTGTACCCCCAAAACTGCCTCCGGAGATACGCCTATAATATAACTAATGAAATGTCATAGTGAAACATAAAATTTCATTAGTATCTAGCCAATTATTTTTTTTAATTTTCTCTTCAAATATAAAGTTACACTTTTCCATTTCCCTGGGAATTAGGGGTAAAATCATTACGGCTATGCAAATCTTATACCTTCACTCCACAATAAAAGTTTTAGATTTCTGCAAAAAATGCATAGTTTGGAACATTCGTTCAAAATTTATAAGTTAAAACTTTTCCACTGTTAGAGAGCGCAATTAAAACTTTTAGAAGATTTGAAAAATGCGAATTTTAATATTTCAATAATAGCTATCAAAGCCCTAAATATATTAATATATCCTTAGAAACAAAACCACAGTGAGGGAAATGAACAGACAGGCGACAGTGTAAAAACATTATCTAGATTTCTGAAACAAAAATACCTAATAGAAATTAGACCTCTCATTCAATAACAGATTGGGGATCTAGAATAAAAACATTTATTCAAGAAAAAAAGTTCGCCTAATCGAGTTCAATATGAAGAATTATTTACTCGAGATTCGATTTTTGTATCTTGTATTGTCATATTTGCTAATTTCCTCTATTTTTTCTTTAACTAACTCTTTTTTACATTTGATATTTCAAAATTTAAAGACCATGTTAATTAGAAAGCTTATAATATTACAAAAACAGGTAGACAAGGTACGGTTACATTAAACACGACTTATTTGTTTTTGCTATGTAATTCTGACTTTATACCCATTCTTGTACTATAGTAAAATTAAAAACACAAAGATGCTTGGGTTACCCAAAAAATAATAACTATTTCGAAACTGTGTTCACTGGATTTATGATTATAATAACATTTGTACCTTTCAACTTCTAACGTTGATTATTTTTTCTAATTTAGCTAATGAAGAAGAGTAGCTAACGTCTCCCGATTTATAACTTATGTAGGATTCTAAAACAATTAGCTTTGCATAATGTTTGACTAATTGGAAAGAAGATATGCTTTTACGCAATCGGTATATGGTGCCCTTCTGATGAACGAAAACTAACAAACAGCGTAAGATAATTGGCAGATAAAGAGGCTCTAGTTTCATTCAGAACTGGCAGATTTTTCTTTCGTAAAGTTTCAGTTTCATGAAAAAGCGTTTACAAAATAACACATAGAAAATGTTGGTGATTGGAGCCAACCAAATCTGGGTTTAATAGAGCTTTTCAAAATTTAGATACCTACATATAAAAGGCTTTTTTTCGCCATCTCAGCGATATACGTTTAGCTTCGGGTATCAGCTGTTTGAAATTTGTTACCATGATTACCGTATCCTAAACATTCTTCGGATAAATGTGTGGGAATGTGCCAAAAAAAAAAATTATTTGCATTAGCTATTTAATTCTGCTCTAAGAATAATTTAAAAGTTATCTACTTTGTTTCTGAACTGAATAGACTGAATAGGAAAGTTTATTCAATATGCTTTGTGTTGTTGAGCAAATATTAAGTTTTATTAATTATCATTTAACTAAAAGAGTTGAAGAAAATTAAAATTAAGAGTCGACGATTATTTCTGCAGTAACACGTCAAGAAACTAGACTTAAATTAGGAAATAAACCTCAGTCTTTTTAAAAACTGGGTTGCAAGGTAAAAAGAACACATCTGCTATTGTAAATAAGGTTAAATCGCTATTTGATTTTTTCACAATTTTCTTCTTATTAAAGCTAAGCTCTAAATGTAATTATGAGTAAAATATCGAAATGAATCTTATACGTTCAGTTTTTAATGGCACCAACATCTGTAAAAGGTTGTTTGTTTGGGGTTTTATGGCGGAGTGGCAACTAAGGCTATAATACGTCTCTGTAAAAGGTGAAGTAAGACTAATAATTCTATAAGAGTGAAGGTAGAAGCAATCTATATAACTAAATTTGATTATTGATTCTTTCGGAAGTTAGATATCAGATCACAAGCAAAGCCAATAAAATGAGAAAACTTGACTCATCATCAAAAATTAAAAATGCATAAAAGGAATTGTAATATTAAATTTTATAATAATGGATAAAACAGGAATAGAAATGTATTTTTATCAGAAAAACCTTTAAACGTTGTAAAATATCTCTAAACAAATCTTTGAAATATTTCTTTTAATTAATATTGCATATTTGAAAAGTTTATAACTAGACTGTGTTTATTGGTTTGGACTAGAAAGTTTTAAATCTAATAGATGGTGGAATATTTTTTTTGATTTGCGACATATAGGACAGAGAAAAATCCTAGAAGCTACTCCTAGCTTAATACAGACCTTCTCATACAAGGACATGCCCTACTAAGACCGAAGTCACTGCTGACCACTGCTTTAGTTAGAGCTAACACAACGCACAAAGTTTGCCTTTGCTGGAACAGACGCTAGCTGCCTAACCACTATGCCAGTTTAGGCCTGGTGGTCTTTTTAATTTACTAAGATTTCCGTAGTATCATTTTGCATCACTTCTGTCCCGTACAGAAACAATGCAAATTTCAATCTCTAAAACTTTAGATTGAATCACATAATCGGTTGATTTACTCTAAGAATTATACAAAGTGTTTATGAGATATTATAAAATATATTCTACAATGTGTAGCGAATCATCTTCAAGACAAATACACAAAAATTTCTGTTAAAGGAACAAAAGCAAACTCTGAAGCAAACACAAATTGTTCGACCTGATCGACTGGTGGAGACCATTACTGAGGTGTTTATGACTTAGCAAGCGCCAAACAATTAACCTTCGCTCATTAGGTCACGCTCAATTTAATTGTAACGAGAGACAATGCAAAGCTCAATTACCTTTCGGAAGACGTCCCATGCATTCCACATGATATCGCCAACTCTGATCTAGTTGGAAGTCAATTGCAACACTCTCGAAATCACAATCAACAAGACTGGCCTTACAACAGAAACATGATAATGTACCTTAAATGTGTGTGTACGTTTGTAATTTAAACTTATTTTGTTTCAATATTTTGAGTTTGAAATCGAGTGGTACATCAATTACACTGGGGAAATTCGCTGCCGTGTTTTCGGTGATTGAAAATTTTCTCACACTAGACAAACCTTCTCCAGCTTCGTTAAAGTTGTTTAGTGTGGGTTCATCACAGCATAAATAATGTTGTTTCATGTTGATGATATTATTAACTAACATTAAATGACGTTATTATCTCACACTAAATGATGTTATTAACTCTTACACCAGACACATTAACGCAATATGGCAATGTATGGAATGCGCGCAACGTGTCAAAGGTCGTATTCCGCCCTTTCAAATGCAGACTTTCATCTCTAACATAGCATTTGGAAAAACGAAAAAAAAAAAAACTAAATTTGTTTATCGATTGTTTTGTTTCTTTTAAAGTATAGATCTTTAATTAATTTATATTGATATTATGATTTGCACACTGATTTTCATTAATGTAAATATTTCAAAATGAATGGGGTGGGGTGGATCATTCGGTAGCGCGCCGTCTCGTAATCAACAATTCCCAGGTCCGAGTCGCAACTAGATCAGCGTTGAGATTTATCTCCGGAAAACACCCACCCGTTCGGTAGAGAACACCGATGGGCTTGAAAAGGCAGCCGTCTGTCTAATGGGACGTAAGGCAGTGACTCGAAATGCGGAAGAGCCATACCCTGTTCAAGTTAAAGATCACGCTGAATGATCCCTGCGGGGAGGCTACCATCTATCTCCTAACAGCTGTCTTAAATTTTAGCTATCCAATAGTTCCCCTCTCCCAACCGTCTCTGAGTCCTCAGGGTCTTCATGACTTGATCATTTAGCCCTTTGTGTACTTAAAACCATCACTCACAGATAAAACAATTCCAAATCCTCAAATCTATGGGAAATTTTTAAAACATTTCTGAATAGAAAATTCTCAATTTACAAGCGTATTTACGATACGTATTTTTTTTATCTTTAACACTGAATTTATTGTAATATATGCATTATTCTTGTCAATCATTGAAAAATTTACATCATCAAATAAATACCCTGGGTATCCTATAATTTTTCGGAAATTTAACTTTCTGTTGTTATTCATTTGAATATTAGAATTTTTCTTCCATGCAAAGTTCAGCTGGGATTATTACATCGACGCTCCGCGAAGGCGCGAGGCGAGTTCAGCGCGTTCCCCGTAACCCGGTACCGCGCTTTAAAAGACCCCGCGTCCACGAAAAGCTCATCCTAAAAAACGACGCCATCTTCCTATCTTTAACACAGCAGTCGACACAATGTATCCTCGTTCCTCTAGCTCCACGTCCCACCACTAGAGTGCATTCAGTTATTTTCCAAGCCCAATAGTAAATTAAAATCGCAGAATCAATTAATCGATGTCTAACTATTTTTTCAGTAGAAAGTAGCGAAATCGGTCAATTTTGATGACGTAATTAAAGATTTTGCGGCTGAAAAGGCGAGAATAATTATGTAATATTTATAGTATATTCGGTGTTCCTATAAATTGCATGTAGATATGTACCGCATTTTGTACTTATGATAAATAATATATTATTATAAAATTTAGAAGTGCATATAAATGTGTTTTTGTTGGCCCCGCACAATTTTGGAACCCGGCCCCGCAAAAGTTCGCGCCGGCCCTGTCGACGCTGTATTATTTTCATTGTATTGAATAAATCATGTGGTTAAATCTTTCAAGCTGTTATAAAAACAAGTCATTATTAATAAGATAAAGTACTCTATTTATATATATATAATGAGATAATTTATGTAGTCTTCACTCCGTATATTCATTTCTATAAAGTTAAGCTATAAACTGAACAGAATAATTTTTCAACATTTTAATACTACAAAAAATAAAGCGATATAATTTCCACACGCGTCAAACGATATAGAAAGATAAGAACAGTTAAAAAGAGCGTTATATTAAAATCAATAATTCTCATGAACTACATGCAGTGACCTTATCTAAGGGAGAACTATAAACTATCATTTTGGGATAGTAGGGTATTTGAAAATATATTTAGGAAAGGATTTCATTTTCCAAAAGAATAAAACATAAGTAATCAATAAACATATATGAAAAAAGGCAACTAATACATAAATAAAAACCAGTGGTACATTTTGCATCAATGCTTAATAGTTGCTAAATTTTTCAAAAGCATAAAAAAAGTGAAACGCATATATTTGGGCTGGGGGTTGAAGCCCCCAAAGCCTCCCCCTTAAATATATACGTTTACTTGACGAGCACCCAAAATCATTATTCAGTGACAAAAACCATATAATGCATGGTCATTCCCCAAAGTTTTCTGAAACGAAATAAAAAGTGACGAATTTCAATAATAAAATAATTGGAGTGAAAAAAAAAATAATTGGTGAAAATATTTGTATTATAATAATGGACATTATATTAGTATTTTGATTGTTATTAAAATATAAAAATATATATAATAACCAAATATGAATAACGAAAAATATTTTTAGGAAACATAAGTTTCTTATCTGCAATAAGAATTGTTGCAAACTGTAAACAGTACCCTTTGTCATATCTTTTGTTGTCTCTGATTTTTTGTTGCATGGATTACTTTTAGTAACGCATGTTTCCAAATTATTGCTTGTACCTTGCATTATCATGTTGCATACATTATCTCATGAATGTGCTATGTGTAGAATATTAATTTTTGAAATATTAACAATGCAGTGAAATATTTTATATATAGTTTCGTAACCAAATGTTGTAAATTAGTTGCAATCGGATATGGTTACTAACATTCCAAATATATTTCTCATTCATTTACTTTTAGAGCTCCGCATAACGGGTAACTAAATATTTCCTCAAACATAGGGTTTATTTTTTCCTTTTTTTTAATTTAAGAGATTCCTCTTTGCTACTAATAAAGGTCATGGGGCATCGAAGAAATTCAATGTGCAGATTTTGATATGATGGCAGAAAATATATCCTGGAACTAATATCTGTTGACAGCGATTTAAATATCTTTTTTATCACAAGGACTTTTGCTAATAACATCTTAGTGGTTTAGTTTCTAAATAATATTTTCTATATAACCAGAGGAAATGTAAAAGTGAAATTCCAAAAAAAAAATCGTTCTATGCAGAAGTAAGAAAGTGCTCTACTTTCTTACAGCAGATTTGCTGTAGAAAATTTTTACAGCAGATTTGCTATAGAAAATTTTCCGAAAAACTTTCACCCTATAATTAATTCATAAGATATTCTTTAAGCGTGGTATTCTTCAAATGAATTGCTCAAAAAATCAATTCCATTTTATGTCTTTGAAGCCTACGACATTTGCTTGTAACAAGGAAAAATGTATATAATATATATATAATTAGCTTGATGGTTTCCAGCTTTCGGGTGAAGACTTTCTTAAGGTCAGGACCAAATTGGGCTTAAAAGCGCTCTATATAGTATTTATATCAGTTAGTATTTCTCGTAAAAGAATGATAGTTTTTAATCAAATTTTTTTTAAAAAAGTGGGGTGAAAAGCTTTTGGTTTAAGCTTTCACTTTTCTGTCAGTGGATCAAATATAAACATATACATACAAAGAAAGAAATGAATAATTGCTATACTGCGCTTTGAAATTAAATAATATCTCTATCATTTTTTAAACTAAATTCTGGACCGAAGAAAGAAGTTATCAAAACTCAAAAGTTTCCCCTTCCTTGGAAGAAACTAATTATTCTAAATGAAAGTTACCCGGTAAGGTATGATAAATTGAGACTTCTATTAGCTGTCTAGAACTCCGCAGGGAAGATTACGATGTAACCGTTCTTATTCTTTGGACCAAGTAAGCGAAGAGAAAAGCTAACGCCGGACTTTCAATGCTTCACTTACGCCATAGAAGCTTTAGTACAGCACATAAATCTTGCATGTGCTTGCAGACACTCCAGAGAAATAGCTTTTCCTCCTTGAGGGTAAGAGATCGCAGTTTGCTAGCTTCTTGATTGCACTCACAGAGGATGAAATTCTGCCTAGACCACAAGAATGTTTCGTATAATGTTCGATGTCTAGCTTTAAACTAATTCTTTTCCTCAACTCCTTACTGAATCTATGGCTTCAGATGGAATATAAGTAGCAGCGCAATATTGTCAACAAAATATTTGCTGTCACAGGAATCTGTAATATATATCTATGCAAAGGCAGGAATTATATGAAGATCATCGAAATGTCCTACCCACGAAGATGTTGTGAAACAGTATGACATATAAAGTTAGAGTATGCATTCGTTAATGCAGTCCTTGATGGGTTAGCATAGATTCGATAAAAATGCGAGTGGACTACACTGCAGTAGTGTTTTTTAAAAAAATGAAAAAAAAATTAATAGCTAGTAAAATGATTCATATATTGTTATTACTGTCATAAATGCTTTGTTTGAGGAAGAAAAATCATAACAGGATGACTATAAATAAGAACCTTAAAGGCGTTCAGTTGGTTATATCAGATATATATGCAGATTTAAATATTGACTTTCAAACTACATTTTCCTGAAAACTGCGAGAAATTAATTCTATTGGCCAAATTAACATATTATTGGTAAACGGGGATAGAATTTATTAAGATAGAGAGTTTGATCATAATGTGAAGAATATCACTAAAGCACTTTATTGAAGTCCAAATGCAAAACTGATAGTGTTATAAAATATGGTATTAATGTTTTAGTTGCATGCGGTTTTTAGTGGTAAAAAATATAATTTCAAAATGATAACTTGAATAAACTTAGAATGCTCCATAGCAGGGCAGATATTGAGAATTGGGATCATAGAAATAATACGAAAATGTGTTTCAGAAATAGTTTGGGGAAAAAAATATCATAAAGCTTTAAAATTAGTCGTTCCTCGTGTCTCTTCTTTGTCAATATAACGGATTCGTGAACAGTCTAAAATCAGCAAAATAAAACTATTATGGATGTAGTAATTGTATAAATAATTAGTAAATGTAATTCACCATTCGTTAAATTTATCGATAATAAATATATTGTACAGTATAAATTTATTTAAGCATATATTTTGAATTAATTAATATAAATATAAAATTAAGTTTCCTCCCTAGTGATATTCTTCTCTTATTGTTTGTTATGTAAATCGTAATCACATTGCGTTTCCTCTTTTAAGTTACTTATTTCAATTTCCAATGTTCTACATTCAATCCCTGCTTGAACTTAACGATTGTGCTAAATTCCTTTTTGTTTATTCTGTAAGTAATGGTGCTCTTAGTCACTTATGAGTTAGTTGCAAATCACCCGCTGTATGCTACATTGTGACCTTTGTGCATGATTTTTGTTTGCTGTTAGTTGTGACATTCAAGAGAGACAATGATGCTAGGAAAAGGAGGCGCTCAATTTCAGGTAAGTCTTAGTAAGGGTTAGTATTAAATTTAAAAAAAACTTCATGTAAACTCTGATTACGCTGTCGAATTAGATGATAACACAATTAAGGCAATCAACCATGTATATAAAATGGAGGAAACATAAGTTTCCAATTTCTTTTCTGCGTGGAAGCAATTAGTATTTGCGTATCCTTACCACAATAAACGCCTCCCCTTTTTAGCATAGTATGCAAAGACTGTTGCAGGAACAGATAGTCGATTGATGCCTCTGTTATTATTAGAAGAACTGAGATCATGAGTTTTTTGTTTTTTAAAAAACAGAAATATTATTCATCTAGTAAATGTGTTAGGAATGGCAATTTCCTAGAGCAGAAGGCTCTAGGAAATATTGACGTTTCTGTTAAGCCATGTAACAACAAAATTATCTCAAGCGCCTAAAATTCTACCAGAAAATTTTCTTTCATCATCAGCTAGGAGGTGAAGCGATGGTTGGAGCAGTAGGCAAACAAACGGGCTTTTTAATATAAAATACCACAAATACCCTTAAAACCACCAACAAAATTGGCCTGACTGAGACATATTTGTGCAGGTTAGAATTGGAGATGACTGTGTAATGTTCATATACGATTATCTCTGATTAGTGTCAGACCACCAACTGATGCACAGTATTTTGTGTATCTGTGCACTTTGAGTTGGAAACACAAATAAATGGGAAGCATGACAGTGGATACATCGTCGTGGAAGTCCACTCGTACAACAAATCCAAGTTCCGTGATTGTGATTGAAGATATTAAATGATCAGCTGTGAAGTTCACCACTCCACAGAACAATAAGAAAAATCTATGTCGTAAAGAACCTGATTAATAGATGAAAATAGGATGTCATTTCTCCCTACCGTTCCTCTTCGTAGAGAAGATAATATTCCTTACGAAATGTACTAACGGCTTGCGCCATGAGAAACCAATGTTGGACTTCTGACTGGCAGGTATGTGTATCATCTCACGGGACTGGTATCCTGTAGAGATGGGCTCAGAATAATAAATTTCAAATATTTCTTGTTATTGAGAAAAAAATATAAAAATACGTTGATTATAATTTCAAATTTCTAATCAGTCTTCAGTAATTTAAAATAGCACCATGCGGCTTTTGATTATATTTTACGTATTATCTAGCTTTAATAAATGAATGGTTATTGCTTTATAATAATGGTTGCGATGAACTTTCACTTTCTACTGTTTATAACTCAGAGAAATTTTTTCCCAAAATCGGTCTCAAGAGGGCCCGTGCTAGACAATCATAGAAACCAAAAGAATGAGCACACTTACTCCTTCCTGGTGAAAATGCGAAATGCAAAGTATTGTACAATGGTTAAAACATGTTGCAAGGAAGTTCATTGTTAAGCTTGAAACTAAAATATCAAGAAATGGTGGGTGGCCCATTTAGCTGAAAATTTCAAACCTCTCTGTTCTGTATAAGAAAGACATTTGTTCTTACACGATAAAAGTAACATTTTCATCTGATGGAAAACGTTATATTACCGAAACCATTATTGCAAAACAAATTTTAAATATTCAATTTTGAGTTAATGTTTTTCAGAAAGAGCAATATTGCTACATTACTTATAACTCTCCGAGTGAAAGAGTGGCTAGCGCGCTTGGCTACTGATCAAAAGGACTGCAGTTCTAACCCACGATAAATCACGGATATTTTGTGCTGTCTTTCTTCTGAGGTCTCGTATTCTTCATAGAACTTCTCTATCACGAGTTACGTTGACATGCTCCTGTCAGACCTCTGTGACAAGCATCTGCTTAATGGGTAACTTATTTTTAAGTAATAATGAATTCGAACATAATATTTCACAATTTCTGATTTCACTGAATAAAAGAATGACGCCGCTTCTTTCTGAACATAGATGGCAATATTACTGATTTTACATTTTTCTTTGTAAAGAATTAAATATGTTTTGAATAAACCATTTTATTGAATTACATTTTTTAAACATATATCATCATCATCATCATCCTCAAGCAGCCATGGGCTACGGAGGTCCAACCAGACAGTGCAATTTAGTTCTCCAAGCAAGTCTATCCTGAGCATATATAGTGGAGAGAAAAATATAAACAGGTTCATGTTATATCACTTACGAATCAATTCAAAGCTCAGTATCTTTTTAAATAATCTTATTCCGAAAATATGTCCGAAGGTAAATAAAAGTTCATGATTAAACCTGCATAATTCTTAATTTCCCTCAATATATGTTCATTAACTAAAGTATTATGTTTGCTGGAATATTCAACAACAGGTCTGCAAAAAATCTTTGGCAGTTCAGCTGTTTACCTCTGAACGGACCTTTTTTTTTGCACACACTGGTAAAAATGACCAGGTCACGGGGACCCCAAGGTCTCAGAGAAGCTCGGGAAGGGCACCCACTTAACAGCTGTTAGGTGCCAAATGGAAGCTTCTTTTCAAGGCTGTCCAGCTTGATCTTTAGCGTGCCCAGGGAATTGCTCTTTCCTGCAGAAGGAGCTATGGTTTAACGTTCCCTCTGACGAACGGCGGCCTTTCCAAGCCTATCGGTGTCTCCTTTCTCACAACAGGCAGGGTAGGAGTTATCGGAGATAAATCTAAGCTCAGGAACAGTGGGAATCAAACATAACTACAGATTATGAACTTGGCACTCTACCGACAGAGTCAACCCCGCCCTTTCATAATTGTCAAAAAAATGCGAAAAACAGCATTATAGAAACTACCGTGAAACATCTCTTAGCTAATTAAGTATTTTAGCTTTCATAACTCTTTAATACTGAAGGAAGAACATCTCTCAAGATCGGGATTAATATAGCATTTTTGGTGATCCTTAATTTGCCTTCAATCCTATTTGCCCATAAAAATATCTTTGCTATTGAGCTCTAAATAAACTCCTCTTAATGTAATAAGAAATTGTTTCATTTTCTTTCTAATGTAAGTAAATTTTATATGCATATGAATTCCTCATACAGATTCCTCTGGAATAATTTCTGTTATGTTCTTTCTTATAACCAATAAATTTCTGTGAATAGTGATTCGAGAGTCATCAATATCGCCAAATGGTGTCGGCAAGCATTTAAAATAATGCTACATTCAGTGACAAAGAGCAGTGATTGCAAGCATTCACTGAAATATGATATAAATTGCGTAGCGTACGTGGAAGCAAGTGAAGTAATTAGAATTACAAGTAAAAGAATTGTGCCTTATAATTACGATTTTTACCTAACAAAAATATTAAATATATTCGTACAGAGGAAATGGATATAATATATTCTTATTAAACAAACTTGAAAAGTACTAAGAGCTTTTCCATATTATTATCAATATAGGCTTCAGGATCTACCTCTAATATGTTCATCTAAGTTAAAATAATTCATCTAAGTTAAAAGTAATGAGGAATATTAAGTTTTACGATGTAGTTACCTCCTAGGCCAACACAATATTAAAAGGATACATAAATATATCAAACTGAGGAATATCTATTAGTCTGCGGTCTAAACATAAACAACTGGATGATAACATATGAAATACATTCATTAACAAATTCATAATGTACAACGATTTGTAAACCATAAAGACCCAAAAGAGAAATAATTCTTTTTTTTAGCGTTCCGCAAAAAAGAAAATAAACTTCGATTCACTTTTAGAATGAATGATGACTCGATATATTTCTAAAATGAGTTGCAAAGCATCTAGATAAATAGGATCATTTTTCCTAATCTCCATTTTTCACCTGATACTAAAAGTCAAGGCATGTCTTGGCCCTTGCTATTGGCAAGGGACACCGCACAGTCCTCCGGGCAAATTTCCGCAGCACTTGCTGGCCTTGACAGTTATATCAAGATAAATATTACATTTCGCTTCGTTTCTTCACAGATGCAGCTAGTCCAGCAAAGCAAGCTCCCGCCACAGGTGCGGACAACCTCTACCAGAACGTTAGCGCCGCTCCTGCAGACAGGAAACAGAACGGGCCTCCCGTCTCCGAACCTGAAAGCAGTGTCATGTACGAGAATATGCCATTCCATCGGCAAGGGGTAAGTGAGAGAACTGGTCTTTATTTCCATGTTTCCGCCGGCAACTGCCTCTATAAGTCCATGAACATTCTGCATGGTTTGGTTTCCACATGACTCGTGATAAATGCATGCATTTTGCATGGGTTTCTGAAACGTAGGCTCATTGGCTTTGTCCGAACTAAATGCTAACATTCTGCGAAATTATAAATGCGAATAATGATAATGTGCCGACATATGCAAGCACATTAGCTTTTTAGATGAATTTTCATTGCTCTGTCTTTTTTCGGGGCACTAAAAGAAGGATTTTAGCACACCAGAAAATTCGAAGTCCACAGGTTGTTTGTAATATTCCACAATGTAACTTTCCACTACAGCTAAGTGCCTTTTTTATATTTCAAAATCTAAAAGATTTTAAGTACGTTATCATAGAAAGTTTGGTTCTCCAATATCCTTACTTGATATGCTTATTTTATATAAGAGATTTCTTTCTTTTAAAAATAGCCGCCTATTTTGAGAGCAGATACAAATAATTTTTGACGTGGAAAAGAGGGATATATATATATACTGTATCACTTTAAATATGTAAATAATAGTGATGGGTCATAAATAAATGTATCTAAACACGGATATACTTCTCGCAGATCACTCGCAATCCGTCAATCAAATGACAAAGTCCCTTTTAGGAGCATTCCTCATCTTTCTAGCTAGTTTGCACTTTGGCTGCATAATAGAGATCATTTAATGGAAAATAATCAGACTGAAACGGCAGATAGATCTTTACGACGCTCAGCTTAAAGGTTCGGATGGATATAGGAGCTATTTGTGAATATTTTTATCGTTTTAGGGAGACATTTCAATAAATAAGAAATATAGGAAATCAAGTTTCAGTATATTTTATATAGATATCACATTCGGATATTAATATGAAAACAGTTTTTATGTTGCATTTTTCTATTTATTGTTAATCGTTGGTTGCTTGGTTGTTTCGGATTTTATGGTCAAGGTAACTAATGTCATATTACGACTAATATGATAGATAAAGAAAATAAATAAAAATCATTCAAATCCGCAACCAAAATTAAAAGTGAAACACAAAAATATTAAATATTAAAACAAAAATACAATAAAATTGTGTAACAAAAATAATGGCATAAAAGAACCATGTGTTAAAAGAACCAAAAATTGTGTAATAAAAATCTACAATGGGTTTAAAGGCCTCAGATAAAAAGCAAATGCCACAAGTTTAAAATACAACTATTGTTAGTCTGTATTACACCATTCAAAACACTAGCAGTATGCAGTTGAAAATCATGACTTGGAAACTACGCAAATTATGGTAATTTTTAATATAGTGTCTCATAAAAGACCAAGATTCCTTTTCTTTTCAAGAAACATTTGGAAATCTTAATTATTTAAAAGCTTTAAATTCAGTGGTAGTAAAAATAAATTGATATAATAGCGGTATTGTAAAGTACAATGATTGATATTTGTAATTAAATTACATAAGAGCAGTTATTATTTTTTGTATTACCAAATGTAAATAAAAGTATCGTTATTATGCTTATATAATATACCTATAAATATACTCTCCGAAACAAAATATAATTATGTTAAATTAATTGAATGTAGAATAAACATATCTGGATTATTTTTACAGCATCCGAAAAAATTTAAAATCCATTTGATTTAAAAAATCAGTTTGATTGTATAAAAACAGCGAAAGTATTTAAAGTTAAATATCAACTTGCATTTCCAAACAAAGAATAAGAAATCTATTTCACTTAGAATAATTATCAAACGTTGAAAGCAGAGTTCAAAACAATCAGATGAAACGATCTTTTTTTAGCCTTGCTTGTTATTTTATGCAATTCTTGTGTAGGCGGGGTTCTTCTGAATCTTCCTGATTTGTTTTATTAACACTGCTAGGAATTACTTTGACCACGACCCATGTCCTTTTAGTTTTACTTTAAAGAAATTTAAAACGCAATCGTTCAGTTTATTAGGTAATAATAATAATAATGTCTATATATTTCTCGCCTAATCTGGTTAATTCACTTTCATTGTTTAATATCTATAATTATTTTGAATTTCCATAAAAATGAAATTTATTTCACAAACTATTTAATTGAGGTGCTTAACTTCCTAAAGCATAAGAATGCAGCACATTAATAACAAAACAGCACGAGCAGTAGGGCACATTCATTTATTTACTTTCTGAAACATGTTGCATTTTTAACTGATCCCGTTTAATTTATTTTCCTAAATCTTTTGAAAACTCGTTGGTAATAAAACCAGTTGCGTTTTATGATAATAGAATTTTGTTTCAGTGTCTTGACTTTTTTATAACTAGCTTACTAAATTTCTTTTAAAAGTGTAGGAGGGTTTTATAGTAGAGTTTTACAGCTAACCTAATATATTAACGCTGAGTGGTTAATAAGAGTAAAAGAAATGTACGGCGAAATTCTGTTATAACTTTCTCAAATTTATAATTTTCTCGCACAGTTCGCATTTATATTATAGTTGTAGCGAATAGACAATCTACTGCAGTACAAAGAGAATCAATAGATCAATCTGGCAGACTAAAGTAATTTAATTTTATTCGGATTTCTACCATATAACTTTATTTTTATTATTTACTATTTTGTAATCGAATTATTAAACTAACAAATGCAATTCCGAGTTTTCTAGAAAAAAAAATGAATAAACTCTATATCTTTTTGCAGTGTAATTTCAACATTTTTTTTTCTCAGATAACTTCTAGAAAATTAGAAATACCCCTATGTACATGCAATATAAGGATCATACTTATGCATGTAAGGATCTCAACATCTTGCAATAAATATATTAATTTTTATAAAAAAGAAACCTGAATATTAATGTATTTTATATTAAAATAAATCTTTAATGCCATGTATGTCCAATTCGTTAATATTGTATAACTCTGTCTTTCTCATATCTAAACTTAGCATTATTTTTAATATCAACTACTATGCTTCTATATGCAGTGACCAAAAATATAAGCATGCTCTAATGTAAATTGACTAAACTGCTTGGAATATGAACGATAATGATGCTGAATGCATGTATTGGTGTTTTGATGCTTTTCCAGCCCAATCCCCCATTCCCCACTGCACGAATGCGCCAGTCTCTCCCTGCAGACTTCTCCCATGCCTACGAAAACGTCCCATACTGTAGACAAGAGTGGTGTACATCAGGGGGTGGTGGCAACAAGGGTAATGGCCACTGCGGCCTTCCTCCTCTGCTGCCAGCAAACATGTCTTCACATAAAAGTGGAGGAAGGATGAGTGGGAACCAGCCACTTCAGTGGAGTGAACATTCCCGTGCTTCAATGTCCGAGCAACCAGAAGGATACCAGTATGAGCCTAACAAATCCACATCAAACAGGGATGTGTGTGCAAAGCATCCCTATGGCCGAGATGTGGAGATCGGAGGATGGTCGAGGACGTGCCAACGAGAGAACGGCGGCACAGCACAGGTTGGTACATCAGAAAAGCTATGCTCGTCGCTCTTTCCTTTTTGCACTTTTACACACGTGTCTTCATTTCCCACATTCGTATCTGCTGATCGATGGTGTATTTTTAGAACCAGCCAGTTCATAAACATTAAAATTCATCAAGTTAATCGCTTGTCATGAAATGTTTATTCATTTTGGTTTACGTATGACCACACACGAGGAACATATGCCATTTACGATGCATAAAGCTTTTCATATTCATACTCTAATGATTTATGTTACATTCATAATCGATTAATATTAAAGTTGACTTGCATGGAATTTCATCATTCCGAAATATTCCTTCTACCGCAGAGTGGTTCTAAGTTTTTGGTACATTTAAATATGCATCATGTCTAATCATAGAACGTTCGCGCCTTTATAAACATAATCTCTCTCTAATTAAACAAACACTTTATTTAAATCTTCCTCTTGATTGCGTTGTTTAATTATTTTATGCGAAGTTTATACTACATTTCAAACCATTCTTTTACTCATCGCTTTAGGTTTTTATTTCTTTAAAGCGCACAAAACTCGTTTGAAATTGACTAGAACTTAGTAGCGTATTGATTGTTCAAAAATAAATACAAAAATGTTAATAGGGAATTTCCTATTTCATTATTTACACAATTGTGACTGATAATTTTAATAAAGTACTCTTCAGTTATCAGAAAAATAATTTATTACCCGAACGTGTTAAATTATCATCTTGCATAAAAGGGCTGTTTAGCATGAAAGCATTGAAGATGATCATTGAAGGCCAATTTCCCTTTCCTTTTGAAAATGCGAAAATGCTCTGAACGGTCATTATTTTCAATAGGTGGGACCTATTGGTTTAGTAAGTAAGCAAAAATTACGTTAGAGAATGTATACGAATTGTAACATTACACGAATAATTATTTTGCCTAAAATAATAATTACCTTTAAAAAGGAAGAACTGTTAAAATATACTTCTGAAAAAAATTAAAAGCCATTAATTTTGTCTTAGTCTTATATTTTATCGGTAAAATACCAGAAGGAAATTATAAGTATAAGCTTGATTAAATCCAAAACAGCACGAGGAGTACTTTTGGACAATTATTTAAAGATTTTCGAATAAACTAATTTTGCATTCATAGCTTCATCATTAAAGATTTATATTTTTCGCTATTACTAGACCTAAATAGGTATCAACACCTATTATATAATGAAATAAAATAATAAAAATCATTGCATGCATGTAAACGTTGGTCTGAATGAAAATATGTGCTTATTATATTATTCAAGAACGCAACTGTGTAATAATATAATTTTTAAAATTTTAATATCACATACGTAAAGCAAAAGGCATAAATATAATATGTTAAAAAGGTAACACAAAAATATTATTTTCCCTCGTCTACATTCTCAACTTAATTAACTTTATTTAAATGAAACTACTTTATAGATGAAAGCGTAGAAAATGTTTTTTAATTTTTCGGATATGTTAATATACATTTATAAACTAGATACGTATTAGTTTGTAAAATTAAGATTTTTTGGCCGAATTTAAAAATATGAATTAAATGTAACTTTCAATTCTAGATATATTCCCATACAAATGTAACATTCTTATTTTAACTCATCGGTAATTGGATGGAAATACGTTTGTAATTTGCAAATATACTCTATCACAAGCAATATTTGATTTTTGCTTCCCTCAGATATTATTGTGATTTTCTTAAATTAAATTAATTAATTTATTATTGATTTGTTGAATTTACTATGAAAAATAATGTGCATTGAGATTAATAATACGTTTACTTTAGAGGAAAAAATTCATCATTCCTGAAAAAAAAATGTGCTTTAAAACAAAGGATATATGGGGAAACCTTATTTACTCTATATGGATATTTAATTTTATTTAATACTAGCTGAACGTACCTGGCGCTGCTCGGGTGTCACTTTTAACCTGTCTATTCTTATTTCCACTGCACTAAAGGTAAATTTTGTACCCTCCTCCCAATACAAATTTTCACCAGGAAGAAATTTGCCCGGTGTTGTCTTGGAATGTTGTTGACATCAGCGAGCTCTCTCATAGCCTGTGGCTTAGTTTCTGCGTAAGCTATCGAGATTTTTATTTCCGTTACCACAGTTTTGTCGCCCTATGGCTCCCATGATATTCGTCCGCACAGTCCAAATTTCCTGCACAGCGTCCCAGGTGTGCCCCAGTGATTGGTTTAAAAATCATTGGCTCGTGGCTCGTGGCTTCGTTTCTACACAAATTGTGACAGCTCGTGGATTACTTTTAATCTACACATTCTGTTGTTTCATGGACTAATGGTTAGTTTTGGGAGTATTTCCCGGTGTTGCAAAGGTCATTGCTGATAGGCGCACGCTTTCAGAGCCCGTGGCAAACGATCGAGATATTTATTTCGTCAGAATTTGACATTCTGTTATTCCCGACGTACTTTACCGAACGATTCCAAATTTCGTAGGCAGGTTCCCCCTGCTTAACCCTATGTTGGGTTAGAAAATCAGGTCCTTAGCTGCAAGAGAACGGCTAAATAATACCTTTCAAAAATGTGGGGATCTGGCAACAGCAGCAGATTTAAATGCTATTTTGACTCTTTACGTTCACAGTTAGGGAGCAGTATATGGCAACAATAAACTTGACAGCGATTCTCGTCCCCCGTTGGAATAGCATGGATATACCTTTGCTTGTAGCAAACCCCCTTTTTGAACTTTCGACCTGAAATTTGGCACAGCAATCCGGACCACAACGAGAAACATTCTCTGAAAATTTGAAGAGCGTACGTTGATTTCCCGATGAGTTATATCTGCCACAGACACCCAAACACACAGACACACACACAGACATCTTTTATTATATAGATTTGTTCATAATGAAAACGGCTATGAGTAATTTTTAGAAAAAGACAGCGTCTAACTAAATTTTTCATATGCTTTAATGCATATTTAGTCCTTTGTTGAAGATAAAATTATAAATTTAGCTGGAAGGACTGTTTTATTATATTCACAAATGTATCGAAAAACGTTCTACAAATTCTGAAACATTTTATAAAAGAATATCCCAGAGAAAAGTTATCAAGAGTAGATTAAATCTACCTGTATCACATCATCCGCTTCATCTTCTTAAGTATTTTCCACCAGCTCTAGAATGAGCAAATATATCAAACTTCTCCACATATTCTCTTTACCCACTAAATATTTGTGCTCATTCTCTGCTAATTTTCTCATGTCTTTTCCACTGTTTTTTGTGATTTGTTTTAGCTAGATTCTTCACGGTACTCATAGTGTATTATCTTTCATTTCAAGTTTATACATTCTTTTTATAAACTCGTTTTTTCTATTCTTTACATGTGCCGAAACTGTCACAACCTCGATTATTCAATTGCATCTTGCATTTCTTCTATTCCTATCCATTTTCTCACATTGCCATTCCTAAAACATGTATTTCCTTGCGAATCATGTTTCTATCGAATTCGCTCCACTAACATTTATTCATTTTCCAAATTTCTACTACGTTGGTTATTACTGAGATATAATATGATTGTAAAGGTACCGTCTTATACTTCAATGGTATTTCATTACTATATATGTATAAGATCCTTCACACACTAAAATCTAGCTGTATCTTATCTTCTGTTTTTCTCTTTTCTTATTCCCTTGTCTGTTTTTTGCGCTTTCCAAACATCTGAAGCCTTCTACTCGAAGTTCTCCTCCTCTTCCTAGTATAGTCCGACTATCTATTACTTCTTCCTTGTCACTATAATTATTTCACACACTTTTAACTGAATTTATTTACATTTATTGTTATTTAAGTATTATTTCACTATTCCTATACACTTCTTCACTCTTTCCATATCACGATATCAGCTGAAAAAACATTGCTCGAATCCCAGTCAAGGGGAAACTAAATTTCAGCTATTTCTTAAGTTATATTTCTACAGAACAAGTCCTGTGATACTTTACTACTGAATTATTGCTCGTATTATTTCTTCTTCGCGGTTACTTTTGCCATAAAAGTAGAAAAGCGTTTTTCCTCTGTAATTATTGAGTCCCTTTTCTTAAATATCGATAGTATTAATACTTTCACGCAATCATTTTTAAGTTTTTTTTATCTCCGTATTATTTTCATTATCGCACAAATTGCTGAGTACTTCTTGCCCCTGCTTACTTTACATTTCTACTGGTATCTTACTATTCTACATACGTTTCAAGGCTTCTATTAGTGACACTCCATATCTTCCGTTTCTCTTGTCAAAATTTCTCTATTCATTTACTTCTTTCCTTGTGCTCCAATAGGGTTCAATAACTCTTCACAAAAAAAAAAATTATCCTTCGACCCCCTTTTAGTCTTCCAGCAATTGACTTCCTATTCACCACTATCTCTCTCAGTTTATTTTCAACTGTTACTACTTTTCTTACCACATCTTTGCCCAGTATTTCATTTTTCCCTTCTTTCAAAATTATTTCTGTTTTTGGTTTATTGCTTTTGGATTTTCCCTCCGTAGCATATGATATTTTCTCAAACATCCTTCTTAATGGTTGGCTCACTGTTAGGTATAGATATTTAATATTATTTGATAATCATTTACAGAATTGTTGAAAGTGGAAGTTTTAACATCAGTGTCATTAATTTCATTCTAAGACTTTTTACAAACTTTGAGGAAACCTAAAACGGTTTACACAACCTATAAACATTGCAATAGATTAGACAGATTGATATGAAATATATAAATATTGCTTCAATTAGATTTATGAAGGATTCTTATGATAAACTGAACACTACAAATGTTTTCTGTTCTATATTTCTGTAAATGCTTAATCAATACTGTTAAAAATTGAGATTTAAATGCACGTACATATCATCTAAACACTTGATAAGCATTTTTATAATGAATGTACTTCACATTTATGATAATTAAAAGATATTTTTAATAATTGCACAATAAAATCTACTTAGCTTAACTAGTAGAACAATTGGTCTTGCACATATAATTTATTTATCTAGCTCTTGCAATATTTTTTCTTAAGCACCAATTATTGTTTTCCTTGACAATGATTTTTCTCTACAGTAAGCGACATGTTATAATTAAGTAATAGAAAGCTACATAAACCCCGATGACGTATTAACATCAAATCATCAATCAAATTTCGTTCTGCTTCTCCACAATATATCATATTACATTACCTATACTTCATCTACTTTTATTACATTTTAATAATTGTACCTGAACGACCAGACTAATAAACATTTATTATAATCATCACTATTTAAAAAAGGAAAACTAATATAGTATCAGTAAACGAAATATTTCTTTCTAGTTTTTACTCATCGCATGCCACTCATTCTACTACGCTTCCTTTACCTATGCTTCATAGTTGTTTCTAATTAAAACTCCAGTCAAGAGTAAAAGGGTAATTTGTGTCTCAAGACTTCGTTTTCGGAGTCCAAAGGCATGGCTTGTTGCCTGTGCGATAACCTATACTTTATAGATTCTAACATAGTGCTTGATATGTATGCATTGTATCATCCAAAGCATGGTGTGTGTGAGTGTGATGCATGTTTTTGCCCTTGCCACATTTTACAGAATTGCCCTAGCCCAGCATCGGTTATCTATGCCGATTTGGCACTTCCTTGTCAAGGTGCCAAGCCTATCTCAAGGAGAGCAGCTAGCACCGAGTATGCGACGCTCAAGTTCACCAAAGAGGCCGATACTGGTAAAGAAAGTAAGTCTCTTGATTATAGTTTGCTTTTAAATCAGAAGAAGAATATTTCTTAACCAGTTTGATATTTTGTTATGTATTATTTGAAAGTATTTGCTAATAATTGTTGTATATATACTACTATAGGAAATACGCGGAAATGGAGACTCATTGAAATCGATATCAAAACACTAACCATACGAAACAAACGCAACCAAAAAATTGTAATTCGTTATATCTCTAGAATTCCCCTTATGCTGTTCACACTAAATAATTCACAAAGAGTATTGAACAAATGTATCCCTAGCTTGAAATTACTAGCCATTGACAGTGTTCAATATACTGTACTATATATACGTTTGGACAGCATATTATGGCTTATACATAATAAGGATTAGCTGCATTTTTGGTCAATTTATACCTTTTAAACAAGTACATACCAACAACGATGAGTTCAGTCCTGTACCCATCCGGGTTTTTTTTTTTTTATCTCATGATCAGTGATGTCTTGCGCTTACATTCGTTGCTTGTTGTCTCATGACAGCCAGTGCACACAAATATTTCAGATATTTGAGCATATTTGCATTATAAACAAACTTTATTTGGAGAAAGGTCCCAAATATATAGTAAGGGAATAAAACAAGTTATTATAGTTGCAATAGCATATGATCAACAGCTAATATCGATGCAAAACGTTTTCACTCGTCTGCCTAATTTTAACATCTATTTTGTTCGTCTATAGATTAACCTCTGTCGCAGATTATTTGCTTATTTAGTTTTAAAAACATTTTTTTTATCAAGGAGATAATCTGACGATCTGATGGCGAATGAGAATTTGAAGTTCAATCTGCAGGTGCAGATATTCGAAAGAATTGTAGTAGTATTTGTAATTTTCCTGAAACACCTACTTAAAGGAACATAAAGTTAAATGAGTACCTGAAACAGATTGTGAAATATAAAACCTTTAAAACCATAATTGGATTATTATCTGGGAAATACCGCCACAATCAACGTATATGTGAATCTTACCAGATGTACGTGATCACGTACTATTCGATATAAGGAGTGACATATACGTATGTTTTCTCTCAGCTGTATCGTTTAATCATCGTATCAAGACATTTAGTGCACCATGAAATTATACCCCAAATTACCTAACCAGCAACAGTCAGTACAGTTTGAACCATATAAGTAGAGTTAATTACTTCGTTATACTACTCAACTTTTGTTTTTTGCTAGTCAGCATTCGTCAAATATATGTGCATATCACACAAGCACAATCGTGTTCTCTTGTTACTGTAAAGATTTACGAGAGTAATTATTGATGAATTGTCTTCAGCTATCATAAGCAAATAACTGTATTTCTAATTTTTCTGCGATTTTTTTTATTTGCAACATATAGGATTGAACGGTCCAAAAAACTATTCCTAGTTTTACAGGCCTTCTGATATAAAAACATGCCCTACTAAAATAAGACACAAAGTTTGCCTGCATCTTTCCTTTAGTCTTGTTGCTAGATATTCGCCACTAAAAGTTTCTCAATTAATAAACTTTTCATTTCTTTCTTCAATGGTGTAGAAGGTTGGCTCATTTATACAAGATAAGCTCAAAATATGGAATTCCCAGGTTTTACTTCCAACTGTGGTTGTGTTGAGATTTTCTCCCCATTTCTCTTCCCTTTGTGAGATGGGGATCACTTATGAACTAGGAAAAGCTATGTCCATCGAATGGGACGTTAAAGCCTTGGATCATTTGTAGGTAGTCATGTTCTACGAACTTGATGGGAAGATTTTATCTGTCTCCTAATAGGTGATTGAAGTTTTAGGTATTGAGAAGAAACATTTGCCATGTTAATTTGCACCGTTTTAATTTCGATCTGTCTTATCCCTAAGGAACTCTGAGTCTTTGAGAATTTAAGTATTGAGAATTGAGCTTGAATTTAAGCATTGAAAATCTAGCTTGACTTTAAGTATTGAGAATCTAGCTTGACTTTAAGCATTGAGAATCGAGTATGAATTTGAGCATTGAGAATAAACATTTGCCATATTCATTTTCAGCGTTTTAATTTCGATCTGTCCCTATTCCTAAGGAACTCTTAAGTCTTTGGGATCTTTCCCAATGACCTGCCATTTACCCAATGCTAACAAAAGCTCCGTTCAGATGTAAAATAATCCAACCTTCCATCAATATATTAATGCAGTCATCTACCAAATAAGCTGGAACTCCTATGATTAACAGCATCTCAGGGTTTTGTAGCACTTGTTCGATGTATGCCGTTATCATGTTTTTTTAATTTGTCCTTTTTTTCTGGCAACTTTATATTGTGAGTCGAAGTTTGATCAATCGCAGCATGAAATATTCCCGAGTCAAATAATACAAATGGAAAACTTAAAAAATCAGTTAATAAACTCTGTTTCAAAATTATACTTCCCATTGTAATATTTGACTCCGTATTCGCTTCGTAACAGAAAGCAAAAATAATATCATCTAAAGTTATTTGCTAAATGTTTAGACTTCTTTGAATATGCTGAAGGTTGAAAAAGATACAGCTCAAAAACACGATATTGAGAGGTGAATCGCTACTTTTGATGCATGTATGATATTTATTTTTATCATCAACAATTTTACATTAAATATGCAAATACAGGAATAAAGTAAGATATGGTATCCTAAGTGTTAAATGCTTTTGATACGATTAAAACACATGATGCATATAGCCTAAATACAGAAAAGTGTTTAAACTTGATGTAACCACCGAAATAATACTATTATTTTCCTTTAATATTACTATTATATAACTCCACTGAATATAATAATTCACAAGCAATATTAATATTATTGAAACTGGTCTCAACAATGACCGATTTTTAACGTTATTTGGTGGCATTGTTTACTTTTACTGACTGTATTTAATTTTATTTCCAATAAAAACCTAAATTTTAAGAAATATTTTTTCAGTCACTTCGTACATTAAACTTAATAAAAAGATATAAACGTATTATACAGAACCTATGCGCCGTAATATTTAAAACCCTAATTTTAACGCCGAAAACAAAATCCTAAAATATCGAAAAAAGTCTAAATCGTCCTTTTTTAAAGAAATGTGAATACCAAAAAAATAAAAAAATAAGAAATATAAATAAAAAAATCCCATAAAGACATGTGTTGAATATAAATTGCTGCAATAAACGTCGCCGTTTTATTTTTATTTTTTTTTCTTATTTCATTTTTCTCGTAGTTTTATTGCAGCACTTGATATCCGATGAAAGACGTAAGAAGACATCGAGATAAATTAGGTATCAGTTCTGCTACCCTGCGTGTCCCTAACAGACACCAAGATAAAGGATGCCATTACCATGGTGGACGACGCAGCAACAATAGTGTAGACACTCGAAATCTGCTATATTTTATGTCATTCTTTTCGATTTGCACGGAATTCAGAAAACGAACGATGGGAGGTTCCTTAGCACAAAAAAAGATAACTTGTTCTCCTTTTAACACATACGTACTATTATTACGGAGACAGATGGAACGTATAAATAAAATATAAGCGAAAGCGACAAAGAGTTGCAAATGAAATATGTACTCTTCATAATTTAACCGAGAGATAGAATCTACGAGAAATAAAATCAGATTGTCACAGGATGGAGGGAAAAAGAGTTTAACTATAGATATATATACGATAGAATATCATTCATCTGTGTTAACAATGTAGTAAATGAGCAGATGGATGAAAAGTATGATTAAAATGTATAGAACGAAATAAGGACTCGTGTATGGATTGTATAAGTTACAATATAGTTTTTCTCTCATTTACTCAATGATGCAAGATAAATGCATTTTATCGTATATATCAGGCGCGCCGAACTAGCGGTCCATGATCCGCTTTCAGACCTTTCGATACTTTTTGATGGTTTATACGCAGGTAGTTGTATCAATAGATCTTACATAGACCACATTTTGCCTTTAATTTTTTTCAACTTATTTTGAAATACAGTGTCATTGTAATACTTAATATTATTCTTAGTTAATATTGTTATATGTCATCAAAATATCGCAATACTCAATAGTGAGTTACTCTGTCGCTAGGTAGTGTTGCTGAATGTTGAAACTAAGAAACGTCAACTTAGGTTTAAATGTATATATATATCAAATCTGTTCAGAAATTCTTTATAACTTTTCTTGCTAGTGAACGGAAAGAATTTGGAAAATATATGTTTTTTATACACAAAATTAGAAATGAATTATTAACACTCATAAAACAAAAACGAAGCCAATAGAAAATGTTAAATTTTGGCGTATTTTTTTAAACCTAGATGAGCGAGGAGTTTCGCCTCTCTCCCTCCCCAACTCTCAGAAAGAAGTTAAAAATATTAAATTTTTAATTAATAATAAAAAAATATAAATTTTTAATTTTCTACTTATTTGAAGCATTCATTTTGTAATAAGTACGTTCACGTATGATATCATAAAACCTCTTAAACGAAACGTATATGAAACATATCATGAAACATCCTAAAATAGTCCTAAAGGACTAAACGACTCCCAGAAATCCAATTAAAGAATGATAATTCAGGTGCTTTTGAATGCTACAGATATTTAAGTTTAAGCGAAACGCATCTGAAGTTTCATGAATTTGCACAAAAATACCGGTTTGCTGAAAAACGAATGTTGAACATAAATTTTGAGATTTTAGGCATTGTGAAGAAACATTTGTTACGTTCACTTGCAGCGCTTCTATTTGGATGTCGTAAAATGAAACTGATATATTCAAACGGAACTAACTAGAATGCAAGACTGCATTATTTTGAAGCTAAAGTGTAATGATGTTTAGCATGCCGAATCTTTGTTCTTATTCGTCTACAACTCGATTCCCGATAATAATTCTATATTCTATTTTCTGTTAAATATCTTCGATATTTAGCAGTATTCACTTTAGTGAGACACGTTTTCGCCCTAAAAGGAAATAACATATACGATATTTCTCTATTATTAGACGCGCATTTGTCATATTTAATTAAATGGATATCAATACAGGAATTTAAATATAACGTCTGTAAGCTAAGTGGACGAAAAGGTGTAAAGTCTCTAAAAAGAAAAAAAAATAAATGACAGATTCAGTAAGTTAATTAAAAATGTATAAAGTTTTAACTACCTAATAGTGATTATATTGTTTTGGCATAAATTTCGAAATACATCCAATGTTTTTTAATTTTTTATGTCAAATTCAGAGATCTGAGGCACTTTATTAATGTGTTCAGTGTGATTTTCTTTATACACTTCTTCAAACAATTCAATGTGGCCGTTATATATACTTCTTTGATGTGTTAAACATTAGTCTACTAATTTCAAGAGCTTTAAGAGCGATAGTTTTAAGCAGCATTTGGTTTATGCAAATCAGGTTTCAATACGTGCAGCGAAAACATTTCAGAAAACCAAAATCAACATCAACTTAATACGGTGCACTGCGGTGATTATACGGTGCACCAAGCGATCACGTTAACTTAATAATACAAAACTGATTACATTGTACAATGAGTTGCTGATAAATGCAGTCTATCTATTGCTGTTAATGTCATTGACTGGAAGTGAAACAAATGGTCTCAAAGCTTTCTTCGCAATTAATCATAAATAATATTTTCTAACTTTGACTCTAGGATGATCCGGTTTAGTATTTGTCACATTGCTTCCTGGTGAGAAGAATATAAGCTCGTTATTAGTTATAATACGATTACTAATTGTAAAGTTCTCAAATGGTCGTTATGTAGTTCGTAGGAATATCTAAATATTAATTGTACTTAATTCATCCAACTGTAAACAATAAGTGATCACCAGTCTCGCCGCCTTTGCTAGCACATCGCGTACGAGTACAAATAAATAAACACATATGTCGCAAACTGAATTCTATCCTACCTACCTACTGAACTCTACCTAGTGACTGAGGTTCGAATCATTAGTCGATAATCCAGTATCTTGCATTACTTGATCGCCATACCTGAAATTATTAATAATTACACCATTTCCGTATAAGACAGACAAGCGGGTCCCTTATCACATTATTATTATAAAAATTAAGATCATCATCATCGTTGTCGTCATGACTTGGGAGATGGAATTATTTATAATATTTTCCAGTCGTTAGTTCTGTACTGGATAGGAAATTCATATCAGTATGCTGAGATTATATTTTAAAATGTTATAAATCCTCAAAGGAAGAAGTGATTTCTTTTGCTTCGCCCTATTTTATAACGAAAGTTATCCATAAAAATGATCAAACACATATGATTATGATTGACACTTATTTTTCAATTTGTAATCCGATAACTTCTTTTTTTTGTGTAAAATGTATGCTATATAATGATCTTACAGTTTACATAGAATTATAAAATACCTATTGTGAAGAAAAAGAAATTTAAATAAATGAATCTGTTACATTCTCTTAACTCGTTGCAAAACCCACTGAGTAAATTTATGAAAGAAAGCGCTAATAAAATCCATATCTTTCAAAATGCTTTTCCGAAATGAAAGAAAATGAGAAAAGTAAATGTTTAACAATGACTAGTACCTTTGTTTATAAGCAAATATTTGTACGACATTATACAATTCTCAGTTAATATATGTTTGAAATTATTTAACCAAACAAAACTTAATAAAGGATAGCAAAAGAAAATATTAGGTGTTAATTAAACTTCATTAAAGCTTCAGTTAATTAAACTTCATTAAAAAAAAATTAAACTTCATTACAATGAGTAAATTTTCCGTTATATTTTTACGAAGCGTTTTGTTTCGTAAAAACAACAACTGTTAATAGCATATCGTTACATTCAACTGTTAATAGGATAGTCGACTTTAACAAATACTCTGGATATTAATTACTCTCTTTTTTACTTAATAGAAACATACTAGAGTAGATTCCATATTAACATCACTTTGGTTAATGCTGCTTTGCATTAAATATTACCATTATTTATTTTAATGTCGTTCTTCTCAGCGCTGAAATGGAAAACACTCACAATCGCTTTTCGCCGCACGTGAAACTCAGTCAGTCAACGTCGGCTGGCCATTTTGTTTGAGTAAAGTGTTACGGAGTGATTTATTTGTGCTTTATTTTGCCTTAGCAAGAATACCCGCTAACCGCCAGGGTTAGAAAACGAATTCCATATGCTGAAATTTTTCTTCGCAGAAATGATGTCAATAATCTGATTGCTTTGAATTAGTTTTATTTACATATTCATTATAGTCAGTGTAGCAATACTTTTAATCAATTAAAAATTCTTGGTATACAGCATCAACAGCCCATCCAAATGGTGTAAGTATGGAAAAATAAAAACAAAATAAAACGTGAAAAGGAAAACAAACTGAACTGGGATTCTCTGAACTCGGAAGTTGAAACTACGATTAGATTTTTTATCGTAATATGGATTTTATTGGGAGATACTCATAGGTAATGCTAGGGAATGGACAGTCCCAAACTTTATAATATATAAATAAATAAAATAAATACCCCCTCAAGCAGCTGCTTGCCACAGAGGTCTGACAGGAGCCTGTCAGTTTATATGCCAAAGTAGTAGGTCTGTGAGGATGGCAGGACCTCAGCAGAAAAACAACACACACAACCATGCCTTACCCGGGGCTCGAACCCAGGTCCCTTAGATCAGTAGCCAAGCGTGCTAACCATTTTTGATAAAATCTAAAAACGAAAGGCTCCATTCTGAACGCCAGTAAAAAGTTCGGTTGTTCCTTAAGTATTGTGGAATGGAATATTTTATCAGTTTTCCTAACATAAACATTGATTTTTATGCATTATCAGTATTTCTGGCATGTATATTTTATGCATTAATCCATGTATTTACGCTCAGATTTGAATATAGCATTGGGGAAATCACTTAAACAGTTAAAACAACTAATTCCAATTCTCAGATTTTATTTCATTTGTAGAAATTGCATCTCTTTGAACGTTGTTTCGTTAAACATCGCATTTTTTTAAACGATTTAACATTTAGCGACGTTAAGCGAAAACCCACTTTATATACTTCTAAAATATTCAATTAAATTTTGCTTAATTCATATTTCAGTATTTAAGCCTTTTTTTTCACTAAATTTTACTTCTATTAGTCACAAAACTTCAACAAAAGTTCTCAGTGTTTTCTGAAAGTTGATTAAAAAAATCAACTCCCAACAACTTTCACTTTTTATCTAACTACCTCATACATAATTGCATACGTGAGTAATACTGATAAATTGCACAGTATTTCTCAGTTGTTTGTCTCAGCAATAAAATTAATCTATTAGTGCATGCATCCTATCTACGGTAGTTAATTAGTAATTTTTTATCAGCATATCGCAGTAGGAAAAATTTCCTATTCTCACTTCCTGCTCAATAATTAATCATTTCTTATGAGTTGGCATTTCACTAAAACATCTCTTGGTATAAACGCTTTTCTGAAGAGAGTGATTGTCACTAAGCCATTACCTTAATTAACATTTCATCTAACCTTATGTGGAGGAAAAAAAACTCTATATGTGCGTATTTCTTGTTTGTAATATTTTTCTCACATATAATAGATATTTATTAGTCCTTTCTATTTTAAGTTATAAAGCCAATTTTATTAAGAACAACCTAAGATACTACTTTGCTCTGAGAATGCATACAGACAACAACATTATTTGTTTGAACACTAATAGCCTTTAGTAAATGTGTCATATTTTCGTGTCATCGTCTCTTAATATTAAAGGCGACTAAAAGGATTTTTTCTTCTCTTCTTTACTTGACGCAGAAGTTAACAGCGCTGACGTTGTATGTGACTAATTAGAGTTAAACGTTGGAACTTCGTCGTGCATTTCGTGTCGTTTAAAATTTAATTACCTGACGTCATAGTGTAATTAGTCTGTTCCGAAGTGTCTTGAAACGCCATTAATTCCAAGCAGCAGGATCAGATGTGTTTAAGATCGTAAAAGAGAATGAGGTCAAACGGAGTAAATAAAAAGTAGTTCTCGTGTTACAGCACAGTTCAAAGATATTTTTACATAATACCTTCTTCATGTATCTCTGAACTTTCGCAAACTGCATAGTTCGAAAAAATACAGATATGTCAAATTACAACTATAATATTTAATAAGATGAAAGGAATGTTTAAAAGTATTTTTTATATGGACATATTGAATACTTTGACTTTTTGAAATACAGTACTTGCTTGTGCAGGAAAAAATAAGGTGAAAAATGCAAGATGCTTTAACAAAATAAAAATGTTTATTTTGCAAAACATTTGAATAATAGTCAAATTTAGTCTGGCGTTTATCAGATAAAGCACACAATTATGCTAATTTTCATTTAAAACTTAAAAACAGATTTTGGTTCTATTTCATGACGCCATTTTCATCCTTCCGATGATGAAATGATCACTTATGCCAGGGCTTGAAGGAGAACGTTTCTATGTATAATTTAATACAGTTTTTGTTTGCTTATTTCTAATTTCTAACTTAAATGACACTTTTCTTTTTTTACAGTAAAATTATCTAATCAAAAAGAAAATGTTAACTTAGTTTTATGTCTTTATACAACAACAACAACAACAAAAAAAAAATATTTTTGCTATAAAATATTTATTTGAGAGGATTTTTTTTATTTTTCTTAATTACATTAAAATTCATTTTATCTTACCTATGGAACGTAGATACAACTAGTAAAATGCTTTAAATCAGAGAATTACTTCCGTTTTCCGAATATTATTTTTCATTCGAATAAAGATAACCACTGAAAACAGAAATTCGGCATAAAAAGTGTCAAATATTAAAAAAAGTGTAAAGAAAATTGAAATAAAGTGGATTTTAAATTATATAAAATCACGCCTTCCCTTGCTTGCTGGGGTGAATGTGATCAGTGGCTAGCGTGCCAGGCCCAGTAATCTTCAGTTTCCAGGTTCGAGTCCCACTGGGCCAGCGCTGAGATTTATCTCTGCAAAATCCCACCCTGCCCTCGGTCAGTAGTGGGACACCGATTTGCTTGGAAAGGCCGAAGGGCGTCGGACGTAAAGTCGTTGCTCCTTATGCGGGAGAAAGCTTTACCTGTGAACGTTAAAAAACATGCTGGATAGCCTTGACGAGAGGCTGCCACATGTCTTCTAACAGCTGTCCAGTGGGTCCTCTTCCCCGAACCTTCTCTGATCCCTAGGCGTCCTTGTGACCTGGCCATAGTACATTGTGTGCAAACAAGTGCCGTTCAAATTTAAAACAACCCAACTCTCGCTTGTTGCGTGGCGTTGACACTGTTTATGACAACTACGAGGGTAAGTCAGAAAACAAGGTTCCTCATTTGAATTCTGAGGATGGTAGTAATTACACCAAAGATAATATAGGAAATGTCATCATATAAGTGCGATTTTTTTAAAATAATCACCATACTTGTTGAGACAATTGTCATAACGGTCGATCAGCTTATCGAAGCCCTCATGAAGAAGGACTCATGCTGCTCCTGAAGGCCCTTGGAGATGCTTCTTTAGTTTCCCAAACAAATGAAATCTGAAGGCATCAGGTCTGGACTGTATAACTGGTAATAAACAGTTGCCCATCGTCAAGTGCAGAGTCCTAATCCACTTCACTCATACGACCGCTTCGAACTCATGGCAACATTTCTCACATATTGCAGTGATGGGACATCCGAGCTGCACACAACCAAGAGCTGTCGATGGATTTCCACAGGTCGGGTCTTCTGTGTCCATAATAACTTATTTACTGCTCAAATATCCATCTTCGTATATATGCATGTTGTACCTTCGCAAGTTCGCTACGACTCACAGTTACTGGTGTGTAACAGTGATGACAGCTGCCACCTAGCGATACTAATTTGGCACTAACATGTGGTGGTGGCACAACCCGAAATGTTTGACAGTTTGGCGGGGAGAAAACTAAGAACCTTACTTTCTGACTTACCCTCTTATGAACTTTCATGATTTTTCATCATGAAACCCAGCATGCATTGTGGAGAGGGCCCAAAAACACGGGAACACGATTTTACACGACTCTGCAATAATAATTTAAAATAAACCAAAAGACAGTTTTTTATTGTGAATGTTTTTATATTTTGAAGTGGTTTTGTCAATTTATTGTGCTTTTTATTTCGTATTCTGCTTTTAATTTTTTTTATTTTTGTACTGTTTTCTACCTTAACCCATTTTAGCCATATCGACCGGACAGCAGTGATGAGATGGTGTATGCCGATCTTTACGATGATGTTAAGGCAGGTAAGCTTCCAGATCCCAGGATCAAGCCACCTTTGCCCCCAAAAGGCATTGGGAAGAAGCCCAAGGAACCACCGCTGCCCCCCAAGACACGGAAGGGAGGATCCGACTCACTGGGGATTTGATTACCTCTCAGCATGCAGTGGTTGAACTCGAACCATCAGTTGACAGTAACACGAGCAACGCCTGATGTTTTAGACTCTAGCACTCGCCTTTCGGATACTTTGAGAACCAATATACTGTGCCACTAAGTTTCAGGTCAAAGATGCTGTACGCAATGACTCCTAACGCGTACGAATACAAAACAGGGAAAAGTGCCGCGGTTGCATACCGCCATGCATATCAATAAATTATATTCTTTGTAGGATATATATCGGAACTTATATTATCTCACATGTGGGTGAGACTTTGTGAAGCTAAAAACTTAGAATGAGAGTTCAGTGAAAGAACTTATATACCCGTTGCTCAAGAACTGCTCTAGCAAGAAAGATCCGGTGATGAGTGTACAGTTTATTCCCCTAAGCCTTGCCATTAGTCTGAGGGGAAAATTTGTTTCAAGCACAGAAATATATTGGGACTAATGTACTTCCGACAGAGTGTCTTTCTTAGCCTTGAGAATGCAGCATATGACTTTCCGACATATGATTTTTCTTCTCCTGTATGTCTGTCGTGCAAGACATGACGTTGGCCTTATTTTCTATGTGCTAGCAATGTAACCAGAGAAAGGCATCAAAGAAAAAGTTTGAAAAAAAAAATCCCCCAAAATATATATAGTCATGTATATCATTCTCATGACAAGTCATGTTGATCAATTTGCACTGTATAAACTTTATGCCAATGTACATTTCGTACGCAGCTTTTTGTACGGGAAAAAAAATGCAGTTTTTTTTTCTAAAACTGTATTGTAAACCTTTACCTTTGTGATTTTGGATTAGTATAGAGATGGATATCCGAATGTTAGTTATATTTCCGAAAAAATAAATAAATAAAGTTTGTACACTAAGAATTTTTAAAACGGTACGGACTGCTGCCAAGGCGTAAAACAATAATTAAAAAAATATTCTGCTGTTGCTCATAATTCGACTGGAAGCAGTGTTTTTAAAAACGTTTAATTATTCAGAGAACGGTTTCTTTTCTCTCATAGCTTTTCATATTGTGATATCCATTGAAAGTGTGATAATGCTAACAAGATAAATATATATATATATATCAACAGTTATTGTTTAGCCGTATTTATTGTGTACAGCTTTTATTCGACTGACTATTATTAACGAATAAGTTTTTGAAACTGCATTACTATCTTTGTGTTTGCACTCTAAAGTTCTTGTAGAAGAAAGTAGTTCACAAAAGCCGTTTTCACCACCATTAGACATAAAAATCAATCTAAAAAAGAAAGCAGCTAAACACACTCTGTGATAACAACTTTAAGTTTGTACCTAAGTCTTATTTGTTTCTGTTGGCCATGTATTCAGTTCCTGTGTGTGTTGTAAAGACCCTGGATTGTTGTAGCGTGTTAGGCGCATTACCTCGGCTGTATCTGTGCTGACAGGTTGGCCAGATTACAGGTCTTCTTGACTGAAACAACAATAAAATGCTGAAGACTGCCTAGTTTTTTTATTTCTGTCTCTTAAGATTATAACCATGCATTTTGGGTTTAAATCATTAGTCATTATTCCAGGTTCATGCCATGCATGCTAATCTCTCACATTCCATACATCTTTTATTATACTTAATTTGTGCTGTAAAAAATGGGAACAGATAACTGTCAGACGTTAGCATATTAAGCTGCAAGTTTGCAGTTATGAAAAGTTAATGTTAAATGATTCCCAGGAGACTTAAAATAATTAAAAGAAGCAAGTTAGAAATCTTAGTATATCAAGGACAACGTTATAAAGGATATAATTATGACATTATTACAAACTAAATTGTAGTTGCATAAAAACAGCAAATGCAGTTCGCGTAGTGGAATCGAGCACCATACTGAATCAACAGTCTGTGAGAATATACATGAAGAAGCAAAACATTATGACCAGCGCATCTTTATGCAAAATCGAAACAACTGCAAGTAAACAATGGTGGGTGTGAAGGTCACGAAACGGTATTAATAACACCTGATACTGAACTCTGTTGATCAGTGTAATTCTTGTTCTTTGGATAGGAAAGGCAGACGACTTAAGTGAGTTTGACAAAGGCCAAATTGTAATGGTCAGACGACTTTGTCAGAGCATTTCCAAGACGGAGCAGCATATCATGGGCAAGGCTTGTGGGATGCTCACGGTCAGCTGTGGTTAGTACCTTCAAAAAGTGGTTCGAGGAGGGAAAAACAATGAACCGCCGGCAAGGTGTGGGATGCCCATGGCTCATCGATGCTAGAGGTGAGCGAAGGCTATCCCATATGGTACGAGACAACAGAAGGGATACTGTGGCGCACCTCGCCCGTAATTTGAATGCTGGTGACGGGAGCAACGTGTCACAATATACAGTACATCGAACCATGCTGAAAATGGGGCTGCGTAGCCACAGGCCGCTCCTAGTGTCCGTGCTATCCTTGGTTCACCGTCAAAGGCGCTTACAATGAGCACACAAGCATCAAAACTAGACTTAAATGATTGGAAGAAGGTCATGAATTCCGATGAATCTCATTTCCTGTTGCACCATGTGGAAGGCCGAGTACGTGTATGTCGTTTACCTGGGGAAGTGTTGGCATCACGATGCACCGTGGAACGAAAACAAGCCGATGGAGGAAGTGTAATGCTTTGGGTAATGTTCTACTGGGAAACCCTGGGTCCAGTCATTCATGTGCAGGAAACTATGACGTCTACCACCTTACCTAAACATCACTGCAGATCATGTATATCCTTTCATGGCAACAGTATACCCTTCTAATAGTGCCTTCTTTCACTAGGATAATGCGCCATGCCACACTGCCCGGATTGTTCGAGAATGATTCGTGGAACATGAGGAGGACTTCCAGGTATTGCCATGGCCTCCTAAATCCCCAGACATCAATCCAATCGAGCATCTGTGGTTTGTATTGGAACAGCATATCCGATCTGCGGCTGCTCAACCACATAATTTACAAGAGTTGAAGGATCTGCTGATAACATGTTGTTACCAGATACCGCAAGACACATTTAGAGATCTTGTACCGTCCATGCCTCGCTGGGCAAGAGCTGTTTTGGCGAAACGTGGACGACCAACATAATATTAGGCAAGTGGTCATAATGTTTTGGCTCTTTGGTGTATATTATTACTTATTTTAAAATGCACAGGTTTCATTTAAGTTGCGTTACGGTTCATTAGTATAGTAACAGATCATTCTTTGTAAGTACCGGTTTACTTTTGAAAAAAGAAGAGTTTGTATAATAGCATTTAATGAACAATTCTGGCATTTAGCCCAATATGCTATTTAATGAAATATAAATAATTCCCTCAAGCAGTTGCTTACCACAGAGGTCTAACAGGAACCTGCCAGTTTAATACACTACAGTAGAAGTTCTGTGAGGATGATGGGATCTCGACAGAAAAAACGCAAACATCCATGCCTTAACTGGGCTGGAACCCAGGTCCCTTTGATCACACTAATTCAATTAATGAATTAATACAAACTATGTAGTATAATACCCCAGGCAGGGACATAGCGAAGAACTATGGTTGGGGGGGAAGTCCAAAATTTTCCAACTCGAGCAAAATTTTCGCAAGATTTGCCAACTGAGTAAACTTGCTTAAATTTGCTCTCCCCCCCCTGGGGGGGGGGGGGTGCAAACCGGTATGAATTTTTTCCTTTATTTGGTCAAATCTTAATTTTTCGAGACTAATCCCTATCTTTACATCTCTCCTAAATTTGCCAAATCTCTTCAAACTTTCAAACTCCCCAAATTTTTTTGGAAAATTTAGTGGGTTTGTCAAAATCGAGGCAACTTGTCAAATCTCAGGCAGTTTGGAAAATGGAGAGACTGCAAAATTTAGAGCAGTTTGCAAAATTCGAAGCCACTTAGTAAAAACAGGTGAGTTGGCAAAATCGGAACAACTTGGCAAAATCTTGGGGATTTGGCAAAATTCGGAGTGACTTTGTAAAATCTTGAGTAGTTAGCAAAATTCGGAGTGACTTGATAAAATCTTGAGTAGTTAGCAAAATTCGGAGTGACGACAAAATCTTGGGGAGTTCACCAAATTCGGAGTGACTTGGCAAAATCGTGGAGGGTTGGCAAATTTCAGGTGAGATGTAAAAAATAAGATTTTTTTCTGTAAAATTATGGCGAGTTGGCAAAATCTAGGAGAGTTGGCAAAATTTCGGGAGTTGGCAAAAACTAGGGGCAGTTGGGAAAATTCGGAGTGACTTGGCAAAATCGTGGAGAGTTGATAAAATTCAGGTGAGATATAAAAATTGCAATCTTTTTTCTGTAAAATTATGGCGAGTTGGCAAAATCGTGGCAGCTTCGCAATATCTAGAAGAGTTGGAAATCCTTGGGGAGTTGGCAAAATTCAGAGTGGCTTTACAAAAATCAGGTCTGATGTGAAATTGGGATTTTTTTCTGTAAAATTGTGGCGAGATGGCAAAATCTAGAGCAGTTAGCAAAATTCGAATCCACTTGGTAAAATACGGGCGATTTGTAAAAATTGGAATTGTTTTTATGAAATTAAAGAGAGTTGATAAAAATAGAGAAAACCTTGCAAAATCTAGGGAAGTTGGGAAAACTGGAAACCACTTGGTAAAGTACAGGTAAGTTGTAAAAATTGGGATTTGGTTTTGTGAAATTAAGGAGAGTTGGAAAAACCAAGAACTCTTGGCGAAATCTAGGGGAGGTGACAAATTCGAAACCAATTGGTACAATACAGGGGTGTTGTGAAAATTGTGCCTTTCTTGTTCAATTAAGGAGAGTTGATAAAATTAGAAATGGCTTGGAAAATTCAGGGAAGATGTAAAAAGTGCGATTTTTTCTGTAAAATTACGGCAAGTTGTCAAAATCTAGAGTAGTTGGCAAAATTCGAATGCACGTGGTAAAATATAGGCGAGTTGTGAATATTGAGATTTGTTTTGTGAAACGAAGGAGTGTTGGATAAATTGAGGAAACTTAACAGAATGTAGGGCAGTTGGAAAACTCGGGCGAGTTGTGATAATTGGGAATGGGTTTGAGAAATCCAGGAGTGTTGACTAAAATCACTTCAAACTCCCCAAGATTTTACCAAATGGATTCGAATTTTGCCAACTGCCCTAGATTTTGCCATCTCGCCACAATTTTACAGAAAAAAAATCCCAATTTTACATCACACCTGATTTTTGTAAAGCCACTGAATTTTGCCAACTCCCCCAAGATTTTCCAACTCTCCTAGATATTGCGAAGCTGCCTCGATTTTGCTAACACGCCATAATTTTACAGAAAAAAGATTGCAATTTTTTCATCTCACCTGAATTTTGTCAACTGTCCACGTTTTTGCGAAGTCACTCCGAATTTTGCCAACTGCCGCTAGTTTTTGCCAATTCCCTAAAATTTGTCAACTCTCCTAGATTTTGCCAACTCGCCATAATTTTAAGAAAAGAAAATCCAGATTTTCACATCTCACCTGAATTTTGCCAACTCCCTACGATTTTACCAAGTCATTCCGAATTTTACCAACTGTCCCTAGATTTTACCAACTGTCCCTAGATTTTACCAACTCCCTACGTTTTGCCAACTCGCCATAATTTTACAGAAAAAATCCTGATTTTTACATCTCACCTGAATTTTGCCAACCCCCCACGATTTTGCCAAGTCATTCTGAATTTTGTCAACTCCCCAAGATTTTGTCAAGTTAATCTGAATTTTGTCAACTCCCCAAGATTTTGTCAAGTCACTCCGAATTTTATCAACTCCCCAAGATTTTTCCAAGTTGCGCCGATTTTGCCAACTCCCCAAGATTTTACCATGTCACTTCGAATTTTGCCAACTCCCCAAGATTTTACCAAGTCACTGCGAATTTTGCCAACTCACCTGTAGTTTATTAAGCGGCTTCGAATTTTACCAACTGCTCTAAATACTGCTGTCTCTCCATTTTCCAAACTGCCTTAGATTTGCCAAGTTGCCTCGATTTTGACAACTTCCCTTAATTTTCAAAAGAAAAAAAAATTAAAATTTTCACAACTCACCTAGATTTTACGAAGTCGGTTCCAATTTTGCCAACTCCGAGTTTCTTTGGGGGGAGCCTCACCTCCCATCCTCCCATGGCTACGCTCCTAAACCCAGGATAAATGCAAATTAAAACCTGTGAAAAAGCGCACAATCAAACAAAATGATTACAGAAATATTCTGTGGCACGAGACTTCTACCCCCCCTCTCCTTTCTTAAAAGTTTTTTTGGTAAAAAGATTAGATGATTTTTTTTATGAAAGAGAAATCCCTTTGTTTCATCGTTTCATTTATGTAATTGTACAGTGTACACGTAGAAATCACAAGATATCATAGCAGTATTGCCTATCACATTACTTAATTATAAGCTTGGACATGCTTGTTGGTAAAACTATTCCTTGCAACTTGTACTTACGGCAAAATTCGAAACGGTCATGAAACGGTCGAAACGGTCGAGCACCGGGCCCTGGCTTAGTTGAACTATTGAAACCCAGCCACTGGATATATCGTTAACTTCGTAATGATGACGAGACTATGAAATGACCTGATGCACATCTTGTAGCAAAATTTGTGGAGTGAGAAAAGTGTATATATATATATGTGTGTGTTTGAGGGGGAGAAGGGTACACAATTCGCATTTGGAAATATATGTTGTAACTCCACTATTTTTGGTCGATTAGTTTTAAACTTATATCAAGTGAGAGATAATTAAATGGAAACTAATTATAATTAACCCTAGATCTCATATGGGGTACTCTAGTATCCTGTGAAAACACAACTCTGTTTATTAATATCTTGTAAAGAAGTGTACAAAATTAACGAACTGAACCAGAAACAGCATTTTCGATGGTAAATTAGGACTAGGGAGTCTACACGTACTCAGACGAAATAGTTTAACAATTGTTCTGCGTTTCAGGGTTATCATTGTAACAATATAGTATAATTTATGCTAAAAAAACTGATTTGTTATCTGTGAAGTGAGGATGTTTCCAGTATAAGAAACAAACATTAATAGCTAACTAATAAACTATGCAAAAGAGGAGAAAACCTGACTCATTACCTATGAATCAATAACAGATCCATCCAAATATAAATTTGCAAAACCTTTTAACCTTTTAGCTATTGTTTTTTAACTTTAAACGATATTAATTTTTTCAAACTTTGAACTCTACTGAATGCTATTTTAAAAGATTTCAAACGCTGTTAATTTTTCGAAAACTTTAAACACTATTGAATACTATAAATATTTGTAAAACTTTGAACACTAAAGAGAGCGATGGTTTTTAAACTTCTACAGGTATAGAACCATAAATCGATACATTTTTGAGGATAAAACAGGCCAAAGGAAGAGGGAGGCAAATAAATGTTCAAATTTTTGAATTTCACATCTCTCAGTTAAATTGTGATTTTTTTTTCGAATTTTGTTCAAATATCAAACTTTTGTAACTGAGAAATAGGTCAAAACCAGAAAATGATGTTTATTCGAAGAAAACCAAAAGTTTTCAAAGTTCAAAATTTAATAATTTTGCGAAATTGGGTTTTGAAAATAATTTTTTTAATACTAAAAACTATAAAATAGACCAAAATACTCGAATAATATTTTTGTTAAAATAGGACAATAAAGACTAAAGATACAAATTATAATATTTTTATAATTAACCTATTTTATTGAGATTAATAAAATAAATAAATACCCCTTCAAGCAGCTGCTTGCCACAAAAGTGCTGACAGGAGCCTGTCAAGTTTATATGCCATAGCAGAAGACTAATTTTGGCCTGCTGAGGGCCTGCCATTCTGAGAGAATGGCAGGCCCTCAGCAGAAAAGAGACACATGCATCCATGCCTTACCCGGGGCTCGAACCCAGGTCCCTTATATCACTAGCCAAACGTGCTAACCACTCGGCCATGGGACGGCTAAATTATTGAGATTAGAGTATGGAAATTAGATAGTCCACATAAACAAACAAAATTTAGAAGAAACCGAACTTAATGGAATTTACGGTTGACGTTCAGTCAAATAATGATAAAAATTTCAAGATGTGGTAGCAGGAAGATGTAGTACAACCAGGGTTAGTATATAATAGGGTGGCGCCAAAACATTAGAGTGTCGCTGAGAGGGCGTGCTTCATGACGTCACAGCGGGAAAAGCACAGCTAAATAATTTACATAATCGTCTGTTCTTTCGTCAATTCTTTCGTGTCTTTCTTTGTTCTTCCCTTGATGAATCTCTCTCTCTGTAAAGTCTTTCAGGTAATTTTTTTTTATCATGCAGAACTGTGTAGTAACAAACTACATGAGTAATCTTTTGAAAAATAAGAAAAGCAATGTTTCATATACGTTCCCATTACAAACAAAAATTAGTATGAAGTGGGTGATGCAGTGTCGGTGTGAATATAAATTCGATGCGCACCTGCTAAGATAAGTGGTAAACGTTTTTCAGATATCTGTTAAGATCGATCGCTTGTAAGATTTATGAAGCGAACTCTAAGGATAACACAAACTAAATTATAATTCCATTCTAGATTCAAAAAAAAAAAACTGCCACATAGAAAAATTTATTATTTTTTACCATGACCGAGTCTACTCCTACCAAACGATTGTTATCTCGGGGAACAACGAAATGATTGATGAAATAAGAAACCGATCGCTCTGAAAACTACGACAGTGTGCCCAATAAAAAAATAGCATTATCTCAGGTAATTGATAATTTAAATACCTTGGCTTACACTGTTCTGATTCGTGGGAATGTTCTGTAGTGTCACAAGTCTTCCGTGACTGGCTTAACACCGTTCAACCAACCAACCAAAGGTCACATGTGGTCGATGTGCGTGATGAGTGGCATTTGCCCCATCTCCTAACACAGCAGCGATGCAGCATAGTGGCATGTTACTCCCCCAGTGTAATGTTGGAATGGTAAGACTGATATCCACTGGACAATGATCCGGACATTAGCTCATATGATCTTAGATACCCCACAGCAGGCTCAGATACCCATGCTCACTTCGTGACACAAGAAATTGCACCTTGTATGGTCACGTCAACACCATTAGTGTACCAATAGTGTGTGTAAATCTATCACTTGGTCAAATGAATCCTGTTTCAATAATACTAATAGGTTTGTTCACATTTTGAGAAAGCAATGCAAAGCCATGGCACCAGGATGCATCTTCAGTGTTTGGCAGGTTGGAGGCGGTGGTGTTATAGTTTAGGGACTGTTTTTGTGTCATGCCATGGTTACGTTGGTCACAATGAATCAACGGCTCGATGGGACGCTCTACCTTTCTATCGTGACTAACCAAGTACACCCCTTCATGATGATGGTATATCCAGATAACTCCAGTATCTATCAACAAGATAATGAACCATGATATGTGATCTAGCAAATTGCAAACTGGTTTCAGCAACAGCAAACTGACAATGAATTCTCCATACCTCCATGACTGTCCAACTCACTGGATCCGAACCCAACTGAACATGTATGGGACCTACTGAAAAATGCAATTTGATATTCTCATCCTCCACCTGGCAATGTGCAAGGTATTGCAAGACACGTTGTGGAAAGCATGGGTAGCACTATAACAGGACACTCTGCAATATCTTTGGGGTCTATGCCCCAAAGTGTACGGGCTATATTAGACATGTGTTGATAATGAGAAACCAACAGTATCCGAACCCAACTGAACATGTTTGGGACCTACTGAAAAATGCGATTTGATATTCTCATCCTCCACCTGGCAATGTGCAAGGTATTGCAAGACACGTTGTGGAAAGCATGGGTAGCACTATAACAGGACACTCTGCAATACCTTTGGGGTCTATGCCCCAAAGTGTATGGGCTATATTAGACATGTGTTGATAATGAAAAACCAACAGTATATTTTGACATGACTGGATAAGAGTAGAGAAATATTGACAAAATCGTGTATAATGAATTGTGTATATGAAAGCACAAATTTCTATTGTGGAGGTGCTGAAATTATTCTACTGCTAATAAGGCATATGATCACTCCTGACAGGCATACAATTCATTCAAAGCACCTCATATTGTTGATGATATCGTGAGGTTTTGTGGCAATAAAGACTACCAATCTACAAAAAAAGAAGAAAACAATTAGCTTATGGAGATCCTAAGAGGGGTTGGAGTCCTACAATTATTCTCCCTAAAGGTACCAAGCACGACACTATCCTTTAGTTTTGACCTCCAGCGTAGAGTCACTCAAAAAAAAATATCCGAACACTAGGGTTGATTACAGAATTCAGAAAAAATCGTCAGATATTTTTTCTAAATTCTGCAATCAACCCTAGTGTTCAGATATTTTTTTTGAGCGACTGTACATTGGTAAACCTAATTAAACCAAATTTTGTATTGAAACTATTATATTACGATATGGATATTCAGCATTGCAAAAAAAGTTAACTCGAGGTGTATGCGTATGCTACATATGTATGCACAGTATGGGAGCATAAGGGTGAAAATGGCTGGAGCGAGAAATATAAAAAATTGTTCTAACATTACAAGTCTCCTAGAGGTATGTATATAAACTGGCAGTGCCGTGAATGCGACGATACAGAATGATGGGGAGAGTGACTTTTAACGGTGCAATTTTCGGAGACGTATTTGTCAGGAGCTTCAGTGAAAAAGGCCTTGGAGAATGCTAAGAATTCAAGAAGAAGCTTTCTAAAAAACGCCATCGTCGAAGAACAACAAGATAGAAACGAACACTCGACAAGTTAGATGCACAAGCATTGAGTTCGGACAGAAAAAAACAACAGAAAAGCAACAACTAATGAACTGCTTGCAGAGTTAAGGTTGGCTCGTGAACGCTGAACATCCAAGCAAACACCTCGTAGTGAACTTCAGAGGGCGAGGTATCTTAACCGAGTTACTCTACAAAAGTCGTACATCACTTCACTTATGGTAATTTTACATTGTCTGTGATATTTATTTATTTATTTAATGTACCCACAGCAAATCAGAGATTCAATAAGTGTGTACACATTTATACAAAGAAAAAAACTTTGAAAAATAGCTAGAAGTACATATTAGTTAGAAAAAAGACATAAATACATATACAATGCACAAAAAAATGCAGAATAGGAGGCTAAGTACCTAGAAATGGATAAACGCATGATCGAACGAATCCTCATATACTCTCTATCCAAGACAGTTATAGATTATGGATACTTTAGAATAGTATGAAGTGCATTTTCTGGCACGGCCTGGATACTCTCATTCCGTTAGATGATATAGGCGATGCAACATTTTAAAGTACTATTTTGAGTGGTCACCGACATCCCATGATTTATTGGTTCTTTCCTTCTGATAAAAAACGATGATATCTCATCAGTTCACAAAGTCTTTGTGGTAACGCATCGGATTTAAGAGCACAACGGCAAAGTTGTCATTCTTTAGTGTACCTCCGAATCACTAGAGCCCAATTGAGCGTTTGGGGGACTGTCAATAAAAAGGTCTACGAAAACGGTTTTCATTTTCTTCACATCAGCGACAGTGCGCGGACTTTAAAATTTAAAAATGTTGCAATATTTCTAGAGAAAAGTACCACATTACATCCATGACATCTTTATTGTACGTGGGGGCCCAGAAGCCTGCTAAGTAATGCTTTCCAGTGTATTTCCATTTTTATCTCCAGTACATTTTAAAATATATAGTTTTTAAAGCAAAGCATAAATATCGCGATATTTGATATTTAAGTTACATTTTAAAAGGTTGTAAACTTTAAGACAGAAAAGTAATAATTGTTTCATATTTACATAACACAGTGCTTTTCTATTCCATAAATAAAATCGCATCTAACCTGTTGTTTTGCCCAGTGCCTTTTCCTGCTGTGACAATCCAGTCAAAAAGAAAACAGTTACCATCATTCGATTATCGCTTTATCATGTCGTTTATCTTTATTGTTCATCATTCTTTGGATCCATTGCCGAATACTCCTAATCTTCACACTGGAATGTAATTTAGTAAATCCCACATGCACCACTATGTACGAAGATAATTCCCGTTGGAAACAAAGGACTTAGTAACCTAAATGTCAAAAATTGCTTAAAAATTTACGTGCTTCACTCCATACCAGAAAACATTCATAAAGGTTCTAGGTAACGCTGTATATGAAAGATAAAGTCTTAACCTTATTCAAGAGACTTTATCTTTGGCGTACAGCTTACCTTACAAACTTCCAGAAGATGCAATTTTCCTGAAAAAACGAGGTGAGTGGGATTCGAACCCACGTCTCCAGTTACTTTAGAGATATTCTGACCACCAACCTATCAGGGATATTTTGTTTTTCAGTAAGATGTGACCTTACATCTTACTGAAGATGTGGAGAGAGATGTGGGTTCGATTCGACCACTCATGACGAAACTCCTTTATTTCAGTAAAATTATTTATTCAATTCTATGTCAAGAGGCAATCTGTGTATTTATTATTGACTGTTTAGTCCAGAGGATGCTCTGGTGCCAAACGTAGCACGTAAAAGATTTTAATTGCTTTTAACGTATTGTTATAATTTCAAAGGGATGAATGCTTAGCGTGAGTTCATAGTGTATACCACTAATGCGTGAGTTCACATATGTAGTTCCACATAAGTAGTAGCTTAGCGTGAGTTCACATATGTATACCACTAAATTAAGAACGATGTAATTTATTACAATGACACATTATTATTACAAATTAATCCATTTTATCTAAACATAAGTACTTCTATTTCTCTTAGCATAAAGAAAACCACTTTGTATTGAATCTGATTTGTGACACTAAATAACCTTAACAAAACTTTGTACCTTATACATGTGAAACGTTTAACATTGATCTCCCCTGGTAGAGGATCCAATAACAAACTTTACCTTTGCTTCCTCTTCACCGGAACCCTGCTTCATCTTAAATCAAATAAGAGCAGTCCTTTTACATAGCATTATAAAAAAAATAAATACCCCGTAAAGCAGCTGCTTGCCACAGAGGTCTGACAGGAGCCTGTCAGTTTATATGCCACAGTAGGAGATCTGAGAGGATGGCAGGACCTCAGCAGAAAAACGACACACACATCCATGCCTAATTCCGGGGCTCGAACCCAGGTCCCTTAGATCAGTAGCCAAGCGTGCTAACCACTCGGCCACGGGACGGCTCACATAGCATTACACTGCACTAATTTAATACACTATCTCCTTCTTCCTTTTACTACTCCATTATATCTTTTTGCTTTCTTTCACAATTCTTACTATTTTTCAAAGCATTCTCGTACTAAACAGTTAAAAACGTAAATCGTCACGCTAAGTATAGGCGAACGTTCATGATACACCTGTCACATGTTATTGTCGCACGTTCATCTGTTGTAACAGTATTATTAGCATTTACGCTATAAAGTCCTGCGTTGTCAGCAAATATTATCGTCGTTCATGGTTGAACGTATGTGCTTTATTTAATCCCATATCAGCAACAAACTTAGGACTGCCTGGTAATGGATCCGGCAGCAGCGGCAAAGCGTAGTGGAAGCAATTGAGACTGCGCAGTTGACGAAACGATTCTCGTAGATCACTGGCTGATTGAACTATCAGTAACTTTTCAATCAACCAATGATCTACGATGCAATTGTTGATTCATGACACTGTTGGTTAACTGACAGGTAACTGACAATTCTAAATCAATCACCTGTAAGAATCATAAATGTCTCAACTGCGCTGTCTGAAGGTCTCAATTGCTTCCACTCATGCTTCGAGCCTCTAAAAGTAGCAGAGGAGAGCAAACAACTTTAGTAAACGACTGGGTAATTGTTTATACCTTGCATTACAAGCCCATAGTCAAAGGTGGTAACTCATTTGAGAGGGAATTGTTACTGAAGACATAAAGAAACATTAAGACTCTGGACATAACAATAGTGTAAAATGTAAGTTAAATTATAAAAAAATAATATTCGAGTTTCAAAAACGAAAATTCCCAAACAGAATGTGTATTAAAATATTTAAAACGAATATTTTAGAGCAAATGCTATTTTTCATTTTCATAAAGAGTTTAATTCAATATGCTCCTTTTCTTAATCAGGAAAAGTGAGATGCTTTCAAAAGAATCATTTGTCGTTAGATAAAAAAATGCAGACATGTTTTATATTTTCCTTGTCTCCACACGCAACTAAATGATGTTTCTTACACGAAACAAATTAATGTTTTCTTACCATTCACTTCTCTGTGCTCTGTATCTCTTTCTACTGTACAACAGCAGCTGTGCAATGGAAGAAGTAGCATTTAAAACAACGGAATTAGCTTGTGTGCGCGGTATTAATGGTAGAGAACTAAGTAGCACTAGAAATGCAATGAAAATTCTGTGTTGCCAAACCACATGCAAATTAACTCTCCTTTGTTTCAGTAATTGGTCTTTCTTGTGGTCTGGGAATAGAAAGTAAAAGCACTAAGAAAAACAGATATCAACTGAAAGGAATTTAAAGGAAAATAGTTACTCGATTCCCAGGTACATTCCCACATTAGGCGCAAAAATTATTATTCATGGAAGTTTAATCTCAGAAATAAATGAAACTTCCTCCATTTTAACTTTCGGTAGAAATGTACTTCATTTTATTTTACATCACAAACTAATGCTAAAATTGTATTCTTAAACATAATTTAACGCTAAAGATTGTTTTCAAATCACAAACACATGTCTATATACCCTTCAATTTCTAGCAAACACATATTTTCAAAATATTCTTAAATATTTTACTTACCGATGATTTATACAATTCCTGACATTGATAAAAATTTTCAAAGAGCCTAAAAACAACGGATTCAGTATGTAACACTTATCGAGTTCTTCCATTCCTTTATAAATATTACGATTACACAGTGGTATCAGAATAATATGACCACATACTATTCGTGTTATTTGGTAGGTGGTCATATTATTCTGATATGACTGTGTATATTCTAGATTGTGTTTTAGGCATATGCTTCCTCTCACATACGAATATTTTCTCGAGTTAGAGTATCATAAAACTTCAAATTAAATATAATACCAAATGTTGATTTGAACATATACAGGGTGACCTGGAAAGGTATGTCACAAATCGACGTGCCATATGAGGGCATGACGTGATTCCACGTGCAAATGCAAATTGTGCGCAACAGAGTGTTACAGACGAAAACATCAAAAGGACGACATATTAGTGAAAAGAAACACGAAAAAAAATTTTTCTGGAGAAAAAAATGAGTTATTTAATTGTGAACATCACAAATAGATGCTCGACGCTTCCTCTGTTGGCACGACTACAAGCATCGCACGGCAAAAAAAGGACTGTCGAATCAACACCTCCTATAACAGAAGGTCGGTGAACACGTCATGACGTCACCATAAGAAGTCCGATAATGTAGATAATTCTTATAGATTTATTTCTATTATTATTACTTGTGTACTTTTATACTAATATTTTTTTCTTATTTTTTTTCATAAATATATCTTATTTAGAAGAAAATTTATTTGGACTGATTAGCAATTATCATAACGTTAATAAATACGAATAATGTTTTTCTAAATGAGGTATATTTATAAATAAGCATTAGTATAAAAGTACACCACTGAAAAAAAATAGAAAAAAATATATATATAAATTATCTACTTTACAGTACTACTTATGTTGACGTCATAACCTGGTCCACAGGCCTTCTGTTCTAATGTTATCGAATGCTTTCGAATACTACAATGGTATTTTGGACATGCTCTTTTGCATCTCATACGCAATGCCACAACTCTTCGACACTGTTCACAGCGAGGTGTAAACGATTGTTCTGACATGACCCCACAGATAAAAGTACAATGAGTTCAAGTTTGGTGATGTAAACCAGTTTATAGGAGTCTCGAGAAGCCGTCCGATACAATATCATGGAGAGTGGTCGTGGATACACTGTCTCACACACTGAATGAAGTGTGGCAGTGCACCATCGTGCATAAAGAACATACAGTGACGTAGGAGCAATGATACATCTTCCATCAACCCATGTAAAATGGTATCGTGGAAGTGCAGGTGATCTGGAACTCCGAGGCATGTGGTTAGCCGATAAAGGTCAACGAGCGTGTTTCTCACAATGCTAGTCCACACGTTGATGGTAAAATAACATTTGTTTTCGATACAGAGGTTGCATGTGGGTTGCCTTTGGCCAAACTATGTTGGTTGTGGTAATTCGTGAACCCATTCCGAATTGTCGAAAATCATCTCGTGTGTTATCAGTATGTTTTATGTGTTATCAGTATGTTTTGGTGATCTCGTGTGTTATCAGTATGTTTTGGTGATCTCGTGTGTTATCAGTATGTTTTATGTGTTATCAGTATGTTTTGGTGAACATTAGTTCCAGGACACAACTACGTAAGAATCAGTGACAGAAAGCATATCATGGTCTGTCTGCTGCTGACAACACCTGCACCAATTGGATGTGATATGCGTGCAGTCTGTTCTCGTGTAGCGTTACCCACAACAGGTTTTGGTATGTTCCCAACATTGCAGCTTACGCCTGGTGCTCGTTGTCAGATCATTGCGCACAATGTTCAGGATAGCATCTTCCACTGAGGGGTAGGTGGGTTCGTGCCATACGATTTCAGGCACAGTCGAAGGCATCCATGTTCCCATAATCAATGGTCGATTTGAAGGACTGTCAATGATCAGATTCATGTCTATGTGGATAGCACTCTCTATACCAGTGAGCAGCCACCGCACCATTCCCTGCACATTCTCTCAATACAAGATCCATATTAGCATACTTATCATATGTGTAATCCACGGTATCACAGATGACTAACCTTGCGATGGTGGATAATTCATGCTGTTTTATCAGGCCGCTATGGTCGTCTTCTCGCAGTATGCAAATTTTATCATTCGCAGACCAACGGGGTGATTGACTGCTGATGCTTATGGGTGGTGTGTTTCACGTGGCATTTGCGTATGACTTCACGTCAGGCCTCACTACCTACGGGATTTGCATTGGGTACCGTGTCTTTGCGCATGCCATTGTGGGAAGTCCTCCTCAGAAGACGAGTAATTTGAAAGAGCTGTATTTACGTAATGACGCATTTTAAACCGTATGTTTACTAAAACATTTTGACTCAGCTTCATGCTCTGATACCACTCCCTGATTTATGACATACCTTTTCTAGTCACCCTGTATATGCACATTTATTGAATGCATTGAAATAAAATTTAATTCTAATATAATTGTTTCATGTTCCTTGTCCACTTACTTTACGGACGATGTGCCCTGATAATAGATTTGGTGCGAGGACGGGTTGGCGCGTGGAGGAGCATCTCATGCAGTAGCGCTTCCCATTGAAATAGATATGGTGATTCATTAAAATCGTTTAATATCAGTTATAATCATTAACGCGAAGTAATAATGCATTGAATTGCTCTTAATATTTTTTTCCCATTGCTTAACCCTAAGCAGAAAATTTCCTGAATGAAACTGCGCTCTCAGATTTTAAAATTAAAATATTGCATTATCCTGTGTTGATAATATGAATTTTAAATTTCTTGAAAGTTTCAAGCGCTATACATCAAGTTCCTCAAAAGTCATCCATTAATTAAAATTATTGAAATGCATCCATTTCCTCAGAAGTTTTGAAGAAATGGATGTATTTTGAAATGCATTTTGGAAATGTAGAAATGTGATCACTACATTTCCTCAACCCTTTTTATTCCCTGAATTGTTTTACCTAACGCTTCTGAAGAGGCCAAAATATTTAAAAAAATGAATAAAACAGAAAAATATGGGAAATACGAAACAATACATAAAATAAAAGGTTTAGCAGTGCTTCTCTCCATATAAACAAACAGTAAAAAGTGATACGGAATAAAATAAATTTCATTTTGTCACAAAGCTAGTGTTTGTCAACTGCTTCTTTGGAACATGACGTTTCAGTTGAAATGGTGATTTTTTTTTTCTTTTTATGAATAAGGCTTTCCTCGATGTCGAATAGTATGCACGTAAATAAATACTTTAACTGTTTTGAAAGAAGCATGTGCTTCAGAAAATGTTGAGACGAGTTTATGCTCTAATACTAAAAGCTTAAATTGTGCAACAAACAACGAAAAACTGAAAACTGGCTTCCTAGAAAAAGGTTTTTATTTCAAAGCGTTCAGAATACGCTTCAAACATATACTAAATATTCTATTAACTTCTTTTCGCCAAACTTTCCCACACAACTGATAGCCGTCACCAGCGTAAAAACTCCCAGACATGTTTCGCTATGGGATGTTTCTTTTTCGTGCTCTATGTATTGACTAAAGGTTATGACAAAAAGACTGTCAGAATGTTTATGATATGGGGACACTAAACTGGGCGTTATTCGCTGAACGGCGAAATTTTTAAATTGTTTATTAAATATGCGATGCATCCGGGAAAATGATATTATACAAAGAAGAATCGATCGAGAGTGAACTGCGTATGCAATTTTCTGACAGAATCTATTGTATAATATTTCTATACAATACACATTGCAATTGTATATATAGAGAGAGATAAATAATTGGTCGAGGTCGAAATGTATAACGTTTATCATACTCCCTGGATGACTTTGAATATAATATGGTTAACAATCCTAAGACTATGTTTCACAAACTGTTTTTCAATTTGTTTATCTAATGTTCAGTTCAATTATCTTCGAGTCAATTTTAAAAACTAACTGTGGTCTCCTCATAACATCCAAATAAAAATTCGCAAAATTATATATAATTAGAACTTTATTTATGTGGATGTAATTTGAATAAAAGAAATGAATGATAAGTGGCAAACTGTAACGAAATATAATTTCCGAATTCTGACGCAATTTAAAAAATAGTACAATTTGTCATGTTTAATTATTCTAATGTTTGCATCACTAAAAACAAACATTATGTCACTCAGACTGAAACCTAACACATTTCTTCTTGATTGGTTCGTAGATCGCATGAGAGTGGTCTGTAAATGGTGGTTAGGTAGAACTGAAAAAAGAGCTATGCAGTAATCGCCTGTGATGATGCATAGAACCAGCCAGGCTTAGCACCTAATGTCCGACCACGCCTTCTCGTGGTGCAGGTCGTTAGTATCTTTCAAAAGAAATACTCTCTTGCGAAAGGGAACTGGAGTAGAGGGCTGCCAGATCACTGTGGCCTACTGATCTGGAAAAACTATGGATACTTTTCTTTCTTTTCTACCCTGCTGAGGAATGATCAACCACACAGAGTCCTGGTGCTGACCATATAAACCTACTGGATTGGATTGATATAAGGCTCTGAGCTTGGTTATGGATCCTGAATTTACTCCACTGGTGGGCTTCTGTAAAGGAGAATCTTACGTTGTGTTTTATGTTTGTTTGTGTGTTGTCAGCCCCAAGGGAATATGATTTATCAGCTGGTGGATAATCCTGGGAAGAGGTCATCGCAGGGCATCAGAACTCTTGCTTCTACTGGCATCGTCAAATTCTACTTTGGACAGTCTTCCACCGTTCCCACACCTCTAAAGGCTGAAGCCTTTAGAGGTGGGGGAACGGATCTTGCCCCATACCTTCGAATAGGGGGCTGTTTGATATTGTCGACATTGCTTCTCTCAATAAACATGGTTTCTTTAAACATCTCACTAACCATTTTATCTCCATAAGTAGTTCGAATGTGAGGACTCTACACAAAGATTATTCTCTTGAAGTCCTCACACAAGAATTCCGTCGTTATAATTTAGATATTCTCAGCTTGCAAGAGACCAGATGGACAGATAAAAGTCAGATTCTTAAAAATAATCTTGAATTTCTCTTTTCAGGGAAGGACAATAATAAGCATCACGAATGCGAGTAGGTCTGCTTCTCAGCAGACACGCCAGCGAGGCTCTTCTAGGATATGAATGCATTAATGAAAAATTTCTTACAACAAAATTTCAGACAAGCATTAATGACTTGAAAGTTATCTGCTGTTATGCCCTCTCTGAAGATACCGATGAGGTTGAGAAGGATAGGTTTTACGGGCAACTTCAGGATATTTTCAATTCTGACAAGAAAGAAAACATTACCCTTGTTCTAGGTGACCCAATGCCAAAGTTGATACTGCCTCTGACCTGTGGGGAGGGTTGATAGTCCTTTTTGGCATCGGTAGCTGTAATGGAAATGGGCAACATCTCTTACAGATAAATAAACTTAATGGTTTTGAAAATAACTAACACTTATTACAAACACCGCGACATACATAAGTATACATTGGTTTCACCACATGGGCTGCATAAGAATATGACATTTTATATATTAATTAACAGCAAATGGGCTAGTTCTGTTAGGAATAACAGGCCATAAAGGGGAGCTGAAATTGGATCTGACCATTACCTTGTTAAAATTGTCTTGCAACTTAAACTTAAGAAGTATTGTGTTAAGGTAAAAAAGTTTACCTTCAATTCTGAAGCTCTGAAACACCCAGTTATAGCTAAAGCTTACCATGATAGGTTACTTAGTTATTATGCCAGTCATGGTTTGCTTACTACTGAAGTTGAGGAAGAATGGGGCCATTTTAAACAGGCTTTTTTAGAAACTAACAGTACTCTTTTAGAAAAAAGGAGCACAGTAGGCAGAATTATATGAGTAATAATGCACTTGAGCTAATTTCAGAAAGAAAGAACTACAGCAATGTCCTTAATCAATACCCAACTAGTCCTAATAGAAAGCATTACAGAGAGCTTAATAAACATATAAAGGATCAGTTAGTTGCTGATAAGAATCTTTGGCTTGATGGCTTTGCTGACAAAGCCGAGGAAGCAGTTAGTCAGCACAAAAGCAGAGAGATGTACCAGATCGTTAATATTTCGTGTGGTAGAAAACTGATAGGTATACAGGGATTGAAGGATAAACAAAGTAAGGTTATAGAAGGTGAGGATTCTGTCATGGCTAGGTGGGCTGAGCATTTCAGTGATATTCTAAACAATGTGGTTAGTTCTATTCCCATTGTTTGCAATGATGATAGATGCATTAGTGGCTTTAATGTTGGCCCTATAACACAATCTGAAGTTATTTTGGCTGTTTCTAAACTTAAACTACATAAATCCCCAGGGGTAGATGAAATTACTACTGAAATGCTTAGAGCTGGGAATGTTTCGGTTACCACTTGGATGACTGAAATTTTGAATATCTTTTATGATAAACACATGGTTCCTAAGGATTTTACCAGAGCTATTGTTATCCCTATTTTCAAAAAAGGTGATCGCAGTTCTTGTGATAACTATAGGGGTACCAGCCTACTCTCTGTTCCAAATAAAGTTCTTTCCATTATTGTGCTTAATAGAATTAAGAATCTGGTTGACAGTCAATTGCGTGATGAGCAATGTGTATTCAGAAGTGGTAGGGAATGTGTGGATCAGATATTTTCACTTAGGCAGATTGTTTAGAAATGTTTAGAGTTTCAGAAACCTTTGGTTGCTAGCTTTGTTGATTTCAAAAAGGCTTTCGACTCTGTTGATCGTCATAATTTGTGGTTGATTGTGAAATCATATGGTATACCAGACAAGTTAGTTAACATAATGAAAGTTCTCTATAATAACACTGAGTCGTGTATGAGAGTTGGTAAGTCTTGTAGCAATTGGTTTAGCATTACTTCTGGTGTTCGACAAGGTGCATTTTGTCTCCTTTTCTCTTTAGTTTGGTTATTGATTATGTTATGCGAAATTCACTTCAAGGGAAAGATTTTGGCCTTAAATGGGCTGGAGATACGAAAATTTCTGATTTAGATTATGCTGATGATTTTGCCCTTTTGGCAAATGATGTTGATGAGATGAACTCTTTCATTCGAGCTGTTGATGAAACTGGTAGAAGAGTAGGTTTGGTTATAAACAGAGAGAAAACTAAAGTGATGAAAATTGGTCAGGCAGGTTGTGATTCAATTCATCTGAATGGTTGCAGTCTTGAGCAGGTGTCACAGTTTAATTACCTTGGGAGCTATGTAAGAGATACTGGTGATGTGCGGCATGATATTAACAGGCGAATAGGGATTGCCTCTGGGACTTTCAGGAATCTATGGAGAGTGTGGAGAAATAGGCGTTCACCTAAAGACTAAAATTAGACTGTATAATAATTTGGTTCTTTCTAGGTTTAGTTATGGTAGTGAAACTTGGACGCTTTGTAAACAACATAACAGGAAACTTGATGCTTTTGATTCTAGATGCTTTCGCAGTGTCTTGGGTATTAGGTGGTTAAACTTGTAAGTAATAAAGAGGTTAGGCAAAGGAGTCGGCACCTCCTCTGAGCAATATATTATGCAGAGAGAAACTCAGTTGGTTTGATCATGTTGCCCGTTTGGATAATTAGTTAACAGGGTTATGAATAGTGTGCCTGAAGTCCTCAGAAAGAGGGGGAGACCTAGGATACGGTGGGCAGACAATTTCATACAGGACCTTGTTAGAACTGGTGTGCAGTGGAGAGATGCAGCACATATAGCTCAGGACAGATATGTTTGGAGAACTAAATTGCGCGGTCTGGTTGGACCACCGTAGTTCATGGCTGCTTGATGATGATGATGATGATGACTTCCAGTGCACTGTTTTAGTTATAATCATTGAAAATGGCGTCCAGCTCAGACAGTATCTGAAAGATAGGAGTACCACTAGACAAAACATGCTGAACTTTGGAGACTAAGGGAAAATCCATTACTAGTTAATCTTTACCTCTTTTACCATAACGTAGTGTTTTTCTTGATGAACGAAATGGGAAGACAAAGCAGATGTTTCGCCTCTTTAACACTGAGAAATTGATAACAAGCTGTCCCCGTCACCAAACATAAATCGGAAGAAGCATAACCCAGAGTTTCCTCTCACCTCAAGCACTTTTCTAACTTTCGTCGAGTTTCTTCCTGGAGTATGGGAGAAATATATCATCTGAAACGAAAGTAAATAATGTGAATGAGTCGAGGGATTGCAATAACATAACCACTGTTGTAAATGACATCAGAAGGAAAATTCCAGGAAACACATGAAGGTGAATATGGGCACAAACCTGTCATGTTAACTACACAAATATTATCATAAATTATCTTCACATACCCTAGAATACCGTTTGAAAAAACTGATAATTCCACAAATATTTTGTCACTTATATGTTTAGAAAATAAGCTTTATAGAAGCAGACTAGTAGTTATCTGAACTACGAATAGAATAATATTGTTGCCAACATGTGAGTGTAAACTATTGCAAACAAGTCAGTTGATTAAAGTTGTTAATCAACTGAACTTTTTTTCTGTTGTTTGTATACTCTCTTTATTATAGGTGACAGTTTTTTCTTCTGTCTTACAAAGGTGAACTTTCCGCAAATATGTCTGCCTTATTTTGACATTTTCTGCGAGGCATTTTATAGAAGCATACAAACTAGAGAGCATACAAACAGTCAGTTGATTAAAGAGAACATACGTCAGTGTTGCTAACAACAAACAATTTCAACAGTTACGCCGACTGATTCTCTCGCATTCTGCACTTCACAATGGAGATACAAAAAAATTCAGATTTAGATTATGCTGATGATTTAGCCCTTTTTGGGAAATGATGTTGATGAGATGAACTCTTTCATTCGAGCTGTTGATGAGACTGGTACCAGAGTAGATTTGGTTATAAACAGAGAGAAAGCTGAAGTGATAAAAATTGGTCAGGCAGATGCGATTCAGTTAATCTGAATGGTTGCAGTCTCGAACAGGTGTCACAGTTTAATTATCTTGTGAGCTATGCAACAGATATTTGTGATGTGCGGATGAGATTAACAAGACGAATAAGGATTGTTGCGTGATTTTTAAAAATCTATGGAGAGTGTGGAGAAATAAGCGTATACACCTAAAGATTAAAATTAGACTCTACAACAGTTCGGTTCTTTCTTGGCCAATGGTTTTTCTTATGGCAGTGAAACTTGAACGCTTTTTAAAAAAGATAACAGGAAATTTGATGTTTTTGATTCTAGATACTTACGCGATATCTTGGACATAGGTGGTTTGTAAGTAATGATGAGGTTAGGCAAAGGAGTTGGCAACCTCCTTTAAGCAGCATATTGTGGAGAGAGAGACTACGTTGGTTTGATCATGTTGTCCGTATGCATAACTATAGATTAGCAACTAGGGTTATGAACAGTGTGCTAAAAGCCTCAGAAAGAGGGGGAGACCTAGGATGCGGTGAGCAGACAAAGTTAAACAGGACCCTGTTAGAATTGGTGTTGGTGGCTGGCCAGATGCAGCAGATGTAGCTCAGGACAGATAGGCTTTGAGAGCTAAATTTCACGGTCTGACTGGACCTCCATAGCTCATGGCTGCTTGAGGATAATGATGATGATGTTATGATCAGTGACGCTGGTCTTAAATGCTTCAGGCTCCATAATTCTGAATATCACGCAAATATTGTTGAAAATCGAGAATTAGAAACGTTTGAGTGAGATCTTAAAATTATCTCCAGTGTCAATTTTCTGTAAAAAAATATTTTCAAAATTAGGGAACTCTAAATGTGACTTTCAATTCACATAGCATGGAAATGTCAGGAAACTTTTTGTAATATAGTGTATAGCTTCATTTCATCGAAACAATAAAGCACCACAAAATCCCTCGTCGCTACAAATGTTTCCTAATGGGTGTTTTCTTCTTCCACTTTTCCAATTACTCCATCACGCTCACTTGAAAGAAATGCGAAATAAGCTACTTCGCACATAATCCTTTTCACACAGAAATTATGGTAGCATTTATTTCTTCAAGGCAAAAGGAGATAATCGGTTACGTGTAAAGTAAATTAAAGTCGGGCCTAAATTAATCTTTGCGCGCTGCTCCTCAAAGCTCTACTACTCTCTATAAAATACAATTGCTACCCAGTCTTAAGACCTAACATGTTGTGATTCAATTTATCAGTATATCGAAAGACAGCAAATAACAAACATAGTTATGAATAGTGCTTTTAAAGGCTTTGAAAAACAGCATGCATCAAATATTAGGTGTGATGACAGTGTCTTAAAACTTATTATAATGGATCTCCGTTGATCTAATGAAGCAGCTTTTAATGTAGATACATTCAGGTGCAAAGTAAAACTGCAAATACAAAAACGCCGCTGGTCAAATACTACTCTGCAGATTTTAAAGATAATCTTTCTCTCTATATACGAAGATGTAGTGTAATTACAATTCTGTATAGGAATAAAGATTGTAAGATGAAAAGATTTATTAGTAATCTAATATATAATACAATACTACACCATTCGGTGATATATATATATATACGTATATTGTTATGAATTAAACGTATGGAAACTGATCGTTAGTTCAAAAATAGTATTTAACAATTATGAATTAAACGTATGGAAACTGAGCGTGAGTTCAAAAATAATATTTAAGAATTATAATTTTAAAATAATGTAATTTATTACAAAAATATGAATGAAACATTTATGTAAACTAAATTCAACCAACAAAAATCTTCATCAGTATAAAAATAAACCTTCAGAAGAATAAAGCACCTTTTTAATATTCCTGAAAAGAGACGTTTCCTGTATAATTCTTACTATCTCTGCTCAAAGCATAAAATAAGTCTTTTTACAACAGTCTATAAGTGGCACAATCATATTTGTGAACAAACCTACAATCTGTAAAAAATAATCGTACCAATTCCTTGGTTTCTCAGAACCAATTCTTTTCAGATGTTGATCACTACGCACAAGACGATGAATTCTTCTTTTTCTTACTCCTTCACTAACAAAATTCACACTAATAAACTTATTTAATCTTCCACGCACACACCAAATAAAAGCATTTCTTCTTCTTACTGCAGTGCACAGACTAAGACAAATTACGTATTCCTTTACACAAAATCTTCCTAATTACAAATCTCTTTTTTTTTTCTTCCAAAGTGGTTCGTTGACGTAATTCTCATGCTATAGTTCACGCGAGCATCAAGACGATACACGACATCACGGTTCATTGTTGCTCGTTCATCTTTCGTAACAAGGCCATCCAGCTTGTTCTTTAATCGGTTCATTGTTGCTCGTCATCTGTCGTAACAATATTATTCGAATAATTCATCTGTTGCACCATTACACTGGACTGTCTTTTTAAGAATTTTTGCTAGCCGTGCAACTGAAAGTTTAACTGTCAAGTGCACGAATCTTTGCTGCAGTCAGTAGTTGTAAAATAATAAAAGTCAACAGTGATAAAATTAATGGGAAGTGTAATATTTATGTTTAACCAGTCTACAATGGCGTTAACGTTTCCGGCTATTGATACAATTGGCGTTCACTTGGATTGTGCTCCGATGGAATGCTCCTATCTTCGATGGAATTTTTCAACCCTTTTTACACACTGTACAATAAATTCTATGTAGTGTTTAGGTTTAATATTTTACGAAATTTTGACATTAAGAATTATGTATATTGTTTTGCGCATTAAAGTCTGTATTCACTCGAATATGGTTTATAGGCGTTCATGTAGTTTTACCTTAACATAAGTACAATTAATTTCTGTAGAGAAACCACAACGTATGCGATTTCGCATTTATACAGCGGCACCAGTAACCTATTCCTCGCGTACTTTGCGACTCTACTGTGCAACGATTATATTAGACAATTTGCAGATATTTCTGCTTTGAAAATGATATTTAATTTTTGTTGAAACGTACTTTAAATATGGAATTGCTTCTTGACATGACATATATTACAATAATAATTAATCGAGTTATAAAGTGTATATTAAGGAAAAGAGAACATAATGGTGTCAAACACTTATATTTTTAAAGGCTAGAAAATTATATATGCATTCAGCTTTAATACATTTGTCAAAAATTTGTAGGAATAAAATATAAAAAATGTTAGTTATAATGCAAGATGTATTAACTGTATAAATGTTATTGAATTCTTACCTAGAAAGACTGTGGTTCAAAAACATTACTTTTGTACCAAAATTATTTAATTTATTACCAGACAACATAAAAATGGAGGAAAATATGGATACATTTTCTTAATAAAAAACAAAAAAATACATTTTTTTTCATAAATCTCGAAAATATTCAAAATTTATTTTCAATATTCTCGAGCTTGAATAGCTCGAGAATATTGAAAATATATTTTGAATATCGTTAATTTTTTTATTATTTTTGATTGCTTTAAAAATAAATGCTAAATATTTTTACATTATTCAGTAATAAATTTTCACAGGAAAAGTCCTGTAGACAAGGAACACTTGAAAAATGGAGTTGGGATAACCAATTTTTTCAACTCAATTTTTTAAATTTTTGCCAAATTATTATTATATTTATTGTGAAAATTTATGTTTAATTTTAAAATATAATATATATATACATATTCATTGATTTGACTACATTGGCTTGAGACAGGCCAGCCTCTGTTCTTCCAATGACACGCCACTTTAATAAAAAGCAATCGAAGTGTACTCCCCGCCCTGCCCACGGTCAGTAGGGGACACCGATGGGCTTAGAAAGGCCGCCGTTCGTCGGATGGGACGTTAAACCGTGGCCCGTGTGCACGAGAGCCATACCCTGTGCACGTTAAAGAACAAGCTGGATGGCTTGACGAGAGTCTACCATCTGTCTCCCAACAGCTGTTCCAGTGGGCCCCCTCTCCCAACCATCTCTGAGCCTTCGGGGTCCATGTGACCTGGCCATTTAGCCCATGGTGTGCAAAAAAGTGCCGCTCAGAGGTAAAACAACCCAACCCAATCGAAGTGTTGTCTTTGGGACATTTTTAACTGTGAAAATCTCCATTTTTGTCAAACTGATTGAGAAACAATTTAGAACACACGCAATTCGTAAGCAAACATATTTTGCAAAAAAAAGTTAAGTTCTTTTGGTGATACACGAAAAAACATTTTTGGAGACCGTTGATTTGGAGAAGACGTTTTTTTCTGCACACAGATCTGAAGGCATCAGAACTGACTGACATCCTGAAGGCATATTACTACCAGTTCAGTTCAATATTTGGAACCTCTGAAGTGGTTTCACTTATGCTTTCACAAACACTGATATAAGAACACTGATATTTTTAAAGATTAAAAAATTATATATCCATTCAGCTTTAATATATTTGTTAAAAAATTGCTCCGAACAATACACGATATCAATTCAGATCACACGATTAAACACACGATATCACGCAACTCAATTTTCATTTCCAACTTCTTTACATTTTTCAACGTATTTAGGAGAATTATATGTAATTTAACTTTTGCTTTTGAGTGCAGATATTTCTAGAGCACCGATTTCCAAACTGCGCGCCAGCGCGTGTATGTTTGTGAGTGTGGGTGTGGGTGTGTGTGGGGGGGGGGGGGCGTAATAGGTGCTTCGCCAGGCTCGCAATAATATGCAGTTCCCAGATCTGAGTCCCTCCTGTACCGGCGTTAAGGTTTATCTCCGCTAAACCCACTCCCTGACCTCGGTTAGAAAGAGGACACATGATCCTCTTAGAAAACCATCCTTCTTCGGATGGGAAATAAAGTTGCGACACCCTATGCAGGAGAGCCATACTCGGTGCACGTTAAATAACACGCTGGATGGACTTGATGGGACGCTTCCACCTGTCTAACAACTTTTAAGTGGGTTCCTTTCCCCTAACCAACTTTGAGTCCATTGGGTTATGGTGACCTAGTCATTTACCCCTTCTGTGCAAAAAAGTTCAGCTCAGAGGTAAAACAAACCAATTAAAACTGTTGTACACGAGTTAGTTACAGCATACATTCACATATAGATTTCCACAACATTGTAGCATGATAAATACAAAAAAAATTATCTTTATTACTACCTGTTTTACTCTTATACCTTGTTTAAAAAGGCTTTTTTTATTTGGTTAACAATACGATGTTTCGTAAATTCACATTTATCTATAACTGGAAAAAATAAGTTAAATTTTTGCTGGCACGATTTTTTGATCACGATTTCCTCACAAACCTTGCCGGTGCGAAATTATATCGACAGGCTCCTGTCAGACGTCTGAGAGAAGAAGCTGCTTTAATGGTAATTTATTTTATTCTTATACATGTCTGCGCTATGTCTGATATCTACTGTTTACTTCTTCGTTTGGCCAGTGTTCAACAACTCCCAAGAAAGATGAAAATATTAAAAAAAATATTTTACTTAACAAATTTCTCGACGTTTAAGTTCAACTGAAAACGAAGTAATCACACTTAGTTGACGTCGATATCAATTTTAAAGGATAGAACAATTGTCTTGACCCTGGTGGGATACGAACAAAAGACCTCTTGAGAACATGTCAAATGCTCTGGATGGTGAACCGCTGATCAAGATACCTTCTATATGATTACATGAACTTCCCTACATAGAGTACATTATTATATTTTTGGAAGGCATTGTCTTTTTTACACACAGTCTCTTGAGGTAGATGGCGTTGTATTTCACGAATATACAGTTTTTATTCAATATTTAATCGATTTCTCGACGTTTAGTTCAACTGAAAAGGGCGTTAACATTCTTTTTTGAAGTCCATATCAATTTTAGAGGAAAATTTGTCTTGAGCTGGATGAGATACGACACCACAGCCCCTTGATAACATGCAGGTGCTCTGACAGCTGGGGGATAGAGAAAATTGTGTACTCCAGATAGGAATGTTCATATCATCAAATGAATATACATTAATCAGTGGAATTAAGTTTAATGGCATTTTTTGGTTAACAGTTTTAGTTTAAGGAGGTCGTGGGTTCGTATCCCACCAGCCTCAAGGTAAATTTACGTCTAGACTTAATATAGATGTTAATAAGTGTGATAACATCCTTTTCAATAATAAAAATCAGAATAAAACTTAAAATATGTGTTATTGTGTCCAAAATAATGGAAAAAAAACAACGTCGTATCATAGGTAGCGTAGTTTGCTTTTAAAGTTTCATCAGTAGTTTGGAAATTGAAAAATGAACGAATGAATATTTGCAGGAATAAATATTTTCCAAATAGATCAGCTTTTATTTCTTTGGTCTCTCCAAAAAAATGCTAGTTTAATAAAATATTAAATCCTCACATTAACTGTGACACTAGTTTCTGAATCATTTAAATATAGAATCATTTATTCTCAACACATATATATATATAGTTTATTGATTCATTTATGTTTCCTCTGTTTGAAAACAGAGATTCTAACATTGAAATGAAAGTTCATCCCCAACTCTCACAACCTACACTATACCACGATACAGTTGGTAATAACTAGTGACCCTATATAGGTAGAGGTCGCCCATCTCAAAATTGGACGCCATGTTTTGTCGTCGCTCGGATTCTTTGGCGTGTAAAGCTGAATGGTATTGCACGGATACTTATGGATTACGGAAAAGGGTAGGGTAATATTTGACATAGAATTCAGTGCTCACGACTGGAAGCACTTTAGAAAACGACTAAAAAGGAAACGCAATTTAACGGATTTTTTTAAAGATATTGTTGCGGATTACAAAAATGGATAGCCACTGAGCGTGAGTATTAAAAACTATATTTTAAAACCAAATTCAATACAAGGTAAATTGTTACAAAGAAAATATGGATGAAGTATCTTACAAACAAATCAACTATTATCCATACACAAGTCATCAACCTTCCTGCGCAGAGCACACAACATAAGCTCTGTCTATTCCACTAAATATTACCTTTTTACTTGATTACCATGTCGCTTGAACATCTTCATACACAAACAAAACGTCCTGTGCTAGTTCGCTAACTCACACTAGCAGAACCATACGACCGTTTGCGTACACATCACATAAAAGATACCACTTTTATACTTCCCGCGTACACATCACATAAAGATAATTCTTTATACTTAACGCGCACTGTCTCAGAACAGCTAACCGTCCATTTTCGAACTCTCGACCGTTACACACACGACCGTTACACGCTCCACTGTTCTTCTTCAAATTCTCCCAAAGTTCTTATTCGTTGGCTGATACTTTTTGCTTTCGGATGCCAGATTCCTTCTGTCGTAACACTGCCCCCTTCCTAGGTCTTGTTCGTCCCGAACAATTCTGGTTTCCAAAGCTTCTTCAGTTCTTCGATGAAACGGGGCCAAACGATCCACCTGAACCACCTTGCACTTTGTAGCTGGATGTCGACGAATGCGATATACCACGCCAATAATCCTGTTAACTATTGTATATGGACCTTCCCAAGGTTTCTGAAGTTTTCGAGATAATCCTTTCTTTCTATGTGGACTGTATAGCCAGACAAGATCTCCTTGATTGAAAAGAGTTCCATTTATTTTACTGTCATATCTTGTTTTGGTACTGTCACTTGCTATGTCGATGTTATGTCTAATGGAGTGATGGATTTCTTCTAGTCGTTGTTGTAATTCTTGTACGTATTGTGGAGTGGACACAAGCATTGCTTCGCGCCGACCATATAAAAGGTCACAGGGAAGACGTAACTCTCTTCCAAAGAGCATCATGGAAGGTGTCTGTCCAGTTGTCTCATGCACTGCCGTCCTATATGCCAGCAAAAGGAGTGGTACATGGCGATCCCAGTCACGTTGGTGGTCGTTCACAAATAATGCTAAATGTTGAGCAATTGTTCTATTGAATCTTTCAACCATACCATCCGACTGAGGGTGTAAGGGAGTTGTTCTGGTTTTCTGAATGCCTAATAGTTGAAAGATGCCTTTAAACACATTGGATTCAAAATTCCGTCCTTGATCAGAGTGGAGTTGTAAAGGTACTCCATACCTACTAATGAAGTTATTAACTGTCATCTCCGTCACTGTTGTTGCTTCCTGGTCTTGGATGGGATATACCTCAGGCCATTTTGTGAAAACCATTACCACTAATAAATATCGATTTCCATCATCAGTTCTAGGAAACGGACCCATTACATCAATGGCTATTCTTTCAAAAGGGGCACCAACGTTATACGTCTGCAGCTTACCCGGACCCCTAGTCTTAGGGCCTTTCTTTGCTGCAAGGCTTCACATTGCTTACACCATCTTTCAACGTCTGTCCTACTTTTCAACCAATGAAATCGTTCCCTGGCTTTGGCTAATGTCTTATTAACACCTAAGTGTCCTCCAGTGGCACTATCATGTACATCTTTCATCACAAGTTCCACTCGGGAGCGAGGAAGGATTATCTGCCAACGGATCAGCCGTCCAGTGGGATTATCCCATCTTCTGTATAATACACTGTCTTTCATTTTTAAGGAGTCCCACTGTGCCCAGTAACTTTTAGTAGTTGGACTATACCTCGAGATGTGCTTCCAATTAGGTCTTACATCAGATTTTTCAATCAATTCTAATATTGGTTTTATGTCTTCATCATCTAGTTGAGCCTTCCTGATTTCAATTGGATTCCAGATGTTAGGGGTATCACTGTTTGTTTGTGTCGATACTATTTGTCTTATGGGCATTATCTCTTTAGTTCCAAATTTCAGTTCTGCATTATAGCAATGTTTACAGTTGTCAATACATGGGCGCCTGGAAAGAGCATCTGCATTCTTATGCATTTTACCACTTCGATGTTCGATGGAGAAATCGTATTCTTGTAACCGTTGTATCCACCTAGCGATTTGTCCTTCAGGGTTTTTGTAGTTTAATAACCATCTAAGTGCAGCATGATCGGTACGTATAAGGAATTTCTGGCCATAGAGATAATGATGAAAATGGTCTATTGCTTTTACTATTGCTAACAGTTCTTTGCGTGTTACACAATAATTCCGCTCTGGTTTGGATAAAGTTTTACTAAAGTATGCAATAACTTTCTCTTGTCCGTCTTGTTCTTGTGAAAGTACAGCACCAACTCCTGTGTTACTTGCGTCACTATCTATTACGAATTGTTTTCCAGTTTGTGGGTACGCTAGCACTGGTGCTGTGAAAGAGTTTTCTTTAGCTGTTGAAGCGCTATATCGCATTCGGTGGTCCACATAAACCGCTGGCCCTCTTCTGTCAGACGATGTAATGGCCTTGCGATGTTGGAGAAACCTTTGACAAATCTTCTATATTAGGTGCAAAGTCCAATAAAACTACGAAGTTGATGAACATCTTGTGGTGGAGGTGTTCTTTTACCTCAAATGTTCTTTTACAGCTTCTATCTTACTAGGATCAGTCTTAATCCCTGATGTGATCACATGACCAAGATAATGAACTTCTTGCTGGAACAGTTTACACTTTGTCGGTCCCAATTTTAACTTGGCTGCCTTAAGTTTTTCAAATACTTGACGAAGATTTCTCAAATGTTCTTCAAACGTTCTTCCAAGCACTATGATGTCGTCCAAGTAAACCAGGGAGACCTCCAAAGACAAACCTTTGAGCACTGACTCCATTAGTCGCTCAAATGTGGCAGGTGCGTTACAAAGTCCAAATGGCATCACCTTAAACTGCCAAAGTCTATTCCCTGTGGTAAAAGCTGTTTTCTCACGGTCTTCAGGACGTATACCAACTTGCCAATAGCCGCTCTTTAAGTCTAATGTTGAAAACCATTCTGATCCAGATAAAGTGTCTAGTGTATCATCAATCCTGGGTAAAGGAAATGAGTCTTTCTTTGTTACGTCATTTAGTCTGCGGTAATCTACACAAAATCGTGTACATCCATCCTTTTTCTTGACAAGAACTACTGGTGATGTCCAGGGACTCTGTGATGATTCTATAATGTCCTGAGCTTCCATGTCCTTTATGAGATGTTCCGTCTCCTCTCTTTTTGCCAATGGAAGCCTTCTTGCCGGCAGATGGACTGGAGGAGAATCACCAGTGTTGATTTTATGTTCTGTCAGGTTTGTACGGCCATAATCATTTGATGTGGCAGAAAAAATGTCAGAAAATTCTTTTAATAGGTTCTCGGCCTTAACAGCGTGGTTTCAGTTAATATTCGTCTTGTTTCTCTCCATAATTCAGTAAGATGAGATGAGATGTCTGTATAATTTTGATTTGAATCAGTAACTTCTATTTTATTTATACTTGTTACACAGGTAACAGCTTCACATATTGCTAATTCTTCATCATTTTTTAACATTCTATTGGATTTGTTACAGTTCATCACTCTGATAGGAATGTGTTCTTTATCTATTCTGACTAAAGTCCGTGCAACCAGGATATTATGAGCCAAAGCTCCTTTACCAGAGGCATCAGTAACTGCCAATCGGAAGGCCCCAGAAGTCTCCGCCCGATGTCCACGGACTATAACTTCACTTTGTGCTGGGATCTCTGTGTCTTCCGTCACTAATATTGAAGTTACGCTTGATAAAGAATCAGACGTCCGGCTAAGCAGAGGAATCTCTTCTGTCTCATAGATGAGTAGGTTATCACTGGGTCTAATGTTGATTCCATGTTTCTTAAGAAAATCGAGGCCTAATATGCATTCATCGTAGATGTCAGCGATGTAAACAGGGTGGTGTACCAGACAGCTACCAACTCGGATGTTAAGTTCTATTTTTCCATGGACTTTTGCGCGATCTCCAGTGGCTGTTTGTAGGCTTATTTTAGACTGTGTAGCATTCAAGTTTGGGTGAGGTATTATTTTCTTTATTATATCCGTTCTGAGTAAAGTTACATTTGCACCAGTGTCGACTATCATACGGCAAGGTATTCCATTTATGGCTCCATCAGCTACTAATCTATTATTATCACCATGCAATGTTGAAACGTGGGCGATTTCCCCTGGGGCCAACCAATCAACAGCCAGCCTTTGCCTCGCAAGATTGACAAATTTTCTGTTTTCCTGGTCCTGTTGTCTAGTTGATGGACTTGGACTCCTCATTCGTTTCCTATTGCAGTTGGTACGAATGTGTCCGGTCTTGCCACAATTCCAACACTGAAGGTCTGTTGTAGTTTTTGAAGAAGAACCTTTTATATCTTTCAAAACGGATAGTATGGCTTTGGTTAGTTCTTTCATTTCATTATCCTTTTCTACAGTTTCTTTTGCACTCACAAATCTCACTGTACGTTTGTTCGCTCGGGAGGAAAGCCTAGAGCACTCGTATTTCATAGCATGTACCACAGCTGACTTTAAGGATTCACCTTCCAACATCCTCAGAGATTGCTGAGTGTCAGGGTCAGCAATAGCATCAATAAATTGTAATTGAGCTAAATTATCTTGAATTTCTGGTGGACAGTTAATATAAGCCAATCTAGCTAGACGCTCAATATCACTAGCAGGCTCTTGCAAATTTTCACCATTTTTCTGCATGCGATGTTTAAATTGAGTCACGTAATATTGTTTTAAATAACTATCACCAAACCTTAGTTCTAATGCAGAAACTAGACTTTGATAATCAAGTCGTTTTTCTTCTGGAACAGACTGCAAAACTTCCGCAGCAGAATTTCTTAAGGAAGCTGCAAGAAAACTGGCCTTTTGGAATTCATTCCACTCATTGGCTCTAGCGATAACTTCAAATTGTGTTTTAAATACTGTCCAAGATGATTGACCATAATATGTAGAAGGTTTAGTTATATTTCTAGCGATATGTGTAATAACATTATTTTCACTAGAATTACTATTATCACAAGCAGAAGATAACATTTCATTTCTCAAAATCTGAAACTGGCGTTCACAATCAGTTTTTACAATTTCAATTTCATGTTTATAATCTAACTTAACCCCATCAAGATAATCTTTTACACTATTTAGTTCGGTCATAATGTCCTTACACTTATCAGAAATCTTATCGATTTGAGAAGCCACTTCAGCTCTCATCTCAGTGTTTTGTGCGGCCAGGTCACCTATTTTATTTCTCAACTCATTATTTTGTGCTGCCATTTCCGCTTTCAAGTCATTACTTTGACTTTTAATGTCATTCATCTGTGTAGCCATATCGGCTTTCAAGTCATTATTTTGACTTTTAATGTCATTCATTTGTGTAGCCATATCGGCTTTCAAGTCATTATTTTGACTTTTAATGTCATTCATTAACTTTACTAATTCATCCATACTTCTAGTTAACGGCATTCAATAAATTATCCCACTCCTGACACCATATGTTGCGGATTACAAAAATGGACTAAGCGTGAGTATTAAAAACTATATTTTGAAACCAAATTCAATTTAAGGTAAATTGTTACAAAGAAAAATATGAATGAAGTATCTTATAAACAAATCAACTATTATCCATACACAAGTCATCAACCTTCCTGCGCAGAGCATACAACATTAGCTCTGTCTATTCCACTAAATATTACCTTTTTACTTGATTACCATGTCGCTTGACCATCTTCATACACAAACAAAATCGTCCTGTGCTAATTCGCTAACTCACACTAGCAGAACCATACGACCGTCCGCGTACACGTCACATAAAAGATACCACTTTTTTACTTCCCGCGTACACATCACATAAAGATAATACTTTATACTTAACGCGCACTGTCTCAGAACAGCTAACCGTCCATTTTCGAACTCTCGACCGTTACACACACGACCTTACACGCTCCACTGTTCTTCAAATTCTCCCAAAGTTCTTATTCGTTGGCTGATACTTTTTGCTTTCGGATGCCAGATTCCTTCTGTCGTAACAATATTAATAATTTCTCTTTGTTGTCTGACCATCTGCAGACATCAAACGTTTTTGTTTGACATCAAACGTTTTTGTTTGAACAGATAAATATATTAATAAAATATTACGATTTCCATTCTTCACATCTCTGAAAAGTTATAACTGCGCCCTCTAACAGTGGAAAAATTTCAAAATTCCAAAATATCAAACAAATATTGCAAACGATGTAGTTACGTTAAAAATAAAATAAAATAAATACCCCCTCAAGCAGCTGCTTGCCACAGAGGTCTGACAGGAGCATGTCAGTTTATATGCCATAGTAGAAGGTCTGTGAGGATGGCAGGACTTCAGCAGAAAAACAACACAAACATCCATGCCTTACCCGGGGCTGAAACCCAGGTCCCTTAGGTCAGCAGCTTAGCGTGCTTTAGAAGTTTTAAATTTTGGTGTTGAAATGTGAAGGTTACGAAGTTACCATTGGCAACAATCACTTGACCCTATAGACCAGCGGGGAGGTATATATGCAACCTTTTTACTTTAACAGAAAATTGTATGTCTTTAGAGATAAATTAAAGATTATTTTTTTGGTTAGTCTGGTGTTGAGGAAATATTAGAATCTGCATTTTCGAATCTCCCAAAAGCTATAATTGCAACCTCTAACGGTGGAAAACAACGAAAATTCAATAATTTAGAACAAATATTGTAAACGATATAGTTAGCTAGAAATTTGAAATTTTGGTCGTGGAATGTGACAGTCTCGAAGTTTCCATTGACAACAACGAATTGACGCGCCCAAGATATTAATAGAACGAATAATACGAAAAAGAACGGTTTTCTTTTAAGATATAATTGAATATATTGTTTTCAGTTGGTACTAATGAAATAAAATTTGCATTTCCAAAGGTTGTTTTAATTTATATCATTAGGGATCAATAAATATCCAAACGGCAAAACTTTTAAAATGTTTGAAGTGATCTATTTATGGCAAAAATTTCGGCGGTAGCGTTCTATTATGGTAGAAATTCGACTGACAGCAATGATCTGCCCACTGTTTTCAGAGGGGTGGGAGAAAAGCAACTTTTTTTAATTTATGAACTAAAAGACAAGTACTTTTTATGTTGTATAATTACTAATAAAATACTACTATGTTCATTTTCTCCCACCATACATTAAATATATATATATATATATAAATAAATAACCCCTCAAGCAGCTCCTTGCCATAGAGGTCTGACAGGAGCCTGTCAATTTATACGCCATAGTAGAAGGTCCTTGAGGATGGCGGGACCTCACCAGAAAAACAACACGGACATATTTAGTACTGTATTTTAATGAATAATTAAAACTTTTAAGGAGTGAAAAACTAGGCAAAGGAAGAACTTCATTCTCTTTGAAAACGAGATTCCCATATGCGTCAGAGGCGATATGCGTTCATCTAATTATTTTACACATCCAGTACCCTCTTACAGTGGAAATTAGAACTACTACATAATTAGTAAAATAAATTATTAATATTTTATTACTATCTGTAAACACAAAAAAAAATGTTTTTCATTTATCTCTTAAACAGAAAAATTGCATCCCCCCTTGCTATAACGGGACAAATCATTACTATTAGTGTAAACCACTTACACTCTATAACCAAAAATTTAAGTTTCTCTCGCAAATAGATCGTTTGCAATATTCGTTTAAAGATTTTGTATTTCCAACTTTTTTCAGCCGCTAGAGGCCGCCTTTCGAGTTTTTATTTACCGCCTTTAGCACTTTCTAACACTACAAATTACAACTAATGGGGATTCGAAAAATGTAAATATTAATATTTTGTTAATATAGTATACTTCCTCTTATCCGCCCTTTACGGGACTAGACCCCTGGCCAGATGAACGAAAGGCCGATTAATCAGAAAATTGTGTCAGAAAGTAAATAAAAACGGCAAATGACAAAAATACTAACTGTACTGTATTTTAATGAATAATTTTTTGTACAATATTAACAATTTTCTCACACTCACTTGAAAAAGTCCGTGATTTTCTTTTGTTTCTTTGGACTTAACTCTTTTCTTTTCTTTTCCTTGTCATTTTTTAATAAACATCACATCAATCGCAGATGAGGTCTGCTGTTGTTCAATGTATCTTACTTCAATATCAAAAGCTTCTTTTCCTTAAATGTGTCTAACTTTTCCTTCCTTCTCTTCTTCGTCTTCTTCTTTATACTCCGTTTCTTCTCCGTTCCCTTCTTGGCAGACTGCATTGATAATTTCGTCATCATTCAGTGTTTCATTTTCCAACTGTTCATCACCTTTTAAGCATTTTTCAATGTCATCTTCTTCAAGTGTGTCCCATCCAGGCAACATTTTAAAGTCATTAAGCAGCAAATTATTGTTGTTATCCGTCATATCTTCGGCAGGCACAGGCTCATTCGCTGCTTTCATATTGTCGTCTTTGGTACTTTCTACATAGTTTTCAACTTCGAGCCAAAGTTTTCTCCATGACTTCACAAAATTTTTACGAGGCATTTCTTCAAAAGCTCTTGCCAACATGTAAATCACATCCTTGATATTTATTGTTTTCAAAGCATTTAAAAGTCCTATTAAGGTCATTTTCGGTTCGCTGTAGAATTTCTGAAAGAAACTTTCTCCTGTATCGCCTTTTTAAACTTACAAGCACGCCTCGATCCATTGGTTACACTAAAGATGTTACATTAGATGGCAAAAACATAGTTTTATGTTGTCAGAAATGAGTTCGCTTGAGTGTGTTGGGGTATTGTGGAGAATAAGTAGAACCTTTATAGACATTTTAAGATTTGTCAAGTGGATTTTTACTTTTGGAACAAATTCTGTAAAGAATCACTCTTTAAACAAATATGAGTCTAACCACGCAGACTTTTCAGCTTTGTAGGAAACTGGCAGAGTAGCTAAATTTAAATGCTTGAATGCTTGGGGTTTTGCTGATTTCCTAATTACAAAAAGAGAAAGTTTGTGCGTACCTGCAGCATTTGTACACACAACCACAGTGATTCTTTCTTTGTTTTAAATCCTGATGCTGACACAAACGCGCTGTCACAAACGTTTTCGTTGGAAAAAGTTTAAAATTTAACCGTCTCATCTACATTGCAGATTTGTTTTGCCTTCTTAAATAATCACTAAAAGTTTTTCTGGAAATTCCTGTGCTGCTAAAGGATCAACTGACAATTTCTCACCACAAACATCAAGGTAATGAACAACATGCCGTTTTTTCCAGCGAGAAAGCCATCCCTCGCTTGCTGAAAAATCTCCCCCATTATCGATTTTAGAATGAAGGATTAATGCTTTTTCTTTCAAGATTGGTCCACTGATTGACGTTCCTTTTCGACGCTCTTGCATGAACCATAACCAAAGTGCATCATAGACAATTTCATTTTTCGTCTTTTTAAGAGCGTACCGAGAAGAAAGCGTTTTTTCAGACTCGTCTTGAGTGCAATAATTTTGTAAAGTTTTTTGTTCCTTCTCCAGTCATTTACCGTTCTTTCACCAGCACCTAGTTCATCACAAATATGCTTTACTGGATCACCTTTGTTAACATGTTCTAACGCTTATCTCTATCGTAACGATATTACGCTTACGTTTGCACCCACTCATTTTGTACCACACAATAATTAATAGATCACAATACACACTCCAATATACGCAGAGTGCGCTGTACACTGTACTATTCAAAAGGAGGAACTGAAGCAAATATGTACTGTACTATAAACAAAACACGCGGCGACTTGCTTCCGCTTCTTGGAATGATCGGTTAAAGCGGAGGCCGGTTGAACCGAGATTGAGAGAGTCTACTGTACCTGAAAAATCGAAAAGAAAAATAAAAGATTGTTTCGTTTGTCTCTTAAAATAAAAAAAGTTTCATTTTCGCACCCCCCCCCCCCCCCGCTTTTGTCTAAGAGAGTAAAACCTTGTTACCATTGTAAACCTTCTGACCATAACACTCTACTACCAAAATTTCATATTTCTAGTGTAGATTGTTTGCAATATTCTTTTGAAATTTTAGCATTTTACATCATTTTTTACCGCTAGAGGTTGCTATTAAAGCTACTGGAAGATTTCAAAATTGCGAATCGCGATATTTCTTCGGGACCTATCCAACCCAAAAATAATTTTTCATTTATCTCTAAAAGTAAAAAAGTTGATTGTTTATAAAAGGACAGAGAGGTGGAAAGACAAACGGACAGAAAACAGTTAACAGAGAGACGGAAGGCAGACAAAGAAATATTGGCATAAGCAGACGACAAAGTGGAAATATTAGCTCGTTTTCCAAAACGAACCTTAAAAGAAATTATTTGTTGGTTTTCAGTTAGCTCGTTTCACTTTTGCAGCCGATATGCCGTCTTCTGACGAAGTTTCTTGGAAAGAAAATATTCATTGGGTTGGATTGTTTTACCTCTGAGCGGCACTTTTCTGCACACAATGGGCTAAATGGACAGGTCACATGGACTCCGAAGGCTCAGAGAAGGTTGGGGGAGGGGACTCGCTGGAACAGCTGTTGGGAGACAGCTGGTAGCCTCCCGTCAAGGCCATCCAGCGTGTTCTCTAACGTGCACAGGTATGGCTCTCCCGCACACGGGGCCACGGCTTAACGTTCTATCCGACGGACGGCGGCCTTTCCAAGCCCATCGGTGTCCCCTACTGACCGTGGGCAGGGCAGGGAATTTTGCGGAGATAAATCTCAACGCTGACCCAGCTGGGACCCGAACCTGGGAACTACAGATTACGAGCCTGGTGCGCTACCGACTGAGCCACCCCCGCCCCGAAAAAAAAAATATATTCATTAATTTATTTCTATGAGTATAAATTTTTACACCCAAATGCAGCGCAGTGAGGCATTGATAAAATATGGATGCTTTTATAGAAAAAAAGCGGTATAAATGTATAAAACTATAGGAACTGAAAATTTTAACTAGCTTTACTAACTAATTTACTTTCGTCTCACTATACGACAAAACATGGCGCCCATAAACCACATGACTCAATCAACCAATAGCAGTCAATCAACGAGATGGCCAGCCTCTAACTGTATAGGACCTCTAGTAATAATCATGGAAATTAATGATTTAAAACCATGAGCTTCGAGCATGGAAACTTATACAGGTTAGTTTTCAAAGCCAATCCTCAAAGCTTTTTTATATATGCATTAGGTATAAATCATTGATATTTCTACATTTTGGGACTAAAGAATGTTGCTTTGTAATGAAAGGCCACTTGAAATAAAACAGAATATCAAACGCGCACTCTAATTATGATGCGATTGACAAGGTTTACAGACAAAATAAACAACTATCGTTCTGATGAAAGCTTATCTGAAGAATAGCAGCAAACGCCCGTTGCGGCTATGAGAGATTTGACACTCTAATTAGGGTTTAAATTTTTTAAGAACATTAACTTTCATCTCCAAAACAAATGTATATAATTTTTCCCAAGTCACCTACGTATAAATCAGTCATTTTCTTTGTCTGTGGACAAAAAACTACTGCTCTAATGAAAGTTCAAAAACAAGAAAACAAGTGAATATCAATTGTTCACAATTACCACGTCTACCGTGAAACTGTTGATGCTTTAATTAGGATCTCATTTATTTAAAAATCTGACATATCATCTTGAAAAGAAACACAGATAACACATTTATGAAAAATATAATTCTATGAATAATTCATTTTTCCCCGGTCTGTGGAAAAAGTAGTAATGTTCTAATAAGGGTTCATCAGAAGCAATGGGGGAAGAAGGTGTTGCTGTTGTTTATCACGATAACTGTGACATATGACAATACGATTGCAGTCTGTGTTATTTAAAATCATGAGCTTTCATTTTGAAGAAGAAAAAAACACCGAATACATAAAGATTATTCAAAATCCTGATATTTCATCAGTAAAACCAACACAGTTCTCTTTGAAGTGAATAATGAATCAATCATATGTATTATTCCTCACTCGGTGGATAATAAAAACCTAAAGTGCCACGATAACCGAGTTACGGTTGACAGTCCAGTTTCGTCCTCTCTTATTTAAAATAATGTGTTTTAACGTTCAAAACAAACGCAATTTTTACATAAGTGTGTTATCAATAAACCATTAATTTTTGAATGCAAATACTAGCTTTCGCATCAAAGTTGAATTGAAACATGAAGAAAACTAGTATATAGCGTTCATAATTAATAACATAACCATCATATGGTTAATATTCTGGTTATTGTGTTTACAATACGAAAACAAAGAATTTCGTCAGTGGATTACGTACAAGTCGTTTATTTTCCCTCAGTCTGCAGACAAAAATAAAAGTATAAAACGAGAGTTCACTCGAAAAGATAATATTTATTTTCTATTTTCACGATATCCATTATAAAACTGAAGCTTTTGTTACTGGTATTATTTAAACTCATGAGCTTCCATTTATTCACTACGGCGTTTTATATAAATCATAAGTGATTCAACAACTTTTTGGTAACGATAATATCTATCTAATCAAATTATAAAAAGAAACGAGTACCAATCATATAACGTTGACGAGTATAAATTGCTTGTTGTTAACACAGCTATGATACGGCTGGGATTCATCGTATGCATGGATTATTTAAAAACATGAGCATTCAATTTCCAAATATTTTGCAGGTGGATTAAGTATAAATTATTTATTTTTCCTCAGTCTGCGGATAAAAATAAATTGTCGCAATCAAATGAAAGAAGAAACGATTATCAATCATTCACTGTCACAATGATAAATGTGATACTGTTGACATTCTGTTTATAGTGCGAATTGTTTAAAAATATATCCCCTTCAAAGCAAACACACAAGCTGAGTTCTTTCATAAAAGCCTTATATATAAATTATTCATCTAACTCCCGTCTCAGGAGAAACGTAGTGATTCTAATGAAAGTTCACCTGAAACAAGAAAAAGAGAATACGAATCTGTCAGAATTACTGCGAAAACCGTCATTTGGTTGGTATTCCGAACAGGGCTAGAAATATTTAAGAACATGAGCTATCCCCTTGAAAACCATCACAGTTTTTTTCATAAGTTATATATGAATTATTTCATTTGCCTTCTCTGAGGACGAAATTGTAGCGTTTTAATAAAAGTCCACGGAAGCGAACTGCAATTATCTAGATAGCTTAACGCCGTCTGCATTATTTAAAATCACTAGTTTTCATCTTGAAAACGCAGGTTTTTTTTTTCATAAGTATGTTATATAGTAATTACTAGTTTTTCCGCGGGCTTTTAATAAAAACACCATTCTAAGGAAAGTTCAGTGGAAAAAAGAAAAAGACCGGATAACAATCGTTTACGATTAGCACTATAAGTGTGATATTCCGATAAGTAGGTTAACACGACAAACGTGATATTCTGATAAGATGGTTAACAAAATAATCGTGATATCTGATAATTTTATATATTCACACAAAAATGAAGTTCCCGATGAACTGTTATGACGGAAACGGGATCATTCCGACTGCTCCAAGTGTTACATTTATTCCATGTAACATGATTCATCAGACATTAAATGAAGTTTATATATTGTTGTATCTAAAGGATATAAGTTTGATATATTGATAAGTAAAGTAGATAGACACTACAAACGTTGACACTCTGATTACTGCCTGAATTACTTGAAAACAAACACTTGACTATTTCGTACGCATACATATATTAGGTATAATTCCTCCATTTCTTCCACAGTTAGTGGACAAAAATTGGAGTATTCCAACGAAAACAGGAAGGAAAACGCATATTTATCGTTCACGTGATAGCAATGATAGGTTGACACTCTGTTTCCGGCACTTGGGCCAGCGTTGAGATTTATCGCCGTAAAAATCCCTGCCCACGGTTATTAGAGGACACCGATATGCTTGAAAGACAGTCGTCCGTGGGATGGGACGTTTGGAGAGCCATACCTTGTGTACGTTAAAGAAAACACTGGATGACTTTGAGGGGAGCCTTCCATCTGTTTCCTAAACAGCTGTAAAGGGGTTCCCTTCCCCCAACAGTCTCTGAGCCCTCGGGGTGTTTGTGACTTGGTCATTTATCCCATTATATGCAAAAAAGTTGCCACTCCAAGGTAAATCAACCCAACTGTGTTTCCGACATGAATTATGTAAAATATCAGTTCCCATTCCAAACAAACCTATTCGTAATCGGATATACGTAAGTCATTTTTCTTCGGTCTATGGACAAAACTTGTGTTTTGACGAAAGTTTATTTGGAACAAGACGACTATTAATCATTCACCATTGCTAGATACAGAGGTTTATCAAATAATGGAAATACCGATGGCGACTGAAGTACTCGCAATGCGCCATATGCATACCACAGAGACGACGTCACCCACGATGTGAGGTATATAAAGGGGAGAAGTACGATGCTGGCTACCACGTAGCAGTGCCACAGCCGCAGGTGAAACAGTGTCGTGGTGTAATTGTCGATAATGTCATATCTGAGTGACCTCCAACAAGGCATGGTCATTGGTGCACGTCTTGCAGGAGTTTCAGTAACCAGAACGGCGGAAAGAGTAGGTGACACGAGGAACTGTATCGAAGATTATGACCACCTATCAAAAAGGACACAGCATTGCCTACAAACATGCAAATTATGGACGTCGTTCGAAGTTGTCAGATAGGGATAGCGAACTTTGGCACAGATTGTACAACGGAAGCACAAGACCATGGTATCGCAAATAGCAGCAGAGTTGAACACCAGTCGGAATGATCCCGTTTCCGTCATAACAGTTTGTTGGGAACTTCATCGTACCAGTATTTATGGCCGTGCTGCAATCCACAAACCTTTGATTGCCAACATCAATGCAATAAAACGTGTAAGGTGCAAAGCACATAAAAACTGGGATGCTAAAGATTCACAACGCGTCATCTAGTCTGATGAATCATGTTACATTTTGTTTCCCACCACTGGAAGAGTGCATGTCTGGCGAAAACCTGCAGAAGCCTACCACCCCAACAGTTTGTTTCCCACTGTAAACCATGGAGGTGGATCCCTGATGCAGTGGGGTGCCAATATCATGGCATTCCTTAGGGTCATTAGTTATTCTGCATGGTCATGTCACATTCGAAACGATGTGTCGAGGACCATCTGCACCCAATATTGCTAGCATTGTTCCCCAATGACCATCCCTGGTTTCAAGCGGATAACGCACCCGTGCATTGTGCGAAAAGTGTCAAGTTATAGTTCGCATAGCATGAGGATGAGGTATTATTGAACATTTGTGGAAATATCTGGAGGGAAAGGTCAGATCACACTTTCCACCTCCAGTATCACTGGCACAATTGGTCCATATTTTGCAAGAAGAATGGTCCCACATTCCATTACCGTATGTGCATGACTTGTATAAGTCTATTACACATCGAATTGCGTCTGTTCTGAACACCCGAGGTGGGCCTACAGCATATTAATTCTCCACAAACAGTGTTTCCATTATTTTGATAAACCCTTGTATCTGTGATAAAGATAACCATCTGATTATGGTCTGAATTATTTAAACATGGCTTTAATTTTTATAAGAAAACAGAAACGCAACTTTTGCAATTGATTTATACATAAATCATTGAATTTTCGTCTGTGTTTTGTCAAAAACAGTAGTGTTCAAATCAATATTCACATGAAAAAAAAAAAAACGTATGTAGTATTTGTTATTAACACCACAATAACATGAACACGGTTTACAGACTAACTGCGGTTTTGTATTATTTAAAATCATGACTTTCATCTTGGAAACAAACGCAAAGAAGAGAAAATATTTTTGTGCAGTAACGTTATGTGTAAATCGGTCATTTCTTTCGATTAGCAAAATATTGGCTTGCAATGGAAAAACTAATTTTCCTTTCACAAATACAATGATACCCATGTTATACTTGGAACTGATTACATTGCGAGTTATTTAAAAACATAAGCTTTCAGCTTGAAATGAAATATATTGTTTGTTTTTTTTACCTGAGCGGCACTTGTTTTTAAAACTCAATGGGCTAAATGGCCAGGTCACAATGATCCGTATGACTCAGAGAAGGTTGAAGGAAGGGGACCTAATGGGAAGCTGTTAGAAAACGGATGGTAGTCTCTCGTCAAGGCCATTCAGGGTGTTTTTCAAAGTGCATAGAGTATGGGCTCTCCCGTACACCAAGCCGCGGCTTAGCGTCCCTATCCGACGGACGGCAAGTCATAATTACAGTAGACTTCCTCTTATCCGTCCATTACGGGACCGGACCTCTGGCAGGATGAACGAAAGGCCAGTTAATCCGAAAATTGTGTTAGAAAATAAATAACAACGGTAAATGACAAAAATACTAACTGTATTGTATTTAATTAATAATTTGTTGTACAATACTAACAATTTACTCACATTCACTTGAAAAAGTCCGTGATTTTCTTTTGTTTCTTTGAACTTAACCAGCAAAGTCTTGCCATTTTTTAATAAACATCACATCAGTCGCAGATGAGGCCTGCTGTTGTAAAATGTATCTTACTGCAACACCAAAAGCTTCTTTTCCTTCAATATGGCTAACTTTCCCTTCTTCCTCTTCTTCCTCTTCTTCATTTTCCGCTTCTTCTCCGTTCCCTTCTTGGCAGACTACATTGATAATTTCGTCATCATTCAGTGTTTCATTTTCCAACTGTTCATCACCTTTTAACTATTTTTCAATGCCATCTTCTTCAAGTGTGCCACATCCAGACAGCAGTTTAAAGTAGTTAAGCAGCGAAATATTGTCATTATCCGTCATATCTTCGGCAGGTGCAGGCTCATTCGATACATTCGTGTTGTCATCTTTGGTACTTTCTACACAATTTCAACTTCGGACCAAGGTTTTCTCCATGACTTCACAAACGTTGTACGAGGCATTTCTTCATAAGCTCTTGATCACATCCTTCGTATTTATTGTTTTCAAAGCATTTAAAAGTCCTATTCCCTCATTTTCGGTTCGCTGTAGAATTTCTAAAAGAAGCTTTCTCCTATATCGCCTTTTAAAACTTTCAAGTACGCCTTGATCCATTGGTTGCACTAAAGATGTTATATTAGGTGGCAAAAACATGGCTTTTATATTTTCAGAAATGAGTTCGCTGGGGTGTGTTGGACATTGTCGAGAATAAGTAACGCCTTCACAGGCATTTTAAAACTTGTCAAGTGGTTTTTTACTTTTGGAACAAATTCTCTAAAGAACCACTCTTTAAACAAATACAAGTCTATTCCAAGCAGAATTTTGAACTTTGTAGTAAACTGATATATCAGCTAAATTTAAATGCTTTAATGCTGGGGTTTTGCTGATTTCCCAATTACAAAAAGAGAAAGTTTGTGTGTACCTGCAACATTTGTACACACAGCCACAATGATTCTTTCTTTGTTTTAAATCCTGATGCTGAGAATTCTTGCGCTGTCACAAATGTTTTTGTTGGAAGAAGTTTAAAATTTAACCGTCTCATCTACATTGTAGATTTGTAGACTTCTTCAATAAGCACTAAAAGTTTTTCTGAAAATTCCTTTAGTGCTAAAGGATCAGCTGACAAATTCTCAATACAAACACCAAGGTAATGAACACCATGCCGTCGTTTTTTCCAGCGAGAAAGCCATCCCTCGCTTGCTGAAAAATCTCCCCCATTATCGATTTTAGAATAAAAGATTACGTTTTTTCTTTCAAGATTGGCCCACTGATTGGCGTTCCTTTTCGACGCTATTGCATGAACCATAACTAAAGTGCATCATCGACAATTTCATTTTTCGGCTTTTTTAAGAGTGCACCGAGAAGAAAACGTTTTTTCAGATTCGACTTGAGTGCAAAAATCTCGCAAAGATTTTCTATTCCTTCTCCAGTCATTTCCGTGCTTTTACCAAACCTAGTTCATCACAAATATGCTTTACTGGATCACCTTTGTCAGTACATTCTAACGCTTTTAATTTCGTCTCAATCGTAATGATATTACGCTTACGCTTGCACCCACTCATTTTGTAATACCACATAACAATTAATAGATCACAGCACACACTCCTGTATACACACAATACACTGTACACTGTAATATTCACAGTGAGGATCTAAACTAAATATGTACTGTGCTATAAACAAAACACACGCGATTTGCTTCCACTTCTTGGAACGACCGGTTAAAGCGGAGGTCGGTTGAACCGAGACCGTATAAGAGAGAATCTACTGTACTTATTGATCTTATTACGATAAACAGGGTGTCTCAAAAATATAGGTACAGACTTTTAGGGGATGTAGAAAACATCTAAAGGAATGAGAATTGCATAGGAACCCATAACCGGAAACGTCATCGTCGTCAGTGCGCTAGAGGGGAAATTTCGGATTTCCTCATTCGAGCTGTAGTCGGCTGACGAAGAGCATGCAAAGGTATTCGAACTCCCTGTTCGAATACGTGCACATAGTGTATGAAATAGCTGTAGGAAACGGACGAGCCGCTCAACGAATGTATCAAGAACGCTTCCCACACAGACATGTACCGGGCCACCGTTTGTTTGCGCGTGCGCATTAAAATTTGTGCGATTATGGGTCATTAAGATTCTGTAACATTATGAAATGTATCATCTAGTATGCCATTTTTAATAATTATGTCCAATAAATGTTTTCCCGTTAATCACTCTCTTGTGTCCTTTCAGATCTTGTACCTCTGCTTCCACTTTCCCATGACGTTCCCTCTTATGGGTTCCTATTCAATTCTCATTCCTTTAGATGTTATCTACCTCCCCTAAAAGTTTGTACCTATATTTTTAAGATACCATGTATATGTATTATAAGTTATTACAAAATTTGAAATTGATTGAATCTGTCATATCCAAAAAAGAACTTTTGAACCTGTAATCACAATGCTAAAATTCTTATTTATTGTGTTTCGTCATTTCTACGGTTCTGCTCATATCCAAATGTATTTTCCATTTTAATCCCAAGAAAGAGAATTTTTTGGGGGAAGCAGAGGAGTAACTCGCTCTCGGGAAAGAGGACCTAATTTGACAGTTTGGTGTGAACGGGGATAGTATTAATTACCAATATTAGAACAGTGACGATATTAGAGTAGGTATCAGAAATGTTGGATGTTATAGGTATTGATAGGTATACTGGGAACATTGAAATTAGCTAAGAATATTTTAATGTTATGGATAAAGAGAAATAGAGGAGCAATAAGAGTAATTCATTTTTTAATATAGTAGAATTTATTTTCAGCTTTGGAAAGATATACAGTAGAATTTATTCTTAGATTTGAAACGATTAATATAGTAGAATTTATTTTCAACTTTGAAACAATTAATATAGAATAATTAATCTTTTAGCTTTGAAATGATAGCCGTCCCGTGGCCGAGTGGTAGCACGCTTGGCTACTGATCTAAGGGACCTGGTTTCGAGCCCCGGATTAGTATGGATGTGTGTGTCGTTTTTCTGCTGAGGTCCTGACATCCTCTCAGATCTCGTACTGTGGCATATAAACTGACAGGCTCCTGTCAGACCTCTGTGACAAGCAGCTGCTTGAGGGGGTATTTATTTTTTTTAAATGATTAATATAATAGAATATATTTTTAACTTTCAGACGATTAAAATAGTAGAATTTACTTTTAGCTTTGAAACGATTAATATAGTAGCATTTGCTTTATTATCGCCATTCTTGTGGCCTGAGAAGATGGAAAACGTTTTCGTAAAATTTTCCAGAACACATTTTAATGTTGATGCAGAATTTGGCTAATTTTCGGTGCCTTTTGATACTGGAACTGCCAAAAAAAGCAATAAGAGGAAGTTCAACATTATCCTTTGATCGATAGCTTACTAATTTTGCGTCACTAATGGTAATTTTAAAATTTCAAGTAGAACCACGCTTTTAATTATTAAACAAATACCAGTACGCAAAGTAAGAATAAACGTTATTATTTTCTCTTATTCCTCTCTATAGTAAATATTTTCAATGCAAAGCACAAAAAAGCATGGTCAGGAAATGCACGTTACAACGATATATTTATGCAATTCAGAAATACGATATACAAACAAAACTAAAAACGTTCTAAAATCTGGAGTTATCAAACATAATTCGTTTTTGATGAGTGGCTTGTTGAACGAGGGAAGCGAAGTCTGTGAATTTATTCGATATTTTGTCTTACATGTGTGTCTGTGTGTGTCGATTTTGTTCTGCAATAACTCTTGAACAGTTCTCTCAATCATTTTTATTTTTGGTTCTTAGAGTATTTATATAATAGCACGTCTCAAGTTCGAAGGTGAAACAGATCCACCGATTATGAACAAATGACAGACAGAAACGATTGAACCACATGTAAAGAAATATAATGAAGTCTGTTTCTTTCTAAATACAAAACAAGAAGGGATATTTGGAAACGTTTTTAAGTATCTGATACGTTGTTATTTTCAGACTTTTTTGACAAAATCTAGCGCCCATAAATATCAACTCTGGCACAGGTGGAATTCGAACCTGGAAACTAAAGATTATGAGTCTAACGCGCTACAAACTGGACCAAATCTCGTGTCTGATTTTTCAGCCTTCACTAGAAATTTAACAAGGACAAACAGAAAATAATTTTTGGCCCATTATATCAATGCTTATATGATATCGCGTTGACCCGAAAGTCACGAAATTATGGGATACCTTTACCGCTACTTGTGAGTGAGTGCGTGAATGAAGATTATAATGATAATTTTAACTATGATGAAAAAATGGCAGGGATCTAAACATTTTCACCTAAGGGTAATTGCGGTCAAAGGTCTTAAAAAAAAGTACGAAATCTGAGATCCGATATGTCTTTTGAAATCAAATAGAGATTTCGATGCAATTTCCATGCTCTGGCATTCTAGAATAAGTGAAAATAAGCGCCTAGGAGTATTTCGGGTAGTAAACCTCCAAATAAAAAAATAAAGAAAATTTGATTTTTCTCAAAATGTTATATCCAGAGTGGTCTTTCATGTCAAATTGGGTCCGTGGTGACCATCGAGAAATTAAGATCTGCCGAAGACGGCGTTTGATTTCTCATAAATCTACACACATATATAGGGTATGGCAGAGTGGTTAGCGCGTTTGGCTACTGATCTAAGGGACCTGGTTTCGAGCCGCGGGTAAGGCATGGCTGTTTGTGTCGTTTTTCTGCTGAGGGCCTGCCATCCTTTCAGAACTACTATGGCATATAAACTGACAGGTTCCTGTCAGATCTCTGTGGCAAGCAGCTGCTTGAGGGTTTTTTTATTTATAATCAAAAAGTCTTTGTGCACCTGATGAGGAATACCTGTACCATTACAATAAACTTTGAGTGTGTCTAGTGCGTCTCGAGACGTTTAGGTATACGTGATGGCGTTAGTGTGACGTTAGTGGGAGAGACGCGGTCGCGGTCGCGTACCTGCCAAGCAGTAAGTTAGCCACCGTTGAGCCAAGTAGTCAGGCGCTGTACACGTGCGTTGTGGCAATGATGTTATCTGTTGAGGAGCGTACGTTCCTTGTGGAACGTGTATTTCGGTGTGGCAGAGAATACATACAAGGCGTTCAACAACGATTCCAGGCACAGTTTCCGGAAACCAAGGTGCCCCATCGTAATGCAGTGCGGCAGTTCATTCAGAAATTCCGGGAAACCGGTTCTGTGTGACACTCCCAGATCTGGTAGGCTATCGATACTGACAGAGGATAATGTGTTGGATATCGCAGAACGCATGCTCCGAAGCCCGAAAAGTCCATCAGGAGATTGTCAGAGCAGGTTGGTGTTTCATATGGCATGGCCCATACAGCTATAAAAAACGCTTAGGCCTACACCCTTACAAAATCACATCCGTGCATGAATTAAAATCTGCAAATAGTGTTAAGCGGAGTGTGCACTGCAGGTGATTTGTACACTTTCTTGACCGTGAAGGAGAGGACATTCATCACAGACGAAGCGTACTTCCGTTTGTTAGAGTATGAAAACAGTCAAAGCTTCTGGTTCTCACACAATCCCCATGAGTTCCACGAGTCGCTATTGCATGATCAGAAGATTGGTGTTTGGGTTGGAATTTCGCGTAGGCACATAGTCGGACCCATTTTTTTCTCTGAGACTGTCAACTCCCAACGATACTGTGAGAATATTATTTATCCTTTCTTTGCGCAATTGTCAAAAGATGAAATTAACAGGACCTACTTTCAGCAGGATGTCGCCATGGCCCACACATTGCATATGTCTATGGCACTCTTGCACGACGTGTTTGGGGACAGAATCATTTCGAAAAACATTTGGCCTCCAGATTCCCGGATCTCTTCCCACCCAATTTTTATCTCTGGAGTGCGATGGAAAACTCTGTGTATTCGGACAATCCCCTCACATTTGATGATTTGAAGACGACCATCGCAGAATACTTTCGGAATATGGACCGTGCTGTGCTGAACGACGTCTTCAAGAACACAGTTTGGTGTGTCACTAAATGTCTGGAGATGCTCGAGACACACTTTCAACGTTTATTATAATTGTACAGGTATGAATCTCTCATTCTTTATCATGTGCACAGCGACTTTTTGATCACCCTGTATATACCGTTTCTTTAACGATATATTGCTTGAGTTTCATGAAAAATTCTCAAAATCCTGAAAGGTTCCCGATATTTGTTCCATAAAATGGGCTCTTATGCGAGACCTTTCTATTTATCCGGTTATGCAGTGAAAAAGGACTAACGGGGATGAAACATACCGTTGTAACTCAACTGATGAATGTGGGGACCTATGGAACTCATAAACTGCCTGAATGCGTGACATGGATGCTACATAGGATTTGTTGCACCTCTAGAGATATATTCATCCAAGCTAGCGGTAAAGCCCCCCCCCCCCCCCGATGTGTTTTGGGTAACAGCGACGTTAGTATATCATCCAATCTGATTACCGTTCCACAATATCACATAACTGTTCGATGCGGATGATATTTGGCGAATTGTCTGGCCATACAAGAAGGGTAAATTTGTAACGACTGCACTGTAAACCATTTATATCCAACTTCAAACAAGACAATGCACTATGTCGTCGTTCCCCTATCTATCCCTATATGGTTCGTCCCTATATCCCTATATCGTTCCCCTATATGGTGCATTGTCTTGTTGAAAGAGGCCATCACCTAAAAAGACGCCAAAACAAAACTAACACTGAGAGGTGTACTAGATCTGTAGCAATGTTCAAGTGATCCACATCCTTCATAAATTTTCTCACTTGTATCAGAGGATCCAATAGAACATCTTCAGATCATAACACCACTACACTATTTGAACAATGTATTGTCAAATCTATTGTCGATCTATTGATGATCTATTGTCTTAAGCAGGTGTCTTCATACGTGTATCTGCCCATTTGGATCTTGGAAAAAGAAACGCGATTCATCGGACTAGCAGACTTTTTTCTTAATCATCTACGATCCATGTTTTTTTTCTATGCCCCATGTAAGTGTAGTTTTCGGTTTAGTAAAGTTAGGAGAGTACGTCTCGAGTAGGGAGTTCAATTTATTGTGCCACTGGAAGTCTGTTGTGACTATCCAGGTTTGTATTACAAGGTGAGTATTTTTGCCTGTCTATTGGACTTTAGACCAGTACGCACTAGACTTGTAGTAAATGTAAGAAATGAAAAGCATTTAATACGCTTTTCATTTCTTACATTTTACTACAAGTCTAGTGCGTACTGGTTGTTCTCCTTCAATGTTTCCATATACATTTACAACAACTGATCTGGAAGAAAAAGCGAGAATTGCTGTTTCTGAGATAGATGCATCTACCCATATAGCAGATCACAATCATGCTTCTTTGAAATTCAGATGCATTCTTCCATTTACCCATTACTTGTGCCACTTTTTAATTCGCACATCTCAGAATAATTTGTCACGAATCGAAGCATAACATCGTTGGCATGCACCAGCTTTTATTCTTCCTCTTGTAGACTTCAATCTTCAGAAAAGATCCGGGTGATCAGAATTTAACGACCATTGAGTGTATATATATTACGTTGGTTATCTCCTTTCACATATATATATAGTGTTTTTACATCAAAAAAATTCTTATAGCATTTGTTCGAGGTATGAAATATGCTGTTACTCGTGTTTTGGCTGTATGAACTCAATATTTGTGAACCTCCTTCTCGTCTATTTTGATTTTTATCTGTCCGATGCGCTCTGTTTCACATTGCACATTTTCTGTATTTTCACTACTTCCCTCTTCATAACATATCAGCTTACCACAAATATCTCCAAAACATCTTTCGCATGTTTCTTGTATTTACGATTCATGAAACATGAAATCTATGAATATAAAACATAGAGACCCTATTTATTTTTTCTGGTAAAATTTTTCTCTGGCGTAGATTTCGAAATATAACCACAACTTTTCTCTCTCTTTATCACTTATTTATTTATATATTTATTACGTTCTATCAGACCGCTTTATTTCACGAAGTGTAGAGATATATTTTTCATCAAGCTTTTACGTTAAAAGATTTCTTTTATAGTCTAGTTTTACTGTTTTCCTGCTGCCAAACAAAAGAGCTAAAATAACCAAAACCTCAGAATCTTATCCTATATTATGCTTCTTCCAAATCAGTCTCGCCCAGTTTAGTTAAGAGGTTTGGTTAGGATACATACTGACGTATGAGATCGGAATTAGCATACGTTTGTTGCAGCCCAGCTTAATAAGATTTGCGAAATGCTAAATTTCTCTCACAATCGAAAGGAGAAAAATCGAAAACAGATAACATCTAAACATTTACAACATGATAAAAAACTCAGAAACAGAAACAAGCGCAAACGAAATGTTTTATTTATGTTTCAGAATCTGCATCACACCAAAAAAATTTCTGTAATGAGTTTTCGCTGATAAATCTTATTTGAAAGTTAATTAATATATGCCTCTCTAAAAGATTTCATTTTTTATTTGTTTCTCAGTTTTGCGAATTTTTGTTCAACACGAACTTTATTTGATGTAATGTTTTTTCTTTCGGCCATATCAACACTTAAATTCGATGATATTTAAATCCGATTACTCAAGATGAATTCACATGCTGAATCACAACTGAGAAAGGCAAACTTCGTTGAAATTAAATAAACAATGTGGTACAGTACATTCCACTATTGCTGCATTTATTGTAAGATCGGAACTATAATGGATTTCGTGAACTAATGGTTCACATTTCAAGTAGCACATTTCGTGTATGTTGTAACAGATACAATTAGTTAATTAAGGTTAGCTGTTTTCAACTACATTCGAATTTATTATGTTCTCTATAATACTCAAGTTACCAAATGTGTTTGCGTTGGGAGGGAGGAACACATGTTCATGAAAACTTTGGTTCGTAAAATTTTAATACTTTTAAATTTTTTAAATAATTAAAAGAAGTATTGCCTAGTAATAATAATAGAGTATATTTTTCATTTTTTTATATGTTTGGTGAAAACTAATATGAATATTTATTAGGTGCCAATTTATTCTGCTCTTGCTACTTTACGGAAAAGCACAACTGAAGATTAGGCAACCTAAAATAACTATTCTTGTTTTAAACTTTAATTTCAGTTTTGACTAGGTTAGATGGGAGCACTTGCACTTGCAGAAAGCGCCGAGTCAAGAAATTATTGTGTAAGTTGTGTTTGTAAGACACCTGGAACAGCTTTCATAGTCATGCGTTAGTGTTACCATTTAAATATCGTTATTTCTAAGTATTTGCAATTTATGATATTTCATATCAGACAAAAAGTTTTTACAAAAACTTTGGTGAAATAAAGCACAGAGTGTCAAATTCACATCCTGCTCCTTTGATGAAGTACGGAATGGATAGGGCGGGGAAATGTAAAACTTAATTATCTCTTTTAACGCTTAGGAAAGCCATATTCCCGATCCTTCTTTCAATACAAGAGCACGTTTAACGTGGTGCTTACAGCACACCAATGGGCAAATATGCTATGCAGTGACAATCCGGTTTCAATTTCAACACTGTTCTTGACATTGTTCATCTGGAGAAAACAAGTAACTAGGCACAACCGCTTTACATCAGAGAAAGAGATCATTTCGGTGGTGTTAAGCTATGGTTCGAGCTGTTGGCATCATGAAGACTGGCCGCGCAGAACTTCACATCTTTCAGAGAGGTAGTCTCACTGCTCAGCGATAAAGAGATGAGATTCCTCAACACTGAGACTTTTCTGACCTGTTTTCATCTTTATGGATGATAATGCCAATGATTTCCTTAAAACAAGGATATCCATGAATGGAGTGACCAGCCATATTCCAGAACCTATATCCGATTGAGAGTATATGGGTTTTCCCAGGTAGATAAATTGTATAACGTCAGTTCTCTCCTGAATCTGTCCATAATATCATATCTGCTCTTGTGGAGGAAAGGGCTTTATTACCACAAAACTTCATCAATATCATCGCCAACAGTATGAGAACGTGTTCCTTGAGTTGCATGACCCTCGGGGTAATAATATGCCTTAGTGATATTTCCTCACTCTAATTCGATCACTAATTCTCCACTTACGAACTAATGCTCTTATCGTGCATACACAGTACACGCTTTCATCTTTATCGTGGGGCGGGGATGGCTAAATCATTAGCACGCTAAGCTCGTAATTTGATGTTCCAAGGTCCGATTCCCAACTGTGCCAGGTTTGAAATTTATCTACGTTAACCCCCACAGAGTCTTCAGTCGCCAATGGGCTTAGAAATTCCGCTGTCCCTCGGATTGGACGTTACGAAGACTCTGTGTCCTTGGAAAGTCATACCTTGTGCACATTAAAGAAGACGCTGAATGACCTTGACTGTAGATGTCAAGAGCTTGTTTAACGTGGTGCTGACAGCACACCAATGGGCAAATATGCTCTGCAGATCCTTATCTACAGATTCTTATGCTACTGATCTCCTTACACCTATCCAGTTTATCCTCTTTCATAACCTTCTCCGAGCCCTTGGAGTCTTTGTGGCCTGGCCATTTAGCCCAATGTGTGCAACAAGTGTGCCGCTCAGACACAAAACAGCCCAACAATTTGGAAGAAGCATAGTGTAAAATGAGATTCTGAGGAACCTACAACCCAATTTATTATTATCCTACTTGCTGTCTCTAAATCATGTCATCATAATACCTTTACATATGACATTTAACTGCACTTTTTGAAAATAAGTTTTGTGTTATACACACTTTGTCTATTATCCTTTAATTTTGAGCAACTTTGCATATAGGCTACATCACTCCGTCAATAATAAAAGAAGGATAAGTTTGGAGTTTGCAATGTTTTATTTTACCTTGTCCAGGAAAAAATAATAAGTATTAGCCAGTGATGGTACGTGACAGAGAAATTTACAATGGGCACCTGCCATATGCAAAAACATTTTAATGCTTTATGGACAAAGAAAAATTCAATATTAATAAAAATGATAAATTTTAATGCTTATTAAACAAAGAACGAAGGAAAATTTCTCTATTGATTAAATAGTCAATTGACTCTTTTATTTTGGAATAATTTTTAACAATTTATTGCAAAAAATTATATAAATAATCTTTTCTACAGTTAATTCACTAAAAACATTTAGTTCGCAAGCCAATATTTAAACGAGGACATTTAAGAAAAGAAATAATTTGCTATAAAAAAATTACCGCTAACTGAAATTCTACTGGATTTTTACTGGATTATTTGTTCGAACATTGTTTTCATCATAAAATCATAAAATGTTATTTGGTATATCCTATTTTAATATCTACATATATCGTATCTTCCTTATGTCGTTCAGACTAGGGACGTACCCAGAATTTAGTTGGGGGGGGGGAGGGTGCGAGAATTTACTTTGGATAGCGTTCGAGGGTGAGGGGTCAGTGAATTCAGTTTGGGGGAGGGACAGATAATAAGACTTGAGTAGCGTTTCTCAATTACTGAAGTATTCCACCGGACAGGAAAGATTAAAATTATATTCTATATGGCGTAAATTTTATAGTTGTTTTTAAATATATTTTTAATATTAGACTAAACTACTACGGGGCTAAAATAAAATTCTACAAAGACAATTGTTTTGGATTTCAAAAAAGGTTGGCAAGTTTGAAATTTAGTAGAAGATGAAAGGATTCCCTCCCCCCCCCCTGAGTACTTCCTTGGTTCAGACTGATTACGAAAATTGACCAACTGTGAATTCTTTGTCGGCTTCATATCCTTTAAATTTATAACTTAAGTGCATAACATATTTCATATATTCTGATGAGAATAATGTTAGCATTAATTATTCAATCATTTGCACATTATAATTTTTTAAAATTTTTATTGCAATTTTCAGCATCTTCCAACCTATTAAATCTGTTAATGCATTAACATAGGAATGTGTATACACGTACACTGTTGAAAAACCTTTAGAATATTTTTATCATAATGGGGAAAATTGCTCCTAATATCTGATATCTATAATTAACAAACATTTGCGATATTAACGTCAAGGATTTTTTCAATATGTGCTTTTAACGTGAATCTGTACCTATTCCCTCTAGAAATAGTAATATTACAAAACATGTGTATAGATCTTTGTTTAACGAAATATATAATAAGCTAAAGTATCTCAAAAAATCACGTAACTTGGTTTTATGCATGGCAGTTAGAAAACAAATGGAAATTTCAATTCTCATTATGGATAATAAAATAAAATATTGCTTCAGGAAAGGGAAATTGTCCCCACTTTTGTACCTTCACTAATGTCCAAAAGCAATTCCTGAAAATTTTCAATATACTTCAAATCGTCCTGTAAGCATGTTTGAAAGTCAGTTCAGTAAAGAACTAAATCATGTAATGTAATAAGACTCAACAACAAAAATAAATAAATAAAACTATGACACCAAAAGTAAAGGCAATAATGTGGATTAGGTAGAAAGCAGGCTGAATAAAGAAACTAAAGTGAAAAACTCTGAAATATTTAAACTTAAAACACCAGAACCAAAAGCAAAATTTATTTCAATATTAAACATAGACAGTCGTATCAGAATAATATGACCACCTACCATACATATACTGTGGTAGGTGGTCATATTATTCTGATACGACTGTGTACAGCTTAAAAGTAAAGTACAAATATATAAGTATTTTAAATACCTGAATGTTTTAGTGTAGTATCTTATGAAGAAATATTAATATAATAAAAAATTATATGAGTGACTTCAGAGATTAAAATCGTGACATGACAAATGACTGTAAACAAGATTTTTTTTATTATAATAATAAGTTTACAAACAACGTATATTTGTAATACTCTTATTAACCCAAGAGCATCTAAGCTCATGTAGGTTAATTTACAAATTATTTAAATACATAATTTTGGCAACACTGACACTCAACTTTACATAAAGAATATATATATTTATACAAAAATAACACAGAATTTATAAAAACGAATTAATTTTTTTAACACTGAAAACAGGCTGTCAGCATTTGTAATGGTCATTAGATAATTAGCAGTGAGAGATCTGAAATGCATAAAATTAGTTTCATTTCGAATTATAATCGGTAAAGAATTAAAAATTTTAGGAGCCAAATAATCAAAGTGTTTGTGCATAATTTCTTCATTTGCAAGTGGTAACAGAAACCTTTTCCCATTATCTCGCATAGAATAATTTGTATAATGCAGCACTGCATTATTGTTATTAAAGAAGTACCGTATTTGCCGGCGTATAGGACGCCTTTTTCACCCTCAAAATACGCCTAAAATATGGGGTACGTCTTATGCGCCGGTAATCAAAATTATGAGTTGAAATTTCAGTCTAAAACTTTTGGTTTATATCAATATACATATATAAGTAATCTTTTGCATTTTTTTCCTTTTGTAAAAGAATGGTTTCAATAAATCGTTTACATAATTTTTTTTCTGTTACGTAAAAATAATAAGTTGCATGGTATATTTTATGCTTCACTACTTACAGAGGGTGAATTCCAGTAAAATTAAGTTCAGATCCACTGACATCTCAAGGTTACGATTCATCCAATGTGCGCATGCGTGATCACATTTCACCGGCATATTTTTTCGAAAAGCGCGAGCATGGCGCGTCGTTACCGATTACAGGGCCTCAAGGCAACAAAAACGTAAACTTTTAGTACCGAAGAAGCTTTCTCGTGTTTTTGCTGCGAAACATGGCTCAAAAACAACGCAGATTCTGCTATAATATTGCATTCAAGCTACGAGTGATTGAGTATGCCAAAGAACACGGAAACAGGGCAGCAGAGAGGAATTTCGGTTCACCCCCAACAGAAAAGATGATAAGAACTTGGAGAAGACAGGAAGAAGACCTAAAAAGAGCTATGCGTAGTAAACATAATCTGCGACATGGAATTGCAAAATGGCCGGAACTAGAAGAAGAATTAAAAACTTGGATATTAGACCACCGAAGCTCGGGATTTTCAGTTTCCGCAAAAATGACTATTCAACAAGCAAGAGTGATAGCTACTAACAGAGGCATCGCTGATTTTACAGGATCAACGTCATGGTGTTCTAGATTCATGAAGAAAAATGACTTGCCTATGCGGACTAAAACAAAAATAGCACAAAAGATGCCAACACAATATGATGACAAGATTGTCGAGTTTCATAAATTTGTCATTAATGCAAGAAAATGATGAAATTTTGGACTTTCACAAATAGGAATCATGGATGAGGTCCCACTGACGTTCGATATACCCTCAAACAAAACAGTAGATTCCAAATGTACAAGAAGTGTTATTGTTAAAACTTGTGGACCTGAGAAAACGCACTACACAGTCGTGTTGTCTTGTTGTGCCAATGGAACAAAATTGCTACCTCTTTCGATTTTCAAAAGGAAAACCTTGCCCAAGGAAAAACTGCCTAAAGGTGTGTCTGTGCACGTTCATCCTAAGGGCTGGATGGATGAAGGGGGGATGAAGTTGTGGATAGACAATGTGTGGTCTCGGCGTCCTGGTGGACTGTTAAAGAAACCTGCCTTGCTAGTATGGGATCAGTTTCGGAGTCATAGAACAGAATAAAATCAACCAACTGAAAACTCAGTTAGCTGTAATTCCAGGTGGACTAACGAGCCAGCTTCAACCTTTAGATGTCTGCATTAATAAACCATTTAAAGAATTCATGAAGGAGAAATGGAACAGTTGGATGCAGTCTACAGATTTTGAAGTGACACCATCAGGAAGAAGGAAGAGGCCTAGCATTTTGCAGATTTGTGAATGGGTCAAAACTTCATGGAATGCTGTGAAACATGAGACAGTTGTAAAGTCATTTAAGAAATGTGGCATTAGTAACTCACTTGATGGCACAGATGATGATTTGTTATACGAAGTCTCAGTTTCTGAAAAAGAGGTTTCAAGTGATTCTTCATTTAGCTCTGGAGATGAATTTTTGGGTTTTGAGGATGAACATTGAAAGGTACCTAACTACAATGTTCCCTAGTTACATTTTTTGTATACATAAATAACTATAAATGAGTACAGTAAATCTTTATGGAAATTCATGAAACAATGGTGATTTTTCCCCCTTAAAATGTGTCTAAAAGGAGGTGCGTCTTATACGCCGGTGCGTCCTATACGTCGGCAAATACCGTAATTTAATGTTGTGTAAACAAATAAATGTCACAGTGGAAATACAACTGAAAGAGTATATTTACAAAAGATGGTAAGTTTTATATTTATTTGGTAAAATTTGAAATATGAATTTATTTTGCATTGAGATTAGACTCCTTAATGATGAAATGTGTGTTCCTCCCCAACTTGTAATACCATACTGTATAACAGACTGGACCCAAGATTTGTATAACATTATTAACATTTTATTACTGAGGATTTTTTTTTAAATAATAAAATTTATATAACATCTGTCTAAGTGTGTTTGTTATTTTTCCAATGTGCGTTTTCCAACTTAGGGAGCTATCAATATAAACGCCTAGGTATAGTAGACTTTGAACCTGTTCAATTTCCTCACAGCAACAAGCTGAGTAATTATTGCATGAAAATGTGTGCAAATTTAATTTAATCAAATTTGGATTGTATGTTTTCTTTTTTAGGTTAAATAGAATATACTTAGTCTTTTTCGTATTTAAATGTAATCCATTTAAATCTAACCATTTCATCACACATTTTAGATCAGTGTTCATGTTATAAAGGAGATTTTCCAGAGAATCAGCACATAAAGTTAATGATGTATCATCTGCAAAAGTGTTAATATAGCTATTTATTTTTAATTTACATAGATCATTTATGAATATCAGAAACAAGGTTGGTTCCAGGACTGAACCTTGTGGTGCGCCACATGAAATATGTTTTGGGTTACTAAGTGTATTAAAAAGACTAACGCATTGCGTTCTGTGCTGTAAGTAGTCTTTAAACCATTTTCGTATACCACGAATGCCAATATTTTCTAGTTTGCTAATTAAAATTTCGTGATCAACGGTGTCAAAAGCTTTCTCCAAGTCCATAAATACGGATAGAGTAAATTGATTTTTGTCTATGGAATGAAACACCTTTGACGTATAATTCAACAATGCAGTTTCTGTACCTCTACCCTTCCTAAACCAAATTAGTTTTCAGAGAGAAAATTAAAACTATCTAAAAAATTTATCAGTCTATTATTAACTAGTCTTTCTAATATTTTTGAAAATACTGGGAGAAGAGATATCGGTCGATAATTCTTAAAATCATATTTCCCTTTTTTGTAAACTGGAATTACAATAGCTTTCTTCATTAAATCTGGAAAAATGCCAGTTTCGAAGGATAAATTACAAATGTGAACCAATGGTTGAATCAAGTTAAAAGAACATTTTTAACAGCAATAATGGAAATATTGTCATACCCAGCAGATTTTTTGTTTTATATCCTTTTATAATGTCAGTCAATTCCTTTCTACAAGTTGGAGCTAAAAACATGGATGATGATGGTAGAAGATATCATTTTTACTCATATGGCTATTTTGATTTCTTACAATCCTATTCTTTGACAGATTTACTGCTATATTTACAAAGTATTCATTAAATTGGTTTGTCAATAACTTAGAATTTTCAGTTGAATCAGAACCACTTTCTAATTCTGGATATTTATTTTCTACCTTCTTCTGATTTATTATCTCTCTTATCAATTTCCACTGCTTTGATATATTTCCATCACAATTTTGAAACTGAGTTGCAAGGAAACTGTTTTTTGCATCTCGTATTTTATAATTTATTTGATTTCTAACGTTTTTAAAGCTACTTTCGTAAGTTTCATTTAAAAAGAATTTTTTGTGTTTTTATATAGCTTATCTCTCTCTTTTAATAAGTTCAGAATTTCGGAAGTAATCCATGGCTTTGCTGATTGTGATATATTTTGAATTATTCTTTCTCTAGTTGAATCTTTAATTATGAGATTAAATGTGGTTAAAAATTTATTATAAGCTTCATTGGCATCATTAAGAGTTAATACCTCGTCCCAGGAACATTCACTTAAAAGCCTGTTCAATAAAGTATAGTCTATGTAGTGATAAAGAATAGGCTCTGTATAATTATCACACTGAATATTCATATTATTGTTAAAATTAACTCTTAAGGCAATGGGATTATGATCAGTCACTGCTAATTTAACAATACTACTCTTGAATGAACTTTCGATTTTGCTTTTAACAAAAATGTGATCTAAACAAGTAGAAGATATCATATTTTCTCTGGTCAGTGAATTTATGAAACTTTGAAAGTCATTTGATGACAACAAATTTAGATATTCATTTGTGTAGTGATCATTTCCTAGTATATCTATATTTAAATCACCAATTACAACAACTTCGCTTTTATTATCAAATGATAAGAGTAGTTCCTGAAATTCTACTAGGAAGGAGGTAAATGGCATCATTATTTTGCTAGCAATTTTCTTAACAATGGACAGAACATTCTCGCCTGGAATTTCTGGAACATCTAAAATTTCTAATTTCTGGTTTCGCGAATACTGCTGCAGTTCATGTAAATAATTTCGTAGTTCTTTCAGTTCAGCTGAACTTATATCATTAAAAGCAATTTGCTTAACTACTAAGGAACTTTTAACGTAGCAAAGTATCCCACCAGATTTATTGTAATCTCTACAACAATGGAACATATGATAACCATCTATTTGATACAAATTTAACTCATATGGTTTGATCCATATTTAAGAAAGTATTAAAATATCCGTCTTACTATTTAAATATTCAAGAATAGCTTCTAGCTGTTCAAATTTATTTCTTAAACTTCGGATGTTAAAATGTAAAATTTTTAAACTTGCAAAAATTTCAAAATTAAAGAAAGACAGTAATTCTTTAATGCCGTTACAGATCACACAGAACATGGCATAGGTTCAATAGAACTAAAAGGTGAAATATTTTCGGCAGCCATCTTGTTCATTTAACATATTTAGGTCATTGTCATCTCTGATCTGGCAAATTTTGGATCTTAAACTTTTACGGATAAAAACTTTTCCATTTTTCACCCAAACGAATTTATATCTATTTTTTAATTTAAATTGCTTAGCATTATACAATAAATTTTTAGTACTAGGAATTAGATGTTCTTTTAAAAATAATTTTAATTCCTTAAAATCAGGATTAATGTCTGTACGTTTTAGAGGGAATTTAATTTTTTGTTGCATTCTAGCCAATTGTCTCTTATTTCTTTCGTTTTTAGTTTCACAGTAATGGGTTTAATTTTGTCTCTGTTAATTGCAGGAACTCGATGAGCCACCTGAATATCATCATTACTCACCTTTACTTGAATTTTGCTAGCAATTTTCTTAACAATGGCCAAAACATTCTCGCCTGGAATTTCTGGAACATCTAAATTTCTAAGTTCTGGTTTCGCGAATACTGCTGCAGTTCATGTAAATAATTTCGTAGTTCTTTCAGTTCTGCCTCTTGCTTTGCAGTTCGACACTGCAACTCAAGATTAAGCTCTTTCAGGTCCGAAACTTCTTGAGTAAGTTCCTGCATTACAGTTAAAAAGTCATCAATTTTGCCTGATGAAAATTCTGTTGAAGATCGAAGTCCAGATATTTCATTTTTCAGCACTTTGATCTCAATCTTTAGGTCTACGATAATATTTCGTAAAGAACCTACCTCTTCTATCATTGACTCCTGTTCACTGTTCTCTGTAGTTTTCTTCGCTCTAGTATTTATATTTACGGGAGCCGCTAACACAACTGCTTCTATGAAATCACGGGAACTTGCCTCGCAGAAGTCATCGTGCCCTCCGATGCCCGATACATGTGACCCCGGAGATGATAGATTCCTTGCGTGGGGATCCTGGTCGATATAATCACTTTTCGATTTCGCATTTTGCTTTTTAAATTTGCACTGTCCACATCGCCACTTATTTCTGGCCTCCTTCAATAGTTTACGATAATTATTTTCACTGAAACCTCCACGGTAGAAATGCATAGAGCGATTGCAACTGTCAATGCATTTAATTATATCGCTTACGTCGCGAGCTTCTTTAGAACACACTCTACACTTTAAAATCATGTTACCAAATTTTAGCTCACTCTACAATATGTAGACAGTCCCTTATGTTTTGCGACACGTAGGTCAAGGTCAAGATCACTAGACTGCCACTGGTCAAGCTTTCGCTGTCGCAGTGATTTGTTTGCAAATAAAGGAACAACCAAATTGACTCTTTTTTTTTACTTTGTAACACTTTCCAGTAAATTATTTGGAAAAAACTAAAAACATCTAGCAACTCACCGTCCTTTCATGTATTGCATCACTTGAAATCAGAAGTCTACAATTAGTGGTTTATTTGAAATTTACAGAAAACTATGGAGCTCGTAATCATTTCTCCTGAGTGCCATCTGTCCGCCTTCCAGGAAAAAAAAAAAGAAAGAGATCAAAAAAGCTGTTGAAGCACAAGGTTTTCAAGATAATATCAAATATAAATATAGATCGTTAAAATAGTATCAGAGGTGTTAGGCGACGCATAAAAGTAACTAAATCGTGAATTTTGTTTAGAGACTATAAGGTTTCTTTTTTTAAACACGGAGGGTGTTCAAAAATTTATTGATACGTGTCTGTAGATTTGTACTCGTTCCTTCGAAGTTAACGAGCTACAACCTATTTGAAAGTTTGTCTAAACTTGTCATTACTTGTTAAAAACAAAGACCATGTCATCATTTCTCTCTTCGCTGGCGGCGCTTAAAGTTCGGTCTGTGAAATCTGTGCATTTTTCCCAAGGAGTAGCAGCCGCGGATATCTTACCTGTAAAAAATTACTGTAAATAGCCAATACTACACCAACAATTGTTTTGCCCAAAATGGTTAAGGAGAATAAAAAAGCAGCGTACAACAGGCGTGTGAAGGATTCTCCTTTTTCATGTCAATGCCAGTACTCAAAAAACCCGGCAATTATAACTTATATGGAATAAGAAAAAAAAAAATCAAACAGCTAACACATCCTGTATATTCACCCGATCTTGCACCATGCAGTTTTTGTTTTGTTTTTCTTCTAAATATTGAAAAGGAACTTGCTGGAAAGCTTTTTCAGAGGTGCAAGGCTTTGCAAAATGCGTTTATTCAGAGTTGCTGACCACCAGAGTTGCAGAAATGGCGTACACATCTGAAATTTTACGTAGATGCTGGACGGAAGTACGTTGAAAGACAACAGAAATTTAATTGAAGTAAGTGCAATGGTTTTTGTTTTGCAGATACATGTCTAGAACTTTCTGAACGCCTCTCGCAACTACAAAGTAACTACCGATGAAAAATATTTGTAGAAAAAAATTTCCTTGCATAGGTGAAGATTTTAACAGACTGAAATGAAGAAGAAACTCTGTAACATCATTTTTTCTAAATGGAATGATTAATCCTGTTTACTTTTTTGTTAATAGCGCAGGTCAGGTCCCTTAGTGTTAATAGGCGTCAAATTTTTTTTATCGTTTCAACAGCAAACCATTCCTGAAGTAATTAGCGGAGGGGAGTTTGGTCGCATTTTCCTTTCTAAGAAGAAAAAACCGTTGATGTCCTTAATACACCCAGAGGCCAAATGACAAACTGCTATAAAAGATCTCGATCCTTAAATAATCCATTAGTAAAGTTATTCCTATTATTTCAGTGATTTTTGTTTATCATTAGTGGCTCAAGTGATTGTTTCTTCTGATTGAAACACTTCGCTTTAATAGAAATATGGAGTCATAATTTTAAATCTTCAGACATCATAAACACACAATTAATTCTTTCTTTAAACAGCTGTGGTCTTTTTTAACTAGATTAGTGATTTTAAATAACGGCCATGCGTATGAAGTTTGAAATAATTGTCATGTATATGAGCCATTGCAGTGAATTAATTTAAATGATAACAAGATTGAATGAATCAGAAGCATTCTTAAATTCGCTCAATCATTCTCAATTCTCATCATTAGCAATTACTAACTAATTACTTCTCGCTCATTGCTTTCTGAAAACTGCAAGCAATGATCATCTAATTGTGTCCTGAAAGACATCTGCAGAGTTTGCTTTTAATTTTGTAGATAAAGAATCTATACAGGTTTTCGGAGTAAAGACGACGTTGACGTTTAAAAATCAATTATTCTGCGTGTTGCGCAAGGGTATTAAATAACGTTACTGATTAGAAAATTTATATGTGACTGTATGATAAATATCGCAAAAACATCTCAGTAAAATCTTGAAATTTATTTCTAAATTTCTTCATTTGTTTTGGCAAGGGCAAATCTGGGGAGAGGGGAGTGGGACAGAATGCAAGTAAGGATAAAAAAGGCAAAATTATTAAAAATATTTATATATCATGCATTTTTCAAAAAATTAAAAAAAAACTGTGAAACGGAGGAGGAATGTTATATTGCATTGGAAATCAAGTCTTTTGCCCCTTTCCTTTTTTTCTGTGGATTCTGTTTCTTCCCCCCCTCCCGGCTCGAGGTTTTCACGATCCGGGCCTAAGCTTTGACATCCTGAATTTAATTTATTCGAAGTGTGCCTAACAACATATTTATAACTGAAAACCTAAATAGAAACCCGTAAACAGTTCGTTCACAAGATTATCGCCAGTCATTTACATAATTCTGACAGAAACATTTAGAGTAAATTATTCTGAAGAAAACCTACAAAGGAGATATCTACTTCGACACTTCATTCAGCAATTTGTAATATTCGTAAACTGAGATTCATACATTTGAGTCACAGTTGTCGAGGATTCTTCCTACGTCACACAGGTTCTAATTTCAGTGTAAAATGAAACAAAGACTACAGAAATAGTCGGCGGATGAGAAGTACAATTGTGCAAATAAAATAAAGAAGGGAGTCTCTCGCAGCAATAGAGTAGTATATGTCAACAAAGAAAAAATATAAATCTCTCATCGGTCCTTAATCGTACAGTAGACCTTAGTCAACCCGATTCTGATTATTTTGCTCTTCTGACTTGATTTTCCACACTCTATATAAAATATATACTTCTCTACTCCGTCTTCTTTGATTTGATGATTAAAGAATGCAATAACCAATGAAAATATGGGACCCCACATGCTGTAACCAGAACAACTCGAAGATGTAAATCCTCTTAGCAAATATTTCCATACTTTATGTGAGAAATAAATCCTTTTCCAATGTAAATGCTATTATGTATAGTTTATAGAAGTGAGCAATTAGAAATGCTGTTTTTTATTCCGGAATATTCTAAGGTACACAATGAAGCATAATTTCTTTTGCACCGGTATATTAACGACTAATAAAATGACCATTTGTTGCTCAGGTTGTTGTTGACAACTGCCAGCACTCTCATTGTCCGTTGCTTCGTTTCTATGCAAATTATCGTCGGTTTTTCACTTCAAGAACTTTTGGAATGACCCTCGCAACTGCAAAATAACTGTAAATGAAAAATGTTTGTGGAAAAATATTCTTTACATAGCAAAAGATTTTAATATTTGTTCTAAATGACATCATCAATTCTGTTACTTTTTGTTAATAGCGCAGGTCAGTAGCTCAAGTAAACCCCCTTAGTGTTATTGCCTAATATATAGATAATTGCCTAGGGCAAGGGTTCTCAACGTGGGGTACGCGCTAAAATTTTTGGAGTACGCTGTGAGAGCTCAAAGGTAGCTAGATCTAGTAACAAAGTCGCTAAGTTGGCAATATTATACTATAACTATAGTTTTATTTATCTATATAAGGGGTGCGCCAGTTACATACACATTTGCAGGGGGTACGTGAAGCATAAAAGGTTGAGAACCACTGGACTAGACATCGTAAATTTTATTTCCGCTTCGACATATTTTAGCCACCTGAAATTCCCGAGATACGTGATCGAATGGTCCCAAGTTTCATACGCTGGTTTCCCTTATCTGACCCCATTTTGAGTTAAAATATCATGTTCGTACCTGCAGTAATACGTGATTTATATAATAATGCATTTGGGAATGCGAAAGATCTGGCAACGGTTGGAACTTTCTCTATTAGAAATAGCAAACGAAGAAAGCTACGAATGGAGAACAAAGGAGAAATATATTTTATCCAAAAAACATTTTGTTTTCTGTTTTTGTTTGTTTGTTATTTAACCTCTCGAGTTAATGTTTTGATTGCACAACCTCATTTAACTCTTAATTCTCCGCCATGTTTTTCGGTTCCCAGCTCCATTATGTTATGTCGACCACAAAAGAGACAGTTCAGGCTTGATACATTTTAAGGCTTCGCATCTTGCTTTCATTGGTTTTCTAAAGTTAAATGTAATAATAAGCCACGACTGGAGAAGAAACTCTGTGACGGAGACTTGTCGTTCCATTCTTTATGCAGAACGTGGTATAGTTCATTATGATGAAATCATAGTACTGCTCTTCAACTAAACCCACGAAGGGTGAACAGTTGTAAAATCCGTAACTTCACCAATATCCTCTTTTACAGAGCAAAAATTTAATGATGAACGATACTTTGTAGCGGGGTATCTCAGCCGTTAGCACGCCACAGTCGAAATCTGCAGTTCCCAGGTTCGAGTCCCAGTTGGACGAACTTTGAAATTTATCTCCGCAAAACTCCCCGGCTTGCCCTCAGTCAGTAGGGGCGTGACCACCGAGAGACAAGGCCAAGGGACTGATTTATGACGTCACTAAGAGTGGTGCTTGCGGTGACTAAGATATCGAGCTAAATCGTGCCATGGAATTTCTGTCAGAAGCATTGCGATGTTTCCAATATTCTTTTTGTGTAATTTTTCCTTACGATTTCAAAAAAAAATTAGCGTTTTTAAAGTAGATTAAACTATTTTCATTCAATACCGATTTTTTTTTATATGCATTGAAGAAACTACATTATAAAATAATGAAACAGAGACAATAATAGTAAAAATTTCTGATTTATTCCCACACATTTATTTTACACAAATAAGAAGTTGAAGGTAATAAGATTAAATGCATAGGTTCCGACAACAATCTCACTAGTGCTTCCCATATATATATATATACATTTTAAAATCGGAATTGTTTGTTCTCATCCATTTTCATTTCAAAAATGTTTTTCCAGATTAAAATTTAAATTTCAGAGTATTCCTGACTTCAATCACTAAATACTCCTATGTACAGAAAGAACTGCTGAATTCATGCTCTTACTTGAGAGGTTTATCTTTTGCTTTTATAAAACATAAAGGATAATATAAGTATAATAAATAGATTATTAAGAAAAATATACATATATTTTGAACATAGTAAAAAACTTAGATTTGTAGTGAACAACATAAGACGTATTTTGCTGCTGCAGTTTTTAATAAAATTTATGTTTAAAGAAATAATAATAATACAAAATTCAAAAGAGTACTTAAATCATTAATTTACAGACATTATTACTTGTATATTGTATATAAATGTTACATAAACTCATATTCTAATTACACTTCAATCTTATTCAATGATGACACTGATGAAAGCAAAGGTCAGTTACACAAAACATTTATTGATTTGTTGAGTGATCTAACCAAAAATTAATAACTTATTAACTGATTCATGAGTCCCATATCAACAGGACGGCTCATGTGATACTTTGCTACTGAATTCCTGTAACAGGCAATTACTTGAAAGGTTTTTGTTAATTTCCCAATTTTAAATCATAATTCCTTCATTCAGAAAGTGTAATAATCATTCTTTTCCATTCAACTGATTGAAAATTTCTTAATAAATGATAAAGCTAATTGCCTACAGTATCTAAAGTATCTACTTATAGATTCTTACTGTGTGTCATGTCATTTACATAAATCAGTTAAAGATTAACATTTTACTAAACTGACATTCTGACTACAGAGATGAATTTCACTATAGAGATCAAAGTTAACAGTTTTCAATTCTGTTGTGTTAATATATGCTCTCCCCTTCGCAAAAAAAATATCCTAAATTCCGCTACATACAATTTCAATAAATTAATGTTGAATTCCTGATTAACACAGTATTCTTTGTAATTTAAGATTCATTTAGAATGTTTTAATAGTCATCTCAGTGACATATTTTTGAAAATTCAGAAAATAACTTTTTATCACAGCACCTAATTTACAGACCAATTTTCCTAAAATACAATATATCTGATATAAAAAAATTAAAGATGTAACTAGCATTATATTCCACTTTAATCCTATTTTGGGAGTAATGGAAACAGAGCTTACTGCAAAGTTCTCATCTTTGCTATTAACAACCAACATAAAAAAAAATTTCATGTCATAAACAACATGGAATTTCCTAAAAGATAATGCAAAATTTCTTAAATCCAGTATGATGCTGAATTATGCATTCATATAGAATATGTGATCTAGTCAATCTTCTAGATATAATTTGTAAGCAATTGTGCTATGAAGACATTATGATCGTCTTTTGGAGTTGATTAATTATTTTTTACAATTTTTTTTTCACAAATGATTCTGTAAGCTTACTATAGCAACTTAGCGTCAATTCACAGACCATTACTGTTCATTTAATATATATATTAAAGATTTGATTTTACTTGATCTATATTCTGGTAATTTAATCATATTTTGCGATGAAAACAAATTTGTTGATTGCTAAGGACCTTTAGGAAAAAATGTCCAAGACAATATAATAACCAATAGTAACTTCAGCAAAAATGCACCTTGTAAAATTTTAAGATAATTGATAATTGCTAAGCTTTTAATTACACAAATAAAAGGAATACTCTAAACCCCTAAAATTATACACTGTAATAAAAAGAGTACCCAGACACTTCCAGCAACATTCAAAGTTCCAAACTTTGAAAATAAGCACATTCACAGTAATTCTTCAATGTCAATAGGGTAAAAATTGAAGATTTAATTTAGTTCTCAGTTTTCTACAATATTTGCTTAACATTTAAAGAGTTATAGGAGCTGGAATATGTAGCAGCATAAGCCACTGTCACAAACTTTCTAAGTATCCCCCCAAATAGAAAACGAAACAAACATTTATACACTTTATGGTACATTTTTGATAGTGAACTATTTGTTACAACAGTTGTATTTTAGCTTTTGAAGTAAATTTTAATAAGTAGTGAAAGTTAAATGTTTCAGCTTTCATAATTCTATAAATATTACATAAATATTGCAAAAAAAATGATTTAGAGAAGTTTGCATGAGAACTTCAATATATCTCCAGCAAGTTTTCTCATTGAACATATTTTCTGTTTATGCATAAATATTTGTGGTTTAGAGAGAGAGTGCAAGCTCCCCTCCCTTCATAGGATGTTACTATAATTGGAATATGGAAGTAAAAAAAATGGTTGAATACAATTGAATGACATTCTCTTTAGCTGCAATTTGATTAATTTACTTGCTTCCCCCACATAATTTTTTTTTCACAGATCTCTGGGTGCATTGGTTATTGTTTAGTGCAGTGGTCTCAAATCTAAATGAGTTACTTGTCAATACATGGCAAACTTCGTTTTATTTTAAGCAATAATAAACAAAACATAACTTACTGTTATATTTAAATATAAATAATTTTTGTTGTCCAAACAAACTTCATTTACAATGGTTTCATATTTGGCTAAACATGATCAATTCCCCATACTCATGTGACATCATTACAGTCAAGCCAAGTAGGTAAGCAACAGTTTGTTACTTTGATAATGAATAGAACCTATTGCTTATATATGCGTCAGAACATACCAAAGCCCTCTCCACAGAGGCCAGATATCACCTGACTGTGACATATCAAAAGAGGCTCTCCACTCTCACGATGCTTTTCATGTCACTTGTTCTTGCTGGCTATTGTATGGTACTGTTTCAAAATTTTGTTAGTTTGGTAATAGACATAAATTACATGTTTTTGAGATGAATATAACATAAATTGTAATTGTAGTGTGAGCTACTTTGTGATAGTTTTTTGTTAGGCCTAACCACCATGACTCAATTCAGAAAGTACTGTGTGCTTGGTTGCAACAGCAACTACCAATATAATTGCTATAAAACACTTCTCCATGGGGGAAGTTTTTTTACTGTGTAAGCAGCTGCTTGAGGGAGTTATTATTATTATTAAAGATGATGCTGTGAGAGACATTTTATATATGTCGTTTAGTCAAGATCCTTTAAAAGGAGATTTAACATTTATTACATCCCACCATGTGTTAACAGTCTTAATGCACTCTACAGTACCTCAATTTGTTTTTCACCCTTTTCTAAAAGTGCTTCTGCAACAAATTTATTAAAAATTTGGAGAACCAGCTTTACATTTTTCTTCTCTAAGTTAGAAAGTGATAAGGATTTCAAGGACAAATTATAATTATATTTAACAACCATTGTTTTCAATGTAATGAAGCTTTCTAAGGGTTGAAAATGCTGCTGTAGAAAAGTCATGCCTTTCAACTAAACCCTCTGATCTAAATTTTGGATAAAACTTTCACTGACCAGGATTTTTTTCATTAATCCATTATTTCTTATACATTTTAACAAGTGCACATCATCAATTCAGAAAAACAATAGTCTAACTTTGTCAACAGGATGGGGATACACAATATTCAAAAGGTGGTTTGGTGAAAAAAGTTATTGCTTTTCTATTAATAGAATTATTTTTACTGATTATCTTTAAAAGGAAACATAATACCAGTTAGCAGCATTTGTGAAGGAACTGTTTCTTTGATGAGTCTAGGCTTTTCTAACTTTGCTGTTATTACTCTCCCTGTGACCTCATCACACATGCTTGTCTCATGCTGAATTTCACTGGCTTTAAAATGAAGTTCACATACCTACAGGATTTTTTTTTTTATTTTAGTATGTTGGAACATTAGAACTAATTGTGAAAATTAATTTTTACTATTCTAATCTATATTTTTAAAATGTTCTCATCTTAGTAGCAAAAATTACAGAGTATGTATAGGAATACATTACTCATTTAAAAAAATTGTAAAACAAAGTATATATGTAGAAACAAATCTTACATATGACAAGAAATTTATTAACTGTTGATTTCTCACAATTTGTTTTTATGACATGATCTCATGTGAATGCATTTTCTGGTTTATTCAAAATATTTTAAAATTTTACTTTCCTTACTATATAAATGCACACACTTTTCTATGCTGGCTGGCAAATTAATGGTCAGCTCTTCAATTAATTTGAATTCATAAACTTTACTCAAAATTGATTGGCACCAGTAACTTATACTTACAAACACCCTAAACTGCATTTCCTCTAAGCTAGCCAAGGTTACTAACCTGAAGAATTACCGATTATTTTATTCCTACAAATATTTGCTAAGTATAACGATACTGAAATGCATATAAATTCAATAATTCAAATTGGTTATTACAATTTTTAACATATAATGGGTGATTTTGTAAATAACATTAATATTTTATCAGAGTAAGAGATTTAATATTTATTTTATTAAACATCAAGTGGACTTAATACCTACACAACACATTATTTATTTAATTTGATATACTCTGGGATTGCTGGCAGAATGCATTGTCAATTTTTTCTTTGGGTTGTAAATTGTGCAATATTGCAAATTGGGAAATTTCATTCATTAACTACTGTCAGAATTATTTAATTTGAAGTTAATATTTAAAAAAAATATATAATCAGAGAGCACTGTCTTAGTGCGTTTTGCAACAAGTTTTGACATAGTGTACTCTACAAACAAACCAGCATTTTTCAAATACCATTGTAATAAATTACAAATCGCTGAAATTTTGAATCTTAAAAATTAATAAAGGATTAGAAGGAATCACCCTTTTGAGGAAGGAACCAATCGGTATTGTTTAATAGTATAAATAATATTTCCAAAATAATTTCATATAACAAGATTTTTTGTTTTGGTACAGTGAAACAAGTTAGATAATAAAAGTACAAAAATTTACTTTGGATTAACTGAGCATATTACCTTAGCGTAACGATTTCCTGGTAAAAATTCAATTTAAATCCTGATAACTCTTTGAATACATAGAATACAGTTAATGAAAATAAAAGTGAGAACTTATGTTACCTACCTTATGTTACTTATGTTACTATGAATTGTCGATGTGAAATTGAACCAAGCTTGTTTTTGAGAAGTATCCTTATGGAACTAAAATCCTGGACATTGTGCACATTCCAAAAGTTCCTTTATTTACACTTTGGCACTATCCATCAACTAGGCATAGTTAAAAACGCGAAAACACAAATATAAAATACTTATCAACTCCACCAGCGTAACTCGGTCGAAACTAAAGCTATTCAAAAATGGCGAACGGAACACCAATGACGATACAGCTCTTCTGGCAAAGGAGTTCCTTGGCCTTGTCTCTCGGTGGTCACGGTAGGGGACACCGATGGGCTTGGAAAGGCTACCGTCCATGGGGAGGGAGGTATAGCCGTGACTCATGTGGGGGAGAGCCATTTCTTGTGCATCTTAAAGAACACACTGAATGGCTTTCACGGAGGCTACAATTTGTCTCCCAACATCTGTTCCTAGTGAGTTCTCTCCTCCAATTTGAGCACTCGGGGTCCATGTGACCTGATAATATAGCCCATTGTGTGCAAAAAAAAAGTGACGCTTAGAGGTGAAACAACCTAACCTTCGAATAGCGATGATTTTTATTAAGTTAAAATTGGAATAATATGAAATATGTGCATTGATGCAGTTATTTTTAATTGTTGATATTTCTTATTTTTTGTAGTGTATATCTACGATATTTATGCCATTTTGTTTTAACCTATTCAACATGCCATTTTGTTTTAACTTATTCAAAATGTCATCCCTTGTATCCTCTTTGTTTGCTGGGATCGTCTAATTTTATGACAATGCACTTGGTATAAAGAAAGTGTCAGAAATATGTCAACAACACGGTTCGGTTAAGCTCCTTGTGATGTACAAACAGGAAGGCCGTCCAAGTATTCGTCGTTCGAAGTGAGAAACACTTCTCTTCACTTACTAAGGAAGACCAGTAGACCAGTTTATGGTCACTGGTTGTGTGTTACGGTCGCTGAAGCAGCAAATATCGCCACGGTAATGACTGGCTGAAGAAAAGGTTCACGATCACGGGCAGATTGGTTCTGGGCGTCATAGTTTAGTAGTGCTTCTCTCGAAAGGAAAAGTGAGTAAGAGATTCTGTCAGGTGATCGAAGAGTTTAATCGGATTTTAGATCAGAGGTGAGGTCTCAGAATAGGGTTCATCGACTTCACCACTGGTTAGTAAAATAGTCCATTAGATGGTCTGGGAATCAATCATGCTTCTTTCGATAGTTAATGTGACCAATCACGTTTTCTTTGATAAACTGTGTGACTTCATAGCTGCGTGGTTAACACTAAGAAGTGAAAATCAATCAACTTCAAAAGGCTTATCCCAACAACAGAATCATCATCATCATCATCATCATCATCATCATCATCATCATCATCATCATCATCATCATCATCATCATCATCATCATCATCATCATCATCATCATCATCATCATCATCATCATCATCATTCTACGTCGTCGTCGTCATCAAGCAGCCATGGGCTACGGAGGTCCAACCAGACCGTGCAATTTAGTTCTCCAAGCTAGTCTACCCTGAGCTACATCTACTGCATCTGGCCACTGCACACCAATTGTAACAAGGTCCTGTTTGACATTGTCTGCCCACCGCATCCTAGGTCTTCCCATCTTTCTGAGGCCTTTAGGCACACTGTTCATAACCCTATTCGCCAATCTATAATTATTCATACGGGCAACATGGGCAAATCAACGGAGTCTCTCTCTGCACAATATGCTGCTTAAAGGAGTTTGCAAACTCCTTTGCCTAACCTCATCATTAGTTACAAAGTTGAACCACCTAATACCCAAGATGCTGCGTAAGCATCTAGTTTCCTGTTATCTTGTTTACAAAGTGTCCACGTTTCACTACCATAGCTAACCCTAGAAAGAACCAAACTATTATACAGTCTGATTTTAGTCTTTAGGTGTATACGCCTATTTCTCCACATTGAACAATCGGCTATCCTGATTTAAACTTATATGTTAATGTTAAGTATTGCTCCCAATAAATAGGCTACGACAGCAAGCAATATTGATAGTACATTAAAGACCGGATTAGGGACATCAGATTACATGTAGCATTGCCAGAATGTATCTCAAAGGAGAAGTAAATGAATGAAGGACGTCATACTTCTTAGATGGCGGTGGCGCATCCTTTGCCACTAGTACTATCCTATATAATAGTAAAGTGATTTTGGATAAAATGCGCAAAATGAATAGTGAAAGTTTAATGCTTTCGTTGTTACCAGTTCCTTTCCACTATTTGTATAAAAGGGACGGATGTAACCTGTAAGTTTTGTTTGGTTTCTCGTAGAATACACAAACGCTTACACAAGGAATACAGCCTATAAACACTGAAAGAAGGACATGCCCACTGGAATAGTAGTAAGGTAAGTTAACCACTAGCTCAGGTAGGAGTTCGTGGTAAAATCTCATTTGTTCTAAGAGCTCTATTATTTTTTTACTGATTAATGCATCATAGTTTAAGAACCTTTCATGTAATTGTAGAGCAATATGTTTGCTTACTCCTGTTTATCTCTTAATTTTTCTTATTGAGGAATTATTCATATTATTGTTATTATTATATTTTTAAGTATATTTAAAAAAAAATGTAATTTTTAAATTTTCTAAGTAAAGAAAATCAAATTTTTTAATCTGGTTATTTATACAAATTTTAAAAACTGACATATTTTCTGTAATTTCTCAATACAAACATTCATCATCATCATCATCATCATCCTCAAGCAGCCATGGGCTACGGAGGTCCAACCAGACCGTGCAATTTAGTTCTCCAAGCAAGTCTATCCTGAGCTACATCTACTGCATCTGGTCACTGCACACCAATTCTAACAAGGTCCTGTTTGACATTGTCTGCCCACCGCATCCTAGGTCTCCCCTTCTTTCTGAGGCCTTTAGGCACACTGTTCATAACCCTATTCGCCAATCTATAATTATTCATACGGGCAACATGGCCAAACCAACGGAGTCTCTCTCTGCACAATATGCTGCTTAAAGGAGGTTGCAAACTCCTTTGCCTAATCTCATCATTAGTTACAAAGCTGAACCACCTAATGCCCAAGATACTGCGTAAGCATCTGGAATCAAAAGCATCTAGTTTCCTGTTATCTTGTTTACAAAGTGTCCACGTTTCACTACCATAACTAACCCTAGAAAGAACCAAACTATTATACAGTCTAATTTTAGTCTTTAGGTGTATACGCCTATTTCTCCACACTCTCCATAGGTTCTTAAAAGTCCCGGCAGCAATCACTATTCGTCTGTTAATCTCATGCCGCACATCACCATTATCAGTTACATAGCTCCCAAGATAATTAAACTGTGACACCTGCTCAAGACTGCAACCATTCAGATTAACTGAATCACAGCCTGCCTGACCAATTTTCATCACTTTAGTTTTCTCTCTGTTTATAACCAAACCTACTCTACTACCAGTCTCATCAACAGCTCGAATGAAAGAGTTCATCTCATCAACATCATTTGTCAAAAGGGCTAAATCATCAGCATAATCTAAATCAGAAATTTTCGTATCTCCAGCCCATTTAAGGCCAAAATCTTTCCCTTGAAGTGATATTCGCATAACATAATCAATAACCAAGCTAAAGAGAAAAGGAGACAAAATGCACCCTTGTCGAACACTAGAAGTAATGCTAAACCAATTGCTACAAGCCTTACCAACTCTCACACACGACTCAGTGTTATTATAGAGAGCTTTCATAATGTTAACTAACTTGTCTGGTATACCATATGATTTCACAATCAACCACAAATTATGACGATCAACAGAGTCGAAAGCCTTTTTGAAATCAACAAAGCTAGCAACCAAAGGTTTCTGAAACTCTAAACATTTCTCAAGAATCTGCCTAAGTGAAAATATCTGATCCACACACCCCCTACCACTTCTGAATCCACATTGCTCATCACGCAATTGACTGTCAACCAGATTCTTAATTCTATTAAGCACAATCATGGAAAGAACTTTACCTGGAACAGAGAGTAGGCTGATACCCCTATAGTTAGCACAAGAACTGCGATCACCTTTTTTGAAAATAGGGATAACAATAGCTCTGGTAAAATCCTTAGGAACCATGCCTTTATCATAAAAGATATTCAGAATTTCAGTCATCCAAGTGGTAACCGAAACATTCCCAGCTCTAAGCATTTCCGTAGTAATTTCATCTACCTCTGGGGATTTATGAAGTTTAAGTTTAGAAACAGCCAAAATAACTTCGGATTGTGTTATAGGTCCAACATTAAAGCCACCAATGCATCTATCATCATTGCAAACAATGGGAGTAGAACTAACTACATTGTTTAGAACATCACTGAAATGCTCAGCCCACCTAGCCATGACAGAATCCTCCCCTTCTATAACCTTACCTTGTTTATCCTTCAATCCTAGTATGCCTGTCCGTTTTCTACCACACAAAACATTAACTATCTGGTACAGCTCTCTGCTGTTGTGCTGTCTAACTGCTTCCTCGGCTTTGTCAGCCAAACCATCAAGCCAAAGATTCTTATCAGCAGCTAACTGATCCTTTACAAGTTTATTAAGGTCTCTGTAATGCTTTTTATTAGGACTAGTAGGGTATTGATTAAGGGCATTCCTGCAGTTGTTTTCTTTCTGAAATAAGCTCAAGTGCCTTATCACTCAGATAATTTTGCCTCTTCTGCTCCTTTTTTCCTAAAAGAGTACTGTTAGTGTCCAAAAAAGCCTGTTTAAAATGATCCCATTCTTCCTCAACTTCAGTAGTAAGCAAACCATGACTGTCATAATGACTAAGTAACCTATCATGGTAAGCTTTGGCTATAACTGGATCTTTCAGAGCTTCAGTATTAAAAGTAAATTTTTTAACCCTAGCACAACACTTTTTAAGTTTAAGTTGCAACACACTTTTAACAAGGTAATGGTCAGATCCAATTTCAGCTCCCCTATATGCCCTGGTATTCCTAACAGAACTAGCCCATTTGCTGTTAATTAATATGTAATCAATCATATTCTTATGCAGCCCATCAGGTGAAACCCATGTGTACTTATGTATGTCGCGGTGTTTGTAATAAGTGTTAGTTATTCTGAATCCATTGAGTTTACTTACCTGTAGGAGACGTTGCCCATTGCCATTGCAGCTACCAATACCAAAAGGGCCTATTACTCCTCCCCAAAGGGCAGAGTCAGTACCAACTTTGGCATTGAAGTCACCAAGAACAAGGGTAATATCTCCTTTCTTGACAGAATTCAAAATATCCTGAAGTTGTTCATAAAACATATCCTTCTGATAATCATCGGCATCCTCAGTGGGGGCATAACAGCAGATAACATTCAAGTCTTTAACGCTTGTCTGAAATTTTGCTGTAAGAAACCTTTCATTAATGCACTCATATCCTAGAAGAGCATCGCTAGCGTGTCTGCTGAGAAGCAGACCCACGCCTTGGTGATGCTTATTGTCGTCCCTCCCTGAAAAGAGAAATTTAAGATTATTTTTAAGAATCTGACCTTTATCTGTCCATCTGGTCTCTTGCAAGCCGAGAATATCTAAATTATAACGGTGATTTTCTTGTGTGAGGACATCAAGAGAAAAAGCTCTGTGCAGAGTCCTCACATTCCAACTACCTATGGAGAGAAAATGGTTAGTGGGATGTTTAAAGAAACTATGTTTATTGAGAGAGGGAATGCCGACAATATCAAACAGCCCCCTAATCGCAGACATGGGGCAAAGACCCGTTCCCCCACTACTAAAGGCTGAAGCCATCTACACTGGAAGACTTCATCCAATGTAGAATTTGACGATGCCAATAGAAGCAGAGTTCAGGTGCCTGCGATGACTTCTGCTCAGGATTATCCACCAGCTGATAAACATATCCTGTGAATCTATTCACTTGGGGCTGTCAACCCACAAACAAACAGAAAACACAGCGGAAGATTTTCCCTCCACAGAAGCCCACCAGTGCAGCAAAATCAGGATCCATAATCAAGCTCAGAGCCATATATCTGTCCAGTCCAGTAGGTTTATATGGTCAGCACCAGGACCCTGTGTGGTTGACCACTCCTCAGCAGGGTAGAAAAAAAAGAAAAGTAGCCATAGTTGTCCAGATCAGTAGGCCACACTAATCTGGCAGCCCTCCCCTTCCGTTCACTTCCACAAGAGAGTATCTCTTTTGAAGGTTACTAACGGTCCGCACCACGAGAAGGCGGGGTCGGATATTAGGTGCTAGGCCTGGCCGGTTCTATGCATAATGAAATAATCATTTGAAGAAATTTAAGTTTTCTCATGAGTGGGATTCTCCCATTTTTCCCAGTAACATGCCAACCACTATCTCATCAGCAGCTAAACTTATATTTCGTTAATTTGACTAGACGTGAGTTCGAATCCCACTCACAGCAAAACTATTATTTTTCAGTTTGTTTCATCAGTCCTATGTCTATATACTTTACTACTTAAGTATTGTTTTTATGTGTAACGTTATGCCTTCAAACGTATTCTACATTGTTAATATTATGTAAAACAATATTTTTTCGAAATAATTGGCGCAAAAATATCGTACGCTCTTATATAGTTGTTATAATATAGTCGAACTTGACGATATTAGAGCAACATTAATTTTGTCGAAATTTTCAAAATTTGTAAGAAAGTTCTACAAGGTTCTATAATATAAAATTCAAGAACAAAATCAAAGGTTGTGTACCACCAATCCCAGATCTAGGGGGGGTAGAAGGAGACTATGGCCCTCTTTCAGAATGACAGTAATGCTATTAGAGAGAAAAATTATTAAACTTATGTATATTTGATGAATTTTTCAAAATTGTTTAGAGGCATGTAAAACGGAGGAGGGAATGCTATCTGCATTAGAAATCCAGTATTTTCCCCCTTTTTATATTTTTTCGGTTCGATTTGTTCTTCCCCCCGAATTTGTTTTGTAGATCCGGGCCTGTGTACCACTGTTGTAAACCATTACCTGAGGATTTTACAATACATAGTGATTCAAGACACCAGCCATCCAATAGTACGTGCAGAAAATAATTTAAATACTCATAATTTGTGCAGTTTTTCGCTATGTTGCACAGCTTCAGTTCTTACCAATATGAACTCATTAAACAGGGATCACTGAGCCTATCATTTTACATACAATAGATCACATTTTGTTTTGCGAGACAGTAAAACTATCCCATTTGAAAAAAATACCGTTTATCTTAAAAGCAGCTTTAAAAACGATAGTCTTCTCCTATCTGGCTAAATTTTCCAGTCGTTTTATTAAACGATTAATATTCCAGCAGAGAACTCTTGAACCTTTCCTTCGAGATTCACGCTTGGCTTATTGTTCCTTCTGTGACCTTATCTGTTTAATGTAGCTTGATTCCATGTTAGTCTACGGTTTAACAGGATTCAGAGCGATAACTTTGAAATGTCAAGGACATGAAAAGCGGGTAACCACTGCAAGACAAGCATGAACCGATAAGCAAGAAATTAAGCCTACTAGAGTTAAGATAAAGTAAACGAGTGCTCAAAGGAAGTATTACTTTCTACAAGAAACAAGTTTTTTCGATATCAAGGAACTGAAATAACAGATTATTAGGGTAATTTTAATTTGCTCCTGACACAATAACACAGGGTTTAAGTCACTTAAAGTTAAAAAAGTAGATCCTCTTTTTCTTCGTAATTGTAAAAGTTAAAAATTAATTAACACTTTTCCAAAAAAATGAAAATGATTCGGATAATGAAATTAAACTGGCTGCTTAAGAAACAAAAAGGCTCAGAATAAAGATACGTGAAATGTCATATTGGGTTTTTGAATCTAGAATTTTTAACAACGAATGTGGTATTCAGGATGTACCTAAAAATATACACTCCCTGGCCTAATTGTTATGAACACCTACAAAATATTTCATCGTATCATGGTATATCATGATACAGTTCCCAAATTAAAAAGTTTTAAATTCTCTCCTCATAGTTCTTGTTGAAATGGGTTTTGAAGTAATGAAAGTGATCTTCTCTATCAGCTGATGAACTGTAGCATCTCTGTGTTGTCCTACAGTTCGTGACAAACAAAAGCACATCCTTTTCGGTCAGCGCCTTTTTCCTACCGTGTTTGCCACTGTTGGCGGACGTTTTCTGAGACCATTGCCATTCTCCACACGCTTGGAATATTGTGCTAGTGATTTCCAACTGAGGTCCATTACTTCCTTTACTGATGATTCTGCCCATCGCAGATTCAGTTTAATTTTGTAAGGAAGTTCTACAAGGTTCTATAATGGAAAATTCGAGAACTAAAATTTTATTTACCACAATTTTTCGTATTGTGCCCTGAAGGTTTAGGAAATATCTCTCAAGTCAAAACAAGTTCACTTTGGAGTCAGTCAGCTCAGCCTTTTTGCCTTTGTCGCATATGACTTTGCTTTCCACCATGCCTTTTACAGCTTTTATTGGGCTTCGAACTGATGTAGAATATTTAGTGATGCATACATATGTTTTACGGTATTTCGCACATGATTCAGAGTTCATAACAATTTGGTCAAATAGTGTATATACACCTGACTATTTCCGGTACAATACTTTTGATAACGATGATGATAAAGATGAAAAACAAAACAGTGTTTCCAGCTCAGTAGTCTAAGGCGTCAGTTTTTTCCGTGGGACACTTTGTCCCAAGTTCTGCGAATTTGAATCACTCCTCCACATTAACAAGGTATTTTCGTGGCAAAGCAAAATGTGTTCATTATATTTTCTGATATTAAATAAGTATCCATAATCTTGAATGTTTAATAAAAAAATTTTAAATGTTTTAAATATTACTATACTATTTCCATATTAAGTTTCTATTCCTAAATTCATTAAAAATTATTAGTAATAAATTCTAAAATACTTTCATAAATGTTTTGTTAATTTAATATATTCGTAAATCTTTCTTATTTCTTTTTATTTTCTTTATAGCTTTTTATTAAATTCTTTGTTAACATATTTTTGATATTTTTTTTAATTATTGAAAATTAGACTTGCCTTTAAAAATGTTTGCAAACATTTAAAATCACAGTACTTTCTTAAGACCAGTAAACTGACTTAAGTACAGTGAAACTCGATATTCCGGACTCTCATTTTCCTGATTGTATGACACGTTTTAAAAATAGGCCATCGTGCATTTGTTTGAAGATAGTGCCCGCGACTTTGCCCACAATATAGTACGAATTTCAAGTTCGAGTTACAGCACCACTTTCATTGTATACGTATGTAAAATTTATAATTTGTTGTATGTGATTTTTCACATTTAAAGATTGTATTGATTTCGTATAATCACCCAAAATTTAATTAGTTAAAGGTTTTTAGTATTAATACTTTCTTTAATCCATAATTTAAAAAAAAACTCTATGTACGTTGGAGGATTATTTAATCGATAATTTGATGAATATGTAATTTAAAATAAAGAGATTTTAAGGAGACCTGGAGCTAGATGCTTACAAGTCTGCCATCACTAACAATTAGCAGATTTTCATGCGAGTTAATATATGATATATAACATAGAGACTCTTCAAGGGCACGGAGCAGTGAGTGCAGGTTTAAACAAGCATAAAAGAGTATGCAGCCAGTCTCTGTGGTTTTCTCGCTTTATAAAGTAGTTTGTGTGTAGGATTTTAGTAGGCTATGGCTGATCTGGAAACTGAGTAGCTGTATGTCATACCTTACTGTGTTCGGAGGTTTACATGGTTCACAGACAGTCACAGAAATGACTCAAGTGTCTGAAGAACAGAGCTTAAAACGAAGCAGGATTTTCGTGGCACAACGACTTCACAAATGACCGCGATTCTGTGTAAAGGGACCCAACATCTGGGAAACTCCATCAAAGCGCAACAAACATATAGAGCCCAGGATATCCTCCATGAAGAATCAGATTAACACTGTAGGCTTTAGCACCAAAGACGGACTTTTCCTATGGCAGTGTCTATGCAAACAGTGAACGAACACTTCAAAATATCAAGAATTTCTGCTCGTTGGATACTACACAACCTTGCCCCAAACGAAAGCAAAAACGTGTTGATGTGTGTCGGAACTGGTTGGAAACGTTTGAGAAGGAAGGCGAAAGATTTTATAGCATATGGTGATCGCAGAAGTAATTTGGATTTTTTTTCCACAATGATCTAGAAACAAAATCCAATCCAGCGAATGGAAGTCTATTAAATTTTGAACTGTGAGATCGTCCAGGAAACAAATGGTTCTGGTGTTTTTTTTTTGCAAAGGCGTTTTCGTAACACATTTTATGCTATTGGGGGGGGGGGGATAAAATGAATAGGTAAGTCTATGCAGAAGTCTTTCAGACAAACCTCAGTCGTGCAGTTTGTGGAAAACGACCTGAATTCCGTGAAGGAAAATGATTTTTGCATCACGAAAATATGAGTCCTCCTGCTGTTGCTTTTGTTCAAACTATTTTTATTAACATCGGCGCTCAGATTCTAGAGCATCCCTCTTACTCCCCTGATCATTCACCTTGCGATTTCTTCCTGTTTCTAAAGGTGAAAACAGCGTTAAATGGCCGTCGTTTTGCAAATGACAAGGAGGCTCGAGCTGCCAAAACGACGGTGCTCGGAAATATTTCACAAATGGCTTGCAGGAAGAATTTTATGCCTGGGTTAGGAGATGGTGAAAGTGTATAGTTTTCAATAGGGACCACTTTCAGAAGGAGAAAACAAATGCAGACTCCGTCGATGAAGATTAACGATAAGACATCGTCAATCAATGAATTAAATGACCACTCTCGTATGTAATACCTATATTTGAAAAATATTATCCAATCTACCTACATAATCAATTGTTCGTATTAATTGGGTTTTATTTCGTATATTTTAATTTGTAGAAAGAGCTTTTGTACAAAAATATTAATATATGCAATAGCATACTTTTAAATAAAAATGAATAATAAATACCCCCTCAAGCAGCTGCTTGCCACAGAGGTCTGACAGGAGTCTGTCAGTTTATATGCAATAGTAGAAGGTCTGTGAGGATGGCAGGACCTCAGCAGGAAAAAGATACATCCATGCCTTACCTGGGGCTCGAACCCAGGTCCCATAGATTAGTAGCCAAGCGCGCTAACCACTCGGCCACAGGTCGGCTATAATTTTCATAAATAATCACCTACTCAACCATTTATATCATGCTGAATTTTCTAAATTATCCAGGAATAGTATAATGGTATTAAAAACAGTTTTATATCAGTGTTAGAACTCATTAAGTTTTACAATTAATTAATACATTGCACACCCTCATATTGTCCCAAAGAAATAATATGCAGAGTCCTACGTAAAAAAAAAGCCAAATTCAAGCTCTGTCACTTCTAAAATAAACATTGTGTGTAAAAACTGTATGAGTTAAAGCTCTAAATTGGTTCTCGTTAATTCTGAATTGCGAATAATATGAATTTTAGCATTTAAAGAACTCTGAAAGCTAGAAATAAGATTATTAAAGTGAAAGAATCATTGCTAGTTGCGTAGAAACCTTGAATTAAATATGTCAAAATTTCTGTCGTGGAGATGACGAAGTTTATAGAATGAAGGTTATGAAAGCTAGAATTAGAGGGAATTTGACGAGTATGTAAGTTAAAGAGATTTTTAAGTTGCAATGGAAGCTAAAATAAAGAGAATATAAGGAGACATTGAGATAGAAAAAAGAAGTTTCCTAAAAAGTAAATTAATACACAAATAACAGCAGCTATGTATTTTGATATGCTTGAAATAAATGCACATTTCGAAGTTTATACAGTGATTTTTTCACTTAATTCAAATGTGAAGAATTTCTTTTCTAGCAAAACGACGCTGCTGGTTAACATACTCTTTTGTTACAATGAAATTTACATCACTCTGGCGGGATAGTTCGGATTAATCGACACTGCCCATGAATATATGTTAGGATAATTTATGGAAATGAAAATATTTCTAAAAATATCTGTCAGAAACCTGACAGAGACAGAAGAAGAAAATCAGCTGATTGATCAATCAGACCTACGACGGTTAGTGGTGACAAAAGTACTCAAATAAAAAAAGCAGATTATCTTCAAAGGCTGGGAAATGACAGCATGTTATATTTGGGAATTGTAAAGCCATCTGGACGAGTTCGAATGATGGTCTATTGACCATCATTCGTTTTGTTATTGACCGTCAAACAACAAAGTTATTTCAGGCTGAGTAAGCCTGAAATAACTCGAGAAATCACTGCTCGTGTTGGCCACAGTGTAAAACACGTGTTGGCCACCAGTGGTTGCGTAGGAAGAAGCCAACCATCGTCGAGAATGATCAGGAGAAACTAAATACCTATCAACAATAGATAATAATTCTTCAACTGTAAACGTGATTAGGAGAAAAACAGAATTATTTCCAGCAATAATGTAACTGATGTCCAGGTGGGTGTGCTAGATGACTCGCAGAAGCTGGGCTGCGTTCAGTCGTCCATTGCTCGACTATCATTCATCATTTTCTATTGCCGCCATCGATTGAATTTGTGCATCGATAGAGAAAATGGAATGATGAATGGCGACATGCTGTCTTTATTGACGAATCCATTTCTTTGTTTGAGTTCTAGTGATGGAAGGATTCTTTTATGGAAATGTATTGGTCATACAGCTGATTCATCTAATATTCGAAAATGTCATACTGTTGCTGGAACGGGATAGTTAAAGGTAATGGAGTATTAACAATAGTTCAACTTCGCTATTTGTCTCGGGTAGTTTGATCGCTCTTACGTACGTCGATGATATCAACATAGCGGTTTCAATGTACATATCTAACTACTAAACTTGGCGGATAATTTCGAAATTAATCAGCAAAATCAGCTAAGAATAAAATTGTCCTGCAAAACCTGTTATTGCCGATATTAGACTGTGAGAGTGGCCAATGCCTGAAATTACCTTAAAGCAGGGATTCTCAAACTTTTCCCTTCGCGACCCCCTTACCTTGGACAGAAATGTTTGCGACACCCTTTACCGTTGACAGAAACGTTTTAGACCTCCACCCCACACACCTCTACTGTTGACAGAAAGTTTTCCGATTCCCTTACGATTGATAGAATTATTCGCTGCCAGCTTTTACTATTGATGAAATTGTCGCACACACCCTCTTACATTGACCGAATGTGTCCCATATATTCCTTTAGCATTGCCAAAAGTAACTCCAATTGAGATAAAAAAAATCTCACAATGAAATGCTCCAGACAATAGTATAGGATGCAACACCAGAAAGTGCGGTTGAAGAAGTGAGGGAGAGAGAAGTGTATGTGAATTAGAGTTAGCTGGGAACACTGCAGGGTAAGGGAAGTAGAGGAGAATTAGGGTCTAGCAGTTTCATGTCTTGTAGTTTGGGAGGTGTTACTCTCATTTTCTCTCATCGGAAAGCCGTAACAGAGAGGGAGAGAGAGAGCGGGTAAAGGACTTGTAACTTGATATTTAGTTAATAAAAGCGAGTGCTTATAACATGTTGAGTTTTAACCTTCATTTTCACAATGGACGAAGTAGATTTTTATACATTAGACATTCACCCATGAGGTCGCGATCCATAATTTGAGAAATGATGCCTTAAAGCATTCAATGTTTCGAACCATAGCTAGCTAAGGTTCAAATTAACCGGTCCATACTCGATTTATACCGATTGTTGAAGAAACTGCACTTGCAGTCTTTGCATTTTTCTGCCTACGTGAGCAAACAAAGCCCAAAAATATTAATGAAACCGTTGATAAAGGTAGAAATGGGGAAGAGTTAATAGGAAACCTCCCGATAACAATATTCAGTGATATATTTTGGCTCAGTCAAACAACAAAGTTACTTTTATTTTCTAAAAGTACACCAGCTGTACCAGTAAGAAAACATATCAAAAGGACAGCACTGATGGGGCAGTGGCACCAGCTACTTCCTTCCGTGGAAGGTAGTTAAGCCGACGAAGCGAGTGAGAGTGTTTATGTCACAGACAAGGAACTGGGAAACTAGAACACTTCCGAACTGGGACTTTGGAAGGATTAGGAGAAAGAGTTGTCCTAATTGTTTCTGGGTGGGAGTCATGCAGAATAGAAGGAGCTATAAATTGCTTAAAGCAAAAGGACTAATAGGAGTGCAAATCTGGTGAACGTTTTCATTCTTGAATCGTCGTTTGATATTTAGAAATTTGTCAGAAGAAGGGTCTTTAAAGGTTAATCATTTATAAATGCATTTTACTAAGTTTCCAAATGCTATTTACCTTTCACGTACAATTTCTTCAGTTTTTGATCAAACTAATCTCCCATTAAAGCTGTATGGACTGGTGACTGAATCTTTTTTGGATACTCGATGTTGTAGGAATCATACATGAACATATCCAGAGTGCATGGAATATTTTCCAACATATCCCAGCACATTCTGCAACACATCATAACGGTATTCATTACATGAGACAATGAGTTGTGATGAATTAGACTGTGTGTGGGCTTTCTTAGAAACTTATTCGCATGGATATATGCAGTCAGTTCGGAACCTCAGAAGAAAGAAAACACATGTAGAAAAACAATCATTCGTACCTTATCCCTTATTACAAACCTAATAGTTCTTGTTCAGCGATTGAAATCAAATACTTCTTGTTCAAAGAATGCAAGTTTCAACATACACACATACAACTTGCATCCTCTGAAGAATTAGCTTAGTCTTGTTTGGACGGATTTGTAATCAGATAAGCCATGCTTTACGAGCTCCTAATACTCACACAGATAATCATTAGTTCTTCAAGACGACAACCGAATCAATAATGCACTACTTTTCACTATTAGCGATTTCATGCCACGGGATTACGCAATGCATGGGACAAATGGAACAATGAACAGAGTCGACTTGTGTCTCCTATATATTGTTATGATTTAAATGGATAGAAACTGAGCGTGAGTTCAAAAATATAGTATATAACAATTATAATTCTAAAATAATGTAATTTATTACAAAAGTATGAATGAAAACATTTATATAAACTACAGTCATCCAACACAAATCTATACACTATAAAAATGAATCTTTAGAATAACTCAGGATCTTATTACTATTTATGTACACTCAAATCATAAAATAAGGCTTATATCAGTCGATGAGTGATAGAATCATATTTGTAACAAAATCTATCGAGTTAAAAAATCTATCGAGAATAACCTTACCAATTCTGAAACAAACTAAACACCAAGAGATGAATTCTTCCTACAGAAAAGTTGGAATCAGCTCTATTTACTCGACTAACATAAAATCTATTCAGCCATATTTTAAGAATACTAAACATCCTTATTTTTCTTCCCAGTCAACTAGTAGGATCAACACTAATAACTTATTTAATCTCCCGCGCACTCACCACATAAAACATTTCTTCTTTAGACCATCTTATCGTGTACAAACTGAGACTAAATACGTTTCCTTTCAGACTCCAACTTCTCTTCATACAATTCTTTCTTCCTTATTTTTGGGTTACGTTCTTCGTTCGAACTAGTTGATGACGTAATTCTCACGCTGTAATTCATATGAGCATCAAGATGAAACATCATATCACGGTTCATTATAGCATGTTTATCTATCGTAAAAATATATTTGTTTTGCACTATTTAGTACGCTGTGCATTATTTGGATTCCAGTCACTCCGTTTCTATTCATCTTCAAATACTAAACATTTCAGATAAAAGCCAAAATCTGTTTCTAGTAAATATTTACTTAAATAACTTGAATCGGATAATAGCAGCATTTTAGCTGGCTAATGTTAAGATTTGAAAGTTAATGGCGGCATTTGCTGTTGAAATCAACTAACATCACAGTAACCGATTTGGAACATTAGCTTATACACTGAAAGGACAATTTATTATATACAACCACCCAATAACGTGTGTGTCCACCTTTCGCCCTCCCTATAGCACCAACATGTGGCATGGAATCTACGAAATGTCGTAAACATTTGGGTGTTATTGCGACCTATGATTCGACCCAGATTGCGACACATGATTCTATGATCGAACTCGCTACGGTCGCCAAGTTTACCCATCATAACAGTCAGTAACGCTACACAGCATGTATCTGACCTATTTATAGCACCCAAGGGGTTTCAGCTGGCAGCATTATTGTGGTGGAGTAGAGCAGATTTGTGGATGGGTGCGATGTGTCGAATAAATCAGCATACATATATACATATATAACACTGAATAGAATATATATGCACTGAAAGTATAATAAATGCAAGGTGAAAGCACAAAGTGAATATATATATACATACATCAAAATTAGCGTCCGAAATTAAATATATATAAATATATACAGGCCCAGAGCTAGCAAAACATTTAAGGCGTCATATGCCAGCAATTGGATTTTGGGATCGTGACTCCCTTCCCTCATTATTCACTTTATATTCCATAGCAGTAATAGTTTCCCAAGCATTACAAACGCAAAATCTATATTATATGATAATTCATTTCATTGACATTTACTCTGAAAATATGTTATTTCGTATGATGAAAGGACGGCATGAAGAACGAAAAAAAAAAGACATTTGGTGTTTGTAGTCACCAAAATCCAAGTTCCAGATGATATACGATGAAGAAAAACATGTGTACTTTAAAGAACAATTTTACCGACAAGAAAATTTACTATTTACAAAGATCTTATTAACGCAAATTGAAATTGCTATACTGTTAACATCTTTAAGAGGAAAGGTTTGCAATCAGGGATATGGTACGAATGATTGTTTTTCTACACGTGTTTTCTTTCTTCCGAGGTTTCGACTTCATCACAGATCTTCTCTATTGTGTATTCTAATGGTAGATTCGTGTCAGACCTTTGTGGCAACCTACTTGAAAAGTATGGTTTTTTTCATAAAATTAATGAAAATCGGCATTCTCAGTTCTTTCTACTTAGTCAGCATGTGTTCGTGATAGAGTGTAGTGAACACAGTTTAGAAATAGAAACGAATGCAGTCATATTTTGCTATTATATAAAACACTGAATACAGACACACTCAGGATTCCAGTCGAGAAAATCATTAATAAACACCTTTCTGGAGTTGGTTGTTGAAGAAAAAATATTTTTCTACTGGTTATTTTTCGCAAGACTTAGACAGAAAAAATTGTTGGCAAATTTGTAATTATCCGCCCTTGTTCAGTTATTGATAAAAAAAATACCCATGATATTTATTTTATATATATTTATTGTCATTATTTTAATACAGTTACATGAATAAATATTAATTTCACTTAAATAATTGCCAGAGAAATTGCAATTAATTATTTTTTAAAGTATTTTAATTTTTTCTACTTTTTCGTTGGCAAAATCTCATTAAAATTAATTTTTTGAGTCAATTCTCGCTCGATTGATAGGAAAGAAAGAGATTTCCTGATGTTGATCTTAAACAATCTCGGGGTTTAGGAACATAATAATTCAATACAATGCACAAATTATGAACTCCCGTCCATAGGAATCCCGTCCTATGTAACAGAATTTTATTTTGTAACAGCATGATTTGTAAAAATAATATGAACAGTTGAAAATTGCGCCCCAAAAGCTGTTTTATGGGCATGCGCGGTGCAGGCCCATAAAAATTCAACTTTTGTAGGAAATAACGAAAATTTATAATATGCTGTCTTGACGATACGACGGTATAAACAATACGTATGAAATGCAACGAACTACGGGCGGCTAATCATTCGATTTTATTTTGTACATAACGTCAGATATCGTGGAACGGCTCGTGCCGACCCAGCACCGCCCTGTGATTCCGGCGCCCTTGGCAACTGCCCCGATGCCAACACGTTCCTACGCCTCTTGTTTGCATTTTTCATTTTCTTTGTTTTGCATTTTACTTTGCATTTTTTCGGCTCGATTGTGTTTCTTGGCCTTCCCCACCCCTCGATTTTTTTTCTAGATCCGGGCCTGTCTACCATCAACAGTATTTTCCACTCTTCATCCCCTACGTTATTAGTGGCGCATTGTTAACACCGTCATGTCTTCCAGTTCTGAATAATATTCAATTGGTGCAAATAAAATTAATGCAATAGCGACGCAGAACATGCTACAAATAGAAACTTAATATCATTTAATTAATTAACATTTAAATTAGCAATCAAACTAAATCACATATATTAGAGATGCTATTCACTTTTATGACTTTTTTATGTGAAAAAGGCACATTTATAGTAAAAGTAGAGTTCATTATTAAACTAGGTCAGATCCTATGGATTCATATCTGCTTACTTTTGCTATTCTGTTACTGCATTTTAAATTAATGTCATTCAAAGTTACGATCTTATTTTCCACTAAAAACGTTAATGAAATTTAAAAAGAAACAATCTAAATAGGAAAGAAATGGAAGAAATAGAATAATAAATCATAAATGTAAATCTGAACTGCATTTTCTAAACTTAATTCAACCTTTCATCTGCCCATTGAATGACGTCACAATAACATCACATTTAAATCATTTATTTCCTACTTATCAAGCAATTTGAACTCCAATTGAAGTGAATGTCCAAAAGCACTAAAGTCGAAAAAGAAAACAGTAAGAGTTAACGATGACTGAAGCTGATTTTGATGTTGATGAAATATTTATATTTCCTGGCTAAGCAGCCCATAGTTTTCTGGCTAAGCATACCCTAGTCTTATACTGAAGTAACGAATATTTCATTTCCCTTTCTGTCCGTAAATTTTCATTTTCTTTCTTCTCACGTTAAATGTGACTTTTCGAATTCTTCTTTCTCAACCGTTTGTTCCTTTGGAAAGCAAGGATGCATTTCTTGTTGAAATGGGATGCGTAAATTTCTCTTCGTTTTTATAATCTTTCTTCCGCAATAACAATTTTATGCGGACTACTTTCAGCTGCTTCTGTTGATTCAGATGTTATTTTTAGATATCGTAGGATACGCCTTATAAACGATTATCAAATTTGACAGCAATTTAAGCCTGACATTTCTTTTGAGCCAATTTATCCTAAAGTAAAGAACAATTGCTTTAAGTAGCCACATCCTGTACTTGTAAGTAGAGCGCCCGTTGAACTATTGCACCAAAAAGGATTATGCCGCGGGCAGAATGAAGTAAGTGCGGGGAATATTTGACAGAAGACGAAATAGAGGAGGCCTTATCGTTATAAAAGATAGCGTAGGCGTAGATGAATGGAAAAAAAGGAATCAAGTGCATAGAAACCAGAAGCTGTAAGTAATTCATGGTGTGTCCAGTTTTAACAAGACTTTTATCAGAATCGTAAATAATCCATGAAATGGTTGTTAAACCTTTTTTAAACTGCTACCGTTTAACAAAAACTACCGTTTTTTTTTGTTCCATAACACTATTCCATAGTATACTCATTCGTTCAAGAATGGAATTACTAACTCAGCCATCAACTGTTGTGGTGATTGTAACTGCAATTGTAAGATATTTGGAGACACACTTGTAAACTAGAGTGACAAGATTTAGCGAAAATGATCTGGGACATTTGAAATTTCAGTCTGAAGTATACGCCTAAAAGGAAGGATTAACCGTTTTTTTGCTTTTTTTTTTTTTTGAAAACGGGAACGTCTGGTCTCCCTAATTTGACAGATCACAATTGAAGACTTTCATTGTAAAATTCTAGCCTGTTTTTCAGTCACCTGCATTACCGACGAAATAACAGTGTGATTCAGTTAGTAAAAATCTACCCATATTTTAGATTTAATTTAATATATAAAACATCTAATAAGAGAATTCTGGGACATTTATTCGTCGGGGGCAGAGGTTTTGATCCAGGGACTGTCCATGGAAAACAGGGACGTTTGATCACCCTATTCTAAACAAGCTTTACTCGTTGTGTTTACAATATTTATTTTTTATACTTATATTCGACTGTATTTTAATTGTGTTCCCATTTAAGTGATCATGATACTGCAAGTGGTAAATAAACTTGTATTATTGCAATTATTAAGTTAGTTAACATATTTAGATATAGAGCTATCCGAAGTTTCTTCAGGTTGCCATACATCCCACTACCAGACTTAAGGATAAAAAAGGAAGGGAGTGGCCAAGTAATTGGATCGTGGTCGCAATATAAAATTTTTCCCTCCGGTTAAATAGTTTAAAAATGTTGAATAATGCTTGTAATATATACTGATGTCTATAAAATAAGGGATAACTTGAAAACCCGGCTTTTCTCCAAACGAAAGATAGGTGTATATAAATACTGTGAAATAACTGTGAAAAATTAATACGAATTATATACGAATAACGACACGTGGTTAAAAGGTTAAGGTCAACTGAAATAGCTCAAGTTTTCCAATATGGAGTGTGATCAGCTCTTATAGCTGTGTAGGATTTGCAGCCATGTCTTATATTATTGATAAGACTGTATAACTGTGGGTAGTGGTCCCCATTACTCCGGGAAGCTTGCAAGAGAAGGATTCAGGGGAGCAACCCGTTTCTCCAAAGCATACCATGTATATTCTATCGGATTTAGGTCAGGAGACCAGCCCGGTCTCCTGACATTCCAAACGGTTAAAAGTGCTATTCCCCAGATAGCGATTGACAAGGCAACAACGTTTATGGGCGGGAGCTTATCGTCGTGTAGGAGGCAGGTATCACCTACTTCACTAATCATATGGTCCCACGAAGCTATCCAAGATTTCGTCCGTACACGTGCGACTGGTGACATACCTGTTGGAAGAGCATACTACCCAAAGATATTGCTCCTCAAATCATGATACTACTACCACCGTAGGTATCCTTATCATGGATATTTGTAGCATGATAAAGTATTCATGTTCCCTCCATATCAACTGACACCCAGAATTGCTATAGAAGGCTAATTTCGATTCATCCGTGAGAGCAAGGACCGCTAATGCTCTTGGATCCAGTTGATATGATGTCTGTACCAGTTTAGACTGTCCTTCATGTGGCTTTGCGTCAGGGGCACCCACACACTACTAGCCGTCAAGCGTACAGGTTCACCTCATGAAGTCTTCAGTGTATGGTGGCAGTAGGTATCGCTGTTCAACTCACTGCTGGGACGTCAGATTGCATTTGGCATGATGTTGACGTCCTGTTCCTCTAGGCATATAAAACCAGATAACTGTCCTCCCTTGGAGTTTTTGCTCATCGTCGTCAACTCCTGAATCGTCCGGATGCGCTATTTCTTGTTGGAATCCCTTCCATGGACCATTGAACGACTCACATTAGGCCATCTGGCAACATCTGTTTGACGTTGGCCTGCCTAGAGATGACTTATACCTCCCCACCGCTTTTCTTCCCATAAATGATGTCTGATAGACAAACCAATAAATCTTCTATTTCGATAACTTCACACACCTCGCACATCCTCACATTTCACAAAACTGGAGAACATCTTCAAAACGCCGCTTTAAATACTCGACGAATATTGGTTGGTTTAGCTCTGAGAGGCACTTTTATGCACGCGATGACCAGGTCACAAGGACTCCGAGGGTTCAGAGAAAGTTGTAGGAAGGGTATGGGGTGCACAGGGTATGGCTCTCCCGCAGAAGGAAACCACTGCTTAATGCCCTATCCGATGGACGGTGGCCTTTCCAAGCCCATCTATGTCCTCTACTGACCAAGGTAGGGCAGGGAGTTTTACTGAAATAGACGGTACTCGAACCTGGAATTGCATATTCCGAGCCTGGCAGCCCCGACGAATCTGCATATACCACTGACAGCACCATTAATTTGGATACATACCTCAATCCTATGTATTATTTTACATATAATAGATGACTTTCGTGCATTTTATATCGTCGGATTTATTTCATTCTTTATGGAAACCAGTGTATATATTTATTAAGTATTGTTTTCGCCTCCATTACGGTTACTAGAATTTTCAAAGGGGTGCGGATACCTACACTACTGAATGCAGGCAGCCCTGTCTATCACATATTGAAAAACACGCGTTACATACACAAAAAACAGGAACCCCACAATCACACACACACACGCGCAAAAAAGACTTTCAAGTATAATATTTATTTTTAGTCTCCTAAAACTTTATAATTTTTACTTCATTATATAATCATTACTAATACTCATATTATTAAATTTGGAACCTCTGGTCCAAAGTTTTCTTTCGTTTCTACATAACTACTGACATCTCCTGGCAGTTACGTCTGGGCCACCACTGAGATTTATCTCCGTCGTTCTTAACCTGTAGTCGGTCAGTAGGGAACACCGATGGACTTGGAAAGGCCGCCGTCCATAGGATGGGACGTAAAGTTCTGACCTAGTGTGCGGCAGAGCCATACCCTGTGCACGTTAAAGAACATGCTGCATGACCTGACGGGAAACTTCCATCTGTCTCCTGTCTCCTAACAGATGTCTAGTAAGTCTTCTAACAGATGTCTAGTGAGTCTCCTCCCCCAACCCTCTCTGAGCCCTCGAGGTTCTTGTTACCTGGCTATTTATCGCATTCTGCACAAAAAAATGACGCTCAGAGGTAAACAATCCAACCTGGCAGATAACTTTTCTGTTCAGTGTTTCTTCTATCATAAAAGTAACTTTTTTTTACCGATATTGTTGTCGTTTCAAATTTCAATACTTTGTCATTAAAGTTAAATGATGAATTATTTATATTTTATACTTCTTCGGTTAATTGAAATAAAATCTAATTTCTCTTCAGTGTTACTCTCTGGCATTGACACTACTCTTTTAAACGATATTGATGTCATTTCGGATTTGAAAACTTTGTTATTAAATTTAAGTGGTAAAATCTCCTTTTTTACTAACTGATTAATCACGTCTGACGTTCAGCGCATAATTTAAAAATATAAAAACAATTCGATGCTTAAATTTAATGTTTAAACCTGAAGACTTGATTTAAATTAATCGGGCCCCTAGTGAAAAAGCAGTTTATCTATTATTTTTAGAAAACATAATACAACACATTTCTTTTTTATTTGAAAGCAATGGATTCAGAAATATATTACTTAACAACTTTACAATAGAAGTTAAGTAGTCTGAACTTCCCTTGTACCCTTAAACTCAGTGTGACCATATTTTCGCACAACAATAAGTATTCATTTCTCTCAAAATTATCTTAGTTAAAGCTGAATCATCGTACAGTTTTGCATAACAATATATTTCACATTTCAATTATCGTACATTGCAGTTTTTTTCGAATATTTGCGATGGATGACAATTTTGTGCTGTAACAATGACAATTTCCTCTCAGTTAAATTTAATATTCCCTCTAACTGATTGCTAGAAATGAAATATTTCATATTACACAGAAGGAAGAATACCGACTTTCAGTAATTTCCTCTAAAATAGAAAATATTTTAACTGGTGAAAGCTCTCATAATGCTTGAATTGTGTTTGACTAATCCGTTTTCTAATCTTTTTAATTCGGATCTAATCTTTAATTTTCGGATTAGTCAAATAATTTTTAATTCTTTGACTAATCCGAAAAAGCCGTTAAAACGAAACACTGTCCTTCATAATTATTTCAAATTTGAAAATTGCTGATAAAAATGGTTAGTTTTATCAAGACCCAAAAATAGCGAAAAAACTAATACGACTAAATATGACCCGAAAGTAACTTTGTTTTTGTTTTAGTAACTGGAACTCACAGTAATATGTCGTTTGACTCATACAGCTGAGCCTTGTGACAGTACATTTTTTAAGCCTTGAGATATTTCATCTTTCAGATATCATGGTGATTATATTTGTTTATCAGAAACGACTAGAAATAGGCATAAATCTATTTTTTCCATATTGGCGTAGTCAGTACGAAATAATATATACAAAAACTTTCATACTATTTTTTATCGTACACGCAAGATGACAAAAGTCATTTTCGAGATTTGTTAAGTTGTTTTACTTCTGGCTGCATTTATTGCACAAATGGAATTTTCAGAGGAATAGCCAAATGCTGGTGCAATATTTTTTCCATACTATTTGAAAAATAGAGGTTATGGCAGAAAAATGGAAACGGAAACGTAAAATCAGTTATACGGTGTTGGACTACTACTTGAGTCCAGTACAGCCTGTATACCTCATGACATAGTCTTCCAGTGTCTGAAAACCAGTAGGAGGGATATAACACCATTCGTACACAAGAAACGTGATGATTGCTGTTCGTTGGAGCTAGAAAACGTTGCCTGAGATGTTTTTCCAGAAGTTTCCATAGATTTTCGATGTTACCATCGGATGAAGATGAACACTGTCAAATAGCGATTGACATTAATTTGTCCTTCTAACGGAATGAGTGTAGCTAAATCATGGCACTATAAAACACCCCACAGCATTACATAACCGCCAGAACCCTTAGCGGTATGTAAAAAAACAATCAGGGTTGCATGCTTTCTTCGTTTGTCGCCAAATGTTTAGTCCTCCATTTGTCGGAAACAACGTGCACGATGATTCGTCAGACCATATCACATTTCTCCACTGCTTGTGCTCTTTACGCCACTGGACACGACGATGTGTTGATGATGAGTAGCTTCTGAAGTGCATCTCGACCATGATAGCTTGTGAAGTGCATCTCGACCATGATAGCTTGTGCAGTTCTCGACGAACTGTTTCGACGTAACTGACCTCTCCTGCCCTACGTTGAAATTCGTGCTCAGCTGATCAGCTGCAGCTCATCGGTTTCGCTTTGCACATCGGACTAACCCTCGAACGTCCGATTCTGGCGTATGAGCTTTCTCTCACTGTTGTCTTTTGCAGATGATGTCTTCCCTTTAGATTTCCATGCAGACGTGATCTTTGAAACTGTTCCTCGTTAACCATTAGCGAGTTCAGCTGCCTTAGTGACCGGATCTTCTGCCAAACAGGTTCCAAGAGTATTGCTCCTTTCGAAATTACTAAGGTTTTCTCTCGACCACATCTACGGTACCAATTATTATTGGGTTTGCCCTTGTAGACAAGGGGCTAAGCCTGCAGAAATATCTTCTGCATGTTTCATGCATTTGTCAGTGGCACGTAAACGCCGCTGTTTAACATAAATCAAAGGCTTTCCGCAAAGCTCTATTTTTCCATTTTTTTTTTATTCATTACCTGTATATAATTCATATAATGGAGAAATAAATTACATTATAATAAATAAACTGTAATTGATATAATAATAATTATATTGCATACTACCAGGACAAGATCTAAGGATGGAGAGGGACAAGTAGGACACCGGTTATCATAAACTGGCTGCAGACGTTAATAACAAGAATGAAGGCGAAAAACATGTTAAAATACCTTTTATATTCGACATATTTTAAAGAAATTTTGAAATATCACTAAAAGGGAGGTAAAATCTAGTTTGCTCCAATTTGATCCCGTCAATTGTTTCCTATCTAAAATATCCTTAGATCCAGGCCGGTATATCTCTAAGATAATTTACCAAGTATTTCAGTGATGTAATTAATTGATAACTTAAATGTAAAAGATGATAGAAAAAGTGGTTGCTAAATAATTTGCTTTGGTTTTTTAAATGATTCTATCATTGAAACATTTGCGTTTTATTAATCACCAAATAATTTACGAATCATTCAATTGCTTAAAAAATATAAATTAGTGGTTAGCGCTCTTGGCGTCTGATCTAAGGGACCTGGGTTCGAGTCCCGGGTAAGGCATGGTTGGGTGTGATGTTTTTCTGCTGAGGTCCTGCCATCCTCACAGACCTTCTACTATGGTATAGAAACTGACAGGCTCCTGTCAGACCTCTGTGGCAAGCAGCTGCTTGAGGGGGTATTTATTTTTATTTTTTATTTATAAGGATTGTAAATGTCGTAGTATAATTGCTTTCCTTATATTTTTATAATTTCAAATGATTATATTGAATGCATTTACATTTTGAATATTATATTTTGTGCATCAATTTTAAGGATTATGAAAACATATCGCACGACATTAAGTTTCAGCGGAGGGTGGGATTATTCCGTCAGTAACGAACTGGGGCACAAGGTATAGGTAAATTACTCGAAACTTTCTTACTAGCGTAAATATGAATAAACAAATAATTATTATTAAATGAGTTAAAACTAAGATAATATAGCAACAAAATTCTATATTTAATGCTCTAAATTATTTAAACAGAAATTCGGGAGGAGTAGACCACAAACCTCCTGACTTCGTGACTTCACACACACATATATATAATAATCTTAATCTACTCTTCATATGAATTCAAATTGTTAAAAGATAGGGAATGTTTGTTTCACCTCTAGGAGTCAATTATTTCCCGAACAATGAGTTAAATGGCCAAGTTATAAGGGCTCAGAGAGCATTGAGGAAAAGGATCTACTGGATAGCTATTAAGAAACTGATAGAAGTCTTCCGTCAAGGACATCTAACTGGTTCTTAAACGTGCACAAGGTGGGGGTAAAGAGAAATCAGCTCAACACATGCATAGCTAGGACTCGAACCTAGCACCTGTAGATTACGAGCCTGACTCTTTACAGACTGAACCAACCACAACCCAAATTGTTTGCGTAAAGTCAATTTCTATAGAGATGAAAGTCAAACTAATTACATTATTTATCTCGTTTATAGCTGGAGCTGTGTTGTGGGGATATCACGGTAAACGAATTTCTCCTTAAATGGGAGATATTTTTTAATTTGTTTGCTTTCGCATATTTTATTGATTTTTTTTTCTTTGTAATATAATGAATATTTTATTTCAACAAAAATAATTCGCAGTTTATATGAAAAAAATTATATAAATGCATAATAGATTGTTGAATTTTTCAATTTATTTCTTAATAAGGAATGAATCTAGCGTAGTTTGCTTTGCTAGTCACCATTTCGTATGTATTATGTGTTTCCAACATTTCATTAACTGACACAACCTCGACTTATGACATTCACTCAAGGAAAAATCATTATCTTGTTCCTCCAACGAAAACATGCACTTGTTGTGCAGTGAAAGGGCTTCCTGTAAAACTTTAATTGTCAACTATTTCTGGCTCAGATTCTTGTTGGTCTTCAAGGTAACGTTGAATTCATAAATCCTGAAGTTCATTGTTAGTGAGGGGATCACTCTGGAAATTTAATAACTCCGTCACATTTTACAAAGTTATTATTCATTTTAAGATTTCTTTAAAGATGTTTTGCTAAAAAAGATTGGGTGGGAAGAAACCGTGTTCTATAGCGAATCCGCGTTAAACGAGGATTACCTGTATTGTAAAGTTGGTTCTTTGTTGAGAATAGAATTTCAAAATAAAATCAGTTTTGCTGTAATGCGATAGAGGAGTTGCTGAGGACCGTTACGTTGCAGAAAATCATAAATGTAGCAATTCTCTATTCTCATAAAAAAATAATGAAATAAGTGGAGAAATGCTCCAAACTCCAACCCAATAGAAATATTTTACCCTAACTGCTCGTTAATGTCGTATGTTATTACATATTTTATGAAATGTTCTACATGTGCTAAAATTTATTTCTAATAAACTAAACTATTATGCAAAAAAAAAACCGGATATTATTGATTTATTATTAATTTTGCGTTTTTTTTAAACTTTTATTAAGAACGTAGTAAAACAAAAATGATCTCTCATATCATATCTTTCTTAATTGTAATGCAAATTATTTAACCAAATATATGGATTAGTTTATATGTAAGGAAATTACTAAACTACTGTTCTAATAAAAAATAATGGTACTGACAAAAAATTGCTATTGGCTGACATATAAGAATGTAAAAGTGTAAGAATCACTCCCTGAATTCCAAATATGAGTGAAAGAAAACACACCTTGATTTTGAAATGGAATGAAAGAAAGCATTCCTTGAAATTTAATAAGTAAGAACGAAATCACTCATTGAAATTTAATAAATGCGAGAGAAAGCAGTTCTTGAAATTTAATAAGCGCGAAAGAAAGCACTCTTTGAAATTCAATAAGAGTGAAAAGAAAGCCAATGTCACAGCCAAAATTGAGTTCGGCTGTTTTACGTCTGGCGAAACTTTTTTCCAGCACACTAGGCTAAATGGCTAGGTCATAAGGGCTCAGAGAAGCTTGGGTGAAGCAGACCCACTGGACAGCTGTTAGAAAACAGATTGAAACAGTCCTTCAAAGCCATATAGCGTGTAATCATGAATAAAAGAGTCACTACTTTTATATCAGAAAAAGTTATGGATCTCAGTATAAGAAGCCACAGCTTCCCATATGACGGATAGCAACTTTCCCAATCCCATCGGTGTTCCCTTTCTGACTGAGGACAGGCTGGGGTTTGGGGCACAGCCAGGAACGCTGTAGTGACGAACAGCAAGAACTGTGTTAGCCGTTCGTTATTACTCTTTTTATTACCCCCAATTTCTTTTTATGACGACAACGTCTTCGTACATGTCCCTATCATAAATGCTGATAAAGATCTAAATTTTCATTAGACATTTCCTCCAACTGTCGTCAAAGAGAAAATAACTTGACGTAATCAAATAATTCGACGCTGACCAAAGTATATACACCCATTTTGGATTTCGTCATAGAACTAAAAGCACATCACGTTAGTCCCATAAACAATGTTTGTTCGCAGCCAAACTCATAATCCCGATACTTTCCGACTCAAGCCATAAGCCTGATATGAATTATTGCATATACGAGAATTGTACGGAGGGAGTTGAAAAAGTTCTTGACAAGTGTCTCTCGATTTGCACTCGTTCCTCCGAAGTTAACGAACAGCGACTTCTTTGAAAGTTTGTCTAAATTTGTCATTATGTGTTAAACCCAAAGACCATATCATCATTCCTCTTTTCACTGGCGGTGCATAAAGACGGGGAAAAGATTTGAAATTTTCGGAACGATGCAGTTTGGGGACGACCCAAAAATATTCATACCGATTTATTAGTTAACGAACAGCGACTTCTTTGAAACATGGGAATCATTGTTGTTCATATGGCACTATTACATGATGGATGCGAAAATTTAGAGAAGGACGGCAAAGCTTCGACGACCTCCTTCGTGCAGGAAGACCGAAGGAAGCCGTGAATATAAGAACCATCGCTGCTGTTCGTGAACTCATTAAGAAAAACTCACAGATCACCGTTTAGGTAACAAGTTTAGATGTCAGTGTATCGATTCGAAATATGGAAACAAATAAGCTCACCGGACAAAAAATTAGTAACCCTGGCTGAAAGTCATCTAATAGCGCGTAACGCCTCCGTGCGACCGAAGAACAGCCGAAATCCTGTCTGGCATGGATGCCACCAGTGTGCAGATGTAGTGCACATCAATATTCATCCACTCTTCCAGCAGCAAATGCCGCAGTTCGACCAGATTGGCCGGATGGCTGGGATGGCGCTTCACTCATTGCCCCAAACAGTCCCACAAGTTTTCTATGGGATTCAAATCCGGAATTTGGCGGGCCAGTCGAGATGTTCGAAGGCTTCAGAATGCTCGTCGTGCAAATTCGACACTTCGAGCCCTGTACACGTGACAATTGTCGTTTTGGAAGACTGGGGTATCCTTCTGGTGTTCACTGTGGAGATGCTGCACAAAAGGCAACATATGGTCGTCCAGTAGCTCCATATAGCCCTTCTGGTTCAAGTGTGACGTCAACGCAACCAAAGGACCCATTTCTTCCTGCATGAAACACCCCCAGAACATCACAGAATCTCCTCCAGCTTGAACAGAACCTTGCACACGTCTGCATGGAAGGCTTCATGCGACTTACAATGTACCCGTCGCGTCGCATCATTCGAGTACAAGGAAAAACGTGACTCATCCGACCAGATCACACACTTCCAAGAGTCGACAGTTCAGTCTTTGTGGCGCCACATCCACTGTAGCTGTGCAGCCTTCTGCAGAGCTGTTAACATGGGTTTCTTCCGTGGTACTCTGCTCCAAATATCCGTGGCATGCAGTTACCTTCTGAGTGTTCGTTCAGTTTGTAGGCCTGCATTGACTGACTGGAGCAATTCCCGCCTCGTTGCAAAGTGGTTTGCCCAAACAGTGTGTGATACACTCTGGCGGTCCTTATTGGTGAGAACAGTTTTTCTGCCACAGTTCTGGCGACGATTAGATGAGGATTTGCAATGTACGCCACTACTGGAAGACCCTTTGGACAGCACGTTTCCACACACCTGCAAAGGCAGCAACTTCTTGTACACTATTCCCTTTAGACTTGGCCAAATGCAATAACACCTTTTTGTCACTCATTCACATTTTTGGCGTGACCCATGTTTCTCGGAACGACTAACACACACGTGACACACAACCACTTCTTGTCACTGTATAAACCTCGTAGCGTACGGCACAGCGATTTGTACGATGTGCTTATTACTGGTGCACCCTCTGTTGCTGTCGAACAGACGTAACCCTCTTATGGCGGGAGATGACTAATTTTTTGTCCAGTGAGCTATTTATAAACATTAAATCTCCGAAAAATGTGTACCAAATGGGTACCCTACTAACTGACACAACAGAAAAAATTGGCCTAAGTCGAATCGTGCAAGGAGAAGCTGACAGTGTTTGAACTTAGTGATCCCAAACAGTTAACAGACATTGTCACAGATGATGAGATGTAGTTTTAGCACTATAACACACCCAGAAAGATCGACAACTACGTATCGCTCCGTCCTCACTACCCCGCTATTGCGTCCCCAAATCATCCAACAAGACTTTAGCTCAAGGAAGAGGATGTTCACAATTTTTTTCAATTCCCAAAGAGTGGTAGCCGTGGCATTTTTAAACCCTGGCTGAATTAACGGAAAAATGACTATGAATGGCCAATACTACACTATCATTGTTTTGCCCAAAATGGTTAAAGAGATGAAGGAGCAGCATCAACAACAGACGTGTCAAGGGTTCTCCTTCATGACAAGCTAGTGCTCACAACCGGTAAGTTACAGCCTCTCTGGAGCAAGAAAAAAATCATACAACTACTCCATCCTACATATTCACCCGATCTTTCAGCATGCAAATTTTGGTTGTTTCCGAAACTTAAAAAAGGAACTTGCTGGAAAGCGTTTCTCAAGGTTGTAAGACTTTACAAAATGCGTTCATTCAGAGTTTCGAAGTATTCCCCAAACAGAAGTACCACCAAGAGTTCGGGAATTGGCGTATATATTTGCAACTTTGCATAGATGCTGTAAGGGAGTATTTTGAAGGACAGCAAAAGTTTTGCAAGGTAAGTGCAGTGGTTTTAGTTTTGCTGATACATATCAAGAACTTTTTTGAACGCCCCTCGTACTATACGAAATGCTTCGCAGCACCTTCAAGCTTACCAACAACTGCAACCGTATTATGTTATGTGTTGATCAATGTATGTTGCCAAAACTAGTCACTTAAAAATAATATGATACTTTTACTCGTGCAAATGTGCACAGAATTACCTACATTAATTTATTTTTTTCCTTACCAGTTTTACTTAGAAAATATTTATGTGTCCACATATATAAATATATTAATAGCGAAAACGCAGTAAACTTCGTATGGAACGGAATTTTAGTAATTTAAAAAAAATCATTAGAATGAGCAGTAATTAAGGAATACGTGCGCATGTATCTTTTCCCTACTCAAGTGCATTTTTGATTGCAAAAAAATTAATTCTCCGACCTCTTCACTTATATACTTACCTATAATGTCCTTGAATACTTCGCTATTACGGAAAGATTTCGCCAACTGAGTAATGAATTTCGCCGGGGGAAAAATAACGGGGTAGGGAAAAGGACCAATCAGAGCAGATCAAAGTTAGTCGTTGTTAAATGTATTTTGCTTCAATTTCTTTCTCACAGTATACCATATTTGTTTCTAGATGGACAAAGTAATTTTCGAAAATTATAGATGTGAAACCATGCTAATTGGAAAAAAGAGGAAAACATTAATTTGCAGATTTTTATAGTTTGTCCGCAATATGGGTGTTAAAAGCAAAAATAGTGTAACTCTTTTTTTTAAGTAACGCGAGTTTAACCTCAACTTTAATTATGTTTCTGTACTACCTATATGAGTGATTTTCAGCAGGCAAAAACTCATCTGTAGCTCTCTATTTCCGCTCACTTTCATGGCAGAGAATGTTTTCCTGAATGGTTACCAACGGCTGCACCACGAGATGGCGGTGTAGGACTATAGATATATTGCATGGTCCGTTCTGTTCATTTTTCACAGAGAAATAGTTCATATCTTTTCTTACTGTTATGCGAAGCTACCATTAAAGACCGTAGTAGTTATATATTTATTTACCGCTTAGTAGCTATATTTTATTTAAACACCTTAAAATGTGGATCCATTTATAACGGTGAAGTCAAATTTAATGTTTTCTCTGTACTTCCCCTACTCAAACTTCCTTGGTGTCTGCAAAAACTTTGAGTTTCAAAAAATGCCCCCTAGTTTAAAGAGATTGATCACCACTTCATTAATCTACGGGAAGCTCCTTATTTCTCATGATAGATTCCACAACACTTTTTTAATATATATACTGCTTAACCTTTCTGAACATAGTTTCCAGTAATTTATATACAAATATGGATTTTATCCACATAGTTGGACAAAAACTAGAAATTATTGTTATTATATACACTGTACGGCTCCTTTTCATATCACGTCTTGTAACATTGAAAATTCATGCGCCTTAACGGGATAGAGTTGTACAGTAGCATTCGAAGTCAATGGAACGAACTTAGTCTATTCAGCAGCAAGTCAATAATCCATGTTTGTTCCACATCCGCCGATGTGTATCCGGGTGTTATGATCAAGGTAAGTTATTTTGGTCTTAAGTAACAGGAACACACATAATCTCTATTTTCTAAACAAAATAGATGACATAAACGAGTTAAAAAGTCCAAAAAAATTCTTAAAAGGCACCAAAAGTTAAAAACTTTTAATGGCCCAACTAGAGTTTCGCGACCTCAGTCGTTGCTTTTATAAGAGCATGTCATAATGCGGCAGGCAAACGACAAATTTTTTCCAAATAGAAATTTTTGGAAATGAAGACAAAAAATAGTTTAAAATTATTATTCATAATTTTAATTTATTCTTTATCATGTGGATCACATGAGACCATTTATTTAATTGTGCATAACCAATCAATTAAAAAGTGTAAATAAACCCTTATAAAAACCATTCTTTAAATGCCAGAAAATATTCTCTATTCCACCACACCTCCCCCGAGGAAAAACAATTTTAAAATGAGTCATCATCACTCAATATCATTTTATTCACTTGCTTCGATATCTGGATATTAATAACTCGCACAAAATACTGTTTTTATGAAAGAATATTAAAAGTTTATCACAAAATGCTTTATATAGTAACCATTATAAAAAAGCAGCATTCCACAAATGGAATCACTCGACACAAAGTAAGCTTAATTCTTTTGCATTATTTAAAATTGACGCCAAATGAACTGAAATTCTTCTGGAACTAATTTCGAGTGCTAGTGATAGCATATAAAATATACATTTTATAGAATAATAGTATTTCTGTAATATGAGGAAAATAAAATTTTAAAGGCAGAGAAAACTATTGTATAGAGAAAAGGTTATGGTCATATGCAAAAAATATGAAATTAAGATTTTTAATCACTGATTAATTGATTTTTATCTCCTTAATATTAATACATTAGTATAATATCTATATAATGAAAAAAGGTGTCTGCGTGTCTGTGGAAGCCATAACTCATCGGGAAATCATAGTAGGCACTTAAACTTTTCCGAGAATGTTTCTGATTGTCGTCCGGGTTGCAATGCCAAATTTCAAGTCGAAAGTCCGAACGAGGAGCTTGATAGAAGCAAATATATTTACCATGCTGTTCCTACATGAAACGCTAATCTCTTTCAAATTTGCCATTTACTGCTTCCTAATTATGAGAGTAAGAGTCGTAATAACATTTAAATCTTCTGCGGTTGCCAGATTCCCCACATTTCCAAAGATATTATTTTAAGGCGTCCCATTACAGCTAGGGACCTGATTTTTTAATCAACAATGGATCGATCAGGGAGAACGAGCCTCAATTCGGGACTTTTTGGTCAAGTACGTCGGTAGTAAAAGAATACCAAATCGTCAAAATAAAATCTCGATAGTTTGCGACGAAGTCAAGGCTATGAGAGTGCGTGATGTGTCAGCAATGACTTTTGCAACACCGGGAAATTTTTCGCGTTGAAACTGCGCTAAAATGCTGGGGGATACTTAAAAAATATAAACTTTAGGACAGTAAAAAGCAGAATATGCAGATTAAAAGAGAGACCCGAGTTGTGACAGTTTATGTAGAAACAAAGCCCACGAGCCAAGTAGGAACCTGATTTTTTAGCCAACCACAGATGCACATGGGGGAAGCCGTGTGCACCCATCGGGATCAATTGACTGTTCGGTAGGTGAGACGGGTTATGTTTATTAGTCAGGTTTTGGGAAGGAGTTTGAATTTTACCTAAAGTTGCCATATCTTAAAAACCAATTTAGTGTTGAAGGAATGTGGGGATACTCAGAGCGGTAGATTGTTTTTAAATTTTCTAAAGATTATTTGTAAAATACTTCACGCTAATGTGAGTTTCCTGATATTCACTCAATCTATTGTTTTGTAATACTTATGAAATATGAGAGAATATATATAATTTTACTCAGAACTATATGTGTCTGTGATCTTTATTTACTCTATTCACACTTTTCTATATCCCCATGATTTGTCGGAAAGGAAAAAGAACTGTAAAACCAATTCATGTTGGGTCTCGGATTCGAATCTGGTAATCTTGTGAAATGAAGTGTCAAAATACTTTGACTGGTTAAACGATTTTATCTGTCAATAGTGAGCTCTTAAAAAAGTTTAGGAGAGCACTATCGACTGCGTCCGCAATGATTAATAAATATTTTGGTTAATAAATAAAAGATAAATAAAATTTAAATTGTTACTCGTCGTGACAACAGTGGCTCACTCGGCGAGATGACACAATTGAAAATGTGGACACACTATGGAATCGGAAGTCCCTGCATTCACGTGGCCCACAGGCGATTATGTACTGCTGGCGGAAGTTTCATATTATACAGATAACTTCTAGCTCGGGCACAGAATGATTTAAATTTTAAATATGTCTTGCAATTTTGACAAAAAAAGAAGAAAAAATATAAACTATTTTTTCACTATAATTTAAACCTTTCAATCAGTCTTTATTAATTACAAATAAACACTATTCGGCTTTTCATTAATTACGTGTTTTCTGTCTAATATATAAGAAGAACGTTTGCTTGTTTGTTTGGTGTTTGTGTTCCGTCGGCTTATGCACTCGGCCGCCAGAATAACTAGGGGCACCGAACTTTGCATGAACTTTGCCTTCACCCAGGGGATGGATATAGACTACGTGCGAACACGCTGGGGTTAACCAAAACTGGGGTGAGCGGGTTTCAGTTTTTCGAAATCCCCATAGACAAATATTATCTGTTAAAAACCGGTGTCTCTTATAGACATAGCATTCGCAGTTATTCAAAATCACGTGAGGAGTGTCATCTACAATGACTTTAGGGAATTTCAGACTTCCGCTAAAAAGGAGAAGATAAATTATCAAGAGATGGGCGAATAAATTGTAATGAGTTTTATACTAAATGAAAGCTTCCCGCTTAGGGAGTTCAATCTACTATCATCCTTAGAGAATTTCCGACCTCCCATGAAAGATGAAATATTTATTGAAAAAGTCTTCCCAATGTGGGGAGTGCCATCTACTATATACTTTAGAGAGTTTCAGACCTCCCCTGGAAGAGGGAATAAAATTCACCCAATTCTGTTTTCACACGGATTTTTTACACGATTTTGATTTAACACGGTTTAGAAAAAAATTCTAATTCTCTTTTTACACAATTTATTTTCATCTAACACGGTTCAAACGACGCATTTTTAAAAATCTCCATTTGAATTTAATTCTGAAAAAATATTCCTATTCAAGAAAGAGTTCCTAGAATTTACATTTATAACAAAGATGCGGCTTTAATGGTCACATTTTTTAAAGTAGTTTTAACTTTGAGAATGTACTATAGATACTCATTTTATGCACTAAAATCCCCAAAATAAAAACTACACTAACATAACTACAAAACAAGTTTTCTCTATTTTATTCTCTATTTTAAGGAAAAATTGTACAAAACCTACTTTATTCGGAATAAAGTGGCAACATTGAGTTACGGCAATTCCCCTCAATTTTATATTTAATACATACGTTAGTCTTGGACTCTCATTTCGTGTTTAAAGTTAGAAATGTTTACATGTTCAATAGAAAAAATCGAAAAAACTTTTTTTTGTCTATTAAAGTTTTGTATTCGTAATATAAATTTATTGAATTTTGATGATAGGTAATTTACAATTTTTCATCATCTGATTTATTAACTACAATTCAAATATCTTTCATAAGCCTTATCACGATATCGGATAATTCAACTATACAAAAGCAGAAAAGGAAAGCTATCTCTTTGGATACTAAGATTAAAATTTTAAATCGTCTTGCAACTGGCGAAGGTTTTACATTCATAGGTAAATATTTTGGTTTGAACGAAGCTACCGTAAGAACCGTCAAGAAAAATGAAGATGCTATTAGAAAATATATGATTTCTGGAACAAAATTGAGCGCTAAGTCGTCATCGTACACGAGAGATATTGTAAAAGATTAAATGCCATAAGATTCAAAAGGCACTAGTGATGTGGATAGAAGATAACTCGCAAAAAAATACCTCTAGACGGAAATAACCTCAAACAGATGACATTATGAATATATAAGCAGATACAAGAAATGGAACCAACCACATCAGCTCAGTTAAACAAAAATTATGAATTTTCTGTAAGTACAGGTTAGCTTGCACGATTTCTTCAAAGACACGCTTTTCATAATGCAAAGATAAAAGGTGAAGTTGCATCTGCAGATGAGCCGGGTACTAAAGAAGTTTGCTCAAAATTGGCCCAAATCATTGAAGATGGTGGATACACTCCTGATCAAGTTTGGAATGCAGATGAAACTGGTCTTTTTTGGAAAAAAATGCCGAGTAGAACCTACGTAGCAAAATCACAAAAACCTTTTGGTGGCTTTCAAGCAGTTAAGTATCGTGTGATATTTTTATTTTGGCGCAATACTTCAGGGGATCGTATGTCAAAACGCTGCTCATCAATCGATCCCTAAGACCACAGTCAATGAAAGGTGTAGATTAGTCCAGTATATTGGATGGCAAACAAAAAAGACTGGGCTAAAAATATATTTTTAAGGAATGGTTCCATAAATGTTTTGTTCCAGAAGTTAAACGCTATTTGAAGGGGAAAAAATCGAATTCAAAGTTCTATTGATTATAGACAATGCGCCTGGCTATCCTGTTTTGGAACACCCTAATGTTCAATTTCGTTTTCTGCTGCATAATACGACATCCTAAATACAACCACTAGACCAGGATATAATTACCGCATTTAAAACTTACTACGTAAGACGAACATTCCAATGCATTTTGGATAAACTAGATAAGGATAAAACACTAACAGTTATTGATGTGTGGAAAAAAATTTCTATTTCAGATTGTATCAAACATACTGGATTGATGTTATCGGAATTAAAACCACCAACTTTAAACGCATGCTGGATTGATGTTATCGGAATTAAAACCAACTTTAAACGCATGCTGGAAAGCTATTTGGCCAGAATGTATAAAAAGCAAAGATTCTGTACCCCCAAAAGCGACTGATTATCCTAATATCATCACTTTAGTACAAACAGTTGGTGGAGAAGGATTCGATGATTTATCTTTTGCAGATATTGATGAATTGCTGGTTGACAAAGCTCTTAGCGAAGATGAAATAATAGAAGTTTTCTTTGAGACTCCTGATGAAAAAGGAAAAAAAAGTGATGAAGAGGTTCCACTCACTGCAAGTTTAATTAAAGAAGAGCTTCAAATGGCTAGTAAATTGGAAAGTCATTTTCTTACACATGATCACATTGTCGAAGGAGCTGAGCAGTTTAAACGTGAACTGAAGTCATGTATGGCGCGTTATCAACAATTATACAAGATCTAGTCAAAGCAGGATCTCAACGATTGATTACAGAGTTCGTTGTCAAAACTAATCAAACTTCAGAATCACTGGAAACAAGTGATAATTTGGTACCCCATGCCACAGGGAGCATTTCACCATTGGAGTATTCACAAGACGGCCAAAATATTTCAAGCGATGAAAGTGATTTATTTCTAGTCTTACGCAAACGAATGCGTCTATTGTCAGAAAGTGACAACGAATTAAAATCTAGTTAATAAGCATATGTAAGTCAAATTTTTTTACACTTTTGTATTCTTGAATTAGTGACATTTATTTTCTTTATGGAGGATAATTTACTTTATGTATGTACATATAATTATATTTATAAGTTTATAAAATAAAAAAAGTATTTAAATTAATAAAAATCAAATAAAGATTTAATTAAAGATTTTAATATGATTTCTTTGAAAACAACTTTTTACACTCGAGTCTCTTTTTTGCGGTAGATACGTTCCACAGAAAACCGCACATAAAAAAAGTCGCAGAAGGAAAGACATATCTTACGTTGCAAAATTAGAATATATTCCATAATTTTCTAAAACCGCATAAAACCGAAACAATGAGTTAAAATAAACCGAAAATCGCATAAAAATGTTTATGAAAATTCAAGAAAATAAGAATGAGTAAAAAAAGTGAGGAAAATTGGTTCGAAAATCTGACACTTAAAATAGGTTTGTTCTAAAATTGTATCCATTTAATAATATTGAAAAGTAATATTTTTTTTTACATTTTTTCATCAGAATTATCGTCGCTATCTGACAATACTGGGCAGCATTTTTGAACTGGTGCGAAATCACTTTCATCACTAGAAGAGATAGTCAGCGCATCAGATCTGCATGGTAAAGACAATGATTCTTCACTAATAGAATTAGCATCAACTTCACGCTCGTTCTGTGTTGTTTTTGTCCTCTGACAATGTAATCAGTGATTAAACTTTGCGTTGATGATTGTATTAATTTCTTATGCAGTTCGCGATATCCAGATATACAATTCTTCAGCTCACTTTGGAATTTGAAGGCTCGTTCAGAATTTGTTTCATTAACAAGAAAATGATTTTCCAATTTATTACAAAGTTGAAGACCTTAACGAATTATAATTGCAGTGAGGGGGACAGATTCTTTTACTTCACTATCGTTTTCTGGTTCTTCGACAATATCTAAAGTCATATCAATAATATCATCGTCACTTAAGGCATTATCCACAAGCAATTCGTCGATATCACTCTTCCTAAAGTTATCAAAACCTTCGCCACCAAATAAAAGTGCCAAAGTAATTATTTCAGCTGATAATATCAATGTTTGATTGGTTTCATTGTTTGCAACACATCCAGGCCAGGTTGCTTTCCAGCAGGCATTTAAAGTTTGTGGTCTTATTTCAGCGATAGCAGATGCAACACGATTTAAACAGCCCAAAATAGAATTTTATTTTCAAACATCAGTTAGTGTTAATGATTCATTTTCTAGTTTATCCAATATAAATTAATAAGTGCGCTTAACCAAATATTTTTTAAAAGTAGCGATTATGCCTTGATCTAATGGCTGAATAATGCTTCTTGTATTGGGTGGAAAAACACATGGATGAAATATGCGCCCCGCATAACTTCAAAACCGCATTAAAAAGATACGCATAAAAAGAGACTTGAGTGTATTTGTACTGGGTTTTCACTTCTGGAACCAATCTTCAATTTTTTCATATGCACTGTATTTTTTCCACACGGTTTTTTCGGGAACCTATCTACCGTGCAAAAACAGATTTGGGTGTATTTATCAAGGGGCAGCAGGATGGGGACGAAACGATCATAGAGAATTTTATGCTATATGGAGCTTCCGGAGTGGGGAACGCCATCTACTATGTATTGGAGAGAGTTTCAGACCTCCCGTAAAAGTGCAGGGAGAGGGGAATAAACGATCGCATTGCATTCTATGCCAAATGAAAGCTTCCGACATTGGGAGTACCATCTACTATATACTTAAAGAGTTTTTGACCTCCACTAAAGCAGGAGGATAATTTTTTATCGAGGGTATGGATGGCAGGAGGTTCAGACCTCCCGAAAAGAATGCCCAATATAAATTTTTAACAGAGAGTTGCTTGAGGGATGGGGATAAGGAACAATCTTAACGAATTTTATGCAAAAAAGAAACTTGCGACGTGGGATTACATCTACTCTATCCTTAGATAGTTTCAGATCCGAGCAACGCCAGGAGATTCTGCTAGTCTTTAAAAAATGGCTCTTTGTATTTATAAGTGATGTTACCGACGAAATTTCAGTTTCTGCTAGTATTTTAAATAATTTCTGTTCCAAACAGCTTTAACGTTTTAAATTTGTTACAAAATTATTCTAATTAATAATATAAGAATGAAAAAAATTATTACGGACATGAATTTCCGTTTACATATCTTATGATTCGTCAGAGAACGTTTTTTCCGAATCGGGCTCGTAAAACTAAGCCTGAACTCATCTCTAATTCATATCGTTACTAAAAGAAATGTTGATCGGTGCCTAATAGCTCAGTAGTTATAGCACCTGCCAAGTCATGATAGGTTTGTTCCTGATAGGTCGCAGACCTATTGATATTTTATTACTTTTCATTTCACTATCCTGACGCAACCACTTAGTATCTAACGGAGACGTCTTGGGAGGATGATGAGTGTTTATCAGAGTTCGGTTTCATCTGTTTACGTTGATGATCTTTGGAGAAAGAGCTTCGCTGGTATGTAAACGACTGAAGTCTGATCTCGTGTGGGGAACCATTTAGTCTTGAGCAAAAGCAGACATTAACCTTAGGAAGAAATGCCGAGTGCTGGCAACAAGACTCCATTCCACTTGTGAAATATGGAACTGGAGTTATGTTTTGCCGGGGGCTTGCTTTTGATTGGCCAAGGGGTTGGAAAATTCCCGAGGTTGCCAGAGAGATATTGTCACGCTTCGGCCGGAGAAAGAGTTCGGTGTGGGGTGATCGTACTAACAGGACCAGGGTTCAGTTTTATTATATATATATCTTTCTTTTGCTCTCTTCGCTTAAGTCCGATTTTAGTGGAAATCACTGGACTGATTTTAGGCCATATTTCAGGGAGGAAAATTTTAAAATAGACATCTCTTAATTAGAGAGATAGTAAACTTTCACTTAAATGAAGTCAGACGAAATTTAACGAAATTTGCTTTGCTTGGGAAAAACCACGATCAGAGAAATCTGGAGTGGGTAAATACCCACTCCAGATTTCATGAAACACACATGAAAATTTCAGACACATGAAATCATTCATTTCATTCAGACACATGAAAATTTATCCAGAGTGAACATTACAGTAACCTAGCGAAATATAGTTCTCGTTGCGGAGAAGTCTACAAACATGGTATAATTATTTTAATTCAACTAATTCTGATTTTATTGTCACTTTCACTTTTAATGTTGATTGTTATTTTAAATTAAGTTTACTTAAGTGGAGTGGGTACTTAGTAAATTGGTTGTAATGTAAATTCATCCACCTTTATAAGCCAGTGGTGGAACTCTGTTGATTCTGAATTTTATATAAATTTAATTTTTTTGTTATTGTTCTAACACAATTTGCATCTTTGTCCGTCATTTGAAACTTCTACTCGTCGCAACTACAGTTAGAGAATACGAGACTGCGTATTACTAGCTTGTATATTGTTCCTGGTTCGAATCTAAATCTTATTTTGGCCCCTCTTTCAAAAATATTTGTTAGAAGGCATTTTTTCCGAAGTCAGATCATCAAGGTACTGATATGCAGTCCTAGATAAGTTTTAATTATGAACAGATAATCATTTTAATAAACGCGGAATATATTTAGTTCCTAACGCCTGTCTCGAAGAGAAAAAAAGTTGCGGGTGACATTCCACATCCGGCTCAAGACAAGTTGCGTCTGAGTTTCATGTTCAAGAGTATTTTCATCGAATTTCAATTACTGTGATTATTTGTCAGTTTTGTGGTTATGTTGATCAATGCTTTTATTTTGCCGATATTCTTTTTAAGTGAATTTTTTATTGTTTTGCTTTGTTGTATCTAGTTCAAGGTCCGTCAATCGTTCAAAGGAGAAGAGCTTTCATTCAAATGAAATATCGGATTGCGTATTTTAATAAGTGTTCGAATATTTAAAAAATAAATATCCCCTCAAGCAGCTGTTGCCACAGAGGTCTGACAGGAGGCTGTCAGTTTAATAAACCATAGTAGAAGGTCCGTGAGGATGGCGGGACCTCAGCAGAAAGACAACACAAACATCCATGCCTTAACCCGGGGCTCGAACCCAGGTCCTTTTGCTCAGGATTCAGGCATTTAAACTACTCTTCCAAGAACGACCAACCCAATATTTAGCATATAAATAAATAACCGTGTGTAGATTATGAGTTGTGTAATAATAAAACAACAACGATTATTCATGTAGTGTAAGTCGAAGATTTCTGTTGGCAAGTAATGCAACAGATAACAGAGATGAATTTGACATCGTTATACCATATCCTATTAAATCTTTTGGTCACTAACTTCCATCTATCAATATTTATAAATAACTTTTCGAAGTGACTTTTCAATTTTCCAACGATTTCACTGACTCATTTCAGGTTTTCAATAATATTCTTGGATATTTTTGATATTTCTTCAGGTTTTCAAAAATTCCCTCAAACCGAGGAACTTAATTTCATTCACTAGAAGAATAGATTTTTATTACAAACTGTATTTACAATAATTAAAATTCCTATGCTGTGATTTTAAACATTCACATTGTCTATGTGACGTAGCTATGTTTCTTTGGTACCTATTTTTATTACTCATTTATTTTCGCAAAATGCAAATGGCTCACAGTTTTTATTTACAACTGAAACCATTAGATTGAATATTATTTTTTCGATGCATTTTGCAAATGTTTACGCTTACGCATATATTAAAAGGAGTCGCAGACTCCAGTTTAGAAAATACTAGACTATTCTGTAGATACTTCTCCAGTATTCAAAATACAAGCACGCTTGGTTTAGTAAACACATTACCTCAGTTTATTTTCTAATTCTAAGAAAACTCTAAAGGAAAAGAATCAAGATATACTTTACTATTTAGACGTTTTAAGTATAATCCAAACCAAAGTCTACGAATAATACGAAAAAGTACAAAATAATAAAAACATCTATTGACTACATATTCTTGACAAAAATATTCATACGCAATAGAACATAGACATTGGCTTATCATACGTTTTTCATGATATTTAATTTTATTTTATTAGATAAAAATGCTTTTATCAGGAGAGAAAATGCTCTATTAAATCTCATCGTGTAATCTGAATTATAGAAATAAATGTCTTTTGAATTTCTGTAGTATGTTTAAAAATTTTAAAACCCTCAATTTTCTGTTATGCTTTCTGTTATTTAAAACTTTAATCGAAATGGAATGTATATAAAGAAGTAAAAATAATAGACAAGATTAATAAAGAAGTAAAAATCATAGACAAGATTAGTAAACTCTCTCCACTGTTTATTTATTCGCAAATTTATCATAATGACACTAAGCTCTTTTTGGCCCAACTATTCGAGCATATCCAAAGAAAGTTTTATTTTATAAGCAGCAATAAAAATTCCGAATCTCTTCTCAGGCAACCACTCTCTTTTGAAGTCTGAAACCGGAGAAAAATCTAGACAGCACTAAGTAAAGTAGACAAGTACCGTGAAAAAGGCAAATCCTCAGTAAAAGGAAAACACAAACGTTAATGTCTTACCGAGAATTCAAGTTCAAGTTGTTGTCACCAGAGTCGACCATGCGAACTGCAAGACTGGATGAAATGAACTCTCTCTTGGGTGTTAGCATCTTCTTCTTTTCCTTGTCTGGCTTCTTGATACGTGAAGTCAACGACTAGCAATATCTCTTCTTGTCGTATAAGAAGAAAAAATATCACCCGATTTACTTTGCATAGATAACTTTGACGAGACAGAATGTTGGTAGAAACTTCGTGGGGTGCATTTAAATAACTTCAGAGGATGACATCAACAGGGTAAACGAGAATAGAACGAAGACAGATACGAGAGAGAGGATCTTTTTTCAAAATATCTTCTATATCAGTGTTTCTAGGCATGTATTCTGTGGAATCTTTGGGTCTTTAGAGGATCCATGGAGTTGAATGCAGTCCCTTTTTTTACCAGGTACGTTAATTTAAATAGTTTTCTAATTTTTGCGTTTTTTGTGTTTTCTTTTTTCTTTAGATAATGTCAACCGTGGAAGTGAATAAATATGCATCGTTTAGAAATTAAAATATGACTTGATAGATTAATGAAAGAATTAAACGGCGAGAATTAGACCATGATTTCGCAATTTAAAAAATAATAGAAAAAAGGTAGTTCTGTGGGATAAATCATAATAGGCAAATGTCTGTTGCAATCCCGAAAGATTGAAACAACCGCTTTACATTGCCGTTATTGATATGTATAAAATAATACACTATTATCTCAATCTTATTAATATATATATATACGTATATAGAGAGAAAGAGATAGAGAATCATATCTAAAGCCCGTGGCGTGTATCCAGGATTTTTTAGGGAATGCTGAAATTAAGGATTTTTTTGGGGGTGCTTAACCTAAAACTTTTTATGGGAATGTTTAACCTGATTTTTAGGGAGTACTGCACCCAGAATTTTACGAGGAGTGTTGAACCTAACGATTCTCTATGGATAACCTTCATAAAACCTCGAAGTAGTCGTGAATATATTTGTGTTGTCCGTGGACGAGAGCTTTTTAATATATATGGATTCTAAGGAGTTTACATATAAGAAACGTGTTAGCTTAACCACATCAAATGGATTGCTTTGCTAAAGGAACGATATCTGTGTTGGTGACTCAAAATTTCACAAAGTCATTTATTATTTTATTTCTTACCGATTAGTTTCTTACTTCATGTTTATTATTTCGTTGTTGCACATTAAAAATAATACATAGGAAATCCCCAATTCATTTTCCCTTACAAACTATAAATTCTTTAGTATCATTTTAATCAATTTCAGTTAACACGGCGTTTTCCTCAAACCCTTGAACATCGCCTGTGAATAGTTTTTTTTTTCCAATTGACAGCTTTCAAAGGTTTAAGGGGCGCTTAGGATGTTTTAGCACCCTAAAGCCGTTTCGTATGATATAAAAGAGGTATTAATTCTGGTAGGTTTTATTCATTTTTTTCTCATTTGGCAGCTTTCAAAATTTAAGGGGTGCTTAGGATGTTTTAGCACCCTAAGTACCTATTTCGTATGATATAAAAGAGGTATTAATTCTGGTATGTTTTATTCATTTTTTTTTCAATTGACAGCTTTCAAAATTTAAGGGGTGCTTAGGATGTTTTAGCACCCTAAGTATGGTATAAAAGAGGTATTAATTCTGGTATTTTTTATTCACTACTTTAAATCGAACAATTTATACATATTTTCGAATCACGAGACACTAAGACCAAGGAAATATAAATTATAATGAACAAGACCATGTTCGATATCTGGCTGGGGGTATTTTATTTATTGTTATTTAAAGTTACCAGAAAAAGACAAAACTGTTGTCTAGACATTCAAATTATGTTGCATAGAGATGTATGGTATGTCAGTTTTCCTATAGGGTCAACAAGCAATGAGATAAAAAAAAAGTATTCGTATTCTGCCGTTTGCAAAATGTTTGGTTTCCCTACGAAATGTGATATTGGACATAATACGTTTAAATAGATATAATGAAAAAGTTAAGTAGTAATGCATATCGTATGACTGATAAAAAACATTATTTTCTGAATCATATACATCATCCGTGTGAGCTTAAAGAATTGTTAGAGTAGAATTTGAAGCATCATTCATTTATTCCTGATTCCTTTGCCATCCTAAGTACTTCATGATAAACAAGTGTCAATCGTTATAGAGTGCCATGCATCAGAAGCCATTCGTCAGATGTCTAATTCTTCATATGTAGCAATATTCTACAATTGATTCAGGTCCAACAGTATCGAAGTATAATAAAATAATAAGGTGCAAAATAAAATGCTTTGTACTGTTTTTACGGAATATCGTGCCCGCCTTTTACATGCAAAATAAATGTAAACGCCGACACGACGCATGGCAGAAAAATACAGCAGAGTACGAAAATGTGAACTGAACTCCTTCGTCCAGCAACGAAAGGGTTTTGCACGTAAATCCAGTCTAAGGTGTTACGTATGCATGCCCACCTCCGGCATAAAACAAACAGTTTCTTGTCTGTGCTGAGAGAAGAATAATCGAGCTCAGAGACGGATCTAAGGGAAGAGCCAAGGAGCTATACTCCGACTACCTTGGAAACTGTTAAAAACCGAAAATAGCAAAAGTAGCAAGCCGAAGGAAACAAAATAAAACAGTATTTATACAGAGTGATTTTTAAATCAAGAAGCATATTTAATTCAATAGCTAATTTAATTTTAATTTCTCGTACAATTTAACCATTTGCCCCAGTAATGTCTCGCTCAACTGAAGCATGATGTTAATACAGCTGCTTACTGAATTATGATATTCAGCTGGTGTTAATGCATGGAAGTGGTAGCTTGAAACAGATGTCGGAAAGATTTAACAGGAGACAACCAGAATGTAAGCCAGTTACACATTCAGTGTTGTGACCAAGTTGATTTCGAAGTTTAAGGAGACAAGGTAAAAGGTATGAAAATTACACGGGATAAAAACGCAGTGAACGTCTATCAAAAATCACATGTAATGAAATGGTGACTATTGGGTAACTGATTTTTCAAGGAGCTCTCACTAGAGCTTACTTAGGCTGTTTTCGGAATAATGAAGTTGAACAAGCGTTGTTAAAATTCTTAGCAAACACAGGTGTTTTATGAATGGAAAAGACCGAACCCTGAATTTATCCGAGGTTTTTTCAGTGATGAAATTAATATTTATGTTATTGGCGAAATAAACTGCTAAAAATTTGATGCTGGAGTCAAAGCAATCCGTATTTGATTGAAGTGACTCGGATGCAAGGATGTAGAAAAATAATGGTGTGATGCACAAACATTGTGTCTTGTGTTAGTTGATGGGAACCTGAATATTAAGCATCACCCGTTAATGTTTCAGAAAGCGATTAAGCCAACACTTCTCAATGAAGGACAATTCCCTGTTTATCTACAATAAGATGGGAGAACTTGCACATTATGCCACGAATGTTTTTTAATGTCTAGGAAAACAGTCCCGTGTCACCGGATTGCTCTTCGCGTCGCATTGAATGGCTATCTAAGTCTCCCAACCTAAACCTTTTAGAGTTTTTTCTTTTTCTGGGGTCTTTTGAAAGCTATGGTTTACTCAGTGAAGATAACCAATATCAAGCACCTGAAGCAGGGTTTACTCAGTGAAGATAACCAATATCAAGCACCTGAAGCAATATTACCCAGAAATGCAGAAAAATTCTCTTCTACGTCTTGGGGAGAGCTGAGAATGAAATCCGGATAAAGTAGCAAATATCTACAATGGTGGGAGAACATAGTGGGCATATTTTGTAAACGGACGTGTGCTAATAAATTTTTTATTTTTACCCTAGGTTTACCTAAAAAATAGAGAGTTTATTTGCAGAGTTGTAGACTTCGTCTATAACGTCATTTCAACGTAACTTAATGCATTGTCAAAGTTTCCACCGTATAAAATTATGTGCCCTGCTGCAAACGTTGGCAGCGAAATGTCTGACTATTGAAAACTTGGCGCATCGATAACGTACTACTTCATTCATAACTTTCGACTCTCCATTCATAAGGTAGGCGACGACAGCACCCCTAGATGTTTCGGATACTATGGGGTTCAATTCCGACCCACCGTAGCCGTAAAGCCGATCTCTAAACCCTATATAGCAAGAAATAAGTGGGAATGCACACCAAATTCGGGACCGATCGGTCGAATACCTGCGGAATTATGGGAAGCCGAACACTTTCGCAACCTGTGACGTCACGTCACAGGCTGCGAATATACGTCTGGAGTGACGTCTGGGGATCATACGTATGAGTGACCCCAGACGTAAACGACTGTTCGGATACCAGATATGAATACGCTTGCTACTCTGAGTCCTTCTATCAAGGCCCGAGTAATGCCGGGTAATTCTGCTAGTATATATATACAAGGCGTTGTTCGAAAACAGTGCATATATACACTAGAAGTCTCGCAGCACTGCAATAGCAGAAGAACACCGCAATGCTTAGGACAAGAATGAACAAAATGGAACAAAATAACCTCGCCAGTATCAGACATCATGACTCTTTACAATGACCTTGAACTACTTGTTAAACCGTGACCAATAGGAAATAGGAAACGAAAGTCAATTGCAAATATTTACATGTAGAGTATAATGACATGAATGTGTGTCTATCTTTGAGTAAGAATAGATTTATATTCGTAACAAGGGTATCAAGAGAATTTAGAAACGAAGTCGTAATATAGGGCATTTGGGATACCTTTTCTTCTCATTCACTTTTCCTGCATACTTGCAGTGTTAGCTGCTCATGGGATTTTGTTTAACTTTACACAATATAAACACCTTGTGTTTATGAAATTCCTATTTTATTGAACCAGTGTGTTTTATTATTATTATTTACTTTTTCATATAACGTATTTTAGTGATACATTTCGCATCAAAGAGAATAAAGGAAGGGAAATTAAAGGTCAATTTGAGAGACCTACGGGTATATCGATTTCTGAATTGGCCAATGCATTTATTGTACTTAAGTGTACATATAGCAAATTTTGATACTAATATCCACATAGTACTCTTGTTAATATACATTTTGTTAAATGCATCTGTATGCAGAAAATTAAATAAAAAATATTGCATGGCGGTATTTAGAAAAAGCACGATCTCTTCATGACTAATCAAGAACTGGACTTTCAGGAAAGCTTAATCTAAACACGTCATATTGTTAAAATACACCTTTAAGAGACCCTCGAACGTCCATTTGCATAGTAACCGATGCATAGTCGCACATAACATCAGCATACCCAATGTAAGTATTTAAAATCAATATTAAATAAGTTACTCACATCTAAGTTCTATATGATTTACATGCAGTGAAATATCCAATACAATCTTTCAAACATGTGGACCTGTTTGAAAAATTCTAAAACAAAAATTTAGTGGTTCATATTCTGTTCAGCAATGAATCGATTTTCACACGTTTGAAAAATCAGTCGTCATAATTGTTCCATCTGGCAGAGTGTAAAGACGTCTGCATTCTCTGAATGGAAAATAAATTTTACTAAATTAATGCTTATTAAGTATGAGAAAAATCGAGATTTTTTGACTTCTTTTTCTCTGCAGAAGTTAAATTGACAAGGATTGTTTACCTTGACGCGCTTCAGCAAATTTATAGATCCCTCTTTCTTTCGGATTACATTCTGAATTCCTGTTTCTTTTCAACTGCATGATGCTCTTTGCTTTAGGCGAACATTGCATGAATGTATGTATGTGATGAGCATTTTTCAAATCACTGAACTGAACGAGATGGATGTTAACCGAGGGAAAGGCCATCTGAGGATTTAACACCTTTGGATATTTTTTTTTTCCATGAGATTGTTTTAATTTCGAATATCGGGCTTTTGGCAAATCAGTTTCTTCGTAAAACAATTAGTGAAACTATATATTTGATTACACAACAAGTTTAATATGTTTATTATTACCTTTAAAAGTTTTCTGAACAGTAAAAAGAAAACGTTCATTAACCATTTATATGCATTCAGTCAATAAGTATTTCATCTGTTATATGAAAAATATGCGGTTTAACAAATGCTATATTTTATAGTTTACAGATTATTCTTTCAGAAATGTGGAAAAACATGCGAAAATATCGAAGAAGCGTTATGTGCAAATGTGGATATATAGCTATCTCTATTTGAAACGTGGTCGTCATATCGTAAATGTCTTTAACTCTTAGATGCATTTAAAGAAGTTCTCATTATTTACCAAAATATTTCTGAGAAACATTCCATCACATCTATAGAAAATATCCAACTCTTCTAATTCCGTCTACTATTTGAGAATAGAACACATTTTTGTATATTTAATGTTCCTTCTAACTAACAAATCTTCATCAGCTGAAGAGTTTTTTGGAGTTTTTTTTATCATTGATTAGCATATTAAGCTCAAAGTCCTAAAGATAACTTTTTCCTCTCACAATGTCTCAGACCTTATGCTAACCTCCATTAACGTGTTTATAGTTTTAAAAATGCATCCAAAATGAATAAGAAATAATCCTTGCTATTATAGTTATCTTCAATGTTTAGAAATTATCGCATATACATATAAATCTAATTCTAATATCATAGAGTATTTTTTATTTTCATCATCATATTATTATTTACCTATACGTCAGTTCAATAACTTATAGAGCAACCCAGCAGATCGCGGGATTACGCTCCTTGAAAAGCCTAAAATTCGCAAAACAGCTATCCGTAAAGTTGCGATTCGCAAATCCAATAGCTTATGAAAAAAAGCTTACGAAAAAATTAGAATGGATATGGAAATAATTACTAAGGAAATGAACAAATGTTTTTTCACAGTGAAGTTTCTAGTATAAATATATGTACATATATATCAGATAATCAAATCCAAAAATCAAAATTATATTTGCATCAGAATGAAATTCATGTACAGTCGCTCAAAAAAGTATCCGAACAGTATGGTTGATTACAGAATTCAGAAAAAATATCTGGCAACGATTTTGTTTAGAAATTAGTGATCTGACAACCTTCGTGTCACGTGACACGAAGGTTGTCAGATCACTAATTTCTAAACAAAATCGTTGCCAGATATTTTTTCTGAATTCTGTAATCAACCATAGCGTTCGGATACTTTTTTGAGCGACTCTACCTGTGTCATTGATCTCCAGTCTTTCTGGGCACTTATACCTTATGAAGTCTATTCTTTATGCGAACCCCCTATAGAATCTCTTTCTTCTGACCATTTTTACATTATTTTCTGATACATTATTTTTAACTAAGATCTAAATCCCGGCAACGAATACTCCATTAAGTACCAAGAATGGTTCAACAGATAAATATGCAAGGCCAAAAATAGGGGGACGCAAGGTGGCCATGCCCATCTCTCTTTTGACAATGCTAGTAAAGTTTATGTAAGTAAAATTGTTAACTTGGGTAAACTTTATGCACTTTTGTTTACAAAAAGCAAAAGTTTAAAGACATCTAAAACGGAGGGGAAATTTTATACTGCAATGGAAATCCGATCACTTACCCCCTCCTCTCTTTTCATTTTTTTTGGATTCGGGTCCGGTTATATGTATCTGTAATTCTTTATATAAAATTGATTTATATACCATTTTGTAATTTGAATCTAAATCTAAGCACATGAGTGAAAAAATCAGATACTTCAGAAATGCTTTTGTCATCATGTGACAACCACTGTTGCCATACTTCTCAGACTCACGAAACAGTTAGCTGAATAAATGAGTTTCGCAATGAGTGAGCTAGAAAACCACGCTTCCCAAAGACATGCCAGTCGTGTTCACCACTAAACTATCAGTGGCTAACCTTTTCCTCAGCTTATGTGACTTTTAAGCTTTTCCCGAATATTATTTGATTTACTCGTGGCGCTATTATATATTATTGGGAAACGGACATCCAAGTTGTCTCTATGATGGGTTGCAATATTTAGACACTCACGCTCATGTTGTTAAATCAATAATTCAGTAATATAGTATCACAGGTAACCTCCAGTACACATGTGACACATGAAACGGTTAGCCGAAAAATTAACTGTACTGACGACACACTACTAACAAATAAATATACTAATCAATATACTGAATTAAATACAATATATTAATATTAATATTTTTCTTATTTATTGTATACATATATGTTGTCAAAAAAAGTTTAAAGACATCTAAAAACTCTCAGGGATTCTCAGGTAGACTGGATTTCTCAGGGTTTAAAAGCTTCAGAGGATGTTATTCTCTTATTTAGGGAGGAGGAGGGGGCTGCTAACCAAAAAGTTCGAAAAGTATAGGCAATAAGTAGGATCTCAACAGAAAGGCATCATCAGAAAAGAAACATCCGTAATTTATTTAGAACTCGATCCCAAGTCTTACATCCTCCATATTCAAGCATGCTAGCCATTCGGCCACCGAGACTACACTGAAGTGCCATTGAATTAGGGATAGCAACCTAGTAATGTGTTGCCCCCCCCCCCCTCTGGCCCTGATAATAGCTGCCACACGACGAGGCAAGACTTCACAAGTTTGCATAAATGTTCCACAGGTATGGCGATCCATTCATCCTCCAAGGCTGTCCACAATTCTCTCAAGGTGTCGCTGATGGGATACGGGCCCGAACACTGGTCGACGGTATATGAAAGATTTTCGATAGGATTTAAATCTGGGTTTCTAGGTGGCCAATTCAATATTTCAAAGTCAGCAGAATGCTCCTGCAACCATGCAGTAGCCAACCTGGACCTGTGAGATGAACAGTTGTCTTGCTCATAGACGCCATCTCCATTGGGATGCATGATGACCATAAATGTGTGTAAATGGGTAGCCATGAGTTCTACATACCGGGCTGCATTGAGAGTCGTTGGTACCCGTACCAAAGGTTCCACAGACGTCTAACTAAAGACATCCCAGACCATCACTGAGCCACCACCAGCTTGTAATATTCCTACCTGACATGCAGGATCCATGGTTTCATGGGGTTGGTTCCATACCCTCAGTCTCCCATCGGCGTGATGAAGTTTAAATCGGGATTCATCACTCCAGGCTATCCATTACCAATTTTCCATGGTCCAGTTTCGATGCTCTTCAGCCTAGGCAAGGAGTTGAGCCCAAGTGTCATGCCATTAGAAGTGGGACTCTCGTAGGTCAGCAGTTCCCATCCCAAGCGGAGACGATGAAGTGAGTGTTGCACAGTCCAGTGCACTGACTTCCCAGCGGAACGCGCGTTCAGATGAGAGGTGATTTCAGACAATGTCTGGTACCTATTGGTCCGGTCGATGCGGGCCAAACTAGGAAGCCCACGATCATTTAAGGCTGGTTGTCCTCTGCAGTTTGTCCTGGTGCTTGTTTTTTTCCCGAAATATTCGTTTTGCCGGAACACTCTTGAACCTGCCGTACGCGAAAATTCAAGTTCGTTAACATTTTCGGATATCGAGTGCCCCATCCATCGGGGACCTGCGACCTGCCCTCTGTCAAATGCATCTAAATCCCGCACCTTTCCCATTACGCTTCTCACGACGAATGCTTGGGGAAGCCAAAGCTGACAGCTATATATGACCAGAGTTTCAGCCACGCATGCGCGCAAATGCGGCATTTGTACTGTACATAACAGTACAGTATCACGAAAACTATTATTGTGTGTTTCACCTTCACTAATTCCTATAACTGCATAAAAGTATCTTGGTATTTAAAAATATGTACCTTTTTTTTCTTATAACTTTCGTATTCAATTTCCCAAGTTGAGAAGTGTAATTGTTTTAAAATATTATTTGTTCTAGATTAATATCGGATGCAAATTAGAAATAATAAAAATTTTATTTATAAACAGCAAACTCTGACACATATGATTTAAAGAGTACTAAGCATTGCAATGAACGGAACGAAAGAATTTTACTTTTCTACAGTATTTCAGATGTGGCATGTTCTACAATTAAAACAATAATAATACCTATCGCAATTTGAGTGTCCGTAAAAAAAAAAGTTCTAATTCTGTTCATTGTATTTGTTTACATTGAAAACCTGACTTTTAATAAATTTATTATAGCTACAGAATGAATTATTAAAACCTTTATAATATATAATTTAACATTTAACATCGTTATTTTCGTAACATAAAAACATGACTAGAAACCTGCGCAATGGCAATTTGTTGAAGTAAAAGCATAAACGGTTAATTTTCAAAAACATAAAAACTAATGAGAGAAATGTATATACACAAATCATATATCTAGAACAATATGTCGATATTTAAATAATAAAACTGTATCTTTGGACTTGAAAAATATTCCAAATCTTATATTTAAACTACATTATTTTTCATTACTTTAGGATATTAATAGTATTTCAATATTTTGTTTCCTGTTCTATTACATTGAAATATCCAGTACCCTCTATCGAAAACAGTAGAACTCTAGAGGATATTTAGAGAAAGGCTAAAAATTCTCCAAAAGATTTATCTGCAGCTATGTCCCACCCAGCAGGAAAATGCGATAATTGAAACAGCTGCTCTCGTCAGGCGAGAAGTCAAATGTCTGCCTTTTGTGGAAACAGCGGAAGTTAGCATAACATTCTGGGATCTGTACAGACGAATGTGACACCGTGTCTCCGAATGAAACATGAAACAAATGTCGTCAAGTTGAACTGACGTGACAAAACAAAACATTTAAATGCGTGATATATTTAGAGGACACTTTTCGGGATTAAGCATTTAACTATTGCTTGGAAATTTTTAATTAATTCTACCTATTTGGATGATAAATAAAATCATGCGAAACGCTACCTATTTATAATGGATTTGAAAAAAAAGATTAAAACGAATTCAATTAAAATTTTACTCTCGGATGTCTTTGTGATTCAGTAATATTAGTTCCTTAATGAGCCGAAGAAAACACAATTTCTTATTTGCAATTGTCCTAATTATTTCTGCAGTCTCTAAATGGCAATCTTCAATAATTCCATTTCGCTGAAGAAAGTCTTTTTGACTTATTTAATGTGGTCTTTAAACTGTCTTTTTAGGAATTTAAATGTCCGGCAATCTATAAAATCATCGTCGTCGTCGTCGTCGTCATCATCATCATCATCATCATCATCATCATCATCATCATCATCATCATCATCATCATCATCATCATCATCATCATCATCATCATCGTCGTCGTCGTCGTCGTCGTCGTCGTCGTCGTCGTCATCATCATCATCATCATCATCATCATCATCATCATCATCATCATCATCAAGCAGCCATGGGCTACGGAGGTCCAACCAGACCGTGCAATTTATTTCTCCAAGCAAGTCTATCCTGAGCTACATCTGCTGCATCTGGCCACTGCACACCAATTCTAAAAAGGTCCTGTTTGACATTGTCTGCCCACCACATCCTAGGTCTCCCCCTCTTCCTGAAGCCTTTAGGCACACTGTCCATAACCCTTTTCGCCAATCTATAATTATTCATACGGGCAACATGGCCAAACCAACGGAGTCTCTCTCTGCAGAATATGCTGCTTAAAGGAGGTTGCCAACTCCTTTGCCTAATCTCATCATTAGTTACAAAGTTGAACCACCTAATGCCCAAGATACTGCGTAAGCATCTGGAATCAAAAGCATCTAGTTTCCTATTATCTTGTTTACAAAGTGTCCAAGTTTCACTACCATAACTAACCCTAGAAAGAACCAAACTATTATACAGTCTAATTTTAGTCTTTAGGTGTATACGCCTATTTCTCCACACTCTCCATAGGTTCTTAAAAGTCCCGGCAGCAATCCCTATTCGTCTGTTAATCTCATGCCGCATATCACCATTATCTGTTACATAGCTCCCAAGATAATTAAACTGTGACACCTGCTCAAGACTGCAACCATTCAGATTAACTGAATCACAGCCTGCCTGACCAATTTTCATCACTTTAGTTTTCTCTCTGTTTATAACCAAACCTACTCTACTACCAGTCTCATCAACAGCTCGAATGAAAGAGTTCATCTCATCAACATCATTTGCCAAAAGGACTAAATCATCAGCATAATCTAAATCAGAAATTTTCGTATCTCCAGCCCATTTAAGGCCAAAATCTTTCCCTTGAAGTGAATTTCGCATAACATAATCAATAACCAAGCTAAAGAGAAAAGGAGACAAAATGCACCCTTGTCGAACACCAGAAGTAATGCTAAACCAATTGCTACAAGCCTTACCAACTCTCACACACGACTCAGTGTTATTATAGAGAGCTTTCATAATGTTAACTAACTTGTCTGGTATATCATATGATCTCACAATCAACCACAAATTATGACGATCAACAGAGTCGAAAGCCTTTTTGAAATCAACAAAGCTAGCAACCAAAGGTTTCTGAAACTCTAAACATTTCTCAAGAATCTGCCTAAGTGAAAATATCTGATCCACACATCCCCTACCACTTCTGAATCCACATTGCTCATCACGCAATTGACTGTCAACCAGATTCTTAATTCTATTAAGCACAATCATGGAAAGAACTTTACCTGGAACAGAGAGTAGGCTGATACCCCTATAGTTATCACAAGAACTGCGATCACCTTTTTTGAAAATAGGGATAAAATAGCTCTGGTAAAATCCTTAGGAACCATGCCTTTATCATAAAAGATATTCAGAATTTCAGTCATCCAAGTGGTAACCGAAACATTCCCAGCTCTAAGCATTTCCGTAGTAATTTCATCTACCCCTGGGGATTTATGTAGCTTAAGTTTAGAAACAGCCAAAATAACTTCAGATTATGTTATAGGGCCAACATTAAAGCCACCAATGCATCTATCATCATTGCAAACAATGGGAGTAGAACTAACTACATTGTTTAGAACACCACTGAAATGCTCAGCCCACCTAGCCATGACAGAATCCTCTCCTTCTTATAACCTTACCTTGTTTATCCTTCAATCCTTGTATGCCTGTCCGTTTTCTACCACACAAAACATTACTATCTGGTACAGCTCTCTGCTGTTGTGCTGTCTAACTGCTTCCTCGGCTTTGTCAGCCAAACCATCAAGCCAAAGATTCTTATCAGCAGCTAACTGATCCTTTACAAGTTTATTAAGGTCTCTGTAATGCTTTCTATTAGGACTAGTAGGGTTTTGATTCAGGGCATTCCTGCAGTTCTTTCTTTCCGAAATAAGCTCAAGTGCTTTATCACTCAGATAATTTTGCCTCTTCAGCTCCTTTTTTCCTAAAAGAGTACTGTTAGTGTCCAAAAAGGCCTGTTTAAAATGATCCCATTCTTCCTCAACTTCAGTAGTAAGCAAACCATGACTGTCATAATGACTAAGTAACCTATCATGGTAAGCTTTGGTTATAACTGGATCTTTCAGAGCTTCAGTATTAAAAGTAAATTTTTTAACCCTAGCACAACACTTTTTAAGTTTAAGTTGCAACACACTTTTAACGAGGTAATGGTCAGATCCAATTTCAGCTCCCCTATATGCCCTGGTATTCCTAACAGAACTAGCCCATTTGCTGTTAATTAATATGTAATCAATCATATTCTTATGCAGCCCATCAGGTGAAACCCATGTGTACTTATGTATGTCGCGGTGTTTGTAATAAGTGTTAGTTATTCTGAATCCATTGAGTTTACTTACCTGTAGGAGACGTTGTCCATTGCCATTGCAGCTACCAATACCAAAAGGGCCTATTACTCCTCCCCAAAGGTCAGAGTCAGTACCAACTTTGGCATTGAAGTCACCAAGAACAAGGGTAATATCTCCTTTCTTGACAGAATTCAAAATATCCTGAAGTTGTTCATAAAACCTATCCTTCTCATCCTCATCGGCATCCTCAGTGGGGGCATAACAGCAGATAACATTCAAGTCTTTAACGCTTGTCTGAAATTTTGCTGTAAGAAACCTTTCATTAATGCACTCATATCCTAGAAGAGCATCGCTAGCGTGTCTGCTGAGAAGCAGACCCACGCCTTGGTGATGCTTATTGTCGTCCCTCCCTGAAAAGAGAAATTTAAGATTATTTTTAAGAATCTGACCTTTATCTGTCCATCTGGTCTCTTGCAAGCCGAGAATATCTAAATTATAACTGTGGAATTCTTGTGTGAGGACATCAAGAGAAAAAGCTCTGTGCAGAGTCCTCACATTCCAACTACCTATGGAGAGAAAATGGTTAGTGGGATGTTTAAAGAAACTATGTTTATTGAGAGAGTGAATGCCGACAATATCAAACAGCCCCCTAATCGCAGACATGAGGCAAAGACCCGTTCCCCCACTAATAAAGGCTGAAGCCATCTACACTGGAAGACTTCCTCCAATGTAGAATTTGACGATGCCAGTAGAAGCAAAGAGTTCAGGTGCCTGCGATGACTTCTGCTCAGGATTATCCACCAGCTGATAAACATATCCTGTGAATCTATTCACTTGGGGCTGTCAACCCACAAACAAACAGAAAACACAGCGGAAGATTTTCCCTCCACAGAAGCCCACCAGTGCAGCAAAATCAGGATCCATAATCAAGCTCAGAGCCATATATCTGTCCAGTCCAGTGGGTTTATATGGTCAACACCAGGACCCTGTGTGTTTGACCACTCCTCAGCAGGGTAGAAAAAAAAGAAAAGTAGCCATAGTTGTCCAGATCAGTAGGCCACACTAATCTGGCAGCCCTCCCCTTCCGTTCACTTCCACAAGAGAGTATCTCTTTTGAAAGTTACTAACGGTCCGCACCACGAGAAGGCGGGGTCGGACATTAGGTGCTAGGCCTGGCCGGTTCTATGCATCATCACAGGGGATTGGTGCATAGCTCTCCTTCCAGTGACTACCTAGTTACCATTTACCTTTATATAAAAGAGTAAAACTTATTTCATTTAAAATCGGCCTCTTGACATTCAAATGTTTGGAGGCCGATTGTAGAACAGTCAAACAGTTTGATGGAATTCCATGAGCATGACTATGGGAAGGCCGAAAAAAATAGGATGATTTCAAGAAAGAATAGTTTTGTCTTCTTCGAGGTACGAAACTTATACTAGGAATTTAAAGTTCATGCATGTAAAAAAGCACGAAGTTTAGAAACGATCATTACAGAGTTGAGAAAATATCACTACACTAATAAAATAATAAATACCCCCTCGAGCAGCTACTCGCCACAGACGACTGAGAGGAGCCTGTCAGTTTATATGCCATAGTAAAAGGTCTGTGAGGATGGCAGGACCTCAGCAGAAAAACAATACACACATCCATGTCTTACCCGAGGCTCGAACCCAGGTCCCCTTAGATCAGTTGCTAAGCCTGCTAACCACTAGGTACGACATTCAAATTTCATAAATCATAAATATCTGATATAATTATTATTTTTTGTAAAATAAAAATTTAACTTTGTTTCGTTCGCTTGTAAATGGTATTTTAATTTACATTTTTAGATTTTAACTATTGGTGCACAACTAGCGGCCCACGGGCTCCAAATGGCCGACACTGTTTTCTGTGCAGCCCGTGACGGCTATGCTGATGTCAAAAATTTAAAAGGTAGTTGATATTATACATTATTGCTGTTACATAAACTCATCAGACCAAAAATTGGTCATTTCCCGCCGTAAGAGGGTTACGTCCGTTCAACAGTAATAGAGGGCGCACCAGTAATAAACGCATCTTACAAATAGCTGTGCCGTGCGCTACGGGGTTCATACAGTGACACACGTCACACTTTAACCAGAAAGGCTATATGAAGCTACTGGACGACCATATGTTGCTTTTTGTGCAGCATTTACATACATTTACTACATTTACCACAGTGAACACCAGAAACATACCCCAGTCTTCGAAAACGACAATTGTCGTGGGGCTCGAAGTGTGTTGGATTGGCACGACGAGCAATTCTGAAACATTCGAACATCTCGACTGGCCCGCCAAATCCCCGGATTTGAATCCCATAGAAAACTTGTGGATTAGTTGGAGCATCGAGTGAAGAGCTGTCCCTGCCATCCGGCAAATCTGGCCGAACTGCGGCATTTGCTGCTGGAAGAGTGGATGAATACTGATGTGTACCACATCCGCACATTGGTGGCATCCATGCGAGACACGGTTTCGGCTGTTCTTCGGTCGCAAGGAAGCGTTACGCACTATTAGGTGACATTCAGCCAGGGGTGACTAATTTTTGTCCGCTGAGCTTATTTGTAAAAAAAAACGCAATTATTTGCATAATGTTCTCAGTGAATATTGTATTTAAGTATAAAGATACGTCTTCAATGTATTCTATACATTAAAATTAGGCAAAACAGTGTTTTTTCCATAAGAATCTACAATTACATTTACAACATTTTTTCCTTACCCTGGTCTCGCAGTCTCGGAAAATATATCTAAGTGCGGCCCGTTGACAGGCCAAGACTGTTCACCACTATTCTAGTCGATATTTGAGTCGGTATCTCTGGTTATATTTATATTCTAGTAAGAGTTCGTCCACCGCAATAGCTACAGTTCTGAATTCAATGACTACTAATGGAGCTGTAGACAATTGAAACAGGTATTCTGTATCAATGGAAATGAATCAAAGAATGCAATGGATAATTCTTCATGTTTTGCCTATTTGGATACTAATATTGCAAAAGTTTTCTAGTCATCAACAAGACGATTACACATCATCAGGTATAACATGCATTTTAGTCGTTTTTGTGATCCACTACGAAATGTACTATTTGTTCCCAGATGTTCGGCAACCACGGCAATCCCCGTTTCCGTCTCACAACATTACCAAGTTAACGGAAAGCCGTGACTATCTAGAGTCGGGGGCAAGAATACACCATATAGATGCATCATATCCTCGACCTCACATGGCAGCAGTCCTATAAAAGGAAAGCTAACCACCGGAAGAAACCTGAAATTCAGGTCAGTGCACACGCCCAGGAATGCAAAAGGTCAAAAGGCATGGTGTATTATATTTAAACCAATACGCTTTACTCAGCGTAGGGGATACTATGTTCAATAAGAGGAAATCAGATGTAAGTACTTGTAGGATATACACAGTCGTATCATCACCTATCTTAATATGACCACCTACCATATATATACTATGGTAGGTGGTCATATTATTCTGATACGACTGTGTGTACATTAAATGATTACTTGGGTGTCTTGCTACCAAGAAAATGATTTTAAGTCACAAAATATAAACATGCCAAACAAAATGCAAATAATCCAGAATATAAACATGCCAAACAAAATATAAATAAACCAGAATATAAACATGCCGAACAAAATATAAACACACATACACAGTAAAAAATATATATTAGTAAATTTTTAAATAAAAATAGATATTAGTAAATTTTCAACTTAAAAATTAAATGAAAAACTAAACATAAATTAATAACACCATAGAATCTCTCCGAGTTGACTGATTAATCAGATTAACGTCTTAATCATGCCTCTCATCTGAAAAAAGGGTGCAGGACGACTACTCGGCTTTTTTCCCCTTTTGGCATGTAATATTTGTTTATAGCACTCAAGCAACGAGTCAAAAAATACGTTTCACAGCATTATAACACGTGAAGTCATAAATGTGCCTCTCCAACAAATCCATACACTGATTATAAAAAGAAAGTGCCTCTTCAAAAGCTTCGATAGTCAACATTTTTAAGGAATGTCAAGCTCAAAACAACAATGCATTATGAATAGAGTGCTTCAGCAGTTATATGTAGTTTACGCCTTGCACAAGAAATTCTTTGGGCAGAAAGAAATTCCCGATTTTTATATTTCTAACAATTTGATGGAGAAATCATTAATATTTTCCAACACAGCATTATATCTAATCTATTTTGGTCGGGGAGCGTTAAGAGGGATCCATCGAGTTGAACATAGCCCAGATGACTTTGGCCTCGCTTCAGAATAATTTAACTTTGAAAATTTCTCATAATTGTGAAAAAATAAGTAGAAATGTAGTTTTTTCAAGTTATATTTTTAATCTTTTAATCTGTCTTAACAATTAAAAGCAATCATCATGCAGTTTTTGATCTTTTTTTTTACGTATTCTCTACCTTTAATAAATGAATGGCTCTTTACGTTTATAATGATGTTAGCCACGAGCTTTCAGGTTCTATAAGTATTTCTATGTAATATTTTGCAATCCATGTAGCTAACATTTTGATTTTTGTCATAAAATTATAAAAAATAATAATATGAGAATAAAATAAATGATTAGAGACATCCATTTCTGTATATATATATATATATTTGTCTTATGATGTATGAAAGAAATTTTCCACCAATTCGGGCTCAAAATATTCAGCCCGAAATCATCTCTAGTGTTCTTTCTCTAGTCTCTTTATATATATATATATGTATAATATTTCAAACAAATAAGAAATGGTAAAATTATGTAACTAACCAAATTCCATTTTGAAATAATAAAAATGGAATGAAATAACTTAATAAGAAAAGAAATTCTCGCCTGATACATTAATATTTTATCAGCTTTGTTTTTTGCCAATAAGAGAGAATCTCTTGAGCATCAAAAGCACAAATAGCATACCTCATTTTTCAATATATGGTTTATGGCATTGATCACTCCAATTAATTCAGGTTCAAATATTGTGGTAGGATATCAGTTATGCAGTTCAGACAAGGTATTTTTATACAAATTATCGACAGCGTTCAAATTTGGAGACTGGACAGGTCAGTAAAGGCTGTCGACTGTACTATGATGAGATAAGTATTTAACTATTCTTATTCGATGAGAAAGTATATTATCATCCTAATATAATAAATCCTCCTCTAGATAATTTCCTTACACTGATAATATCTTTTTTGAAAACATGCACATATGAATCTCCATTTACAGTCTCATCAAAAACAAATTAGCGGCCTGCTCCTGAAAACCAGATATGTAAGAACAATTCCGTTACACGTTTCATTGTGTGTTTGTACTCTGGTCTGGTATATATATGTATAATATTTCAAAAAAATAAGAAATTGTAAAATTATTTATATGTATTTTTTTACGTAATTTTACCATACTCTTCACCATAAAACATTATTGCATAGCAGACTCATTATTAATAGTGATTAAGAAAGAAGACTCATTGCTGAAAAATCAGTTTTCCATGAAGCAATAGTTCAGTGGGGGTATTGTTTACTCTTATCTTTTGTTGGTTTGTGGTCAGAAGAGGATTTGATTCACAGTCTTTTAGTCTAATACGGAACGGCCACCAATGAACAATCTCACACAAAACCACAGTTTTGGAACCATTCTCGAAGCAATTGTGGTTAAGTCAACATTCTCCAAGTGTGATGTACCTCATATGTCTTGTACGATGACTGTCATTGATGTAGCTCTTTCGATTAATATTCTTCTAACTGTTGTAAGAATATTTTATAATATATTTGAGCAATGATAGGTTGCAATTTCCTTTAGCAGCAATAATTATTCTAGACCAGTCTTGGGCAAACGTTTTAGGTACATGGTCGCATAGGAAACTGAAATGGAAGGGAAGGCGCCAAAAATATGTAATCAATAACGTATATACTATAACCACATAAAAAAAAATCTAAAGTGAAGGATAAATAATATAATCTTAACGAGAATTCTCTTCGCCGAAATTGGACTTCTTATCACCTATATATTCATTTTCTCTCTTACAAATTTAATTAAATTGTCATCACCAGTTCACTGACGCATAAAAGGGAGTGGATGCCGGTAGTTTGCCCAATCTGCATCCTCGTCAAAATATAAAATCTTTCCCCGTCTTTAGTAGGCTCAATAGCAACAACACCCTGATTTCGCAGACCGAATGTTAAGAGCCCCAGCGAAGAGAGAAAAGATACGGCCTTTGTTTTTTTTTCACGTAATGACAAGTTTAGACAAACTTTGAAACAAGTCGTAGCTCGTAAACTTCGGAGAAACGAGTGTAAATCTATAGACGCGTATCAAGAATTTTTTGAACGCCCTTCGCATAATAAGAGTTTTAGTCAACACGGATTTGACACCAAAAATAACCACCGTTAATGAGATGAATTGAGCACCATCCAACAACAGGCATCTCAAGGGTTCTCCTTCATGACAATGCCAAATGCTCACAAAATCCGGCAGTTTACAGCTTATCTGGAGCAGGAAAAAATCAAACAGCGACCCAATTTTACACATTCCCCTGAACTTGCACCATCAGATTTTTGGTTGTTAAACAGAAACTAACCAAGAGTTTCATTATAGACGGTTGTTATAATTAAAGTGTCCCTATTCAGAGCTGTCTGGAGCGCCACGTAAAAGTCAGAATGGAGCGAAATTAGTGTGCATATTTATAGTCCGCAATATGCTCTAGATCAATGATTCTCAGCAGATATTTTCTCGTGTTTGAATTATGATAAGTTACATAAAACGAAACATTAGGCATGTATGTACCGACTTGTAAGGTAAATAAATGTATTATACAAATAATGTGGTATATTATAAGCTGAAGAAACCTTTTAAAATTTAGAAGTTTCTGTTTTAATTTTCCTAAATTACGATTATATGACTATAATAATAATAATAAAGCAAAATTGTTTTACTTTCAACGGAATGGAAAATTTAGTCCATTTCTTTCTTCCAAAGCAAGTCTTATTTCACTTTTAAGATTTCGATCTGTCAACTGATTTCGGTATTTATTCTTAATGAAATGAAAAATATTAGATGATATTTCACACAAAATTGTTGTTCGAAATACCGTCAAAATCAGTACAGCAATTGCAGCTAGTTGTTCACACTGTTCTAATTTATTGTACATCTCACACCGAAAAATTTCAAATGTAGTATATTCGATATAGTTGACGTTAGAAATACCATGAAGTGAAGAAAACCTCTCACATATAAATTTAAAATTATTAGTCTTCCCTTTTTGAAAGGGAGAGAAACATAAGACACTCTTCGGAAAAAATCCAATTCACCAAGTCTATCCTTAAGTTCGAAAAAAAGAGCTTCAAGATATTAATTTTTCTTGCATTTTGTTTCGAATGCTATGTTATTTCCGGTTTATTTAATATTTAGGAAATAATCGAGAGAAGGAGAAATAGAAAGATCATCATATTCTTTCACCCGTAATATGAGATTGTTTGGGTATTTTATTTCTGATATGCAATATTTTGCACACAATAGTTTAATGGCCAGGATCACAAGGACCCAAGGGTTCAGAGAAGTTTGCGAGAAGGAAAGAAACTAGCAGCTGTTAGAAGACAGATGATAGCCTCCTGTCAAGGCCACCGAGCGTGCACACGGGGCCACAGCTTTATGCCTTATCCTACGGATGACGGCCTTTCCAAGCTTGTCGGTGTCCCCTACTGACCGAGAGAAGGGGATGGGTTTAGCGGAGATAAATCTCAATGTTGTCCCAGGTGGGACTAGAGATTACGAGCCTGGTGCTCTACCAACTGAGCCAATATGCACAATTTCGCCCTGTGATATGAAGTATTTTGCAGTATTTTTACTCGTAAGTTTATCAAATGTAAAAATATTGTCAATTACTGTTAAACTGCACTTTTGAAGTGTAGTTTAACATTTAGTTACAGAACTCAAATTTGCACGAATTGCTTTTATAAATTGTTTTGTAAATCTGTATGATTTGTTAGAAATGAGTTTATAACAGTATCATAAAGTTTACAGACAGGCTGAACACTTGATTCAAAACTTAGTCACCTATCATGATTGTAATTACATTATATTTTCTTTTGCTGATGTCACTTAAGGAGCAAAACGGTATTTGACAGAGCGACAAGTAGTGTCTGATTGCATTGATAGCTCTTTTCACTGTCAATTCACATCACACGTATATTTCTTAATAGTTTTACTAATAAGCACCACCTGATATACTATACAATGTAATCGAATATATTTCGTTATCTCATTCCTTATTAAATAAACTTAATACCTTTCCTTCTCTCCCCATAGCACAGCCACTAGGGAAAGAGCTCACAATTTCTTAATTGTCTTTGATGGCATTGTAATTTTTTTGGCATTTAAGCATCCGGTCGAGAAAGTCAGGTATAAGTGTTTTTCAGCAAAATAATTTTGATCCCTACCGAAATATCTGACACATTCCAGAATTTCCCCAGTTTTTTTTTTATCAAATCATGCTTTTATCAATACATAAGCTGAAAAAACGTTTTTGAGAGATTCTGAATTGCATAACCTCTAAGCATTCCAATTCATTAATTATTCGTTGGATAGTATCAACCGAGTACGAATTACGAAATATTCAATTTTCTGCTTTGACTGCCATCACGACTTAAATAGAACTATAAATTTTTTTCTATATTTTCCAATTCGAAACCTCACTTTCGGTGAACTCAGATATAACTTTTAATCTTTTGAAATTAAAGAAATATTTGATTTTTTACAGTACTAAATCAGTTTTTATCTCTAAGTTTATTAGGCATATTCGGAGTCGATTACTGTCCTTGAGCTTCCAGTGTATGGGTTTTAAAGTTGGGTTGCGATTGTTTTAATGTTGTACTTTCTACGGCTCCTTAAATATCCAGCTGTGAATAAATATATCACAAAATTTAAGTTTCTTGTCTAAATTGTTTTACTATGTAAATTTTTGATAGGCACAATCTACCCTTGAAAAACTGCAAATGGAAAGTTTGTACTTACTATTTAATCAAATTTTTTGTTCCCGAATTTCAAGTTAATCAAATTAAAAGTCTAATACCGATGATATTTTGTGTCCTTTCATATGGCCAATGTACAAAATTAAACTTTTGAGCACATTGCAATGTTTATTCGTATTACATGTACAAAGAATCTAATACTGTAACCTACGAAAAAATTAAGAATCTTTATGTTACCGAAATCAGAAATTGCAAATCCTGGTTATATATAATTCTGCGGAAAATAAAGACTTCCAAAAGAATGAATAATTTAGAATTTTAATCTTTCCCAACCTTCATAATCCATCACTCTTGTTTACTTTGCTTTCTACGCTCCATCAATACGTCAATGTATCTCCATCAATGTGCAAAGCAAAGTATTACGAAGAAAAGAGCAAAATCCTAAGTTCTCTGTCTTTGAAGTACACTGGGAGAAAGCTTTATTTCTTTACTTCAATACTAAAATGAGTTTGCAGTTCCTTAGTGAGAACTAAGGAGACTGCTAAGTGTGGATAGAACTAACTTTGATGAAGATTTTTCATGCATATTTGATCTATCACTGAAATATAAATAATATAAATGATACTCCAATGCATTGGAAAATGTCATTAATGTTTGAAATAATACGAAAGAGTTCAGAGAATTTTTCTGAGAAACGAAAGTGAACTAAAATGATGCTCTGTAGAAGAAACCAAATTGAAGACGAAATCGATAATTATATTCATTTTTATTAGCAGTCACCAAAATATATAGAGATAAAGTAAATTGTGCGTGGATAATCTTTGTATTAAACAGATACTCTAGAGCAGTGTTTCCCAATCTTTTTTATGCCATGCCCCACTTAAGCCTTTCTAAAATTCTTATGCCCCCCCCTATGTAAAATTAAATTGTTCGTTGAAGTAACTTAAATGATTTGAAGTAACTTAAAAATGGGCGTCCTCATTGTTCTCTTGAAGAAGGATAATGACGACTAACAGTGTAATCTGCGGGTTTTCTTTTGTCCGGGCTCGCTAATCCTACGGCCGCCATACGGTTAAACTCTGAACGAGTCCATTTTCGAATTGCCCCCCTTGACAATCAAATTGCCCCCCTGTGGAGCGTGGGGCCCCACGTTGGGGAACACGGCTCTAGAGGATAACTAAATAAATAATATACCAAATGAAATGTCCTTAATCAATACCCTACTAGTCCTAATAGAAAGCACTACAGAGAACTTAATAAACGTGTTAAAGATCAGTTAGCTGCTGATAAGAATCTTTGGCTTGATGGTTTGGCTGACAAAGCCGAGGAAGCAGTTATACAGCACAACAGCAGAGAGCTGTACCAGATAGTTAATGTTTTGTGTGGTAGAAAACGGACAGGTATACAGGGATTGAAGGATAAACAAGGTAAGGTTACAGAAGGTGAGGATTCTGTCATGGCTAGGTGGGCTGAGCATTTCAGTGATATTCTAAACAGTGTGGTTAGTTCTATTCCCATTGTTTGCAATGATTATAGATGCATTGGTGGTTTTAATGTTGGCCCTATAACACAATCTGAAGTTATTTTGGCTGTTTCTAAGCTTAAACTACATAAATCCCCAGGGGTAGATGAAATTACTACGGAAATGCTTAGAGCTGGGAATGTTTCGGTTGCCACTTGGATGACTGAAATTCTGAATATCTTTTATGATAAAGGCATGGTTACTAAGGATTTTACAAGAGCTATTGTTATCCCTATTTTCAAAAATGGTGATCGCAGTTCTTGTGATAACTATAGAGGTATCAGCCTACTCTCTGTTCCAGGTAACGTTCTTTCCACGATTGTGCTAAACAGAATTAAGAATCTGGTTGACAGTCATTTGCGTGATGAGAAATGTGGATTCAGAAGTGGTAGGGGATGTGTGGATCGGATATTTTCACTTAGACAGATTCTTGAGAAATGTTTAGAGTTTCAGAAACCTTTGGTTGCTAGCTTTGTTGATTTCAAAAAGGCTTTAGACTCTGTTGATCGTCATAATTTGTGGTTCATTGTGAGATCATATGGTATACCAGACAAATTAGTTAACATAATGAAAGCTCTCTATAATAACACTTAGTCGTGTTTGAGCGTTGGTAAGGCTTGTAGCAATTGGTTTAGCATTACTTCTGGTGTTCGACAAGGGTGCATTTTGTCTCCTTTTCTCTTTAGTTTGGTTATTGATGAAATCTTACAGTTCTTACACTAAATGAATGAATGGAAACGTATACACATCTGAAACACAGTTTCTCTTGCACTATAAGGGAGTCTAAATACATACACTACCTGGCAAATTATTATGAATACTTATCTAATACTCCGTCTTATATATCACGGTATAGTTCCTAAATTTCAAAGTTTTAAATCCTCTGCACATAGATCTCGTTGAAATGGGTTTTGAAGTACTGCTAGCTATCATCTCTCTCAGCTAATGAACCGTATCAGCTCTGTTTTGCAGTATAATTGGTGCTAACAAACGCCTATCCCTGTCATCAGAGTCTTTTTCCCCTCCACATTTACCACGATTAGTGGGCTTCTTTTGAGATTTTTGCCATTTTCCTCACACTTGGATTATTGTGCCCGTGATTAGCCTCCTTTCGTTGTCAGTCTGATCAGCCATTTTACTTACGTCACACTTGACTTTGCTTTCTGTCAAGCCTTTACTGCTTTTATTGGAATTCGTAGTGACGTAGAATACTTTCGTCAGTAAGAAAGTTTTCACACATTAGTATGTTTCATGTACTTCGTACACGATAATAATTTGGCCGGGCTGTGTATATTGATAGAGCAGTTCGTTATAGATAAGAAAAGAACTTTTGAGGAAAATTCACTGCAAAAGTCTCTGGAAATAATAATGAAAATGCTGGTAACCAGTAGGAGGAAATGTAGGTGTTGCACCGCAACCATTTCATTGGTAGAGATGTCCATTTTATAATTCACATCGTCATCATTTTTTGGTAACAGTGCGACATGAAGTTGAATGCAGAAAGTCATACCATTGGCGATCAGTAAACAGTTAAGGCGAATTTTATTATTATTTGGTGAAATATTATTCCTAATATTCCATAAAATAGTAATTGGTTCTTATCCATTACTAAAGGTACAAAAATACGCCGATCATGAAACAAAACTTTGTTAAATGGTCATTGCAAAGCAAAATACTTCTGGCCAGTCCAATTGGGAGAGAACTAAAACATTCATATCTTAAATCAAAAAATGGGCTGAATCTGTATTATTTTATTCAAGGGACTCAGATACTGAATTGTTCGGAAATAGCTAATTATCAAAATAGAAATAAATGGAAATTAAGAAAATTTGAGATAACATATTTTTGACTGTTATTGAACATCATAAAACCTAATATATTTTGCTTTGAACGAAATGAATAATTCAGTTTATTTTATCCACTTCAATAACGTTATTACTCTTCAGATTAGCCAAGTTGGGTTGTGTTTTCTTCGAGCTGCACTTTTTACGCATAACGAGCTAAATTGCCAGGTTACAAGTATCCCATTCCAGTGGACAGTTTTTAAAAGATAGATGAAAACCTTTCATCAAGGCCACATAGCGTGTTCTTTAACGTGGGCAAAGTATGACTTTATATCACTGCTTGACATCCCATTCCAACGGATGGCTGCGCTACCGACTGCTTTCACCTCTGACCCAGATTACACAGGAGTTATACATTTTCAAAAATGTTTACAGGCTCAAGAAAGTCTCAGAGAAACAAAATCGATAGCATTCCCTTTATTTATTTCGCGGCCAAAAATCTTGGGGAAAAATTGAATATATTTAGAGATTTTAAAATTATACAACAAATTATTGTTTTATAAAAAAAACAAGTAAATACTTTCAGATTATTCGGTATTATTTTTATATGATTATGATAAATAAAATCTTCTCTTTCATACTAGTTTTAACTTTGCTTAACACAGTAGTTTGTGGCTCTGCGCTAGGTCACGACAGATAAAACTAGTTGCATAATCTGGCATTGGTGGCGCTAATAATTGCCAGAAAAGTAGATGAGTGAGACTCTGTTCCTCTTTACTGTGTTACTGTGGTCGGAAGAACCAGAAAATTCAGAACAAAATTTTCACCTGGGATTTAATTAGCGTTAATTTAAGAAACAATAGTTCAACTAGGGCTTATAAGAAACATTTAAAATAATTTTACTCGGTTTTAGTGAGTGCAAACTGACATTCGATTTTGTTTGATTATCACCATATTAATAGAAAAAAATTATATACCTAACTTTATTTATTGGAAGACAGAATTGTAAAAATTGATTATTAGTGAATCTTATTGTTTCGTTAATATTAGTTTTTTTTTATCTTTCAACAAATATGAAATAATGTATAACTGTTATCAAATAATCATTTTCGATTATTTAGCAATCTCGATGGATATATATATATATATACAGGATGATTCAAAACTTATCGTTCAAATTTCGTGGGGAGGTAGGGAATACGTCAGGAAACCGATTTCACATAGGAAAGTATGTCCGCAAACGTCATCTACATGAACAAAATGGACAAGTAAAGTGAACACAAGGAAACAGTACAGTTAAGTGGTAACGAATGTGACTTTTATTCCAACAAGGTAAAGTACAGGTTCACAGTAGGTGCTCAAAATTTCGACCATTTACACGGACACAGGATTCACAGCGCCGTTGCATTGGCCGCCGAACATTTTCAAAAACGCCTGGCATATCACGGACAATGCCTGCGGCGGCCACTATTCGTGCAACAAGGTCCATTTCACTGTCGACGGGGGTCTCGTACACATGGTATTTCATGGCCCCCCACAAAAAGAAATCCATGGGCGATAAATCAGGTGATCTGGGTGGCCAAGCGATCGGTCCACCTCTACCGATCCATCGAGCTCCGAATGTTCGGTTCAGGTAATCATGCGCAACAATTGTGTTATGGGCTGGAGCCCCGTCATGTTGATACCACATATCTCGGCGGATATACGCAGGAACAGCGCCCAGAAAAGTCGGTAACACTGTCTCGAGAAACATTAGGTATTTCCGGCCGTCCAATCGGGGCGGTAGCAAGTAAGGTCCCAACAAACAGTCACCAATGATTCCAGCCCACACATTTACGGCAAAACGATGTTGCGCAGCGTGACTTCTCTTACCATGCGGGTTGTCGTAAGCCCACACATGTGAATTGTGTGTATTGAACACACCTTCACGAGTGAATGAAGCTTCATCTGTAAAAAGGACAGAAGCTGGAAAACTGGGGTCCACGGCATCTTTCTGCATGAACCATTGTGCAAATTCCACACGCTTCGGATAATCGTCAGGATGCAGTAACTGCACCCTTTGCAGATGGTAAGGATGCACACGCTCCTCGTGCAGTATCCGCCACACTGCTGACTGAGAGACCCCAAGTTGCTGAGCAATAGCTCGTGTGCTGGTATTCGGATTATCTTCGATGGACTGTAGGACTTGTTCTGCGACGTTGACAGTCTGCGTCAGTCGTCTTCTCCCCGTATCCTGCATGTTGCTGCGCAGTGAACCACGTTCGCGCAGATTGCGATGCACACGTGCAAACATTTGATGCTGCGGTATTCTTCTGTTGGGGTATCGGTCTTCGTAAACTTGCCTAGTTCGGTGGCCGCTTTCGCCAGCTGCCCCATATGCGAGATGCATATCCGCTAGCTCTTGATGCGTAAAACGATTCATCTTTATCACTAGTAAGTCAGCTAGTACACTGATGACAGCGGGAGTGGTCGAGCGAGCTGTACACTGGTTGGGTACACACAGCGCCCTCTACATACGCATGCGTACATTTGCGGACATACTTTCCTATATGAAATCGGTTTCCTTACGTATTCCCTACCTCCCCACGAAATTTGAACGATAAGTTTTGAATCACCCTGTATATGCAACCCCTTGGCTAAATATCAACGTAATTTCTATCTCGTTTTTTTTGTTTCGTTTTTCTCTATCTCGTTTTTTTTGTTTCGTTTTTCTTGAACGATAAGTTTTGAATCACCCTGTATATGCAACCCCTTGGCTAAATATCAACGTAATTTCTATCTCGTTTTTTATTCTTTTTATAATTTGTATTTCTGAATTATTGTCGTCGTCTTTATTATCATTATCATCGTCATTTTTATTATTATTATCTTTCCATATCACGAATTGTGGCATTCCTATACATACCTGTGTGTCTCTTTTATGAAAAATCTTAGAAGAAAGAAACAGGAGGAAAGTATCATTGTCTCACAACTAGATTATGACACTCGACCCTCATTAAAAGCATGGTAAATTCTGTATGGTGCTGTCAAATGTGATGCTTGAAATAATGAAAGAATTAGTATAATGAATTTCATTCAGATTCACTTTGGATGACATTTTACGTAAAATTCAATAGTGAAAAGATTTAAATACGATAAGCGAGACAAATTTTTTATAATGTGTGATTAATCTTATTCATTATACACAATTAATTTATCTGCATGAAAAATTGCAAACAAGGCCGATGTCGGAGCTTAGATTTAAGCAACTTTTCTGATAATACCGCATATATACAGATAAGCAATCCAAATGATGTTTGAATTGGGCTCCTGTCTAAGCCACAGTGAAACTGTATCTATACCGCACATAGACCATAATTCCATTCTTTGAAACATTTAACTTGAACTAAGTAAAAAAGACACAGCTTAAAGAGCTAACAAATATCGCTTCATTTTCTCTGCTTATTATGTAAACTGTAATCTTGAAGAGAAACTTAAAATGATTAGCGTCATAGTTTTGTAATACAGAAAGCTAGTTGAAAATTCCTGTTCTCGTCTTTATTAACAGCTTAAGAAAACAATGAGTCGAACGTATATTAGGAAACACTCACGACATCCAAATGTGTTGGAAGTTTTCTTACCCGCCGGCATTGATCGGATATAGGAGAAAATTTTCGTTGCATTAAGAAACGAAAGAGTGTAGCTCATGGCTACAAATTTAATGGATGTACGCCTTTCATTAGTCAGAATGGTGTTCCTTAAGACTAATGGAAACGACATTAGCTGACATTTTGTCTTCGTCGAAATGCTTCATAGAAACGCTTCCGTTTAGTTGTTTCTTGTTACGAAGACATCAAATTTCACTTTGCGTAGAAAAGGTCTCGGAAAATTTCAGTTGGAACAAGCAAAGCCGAATGCAGGGAAAGATAAAAATGGAATCTTTAGTGACTCATACTGGTTCAGAATGTTCACTTTTATACATATTCACTGTAATCGCCCTTTATATATACAGTATATGTGTGTGTGCGCGCGCGCCAAATATTGTAATTAGATACTGTTATTTGGAGAATGGAATTGTAAAGATTTTATGCGGTTAATTCAATTAAAATATATTTTTTAACATCAAATACTAATGAAATTGGTATTTGTAGGCATTAAGTAATTTCTATTAGCTTTGCCTATCATTAAACTATCGCGGTAATCTATGTATATAACCTTACCGAGGCAAAAAATTTATTATTATTGGAATATAAGTGATTACAAGAATTTGTTGTGTGAATGCACATTGGTAATCATAATTAGATATGGCTCTCCACAGGGATGTGTAACAGCTATCTTGTGCACATGACATTTTCGTTCAATCCAAGACAGTTCTTCCCATGTTCCAAGGATGACAGATTTTTGCATCTCTATTAATATTCATATGACCCGTCGCTATTTTCATTAGAAAGGTTAGAAATTAATTTTAAAATTCTTAACAATAATCCAATATTGTACAAATAATTTCATTTCAGACTAAATAGTCTGTAGTTAAATTTTATAAAAATAAATTAGTTAAAATCTTTATGTATATATACATATAACCGGACAGGACAGCTGTTCAAACACAATCTGATGTAGGTGACCCTGTTTCAAAGGGTTTACACCAACTGATTTGCCTCTTAACCCTATGGGATCGAAAAATGCATTTCTTTCTTCTTTTTAAGGAATAAATGTAAAATTATTTTTGTTTGTCAGGAGTAATAAAATATTACTACATTCATTGACGCAAAAATTGCTACACCCATAAAGGATGAAAGCACTGACACCAAATTATTACCATACGTAGTACTGGAAGTTCTACTACAAATGATTCCAGTGATGGCAGCATGACGTCACATGGAACCAGAAATAGAGGCGGCGCTGTCGGTCCCGAGATCCCAATAAAAAGCACCGTAGTAGACAGCTGGTAAGCCAGTAGAAGTGAAACAGTGCACGCGTTTCAGTTATGCCAAGGCATCCAATCGCGGACGAGTTGTCAACAACTATGCCTATTCGGTCAGGGCCGTATCGTGGGTATGCACGAGGCAGGTTGGTCTGCCCATTGTACATTCAACCATCCCGGTTGCACAGTGAGCCCTGTAACACACTCTTTGTAGCAGTGGATGAGGACAGGTACCTTTTCATTTCACCATGTCTCAGATCCGTACAGGCATATCATACCACGAGAAAATCGTCTCATCCATGGAAAAGCAACCTCCGACCCTGTGCGGCATCTACAGCGATACAGCGCAATGTGTCACCCCACTGCATGCACCAGTGTCCATACGACCAATCTAAAGACGTGTAAAGGATCCTGAATTGCATGCATTCTCTGTGCAGGTTGCCTCTGACTGCTAATCATTGCCAGACATGTCGTCTGTGGTGCATCGAGCAAGTTTTGTGGGAGGAGGAATGGCACCATATCATTTTCTCGGATGAGTCAACTCTTGTTTAGGAGCAGATGATGGTCGCATCAGTTTTTGTCATCACCATGGCCAGCGGCAGAATCTCGTGCACATCCAGGAGTGCCACAGTGCCTGCACAGCCAGCGTTCTGGTGTGGGGTGCTATCATTTATGACTCCAGAACTTCTTTAGTGTTTGTCCAGGTAACTTTGAAAGCTCAATGATACGTCAACAGCATTATGGAACCCATTGTGTACTTTTCCTATGGAGCTCTCCTACTGCCATTTTTCGACAAGAGAACATACATCCCCATAGATTATGCATATCCAATTCTGTGCACAGGATCTCAAAATCCAACCTTGGCCAGCTATGTCCCCAGATGTTTATCCTATAGAGCACATATGGGATGTGCTGGGTCGTCTCCGACTGCATCTAAAAACAGTATACACACTGGATACCCAGCGTGTCCATTTAGAGGAAGAATGGCAGAAAGTGCCTCAGGACACTATTAAGGACTTGTATGAATCGATGTCTTGACTCTGGTAGCATGCATCGCTGCCAACGCTGCCATACCCTGTATTGAGGCGTAACCTTCGAGACTCAAGGCCTTTGCAGACGTCACATCCGGTGGATCTACAGTGCTTCCTGCGCACGTAGTACTACCGTCGCAGATCGAGCATTTACTTTTTTATAACGTCGGTGAGCATTTTTCTTTGATGCTGTGCTGAAAAACTGATTGACATAGTATGATTATATTGTATATATGTACATTAGTGTAATATTTCTATGGCAAACATTAAAATAAGGAAGAAGTTGAAACTAAAATAGATCTTGATTTGTAATTGTGCTAAATTGATGACTCAAAATGCGGAGTAATCGTCCTTTAACGTTCTCTGAACATGTATAACGATATATAAATTACCAGGAGCGTCATAATCGGTTCTACATATAATTATAATGACACAATATGTTTAAAAATAAGGTAAAGTGCGAATAATTACTCGGTTATATATTAACAAAAATAAAATCATTTCCTTTACATATTTTTCCTAATAAATGCTGTCAATAATTGATCCAGTTTTTATACCATTGATAAATATAATCATGACATATAAATTGTTATGGAAAACTAGTGTGTTATATTAAAAGGAAAAAAAAAAAAATTCTTCAGAACAAGTTTATTGACAAATGTGAACTACAAATTAATGATATACTGTAATAGCTTTAACTGTAACAATTGCAGTTATGATTTAATTGAAATACTTTTTCTTAGTGATTAGACTGAATTTATAGGACATGGATACAACCTTTCGACGGAATACATATTCAAAAACTAGCAGGAAATGTGCATATAAACTTTACAAACTACAATTTACTGCAAGCACATACAGATTTTGGTTTACAAAGCTACCTGTAAATCTATGACTTAAGATTTGATAATATATCGCTCAACTAATCTCCCAAATGTAAAGAAAATAGTCTCTAATCAATCTTCGATTGTTAAAAATATAATTCTATGCAGCCTGATAAAAAAAGATTAAATCATTTAGGCATACATCTTTCCAGATATAAGCCAATGGTGTAAGACCACTAAACTAACAGACTCTGCGTTTTTTCCACTAATAGAACTTATTAGTTTAGTGGTCTTAGAACACAGTGGCATATACCTGGAGAGATATGGTTCAAATCCCACATGCCAACAAAACTATTAATTTCAAAGCCAACAGTGGGTTTTTATTTAACGTATACAGTGGTATTCTATTAATTTCAAAGCCAACAGTGGAGTCCAACTCTGTGGATACTATATATTGAGGGCAGACAACTTTTTTTTTTTGGCACTAAGACATTTTTTCTTATTTCCCAAATTCTCTAACAATCATTTTTTAAAAATATATTTGTTGAACACCAGATAATCATTTCTAGTTTTTCCAATACAGTGGCCAAATTCACAACTTGTATGATAATCACGTAATTCTGCATCACGTAAAAGACTGGTTGTGATTAAAGTAACATTTCTTTGATTTGCCATTTCCATAAATTCTTGTTCAAATGCAGTACACAATTTTTTCATAATAATATAATTTAGTAATACAACATTAATTACTATCTCATTTGGGCAAAAAAAGACTGCCTCTATCAAATTTTTGTAAATACTTAAATTTTACATCCAATTCTACTTTTTTATCAAGTAATAGTTAATGTTTACCATGATCACATTTCAAACTTTTCAAAACTGAAAATACACAATAATCTGCTATATATGCAATTACAGGAAGAGAATTGTCACAATCAGACAAATCTGAAGGAAGCACGGAAATGTTATAAACTGAAGGAATACGGAAATGCTAATAAACATAAAATTTATTTACTTAATATCATTTTTAAAATCCAAATCGGTTATTTTAATTTTACCACTTGACTTACTGGGAAGTTTCAACAGTGACTGCACTCTTAATTTTGTTTCACATTCAAATAATTGACGTACTTATATTACATTGGCTTCCAGCTAACTGCCTGTAGAGGCCTAAACGACTCACTAAATTATCAGTTTGAACAGTTTGATATACCAGGTAAAATATATTTTGAGTTCAGAGGTACAATATGAAGCAATTTCAAGCAATGAATATGTACTAAGTCTTAATGCAGAATGGGTTTCTTTCATTAGCATACCAGTTGTGCAACTCATCTACTCCCATTTATCTAGCCAACAATAAAGTAAAATAAATATCCCCTCAAGCAGCTGCTTGCCACAGAGGTCTGACAGGAGCCTGTTAATTTATATGCCATTGTAGAAGGTCTGTGAGGATGGCAGGACATCAGTAGAAAAATGACGCATACATTTATTCAGGAAAGAATTCGGAAATGAGATTTTTCATCTGACTCTGAACACGTTAATGGCATTTGGTGTTTGTTATTCAAACGTTCTCCTTTAAAAGGTGGTTTTACATTTACAATATGCCACCATGTTAAAATGAACTTAATGAAATCTGATGTATCTTGGTAATGTAACAATTTGTGCTTTTCTCCTATTTCTAAAAGTCCATTAACTACAAAGTCATTAAAATATTTAAGACTAATTTAATATTTTATCTCTCAAGGTTACTTGGCTCAAAGCTCTATACGACAGATTAAATTCATATTTTAACAATGAGTTTGCTTCAATTTTATGCAGTTCTTTAAGAGTTGATAAGGATGCAATTTTGAACGATGAAATACTATATCCATTATATGCAAAATGTGGATAGTACATACAGTTTTCAATGTTTTTGATTTAGCCGGTTATTTCTGATACACTTCAAGAAATGAACTGGGTCACTAAGAAAAAAAAATGTCTTGATTTATGTGATGGATGAGGATATACAATTTGAACTTTAGGAGGAGAAAGGCATAATGACATATTCTTATGATTCATAGAATTATTGTCAGCTACGACACATATCATAAAAAAATGATAATTTTTTAAAATAATACTGTAAAGAATATCGGCATTTATTGTTTTGTCTGGTAATATATGAACTACATCTTTATAGATGGAAAGCAAACTAGTTATAAATACATGGGCACTGGTTGCCATGTTTTGTGTGTCAAATGACAGACCAACAAGGTTACAACATTTTAAATCCAAATACTCTTTGAGATGAATTTCATCAAGCATTAAAATAACTTTTTTATCTCTATCACTCAAAAAAGAATATTTTGCCTGACATATGATAAAAAATTTGAATCTACTTTCTCTATAGCAGGATTGACATTAAACCGAAGACAAATACATCGAATTGTACTAGGATGCGGTAATCTAATGTCTCCAATTTCTCCAACAAAATTATATGCATGAGGAGCTATGCTAAAAAAAAGTGATGCAAAAATCATCATATCTGATGAGTACCTTGAACCACACTTATTTAACCCAAATAATATCAACTGTTCCTCAATGAATTTTAAATGATTGTTATTATTTTCATCAGATGTGCAAAGTACTTTCAAAATATTACACATTAATCAATACTATGTCTAATATTACTTTCAGGACTTTTAACCCTTATTAAACAATTTAAAAAATCGTTTAAAACATCAATATGACTGAATTTTTTAGAAGAAAGGCATATTTTCCAACTTTGGATTCCTCATTATCTTTTTAATATGCTCTCACCATAAGCTCAGAATTAACAACAGAAATTTTTATTAAAGAAGTTGGAGTTTTGATGGAATGCTACCAGGAATTAGTCTGGGGACTTTCAAATGCACAGTAACCATCTTACCAGTTTTCTCATCGAATGCACTTGAACATCTTTTAAAATCACTCTCTTTGAAGTGTAATTCACAAACCGAGAGAGAAAGATGAACACCATTAAGTGTGTTGTGCTTTATACGTTAAAGTTTTTTTTGTCTGATTGTTACTGATCAATTAAACTTAATCTACAACACTTTTGTATTATTCCAATTATATATGCTTTATAAAAATAGTAAGAAAAGTAAAAATTATTGTAAATGGTCAAAAGTCCAAATATGTCAACAAACATAAGGCAATGATGAATTTGTATTATGCATTAGTTCATTCCTACAGTATTTATGGTATCAGTTTAATGAAACACCAATATTAGAAACTTTCTATATCTTGCAGAAACCTAATTTGAGACATATTTTACATTTGACTTATAATGATCCAGTAAAACATTTCGTGGGCAATAATAATTTGCCTTTTTCAACTCTATGATTTCTGTATATAAACAATTCTGTTATGCTATGTATATTTGTAGGTGAAATGATCAATCACTACATAATTTATGTTACACAGGCATTCATTATTTATTCATAATGCACAAATTTTACCTGACGACTATGACATTCAAACATTAAATAATGAATGGTATATAACCTGTTCTCTTGAAAATGATTAAAACTAACTAACACATTAAAACTCTTAGGAAAATGTGAAAATCAGATTTTCGAAAACCTGATTCACTTTCAAGTAAAAATTAAGAGATATGGGTTTCTAAATACCTAGTTCATTCCTGATATTTCTCAAGGTCATCTAAACTATTAATGAGTGACTAATGCTCTGTACTCTATATATATATACATGTTGTTTTGTGATCACTATTTCTTAAACCTATATTTCCCATAACTATATAAAAATCTCATATTCAATACCCTCCCTCAGCAAAAACAACCACGATGCAAATAGAAACGGATAAATAAACAACTAATTGTGACTAAACGTATAGCAGTTAAGTTATATGAATGTATGGCACAATATACTCTTCACAATTATCATTCAAACCATTTTATATACTCTTGCCAAATATTGCAATTTTGCTAAGATTTCAGCAATCTCAAAATTTTATCACAAAAATACTTGCTATTATAAAAAGGAAAAAAAATTAACATACCTTGCTAAATTTTGTTACTGTGAAATTTTCTCTCCTTATTGCTAGAAGCCATTTTCTGCACAACTCTTCATCCTGGGGAAAACTGTAAACGCGCACATTTCTTGAACTTTCATAGTTTCCTCTACAGCCAGGAACAGAACAAGGATGAGGCATTTCTTCAAAAACTATGATTCACAAGTAAACACTTAATTACAGAAAAATAAAGCGCCATTTCGAAGATAACACAACATTAGGAAATCCCGCCAACAAACACACAAGCAGCTACGGGGTGTCAAGATACTAGATCCACGAATCGTGACGTCAGAACATATGACGTCATCAGTGAAATGGCCTTGTGTCTCGATGGTTACGATTGAGGGCTGATATTGCCTAAACACGCCCTTACATGCACTCAGGTTATATGATTTATCATTACTACCTTGTAAGATGCTCTACCACTCTGTTTAGTTTCACCGAGGTTCGATGTTTGCTTCATGGTGTTGCAATTTTTGCGTACATGAATGTATTTACATTTTCTCAACCATCGGTTAATACCAATTACTACTGTCAAAAGGTGCAAAATTAGGAAAATGAAAAAATGTCACTCTCTTTGTAAACAGCCATTCCATATTCTCCAGAGGCGATATATAATTCTTCTACTTTTATTTTGATTTTACTGTAACCAATTATTGTTATAATCCCTTAAATGTAAAGGACAAAAAATAGCCAAAATAGCAGAAAATATTATGTTTTTGTTACAGAATTACAGAAAAGAAACTTTTATCTCTTTTATGATGAACCCTGAATTTTTATGCTGCCATATTGTATCTCTATTTTGGATCTATTTTCCATCTATCGCATAAATACGTGGTAATTAAAAACAAAGTCTGTTTTTGATTACCACATATTTATGCGATAGGTAGAAAATTCTTAAATTAAACTTGATAGATATTTGCATTAGGATAGTTAGATTTCATAGACAATTGTAAATTATTTCAAGTATTTCTTTTGTAATTGACTTAACGGAATCATATAAAAGAGGCACTACGTGACATATATATATATCTTAGGCAGTAGCCAATAAAACTAATGTAATAGCTTATTTCTCAGTAGCGGACAAATATTTATGTGTGAGGAATGAACGAATGTGTTATATCCCCTCATCCGTTTTAGAACATTGCAAACATTTGTAAATTGCGGACAATTTTAAATATTTGAGTGAAATGCCTTTCTACTATATATCATTCAAAACTGTAAACGTTTGTTTTAACACAACCCCTTTGATAAAGCTGTAGAAGTCTAATATCTTGGAAAAATGGGGCAACAAAAAAGAAAAAAAATTAAAACGATTTGTTTTTGTATATGCGCTTTAAAAATGGAAATATAAGGAAATTGACGTTATTTGTATCACTTCTGAACGTTATTTGAAAGAAAAATAGTCTCTTGATATTGTTTCACCATTATTCAAAATTGCTTACACACGATGTTTTCCTTTCAAAGTATTTTGATATGAGAAAACATCATTTTCTTTTAATTTATAGAATAACAAGTAGATTGCAAGGGTTATAAATACCAACCTCTGTATATCATCACCTTTTTTTATCACTCATCAATCCCAGATAGCTTATGGTTTTCCCATTTTCAACATCTCCACAGATGGAGTTTTGCAGATTGAAACGTAATGCGTTTGTTATTATCTTTGGATTTCGCTTACCCCAGCTTTATTTTAGCATTAGCAGTAATACTTATCAATCTGATTTTGAAAAGAATGCTCATAACTGAAGAAGATAACTGGTTTCTATACTGCTGAAAAGCATTTAGACATCACCAACTATTGAAACGCAAACAATGCTAGGTGTGAACCAGTGACTAATCGAAACGTCATTATTCATTGGGAAAAAAATACGCCTCGCTCATATCCTGTAATAAATTATCTATAGGGAACTACACATACATGGTGTTCCCTACGACCTGCATATGGATCCCGAAAATCGATTTCTTAAAATAAAAGAAAACGAAAATACTTTGATACATTCGGAGATAACAGATCCGAGCTACACAGCCGCACAGCAAGCACAAAGAACAAGTAAGAACAAGTTACCGTATCCGCCCGAGTCAATAAATACGTCACCTATTGAATGGTGAGGATATGTAAATTTGGCCGGACTTCTTCGCTTTGTTTGGTGTGTGGATGTGTAATACTGCTTTAGCACTTTTGCTTTCCTTCTGCAAAACGAAGAATCGTAAGAATGGAGATGGAAATTTGAATGAACCTCCGCGATCGGCTGCTAGTGGTGCTCCACGTAGCTCTTCACAGAACCCACTTGTTTTATCGCTTTTGAATTTGTAAAATATTTTATGCTTTAATTTTAAAGTTTTGTTATTTTATGTCGGTAAAATTATTAATTTAAGGTGAAGTTAACTAGAAGTGAACTGCTTTTTCAGTGCCATAGGATTGAATGATACTTTTTTGTAGGTTTTTCGTCGTCAAAGGGTAAATTTCTTTCAAGTGCAAGTTTTGCACTTCATTTTGTGCACATCCATACACACACCGGCCACTGAATTAGAAACCTTTATGCAGATGTGCCTAAACGTCACTTGCATAGCAGGGTATAGGAAAAATACGTGATCACATGCATCGCCATGTGATATAGGCAACTATTTAAGACTGCTGCTCGTCAAGTAATCGTCATTAGTGTTGATCACAATGAGACAAACAATGAATCTTTCGGGGTTCGATGAAAGGCTTATTATGGTGCCCGTCTGGCTAGAGCGAGATTTTAAATACAGCAGAGCTGACTGGTTTCTCAAAAGGTGAGATATCTCGGGTCTTTAATCAGTGGAAAATTAACCCACATTGCTTGTCGAATAGGCGTAAGTATAGCGGAACGACAATCTGTCAGGAACGAGATCGCCGGCATCTGAGAAGGTTTGTATACAGAGAAACAGGACTTCCTGTGTGCAGCATTCAATGAAAGCTATTCTCGACCCATATCTCAGCAAACTATGCACAGGAAATTGAAGAGGATCGGTATTAGCAGTAGCATGTCTATACGGAAACTACTGATTTCTGCAAAGAACCAGTAAGTTCATCTACAGTACAGTGGTGTCAGGAACACCGTGACTGACAGTGGAAGACTGGAAAAAAGTCATGTGGTCCGACGAGTCATAGTACACCTTGTTCTGTACCGATGGTAGACAGAGAGTTTGGCGGAGTCCATTGACAAGCTGGGTCCATTGAAGCAATGGACCCAGCTTGTCTTGTAAACACAACTCAAGGTTCTGGTGACGGTGTCATGGTGTGGGGCACGCTCTGTGGGTACGGAATGGGTCCCCTGATATTGCTGAAAGGTCGGGTGTCCTCCAAGGATTATCTGAACATTGTTGCCGATCAAGTCCATCCTGCAAAGTTGACTTTTTATACAGCAGGTGTTTAATTAACGACAATACTACAGTCCAGCAGTGGTAACAATATTCACACTGTCCAGCATTGTGTTCAGCAGTGGTTCAACGAGCATGACAGCGACTTCCACCATCTTTACTGGCCTCTACAAAGTCTGGATCTGAACACCATTGGGAATGTATGGGACATGTTGAAAAAACAGATCCGGGATCAAAGTCCTCTTCCTTCAAATCTGAGCCAGTTAAAGGACTGTCTGGTGAATGTCTGATATGTTGTAGATGTAAAGGCATTCCAACACCTTGTGGAATCTATTCCAAACCGCATACGTGCTTTAATTCGCGCTAAAGGAGTTCCAACTCGATATTGAATAAAGGTTTCCAATTCAGTGGCAGGTGTGTATAAAAACATTTAATTCACTAACGTGAAATAAAAAGTGGTTCACCAAGCAATGGCGAATCCACCAGGTGAATCAAAGAAGCAAAGAACTATAGAGTCAATACCTCCTTCTACAAATGCACCTAATGTAGGAGGGTCAACTTTCCCCCAAGATGAATCAATTTTCCGTATTGTTGCAGATTTAGCAATTGGAAATTTTACCATTTTGCTAAAACGAAAACATCATCCCATTCCACTCTCAAAGCCTTGAGATTTAAACAGTGCATTTTCAAAACATATTAAAGTTCCAGAGGACATTACTTCTATGCGCCTCGTACGAAATAACAACCTTATTATACATTATGATATAGCTTCTTGTACGTGTGGCATTCTTCGCATTACAAATTTTGACAGAAATAACTGTTATTTCACTTACTGATATATTATCTACTGGTTTTCTGTTACGTGACATAGACACTGATGTCACATTGGGGAAATTACGTAAAGAACTCTAATAAGATAAATTTATTATTTTGGAACTGTGTTGATTCTCGTTACGTGAAGGATCTACCACAATTCTTACATCCACTGTTCTTGTGACTATTCTCGGGCTTTATTGTCTATAAGAGGTTCTCATATGGTGTCAACTTCAGAAAACAACTCTCTTTTTTATAAAACTCGAAGTTGCACTCACTGCGAACGCTTCGGCCATACTGAGAAAAATTGCCGATGCAGCCCGAGCATGTAGCATCCATGTGTACATCTATTTGTTCTGCCTGTTGCCTTTGCTCAGGAGATCACGTGGCAAACAAGGTATGTCCTCAGTTGATTAAAGAAAATTATATTTTAAAATATATGTATATCATGTTTTTGTCAGGAAGCACGTTTTCTACAGAACCTACCTATGCCTCGGTTACTAAAATTTCACATGTAAGTCAAGAGTTTTCAGTGGAGTCATTAGATACTTTTCTCAATGCCTTCCAGGTTACTGATTATATCACAGCAACATTGGAGAAACTAGAAATTCTTTTCACAGAATTACAATAATCAGCAATCTCATTATTTGAACAAGGAGGAAAAGTCAAGGCTTATCCCTGAACTTTTTAAACCAACTGCCTAAATCACAATTTCAAGACACTTTCCACCTCAAGAACTACTGCTCAGCAGTGTTTTGACACTTCCACTATTCTTGAACTATCACGATGCAAAAAGAACTCGGAAGACTAATTTTCAGGACATTAGCGAGACAAAACTTACAAAGAAAAATCTCGAAGCAATGAATGTCTCTATTACACCTGATGAACTTTCCACTTTAGGAGATTCTCCAAAATCCGCTCAAAAATAAAATGAAACTGGATCCCGCACTAACCAGAAAACAAGACTTAGTAGCTGCTTCTTTTATTTGATTTTCTTCTTCTGTTTCTATTTTTTTTAATTTCATCTATCATGCTTTCGCATTTTATAATGAATTCTTTGCAACATTCATACTAAAGATATCCTATTCCGTGTGCTAATAGCTACGCATACCCTGACTGTAATATGTTTCGAAGAGACTTGGCTCCAACCACATTTTCATTACAATCTAAGGAACTATGTTGTCATTCGAAGTGACTGCCCAGGAGGAAGAGAAATAGGAAGAATTCCTTCTGCAGATGTTTTCCGCCCTGGAGGAAGAGGAGGAGGATTCTTCATCGGATTCTTTTAGTCTGATGTTGATAATGATTAAGAACCACATTGGGAACAATGTGAGCTGTAATATCAAACGATAAAGTCTATATTATAAGGAGTTGAAGTAATAAAGTCAAAAGCTTTGACAGAATCTCGGCCATTAGGACTGTAGCAATTTGCTATTATGATACTTCTATCTTGTAGTGAAGCAGAAATTATTTGGATGTCAGATGTTTCTGCTGAGATCCAAATAATAATCTAATGTCTTGCAAACCTGGAGCACGGCATTAATCACTCATATTCCTAAATAGGGACACTACACAACAGTGTAACTATTTCTCCGGTGAATTATCGCCTTTTTTTATTCAATTTTTACATTCAGGATATAACACAACATATCTAACCACCCTGAAAAATAGCGATTTATATCGACGATATTACTATTTTCTATTCTAGGATGAATTTTAATTATCTACTTAAGACTTGCCAGCAGACATTGAATAACATCTTACAGTGGACAAAAGATTGGGGTCTATCTTATTAGTACCAAAGAATGTTGCTTTGATAGTCACCCGATGTCACAATATTAACCCAGATAACCTAGAGTCTGTCTCAGACATCATTCTATGGGTGTCGACTCTGAAGATTTTGGGATTTACCTTCCAAGTCAGTGGTACTCTCAAGCAAAATTTCATTAACACAGAAAATAAATGCCTTCAGCTACTCAATACTATCAGGAGCTTAGCCTCTTCAAGAAATGAATTCAATTTCAAGAATTTATTCAAGAAATAGTCTTCATCAACACATAATGCAGTAATAACAGCAACCATTAGATCAGTTATAATACAAAATGCTCCACTTCTTAATATCAACTCCTAATTTTTACTGGTCTGCAATTTCTACTCTATAACAGCAGTTCTGCGATCACCAACAGGCTTAACCAAAGTCACACTTTTGCCACTTCTATATGCTGAGACGGGAGTTCTTCACTGGTTCGTCTTATGTCTGACAAGAATACTATAAAAGAAATGACATCGTCATTGCCATCCCCTCTAAGAACAATGCGTCAGCCACATTTTTTAAAATTTCACCGCTGGAAACAGGAGGAAAAAACTTTGCCTCTGTTAACTCATGATCGATTGGAATCATTGCACATCAATCATGTTCCTTAAATCAGACAGCTCCCTGCAATTCCTCCGTGGATTTGTCCACCTTATAAAATTCTTGTCAGCTCTCTTAGTTTGTAGCAGCTATCTCCACAACGTACTATCATGATCAGGTCATATTTTTACTCTGAATTAAAACAAAAATGGCCAGAGGCTGTATGGATTGGGACGGATACTTCGATATCTAATCAAGAAACTGGAATCGGAATTGCATGTCTTTCAGGTGGAATCTTCATTTTTGAAAAATTGCCAACAGGAACATCTATATTCTCAGTTGAAGAATATTATGTTGTTAATTTGGAGTTAAAATTATTCATCAGCGCAATTTTCAAGAAATTCTTTCGAAAGAATCATTTTCTGCGAAATTTACAAATTAATTTAAGAGAATTTCTTACTAAATGTATGCCTTTGCATATTTTATGTAAAATATTTTTTGCTAAGTATCCTTTCCATAATAACTGTTCAAAAGCTGAAGGCTTATTTTCGCCGACAAAGTTTAGATTAGTAAGTTTCATTTAGAGTTTTTTTTTATCAATATATACTGTATTTTGAAAGTTATCGTGTTTTGAAAGTGCTATATCTCTAATATTACATTGCGGTGTCAATCTAATTGTGATAGGACTGAGTCTTGATATTTGAAAGTATCATTTTTTATGCTTTAATAAATTGCTCCCTCATGGGTAAAAACTGACGAAGATGCTGGAAAAGCGAAAGACATAAACGTATAACATCACAGAGAAACTCTAGCACGAATTTTATTTTCAATGTTTTTAATTTGCAATTTTGACGTTGGGAAATTTGTTATTCATTAACATGTTATTTATAAACCACACAAGGAAAGCAAAAAGTTTGTTTAATAAGCAAACACAAGAATTAATTAGTTTATATTAAACAAAAATTGTTTCTTTGTTGATGATGTTCTTACTTTTTATTAGTATGGAAAGGTTGTACGAGATTCATTAAATACATATTGACTAATTGCCGCAGCGTGGCATGGAAAGTCAGTCTTGGCAACTGACCTCACACCTTTATTAATTAACTTCAGATTATTAATTAAATTGCTGCAGCAAATGTGTGCTGTGGATTACATTACACACCTTTTAGCATAATAGCACAGTACATTGAACAGTCTACTAGTGAACTAGAAAGAGACAAGCCGCAGTAGATTTCAGGTGGTATAATTAATTCACTTCCAATCAGATATGTACGTAAGTCTGCAATATGTGCGACCTCTTGAGTGGTCATTAGTTTGAGATTTATGCAAAATATTTTGTGCAGATTTATGCAAAATATTCTGTGTAGATTTATTCTCTTTACTTGTAACACTTCGTACAATTTTTGCCTTTGACTTCAGACATGGAAAGCACGATGTGAAGTTTTCTCGTAGGCTGAATCTCAAACTATGCAGTCTTGAAATTTTAATTACGTTTCGCAGAATTCTACTTTCCAAATGGTTAGTTGATATATCGGCTAAAGTTGGAAAAGACATTTTGGAAATTCTGCGGTGTTATAACGATGTTTTGTTGTCTATGCTTCCTAATTCTCACTTTATGCTTTGTTTCTCTACTTCTGCTCTATTTCGGGATGAATCTTTTCATTTTCGGTATAGTGTTCTAAAGTGTAGTTATATAAGTATAGATTAAACAATGATTTTACGAAAATGTTACGATTTTGAAACATTTTAAATAAATCCAACCATAACTTCATGTTGACTCTCCTATGTAATGCGATATACATTGTAAAACGAAACATTTTCCCCACAATAGAGTAAAAATAGAAAAATCATTTACGTAACAAATTTTCTGAATGTTTCATCAGTTGAAAAGGATGACATCACTCTTAACTTTGATATCGATGTTAAAAATTACTTTATGCCTTTCAACTGAAGAAACACCGAAGAAATGTATTACGCAATTAATTAATCATATTCGTAAACACATTGCCATTTTGTTCATGATGCTATTTGGTAGTTCAAAAGACGCTGCTTTGAAATGGCACAGATAATTGAGTTGTTTATTGTAAGTAGAATAATTCATATCATTAAATGAAGGAGCTCTTTACCGACGGCAGGTAATCAGTAGTCAGAGCACCTCACTGTTATCAGGAGATCGTGAGATCGTATCCCACCCAGCTCAAGACAGTTTTGCCTATAAATTTGATATCGATGTTAAGAATGACTTTATACCTTTCAACTAAATAATGATCATTAAAACAGCGGGAGAATAAAATATTAATTAGTGCCGGAGAATTAAACAGCGGGAGAATAAATACTGAAATAAAAGTGTTGAAATGGTACTTACTTTTGTCGAGTTAGGGACAAATCACGGTAAAGATATTATACATGCGTTAGGACATTCACTTTTAAAAAGCGATTTTTTAAAATTCATATTTAGTAATTAAAATGTGGTATTAGACCTACAAGAAACCTTTACCGATCTCAGAATCAGTATAATAAATAAATCATGATAATTCTTCTTAAATAATAATGACACTTATTAATCCAATAAGGTGTCCCTTGGCTGAGTGGTTAGCGCTCTTGGCTACTGATCTAAGGGACCTAGGTTCCAGCCCCAGATAAGGCATGAATGTTCGTGTCGTTTTTCTGCTGAGACCCGCCATCCTCTATGGCGTATTAAGCTGACAGGCTACTGTCAGACCTCTGTGTCAAGCAGCTGCTTGAGGGGATATTTATTTATTTATTAATGTAATACTTTTAAAATTATACATGATCTTGAATTCCTCATTCCATATGAGCCGTACAAAATAATACTTAACATTCAAGCAATCGTAACGTGGTATAAAGTGAACTACAAGCAAGGGAATGATTGTTGCGCTATCATATGACCGATACATGAATATGATATGTTTATGGCCTAAACGGAACATGGATTGGGAGTGCACCTAACATTAACCATGTGATGCCATAAGCAAGTGTGAATTTCTTACTACAAGCGAGGCTCAACTTAATAATTGTTTAAACAAACCACTTGTTTAAGCGAAAGGTATTATAATCATGTATTTATCCAATGCGGGTGTTTATCTTTAATTTGCCCTACAGTTCTAATAGTGCATTGTCGCAAAACTTGTCTAAATATTAAGCTGAACTTTTTTTCTAAAAATATTAAGCGATGTGGTCTGAATGACGAATGGTGGTATAATATTACCGTTATTATTATTAATAATATTTTTGTCCCTAATTTTCTTCGTACGATTTGTTAAAAACATTTTTTCTTTCGTAATTTCGAAGTTTCCTTTGGATAATAAAATACCACCCACAATACTTTTAATTTCGTAGCTTCCAAGTTTTCCTGCGTTAAAATTACACATAGTTTTGTTTTGCTTTTCATAACTTCAGGGCTTTAGTTTCGCACCATTAGAGAATTTTTTTTTCGTCAGATTTGAAATATCGTAAACAGATGGGACGTAGCTATTTAGATCTAGTTTAATGATAGCTAGAAGATACTTTTTAACTTTTAATACTTATTTGAAAGTGTTTTTCTGGACCGAAAAAATGTCAGTTCCAGTCCGAGTCAAACATTATAAGGATAACATATCTCCTATGGCGAATATGCAAAGCTCGTTTTCAAAGAGAAAGAAGCTTTTAATTTTCTGAGTTTCGGAAACACATCTGTGAATATTCGTATTAATGGATGACTCAGAAAAATCAATAGTAATATTTATTTAGTACCATTAATGCTATCCAAAGATTGACGTTGATTATTTAACGTCATTAGTAGTACTTTTATTAGTATTATTTTACCCAAAATTTTATTTCTATTTATCTCTCAGACAAAAACGTTGAGTTTTTCCACCTCTCTTGCAGGTTAAGAGAACTAATTGTTGCCCTCGTTGTAAACACCTTGACCACAACAATCTATTCCCTAAATTTTAAATTTCTAGCAAGAATATATCGTTAACAACAGTCCTTTAAAATTGTGCCCTTTTCCAGGTTTAGCGCTCCCTAATGGTAAAAATTAAAACTATTAACAGATTTGAAAAATGGCGATCTAATATTTCATTAGCATCTACCCAACACAAAAAATTCATTGGTGTGTAAATACAAAATATTGTGCACATACTGTAAGATGACAAGATCAGAACAATATATCGTTTTTCAACAACTTAAAAAATGAAAAATAAAATTGGAATTTCTAAAATTCTTAATTGTTTTGCCTTTTGAGCATTTTGGAGAGTTGTTCAAATTAACGAAAATTATAGAGAATGCCATTTTAAAACTAAACAAAAAAAAGGAAAACATCACTGATACAAAAAGACGTGTAGTCAAGATCCATTATATTTACTGCAACACTTCAACAAAATTACGAGACATTTTACAACCAATTAACTCTTGAACAACACCGAATAAAACAAAGCTGAGCCTAAGCCTACAATATTGTACAAACTCTTAGCAACGCTCAAAAGCTCTGGATGAGTGTGTAGTATAATGAGACTAAATCTAGTCTAGCCGAGGACAGCTGCCGAACCCAGCTGCTGTTGACAGTTCCCTTAATAAAGCTGTCATTTTGAATAGGAGACCCGTGAAATCGCAAGGGAAATTAGTTGCAATGGCTCGGATTAGGTTTAGCACTGCGGTCCTAATATTTGAACTCAACAAGCACCACACGCTAAAGTATCAGGTGATACATTGCTTAGAGCCACAGGAAGAGGTGGTCAGGTTGCGTTTAGCACAAAGGGTCATTGAAAGCATGGAAGGTAGAGATCTCGCTCTGGTATTGTACTATTTGGTGACATTACGACCATCTACTTGAATGGAACTGCAAAGGATCTAACTTTAGATGTTCTGAACTGGCATATATCCTATTGCAACAGGCTATCCACGTGTAACATGATCAGGGAATTGTGCGATAGAGAATCATCGTAGTGCTATATCTTCTTTATATGACAATAATATAACTGTAGAATTTGACCTCAACTTTTGCAATAGTGAATGGATTCTAATAACAAGTTCAAGTATATCTCTAAGAATGCATTATTCCGTTTGGCGTCACCTAAATCTTAGTTTTCGCAGATCCTGCAAGGGAAGTCGAAAATCGTGTGAATTTTATTTTTGCAGGGAGTTGTAATAGACATAATATGAAATGCAAATCACTATGAAAATAACGTAAAGCGCGATTTTACTTAGGTATATTAGTTTAATGAAAATATTTCTGATAAATTCGTAATTACTACTTATTTTGCTTGCATACAATCGCTTTTTAAAATACGGTTTGATTAGCTGGGGGGGGGGGTGTAGTACTTATATGAATATTATTGAATCTGTTATTAAGGTATAATAAAATAATAAATAAATACCCCCTCAAGCAGCTGCTTGCCACAGAGGTCTGACAGGAGCCTGTCAGTTTATATGCCACAGTAGAAGATCTGAGAAGATGGCAGGACCTCAGCAGAAAACAACACGAACATCCATGCCTTACCCGGGGCTCGAACCCAGGTCCCGTAGATCAGTAGCCAAGCGCGCTAACCACTCGGCCACGGGATAAATTCTTAAAGTATGGCATTCTATAATAAAGTCCCTGAACAAAATTATTAGTGCTTATAAAATATAAAATTCTTAGTTTGAGATAGACGTGCCTGAATAGTAAGATCACAGGGCATGTCCTTATGTCAGTGTTATGTTGTATGAGAAAGCATGACAAGTCTAATTTGTTTGCAGGTTAACTCCGTCCTTTGTGTAGGGAAGTACCTTCTTCATTTCTTAAAAAAATGAAAAAGATAAATATATATATACACTACAATAGAATATATTTTTAAGAATTTTACGAATTAAATGTAAAAAATTTGCTACTCGTCTCTTTGGTCTTTTACCTGCAGTTGCTAGAGTTTAGAAAGAAATACTCATAAGAAGGCCCGGATCTAGAAAAAAAAAATAATGGGACGGGGTAGGCAAGTGACGTAATTGAGCCGGTAAAACGTAAAAGACGGAGGCCAAGAGATTATATTTCCATTTCAGTTTAACATTTTCCACTTAATTTTAGAAGTTGAAAAAAAAACATAAAAATTGTCTGAAATTTAAATGCATTTTTTGGTCTCCGTTATCCTTACTAGAATTCTCAAAAGAGGATTCGGGGCCTGCCCCCTCCTAGACTAGCCCTGCTTATAAGCACTTTTAACTTTAGCACCCAGAATATTTAATTCCTTACCTATTGATATCAGAAATTATTTTTTAAATTGAAAGAGAAATTAAAATTGGCATCCTAAATGAGCAAACAGCTCAAAGGTCTGTTGAAATGTAACTGTTGATTTTTGTTTATATTTGTATTTTCTACTGTTTTCGACTTGTGTATGCAAGCAGTTGCATTTGTAGATTGCTATTATTGAATTATTATTATTAAAATTATAAATTATTATTAAACTTCATTAGTATTGAAATTATAAATTATTATAATTATTTGTCTGTTATATCGAAACCGTCAGATTATTGGGTAACGACAATAGCAAGCATGCATTTTAATTTAGAAATGGACGTTTCGGGAATGAATAAATTTGACTAGTGTATCGACAATGTTTTGTTAGATAAATTAACTTTTTTTTGTTGTGCGTTAAAAGTTAAAAAATGAATATCGACGGTAGCATATTAAAGATTAATTGCTAAAGAAGTGAAAATGATAGCGGAAAACTATTTGTTAAGATGCGAAATTTCAGAACCTGGAATGTTCAACATGCTAAAGAAATAGGAATGTCTTTAATTATTTGACTGTTTCGTTGTTAAGTCAGTGTCAATTAATGGTGAATTGTGTTGTTTTACCTTTGTGTGGGAGTTTTGCGCACACAAGGGTCTAAATGGGCAGGTCAGAACTACACCAAAGGCTCAGAGCTTGGGTAGGGGGAAGGAGATCCACAGTGCAGCTGTTAGGAGACAGGAACCTTCCCCATCTAGGCCATCCAGCATGGTCTCTAATGTACAATGGTACTTACCTTGGTACTTTTTTGCCACATGTCCATAATTTGACTTAGATCAAACTGTATTATAATAAGAAAACAGGCACAGATCTGAAAAAAAAAATAAAAAGGGAATGGGTAAGTAATCCAAACCAAAGTCGGAGGGGGTTGAGATTGAGCAGGAACTCCGTTCTGGTATAAACTTTTCTCTCTATTACTAGTTTTTAAGAAAGTTTTGAAAATGGGTATAATATATATATATATTTAATATTTTTTCGCTTCTGCTACAGTTACCAATATTCACAAGAAGGGAGGGGGTGAGCATGGTCTGCGTCCTGCTAAGTCATCGCGCTCAATTCATTGCGACGTCTATTCATCTCGACGTCAATTCATCGTAGACGTGTTTTTATTTTTTTTCTGCAGCTGTAGATGGTTGAACTCTAGAGACAATAGTATATAATCTGAAAGGTTAAATATGCGTCAGAAGAATTTACCTCAGAAATTAATTAAAACTAAATAACAAGCATTGTTTCGCACCGTTTAATAAAATACGCATTTTAAAAGTTTGCATAATGATTATTTCAATATTAGGCAATCATTAATGATTTTTATTAAAATAATTTATTGTTAAATATTCCTGATTCCGCGCCTCTTTAAATACTGAATGAATATTGTTGAATATTAAGTTTTAAATAGATTTGAGTATGATCTTTAATTTATCATCAGTCACATTTTTCCATGAAATATATATATTCGAAATTATAGAACTTTAAGTTAGATTCCCATTAATATAACGTGGAATTCTCTGTTTTGTTAGTTTTTAGGTCATGCCGGGGCACACATTTTAGTGGAAGGGTAGCACAGAAAATTGAAATGGAATGTAGGACTGCGTAAAAAACAGAAAACGAATAATGGCCCACATAGAGAACTGAAATGGAATGATGAGCGGCCAAAGAAATATATAATCAATAACCTATGTATAAATATAAAAAAATAAATACCCCCTCAAGCAGCTGCTTGCCACAGAGGTCTGACAGGAGCCTGTCAGTTTATATGCCACAGTAGAAGGTCTGAGAGGATGGCAAGACCTCAGCAGAAAAACGACACATACATCCATGCCTTACCCGGAGCTTGAACCCAGTTCCCTTAGATCAGTAGCCAAGCGTGCTAAAAGTTTAAACAATCTTCCGCTGTGTTTTCTGTTTGTTTGGGTTGACATCCCCAAGTGAATAGATTCACAGGATATGTTTATCAGCTGGTGGATAAGAGAGTCATCGCAGGCACCTGAACTCTTTGCTTCTACTGGCATCGTCAAATTCTACATTGGGGGAAGTCTTCCAGTGTAGATGGCTTCAGCCTTTAGTGGTGGGGGAACGGGTTTTTGCCCATGTCTGCGATTAGGGGGCTATTTAATATTGTCGCCATTTCCTCTCTCAATAAACATAATTTCTTTAAACATCCCACTAACCATTTTCTCTCCATAGGTAGTTGGGATGTGAGGACTCTGAACACAGCTTTTTCTCTTCATGTCCTCACACAAGAATTTCACAGTTATAATTTAGATATTCCAGCTTGGAAGAGACCAGATGGACAGATAAAGGTCATATTTTTAAAAATAATCTTAAATTTCCCTTTTCAGGGACGGAAGACAACAGATATCACCAAGGCGTGGGTCTGCTTCTCAGCAGACACGCTAGTGATATGTATGCATTAATGAAAGGTTTCTTACAACAAAATTTCACACAAGCGTTAAAGACTTGAATGTTATCTGCTGTTATGCCCCCACTGAGGATGCCGATGAGGATGAGAAGGATAAGTTTTACGGACAACTTCAGGATATTTTGAATTCTGTCAAGAAAGGAAATATTACCCTTATTCTAGGTGACTACAATGCCAAAATTGGTACTGACTCTGACGTTTGGGGAGGAGTAATAGGTCCTTTTGGTATTGGTAGCTGCAATGACAATGGGCAACGTCTCCTACAGGTAAGTAAACTCAATGGTTTCAGAATAACTAACACTTATTACAAACACCGCGACATACATAAGTACACATGGGTTTCACCTGATGGGCTGCATAAGAATATGATAAGTTATATATTAAATAACAGCAAATTTACTAGTTCTGTTAGGAATACCAGGGCATATAGGGGAGCTGAAATTGGTTCTGACCATTACCTGGTTAAAAGTATCTTGCAACTTAAACTTAAAAAGTGTTGTGCTAGGGTTAAAAAGTTTACTTTTAATACTGAAGCTCTGAAAGATTCAGTTATAGCCAAAGCTTTCCATGATAGGTTAATTAGTCATTATGACAGTCATGGTATGCTTACTACTGAAGTTGAGGAAGATTGGGATCATTTTAAACAGGCTTTTTTCGACACTAACAGTACTCTTTTAGGAAAAAAAAAGCAGAAGAGACAGAATTATTTGAGTGATAAAGCACTTGAGCATATTTCAGAAAGTAAGAACTGTAGGAAGGCCCTTAATCAATAATCTACTAGTCCTAATAGAAGCAGAGAGCTTAATAAATGTGTAAAGGATCTGTTAGCTGCTGATAAGAATCTTTTGCTTGATGGTTTGGGTGACAAAGCCGAGGAAGCAGTTAGACAGCACAACAGCAGAGAGTTATACCAGATAGTTAATGTTTTGTGTGGTAGAAAACAGACAGGTATACAGTGATTGAAGGATAAACAAGGTAGGGTTGTAGAAGGTGAGGATTCTGTCAACGCTAGGTGGGCTGAGCATTTCAGTGATGTTCTAAACAATGTGGGTAGTTCTACTGCCATTGTTTGCAATGATGATAGATGCATTGGTGGCTTTAATGTTGGCCCTATAACACAATCTGAAGTTATTTTGGCTGTTGCTAAACTTAAACTTCATAAATCCCCAGGGGTAGATTAAATTACTTCGGAAATGCTTAGAGCTGGGAATGTTTCTGTTACCACTTGGATGACCGAAAATTTAAATATCTTTTATGATAAAGGCATGGTTCCTAAGGATTTTGCCAGAGCTATTATTATCCCTATTTTCAAAAAAGGTGATCGCAGTTCTTGTGATAACTACAGGGGTATCAGCCTACTCTCTGTTCCAGGTAAAGTTCTTTCCATGATTGTTCTTAATAGAATTAAGAATCTGGTTGACAGTCATTTGCTGGTTGACAGTCATTTGCTAGGGTTGTAGAAGGTGAGGATTCTGTCAACGCTAGGTGGGCTGAGCATTTCAGTGATGTTCTAAACAATGTGGGTAGTTCTACTGCCATTGTTTGCAATGATGATAGATGCATTGGTGGCTTTAATGTTGGCCCTATAACACAATCTGAAGTTATTTTGGCTGTTGCTAAACTTAAACTTCATAAATCCCCAGGGGTAGATTAAATTACTTCGGAAATGCTTAGAGCTGGGAATGTTTCTGTTACCACTTGGATGACCGAAAATTTAAATATCTTTTATGATAAAGGCATGGTTCCTAAGGATTTTGCCAGAGCTATTATTATCCCTATTTTCAAAAAAGGTGATCGCAGTTCTTGTGATAACTACAGGGGTATCAGCCTACTCTCTGTTCCAGGTAAAGTTCTTTCCATGATTGTTCTTAATAGAATTAAGAATCTGGTTGACAGTCATTTGCGTGATGAGCAATGTGGATTCAGAAGTGGTAGGGGATGTGTGGATCAGATATTTTCACTTAGGCAGATTCTTGAGAAATGTTTAGAGTTTCAGAAACCTTTGGTTGCTAGCTTTGTTGATTTCAATAAGGCTTTAGACTCTGTTGATCGTCATAATTTGTGGTTCATTGTGAGATCATATGGTATACCAGACAAATTAGTTAAAATAATAAAAGCTCTCTATAATAACACTGAATCGTGTGTGAGAATTGGTAAGTCTTGTAGCAATTGGTTTCGCATTACTTCTATTGTTCGACAAAGGTGTATTTTGTCTCCTTTTCTATTTAGTTTGGTTATTGATTATGTTATGCGAAATTCACTTCAAGGGAAAGATTTTGGCTTTAAATATACTGAAGATAACAAAATTTCTGATTTAGATTATGCTGATGATTTAGCCCTTTTGGCAAATGATGTTGATGAGATGAACTCTTTCATTCGAGCTGTTGATGAAACTGGTAGTACAGGTTTGGTTATAAACAGAGAGAAAACTAAATTTATGAAAATTGGTCAGGCAGGCTGTGATTCAGTTAATCTGAATGGTTGCAATCTTGAGCAGGTGTCACAGTTTAATTACCTTGGGAGCTATGTAACAGATAATGGTGATATGCGGCATGAGGTTAACAGACGAATAGGGATTGCTGCCGGGACTTTTAAGAATCTATGGAGAGTGTGGAGAAATAGGCATATACACCTAAAGACTAAAATTAGACTGTATAATAGTTTGGTTCTTTCTAGGGTTAGTTATGGTAGTGAAACTTGGTCACTTTGTAAACAAGAGAACAGGAAACTATGTAGATGCTTTTGATTCCAGATGCTTACGCAGTATCTTGGGCATTAGGTGGTTCAACTTTGTAACTAATGATGAGGTTAGGCAAAGGAGTTTGCAACCTCCTTTAAGCAGCATAGAGAGACTCCGTTGGTTTGGCCATGTTGCCCGTATGAATAATTATAGATTGGCGAAAAGGGTTATGGACAGTGTGCCTAAAGGCTTCAGGAAGAGGGGGAGACCTAGGATGCGGTGGGCAGACAATGTCAAACAGGACCTTTTTAGAATTGGTGTGCAGTGGCCAGATGCAGCAGATGTAGCTCAGGACAGACCTGCTTGGAGAACTAAATTGCACGGTCTGGATGGACCTCCGTAGCCCATGGCTGCTTGAGGATGACGATGATGATGAATTATTTTGACAAGAATTTGCTTCGCGGAAGTTGGACTTCTTGTCCTCTATACGTTCTTTTTCACTTTTGAAATATTAATTAATCTATCATCAGTAATTCAGTGGGCGGACAAAAAGAAGTGATTGGCCGTAATTTGCCCAGAGTTAAGTAAATTGTTTGAAACTCAGCTGACGATTTTTACACTTTACTCTTGGGGGATGCAATTTATTTGTTTTAAGATATAATTGCTTGTTTTTAGGAATAAATTAAAAATTATTTTTTGGTTGGATAGGTATTGATTAACTATTATTATTCACAATTTTAGAGCATCGCAAAAGTCTAAATTAAGCTCTCTCACGATGGAAAAAGTTGCCTAAACCTTGTCAACCAATGTACATTAAAGAACATGCTGGATAGCTTTGATGGAAGACTTCCATCTGTCTTCTAACAGCTGTCCAGGGGGACACTCAGAGGCAAAATAACATAACCCTCTGTTACTAAGGTGGGGGCATAAAATATGTAACAAGTTTTAGGTACTTCTCGTAACAATAGATCAAGATACAAAATAGTTCCCAAAAATACAAACCAAAATAGTCCTGTCAAAATAGATAATTACCATGTTATGTCAATGCAATCGAACTTCGAATACATGCGTGTAATGGAAAAATGTGACTGATGATGAAAAATGTGACTGATCATAATCAAATTTATTTAAATCTCGATTTTCAATAATATTCGTTCAGTATTTAAAAAGGCACGGAAGCTGGAATGTTTAACAATAAAAATCGTTAATGATTGCCTAATATTCAAAAAATCATTAAGCAAACTTTTATAATCCATATTTTATTAAATGGATTGAAACAATATTTGCTATTTAGGTTTTTGTTAATTCTGAGGTAAATTCTTCTGACGCATGTTTAACCTCTCTAAATACTACTCTCTAGAGACAATAATTAAACCTAGTCTAAATTATATATGGTTCTTATAGTTCATATAGCACAGATATAGAAAGTGAATAAAACCATATTATTAGCATTGCCATGAGTTGACATTGCGATTGACGCTGCCATGAACTGATGATACGATGAAATGAGCGCGATGAATTGATCACGATGAACTGACATGAAACCAGCATGATCTCCTTGGTTTCACTCTAGATTCGGCAGTTGAAAAAAATATTACTCTAAAATAAAAATTATATGCCAAAACATGAAGAAATCATCAGTGCGCTTAACTCCCGAAATCTGACTGATCAAGATCAAAGTATTACGGTTCTCCTGTATATGAAACGTATTAAGATGTCTACCGGTTTCACTCTGTTTTTGCCCTAGTGCATCAGCTCCGATACTTAAAATTTTTCCAAGTCAGGATAAGGAAAAACTAGCTATATCTAAAATTCTCCATCAAGTCAAACATTTAGAAACATCATATGATTATACCATTGAAATTAGTGCACAGTCAAAATTAATTGATGTTGTTCTTAACTCTTGGATCTAATAGAAAAAGAAAAAATTTTCTGGAGCACATACCCAACTTTTGTTTCGTAGTGATGGTGGTTGGTGTCCAAGAATCCATGGGCTTCCGAGAATTTAGGTTCCTGGGGAGGAGATGAAAATAAGACTTGAGTAGGCTAAAATATTCCACCGAATGGGAAAGGTTAAAATGTTATTCTATATGGAATAACAGTTTATAGTTGCTTTAATTTCTAATTTACATTTATAAAATGCGGATATAAAATACAGGGCTAAAATAAAATTAATCCAAGACAATTATTTTTTTAGGATCTTAAAGCCGCGGTAGACAAATTTGGTATTTCGAATAAGAAAACTGGATTTTCGGGGGAGGAGGGGGGGAGTCCCCCTGCTTACGTCCCTGAATGGTATAATGGGTTACGTCCCTGAATGGTAATTATCAAGGAAGTAGTGGCTAATCGAATGCAATGTTAAGCCTTTCACTTGTGATTGATGAGTTTATTCCAGATTTTGTAAACATCGGTATTTTTCCATATTCATGTCCTTCCACTCAAAGAAATGAAATGCAGTGAGTCTAAAAGAATCCCATTTGTGAGTTATATCGTGGTCCATGTTCAGGACAAACATGCCACGTGTTAAAATAAAAAGCAGATTAGACAGATCTGGTGCTTAATGATGTCCAATGGTTCTCTTTGATTGAAGCTTCTCTGAATTGTTATAACTTAATATTTGATAATTTATTCCAATATCCCGATAACACAACACTCGACTCAGATTCTTAATAAACCATCCAATATTATTAGATGTCAGAAAAACAAGAGCCAAAAAACTATCCAGTTATACCGATAAACAGACTCAAAAAAGCCTTTTCAAAAGCTACAGATTTCTTAACCACAAATTTTCGAGACTAAATAGTTTTCAAGACTATAAGTATGCCCAGGTAGAAAATTTTGGTCTATATGACAATTATATCTTCTGAACTCCCACTATTCACCACGATTCACCTTGACGATCATCAAAATACTTAAATAGAATTATGAAACGCACTTTATCGGGAACTGAAAAAGAAAATATCTCTGTAGTTATCGCAAGAATTTCAATCAATAACAACATGAACTGTAGCATAGTAAACATTCAACATAGCGGTCAGCGTTGAATAGAATCATTTCAGCTCTAAACTTTTATCTCCAGGAAACTTGGTTGAATTTCTGCCTGTCAAAATATCTTCAGAGCAAGCCATAGGAACTAAACAGCATTATTCAGATCATCCGTGAAATGCTCAGTCCATCATGATAGAATTGACATCTTCGGTAATTATGTCCTCTTTATCCCTAAATTCTGAGAACCATTCAGTTCTTTCCTCCACAAAAAGCTTTTACACCTCTGTAGAGTTCTCTTTTGTTGTGCTGTCTAGTAGCTTTCTCTGCTTTGTCAGTCAGGATATCAAGCGAAAAAGGTTTTGTCAACTTTTATCTGATACAATGAATATCCATTAACCGACCTTCAATACTCTGTTAATGGAATTTATATTCAGCGTGCTCTGCACTCGTTTTTGTTAGAAATCCTCTGCGTATCCTTATCACTCGAGTGGCTCTTTCTCCACCATAGGTTTTTACCAAGAACAGTACAGCTGATTTCTAGTATAGTCTGTTTCTAAGGATCCTATTGTTCTCCAACCCCATTTGCAAGCAAACCACTTCGTAACTAGTTTTGGATCTTTTAGTTTCCCAGTGTTAAAACAAATTCCTTTAGAAATTAGAAAAACAAAATCTTAAGCTTCAAATATAACATATTTAATAAGATTTTGATAACGTTCAATATTTAGATACTTGTAAGACCGTAAACGATAGAATAAGTATTAAGCTTGAAATATAACATATGGTTAATAAGGTAATGATAGCACTCAATGTTTAGAAACCTGTAAGACCGAAAATGACAGAACAAGTCCATTTGTAATTAATTAATATGAATTCAACCATGCACCTAAATCAGGTGAAACACGTTTGTATTAATAAATGTATTTGAGTTTAAATAAAATATTAGTTATTCTCAAACCAATAGCTTTAGTTACTTAGGACCCCGAAGGCTCAGAGAAGGTTGGGGGAGGGGACCAACTGGAACAGCTCTTGGGAGACAGATGGTAGCCTTCCGTCAAGGCCATCCAGCATGTTCTTTAACGTGCACAGGGTATGGCTCTCCCGCACATGTGGCCACGGCTTAACGTCCCATCCGACGGAAGGCGGCGTTTTCAAGCCCTCATGTCCCCTACTGACCGTGGGCAGGCGGGGAATTTTGCGGGGATAAATCTCAATGCTGACCCAGCTGGGACTCGAACCTGGGAACTACAGATTATGAGACACCCTGCCCCACTACTTACTTACAGGGGAACAACATTGGAGAATTCCGTTGCTAATGTAACTTACAATATCAAAGACCTGTCACACAGATAAAATGCCAGAGTCAGTGTAATATCCCACCCATTATAGATTCTTATGTATTGCGTTTGTTAGTGATCTGCATATTATGTCATGTGTTTTTTGGATATGGAACTTAGTCAGTGGGAGAGATTGGTGCACCCTTTCTGTGATCTATTCACATTAAAGTGAATGGCTAGCGGGGTGACATCAGTCCCGAGGCACCTTGATTCTAGGAAGAATGTTGGGCTCGGACATTCAAAGAAATGGCATGGAAGCGAAAGTCATAAAATCATTAAGTGGCAGCACCAGTTGTGCGAAATGGATGAACAAAAGAAGGAGAGAGGAGAATGGAAAGCTGAGGGGAGAAGGATCGTACACAGCGCAAGGAAGAAGATAGATGAAGGGCCCATATATACCTTTTGCGGCACGTGACGTATCGAGGCTCACTATTGCTAGGGCGATAGGGCAAAGGAATCTACAAGAGCCAGTTCTACACGACGGCACCTACATGCCTGCAGCCTGACAAATCTGCCAAGCCGAATGACCATGTCCTTCACAACTACGTAAAAAGGACGCAGCGCAAATTAGCTGTTAGTAAGCAGCTCTAAATCAGTGGGAAAGAGAAGGAAACGAAAAAAGAGGCGGAAAAAGGAAATGGACTCAGATACCAAGATTTATATATACAGTAAACAACGTCCTAGAAATAAAATGGCGTATTTCACTTCCAACGAGCAAGAAAACGGAAAGAGGAAGTCTGAAAAGAAAATTAAAAGAATATATTCAAAAATATTCCACCCCAATATCTCTCCTACAGAAATTGAAGAGAAAATAAATAAAGATTAAATTCAAAATAATTCACCCCAATATACTCTTCTATACAAATTTTACCTCCCATTCCGATCTTTCTACTTTTCAACTTCTCTTTTTTTCTTTCCGAGATAGAAGGTTCTGTAGGCCTAAATTTTCGCATTGTGTGAATAATAATAAAAAGAAAGGCCAGAAAGTGAAAGCACCGACATCGCATAGAGTATCGTTGGAAGCTCTATAAAGAAAGCACTTGGTGATAAATCACTTAATATAGTAAATTGATTCTATTTCCGAAGTGGAGTGGTGCCTCAAAACCAAGGAACAGTTAGCAGTCAGGGTCTCAGACGATGAAACTCATTTAATCTCTTGACGAGTTCCATATCCTCGAAGAAGCTTCAATAAAGATTTACACTTGAATTCCAATATTTGGCGTCGTGCTTCTTTTTGTAGCATCTGCTGGAATCGACAATTGTTATCAAAGAATGCGTTCGGGGAATAAGGAAAGTAAGGGATTTATAGAAATCCGGGCAACATAGTTGCTGTAGGATTAAGACAAATCTGCTACGGAAGTGGCGCAGCAGCATCAGAATCCTTTACAGTCAGTACCAACTTTTTGCATTGAAGTTTCTCTACATAAGTGTAATATCTCGATTCTGAAAATAAATTAACATATGCTGAAACTGCAAGACGACCCGAGGTCGAGTAGTTAGCATGCTTGGCAACTAATCGAAGGGACCTGAATTCGAGCCCGCGGATAAAGCATGAAAGTTTGTTTTGTTTTTCTGCTGTGGTCTCGCTTTTCTCACAGATCGACATAAACCGACAGGCTCTTATCAGACCTCTGTGGTATAGAACTACTTGAGAGGGTATTTATTATTATTTAATGTTTTTTTCTTATTTTTTTTATTTAATATGTTATTAATAACTTTTTTAATATGTTTTCAGTGGAAAATATGTTTTAAAAATAAATTAAAATACTTGATCAAATCTATCTAATTCTCGATTTGAAACAATATTCGTTTAGTATTTAAAGAGTTATAAAAGCTGCGATATTTATTGGGCTACAAAACATTGACCCCAAAATTCAAATAAAACATCTAAACAGGTTAAGAAGTATCAAGTTGACTTTAGTAGAATACCGGATGCATTGCACACGGTACTGATATCTTAACCTATTTTAATAAAGTTTTGGGGTTAATTTTTGTAGTTTGTTAAATATTCCAGCGTGTACAACTCTTTGAATATTGAACAAATATTGTTTAAAATAGACATTTAGATACATTTTATTGACATCTTTAATTTGGCTTTAAACATATTATTTTAATAAAACTCAATTGAAGAAAAAATCATATTGAAGAAGTTATTGAGCTCTGAATGTGATATACTATTGAGATAACATAGAACTGTTGACATTTCTCTGTCCAGTAACTGTACTTTACTGATATGTATCGCTACCTATAATATGTATTACGATATTCTAGGAAATAATGAGAATTTCACATCTTTGATTACACTAGAGAATAAATTGAAACTTTTTTTTATAACATTGGTCAAATAGGATGTTTTATAACACATTTTGGGGTGATGAATTCAAATATGGCTGGGAAAAATCTGCAGCACGTATTTTTTTTAATTACGAATTGATGTATTTCAAATTTCAATAAATACGCATACCTGGGAAATGAAAACAAATGTGACTATTTTATTAAACTGCAACTTAAAACTCATTAATCAATTGCATGATTACAGTGAAAAAAATTGGAAGCATCATAGTTATATACCACTGAATATAAAGCAACAAATGAAATAATATTAAAATGCAAAATAAGAAAACATGGGTAAGGATCTTTTACACTTACAAGAAGTTCATTTCTGTCTTTTATGTGCTGAGGTATCTTCCTTCTGTAAGAACCGGCAGTAGTCACCTATCGTTGCTGGGTCCCACCTGCCTTGGTATCTCTCCTCCATGGTTCGGATCCTGGTGAAATCTTTCCCCTTGCTCATCACTGACAGCTCCTAAGTTCTTGGGAAAGAAATCGAGATGCGAGTGCAAGAAAGACATTTCTTCAAAGACATTCGGCAGCAAAGATTTTCATCGTTTTTGAGAAGATCTTCAATGAGCCGATGGTAGTTTTGCTCTTTGTGATTCCCCAGAAAACCCTGGATCACAGACGTGAAGAATTTCCATGCAGCGCACTCCTTCATATTTAGTTTTTCTTCGAAGACAGTATCGTTCAGTAGCTTGCTGATCTGAGGACCAACAAAGATCTCTTTGTTGAGTTTGACATCACTTTGAATTTCCAAAACTTCATTAGTTTTGGAAATTCAAATCATTCCGTTTGGTTGGAAGTGTTGGTATAGGAAAATCTTCTCCATGAGGAACTGGCCTTATGGCTGAAGGCATATTTCAATATTGTATTTTGCTTTTCTTCATTTTTGAAAAGCCCAACAATTTAGTTAAACAAAAATAGCAATCATGGAAGTGACTAGTTAGCTCACGCCAAACAATTGGAACTGCAAAGAGCATGGATTTTATCCTACCTTTCAACCATTCACTCAGGCCAACAAAGCACGAAATACAGCACACATATGGAGTCCATGTAATGTCCTGATCTCCAACATGACATCCAAAATACAAGTTATAGCTCTCTTCACATTCTTTTTTAAAGAACGACCCTGAGATTTTAAAATATAATTTCCACATTCATAATAAAACTTATCTGACACATTAACGCATCCGCGACACTGCCTTTGTGCCATTTAAACGCCAAAATTCACTCTTTAACGTACAGCACATGTTCCTCCTACAATGAAAACAACAAGAATGGCTGTCTGAGGTTAGGTTACTGTTACAAGTTTTCTCCCATTTGGCAATTAGTGTTGCCAGTCACAAAAAGGAAAATATCTAATATCCTCGCAGTTGCCTGGAGGTGTTGCTATAGGAAGATCTTAATAGAAGTCAAAATGACCAATAATATAAAAACGTGACGTTCTAGCCATTTTTTAAGGCCAGATCTGAAATCAGCACCTGAAAAATTGTTAAAAGCAGCTACAATTGTCCATGTTATAAAAACCTTCTAAACAAGTGTTATTGCAACAAACTTTGCCATGTTTTGAGACCAACAAACTGTACAAATATGTACTTTAAACCTACATTCAAGTGACTAGTTTGGCCATAATTATTTTACTCATTTTATGTTTTGTATGTATTGCTTGTCTTTTCTTTTGCAATCAGTCACGTAGACACAAAATATTCGTATATTTTGTGTGATATTTCCATTAATATAACACTACTTTTCTTCTAGTGACAGAGTTGGAGTGCTGTTTTTAATATTGCGCTTTAGACTAAATAATAAAAAAATAATAATAAATACCCCCTCAAGCAGCTGCTTGCCACAGAGGTCTGACAGGAGCCTGTCAGTTTATATGCCATAGTAGAAGGTCTGAGAGGATGGCAGGACCTCAGCAGAAGAACAACACAAACAGCCATGCCTTACCCGGGGCCCAAACCCAGGTCCCTTAGATCAGTAGCCAAGCGCGCTAACCACTCGGCCATGGGACGGCTCTCTAAATAATAGCTAGGGTTATAAACTGTCATTTTAACTAATATTTCAAGATTCTGAGTATCAGTGAAAAGCGCAATAAAAATTTAATTGTACTGAAAAAAACAATAATACAACTCAAGGATAAAATTAGATAAAACACTCAATTTTTATTTAGTACTAAACAAAATCGTTTCAAAAGCGATTTTGAAAGACCCTTGTCTATATTAATCTTCTTAAATATATCTAGTTTGCCATGGAAGGTCGACAGGCGCCATCACTACAGAAGTACATAGAAACATCTGACTTAAGTCTAATTACCGAATAAAATTGACGGGAAAAAATGAAGGGGCATGAAATAAGTGTAATTAATTAGAAGAAAAGTTCTCAGAGGTTCTCAAAGCTAGGTAAAAATTATGTTCAGTTGTAAAGGTTCTTAAATGATAATAGCGCGCTAAACTATGATTGATATGAAGATAAAATAATTCTTGATGACATTGAATACATTGATTCTGAACAAGAAAGTACAAAGATCTGACATTTTGTATGTAGAAAAATTTCAAAAAAGACTATAAGGCTCAAAATATTTGCGAAATATCTGCTATTAGCAAGTTAAACCGTCAATTAAGTAAAACACGGTAAAAAATAAAATAATAAATAAAATTTGAAAAAGCGAATATTTTTACAACATATTCCGATTTATTCGAAAGTTACTGCGTGATGGCAGAATATATTAAAACTATAATATATACCAAATATTTCAAATACTTTTTAAATAATTCAGCTTTACATATGGATAAATTATATAGTCATCATAATGAGATAAACGCCACACATACTTAAAACATTCCCAAAAATTTCCATTTCAATTTTTCTTTCTGCTATTTTGTGTGTTATAATGTTTATTAATAATCAAATCGTGATTTTGTAATATTTTAAGAAAACTACAGCGGCTGTTTATAATTTCATCAAATAAGTCTAACTGGCATAGTGGTTAGGGAGTTAGCTACTGTTCCACTAAGGCAATTTTTGTTTGATGTGTTAGTTCTAACTGTGGCAGTGGTTACTTCGGTCTTAGTAGGGCATATCACTGTATGAGAAGGCCTATAAAAGCTAGGAGTAAGATATACCTAGGATTCTTCACTGTCCTAAATGTTGCAAATAAAAAAAGTGCTTCAGGAATAGCAATGCGATTTTTACTTAGGTAGAAACGAAATGGTTTTTCCTTTAGTCTTTTTTTTTATTATTGTTTTCATCTATTAGCATTCTTTTTTTTTAACATCACATTACGTTACAAAACAATTATCTCCACTGAATGGAAGTATTGTTTTAAGATTGAATTTTCAAGGCATGATACGATCTAATGATCCTAATAATATGTCAGTTTTTCTGTCGCTGAGATACCAGATGGCACTCATGATCACCATTATCAAGGTCTAAGACAATTTGTTACGTACTGTATAAATCATTGATTAGAAAGTTCAGAGTTTTCGAAATACAATAATTTAGAGAGAATGATGTATAATATACAGTCCAACCCATTTGTAAATTTGAAGGGACCGCCGAAAAACTTTGTTTATATCTGTAAATTGGCTATAGGAGTTATCGATCTAAAACAAAATTACTTTTTAATAAACCATTCATCTAGTGAACACTTCTTTTTCGTTTGCTTGAAACAGTTAATCTTTTTAGTGGCAAAATCTGAACTCTCTTTTCTACTAATTACCGATAGATTATAAAGCCGGCTTTTTTATTTATTTTTTTATTTTGTGAATCAGCACAATTTGATTTTCAAGCTCTGCCAATATTTGTTCTTTATTTGTTTAAATCGTAAATAAATAATTGGTGAGATTCCATGTTCCTTGGCGATACTAGTCTCTTTACAGTCTTCCTCACAATTTTTTATGATTTCATTTTCTGTGTCAAAATAAGAATATTTCATTTTTGGGACATCTTAAAGCAAAATTGCCCAGCAGCTACCCCTCAGACCATTCATTTGCTGAAGAATGTAAAACAAAATGCTGTGATAATCACAAATATCAGAATTCATTAAAGACAAAGTGAACAAGAGATATCTTGTGATTAGTTGTTTCCTTGTCCTACACCAGAGGTTCCCAAACTTATTTGTCCTACCGCCCCCTTTTCCGAAAAAAAATTACTCAGCGCCCCCTGGAAATCAACCTTCTTTAAGCGAACAAAAAGAAAGATGCAGTGACAAATTTGCGTTCTTTTATGTATCTATATTTCTACCTACATCCTACAACATAGTAAAGAAAGATGTTGTTATAAATAAGGCACCTTGAAGCTTGATATTATAAAATTAGTTTTTAAATCAACCATAGTAACATTCGCATTACACCAGAAAAATCAAGATAACGAAGGATAATTTTATGTGTTTATTTGGAAAATAAAGTAATCATTACGACTTTAATTCTATGTTACAGAACAGATGAAACATGTACCAATGGTTTTTCAAAAAATTATATCTTCCCTTCCTTCCTTATGCTTCCACCGCCCCACAATTGCACCCGTGGCTACTACCGACCCGCGGCTACTAACGATCGGTATCGCCCACTTAGCGAAACATTGTCCTACACCATCACAATGAAATTCCTACGTGAATTTGCCCCCTTTTACATCTTATTATTCATTGATCCTTCAGTATTGCACTCTGACTTTGCGAAAACCAGCAGAGTGAAAAAATTCATTATTTAATTGAGTTGGTTGAATATAATTTATTTCTTTTCTTGGAAGTTTTTGTTAATGCAGCGGCTTAGGTGGTAGAAAGAGCTTCAGTAATCAAGTTCGAAACCTTAACGATTTTTCCTAAGTCGATAAATTGTTACCTCACCAATAGGTGACAGAACATGTTCTGTTCTTTTATTTTAAAATCAGCACCTCTTAAGTCCTGAAGGCATTGAATAACGCATTGCTGCAAAAAGGTAAGAAAGGCAGGTAAATTGATCGATTTTTGACTTCTCCTTAAGCTCTGACTATAGGACCTTTACGAACGAAATGGTTTGTTATATCAGTAAAGAAAAGAAAAAAAATGTTATTAATAAAAAAGTACATATAACATTAGTTTTCAAACTCAAATTGAAGATGGATTGTCTTTGCTTCGTTATAACCGACTTTATTACAAACGGTTTGTCTGTATATGAAACAAATACTTCGCGCACAACCGTTTGTGGTGTATAGTTATGTCACCTCTGCAGGTTTCTCCGTTAAGAGAATCTGAAATAAATTCATGAAGAGTAACAGAAATAATATTATTTATAGCATAAAGGAAAGCACACAAACCCATACCAGGAAAGATAACAATGGATTTCGCAGCGATTACAGTTTACGGTAGGAATGGTATGATAAATATTTTTGCTTGTAGTAAGCCCCCTTTTGGAGTTTCATCTCGAAATTTAGCACCGCAACTCGACGACAACCAGACTCATTGTGTGGAATTCTGAAGCGTCTACCACAATTTCCTGATGAGTTATGGCTGCCACAGACACATACAGATATCTCCTTTTATTATTATGAATTTATATTAAAGAAGACTTTAAAATCAATATTTATCTGGAGTTTTCGTTTAAATATGAATTCCCTAGTCTTATTTATAAACTGAAAATGAAAGAGCAACCATTACTCTGATTTATTAGTGAACAGTTGAAGTCAAATAGAATAATTTTCATTGCAATATAATTTTTCATTTTTACGGTTGTTATGTCATTTTTCAAAATTAAGCCTAGGCAACATCAACGTCCCAAAAATTCGGCCTTTGTACATCTAAATTTCTGCATATGACGGTAGGAATGAAAATTCTGATTTAGGTGATTATGTCAATACTAAAGTACCTTGGAATATAATAGATGTTTTACTTATAGGCATATTAACTGAAATGCAAATGGTAAAAACTAATATCATAGATACTTCCAAATGTATGATATTCTGGCAAATTTTGCAATGGTTTAAGAAACAAAGTAAAGAAAAAGGAACCCCCGCTAGTATAAAAAAATAAAGTGTTTACTGTTCTAAGTTATAATCGTATTATTCATTAAATACATTGGCTTAGATAGCTAGAATGTCAGAAAGCGAAGAGCTGTTTTTTTATCATAGTGTGAAAATAGGCATCGGGATTAATTTTACATCACAGTAGAAGAATCCGTTGGCATCGCAACTCGGACGACGAACCAGAAACACTGTGTGACCAGAGGAATATTTATACAATTCTCAGAAATGAATTATTATTCATTATTTATTACTTACGAAAATGAATATTCTGCTAGTGACTTCAGTTCCATTATTTTTCAGTATGAGAGGAAATCAACAGCAGTGTAAGAAAAAATAATATATTTATCATTTTAAATCATATCACTCTTCTGAACAAAACCTTATGTATTTTGAATTTGTCTTATGTGGAAGTAACTTTAGAAAGCAAATGACAAATCCTTCCGAATTTTCTATCGGAGAGTATTTTCGAGAGTAAAGGACTACGAAAGCCTTATAAAGATTAAATTCGGGAATATTTTGCACAGATTATTAAGCTGAATTTAAATTAAGTTGATCAAAATTAAGGATAAAGAAAAAGATTACTTCTCATAGGTATTATTCATGAACATAATTTTCTAATTTTTCCAACTTGTTGAATTTGATTAATATCTATTTTCGTCAAATTTGTTATATTTTGCAGAGAATCTTTTCACATACCTACTTCAAACAGTATTTCTTCCTGACTCCATAAATATATCATTTTATTTACTTAAAATTTAGCTGTATTTACTTATCAAAGGGACCTAGGTTCAAGCACTGGGTAAGGCATTGAAGTTTGCGTTGTCTTCTGCTGCGGTTTCGCCTTCTTTATAGACCTTCTACTATGGCGTATAAACTGACAGGTGCCTGTCAGACCTTTGTGCAAACAGCTGGCATGACAGGGTATTTATTTATTTTACTTGTTTTTATTTCTTTATTATCATTATTCTGAAATATTTTACTCAATTAACTACAATTGATATTAAGTTGGAAAGATTTAAAATGAAAGATGTGACAAAATATAACTATATATAATTACACTCTTTTCACTATAGCAAAGTAAATCTCATAAGCATAGCGTTTTTGTTGGCTTTAAAAATAGATTGCATTTATCAAGTAAAAAATGAAAGAACAAATCACCACTCAAGCTAGAGCAAATCACCACCTAGCAAAAAATAATGAAAGAGCAAAATCACCACCTAGCAAATAATTCTGCTAGGCAGTGTATGTAGCTGTTTGCTACATACACTGCCTAGCAAAATTATTATCAATACCTATCTAATACTTCCTCGTACATGTATATCGGGGTACAATTCCCAAATTTCAAAGTTTTCAATTCCCTGCGCATAGTTCTCGTTAAAATAGATTTTGAAGTATTGCTAGCGGTCATCTCTCTAAGCTGAAGAGCTGTATCAGCTTTCTTTCTGTACAGTTCGTACCAAGAAATGCCTGACCATGTCTGCCAGGCCTTTTTCCTCCCGCATTTGCCACGTTTGGCGGACTTTTTTGAGACCATTGTCATTCTCCATATGCTTTGGATACCGTTTCCCGTGATTTTCATCTGAGTTCCATCACCTTCGTTACAGATGCTCCTGCTTATTGTGCTCCGACGATGAACCTCCTTTCGAAGTCAGTCAGATCAGCCTATTTAGCCATGTCGCACTTCACTTTGCGGCTTTTATATGATTTTATGGTGACGCAGAATACTTACGTATGTAAGAATATGTGCATGCATTGGCATGTTTCACAATATTTCGCGCATGAAGCCATGTTCATAATAAATAGGCCAGGCAGTGTAGGTCTAACACCATTGAAGAGAACGGTGAAGAAGGCGAGAGCTCAGTAGAAATACAAAACAACCCAAGTCCCACCCGGGACTTGAACCTAAGACTCTCTGATCAACTCTGACTTTAACCATTCAGCCACCGGGACAATACATGAACACAACTGAAATTTAAAACAAATATATTTCCCAAGCAGTTAACTTATCACAGAGAACCTGATAGGAACTGATGAATACAATGTGACATAGAGAGCATATATGTTTAAGGAGAGACCTCACGAAAGATTGACAACAAGTTCATAAATAAACACTCATGTCTTATCCAGATCCGCGCAAAAATTCAGAGCACGTTGGAATTTTAGTCAAGTCTAGAAGAAACATAGACCCGGTCTTTCATGTCTACATCGATTGCGCTTTGAGAAATCTGTATTATGTGCATTTAAATTAGCTTATTATATTTTATACATGGATATATTATCTAAATATCTTTATGACCATAGATATGATTCCTTATTACTCTTTTAGGTCATTACGAGTTTTAACAACTTGGGAATAACAAAATAATTACGCCTTGTTCTTTGGTCTTTCCAAAGAAGCAATGAAAATTATCTGTTATCATATTCACTGATGAATAAAGCATATATTTTAAGCATATATTTTCTCCTATCCCAAAGATTCCAATATTAAATTCGTTATATTCCTAAAGTCCAAAAAGCATCTTAGCGCAAAATGTTCAAACGATGACTGAAATTTCTGACAAGCATTAAGAGGTTTCAAAGGCTATGCTAAGATGGAAACTCGCCAAAAACAAGAGGCTTAGAGAAAACCTAGTGGGATATTTAGGTCTCTGGCTCTTCAAGAGAATGTGCTGAAGTCAGCACTTCTCTCATAATGGTCCGTAAGAAAAGAAGCTTGAAATTCACGCCTGTCGATTTGCACTATCTGAAGCATAGAGATGCTTTGTTAGTAGAATTTAACAGCAAAAGCATTCTCATTTCCGTTTCAAAATGCTCTAATTCCTACGAAATCTCATTCAGATTCGTATTCCCTCCCTGAAAGTAGATTGATTTGCTAAGAATAATTTGAATTCCTATTGAAGAAACACTGTTTATTTTCATTCAAATCCAATTATCAATATATACAATGGAATTTCTGTCGTAGAAGAGGTAATAGAAACAAATAATGGCGTGATAAAAATATCAAACTATAAATCAGTGACACGTACTTTACCATAAAAACGATGAAAATACTACATTAACTGTAATTATCCCTTATATTTTTTTTTTTGTTTTTTCCCTTATTTTTTGCTCTTTTTGTACACAATAAAACACAAACATATATATTTATTAGGGGGGATATATGCTGACGTTTCCTCGAAGCGAGACTGCAGTAGTGTATTCGAGGAAAACTAGATTTAAATAGAAAAATCAGAAATCAGGCCCAGATCGAGAAACAATGCTGCGGATGATCCGATAAAGTGTGTGTGTACGTGTGTGTGTGTGTTTGGGGGGGGGGGGGGCAGGGGGTTAGTCGTAACCCATTCGGTTATGTAAAACATGCCTCCGTTTTACTGATTTTTAAAGAAATTTCTTCAAATACTGAAATATTCAAAAATAGTGTAACATATGTACACCTGTTCCTCGTTTTACATGGTAGATAGGTTTTGGGAAATCACTGTGAAAATCGAAGCAGTGCAAGTCGAAACCAAAACGTATAAGAAAAAGAGGGATAGGTTACAAAAGATCTCTGTTATGAATCAAACTTACACTGAAAGTTTTATTTATACATATTTTTCTTAAATTTCAGTTTAGCAGCAGTAATAAGCATTAATGTAACATTATTTTGCATTTTATTTGCGCTAATTGAAATAAGTTTAGATTAATTTGTTTATGGTCATTTCTTTTCGATCACAAAAAAAACTCATAGTTAATGTAGACGTACACTATCGAATTTGAAGACGAAATTTGAGGGAAGGATATTTATGAACAGAATATAAATTAGAAATTAAGCATTTGTACCATTGTGTTTTGTAAAATTAGTACTTATATGATATTTTATGAAACAGTGTACTTATGAATCAGCTGTATTTAGCCTACATAATAATCTACAATTCAATCTAGAATATTCAGGCTTGATTTCGTTAAGTAGCTGCCGGACAGATTGTATTACAATGGCAAGAATATAATTTTAACGAAAGAATATAAATTTAATTAATTACAGATGGCGCTTTTTAAAAATAAATGAATTTACTCATCTGTATGAAGTCTAATAATCTCCCTTGATGCTATACACTGCTACTTCATACATACATACATTTCATGCATACATACATACATACATAAAAATCCTCATATAGCCATGGTTACGGAGGTCCAATCAGACTGTGAAATTTAGTTCTACAAGCATGTCTGTCCTGCCCTTACAGATGCTGCATTTTTAGCACCGTAAGCCAATTCTAGCAAGATCCTCTTTGACAATGTCTGTCCACCAATTTTAAAATACGTATTACATCTCTATACACTGAAGTGCCATTGAATTAGGGATAAGAGACGTTATACAAATTCAGTTACACAAGTGCCACATTTCCGCGCATGAGTGGCTGAAACTCTGCTCACATATAGCTGTCAGCTTTGGCTTCCCCAAGCATTCGTCGTGAGAAGTGTAATGGGAAAGGCGCGGGATTTAGATGCATTAGACAGAGGGCAGATCGTAGGTGCCCGACGGATGGGACCCTCAATCTCCGAAATTGTCAACGAACTTGGTTTTTCTCGTACGACAGTTTCAACAGTGTTCTTGGAATATAAAATTCTGGGGAAAAAAAAGGCACGGACAAACTGCAAAGGACAACCAGTCTTAAATGATCGTGGGCTTCGCCGTCTGACCCACATCGTACGGACCGATAGGGGCCAGACATTACCTGAAATCACCTCCCATTTGAACGCGGATTCCAGTCAGGAAGTCAGTGTGCGGACCGTGCAATGCTCATTTCATCGTCTAGGTTTTGGGAGCTGGCGACCTACGAGAGTCCTACTTCTAATGGCATGACACTGGGCTCAACGCCTTGCCTGGGGTAAAGAATATCCAAACTTGACCGTCGAAAATTGGCAACGGAATCCCGATTTAAACTTCATCGCGCCGATGGGAAACTGAGGGTATGGAGCCAACCTCATGAAGCCATGGAACCTGCATGTCAGGTCAGTATACTACAACCTGGTGGTTGCTCAATGATGGGTTGGGGTGTTTTCAGTTGGACGCCTGTGGGACCTTTGGCATGTGTACCGATGTCTCTCAATGCATCCCAGTACGTAGGACTCATGGCAGACTATTTACACCCATCTTGCATCCTAATGGAGATGGTGTCTACCAGCAAGAGAACTGCTCATCTCACAGGTCCAGGTTGGCTACTGAATGGTTGCAGGAGCATTCTGAAGACTTTGAAATAATGATTTGGCCACTAGAAGCCCTGATTTAAATCCCATCAAAAATCTTGGAGATAACGTCTAGCATAGTGTTCGTGCCCATGTCCCATCAGTGACAATCTTGAGAGAATTATGGACAGCTCTGGAGGATGCACGGGTTGCCATACCTATGGAACATTTACGCAAGCTTGTGGAGTCCTTGCCTCGTCGTGTGGCAGCCATTTTAAGGCCCAGAGAGGGGCCAACACGTTACTAGGTTGTTGTCCCTAATTCGCTAGCACCTCTGTATATATTTAAAAAAATCTTAATCCATATCGTGTGGAACCGATTCTCTAATATTGTAGCACGAAACCGGTTGCATTATCTTGATCGTATAAAACTGAGTCTATCACCGTTTAAGTCAAAATTGGTTGCATTTTTTTTACCGTTTACATCTAAAACCGTGTAAACTGAGTACCGTATAAATCGAGGGATATGTGTATATTTCATATATTTTTCGCCTCCGTTTCAGTTATGATCTATCTGAAATGAGGGGGTGGGTAAGTTCCTTAATGTCCGACCAGAACTTCTCATGATGCAGGCCTCTAGTACTTTCCAAAAGAGATATTATCTTTTGCGAGGGAACGGAAGGGGAGGGCTGCCAAATCAGTTTGGCCTACTGAGTTAGTCATCTAGACAATTTTACTTTTTTCTCTGCCCTGCTGAAGAGTGGTCAACTTCACGGAGTCTTGGTACTGACCATTTATATCCACTGAACAAGCTTGGAGCTTGATTACGGATCCTGTACTTGCTACACTGGTGGGCCTCTGTTGAGAGAAAATCTACCGCTGGGTTTTCTGCTTGTCAATGAGTTTCCAGCTCTAGGTGAACAGATGCATGGGGTACCTTATAGCAGCTGGTGAATACTTCTTCAGGTACGTGGAACTTGAGGATGTTCTATAGATATTATATTCTCTTGATATCCCCACTCTTTGATGTCTTCACTTGATGTTATCACTCTTGATGTCCAGTGTTATGACCTGGGTATTCTGGATTTGCAAGAGAACAAATGGACAGGTAAAAGTCAGATGCTTAAAAATAATTTTAAATTTCTCTTTTGAGGGAGGGGGGATGGAAATTATCTCGTAGGTTTAATTCTAAGCAGACATGCCAGTGATACTTTTCTAGGATATGACTGCATTAATGAAAGATTTTTTAGAGCTAAATTTAAAACTAAGATTAAAGACTGAAATGATTTCTGTTTTGATGGCCCCACAGAGTATTCTGATGAGGATGAGAAAGATAGGTTTAACAGACGACTTTTGGGCAGGGGTGTTAGGTCCCTTCGACATTGGTAGTTCTAATGGCAATGGAGAATGTCTCCTACAGGTACGTAAACTCGTTTGCGAATAACTGACAGGTACTACAATCACCAGTACATTTGCAAATACACACTAGTTTAACTTGATGAGATGAATAAGAAATGAGATCGATTGTATATTAACTAACATCAAATGGGCTAGTTCGGTTAGGAATATCTGATCATATAGGGCAGACGACATTGGGTCTGACCATTACCTGGTTTAGGCCAGACAACTGAAGCTGGTGAATATTTCTGATCAGAGGTCATTTCAAGTCTCTGAACCCTTATTATTAACTGTGCTAAGATAAGAAAATTACCTTAAGAGAAATTGCTTAACCTAATTAATTTAATTAATTAACTGTGCTAAGGAAAGAAACTTACCTTAAGAGAAATTGCTTAAGAGAATTTCCTTTAACACTGTAGCTCTGAAAGATTCAGTATATAGCCAAAACATACTGTAATCGGCTACTTATATGATTACAATCGTGGTTTGCTTACTATCGAATTTCAGAAAGAATGGGATCTGTTTATACAAGCTTTTCTTGATACTAGCAGTACTCTCTTGGGTAAAAACGAACAGAAGAGACAAAGTTATTTGAGTGATAAGGCTATGGAATTTATTTCTGAAATAAAAAATTGCGGATATAATTTAAATCAACACCCTACTACTCCTAATAGACAGCATTAGAAAGAGCTTAATAAATGTGTAAGGATCAGTTAACAGCTTATAAGAATCTTTGGCTTGATAGCTTGCCTGGAAAAGCAGAGGAAGCTACTAAATAGCACAACAGTAGGGAGTCGTGTATGTTAAGAAACAGACAGGTACGCAGGAATTGGAGAATAAAAATGGTATGACTGTTGAAGGTGAGGATTCAATCATGGCTAAGTGAGCCTAGCATTTCAGAGATGTTCTAAACAATGTAGTTAGTTCTACTACCATTGTTTGTAACGAAGATAACTCTGAATTAATGTTCGCTCTATATCACATTTGAGGTTAGGTTGGCTATTTATAAATTAAAACTGCATAAATCCCCTTGGGAAGATGAAATTATATGGGTAGTTGGTTTGTTGGTAGAATAAAACAGAATTAAGAATTTAGTTGATAGACAACTGCATGATGAACAGTGTAGATTTAGAAGGGGTAGGGGATGTACAAATCAAATATTTTCACTTAGCAGATTGTTGAGAAATGCTTAGAGTTTCAGAAACTTGTATTTACTAGCTTTGTAGATTTCAAAAAGTCTTTTGACTCTGTTGATCAATATATTTCCAGGTCTACTTCTGTATCTAAGTGGCTCTGTCTTCCCTCCTCTTTCTTAACTTCAGCTAACATCATTTACAAGAGAACGGAAGACAAACTTATGAATGCCTGTGGGTCTCCTATGTATCTCCTGTCTGCCACCCTTTTAACTGGGAAAGACCATTTTCTCCAACTGTCAAGTTCCGATGTTACGACTATACTTGGCAATAAATAGTCAATTTAACCTTTATCCGTTTTCGCTTTGCCACAAATCGAATAGCACAGTTTAAAAGCATTTGATGGCTTCGCCAAATGTTTCCCCATTCGATAATGTACTTATATATCTCTATGTTTATAAGATCAGTGTTAAATCCCAGAGGTAAAGGGCCTCGTTGTATGGAGGCAATCAGACATTAAAAGTTCCTTGATTAACGCTGATAAAGGCAATTGACATCGGAGGCTCTAGCAGGAATTTTAAAATAAAACGTTTATTTTCTTCTCGTCAAATCGCTTAACGCTGAAACTCACGGTTGGTATAGAACTTTTGGTGTTAATGAAAAAAATAGTTTTAACTTCGAATTCGTTTAAAGTGAACACGATTAATCGAGTTAATAATGCACTTGTCTTTTTCCATTTTGCATTTAACAGAAAATTAAACACTGTAAAGGATTAACCTGCATTGGAAATGTTCGTGATAATCATATCCCTTTATTAACTGTAGAAAAAACTTTTTAACTTCAATGCTCAGCTCCAGCACAAAATACTTCACATTTTTTATTCCTCACGATTTGAACAAAAGTTTCCCGATTTGAAAACATATCTACCAGCTCTATAATAAGATGAAGCGAAAGAAAATAAAAACCTTTTAGAAACTTCGATATACCGATAGCGTGGAACAGTTGTTTATTAAATTCCTGGAAAAAAAAAACAATTTTCTTTTAAAATAAATAAAAAATCTACCGAGCTTCTAAATTTTCGATTATTAATATATTGATAAAGAAGTTTCCATTTTTTGCATTCCGGATGCATCTCTTCCCTTAAATTGATCCACAGTTATTTTACTTGAAATTCATTGATCCAAAGAGAGCATCCGTTTCTCTATAGGTATTTATCGCAGATTTTGGGCAGCGAACAGAAACAAACTAGTTTATTTACGTGATGAACACTTTTTTGCGTCATTTTGGGAAACAATACTACTCTTTTTGGTACTCTTTCTTCATATGCAAAGACCTCTTTATAGTATTATATTCCTCTATATCCGAACCGAGCAGATTTTCATTTTTTTTTTCATTTGAACGCATGGGATAGAGAATATTCCTAGAAGCTACTCTTAGTTTTACAAGACTTCTCATACTAGGACGAACTCATATACTAATAATATAATAATATATATAATACTAATATGCTAATAAATACTAAGACCAAAGTCACTGCTGACCACTTTTTCAATTACAGTCAATACAACACACAAAGTTTGCTCTTTTGGAACAGTATCTAGCTTCCTAACCACTATTCCAGTAGCATGATGGGAAGCGATGCGAATTGCAGTTCTTCTATTTCTATTGCGATTGTTTCTGTTATTTCACCAGACGCAAGATCAATAAAGTAGAACGTCTTCAAATTCTCCCTAATCCACAGGTTAAGTACATCGTCAAATATAGTCAAAATTTTACAACTCATCTTCCTCAGTGCCCTAAACACTGTTCTAACACCTCTTCTGGTTTTCATGACGTCTGCGTCGGCTTATGTATCATGTGACCAATAGCTAACCAATTAGAGAAAACTATACTTAGTTTCATAAGGAGAATGGCAGAAGAGATTTTTATGCGTATTTGTATATATTTGTACACATAATAGAATCTGTCATGTCGTTACTTGTTTAGTCAAAAATGACTAAACAAGTAAGTGTGAGTAGTGGGGTCCTACTATAGGCCACTTCCTGTCTATGACGTCACAGGCCACGCCTCCTTATTAATATTTATAATTAATAATCCATAGTTAAAATTAATTAAAAAAATTAATAATTAATTAATCCCCCTTTAAAAAACCCTTATTAAAAAATCTTTCCCCTTATTAAAAGCTCGTGGCGCCATCTAGTGTATATGCTGAGCACTAGTTTTAGAAAAACCACCTATTTTATTCGTAATTTTTCAATTTTTTGACTCCCCCCTCATTAAAAAAAACCCTTATCAAAAGTTCCTCCCCTTTATTAAATCACCCCTTTATTAAAATTCTCTCCCCTTTATTAATCCCCCTTATCAAAAGTTCCCTTTATTAAAACTCCCCCGATCACAAACTCCCTTGGTATCCATGTTCATCTGAAATTTTCCAAGTCCAAACAAACTTTGGGTGGCAAGGGTCTTTTGATAAGGGTTTTTTTTAATGAGGGGAGAGTCAAAAATTGGAAAACATTACGACTAAAATAGAGGGTTTTTCTAAAAATAGTACTCAGCATATGCACTGGATGGTGCCACGGGCATTTAGTAAATGGGGAGTAATTTTTAATAAGGGTTTTTAAAGGGAATCAATTAAGTATTAATTAATTTTTATTAATTATTAATTATGAATTACTAATTATGAATATTAATAAGGGGGGTGTTGTTTGTGACGTCATATCACGTGACCGGAAAGGGCGTGGCCGGTGGCTTCATACACCGGTAGTGGCCTATAGTGGGACCCCACTTATGAAGGAATTACTAGTTACTGGTTATTTCTTGATGTGAAATCTGGCAGTAAATTCAATGGTAAACCATTTCCATTTTGTTGTAAATTCTAAATCGTACGTACCTAAATAGTGGAGCTGCACTCTGTATCGTTTTGATCCTGAGAAAGTTCAGTCCACATCCTGGCACTGATGTCATGGAAAAGAATCGCGAAATTTGCGAATCTCACATCACATGACGTCATAGAACCTTCTAGAAAGTCCACTCCCCCTTAGTTTATCCCTTCCTTTTCTAGAAAAGATCCCAGAAAATGATGCAATCACCCACTTTCCTCACTTCAATAAAATCCAAGAAAAATAACGTAATTAGTGCTCACGTGACTGGATGACATCATACAACCTTCTAGAAAGTATCTTTACCCTTTGTTTCCCCTCCTCCATCTAGAAAAGTCCCTTGAAAAATGATGCAGTCCCCCACTTTTCACTCCCCTTTAATAAAGATCCCCGAAAAATGGCAGGAAAATTAGGAATCACATTAATGAGTAACGTCATAGAACATGATGCAATCACCTTGTCCAGACTTGAAAACTCCCAAAATAAATTATACTCCCAGTTGCCACCTTGAATGTCGCAAACCTGAAAATTTACGAAGTCCACTACGTTTGGTTGCAACACCCAATTGTGGAAAGCCTCCCTCCCCCATGGATTAGGACATTCCTCTTTCAGTTACCATTCTGGATGCCCCAATTCTTTAAATCTAATTATTTACCAAGTCCAACTAAAATTTGGTGACAACAGTCAATGTAGAAAAGCACGCTATAAAGGGCTTACAAACCCCATAGGATCCCCTTCTCAGTCGCACTCTTTGAATAGAAAATCCTTAAACTACAAAAATTTACCAAGTCCCACTAAACTTTCTATGGCAAATCACAATACTGGAAAGACAAACCCAAGGATCAGGGGATCCCCCACTCAGTCGCCATTGTGGATGGCGAGACTTGAAATTTGAATCTTGTCCAGACTTGAAAACAACTAAATAAATTCGGCCACCTTCCCAACTATCATATTGGATGTCCCAATTCTTAAACTCCACAAAATTGCCAAGTCTAACTAAACTTTTGGCTGAAACACCTAATGCTGGAAACCACAATAATCCTTTTTAATAATCACAATATATGAAAGTCCTCTATAAAGCGGATCACAAAACGATTGGTTAGGACATACCCTCTCAGTAGCCATCTTGGATGATGCAATCTTTCATCTTTTCTAGGCTTGAACATCCCTAAATAAATTTCATTGTTTCAAGTGGCCATCTTTGATGTCGCAATCCTTTAATTTTACAAAATTTACGAAGTCCAACTAAAGTTTCAATGGCAACACCCAAACGCACATTACAAGAGTGCCCTTTACAAAGGACAAAATTCACAGAAAAGTTCCATCCCCCTTTCTTCCCCTTGTCAGTCGCCATCTTAGATGATGCAGTTCTTCTCAACAATTGATCCCAAACGTGTACAGATTTGAAAAATACCCAAAATAAGTTTCCCTTCTCACTGCCACCATCTTGGCTATTGAAATCCCCAATAACTCATCATCCTACTAAACTATTAGTGGCAACAAAAGATGTACAATACAGAAAAAGAAATTTAAATCACGTGATTGAAAAATTGTAGGGGAAATTTGTGTTTCTTCCCCCACCTTTCCCTTATCATGTATTGAAAAGTTCAAGACCAGTTTAGAAATCTGATATCATCCTCAACATTATTAACATTATTAATAATTAACATCCAGTTTGAAAACAAAATCCTTTCCAGGAATTAACCCAGACTAAAATTGACAGTGTCGATTTCAAACTTCAGAAATCACAAATCATTGCATATATCCTACAGCTTATTGCCAAAGACACGATTACCCTAAATTTTTTATGTGCAGAATATTTTCAAGTTCAGAGGTCACCTTCATTAGCGCCCCTCTGTTTTGAGCAACCCAAATGGCATCTGATTAGTTGGTCAACCCGACAGTTACGCATCACTTAACAAATATATTTTGTTCCATAAAGGTAAAACTTTGAAATTAAAACGTTAATTTCCGTTCACTTTTGTAAAATAAGAACAGAATTTGAGTAAGATAAAATATTAAAACTAATAAAAATTAGTGTGAGGAGCTAATTTAACTCACATAGAGATAACACAGAATTCAAATTTCAGTGTGCAAAATACCGGTTTGATGCGAACGTTTTTGAAAATAAAACTTATTTTGTGATCAAATATAAACACAAAACTAGCTAGACATGTGTTCTTATTCAATACATGTTTTTCGTTCAGTGTATGAAAATAAAGACATAATTTATGCAAGGTCGAAATATTAAACAATCAGAAAAAGAGTTACAGTGAAATTTGACTACCCATTGGGATAACATGAGATTTGTCTTTTATTGTACAAATTTGCATAATTTGCACAATAAATGCACAATCCGTTACTTTTAATAGCCTTTTCAAAGAGAGGGTGTCCACCTTACCGCACTCTTTCCTACTAATAGTAATATAAATATATATATATAAATTACTACTCTTTGCCACTAATAGTTTAGTAGGATGATGAGTTATTGGGGATTTCAATAGCCAAGATGGTGGCAGTGAGAAGGGAAACTTGGTCCTGGATCTGGTCCTGGATGTATTTAATATTTTTTCGCCTCCGTTTATATTACTAACATTTTTAGATGAGGGGCAATACCCCCCTGACCCCTCCCTAGATCCGGCCTGAACACACACGCATACATAGATATGTAATTTTTAATGATATACCACAAATTTATTCTATAAAAATTAAAGAACACTATTTGTTTATTGCAAATTTTATATAAAGTACATATCAAATATAAGAAACAAGAATCTAAACATTTTTATGTAACTAATTGTTCAACTTTGTTAATAAAACATCTTACAATACTCTTCAGGTTATTGTTATTTCTCTGGGAGTTAATAAATTTTAGTGCAGAAATTTTCTTCGACACTCACGTCACTGGAAGCAAAATAATATTTCTTCGAATGCTGTAAAACTCCTTCATAAAAATATTTCACTCAATATTTTAAATGCAAGAATACGAGTTTTTACGAGGTTCTTCATAATAAGTATTCAATAATAAGATAATTTTCTTTAACTTTTTATAATTATCAGAAATAATTCTATCTTTGGCTCCTTGTTTTAAAAACTTTTCAATTTGATCTGCTTCTGCGGATATAGCAGATTGAGATTCTGATATTATTTCTCTCTCAGTATTTTCTTGGTTCAGACGTTTTGGAACATTCGAAGCGTAGATGCATTTTGTGGGCTGTTTCTACTTGAGCTTCTGTTAATACATTTTAGAATAGAGAATCTATGGGGAAAGAGTTAGTACATTTTTTTAGTGAAATAGCTGAATAACAGTTAAAACCGTGTGCCGAAATAATTTTTTTTTCCTTTTCAATCTTTAATGAAAATGTCATTTCGTTTCCTCTTTCCTTCTCATAAAATTTCGATTAATATAGTTATTTCTTTTCCCGTTTTTCAACCCTCGATGTCTATGTGATTTGGCTATTTAGTCTACTCTGTGCAAAAAAAAATGCAGTTAGAGTCGAAAAACCCAGTTCGTTTTCGTCGTCGAAAACCAGTAGACGTTTAAAACAGCTGTACCTCGTCATAGAATGCATATTTGTATGTTTACTGCCAAGATACTATCTTTTTTAATTAATATACCATTCGTGACATTTTGATAAGCAAATAATAAAATTACATATCTGTGCTTTTATTAATGTTTTCAGGAAATTTTTACTTTACCAAAGAGTAGAAAGTGAAAACCCTGTGCAAATCCGCGAGAAGGATTTAATCCCGGAAGAAAGTTCGTCCAGCTGGCAGAGTAAATTTAGATGGGCATTAAAATTTTCCATTGGTTGAAAACCGCCACTTACATTTAGTTTTTTGTAGAGACTCTGTAGGAAAGCTAGCAAAATTCAATTAGATTTCAATAGTAACTACTAAAAATGAGGATTAAACCACGTCGTAGCAGTAGCAATATTCTGAAACTTAACATTTCGAATTATTTATACTGCTTTAATCCGTTTTATTGATTAAGTAATCAAACCAAATTGAAACGTTAAATTTAAACGTATATGGATATTGTTATGGCGATATTTTATCATCACTCTGTTGTTACTCATTTGTTGGCTCCATTTTTGACAAATGGCCTGAAAGTGGAAAAGGTTTGGATAGAGGTTGGCGTAGAGTGTTGCCTGTAAATATTTCACAATACAAATTTTCTGAATCTTTTTACCCGTATCGTTTTCACGGCGCCGCGTCAACTTGCATTCTCAATATCCTTGTTTATGGCGCCCCAGGACGAAGATTTTAGTTAGGTTTTGGCGAGTGCTGGACTTTACTTCTATAGTACTGTTGAGCCCTGACGGTGGATAGTAGTAAATATAGCATTATCCCGATAGATGTAGTGCAGCCTCTGAATTGCGGAGCATCTGGGTTTTGTCATTCATTATATTACTTCTCACACCGTATTCAGTAAAATAAAAAACTATAAACACTAAAACCTGCTGAGGATAAGCTTTATTCCATTAGGGAGGAGGTTTTGAAAGCAGAAAAACAAATGTGATGGGTCATTCCTATCTCCCCCCCCCCCCCGCCCCACGCTCAAGCCCACCTGTCCAAATCCAAAAGTCGAAGCTTCTGCCCCTTCTAATGGATTTTCTTTAGGCCTATTTACACTGACAGGTTCTTGTCAAATATTCACTCGAATCGCAAGTACAAAACTAAAGATAATTCAGTTTATTTTTTTCAGTTAGGAGAGTTAAATCCCCTCACTAAGTGAGATATCTTTTCAGTTTCAGTAAAACTCTGAAATATTGATAATAACCGAGAGGTATTTAAAAAGACATGAAATAAATTCGTGGTGAGAAAGTATATCCCAATTATTTTACCTCTAGAAAAGGGAGCGGGAGTTGGGTCTCTCAGGAGCGCACCAGGCTCGTAATCTGCAGTTCGTAGGTTCATTTCCCATCTGGGCCACTGTAGATTTATCTTCGCAAAACCCCCATCCTGTTCTCTGTTACTAGGGGCACCGATGGACCGCTCTTCGCCAGATGGGATGTAAAGCCGTGGCTCCGTGTACGGACAATCATACTTTGTGCACGTTAAAGAAATGCTGGATGGCTTTGACGGGAGGCTAACATCTGTCTCCTAACATTAGTCACAAAACCCAATTTTCTCTGAACCCTGCGGGTTCTTGTGACTTCGCCATTTATCTCATTATGTGCAAAAGCGTGCCACTCAATGGTAACCTCATCCCACTGCGCGCCAAAAAAAAAGTGCCAATCAGAGCTACGAAAAAGCGAAAAAAATTAGCACGTACCCCCACTGTGTTTGTATATATTATATATTGTTTATACGTATACAACTAAAATAAGATGAAAATAAACATAATTTAATGAGAATAATGTAACTTGAAGATGATTCGTAATTTCTGAAAGTTTTGGTTTGACAGCTTGTGATTTTACACGATTATTCGATTATTCGAAGGTATCTTTATGACAGACATCCCTGATGAAACTAAACAGCCTCGTGTTTAAAATCACCTCAAAGTTTATAAATATTAGCAAAATTTTTTTAAATTTTCCTTTATATTTTTTTGGAAATTTAAAATCTTTCTAAAAAAATTATAACCATTAAATTTTCTTCGCGCACCCCATGGAACGGCACACTCACCCCCTGGGGTGTGGGCACCCCACTTTGCAGACCTATGCTCTAGAAAGCATAAAAAAAGATTGTGATTTCAAAAAATTCATTTATGAAGAAAAATATAATCATAATGAAACAATTTTAATTAAAATGTGCTTGCGTCAAATATATTATGTGGAAATAGCATAGCAATTTTATTTCCATTCACATTTCTTTGAAATCTATTATTTTGCATGAGAAGAAAAATAATTTATTTTTTTTTAATTTCCGGCTAAACTGATGAAAGTAAGCAAAACAATTTGCAGAACTGAAAATTCGAATGACTTTGCCTTTATCGTTTATTGTCACTTCCAGACAAATAACGTAAAGAAACTGAATGTATTACGGGAAAAAAATTCAAATATACACAGAAAATTCTCTATTTTTTACTACTGATGGTGCTTTTGCTCAGTAGTGTAATATATTAAATTTACGAGACTGAATTTAGCATAAATTAAATGAAAATCAAATTAAATATTTGTCAATTCTCCTTAAATCTGATACGTTCACACTCAATTGTATAAAATATAAATACTTATAAGCTTTTCTCTTTTGATGACTTTTTTATGACTTGCCAATTAAAAGTGATCAGAATAGCCTTTAATTTTCAGCATAGGAAGTGGAGGAGAATTAATGGAGTCTAATGTTTCCAGGCTCGAGTTTCAACTGTGTTAGAGTTGAGATCTATTGCATTTCCGTTAAGTCAACACTGCCCTCGGTTAGAAAAGGGACACCATTGGGCTTGGAAATACCGTAGTCAGTTAAGCTGTGACTCCATGCTCAGGAGACCCCTACCCTGTGTGCGTTGAAGGACACGATAGAATGTCTTATAGGGAAATTTCCGTCTATCTCGCAACACTTGTCCAAGGGATCCCTTCCCTACTCATTTCTGAACCCTTGGGAGTTCTTGTGTCCTGGACCATTAACCTATTGTATGCACAAAAGTACTGCTCAGAGGTAAAATGATCTAAATATGGCATAGCAATGACGACGAAAAAAATTCGCATCTTCCATACAGGAGAAATTTTTCCGCATTTTTTATAATGACTTTATTCAAGCACATACACAATGACAATTAGAAAATAACATGACTAAAATTTAGGAATATTTTCATATGCAACTAGTGGTATAGCGAAGATTGGGCGAAACATTTGGAATTATGTATTTTTTCTTTTAATTTTGTTAGCATTTTTATTAATACCAGTTAATGAAAAAATAAATAACTTCCTCCTCAAACAAGGAGCCTTACAATATAATAACGTCACAGAGAAGGTTTGTGAGGAAGGGGGGTCTTCAAAAGAAAGAAAACATCTATGCCTTTAATCCGGGGCTTGAACCCAGGTTCCTGGGAGTAGTAGCCGAGCAGAATAAACCATTCGGTCAGTAGAACGCCGATGAACAGATAGTTTCGTAATAATAACTTTCTTCAATGACGGGGAAAATCCCCACCTTCTTTGTTACTAGACTATATACAGAGTGTCCCTGAATTCATGACCCAAACGTGAGGGGATGGTAGTACACACCGAACCCACCAATATTCGTCATAGAATACGGCCGCAAATGCAGTCTGGTGCCGGTACGGCTTAAAAACGCTGGATCGGGCAAACACCAGCATTCTCAGCGTCGACACGAGATGGAGCTGTTTACGAACGCAGAGAAAGCCGATATGCAACTGATGTACGACGTAGCAGAGGGCAATGGTAGAGAAGCGCAAAGACTCTACCGTAAGTGATATCATATACACCGTGTGCCCGATCATAAAATGTTTGCTCGACTGCACCGCCAGCTGTCTGAGGCAGGCACCTTCCACGTCAGTCGACATGATGCCGGACGAGCACGGACGGTCAGAACGCCAGCTGTCTGAGGCAGGCACCTTCCACGTCAGTCGACATGATGCCGGACGAGCACGGACGGTCAGAACGCCAGCTATGTGTGAGGACATCTTGCGTATGGTGACAGATAACCCAGGTACAAGCACGCAATCTGCCGCCAGGAGCCTGCGTGTGCATCGGAACAGTATCTAGCGAGTACTGCATGAAGAATGGCTACACCCCTATCTCTTGCAGCGAGTGCAGGCATTGACAGCTGTTGATTATCCCCTGCGCATGGCTCCCCAGTGGTTCTGCAGCAAAGTGCCGCACATCCCGATTTCCCCGCGCATGGGTTCTTTACGGATAAATCAACATTCTCACTTGAATGCGTAGTGAATGTACATAATGCGCATTTGTGGGCGGCCCCAAAACTCCCATGGTACACGTCCAAATTCGAACCAGCAACGTTTCGCCGTCCAGGTCTGGACGGGGATTGTGCATGACTACTTAATTGGACCCTACCTACTGCCGGACAGCCTCGATGGGCGAACATACCGTATTTTTCTGCAACGGGTTTTGCCGGAATTGCTTCAGGATGTTCCAGCCGCAATTCGCGCCCATATGTGGTTCCAGTATGAAGATGCTGACACACGTCCATTTCAGCATGGACGTGCGTCAGCATCTTCATACCACATTTGGGAACCAATGGATTGGACGCGGTGGTCCCATCCCATGGCCCCCAGATTGCTCGGATCTTTCTTGCATCGATTTCTTTCTGTGGGGACATTTGAAGAGTGTCATGTACGAGAAGCCCGTGCAGTCCGTGAAGGATCTGATAGCCCGACTGTTCGTCGCAGCCGCCGATGTGCCCGACAAGCCCGGTGTTCACTAGCAGGTACGCCGTTGTGGCGCCTCTATCAACGTTGGTGGGCGGACGTTTGAGCATTTGTTGTAATGATCTCCAATAAATGTCACTCTGGAAACCTCTGTGTCTGTCCTTCATTTCCGACTCCTCACTGCGTTTGCGGCCGCATATTCTATGACGAATATTGGTGGGTTCGTTGTGTATTACCATTCCCTCACGTTTGGGCCATGAATTCAGGGACACCCTGTATAGAGTACCAGGCCCTGAGCTAGTAGGAAAAAAAAGTGTGTTTGGGGGAGGGGAGGTACAAGAGAATGGATTTCCAATGCAGTGTAGCATTTCCACTTCGTTTTAGAAGTTTCTAAACATTTGTTGAAAAGTTTTTAAAATATGAACAAATTTATTAATTTTTGGTCTCCATTATCTTTGCAAGCATTCTGAAGGTGAAGGGGGTGGTGGCGCATGACCCTCTTGGCCTCCCCCTAAATCCGGCCTTATATCTTAATAATATTTGATCTAAAAAGTATAGAGCTACGTTTTCTCATCTATTCGAAAACATACGGTATTGGTACAAGGTCCTATTCGGCGATTCGGTAACATCGATTACCGAAATGGCGTTCCGATTTTGTTGTAATACTGTTGATAAATTGCTTCGACTACTCAAAATGTCATCACTCTTCGCCACTGCTCAGCGTACACCTTTTGTAAGCAGGATAACAGGATATTTGATGAATTTGATTCTAGAAGCTTAAAACGTATTTGGCCATAAGGTGTTTTGACGCTGTAAGTGATAATTTGGTTAGGCGAACGAGTAAGAACCATCTTTGCGCATCATCGTGTGCAGAGAGAGTTTTCTTTGGTTTCACTGTTGTCCGTACTCTTAACTACAGATTAGTGAATAGGCCCTTTTGCTGAGACCATTAAGCACACTATCCATATCTCCTTTTCACGGTCTCTCCGATTTATATCTGGTTGGCACTATCATCAGCAAGATAATAAATCCGAGAGATCGTGTGAGAGAGATGCATGAACAGTGTGCAAAAATAATTTAGAAAAAGGGGGAAATCATCAGCAAGATATAAATCCGAGAGATCGTGTGAGAGAGATGTCTGAACAGTGTGCCAAAAGAATTTAGAAAAAGGGGAAACGTAGGATGAGGTGAGCAGACAACGTTAAACAGGACATTGTTAGAATTGGTTTTCTATTGGCCAAATGCAACATTTGTAGTTCAGAATAGACTTTTCCAGAGAGCTAAATTACAAAGTCTGGGTAGACCTCCATAACTTTAATATATAGTTTTGGATTTTATAAGTAAGTATATAAATCTAAAGAAAACTTATTTTGAAAGGTTGATGCATGAATGTTACTCTTGTAAGGAGCTGAAATGCTAATTGATGGTTATTAGAACGTTGAAGGCATAAATATTAAAGTTTGAATACTAAGTGGTAATTCTATTAAATTACTCTAGTCTTATTTAGTTTTAAAAATTAAACCAAAACAAGATAAACATTTAGAATTTTTTTTATTTCTGTACTTAATACTAAATTTAGAAAGATGTATCACTGAATGAAATTCTTGGAATTAAGGAACATATATGTAATATTAAATTATTTAAATATTTTTTTTTCTCATCCATTCTACATATTTATTTTCTCATTTTGTGAAAATAGAATTGATCTGCCAACATAAATCTCTTACTCAAATGTATGTTAGCTTATCATTATTTTTCATTTTTGTAAAACACTTTGAAATTAATAGTTTTAAACTTTAAAGAGTAAACCTTCGGTGAGTTTCTAAAGTAAAGTTTTAATGCTAATTGTTAAAATAACTACTGGCATTTTTGTGTCAGATACGTAAGTAACTAAACCTTTTACTGCATTTGAATAATAGCGAAGGTTTTTAAAATGCACTTTAAAACTGTCAGAGAATCCTACGTTTCTGGAGGATGACAGGTTATCCAACAGATGATAATACTGGAGCAATAAGGTTAAAAGTATTAAATTTCACCGTCATTTCTGCTGAAGTTTCGCACTTTCCTTCTTTCTCAAATCTGCTTAAAGATTCTTTTCGTTTCACTTTAATAAGCCAGAAGGAGTTTCACTGCAATATTTTTTCCGTCCTCCACAGTTTTTAACTAGGCAAAATATAAAAAAAGAAGGAAAAGCGAAAAAAAGAATCTGCGACCAAGCATAGTGCTTGACGTCGAGTGCGATAACAGTTCAGTATCGGCTCTTTAGCACATCTCACCCTAAAGTCCGAAACGACGACAGTGGCAGTAATTGCTCATCCAATGAAAAAAAAAGTGAAATGAAAAAAGAAGAGATAGAGAGAAAAATTCGGCGGCACTTTCTTTTCTATTGCTGCCGCTTCGCTTTCTTCCTAAGATGACGGTTCTGACCAAGATTACTCCATGTTCATGGATGTTTTCATGCTCGAACAGTAATGTCCATCGGTTAAATTTTGTGGAACGAGTCCACTGGTATGGAAACATATTCCATCAATCACTGAAAAACCATTGCAGACGTCGTTAATGGTAGGTGTCGAAAATCTTGCATTACTTTTCACTAGTCGTAAGTCCGCGTAGAATCGTTGAAAACTCCAAGTGAAATGGATAAAAAGGTTTTTCCAGTTTCTGTGTAGAAAGCAAGCAATACAAGTTTATTAATATTTTGCAAAATATTTTAGATCGTATCAACGAGTTGGAATGTGTAAGTTTAAGCCTTCAAGATATTACATTGCCTGGAATTTTATAATTTCTTCATTTCTATGCTTTGAAGATTTTTAAATATGAAACTATGGCAAATTTCGTTCTGAGCAATTCTCCTACGGGTATATATAATATCAGGGCTGGATCGTGGAGGGGAAAGGGATCCCTACCCTACCCCTTTTGAGAATGCTAGTAAGGGTTAAAATTATTTAACGCGAATATGTGCAACTCTTGTGCAAACTAGTAAGGCCAACAAATAATTAAACTTGTGCATTTTTCTCACATTTTTTCAAAGATTAAAAAAATAAACTTTAAAATAAAAAAAAAAATAAATACCCCCTCAAGCAGCTGCTTGCCACAGAGGTCTGACAGGAGCCTGTCAGTTTATATGCCACAGTAGGAGATCTGAGAGGATGGCAGGACCTCAGCAGAAAAACGACACACACATCCATGCCTAAATCTGGGGCTCGAACCCAGGTCCCTTAGATCAGTAGCCAAGCGTGCTAACCACTCGGCCACGGGACTTTAAAACGAAGGGAAAAAATACAACACTGGGATGGAAATCTAGTGTATGGGGGCCCCTTTCACTTTTTCCTATCCTATTGTGCCGCTTGTCATTAATGATATTTTTATAAGATAATAATAACCATTTTTTTCTAGATCCTGGCCTATGTAAAATAAACCATTCCCAAAATCTTCGTTATAATTTTAACTTTGTATGAGTATAACCATTCATGATACCTGATTCCATAGCTGAAAATATACTGGCAAAATCGTTCAGAGTTATTAAGACACAGGGACATTCCTTATTTCTCATAAGGATATAGAAGTTGGTGACAAATATGTTGCATACCTTAAAAATGAAGATGCTAGTAAATCAGGGAAATGCTCACATTGTTGTTTTTAACTGTTAGGTTTTAAATCAACATTTTTATAAATCTCAGGGATTTATGTGCTTCGAAATCAAAGCAGAAATCAAAGCACAAACCCCAACACCAAAATAGACAATAATGATGTTGACTCCTACAAAATATTATCATAGTAATTAACGTTATTGTTAAATTAAGCTCCGTCATATATTTGGGTGGCCAAAAGTAAAAAAATCATACCTTAATACCGTGCAGGATCCTTATGTCCCTCTAGAATTACTTGAAATCGACTAAGCATAGATTCTATGAGTACATGAAAGGTGTCTGTTGTGATATGAAGCCATTCATGTTGCAATGCTGCATCATCCTTAAGGGTCAAGACAGTGAGAGCGTGACCATATACAACGTTCCACTACATCCCCAAACTTTTCAGTGAATATATTGTAATCTCGACTGATAGTAAGACCTCTTTAGACATTTTACAAGATAATCCATTTAAAAGTATTATAATATTTTCATAAATGACACTTACACATTAATATACAACCATATACAACAACACAACATATTACATATATATTGGATACCCTCACATATTAATCTAAAATACAATGACATTGCAGACACTTTAGCAAAAAATGCAAAAAACCTGAACCATTCTATGAATTCCCCATATCATTTTCTCCTACAAAAAAACTTAAATAAAAAACACATGAATAGTACACTTCAAAATTGGTATTCCATATATGCAAGTCACACAGACAGATACTTAATTTCACATAAAATTAATAAATTCAAAATTATGGATTACGAAAAAAGGAAATTAGCATAATATTAAGAATCAAAGCCAACCTAGCACTAACAAAAACCATGCTCTTTAAAATAAATAAAATAAATTCACCAAATTGTCTAAAATGTAATAACCACAAACAATGGAACACATAATTTTTCAATGTAAAGAATTTACAGACGAATGAAATAAATACTTCCAAAAACTCAGAAAACATAAAACTAATCAATTTAACTTTCAATCCATCCTTGAACCAAAAATAAAAGCCCTTAAACCCATATACTGTAATCTGCTAATTAATTTTTTAAAGAACATAGACTGTCTAAATTCCTTATAAAATAAAAAAAATAATAATATAAAAATTAATATAAAAAAAGGAATGAAAACTATCAAAAGTGCCTGAATGAGTCTTCGGGGAAACGAGAGTTATCCTTGAAGGAATATTCAATTGTTGATGTGTGATATGTATGTATGTCAGATCAAGCAACTGGGACTATTTGTCCATCCTTGAAATATATAGTGGACATAATCGGTGCCATGTGAACATTACTCGTATTATGACTTTATACAGTTTATACAGAGTATTTACCAGGTGGAATAGAGGATATCACCTGAGAGATCCATCGCTTCATGCGGTTGGTATCATGATCTCCCTCTGCTATCTGTGCAAATGAGCATAAATAGCAATTCATTTGGCCACCTAGGTATATTTTAGTCTTCTAGTCCACTAACGTATCTCCCAAAACCCCTGAAGCTTATACTTCCGATTTTTGCCCCACCTAAAGGTTTCCGAATTGAGCAATGTGTGGCCGAACAGCAATAACCTGAGTTCGCTGTGCATTGCTCGAGTTCATGTGGGTTAATCGTGGCTTATGTTGAAAGCAGTGGTCATTTGAAGGAGAGTTGAACGTCGAAATCACTTGCGTGATTCTCTAACACCATGTGTTTCCTCTTCTGTAACAGCGGACGTCTTCCACTATTATTCCTGCAATATCCGAGACTCCGTCAGCTAACCATTTTTATGCAATTTAGAGATGGTGCATTTCTGTGATTTCGATCAATTCGTAAAACACCAAAAATTATACCTTGTGGTATAACTTTACCAATAATAACTGTAACTCTGGTTTTTTTCTCTATCTTGGTGGAACATTAGTATTATGTTGATTCGCGGTGACATTGCTGTAGTTGGGGTTTGAGTTCAGGGATAGCATGATTAGTTGTACTGTCATAATCTGCAGATATTTGTTGGTAACTTTGCTGGTCTGATCACAAACTGAAAAAATAATGATCATATCACATGTTTTTCCATCTTATGGTCAAACGTTGGCTAATGGTTGGATGGCTTGCATTAACACAGCTTATGGATAAGCTGACCTCGATATGTAACCTCTGCATGTCGGGGTTTCGCATCGCGGTTATGTAAATAGTGCAGATTTTTAATTTTGGGGAGGGCGCACAAAGTAATATCGAATACTTAAGGTTAGAAATTATGAAAAATTAAAAAAAAAATAACAACAAGCATATTTTTTTTTAATATGTGCCGAACGGACGGCAGAAATAACAGTGTGTAAAACACGATCTAATTAAAGACTACCATGGAATATAAATGTATAAATATAAATGTGAAACAACGTGGTTGGGTTACTTAACATCTGAGTTGCACTTTTTTGCACAGAATGGGCTTAAAGGACCATGTTGCCAGAACCCCGAGGGATCAGAGAAGGTTTGGGGAGGTGACCTACAGGGCAGCTGTTAGGATACAGATGGTAGACCTCCGTCAAGGCCATGTAGCATGTTCTTTTATGTGTACATGGTATGGCTCTCCAGCACACGGTGCCACGGCTTACCTTCCATCGGAAGTATGGCGACCTTCAAGTGAAAAGTTACTATAAGTAATTCAGTTTAAAATATTTTAATATAAATTTACAATCGGAATCGAGTCGAAAAAATAGTAACCTCTGTATTACAAATATTTTTCGCCAACAGTTATTTTTTTTAAATACTACAGAACGGAGGGAAAAATAATGCATTCAGGTAATTATTATAAGGTAAGGGCAAATGCTGAATGCTAAATTTAATTGGAAAGGACAAGAACGCCTTTCTGAGTTTGTTTCCGATTTTCCCGAAACATTTTCCTAAGTAATGCTTTTTTAAGAATAGCTATATGCATAACGGAACATCCTCTCAGTCCGATAAATTCAATATCAAGTATCTCTCAATTTTTCCTACATCTGTTCCCTGCCTGCTATAGTAAAGGTATCGCACTAAAAGGATTGTCGCGAGAACTGATTTGCTACATGAACTTTTATTTTGTAATGCATTCAAGGTATGGATTTATTACTATTTCAAACTTTACGTATGCCGAAAAAGTTAAAAAAGAACTTTCATAATAATGATGATGATGACAACAACAATGCAAAAGGTTTAGCAGTAATTTTAAACCTTTTCAGGGGCAGTATCTTTTTTTAAACTCAAATCTTTCGCGAAGCATCAAATGTTTGTAAAATTGATAATGTACACAAATATAAATACGCCCTTGCACAAGTAAATATAGAATAAAAGACAACAAATAAATTACTTTCATTAAAATAAGTATACAAAAACGTTTATTTTATATTAATTTCTCAGTGAAAAAAAATGCGATTGTTTTTATGAGCATTAAAAAATTAAATTTAGTGTAATGGGAGAAAGAGACAGTTGCAATCTGAGCTCTGCTTCAGCATTCAGTTTATTTCATCAAAGTTCCCCTGAATCCATATCGACAACTACTGGTTTAAGATACATATCATTCTTTTTCTTTTCATAAAAGATCATCATCATTATCATCCTCAAGCAGCCATGGACTACGGAAGTCCAACCAGACCGTGCGATTTAATTCTCCAAGCAAATCTGTCCTGAGCTACATCAGTTGCATCTGCCCAATGCACACCAATTCTAATAAGGTCCTGTTTCACATTGTCTGCCCACCGCATCCTAGGTCTCCCCCTCTTTCTGAGGCCTTTACGAGCACTGTTCATAACCCCATTCGCCAATCTATAATTATCCATACGCGCAAAATGGTCAAACCAACGGAGTCTCTCGCTGCACAATATGCTGCTTAAAGGAGGTTGCCAACTCCTTTGCCTAACCTTATCGTTAGTTACAAAGTTGAACCACCTAATGCCCAAGATACTGCGTAAGCATCTGGAATCAAAAGCATCTAGTTTCCTGTTATCTTGTTTACAAAGTGTCCAAGTTTCACTACCATAACTAACCCTAGAAAGAACCAAACTATTATACAGTCTAATTTTAGTCTTTAAGTGTATACGCCTATTTCTCCACACTCTCCGTAGATCCTTGAAAGTCCCGGCAGCAATAAAAAAAAAACTTTGAAAGGCAGAGTGAATAATATGCTAGAAGGAAGGCCATTACAATTTGGTGGCAGAGTTCATAGGTTATAAAAACTATAAATAATTATAAATTTTTATATTTATAATTATTATTAAATATATTCTCCCACCGCCTAGCGCTGTCTAAGCTCTTAAGAAATGTAATTTTCATAAAAAGTGATATAAATAAATTATGCAATATCCTGTGAGCATAATAAGTTCAATTGAAACCCTAGAAAGTGATGTAATTATTGAAGTGAAAAAAAGAATTCAATTATGGAAATAACATTTACTAGCTCTAAAGATCGCCTAAAGCATAAAATAGTGACGACTAAGATGGATTATTTTACTCGGAGCACTATTTTTTTCACAAAGGGGCTATATGGTCAGGTCACAGTGCCACAATGACTTAGAGAAGAAAGGCGTTTTAGAGGTGAGGGACTTCAAGGTAAGAAGAAATTCAAGAACTTCTAGAGTCTTATAAAGAGGTATCAACTTGTCTGATTATATAAATTTTACAGAGTGTTCTTTATCCTGCATATGGTTCCTACACAAGGGGTTTAACGTCCTATCCAACTCATGTGAGCCTTTCAAGTCCATCGATACCCTTTCTCATCGAGGGCGGAGTGTAAATAAATATCAACGCTAACGCAGGTGGGACTGGAATCTGGGAAATACAGATTACGAACCTGTCGTACTACCGACTGAACCAATCCCCTCCTAATGTGAAGACTAGCAACAGGCTTACTAGCTCAAATAAATGAATTTGTACTCCACTATGATAACATAAATGACGGAGTCTAACTAGCCAAAATGTAATAATTGAGGAAAAATGGAATAAAAAGGTGAAAAATTGATTATCCACAAAATTTATGCTATAGTATGCAAGCAAGACTAGATTTTTTTTTGCAGTTCTGAAAGTGTTTTTATTTTTAACTTCAAGACATCGAGAAAATCGGTGTGGTATATTGATGCAAATTAACTTTCTGAAACAATAATTGATTTCAGAGAGTACCTAATAATTAATTATCTTATGGTGATATTTTTGCATTTGAGTCGCAACGTCACCTATATTAAGTCACAACGTTACCTGTAACTCTTTTTAAATTTCAGACTCCTTTTATGGAAATGATCTAAGTCTACAACCGAATGCTTGAGGGATTCTTTAGCCTCGAATATCTTCCTCACTATGTAGTCATTTCTTGTCTGACTTTATTTTCATTATCGTAGAGTGGTATTTAACTTCTTCCATCTTTATTAGTCGATACCTTTTTTTAAGACCCTAGAATCTCTTGAATTTCTTCTGAGCTTGAAGTCCCTCACCTCTAAAACGCGATGGAAACTGAAAGTAACAGTGAGGGAAACATTTCAAGTTTTGCACTGTGTCTCGCCGTCAGGGCAACTGAGAAAATGGCTTGAGCCACCTTTGCTTGACCAGTCTTCCCTATCGCTAAATACTAACATCGACATTAATCTTGCAAGCCAAGAGGTGAGCAATAATCCGGAATTAATTAAATCATATAGTATTGGCATGGCAAATTTCCATTAGTCACATTCTGTAGCTTCGCAGCTCAATTCGTTATTCACTAACAACATTCAGACATTAGTGTGGTCCAACATGCAAATATCAGTGTGGATCCTCCAATTAACAAGGAGTTCGATACAGATTCTTACCTGTGAGGGTTTGATCGTCAGGACCTCTACATGTGCCTTTGCTTGGCGGTATCCTTTGACTTAGAGACTTCTGTCTATGAGACCATAGTGTGGTCTTTTACCATGAATGTCGAAGACATCATGGAGGGATTTTCAATATCGACTGTTGAGTGCCAGTAACATATTATAGTTTAAAGATATTTGTACATGGTGATTGTGGCATTAAAGTTTAAAAAGTTGAAATATTTAATGAGTTGTCTTTGTCTTCATTCCAGCCAACAAAAGGCGATCATTCTGACTTACATGTTTTCTGAGTTCATTCTTAATTATTGAAAATTTAAAATTGTATAGGTTTGCTATAGGCTGTTTCACTTCAGTGTTGCACTTTTTGGGACTAAATGGAAGGGTCACAAAAACCCCAAAGGGATCACAGAAGACTAATTGAAGACTATCAAGAAGACCCACTTATTCGATGTTAGAAAACAGATGGTAGCCGTCAAGGGCACCCACTGTATGAAGTGCACAGGATATGGCTCTCCTGCAAACGAGGCCACGGCTTTACTTTCCTCCATCGAATGGGGAATTTTTGAAGACTACTGTTGTCCACTTTCTCACAAAGGACAGGGTGGGGGAGGGGGTGGGGGTTAACGGAGAAAAACGATATAGTTATGAAAGAAAAAATAAAGAAATGTGAAAGTGACTTCTTTCTAACAATAGTGTAATGCTGATCTGCGAAACTCACACAATGTAATTAACTGATATGTTTTAGTCATGCATTCGCTGATTAATTCACTTTTCCGCAGTTGATATTACTAAGAACAATATCGCAGTTAATTTCACAATAACTTGTTCAATGCCTTTTGCTTTAATTTTTTTTTCGTTTTATACAATGTGAGTTTAAAAGCGATCAGTAAGTAACAATTAAATATGTCAATGAATTAACCTGTTATTTTGCTAATGAAAGCTTAAATAAAGTATTAAAGCACCGTTAAAAGAACAGACAGAAGCAAAACACCTTTAAGAGATGCAATTGAAACTTTATTTTAAACTTTTGAATATATATATATTAATAAAAATTATTGAAAACAAATGGAAAAGTGTAGCAAAAATTTGAAAAATGTGCATTTAAATTATCCTAATTGTTAGAATTTTTCACCGACTTTTAAGTTCTTAACTGAAATTGTAATTATATTAAAAAAACTGATCTTGTATAAAAATATTTTGCCTTTACAATAAAGGATAATATTTCTGAATCAAGATTTAAAACTAATAAATTTAAACACATTGAATCATCACATTTTTGCTTGATCTGATAAAGGAAAAGAAACGTGTCGAAATGTTATCCTTTAATATGTTTAAAACTACTAAATTAGATATAGGCTATTTGCAAAAATTACAGTGTGAAATTTAAATTCGCCAAACTACCAGCCTTGCTACATCATCCGAAATAAGAACTTCTGCGCCTAATCCATAATTTGCCTCCAAGCGGAAACAAGGGAGTTCGCTCAGTGTTTAAGTCACAGTAATGAATTTCCACACAGCTAGAGCCTACCAATTAGAGAATCTGGGCGTCAACACTACGATGTATCTTGAGACTCTTCCTGAGTGGGAGTGGTTTGAAAGCACCACTTCTCTGTTGTGTTACTTTCATATTCAATATAAATTTAGCTGATTCAAGGGTTTCTACATAGAATCACATGAAAATGAGCACAAAGAGCTATGTATGCATATATTAAATACAAGTTGTTAACTGTTTGATCTCTGTTACTGCGAGAATTAAGAGTAACTTGTTTCAAAGCTGCTAACAAGGAGCACTAGAACAATTTGGCAAAGTTTAAATAGCTGTACCCAGAGAAGTGTCATGTGAGGGTCAATGTTTGTAAATGGAATTAAACTATGCAACTGTCTGATCAGTAAGACAATGACGTAGGTAAACTATGATTGTAAGTCAACAAGGCACTGAAAGGATACTTATAATGTATCGTTTACTGTCAGTTGGCTTAAACCATTTTCGTAAAATGTATAGTTTTGTCATGACAAAGCTAGAATGTAATAGTACTGTGTAATAGTGATCGGATTTCGATGATCACAAAGATCACTTGATCCTTGCCGATTGTTTCAAAGTATATAATGACTATAAATATATTTCAGTCATTCACGGACAAATCTGATCCTCATAATTTAACTTCTTTATAAGGTCTGTCGAATCTACTCGTCAGTAAAGGATATTTCTTCTCCATGCCTGTGCTTTGAAATGACGCGTCTTATAGAAGGTATATTCTAACACTCCGTTGTTTAAAGTTCCATTAATGACCTCAGAAACCTCCGTTAAAAGTGTAATTGTATTTTTACCTTTTTGGAAACCATATTGCTTTTCATTAATAATGTTGTGTTTTTTCAAGAAATTGGCTAGAACATTAGCTACATATCTTTCAAGTATTTTGTGAAGAACGGGTAATATGGCAATGGGCCTATAGTTAGTGCAATCGGATTTAGTTCCACTTTTGTAAATTGGTCTTAAAATAGCAATTTTGAGTTTATTAGGGATGTTTCCTGTAGATATGCTTACATTGATAAAGTTTGTCACGAGATCAGCTAAGGAGATTTTGCATCCTTTAATGTGCTTTATGTGTATCTGATCGTGTCCACATGATTTTCTTTCATTCAAGTCACTTAGAATTTTTAAAGTTTCTTGTTTTTTGATGGGAGGAATAAAAATTGAGAGAAAAGAAGGTTGGATATGTTTAGGAACTGTAGAGAGATTCTGTATACGGTTATCGTCTCTAAGATTGACAATAATGTCTGTAAAGGTGTTAAATTTCTCTGCTGCTTGAGTTTCAGACATACCTTGTGGCATATTCTTCACGATAAAATCGTCAATGGAAGTTTTAGGTTTATTGTTGATAATTTGATTGATGAGTTCCCAATTTTGCTTTGGATTATTTTTACAAGACTCAAATTGTTTGAAGTAATATTCTTTCTTTTCCTTTCTAATAAGGGACGTGACTGTGTTTCTTAAGTTTGTGTATAGTAATTTAAAAATTCTGTTTCTCTTGTTATTTTTGTAATCAATCCAATTCTCTTTTTCGTATTAAGAGTCTCTTTTTCGTATTAAGTTTATTATTTCCTGAGTTATCCAATCTTTGCTACAATTGCGTTGTTTAATTATTGAGCCATCCGATAGTTTATTAATTTTGTTATTGTTAACAATCGTCGTATATTTTTTTATAAATGCTTCATAAAGTACGTCTATTGGTTCTGAATTTGGGGTTTCGTTTCCAGTGGCTCTGTCCAGCCAGTTCGTTAGACTTATTTCTTTGCATATGTTTTTATGATCTAAGATAGTTTTCGTGTTAAAATTGCTGTCTAGCTTTTTAGTGTGATTGGACGAATTCCCAAGTGTTTTTTCCCCGCAATTTGCCGCAATTAAGTAGTGATCTGCGATCCTACTGCAAAAAAACATTGAATTTGTGTCGAGCTTAATGTCAAGTCGGACGTTAATGTGATCAATTCATGTCTGAGAGAGAGTCACCAATGATATCTTCCCTGGTGATACAGTAATGATAGGTGAGAAACCAAACTCGGTTAACAATTCTACGTATTTGGCAACTCCGTGTTTTTTGATATTTTTGATATCTAAATTAAAGTCTCCAACTAGTATTTGATTGCGATGTTTATCAGTTGTTTCGAACCAGTTTTTGAGATTAGAAAGAAAAGTGTTAATGTTCGAGCTTGGTGATCTGTAAATAGAAAGTAAATTGAAAGTTAAATTACCCTTATATATATTTATATTCACTGTTTCAGCAGGAATTACAAGTGAAGGTATCGTTTTGAGTAATAATGTGTCGCGGAAGAAAAGTAGAATCCCTTGTTCAAACGCACCAGGAGTTCTCGTAAAAAGTTGATTAAAAGTTTCTAGATTGAACAATGGAGCATCCGTGCTGAGGATGTTAGTTTCTGTTAATATAATAATATCTAAAAATTTCAAGATACCTTTAAGATAAACACAGTGAGTGTCCCAGTTTTTTTCAGACTTCGAATGTTCACATGCAGAAAGCTTAAATGTTCATCAAATTCATAACATAATTTATTAGTCATGAACCATTTCTTAACCTCTTCATAATCGCACAGAACATTTTCGTTGTGATCAAATGTTGGTAAGTCATCAAAATGAAAAGTCGCCATGGCAAAACAAATATGATGGAGCAAATAAGCAATATATTTCCCGTTTAAAATTCATCGAAATTCGTCAGCATATCAATTCGAATTACGCTGTCACCATCAGTTTTTCTCATCTTGATTTTCCCGTTCCGAAACCAGACGTATTTAAAATTTTTTATTTGGCCAGGCACCTCGCTTTCCAAAAAAGTTCTCTGTTTATTGGAGTTAAATTTTCATTTAGATACACTGGCGTTTTTTTAGCGTCATCAATAACGTTACTGGCAAAGATTTTCGATTTCTTTTTTGACATCCATTGTTCACGTTCGTTTCTAGATTTAAATTGGGAAATAATAGCAGGTGTTTTTTTTCTTGTTCCTTTTTGGCAGTCTATGTAAGGCTTCAAGTTGATCAATGTTAAAATTATTTATATCTAGCGCTTTTGCAACATTGATCATTATCTGATTTAGATTTTCTTTCTCATCTTGGTTGTCCATTGGAATGTCACGTATCTCGATATTTCGGTTTCTGCCTTATTGTTCAAGATCATTAATTTGCAACTTTAGAGCCGTATTCTCTTGAGTGAGATCTGCACATGTAGTTTCAATGGTAGCTACTTTATTCATAGTGTCTAGTTGCGTCGCTTGATATTCGTGAAATTTATTCAATAGTGTATCATATTGAGATGAGAAAAATTCTACTGAATGCCTTAAGTCTTTGATTTCGTTTCTTAAGTGCGTTATTTCATTTAGTAACGTTTGAAAGTTTCTAGCTTCTTGTTGCACCGAAGACAGGGCCGCATATTATTAGAGTTACAGCCTTCTCCAGGTGCTTAGAGTAGCGGTGACCCAAGGATGTCTCCAGGCTATAGTCACTGTTGTTATTCGATGTCGGTGAGGGTAATACACGTGTGTTATTCTTTAGAGGCGTATTGTTTCTGTTTTCTTTATCTGAAACGGGTCCGTTGTTTGTCCCGCTTAATTTGCAGTCAGTACAGAGTCACGTTTTTTTTCTTCTCTTGAGTCATCTTTTTATAGTTTCTCTCCGTTGTACCAGAGCACCCAAAATGCAGTTTCCCTTTGCATCCACTGCATAGGATATGGTCGGCTTTAGGAGCAATTGTGTCTCCACAGCTGTAACACATTGAATTCATTGTGTAGAGAATTTTGGCTCACAAGTTCAACGGCGGGAACCACTATTGGGAGATACACAAATTGGGTCCTAAAGTTCTGGTGCTTAATAGATTTTAGCCAGTTCATTCTGCACAAGACACTGTGTAAAACACGACGGAGTGATGCAAGGGGGAGAGGATGCGTAGGAGCAATAAAGTTTATGGCACTTACTAGTTCGATGACGGCCCAGAAGGTCAACCGACGCTGGTCGCGGTCACGGAAGGGCAGCGGACACACCCTGCTGGCAGGAGCTCTGCGAGGAACGTCCGATGGCTGCGAGGAACGACTTCTGGCAAACGAGTGTGAACTCTGTGAATGTGAAATCGAATCTCGCACTAATATATTCTATTTCATATACACAGAACGAAGCGGCAAAATCTGAAGAACAAATAAAGCAACAGCCAATTAAAAGATGACACACAAACATGAGTTCTAGCAAGAACAACCCCCAGATATATTACTCCACCACACCAGAAAAAAATTATCCCATGTTTTATGCAAGATATAATTACTTCTAGCATAAGTTATTATTATTATGCATAGTATATGGAAGTGAGCAATTGAAAATTATGTTTTCAATTTCGAAATACTATGATATATTGTACACGATGGAGCATGATTCATTTTACATCGGTATATTCGCGATATAAAGCACATGCGATAGGAGTTCTCTAAAGAGTGAGGATAGATAAATTTTTAGACATCACATTTTGCTTTTCATTGGCCTTCGTCTTTAAGAGTACTAAGCCACGGTTGGAAACGAAATCTTTGAAGGAGACTTGATACTCCATTGAAACTCCATGTGAAACAAGTATAGCAAGCGAGTGAGCTTAGCGTTCCGAAGCCACATAGTAAGACCTAAAGAGAGTTAACTCATTATTATATTGAGAACTTTATGAAAAAAGTTATTCCTACCTTCAGAAGGTGTAATACCTACAGGTGCATAGATCAAAGTTGTTACCAAGTTTCTTATTAACGTGATAAGCTAACGACGAAGTTGCAATCTAAAATTAATGTTTATCATTATTAAATCATACTTAATGTCGAGTTTTGTAATTTTGAGGTTTTAGTTTCTTCGTTTAGAGAAAAATATGCATTATATATTGTTTTCTCTCTACTAAAATATAACTACAAATATTTATAACACGTCATAGAAAAGTTTCATTTAAAAAATATCCTTCCTCGAATCATGTCACATTAGAGTATAAATGAAATGAATGAGGAAATCAACACCAATGTGCTCTGAAAGGCTGCAATTCTTCGGATTGGAAGTCATAAACCTACAAATGAACTACACCGAGATCGTATTAAAATCTGAGTGATTTTATGAGAACATCTCATATACTCTTAATAGTTATCCAACAGGTTTCTTTGCTAGTCTAGAGTATTTTCTACCTGGATATTCAGTTACTTGTGTTACAAACCACTGCCATCATGAATGTAACAGAAAAATAATCTGAACAGCCCTTGAATCGTATTCATAATTACCAGATTCATTGGCAGTGATATTATTTTTAATTAATACGCGAAGATTTGTTGATTTTTCTTCCACTTTTTCGTATATCAAAAAATAAGAATTATGTTTCAAAAATTACATATCTCAAGTCTGAAAAAATTGAAAGAAAGAATTGTACAAAAATATCAAAGTACAGAAAATGATTTAAAAAAAAAATATGTGTAAAAATAATTCCGTTCATGTGCGGTTTGTGGCCAAACAAGTCGACATAGTGTTATCTGTCTAGTGTGGTAGAGATCAAAGAATTTCCAAAAACAGCAGAACGAAAATATCTGTGTCTCAAATATCATCAAAGATGTCTCTTCATAAATTTGCTCATTAAATTTAGTGTTACTTTTAAAATTATAAATGAACCGTTATCGAATGCCACTATAGCAATTTCTGTTTTCTTTTTACAAAGTGCTGATGTTGATTTTTTTTTGAAATGGGAAATCTGATGCGAAAGTAAAGTGAAAAATCATTTCAATAATTTTAGACTATAAGCTATATTTCGAAAATTTTAAAATTGACAGAAATGAGATATGTAAGAAAAGTGTGGAAAGTTCAGAATAGACTTAAAATGGAAAGCACCTGTTTCAATGCGGAAAAATAAAGAAGATATGTAGTAGTAAGTTTTAACTTTCTGCGCAATAAACTGAATTTTGAGAAATTGCATTGAAGGACTAACAGGAAATCTGGCTGGTCGTCATTTAATTTAAATTTAATTTAAACAATCAACTTCTTACCATAGAGGTCTTTCAGCACAATACGATATACAGACGATCTGTGACGAAGGTATGATCTCAGCAGAAGATAATATAGCAAAAGATCCATCCGTACCTTATCCGGAATTCGAATCCTGATTCCTTTGACCAACATGTATCTATTAATGTATTATTTATACATAGAGATATAGCTATAAATCAGTAGTAAATAATCAGAGGATATGTCCTGTAGACATGGAACTAATGAAATAATAAGCTGAAAACAGATTTAGAGATTATATTCAAGGTGATATAGATCACTATTACTTAGACTGCTTCTGGCTAATTCATTTTCGGCAAGCTTTTGACTTTACATTTAACCACCTGACGGCTTAGATAATGTGTAATTAATTAAGGCTGTAGATGGAAATGGTCAAATCTTAGGTAACCTCAAATTCCGTTCAAAAGGAAGCAAAACAAAATGTAAATTAAGCATCGTGTCTGTTTCTATTTTCGATTAAATGAAATGCAAGACTCATTACTTTGTTTCATTCTGTCCCTCAAAGAAAACGTCTGAAATAAAAGAGTAGGGCGGAGATTGTCTCAGTTAGTAACGTCCCAAACTCGTAACTGCAGCTCCCAAGTTCGAGTCCAAACTGTACAGGCATTGAGTTTTATCTCCACCAATCTCCACCTTGCTCGATCTTGATTTGAAAGGGGACACAAATGGGCTTGATAAGTCCGCCCACCGTCTGGATGGGACATTAAGCCGCACAGAAGAGCCATGCCATATGCACGTTAACGAATATGCTTCATGGACTTGACGGAAAATATCATATGTCTCCTAACAACTGCCAGTGGGTCTCTTTATTTTAACCTTCTCTGAAGCCTTGAAATACCTGTGACTTACCCACACACTGTGTGTAAAAATAAAAGCGCCTCCAGAGGTAAAACAACCCAGCCCACGTTCAAGTAGGTTGGTTATCAAGAACATAAAAAATATCAAGCAAATATTTATTAACAAAAAAAGTATTATCAAAAACAAAAGTTCAAGAGTAAAACAAAGTAAACTAAGTGAAAAAGAGGCTATTGACGGCTAATACGATGACTAATATTAGCTGTAACTTGATCTCTGTTCTTTAGGAAATAAGGGCCAGGTTGAAGTGCTTAGTAATAACTAACGATCAGCGAATAATATGCTTATGGTGGCAGAATGGAAATATCTCTTACTTTGCGTAAAATGTGACAAAGTTTAAATGAGCGGAAGGAGAGAGACAAATTTTGCCTTCGAAGTAATTGTTAATAACTTGTAGGTTAAAGCTTTGAAAAATGACAAATTATCTAAAAATATGTATGTAAACAATACGTGTGTGTGTGTATATATATATATATCTAAAAATTTATCAACCATTAATTTAGTTGAAAAAATAAGATTATTTTTGAAACTGAAATGTCAACGGGCCTCGTGCCAAATTCGGTAGTCTTTGTTTGCACATAACGGTAGCTGCATCTTTAGACGTTAATATTTGTAAAATTTTAGAATATAAAAAGTAAAGTAACATTAGAGTTGGGTTGAGTTATTTTACCTCTGAGCGACCCTTTTTGCACACAATGCACTAAATGGGAAGATCACAATGACCCCGAAGTCTCAGAGGAGGTTGGTGGGAGGAGACTCACTGGAAGAGTTATTGGGAGACAAATAATAGCTTCCCGTCAAGGCCATCCAGTGAGTTCTTTAATGTGCACAGGGTATGATTCTCCTATACACGGGCCACGGCTTAACGTCCCATCCGATGAACGGTGGCCTTTACAAGTCCATCAGTGTCCCCTACTGACCTTGAGCAGCGCGGGGAAGTAACATTAGAACAGTGGTTCACAAACATTTATGGCATCGGACTGTATGAAAGAAATATTATGTGTGCTGTGGGCGATTAGTTGAGAGAGAGTGTGTAATAAAAAGAACAAAAAAGTTTGTCTATTACATGGCGACTCGGGAGGCACCAGTTATAAACTGGTGAGGCCAGTAAACCATACAATGAAATCAACTCACAGAGATGGAGGGACAAATGGCTGTTGTTAATGCCCCAGATTCATGATCTGCAGTGGAATATAAAGTGAAAATAGATAACTTCTACATAAATCAAGTTAATTAAGTCAAGATTCCAGGCCTACTTATAGACAGCAAACTTTCCTGGACACCCCATATACATAAATGCATAACCACAACAATATACAACTCCTAAAATGTCTTGGAGTTACTACATGGGAAAGCCACCATTCAAATTCAATTAAAATATACAATGCTGTGTTAAAACCTAAAATGTACTATTGAATAATTTTCATCTCCAACCTACCACTATATAAGATTAAACATAGAGATACTATGAAGAATGCTTGTCTTAGGACATGCACTGGGTTTCTTAAATCCTCCCCTATAACTGCCATTCATGATAAACTTATGCCAGCTCGTTCAACCTGAGAAGACAGGAGAAATCAATACTTTATAACTCAAGGATTACCACAAAAAACACTCAACACCACATTACAAAGAATATAGATGACAAGAAAAAATAACAAATCAATTCTGGCCAAAGAAATCAGAAATAATCAACTTTGCCTTTCAAAAAGCGAAATAAAAGAGATATACCAACCAAAGAAATATAACAAACCACCATGAAAGAAATCATTAATTATGCCCATACCACAATCACATTTATGCAATGTTTCATTCAACCCAACAACCAATACAGCAAGTGGACCTAAAATTCTAACAGCTGCGTTCTGCAATGGATTCCGAGTCTTTCTGACATCACATGTCATCATGACATGTGATGTCAGAAAAATTACCTCCCAATTACCCCCAACAAATCCAACAGAAAAGAACAGATTGCTCTAACTGGACTAAGAACTGATCATTGCACATTAAATGACAGGTTCATAGGAATTTATATAAATTTATATACTATTAATCATAAAAATTTATATAAATCTACAGTTCCAAGAAAGTAATTTTTTTTTTAAGATTTTACATGAACCTAAGCCCTTTTTTTTAGTTCTTCCCTTAACGACGAGTTGCACGGCAAGTCATCTTTCAACGACTGTTGTTTGCTTTCTCCTTTGCCTTCCCTTCTAGGTCTTTTGCCTTCCTATTTTTTTGCCTTTCTAAATCAAAGCTTAATAACTTTAATTTCTCTGCGTGGACTTTTCCTGCTATTTTGCTATTGGTTTGTTGGCTCTATTTCTTGAAACGAGAATAAATCCGAGGTTGAGAGGACTGGATGTATTGGCGTAACTAAGGAGGGGGTGGGGATTCTTCCCGGCCGCCGAAATCTAGAGGGCGACAAAATATCCTTTAAGAAGCAAAATGTCGGAATTTATTTTACATTTTGCCATTTTGGAGATTTCGCGTTTTTTTCCCGTTTGCTTCCCTCAGTTCAGAGGGCGACAAATCGTAAGAGAGGGTAACTAATTTAAAATAAAAAAATTCCAAATTATGAAATACAATCTCCCGAGGTCATAATGAATCGAAAACATGATTCTGGTAAGATTACAAAATACTAGCGTAAGCTAGGTTAAGGTCATCCTAAATATTATCAGCAAATTAAATTATAGGCGACAAACGAAATATTAAAAAACGCACTAAAATATTGGGGATAAAGAACTATCTATATTTTATAATGCTAAAGTATATTGCATACAATTTATTTTGGAGCATCAAGTAGGTCTACGTGATCTGTAATGAAATCGTTGGGGCAAAAGCACTTTTGGCATGAAGCTGTCGTATTTTCGCATTCAATGTTAAAATTTACTCTCGTGATTTCCATAACACCAAGATGTTTTATAGTTTCTAAAATCAAATAATACCTACAAAGAAAAGATCATTTAATACTTGCAAATATCGTTTCATTATTATTTATATTTAAGAGAGAATATTGGACCCTATCTTTGGCGTATTGAGTACACAGAGAAAGTAGTGATTAGGCTTTCAGCCAATAAGTGAGAATTTGGTTGCTTAGAATATTCATAATTCGTTGATTTGATAAACCAAGAACAGCCTCAGACTAGGCCCATATCACGCCCCAACCAGCAAACTGATGGAATGCAGAAAAAGTGTCAATCTGCGAATAACCTCGACCCTTACTTTAGTATGGAGAATGCTATAGGGCTCTGGGCACATGTAGCATATACACGAAGGCAACACATCTTGCAGTTTTGAACATAGAGCTTCACTGAAATACATACTAAATGGAAAATAGGCAAAATCCTAATTCTGGTTTTTATTTTTCGTTTTAATTTAGTATTTAAATTAAATTACAATAATATTAAAATAAAAATAAAATTTTAAATAAAAAAATTAATTTTAATTAAGGTAAATATGTATAATAGAAATGTTGCTGGGACCTGGCCCAATGGCCCCTAATGACGAACTGCCTCTCGTTTATTACATTTTATTTGTAAAGGATTTTTTTTCAATCAAACTAATGGCATAACCCATTTTAGATACATACACACACTGTTGATATGCATATTTTTGGTATGTATAGGTGCAAAAGAAAAGAAAAAAATTAATACACTAGAAAAATTTATTTTGACGTCGAACCTGAAGTTGGGTTGTCGAAACACTACGTGAAGAATGGGACTGGATCGCAGACATGAATGCTGAACATTCGGCTTCAATGATATTATAGCTAGTTGCAAACTTTTATTCACATTTCCGCTTTTAGCCTTATTAATGTTATATAATGCTGTTCTTATGACCAAACTGAATTAAAACCGTTTACTATCTACAACCAAAACACAATATATTTCTAATCTTTGAAAATTCTACACTGTGTGAACGCAGCAAAATAATGATTCCAACTACTGTCCTTGGCATGCACATAACTCTTTAAAATAAATACATTCAGATTACAGAGATTGCCTAACAGACTTCGATTTGCATTTGACTGGCGTTAAGAGAAAGTTCTTAATAATAGCTACGCATCGTGCACTCCAACCACATTGACATTGCCTCTTGCTTTAATGAATACTCATTAATAACAGCAGCTTCTTTGCTTCTCTTTAAAGCTTCTGTATTAACTTGATTCCTCTTTAGCATACATATATATTCAACAGCTTCACGTAGTGAACAAATGGTTTATTCGCTCGATTTCCAAGCACTAGATTTAAACTATAATGAACGACTTATTTAATTTGTATTGATATTTCGGTACATATGTAATACATCATAAGTCTTTAGTATACAATATCTGCAGCTTTTCTAACGTTGGCAAATATGCAGTGAATGCTTAAAAGAACTTATCAACGGAATGGAAATTGTAAATTCAAAAGAAAGGTAATTACTTAAGTCCCAAAGCGAAGAAGACGATAAGTCTTTTAGATTCTGAATTTGGCAATGTATAATCGAGAATAATACACAAAAGCAAATGGATTATACCCTTGAGTTTAATACTTAATTAAATATTCAATTAAAATTCAAGAACCTCAGACTCGGCAGAATAAGGATTTGCGATTGCAATGTTCCGAATAAAGCTAATTCGAAAGTAGTTCTGTTTATTAGAAAATCTTTATAATGAGTATTGCCTAATCAAAGTATAAGCTAGAAAATTAATTGACATATATTCGCTAGGAAGCAAAAAAAATTAAAATTAGTATAGTATTAAGATATACAGATAGTTCTCGATTTGCGCGGTTTTGATTTACTGAAATTTAGATTTAGAAGTTTATTAATTTACACATGTTGTCGATTTGCGCGGTCCAAAATTTCCATTTACTTGGTTGAAACGGACCCTCGAAATGTGACACGAGAAATCCCAGCAACTTTATTCATCAAAACAACCACTTTGTAGAAATCGTAGCAAATATTCAGAAAAGTCATTGTCAATTGTGTACAGCAAGTGCGAGCATCTCGTCTTACGTGTTACTTTTCACTTCCAAGGGTGCCAGATGTCCCAATTTCTTCTGGACTGTTCCGCGTTGCATAGTAAACTATCGAGTCAAACATTAACAGCCAAAAATCAACAGACCAAGAAGCGGCGGAACATCTCCCACCGTCGCTAACCATCGCTTCAGTGTCATCAAACCCGAATGATCCCCTCTCCCCACCACTCCTCCACTCACCCCATAACCTCTTAATTCTGTGATTAACCTCACTATCTCCATCAGATTCAGTAAGCTTGTCCGGCTCAGCGATTAATGTGTCTTTCTTACTGCATTTCTCTTAGGTTTTAGTTTATTTTATTTTTTGCTTTAAACTATTATATTCTATATAACAATTTGAATTTCGGTGCTATTGTGTAGTCTAATACATGGACAAATTTCCCCCTAATCTGGATATTTCAATCATTTTATAAGGGAAAACTGTTCTTTTTTTTGCGGAATTTTTTAAAGGAAAGAAGACAATTCCCTACACATAGAACGGAAATAATTAACAAGTTATATTAGACTTCTTCTGGTTTCTCATACAACATACAAACACTTATACAAGGATATGTCGAGCTGGTCTTAATAATCAGGTAATTCAAAAGAAATGAAGAAGAAGAAAAAAAATTAGGCGGTAGTTGCAGGAACGCATTAACAGAGCAAATCGAGATCTATTTGTATTTGCAAAAGAACATTTTATTCTCATATGCGTCTGCGAGTCGTTTGATAAATAATAGATAATATTCATACATTTCAGTTAGGTCCATTAACTGCATTTTAATTTCTGTTTTTCATGGTGAAACCGATGTTAAGAATTAATTAACTGAACTTTTAAAATATTTCCCAAAATCACATATATAATGGAAATTTCAGTCTCCACTAAAATCTAAATCTTATAATGTATATTATCATATTAATTACCTTTAATCGTAAATCATCAATACAGTGTACCGACGATTATTAAAATATTAGGTTTTAGTGTTATAAGCAAAAATATGTCGATTTTATTACATGGAAAATCGTTTTATACATAAACCAGAAAAAATGTCGGAACTCAATACATTTCTACACTGTACATTAATATTTTGCTAATGTCCCCCTGTTCATTGAATAAATTTAATGATCTATTGAGGTAAAAGCATTCTTAAGCTAAATGAAGAACTTGATTATCGGTCAGATAGGATAAGAACCCATCCTAATACGTTTCTTGATAACATGTCGAGGTAATGCAATTACCTACTGAGTTACCGGTGGCTAATGAAATCTTCCACAAACAGTGTCTATGAAGAAAACTGAACGACAGAGATCAAGTGCAATAAGCGGCGATGGGCAACACAAGAACACATCAAGTAATGGATGCACAAATTGCATCCATTACGTGATATGTTCTTGTGTGTTTAAGCAACTTTCTCAATTATTCTCAGCATATCATGGTGATGTTTGCATGTTTATACATTGAGACAATGTTATTAAAGTTATTGAGATATGAATAATATCGTAGGGTTAACGGCAGTGTTTTTTTTTTTTGTTTTAGTTATTTACTACGAATAATGTGTTTCGCATTTCTAATAAGTATAGTTCAAAATTTTATCCAAATATTTCTACTATTAAATATTATAAAGCATAAGACTGAGGTTACATATAGTGCCATTTCAAATGTTCGAGCCCAGGAAATGCCAGTTTTAAGCATTTTTCTTCTGTCCTCCTGTTTTGCTCATATTATTCTTCATTGCAGTTTAAAATGGTGAAAAGGGAGGCTATTGATATGTTTCAGAAGACCATCGTTAATTTGATGAGACATCAATTAATTCCCATGTGTACATAAAATCCATTACATAAGTACTATTAAAACACGTTGGATGACATTCTGTTCTATCCTAACAATCCTATATATGTATATTCCCATAACCCTTTTCAAGCCATGTATCTTTGCGATGATTATTTACCTCTTTCAAATTTTTATCTAATTTCATATTTACTGTCTGGTAAACCCCTTTCCCTCCTTCTGCATATTTTACACAGGTACAAATAAAGTTTTAGCACATAAATATAGATAAATTCTGATTAAGAAGCCTGCTTACCGTGGAAGTCTCGCAGGAGCGTGTCAGTAAAACATGACATGTTGAAATAATCATTAATCGGTCTGAAAAAGGATACAAAGAAAAGGAGATATCACGACATCTTCAGTATTAAAATCAATCATTTTAAAGGCTTCAAAACTGCATAAATCTCCAGGGGTAAATGAAGTTACTACTGAAATCCTTAGAGCTGGGAATGTGTGTTATCACTGAAATTTTAAACATCATTTATGGTAAAGGCATTGTTCCTAAGGATTTTTTTTTATAAAAGTTGTTATTGTCTCTATTTTTAAAAAAAGGTGACCGCAGTTCTTGTGATAACTATATATGGGTATCAGCCTACTTTTTGTTTTAGAAAACGTTCTTAGCATCGTTGCGTTTAAGAGTATTAAAAATTTGGTTTATGGTCAACTGCGTGATTAACAGTGTGGATTCAGAAGTGGTAGAGGATGTATAGATCAAATATATTCACTTCTGCGGATTGTTAAGAAATGTTAAATTAGGAGAAATGTTTAGAGTTTCAGAAACCTGTGTTTAATAGTTTATATATTTCAGAAAGGCTTTTGACTCTGTTGATCGACATAATTTGTGGTTCATCGTTAGATCATATGGAATACCTTACAAGTTGGTTAACATAATAAAAGCTCTCTATAATAACACTGAGTCGTGTGTGAGAGTTGTTAAGTCTTGTAGCGATTGGTTTAACATTGCTTCTGGTGTTCGACAAAGGCGCATTTTGTCTCATTCTCTTTAGTTATTGATTATGTTTTGCGGAATTCACTGCAAAAGGAAGATTTTGGTCTTAAATGATCTAGATATTTGACAATTTATGATTTAGATTATGCTGAGGATTTGGCTCCTTTGGCAAATGATGCTGATGAAACTGGTAGTAGAGTAGGTTTGGTGATAAACAGAAAGAAAACTAAAGTGATGAAAATCATTTTAGTTTTCTCTCTGTTTACACTTCTTTTCTGAATTCACACTGTTAATCACGCAGTTGACCAAAAACCAAATTCTTAATACTCTTAAACGCAACGATGCAAAGAACGTTTTATGGAACAAAAAGTAGGCTGATACCCATATATATAGTTATCACAGGAACTGCGGTCACCTTTTTTTAAAAATAGAGACATTAATAGCTTTTGTTAAAAAAAAAAATCCTTAGGAACAATGCCTTTACCATAAACAACATTCAAAATTTCATTCCTCTATGTGATAACAAACATTCCCAGCTCTAAGGATTTCAGTAGTAACTTCATTTACCCCTGGAGATTTATGCAGTTTTGAAGGCTTTAAAAAAACTAAAGTTGTTCAGTTAATCGAACGTTTGCAACTTTGAGCAAGTATCTCAATTTAATTATCTTGGTAGCTATGTAACAGATACTGGTGATGTGGGACATGAGATAAACCAAGGAAAAGGGATTGTTGCTGGGACTTTTAAGAATCTGTGGAGAAATAGGCATATACCCCTAAAGACTAAACTTAGGCTCTATAATAGTGTGGTTCTTCTAGGGTTTGTTACGATAGTGAAACTTGGATGTTTTTTAAGTAAGACTAAGAAAACTTGATGCCTTTGATTCTAAATGCTTCGCAGTATTTTGGGCATCAGGTGGTATTACTTTGGAAGTAATGATGAAGTAAACAAAGGAGTACGCAACCTCCTTCGAGCAGCTTATTTTTCAAAGAAAGACTGATTTGGTTTGGCCATTTCAACCTTATGCACAACTATAGATTTGCGAACATACACGTATAGTTACCATATATAATACTGTAGTTTGGTTAGGAACACCATGATGCCTAAAGGCCTTAGGAAAAGGGGGAGATCTAGGATGCAATAAGCAGAAAATATTAAACATGATTTTGCTATAATCTGCCTACCGTGGTCAAATGCAGCAGCTATAGCTCAGGACAGACGTGTTTGGAGAATAACGTTGCAGAGTCTGGTTCATCCTCCATAGTACATGGCTGCATGATGATTTTGTATGTATATGTATGCAATGTTAATGCCTAAAAATCGGTAAGGAAGGCAAAATTTCATTCAAGAGACAAGACCTGCCAGCAAAAAGGCATCTATTAGTTAGTCGTTTTAAAACATATCCCCTTAATACCAAGCCTAACAAGAAAATATCCATGTGCTAACCAGTCTTTCGAAACCAGGTTCCCTGTACGCCAAGCAGAAAAACGTCAAGAAAACCCCAATCCAGCCGTTCGGAACTAGGTCCCTGTAACACTCACTCAAACAAAAAAAAAATATCCAAATTTCAACTAGTTATTCAAAACTCGGTCCCTCTTAATACCCAGCCAAGCAAGAAATCATCCATATCTTTTCTACTCGTTCGAAACCAGGTCACCCTTTGATCCCAGCTATGCACATCCTAACCCTTCGGCGGCAGCAACATGAAAAATAGTGCCTTCTTAACTTCTTCCAAAAAATATGCCGTTTTCACAGCTCAAAAATAGTGTTTATCTTGATAATTAACTGCGAAGAAACAAACACTAGCTGAATTAAAATAGAAAAATCTCGTTAGAAAAAGTATGGATATGGTGGTAACATTCCTTAAATAACGCAGCGTTACAAACACGATTTTATGATGCTAAAGTTAGGCGTAATTACAATAATGAACAAAGCTCAAAGACATTACCTAACATTTTTACTCTTTGTACTATTATTATCTTGTTTCCCTTTTATTTTTTCGGATTGAAAGCTCACAAGCTGCATCTGTTGAATTTTTTTCTTCGTAGGTTCGAGTTTCGGCTAATATTCTTCTTGCTATCATTCTTCATTTTAAGTTATTTTTACTCCAGATACCTCTCTTCACGGTGGAGAAGAAGAGAGCAAATGCTTCTCTAATGCGCAAGCGCATTCATGCAGCGATTAAAAAGGTCGGAAAATTAAATTTTACCATGTTCCCGTAAACAGCTGCTTCTTGGAGCCTTGATTAGATTTCCTTCTATTTGCTCCATACTTAAGCCTTTTAAAGCCACTTAACTGCCTGCACTTAATTAAAATGTAATTATTCAGCCCGCTCTTCAGAAGACTCTTCCTTGTGAACATCGGTCATGTGACTTTGAGCAAAGCCTTCCCAAATTCCTACACTCACTTTTAACTCTTCCATCTCTTAACATGAAACTGAAGGCCACGAAACGCACGTTTCGCTTTCTGAACTTCACCGTGAAATAAAGGAATCCTTCTTTGTTTACATAGCATGAATTTCCCATTCTGTTTTAATCATGAATCTTTTACCTACTCTATTCTTTTTTTTTCTTCCCTACTGCTTGTCTGTGTACGGTTAGAAGTCATTATGCCAAATTACCTGAAATTCATTATTTATTCTGAGCATTACTTGATGGAAATTTAAAGAGCTCTGCAATGTTCACATGTGGTTTTGAAAAAAAATCTGAGAGCGACTGAAACTTAAAAAAATATTTAATGGAGTAAAAAAAAAAGATTAAACTGACACTCGTAGTTTAACATAAAAAACTCATCAACTACGCAGCAGATGGTGAAATTCCTCTTACGTGGTGAAGGAAAAATAATTGACCCATTTTTCTAGCGATGAGGGAAGATTAGCAACGCTCATCGCCCCAGTTCCTTCCGCAAACTGTCAATCACATGTTTTAGCTGATATATAAAAAACTGATTCATAAATCTGCGCTTTATAAATCATTCCTTTAACTTTTTGTTGTGACTTAATTTATATTTCAATGAAATATTATCCGTGATATATTTTCGTGAAATGTCTTATGTTCCAGCTTAAGGACAAATAGAGTATTTGAATGAGATTTGCTCTATTCTTCTGCACCTCAGTTTGAGAAGAAATATCGATGTCTTAGAAGTTTAATCTTTTTTATTTGTTCATTTGACAAAGAGCGATGTCTTATGCACATTAAAAAACATCAGTGAAAGGAACTTTTTCAAGGATGCCTTTAAAGGGATGCTCTTCTTATCTGAATAGTCGTTCGGTTGATCTGTTTTCACAGTGTTAAGCTAAGGAATCTTGTTAAGTACTCAATGTATAGTAAAAACGTGCATTCCCAGGAAAAATCAGACCGCGTAACGGCAGCTCTTCTTAATCCAAAAAGGGAATGAAATCTAAAATCATTTGTGTAACTGATGTGCTTAAATTTCAACGCAATGAAAGGCGATCTAAAATAACTGAGACTGAAGTCCACGTTTGAAGATTGAATTATTCTGATCGGTGGAGATAAAAATGATTTTTTTAGGATTTTGTCGCAATATTTTTATACACGTTACGTTTCAAAGGAAACCAACTTTCTACGAGGTCTAAGAGGAGTCTATTAGCAGGATCGGCCCAACAGCATAGGAATTCTAAGTAGTCACTTGGGGTGACAAAATTTTAAGGCAACTGCTAGTAAGTGGATGGGCTTGCTCTAATTTCAACTCCAAATAAAAGTACTATGCACATAAAGTACTAACAGGTTTACATAGCTTTTCTAGCGTAGTAATTTTGATATCCTGTTACTAATGATTTAGCTGGCATTTCAAATGTGGAGGTAGAAGAATGGTCTCGGGACACAAAAATGGCACAATCGCTTCTGAGAGCAAAAGATAAAATAAGTTATAACGACAGAAAAAATCACTTGAAGTGATAAAATATTTTTTGGGGGTGGAAAAAATAACGTTACTTCGAACGGAACAAAGTAAATTTCCTTCAAGGTAGTAAATGTAAGTTCTCTTGAGGTAGGGTTACCATACGTCCTCCAAATGGAGGACATGTTCTAGTTTTTATCTAAAAATTTACGATCATCAGATATTTTGAAAAAAACGAAACAGCAAAAACATGAAATTGTCCTTTATTGTGTACAAACTGATACGAACGGGCTTCAAACTAAAATGAAAGTACCATTTTTCATTTTAACTTCCATTTACTAGTGACTCTCGTATAATTTGCTGTTGATCGTAAAATAATTTGCTGTTGATCGTAAAATAATTTGCTGTAAATGCAAATCAGGAATGCTGAAGTCATTCTGTTAATGTTGCAAAAGTTATTTATGTCTGTAATACTTAATATCAGCAATTTACTCTTCAGCCCGAAAGAGAAAAAAAACACGAGTTTTAGATAATTGCAGAAATTTTGCTACCGCCCTTGGATCATTTGTATCTTCGCTGGCAGCACGTAAAGTTCGGTCTGCGAAATCTGTGCGTTGTTGCTATGCAACCTATTAAAGACGGAGAAAGATTTACATTTTCACAAGGATGCAGCTCGCGTCGTCCCCGAGCTGCTTATGGACGACGCGAAAAAAAAAATCATGCCTATTTATTAAAAGTAAATGGGGATCGTGCCTTTTAGAGAAATAATATAAATATTACTTGTTACAGATGTCAATTTTATTGATATAGGAATTTATTATTAGCTATCTTTTTTCTTGAAAATGAATAATATCAATTTAAACCATTTAGCTTATTTTTACTTTCGGGTGATAATTTAATAATCTCCCTTAACGCTATACCTCTGCTACTACGTAATACTATGTAATATAGCTACATGCATTAAAAAAACTCTATCCGTATCGTGTTAAACGAAACTAGTTACATTTTCTTGACGTGAAAATCTGAGTCTATCACCATAATCTGAGTAAATCGAAACTGGTTGCATTTTTAGACCGTAAAAGGGAAACCGTGTAAACCGAGGATAGGCGATGTTTGAGCACCAGTTGCCAAGCACCAGTTGATTATGACGGAATATAAATATTCTTCCATTTTTTTCAAATAAAAACATAATTATCATTTAACAAGGAAGAAAGAAAACACGTTTACTACAATACAGATCAAAAAGTATACAAGTAATAAAAATTTGAGTTCTAAATTTTATTGTAGAACAGTATACATAAAATCCATGTCGATTTTATGTGAAAGTTATAATTTTAATTTTTCTCTTAAAGATAAATAGTTCACCAGTAACCTTTAGAAGATAACTTGATAAGAGATTAAATCTTTATTAAGGTGCTAAATACGAAATGTGTTTATGTAATATTTGTTTTGTTGGAAGTGGAACCCCAAACGTTCGGCCATTTCAACTTAAACTACATTTATCTTAATTCCAAGAAATGATGGCGCTTAATATAAATCAGCAGTTTATAAACAAGCAGGTAATTGAAAAACAGCAATTTTTGATTGTATTAAGTATTATTTGTATTTTGACAAAATATTTCCCTCAAATGTTTTTCAATGATTCTGTTATGTCAGGCATTGTTATTTCAGGGTAAACCTATTAAGTTTCCCACACATTTATAGCAACAATATTAAATCCATGATACAATGCAGAATGATTCTCAGAAAAATAAATTGTAACTAACTTTATGATTCAGGATGTTTTTTGAATAGTATACTTTACGCACATTGGTATAAGCTTTTAAATTAATTTTGAACATGTGACCATAAACTCAGCTTCTGATGAATTCTAATTCCTAGATGCTTAATTTCTTCTTTCGTTTTCTTCTGAGGACTTGCCTTCATTGTAGATTCTTCTCTTTGGCATAATAAACTGACAGGAAAACGTTAGACCTCTGTGACTCTCTAAGGGGGTATTTTTTTATCAATAGGTAGACAGAAACAGCTGTAATTACAGTCACAATTAGTTTTATGAATTTTTATCATTAAATTATCAACAATATCTGTCTTATTTTTAGGGTGTACAATATGTATTTTGTTTTAGATAAATTTAGAGTTAATTGATTTATTTTAAACCATTTTAAATCATTGTTCATTATACTTTGTATATGATGAAGAGTTTTGCTGTAAATGTAATAGCTCTGTCATCCACAAACTGTTAATATTGCCATTCATTCTTAAAGAGCAGAAATAACTGATAAAAATAAAAAGGATAATTGGCTCTAAGACGGAGCCCTCAGAGTCTCTATGTTTTATTTTCAACTCGCAACTAATAGTTCAATTAATCTTGACAGTTTATATTCTACTTGATAAATAACTCGTACACAGTTTGAGAGCATCGCCTCTGACTCCAATGTATTCCGATTGATGCAATAAAATCTGAGGGGAAACAGTGTCAAATGTCTTTTTTATATCTTGAAAATGTTTAAAGTAATTTTTAAAATTACATTTAATGAAAAAATGGAACTGAAGGTAAAATAAGGATCATAATTAATGTATTTAAATCTCAATTTTCAGCAATATTTGTACAATATTTCAAGATTTATAGAAGTTGTAATAATGCACAACAATAATACGTATTACTTAAGAAATTAATTAAAACTTAAATAATAAAATTGCTTCAAATTATGCAATAAAATAAATATTTTGATAAACATTATCGTAAATAAAGAATTTGAAGAATTTTAGAAATATAGATGATTATTTCAATATTAGACAATTATGAATGATTTTTATAACACAAGAAATTATTGTTAAATGCTACAGCTTCCATAACTCTTTAAATACAAAAAAAAATGCTAGAAATCGAGATTTAAATATATTTAATTATGAACTTTGATTTATCATCAGGAACAGTTTCTCATTACAATATTACATTTATTTTAGAAGTTACAGAGAATCAATGTGATATTCCCTTTCTCATAACATGGAGATTCTCTAATAGTTCTTTAGATTAATGTATTATTACTATATCAAAATTTGAATGTAATTCCCTCATAAACGTCTTTAGATATTCTTATGAATATCCACGCGGAAAAGAAGAATAAAGATGATATCAAGAAAAAAAGGGCTGAAAATTATGAAAATTCGGAACATCTTCATCAGGAAATATTCATGTTATGTAGCTGAATATGCAAAATTTTGACAAAAATCTAGGTTTTTTTTAATGACGGGAATATATATTGATCCCAAACGCACCGAAAATATAGAAAAGGGAAAACAATATCCTTTGCATTTTTTAAAATTTTCCTCATATGCAACGATTCTTTCAAATAATGTCATCTGCATATGCAAACATATCTGTGAGTGAATACACAAAGAAGCTGGCGGAAAGTGGCTGAACTGGAACGAATCACAACGCAGTTCCTTTTTTTTTTCTTTTTCCATAAAGACTTTTTCTTGCCTAATTGTGTAATATGTGTTTCTCCGTCATACTAGACTTTCAAAAATATTATTCAAACCATGTATAGTAATTATTACAGACACTTCCCGTTTCCTTCTCTATCCGGTCCCTGCCTACTTACTCTTCTCGCTAATGCAAGTTTGTATTGCACAACTCGGCTATTCTATTAGTCGCTGCTCTCTTTCTTCGACTTCAAACTGATTACGTCTTCAAGACTAACCACTAATCAATCAAACGCTTCCTCTTTCAGCACATACATTCCCACAAATATGACAAGTTTCTATTTCGTCTTTTATATAAGGTTTACTTGACCTTTCGGTGTTTTCTTTACAACCTGAACCGGAATCAGTTGCATCTTTGTTATAATGGGATTTTACTGTGTTATGTTTATCCCAACTGTTATTCAAATGGTAGTATAGAACGTTTGAACATTAGTGAAGTTAATTATATACTTGTGCATCATTCCGTGCCCAATTAATAATATAACAATCTAGTGTTAGTCCTACTATTATCATTTACAAATGCAACTGTATCAACATAGAGAATTAATTATGCTTTGTAACTATATGATTACAGTAAACTGTACAGTCGCTCAAAAAAGTATCCGAACACTGTGGCTGATTACAGAATTCAGAAAAAATATCTGCCAACGATTTTTTAGAAATTAGTGATCTGGCAACCTTCGTGTCACGTGACACGAAGGTTGTCAGATTGCTAAGTTCTAAAAAAATTTTAATCATATGTAATAAGTATAACTCCGCCGCCAAAATTTCAAATTTCTAGAATAAGGAGATAGTTTTCAATATCTGTATATAATTCAGCTTGCAAATGGTAGCTAGGCGTAAACTTGAAGGAGAGCTGTGTACCAATCCCTAGTGATGATGCACAGAACCGGCCAGGTCTAGCACTTAATGTCCGACCCCGCCTTCTCGTGGTGCAGGCCGTTAGTACCTTTCAAAAGAGGTATTCTCTTTTGGAAGGGAACGGAAGGGGAGGGCTGCCAGTTCAGTATGGCCTGCTGATCTGGTCATCTATGGCAACTTTTTTCTTTTTCTTCAACCCTGCTGAGGAGTGGTCAACTTCACAGGGTCCTGGTGCTGACCATTTATACCTACTAGACTGGACTTGTTTATGGATTTGAGCTTGATTATTGATCCTGGACTTGCTACACTGGTGGGCCTCTGTTGAGGGAGAGTCTGCCGCTGTGTTTCCTGTTTGCTTCTGGGTTTCCAGCTCTAAGTGAACAGAGGCATGGGATACCTTATATCAGCTGGTGGATAATCCTAATCAGAGGCCATCGCAGGTACCTGAACCTTACTTAGCTAGTTGGGCATCGTCAAGCCTGAACTGGAGTAATGTGTCTCAGGCAGGCCATGTAGCTCTTGAAAAAGTCCACTTGAAAAGGTGGTGCCTGAAGTTCCTACCAGCATCGGTGACTTCAGCCTTTAGCGGAGGAGGAACAGGTCTTTGCCCCATGCCTGCGATCAGGGGGCTGTTTGATATTGTTGGCCCTACCAATCTCAATAAACCTAATTTCTTTAAAAATCCTACTAATCATTTTCTCTCTGCAGGAACGTGAAAGGTGAGGACATTACATAGAGTTTATTCTCTTGATGTCCTCATGCAGGAATTCCAGCGCTTTAACCTAGATATTCTAGGCTTGCAACAGACCAGATGGACAGGTAAAGGTGAGATACTTAAAAATAACTTTAAATTTCTCTTTACAGGGAGGAAGGATGGAAAGCATCACCAAGGCGTGGGTCTGCTTCTCAGCAGACATGCTAGTGATGCTCTTCTAGGATATGAGTGCATTAATGAAAGGTTTCTTGCAGCAAAATTTCAGACAAGCATTAAAAGCTTGAGTGTTATCTGCTGTTATGCCCCCACTGAGGATGCTGATGAGGATGAGAAGGATAGGTTTTACGGACAGCTTCAGGATATTTTGAATTCTGTCAAGAAAGGAGATATTACGGTTGTTCTTGGTGACTTCAATGCCAAAGTTGGTACTGACTCTGATCTTTGGGGAGGGGTGATAGGCCCTTTTGGTATTGGTAGCTGCAATGGCAATGGGCAACGTCTCCTACAGGTAAGTAAACTAAATGGATTCAGAATAACTAACACCGCGACATACATAAATACACATGGGTTTCACCTGATGGGCTGCATAAGAATATGATTGATTATATATTAATTAACAGCAAATGGGCTAGTTCTGTTAGAAATACCACGGCATATAGGGGAGCTGAAATTGGATCTGACCATTACCTTGCTAAAAGTGTCTTGCAACTTAAACTTAAAAAGTGTTGTGCTAGGGTTAAAAAATTTACCTTTAATACTGAAACTCTGAAAGATGTTATAGCTAAACTGTTATAGCTAAAGCTTACCATGATAGGTTACTTAGTCATTATGACAGTCATGGTTTGCTTAATACTGAAGTTGAGGAAGAATGGGGCTATTTTAAACAGACGTTTTTGGAAACTAACAGTACTCTTTTAGGAAAAAAGGAGCAGAGGAGACAGAATTATTTAAGTGATAAGGCAATTGAGCTTATTTCAGAAAGAAGGAACTGCAGTAATCTCCTTAATCAGTACCCTACTAGTCCTAATAAAAAAGATTACAGAGAGCTTAATAAACGTCTAAAGGATCAGTTAGCTACTGATAAGAATCTTTGGCTTGATTGCTTTGCTGACAAAGCTGAGGAAGCAGTTAGGCAGCACAACAGCAGAGAGCTGTACCAGAGAGTTAATGCTTTATGTGGTAGAAAACGGACAGGCATACAGGGATTGAAGGATAAACAAGGTAAGGTTATAGAAGATGAGGATTCTGTCATGGCTAGGTGGGCTGAGCATTTCAGTGATGTTCTAAACAATGTGGTTAGTGCTACTCCCATTGTATGTAATGATGATAGATGCATTGGCAGCTATAATGTTGGCCCTATAACACAATCTGAAGTTAGTTTGGCTATCTCTAAACTTAAACTTCATAAATATCCAGGGGTAGATGAAATTACTACAGAAATGCTCAGAGCTGGGAATGTTTCGGTTACCACTTGGATGACTGAAATTTTGAATAAACTTTATGATAAAGGCATGGTTCCTAAAGATTTTACCAGAGCCATTATTATCCCTATTTTCAAAAAAGGTGATCGCAGTTCTGATAACTATAGAGGTATCAGCCTACTCTCTGTTCCAGGTAAAGTTCTTTCCATGATTGTGCTTAATAGAATTAAGAATCTGGTTGACAGGCAATTGCGTGATGAGCAATGTGGATTCAGAAGTGGTAGGGGATGTGTAGATCAGATATTTTCACTGAGGCAGATTCTTGAGAAATGTTTAGAGTTTCAGAAACCTTTGGTTGCTAGCTTTGTTGATTTCAAAAAGGCTTTCGACTCTGTTGATCGTCATAATTTGTGGTTGATTGTGAAATCATATGGTATACCAGACAAGTTAGTTAACATAATGAAAGCTCTCTATAATAACACTGAGTCATGTGTGAGAATTGGTAAGTCTTGTAGCAATTGGTTTAGCATTACTTCTGGTGTTCGACAAGGGTGCATTTTGTCTCCTTTTCTCTTTAGTTTGGTTGTTGATTATGTTATGCGAAATTCACTTCAAGGGAAAAATTTTGGCCTTAAATGGGCTGGAGATACGAAAATCTCTGATTTAGATTATGCTGATGATTTAGCCCTTTTGGCAAATGATGTTGATGAGATGAACTCTTTCACTCGAGCTGTTGATGAGACTGGTAGTAGAGTAGGTTTGGTTATAAACAGAGAGAAAACTAAAGTGATGAAAATTGGTTAAGCTGTCAGTTAATCTGAGTGGTTGCAGTCTTGAGCAGGTGTCACAGTGTAATTACCTTGGGAGCTATATAACAGATAATCGTTATGTGCGGCATGAGATTAACAGACGAATAGGGATTGCTGCCGGGACTTTTAAGAATCTATGGAGAGTGTGGAGAAATAGGCGTATACACCTAAAGACTAAAATTAGACTGTACAATAGTTTGGTTCTTTCTAGGGTTAGTTATGGTAGTGAGACTTGGACACTTTGTAAACAAGATAACAGGAAACTAGATGCTTTTGATGCCAGAATTCTTTGTTAGAATCCTGTTTGACAAAGCATATATGTCATGAGCTACATCTGCTGCATCCGGCAAGTGGCCGGATGCAGCAGATGTAGCTCAGGACAGATATGCTTGGAGAATTAAACTGCACGGTCTGGTTGGACCTCCGTAGCCCATGGCTGCTTGAGGATGATGATGATGATGATGTATATAATGTTCCCATTTTCCACTTTTTCCACCGCTAGAAGATGCTATTAAAATTATTGGGATATTCGGAAAGTGCGATTAACGTTTCGTTAAACTTATCCAATAGATTTTTTCTTTCCTTTCTGAAAGCGAAAATGTTGAATGTCTACAAACGGGCAGACATAAAAGCGACAAAGTGAAAATAATAACTTGTTCTTTTTGAAACGAGCTAAGAACGGTTGATAAGCAATATTGTATGCCAAGTGTGCCTAAAGAATCTTAGGTTTCTTAATTCATGTAGGTGCAAAATTCATACTTTGCTTTAAAATTGATATAAACTGCGTTACTTCACATTTGCAATTTACAAAAATCTTTCCTTACTACTTGTAGTGTCACAAGTGTTTACTCATAATTTTTTTCTCTCAGTGTCCAAAGTTCGCATGTATTCTAGGCTTTGATTAACTAAAAATTACTTCAGACATGGGCCAATCTAGGCTCTAACTCGTAAGATGTTGCAAAACGAAGATATGAATGATTGACATACCTCCTTCAGAATGGTTAATGTTATAAAATGTTGGCACTATTCTGAGTTTCCCATTGAGATCCCTCAAGGCCAAACACGGCAGATGGCCTGCAATGCTTAATTGAATATATATTTGATGGAAAATTATCCTTCAGAAAATTAAAAAAAATTCTGAAACATATCGAACTTTTTTCCCATTCAAAATATAAAAATCGTAATTCAGGTTTCTTCGGTTGTTCAATGGCGTGAGATTAATTTACAGCAGCAGTAGCTTTTGAAGTCCTGGTTCGGTTCCGGTTAGAAATATATGGATTATTATCACATAGTTATGCTATTAAATCAATCCAAACCACAAAAAAAAAGAATGATTAAAAAAAAAATTCTTCTTATGGTTTGGACTGATTTGGATTTATTTTTAATTTGTTTGTTTGTTTTTTTAATTTTTGAACAAAAAATATAAGAATTAACAATACTAATGGGATTTAATGTTTTTCAGAAAGGACAACAGTCTCATCTAGGATTAATATGCACACTCAAATTTTGAAAGCGAAATGCTTTGAGCAGAGGAAAACGGATCGCACAGGCAGTAATGCAGTTGGCTAAAAATGAAACAATACAAAATGTGTTTATTGATGGACATGCATCAGATCAGAAGAAAATTGGAAAAGCAGTAGCCGCGCATGAATTTTGCGCAACAGCGCGCATGAATTTTAGCGCGCAAAAATTTGGAGGGTGCGGGGAATTATTGGATCGAAATCTAAAGGGCCAGAATATCTCCCCGCTGTATTCTTTCAAACATTATTCTACCAGGAAGTAACTTTCAAAATATGTGTAAGGTATCTATTTTTTTTTACCTATAAACCAGCTACTTGCACAGAGAAGAAGAATAGAGAGAGTAGTGAAAACAAGCAACAGACCTGATTAGAAAGACAAAAGCATCCATACCTCGAACTCGGATCCCGTCACCTTGTAACCAAACATGCTAGCCACTAGATCGGTCACGTGCCTATGTCTATTATATTATTCTATATCTGAAGATAAATGCTAATTTTAATAATTATGGCACAGCCAAATCTAAGAGGAAAGGGAAAGCAAAAGGGTCTGCTAATCTCCCCTCCTTAACCCTGATAACAAGAATAGAAAAACAAAACAAATAACCCTATTGCCATCCTTTTCACCTAGATTCGGTCTTGCCCATAGTTATAAAAAATAGCACGTCTCTATAGTAAATAAAATGGAAGTGCTTAATTCGCAATGTCATTTATTTAAAAAAAAAGAAAAGCTTTTTACAAACATCATTAATTATCGAATAAACAATCTGATTACTTCATTTGTGGGAAAACGAATTCACATTGTGATCATGCATAATTTGTTGACTCTTTCTCTATAGGTGTTTTGGGACTGCTTCATGCTGTTGAAACACATGAATGACAAGAAACCGAAAAATTATCTGTTATATAACTTTGAAGAAAAATGACGCCTCAGATCAGTGATTTCCAAACATTTTGTCGCATACGAATTTTGATTATTTTTGCTGTCCCTCTACGAATCTAACCCTTTCTGTGGACTCTCTTCCCAACATTACCTGATATAATTAAAGTAAAATATATATCCTCGCAACGGGGACTCTCTAGAAGTCCCAAGAATATGTGATATCTCTAGTTCTTTATCTGCTGTTCATTTATTTGGTATTTTTCATTTTGAACCCGAATATTTGAGTGGAGAAATTCTATATTCCAGAAATTCTTCTAACGTATATACTGAATTGGTACACTTCCAGCTAAAAAGCGATAAAACTTAAAGTCGTTATATAATCGCTCTAAATATCCTACGCCCTTCAGAGCTTTCTGAAATATCGAAGATAGCATGTGGATACCTTTATTGACTTCGCGGAACCCTAAGAGTCCCTACAGGTTTAGGAACCACTGCAGTAGACGAATGAAAATATGTTACATTGCGTTGGAAATCGTCTCTTACCACCCCCTTTTAAATCTTTTCGTCTCGATTGTGTTTCATGGAATTTTTTCATGGGATCCTTCGAATTTTTCTAGATTCGTGCCTGGTTTTGCACATATGTGTTATTCCACCATTCTTTTTCCTTTTTTTTTTACCTAATCACTTGCTTTAAGTAGTTTTCGTTTGAAGTGTGAGATATTTCTTCTTCGATTTACTTTCTGGCTGCCAAATCTGAAAAGAAATCAAGCAAAGTAAAGCATTTCTTTGTCTGTCAGGCAACAGAAAAGAAAAACTAGGTTACTAGAAAACCTTTATTTACCATTGGAGATCAACATCGCGCAAGAGAGAAAGAAAAAAAGCGAAAAACAGATATATGATGAAAAACTCAGGGTAATAAAAAGAATATCGAAGTTTCTTTGAAATAGAAACAGAGCATTTGTGAGAGAGGTTGTCTTCTGATTTCACCGCACGAGTTTTTCTTTTTTTCCTTTTCTTCACCCACCTCTTCCATTACTTTTATTCTTATCTGGCCGTAACAGCCCAATTCTTCCTCTCCTTATTTCCGCAGGCCGATGAGCTTGGATTGTGCCGCTAGCTATAACTGCTCACAACTCCGTTCGGTCCTAAAATAGACTCAGCTGCTGATATTTATCAATATCTCACTGCTCTGCTCACAATATATATCAGATCATTCAAATCCGTTTCTCTTCTTCCCATTTCTTTCTTCTTAAGCATGTATTTATCTTTTTTTTCTTTCAAATTGTTATAGAAGAATGACAATGGGATTTGTTCTGTGCATAAATACAAGCTTATGCAATACGTTATTAATAATGATGATTAATATAGATAATGATGATTAAATTAGATAAAGTAAGTATAATAATGTTGACAAGAGCTTTTAATTTCCATGGTGACTCTGCATGTCATCAAATGCAGTGAGGAACATAAGAATAAGTTTCGAAAGTTTTTCTTAAGCTTCTGGTTGACATACCCATTGAGGTATATTTAGCAGTGTCGTCGCGTCATTAAAGTCTACCAAGGCTTAGCCCCGCATGAAATTTCTGAAGTTCCTTTTAAATTGAGGAAACAAAAGCTGTGTTATAATTTTGATAGAAAATAAAAATTTAATATCTGAACTACACACACCGGCCACTGAATTAGAAACTTTTATTCAATACCGAGTTGGACCTCCTTTAGCCCGAATCACAGCACGTATACGGTTTGGCATAGATTCCACAAGGTGTTGGAGTGCCTTTAAAATCCAGCATACCTGCCGTTCACCAGATAGTCCTTTAACTGGCTCAGATTTGACGGAAGAGGGCTTTGCTCCCGGATCTGTTTTTCTAACCTGTCCCATACATTCCCAATGGAGTTCAGATCCGGGCTTTGTGGTAGTTGCTGTCATGCTCGTTGAACCATTGTTAAACACATTTTGCGCGATGGACAGTAACATTGTCTTCCATGAAACAACGTCACCTGCTGGATAAAAAGTCAACATTGCAGGATGGACTTGATCGGCAACAATGTCCAGAAAATACTTGGAGGACATCCGACCTCCAGGAATATCAGGGGACACGTTCCGTACCAACAGAACATGCCCCACACCATGACACCAACTTCAGAACCTTGAGTTGTGTTTACAAGGCAAGCTGGGTCCATTGCTTCATGTGGCTCCTGCCAATCTCTCTGCCTACCGTCAGTACAGAACAAGTAGAGAACAAGGTGTGTCACGGTGTTCCTGATACATCTGTAGACGAACTTTCCGGTTCTTCGCAGAAATCAGTGGTTACCGTATAGGCATGCGACTGCTAATACCAATACTCTTCATTTCCTTGTGCATAGTTTGCTGAGATATGGGTCGGGAACAGCCTTCATTGAATGCTTCGGTCAATTGCTGCACACAGGGAGTCCTGTTTCTCTGTACAAGCCTTCTCAGACGACGGCGATCTCGTTCTTGACAGATTGACGTCCGCCACACTTCGCCTCTTTCGGAGTTCGATAAAAAGCTTATTGTGGGTGCCAGTAATATTGTCTTCCATGAAACAACGTCACCTGCTGGAACGACGTTTTTGAAACGGGATATCTCGCCTTTTAAGGAAGTAGTCAGCTCTGCTGTTTTTAAAATCGTCGTTCCAGTCAGACGGGCACCCACAATAAGCCCTTTATCGAACTACGAAAGATCATTTGTTTTTCCCATTGTGATCAACGCTACTGACGCTTACTGACGAGCAGCAATCTTAAATAGTTGCCTAGATCATGTCGTGATGTACGTGACAACGTATTTTGCATATAGGCTGCGCAAGTGACGTTTACGTACATCTGTATAAAGGTTTCTAATTCAATGGCTGGTGTGTGTTACAATTATTACAAAATTTAGTTATATTATTTAAATTTAATAATTCATTAATTAATTGAAACTAATTAAATTATAATTTAAGTAAAAAAACACGATCGTGGCAATTCTCGATTCACGCTTTGCTTTTGATTGGCAGTTTCAGCGGTAAAGGAAAACTCATTCGTGCCTAGTTTCAATTAGTCCTTACGATCGGGAAATCCTAACACCCAGTCACCTCTTTTGTTTCACCTCGAGACAGCAACAGTTGCGGGAGAGGTGTCGCTGTCTGAGCTAATATATGTTAGCCTGTTATACAATCTCATCTGTGAGCGTGACATGTTCTTGTTTAGCTTTGTGTAGCAACAGCGGCGACGGACATTACACATGTGTAGAAGGGGTGTGTCTTACCAAAGCCCTTTTTGTCTTACTCGTGTTGAGGCATTGATCTTATTCGTGTTATATGTACAGTTCTATTCTTTTGTGGCAAAGTGTTTAATAGTTTACTTCATTATATACAGTTTTTTAATTTATATTAAGTTCTTATATGTATATACAGGGTGTTCCAAAAAGGACGCAATCCTCTATTGTATTTTTTCTATTTAAACTTGACAAAAGACACAAATTTCAAAAGATGCAAATTTGACATATAGATATATGTCAAATTTGCATCTTTTGAAATTTGACAGATGATTCTAAAGGTTTGGTCACCGGACGTCATTGATATCTAGTTAATTAATTTTGCATATTTTCGCAATGAAAAAAACGTCATTAAATATACCTTTTTTATACTCTGTATTCATGTGTATTTTTATCTTTGTGACCTGGAGGTAACCATGATTGGCTACAGAGTCCATTTATGAGTATCATGTGATTTAAGAGATGATATGATTTAAAATCCTATTCCAAAACTAGCTGGTATTATTTAACATTTTAGAGAAGCAATTAAAATGCATGAATTGGTATTTAACATAAAAATATAAGCCAAATACTAACCAAAAGCAATTCAATTAATCAATAATATCATAAGTCACAATGAATTTGTAAATAGGTGAATTTATAATTTTTTTAAGTCTAAATAATTCTTTTTATTTGCTTTTTCGGATTTAATTGTCGAATCATTCACGCTTAGTGTTTGATAACGTTACAGTATTGACACTTTTAAGTATTGACACTTTTAGTAAAGTTATATGTCTATATATATACGCATATTTTTCATTTACCCCTCAAGAAGATACCTCAGAAGTCTGACAGGAGTCTCTCAGTATAACATGACATAGTGAAGTCGTTTGAGGAAAGTGAGATCTCATCAGAAAGACAGTACAAGAAAGGGAGCATTCATGCCTTCCTCGGGAATAGGACCTCAGGCAGGTTCCTTAATTCAGTAATCAAGCACTCTAACCCTAGGCCAATGGGACAATTTTTTTTCGTCATTTTTTGTGACGAAACGAGTGTTATTGGATGCATAATGAAACGTTTTAATCCTACACAAGACACGAAGTTTTACATTGCCAAGTATTACATTGTCTGTTATTCGGCAGTAAACCACGTTCTTAACCAGAGATTCTTAGATTCAAGTCTAAGCTATTGCATTGTTTAGATTTCTCCAGTTTGTCAGATTGGTGAGAAAGAAGATACTTTTAGGTTCAGAAAGAACGCTTTTCGTAGGTTTTTAATCACATTTTTCAATCCCAAAGAATTACTCTGTTTTTGAACAAAAATGTTTGGGATGTTAATTAAACATGAAAAAATTATTTGTTTAGTCAAAACAAATATTTTCCTTGAGCTTTATAATATAGAAAACGATGCTGTAATATAAAAAATGTTCCTTTCTCCAAAATAACATGGTTGCCAGGGAATAATTTTTTTAGTTTTATTAATTCTTTTCGTAACTGTTTGAAATACTCTTTTCCATATATGAAATGGTACAAATATCATAGAGATTATGTACATATTACAGTGATATTTTTGACTTTTAATTTTCTACTCTCTAATTTAAAAATCGACTTATATTTTTATATCCGACGTGGTGCAGTATCGTGCACGTACGTACTGCAATCCCTCTCGGATATTAAAAGCAGCAATGCCCATGATTGAAACTGTTGGAAAAATTTAGTTAAACTACTGTAGGAATTCAGTTGAACAGCTTTGCTTTAAAGCCATGGCTCTCAACGTTTTCTGCGCCACGTACCACCTACGAATTCTCATTTTTTTGCGGACACTCTATCAAGTTTAACTCTTTATGCAGACATTTTTCACATCATTGCTTGACGCATTTTAAGTAAAATATAGATCCTCACAACGAGAATTCTCTAAAAGCACCAATAATGGTCATATCTCTAGTTCTGTATCTACTGTTCATTTATTGGCCATTCTTTAATTTGAATAAAAATATGTAAGTGGGGAAATTCGATGCTCAAAAAATTCTTATGTCATTAACATTCAATTACATCTTGTGATCAGCATGAGATAGCAAATGTTGTCATATTGAATTGGTATAATTGTGATAACTTCTCTATTACGGGGGCTTGTTGGGATTGTGAGTAGGAGCATATCTTGGATACGTTATAATTTAAAATGAAGTCCCTGGTGGCAGGAAATCACTAAGGTATAATGGTTACTATTTGCAATTCCTTTATTCTACATACATTATTTACAATACCTATCTGCATCCTATTCTAGACTACATTTTCCTCATGAAAGATGTGTTTTATGAGCCAGCCAACACACATTGCGGCTCCTGAACTCGAGTACGAAGGATGTCTTTTGTTCAGGGAATGGAAGCGCGACAGTCCCTGCTAGACCATCCTCACAGAGTCGCAGCAGCCGAATCGAGTCTCTTCAGTTTTCCTAACTCCCACACTACATGGTCAGTTCATGTGACTTGGTGGGGAAAAGGTGAGGGTGCGCGTGTTAGTCTCGTCCAATCACCTGAGCTTGCTGCTACAAACCTTTGAAACTCCCCCGGTATCATCCTCCCGAAGCCTGACTTTGGAGTTTATTGGCTTCACTTCTCGAAGCTCCCCGGGCATCATCCTTCCCGAAGACTGACTGGAGATTATTGGCTTCACTTCTCGAAGCTCTTTATCTAGGTGGGAATTCCGGGTGCTAGCCTGTCTGTTGACGGCCCAGGTGAATGCCGGATCCTTGTAATAATTCCACCAAAAGCAATAAAAAAATGAAAGTAATAAAACAACGCTGATATGTAAACGCGTAAATATACTATTTCCATTAGAGATTTATGAAATACTGAAATTTGCAACCGGGAACCCTTTGCTACCTTCGTGGAACCCTAATGATCTGGGAACCGCAGGTTGAAATCACTACCCTAAATCCTTATCTAACATAATCTTGAAGGTACGACAACTCATCAGGCGGTCGTGGATTCAGATCCTAACTTGGTCAAGACACTTTTTTTTTTCTCTATGTCCTCGTTGACTTACAGCATAATAGTGTTGAAAAGGTTGTTATTATGAAGTGCTGTGATTTAAAATGTTACTAATATAACAGATAATGTAAAGGTACGATCTTCAGGGTTCACTTCATAAGAATTCAGACACCAAAAGAAAGTTAATTCGAAAGCATATTTTTGTACAATCAAAAATATTCGCATTACTTCCAAGATTGGATATTTGACCAATAACACTTACCCCGACTCTTTGCTCTTCACTATTGTAAATACTGGTAAAATAACTGAGGGATGAGGATAAATATTAATATTTAGAGTTTGATTCAATTCATTCTCTGCACCGAACTTAAGCATTCCAGTAAGTCAAAATAATGAATACACACAAAAAAATATTCCTCATATTTTAAAAAGATAAAAATTTCTAGCATTTTGCTTTCTTTTTTTTCTCAACTCGAGTTGATTCTTTCTCTTTCCTAAATATATCCTTATGCAAAATGTAATCATTTGTTATTATAATTAGAAGAAAAAATGCCGATAATCATTCGATAATGTTGTTGTTGAGGTATTTGCAATATTGTATCATCCAATTTCCTTCCACTGGATTAAACTTACTTCTGCAATAAATTGTTCATATATTTATATCTGAAAAGCTAATTCATTCATCAGGAAGAAACAAGAAGAATATTTCTAGGGACTGTATTCAACTCTAATAAAGAAGGCCAAAATTGTATAAGCGAATTAATGGAAAACAGGGAACAGATTCAAAGCAATCGTTATTAATGTGGGATATAAATAAAAAATCACAGGAAATTTAATCTGTCTTCGCTTCATTTCCTGGGGTTTTGGCAATTCCCCAGTAACATCCTGTTGGTAAATGACAGAGCCATCCGGAATCTAAGGCCAAACAAATGCGCTCATACTGCCATGCTACGTTGCAATAAAAGACACCATCAACGCTTGATTTGTCTCTGTAGTGGTAACAGGAGAAGCACGGCAAGACATTTCCTTCGCCTTCCAGTTGCCTATTATTTTTCAGATGAAACTTTTAATTCTCCGCGATGTTATTGAAAACAATTTATTTCAAGTCTTCTAACGAAAAAAGGAAATATTTTCATATATGCAACTCTCGCATTTCCTAAAAAATGGTATATGTATTTTCTTCTTTAATAAATTCTTCGCTTTCCTAGTGAAATGAAATTGTACTGCGTATTTAAAAATGACAAAAGTCATTTCTGACTTTTTGCATGAAATAATTTTTACGTCATACATTTAGTGAACTTATCAAAAATATTTCTCCGTTGTATTTAATACGCCCAAAACCAAATAACTTTTAATATTTTTATAAAATATATGTAAAAATCTGGATAGGTAAGGAGTGATACAATAATATTAGAGAGAGTTAGTTTTACGTCAGCGAAATGCAATATAATAATATAAATATCGTGAATAGCCAGGAAAAACTCAATAAATCGAAAAAAAAAAAAGTTTAGAATGGGATAAACCTAATTCCACAGTGTTTACTCTATTAGAAAACAAAACAAGGCAGTCACATGCTTAAATAAGCTATCTTTCTATAAGCTTCTTTTGAGTTGTTATCTTCACTATTTTCACAGGTGGAAATTTAGTGATTGTCAAACAATATGGTTTTCAAGATCACCCTTGTGTATGAATAAATAACTTTAATGAGTTAGATGAAAGACAAAATGAAAGGAATTATATTTGAATGAGAACATGAAATACGTGATTCTTAGAAGAGAAATTTTGGCTCTTCTGTTTTCAAGTTCTTTTACCAAGAAACTAACATTTTCTTGAAACATAATGGCAATTTTATAAGGAATACATACAAAGTTATATTTCCACAAAATGCACAGGAGCAAAATTACTGTACTCTGAAAATCAGTTTCAACGATAGGGGCGGGGGGGGGGGGGGGGGTGGCTCAGTCGGTAGCGCGCCAGGCTCGTAATCTGTAGTTCCCAGGTTCGAGTCCCAGCTGGGTCAGCGTTGAGATTTATCTCCGCAAAATTCCCCGCCCTGCCCACGGTCAGTAGAGGACACCGATGGGCTTGGAAAGGCCGCCGTCCTTCGGATGGGACGTTAAGCCGTGGCCCCGTGTGTGGGAGAGCCATACCTTGTGCACGTTAAAGAACACGCTGGATGACCTTGACGGGAGGCTACCATCTGTCTCCCAACAGCTGTTCCAGTGGGTCCCCTCCCCCAACCTTCTCTGAGCCTTCAGGGTCCTTGTGATCTGGCCATTTAGCCCATGGTGTGCAAAAAAGTGCCGCTCAGAGGTAAAACAACCCAACCCAGTTTCAACGAGAAATATCAACATGAAAGATCTTTAAATGCAGTGGAGATTATATTGTAAATAAATGTAGTTGAAAGCTCCTAGTAAATAAGCTTATAATTTTCTTATCAAAAATATTGTAAATTCTATTGGTGAAATTAAGATTTGACTCTGCAGTTTGCCGTTAATGAAATAAATTTTGCTTTTCATGGAAACAACAAAATTTGCATTCAGTAAGATTATGAAAGCTTTAGTAGGGTTAACTCCCAGTCAATGGCTATTTTTAATAATGTTGTCCACTTTTTTGCAATTTTAAAAAAATATAATTCAATTTTGAATTTTTTAATCGAATTAATTTTTTGAGGCGGAAATTAAATTAAATGCATAAGTAACGAGCTTACAGTTTTATAGGCGAAAGGGAACCACAGACATGGGATAGTGGGAGAAGGGGCTCAGCAGGCAGGTGAGAGTAAGGAAAGAGGATCCACAGACAATTGACAGTAAGTAAGGATATACACAGGAAGAGGACAGTAGGAAAAGGGGCAGTTGATAGTAAACAAATGGAAGCCTTTGTTATTCCCATTTGATGTGTTTATTAACGCATAGAGAGTATAATATATCTTACTATGAGGTCACAGATTTAACCTATCATCTTCTGGACGGTGACTTTTTCAATCTCATCACTGTTCCCTTTTTCACCGAAGATAGAGCAGGGGAAGAAAATCTCATTTAGGATATAGTAGGCACCGAACTGGGATCATCAGTTTACGAGTCTCGTGCGCTACCCATTTATTCAATACTCGCCTCTTGGGGAGCAGATTGATCAAGTCTCATGACGGTATTTTCTTGATCTTCCTTGGAAACAGAAGATCGATATACTTGAAAATGTTGTCGTCTACATCTCGTTAAAGCACTGCTCTGTATTCAGGAGTTTCTCGGTGTCATAATATTTTCTCTGTTCAATTGACGCTACCTCTGTGGTGCCGACTGTGTACATAGGTTTGGTTGGTTTACCTCTGAGTTACAAGGACTCCGAAGGTTCGGAGAAGGTTGGGGAAGGGAACACACTGAGTATCTGTTGGGAGACAGACTTCCCGTCCAGGCCATCCAACATGTTCTTTAATGAGCACAGTGTGCTGCTCTCCCGTACATTATGTTCACAGGAAATTCTATCACATTCAATAACTTGTTTAAAGGTAGAATGCCCCTCCCATATTAAACTGGCAGTGTTCTTACTAAAATTTCAAATTAACTAAACGAAGCATCTCTTTTGCATAAAATGTGAAATTATATGATTCAAAACTCTTCCTCAAAATGAAAATAAAGTGGATGAAAAGCGGAAACAAAGAAATTTTGAAGAATAAAACATTGCTCTAATGGTGGAAATTTTACGTAATGGAAGATGCAAACAGTAATATTACATTAGTATATATCCAACCCAAAAATAAGTTTTCATAATTCCTACGGGTGAGGGGCGAATTACTGCTAATTTGATAATAATACAACTGCTGGCCATTAAAAGTGCAACACTAGGAAAAACAAGAGATATCAAAGCCATATTTAGTGAATACTATGTTACAAGGATCAAATGATTACAAATTTAACTCGCTTAGACTTGTGTAACACAAAGAAATCAGTATCTTGTATAGCCACCATGAGCGGCAATATCTGCTGCTACACGGTTCGGCATTGAGAGGATTAGACATCGGATGTGTGTTTGGGGAATGTCAGTCTATGCAGTTTCGATATGTAGCCAAAGTTCATCTACTGTAGCAGCTACTGCTGTCTGGTGTGCTAGTCGTCGTGAGATCATGGACCAGACACGTTCAATTGGGGACAGATCCAGTGAACGCGCAGGCCAAAGCAGAAGTTTTACATGGTGGCTATCCAGGATTGTTGGACGATGCATACCACATGTGGTCGGGAAAATTGCACCAGAGTGCCCATGAACATAAGGTACGACCACAGGCTCCAACACCTCAGTGATGTAAATGCTGGCTGTTCAAAGTACCGATGATGCATAAGAGGCACGTGCATGAGTGGAGTCCAATGGCACCCCATACCATAACACCAGGGGCCGGACCTGTAAGGCGCTGCATCATGTATGTCTCATTGAGCCTGTTGTGGCGGTACCGCCAGATACGGATTCGTCCATCATGGTGCTACATACTGAAGTGGGATTTGTCTGAAAAGACAATGCGATGCCACTCGCACATCCATGCGTGACATTCTTGGCACCATTGTAGTCGCATATGTCTGTGTTGTAAAGTCAATGGCAGCCAAACCAATGGTCGCCTAGCAAAGATGCCCCAATGCTGCAAATGATGTTGAACTGTACGTGCAAACACTGGTTGATGTGCAAAACACCATAATTGTTGAAGGTGTTTGATGTTGCTTGTGGTGATTGTTCAAAGCCATGATGATTTGTTCAAAGCCATGCGCACGAGATGTCTGTCCTCTCGTTTGTTTGTGTGACAGGGCCGTTGAGATCCCTCACGCAGTGAGTTCGTTCCTCCTCTACCCACTGACGCCATATTCTCATCACTATGGCAGCATTCCATCCAACACGAGTGCCGATGTCTCGGTACGATAATCCGCCTTCTCGTAATCCCACAATTCTCCCTCGATCAAAGTCAGAAACCTGGTTGTATGGTGACGGGGCATATTTGATCCTTTAGTTAGTGTGCAATAACTGCGAGAAAACTCAATTCCAATGCTTTACACTGGCTTTCTGTAATCTCCTCTTATACCACTTCCAAGGGACGTTAGTGTCACACATGATGTGCATATATGCTGCGCTTTGAAACTTTTACATGTTCTCCCATGGGCTACCCATCTTGCATATTTCGGGACAACCTGATAAATTTTTCTTGGTATTGCACTTTTAATGGCCAGCAGTTTAAGTAAGAACATAAGACTGCTGCAACATAACACCTGCAAACCCTCATAAAAATAGGAAGCAGTTACCTGCTTAGTCAACGTATTTCTCCCATCATCGGCACATTTCTGCCAACGGATTACGAGGCTGTGGATCACACGGCGATAAAATTCTGGAGTGTGTGAGGCAAAGAATGTGGCAACAGCTTGATACACAGCTCGGTCGTTTGGGAAAGTCTTCTCTGTCAGGAAATGGTCCAGATGCAGGAAGAAGTGATAATCCGTGCGATCATGGTCAGGGGATTATGGAAAATGCGGCATTATTTCTGGTCCAAATGATGGATTTGTTGGATGGTCATTAGTGAGACATGCAGGTGGGCAATGTCATGCAAAAGGACTCCATGTCTGTCAACTAAAATTTGCAGCACAATAGTGGTCCTAATTGATGGTCTCACCTGGTCAGAGAAAAGAATGATGGATCACGCGACATAAGACCACCATACGAGAACCAGCACTTTCTCAGGATGTAGGGGTGGCTTTAGACAACGTTTTGGTGGCTCCGTAGTATCCAACCACTGTGCTGATCGATGACAATTGTCGTAGAGGACCCACTTTTCATCGCAGGTTATGATTCGATTCAGGATTCCGTCCCGTCAGTTCGGTACAATAAGGAAAATGCACACCTCCAGATGACGTATCCAGTTCGCTACTGTCAATTCGTGTGGTACCCAGACATCCAGCCTTTTCACCTTCCCTAGTTCCTCCAGGCGCCGGATAACCATAGAATGATGCACATGGACCTTCACTGCGATCTCACGGACACTCTGTCATGGGTCAGCTTCCACGATATTCTTCACATCCTCATTTGTTACAGCTACTGGTGGAAGACCACGAAGCTCATTTTCAAGGTACTTATCTACTGCTTGGAATTTTGTGAACCATCGACGTATATGGTACGATCATTCGCAGTATCCTGCCCAAATGCTGCATTAATGTTTCGTGCCGCTATACTCTCGAGTGTCCAAATTTGAATTCATACAGAAAAATTACGTGCAAATGTCCTGTCTCCATGGTCCACTTTGACCGAAATCTGTGCACCCCGTGGTTGAAACTCGTCACAAAATGAGGCAAATAACGCATACACCATATATATATATACCGAACTTGTGAAGTATGCCATGTGACGTTGCTGGACGATACCAATCCATTGGAGTCGAATACGACCACTCACTGAAAGCGGACATTTCATATGCACCAACTTAATAGAATGAATAGAGCATTTGAAACAAACGTTTGAAAATTTTCCACTTCTCAACTCGTCTTCTAACTGTGGAAAAAAACATTCTGGAGAGTCAAAATATTCGATTCTACCTACCTGATTTCAAAAGGAATTTGAATTTTATAATTATATCTTAAAAACGAAAAACTTCCCCGTATCCCTCGGTCCTGCAAACGGACAGACAGAAGACTGACAGAGTGAACACAATGGCTCTAATGATATAAAAAACAAAATCCACTCCACCTCAAGTAACAGCAAAAGAGTCATTCGCATCCCATTGGTTTCATCGTTAACCAATAAGAATAGGGAAAAATTTTAAAATAAAATTGTCACAGAAGGAAAACAACGATATCACTTGTATCAGATAGTTAGTTAGTAGTAATTATTTAGCACCAAATTTCATTTGCAAAATGTACTTCTATGCTGGAATTGTGTGGTTATGGAAGAGAAATTGCAGAATGAAAAATACGAATGATGTATTTTAAGGTTAATGTAATATAGCCTCTAACAACAAGCGTAAGAATATATTGATAAATAGAAAAAACGATAATTTGTTAATAGGACAATAGTGAATAAAATCATTCATCCGTCTCCAGGAATCGAACGTGTGGTCTCCTTATTATGCACCAGTTGCTATTGGGTCATTTTCTGGAAGGGTATTCTGCGCAGATTTTCTAATCTACGCAAAAATATATCTGTATAGAACTAATTTTCCTTTGTACAACAAGGTGAAGCTGAAGACTGATTTTCTCAACGGACATTTCCTTGGGCCTTGGGGCGATAAACCATGCCTTCTCTTCCACATTACCAACATGTATGATGGAAACGCAGCCATATCGATTGCAAGTATACCGACTGCCATGGAAAGAGACATTTTCATGCATGTTAACTTCCCTGAGAGGATAAAACCAGTGAAAGTGGCACCGGCTGATGGCCATCTGTCACTGTTGTTTGATGAACATGGGAGCGAATGGATCCCCGAGGGAACCCTCTGCCTAACTGTTCCTGAGGAAGGGACACTTACAAATCCCTGGTAACCCATATATATGCCATATGGGTTACCAGGGATTTGTAAGAACTGAGATCGATGGATTGGCCCTCCCTGATCAAAAGTTACCAGTAGGATCCGATGCCTCAATCCTTTTTGTCCGAAAATTTTAGCCAAGCAAGAGGAGAATTGGAAACAGAAATTCAAATCTGCAGCCAGTACACACATACGTTTCTGAGCGGCCAAGGTGTTAGTCAGTGTCCATCAGTTGGGATGTAAAAGTTGGGGCTGCCGGCCCATACTGCAGAAGGAAGTGCAAAAATAAATCCTGAATGCTGATTTTCGTTTTATTTTAACAGTGGATTCTACTAGCCTGAGACTAATGAAAGGACAATTTTCCTGCTTAGAGAATTCGTTCTAGAAGAATTAGTGAGTGGCAGCGGAGAGTCCACCATTGGATAATATGTAGTGAGAGAACCTCGACCCACAGTCTCAGAGCTTCTGACTGTTTCAGGGATTAATAGCCGGTCAGAGTCGCTTCCTTTGATTTCTTCCCTTCGCAAAATTTTTTTGTCTAACTGGCAATTTCATCAAGTTGACTTTTGTTGAATTACATTATAAATGAAAATTGATCACCCAGACAGCTTGTGGTATGTTACGATTTCAATATTTTTCTCCAGAAATCTTGGTCACGACTACGTTCAATGATAACTTGTAAACAGCGTAGTAGTATCAATGCACTTCGTAACGTCGATATAATAGATTTAATCGTAATCGTTTAAGGGAAAGTCCCTCCATTATCGCGGTTTCGACCACGCCCCCTTCCCGTAAAGTTCCTGATTTCTATTAATACCAGACCCCCTGGTTTACCCACCTGTATTTTTAAAGCCCCCCTGAAAAGTTCCAGATGTTTCCTGACTCACATTTAACTCCGAAAAAGTCTTCGATTTTCGTAATTTTTGATGGCGCCATCTAGTGTACACCACATGTACTATATTTAAAAAAAAACTGTCATGGACGGGTGGGCTCGAACCCACTAAGCCAGGGGTGGGCAATTGTTTTGGCTCGGGGGTCACTTTGTGGAAGCGGAGGTTAGCGGAGGGCCGCACCTTTTAAAATGATTGCATTCATTAGTTAACTTTGCATTTCAGAAAAGGTATAAATTGTACCATAAAAATCAATAAATATAAATTAAATAAAATAGTGGCAGTTTTATTCAATTTATTTATTGTGCTAATTTCATATCATATATAGCTGCAAGCACATTTAATTTTAGAATCAGTTTAATGAGACAAATGTACACTATCACACTTTTCTACAATTTTTTTGAAATCAGGAGTGATATTGCTTGTTGAGATTCTCATCACAACGTGCAAGTTAATGTCTGTCAAAGAGCATCTATATTTACTCTTGTTGATCTTCAAGCAAGAAAAACTTTGCTCACAAATATATGTAGACCCAAATATAGAGAACATTTTCACAGCAAATTTCTTCATACATGGAAATTTTTCAGCAGACAAAGATTTGTAAAAGTCAAATAATGTCACAGCATTAAACATTTCTTTCACAGTGTGATCTGACTGCATGTCAATAAGTTCAAGCTGCAGCTCCTCAGGTGCTGTGTCAATATCATCAGTGATGGGATAAGAGAGCAAATTGAATTTAGGCTCAATATTCTTAAAGTCCTGAAATCTGCTTGTGACCTCGTCCTCCAAACTCTGCAGATGATCCCTAATCTTAGCAGAAACACTTTCAGGCACTTTCTGTTTTCCTAATAAAGGGAAATGACAAAAATTCCCTTCACCTGCTTGCCTTGCAAATAGACCTAGTTTTGCTTTGAATGATTTTACATGCTTCCACATTTCATGTGCAAACAACCCCTTTCCCTGCAATGTCACATTCAGTTCATTCAATTTCTCAAATACATCAGCTGCAAACATCATCTCATATCTCCACTCCTCACATCCTATTTCTGTAACAAAATCATGAGATATCTCCTTCGTGTCCAGAAATAAGAGGATTTCATTCTGCAATGCCCAGACTCTTTCTATCACTTTGCCCAGGCTCAACTACCTCACACTGTTGTGGTAAATTACGTCTTCATACTCTGCCTCCACATCCTCAAGAAAAGATTTGAATTGTCGATGGTGGAGTGCCCTTGCTCTGATTGTGTTCCCCACACTAACAATAGGATCTACTACATGCTTTAAGTCCAGTGCAGCTTTACAAAGGCTCTCCTGATGCAAAATGCAATGAAAAGACAAGATATCGCTGTCTGTGTCTTGTGCTTGTAACTTGTTTTTTAAAAGCTTAACCATACCTACATTTTTTCCACTGAAAGCTCTGGCCCCATCTGTTGTAATGCTTGCCATTTTGTTCCAGGACAAGCCACTTTTTTCCACACAATTCACAGCACACTCAAGCAAGTCCTGACCAGTGGTTCTATCTTTCATTGATTCGAGGCCAAGTAATTCCTCTGTGATGACGAAATTTTCATTAATTCCACGGATAAAGTTGAGTAATTGTGCAGTGTCTTTGTTATCTGTGCTCTCATCCAGTGCCAAAGAAAACCAAACAAAATCTTTGCTCGCAGTCTTCAGCTGTTCTGTGAGTTCGTCACTAATTGAGTCAATGCGCCGCACTATAGTCCTTCTTGACAATGAAATGCTTTCAAATTTGCTTCTAACATCAGGACACAATACGCTTGCACACTCTACCATACACTGCCTAATAAACTCGACATCCGAAAAAGGCTTGTTGCGTTTAGCAAGGTTGTAGGCTACCATGAAACTTGCTTCTGTAGCGCTATTTTGAAGTGATGTGATAAAATGTGATGGGTAGGTTAGAAACCCTTCAACAATGGGCTTCCTGCTATCCCAAACTATTTTGAAGTGTTGATTGCTTTGTAAATAACGTCTGTTGCTTCTTCAGCCTTTTCACACACTCCGCATCTTTTATTTTGCGTTCTTCCTTGGAAAGTTTGCAGCCAAATTCGCCATGTTTTGTTTCGTAATGTCGTTTCAGATTGTACTCCTTAAATACGGCTATCGTTTCATGACACAATAAACACACTGCTTTATTCCCTGTATTACCAAAGAAATATTTGTTTGTCCATTCTTCATTAAACACACGGCATTCATCACCGATTTTACGTTTTTTCCGAGGGTTCATGGTTTCACTAAAGTTGGAAATTTATATATTTACTGTTGCAAAGACAAAATGGAAATTAACCAGATCAACTGGAAAAGCACTGCACATCGTATCTACACTGCGCATGAGTATTGACGTGGCCGTCCTAGTGGAAAATACGAGACGAATCTTCGGTCGCCCACGGGAAAGAAATCTCGGTTCAAGGCGGATTTTTCTGACTGTCTTGGCGGGCCACCAAAAACTCTTAGCGGGCCGCTATTTGCCCACCCCTGCACTAAGCCACGAGTACCATATGCTTAAAATGTTTAGAGATAGATGATCTCTTTAAAATTGAATAAATGTAGTTTTTTATTCCTAGAAAAACCACATTTAACATAGGAATAATTATTTTAATGGATTTTTATTCCTGAAAAATCAAATTTAACTTGGGAATATATTTTTTTTTATAAAATTTTTATTTCTTGGAAAATGAATTAAAGAAAAGAAAAGACATTAAAAGAATTATTCCTATGTTAAATGGGGTTTTCTAGGAAAAAAATTATTAAATTAATTTTTCCTATGTTAAATGTGGTTTTTAAGGGGAAAAACCCTTAAAAACCACATTTAACATAGGAAAAATTAATTTAATAATTTTTTTCCTAGAAAACCCCATTTAACATAGGAATAATTCTTTTAATGTCTTTTTTTATTTCTTACAAATCACATTTAACTTGGGAATGAATTTTTATTCCTCAAAAATCACGTCTAAGTTGGGAATATTTTTTTTATAAACTTTTTATTTCTTAGAAATACGCACGTCAATTTCTCACCCCTCCAGTGGACCACGTTTTATTGACGGATGGATTTACAAACTGAAAAGTCTTTCTAAATAAATATTTTATCCCACGAGAATTACACTCTTTGCTCTGCATAATCAGTAGGGGTGCTATTCTAAGAAAATAAACTTACCCATTCTGCGGACTAAATGAAAAAATAAATTTATATCTTTCCCTCACATTTTTATTCTCAACCATATTTTATAGGCCGACATCGTAAAAGCAGAGATCAATACTTGCCACATTCTTCCGGTGGCTGATGTTTTCCCTATTATCCTGCATTTTCACAAAACCACGTTTTATTGATGGCCGTCGCTACCCAAAGCATTATTTCAACAATCTGTAGAAAGTCCTACCATTTGCGAAACAAGATATAAACACTATTTTTCCAAGTATACTTTTGCTTAGGAATAATATCATCAACCTAATTGGATAAACTTTCCAAATCTGCGAACTAAATGTAACAGATCACGGAATAAATTTTCTCGCACATTTTTATTCACAACCACGTTTTATTGACGAATATTTTTCAAAACTGGAAATCACACGTCTCTGAAAAATAGTGTCGAATAAACTTTCCCGATCTGTGAAATACAAAGTTCTCACATCTTATTAAAGACGTCGGTTAATACCTAGGAGGGTAAAAACGATTTAAAAATCAATAAAAAAGGGGCTGGAATCGCATTTGAAATATATTTGTTAAAAATATAGGTTTTGATCCAAGAAAAAATTATTTCACGTTTTAAAAACAGTATTCGGTATTTTAAGCATCTACTACAAGTTTCAACACGTATTATTTCAGTTAACCTTTTAACGTCTTGCTCTCTTGTTGACAAAGTTCATGGGAGTGACTCGAGGGTTCACAGATTGAACTCCGGAAGGACACTACACGATCTCTGCAATATTGGTTTCTGATAAGGTCTGATGAGCTATTTCCTTCATTAGCGACAGAAATAGAAATGCTTTGAAACATTTTTTTTACCAAAATGGGATTTACATTCTTAGCTCTGATTAGTAATTATCATCGGAATTTATATAGGGAAAACTATTTCTTGGGAATAAACTTTTGCATTCTAAGAACCAGAAAACCCTGGCATCTGATTAATACCATCATTTAATCCAACACAGTTCAGCCATGTGATATTTCGTAAAGGGAAATGCATGACTGTATCAGCTGAAGCTCAGTTCACAAAAACTAAGATAGGTCTCTTACAAAAGATGTAATCTTCAACCTATGAAAGAAAGAACCGCACACTTCCCTTATTCAGAAGGACTATGTGACGAAATTCGGACATAATTTGAGCTAGATAGTCTTTTAAATGCTGTGAAGAAATTTTATTTGGAAAAATACATTCATACGTATTTCAGAAAACGGTGGAAAAGGTTTTAACATGCACATACCACATTTTACTTGAAAATATAACTACAGAATTTTTGCGAGATAGTGTGGCTTCAAACAGTCGTACGGAGAATATATTCAATTGCATTCATTAAGAATACAAACTGATTTCATGCTAAAACATCTTCTTTCACACCAGATTTTAAGCTTACTTTGAAACCTTATGTTAAAAATTTATGTGAGTTAGCTACTTGACAGATGGAATCACTCATTTTCCGTAAGAATATACAATTATGGCACAGAGTCGGAAAGAAATATGTTTCAACGAAAAATTCATTTATTTGCATATATTACGATCAGAAAAAAAGTTTAGTGGACAAATTTTAAACAAGAAAGCATGTTCTTATTTCATACCAAATTTTACCTTACCTAAAAAATATCAACAAAATTTGAGTAAGATACAAAATTAAAACGAACAAAAATTATTGTAACGAACGAATTTCACTTCCGTAGAGATAACATAAAATTCACGTTTTACCGTGCAAAACACGCGTTCGAGAGGAAATTTTTTGAAAACTTATTTTGTGATGTAACAAAACGCATGTTCCTAAACACATTTTTTGTTAAAAAATAAAGATAAAATTTATGCAGAAATATTAAACGATCAAAAAATTGTGAAATTTTACTTCCCATAGGGATAACATGGGGTTTAGTGTACAAATTTTGCATCGGATACAAAAAGATTTTGAACATAGAAATGGTTTGGTGATGAAACTGAAAACGTGTTCTTATTTTTTAAAAAAAATTGGTTGTTGCGACGTTCGTCAATAAAATGTGGTCCTTCAGGTGACGTGAGTTAGGGATGGGATGTGTGATGAAAACAAAAATTTTTGGTCTATTTCATTTAGTTCGCAGAATGGGTAAATTTATTTCCAAAAATTGCGTTCGAAGTTAACACGCGACAAAGGACGAAAACGGAGCGAAAGCATCACCAGAATTATTTACTTAGCTACTATTTTTAAAGAAGGAAATAATTTCATCAGATCTTATCAGCGACAAATATTGCAAATAGCGCGCATCCGAAGTTCAATCAGTGAACTCGTCAGTCAGCCTTTGACAATGTAGCGATAAGAAGCGACCCCGGCCCGTGTCACGCGCTCTGCAAGGTTTAAAGCGTGGCGTGTTAAAGCTTGCAGATATTAAAATGCGAATTATTATTCAGAGACTTGTGATTCCCCGTTTGGAATAATATTTTTTTAATTTCGCAGGACTTTTCAATTTGTAAATCCATCTGTTGGTAAATCGTGGTTTCCGGTACGGGTGAGGTACCGAACGCTTGTTGCGAAATGTACGTCGCAGGACTCAGAATTATATAAAGGTCGATGTCAAAAGATATTGGACTTTGTAATTATTTTGAGGATTGCATCAACCATTCTGAGAGGTTAGTCGTCCGTGGGGAGGGGAATTTTTGATAAACGTTTAAAAAAGGGTGTGCATATTAATAAGTGTTTTTTAATGAGGGGGTGCGTATTAATAAATGGGACATTAGTTTTGATAAATGTTTAATTAATAAGGAATAAAATTAAATACATGAAATAAAAACTGGCAAGTTAATAAAAATAAATACAGGGAATATACAACTACCAAGTTAAAGTATAAAAATATTTGGGAGTTTATTTATAAGACCTAAAGATCTCGTATTAATTTATGAGGAAATAAAAATTCGCGACAGGAGTTTTTTTAATAAAGGGGGCGGAACTTTTGATAAAGGATTAATTAACGAGGTTGTGACAGTTTTGATAGGGTTTTTAATAAAGGGGAGGAAACTTTTGATAACGGATTAATTAACGAGGGTGTGGCAGGTTTGATAGCGTTTTTAATAAAGGGGAGGAAACTTTTGATAACGGATTAATTAACGAGGGTGTGGCAGTTTTGATAGCATTTTTAATAAAGGGGAGGGGACTTTGGATAATGGATTAATTAACGAGGGTGTGGCAGTTTTGATAGCATTTTTTAATAAAGGGGAGGGAACTTTTGATAATGGATTAATTAACGAGGTTGTGACAGTTTTGATAGGGTTTTTAATAAAGGGGAGGAAACTTTTGATAACGGATTAATTAACGAGGGTGTGGCAGGTTTGATAGCGTTTTTAATAAAGGGGAGGAAACTTTTGATAACGGATTAATTAACGAGGGTGTGGCAGTTTTGATAGCATTTTTTAATAAAGGGGAGGGAACTTTTGATAATGGATTAATTAACAAGGGTGTGGCAGTTTTGATAGCATTTTTTAATATAGGGGAGGGAACTTTTGATAATGGATTAATTAACGAGGGTGTGGCAGTTTTGATAGCATTTTTAATAAAGGGGAGGGGACTTTTGATAATGGATTAATTAACGAGGGTGTGGCAGTTTTGATAGCATTTTTAATAAAGGGGAGAGAACTTTTGATAACGGTTTTTTTTTTAATGAGGAGCAGTCAAATATTAGGACTTAGAAAAATTTCGATTAAAATAGAGTGCTTGCTAAATTATAGTACTTGTGGTATACACTAGATGGCGCCATCAAAAATAAATTACCAAAATTCGTGAGTTAGGAAAATCGGGGACTTTTCAGGGGGGCTTTAAAACAGAGGTGGGTCAACCAGGGGTTCTTTAAAGAGGGGGCTTAAAAATACAGGTGGGTCAACCATGGGGTCTGTAAAATATGAGTTATGAAATGTTAAATATGAGTTATGAATATTAACAAGGGGATGTGGTCGGTGACGTCATGTCACGTGAACGAAAGCGTGGCGTCATAGGGGAAAGCACTGTGGAAAGGGGGGAATATAATGGGAGTATACTACTTGCGTGCCTAAATTGCCACAGTAAGGTCCAGATTTTTGTTAGGACTTTACATACATAGAACACATTTCAAATGTTTATTGAACTTAGAGAAGTGGTGGGTCTAGGTATACACATTTCTTTTCTCTCTCCCCTTCCCCCCGATGTCTCTAATTCATCCCATTCTGCTGTTGGCCCTTTTTTTTTTTTCCCAAGTCAAAAATTTAGAAGAATATCTCTGAGTTCTCTGCACCCTAAATGCGGTCTCTTCTCCAGAAGAGTAAACATTTTCTCATTACGTATCCTGGTCCTTGGAATTTATATAACTTAATCAAGTATCAGCATCAAGCAGCGAAAGAAATTTCGACTGGAAACTTTGAGCATATGTAAGATACCTAATCATTAATTTCAAGCTTTAAGATTAAAATCCGTGATGGAATTCATTGTTATTTTTGCTTTCATTCTATCCCATTCTACAGGAGACTTCCAATTGTATTCTTTCCTTCCACGAAGCTGATTCCTAAATTTTTGAAATACCGTGATGGCATAAATTTCACATTTCAACCAGCAACAGTTTCAAGTCTATTTTGTTAATAGTTGATGTCTGTATACGGCGTTATATATAATACATCCATGGAAATATTTAGAACTAAACAATACGAAAGATCGTTTTGACTAGTGATGCAATTTCTGTGGAATTCCGCATTGAAGGTAGCTACTGAATAGAATTTCTGCAATATACATAGAAATTTTCAACAAAACTAGAATATTTGTGTAACAGGTGATAACCACTTGTTGGCGAAACATTGCAAGAATTTTAATGTGCCACCTGAGTTTCAAAATTCATTGTCAGTCGAGATCACTCTGACATCATCTATAGGAAACAGTTGGTGATATGAATCATACTTTGAATGATTTTGCAAGTTTACACAACTTATAAAGAGCATCTAGTATTTATTTTAACTTGAATAACACCAATTCAGTATACAGTCATAACTCTTTCGCGAAATCCGGAAATGAAGTGTTACCATCATGGAATAACGATTTTATATCAAACAAGTGCCGTTCTAAATATGAAAGGATAATTCCAATTTTCAAACGCACATTACATAATTGGTTAATAGTAAGTATAATGTGTAATATAAAATTTTCAGTGTCACCATTTAAGTTTTTTCCGCTTGCATATACTGTGGAAATCCACAAATAAATTTCCTGTAAGTGAGATAGATATACAGGGTGATTGAAAAAGATGGACACAATTTCAATTGGTTATATTTCCTGAACTATACGTTTTATTTGAATTATGTAAATTACATTTGAAAGTGGATGTTGTAAAGTTTCGATTACTATCGCTAGAGCACTCTAGCGCCGCACAGCAGCGTCAGTTGTAAGCAAGATGGCTACTATGCAACACCAGATTTTTTGCATTCGTGAGTTCAGTAAAAGTGTGTCTGCGACTGCGATGCAGCGTGCATTTCGTCGTAAGCTTAACATTGAACCTCCAACGAGGAAGAGCATTTGTCGTTGGAACAAACAATTTGATGAAACTGGCTCTCTGGTAATGGTAAAAGCCCGGGCCGACCGCGTGTATCAAAGGAGAACGTGGAGCGCATTCGAGTGAGTTTTGAGCGTAGCCCAATGAAGTCAACCCATAGAGCGAGTAGAGAACTTGGACTACTGCATCAATAAACTTTAATGTGTGTATAATTAAATGTAATTTACAGAATTCAAATAAAACTTATGGTTCAGGAAATATAACCAACTGAAATTGTGTCCATCTTTTTGAATCACCCTGTATATGTATCAGTTTCCTTTGGAGTGGTTACTTGTGTTATTGAAATCTCGTGATAATAAGCGAGCTGGAGTTGAATGGGCTTTATCACAAGAAGGTGTATTGCACTTTATTGTGTTGCTGTGCGTTTTCAGGAGAGAGGAAACCAATTTACAGGATTGTTCGTTAGGTAAGAGATTTCGCACCTTTGCTCATACTGGAGGTGTTCATATGGAAAAACAAAAGTTAACTTCTAATTTCTGAATCGCAGTTCCTTATCTAAGGCAGACAGGAGTGAGCCTTCATTCTGGTTAAATATTTTATATTCCGGTATTCAATGTTAGGTGGTCGAGCCATTCAGTTCATGGTAGCCATCATCTGCCAAAGTAATAAAGAAACCGTTGGAAAGAATCTTTAAGGAGAAGAAAAGTTTGGAAAAATGGTGACAAGGCGGAATCAGGTGGAAATAAACATATACGTTTGAGTTACAGCGTTGTAAACAAAATGTGGCACTAATTCCAAACTCTCCTAAATTTATCCCGAAGGCTTCTCTTAGGATAGAGTAACTTCAAAAAGAGAGCTAATAAGTGATTCTCCCTGAAAGATGGCATCAATACTCCACAGCACACCAACTTGCTACAGAGCTTCCTGCATCCACAGAAAGGGATGATATCAAGGTATACTAATTTGGAAGAGTCTATGAGAGGTATCATTATGAGCGATTGCCTGCTGTCTATGTTCCCTAGACACCCTTTAAAAAAGGGCTCATGTGAATTCACATCGATAGTGTTTTACCTGGACCCAAGAGCAATGGGCAAATGTGTTCCTCATATCTTAAGTCGCTACTTGGTTTATTTCTGAGCTAAAATCATCTAGAGAAAACAAGGGATAACTTTTTGCCCCATTAGCATAAAAGGAAGAATCAATAATTGATGTAATGATTTGATGGTGAAATAGGCATCATTGTCGAACAGACCTCTATCTGTTCTCAGATAGGATCCTCATTGATATCAGATTCTGAGATAAGATCCTTGATCCTTATGTTTGTCTCTTTGAACGAGAAATTTGTACAGTTGTAATTTTAATTTGCGGTAATACTTGTGAGCAGGGCACTTAGTGTACCGATAGTTGCAAAGTGAGACTAAGTTCTATGGATCTTGGCCAACAGGATTCCGAAACTTAATCGTTATAAAGGACTTGTTCAAATGAAAAGTGGGAAATACGGACATAAAACACAAAGGATTTGTTTATCGATAGATATTGTCCATCCTGTTGAGTCACTTGTCCCAACATGAAGTTAGTAATATGATAACCTGTTTACAGAATGATTTTGGTTGTTGCTTGAGAAATTCTGGACCGTGCACTGCACCTCTTCGTCGGATTCGAACTTCCTGCCTTTTAGAGCTTTTTCGAGAACCGAAAATGGGGACAGATCAGGACTGTAGGGAGAATGTTCCAGGTGATTCCAGCGATAACTGTTCAACCTTATTACTATTAATAGGGCAGTATGTGGACGGACGTTTTCATGAAGCAAAAAGTTATGTTGCTCCAAAGCCCTGGGCCCTTCGACTTTGCCTGCCTTAAACGTACCAAAGTTCCCTTGCGAGTTGATGGTGTCACCAAGGTTCAAACTCAATTAACAGCGGACTCTGAAGTCAAAGAACAAATGTCAGCAAACTGCGCATTTTTCGACTTTGGCTTCCATGCAAGGTCTCCAAGGTGGCGCGTAAATATAGCCGCAACGAATCTAGCATCCATGCCATCAAGATTCGAGACAGAGAAATTCGCCAGGCAGTTGCATCAAGTGCTCCCATAACTGCTAAGTGACGGGCTAAGTGCTTGATAAGACTAGTGAAAACTAAAAAAGTATTAATTATATGGCTGGAAGATACCACCCTTAAACTTGTGCCTATCAATGGCAACACTTTGTAAATTGTAAAAAAAAAGACTCTTAGCCTCTATGCGCTATTGAAATCTACCTCCAGGTTTAAACCCATCGCCGAAGAGGGACGGTCTTCTGTTGAGAAGGGATTCAAAGTCAACCAAGGTTGGTTTAACAGTGTTAGGAACTGCTTCAACCTCACAAACTTCCTTATTTAGTCATGCATTATTCCTTGTCCCTCTCTCTTATGCTTCAACCTCACAAACTTCCTTATTTAGTCATGCATTATTCCTTGTCCCTCTCTCTTATGCAATTAAAAATACTGCGAAATTATATTTTGCATATGTCCTCTTTATTATACACTGTAAACGACTGTACTTATACACTGTACAGAATTGTATAAACAAAGCTATGTATAATGTGATTTATGGGTGATTTAAGGCATTTCAAAAGGTGATTTTAACTATATGTGATTCTGCTTTACGTGCTGATTCTATGACCCTCGCGTCAGATGCGACTCCACTATATAGGTTACAATGAATCAATTAAAGTGAGCTTAGTATGAATATACTTTGGTCCGAAGAAGTAGTAAGAGTAGAACTCTACCAGTTAATAAGGTAAATTCAAAATAAATTTGCACTTCCATTACTTGAATTCAATTTGCAATAATTCATTATTCGTTTTGATTCAGTTTCTAAAGTATTCATTTCATATTTTAGTAGGATCCATTATTAAACAAAATAGTCATTAGTAAAATCAATTATTAAAATTGCCCAGAGTGTTCAGACATCAAAAGATACCGAAAGTCTTTCTAAAATCCAATAAGTTAGTAATATCTACCTTTCCGTTTTCATTTCCATGTGTAATGAAGCGCTCCTTTTTAACGACACCTTGAAAGAATTCTCACTTCTAAAATAGAAGTCACCAATATACGAGGTCATATCGGAGCATTTTCGAGGAGTTTTGCTTCTGTCATTAGTGGCAATGCTTCCGAACTGGTAAATATCAAAATGCAAATCATGGTCGAAGATCAGCACGTGGTAAGCGAAGTTTCTTACAAGTCGATATGCCACAATCGGTTTCTCGTTTACGTAATATTTTATTCCTAATGTCTCAAAAATCGATTAATCACCTGCTGCTTTTTTTTTTATCTCCCTTTTCGAAATCTTCAGGATTCAAAAATGTAGCGATTCTAGACGGAATGATTTCGTATTGGAGCATTTTAAGCGTAAGCTGCTGATGGTTTAAAAGCGTTAAATGGGAGTAGAGGGTTCTTCTTTCTAGTTTCCATTAATAGCATTCGGACAATAAAGGCATTGTATTTGATCAAAGAATTATAATGAAGGTTACTTAGCGAATTTGATTTGTAAAAATAAAAGCACATAAATACAACTGATGTTTATAACAAATATTTTGAATTTTATGCACCCTTTAGGTTGGGTTGGGTTGTTTTACCTCTGAGCGGCACTTTTTTGCACACCATGGGCTAAATGGCCAGGTCACATTGACCCCGAAGGCTCAGAGAAGGTTGGGGGAGGGGACCCACTGGAACAGCTGTTCGGAGACAGATGGTAGTCTCCCGTCAAGGCCATCCAGCGTGTTCTTTAACGTGCACAGGGTATGGCTCTCCCGCACACGGGGCCACGGTTTAACGTAACACTTTATTAAAACATGACTATTTTAATAGCTATGATAGGAATTACATAAGTTACCAAATAAACCGGATTTAACCTCCATACCTTCAGAAAATATTATTTTGGGATTTGTTGTAAAGCCGAAAAAACTAAGGAAATGGGAGCGGGGTTCCACCCTATCGGTATTGCTCCAGTCTCATAATCTGCAGTTCCTAGGTTCGAGTCCCACCTGTCTGAGTGATGAGACAGTGGCCTGAGGTGCATGAGAGCCATGAGCTATGCACCTTTAAAAACACGCTGGATGTCCTTGACGGGAGGATTCCAGCTGCTTCTAAACGATGGGTCCCCTTCCCCCAACATTCTCTGAGACCTTGTCAGTTATCTTTGTAACCCTGAACATTTAGCCACTGTGTCAAAAATAAATGTCAATCAGGCCAATCCTGAAAATGACTTAACATTTCTCTATTTAACTTTAGGGTTTATAGTTGCCACAAAACTGAACCAAATAATATTTGAAACATCAATCCGAAACTTACACTTCGGGACGATTTATTTTTTAAACCTTACTATATTATTTTAAAGTAAAAAACAAATAACCGACAAGAATCTCTCGCTAGCTTTAGACATAAATATCAGAACGTCACTTCTTTTTAAACAGTGGGCAGAATTGTGACGCTTGAAGGTGACACCGCACTGATTGCGTTAAGCGTGGCAACTGGTGAGCATGCTATAGTATTTGCACAGTCTAGAGAGGGGGTAGCCAACCTTTTCCTGAAATCTGACACATGTTTGGTTAAAAATGTGTCGCGTGCCTCACAGGGGATGAATCCAGAAGCTACCCAAGGGGAATGTTCTTTGTTATGTTTTCCAAACTAGGAGAAGTGTCACTGATAAGAGCTGCGATTGTCACAAGTGACATATTTGTCGCTAGTTATACACCCCTCTTGCAGACAGAAATTCAATGTCACACATATACCGGGTGCTCAGAAAAATGTTATATGTTAATAATCACGTATTGTTAAATTTAATAAATAATTTTTTAAATCCATCAAAAAACGTGATTTTAGTATGTTTTTCCTGCAAAAACCTAGTTTCTGGATGACAAGATCATTCAGAACTATATTTTGTTATTTTGAAAATATATATTTATTGAGTTTTTGGTTTCTGCGTAGTATTTTCTGCAAATACAAAATGCTAAAAAGCAGGGAAATTTTCCTTCATCTGAGAAAGTGTTATGTAACGAAACCTGCTTTCTTTTGGATCCATTCAGTAAAAATTATAAAAAACACTCTGCCTATTTGAGCCACATTTATAAAAATGAATATTACCCAGTTTCTACAGCCCGAATTAAAACTCGGAAAATAATTACCTAATTCTATAGAAGACAATTTTTAGCATTGCAAAGTTACGGTCTAATATTTTTTTATGACATGCAGTTTAATGGCACAGCACTTTTCCTTATTCTTTGATAAATAATTAAGTCTAAGATAACACTGGGCAACACACAAAAAGGCTTTGAAATGAAAATAGCCAATATTTACTAATTTCGAGGTGCTGAACACGAAAATGACTATAACATTTGGTGATTGTCTCTTTTTTTCAGAGACAGAGATGGTCATACATAAACGACTTAGTTCGCATTGAGTACATAGGTAACCATTTCGCAACGCTGTATTTTAAAATTCAGATTGCAACATATTGCGTTGTATTGCATTAGTCCGCCATACACACAACCCTCGGAGGTATTGCATCATTGTCTGATGCAATGTAATTGAGTCATGACATCGCGGCTTTACGATCACGGACAAAAGATGATGCAATCATTACTTGTAAGTAACGTCTCGCAGGGTGAGCAAATCTTTTGAGCGACTCTCATTTACCCCTGAGTCATAAATACAATACAAGTGATTATTTCAGTTTTAATCCAGCAGTAGTGATGCCTCGTAACTGTGTTAATAGTGCAGATGCATTTTGTTACATTTGCGGGGAAGTGACATTTGCAAGCCAGAAAAGGGCCATCACTCCAATAGTGAAAGCGGCATATGAGTTTTATTTTGGATGCAAGATCGGAGACAAGGACAAGCCCTGGGCCCCACACATATGCTGCAGTACGTGTGCAAAATATCTTCCAAAGTGGTTGAAAGGTGAAAAAGTGGCGATGTCGTTTGCTGTTCCTGTTCTTTGGAGAGAGCCAAGCAATCACGCAAATGACTGGTACTTCTGCATGGTTCCACCTGTTACTGGAGGCATCACATGAAAAATGAAGTGGACAATAGCATACTTGAATTCACAATCTGCTCTCCGACCAGTTCCGCACGGCTAAGACCTTCCCAATCCTGAACCTCCAAAAGAATTTTCCATCGATTCAAATGATGATATGGGAGGCGAACGGAAGTCTGGTTCTCCGCAGCCTTCGGTGTCCAATGATGATCCATACGTCTGCCATGGTGCGTCATCTGTGCCACACATTCTCATTGAAGAAGAAATGAACGATCTTGTTCGCGATCTGGAGCTGTCCCTGGACAAAGCAGAGTTCCTTCGATCAAAACTTAAACAATGGAATCTTCTGAACGAAAATGTCCGAATGACTTCGTTTCGAGCTCATCATGAGCTGTTTGCGCCTTACTTCAGAAAGGAAGATGACCTTGTGTTCTGCTACGATGTAGATGGCTTGATGAATACCCTCAGAATCAAACATGACCCTCAAGAATGGCAACTATTCATAGACACCTCGAATTGAGTCTCAAGGTGTGTTGCTGAATAATGGAAATCGACTTCCATCCATTCCGGTCGAACATGCTGTCTACATGAAAGAGACCTACGACAAACTAAAACAGCTGTTGAAATGTCTTGAATACAGCAAGAATGGCTGGAATCTCTGTTGTGACTTGAAGGTAGTGGCTCTGTTGATTGGTATGCAACTGGGCTATACGAAGTACTGCTGTTTCTTATGTGAATGGTACAGCCGAGCAAAGACTTTGCACTACATGAAGAGAAACTGGCCTCAGAGGAAACCTCTGAAGGACGGAGAGAAGAATGTAGAACACCCAGCACTGGCAGAAACACACAAAATCTTGCTACCGTTCCTACACATCAAAATCAAACTCGATGTGATGAAAAACTTCGTAAAAGCCATGGACCGGTCTGCATCACCTTTCAAATACTTGACTGACAAATTCCCTCTACTCAACGAAGCGAAAATTAAAGAGGGAATTTTTGTGGGTCCTCAGATCCATGAGCGGTTTAGAGACCAGATGGTCGACAACATGCTTCAGGGTGACGAGAGAAAAAAAACTTGGGACGCTTTTCGTGTAGTGTCACCTAAATTCCTTGGGAATGTCAGGGCGGACAACTACAAGAAACTGGTTAAGGACATGTTGTCTCTGTATCACAAACTATGTCCTTAAAGATCAACTTTCTCCATTCCCAACAACTGCGGCATTGTTACAACTGAAGCTTTCTCCATCCCCAACAACTGCGGCATTGTTAGTGATGAGCACAGTGAACGTTTTCACCACGGCATTGCAACGATGGAGATAAGATACCAGGAAACTGGTCCACTTCAATGTTGGCTGACTACTGTTGACGCTCCCCAGAGATATCCTGAGCAGCTGTACAAGCGACGGGCAAAGCGACGTCGGAAGTAGAAGCGGAGTTTTACCGATACATGTCATATGTACGTATTACTCTATTACATAAGAAACTATTGCGTATTTCTCATAATTTCATCATCCATTTTCATTGTCATATTCGTGTTCAGCACCTTGAAATCTTTAAGAAATGGCTACTTTTATCTCAGAGGCATGACGTTTATGCAAATTTGTTGCCTAGTGTAATTTATTGTTAGACATGTCACTGTGTAACAAGTGAATATATTTTAAGTTAAAAAAACGGCGTATATACAGGTTTTCTTATATACACAGGCTTTCTTTTCAGAGGAAATGTAGTTAACTGTTACAATGATCGTGTGAGTAACGTTGGCTGTAGAGTAGTTTTTATATTTTACCTCTGAGCTTCACTATCTTTGCACACAATGAGCAAGTGACCAGATCACAAGGACTCCAAGGGCTCAGAGAAGGTTGAGGATAGGGATCCACTAGACAAATTTTAGGAGACAAATGGAAGGCTCCTCGTTAAGGCCATCCAGAGTGTTTTAAAATGTGCACAGGGTATAGTTCTCCTTAAACTCCCATCCAACTGCCGAGGGTCTTACCAATCCCAACGATGTCCCCTTTCTCATTAATGACAGGAAGGGGGTTTAGCGGAGATAAATTTCAACGGGGACTCTTTCTTACTCGAATAGGGGAACTGTAGATTACTGACTACTGTTGAAGCTCCCCAGAGATATCCTGAGCAGCTGTACAAGCGACGAGCAAAGCGACGTCGGAAGTAGAAGCGGAGTTTTACCATTAAGTAAATACACATTTGTACTGAGCTGAGCATTGTTTATAAAATATCTCGTTAAATGTATTATTTAGTTTTCGACTCTAGGCGAAATATTTAACACATTTCATATTTCCGTGTCTAATGTTCTTAAACTGTTTATGCATAAATATCCTTTCTTGGAAAAATAAAGAGTTGGCATGCCAGTGCAAAATCAAACAGATCTTGCCAGGAAAGTTTAGGTCCTGGAATTGGCACTGTCAAATGAAGACTTTCGGTAAGTTACAAAATCACAGGATAGGGATCCACTAGACAAAAATCACAGATCCTTACCGCAGCTCGTGACACTTGATTTCGCTTATTCTACCCAATACAACCAGTAGTCGAAGATTTTGTAACTAACCGAAAGTCTTCATTTGGCAGTGTAAATTCCTGCACCTCAACTTTCCTGGCAAGATCTGTTTGACTTTGCACTGGCATGACAACTCTTTATTCTTCCAAGAAAGGATATTTATGCATAAACAGTTTAAGAAGAAGAGGACAAGAAGGACAAGAAGACAACATAATAGGAAAATATGGACTGGGAACACGAAATGAAAGAGGACAAAGATTAATCGAATTTTGCAAACAATAGCATTTCATGGTAACCAATACCTGGAACTAAGCCCACAAAAGAAAGAAATACACATGGACGAGTCCAGGAAACAGAAATCGCTACCAAATAGATTACATATTAGTCAAAAAACGATACAGAAATCAAGTAAAGAAATCAATAGTCTATCCAGGGGCAGATGCTGATACAGACCATAATCTGCTTAAGATGACATGCCTACTCAAATGAAAGAAAATTAAGAGACCGAACAGACAGAAGAGATAGAACTGTTAGGCTTTGAAAGAGCCTGATATAGATAATAAATATAAAGAAAGAATCAACCAAAAATTAGAAGATATGAGTGGAATCACAGGAACAAATGCACAATGGAACAAGATTAAGAGTATTATAATAGAAGCAGCAGAAGAAACAATAGGAAGGAAAAAAGCAGAACCTAGAAAACAGTGGATAACAAAAGCTTTATTAGAGAAAATGGATGAAAGGCGTAAATGGAAAGGAATTTCAACACCTAAAGGAGTTGAAACGTACAAGAAATTGCAAACGAATTAGACAGAGAATGCAAGGTAGAAAGAGATAAATGGTGTACAGAACAGTGCGGTGAGGTGGAAGAATTAGAACATAGAGGAAGATCGGATTTAGCACATAGAAAAATAAAAGCCTTAACAAAAAAGAATATAGGCATACAAGCTCGCACCATACAAATAATAGAGGAAACCATATCACAAATCCAGAAGGGAAAATAGTGAGATGGAAGTAATATGTAAGAGAATTGTACAAAGAGGATGTCCACAATATAACCCAAAATGATAAAAGAGAAAAAGAGAAGAATCAGGAAAGAGAATCGAAAAATTCAGTTCTAGACATATCAAGGGAAGAATTTAATGAAGCACTACAATCAATATCAAATTCTAAAGCACCAGGTATAGACGACTTACCCATCGAATTATTCAAGGCCTCAGGAGAACAACTAAAGACTTGGATGCGGCATTTTATAAATGAATGCCCTGCAGAAGGAAAATGGACAGACGAATACACAACATCACTAATCATCCCCATCCCCCCCCCAAAAAAAAGCAACATAATGCGAACACTACAGAACCATTAGCTTAATCCCACATGCTTCTAAGATATTATTGAAAATCATAAAGAAGAGAATGGAACAGAGCATTGAGGAAAATTTGAATGAGAACCAATATGGATTCAGAAGAGAAAAAGGAACCAGAGAAGCAATGGACACATTGAGGTTTCTAGCTGAAAGGATGATTCATGTGAGACGCCTTCTTTTCGTTTGTTTTATTGACTATGAAAAGACATTTGACTGGGTTCCATGGTCTAAACTATTCGAGTTGCTTAAGAAGACTAGTATAGACAATAAAATAATTAAATTGATTGAAGATCTATACAATAATCAAAATGCAATAATAACAATTAAAGAGGGAAATTTAAAACCAATTCCAATTAAGAAGGGAGTTCGACAAGGCTGCTTACTATCGCTAGAACTGTTCAATCTGTTCTCAGAGGCTATGATGGGTATAGCCCTAAATGACCTAAGGGCGGAATAATAATCAATGGTGAAAGAATTTCGTCAATTAAATTTGCAGACGATCAAGCAATTATAGCCGGATCAAGGAAAGGTCTGCAGAAAATGATAAACAAAATAAACAGTGTGGCAAAAACATACGGAATGAAGATAAATAGAGGAAAGACACAAGTTATGATGATAACAGAAGAACCAGGAAAAATGGACATTAGCATTGAAGGACAAGTAATCGAACAAGTCAATAACTATCGCTATCTGGGACCGAAAATCACAGAAGATGCCAGATGCGAGAAAGAGGTAAGAGAAAGATTGGTAATGGCAAAAGGGGCCTTTAGAGAGAAACAAAGAACGTTAACGGCAAAGAACATAGACCTAAAACGACGAAAAAGAATATTGAAGACGTATGTATGGACCATAGCCTTATATGGAGCCGAGACTTGGACGTTGAATAAAAATGATGAAAAGAGATTAGAAGCATTCGAGATGTGGGGATATAGAAGAATGGAAGGAATTAGTTGGAGAGAGAAGATGTCAAATGAAAGAGTTTTAGAGAAAGTGGGCGAAGAAAGGACAATGATGAAGATGATAAGGAGAAGAAGACTGTCATGACTGGACCACAACTTAAGACATGGAGGACTTGTTACTAGAGTACTAGAAGGTAAAATTCTGGGAAAGAGAGGAAGAGAACGACCAAGAACCACCTTTATTTCAAGAGCATGTGAAGACACAAACCTGAAAAGTTTCAGCGAGCTTAAGAGAGCCGCTGAAGACCGTACCAGATGGTGCGACATATTATGAAGTCTCAACCAGTCTTATAACTGAATGACTAGAAGAAAAGAGAAACAGTTTAAGAACATTAGACACGGAATACTAAATAATACATTTAACGAGACATTTTATTAACAATGCTCAGCTCAGTACAAATGTGTATTTACTTATAATGCAACTCAGAGTCCTCCTTCTATTCCAGAAACTACTAAATTAATTTTTTAGTCTTTTTTTACACTAAATTTTTGTATTTGTGATTTTATGATTTTATTTGTGTATCACTGTTTTACAGTCCATTGTAAAATGAAAATCACGCAAATTTATTTAAAGCCTTTATGTATTTAAACATTAAATCTTAAATTTAAAATCACGTTTAATACAGAGAACACTAGGTTACGAATATAAACTTACTAACAAAACAAGAATTTTTCTGAATTTCCGTGACATGTTGAAATATGTCTCTAAGCTGCTGCATTTCTGCTATGAACTTCTGTTTATGGAATCTCTCTATTGAAAGGTTGTCATTATTAAGTAGTTTTATCTCTGATCTGCGCTTCTTTCGCATATAATGGGCTGCATGGACAGGTGACAAGGACCCCAAGGGCCTAGAGAAAGTATGTTAGGGAGTCTCACTGGAAAACACTTAGGAGACAGATGAAAGACTCCCGTCAAGACCATTCAGCATGCTCTTTAACGTTCACAAGGTATAGCTCTTCTGCATAAGGAGCCACAGATTGGCATCTCATCCCACGGACAGCGGCCTTTTCAAACCCATTGATATTTTATTCTCATATTGAACATAGAAATTAATGTATGTTGGTAAGATATAGACGCGAATAAAACAGATGTTTCTTTTGAATTTCACATTTTAAAGCAAAATAACAAAAATATAAAGCCAGATACTGTCTAGAACCTTACATTCAGATAATGTTTTACTTTCATATTAACCCCGGTAAATAATTAATAAGCAGACTCTTTAAGCATAAATCTAGCGGTATGGAACCTTCTTGAAGTGGATTATCATTTTTTGTTATGCAGTTATCTAAAATAGTTTTAGATGTGACACTGATAGTTGAAATATTTATTAAAAATGATTTTTCATAAGGATAATATTTAAAAATTAAAATAAAAAAATTAATTTTGGGAATTCCACTTTCCAACGAGGCCTGACAGTAGATTTTCAATATAACGCATCACACTGAAAATCAGCAAAGAAAGCGAGATCTCAGAATAATGAAAATGTATATGAGAAAAAGAACATCCATGCCTGATCCGCAATTCAAACCAAGAGCTCATGGCTTGTAATCTACAGTTTCCCTATTCGAGTAAGAAAGAGTCCTCGTTGAAATTTATCTCCGCTAACCCCCCGTCCTGCCATTAATGAGAAAGGGGACATCGTTAGGATTGGTAAGACCCTCGGCAGTTGGATGGGAGTTTAAGGAGAACTATACCCTGTGCACATTTTAAGAACACTCTGGATGGCCTTAACGAGGAGCCTTCCATTTGTCTCCTAAAATTTGTCTAGTGGATCCCTATCCTCAACCTTCTCTGAGACCTTAGAGTCCTTGTGATCTGGTCATTTAGCTCATTGTGTGCAAAGAAAGTGAAGCTCAGAGATAAAATATAAAAACTACTCTGCAGCCAACGTTACTCACACTATCATTGTAACAGTTATTGACATTTCCTCTGAAAGGAAAGCCTGTATATAACTTAAAATATATTCACTTGTTACACAGTGACATGTGTGTTTAATATTCTTTCGCATCTCTCCCTAACTTTTCAATAAAACAGTCTCATGGTGAAGCGATTAGCATGTTTACAGCATAATAGAACAAAAAGAACAGGGTTCGAATTCCGGATATGTGTTTATGTTGTATATTTTATTCGGGTTATGCCCACCTCGTGGTTTCTTTCTAGAAATTATTATACTGTCAGGTTCCTGTCAGACCTCCATTATAAGTGTGGTACATGAAGAGTAATTTCCTTTTAATTTAATTATTAATGGATACGAAACTCTAATACAGAGTGTAGAGAACTAAACCATTGAACTCTCATAACATACGCACTTTATTCGCAGAAGTGACCATGGAATGATTTTCAGGATCGATAAAGAACAGTGGCAGTTATTTTAAAAAGAACTATTCATGTTATTTTTAATCTGTTCATGGGGTTACGTAAATTTAAATTGTTTTACTGAAACAAAATAAAATTTTATATACAACGAAAAAACAATGCTACAGTCTCCCAAGTTCGACAAATTCACTGTATCTAAACAAAGTAGAGAGAAATGTTCAGGTACTGCTCTTCCATGACCACCTGGGGCACTGTACCACCAAAAATAATCATAAGAAACAATGAACGCATTTCAGATTTATTATTTATCATATCTAAATCAGCGTAATATCATTTATACATTCGTTTTTTAATCATTATTTGCCGTGTTAGATAGACAATTCACTTTGCGAATCAGTGCTACGCCGTCTGCTGTAGTTTTACAATACAATTTTTCCAGTACGGCCACCTCTTGTAATCTTAACAGCATCGATTATAGCGATTTCACAAATGCACATGCTTTAAATGCAATGGCAATGAACTGCAGGAGCCAGGTCACTGATTCTGAGTGGCTCGTGACACTTGATTTCGCTGATTCTACCCAATACAACCAGTAGTCGAAGATTTTGTAACTTACCGAAAGTCTTCATTTGGCAGTGCCAATTCCAACACCTCAACTTTCCTGGCAAGATCTGTTTGACTTTGCACTGGTATGCCAACTCTTTATTTTTCCAAGAAAGGATATTTATGCATAAACAGTTTAAGAACATTAGACACGGAAATATGAAATGTGTTAAATATTTCGCCTAGAATCGAATACTAAATAATACATTTAACGAGACATTTTGTTAACAATGCTCAGCTCAGTACAAATGTGTATTTACTTACAATGCAATTCAGAGTCCCCCATCTATTCCAGAAACTACTAAATTAACTTTTAGTCTCTTTTTTACAACTGATTTTATTTTTATATCACTGTTTTACACTCCATTGCAAAATGAAATTAATATTTGAAATAATATATATATATCTTCTAAATTAAATATTATAACCCAAAAAAGAAAACTGTTCAAGGAATATTTACTAAGGTGTAATTCAGTTTAAAACAAAAAATGAAAATTTAGAATCGGAACGGAGCCGACAAATTATAGTTAACCTATATATTAAACATTTTTTCTCGAACACTTTTTAAAGCACAATTAGAAAGGAGAAGAAAAATGCTTGTGTGTATATATATATGTAGGTAATTGTTACAGGGAATGGACAAAATACTGAACCTAACTAGAAAGGCCATTCCTTCTAGAACGATACATGAATACCTCTTGGAGTTCGTTTTTCCGAAATGTTTTACTAAATGATGCGTTTCGGGAATAACGGGGAAAATATATGCATTATGGAACGACTTTTCTGTTCAATTCAGTTCAATTCAATATCAGGCATATCCCCCAAGCTGTTTCGTACATGAGGGCCCTGCCTGTGCTAGTTAAAATGTGTCACCACAAATTTTAGTCACGATCCGCCACTGAAAATGTTTCTCTAAATCAACAATTTTTAAGCTTTGAAGTCTACACGGTAGTTATCTATGAAGAGAGCATAAAGTCGAGTTCGTTTAGAGGAGGTTAATGTTGATGAATTTGGGATGCCACTCAGGTATTCCGGAGAGATCGCATTACAGTAAAAAGCTAATTCTGCAGTTTTTTATTTTCAGGCCGCTACATTTTTACTTCCATCAAAGAGGATATCAGAATTCAGCGTATAATATTTTTTCGTTTAAGCGAAAATTTGGAAACAGAATAAAGCGATGATTATTTTAGTTACCATTGATTTGCGGTATTTAAATTTACTGTAACTTTTCTTTAGAAATATTAAAATCGCCTAGTTGTTTTTAAAATGTAATCCTTAAAACTAGTTACTGTCAGTCTGTAAAGACTAGTATGCTACTATTGATTGACCTTCGAAACCAACAGGTGAGTTCAATAGTCTTGTAATGTTATAATGTCCAAAACACAAAATTTTAATAAATACGTATTACATATTTAAATGTTAGCAGCGTTCATGAAATATATTACTGTATTATATGGGGAATGGAAGTGAAGTTTCTTCCTTCCTACTACTGAATATAAATGCAATGGTTTTTGAAAGGACAAACATAACTGCGATTTCAACTAATTTGCTACATTACATATTCGTAAATGCTGCTAACCATTTGTACAAAATTTCAAAGGACCATATAATAAGTTTTCAAATATTAGACTTTTATTCGTTATAATGATATCTGTAAGAATTTATCATTACGAAAATCATTTCAAATATTAGTTAAGCATAAATGATGTATAAATAAAAATCAACTGCCAAACAAATAAATAGTCACAAAAATTAATAAACTAATTTCAACTTTAGTATTCGTTATATGTCATATCTAAATCAACATAATATCGTGTTTAAATTTTTTTTATTCATTATTTATTTTATTTCGCAGAAAATCACAACATTTACTTTGCGATTCAGGGCTACTTCGGCTGCATTCGTAATGTCAATACCACAGTCCGGGATCTTAACATCACCTATCATAGCGATGACACAAATGCTCATGTGCGAATTATAATAGCGCTGAACTGCAGGAGGTGGGTTACCATTTTGTAGTGGCCATTGACACTTGATTGACTGATTCTATCTGCCGAACCAATAGTCGAAGATCTTGTTACTTACCGAATATCTTCATTTAACTGTGGCAGGCTCAACAAGCGTAAACTTTCCTGACAAGATGTGTTTGAACTAGATTGCGAACTTTTTAGTTGGCTAAGGAAAGATACTTAGGTACGAAGAATTTAAAAGCAATATTAGATATAAAAATATAAAATTTGTTGAACATTCGGTCTATAAGACAATGCTAAAAATATGTTTTAACATACTGTTTGCTTAGTAATGTACAGTACAGTCGACTAAACGCTGTTTTTTTTTTCTCTTAACTTGGAACTTAAAGGTCTCCAGTTCGATCCCACGGCTTATATTTACTTTTCTTTTTTTCAGTCTTTTTTTATAATTCATTTTGGAAAAACATCACATTTTTGCAATTCATTGTAAAATAAATTAATATATGTAATATATATATATATCAATAATGTAAATGAAATGTAATGAATAACACCACATTTTTGCAATTCATTGTAAAATAAATTAATATATGTAATATATATATATATCAATAATGTAAATTAAATGTAACCAAAAGAGGGAACATTTCAGGTGATAATTTAGGACAAGAAATTCAGTTTAAAATAATAAATATAAATCTATAATCGGAAAGGAGAATTGTATATTGTAATTCAATATAATTAATAAATTAATCAATGTAATTTAAGGCTACACCACATAAGTTCTTGCCTTAATAGCAACATTATGGCACAAAGACATCATATGGATGCTTTTACATGTGGTAGAGTCTGGCGATTCATGTGATTAGTCTGGCCGATTCCATACTAATATGGCTAGGGCAGTAAATGTTCCCCAACCAGTGTATTCATGAATTTGCAGACAGTCCCAACAGACATGAGGTTAGCTGTAGACGAGGGCAAGGTCGTCCAAGATTGATAACAGCGTGAAATGGCTGCTTTTTGGGCTATCCAGATGTCATTAAGTGATGTCAATTAGACAACTATCTTCAGAACTTTGTGAAGACATTGGGAGGAGAGTTTCAAAGCTAACTGTTCACAGATGGCCTCACCAGAGCTTCCTGTGATACCCTTCACCAGAACCTGGCATATAGAAAGTTCTATGTCAGAAGATCCACGGTTTATATATGTCTAGGTCCATCTCACAAGAGAACCTGGATAATATTTGCGTCCTCCACCCCCTTGCATAACCCTATGTTACATACGACCTCCGATCTGATCTCCGGAAAATGTTGGATGCCCTGCCACCAAACCTCATGACCAATCTGATATCCATATTAATCTCTCCATTCTGTTGAAAATGGTGCATTACCTATTGACGCTCCTGCATTCATTTGCATATGGAAATAATGATATTGGTTTGCCCTATACCTCGCTGTTTATTGCGTCATATAGCAATACATCCTCACTCCAAATCTCACAGCATTTTATTGTCACTATTTTATGATTTTGTAGAACAGACCAGGCCAACCGGTGACCCACTGGAAAGAACTTGCGATTCATGAAAAAATCATGATATACTGAATCTCTCTCATTTCTTTTTTTTACCAAACATTTTTAGGTGCATAACTTAACGACTTCGCCACAGGTTCGCCTCTGGAATTCCCACGCGAGGACATCTTGAAAGTAGAGTCTGTTAAAAGTTCTCCAGGTTGATGTGGAAAGAAAATTGTAGGTGTTTTACAAAAAAAAATATATTTTTTGAAACGCATGCGGCCAACAATATCACACAGCCCTTAATCTCAAGCATAGGACAACAGCGGTCCCCGTCATGGGTGTAGCGAAGGACTACGGTTGAGGGAGGGGGGGGGAGAGAAATCGAAACTTTTCCAACTCGAAAATCAAATTTTGCCAACTGAGTAAATAATGTCTCTGTCAGGTTCCTACGCCATAATTTCACAGAAATAATCCCAATATTTACATCTCGTCTGAATTCTAGCAAGTCAGTGCGAATTTTCCCAACTCCCCCTGATTTGGCCAATTCTCCTTAATTTAACAAAACCAATCCCAATCTTTACATCTCTCCTAAATTTGCCAAGTCACTTCAAAATTTTCAAACTCCTCAAGATTTTGCCAAGTTTTCTCGATTTTGTCAACTATCCTTAAAATCACAAACCCAATCCCAATTATTTCCAAGTGGATTCGAATTTTGCCAACTATCCTAGATTTTGTTAGGTTTCCTCGATTTGTTCAACTCTCCTTAATTTCACAAAACAAATCTCAATTTTCACAACTCGCCTATATTTTACCAAATGGATTCGAATTTTGCCAACTACTCTAGTTTTGCCAACTCGCCGTAATTTTACAAAAAAAAAACGCAATTTTTACATCTTCCCTGAATTTGCCAAGTCACTTCGAATTGTATCAACCCTCCTTAATTGCACAAGAAAGGCAGAATTTTCACAGTTCTCCTTAATTGAACAAGAAAGGCACAATTTCCACAACTATCCTTAATTGCACAAGAAAGGCACGAATTTCTCAACTCTCCTTAATTGCACAAGAAAGGCACAATTTTCACAACTCCCATTAATTGCACAAGAAAGGCACAATTTTCACAACTCCTCCTGTATTTTACCAAGTGGTTTCGAATTTCGCCAACTCCCCCAGATTTTGACAAGAGTTCTCGATATTTCCAACTATCCTTAATTTCATAAAACCAATCCCAATTTGTGCAACTCACCTGTACTGTACAAAGTGGTTTCCAGTTTTGCCAACACTCCTAGATTTTGCCAAGTTGCCTTGATTTTGTCAACTCGCCACAATTTTACAGAAAAAAATTCCAATTTTTACATCTCACCTGATTTTTGAAAAGTCACTCTGAATTTTGCACACTCTCCAAAGATTTCGAACTCTCCTAGATATTGCGACGTTGCCTCGATTTTGCCAACTCCCCACAGTTTTTCCAAGTCACTCCGAATTTTGTCAACTCTCCACGATTTTGCCGAGTCACTCCGAATTTTGCCAACTGCCCCTAGATTTTGCCAACTCGCCGTAATTTTACATAAAAAAAAAACAATTTTTTATCTCATCTGAATTTTGCCAAGTCACTCCGAATTTTGCCAACTGTCCAAGATTTTACGAAGTCATTCCGAAGTTTGCCAACTCCACAAGATTTTGCCAAGTCGTCCCGATTTTGCCAACTCACCTGTATTTTACTAAGTGGTATCGAATTTTGCCACCTGCTCTAGATTTTTTCGTCTCTCCATTTTCCAAACTGCCCTAGATTTTCCAAGTAGCCTCAATTTTGACAACTCCCCTTAATTTTACAAAAAAAAAACGTTACAAATTTTCACAACTCACCTAGATTTTAATAAGCAGCTTCGAATTTTGCCAACTCCGAGTTATTTTGGGGGGAACCCTCCCCCCATCCCCCCATAGATAGGCCCCTAGTCCCCATCTACTAAAAGCTAAGACTGGTAGGAACTTACGTAACCAATGGAGATGGCTTCACATTTGAATATTTTTGATTTGCAACCTATTATTTCAGTTTGCTAGAGTTTCAAGAGGATTCCGGTACCAACGATACAGGGGCGAAACTTGGCTGGTGCTTTCACGTATTTTAAAAGAAAGATTTTTAATACCTATAAAACGGAGGGGAAAATATTCTAGTGTAATAGAAACCCGATCTCTTCCCCCCCTTTAAAATTTTCCGGTTCGATTGCGTCACTTTCACCCCCTACTCCCCTTTTTAATTTTTATCTAGAACTATGCATGGATCATCATCATCTGCCAGCTGATATAGAGTATCTTGTGTATCTCTTTAATTGGGGCAGTTAACCCGCAAATAAACGGAAAACATAGCAGTAGATTCAGTAGTAAAGAATCACAGAAGATATCCTGTAAATGTAGAAGTCATGAAATAATAATTTAAAAATATTTGTGTTTGCCATGGGTGGAATTCGAACCCACAATTCCTGGAAACATGCCTGTTATGCTAACCACTACACCATCAACATCTAAGGGTTTTTTCCTTCAGCTAATGTAACTTAGGAACTTTCCCTCATTTTGATATGTTTCGCACAGTGGCGCCATATGTCGGGAAACGGACAAATATGTTGTTTATAATTTTCTCGCATTTTTATTTTTTCCCCCAATGGTGCATCTGTCCTCTGTCCTAAGTAACCACACAGTTTTTCGTTTCACTACAGATGGCGCCACTGTTCGAAACAAAAAAAAAATTGCAGAAAAGTTTTAATTCCCACTAGCTGAATATCATTAGGCAGTGATGGTGTACTGGTTAGCATAACTGGCATGTTTCCAGAAGAGGTGGTTTCGAATCCCACTCATGACAAACCAATCTTTTTCAGTTTATTATTACAGTAGTAGATTATCTTTCAACAGAAGCTCACAAGTGCATAAAATCCAAAAGCCGAAATCAAACTATTTGCGATAGACTGTTAGGGTGGTTTTTTGGATAATCAACATTGAGACCATGTAAATTTTGGCCAGTCCTCAACAAGGATGAAAAAAAAGTGAAATTCATAAAAAAAAAATTAAAACCGGTTGGACAAACTGATCTGTCTGTTCTTCCCCTCTGTTCCCCTTCGAGGTAGATAATATCACCATAAAATCCGTACAACCCCTGTTCAATGAAACATGATGGCCCATTAGACAAATAATTAATATACTGAATCTGGCTTTTCGACCAAACATTTTTTTGAATTTTTACAACTCATTAAAATGTAACGTACTGTTTTTTTTAATCGAGGAATTTTCTTGATTCCTTTAAAATATAATTTTTTCTCCTATTTATTACTCATTAGAATATTTTTGGTTTTTATGTAGAGAATTATTCCAGCGTCTCTTTAAGAATATAGTTTTTTCCTAGTTGAGAGAAAAGCACAAAAAAGAGTAGAATTTGGAAGAATTTCTGATCTTCCGTCATGACTCTATAAATGAAAGAAAAAGATAAAATGCGTGCACGATATACTTTTGTGCATTTAGTTTCCCAAAATAAAAATCGCAGTTAATCTTCCTTTTCTCCCTATAAAATAATTTCATTAAGAACTTCAAACATAATTTTCGTTTTTTCAAATATTTTCGCAGTGAAAAGCTACTAAAAATGTAATTTCTTATAGATGAATCTCTCACATTTGGGATATAACCTGCACCCCATGATAAAGTGTCTTATAATGAATGATATTTAACTGATAATAAAATAAACAGTTTGAAGCAAAGAAAACGTCAATAGAATTTGGGATCAAATAATTTTGGTATTATATTATTAATCGTTTTAAATATTTTAATAACACAAAACTTCCATGTTAATTTTCTCTTGATGTACACTCCTAAATATTTGTTTACGCTCAACGTCCTGAATTTCCTCGCAGTTGAAATTATACTGAATGCTGAATTCTGTAAACACGTGGAAGCGCGAAATTTTTTCGCCGTATTTCCTATGCCAGATTTAATCATTTTACATCTGAGAAGCATTTTTGTGTATACAATAAGCTAAAGGCCCAGGTCCCAAGGGTTCAGAGTTAAGTAGAGGAAGGGCTTAAGGCACACTATTTTTCGCTGTAAATACTCGCGGTACACTAAAAATTGAAGTTGGAAATACTACACACTCGAACATGCGCATTTTGAGTGAAAACACACTCGAGCATTCGCATTTAGCTTTTAAAAACAGCAGCCATTTCGTGGAATCGTTTGTAAATGCCGAGCAATTTTGTTCAAGTTCTGACATGTATTGAGGTTAGTGCGTACGTGTTATGAGTTTGTGTTAATTTTGGTTTTAATATTAATATGGAAAAATTTTTGATTACGAGGAAAAAGTTAAATGAAGAATCAGTGGCAGAAAGTAGCAACAGAATGGTTTAACCACTTTCTTTTCATCTGTAATATTATCCGAAATTTCTCGGCAAACCCTTTGAGAACCACTGGTATAAGCAAACCTTGTTTGAATAGGAAACATAAGTTTCCCCAGTCCTACCATCGTGTCTCTTCGTTTAAAAAAAGGTAGCACTATCGCGATATGCATGCATTATCGCGATGTGAATATGGTCACTCAAAGGTCACTCGACTCGTAAATATCGAAGAAAATCGAAACGATGCACAATTCTGCATTATAAATTTGATACTTTAAGAGCAAAAGTTTCGAAACAAACTTAATATCTGGCAATAGCTTCTAATATTAGCCAGCGCGTGACTCTTTCATTTAAATAAAAAAAAATAAATACCCCCTCAAGCAGCTGTTGGCCACCGAGGTCTGACAGGAGCCTGTCAGTTTATATGCCATAGTAGAAGGTCTGTGAGGATGGCAGGACCTCAGCAGAAAAACGACACAAACAACCATGCCTTACCCGGGCTCGAACCCAGTGTCCCTTAGATCAGTAGCCAAGCGCGCTAACCACTCGGCCATATCGACGCAGTTGAAATCTGATTATTATACACGAAAAAGCTCCCTAGATGCAATTCGTGTCTTTCTACTTTAAAATAATAGTGAAATAAAAAAATTAGATTTATATAGACCCGGTTGCTAATGAATTTTTATCAGAGCACTGCATATAGTTCGTATTCAAAGGTTTTAACTCTTATTTACATAACGTGCGAGTCCGAAATTTTGCATGCTTCCATCACATTTTCGAAACTTTTCAATCCATCTAATCACGTGTATTTGAATGTCGCAAATACAGTTGGTGCCCGCTTAAGGCTGTTAATTTGTTCTTTAAAGCCCGAAGTTAAGCGAAACAACATTAAATTATCTCCAGTTTTTACCGCAATGATAAGAACAGTAAAGAAATCAAGATATATGTATATCAGTTCAGCTTTCGATTTAATTGTTTTACCTCTGAGCGGTACTTTTTTGCACACCATGGGTTAAATGTCCAAGTCACAAGAACCCCGAAGGCTCAGAGAAGTTTGAGGGAGGGGACCCATTGGAACATCTGTTGGGAGATAGATGGTAGCTTCCTATCAAGGCCATCCTGCGTGTTCTTTAACGTGCAGAGGGTATGGCTCTCCAACACACGGGGCCACGGCTTAACGTCCCATCCGATGGATGGCGGCCTTTCCATGCCCATCGGTGTCCTCTACTGACAGTGGGCAGGGCGGGGAGTTTTGCGGAGTGTCAGTTCAACAAAGGTGCATTCGGTCAATTAGGCTTAGAGGTATTTTAATGCGAAAGGGCATAATCACGTTCGCAGGCAGAAGAATACTATAAAAATATTAATGTGTAATTTGGAATGTGAAAGCCGAACATAAGAGAGTAAAAGGAAAAAAAGGATTTCGCCTCATTTTTTTAATAATAATACAAATGATTACATTTACCTTCGATGAACGGGTGGTGTCGCTTGTATCCTAAGTGACACTACCGATTACTAGTGGCAATCGATTACAGAGCAAATAGTCTTCTTTTAGAGGCCTCTAGCGCATAGTGAGAAAGGTATATAAATTAATGTAACGCTACGAAGCAGCCAGCAAAGTAACGTTAGTAAGAAAAATATCTGCAAATTCAATATGGAAATGGAACTTCTGCTGTGCGATATGATTACCAAGCCCGTAGCTATGAAGCGACGTTTTTAATGCACTCCTAACTCGACAATCCTGACAAACTAGTGCTTCTGATTGTTGTACAATTTTATTAAAAAGGAAAAAAATCCAAAAATATTGTACAAATGTAGAATTACGTTAGAATAAACTTATTAAAGTTCTGAAAATATTTTTACTTTTGTAGAAAAAACCTTTTTATATTCAATTTATCCTTTTATTTAATGTTCATTAGAATGCTTCCCTTGCTTTCATGGACACTTTGCCACTGCTGCAGAGCAAATATACCTAGGTTCGATTTTGCTGAAAAATCTGCATCTCTATGCTATTTTGTTGCTGAGAGTTCACCCATTTTTTTTGGTATGATAACTAGCATCATTGCTTCTTTGCATAGCAAATATTGGCAATTTAAAACATTTAAAAATCGTATCATATGAAAATAAACAAGTGTAAAAATTTCACCTACATCGAAGAGCCAAAACATTATGACCAGCTCTATTTTATGCAAATCGAAGCAACTGCGGCAAACGATGGCGCGTGTGAAAGTCATGAAACGGTATAAATAACACCTGATACTGAACTCTGTTAATCAGTGTTATTCTTGTTCTCAGATGGGAAAGGCTGCAGACTTAAGCGAGTTTGACAAAGGTCAAATTGTAACGGCCAGACGACTGGGTCAGAGCATTTTCGGGGACCGCAACGCTAGTGGGGTGTTCAAGGTCAGCAGTGGTTAGTAGCCCCAAAAAGTGGTCCAAGGAGGGAAAAACCACAGACTACTGGCAAGGTGTGGGCCGACCACGGTTCATCGATGCCCGAAGTGAGCGAAGGCTATCTCGCATGGTACGAGCCAAAAGAAGGGATGCTGTGGCGCAAAACGCCCATAATTTGAATGCTGTAAGTAATGTATCAGTAATTGGGAGTAATATAACACAACATACAGTACATCGAACCCTATGGATAATGCGACTGCGTAGCTGCAGGCTGCTCTGAGTGCCCATGCTAATCTCGGTTCACCATCGAAAGTGGCTACAATGGACACGCGAGCATCAAAACTAGATCTTGAATGATTGAAAGAAGATCATCTGGTCCGATGAATCTTGTTTCCTGTTGCACCATGTGGACAGCCGGATACGCGTGCTTTATTTACCTGGAGAAGTGTTGGCACCAGGATGCACAAATGGACGAAAACAAGCCTGTGGAGGAAGTGTAATGTTTTGGACAGTGTTCTGCTGGGAAACCCTGGGTCCAGTCATTCACGTTCAGGAAACTATGACGTCTACCACCTACCTAAACATCATTGCAGATCAGGTATATCCTTTCATGGCAACTGTATTCCCATCTAGTAGTGCCTTCTTTCAGCTCCCTGGATTGTTCGAGAATGGCTCGCTGAACATGAGGAAGACTTCCAGGTTCTCTGGCTTCCAAATTCCCCAGATATCAATCCAATCGAAGACTCCCTGGCTTCCAAATTCCCCAGATATCAATCCAATCGAGCATCTGTGTTTGTGTTGGAACATCATATCCGATCTACAGCGGCTCAATCACGTAACTTACAAGAGTTAAAGGATCTGCTGGTAAAGTGTTGGTACCAGATACCACAAGACACCTTTAGAAATCTTGTAGCGTCCATGCCACCCGGATAAGAGCTGTTTAGGTGACACGTGGAGGACCAACATCATATTAGGTAGGTGGTCATAAGGTTTTGGCTCTTCGGCGTATATTATCTCCCAAACCTGAAGGGAAAAATCTTCTTGTATATCCTCTTTGCTTAAAACAGTTGCAATTTAATTATCAAGAACTGGCAAAAGAAATAAACATCATGCAGATTTAAACAATTCAAATAGAGTTTCCCGCTGATTAGTATTAATTAACCCATTTCTTCCCAAGTGTTCACGCAACACTGGGAAGAAATGGGTTAACCTCACATTTATCTTGATAAATAAGAAGCACTGTGTTCGGATCTCAAGTCAGACCGTATTTCGAATTTTACGAATATTAATTATTTCCCGTACTATCAGTTGATTCATTACTAGCTCGCTATAGATTGTGAATTGTTGTTCTGTACTGCAAAGTCCAGGAAAAGTCCTTCTTAGGAATAGATACACATAAACCCAAACATCACAAACAACCACACATTCTTGCCTCCTTTCCTGTTCTATCATTACGTACGGCTTCTGGGTCTGCACTGCATTCTGACCTGTAAAATCACTGAATGACTATTGACTCTCCGTGACAGATCTGCACAACAACCATATCATATAGGGACCTAGTCTTTTACTCCATTTCTACAGAATCATTTTATAAGTGACTACCTGCAAACTGTTTTACTGCCAAACAAAAACTATGCCACACAATTTGGAAAAAAGAAATAGGTTTTATTCCACATAGTTTGAATTTTTCACAAGGCAGATGGTTCTGCAGCTAACTTGCTGGCTTCAATAGCTTTGATGACGATGATCATTGATAGAACACAGTATCTCCCTTAGCATTCGAGGGAGACTGGGGCAAAATAAATTGTTGCTGACTTCCTTTTTTCTCCTACAATTAGAAATCTCTGGAGGTGTTGGATGGTCTTAAAGCAGAATTCTGTTTTTCTTGTCACACTGATTTTTTTTTCTTTTCTTTTTGTGTATATTTCCCTCCAGTTTTTCTAATTTTTGTCCATGAATTATATTTCTTGCTGCAGGTGGGGTCCTTAATACGCGCGGGCACGAGGCAGAGGCCTCTCTCACCTCCGCCTAAAGATGAGCATGGGAGAACCCATTGGTTAATTGGACTACTGCGGCAATTCGGCATGTTCTGTGATCTCTTTCACTGCTGGGAAATAGATGTTTCGCAGTAAAATCAGCAAATGCTAAAGTGTATGTAGATAATTATTACCTTCAGCAATGGCAACTTTGATACGTCCAGAAAAAAATGTTAGAAATATACAAGTGCTCCCCTACTTACGAACAGGTAAAGTTCCCGAGGTTTTGTCGTAAGTCGAAATGTTCGTATGTCGAAAACTAACCTAAAAAGTACATTTATACACAGAATAACCACTTATTGTTAGAGTTTGATCCTTCAATGTACTTACTAGAATGCATTACACTCGTTTACCCGCTCGCTACTGCTTACTAGCAGGTGTTTCAAATGCGGTAAAAATCTGCTCCAGTATATGGTAACATAAAGTCTATTTTATAAATAAAACAACTTAAACTGTTAATGTTATGTTTGTTCCTAAATGATATAATACGTATTGTAAATAACATAAAATGAAAATTAGACCACGCTATCGACTTCAACACCACGAATCCGCACGAAATTTAAATTTTAGACGTCCGGTCAAATTGTTCGTAAGTCTGAATGTTCGTAAGTCTGAAAGTTCGTAAGTTGAACGTTCGCAAGTAGGGGAGCACCTGTAAATGAAAATATCGTTACCGATATGCTATTAGCAACGTTTAACGAAAACATCTAAACAGAAAATTGGTGTAGAATAGTTAGGAATAACTCCTAAACGTATGTTTTAGTATTTAAATAAGGTGTTTAAACTGAGAGCGTTAACTGTACACAAAATACTTTGTTTATGCTTATATTTAAAAACAATGTTATGCAGCAGTGGAAATGGAAAGGACAGTACTGCCATCTGTTGCAGAACAATTGTAACTGGGACGAGATGTTACCAATGACGGGTTCTGTGTTATTTTTCAATCGAAATAACATTTAAATACAGTAAATATCACCTACGGGAATTAATGTAAAAGCCAAAATGCGGCAAAAATCTAACATAATAAATTTTCAAATGCCTGTATACTCTAAACTGGTTTAATAAGAGAACAAACCACAAATAAGAGTATAGTTTGGAGGAATTTTTCAACATAAGTCATGACTATACAAAGGAAAGAATGCCAAACTCGTACATAGTGTATTTAGTATTCCTAAGTCACATTTTAATTCTTTTTTTGCAAAGTATTTTACAGTAAGAAGATTCAAGTCTAATTTTTGCCTCATTTAATCAAATACTTTCTCAGTCAAAAGTTACTAAAAAGCTGAATTTTTTTATAATAATAATAACAATAATAAGTTTTTGACCATATATAACATATAATACACTTAATAATAAATAAATAATGCATACACATAAATAATGAGTTAAAACATATATTCACAATTCAGTATGAACAAATATATACAATTGAACATAAATAAACCCATGTATGTAAAATATTTACTGTGAAGTGAAACGCAATAAAATAGAAGCCATATAAGAACAACCAATGAGCTTTATGCTCTTACAGGTTGTCAAATTAAATTATTATTTTTATCGATATGGATTTTCATAATACAGATTCAAAGGTTTAAGAGTGGAAAAATTAATAATTTCAGATTTATTCATTAATGACATGACATGAGGTAAGTCGCTTAACAGTGAAATAAACACTCAATATTGTTTGTGTTTAATAATCTTTGCCTAATTTTTATTTCAAAGATATTTTCATTTTTTTTTTCTTTCCTTATACTTTTCGGTAATTTATTAAAATTTTGTGGAGCTAGAATCATGAAACATTTATGAATAATTTCTTTTCTTGAAAAAGGTACAGAATAATATTCTCTATTTCTGAGATTTATTTTTTTATGTCGGAATTTTGAGAAATCTGGATTTTTAAATATAGATATAAGGATTTTATAAATATATATTTGTTTTAAATCCAAAATTTTATTTTCAATAATCATATTTTTTAAATTCGTAAATGCTGTTATTCATAATAACTTTCAGAATTTTATTTTGTAATGTTATTAATTTATTTAAAGAATTTAAACATGTTCCTTCCCACCTAATTAAACAATATTGTAAAGTAGACTGAATCCATGAATAAAAAAGAGTTATGAGAAAGGAAGTATTTACAATTTTCTTTAGATGATATATTTTAATTAGAAAATATCTTAAACGTTTTGCAATCATATTTGTATGAGTATTCCACTTCAAATTACTATCAATATTAATTCCCAAATATTTGTACGTTTTAATTTGTTTAATTTCTGCACATGTACAGACATTATTATTACAAATAATTCTATGATATCTGATTTTTTTTTTCTTTGAAATAACTCTTGTTAGTGAGACTGAAATACATTGAATAGGATTTTTCGATATTTAGCATAAGATGATTTTGATGAAATCATAACAGAATTTTTTTTAAATCGTGAAATATTTTCGATTTCAATTCTTCAAAATTATATTTCTATATATTATAGCAGTATCATCAGCATAGGATATAGAATATCCTTTTAAGTTATTAAAAAAGAAATCATTGAAATATATCAGGAACAAAATAGGTCCTAAAACTGAGCTTTGAGGCATTCCTTTAGTAAGCAATAATGGTGAACTTTTTGTGTGTTTTATGTGTACAATTTGTTTTCTATCTGTAATACATGACTTAAACCATTTTAGCTTATTTCCTCTAACACCAATGTAATTTTGTTTCTGCAATAAGATTTCATGATTTACGGTATCAAATGCTTTTGCAATGTCTAAAAAATTACCATAGTTTTTGAGAATTATTTATTCCATGTAAAACAGTAGTGGTCATTTCTAAACCTGCATGATCTGTACTCTTTTGTTCTTTAAACCCAAATTGCGATTTATAAAAAAATATTTTTTTTTTTTGAATTTCATAATTCTATTTTTCATTATTGTTTCAATAACTTTTGAAAAAGTAGGTAACATAGATATTGGTCTATAACTATTTAAAATATTTTATCTCCCTTTTTGTATATAGGTTTTATAATTGCAGTGTTTAGTTGGTATTTTTATAAAAAATACCAATGGTATTTATTAATGATATCATCATCATCATAAAAAATCAATCATCATCATAATCATAATAATAATAATAATAATCAATAATCATATCCATAAGCTTATTTTCATCTAAATTGTTTATAATATCATTCAATTCAGTTTCTTATGTTTCTTTGAAAAATATAGAGTTTTTGTTATTTAAGATAGAGGGATAATTATGAAAGTTAACATTTGTGTCATTATTATAATTATTAACATTAATGAAATGATAATTAAAGTCATTAGCTAATTTCACTGCATCAGTATACACTGGTGATGTTGAATCAGAAGTTTTTTCATTCAAAAATTTCTTTACACATTTCCATTGTTTCCGTACATCCTTTTTACATTTTTTAAATTCAGTTTTATAATATTTATTTTTAAAATTTCTTATTTTTGAAATTATGCTATTTCTAATTGTTTTTTATTCATCATTATATTGCAAAATAAATGGATTTTTTGTATGTCTTAAAAATGCGTTTTTTTTTTCTTTTTTTAATCAAGTTAATTATTTTATTTAGTTATCCAAGGATTAACATTAATTTTTATGTTTCTATCATCAATATAATGTGTTTGTGTGCTGTTTAATATTGTATGAGTAACTAACTCTATAAAAGTTTGATATATATCATTAATATTTGAATAATCAATTTCATCTAATTTAAAATTTAAATATTTAATCTTAGATTCTAACTTTTTAAAGTTGATACTAGTTCTCTGAGATATTTCATGTTTCCTTTTTATTTTTATATTAGGCTTAAGAATTTTTTAAATTAAAGTATAGTAATCTGTTATATCATTTAGAAATAGTGCACATTTGCCATCATATATCTTACTTTCTCTACTAAAGATATGATCAATGTGACTTTTGGATTGATTATAAATTCTTGTATAGCCGTTTATGAAATATTAAGATCCATTTGCAGATATTATACTGAAATAATCATTAGTATTATTGTTATCATTACTTATATCAATATTTATATCTCCAATAAATAAAATATTTTTTTTATTTAATAGTATGTAAAATTGAATATAATTCTTCCAGATAATCATGAATTGAATAATTGTGATCCCTATATAATGCTATAATATAAATACCATTTATTTTATCATTTCATTTACATTGTCAGTAATTCATTTCAATGTTAATAGTTTGAAAATTAAATAATTATTTCTTAAAATAAAAGATAATACCACCGGATTTATTGTAGTCTCTACTTTTAAAAATCATTTGAAATCCTATTATATTGAATAATCCATTTCATCATCCTTCACCCACATTTAACTATATTATTACATCTAAGTTGTAATTAACAGTAGACAATAAAATTAATAATTCACCAAAATATGCTCTTAAACTACGAATATTTATGTGAATTATATTAAAGCAATTGCATAAATTATGTCTAATCAAATTACGAAAGTCCATTATATTTTCAAATTTTGAAACTCATTATTATCATAGAATGAAAAAATGTTATAATTTATATGATGTAAATTATTCATAATTTAAGGAATATTAATTAAATGATTAACGTTTGTTATACGTAACACTCGAGAATTTTCATTTCTTTCTTATATATAATTTTTCTTCTTTAGTCCATATAGATTTGTAAATATGCTCATAACCAAACTGTTTAACTTCATAGAATAGTTTCTTATTTAGCTAGGTTAAATATTCGTTAATGAAGATTTTTGTTTTCATAAATCAGGAAGAGATCTCATTAGCATTGATTTTTTTTTTCTTTTTAGCAGCTTGAAGAAATCTGTTTCTTTGGTCTTTGCACTTAAACTTAATTATAATGGGCTTGATTTTATTTTTTACTTCGTTGGAACTCTGTGTATTCTTTCAATAACTTCTTCTTTAATGTTAAGGTGATTTTTTACAGATTTAAAAATATCATGTATATTTTTATTTCTCTCTTCTGGAACACCAAATATTTCAATAATAGAGTTTTTAGAATATTGTTCCAGATCATTTAATTGTGCTTTTATCACATTCATTTCCTCCTTTAATTGTATATTTTAATTGAAACTGACGGCTGGAGAGAGGAAAAAAATTGGAACTTGAAGAATTTGATTTTTAAGACAGAAAAACTCGGATCTTTGGTTGCAAAATATGTTTCGTGTTATTACCCTTTTCTCTTTATTCCGTATTATCGAATAAAAACAAGATGTTGCTCCAAAAAATGTTTTTAAAAGTAAACGAACAACCATTAAATAATCAGTTCACGCAACTTGGGCAGAATTACGCTTTTCCTGTCTATACGTATAAAAAAAACATCGACTGTATTTTATAACATGTAATGCAATCATTGTTTACGAACCGTGTTCACAGAAAAGCGATTGATTTGAGGGTCGTCGACTAATGGATTGGGAACGGAAAAAAAAAAACATATGGGTTAAAAATACGATCTAAAGCATTAAATGGCCTAACAACTATGTATGGGTAAATAATTAAGGGCAACAACACCGACAATGGTAATTTTTATGAACAAAGAAAGGTCGAACTCGATGAAAAATACGATCTATAGCATTAAATGGCCTAACAACTATGAATGGGTAAATAATTAAGGGCAACAACATCGATTTAGATCGGTTTTTCGAAACTATTTTGTTGAGCGGGAGGAGCTAAGCCGGTAGCGCGCCAGGCTTGTAACCTGTAGTTCCCAGATTCGAGTCTCAGCTAGGCCAGTATTCATGTTCATCTCCGAAAAACTCCCTCCCCTGTCCTCAATCAGTAAGGGACATCGATGGGATTGGAAACGCCGCTGCCCATTGAACGGGACTTTAAACAGTGTCCCCGTGTACGGGAGAGCCATACCCTGCACACGTTAAAGAACACGCTAGATGGCCTTGACGGGAGGTTACCATTTGTCTCTTAACAGCTGTCCAGTGGGTTCCCTTCCCCCAACCTGCTCTGAATTCCCGGGTCCTTGTGACCTGTCCATTTATTCATTTTTGTTTAAAAAAAGTGCTTCTAAAAGGTAAAACAACCCAACCCAAAACTATTTTCTTGCACGAAATTAAAAAAAAATAAGTTGGTGAATTGTGATATGTAGAAATATTTTCTTATTTATGTGAAACATATTGTTTCCTATGCACACAGATCGGCCCTATGAAGATGCAATGCAGATGATTATTCATAGAATTTCCCAGATGTTTGACAGTGCATAAGATGCATGCATGATTCTTTAAATAGTTCCAGTTGTTGAGGAATACCATATGCTCTGCATTTTCTTTAAGTTACTAGTATTTTTTTCTAGACTTGGTTCTCATTTTTGTGACTTCCACCATCTGGAAATGGACTTCTATCCAACGCCACCAGGTTCCACTTGTACTACTATATCTAACGCCCCAAAGTAGAGTTCTGATACGACATTCTCACACTTAAATGTCTTACGGCTAGAAACAAACTTGGAAAGACCAAAGTTTTTATCCAAACTGCACAGGAACATGAAATTGGGTATCTTTCACCAGAAACAAAAAGTGTTTCTTGACATCAATGCAAAAACAGGATAATATTTTCCTCCAAATAGGGCAAAAATGAATTACATCCAGAATGTGAGGTACTTTTAGATTTATTTGAATTGTTAATTGTGTCGGTCTATTGAGAAAATGTTCTACACTAAATAAATTTTTTGTGGTCCAGACTTTAATGACCGAATATTTTGTCCTCCAGCAATTCTATCGATAGCTTCATTTCCATTCCAGAGCTGGAACATTAGTATACAGGGTGTATCAAAATTCTGGAACTACGTGTATAATTTCTGTTTTTACCCTGCAGGCTTTATGATATAGACAATGAAAATGAGCTAATCGATGCAGGAAAAATCTCTGAAATGGTCCTTTTACATGAAAGAAGATTACGTCAAAGGGGCTCTTGAGAAGAATTTCATCTATGACATCAATTGAAGACTATTCCTCAACACGAAATGGTGTTAATTAAACGAATTCGTGAAACTAGAAGTGTATCAGACAAACCAAAAACATGTATCCCTCAGTAGCGTATCTAGAAGATTGTCCTTGTGGGGTTTTTTGATGTTTAGTAAAACCTCAATTGATTATTGGTTTAACTAGTCAAAGCTTTCTGATCATAGAATTTTCTGTAGGCACCACTCGGTGCTACATAGTACACCGAGTGGTGGTACTACGCTTCCTAGCATTCTGCTGAAGATAGTGTCATAATTTTTTTTTAAAACGAAAATCAGTAGATTATGGTAATTAAATTCCTCTATTTCAACTTGATTCCTGTTAATGGCCAATCATTGTAACCCATTGTTGCATATGTGTACATCATTTTCATTCTACATGAAGAACTAAATGCACCTGATTTCAGGAAAAAACATAACTCTGGTGCTATGTGTGACTTTTGCCATCTAAAAATAGAAGCCAACATGACCTAAAATGGAGCTAAATCTTTTCAAATCAAATCAAATCCCCAGAGTTGCTGATTTCTAATAAACAAAATTTTCTACCTCTTTTTTAAATTAAAATAATTAATTCAGCAAAAAACAAATTGTTTAAGAACTAAGCTAATACAAGTATTTTTGGATAAAACCATCATAGTTATCAAAAATACCTGTCAATGTAATACGTCACAGAGAACGTCATCACAGAGAATATAATCACAGAGAAGGTATAGGTCACAGAGAAGGTAATACGTCACAGAGAAGGTCATCACAGAGAATATAATCACAGAGAAGGTATAGGTCACAGAGAAGGTAATACGTCACAGAGAAGGTCATCACAGAGAATATAATCACAGAGAAGGTATAGGTCACAGAGAAGGTAATACGTCACAGAGAAGGTCATCACAGAGAATATAATCACAGAGAAGGTATAGGTCACAGAGAAGGTAATACGTTACAGAGAAGGAGAAAGGTAATACTTCACAGAGAAGGTGAAGAAGGCAAGAACTCAGAAGAAATACAACGCAGGAAAAAAAATTCAAGTCTAAAGCAGGGACACTTTTGATCCCCAACCAAGGCCGTTAACCACTCTGCCACCATTCAGGAGGGAACTGTCCAATGTTCCAAGTAAACAAATATTGCTTAGCATAGGCATCGGATCAAGACTTTAAGATCTATAAAGAAAGAAAACTCTACGAATAATATGCTGAAAGAAAAAAAGTTGTTTCGTTAGTTTTTTAGCTAATTATTCGCATGTTTCGTGATTACATGGACGCATCTTGTGTTTCTCTAGCGTTGAGTTATAACTTATTGGTCCATACAGATCAACTAGGTGGTCGCCTATGGCGCCAAGTTAACTATGGGGTACCTAAAAAAATCAAGTTTAAAAAATTAAAATAAAATAAACCTCTGAAAGGTGGAAAAATTAAAATAATACTATGAAAATATAAGCTTAGAAAACCCCAGGTTTTAAGAACACAGTGTTTTTCTTTCGGAGTGTTTTGCAAAATACAGGTGACGAACTTTCTTAATTCTTTCCATATTGGATTTTGTGGTAATGGCAGAAGATAGAAAAATGGATGATTTCGGATTTGTAATAATAAATTTTATGATTAACCTTTTAAATTCCTTTTTATTTGAAATCGGACTTAAATATCATTCAACTCTCGTGTATAAATCTAGTTTGAAGATGTCGCATCTCCGTTTTAGATGAGCCCAGAAACATTGGTTGGGCAGTGTATATAATTATAGAATGTATTTCAGCCTCTGTTAAAAACGCTTAAAAATGCTAAAAGGGGCAAATATTTTCCATTTTACCAAAAAAACGTGAACTCAGATCTGTTCCTGTTTCAAAATTTTGATAAATATTAAAACGAAAAAAAAATGCCAGTTACCAAATGCTCCAGCCTTCTTTTCAGGAGTGGGATCGCCGATTGCATGGTCCGCCTGTGGCGCTAGTTGCTGTAGTTAATCTAAAACCATCATAGGTTTGGATTAGCTACAGCAATCAGAGAAGGGCCACCTTCTCTGATTGAAAATTTCTAACAGATTTTTTATTAATTTTTATAAAAGCAGCCTTAACTGACATAGTGGTTAGGCAGCTAGCGACTATTCCAGCAAGGAAAACTTTGTGTGTTGTGTTAGCTCTAACTAAGGCAGTGGTCAGCAGAGACTTCGGTCTTAGTAGGGCATGTCCTTGTATGAGAAGGCCTGTAAAAGCTAGGAGTAGCTTCTAGGATTCTTCTCTATCCTATATGTCGCAAAAAATAAAAGATATTTTAGCAGTTAAAATTCTGCTAAAAAGATTTTTAGCTATCAGAGAAGGGCCACCTCTGATAGCTAAAAATATTTACTTAAAATTAAAGAAGCTAAGCCGTTTAAACTCTTACGTCGCTAAAGATGTACTATTGCACAATTCACATCATAGAGACAACTGCAATTACTTCAAGACCTGAAAAGGTTTCATTGTCACTTCTCTTCCACTTTCCTACTAATCATTTATTCCAAGATATTTCCAAATTCATTTCGTGGTATCTGGAACACTTCTTACTATGTATGCTGGAACGATCGATAACTATCAGACGTCCAGAATCGAGTGTTAATCAAAAAAATTGTCCGTCCATTCTTTCTGATGTTTCTGATGAGACTTTCGTAGTCTCAAGCATTCTCTAGTGATACCCAGTTATTTTTGCTTCGATTTGGATCTGATTTAATCGAAAGTCAGTTGCAATTACCTATTGCTTTAGAGAAACAATTTATCCTTACTCTAGTTGTTCGCTAATTTTGGCACCACAATTCCTATATTCTTTTGCTACAAGAACGACACAAAACACTCCATATCCATAAATAAAATATCCCCTTTGATTCCTCAAGAGACAAAATACCCCCCCCCCCAACAAGATTAATGAGTAAAATATCGTTATCTGGCAACATTTTTAAGACAATGCAATCACTTTGCACTTATCGCTATATGTATTTCACTAATGTGTTCTTGGTGTTGAGTGGGGAGTGGTTAGATGAGCCCGTACCTGTATCGTCCCTGGGTGCCGGCACCATTGCATTATATAATTTGACTCTGTCACAGCGTTGATGTTATAACAAAGACTGAGGGAATCCCACAGGTAGGACTGGTTTAAGGTATGTTTCTGCCCGATGCGAAGACCCTTTTCAACGCCCATTATCAAACATTTCATAGGTGCAACTTTTTTGAAGGCACTTCTAGAGAAGGCTCCCCGATGCATTCTCACTTCACTTACTGACTTCAGCCGGCCCTGCAGGGATCGACGCTAAAAATAGCGCAAGAAAATGGAATAAGTCACATGTCTGTTACACGTATTTTGAAGCTACTCACGTACTACCTTTCAAAGCTACGTGTGTGCAAGAACTCCACGAGGATGATCACGACAGAACGAGAAGAGTGTGTGATTGGATTTTGCAGCCTCGAGTGTCACATCCTTCAATTTTTTTTCCTCGATATCTTATTCAGTTATGAAGCAATTCTCATATGAGTGTAATGGTAAACCGACATAACAGTCTCTGGTGGGGAACTGATAACCATAATTGTACGGATGAAACACGTGTTCGAAAGACACGAAAGTTACGATCTGGTATGACATCTACGGTCCGAAGTTAATAGGAGCATAGATATCGTAGATGGTTGTTCGGTTGAAGTTTTAGTTGCAATCTATTTTAAAAAGGATCTTTCATAATCTTTGCATTTATATGTTACAATCGTTTTGGTTCGTTATAAACTCATGACTTAATGTTGGAATTCTTTTTCCCGAAACACTTTAATTTTGATATTAGTTTCCATTCCTTAACCGAAATGTTGAATTCACCAGAAAATCGTGTAGCCAAAAAAATATTACTCTTTAGATAACTGGAAATTTATTTCTAACTCAAAATTATTTAATTGTAGAGCGAAATTATTTTCCACAAAAAAATTCAATGAAGTGTTGGCATTTCATTTAGTAAACAAACCTACACTTTTTATTGACAATGAAACAAGTAACAATAAAAAGATAGGATGATAAAAGTAAATAGATAAGTTGATGGAAAAGAATTAGACACATCAACCAATCAATTCTGATATATATTTTATATTCAAAATTAATTTTTGCTATTTTTTTCACTGTATTTGGAATAGCATTGTACACTATTAACTGGGAAGAATAGGAACTCTTTCTAGAAAAGAAAGAATTTAAACAAATAGAAATATGAGATATACTACAATACACAAAACTTAAAACTATGTAACTTAAAACTATATGTATATATTTATAAACAAGAAGTCACTTTTTGTTCGCTGGTTTCGTTCCCCTTCAAGTTCATGCCATTCACCATCTTTGTTTTAAAAATAAAGAAATATTCGTAATGTCCGATAACAAAAAAACAAAAATTCGCCCATTATGCAGATCACCTCTATACTTTTCTGAAACTGTTAACAGTATGTATTCAAAATATTTGACAGTGAAACATATCTTTATTTTACGATATTTTAACATTAAATTTCTTTAGAGAGAAGTTCAGCAGAGGAAATTAATGTTATTTTACAGTACTTCTCATTGCTTTTTACGAAAAGATTTAATAAAAATAAAATCGTTACAGTGTGTTTTTGATTCTAATGTACGTAAAAGCAAATCCGGTAAAGCTAGATTTTGTTGGTTTCTTTTACCTCCGAGCAGAACGTTTTTTTTTTTGCGCGCAATGGACTATACGCTACATCAGGGTTACAGCTGAGTAGGAGATCCACCGGGCAGCTGTTAGAAGACAGATGTAAGCCTTCGTCAAAGGCAGAATGTGTTTTCTTTAACGTGCACAGGTTGTGGCTTCCCTGAACACAGACCCATGGATTATATTACTTTCGACGAAAGGCGGACTTTTCAGCAAGCCGTTTTGCCGTGGGTGGCCCCGTTTTCATCGTGACAAGAGCAGGACTGGAGAAGAAATGTCGCGCAGGCACAGTAGGTTCATTTGGTTGAGTTGTTTTACAACCGAAAGCATTTTCCCACAAAATGGGCTAAGTGGCCAGGTCACAAACACCCCAAGTATTCAGAGAAGACTGGGGAAGGAAATCTGCTGGACAGCTGTTAGGAGTGATATTCGTTCGCACGGTCCAAATTTCCTGCACAGCATCCCCCGTGTTGCCCGGTGATTGGTTTAAACATCAGGTTCTCACTTTACCCGTGGCTTCATTTCTACACAAATTGTGACAGCTCGTATCTCACTTTTAATCTGCATATTCTGTTGTTTCCTGCACTAAAGGTAAGTGAATATCCCCCTCCACGACATTATATCACAGTTTGAACACGAAGAATTTTCCGGTGTTGCAAAGTCATTGCTGACACGGCGCGCGCTCTCAGAGCCCGTGGCAAACAACTGAGTTACTTATTTCGTCAGATTTTGGCATTCTGTAATTCCCGGCGTAATTCTACCGAAAGGTCCCAAATTTCGTAGGCGGGTTGCACGTGTCCGACCCCATCTTTAGTTAGAAAATCAAGTCCGTAGCTGCAATGGAACGCCTAAATAATTCCTTTGGAAATGTGGGGAATCTGGCAACAGCATCAGATTTGCAGCGGAACATTTAAATGCTATTTTAAATATTTACTTTCATAGTTAGGGAACAGAAAATGGCAACAGTAAATCTGATAGCGATTCTCGTTTCTCGTAGGAATAGCTTGGTATATATGCTTGGTTCTAGCAAGCGTCCCTCTTTGACGTTCAACCTGAAATTTGGCACTGCAATCCGGACCACAACCAGAAACGTTCTCTCAAAATTTGGAGGGTGTACGTTGATTTCCCGATGAGTTATGGTTGCCAGAGACAGACAGATAGACAGACTCACAGACAGACATCTTTTATTATATAGATTTCCATACAGACATAGGTTTAACAAAAATGAATATATGCATAGGAATGTATACAATATTGACGATAATTGGGAATAAGGTTTCTAAAACGTATATATACGAAACCGGTATACACGAATATATTTTTCTGCTTTTCACGCAACTCGAACAATTAAATCTATTAAAATTATCGCATTATTACATATCGCATCATTTATTATATTGGTTGGGATGAAAATGAAGTATTGTCTTGCGGCAAAGAAGTTAAAATAAATGTCGACTTAAAGTGTGTATAAGATTCTATTATAGCTAGAGGCAAAAAAAGAGTCGCTTCTTCCGTATGCAAAGTTGGAATTCAATTGACCCTTCAGAAAAAGGTGTTAAATGCTCAAAACTGCACTTTTTAAAGTTCTAAAATATTTAGACTCCTTTCATTTTGTTGAAAAAAATTTATTTCGAGCTATCGAAAACTCACAACGCTTCTATAAAGTAATTTAATGTAATAATTGAAGCTGAGAGTCGAAAAGATGCAAATTTGTTTGGAACTGAAGGCATTTGGTGTTTTTCGAAAGAATTTTTTTCGGAAATTTCGGAACGCAGAATTAAAATCCGCAATAAATTGCAGTTTGTCGATTCAGTGGAAAATTACATCGAAAACCGGAAAAAATTGCAATATTACAACTTTAATCATAAGCCTTGTTGATTATGCCCCAACAAAAAACGCTCTGAAATTTTACAACTGTCAAGAATCATTTCTAACCTAATTAATTCTGTGGACATTCGGATGAATCTCTTTTGTTGCGATCTTATGCAACCACGGCAATTCCCGGTTCCGCTTGTACAGCACTACCTGGTTATGAAAAGGCATGACCATCTAGAGCCGGGGGCAAGGAATACGCCCTATAGGCGCACCTCAACCCCAGCCTCACATGGCAGCAGTCCTATAGAAGGAAAGCTGACCACCGGAAGAAACCTTACTTTAATCTATTCCCCGGTTTGCAAATGTGCATGGATATATAGATCCAAGCTCGATCGGCACCCGGGGTGGAGACTCTTAGTAGGACCCGGACTTTTGAAAGGGCTCTGGCTTACTAGGAGACAATCCCGTTCTGCCGAGCCCTTGAACAGCTCCACTGAGCACCTGAGAGGTGAGGTCTCAGACGCTGTCACCGACCAACCGGCCAGGGAACCAGTTGGCAGCATCGTCGACCTCGGTTGGCCTTAGCCATGTCCAACCGGGACACCAATCAGGTCGGCACAGCCTTTAGCCGGGTTGCCGGGCCCTAGTCCCCCCACCACGACAAGGCGGTCCCCTATCGGGGGGGGGGACATTCGGATGAAGAAATATCAATTGGAATTCCCTTATTGATATCGTAATTCGCTTTTAAACGATATATATAAAAAAAAAGAAACGATTTTAAAAGAAACGCGAATGAATGAAAAAAATGTAGTAAAATGTTTTTCAGGAAAACAGGCAAGATAACACAAAACCTAAGTTATAACAGTAGAGCAAATCCAACATATGCAAAGCGAACATTTTCTGTTTCAGTCAATTTCTGCAACAAGTTAGGTCTTATCTTCCTGATAGATCCCTTAACACGATGATATTTCTTAAACACGATGGTCGTTCAGAAAGTTCTTGACAAGTGTCTGTAGATTCGCACTCGTCCCTCCGAAGTTAACGATCTACGACTTGCTTGAAAGGTTTGTTAAACTTGCCGTTAAAAACAAAGCCGTATTATCATTTTTGTTTTCGCTGGCGGGATGTAAAGTCGGTCTGCGAAATATGTACATTGCAGCTATGGATCCTACTAAAGACTGGGAAAGATTTTACACTTTCACATGGACCTGGGGACGACGCCAAAAAATTATTCCGATTTATCACAAGTATACGGAGATCATGCCTGATCATATGGCATTATTACGGGATTGATGCGCAAATTCAGAGAAGGACGGATGAGCTTCGAAGACTTCCCTCGTGCAGGAAGACCTAAGGAGGCCATGAACGAGAGAACCATCGTTGCTGCTCATGAACTCATTCAGGAAAACACATACATCACCGTTCAGGAAATAAGTTTAGATGTCAATGTACCTATCGGCAGTGTAGAAACAATTACGAGAGCCGTTCTAAAAGTTCTTGACATGCCCCTGCAGAATAAAAACCCTAACAAATCCCTAACAAAGATTTCACTGTTCTTCAAAGTACTTCCCTCTAGGATCTATACAAAGTTACAGACGTTTATACCAATTCTGAAACACTAGGGGTATTCCTGTTAGGGAATACTCCACAACGCTGGATGAATGAGTTTTGCAAGCTCTTATACCCTTGAATCAGACTTCCCAGCAAGTTCCTCTTTAATTTTTGGAAACAACAAAAAATCGCATGTTGCAAGATTTGTTGAATATGCAATATGGGATAGCTGTCTGGTTTTCTTCATGCTCCAGATAGGCAGTAGTAGGATTTTGTGAGTACTGGCATTGTCATGAAGGTGAACCTTGGACACGCCTGTTAGTGGACGCTGCTCCTTCATCTCCTTAACCATTCTGGGCAAAACAATGTTAGTGTAATATTAGTCATTTATACTCACATTTTCAGGTAAGATGTCTACGGCTACCACTCGTTGGAAATTAAAAAAAAATTGTGATCATCCTCTTCCTTGAGTGAGATCTTGAGCCTTGTCGGAGGATTTGGGAACGCAGTTCATCTTCCGAAATCAAACCTAGTTTTCGATCTTTTTTGCAATTGTATAGTAATAAAGCCACATCTCATCCATATGATAATATTTGTTAACTGTTTGAGGTCACTAGTTTCAAACATTGCCGGCATCTCCTTGCACGGGTCCACTCTAGCCCTTTTTCGCTCTTCTGTCAGTTTGTGCGGTATCCATTTAGCACAGATCTTTCGGAAGTTTAAATGTTGATGAGTAATTGTTTCTACACTGCCCATCGAAATACTGACATCTAAACTTATTACTTGAACTATGATGTGTGGATTTTCCTTAATGAGTTCAAGGAGGACAACGATGCTTCTCTCGCTCACGGTCTCCTTCGGCTTTCTTGCACGTGTGAGGTGTTTGAAGCTGTGATGCCTTCTCTGAATCTGCGCATTCATTCCCTAACAACGCCATATGAACAGGAATAATCCCCATATACTTGTGAAAACGTGAAAAAAAGTGAAAAAAAATTGACGCCGGAAATCGGCATGGATTTTTTTTTCACGACGTTCTCAAGCTGCATCCTTCTGAAAATATAAAATCTTTCCTCATTTATAGTAGGCTCCATAGAAACAACGCGCAGCTTTCGCAGACCAAACTTTATCCTTCGCCATTGAAGAGAGAAATGATGATACAGCATGTATTTTTAACAGGTAATGACAAGTTAAGACAACCTTGCAAACAAATCATAGCTCGTTAACTTCCGAGGAACGAGTGCAAATCTACAGACACATGTCAAGAACTTTTTGAACGCTCTCCGTTTTCATCAACATGTAAAGTTCCGAAAAATCTGTGTCATATGAGTACTCCACAAACAAACAGATCTGCAAAAAAGGGCTGAAGTCGACTATTACGAGAAAATGATGGCAATGTTCGGACCTAGTGGCCTCAAATGGTTAACAGACATTGTCACAGGTGATGAGACATGATTTAATGACTATACAACTCCCAGAAAGATCAACAGCTATGTTTGATGAACTTGGTCCCAAATCCTTTGACAAAACTTTGGCTCAAAGAAGAGGATATTCATATTTTTTTTCAATTCCCAAGGAGTGGTAGCCGTGGACACAGCTGAAAAAATGATTATTAATGTCCAATACTACACCAACATTGTTTTGCCAAAAATGATTAAGGAGATTAAGTAGCAGCATCCAACAGCATGCGCGCCAATGGATTCTCCTTCTTCATGACAATGCCAATGCTCACAAAATCTAGCAAGTTCCGACTATGTGGAGCACGTAAAAATCAAACAGCTACCCATACTGCATATTCACTCGATCTTGCATCATGATATTTTTTGTTGTTTCGAAAAATTAAAAAGCAAATTCTGGGAACTCTTTTTCAAGGGTGTAAAACTTTGCAAAATGCGTTCATTGAAAGTTGCGGAGTATTCCTCAACAGGAGTACCACCAAGCGTTCCCTAATTGGCTTAGACGTCTGCAAGATTGCATAGATACTGGAGGGGAGTAAAGAACAGTAGTCTGCATTCCCCTACAAAGTGTTGTTGAGGTAAATGCAATGGTTTTTGTTCTGCATAATCATGTAAAGAACTTTTTGAACTCCCCTCGTATAATTCTTAAGCAAAAAAAAATGAAGAATAATCAATTTGTTATAATCATTAACTAAGTAAATAAATATTTTTTGATCGATTGTTAGTGATTGTATCATTCTTTTAAATCCTTTATTCTTATCTGTTAACCGATATCTGGCGTATATCAATAATTACTATCCGATAACCGTGGTTATCAAAAATTCGGATATTTGGAAGCATTAACAAACCAAAAAATATTCAGTCAAGACGCACTGCATAGTCAAAATACTATTCAGTCAAGACGCACTGCATAGTCGCACTGGAAGTTCAAAATATGATGATAGTAATGGTGATATAGGGAGGCGGAGAAAGGCAGTGCAATAGTAATCATGCTGTAGGATTCAGTGTGTTGTAGATATCAGAGAACTGCTGATCTCTTTGATACCTAGAGTAGAATTTTTGATACCTAGGTATGGGGTAGCATTAAAATCAGTAACCTGTTCCATGCTAAAGTTGAACTCTAAACTACCGTTTACGAAAAGACGCAGGCCATTAATGAACTGCATTTCTAGGTGAAGTAGCGTCCATAATTGCAAGAAGATCAGAGGTTAATTACCGTTCGTAAGGATTGTAGGCAACAGCTTACAACAGAAAGGATCCCACTGGGGATGAGCTGAAGCCCATATTCCCAATCATTCTTCCAAACCCTCGGCTGTATATCAAAGATATAAACGCAGATCTACAACTTTCTTTATCTACGAGGTTATTGAAAGAGAGTGGACCTTTTGTTAGTCTCTGTCTTGCTGTACAGAACTTTTGCTGAAGCTAAATTTTAAGTTATTTATACGAATATGACTCGATTTATGTTCATAAATATCCAAATGCAAAACTGTTGCCATGATAACGTTCAGACCAGTAACAGGAAAAATAATAATAAATATAAGTTCAATATTAACACGACCGGAACTACGAGGATGGATAGGAAGCCACCACCCAATCCCCGCAGCTTTGAAAATGCTAATAACTGCAACGAGGAAAAAATATAAAAAAATAATAAATACCCCCTCAAGCAGCTGCTTGCAACAGAGATCTGACAGGAGCCTGTCAGTTTATATCTAGGAGCCTACTGTCTCATTAGACAGTAGAAGGTCTGAGAGGATGGCAGGACCGCAGCAGAAAAACAACACACACATCCATGTTTTACCCGGAGCTCGAACCCTTGTCCCTTAGATCAGTAGTCAATCGTGTTAACCACTCCGAGCAGTAATTCCTGAGAGGAACGGACGGAATATGGGCGGACGAGCAGATGGACAGGTGTGAAGTCATTTATGGCAGAAATTCTCTGTTTTCCTGTGATTCCACGGCTACTTGTGCGATCAACGCTACTTGTGCTGTAGTTCCACTTTGTGCTAGCCCTGTTGGGTTAACGGATAGGATCCTAGCTTTCGTGGGTCTGGAGTTATCCCCGGAAAATTGTCTGAAATTTTTGGGGGCGCTGCTCTCGCCTGCCTTGTGAATGGAGTAGTACGTTATCGACGACAGTTCTGACTGGATTAATACATTAAAGGTGGAAAGCTGCGAATGAACTTTTTGATGGGAAAATTTATCAGTGGATATACGCTTCGCGCCAAATTTTGGCGTGGGTTTAATTAGTATATTTATGCATTATCTGTTATATTTGCAACTTTTTGAATCACAGTACATCATAGTAACAACTTTTCGAACACTATTATCCTGTAAGTCAACGTGGGCATAGAGGAAAATTATCTTTATCCCGGTGGGATAATGAACCTCCTGACGACATGTCAAGGGTTCTGACCCCTGAGCTACCGGTTGCGTGAAGGTCGTGGATTTAGATCCCACCCCGATCAAAGCATTTTTTCTCTATGAGCTCGTTGACCTACAGCATAACAGGGAGTTCAAAAAGTTGTTTAATAAATTTATATTACACGTATTTTTACATAAAATCTTTAAATGCCTCTAAATGAAGGAATTTTTTACCAGAAAGGAATTACCGTACATAGTTCACATTTTTTTCTAGATCCGGGCCTGAACGTGAATATCATGAATCTGAACAATACGTATAATTTTTTCTTTATACTTAATTTAGAATGTTCTCTGCTCGAATAGTTATATTCACTAATACTCTTCAAATTTGTATTTTAAAATCAAGCTTTGTACTGAATATTAGTTTACTTCATTTATACTGATTATTTTCTCTACTCTTTCGCTTTTCCGTTGATTATACAAAATGATTTATTTGGTTGCAGATACGCAATTATAATCGAATAACACCAGTCAGAAATGCGACAGAAATTAAACAATGTCGAATAAGTCAGTGATGTCAGTGAAGTCAGTGATGTCGCATTGAAAACTAATATAATCTTGTTGCTTTTTTATTATCTTTTTAGTAAAAGATACATCGAAGTGCCTCTGGAGAAATATCATTAGGAACCATTCACTTCAAATTGGACATTCGCTTTGTTGTTGTTGTTTTTTTCAGTGGAAAATCGCACAAGAAACCTTTGGGACAACGAGTGTACGTAGTTGATGCATCGACGGTTTCATAAATCACTGGTTGATTAAACTACCAATCACTGAATAATCAACCAATGATTTCAATCAATATGATCATTGGTAGATTGATTGGTAATTGGAATTTCAATTGAACTTCCAATGATAATTCTCGATTGCCTCCCCATATGCTTTTACAGTTTTTACAAACCTATTTATCTCACTATTTTACTACCTCTATGAAATAAAATTTCTGAAACAGTAAATGCATATTCAATGAGGATAATACAAAATGAGTCTATCTAGGAATTAACGAACCTAAATATCTGCCGTGACTTCCACGGATAAATAAGTGAATATACATTTTTTTTTTCAGAATTATCTGAACTTCGATTGAAGTAGACATGGCACTTCTTGATTAAATAAAAAACAAAACACACCCACGAGAAAAAAAACTTTTGCCCCAGCTTATACTTTTTTTCGCTAGCTGGAACTGTTGTTTAAAATTACTTATATTGCATTGCGATTAGTTTGTCGACAAAAATATCATTCCATAATAAAGCGCTTGTAAGAATATATATATTTATTTAAGTTGAAAGGATCCTTCTTGGCATCAACCATTGATGTTGATCAAAGAATATTTCTGAGTATTCTAATGTTTACAGGTTCGCATCGATATTTAAAAACAGTACAGTCTGTTTTCTTTTATTGCAATTTGATTACACACGATGTCTGCAGAGATAATGATATTAATAATTTGAATACGTTATTTATTTCAATTGTGTCTTTATTCCAAGTTGATCTGCATTATATCACAGTTTTCCTTATTAATACTGGAATCCTTTGTTTGCTACTTCCTACAAAAGAAACAGCAAGAAGAAGTAATTTCTTATTTCATTTATGAGCATATAAAAAACGTCGAAATGGATAAACACATTCCTATATTTATTGTTTTTATAAATTTTATGCGTTTGAAATAATACCGGAACGGAACTGTTTAATATATCATTTGGCTTCAAGAAGTTCATTCCTGTGCCAGAAAAGGATCAAACTAAAAACCTATTACATTAACACTTTAAGCTACAAAAAGTTTGCACTAGAGTAAAAAAAAGTGAGGTCTCCCAAGAAAATTTTAACCTAATGTAATATCCGATTCAGCATTGCCAGAAACCTCGCTGATGTCCAAAAGACTTAATTGTATTTTGTTCTCAGGAAAACTGATGCGAAGTACAGGGAAACAGATTCTCCAGTTAGCATTTTTGGCGGCGCCTAAGACTCATATTTGCCAAATCTTCTTCGACTGAGAAAACTGAAAGAAGTTCTAACATGGGAATTGGTTAATGCCTTTTATTCTAATTGTATTACAGATAACGTTTCATACAATAAAGACAAAGAACATTATATACTGAACAATACGGATTGGATATAAATATTTTAGAACAGTACAGACTTTATGCAATTTATTTTATTAATGTATGCGTTATGAGTAGAAATTAAAACGCGATTGCACCCTATAGGATAAATAAATCCTAATCTATGGAAAAGACGTCTTTAACACGCATTCGTGTTGTTTTCGTTCTCCCTTTAAACAATTAAGAACTAATCATCTGAAATTCTCTCTGTATCGAAATTTAGAGTAATATATATTGGCCGGGTGGTTAGCGTGCTTGGATACTGATCAAAGGGACCTGAGTTCGAGCCCCTAACATGTCGTGGATGTCTGTGTTCGTCATTCTGCTGAGTTCTCACCTTCCTCAGAGATCTGTTCTGTGTCATATTAAACTCTTTCAAGAAGCTGCTTGAGTGTTAACTTCTTTACATTTTTTTTTAAATTTAATTTATTATATATGTGCGAGGTGTTGCAAAAAAGGAACAAGAACGAGAGAATTTAAGTTATACTTGCTCACCAGTCAAACGGATTCAACACCTGTTTAGGATCGGGGGGGGGGGGGGTTCTGGTTCAAGCAATAATTCTCGTGTCCGAATCGCGTGTATAGTCCCTCAGATCAATACCTACCATAATAGAACGCCAATGTACCAAATATTTGACGTCACTAAGCCTTATAAATAATATATATATATAATGATAAAATAGTCCTATTATATAGAGAATTCTTATATTTTTGATTCTAATATTACTACTGGTGAACTTTTGTGCTAATCTTTATACTAATATTTATCTATAAATATATTTTATTTAGGAAGAAAATTATTCTTATTTATTATTTAATATAATAATGCTAATTAATACAAATAAAGTTTGTCCTAAATAAAATATATTTATGGATAAACATTAGTATAAAGATTAGCACAGTGCCCACCAGTAATAATATTAGAATCAGAAATATAAGATATGTCTATATGATAGGACTACTTAAGCTGTGTTATGAATCCCATTTGCCTCCATTTACAAGATATTTCCATTGATTGGAGTGATTCAGTCAAATATCTTGGGGTTGTATACATAAGAAGTTAAAGTGGGACTATCACATAAATAATACAATATCCAAGTCAATTCATTGAGGGGCCAGTTAGGCCCACTCCTTAGGATAAATTCCATTTTAATGATTGATCATAAGATTTTACTCATTGATATGATCATCAGACGAGTGTTGGGTTGTTTTACCTCTGAGCGGCACTTTTTTGCACACCATGGGCTAAATGGCCAGGTCACATGGACCCCGAAGGCTCAAAGAAGGTTGGGGGGAAGGGGGCCCACTGGAACAGCTGTTGGGAGACAGATAGTAGCCTCCCGTCAAGGCCATCCAGCGTGTTCTTTAACGTGCACAGGGTATGGCTCTCCCGCACACGGGCCACGGCTTAACGTCCCATCCGACGGACGGCGGCCTTTCCAAGCCCATCGGTGTCCCCAACTGACCGTGGGCAGGGCGGGGAATTTTGAGGAGATAAATCTCAATGCTGACCCAGCTGGGACTCGAATCTGGGAACTGCAGATTACGAGCCTGGCGCGCTACCGATTGAGCCACCCCCGCCCCATCAGACGAGTGATTCTCTATGCTTGACCCATATGGGCGAATACTACACCCACCAATATTCATAAGATTCAGGTCTTACAGAACAAGATTTTGAGAACTGCGGTCGACGCCCCCTAGTTTGTCACTAACAGACAACTTCATAAAGACCTGGGCATCTCGACCATATATATATACACATATAAAACGCATCTCAAAAAGATTTTTTGAGGCTGTAAGCAATAATGCGAATGAGATTTATTTTTCTCTGATTGTTTACGATCATACTGTTTTGAATAAGTACAAGAGGCGTAGAACTGTAGCGTTCTCTGAGGAGACCTACCCGTTTTAGGTTTCTTATACAATTTTACTGATATTTTTAGCTTTTCTTATGTTTGCCCTTAGGGGCCTATCTAAGGGTGGTTTACTTATATATTTTGTTCTTATTCATACCAAATAGGCATATCTTTATGATGGAGATGGTTAGGGGTAAAATTATTACCCTGTACATCGAATATGAATATACGATCTACGATCTACGACTACTTAAGCTGACGCCATAAATTTGGTCCTCTGGCTTTCTGTTATAGGAAGTATTGCTCAGATACACCCATTTGTGTGAGACATGTATTATCGCCCTTGCTAAAAATATGTTATCAAACGCAATGTGTTTATCACGACAACTCTTCTTCTCATTCATCATTATCAGTGAAGAATGTTTTGTCCCAAAACCAAATCACAACGATGGAACACATGATTACATTAAAGAGATCCATTTTAACTATGTGAAATACATATATGCACACGTATGCTACAGAGCACCTAAAAAGCATTCCAAAAGAGGATTACCTAAAAAGTGTTGAAGCATGGAATTCAAGGATGGAGAAGGGCATTAGGGCTAACGGGAATACTTTGATGGGGGCAACCCTTGATTGATAATACATTGAAATAGATATATTATTTATGTTAACAAATATCTCAAAACTAAATGTGATAGAAAGTGTATAGGACTTTTCTTAACTTTTGTTCTGTATGGCTTGTAAATAATGTCCCCGAGTAATCATCATTGAATCGTGGAGAGCTCCATTTTTTCTGTCAAGGGATTCTGTCACACCTCTCGTAGTTATGAACGAGTTATAAGAAATGTTGTATATTTGGTATTGTTAGCAGTCTTTAAAAATATATCACGAAGAATGGAAAGTGACTGTTTAAATATCGGAGTATCCTACTTATTTACTGAAGTAATTCTACTCCTGTGTAAAACCCATTACATTAAACTTGCCATTTCATAATGACATGTTATTACAGAATGTTATTACAATAAAATCTGTCAATTCAAAACTCTTAATTCAAAATGTCCATAAAAATGGAATTTTCCTTTAATTTTAAGACTCAAAAAGCAAATTTAATAAAAAGTAATGGGAAAATTCGAAACCCTTGTAAATTCGTAATTCGTAAAAAAAACCTGTGCTCACAATCTACTACACTGAAGTGCCTTTGAATTAGGGATAAAAACGTTATCCAAATTCATTACCTCAAGTCCCGCATTTGGCGCATACGTGGCTAAAATTCTGGTCACATATAGCTGTCAGCTTTAGCTTCCCCAAGCATTCGTCGTGAGAAGCGTAATGGGAAAGGTGCGGGATTTAGATTCATTTGACAAAGGGCAGATCGTAGGCGCCCGAGGGATGGTCAACCAGACTTGAATGATCATGGGCTTCCTAGTTTGGCCCGCATCGACCGGACAAATAGGTACCAGACATTGTCTGAAATCACCTCTCATCTGAACGCGCGTTCCGCTGGGAAGTCAGTGCACGGACTGTGCAACACTCACTTCATCGTCTCCGCTTGGGATGGGAACTGCTGACCTACGTGAGTCCCACTTCTAATGGCATGACACTGGGCTAACTCCTTGCCTGGGCTGAAGAGCATCGAAACTGGACCATCGAAAATTGGTAATGGATAGCCTGGAGTGATGAATCCCGATTTAAACTTCATCACGCCGATGGGAGACTGAGGGTATGGCACCAACCCCGTGAAACCATGGATCCTGCATGTCAGGTCGGAATATTACAAGCTGGTGGTGACTCAGTGATGGTCTGGGATGTCTTTAATTAGACGTCTGTGGAACCTTTGGTACGGGTACCAACGACTCTCAATGCAGCCCGGTATGTAGAACTCATGGCTGGCCATTTACACACATTTATGGACATCATGCATCCCAATGGAGATGGCGTCTATCAGCAAGACAACTGTTCATCTCACAGGCCCAGGTTGGCTATTGTATGGTTTCAGGAGCATTCTGCTGACTTTGAAATAATAAATTGGCCAATTAGAAGCCCAGATTTAAATACCATCGAAAATCTTTGTGATACCATCGAGCAGAGTGTTTGGCGACCTTGAGAGAATTGTGGACAGCTCTGGAGGATGCATGGGTCGCCATACCTGTGGAACATTTGCGCAAGCTTGTGGAGTCCTTACTTCGTCGTGTGGCGGCCGTTATTAGGGCCAGAGGGGGTCCAACACGTTACTAGGTTGCTAACACGTTACTAGGTTGCTATCCCTAATTCACTGGCACTCAGTGTATAACAATAGGTTAACTCAGTAATAGTATAACGCAATCTGGTTGCGAGATCGTCAAAGGAAACTATAAAACAAAATGCATTTTACATACGTGAAGAGTGCAGTTTTCGTTTAATGGCAACTTCATTGTTAGAACAAAACTTTGTACGTTTCGTGCAATATTCGAAAATTTAAAGCAACCGATAATTTTTGAACTTAAGTACATCGAATGATCGAAAGAGTGAATTATAATTTTATGTAAGAAAGTGTTTGGTGAAATATTTGTCGGAACACCTGCATCAATTGTCTATAAATCGAAATTTGTAATTGAAAAATATATTTTACTACGTCATCAGAAGATTATTTTTCGCTTAATGGCAACTTGACTCACCATCACAGTAAAAAGTTCGTACGCTACCTCCTAATGGTTCTAATCGAGTGAATTATAATAATGTGCTATGAAATATTTTCCGGGATAGCTGCATTTTTGAATAAAATATTTTTTTGAATTGTAAGCTCTATTTCATGTGATGCACAAAAGATTAACTTTTAATAACGTTTTGTGTAACATTAGAAATTTTAAAGCATTGCTTTACCCGCCACTGCTGGTAAGGGATCAAATGAATCACTTCTCTGGAAGGAATGAGCGTAGCGATCCAACAACGGAGGATCCAGGGTGACGGAGCCCATTGGCAAGATACCCCCTTGATGGTGCCCTCTTAAAGGAGTTTCTAGTATATGATAATGGCGTATCGATTAAGCAACTAGCATCTAAAAACAGATGTATTTTATGCTTTGGACATACCCCAGTGATGCTTGTCTGCGACACATCTATGCCTGTGACAATATAAGGAAAATTGATGACATCATGCAACTTACCTGTTAGGGAATCTTTAGAAAAGGGAGACAGGAAAAAATTAGTGACTCTTTCAAATAAAGTTTCTTTTTTCACTAATAGTATTTTATAATATTTGTGACCATTTCAAACCATGTAATATTAAGAACACAGATGGTAACAGCGACATATGTAAATTTGAATAAAATTTGAATTTGTGAGCATTTCTATTGCCTATTAGTGAAATTAAATGTTCAATTTTGGAAATAACTATATCGGAATCAATTTAATATCACATTATAAAATAAACCATATCAATCTTTTTTCGTTTTATATTTGTGTTTTCGTTTAATACTAAGTTCAATTGTTTTTCCTAAAATTTGAATTAGCCAGATTTTCCATTTCGAATTTTGTTTCGATCGTGTGAATTTCAAATTAATCAGTTTTACTACATTTCTCTGCAACAGTGAATACCGGCGATAGACATCTAGTCATAATAAAAATTATCTCGAATATATTTTAATATACTCTCATTAGTCAAATGCATATAAATAAAACAATTCAGATACTTAGTAGGATATTTCTATTTTCAAAATTCCACAAAATTCCCAATAAAAAAGGGAAATGCGTCTGCCCAGCGTCGAGACACAAACTCTATAAAAAGCCTTTTAAGAAACGTTATATAAAGGTTTTTGTCTTGATTTCTTAAAAGTAAACTCAAACCTAACTTTTAAATTAATAAATCTGACAGCTGATGAGCTAACAGGTGATCAGCTGTAAGCAATGACCAATCTTTATCATTGAAGTAAAATTGTCTTAGGCTTGATGAATTTGAAATTGCAGAGACCGTGATCTTATTTTGCATAATGTATTCGAACCTTGAGATGTTTCTTGAGTTCATAATTTCAAAAATGTTATTCTATAACATTTTTAACAACATCATTTCGTTACAAAAGAATATTTTATTTTGTTATTCAGGTGTTCAATGCTTAGCAAAATATTGCATTGATTCGTAAGAAATGTATTAGGAATAGAGAATTAAAGAGTGGTAATAATTTAGACTAATTTTTCCCGAACTTGAGTCCAGCGCCTCTTCACCCTTTCTAACCTGGGGCGGGGTGGCTCAGTCGGTAGCGCGTCAGGCTGGTAATCTGTAGTTCCCAGGTTCGAGTCCCAGCTGGGTCAGCGTTGAGATTTATCTCCGCAAAATTCCCCGCCCTGCCCACGGTCAGTAGGGGACACCGATGGGTTTGGAAAGGCCGTCGTCCGTCGGATGGGACGTTAAGCTGTGGCCCCGTGTGCGGGAGAGCCATATCCTGTGCACGTTAAAGAACACGCTCAATGACCTTGACGGGAGGCTACCATCTGTCTCCCAACAGCTGTTCCAGTGGGCCCCCTTCCCCCCAACCTTCTTTGAGCCTTCGGGGTCCATGTGACCTGGCCATTTAGCCCATTGTGTGCAAAAAAGTGCCGCTCAGAGGTAAAACAACCCAACAACCCAACCCTTTCTAACCTGTCCTTACTTTACTTCCTTTCATGGATTTCAAAATATTATTTTACTATATAAAGATATTTTACATATTATTTACTATTTATGAAAATATATGAGTATTTTGAAACTGTATCCGTGAATATCTAAGGTTTTTCTGCCGAAAGTGAACTAATATAATAATATTCGATGTACTATTTAATACATTTTTACAAAATTGAAGAAAAGTCATCCCGAGCATCATTGTTGGGAACTCTGTGCAAAACCATATTTAAGTAAATTGTTGAGCTGTGAGATGATTGATTTTTTTTTGTTTTGCTCCTGAGGAGTCCCATTTTGAATATAATATACAAGTTGTCATATGTCAAGGACTTCATGACTTATAGCTAGGTACGGTACTATTCACTTTCGACAGCTATTAGGAAGAAGATAGTAACCTCCGATAAAGACTATCTATAGTTATCTTTAATACGCACATGGTATGGCTCTCCTTTCTCGAATAAAGTAAGGTTCTTTTTTCAAATAAAATAGGGTCGTGGTTAGCGCAGATAACTCTCAAATTAGGCACAGTTAGGATTCGAATCTGGGAGCAACAGATTACGAGCCTGAATCGCTACCATTTGAGTCATCCCCAACTCGTTGTAATACTCTAAGCTAGGGGTTCTCAACGTGGGGTACGCGGTAAAACATTTTGGGGTATGCCGTGAGAACTGAAAGGTCGCTAGATATATGTTATATATACATATGTGTTTTATTTTATTCCCATTGTACTACTATAACTATAGTTTTATCGATCTGTACAAAGGGTACGCCAGTTACATAGACATTTCAAGGCGGTAGTGAAGCATAAAAGGTTGAGAACCATTGCTCTAAGCCATTGTTTTATACCATTAATCAGTCTGTAGAAAGAATTGTTGACTGGGAGTGAGGACTCTGATAGACGGAATATCCTTGATATTTTTCTTCGATTAAAACAAATACATTTAATATCACAGAAATTAGTATTTACTTTTAGCGAACATTGTTTTATGGTGTTATAGACAGTGACGGATCCAGTTTTTTAAGAAAGATCTCTAAACTACTCGCAATGACATTTTAAATAAGACAAACGTTTGATTTGCACCATTTAGTTTTTCAATTTATAATGTGTATATGCTGTTCCAGTAATGAAACATAATCACACTTAAAAATTCTGTCATGTGTACCAATTAAATATCAGTTTTTGCTTTGTACTTATAGGAAACTGATGGACAACAAGATGCGAAGCATTTCTTTTTATATATTTTTCCCGTAATAGACATTTCATGAATTGATTGCAGGCTTAAATGAAATAATTCTACATGCTGCACCAGGTCTGAAGTATATTCTGCCCTTAAATATCTTCAGTTCTCCCTGCTGTAATGCTGATAGAGAGTTGAAGTTTGATTTGCTACTTAAACATTAGTTTCAAAGGCATTTTTCCCCAATAATGACTTTTTTCTACACTTTTCACAAGCTTTACTTCGTATAGTTTATTGTTCTTCTTTGTTCTTCCATCCATTATGAGACAAGCCCTATTTTTTTACTTTATGGTTTTCTTTTCTAACTGTATTGCAGTAATGTATTTTCAAAGTTGGAATTTATTTTTCAACCGTTTAAATACATTATTAAACAACCAAATTTTCCATTCTTTTCGTAATAGTCTTCTACTTGCAACGACATCTGAAGAATTGTTGGTGTGAAAAATCTGAGCAGAAGAATTTTGCACTTATCCATCAGGAACTTCATGTGCAATGAAAAGATGGAACGTTAACGAATTACCGACTCTTTGGGTTAGGGATATAAATCATGTAATATGTGTGGAATTCATAGAACGACAGAGAGAAATGGGGTAAACAACCTTCTAAGATCATTCGTCCTTCGTTGCGGAACTCAGGGACTTTATCGGGTGGTGTACTTAAAACGTAGCAATAAATATTATGGTAAAAGTTTCTTTTGACTTTTATGGGCCTGTAAATGGTAGCTAGGTGTAAACTGGAAGGAGAGCTGTGTACCAATCCCTAGTGATGATGCACAGAACCGGCCAGGTCTAGCACCTAATGTCCGACCCCGTCTTCTCGTGGTGCAGGCCGTAGTACCTTTCAAAAGAGATATTCTCTTTTGGAAGGGAACGGAAGGGGAGGGCTGCCAGTTCAGTATGACCTGCTGATCTGATCATATATGGCCACTTTTTTATTTTTTTTCAACCCTGCTGAGGAGTGATCAACTTCACAGGGTCCTGGTGCTGACCATTTATACCTACCTGACTGGACTTGTTTATGGATTTGAGTTTGATTATGGATCCTGGACTTGCTGCACTGGTGGGCCTCTGTTGAGGGAGAGTCTGCCGCTGTGTTTTCTGTTTGCTTCTGGGTTGCCAGCTCTAAGTGAACAGAGGCATGGGATACCTTATATCAGCTGGTGGATAATCCTAATCAGAGGCCATCGCAGGTACCTGAACCTTACTTTGCTAGTTGGGCATCGTCAAGCCTAAACTGGAGTAATGCGTCTCAGGCAGGCCATGTGGCTCTTGAAAAAGTCCACTTGAAAAGATGGTGTCTGAAGTTCCTACCAGCATCGATGACTTCAGCCTTTAGCGGAGGAGGAACAGGTCTTTGCCCCATGCCTGCGATCAGGGGGCTGTTTGATATTGTTTACCCTACCAATCTCAATAAACCTAATTTCTTTAAAAATCCTACTAATCATTTTCTCTCTGCAGGAACGTGGAACGTGAGGACATTACATAGAGATTATTCTCTTGATGTCCGCATGCAGGAATTCCAGCGCTATAACCTAGATATTCTAGGCTTGCAAGAGACAAGATGGACAGGTAAAGGTGAGATACTTAAAAATAACTTTAAATTTCTCTTTACAGGGAGGGAGGATGGAAAGCATCACCAAGGCGTGGGTCTGCTGCTCAGCAGACATGCTAGTGATGCTCTTCTAGGATATGAGTGCATTAATGAAAGGTTTCTTACAGCAAAATTTCAGACAAGCATTAAAGACTTGAATGTTATCTGCTGTTATGCCCCCACTGAGGATGCTCATCAGGATGAGAAGGATAGGTTTTACGGACAGCTTCAGGATATTTTGAATTCTGTCAAGAAAGGAAATATTACGGTTGTTCTTGGTGACTTCAATACCAAAGTTGGTACTGACTCTGATCTTTGGGGAGGGGTGATAGGCCCTTTTGGTATTGGTAGCTGCAATGGCAATGGGCAACGTCTCCTACAGGTAAGTAAACTCAATGGTTTCAGAATAACTAACACATATTACAAACACCGCGACATACATAAATACACATGGGTTTCACCTGATGGGCTGCATAAGAATATGATTGATTATATATTAATTAACAGCAAATGGGCTAGTTCTGTTAGAAATACCAGGGCATATAGGGGAGCTGAAATTGGATCTGATCATTACCTTGTTAAAAGTGTCTTGCAACTTAAACTTAAAAAGTGTTGTGCTAGGGTTAAAAAATTTACCTTTAATACTGAAGTTCTGAAAGACCCTGTTATAGCTAAAGCTTACCATGATAGGTTACTTAGTCATTATGACAGTCATGGTTTGCTTAATACTGAAGTTGAGGAAGAATGGGGCCATTTTAAACAGGCTTTTTTGGAAACTAACAGTACTATTTTAGGAGAAAAGGAGCAGAGGAGACAGAATTATTTAAGTGATAAGGTAATTGAGCTTATTTCAGAAAGAAGGAACTGCAGGAATGTCCTTAATCAGTACCCTACTAGTCCTAATAAAAAGATTACAGAGAGCTTAATAAACGTGTAAAGGATCAGTTAGCTACTGATAAGAATCTTTGGCTTGATAGCTTGGCTGACAAAGCTGAGGAAGCAGTTAGGCAGCCCAACAGCAGAGAGCTGTATCAGATAGTTAATGCTTTATGTGGTAGAAAACGGACAGGCATACAGGGATTGAAGGATAAACAAGGTAAGGTTATAGAAGATGAGGATTCTGTCATGGCTAGGTGGGCTGAGCATTTCAGTGATGTTCTAAACAATGTGGTTAGTTCTACTCCCATTGTTTGTAATGATGATAGATGCATTGGCAGCTTTAATGTTGGCCCTATAACACAATCTGAAGTTAGTTTGGCTATCTCTAAACTTAAACTTCATAAATCCCCAGGAGTAGATGAAATTGCTACAGAAATGCTCAGAGCTGGGAATGTTTCGGTTACCACTTGGATGACTGAAATTTTGAATAACTTTTATGATAAAGGCATGGTTCCTAAAGATTTTACCAGAGCTATTATTATCCCTATTTTTAAAAAAGGTGATCGCAGTTCTTGTGATAACTATAGGGGTATCAGCCTACTCTCTGTTCCAGGTAAAGTTCTTTTCATGATTGTGCTTAATAGAATTAAGAATCTGGTTGACAGGAAATTGCGTGATGAGCAATGTGGATTCAGGAGTGGTAGGGGATGTGTAGATCAGATATTTTCACTAAGGCAGATTCTTGAGAAATGTTTAGAGTTTCAGAAACCTTTGGTTGCTAACTTTGTTGATTTCAAAAAGGCTTTCGACTTTGTTGGTTGTCATAATTTGTGGTTGATTGTGAGATCACATGGTATACCTGACAAGTTAGTTAACATAATGAAAGCTCTCTATAATAACACTGAGTCATGTGTGAGAGTTGGTAAGTCTTGTAGCAATTGGTTTAGCGTTACGTCTGGTGTTCGACAAGGGTGCATTTTGTCTCCTTTTCTCTTTAGTTTGGTTGTTGATTATGTTATGCGAAATTCACTTCAAGGGAAAGATTTTGGCCTTAAATGGGCTGGAGATACGAAAATCTCTGATTTAGATTATGCTGATGATTTAGCCCTTTTGGCAAATGATGTTGATGAGATGAACTCTTTCATTCGAGCTGTTGATGAGACTGGTAGTAGAGTAGGTTTGGTTATAAACAGAGAGAAAACTAAAGTGATGAAAACTGGTTAAGCTGTTAGTTAATCTGAGTGGTTGCAGTCTTGAGCAGTTGCCACAGTTTAATTATCTTGGGAGCTATGTAACAGATAATCGTTATGTTCGGCATGAGATTAACAGACGAATAGGGATTGCTGCCGGGACTTTTAAGAATCTATGGAGAGTGTGGAGAAATAGGCGTATACACCTAAAGACTAAAATTAGACTGTACAATAGTTTGGTTCTTTCTAGGGTTAGTTATGGTAGTGAGACTTGGACACTTTGTAAACAAGATAACAGGAAACTAGATGATTTTGATTCTAGATGCTTACGCAGTATCTTGGGCATTAGGTGGTTTAACTTTGTAACTAATGATGAGGTTAGGCAAAGGAGTCTGCAACCTCCTTTAAGCAGCATATTGTGCAGAGAGAGACTCCGCTGGTTTGGCCATGTTGCCCGTATGGATAATTATAGATTGGCGAATGGGGTTATGAACAGTGTGCCTAGAGGCCTCAGAAGGAGGGGGAGACCTAGGATGCGGTGGGCAGACAATGTCAGACAGGACCTTGTTAGAATTGGTGTGCAGTGGCCGGATGCAGCAGATGTAGCTCAGGACAGATATGCTTGGAGAATTAAACTGCGTGGTCTGGTTGGACCTCCGTAGCCCATGGCTGCTTGAGGATGATGATGATGATGATGATGAGCGTTAAGAGAGTGTCCATTTTTGTTACCTGAGTTTAGTGTTCATATATTGTTTGCGAGCTGAAGAATATGTCGTGAAAATATTATTTGTATTTGTCATATATCCCTGTATTTGTCGTATATAAAAAAAATACCTCCTCAAGCAGCTGCTTGCCACAGAGTTCTGACAGGAGCCTGTCAGTTTATATGCCACAGTAGAAGGTCTGAGAGGATGGCAGGCTCTCAGCAGAAAAACGACACATACATCCATGCCTTACCCGGGGCTCGAACCCAGGTCCCTTAGATCAGTATCCAAGCGCGCTAACCATTCAGCCATGAGACGGCATTTGTCGTATATATTTTGTTGTATTATCGTATATTTCGTAAATATATTATTTATATTTCAGCTATTTTGAACGCAACCCCAAAGAATAGCGAAGAGTACAAATCACTTCTGTTAGAGAAGTTAATTACCTCTTGAGGCACTCTTTTATCATTATTAAACTATGGAGCAGGAGGTCACGTGACCCCATAACCGAATAAGTTCAGAGACAGATTTTTAAACCTCCATTGTTCATCTGCTTTCTACCGTTAAGCAGCAAAAGCTGTTATTTCAGTAGAATGTACTAAGTTTCAAGTGTTTATGTTGTTACTGAAAAATATTATGCAGGTACTGTAAGAATACACACGTTGTAACTGAAGAAATTGATTCTGAAATCATTTCAGTTTAGATCTCATTCCGAATGACATCGTTTTGATAGTTTGAAGATATAGCTCACTAGGTGAAATTATTCTCAAAATTAATTTAGAAATTTTTACACCAAATTTCCCTTTGCAATATTTCAAAAAATTGTATTGGTTGATACCTATTCGATTGTTTTGTGGATATTAGAGATATATTGAGATCGGGTTCGAATTTTGTATCCTCATGTTCAGCGAACCATTCTCAAATAATCCGTGCAGTGTGGTATGGCTCATTATCCTCTGAAAGAAGGCACTACTAGAGGGGAATACCGTTGCCATGAAAGGATGTACCTGGTCTGCAATGATGTTTAGGTAGGTGATAGAAGTCATAGCTTCTTGCACATGAATGACTGGACCCAGGGTTTCCCAGAAGAACACTGTTCAAAGCATTACATTTCCTTCTCTGGCTTGTTTTCGTCCATTGGTGCATCTTGGTGCCAACACTTCCCCAGTTAAAAGAAGCACACTTACCAAGCTGTCTACAGGACACGAAATTCATCGGACAAGGTGACCTTCTTTCAATCATTCAAGGTCCATTTTTCATGCTCACTTGTCAATTTCAGATGCTTTCAACGGTGAACCGAGATTAGCATGGGCACTCAGGGCGGTCTGCAGCTACACTGCGCCATTTTCAGCAGGGTTCTATGTACTGTGTATTGTGAGACATTACTCCCACCACCATCATTCAAATTACGTGCAAGTTTCGCCGTAGTATCCCTTTTCTTGGCTCGTACCAAACGGAATAGCCTTCTCTCACCTCTGGCATCGATCAGCCGGGGTCAGCTGACACCTGGCCGGCGGTTCGTGGTTTTTTCCTCCTCGGAACAATTTTCGAAGGTACTAATCACAGCTGACCGTAAACACCTAACAAGCCTTGTCTTGAAAATGCCCTGACCTAATCATCTGGCCATTACAATTTGGCCTTTGTCAAACTTCTTAAGTCTATTGCCTTTCCAATCTGAAGAACAAGAATAACACTGATTAACAGAGCTCAGTAATAAGTGTTTTTATACCGTTTCATGACCTTCACACTCGCCGTCGTTTATCTGCAGTTGAATCGATGTGTATAAAGATGGGCTGGCTCTTCGATGTTTTGGCTCTTCGGTGTATATATAAAGAAATTCATTTCACTAATCATATATTTTATTCTCATATTATTAATTATAATAATTTATGACAAAATTAAAATCCTGATATTTTTAGAACAAAAAGTATTAAGAATACTAGAAGAAACTGAAAGTTTATGGATAACATCATTATAAATGCAAGGATCCATTTATTGATTAGTCATAGAGAATTCTTAAAAATAATCAAAAGCCGCATTGTACTTATATTTCATTGCTAAAGATTGATTAAATTATTGAATATATAACCAAAAATATTTTTATTTTTACTTATGGTTTTACCAATTATAAGAAATATTTGAAATTTCAGTTATTCTGAGTCCGATCCCGAAGTCGTCTGTGTTTTAGATATATAGATAGATAATCTGTAATGCGCACTGATGACATTGACAGAAGACTTCCTTCATTCCCTTCCGTTACCCAGCTTTGAGCCTTTAGATACCTTGTGCCTTGGACATTTTGTTAATTATGTGCACAGAATTGCCGCTCGGAAATAAAACAATTCAAACTAACCATTTTAAATTATCAGAAAGGATAAAAATATTAGGTTGTGAATTGTCTCTGATTTTCAAATGAGCAATTAAATAGTGATTTCACTTGCAAGAGTTTAGTGGAAATCTTGTTTTCCGAAGAATTACGACTAGCCTAATGAATTACTATATAATGAATTGAGTTGTTTTCTTCTGAGTGGCGTTTTTGCACACAGAAGGAGTTATATGGATGTGTTGTTACAAGGGCCTCATGTGCTCAGGGTTGGCTAGGAGGTGACCACCGTACACTTGTTAACAGATGGTTAGTTGACAGATGGAAGCCTGTCAGGCCATTCGGCGTGCAATTTAAAGTTCACAGGATATGGCTGTTCTGCACAGAGCATCTATCTAGTCCCATATAAGGAAGGCGGCCTATCAAAGTCCATCGAGGGTCCGTTTCTGAATAACAGCAAGGTGGTGTTTTAAAGCAGGTAAATCTCAACGCTGGTAGTGCTGGGACTAGAATCTGACAACTGCAGATTACGAGCTTGGTCAAGGCCACTTTGATACACCAAGCCTGGCAACCTTGAGCAAAGGAGGGAAGAAAGGAGGGAAATTAATTATGCATAAAAAATTCAAATGATATAATTTATTGAAAATTTCAATTAAATCTATTTATTTTAGAACTAATTAAAGTAAAATAATTCGTTTATTAGAATTTTATTAAAATAATTGAGAATATTCAAAATTAATAACATCTTTTTTATATATAAGAAACTACCAGTTAAGATTTTGGAAATAAATATATAATAAAAACTGTTTTTTTTTTATAATTAGGTTTCAAGACTGCTGTATCTAGTTGGTCTTGGCCTGGTGTGCTACCAACTGAATATGTAATTAATTGAGACTGGACTGTGTATAAAGCGAAATATAAAGGTATGCTGAGTCCTTACCATATGATGAAAAATTTAAGAATACTAACATAATATATATTTATGTAAAAAAATAATTCATCAGTTACAAAATATATTTAATGATAAATTAATTTTTTCTTTTAAAAGTTATATTTGAGGACTGCAAATGTTTTTAAACACTTAAGAAAATGGAATTCAATAACATCTGAAAAACTCCTTGAAGATCAAATTAAATCCGGTTGGAGACCCGGATGTAGAGTTCGGTCTGTACCTTGTCTATGCCTACTTTAAGTTAATTGAGTATCCACTTAATAAAAACTTCTGAAAGTTCATCATAGCTGGTGAAAACGGGTGTATAACTGGTTGTTCTATGACTTTAAAAAACAGTGTTTCTGTAGTAATGTAAAAAACTATGTGAATTAAAGAGTTTGTTACAGGATGAATTCATTCTTGACACTATCTCCATAAATTTAGAGGAACTTTCAAAATCTGCTCGTTAGATAAGATTTGCTTGACGAAGTGAAGATAACCAGATAGCAGACTAAAAACGACATCTGAATCATACAGTTGTTCATGGGTTTTAGCGAACACTGGACAGATTCAATTAAAAGGTGTTTTTGGAAATATTCCAAACTATAGTAATCCTCTTAGATGAAACAAAGCCAGCTTATCATGGAATTTTTGACACGCCACATTGACGTAGCAATGGCAAAGCCAGCACTAGTCGAATTAATGCTAACTTTGTCAAAATAATGAAGCAGAGAATTACGCTTCATTAGTGAGGAAACAAGCCGTTACAATCTTCGCCATAAGGGGTAAAATGGCTTAATTGCAAAGTTAACGTCAAGTGGTAACTCTGCTGGCACTGTAAATGATATTCAGAACTTTCGAGTCTGTGCATCTGTTACCGTGAATAAATGCCTGTCCTTTTGTGGAACTTTTTGTATGTGCGAATATAAAGGTAAAAGAACATTGATGTTCTTAAATTACGAATTTGAAATTCATATAAGATCATTAAGGGAAAGAGATTAAATAAACGATAATAACAGATTTTCCAAATTTCACCTCGCATATTAGACAGCCGATAGTACCCTTAATTGGCAAATTGCAACATACAACTTTTATATCACATGTTTTTCATTTAAATGCCATATTGATATTCCATGTATAGAAATTATGCTAATCATTCATAATCGGTTAGAAACACGTGTCGTGGTAAAGTTGACCAGTTGTTTCTGAGTTTATCTGTTTTCTTATATACATATGTTTGGCATTTTGCTATCTCGATTCATTCAAGAGTATTCCTCAATGCAGAAATTATTTTGAAGAATATGCAGAGTTACAGAAACTAATTTAAAATTTATACCACATTTGTGCTTTCCCTTGCGGAACGAGATTCATAATACATTTTTATTGTCGATTCTTCTATCATTGATATTACAAAAAAGAAGCGTTTTTGCAAATCAAATAATACATGAATTCTATATGGGATTGTTATAATCATAAATATATAAAACATTTCTGAATATCGTAGTATGGTATGTTAAATTATAATACAGTTGTGCTGAACTAACACAGACTAAACAAACTACTTTGACGTATTTCGTTTGCTTTTTATTTTTTGACAGTTATTTAAGTAATTGTGTGTGTTTTTCTACTATAGAATAGCATAAAAAGGATTTTAGTGCAATGCTAACTACAGGCATGAAGAGAAACGATAAACATCCAGGATATTAATTCTGCTGTCAGCATGAAACAAGGCAGTTTGCAATCATCTATATACCCTGAATGGACAAATTATTATATGCATCCCGATAACAATAATGTTACAAATTTAATAAATGAAAACTGAGAGTGAGTTCAAAAGAATGCTTAACATACATAAATAACTTATATATAAATAACTTATAAGTGAAGTAATTTATTTCAAAGGTATAAAACCTTACATGTAAAACAATCTTATCACACGTTTTTGTCTTCATCAGTATGAAGTTAAACCATTAAAAGAATGATTTATTATGCTTGACTCATTTTCTAATGTTTACACTACAGCGTTTTCAATATTTACTCCTAGTACAAAATAAAATCTTTTCTTTCATAACATTTGATGAACAACGCAAATATCTGTTGAAATTCTTTTGTGTGTGTTGAAATCCCTTACCTTAACAATTCTTTACACCTTATTAATGCGAGGCATCAGACGATGACCTCTCCTAAAAGAGCACCTAAAGAAGAAAAATATTCTGTTAGCTTCTTCTGACCAGTGGAACTAGGTTCCATTTTGAACAAAATGTAAAAAACTTTTTCACTCAGAATCACATAACATTAACCTAACAACATCAACACAATACATCCTTTTTACTACAAAACAAGAACGTCCGTTCTCCTCCTCAATTCCTTTTATTCAAAGTCTCTCTCTGTTCCAATCAGTTGATGACGTAATTGTCACGCTGAAGTATATGCGAACGTCAATGACACATCTGTCATGGAATCATTGTAGCACATTCATCTGTCGTAGCAATATGAAAAGCATAAGAACCGTGTCCAATCACATGGGACACTGAAACTCGCAATGGCTATAAATGGGACAGGTCTCTATGCATTAGAATATAGTCATGGAAAAGTAATCATGTGTAAAGGCAGTGGCTTAAGTGAGTTCGACTGTGACCAGATAGTCCCCCCCCCCCCGGAGTGGGACCTCCTTGACGAGGAAGGGGGGCTTACGGTGCCTCTGAGAAGTTGGGCTCGGATCGCTGGCATTCTGGAGTTCTGAAATCTGGTGGCCCCCGGTGGAGGTGGCCTGTTGAGGGCTGGCAGACTGGTTTGGAATGGGCAGGTCAAGTCAGCTTATTGACTTGTCCCCAGCGAAGCTGGGGGTTGCAGCCCCGATTGAGGGGCTGGATCTGAAAGCAACGACGGGGCTTGGGGAACCCTGTCTGCTGTGGTCGGCATCGGGGAGTACCGTGGATTGAGCTGTGCACCTCTTCGTACACTCGTCCGTGGGCTCTTCGGTGTGGTCTCGGTGATATCGAGGTGGACGGATGTTCACTGGGGGGGCTTCGGCCCGTTCACAATGGAGAGGTAGAAGTTGGAGGCTCGCGGCCGGAAGTAGCTAACCTGACTAGCGGACTTATCGATGGAACAGCCAAACTAAGAGTCCCACGGAATATATAGCTTTTGCAGTGGAGGAACTTGGGTTCCTCTGCGAAGTGTGGTCCGGGTGCTGCAGTGATGTAAGCCCCGGTAGGCTAACGGCTTTGTCGGGGTTGTGGGAGGGCCGCCATCTGGGTTCGTCGGGTTACTGGCCAGGTGTCCCCAAAGTGGCCTCGGCACGGTTAAGCCCGAGATGGCGAGTGGGCTGTGGGTGCCCAGCTCGATGGAGTGGACGAAGTTGAAGGTCATGTTGAAAGGATTGGAGTCCCGATTAGGCGTGGCCTATCGATGGAAGTACCTAGGAGCCTCTGCTGCAGAGGACTCAAAAAGTTACGACTTCTATTTATTTTTCTGGCTCAAAATTCAAAAGATAACATCTTTTATTTTATATGTTGGCATTTATCTGGACAAAATTCAGTGAGTGTTGGGCAATTTCCTAGGCACTACTCTAAATTTCAAAAGATCCCACTCTCACTGCACCTCAATGATTATATCTTCAAGCACGCTATTAAACCCAAGCAGTGCTTTTCTCTTCACAAAGGTCTTCTCCCGCTGTAGGTAGGCAAATGTTAAGGCAAGCTTAAAAGGACAGGTACCTTTTTTAGTTTATAGTGGTTTCAGTGACAACTCTCTTATGGTGATATGCAGTCACAGTACTGCGGTGCACCGGGGTTGTCACGATTTATATTCGTTGTGACCAGATAGTAGGCGTGAGGAAGGCTGGTTATTCAATCATCGCAACTGATGAAGTGTTGGGATTTCCAAGTCAGACCAGCGCACGTGTTTACCAAGACTACCTGAAATACGACCAAAACTTCCAACCGGCGGGAGAAATGTGGATATAAACGTGCAATTGACTCTCGAGGTGAGCACAGAGTGTCCCGAATCATTACAAGAAATGCACAGTTACTATGGAGCATATAACGTCGGAATTGAATGAAAGCACGTCCACAGGCTATCCGTCGCACAAAGACTATCCGTCGTACCATGGAAGAAATAGGCTATGACAATCGACGTCCACATTGTGTCCCCTTGTTGACTACAAGATACCGAAAGATTAGGCTGCAGTTTCCAAAGACCTATCACAATTGAAGTGTGGAGGTCTGTAAAGACGTCATCAGGTGTGATGAATCACGGTTTCAACTCTATCACGCCGATGGGAGGGGGCGTGAGTGGCTTAAACCACACGAAACGATGGACCCAATTTCCCAAGTTGGGGTCATACAGGCAGGAGGAGGCGGTATAACAGTTTGGGTTGCGTTTACATGGGCTTCTTTGGGGCCCCTCGTTCCCCGTCGAGACCTCCGTCACCAGCACAAGATATGTGAATATTCTCACCAACCATCTACAGCCGTTCGCAAGATTCTCTTTCCGCCAATGACGCCATCTTTCAACAGGACAATGCCACACTGCACACTTCCTGAGTGGCGACCAATTGACTCCAGGGGCATTCAAGTGAGTTTACCACACTCAAATGGCCACCTCGAATACAGGACCTCAACCCCATTGAGAATTTTTGGAACGAATTGGAAAGATCTGTTCGATCCTGCCAACCACCACTGGTAACTGTGGATGCTGAAAGGCACGCGATGCTCTTTTTGTGGACAGCATGTTTTCATCTTTTCGACACTTCATTCAGTCTCCATGTTTTCAAAACCTCATTGAGTCCTTACTAAGACATCTGGCTGCTGTTGTGAGGGCAAAAGGTGAAACAACAGATTATTAGGTGGATGTATATAATAAGTTGTCCTTAAGTTTATCATATTACAGTTATCGGCTTAACACTATTTAATAATCTTAAAATCCGTATCATATTACAGCGTTCATTGTTAGACGTAAAACGAAATTAATGCTAAAAAATTGACTTGTAAATCTCCATCACTGACATGAAAAAATATATATTGATGCCAAAGTTTGTAGTTCTATCTGTTCCGTTCTACAGAACGTTAAGTTAGGAAGAACGGTTTGATTCGGCCAAAATTTTGTCATTTCATGTATATCAGATTTGGAAAAGGGACATTGAAGTGCAAAGCAGTTCGCTTCAAAAGCGCGATAAAACGAAGTAAATAAAGTGGGCTATTTGCTTGAACAACTTAACAGACGAATATTTTTAATATGCTGCACAAAAATGGATAAACCCATCGGTGGATAATTTAATGCTTTACCACTTATTTCTGGATGTTAAGAATTCGTACAAAATTTCATCATTTGTAATTGAATTTCATTTATTTACAAAATAAATAAAATAAATACCCCTTCAAGCAGCTGCTTGCCACAGAGGTCTGACAGGAGCCTGTCAGTTTATATGCCATAGTAGAAGGTCTGTGAGGATGGCAGGACCTCAGCAGAAAAACGTACAGCCATGCCTTACCCGGGGCTCGAACCCAGTTCCCTTAGATCAGTAGCCAAGCACGCTAACCACTCGGCCATGGGACGGCTTAATATTTCTTAATTAACAAAATTCCATTTATTTAGTATTATTTGACTACATTTAATTTATTCATTATTTCTTCGTTATAGAAATGTATTTTCAATCTCGTTGCATTATCAAAGCAAATCATTCATTTTAAAAATAAAATGACACTTTCTCCATCAAAAATAACGCGTAAGATCGCACGATACCTGAAATAAATTCAGTTATTGAGGATTCGAATATAGACACTAGAATTTTAACTGAAGTTTTTTTTTAGACGAAAGATATTTAGCTTTGATATGATGAAATGGAACTCATGTAAGTGATAGTCAAAATAGACATTCAGTTTTTAAAATTTAGGAAAGCGTATAAAATAGACCAATCTACCTCGAACGAACGAAGTTCTAGTTTCGATTCGCCAGTTGCTCTACTACCTGAGCTAATGCGATGGCGATTCACTCTTCTTAAGTAAGGTTATAATGGTAATTAGAAGGTACGAAGCCCTACGACGTAGGTAAAGTTGTCGGTACGCAACCTTATTGTATTTTCACCGATTAAGCATTTATTAACAATGTACCGTCTGCATCATATTGCATAGCTTTAATTCAGGGTGGCCGAACGGGAAATCGGGCGGGTGGACACGTAAGACATCATCGGCTGCAAAAATTGGCAATTTCCTCGTGGTTCCGCGGCTACTTGAACGATCGGTCCGGAATTTGGTGGGGTGGTTCCACTTAATTCTGACTCTCTTGGTGTGACAGATGTGGTTTCTAGCTGCAGTGGATCGAGAGTTATTCCTTTAAAAGCGTCTGCAGTTTGTGGGACGCTGCCGTCGCCTACCTTATGAATGAAGTAGTACATTGTAGGTAGTACCTGTGGAAAGCTGTGAATATAGCTACCAATGGCATTTTGGCGAGATTTAATTCTGACTACAGTGGTGGAAAGTTGTGAATGAACTTATCGATGGGAAGTATTATCAATAAGTTTCACGCCAAACGTTTGACGCGAAACTGTTCGATAAGTTCATTTACATTAAACGTAGGCCGATCGATAACTGCATTCACAAAGAAGGCGATGGCAGCGCCCTAGAAATCTCGGACGTCTTTCGAGGGATTACTCCCGAACCATGGAAGCTAATAACTCTCTACGTCACCCTACGAGGGTAAGAACTAAACGGAATCACCCCGCCAAATTGGGGACCGATCGCTCAAGTAGCTCGTTCGTTCGTCCGTCGGTAATTACGGTTAATATATAACATCATGATGATGTTTTTAGGTTATTCTGATGCTACCTTCATCGAAAAAAGAATGTTAATAGACTTACGAGACTTGGATGACAGCCAATTGATATGATTAGTTCGAGTCCAGAGGCGGATCGCCGTTTTTTCACACTTGCAGAGTTATTAAAAACATTGAGTTCTTTACCTTAGTCGAACGACCAATGGCATTCCAGTGTTTATGAGTGATCACATGTATACTCCTTTGTCTCCTTGTTACATATAACGTACATAATGATTACTTTGAAATATAACTTTAAGTATATTGTAAAAGTTCAATGCTGTCTTTTAAAGTAAAACAAAACTTCCCTAAGACAAACATCTTGCATTCCAAACAAAGTGCGTTTTTAAAAAGTGGTCATTGAGTGCTCAAATATATATTTTGTTTCTGACTTTTATGAGATACGAAAATTATATATATATATAAATAGATAAACAAATATTATTTTAATCATTCGTAATCGATCAGAGAAACGTTTCGTGACGAAATTGACCAATTGCTTACGAGTTTATTTTTTATTTCATTCATATGTGTGGTATTATATCGAACTCGATTCATTTAATGATTACCGGACGCAATATAAAGTGAAAAAGTGGTCGACTGATCAGTGCCAGTGAAATTTGAAATACGATCATTAATTACATTTTTTCACTCTATTTCATTTTCAAAGTTCGCTGAACGTGAGTAATCAAACGACAATGGGAAGATCTCTCTTGCTTTTCGGTATTCCTCCGAATGTCAAAATACAAAATTTTAGTCTGTTCGCTAATTTAAAGTTTTATAGATCATTAGAAAATCTTTGATTCAAAGTCAACAAATTTTAATATATACATTGAATATTTTATCGTAAAAATACATTCATTTCTTTCGATCGCAACAGAATTATTTAATTTATCATTATTTAGTGCTGAAAAGATAGCGGTCTTGTGAAGTATTTCTTTTCTTTTGCTGAAGCATTTCAATGCTGAATCCTTTTTGACTACTTTTAATGGATATATTTTAAATGATGAATATTTTGATTTTTGCAAACAAAAGCTTTGACTTTTGAGGATCATAATCAGAATTCAACCCATACTTTCTAGTTAAAGATTCCTTAAACACCTATGAAGAGAGTCTCTTGTCTCCTTTAGCAGCTTTTCGGTAGCTCCCGCTCCATAACAATCGTTGACAATTGTATTATTTCAATTCCCTAATCTTATTATTTTATAGTTGAATTATTACTACTGAACGTTTGGCTAGAACTCTGAAGAAAGGGTTTGTGCGAACAAGAAATAATCGTTGTAAATTGTAATTATTTTTGGGGGATTTCAGGTGAATAAGAGATCGTCTTTTTAATCTTGTTACAGGGAATTACAGGGCGGAGCATAAGAAGGAAGCTCCACATTTGGAAGATAATTAAACATGAAGTCATGTCTGAGGACACTTTGCAATTAGTGTAGTTTCAGATAGTATTTAAAATTAGAAGAAGCTCTCAAATAAAAATCTTCTAGGTCCAGAAAAGTTTTATAAAATTAACTTTGATTAAGATAATGTTTAAGGCTCATACATTACCTGGGGGCTTTGTGAATGTTAGCACTTCTGGGGGATCCCCGCAAGCATTCATTGTCACTTCTTCCGAGTGGTCAGTAAGCTACAACGACTTTAAATGCTTCACTTTAACGGATTAACATTTACAAGTCGTTAAGTAATACATTCATATCTTGGCAGATGAGAAAGGATTTGAAGAAATGAACGTAGAAAACCTGATAAAAGAACAATAGCGGAAGATGAGTTGCGAGGTTTATGAGCAATGCAGCTTCGTAAAGAGATGAAGCATATTGAGAACTAACCAGACGAAAGGTCACAAAACAAAAACTAATTAAAGAACTAAGTGACTCAGGTCTTTAAGGATCCATTAATCTGATCACAAATGCACCCTTTATCTTAGTAGATGGAGATCTAAGCGCAGAGAGAAGTAAGAAAGTAATAGCAGACGCGAAAAAGTATTTGTACGGAGGGCGTTCAAAAGGTTCTTGACACTTGTCTGTAGATTTTCATTCGTTCTCTGAAGTCGTCTACACTTGTTTGAAAGCTTGTATAAACTTGTCATTACATGTGAGAAACAAAGGCCGTATCATTTCTCTCTTCTCTGGCGGCGCGTAAAGTTTGGTCTGTAAAATTTGTGCTTTGTTGCTATAAAGCATACTTTAGATGGGGAAATTTTTTTCGTTTTCAGAACAATGGAGCGGGGGGACGATGCGAAAAAACATCATGCCGGTTTATCACATGTATATGGCGCTGTTAGGGAATGAATGTGCAGATTCAGAGAAGGTCATCAGAGCTTCAAACACTTTCCTCGTGCAGGAAGACCGAAGTAGACCGTGAGCGAGAGAACCATCGCTGCCCTCCGTGAACTCATTAAGGTAAACCCACACATCACCGTTCAGGTAATAAGTTTAGATTTCAGTGTATCGATGGGCAGTACGGAAACAATTATTTACCAACATTTAAAATTCCGAGCGGTCTGTGCCAAATCGGTATACCACAAACTGACAGAACAGAATAAAATGGCTAGTCGATTCATGCAAGGAGATTCTGGCAATGTTTGAATACATTGGTCCCAAACGGTTAACAGATATCGTCACAGATGATGAGACGTGGTTTTATTACTCTACAACTCCAAGAAAGATCGACAACTATGTTTTGGTTGCGGGCATGAACCGCATCCCTAAATCCTCCGACAAGACTTTCACTCAAGGAAGAGAATTTTCACAATATTTGTTCAATTCCCAAGGAGTGGTAACCTTGGACATTTTGCCTGAAAGAATGACTGTAAATTGCCAATAGTACAACAACATTGTTTTTCACAAAAGAGTTAGTATGAAGGAGCAGCATCCATCAACAGGCGTGTCAAGTGTCCTCCTTCTTCATTAGAATGCCAGTGCTCACAAAACACAAGTTACAGTCTATCTGGAGCAGGAAAAAAACAAAATTCTACCTCATCCTGCATATTCACCCAATCTTGCACCGTGTGTGTTTTGATTGCTTCCAAAAATTAAAAAGGAACTTCTGGGAAGCCTTTCTCAAGGGTGAAAATCCTTGCAGAATGCATTTATTCAGAGTTGTGCAGTATTCCCCAACAGGAGAATCACCAAGCGTTGGAGAATTGAGGTAGATTTCCGCAACTTTGCATAAATGCCTGAGGGTGTCCTTTGAACGATAATACAAGTTTTGTTCAGGTACGTGCAATGGTTTTTGTTAAGCAGATGAATGTCAAGAACTTTTTGACACCCCTCTTAGTCTTATTAGTAACAGTCAAACAATTATTAATAATACCTTTCTTGATGAAAGAACCAAGCAGAAAAAGCTTGGTGTCCGTAGACCTTTTTTTTTCAAATGTAACTTCACCAGCATTCTTTCCCTGAACATTTGCTTGAGAATCATTGCCCTAAGAAAGTTTCAGTACTCTGCCATCTGATGAAGAGGATGGACGTCATGATGAAATTTCTTCACTAATACAATCACCTAGTTCTCCGGAAAGGAAAGGATTGAGCACCTAGTCCTCCTTTCCAGAAGCAGATGCTGTGACATTAAATATTCCACAATTATTATAAATGTAATAGTGTTAAGGAAGATATCACTTTGAAGTTAATGTCGACAATATTAGAGGAAAAATTGTCTTGAGCCGGGTGGAACATGAACCCACGATCTCCTGATACATGTCAGGTGCTCTGGACCACTGAGCTACCGGTTGACGATCAAGATCTCATCTAATCAATGCTATGAACGTCTTACCCATAGTACACAATTTTCTGTGTCTTATGAAGGTATTTGTCCCAGCTGCTCTCAACCTCAGGAAACAATGACAAACATGTCATGAGGATGGTAAGTACATTTTGAGTGTACATTTGTTTAATTGAAGATATATTTTTCGCAAGAGTGATATCTTCTTTAATATTCATTAAATACGTCGAAAAATATCTCTTGAATTTAAATGTAATAGTGTGTTATTTGTTACTTTACTTCACTGCAGAAACAATATGCTCTTTACCAAGATTCTAACCAAGATGTCTTTGAAATATTCTAGTACCAGTTGGCCCGTGGTTAACGTTCTTGGCTACTATGAAAGGGACCTGGGTTTCCGCCTGGATAAAGCATGGATGTTTGTATTGTCTTTCTGCTGAGATATCAGCTTCCTCACAAATATGCCCTATGCTGTTAAACTGAAGGACTCCTGTAAGACTTTTCTGGCAAGAAGCTACTTGAAGGAGGAATTTTTCATTTCGGATGTTTAAATGTCAAATATATTGCCCGTAACATTTTTTTAAATAAACTTTGTTTTCCAATATTTTTAAACAATTTATAAATCACACGTTTTTACACCTACACTGAAATAAATGTTAAATAGTTCTCTTTTTGCAGTTTTCTCTTTACGCTACCATTTCCAGGAACCATCTATCGCTTAACTACGAGAACAAGGTGTTTATATATTATTAGTTTTCAAATATTATCTTCAGATTTCTCATGAACCATAAACTATCTATAGATATCAGTTGAAACTACCACAAATATATGTGGGGGTAAAACATTATGACTGTAAACAGACCTCTTCTCTGCCTGTCTGGGCTGGGTTCTTTTTCTAACTATGTGTGTGTGAGAGCTTTAGTAGAAGAGTACCTGTCCCTATCTCGTCAGGATGAATAACTCAGGTGGTTTAATACATAAACTCATGTATTTCGAATATGTACATTATTTATTTACACTTTTACTATATACATACGGTGACTGCCCACCCGGTACAGTCACTGGCCGAATGCAACAGAGGCTATAATGAGCCTCAGCGGTCCCACCGCTAGATAAAGAAGAAGCTTAACAACGAGCCACAGACAAAAAAACCTGACATCCGGACAATCTCGTGGTCAGCGCGCAAATTGTAGTTCGAACCACCCCGCCGGATGAGGTCACGTGTCCTTTGGGGACGTTAAGGTGTCTCGGCCAATAGGGAACGGACACGGTGGCAGTGCCAGGTCGACTCTTGTCACCTTTTTTCGTCTGGCTCCCCAAACTGGATCAGCCGCCGGCACTCTATCGCTAGACGAGAAAGCCTTGTCGCCAAAATGGCGATTCCTGCCTTCACTGCTTCCGCCCCAGCTGCCGAGTCCCTACAATGAACAACGACAAAAGGTGTTGAAACTCTGCCACACCTATACACTAAATAACTATTCGCTATTTATAACATAATTATTTACTTTATTATTGTTTGTTTAGCGCAGTACGTATAATATTAATATATTTTACTTTAAATCAAGATATATATTTATCATAATAATACACAACTATGGTCACATTTTACATTCTCAATTAGATTACCATATTGCACTATACATGTGATGGCTTTAGACATTTTATTTTTAACTCTTCGCATTCCCCCCAAAAAATAAATTGGAATCACATAAAATCCAACTGGTTTTAACTGTGTTCAGTAAAACAACAGAAGGGTGTATTTAAAGCCTTATTCTGAGGTTACTAAAAACATAGATATGGGATGTTATATATCAAATTAATGAATAATTCATTCTGTACAATACATGATATAAATTGCAATTCCATGAGAACTAGGTGCAATTACCCACCGATGTCATTGGCCTGAAAAAAGTTAAATATATTTGGGTCATAACCTGGTCTCAAATGCGCCTATGCAGAAATCCATCACTGACTTGTATCTTCTCTCAAGAAGAAGAAAATGTTAAGTTAATTTAAAAGAAAACCAAATGCGAAATATTTTTACTCGGGCATAAAATAACTTTGCACTAGAGGCGTTATATGCCGTTCTTGCTTAAACCATCTATTTATTTTTAGAGGATAAAATAACTTTAGGAGAACCTTTTTCAGATATTCCCATACTTCCCAAATATAGAACACACAGTCCTTGAACTTCCCCATCTTTTATTAATGATTTTTCCATGACATGTTGATTTTTTTTCCTTCTCCTAGAAATACTGGTTCTCAGCAAATGCCCCGACGTCCTAAACCTAAAATTAATGGATTTGGAGGAGGAACGGCACTTTTGAATTATTGACTTTCTATCCCTGAACGAATAGCCCCTTGAGGAAAGAAGAGAAGGAACTGTCACTAAAGTGTTCCAGCTATTCTAAACTACGTTACCTGAAAGCAGAACCAGAAACTTGACTTTTGCGGTTTCTCCCACGAATTTTATTTCCGGGTAGTTTTTTTCACTCGGTTTTTGCTTTTTCCGTTTTAGTTTACAGAATCATCGTACTAAATATCAATTGCTACGAACTTGAATTATCGTGAGAGCTAGATTCTTTGTCACAAATTTATCTACACTGTCTGGCGCTTCCATTTTTTTCCAGTTCCTGTCACGGTATATGGCATCAAGGTCTAATAGTTGCCATTAATCTGTCAGTTCTCCAAGTGTAGCAGTTAATACGAAATAATGAACCTATTAAAATTAAAGAAACCTATTAGAATTTTATTAATTAATAAATTTACAAAAATTTGCTCTATGTTATAGATTATGATGTTTTCTTAAAAGGACGTTTCTTGCAAAGTTATTATATTTTCAGCTCACATCAGAAACAAATTGGGGGTTCTTGTGTTTCAACGGAAATGAATTAAGCCTGTCTATCTAAAAGATGATTATGCAGTTCTATATTAACCTCGTTTCAAATAATAAAAACTGAATACGATTTTACATTGACAGATTTTTGATGAATTAATATTAATTTCCGCAATGTTCAGCAGTTTTCCTTACACTTTAATTTATGTTGTTTGCTTTGTCTAGTATTATATTGTTACATATTATAGTTGCATTTTTGTATTTGTCAACCGTGTGTGAATTTGTAATAAATAAACAGACAGTAACTGAATTGTTTTAAAAACTGATGCGCTATATCTACATCAATAATATACAGATTAATCTGTGTCATTTGAAACACCAATATGTTAATCAATTGTACTAAATGATCCTGCCATTCATTAAACTCTCACTGATAAATCAATTTAACATTGAAAAACCGAATGACAAATCAAAACATAGGTACAAATTTTACCAATAACCTTACCACTGGTTATATATCACATATGGGAGAAATGACGCTCTGTACACAGATTTAAGATGCTCCGTTGATCTGCTTTCAAACAACACTACTTTTGCCGCGAAATATAGACTTTTTTCAATCGTCTCCACGCACACACCAAAGGAAACCCTTCTTTTATACACTATTACTACTCTGTACTGTATTCTCATACTTTGAAATCGACCGCATTCCAATAAAATCATCACGTAATTCACACTATGTACCGTATCTCGTGTGTCTCGTAGTAAGCTGTCAAGATTTCATTGTTGCACGTTCATAACCCTCTTCAATATCAAACATATAATTATTATTACGGCATCTTAGGTTTGATTTTATAGTCATTATTATCGCAATATTGCTCTTCTTATACAGTTGCAAAACTCAAGATATCATATTTGAATACTGTTAAACGAAGACTTTTGTTCAATTTCTAGCTTAATAATAATAATATTTAATTTCGTTTCTTTTCTTTCCTAATCATTGAATAAATAAAAGATTTTTCGGTCAAATTTTCATCGTTCGAAAACGGTGAGAAAGATATTTTTTCTGAAGAATTTCAGCTAGAAGGGTGAATAAGATATTTAGTAACTTGCAAGCTATAAATTATTTTTTTAAATTATTTGGCAAAAAGACTACGAAATTTCTAGAGATTAATATCAGAAATCAGCGTTAATTAATAATATAATATACCATTAGTAGTAATTTGGATGATTTAAATAAACACACATCTTATGCAAATTAGCTAAAATCATTAATACCCAAAAAGAGCCAAAAAAGTAAAACCAATTATTAACCATTCCCATTAATTGAATAAATAATATTTATTAAACTAATTGAAATAGCCAAAAAATAACTTTAACAATTTCTGAAGATATAAAGTATATTTTTATAATATTTAATAGGCTGAAATAAAAACAAAAATGCAAAAATTAAAGAGAATGAAAAAAATTATGCTTTTTCTAGTATTAGCGAAAAAAATTTTATACATTCCAAAAAACTTTATATCATATTCGTATACAGTTCTATTCATATATAAAAATGTCATTATTAGGCAAAAATCATTTATGCCGATTTATCTGTAAAAATGAATAAAAATGACCACACATTGTAAATATACCAAAAACAAAGAATATATAAAAAAGATAAAAATGTTTACCTTTATTAAAAGTTTTTTATTTATTTGTATAACAAAACATATATTAGATACTTTTAAAAATTGGTATAACTGATCTAAACCTTTCTGCAAACTGAGATATACACTGGTTTCCATAAATTATTGAAAATCTTTATGTTAAGTCAATGGGAAGCTAAGGTCAAAATTCTCTAACTTCCAAAATAAGTTTTTTGTTTTGAAAAATCCGATTGCAGAGAAATATCTCAATCAAATAAATCAATATCTCGATTTTCAACAACATTCTTTAGTATTTAATGAGTTATGGAAGTTTGAATATTTAACAACAGCAATGCCAGCCACAAAAATTGACTTCAGAAGTAAATTAAAACTTAGTAATAAGTATTGTATCAAAGTGTTCAATAAAATAAGTTTGTATTTTAGAACTTTGCGTAAACAATTCTTTCACTATTCTTAGGTTTCGTATAAGTTACTCAAGACTGGCATTGCTGTTGTTAAATATTCAAACTTCCATAACTCATTAAATAATGAACGAATATTGTTGAATATCGAAATATTGATTAATTTGATTGAGATCTTTATCTGCAATCACATTTTTAATACCAAAAAAAAAATCTTATTTTAGAAGTTTTAGAGCTTTGACTTTAGCTTCCCATTGATTTGGTATTTTGATTCTACATTTTTTTTATAGATTTTCCTTAGTAAAGGAATTTTTTTTTGTTTTATTTGTTTTTGCTGTATATATATTATACTTTTGGCAAATTAAAATATTAGCGAATTTCCATGTTAATGTCAATGGGAATCAAACTTCTAAGCTCTATAATTTCCGAAATATTCATTTAAGGCAAAAATGTGACTGAAGAAAAAGTTTAGATAATAATCAAATCTATTTAACTCTCTATTTTTCCAATATTCGTTCAGCTTTTAAAGAGTTATGGATGCAAAAATATTTAACAATAAATTGTCACTTTTTCTAAAAATCATTCATATTTGAAAAATATTGAAATAACAATTACGTAAATTTCTAAATATATATATTATTAAAAGGTTTGAAATAGTGCTTATTATTAAACTTTTAATTAATATCCGATTTAAATTCTTATAACGAAATACTGTTATGAAATATTTCCGCTTTCATAATACTTTAAATAATGAACGACTGGCGTTTAAAATCAATCAGTGTTTATATAGATTTGACTATGATCTTTATTTTATCTTCCGTCACATTTCCAAATCATTGTGTATTTTAGAAGTTATAGAGCTTCGAAATTGGATTCTCATTGATATAACATGGAAAGTCTCTAATTATATATATATATAATAATATAGGTAGGGCAGTGTATAATCTGCAGCATAGAATTTAGTGTTAAATCAAGAGGATGTCACTAAAATATTAATCTTCATAAAAGTAATTAGGTAAAAAATGAAGTAAACAAAAACAACAAAACCGAAACATAAAAGTTAAATAGAGTTCAAGATGTTAAACAAACACGCAAAGCTTAAAGTACATAATGTCACGATATTTGAGGAAGAGAAATATCTTCTTCAGAATGAAATGGAAGCTGCGGTTGAGTCTCTAAATTAATTTCCTTGTTTTAATCTTAAGCACTAATGACATAATTTATTACGAAAGGGAAAAACCAGTATGCCCGTCTAAATTTCAAAGAAATGTTTGTGATAGGACGTCAGTTCTTTGCAATTAATGCTAAGCAAAAAATAAGTTCAAACACTGACAGTATCTAAATTAATTTTCCGAAGAGACGTACATATGATTCACTACTACAAGTCTCTAGAGAAACAAAACTGCAAAACTCTAATTTAAATTGCTCTAAGATAGTAAAACCAAAAAAAAAAAAGGTAAACAGCACTTTTCTCTTCAAATTTAATTTGTGGTATTTTCTTGCGACTAGCCAAGCACATTACAACGATAGATACAAAAGCAATTACAAACACTCTGAAAAAAAGTAAATAATGCCTTTTCTAGATATTTAAATTCTTTTAGTAAACAAATCTGTTGCATTAACTAATAGCTGTAGTATGTTTAGTCTAGCGATATTTTATTTAGAAACCGATTATTAAACGAAATAAATTTGTTCTCGGAAAGACATTTTCTAGACTATGGAATGAAAGTTATGGAAGTTGTAGGAAAAAATCTGATATTCTGAAACAAAAATATGTTTTTACTGAATTCTGTTCATTAGTAATGCTTCAAAATTCACATGAATGAGTAAAGTTGTATTAATAGATCGTAACACATTGGTGGAGATTGGAAAAAGAACATCCAGAAGGAATTCCTTTAGGAACATCATATTATAATACGTTAATAGTAAAGGGCAGCAGAAACCGTGTTCCAAAATTGGAATCATTGCGTGAAATAATGACGTCACTGAGGACGAACAACATGAAAATGTATGCAGGGCATATTTAAGGACTAGGGCGTGAAGAAAGAAGATATTCTTCTTCTGTCGTGTTGTTCAGTGCTCTTTTAAGAAGCTATCATGCCTGAATGACGCAGGCGTGCAAAATTTGTTCAGTTAGCGGAGTTTGAGCGAGGTCGTATAGTGGGTCTTTGGGAAGCAGGTTGGTCTTTTCGTCAAATTCCACACCGCGCTGGACGAGAGGTATTGGCAGTGGTAGGATGGTGGCGTCGATGGTCAGAAGAGCATTTGCACACTCGCAGACGTGGTTCCGGGAAACACAGAGTTACGGACGCACGAGAGGATCGTCGTATCAGGAGGACGGCTATGGCGTCGCAAATTCGATACTCTGTCGTACCTAGGGTGTCTACAATAACGATACGCAATCACCTCTTGAAAGCAGGACTACGGACACTATTGCCACTGTCACCTCGTCACTGTCGAGCACGTTTTCAGTGGTGTTAAGAACGATTTCATTGGAGTCTGATCATTGTGGTCTTCAGTGATGAAAGTCGATTCTCTTAGGAGCGTCTGAAGGTTGTTTAGGTGTCCGAAGGCGTCAAGCTGAGCGGTTTTTTCCATCGTGCATCCACCAGCGACACACAGGGCCCACACCGGGCATCATGGTAAGGGGAGCGATTACCTATTATTCTCGTATGTGTCTGGTGTTTGTACAACGTACACTGAATAGCAATACGTAAGTCAGTGACATCGTACAGCTGGTCGTCCTGCCATATTTAAGTGTAATCCCAAATGCGATATTCCAGCAGGTTGATCTTTTTGTCAAAATCGAGAAGCATAACAGTGCCAGCGGTTACTGTTATGACTTCTTTACGAACTCAACTCTGTTCAAACAACTGTTGAACCCTGCTCATTTAAGAACGTAAAGAGCACGCCACACTCCACCCGGGCAACTCAACATGCTCTTTAGGCAGTGCACTAACTCCCTTGGTCAGTACGCTCTCCGGACTTGTCTCCAATCGAGCAGGTCAGGGACTGGAGCGGACAAAGTCTCTTCCGCGGACCGTTGCAGGTAACGTTCATCGCTTAATTACGCATCCAAGTTGAAAGCGCATGGAATGGTATCCCCCCCAGTGTGATATCCAGCTTTAGTACGACCGATTGCATGCCAGATTGGAAACTTGTATTGCTGCTCGAGGAGGTTCAACACCTTATTAAAATGTGCCTTCTGTAAAATGTAATATTAATTAAAAGTGTTGAATCAAGAGGATTTTATTTATTAAAAAGTAAAATAAACATTTGAATCACTACACACGTGTAATCCCTGTCCTTTCACAACAAGTTGTTTCTACTAAATAAATCCCATAGATTACGCTTCAATTTTTGATGGTGTTCTTTTTCTCTATTTCCGCCATTGTATGCATCATTTTTAATGACATAACTCTTCTCTCTTTAAAAGGGGTAAAATAAGACTTAGGCTTATGAACCTGAATCATGTGGTATATGCTACCCATTTCCGTGAGCGCTTCTGTCTTTCTACCTGTCATTTTGCGTTGCTCATGATTTTAATTTTTTGTGACGATTCTAGTGGTGTCCTCAAATGTTTTATGCTTTCTTCTGTTTTTCTATCTTCAGTGGCACCAAGTTGAAGATAAAAAGAAAATCCGTTGCAGTAAGTAGAGATCAACATTGATATTTTTTGGTATCTACAATTGTAATACGGCTTAATATGAATGCGTAATGCTGCACTGTGCTTAGCTGTACCTGACGCTTTATGCACTGTGGAGAGTTGACATTTTAGGAGAGTCTTTCTGCTATTGTCACAAAGTACGTAGCTATTGTATATTTAAGTGTAATCCCAAATGGGGTCGTCCCAAATCAGTTTATTTGAGACGTCTGCTATTGTCACAAAGTACGTAGTGATCTAGATACTGCATTTTTTTTATGCCGCATCAGATGACCCGATCTTAAGATTTGGTGAGGTAACTTTTCTCTCTCTTTACCAATGAAATTATTGTGGTATATCTTAAACAACTCTGCATAACTCGGCATACCCATTTGTCTATGGTTTAATAAAAATAAAATCTTTATGATTATTTAACATCTGGCTCTCTAATTCATCTCTCAAAGATGGGAAAAGAATTGGGTAAATTCCATTCTCTTCCCCACTTCCAAGCAAGAATCCTCCCCTTTTCGTTCCTCGAGAGGAATGGAATAATAAGCTTCCCAAGAGATGAACGAAGAACTAATCACTGAATAGAATCGTAAATAAGCTAGTGTTCTTCGTAATTCTTGACTTATTCTGAATGACAGGTCAAATTCTTGGAAAACCACTGTGTCACTTCACACAGCTAGCCTTTATGGGTCAATTCCAGAAGAAATTTTCATTCACTGCAGTAATGAAATGCACACATATGAAACATACATAATGTATGCATTAAAAATAAATAAATAGCACACTATACTGTTTCTATGAATCGTATGGTATAAGATCATAATTTTGACTTTATCATTGATTCAGATGCTTTATTTTTTTAAATCATGAATACTACTTTTTTCATCACGTATGTTTTAAACATTTATTTCTTTTTACATATTTTTTTTATACATTACTATTTCCATTAATTTTAATTAGAAGGAAAATCATATGTTTTAGTATATTTAAGATCGATTTAAATATCAGTAACTCGTTTTATATACTTCAAAGTGCGATATACTTCCAATTCTTAGATCTTAATATTCCGTCCAATTATCGATTTTTGAATCTAAATTGTTTTTGAAAAAAAAATTAACACTGGTAATAAACTATTACTCAGGACTACTACTAAACTAAACCTATTTATTAAGGATTTGACTATTGTTATTATTACCTTTATTTTCAAAATTCTTGCTATAATTCCAGGTAAAGATTTTTTTTTCATTATTGTGTTTAAGAGATTTAAAGTTTGATTGACCGAGAATTTCAAGATGAACAGTGAAAAGCTTCAGAATTGTTAAAATAATTTTATTTCAATGCTTTTAATACCTGCGAATACTAGCTTCATAGATTTCAAAAAGGCATTTGGCGATGTCGATCGACTTAATTTGTGGTTGATAGTGAGATCCATGGCGTAATTTATAAAATAGATAACATAATGACTTTCTGTGATAACACTAAGCCATTAGGGATAGTTTTTAAAAATTAGTGATTGGTTCAGAGTTAGTTTATTAATGCTAGAATTCGACCAGGGTGTATTTTGTCTTCTTTTCTCTTTACGTTGGTTATTGATTAAGTTATGTAGCATTCGCTGAAGGTGATATTAAAGATTTTTAATGATGTAGAGATCTGCAAATTTCTGACTTAGCTTTTTTGACAAATGATGTTCACGAAATGAACTATTTTATTAAGGCTGTTAATGATACAAATAATAGGAAACGTTCAATGCTAAACGGAGACCACACTTGAGCAGCACCTTCTGCAGAGAAAAATTGCATTGTTTTGTATTTGTTGACCATAAGCAGAACTACATATTACCGAGTCATGAACAATGTTTAAAAGGCCTCAAAAAAGGAGGCGTTTTAGACAATGCCAGCAGAACGTTATTGGAATTTGCATTCAGTGTCCAATTTCATCAAATATTGCACAAGACAGACCTGTTTCGTGGTCTAAATGGTGTAGTTTGGTTGGAATTCCATCGAACCAGACTGTGTAGTTTCCCACTTGCAGAAAATATCTATCATAATTTTTTTGAAGATTTAATAAAATGTGTCTATAATCTTAATTAATAGAGTCAACTAATCGTGGCAATTTAGTTTTAATCCTATAAATATAAAACGAGAAGCTGGTCTCAACTATTCCCATTTACAAACGTAAAGAGTAAGCTACCAATCCCCCAGTCTAGGCATACCATTTCCACTATAAATATACAGTCATATCAGAATAATATGACCACTTACCTTATAATGGGAATAATCACCTTTTGCCTGAATGACAGCGGCGAGAGACGGCGTGGCATGGACGCAATGAGGCCCTGGGTTTGCCAGAGGCACACGTGCCCATTCGGACTCCAGAAGATATCGGAGGTTCCCGAGATGACGTGGTTATGGGTCCGCACGCCGAACCTGTCGTTCCAAATGGTCCCAGAAGTGATCTATGGGATTGAGGTCGGGCGATTTCGCCGGGCAACGGAGAACGGAGACATCGCTGTCGTGTTCCTGGAACCAGTCACGCACCATCTTAGCGACATGGCAGGTCGCATTGTCCTGTTGGTAGACGCCATCACCACCAGGGTAAACGTCCAACATGATGAAATGCATGTGGCCAACGAGGAAAGACAGGTAGCCTTTGGCGTTCAGGGACCCATCCAGTGATACCAGGTCATACCAGGAAAACATCCCTCAGACATGCACACTGCCACCGCCGGCCTGTACTTGACTGACAAGCGTGTCCAGGTGTTGGTTTTCGTGTGTCTGACGCCGTATCCGTCAATGCCCGCCACTTCTGAGGAGTAGGAACATCGATTCGTCGGAGAAGGCAAACTTTTTTCCACTCTTCCACTGTCCAATGACGGTAGTCCCGTGTGAACTGCAGGCATCGTTGCCGATGGACCTTGGTTAACATGGGCGCCATGATGCAGCGTCTACTCCGAAGACCCATGTGTAACAGGATTCGGTCTACTGTTATCGGGAAAATGTACCTGGGTGCCCCAGCGTTTATTTGAGTGGTCAATTGCTGCACTGTTGCGCGTTGATTGCCCTTAACCAGTCGACAGACACAACGTTATCCTCTGAGGGCGATGGCCTTTGGGGATCCACAGATATGACGTCTGGAGGTACTAGGTGTGCCAGCGGTCCATTCTTGGTACACCCTTAATACAGAACATCGCGAACAGCCCACGAAGTCTGCTGTTTCCGAGATGATACCACCCATGGCACGGTAGCCGATTATCATTCCTTTTTGAACGTGCATCAAATCAATACCTCTTGTCATGTACACTCTGTGACGCGCCTGGGAGGATCGACTGTGATTCCGTGGGTGGTCATATTATTATGATACGACTGTGTATATATGTGGATTCTTATTGTAAGCATAGATCACACAAGGTTTAGACAAATTTATGCGAAAACCATCCCAATTCTCTTATGATTCTTATTTTGAAAATAATTCAAACTAATTATTAAAGTTAACTAAGCAAATTAAGATTTCAATAAAAATTGAATAAAATTCAGAGATTAATTCTGTTTTATATGGAATTGATGGAAAATATTTTAGCGAAACCTTTAAAATATGTCTCATCCATTCTGTTCACTAAACAATTATGCCCGTTTATATTATTACAACAGCTTAAAAGAAAATGTAATACATCTACCAGCAAAATATTAGCTTGTTGTTTTAGATATAGTCTTTTAAAGTACCGTAGAAGAGTTGCTTGAAACGCATGTCTTAAAAAAGTCCTTATTATGTTTCATTTTCTAACTCTTGGCGTGAAGAGTTTTCATTACATTAATGACTTGGTATTATAATCTTTTACTCGTGCGATTTAGAACCACACTGGAGTAATGCCAGCTGCAGAAACAGTGCCGAACTGCAATCACTAATGACTCAGAGGTCTTCTGGGGCACGTCAAACCATCCTGCATGTTCATGCTCTACCGTGAGTTCAACTCCTTTTGTTTGCGCAGAGAGTTTATTCTCAATCTATGCAACTCCCTTTTGCCCGTGTTCCTTGTTGACACAGCAAATAGAGTTCAACAGCGGTTCGATAGGCCCTTGCACCGACTGAAGCTAAAAGCATTAGAAGCCCAGCCTTCAGACAAAAGACCACTTAAATCTAGATGTGAGACTTCCGAATTAATAGCCCCGGAAAATAAAATTATTTTGTTCTCTATGATAACTGGTAAAGAGTATGGATCAACGAGAAAGTATTTAAAAAGAAAATGGATTCGAAGGAATCAAAAATCGAATTGAAATTATCTCTGGATGTTATGAGAAAATTAAGCTAAATTTAATGTAATTTTTCACAAGATTTTTACAGTGAAATAAAAGAAAGACCAAATTTTTAAAAGTGTTTATATCATGAAAGGAAAAATTATATATATGAGCTGATAGCGCCTTACTTACATTAACACGAAATGGAACCTTTTTTTTTGTTTGAAAATATTTCTGCTTTTGCATACTGAAAGCTTGAAAATACATGCATACGGTAGTCTCAAGCATCCATGGACTATGGAGATCCAACCAGGGACAAATGTTTGGGGACACATGTCAGGGCACACAATTTAGTCCTTCAAACATATGTGTCTTGAACTACAGATGCTGCAATCGGCTATAGTAGACCAATTCTAACGAGGTGCTGTTTGATATTGTCTGCCCATGGTCCTAGGCTTTCTCCTTTTTCTGAGGCCTTTAGGCACACTGTTCACAGCCCTGTTGGCTAATCTATAGTTACGCATACGGACTACATGTTTAAACCAAGGCAGTCTCTCTCTACACAATATGATACTTAGAGGAGATTGCAGACTCCTTCGTGTGACCTCGTCATTACTTACAATGTCGAATACCAAGCCTAAGATAATGCATAAACGTCTAGAATCAAAGGTAGGTATTCAATTTAGTCATGTTGCTTACAAAGGATCCGTGTTTAACTATCATAACTAACACTAGAAAAATTCAAATTTTTATGCATCCTAAATGTAAGTTTTTAGGTGCATATGCAGATTTTTCCACACTCTTCATATATTTTTAAAAGTGCTAGTAGAATTCTTATTCTCCTGTTTATCTCATGCTGCATATTACCAGTATCTGATACGTAGCTCCTAAGATAATTAAGCTGAGACACACACTCAAACATGCAACGATTCAGATTATTTGAAACCAAACCAGCCTAGCCAATTCTCATTATTTTAGTTTTATCTTGGTTTATAACGAAACCTCCTCTATTACTAGTCTCATCAACAGCCCTAATGAAAGAATTCATCTGATCAACTTCATTAGCCAATAAGGCCAAATTATCAGTGAAATAAATATAAAACATTTTTCAATCTTTATATGAATTAAGGCCAAATTTTTCCTCAAGCAATGAATTCTGCATAACATAATCAATAACCAAACTAAAGAGAAATTGGGACAAAATTGCACCTTGTCGAACTCCAGTAATAAAGCTAAAACAATTGCTATAAGCCTTACCAACTCTCTCACATGACTCATTATAGTTATTATAGATAACTTCCATTATGCTAAACTTGCCGTAATCAGCAGTTCCCAGGTTTGAGTTCTGCATGTGCCAGCGTTGAGATTTCTCCCCGCAAAACACCCCTCCCCGCCTTCAGTCAGTAGGGGGCATTGATGGGTTTGGAAAGGCTGCCCTCCGTCGGATGGAACGTTAAGCCGTGGCGACGTATATCGTATAGCCATAACCGATGCACGTTAAAGAATATATAGGATGGCCTTGACGTGAGGTTATCAGCTATCTCCTAAGAGATGCCCAGTAGATCTCCTCCCTCAACCCTCTCTGAGCCCTCGGGGTCCTTTTGGCCTGGCCATTTAGTCCATTGTGTGAAAAATGGTACCGTTCAGAGGTAAAACAAACAAAACAACCCATCTTGCTAACTAACGTAACAGGTATACCATGCGATCTAACGATCAACAAAAATATTATGACGATCAACATGGTCCCAAAATCATTTTGAAATCGATGAAATTATATAAGTCCACATTGACATTTTAACAACAATTGGAAATTAAGAATTGGAATTTAGCAACAATTGGAAAATAAGCTGCATCTCCCGAAGTATAAATGACGCAAGTTCCGCCGTATTCAGTAAAAGATTTATTGGTCACATCGTGGAAGCGAATTATTGTCCAATGCGTGGTTTAACGGTAGAGTGCTCTGGCACGTATCTAGAGAGATGCAGGTTCTGTTTCCGCGATGTTGGTAATAAATTCTTTTCACATGAATATTTAGTACCCACAGGTTTCTGAGAAAGAAAAAAACAAATAGAAAACACAGCAGTAAATATTCCCTCAACGGAAGCCCACCAGTGTAGCAAGTTCAGATTCCATAATCAAGTTCAAAGCCATACATATTCCAGTCAGTATAAGTGTACAGCGCCAAGACTCTAGGTGGTTGACCACTTCTCAGCAGTGTAGGAAAAGAAATGAGAAAGTATCCATAGTAGTACAGATTAATAGGCCGCACTGATATAGGATATGCCCCACCACCGCGTTCCATTCCATTCCAAAAGAGTATATCTTTTGAAAGGTGCTAACTGCCAGCATTACAAAAGACTGTGTCGGACGTTAGGTGCTAGGCCTGGCCTGTTCTGTGCATGATCATAGGAAATTGATACACAGCTCTCCTTCCAGTGTATGCCTAGCTACCATTTACAAACCATCTTTAAAAATATATTTAATAAATTGCTGATTTATATGATTTATTATAAGGTAAATCGGAAGATCAAAGACAGGCACGTACGAGGATTTAGTTTAGAGGGGTAAAATCTGAAGATCGAAGACAGGCATGTACCGCGGATTTAGTTTAGAGCGGTAAAATCTGAAGATTGAAGACAGGCATGTATCGAGGATTTAGTTTAGAGCGGTAAAATCTGAAGATCGAAGACAGGCATGTACCAAGGATTTAGTTTAGAGCGGTAGAATCTGAAGATCGAAGACAGTTATGTACCGAGGATTTAGTTTAGAGCGGTAAAATCTGAATATCGAAGACTGGCACATACCAGAGATTTTCTTTGGAGCAGTAAAATCTGAAAATTGAAGACAGGCACGTACCCAGAATTTAGTTTTGAGAGGTTAAATCTGAATATTGACGAGAGGCACGTACCCAGAATTTACTTTGGAGCAGTAAAATCTAATTGCCGAAGACAAGTACGTACCCAGGATTTAGTTCGGAACAGTAAAATCTGAATGTCGAAGGTACGATTTAGTTTGGAGCAATAAAATCTGAAGATCGAAAATAAGCAAATACCCATGATTTAGCTTGGAGCAATAAAATCTGAAGATCGAAGATAAGCAAATATCCAGGATTTAACTTGGAGCAAAAAGATCTGAAGATCGAAGATAGTTACGTACCCAGGATTTGGAGTTTAGTAGTTTTCTTGGTCGGGTCCAAGAATTTAACTTCGCGGTGGAGATTCTCAGCATGAGACTTGAGTAGGGTTTCCCAAATAATAAAATATTCTACCGAACAAGAAAGGTTGAATTGATATTCTATATGGAGGGAGATTTTATAGTTGTTTTTTTAATCTATTTTTAGTATCGGATGTAAAATATGGGACTAAAAAAAATTATGCAAACACAACTATTTTGGATTTCAAAGTTGGTAGACAAGTTTGAGATTTAGTATAAGACGGCAGGATTTTCGAGGAGGGGAGTTGTCTGGATGCCCCCCATTTTCTGGTACGTCCTCTGATCGAATAAAGCAACAACCACTGAAAAGATAGCACATCCACATGAGTTCTAGCAAGAACAACTCGAAGATATAACACAAAGTTACAGCAAATATTCTCACGCTTTATGCAAGAAATTAGTACTTTTTATTAACATTAATTATCATTATCTATAGTTTATGGAATCGAGTAATTGAAAATTTGGAATTGCTGTTTTCGTAGATCGTAGATCGTATAATCATATTCGATGTACCGGGTTATAATTTTACCCCTAACCATCTCCATCATAATGATATACCTATTTGGGATGAGTAAGAACAAAATATATAAGTAAACCACCTTTACGTGGGCCCCTAAGGGCAAACATAAGAAAAGCTAAAAATAGCAGTAAAATTGCATAAGAAACCTAAAACGGGTAACTCTCATCAGAGAACGCTCCCGTTTTAGGCCTCTTGTACTTGTTCAAAACAATATGATCGTAAAGAATCAGAGAAGAAATAATCTCATTGGGATTATTTCTTACAGCCTCAAAAAATCCTTTTGAGATGCGTTTTATATGTGCATATATATGTTTGATGCCCAGGTCTTTATGAAGTTGTCTGTTAGTGAAAAACCAGGGAGCATCGACCTCAGTTCCCAAAATCTTGTTCTGTAAGACCTGAATCTTACCAGTACTGGTGAGTGTAGTATTCGCCCATATGGGTGAAGCATAGAGAATCACCGATCTGATGATCATATCATAGCGTAAGAGCTTAAGATCAATCATTAAAATGGAATTTCTCCTAAGGAGTGGGCCTAACTGGCCTCTCAATGAATTGAATTTGGATATTATATTATTAATGTGATAGTCCCACTTTAACCTCTTATGTATAACAACCCCAAGATATTTGACTGAATCACTCCAATCAATGGGAATATCTTGTAAATGGAGGAAAGTTGGATTCATAATACGCTTTCCAGTAAAAAAGATGGCAGAACTCTTGTCAGAGTTAATCTTTATCTTCCATTTTTCGTACCATGTGCCCAGCTCGATCAAGCTATGATGTAGCCTCTTCACAGCGATAGCAGGACCGAGGGAGAGAGATAGTAAGGCAAGGTCATCTGCGTAAAGTGCAAGATGAATACGATCAAAAAAAGGTAAATCATATAAGTATAAAGAGAAAAGTGTAATACCCAAAAGGGAGCCCTGAGGCACACCTGCAGAGATGACTCTTCTTGTAGACATGGCAGATTTATTTGGACTTGAAATGTCCTATTGGAGGGATATGATTGGATCAAACAGATGAGTCCAGATGGCACTTCGGCTTGTATAAGCTTGTGTAAAACGCCGTTCAACCAGACGCGGTCAAAAACTTTGGCCACGACCAGGAAGACAGCTGCAACGGACTCCTTTTTGTTAAGGGATTCAGCGACTTTCTCCACCACCCTAAGGATCTGGTGTTCGGTAGATCGATTCCGCCTGAAACCAAACTGGATCTCAGGCAGAATAGGGTGGCAGCCAAGAAAGTCGTCAATACGATTGATCAAAATCATTTCAGAAAGCTTGCTAATTGTAAACAGCAAGCTGACAGGATGGTAGCTGTATGGAATAGCGGAGTCCTTGTCTGGTTTATGTAAAAGCTTGACAATAGCATTTTTCCAGACAACAAGAAATATAAGATTTCGAAGTAAATAATTGAATATCGAACATAGATGCAGAATGGCTTTCTTTGGAAGATGCTTGAGCATCCTTTTTGATATTTTGACTTGACCCGAGACTTTATTCAATTTTAGGGGTTTGATTGCCAGCTGAATTTCCAGCGGTGATGTAAAATTCACCCTGGTCCGATCAACCTGATCGAAATGGAGAAGGAATTCCCTCACCAATTCACAGGTATGATGGTCAGAGAGATCAAAGTTCTCACGGAATTGCAATTCGAGGGCATCCACAAAAGCCTCGGATTTATCTTCATCACTGAAATTTAAACCAGTTTCTCCATTTATAGGTGGGAAACTGGTAAATGGTTTCTTTAAAGCTTTGGTCATCTTCCAAATGGAATTATCGGTTCTAGACAATGATTCAACTTTCTTATTCCATTGTTCACTTCTAAAACCTCTGAGGCTGGATTTGACCTTGAGTTTTAAAGAGTTGTAAAGCCTCTTATCAGATGTAAATCCATGTCTCTGCCATGCATGTCTTACCTTGTTTTTCCCCTTAATGAGGCAAGAGAGATGCGATGGCAGGAGATAAAAATCTCACTTTGGTGTAAACTCCACGCTAGCTTCGGTTTTGGAAGTTAGCAATAGGGTTGTAAAGTCATTTATGACATCATCAATGGATCTACCATTAGAAAGTTGGCAGGTTCCAAGAATTTTGCTGTTTAAAAAAACCTTATAAAATTGCCAGTCATTCCGACTAAACGAACCAGTCACAAGAGGCGTGGAAAAGGTGGAAAGTCAGACAGACCGGCAAATGATCAGAGTTGAGTTGGTTGACGACACTAAGATCATAGTTTGGCAAGAAGTTGCCAATAATGGCCAGATCAAAGACGTCAGGTCTATGCATAGTATTGAAGGGATAAAACGTCGGCTCACAGGGAGCGTCAACAATGAATCCTTTGTCAGTAGTGTATTGGAGTAAAATACCTCCATTTTTGTTGCAGGCCCTTGAATGCCAAGCAGTATTTTTGGCATTAAGGTCACCTGCAAGCACAGTAGGAAGATTGGAGTCAAAAATGGAGTTCAGATCATCATTCATAAGCGTAGCATTTGGTGGCTTATATGCAGCAACTAGGTGTACATTTCCAATGTTGGTATCTAAAATAGCCACGGCTGTGGCTTCAAGAGTTATGAGGTCTAAAGTAGGTAAAAGATGATGGTGAATTGACCGCTTGATCATAACAGCTGTGCCTCCTCCATTGTTATTCAAACGGTCTGTACGCAGACCTCATAGTTAGGCATTTTAAAGACATCTGAGGCACGCAGATGCGTCTCATCAAGTAAGACAATGTCTGCCTGGGTATCTGTCAAAAATGAACAGAACTCAGGCAGATCACTAAGAATTCCGTGGCAATTTCAGAAATAAATCTGAAGATGATTAATTGAATTGCTGTTTTAATTTCGAAATATTATAAAATACCCGATGAAACATTTCTTTTCACCGGTAATTTTGCTATGTAAAACACTTGTTGTAGACACTTCCTAAAGAGTGAGAATTGATACAATTTCAACCGTCTCATCTTGCTTTACATCGGCTTTCGTGGTTAACCGTTATAAGCCAAGAGTGGGTATGAAACTCCTTGTAGCAGACTTTCCACTTTATTTATGTCACAGTATAGTTCGCTTTATCTGTAAAAATAAAAGATCTAGTTCACAAGCAATTCTTTTATGATAATTATTTTTCTATTAAGCATATTATGCACGTTACACCATAAGAAATATAATTAATAATCAGGATATCACTAAAAGTCGGTAGTTGTCAATCGGTAGTTGATCAGTAGTTGGAATTTGATATTATGGTTCAATAAAAATTTGTTTTCATTGCGATTCCAAAACCCAAGAAGAGCATAAAAAAGTTCATGGCCAAATTAAGAACCAAACATTTAAGAAGAAAAGATTAATGTTGATAGAGCACTTTTCCCTTACGTTTTATGAATGTATATGAAACAATTTGACATAGAAGAAAATGGAACTGGCACCTTACTGTGACCCAACAACACTAAATATGACGATTAATTTCAAAACTATTAAAATGTTACTTTGACGCTCTGTCCATTATCTTCATATACGACGACGATATTCCACTAAAAGCAGATAAATGTTTTGTCAAGATCAACCTTTTCAACATCTTTATTAAAACCAATTAGACAGATACCCCTTAGCCAATGTGTCGCAACTTAATTCACTTCAACGAAGTCGTAAAGTGATTTCGGACGAAGCTGAGACGTTTAATAGTTCTGCCATTTGTATTTACTTAACACATCATAGATATCATTAAAGATGGAAGGCAAAAACCATTATGCTTCTTAATATGCAAGAGTGCATGTAAATTCTTCATCTAATATGATGATTTTAATTCATTTCTGTTGACCTAAATGACTTCAAAAATTAAGGAAAAACGAGTTTGCGGAGAAGCAATGGAAATTAATGGTGTGTAGCTAATGTTCTGCTTTACTCGAAGAAGGAAAATATTTTTTTTTTTCTAACTGTTTTGAACATTATGTTGTTGGACTTACTCTTAAAAGTCGTCATTAAATTTCGATCTTATCGAGACAAGAAAGAAAATGATACAAACCTTGTTTTAACACTTCTTAAAATAGCTAATGATTTAAGTAGGAATTCAGAACTTGTGATGAATAATGGTCCTTAAATGATTAAAGTTTGAATTCATAGAATAAAGTAATTAAAATGTTTCCATGTTCATTGCCTAAAGAACAATTATTTAGAAAAAATAGCGTGTTTATCAGTGCATTTAGTTTTAAATTTTCATTACATAAATCCTTGTATTATGACATGCAGTTTTCCTAACTGAGGTACATTGTAGAAATGATATGAGGTATAACGAACACGTCGCAAAATATGTGATGATTTCCGTTGAGTGAGATAACGAAATTTGTAAAATAAAACAATCAGATTATTTTGTATTTCCAGATATCAATTGGTTTATATATTAGCAGATCACAGCGAAGATGGTAGATTAGATATCACCGAACCATCATCAACAAAACTTGCCAAGAGTAGTGACGTGTTTATAATTGCAAAGCAGATTTATTCTTATTAGTTTCACTGATATATGTATTTATATCAATTATTAATGTCCTTGCATTTTTTAATTAAAATTATGTGTTTTTCGAAATTATGTTTTCTGGATGAAAATTATCATGATTGTTTTTAATACAGACTGGCATGGACATGCGAGGGAATGTACCTGAATTTTAAAAAGATAATGCATTGGAAATATATAAAAACGCATAATAATTCAATAATTAGGTAATCTGTTCATGAAAACAATTATTTGTTCCTTAACAGTAGCTATCGTAGAGATCACATTCATTGACAAGAACTTGAACAGAAATGCAATGAAGCATCCGCGTGGCGGACAAGCCTCCACTTCCCACACACACATACACTAAATCCGATCTGCTTGGTACCATATTTTCATATAAGTGGTGACCTTAGTACCGGATATATCTCAACATTTAAACAAAACAAACACAGTTACAAAATACAAGATTACACTCAAGTGCAAAAGTTACGAAAACAAAAACGTTGATTGCTCAAAGAAGACTCTGAATTTTTAGGAATATGTAACACACTGGCAGGTTGTAGAGTAATAATAATTTTGCGTAAGAATAAATATTGTGAAATCATTAATATTATGATTAATTATAATTATTGCATTCTGTGGATCTCCTGTTATTTTATTGTATTTTTGTTCTGCTTTCTGTGTACCCGTTCCTTTCATAATTGTCAAAATCTTCAAATTTTCGCACATTTTCAATAAGATTGAGGTGAAGGAATCTTGTAAGCTACTCCATACCTCAGGACACTTCAATCCTCTCATGTTCAAGATATCGGTCCAGCAGGCGAGATCTACGCACCGAGAAGATCTATGCATGCGGTTATATTCGACCATTAAAATAAACCCTAAGCCGCTGCATCTGCAAGTGGGTGAAGATGCGAGATCTCATCCCGATACCTTTGGGCAGTCGAAGATCCTCTATCACACAGGTACAGGTCCGTGCTTCCATTGACGTTTATGCCTCATACTCAAAACTACCTGTTTAAGTTCACAAAACGCAGACATCTAAAGCAACGGCTGCAGCATATAGCTAACTTAGCGATAAATCGAATATAAAAGTTATAGGTCTTCAAAATCTTTTATATAGTATGGTCAAGTGCTGGAATAACTTCCAATGGTGAATTATAAAGAGGAACTGCATGATCGCTGATTATTGAAGATATTCTTAAGTACGATTATATTTTTTGGGGTAGGCCGTGAGAGCTCGAAGGTCGCTAGATCTAGTAACAAAGTCGTTAAGTTGGCATCATTATACTCAAGCTATAGTTTCCATATAATCTATCTACATAAGGGGTACGCCAGTTACATACACATTTCCATGGGGTACGTCAAGCTTAAAAGGTTGAGAACCACTGCTCTAGATCTAGGGTTCCCAAACTGTAGGAGTGAAAACATTTCAAGGGAAGCGCGCACAATGTAAATCTTTTCTGTTTATTTTTGAATTTAAATTTTCAAATGAAACTGTTGTTAAAAGGAGGTTGGCTGATGATAAATGAAAAGAGAGGATGAAGGTTTCTCAAAAATCAAAAGGGGGCTTGATGCCGAAAGGTTTGAGAACCCCTGCCCTAGATCAGCTTTTGAAATTAGCGGCAGATTTAATATTATTTGGATGCATGCGACAGAAAGCTGTACCAGCAAGCATGCGGCCTGGAGTTCATGATTTCATTGATTTTATTTTCTTCAAGATTTCGGCATCATTGTAATTTATTAAATTGGAGAGGTTGATGTGGCAATTTTTTTCTTCACTTATTTATTTGCAGATCATTTCCCAACGATGATTCAATTTACTTTTCAAATACAGTGAAATGTCAGTATAACGAACGCCAAAATAACGAAACATTCAGCATAACAACATTTGTTTCCACTCCGGCAAATTTATTATGTATCTCTACGAAAAAATGTTTCATTTTAACGAATACCAGTATAACAAAAATATCAGTTGAACAAAAACAAAAAGTAATCCCGATACAAAAAATATGGCCAGTATAGCGAAATTTGTAAACAGAAAATCCACAAACAATTTGCACAACTTAAGTTTTTCTATCTTTACGTGTGTTGGTCTTTACCATCTGGAAACGGCGCAATTGTTTAATTGCTGTGAAATATCTAACCAATTACATCGTTATGAATCTCATTCTGTTGTATATCGCCTAGCACACATTTTGCCGCTCTCACTGCACTGTATAGATGTTCTGCACACGTGCCGCATAATGCTTTAAAGCAGCGTTACCTCATTTTCCTAGAATAAAATGGAATTTTCAAACTTGTAAATCTACGCGATTCTGATTGTATTGTATTTCAAGTAACGGTACCTTCAGCGAAAAGTTATTTCAATGCACTTCCAATCCACCTGTTTTGTTATTATCGTTCGTTAAATTAAAGTTATTATTATATTTTTCGTTATTACTATTGTTTTACTTAAGTTCGTTAATTAGTTTAGTTTCATTATTGTCAGCCGATATGGATGAAATCTCATCATTTCATCACTTTATCATTAATGACACGGAAAATATTCCAGACAATGTGTTGCAGATTTGTGAAATCATTAAAAAAAAAATCACGCAGAGATACTTGTTGAAATAGGCAGTTAAAAAATACCAACTATTTTAAATAGTAAACTCTGACACATGGGGGGCGGGGGTGGCTCAGTCGGTAGCGCGCCAGGCTCGTAATCTGTAGTTCCCAGGTTCGAGTCCCAGCTGGATTCGAGTCCCAGCTGAGATTTATCTCCGCAAAATTCCCCGCCCTGCCCATGGTCAGTAGGGGACACCGATAGGCTTGGAAAGGCCGCCGTCCGTCGGATGGAATGTTAAGCCGTGGCTCCATGTGCGGGAGAGCCATACCCTGTGCACGTTAAAGAACACGCTGGATGGCCTTGACGGGAGGCTACCATCTGTCTCCCAACAGCTGTTCCAGTGGGTCCCCTCCCCCAACCTTCTCTGAGCCTTCGGGGTCCATGTGACCTGGCCATTTAGCCCATTGTGTGCAAAAAAGTGCCGCTCAGAGGTAAAACAACCCAACACAACCCAACCTGACACATGGTAAATACACTGGCGGAAATAGAAAAAAGAACACCATCAACAACTGAAACATAATCTATGAGATTTATTTAGTAGAAACAACTTGTTGAGAAAGGACAGTGATCACATGTGTGAAGTGATTCGAATGTTTATTGTACCTTTTAATGAGTATTACATTTTATAGAAGGCACATTTTAATAAGATGTTGACCTCCTCGAGCAGCTTCCAATCTGGCATACAATTTTTTTTTTCAAATTCAAATTTATTTTCAATCAGTATTATTTATAATTATTTTACATAAAAATCCCACTAAGTCGAAGCTTATCAGCGGGAATGTACATATATAATTTTTACAGATATGATCTAGATTACATCAGTAGTACATAAAATGAAGGAGATCAAAAAAGAATAAATGAAAAAGAAAACTGACAAAAAGATTCAAGTTTCCAAATAAAACATCACTTTTTCGTCTACCACTGAAATAATTTTTCTTTAACATCACAATTTTTTTAAGTTAACTATTTCTCTAGGAAGCAAGTTATAAATAGGTAGGGAATTTGATATTCTTTGGAATTTCGTCCGTAATTATTATAAAATTTTGGTTGTTTCAAAAAACTCATAACCTTTTTTCTAGTAAACGTATTATGGCAAATATTTTGCTTATAGGTATCATCAAAGAAATTATTGATAACAGAAACAAACACATATAAACTTTCAATAGGTAAAATTTTGAACAAACTGAATATATCATCTTTCGTTGTAAGGGAATATTTAACTTCTGAATGACACAATCCTTTTAGCAGACTAATTTGTATTCTTTTAATTTTATTTAATTCTATCTTATAGGCTGTCCCATAAACTGTTATACCATATCGAATCATAGATTCAAAAAGTGCTTTATGTACTAAAATAATTATCTGTGTATCAACAAACAAGTTACGTTTCCTAATTTTATATGCTACAAATCGTAGTCTTGAACAAAACCAGTCAATACGTTTATTCCATTTCATTTTCGAATTTATTCTCAAGCCTAGGTAAATTATTTCGTTTACTTCTTCTATTTTAGGACAATTGCATATACCAGGTGATAAACCATCCAATATAGTACAACTTATTCGATGCTTAGTAATTCTTCTATTAAATGAAGGTTGTTGAGAACCAATACACAAAAATTTAGTTTTTTTCTCGTTTACGCTCAGTTTGTTAAGAGCAAACCATTTAACTGCTTTATTACAATCATTTTGTAGATTGCCAATAGCGTATTCTAAATCAGAGTGGAAGCTAATTAGCACTGTATCATCAGCATACATATATAATTTACTATCGAAATTAATATTAGCCAAATCATTTATGTATATTTGGAATAGCATAGGGCCGAGAATAGATCCTTGTGGAACTCCAAAATTGATCTGAAATTTATCGCTAAATTTATCATTTATTTTCATAACTAGTTCTCTATGTAATAAGTAGCTTTTAAACCATTCAAAAATATTCCCTCTTATACCAAGTAAATATAATGTCTGTAGCAAGATATCAATGTCAACTGAATCAAATGCTTTATTTAAGTTCATAAAAAACCCAAAGCATTTCTTTCCTATATTTAAATTAACATTTATATTATTAATAAGATCTTACAAAATACTTTGCGTTCCTATAACTTACGGAACCCAAATTACAGACTTGACAGAAAATTAATTTTATTCAAAAAATTTTGCAAGCGATCTACAACGTATTTTTCCATTATCTTATCAAAAATTGTTAATAGAGTGATTGGTCTATAATTATTAAAATTCTTTTTTGATCCACTTTTATATACCGGATGAATAATTCCAATTTTCATAGCTATTGGGATTTGCGAATTTTCAAAATATTTTATTTATAAGAATTGTTATTACATGAACAAAATTGCATTTACTTGCCTTTATGTATTTTGGTTCAATATTTTCAAATCCAGGAGATGTGTTATATTTTAAGTGATCTATTAATATTGGCAACATCGAAGTTACTAGCTAGTGGAAAATGAATAGAATTCTTATTTATGTAACATAATTCGTAAATCTTATCTGACCTAGTATTCATCGTCGCAAATTCTGTTTGCATCTCACTAATAATTGTTACAAAAAACTTAACAAAACTATTTAGAATTTCTTTTGGAGTGTTATCTCTAATCAAGTGTCTTTCAACATTTTCGTCGATTGACATCCTTTTTTTTATCTTCAATAATATCATTAATTAATTCCCAAATTCTAGTATTATTACCTTTATTAATTGCTAATTTATTTGAATAAAATATGCGTTTTTGGTTCCTTATAATGATGTTTACCCTATTTTTTTACATTTTATATAAGTCATAATTTTGTTTATTATTAACATTATCTTTATAAAAATAAAATAAAATAAATACCCCCTCAAGCAGCTGCTTGTCACAGAAGTCTGACTGGAGCCTGTCAGTTTATATGCCATAGTAGAGGTCTGAGAGGATGGCAGGACCTCAGCAGAAAAACGACACAAACAGCCATGTCTTATCGGGGGCTCGAACCCAGGTCCCTTAGATCAGTAGCCAAGCGTGCTAACCACTCGGCCATGGGAAGATTTATCTTTATATCTTTTCCATAATTTATCTCTATTTTCAATTGCTAAAATAATGTCATCTGTAATCCATTCTTTCCTTATTCTCTTAGTTTTACAATTATTAATTTGTTTACTACAGCAAGAACTTTCCCGAATTTCATCAATTCTACTTTATATTTTCTGATATACTAATTCTGTACTCATGTCTTCAACTCACATCGGTCGTACAAATGCTGAATATCATGCTGGGGGATACCATTCCAGCGCTTTCAACTTGGATGCTTAATTTAGCGATGGTTGTTGCCTACCGCGGTCCACTGATGAGTCGTTGTCCGATCCAGTCCCAGACATGCTCGATTGGAGACAAGTCCGGAGAGCGTGCTGGCAAAGGGAGTTGGTGCACCGTTTGAGAAGCATCTGATAAGCATGTTGAATTACCCGGGCGTAGTGTGGGCGGGCGTTATCCTGCTGGAATATCGTATTTGGGATTACACTCAAATATGGCAGGACGACAGGCTGTATGATGTTGCTGACCTACGTGTTGCTATTCAGTGTATCCTGCACATATACCAGACATGTACGAGAGTGATAGGTAATTCCTCCCCACACCATGATGTCCGGTGTAGGCCCTGTGTGTCGCTGGCGGATGCACGATGCAAGAAGTCACTCACTTTGTCACCTTCAGACGCGTAAACGACCATCAGACGCGTAAACGACCATCAGACACTCCTAAGCAGAATCGGCTTTTCACTGAAAACCACAGACTGCCATTCTTACCTCAAATGAACTCGTTCTTGACACCACTGAAAAAAGGCTCAATACTGACGAGGTGACAGTGGTAACCATGCCAGCGGCATGTGTTCCCATAGTCCAGCTTTCAAAAGACGATTGCGTATCGTTCTTGAAGACACCCTTGGTACGACAAAGGATCGAATTTGTGATGCCTTAGCAGTCCACTCTGCCACCCATCGCTCTTGACACGCAGATCCTCTCATGCGTCCGTAACTCTGTGTTGCTCAGAACCACGTCTACGAGTTAGCGAATGCTCTTCTGATTATCGACGCCACCATCGCACCACTGTATATACCTCTCGTCCAACGCAGTGTACAATTTGACGAAAAGATCAACCTGCTTCCCGAAGACTCACTATATGGCCTCGCTCGAACTCCGCTAACTGAACAAATTATGCGCGCCTGTGTCGTCCAAGCATGGTAGCTTCTTCAAAGAGCACTGAACAACACGATACAAGAAGAATATCTTTCTTCGCGCTCTAGTCTTTAAATATGCGCTGCGTGCATTTGCATGTTGTCGTCTCCAGTGACGTCATTATTTCATCCAATGGCTTTCAATCTTGAATCACGGTTTCTGCCGCTCTTAACTATTAACGTATTATAATATGACTTCCTAAAAGAAATCCTTCTGGGTGTTCTTTTTTCAATTTCCGCAAGAATATCTTTTACAATGATTATTTTGTATATGTAATTATCATACCACATTTATCATTGCATTTCAGTATAACGAATATGTTTTGGTGATCTGCTCGATTTCCTTATACTGACATTTCACTGTATATACTATTTGAAACCTAACTATTGATAAATATGCAAGGTAATTAGAGTTGTCCAAATCAAGAGATAGAGACGGACGTGGAAAAATGGAATATTCACTCATGGAAAGAAATTAGACACACGAGATCACTATTAATGAATTTGCAATTCTGAAAGCAAGTGCTATCTGTGACCATAAGGATTAAAAATCATCATTTATAAACTAAGTACAAATAAAAGCTTCTATAAAACATTCGAATAAGTTAAAAAAAAATTAATTCGGTAAAAATGTATAAATCTGGTCGGGATCTAGGGAGAGCAAGCAGGCCAACTCCCTCCCACCCCCCGATCTGAACGAAGAGTGAATTTTAGAATGCTAGTAAAGGTAATGAAGACCAAACATTATTAAACTAGTGGACATTTCACGCATTTTTCATTATTTGTCGAAAATTTCTAAAATGAATTAGAAAATGTTACGCTGCAATGGGAATTTAATGTCTTGCTCTCCTCTCCCCCTTACTTTCACTTTATCCAGTTCGATTACGTTGCTAGCCACCCTCACTTTTTATTTTATTCTTGATCCGGGCCTGGCTATAAAGCGATAAAGTGTAAATTACTATTAATGTCAAAATATTAAATATTATACATCCTCATCACTTAGTCGATTTTAGAATTTTCGAATGCCAAATGGTCTTAAAATGAATTATTTCGTGAATTAACGAAAAAATTCCAAACGAAAAAATTCCAACTTTTGGCTGATTTCTTGAAACTTTTATTATCTAAATATTGTCCTGAGGCATTAACGAGTTCCACATGCTTGCTCCAAATATAATGGTAATAGATAACCTCTTTTTTTTTCATAAAAATAAACCTTTTGAGGGCGAAAAATATTATTTGAGAATTTGCAGACATGTACAAATAAATAAAGTTGGCAGGAAAATAGAAAGCGAATGCAATGCAGCAAATGGTATTAAATTGCTAATGAATGCTGGTTTTCCATAATCAAAGAAATAACCTTAGTCTTTGCTCTTTCTATCATAACATTCAAATCAGTAACTTGATTTCCTTTTTATTTCGTTGTCGTGTTCAGCTTCAAAATTTAAGGAATAATAAATTTGATTCAGTTCTAAAATTAACCGATTTAATTCTAAATCTGAATTTTCCCAAATGATAAAAATATCACCTACGTAATACCTCACAACAAAGGACTTATATTTGCGTTATTTAATTTCATTTTTAATGGTTGTTCTTATTACATTAGAAAACAACTTAGACAACCACTTTTGTTATTTCTAAATATTACTGAGAATTATTTCAGCTACTGGACAGACATATGGAAATTTTCCTACGTTGATGTGTGTTGTTTTTTTGCTGAGGTCCTGCCATCCTCACAGACCTTCTACTATGGCATATAAACTGACAGGCTCCTGTCAGACCTCTGTGGCAAGCAGCTGCTTGAGGGGGTATTTATATTTATTTTTTATTTAACCTTTAATAAAAGTAGATGTCGAGCATAATACCTCTTTTGCTCTAAATCTGTATAAATATTAGCCGTATTTTTAAAAGGACTATGTTGCTTATGCTAATGCTTGGGTATATCTGACTTACTGTACTCTTTACAAGTTACTATATCTTTTGGTTTTCGAACTAAGACTTGATTACGTTGATATTTAAGAGATATGTTACCAGGGTTCAAGGAACTTCCTAAACATCCTCACCCAACGCAAGGGAGAATTGCATATACAATTGCAGAGACTAACGAATCATATCTGAAATATAAACTACTTAATGTGGGAATATTTTGGACTATCTTAAACTGTGTTCACTACTTTCCGATTACAAAAAAGAGGTGGAGGTTTTCTTAGTATATAATTATTGTTCTCTGATGGAGTCGATCTTATTGAATTTTATGTAAGTGTGAGTTTTAATATTATACCTATATGAATACAAGTCTAGCTATATATAACTAACTGTATATTAACTAAGGTTGGGTGTTTTATCCCTGAGCGGCCATTTTTGCCTATTGTGTGCAGAAGACTGGAGCAAGGAGCAGATTAGACAGCTGGCAAGGTGTCATATCCCTCTAACTTATTTATTTTATTTACTGCTGCATTTTTATTGTATTTTTATTGTTGTAAGTAATTTTATGTATTAAGTGTGTTTTTGGAAGTTCTATTGTGGGGATGTTACTTATAGCTGTTGTTATCGGTCTGAGCTGGCTGCCTGCACGGGCTGACGAGTCCAAAAGCCCTTTTTACGACTATTTACAACCTGCCTTGGGCGCGAGTGCGAGTGCTGGAGACTACGGCAGCGAGAGTAAACAACAAGTCTTGAGCGTCGCTGTCAAACAGGAAGGGCGTTTGAACATGCATCAAGGGACGCCACCCTTACTCAAACAAAACCCTTAAGGAGAGGTTTCGATTCTATGTGAGAATGAAGGTTCGGGTCGTGATGAACCGAGTATAGTTCTATGTGAACTAAAGTGGGTTCTGTGTGAACCACGTTGTAGGCAAAGTTTAAATATCCTTTCGCCGAGTTTGATGCCGGTAAAGCGAGAATCTGCAAAGTGCGGTTCTCCACCTCATTACATAATTGTTTGCAGCAGCAAAGCAGAAAAGGCGTACTGAGTCGATCTCATCCCCAGTACGTGATTGTATATAAATGTGAATAAACTCTGTGGTCTTTATACATCTCTCGTGCGTGAATTGTTGGACATATATATACATCACTTGGCGCAGCAAGTCTGAGGCATACGTTGTTACGGGTGTAACAATCTGCGAACCTGTTATTTCATCTAAACAATATTGAATGTAATCAAGGGACTAATTGATTGTCCTCTACTATAGAGTGGTTAATCGTTCGCTATCGCTGGTCCGCCACATTTGGCGCAGTTGAAGCAGGATATCTAATTTTACGTGACGAAATAAAAATCTGCATCTTTCCCTTATACCTGCTAACGACACAAGGGGCCCCACTAGACAGCTGGCAAGGGGCTCCACTAGACAACAGATTTGCTAGTAGAAATTTACTTGTAGTCACTAGACAACAGATTTACTAGTACTAATTTACTTGTAGACACTAGACAACAGATGGGAGCCTTACGTCTAGGCCATTCAGCGTTTTCTTTAACGTGCACTGGGAATAACTCTCCCTCACACTGCGCAATGATTTTACGACCCCTCTTTTTTAAGCCCATTGGTGCCCCATTTCTAACTCGCGACAAGGTGGGAGGTTAAGAGGAGATAAATCTCAGCAATGGCACAGGGGGACTCGAACCTGGGACCTACAGATTAAAAGCCTGCAGCGCTACAGCCTGAGCCAACTGCGCACTAGTATTAGATTATGATTGATTCATTTATAATTCATCAGTGCAAAAATGTGATTTGCTCTCTAAAAGAATTCCGATTGATTTAAAATGATTAATAACTAGGTTAATCTGATAATATAATTCTCATATCTTTAAGTATTATTAATTTTATACAAAGCTCTTATTTATTCTTTGTAATCCTGAATTTTCTTTTCTTAGTATATAAATATTGTTTAACGTTCTGCAAAGTCTTAACCGTCGTATTTCCTGATCTTTATAAGGACAATGACCATTTTTTTTTCCTAATTGAGATATGAATCATTTTAACAAAGGTCCGATTTAAATAAAAACAAATGAACACAGCAGCAAACTTTGATAAAGCACGGTAAAATACTTCGTTTATACTTTTGGCTAATGCTATATTTTATTTAATAATGAAAGAGGTGGCCTAAAAAGGGCATATAAATGATATATTGTCATTTAAAATAATACAATCAAAGTGATTATTTTCCCGAAAAACTAGGAAATGAACTGTAAGTTTCAGGCATTAATTAGAAGAAACTATATAAAGAAAATAGTTTGATATATACTAAGTTATTATTTATAATCAGCGTCATTCTCGCAGTAGATCCCATCTATATTAAATAAGGTATTTTACAATTTGTCACCCCAATCCAAAATGTAATTTAAATTTACCCGTCCTTGAGCGAACAATATTTGTTAGTATAAAATTATAATAAAAATAATGAGGGTAAAAAAAAACTCTACATGATAATTTCATTAGTTGCCGAAAAATGTTCCAATGAGCATGGCTTCTTCACTTTTATAATTAACATAAATATTAAAAGAGGATTCCGAAAACATTTTATTTCAATTTTTATCTCCAAATCAGGGCAAACAAGAACATATAACTCTACTCATAAAGATGTGCTTAATACATTTTTCTATGTTACAAAGAAGTTTGTAAATGTGTTAAAATTTTAATGGTATGGACAACGTAGGTTTCTTTCTTTTTATTTTTTTTCAATTTTTTTTATTCCTTTCCTTTTAGTTATGGATTATAACTGCGTTTGCATCATTCCTTTTGATTATCAAAATGTTATTAATTTCGTTCAAAATTTTAATTTCTTTTGTATCTGATGGAACTAATATATATATAATATTTCAAAATCAACACCGGATAGAATTTCAAATAATGTGAATTTAAGATAAATTGAAGCTGATTTGAGATATTCAATAAGTGTAGATTTTTCAATAATTTAAAAAAAAATTATCTGTAATGAATACCTTTAGTCATTACATTTCTTCGGCGCAATTATTCAACCTTTTTATGATTATTAGAATCAGGTCCATATTTATAAAAACATATGGCGGGGAGGGAGGGTGACGCAATCGAGCCGGAAAAAAGTAGGGGGGACTAGAGATTGGATTTCCGTTGCAGTATAGCATTTTACCTTATATTATATAGGTCTTTATAATTTTCTTGAAAAATCCGCGAAATATCCACAAGTTTAATATCTTTTACTCTGTTACCCTTACTAAGCAGATATGGAATATTGTTTCAAGGTTACAGAAATATGTTTTATGTGAGAATTAAAAAATCGGGAAAGGATCTTAAATTCATTCTCATTCTACTTTCTACGATATAAATATGACAAAGAAACTTTTGTTATGGAAAGAAAAAATGAACAGATCTTTTGTTGCATTTAAAATTATTATTAACTTTTCAATGGAATCGAATATATTGCTAAATTTATACATTATAAGAATAATAACTTTAACCAGGAACATATCTGTTGAGGGAAGGTGCTATGCCTCTCCTCACTTTGAGAATGATACCTAGCTCTAGATGATTTTTGAATTATGCAACGCTATGCTATTCGACGTATGTACCTCGTATAATGCAGTGAAATATTTTGACCGTAGAAGAAAATTACATGTAGATTTATTACATCACCATGAGTTTATTGTGAATTATCTTGTTAAAAAAAATCATATTTGTGAATTTCTACTAGTTTAATATACACAAAGACGCATTTTGTTCTAAAGTATAACTTCTCATTATATTGGTTTTATTGTACAAGTCTAAACCCTCCGGTTATTTGTTCATTATTTTTACTTATTTTGAGAATTTTGGAAAAAAAAAAGAAAAACTTCCACTTATTTACGAGTCAAGCGATAAATTATAGGAGAGCGTCTCAAAAAGTAAGTTGTATTCTTGAATACATAACAAACAAAACAGTACATGAAAAAGGAAAATATATTATGGTGAAGATATCACTTGAATTTACTTTTCCACATAGTCGCCTAGGTTATGTAAACACTTATCAGAATGTGTGATTAATTTGTCCATTCCTTCAGAGTAAAAATCTGCTCCAATGTCCATAAAGCAGATCATGGATAATCGAATGCACACTGCTATGATATTCAAAGCACTCCTCATTTTTTTTATTTTAATACGGTGATTATGCCGAATCATTGCATTAAAGCGAGAAACGTGATACGGAGCAATGGAGTCGATGGTCTGCCTCTGTACGGTATTCGTTTGTCAAATTTGTAGGCCGTTTCACTTTTGGCACCACTTAAGGATAGCCTAACGTGATATCGCATTCTCCCCTAATGCGATGGATGTTTCTGGATGGAGTTCCGTACAATTCAAGTTTTTTTTACCACAAAAATGAATTGTACTACGAATTAATTAGACTTCTAATTTGGAATAACAATACTTTACTTGTTGCTGCACAACACAGCAACCACGGCAATCCCCAGTTCCGTCTTTCGACACTACCAAGTTATGGAAAGCCGCGACTATCTACTGTGGGGGTAAGGCTACACCATATAGATACATCTCATCCCCGACACTATGATGACGAGCAGCCCTATAGAGGAAAGCTCATCCATCGGACAAAACCTGGAATTTACTCTGTTCCCCGGTTAGCCATGAACAAGGATATATAGATCCAAGTTCGCTCGGCACCCGGGGTGGAGACTCTTAGTGGGACTCAGACTAAGAAAAGGGCTCTTGCCTACTAGGGCACGACTCTGTTCTGCAGGGCCCTTGAACTGCTCCACAGAGCGCCTGTTTGTGAGGTCTTGGCACCATCCAACCGGGCCACTAAACCGGTCAGCGATGCCTTCGACCTCGGTTGGTCTTGGCTCTGTCCAACCGGGGCCCATACCGGTCAGCAGAGTCTTCGACCGGGTGCTGGGCCACAAGCCCCCCCCCCCACCACCACCACCACGACAAGATGGTCCCCTATCGGGGGGGGGGGGATTTGGAATAACAATCGAACTGACGAGTCATCATTCACGAACAAGAGAAACGCACTAAAACGCAAATGTTGTTTTACTTACTACGATGACAGGTAACGCTGAGTACAATTTACTTCTTAATGCACCCACATAAGTAATGAAATGTTTCTGCTCTTAAATATCAGAAAAACCTCTCAAATAAAATTCCTGTTTTAAGATTGATAATAATGCTTATACAAAATGATTTTAACGTTACATTATACATATTATTTTATTTGAAGTTATCAAAGACATAACAGAACGAAGCGTTAACATATCTCTTGATATGAACATAGAATCATTGGAAAACAAAGTTCATTAAGAACTGTATCTCGCTGCTTTTAAGATTAAAGACTGCTAATGTGAATTTGATTCCACATTCTCTGTTTACCTCGAGCAATCTTAACAATCTACGAATAATTAAAATGGAGATTTGCCAATTATTCTTTACATAATTTTGCAGCTGAAACATTGGCGATGTAACATATTTTTATGCTCTTCAAAATTAAATTGGAGTTGCATTTTGAAAATGCACTTCAGAGGTCCAAAAGTATTATGCATCAAACTAGATAACACACAGACTCAGATATCGCAATAATTGGATAAGTTATATATATACACAGTGGTATCAGAATATTATGACCACCAACCTATGGGAATAACCACCCTTGACCCGAAATGACAGCGGCGAGACGGCATGGCATGGACACAATGAGACCCTGGAAGGTTTGCCAGAGACATACGTGCACATTCGGACTCCAGCAGAACACGGAGGTTACAGAGATGACGTGGTGACTGATGGAGATTCCGGAGATAACTGTGTATACATTCAAATATCACTAGATACTTACTTGATATTTTGCAATTCGTCGAAACTGAGGCAAACTTTATCTTTATTAGTCACCTTACTCTCGGAGAAAAGATAGACATTAATGAGATTAGTAAAGGTCTTCGAGGCTGTAAGCTGTGGCTATATCAACGAGAAAAACAAATAACGGTTGCAGGTTGTAGCTGTTCTGGATGACCTTGACTGGAATATCGATCTATTCGTAGAACTCTCACACCGAATTTTGTGCCCCAACCCTGTCCTGAGACAGGGTTCTTGTAACCTACCTATTTCTCCCGATGTACAGCATAAACTGGCTATTGATATTTCAACCAAAAATCAATAAAAGATTAATCGCATCATTTAAAACAATAAGAGTATGTTTTTCTTTGTTTTAAAAATGTGTCTGATTTATTTATAAAAACAGAAATCAAATATGATACATCAACAGCTGCATCTGGATTAGCTTTATCCTTGGAATTAAAATCACATTGAGTGATCCAAATTTAAGTTTGAATTTTCAATTTTAGAGATGTGATGAGTTCCATGCTTAAGAAATTAATCTGCAGGGTTAAAAGTATTAAAGTGACAATATTTCAAGAAACGGGCGATCATGAAAAAATTAAAAAAGAACTCAAAGAAGTTATAAAGAAACTTTTGATTTAAGCATATTTGTTGTATAAGATATCGACTCTAGATTTTTCTCGTCTGTTGCATTAAAGAAGAATAATACATTTTGTTTATTTTTCAAATACGGGAATTGAGAGTTGCATTATATTTTGCAGTTTGACATTTAACGAATTTCGTTCAATGACTGTTTAGCTACAGATATCCCATTCGCTGCATTTTTCCCTGATGTTTCCTAGGAAACTACTATTCGCAAAGCGATGGATAAGGTCAGATATAGCGAAGGAAGTCATTAGCCAGTAATTATCGAAAATCCTATGATAAGGGAGTCTAGTTACGTGCTATTTGCATAAAATTGGCTGAAAGGGATAGAGCGCAAAATGACTTTCCAAGAATAATTTTAACATTTTTTTTTTATTTTTAACAGAACTGCTCCATTTTAAAAGAAGAGAAATTTGATGCCGCTGTGAATAAAAGAACCGTGAGAAACGAGTAAAAATGTGTTTGAAATTTTATAGTGGAACTCAAGTAGATTATCATCGTTATTATCCCAGAGCATGGTACGTTACAGGAGGAAGTTTCTGTGTGACAAGAACACACGTATTGGAAAACTAATTAACTGCAACGGTGCCAGTTGCAGAGAATTCCAATGGAAAAACGGTCATTAATTTAAAGCATTACTTCTTAACATTTGAGGTACTCCATGCTGAATGAGGAAGGTTTGTTTATTTGCTGCTTCCGAAGCAAGGGTCAAGAGCGATATGATGAATCTTTATTTGTTAATGGTGATTTCAAAGTGTTAATACTAGCATGCTTTGAATTAAATGGCACATATGGAGAGAAATGAATGTATGCCGTTTATTTTCTGTAAGCTATGCTGATATTTTTATGCTTCTAAATATTCACTTTTGATGAAAGAGATATTTTTCAGTTGGCTGGTAAAACCCCCTCATTGCTTTAATACACTCAGATTTATTATTATTGGTTTGCAGTTGCGCTGAAAGAGTAAAATGCTTATAATCTAGAGATTCATAGAGTATGTTCTAGATTGCTTTCTTTTGTGAAGCTAAAAAGACCATTCATTATTATATATATATCAATTTGAATGTGCTTTAATTTCGCATATGCTTTTATGAATTTGTAGAACAAAAGAGCAATTTAATTATCAACATTTTAACTGAAGATTTTCGTTACATTTATTACACACTTCTGCAAAACCAAATAGATTTTGCTTCACTTGGACGGTAAAGCTTCATTACAATCTTCTAATGTCATTATCAGAATCAGATTAAATATCATGTCTTTGATGTTGTAATAAGGCTACTAATACTAAACATATCTAATAATATTTCATGTTGAAAACATATTGTAAATATGGTATTTCAGAGTAATTGATTTCTTGTGAGATCAAATCCCCTTTATCATCCCACTACATGTAGAGAATAATTTTTGTTTTATTTTAATATTATATACGCATTTCTTTTGATGGGAAAACCGAATATAATAGTGTTATTCTGCTTCACTTGAATGCGTTTCTATATCAGGGAATGTATGGACTAACTATTGCACTCTGATTGTCATCATTCTGCAACTAATGCGCAGGGTACAATTCCCAAGCCATGATTTACTGACTTCCCTATTTACACGTCACCATTTCTACAGTTGATCGAGTCGCGTCGTCCTCCAAAAATGTCAATAAGTGCAGCTGCAGAATTAGTCGTCAACAACAGCTGAAAGTAAACGTGTTGTTACACCCACTTAAACATAATGGTGAAAGTGACAGGATGTGGACATGCCGATGACAGTATTGATGGAAAATAAAATAGATTTTTGGTTAAAATAATATAATTGTGCGAATCCAGAGCAGAAACAATATGCGATATGAACCGACTTGGCATCCCGAATGTTGTTAATGTTTTGCAGCTTGAGTTAGGTTGTTTTACCTCTGAGCAGTAGTGGTTTGCACACAATGGGCTACATGATAAGTCACAAGGATCCCAAAGGCTCAGAGAAGGTTGGGGGGAGTTAACATACTGGACAGATGTTAGGAGACAGATGGTAGCCTCCCGTCAAGGCCATCCAGCATGTTCTTTAACATGTACAGTGTATGGCTCTCCTGCACATGGGGTCATGGTTTATCATTCAGTACGAAGGACGGCGGTCTTTCCATGCTTATCGGTGTTCCCTACCGATCGAGGGCAGAGTGGGAAGTTATACAAAGATAAATCTCAATGCTTGCCCAGATGGGACTTGAATCTGGATACTGCAGATTGCGAGCCTGACACGTTACAGACTGAACCACTTCTGCCCATGTTTTATGGCCTAATGAAATGAGCCCTGGCAACATGGGCCAGGGCATAGAGCAACAGCGCTCTGCAGACATCCCTCTTTCAGTATGGAAACTGGTACAGGTGCATGGGATAATACGTGACCTTAAATGCCTTATATACCCTCACTCTAGTAAACAAGAGGGGGGGCAGAAGAACATCGACATAGCCGTCGTTGGAGTGAAGTTGTTGTTGGTGACTGTTCACAGTTTCGTGTAGGGGTGGTTAGTGTCTTAGTTTTTGGGGAGCTCTTACCGTACAATTAACCCTAGAACAAGAATTTTCTCCATTTCAGGGCAGGCGCTTTCCTTGAACTATTTGATCGTATTCAGTGATAAGAAACCACCCCTAGCATTGGTAATTAAAGTCTTTAGTCGCTAGACAAGCCAATATTCTCTTCTCCCTCACCGTAACAGAAGGAAACAATTAGGTCACATCACTGACACCATTTTTGGAGAAACAACAACCCCTCCCCCATCCAGTTTGCAAATGCACCACTTAAGCAATTTGGAGTGAAGGAAATAGAAGAATAGAACTGTCCCATTTCCCAATCCTCGTTAGCGTCTAGGACTTAAACTATCCGACATTAGTTGAGTAGTAGGTCCCATTCAAAAATACGGGCATTGACAGAAGTGTATTATTCAACGGATTAGTTTGAGCCATCATCAGGAGACCAGATGAAGAATTCAATTTACCTTTCATTGAGATTCGTACCCTGTGGAAGCGGAGAGCTGTAGCCGCCATTTTATTCTCTAATGTCTTGTTCTCTTTAGTCTGTAAATCATCTATACTTAAGTTAGAGTACATTGGAACGTAATAGTTTTTACATTATAGAACAGAAGTGTATTTTTAAGCCGTTTTCATATCATAGTAAATTGCAGAAGATGAGTGTATTTTTATGTAAGTTTCATATCACAGCAAATTCAGTAAATTACAGGATAGAAGTGTATTTCTATGTCATTTATTTTTGGTTTATAGTCGATATCATCATTCGTCTATAGGACGACGACTGTGAAATACACATTATTCGAAGTTTAACAAAAGTTGCAAAGGGATTAACCCATTGTCATTTTAAACCTTCAATAAATTTATATTTATTATTTTTTAAACTTACTTTCCAGACTTACATCATGATTTCAGAGTGGATTTCCTTGCCCAGTGAAATAAATCTTACACAACTAATTAACTAGTTATCTAGAGTTCTGTTGGTGGGAGGAACTCTAAGTGAAAAGGAGAATTAGGCAGGTGTTCCTTTTTTTGCCAGATAATGCCAAATATTCAGCTTTGCTACACTTCCTGCTAGCCAACGTGCTCGAGTCCAATTGACTGTCCCTAGAGTCGAGATTACTGCTTTTACTCTTCAACCACATCTTAGTAACATTATCTTATTTTAAGGCTTCACTATCTATGATATTTATTAATAGTTTTTTTTTTATTTTACTTTAATTTTGCTGCCCAGGTTAACTTTTGGAATTTAATTGGGTGGGGGAAAGGGGAACCTTTAGCCAGAATCTCTACGGTTTACCTAATCTTCACTTAGAAGCAGCGTTTTTGGTGAGCAGTATAGAGCTGTACAACGCAAGTCATTTTCGATAACATATCAGCTTAGAGTCCCACGTGACCCAACCTCTGGGGGCATGCGAAAATAATATTGGTACCTGCTCCAGAGTCTATTAGCCTTCATCAGTGGAGTTGAGACTAATCCACTAATGTCATAGTTCCAGTTGCACAATATCTTCTTTGTTGAGTGTATTTGTAAAAAAATGGATTTTTTGAGAAAATGATTCCAAGGAAAGAAGAATAAAAATTTAACAACTATTTGAGGGTCTGAGAGAGTAGACAAGGGACAAATTTGTTTGCGTCGTTTTTTGCCACTTATGTGAGAATGAATTAGGAGAGTCCCTGGGCGGACCATAGAGCAGAAAGAAGATGAGCACGTTAAGCTATGAGTGTTCGAGGTTTAGTTAAATTTTCATTTTGATAAAATTCATGTGGTTACAAAGTTGAATTTGCAGCTGATACTGCTCAACGATAAGTGCTTTATCATTAGGGGATGAATCTACGGAAGCTCTGCCAGATATCTTCATTAATGATGTATAGTTAGTAGCAGATTATAACTTATAATTTTGTCCAGAAGATGACACACATATAGACAGTGTCCCACCAAAATATTAGAGAATTGCTATGTTATGTCAACAGAAATCTAAATTTGAAAATCTATAACTTTTAAAATATGCATATAATAGAAAGATGTGGCTGAAAATAAATTGAAGCTCATAATCAAATCTATTTAAATCTCGATTTTCAACAATATTCTTTCAGCATTTATAGAGTTTTGGAAACTGGAATATTTCACACTAATGGGTCATAAGAATTTATCCCAGTAATTAATTAAAACTTAAATAATACAAATAGCTGTAGGCGCCAACAAATCACGAATTAAACCGAATTGACGATGACCAATTCGAACAATTGCACGAAATAAATATATATTATAGAATTTGCGCAATAATTATTTCATTATTAGACGATTTTGAATAATTTTACAAACACCAGATAATTTATTGCTTTATATTCCAGATTCCATAACTCTTTAAATACTGGTCGAAAATTGTTGAAGGTCGAGATTTGAATAGATTTGATTATGATCTTTAATTAGTCTTCAGTCATATTACCGTTAAATGCATATTTTTGAATTATTGGAGATATGCATTTATTTTACCACTGGCGTAATAGAAAATTATAAAATATTTTATTATGGTAGTGTGCAATGATTTAATTTTTGTTCAGATGAATTATGTTCCATTTACAACACAAAAATAAAAATAAATAAATATCCCCCTCAAACAGCTGTTGGCAACAGAGGTCTGACAGGAGATTGTCACTTTACACCCACAGTAGAAGATTTGTGAGCATTGCGGTCTCAGCAGGAAAAACAACATCCATGCCTTACCCGGGGTTGGAACCCAGGTCTTTTTGATCAATTGCCAAGCGTGCTAACCACTCGGCCACGGAACGGTTTCAATAATTGGGAGTTTTAAAACTTTAAAGCTATTCTCTTTTATTAGTTCCAGTTTTGGGAAAGTTGGGTTGTTTAACTTTGACGTGCACTTTTTTTGCACACAAGGTCTTAGAGTAGGTCGGGGAGGGAAGTCACTACACCCCTTATAGGTTAGAAATGGACGACCCCTGTCAAGGCCATTCAAAATGGTCTTTAAGGTGCACAGGATAGGGCCCTCCTGCAGACGGCACCACAGATCTGCCTCCCATCTGATAGACGACAGCCTTTCCATGGCAATCGGTGTTCCCTTTCTCGCCGAGGGTAAGGGCAGATAGCAGAGATAAAACCTGGTAACTGCACAGTATGCGATTGGAGCTCTAGCTACTGAGTCACCCCCGCCCAAAGCTTATCAGAAATAAAAGAGTTGAATGTTGTTAATGTATTACTTATGCAAAATTCCAAGCAACAGAACCAACAAATTTCAAATATCAAAAAATCTGTTTAGTGGTGTCGTTAAGTTACAGTCCCAATAGATGATATATTGATACTATTCTCCTGGATAAACAGGAGAACAAGAGCGCAGCTTACGTTCAGACCTTATTGGAGTTAGAAGACAGAAAACAGCATCAATCTGAAGGCTTCACAAGGCTGATCAACTATGCCCGTCATGCAACGTATTCTATGCCCGTCAACTTTTGGTATCTGGCTTTTTAATCTCAAGCGACAGACACGACAGCTTGAAATCGTCACAGTCATGTAGTGTGGACCTCGAACTAGTGGGGTCACATTCAGCTTAGATTTTCTTTGCATTCGGATAGAAAACTGAGAGAGGTGAAAACTCGCATCCAGTCCCATAACACCGTTAATATAATTGCATTTGGTGGTAGAAGTGTCACTCTGTGATGCAGATTTTCATCTTAGAGTAGTTGGTAGCCGTATTGAGAAGTATTTCATGGTACTTTCATTCGTATCACGAAGTACCATGAAACATGAGACTGTATGCAAACTTGTTATTGACTTTAGCATTCTACATAGGTATAAGTCCTATAAAAATAGTAAAGGCATGGTGGAAAGCAAAGTTAAATACAACGTGGTTAAAATGGTTGATCTGATTGATGTCGAAAGACAGTTCATTGTTGGAAAGCAATGAGTAGAAGCCTCAATGATGGAGGTGATGGAAATAAGTGGAAAATCACGGAGAATGGAAATTGTCTCACAAAAGTCCACCAGTTATAGGAAATGAGGAAGAATATAAGGCTCTGACAATAGTACATGCACGAATGTTTTGTGCAGGAACTGCATGGTAAAACAGCTGCTACAGTTCATCAGCTAAGAGAGATGACCGCTAGCAGTACTTTAAAACTCATTTCAATGAAAACTATGATCAGAGAATTAAAAACTGTTATATCTGTCCGGGAGGACCAGCGGAAATATTAAATAGATATTCATAATAATTTGGACTGAAAACGTAGGTCGAATATCAGTGTTAACAACTAAGAATAATATATTGTAATAAAGAGTAAGCGATCCTCTCATCATCGCTAGCATAGGTACAACACTGGGAGACAAGACTGATTTCCAAGTTGGTTGGTTGGGGTTTTATGGTGCAAGAGCGACAAGCTATATTGCGTCATAAAATTATGATTTTTTAATTAATTTAAATTAATAGGTAAAAGACATCCAACCCACAACCAAAGTTAAAAGCTATACACAAATGGTAAAGGATAATACAGCGATCCTCTCATCATCGCTAGCATAGGTACAACACTGGGAGACAAGACTGATTTTCAAGTTGGTTGGTTGGGGTTTTATGGTGCAAGAGCGACAAGCTATATTGCGACATAAAATTATGATTTTTTAATTAATTTAAATTAATAGGTAAAAGACATCCAACCCACAACCAAAGTTAAAAGCTATACACAAACGGTAAAGGATAATACAGAAACAAAGAGTAAAATGAATCGGGCTAGAAAAACAGGAATAAAAAGATCCAACAAGGGTAGAACTCAACATTAGCAATGGGGTATTAGGACCCAAATAAAATGAGAAACAAGTGCTGTTTTCCCAAACTGTGCCATGAAAACACATTGGTTAATACTACTAATTGTGCCAAATTTTTGTCACCTCAATAGAGGAAAATGTAAGCTTTTCATTTATATGGCTATTGCCATGCTATTCAACAAATGATGATGTTTGCGGAGCTGTAGTTACAAACACGTAAACAACATTGTATAAGGCAACGCAGGATAGTTGTCATTCAAGTGATAATTGGACAAGTTGGGAGTGAAGTTTAATTCATTTATTGTTCTACTCAAATTCACTATGCCATTAAGACATAGGTTCTAATATGAAATTAGTAGGATGATACCCTCTTTCGTCGAAAGATTTTGTTGCCTAGGCATCACGTCTTAACCTCCCATCTGACACAAGGTGTCCTTTCCAAACCCATCGTTGAGCCTGTTACTCTGTAGACTGAGCAACTCCCATCTCTCTAAATTGAGGACAATTCCAATATAATGTTTTAAATTGAGTCTAGTGAAATTCTTCATATTATTTATCTAAACTTAGGACATTCAATTTAGGACATTCCAGTCAAGCGAATATGCTCTAACCCGGTATTAAAAACATTCCCCCCCCCCAATAAAACTGTTAAGAAGTGAAAATAAAATAAATCGAAAGAATTTCTTACGCATATTGCAAACAGTATATACGAGCAGCTGGTGAATCAGTCTATTCAAAATGCATTGTTGTCTTCTAGTGATCTGTGATGATCAGTCGCTCAGATCCTGTCAGACTGAGTCAGATGTAATGTCCTCCTCCATATTCGGAATGCACTGAGCTAGCCCAAATGTTGTGCTGCCGGAGGACGGTACGAATACTACTCGATTAAACTTCACCCTCACTTCGGTGAAAAGATAGATTCGCGGATTTTTACGCCCTTATCACAGTATGCCTCAGATTCGCTGTGCTGAATGATGAATACAAATAGTCCATCAATTAACTGCACGAGAGTTGTAAAGGGATGACGCAGTTTATTTACACTTTATATAATCACGTGCTGGGGATGCGCTCAACTCCATGGGCCTTTGCTGTTTTGCTGTTGCAAACATTAATAATGAGGTGGAGAATCGCACACTGCAAATTCTCTCTTTACAGACCTCAAACTCGGTGAAAGGATAATCAATTTTTGCCTACACTGTGGTTCACTCTGAATCCACAAGACTGTGATCAGATTCACCAAGAATATCGATTCACCTCCGAATCGCACCCTCCCTTCAAGGGTTACTTCCAGTAAGTATCGGCGTCCTTCTGACGCTTTCCAAAATGACCTTTTGCTCGACGTTCACGAACCAAAAACTGTTGCTTCAATCTCCCTTTTTAGCCTCCTGCGCCGAGTGCGTGCCCCAGGCTAGTCGTATACGGCCATAAAAAGACTTCTGGAACTGATCGCAATGCAAGCAGCCAGCTTTGGACCCGAAAGCAACATCCTATGAGTCCCACACACCCCCACCAGCACTTTAAGAACACACTCAATACATAAAAATATGTACAATCACAAAAATACAATAAAATACAATAATAAATAAAAATAAATAATTTAGAGGGGCATGACATGATCCCTTGAAACTGTTGAATATCGAAGTCACCTAAGAGTTATTTCCTCTCCGCAATCAATGCATAGTTTATCCGAAGGGCACTTCACAGTAGAGAGTGCCACGAAACGTTAATTTTTATTTATACGCTGCTTGAGTGCTTTAAACAAATATTATCTACACCAAAATAATCGATACTGGTCTCTTTAATGTAATTGAGGGAGAGCCATGTCCAGGGCGTTGATTTACTTATAGAATGAGCTCCGAGAGATTTAAATGTCTCATTGCTTTTAGGTTGTTTATGAAAAAAAGGAGCTAATATTTCACGTTGTCGTCTGTTTGTAGATATTCATTTTCTTTTTTTGTGTGTGGGGGAGGTATTAAAAATCATTTTTGTTCTGTTTTTGATGAAATATTTGGATTCGCATTTTCGGAATCTCCCAAAATTGATGAATTACGCATGCGTTTTCTCATTAAAACGAATCCTCTTTGAAATTGGAAAGGGCTATAATTTTTCTTTTTACTAAATAAACTGTCGGAAATATTTTGTTCATCTCGCCACTAGATAAATGACTAATTTAGGAGCTCCATTTCCCTTGCGATTGATGATTTATTTCTTCTCTGCAAAGCTCTTTAATGCATCTTTCTCTACCACAGCAATTCTTAGATTCAAGAAAACGTTACGTACTTCATGTTATTTTAAGAAACTCGAAAGAAACATTTGGTTAGCAGATATCACACAATGCGTGCAAGTTTCAGTAGTTGAAATATTTGCCCCTTTCGTGTTCTGTGTGGCAGTCACTAGTTATTGCGTTTCATATGTGTTTAGTAGCAGCGGATTTAGAAAAAAATCTAGGGGGAGAGAGGGAAAGAAACGCAACCGAGCCGAAAAAATGCAAAAGAGGGGGAAAGAAACTGGATCTTCAATGCAGTATCACATTTACTACTCCGTTTTACAGGTTTTTAAAAAAATCTTGAATAATTCGTGAAATATCAATGTCCCATCATTTTTTTGCCTTTTATATCATTATTAGCATATGAAGGGGGAGGGGGAGGGCATACCCCCTTGACCCCCCAATACATACGGCCCTGGTTAATAGATAGGTATTGCGTTTCATACGCAATCAGTAGTGTAATTGTTGCGTTTCGTATGTAGTTAGTTTTTCAGTTAATAATGTACAAGTCAAATCATCTATATCAGTGGTTCTCAACCTTTTATGCTTCACGTACTCCCTGGAAATGTGAATGTAACTGGCATACCCCTTGTATAGATAGATAAAACTATAGTTATAGTATACAATGGGAATAAAATAAAACACTGACTATGTTAGTAGAGCTAGCGACTTTTGAGCTCTCACGTCGTATCCCAAAAAATTTAACCGCGTACCCTACGTTGAGAACCCCTAATCTATATAATAAAAGATGTCTGTGTGTGTACCTGTCTGTGGCAGATATAACTCATCGGGAAATTGACATATACGCTCTACATTTTCAGAGAATGTTTCTGGTTGTGGTTCGAATTGCAGTGCCAAATTTCAGGTCAAAAATACAAAAGGAGGGCTTGCTATAAGCAAAAATATTTACCATGCTATCCTACGGGAAACAAGAATCGCTGGGAAATTTGTTGTGGCTATTTTTTGCTCCTTAACTGTGAAAGTAAAGAGTTAAAATAACGTTTAAATCTGCTACAGTTACCATATTCCCCACATATCCAAAGGTATTATTGAAGCGTTCCATTACAGCAAGAAGCCCTATATAGGTAGAGGTTGGCCATCTCAAAATTGGACGCCATGTTTTTTCGTCGCTCGGATTGTTTAGAGTGCATAGCTGAATGACATTGCACAGTACTTATGGATTCCGGAAAAGGGTAGCGTAATATTTGACGCAGATTTCAGTGTTCATGATTAGAAGCACTTTAGAAAACTGCTAAAAAGGAAAGGAAAATTTTAGTTTTTTTTTTAAGAAAGAGATAATTTCGCTTTGTTGTCTGTCCGTCTGTAGACAACTAACTTTTTAGATTTTAGACAGATAAATAAAAAATTATTTTTGTGTTAGATAGGCATTAATGATATATTACAATTTGCATTTTTCGAATCTCCCCAAACTCATAACTGCACCCTCTAACGGTGGAAAAATTTGATTATTCCAAAATATCAAACAAATTTTCCAAACGATGTAGTTACGTTAGAAGTTTAAAATTTTGATGTTGAAATGTGAAAGTTACCAAGTTACCATTGGTAACAATCATTTGACCCTTTAGACTCAAGAGGGGAGGTGAATGCAACTTTTTTTTGTTTTAACAGAGAAGTGTATGTTTTTAGAGATAAATTAAAAAATCTTTTTTGCTCGACAGCTATTGATGAAATATTACAATTTGCATTTTGCGAATTTCTCAAAAGCTATAATTGCGCACTGTAACGGTGGAAAAAATAAAAAATTCCCGAAAGTTTAAAACGAATGTTTAAAATAATATAGTTATGCTAGAAATTTGAAATCTTGGTCGTGGAATATGTCAATCTTCAAAATTCAATTGACAACAATGAGTTGACCCTAAGCCCCAAGGTAGGTAAGAAACGGAACGGTTTTGTTTTAAGAGATAATTGGAAATCTCTTTTTTAATTGGTTACTAATGAAATGTAATTCGCATTTTCAAAGGTAATTTTTATTTATATTATTAGAAATCATTAAATATCGAAACTGCAAAACTTTTAACGAATGTTTCAAGTGATCTGTTTATGGTAGAAATTTCGGCGTGTAGAGTTCTGTTATGGTAGCAATTCCACTGACAGCAATTATCTGCCTACTATTTTCAGAGGAGAGAGAGAAAAGCAACTTTTTAAATTTAAGAACTAAAAGACAAATACTTTTTATGTTTTATAATTATTAATAAAATGCTACTATGTGCATTTCCCCCATCATACATTAAAAAATAAATAAATAACCCCTGAAGCAACTTCTTGTACAGAGCTCTGACAGGAGCCTGTCAGTTTATACGCCATAGTAGAAGGTCCATGAGGATGGCGGATCTCAGCAGAAAAAGAACACGAACAACCATGATTAAAACGTTTAAGGAGTGAAAAAGTAGGCAAAAGAAAACTTCATTCTCTTTGAAAATGAGAACAACTGAGAAGTTTTAACTTGGTACATACACTAACTGATAGGCGATATTCATTCTTCTAGTTATTTTACACTTTCAGTACAATCTGGCAGTGGAAATTCGAACTACTGTATAATTGAGAAAATAAACTATTAATATTTTAATAAGAATCTGTAACGTGCAAAAAAGGTTTTTCATTTATCTCTTAAAGCAGAAAGGTTCCATTTTACCAACGGGACAAATCATTGCTATTAGGGTAAACCACTCGATCATTACACTCTCCGACCAAAAATTTAAGTTTTTAGCAAAAATAGATCGTTTGTAATATTTATTTAAAGATTTGGTATTTTCTAGCATTTTTCCCCCTATAGAGGTCGCCTTTCGAGTTTTTATTTACTGCCTTTAGCATACTCTAACACTGGAAATTCCAATTGATGGGGATTCGAAAAATGTAAATATTAATACTTTTGTGTAAAAAAATTTCGCCGACATACGGGATTCGAACCCGCATTTCTCCAAAAATATGCCAGAGTATTCTAACCTGTTGAACTAACGCCGGCTTTTTTCACAAAAAATTGTTATTGACTCACGGACTTTAACGTCTACAGGTAACACTGAGATTATCAAATATTGTTTATATCATTAATAACGTTAAATAGCATGATGTGACTTCATTATTTATTTCAATTTTACTCGGAGTACTAAAAAAGAAATAGTTGCCACCTCAGATCATAAATGGTGTCATAAGGAGGCGCCCAAAATTTTCTAATTGAAAAGAAAAAGGTAATGCGAATTACATTTCATTAGTTTTGAACGATTGTGTTCAATCACAAAATTTCAATTACAAAATTTTCACGGGAAGAATGATAGTCATTATTAGTGGAAAAAAGACTGAGACGGCATTAGTTCAACAGATTAGAATACTCTAGCATGTTTCTGGAGAGGTGGGTTAGAATACCGTATGTTGGCGAAATTTTTTCCCAAAAACATTTCTTGATTTATAGACGTTTAAACGTCTACAGGTAACGCTGAGATGATCAAATATTGTTTAAATCATTAATATTTTGTTTGTGCCTGTGAAACAAAACATATATATATAGTTTCGTTTATCTCTTAGAAAAAGTTTCATTTTCGCACCACCTTTTGGATAAGACGGCAAAGCTTTGTTGCCATTGTAAATCTTCTGACCATAACAATCTACTAGCAAAATTTCAAATTTCCAATGTAAATAGTTTGTTTGCAATATTCGTTTAAAATTTTAGCATTTTCCGTTATTTTCACACCGCTAGAGGGTGCTATTAAAGCTATTGAAAATTTTCAAACTTGCGAATCGCAATATTTCTTCGGTACCTATCCAACTAAAAAATAATCTTTCATTTAGCTCTAAAAGTAAAAAAATGTCTATTAAAGGACAGAAAGGTGAAAGACAAACGGATAGACAACAGTTAACAGAGAGACGGACAGACAGACGAAAAAATACTGGCATAGGCAGACGACAAAGTGAAAACATTAGCTCGTTTTTCAAACGAACCTTAAAAGAAATTTTTTGTTGGTTTTCAGTTAGCTCATTTCACTTTTGCAGCCATTTGCCGTCTTCTGATGGAGTTTCTAGGAAAAAATATTCATTAATTTATTTCTTTCAATGAAATTTTTACACCCAAATGCAGCGCAGTGAGGCATTCATAAAATATGACAGCTTTTATAAACAAAAAAAGTGGTAGAAATATATAAAACTAAAACAACTGAGAAGTTTTAACTTGGTACATACACTAACTCATATCTTTTTTCTTTCGTCTCACGGTACGACAAAACGAGGCGTTCATAAACCACGTGACTCAATCAACCAATAGCAGTGAATTACCGAGATGGCCAGCCTCTAGCTCTTCAGGACCTCTAATTGCAGCTAGGGACCTGATTTACTAATCAAACATGTGGTCGGGCAAGGGAACCTGCCTACGAAATTTCGACCTTTCGATGAAGTACGTCGGGAACAACAGAATGCCAAAATCTGACGAAATAAGTATCTCGATCGTTTACCACGGGCTCTGAGAGCGCGCGCCTAGTCACAATGACCTTTGCAACACCGGGAAATTCTTCGTATTCAAACTGTGTAAAATGTCGGGGTGGGGGATACTCACAAAACTAACCATTAATGAAGAAACACAGAATATGCAGATTAAAAGTGAAACACGAGCTGTCACAATTTGTGTAAAACTAAGCCACGGGCAAAATGGGAACCTGACTTTTAAACCAATCATTGGGGTACACGGAGTACGTTGTGCAGGAAATTTAGACGTGCGGACGAATATCACAGGAGCCATATGGCGGCAAATTCTGTGGTAACGGAAATAAAAACTCGAATGCTTACGCAGAAACTAAGCCGCGGGCTATGAGGAGTGCTCGCTGACGTCAACAACGATCCGGGCAAATTTCTTCCTGTTGAAAATCTGTTCTAAAGTGTACGTGTGTGTTTTTTTTTTTAATTTACTTTTAATGCATTGAAAATAAGAATATACAGGTTAAAAGTGACACGTTGGCACCGCCTGGTACGTTCAGCTACTAGTTAATAAAAGGGGATAATATTTAAAAACAGGAAAGGAAAAATATAGAAATTATTGCAGGCGGAAAACCGGACCTACATATTTCGAAGTATATCATAGCAGTTCTCCCCTAGTGTAACGTCATATTTCGAAAATTTACAAACTTTACAATCGAGAAGTACTGAGATGACGTACACTGGTTTCCATAAATTAAAGAACAACCCTACATTATGTTAATGGAAAGCTGACAACGAAGATCTATAACTGCTAAAATATGCTTTTTGTTTAAAAAAATGCGATAGTATCATAAAGATTTGAATCAAATATATCAAGATCTAGATTTTCAACAACATTCATTCGGTATATATTCAATTATGGAGTTGTCAATTATGGAGATTAACAATGCCAGTTATAAAACTTGACTACACAAGTCAATTACAGCTTAGTAATAAGTGTGTATTTTAAAGTTTATATGTACACTAAATAAGTATACACACTAAATAAAGGTGTATTTTGGAAGTTATGTAAAAAATTATTTCACTATTCATCAGTTTTTTATAAGTTTCTTAAGAGTGGCATCGATAGTGTTAAATATTTAGACTTCCATAACTCATCAAATACTGAACGTACATTGTTAAAAAACGGAATATTAATATATTTGATAGAGATTTTTATCTGCTATCAAATTTTTCAAAACGAAAATAAAACTTGTTTTCAAGTTATAGAGCGTCGACTTTAGCTTTCCATTGTCATAAAATAAGGTTGTTCCTTCATATTTTATTATAAAGTTTATATATGACAAAGAATGATAATTTTTCACTTAGCAACATGTTATCTGAAAGTTATGAAATTAAATTCCTTTTTTATGGATCAATAGGAGAATTCTAATTGTATTTGTCCATCAATTCAAAATGTTTCGGAAATTAAGTATCTTGGTGTAGTTTTTGATGGACAACTGATGTGGGAAAGTTATATAAATCGCATTATAAAGAAACTAAATTTGCTATAAACAGATTTCACATATTAAGAGGTGTTTTAAATAGGCAAACTTTAATGATGTATTATTGTTCATGTGTTCGGTCTCACTTAAATTGTGGCCTTCCAATATCAGGTAATTCAAGTAAAATGCAACTGAGAAGATTGGAAGTATTACAGAATCCCACATTATCTCAAATACTGGATCAGAGGCAATGACAACAAATATTAATTCCTAGATTATATAAAACAAAGTTTAAGCAAAATATTACATATATTGGTTCTAAATTATGTATAAATTAAGTAGTGATATCAGATTTCTAAACAATGAAGTATGATCTAAAAAAACACGTCTTTGAGCATCTTATGAAATTGCAATGTACTGATTAAGTATATAATAAATTGCGCATGAGCTATGTTATTAGTAATATGTATTTTGTATAATTTTGTAACCTCAAATAAGTTTTCTTAAGAGGTTGTAGGGTTTAAACGGGTTAAGAATTATAATACATTGTTGAAATAAATTTGCATTTGAATATATGGGAAGCAGTTAAATTGTACGTATGACGTAGTAACACGATAGTACTAAAGGAAAGATCTCAGTTCCATAAGTATCTCCCAGAGGTATATGCACCAGCTGTTACTTGGTGTGACGCATTTAAAGGCATATTTTTCAAACTGATGAAAATAATATTTCGTTAGTCTCTTTCTCTTAAAACGAATTTCATTACAACTGTAGTATCCCTAGACTGGTTATTGTTCAAATAATAATAAAAAATCTTTTGTTACTTTTGGTTATTCTACTGAGATGATATTCAACATTTTGCATTTTCTAAGATGTCCCATTTTGTGCTATCTGTACTAGAAGGTAATTTATATATTTATAAACAGATGTGTGTTATTTCTTGAAGGTAGGATAAAGTGGTGAAAGACTCGGCAAAAAGGTAAGCAGCATTCATGAGGTAAAATAGCATCGTCGAAGGTGACGAGTGCGGTTGACGTGAGTACGACTCTGATGGCAACAAGGGTTTCGAGGAAATGATAGATATAGGCAGTAGAAGATCATAGGTAAAGTAAGCATAGATACCGATTTTCATACACACAGTAGCTTTCAGAAACGAAGGTAACATTTTCTCAGTGAAGTAGTGTAGATAGGAATCTAGCCTTTGATAAATCAGAGGTGATATTTTCGGAAGGTCACAGGCTGATCTCGGAGTAGGATCAATAATTTGATCGAGTTGCAGGAATGAAATGGCAAGGTGCAATGATTTGTGACTATCGAACTGAGTGTAGAGGGTTGTGGAATCAACTCGAACACTTCAGCTACATCGAAAAGTTTAAGATATAAGTATAATAAGAAAATGTATAACTTCATCTACATCGAAAAGATCAACAGAAAATGTTTCAACTTCGCTGCATATAATTGTTGAGTTTGAAGGTAAAGTTGGAACCTCTAAAGAGGTGCAAAAGTTCAATGCGTACTTTATTTTTTCAATAAGACTTTGTCGATTCTTTAATGAGAGACTGGATAGTCATCGTGTAAATCCAAAGGTTATTAACTTTTCAAGTTGGACTTTTTGCGTGATCCAAATTTATTCAAAACTCCGGATAGCTTTGACGGGCGCCAGGCAATATTAACTTGCCAATTAAAGTTGAAATAGGGTTCGTTAGGTATTTGTCTAGCGTTACTTATCGAGTAAGAATTCCAAAAGGATTGTCAAGTTTAATTAAAATTTAAATCTAATCAAGAAATCAATTTACGTTGCTCAAGAGAAAAATAGCAAAAATTCAAAAGTTTCTAAAACAAACAAGGTTTATCTCCAGAAATTTAAAAGACTCACCAATTTCAATGGAAGAATACAAAAGTTGGAGTACTAACAATTCACATCTACCTAAGTCTCTACTAACAACTCTTTCTATCTACACAACCCAAACTTCTCACAATACTTCTGGCTACTTCATCCCTACTGACAATTCTCATTCTCCACTAGCTCTACTGTCAATTCTGATTCTGATTACAATTCTATTGATTACACTGACTCTGTGACCTAACGTCACTTAGTTATAACATGCTGCATACAGTCCAGAACGTGTCTGTTGCACACCGGGAAAATTTTTTAATAATCTGACGATCGTGCTAGCTATGACGCAAGAGGGGTCGTGTGTTACACGCGCGCATTAACGGCTGACAATCAAAAGTCGGAGTTACGCATGCGCAACTCCTACAGCTCGGAAACGAGAATTGCGATGTCCAAAATGAAATGATAATCCCCAAAAATGATAAAACTGTTAAACTGGTTAAGGAAAAGTAAAAGCAAATGGGTGGACCATCACAATTGGTATTCTGAACTGCTGGAGACAGATCAAAATTCAACACATTACATGCTAGATTCTTGGTATAACAATAGGTATCGAATAAAAAATCTGAAAACCTGTATAGGAAAAATAAATGACTAATATTGTGTATCCCTCAGCTGATAACCATAACTGCGACTGCAATAACTAACAGAACAAGGAAATGAGAGGCTAAGCTATAATAAATGGATTTTACCAAATTAAACAGCTCTACGTTATAGGGATTGGGTTATATTTGAAGAGAAGCTAATTTGAAAGCTGTTCAGAAAAAACAAAATAAAATCTATCAAATATTTAGTAAAAGGGAGAGAAAAGTTTTGGACACGAAAAGAAGGCATCTATTAACAGTAAACGAACTCAGTTTATACTGTAATGTAAATATCCATTTTAATATTCCAGTGTCACTAACAGTAATACATATAGGCCATGGCTCACCCTTTGAACATGCTAGTGAATGTAATGGAGGTAAAAATTATTAAACTTTTGTATATTTTATGCAATTTTCAAAAAATTTTCAAAAGCCTTTGAAACGGAAGGTAAAATATTATATTCAATGGAATCTCAGCCCATTTTATTTTTTCCCCTGCTCACTTTTATTTTTTACTATATACTGGCATGATCATATTAGAAACGTAATTTATTGAATGAGAAGAAATTATTAAAACGACGGAACCTCATTTAAACTCAAATATATATATAGCTAAGAATAAGAATGAAATTTAGAATTCTTCTGCTTGTTTTATAAAACAACATTTCCATCTTCCATCTCCACCCAATAAATAACTAGTAAGGTCTGCTACTTACAACCCATGGGTATGCAAAATTTTTGCCATCTTTTAAAAATCACTCATGACCGCAGTAATAAAGTCACAAATTTAAATCTATATTTCTTTATCTCTTAATAATTACTTGTTTTGCGTGTACGATATTATTAGATCTTTCCTTATCATAGAATAGATATACGAGGGGCGTTTAAAATGTTTTGACTTGCATCTGCAGAACAAAAACCAATGCACTTGCCTCAACAGAACTCTTACGTTACTTCTTAATGTCCTTCAACGTACTCCTTTAGCATGCAAGTAGACTCCTTAGCAGACTTAGCTCTTTAGTAGACTCCTTTAGCATGCAAGTAGCTTTTAGCATGCTTTTAGCTAAGCAAAGTTGCAGACGTCTACGCGAATTCTGGAAAGCTTGGAATTTCAGGGACTCTGAATTGGAACTCTGAATTACGAATTTTGCAATGTCTTGCACCCTTAAAGAAGGCTTTCCAGCATATTACTTTTTAATTTTTGGAATCAACCTAAAATCGCATGGTGCAAAATCGGGCTAATGTGAAGGATGGGTAGCTGTTTGATTTTTTCATGCTCCAGATAGGCCATAACTTGCAGGGTTTTGGGAGCATTAGCATTGTCATAAAGGAGAACCTTTGATACTCCTATTATCGGACGCTATTCCTTCATCTCCTTAACCATTTTGGGCAAAATAATGTTAGTGTAGTATTGGCCAAATAGGGTCAATTTTTCAGGTTTGGGTGTCCACGGCTACCACTCCTTGGTAGCCGTGAACAAAAACTTGGTAGCCGTGGATAAAAAAAAAATGTGAATATCCTTTGCCTTGAGCGAAAGTTTTGTCGAACGATTTGGGGCAACGGTTCATCTTCAACAACCTAAACATAAGTGTTTATCAAAATAATAGAAACACCGACGGCGACTGGAGTACACGCAATGCGCTGTATGCATATCACAGTAACGACATCACCCGTGATGTGAGTTATATAAAGGGGATAAGTATGATGTCGGCTATCACGTAGTCGTGGTGTAATTGTCGACAATGTAAGATCTCAATGACCTCCAAAAAAGGCATGATCATTGGTGCGCTTCTTGCAGCAGCTTCAGTAAACAAAACGGCGGAAAGTGTAGATGTAACATGAGGAATTGAATCGAAGGTTATGACTACCTATCAAAAAGGACAGGGCGTTGCCTCCAAACATGCAAATTGTGGACTACATACGTCGTTGTCAGATAGAGATAAGCGAATGTCGACACAGATTGCAACGGCATAGATTGCAATGGAAGCACAAGACCACCGTATCGCAAATAGCAGCAGAGTTGAACACCAGTCGGAATGATTCCATTTCTGTCATAACAGTTGGTCGGGAACTTCATCGTGCCAGTATTTACGCCCTTGCTGCAATCTACAAACTTTTGATTACCACCATCAATTAAACAAAACATTTGAGGTGGTTCAAAGCATATTAAAACTTGGATGCTGCAGACTAGCAACGTGTCCTCTGGTCTGATGAATCATGTTACACATTGTTCCCACCATTGGTAGAGTAAACATCTGGCGAAAACCTGCAGAAGCATACCACCCAGCTGTTTGGTTCCGACTGTGAAGCATTGAGGTGGATCCCTGATGCTATGGAATGCCATATCATGGCATTCCTTAGCTCCATTAATTAGTTATTCTGCAGGATCGTGTCACATCCGCAACAAACGAATCCATTATCAGGGATCACTGCACCCAATGGTGCGGGCATGGCTCCCTAATAACCATCCCTGGTTTCTAGTAGATAATACACTTGTGCATTGTGCGAAACGTGTCAAATTGTGGTTTGCAGTGCATGGGGATAAAGTACAGCAGCTACCCTGGCCACCTCAATCTCCAGAACTCAAATTATTCAACGTTTGTGGGAATATCTGTAGTGTAAGGTCAAATCACACTTTCCATTTCCAGCATCACTGGCACAGTTGGGCCATATTTTACAGGAAGAATGGTCCCAAATTCCACTACCGTATTGCATGACTTGTATAACCCTATTCTACGTTAAATTGCGTCTGTTCTGAACGCCCGAAGTGGGCCCACAGCTTATTAATAAAATGTTCTCCACAAACAGGACGTGTTTCCATTATTTTGATAAATCCCTGTAGCTGTTTAGTTTCTGGGTGTTGTATAGTAATAAAATCACATCTCATCACCTGTGACAATGTCTGTTAACCGTTTTGGGGCCACTAGGCTCAAAGATTGCCAGCATATCCTTGCACGCATCGATTCTAGCCCTTTTTACTGTTCTGTCAGTTTATGGGGTACCCATTTGGCACATATCTTTCGGAAGTGGTGGTCGGTATGTGGAAGAATAATTGTTTCCACAGTGCCAATCGATACACTAACATTTAAATGTATTACCTGAACGGCGATGTTTGAATTTTCCTTAATGAGGTCAGGAATGGCAGCGATGGTTCTCGCGTTCACAGCCTCCTTTGATCTTTCTGTACAAGGGATGTTTTCGAAGCTCTGTCGTCCTTCTCCGAATTGGTGCATCCGTCATGCCGTTCATATGACGCAACAGTGTCATATGATCAGGCATGGTCCCCATATAAAAATAAATACCCCCTCAAGCAGCTGCTTGCCACAGAGGTCTGACAGGAGCCTGTCAAGTTTAATACGCCATAGTAGAAGGTCTGTGAAGATGGCGGGACCTCAGCAGATCTCCATATACTGCTGAAAAATTGACATTAATTTTTTTGCGTCGTTCTCAAACTGAATTGTTTTGAAAATGTGAAATTTTTCCCCGTCTTTAGTAGGCACCATAGCAACAAACCGCAGAATTTCCGAACCGAACTTTACGCGCGCCAGCGAAGAGAGAAATTATATGCAGCCTTTGTTTTTAACGCGTAAGGACAGGTTCAAACAAGTTTTGAAACACGTAGCAGCTCGTTAACTTTGGAGAAACGAGTGCAAATTTGCAGCCACGTGTCAAAAACGGTTTGAACATTATCCGTAGAATAAATGTATAAATGTGATTTGTTCATTTTTTTCCATGGGAGGAAAGACCATAGAGGATATTTTTTATGAATAGCTGGATTTGACACTAAATGTCTAGCCTAGCCGAGTCATTATGGAGGATATTCGAGGCTTAAATGAGAATAATCGCAGCTCAGTTTGGTCATATCAATCCGCCACTGCTTTATACCAATTATGATGAAAGCTTTTCTTACATCACTTGGCGTAAGCCTTTAAGCTGGGTTACAACGTACAATTCGTCATCAACTTCCGTAGAGATAACGCTGTTGCTCTGACTTGCGGCTCCCATCAATCACAACATGGGTTGCCATCTGTACAAATGGAGGAATAAACGTAGGTATTGTAACGTAACTTATGCCTCTCGTTTAGTATTTGGATGTCGAGATGATATAAACTTAATTCGGAAAGGGAAAAAACTGACTAACCTGGAAATAGGTAATCAAAGCAAACAACTTTTGAGGACTTTAAAATAAATTCCAAAATATCGTTTTAATTTCTACATCATAATCAGTTTCCTTTATTATTTACTTTTGAGACAATAAAAATAAATTTTAAAATTCTTTCAAATCCAAATATTATATTTGAATCAGCAGGAATTCACAACGTGACAGAAAATTCTCTTAGAAATAAATATGAGTAGAACTTTATTAATCATTGATTTGACATATATTTAAGTAATAAAGGCAAATGTAGTCAAATTTTCTAAAATCTGAAACAATATAAAAATTTACCAATTGAAGAATGAGTAATAATATTTTTCTCGAAGTAATTCGAGTGGTAGGAAAAGTGTAAGTGAACAAATTTGAAAATTTTTGACAACAGTAAAGTCTTTAACTTCTTTAAGGAAAACCAATTTTTAGAAGCAAAAATTTAAGATTTGTTTAGACACTAGAGATAAGTCGTGGCTCAATTTTTCGAGGTCGCACCATCCTGAGCCCGATTCGAGAAAACATTTCTCTGAAAATCATAGGACATACATACAGAAATGCATGTCGATAATTATTTATTTTCTCCTTGGATTATTAATTATAATCATTTCATGCCAAAATTAAAATGTTAATTCTACTTCGGGCGAAATATTTTTAAAATACTAGTACAAACTGAACTAATCTATTAGTTCAGTTTGTTCATTCCAACTATTAGTAGGAATTATTCTCTGCAATAGTTCAGAGTTCTTCGAGTAGTCTCCAATGTACTCTTCATCTTTCATTTACTTGAACGATTTCGTCACTCCATTCGGATCTCGTTTTCGATTACGAAATTGACTCATCCCATGTTTTGGTCCCATGACAGCTTTCCGCTTTCAGATATATTCTAATCATCATAAATCAAGAGTAGTAGCAGTTCATCAAATAATAAACAGCATCACTGTTAGAGCAATTTATTCGCTCCCAGAAGCATTTTACGGCAGTCAATAGTCATCTATTTTCGGTCCTGCACGGAAACACGCATTGATATTGACATTACCTAGTACCTGGTTAGGGAATAGCAGTTAGTTTAGTCTAGAAAATTGCTGAGTAATATCAGTAAACGCTAGCTTTTAGTGATGCTGTATTGCGAATTATAGGAAAGAATATATTAAATTGAAATTGCATTTCATTGTGTTTATTATTATATAAACGAAAATTCCATTTCATTCTGTTTATTACTATTGATTCTGAAATTGCATTTCATTCTGTTTATTGCTATAGGCTTTATTTTCTTCTGATATTCATTACCCTTAAAAAGTCACTTTAGTGCTTTGGAAATACGGAAATATATTAATATATATGAGGATATGTGCATTTTAAAGAACAAACTAGATGAACTTGACGGGAAGTGTTTCATTTCCCAACAGTTGTCCAATAAATATCCTTTCCTTTCCCATTCCCCACTCTGAATCTTTGTGACATGAGTACAGTCGCTCAAAAAATATTCGAACACTGTGGTTGATTACAGAATTCATAAAAAATATCTAAACGATTTTTTTAGAAATTAGTGATCTGGCAGCCTTCGTGTATACAGTACACGATGGTTGCCAGATTACTAATTTCTAAAAAAAAACGTTGCCAGATATTTTTTCTGAATTCTGTAATCAACTACAGAGACGGGATTTTTTTTGAGCCACTGTATTTAACCAATTTTGTACATAGAAGTTACACTTAACCAATTTTGTACATAGAAGTTACACTTAAGGGAAACATATCAAGGAGAGTCTTGTTACTGTTCCATCTGTCATATTCTTGCATGTTAGGTCTCAATTGCGGCGAAGGGAATTATAGACCACAAAAATCAGAGACTTGTGAAGCATGACAACATCTCGAAGGGGATAACTCAATTTGAACTTTGAGGTTACGACGCTGTCAACTCTATCAGATTGAGTGGTAAGAGAATTTGACTTCAATCTAACTGCTATGTCCTTGTATGAGATATAATAAACTAAAAGTTGCTTTTTGTTTCCTCTGTAATGTGTGTACCATATATAATAAAAATAAATAACGATATAAAATATTAATAAATTTATAATAATTAAAGATATAAAAAGTTATTTACTATTCCAAAGGTAGTTCAATTGTAGGGCTCTCGAGACAAGGCCTTAAATAAATAACTTTTTCGCCAAGAAAGAAAAGATAACTATACATATAACTATACTCAGCAGCTACGTAATTAGGTGCAATTCCATGTTATGTGAGTAATGACTCAGATAAAGCATGCAGTAACTTCTTAAGTAAACTTTTTTTTATGATGAAATGAGACTGGAAGGAATTTAAAAAATTTAGTCAAAATTATTTCATTCTCGATTTTTAAAAATTTTCGTTCGATATTTAGGAAATGTAACGTAAATTGAAACATTTAACAGCAGCATTGGAACGATGCCAATTTAAATAATTGCTCTGGAAATTTAATGAAAACAAGTTAAGACCAAAGCAATAACCGTTATATTAAGCTACGCTAAATTAGCATTTCGCATAACAATTTTTTGTTTCAAAACTAGCTAACTTGCTAAATATTTCAGCTTCCATAACTCTTTAAAACTGATCGCATATTTTTGCAAATCGTGATTCAAATAGATATAATTGATATCTTTAAGTTATCTTTAGTCACATTTTTTCGTAAAAAGTTTATGTAAGACGTTACTTGATTTTTATTCGAGTGATTATTGACGTAACATGGAATTTTCCTAATGAAGTGGCCTTTGAGTTGGAAGCATATCAACCTGTTCAAAAAACTACAGAAACATCCTAGCCAGAGTGACAGATCGGACACACAAGCATAATTAAATTATTAAAACATTGGAACATTGGTGACCAGTGTGACCAAAATTTGTAATAGAGCTGAAGATTAAAATTAAGCTTCAAAATAATTAAGTTTCATCAAATTAAATTTGAAACGTAGCCAGTTTTTTATTCAAGGTAACTAAATTTTAATCATACTAGTTCTAATATATTACAAGATTTTTTATGTTCAATTGTACAATTTTTGCAAATATATTATGCTTTGTGATGATTTAATTTTATGATTAATTACGAGGTTTGATAAAGAAGTCACCAACATATTTCAGTGTTCACTTATGTTACGTTTCTCTTTTTTTTTCCATTTTAGCAACGAAGTTAGCGATAAATTAAAAATAATTGTGAATAATTTCAAATGAATCAATGTTGTTAATAGGAAAATGGGGTGGGCATGCAATATCAAGCCCATTATTCTATTAATATCTGAAAAAATGTTGCCAACTTTTGAAACAACTTAAAAATTTTGTTTGCCACTCACTCAAAACTAAAATTTTCTGCTAACTATTTCATGAGTCCCATATCCTACCGGACATCTTCTGTGATACTTTATTATTGAATTTTTACAAACGTTTTTCATAATAAAGGATACGAAATTGTGAAATTAGTTTATAACCCTGTACAGTTATTTACAACAGGATTTTGTTTTTATGTGTAAAAAACATGTGCTACATCGTAAACATACTGTGAGATGTACTGAATCATCAATCACATACTACGAAAGTAATCACATAAGTACGAAACCCATGTACAAGTTCATTTTAACTGATGGATTCGCAGTTGAAATGTTTCATTTATTATATATGAAAACAAAAATGCAGAGCTTAGCAACATTCACATAGTTACAATCGTATATGTTAATATAACTTTTTTAGTTTATTCAAAATATTATGGCTTATAAAATTTTTTCACACATCATATGTGATTTTCGTTTTAGAAAATATTTCAAATATTTACTAAAAGCACAGCGTAGGATGCGAAAAAGACGAACTCCGATTGATGCATCTTCGGGTATTGAATTATAATACGTAAAAAAAAAGCTAAAGCTGTGCATTTTCACGCTGTGAAACGTAAAAGGCAGACAAAGGTGAATAGTGACTTTTGGGACAGACTCCTTAAAAAAAAATTGCTTGTCTGGCAGAATTGGTGTTTGCCTCCTTCGCAGTCAAGTCAACATCCCAATTTTACTTCGGGTGATTTACTACACTTTTCACGATAGTGAATAGGGAAGTATGAATTTTTCTATGTGCCAATTCTAGATCAGAGATACACTAAGAAACATGGGTTACACCATTCCCGATCTATGCATCCTTTCCCAAATAAACTAAGTTTTCACGATATCACGTTAAGATATCTAAAAGAATCCATTATGCTACTCGGTATGCCTCGAAGGACACCTTATTTCTGTCTTCATATATTTCGGGAGACTACCATCTGTCTCCCAACAGCTGTCCCAGTGGGTCCCCTCCCCCAACCTTCTCTGAGCCTTCGGGGTCCATGTGTCTTGGCCATTTAGCCCATGGTGTGCAAAAAAGTGCCGCTCAGAGATAAAACAACCCAACCCGTTATCTTGCAATAGTGATTTTGTAGCTTTTATACAATGCAAGCTTAATTGCCATAAGTAGATATCCTATTCAAATGAACTGCAGTGCTTTTATTTATGCGAATTTTCTTCTGCAATTTTCATAATGTTCTTTTGACGGCAAATCCCATAGGATCGGAAGTTTCAGTTGTTTTGTTTTTAAATGTGTGTGTTTATGTTTGCTCTATCCGAGATTGTAGTCAGTAGTGACTTCTACCTTAGCAGGGTATGTCCTTAAATGAAAAGGGATGTACAAACTACAAGCAATTTGTAGGACTCTTCTATGTCCAAGACGTTGCAAATAAAAAGAAGTCTTTGTCAGAAGTGAAACTGACAAAATAATTTAATTTTCTTTTACTGACGTTTATCGAAAGGAGACCCCGGATAATTTCCGGAATAACAGTTCATTTTGATGATGACTACTTCCGTTATTCGTAAATCTTCCACTAGTACTTAGACGATTTAAATCGAATGTTATAGGACACGTCTTCCAGATAGATTAATGAAATCTGCTTTAAACTTCTGAAATTAGCGAATAGTTGGTTATACACAATAGGCTGATTGACCGGATCACATGATTCCCAAAGCCCCTAGAGTTGGATCTGCGAAGACGAACTATGGACAGATATTAGATCTGACGTGATATTTCCGTCAACGTCATCCAGCACGTTTTTATTTTACACATCTCTCCCAGCTAGATCAGGATGATCTAAAAGGGAGAGAATCACTGGTAGGATTCTGCCGGTTAGCACCGGTTCGTGCAAACCTGTTCCTAGAATTTCACAAGTTCACCGAACCGATCCCTAATTCTTTCGGAGAGGCTGCTATTCACGTTCCGCGGTCGCAATTATTCCTCTCGCTATTCTACCGATGATTATTTCCCAAATCGCAATTTCAATAAAATATTTTTGGCTTTTATTTTTCACTATGAAAGGGCGGTAATTTGAGAGAGAACTGGTTGCTAAAATTTCTGAATCCCACCAGTGGAGGGAGCCACACCCACTTGGATAAGTTTAATAACCTAAACCACTTACATGATAATATGATGATAAACTACTTAAACAGAGAGGGGAATTATTGTACTAATTGACGAGAACAGTTTCTGAAAGGAAAAGAATAAAAATACTGGAACAGTGTTCTGTTCCATTCACGTTCATTACAACTTGCCCTATCTTTTCCTTCTTCTATATCTTCCTGTGTTTCTTAGATCCGGTAGTATTACTCTCTTAGACGTTTTAAGACCTTGTCCCATATTTAAAAAATTCTTCACGCCGAGGAGTTTACCTTTCTCACTCTGGGTGAGATATTCAATGTTGACAGAATTTGAGAACAAAATCTGGTTGGGTGTTTTACTTCTAAGCAGCACTTTTGTGCACACAAAGGGTTAAATTGCGGAGAACGCTGTGGAAAGGGACCCACTGCACAGCTCTTAGGAGACAGATGGAATCCTCCAGTCAAGGACAGAAATCCAGCGTGTTTTTTAACATGAACAGGGTAGGGCTCTCCTGTACACGGGGTCACGGCTTTACGACTCATCCGACATAAATCAGCCTTTCCAAGCTCGTCGCTGTCTCAGTTCTTACAGATGGTAGATTAGAGTCCTAGAGGAGATAAATCTCGACGTTAGCACGGTTGGGACTCGAACCTTGGTACTTCATATTACGCGCCCGTCACGCTAACGACTAAGCCAAACTCTCCCCCCTCTCTCTCATGGAAAAAATGGGATAAACACAAAATTTGAAATCAAATCGAAGAATAGAAAATAAAATGAAGATATTTAAATTTATTTATGCTTCTTTTTAAATTTTATAAGCGATGCATTTGTTACTCTTTTTGGGGAAATATCCTCATCATCATCACGGAATGACGTTTTGTCGTTAGAGGTAGGAATTTTTGGGTCGTTTTCCGTCTAATCTTAATCTTATCATTTACATTATTAAGATATCAAACATGATGATAATTCGTCATTTTAAGATCATGCAGTAAACTGATACTTAATTTAAATTGAATACCATTCGATTAATCCACTTACAGATAAAAAGAGAAATATGCAATCAAGTTTTCACATTTCGCAATCTAAATGGACAGTGATTCAAATGGCAAGGAAGTGGCGCCATCTACTGGAATTTTCTATAACCCGTAATTCGATGATACAGGTTACAAGCACGTTTTTTTGCTATGAAGGTCACTTGCATCGATTTAGTTAAGTTCTGAAGGTTTCCGCAGTTATGTCAATGGCGCTATTGCTGCGAAATGGCTAGGATGGTAGCAGACTTTGATGTCGTCATCACCAGCTTTTCTAGCAGATATTGTGTGCGTTGTGTGGTCGAAAATAAAGAAAATCGACTTAAGCCAGGAGATATTTCAACTAAAAAAGAAACGTAGCTTTTCTTTCCCTCTAGTGTTCATCTTTCCGTGATTCTAAGTACGAAACTTTTGTTAGCTAAAATTCTCTTATATTTAATAACATTATCTGGTAAATGTCTCTCTAACGTTCAAAGGGGGAGGGGATGACAGGGTCGGTAGCGCGCCAGGCTCGTAATCTGCAGTTTCCAGGTTCGAGTCCCAACTGGGTCAGCGTTGAGATTTATCTCCGCAAAACTCCCCCGCCCTGTCCACGGTCAGTAGAGGACACCGATGGGTTTGGAAAGGCCGCCGTCCGTCGGATGGGACTTTAAGCAGTGGCTCCGTGTGCAGGAGAGCCATACCCTGTGCACGTTAAAGAACACACTGGATGGCCTTGACGGGAGGCTACCATCTGTCTCCCAACAGCTGTTCCAGTGGGTCCCCTCCCCCAACCTTCTCTGAGCCTTCGGGGTCCTTGTGACCTGGCTATTTATCCCATGGTGTGCAAAAACGTGCCGCTCAGAGGTAAAACAACCAAACAACCAACTAACGTTCAAAGCAGTTTTCGTATTAAATTGACATTAAAATGCCCAAATATAAATTTCTAAACAGGCAGACCAAATTGCCATTTTTATCCAATAATGGCGTATAAACCAACAAGTTCCTTTAGACCTCTACAGCAAGCAGCTGCTTGAGAGGGTATTTATTTAATTATAAACTTCACAGTACAAATCAAACTATCTGTCATTCATTTAATATTGTTTAAGCAGCTTAAATAAATGACTACAAAAATCATTTTAGAGTAAATTCCATTCACTCACGGAAACATTTGGAACATAATGTTCTATGTATTATGATATACAGTCGGCCCTCCACATTCGCTGCGGTCAGGGGCTCAGGACCGCCGCGAATGTGGAAAAACCGCGAATATCTCTAGGTCCTCCAAACCTTAACTCTTAATACTGTTGACCATATTTAACACAAAAAAAAACAGCAAAACAATACACTGTACTGCAAAAGCATATTTTACAAATTTAAAATTACAGTATCAACAATGTAGGCTAACACACACACAGAATGAGAGAGAAAGGCAATATAGTACAAGTACAGTATGTGATGCAATATACAATGCACAGTGTTTAGATAGCAGTAAACTTATTAAAGTTTATAAAACACAGTTATATACAGTATAGTACTATACAGTACAGTGAGAGACAAAACACGTGAGTGAGGCTGGCTAGTACCGAGACAAAGTGCGCGGCGTCCCCAAACAGAGTGTGTAGTCCGCAGTTCTGAAGCGCACTGAAACTTTTTACAAAAATTAACTTTTAATAATAAATTTATGTATATATTTAAGGTAGCAAATGATAAAATCGATTAATAATACATATATATTATGCATTTATGACTCACTAAACTTTTTTTAGTTTTCTTTACATTTTCTGATCTGCGCACGTCGTCTGCGATTTTACGCAGTAGGCAGCTAAACTCCAAAAAAAAAATTCCGTTTAATTATTGATCGCAAACTCGCGAATAATCAAACCCGCGAAAGTCGAGGTTCGACTGTATAAAAAAATATCAATTGAAGTTTTTGCACTGTAGAAAAAAAAAACATTATTTTTAATCTCTCAGGTAAACCGACTTTTCGTTTATCCTACTCCCCAACAATGGTGTATCCACAAACTTCCAATGGGAGGGGGGCTAATATGTTTGAGCACAGTAAGAATTGGCATCAATCGATATCACGCCAAGCTCGTAATTACAGTCCCAGGTCCGAACTCCACTTGGACCAACTTTCGGATATATCTTCTCTTTAAAAGTCCGTCGGAAATGATGTGAAGCTATTGTCCTGTATGCGAGAGACCTCTACGCTTTGCATCTTAAAGAACATGCTAGATGGACTAAAGGAAGGCTACAATCAATTTTCTAAGCCCTGTCCAGTGGATTCCCTTCTCTGAATCCTCGGGGTTCTTGTGACTTGCCCATTTAGGTCATTGTGTGCAAAAAAAGCGCCGCTCAGTGGTAAGATGTTTGAGTATCGTGGAAGGGGTTGCGATGGTTGAGTCTCTTATTTTCATAGAATGCCTTACAAAATATATTTTATCGAAGCAATTAGGGGGCGAGTGGATGAGGTATGACCCTCCAATCTTGCATATGCCACTACCCCTCTGCTTTATTTCGTAAGCAACCATCATTATAAAAGTTTTACACTGTACATCGAAAACATTAATCCATCATCTAGGGATGGGGTTGGTTCAGTCGCTAGTTCTCCACAATCGTAATCTACGCTTCCCAGATTCCAGTCTCAACTGTTCCTCTGTTGATATCTATCTCCATTAATCCTGTTCTGCCCTTGGTTAGAAAAGGGACAACGATGGGCTTGGAAAGGCCACATCCGTCGGATGGATCGTTAAGCACCAGTTCCGTGAGTCATACCCTGTGCACTCTAAAGAACAAGCTGGATAGCCTTGACAGGAAACAACCAGCTGTCTTCTAACAGCTGTCCACTGGGTTCCCTTCTATCAACCTTCTCTGAGCTCTTTGGGTCCTTGTGACCAGGGACGATTGTATGAAAATATCGGTCAGGGCGATTATCCTCGCACCACCCCTTTTCACAAGCTAGAGATAAAAAACCTGGGGTGATTTTTTTAAAGGTGCCGGTCGGTTCAGTTCTTCGGGCATTGTCCGATTGGGACAATCTATCCCTGCTTGTTACTTGACCATTTAGCCCATTATGCACAAAATAGTGACGCTCAGAAATGAAGCAACCCAACTCCTTTTCTACAACGGATTAAGATAATGTTATCTATTCTAACTTCATATAAAATAGCTATTGATCGAATAGGATGAATTTTTATTTTTAGGAATATTTTAAATATTTACCAATGTTTTCATCAAATACCTTACACAGAAAACGTCCTTACGCTGGAGGCATCTACCCATAATCCAGTCAACTATTCTGTTTCTTATGTACAACACAAATCACTGAACAGTTTGTATATTTGCAATTTTGTTATACAATGAGAATCCGGGGCAGTGATGGATAGCCAGGTAGCGCGCCAGGCTCGTAATCTGTAGTTCCCAGGTTCGAGTCCCAGCTGGGTCACCGTTGAGATTTACCTCCGCAAAATTCCCCGCCCTCCCTACGGTCAGTAGGCAACACCGATGGGCTTGGAAAGGCCACCGTCCGTCGGATGAGACGTTAAGCCGCTGCTGTGCGGGAGAGCCATATCCTGTGCACGTTAAAGAACACGCTGGATGGCCTTGACAGGAGGCTACCATCTGTCTCCCAACAGCTGTTCCAGTGGGTCCCCTCCCCAAACCTTCTCTGAGCCTTCGGGGTCCATGTGACCTGGCCGTTTAGCCCATTGTGTGCAAAAAAGTGCCGCTCAGAGGTAAAACAACCCAACCCAATGAGAATCCATATTTTTCATTACACGGTGCCACATTAGGTACTTTCCTAAAATACTGAGCACTAGGCTACTGGATCAACCTAGAATTTGATAGTGGTATCTGTTAAGCACTGAACTTCGTGTACGCTGGTCTGAGTGAGTGCTACGATTTTCTCTGATTGCTGCGCCTGGTTTTCGTGAGAAAGAAAGCTCGAAGGGATGCTGGTTTCGGCATGAAAAAGAGAGGCATAATTCAGACTTATTGAAACATACTATATAGCGTTAAAAGGATTTTTTTTCTTAGCAGTTGTATATATATATATTTATATTATATATATTATGAATATATATATATAATATATAATATATATTCATATTATATATATTATGAAAATATATAATATATTGTTGCAAAGTTTTAAATGGATGACACTGAGCGTGAGTATAATAAGTATATTTACAATATAAATTACAATACAATGCAAATTATTACAAAAATATGGATGAAATAACTTATAAACAAACTAACTGCTATCGTTCATAAATTAATTACCCTTTTCCTACAGAGCATATAAGACCAACTCTGTTTGTTCTACTGAACTAATACCTCTTCATTTTGTTTGTCATATCTCTTGAATACCTTCACTTCAGGCGTAAACAATCCTTCGTCTTTGATTAGGTCACGAGATTTATCACACTAGCAAAACAAAACAACCACCCGCGCACACACCACATAAAGATATTTCTTGTTTTTACTTATCGTACACTGACTCAGACCAACTAAACCTCCTTTTTGATCTGCACAACTTTTAACATTGTAATTCTATCATTCTCTTTTTCAGGTCGGTTCTACGCTCAAATTCCTCTGTTGTATAAATTTCACGCAGAAGTATATGCGAGCGTTCATGTCACGTTTTGTCATGAAGTCACTGCAGCGGGTTCATCTGTCGTAACAATATATGTATCCATATATGTACCTCAAACAAAGTCTGACTGTTTATCCCCTCTTCGTAGAATGTCTTAGCACGTATGTTGTGAAGATCCCACAGATTTTCTGATAACATTTTAGTTCCCTATTTGAGATTATTTGTTTATCCTCTATACAGGAGAAGGGTGGGGGTGGCTCAGTCGGTAGCACGCCAGGCTCGTAATCCGTAGTTCCCAGGTTCGAGTCCCAGCTGGGTCAGTGTTGAGATTTATCTCCGAAAAATTCCCTGCCCACGGTCAGTAGGGGACACCGATGGCCTTGGAAAGGCCGCCGTCCGTCGGATAGGACGTTAAGCCGTGGCCCCATGTGCGGGAGAGCCATACCCTGTGCACGTTAAAGAACACGCTGGATGGCCTTGACGGGAGACCAACAGCTGTTCCAGTGGGTCCCCTCCCCCAATCCTTCTCTGAGCCTTCGGGGTCCATGTGACCTATCCATTTAGCCCATAGTGTGCAAAAAAGTGCCGCTCAGAGGTAAAACAACCCAAAATCTATACAGGAGAACGATATTCTGCGACCAAAAATATTGAGGTTCCTTTAACGAACAGCTCTTGTTTTTCTGGACATGAGAAGGATAATTTCAATCTCTGGTTATCCTTATATGAAAGTTTCATGATTTTGAACCAAATAGAAATAGACCAATCTTGATTGAGAAAAGCGGTATTCGATTTTCCTTTTTAGTTTTTGCGGATTACAGTTAAATATGGATATAACGACAGAATAACGTAATATTCAGTATTTTTTTCGAACCCCGGTCAATTTGCTATGTATCTATATGCAAAACGTTTCATTTAAAATATATATAATATCAGTTTAATAAAATAAAACTTTATCCCGAAACTAAAAATAGGACCAGTATATCGCAATTTGTAAACAGAAACTCCATAAACAATATTTACAGCGTAGATTTTCCCATCTTTACGAGCTCAGGTTTTTAGCATTTGGAAACGGTGTAATGGTTTAAATGCTCTGTGATACTATCTAACCAACCACAGTACTATGAATCACGTGCCATTGTATATCGCCGGGAAGGCAGTTTTGCCAATTTTACTACGTAACAAAGAAGCTCTTTACACGTGCTGGCACAATGTTTTAAAGCGTCATTGCCCCATTTTCTTAGCATAACAGCTGATTTTCAAACTCGAAGATGCGATTCTGATTCTGATTGTATTGCACTGCAAGTAACGGTAGCATCAGCGAAAAGTTCTTTCAGAGAAGTTCCAATCTCCGCGTTTCATCATTGTTAAATTTAAGTCATTGTTATATTTCTTCGCTATTGTTTTTATTTTAGTTAAGTTCTTTAATTAATTTTGTTTCGTTATTAGCAGTCAATATGGCATAAAGTCTTTGTCTTTTCGTCCTGAAAGATTTTCCGCACGATATGTTGGAGACTTGCGAAATCATTTAAAAATTCACGGAGAGATGTTTGTTGGAACAGAGAGTTAAAAATATTCCTGACATTTTTAAGAAGTAAACTCTAATATAGGATAAATTTCTTTCACAACGATTCTTTTGTAGTAAGTAATAATCACAGCTCCTTTTGTTATTGCATTTCAAAATAACGAATATATTTTGGTGGCCGTTAGATTTCATTGTACTGATATTTCACTGTATCGTAATTCAATGTTTCATTTAAACAGTGCCTTTTAATTCCGGGGACTGTTGAACTCGTAAAGATGGAAGATTATTTGTAGATAGAATAAGAGTCATGCTATAGGACTGATGCAAAATATGGGAAAGCACAAAACATGCAAGAATAATCATTCCCATCATTAATCTGTGCTATTTAATCAAGAATGTATTTACCAGGAGAAGATATGATCATATTATGTACAACGATCTACAAGTTTGTAGATGCCATTCCTGCAGTAAGGGGATCCATCAACTCGTATGGTCTGTCATTCCGAAATTTCCTATCGAAAATGAAATTGTTCAGGGATCGGAACAGATGGAAATCTGAGGGAGTCAGATCCGGCGAATATATTGAGATACGTCATTATTTCCCAGCCCTATTGCCACAGCTTCTGTCGTTTCAATGAAAATCTCCAATGGGAGGGAAGAGATGCACAATATTCAATATTAAACGTCCCCAACGGATTGATCCTTTTGTGCTTAACATTAAAGCTTTGTCTTTCAGCCCTTATCAACTGAAACATTCGCAGGGTTGAATCCTAAGAGAGCTTCATATTGCCAAATATGATCGCCTATGGGCCTATAATGATATTTATGAGACAATAATGATCATCTATGGCAACATGAGGACATGCATTGTCTTGTTAGAACACTACACATTCTCTGTTTACCACAATACCGGAGTTTAGCCTTCAGTTCTGCACTTATGCAGTCCAACTGTTCACAGTAGACATCTGAGTTGATTGTTTGGGAAAGGTTTGAAAGCTAGTAATGGATGATACCCTTATAATTCCACTAACAACAGGTCATCACCTTAGGAGAATGCAGTTTCGATTTTGCCATATCCTGGGACAATTCTCCTGCTTAACACCATGATCTTTTACCGACAACATTATCATAAACTATCCACTTTCATCTTATGCAATCATTTCTGCTTCTAAACTGTTTTCTAATTCTTCGTATTGCAGGCTACTGAAAATTTTGAAGTAATTATGATTACTGAAGGGAAAATTAAAATCTAAATGTTTTTCGGAAAGAAAGGTATTAGGACAATTCAAATAAGCTGAAAATTCTTGAATAGCGTCATTATTAACGCTAAGAGCGATTGATTAATGTGAGAGAGGATAACGGAAAAAATAATCAAAAGTTGAATGGTGCTTATTATTTTAAAGCCTGAGGAGATAACAATTTTTTATAGCAAGTGCTATCAACTGTGTCGAAAGAATTTGATATTTCCTCAAGAAACCTAATTATGATAACAATTTCGATCGAAAAATTTAACCACATTCGTAACTCTTATTTATTTCCAGGGAAGATAGTCCACTTTTCTTTTCATCACTTTTCTTTATCCGATAAATCAAGACTAAGCCAAAAACTGGTCACAATATCTGATAATTCAAACAATTCGCATTTTCATGGCGACAGCCACTGCATTTAGTTCACTTTCTGTCTCTCTCGTGCTTCATGGATCAATTTTGTTACAAAACATTCACCACAGCAGAATAGATCCCTTCATCTAGCTCTTGAATCGATGTATAGCACGTTCTTCATTATCTTGAGAAACCGGATAGCTCACAAGGCTACACGTGCTTGTTTGCAACGATCAATACGGGAAGCAAAACATGGTTATTGGAATATGATCAGTTCTTCACTCCGCCATCCTTCAGCCTCTTTAACTTATTCCGCTGCTTCCAAGTATTAATATCAAAGTATCAAAGTTTCATACCGATTATTAATGGTGGTAAAATGTAACGAATCAGACACTTCGCTGCAAAAAATTGCTTCTCTTGTTGTCCACCTTTGTGTAAAAGAGATCAGACTGTTTCATATTTGTTGATGCTCTTGATTTTTTTATAGTACTACCTAGATTCTAAGTCTTGATAAACTCTTGAAGGTGCTATCTACCTACCTACATAAAGATTGTCAAATAAAGGATCTCGAATTTTTTCGTCTTATATGTTTGATCTGCAGTCAGCATAGTTAGATAAATGTCTTAAGATTTATAACAAAATTTCTGCATTAGGGAAATATCGAAACTTTGGGAAGAGTCACAATCATTCATTGAATCCTTTCAGCATGTGGTAAATAATGGAGATTTTATTTTTAGATACAAAATGGCACTTTATAAAATTTGTGAAAATGACGTTTAAAGGCTAATTTCTCATTTTACAGCGAAACCTCCCATGGAAGTGAAAGATGCACAAGATTCAACGTTAAATGTCCCCAACGGATTGATTCTTCTGTCTTGAACATTAAACCTGTGTCTTACAGTGCTTATCAACTCAAAGATTCGCAGGATCGAATCCTAAGAGAGCCTCATCTTCGCAATAATGATCGTCTGTGGACATTGTCAATCCATATCAAGATTAATGTCGGTAAGGTGTGAAGTGCTTTAACTAAAATTTCTCTCCGGGATTTATGATTCGATGAATATATAAAAATAGTTGAAAAATTCCAAGATGATTAATGCCTGCAAATATAGTATACTATTATTGGAGTCTAGATGGCAGCACGGGTCAAATGTACCATGACTGTGTGAAGGCAGGCAGTCGTTAAAAGAATAACGTCAAGCTTTCTACGATTATGCAGGAATCTGGACCATTTTAGTAGTTAGGCTAACAGTAGAGTCGGTAGGAATCAAGTGGAATAAATTTAAGCAATTCAGATAATAAAATAAAGTTAGATAGCGATAAGAGTAGGGGTCATGGAAAGATCCAGGAACTCCAGAACTGACAGTTGTTTGCATGCGATAAACTCTTATATCAAATTCCGGAAAAGGCTGAATGTAAGAGAAGCAGCCTTTCAGCTGTATTGCCACCAGACGTTGGCATATTTGGAAATGTTACAATGCAGAGACAGATTTTCATCATGATATATATATTTCAATGGATCTACCGATTTTCTGAAAGGCAAATATTTGTTACTTGGATTCTATTATCGATTCTTAATAACTATGGAGTGATCATGGATTTGATATAATGATAGGAATGAATGGATTTGATATAATGATATCCGAATATTAAGCATCCTTAGAAGACAGTAATCTCCTCGATTTGTAAGATTAAAAAGTACTAAAATTCTTTTACTATCACTGTATTGTTGTTCATTATATTTTGTGTTCTACATTGATTACATGATATTGATACATCTAAAATACAATGTTCCATAGCAATCGACGACTCAATTATCCCGCAATGTCTCTTCCTTTTTACTTCATGTTACAATTCATCTCCTAACTGCATCAAAAACTAGTTTGCTTTCTTTCTTCGCTCATTTCCTTTCTCAACTGGATTCATTTAATTTACTCCACTTGTCCCCTCAATGGCCATTCTTCTCTAAAGAAAAGTTTTCATCCAACTATTGCTTTAATTCCCCCCTTAGAGGACTTTGGTAATTCTGACTTCTGTCAAAATCCTCTCAACCTCGGAGTATATTACATTTTTTTTTATCTTATTTTATGCGCAAAAGGATTTCTGCATCCTACATATTTCAGAAAAATATGCAGTAACTCTGAAGTAGAAAAAGTTTATAAATTTTCGGCCATTCACTATTATTTTCTTATTATTATTCCTATGATACGGGGGCTGACTAAATCGGCAATAGACTTGGCTCGTAATCTGCAGTTCCCAGGTTAGAGTCCCAACTGTGCTAGTATTCAGATTTATCTCCGCTAGACACCCATCATTATCCTCGGTCAAAAAGAGGACATTGATAGGCTTGGTAAAGCTGCCCGTCCGTCGGTTTGCAAGTTAAGCCCTGGTCTTGTGTGCAGGAGGGTATGCATACACTACGCAAATATTGTGGCTAAGTCGATAGCGAGCCAGACTCGCAATCTGCAGTCATCAGGCTCGAGTTCCAGCTGGGACAGGTTGAGATTTATGTCCATAAAACTCTCCGTCCTTCCCAAAGTCAGTAGCTTGGAAAGGCAGCTACCCGTCGGATCGAACATTTAGACATGGTTCCGTATGCGGGAGAGCCATACCCTGTGACTGTTAAAGAACTCGCTGGATGGCCTTGACGGAAGGCTTCCATCTGCCTTCTAGCAGCTGTCCAGTGGGTCACCTTCATCTAACTTTCTGAGACTTTGTGGTCCTTGTGACCAAACCATTTAGCCCATTGTATGCAAAAAAAAAGTATCGTTGAGAGGCGAATCCATATTAGTCTCCAACTATTAGAATCATGATGTCTCCCAAGTTAACATCTTACAGTGTCACTTGGAAATTCTACTTTGAACCAGCAATAATTTCAGAAATGTATTTTATATTGGTTATAGCATTCTGACCACCTGCTTAATATGATGATGATCCTCTATGTGCCACCAAAACAGCTCTGACCCGTCCAGGCATGGTCACTACAAGATTTCTAAAGGTGTCTTGTGGTATCTGGTACCAACACGTTACCAGCAGCTCCTTTAACACTTATAGTTACGTGGTTGAGCCGCCGCAGATTGGAAATGCTGTTCCAACACAAACCACAGACGTTCGATTGGATTGATGTCTGGGGAATTTGAAGGCCGGTGTAATACCTGGAAGTCTTCCTCATGTTCTGCAACCATTCTCGAACAATCTGGGCAGTGTGACATGGAGCATTATCCTGTGAAAGAAGGCACAACTAGGGGTATATACCGTCGCCACGATAAGATGCATCTGGTCTGCAATGATGTTTAGGTAGATGGTAGACGTCATAGTTTCCTGCACATGAGTGACTGGACCCAGGGTTTCACAGCAGAACTTTGCCCAAAGCAATACACTTCTTCCACCGGCATGTTTTCGTCCATTGTTGCATCCGATGCCAACACTTCCCCAGGTAAACGACGCACACGTACTTGGCCGTCCATATGGTGCAATAGGAAACGAGATTCATCGGACCAGGACCTTCTTCCAATCATTCAAGGTCCAGTTTCAATGATCAAGTGTTCATTGTAGGCGCTTTCTACAGTGAACCGAGGTTAGCATGGGCACTCAGAGCAGCCTGCGGCTATGCAGCCCCATTTTCAGCAGGGTCCGATGTACTGCGTCACCAATATTCAAATTACGGGAGAGTTGCGCCGCAGTATCCATTCTGTTGGCTTGTACCATATGGAATAACCTTCGCTCACCTTTAGCATCGATGAGCCGTGGTCGGCCCACACCTTGCGGGGCGGTTCGTGGTTTTTCCTTACTCAGACCACTTTTTGAAGGTACTGACGACGGCTGACTGTGAGCATTCCACAAGACGTTCCCTCACGGAAATGCTCTGAGACAGTTGTCTGACCATTACAATTTGGCCTTTGTTAAACTCACTTAAGTCCGCTGCCTTTCCCATCTGAAGAACAAGAATAACACTGATTAACAGAACTCAGTATCAGGTGTTATTTATACCGTTTCTTGACCTCCACATGAGCCGTCGTTTATCTACAGTTGCTTCGATTTGCATTATGACGCGCTGGTCATAATGTTTTGGCTCTTCGGTGTATTTTAAAATATTAATTTCTGTCACTTCTTTTTTTTCAGTAATGTGTGTGGAATTACTGAAAACGTTTTACATTTTAATATAATTTTAACTACTAATATCACTATGGAAATGTAATTCTAACTCATGAAAAGAAAATCTTATAAATAGGCATAAATATATTTCTAAAAGTGAAAATATTGGTATTGTTTGATTGAAGAATGAAATTTTTATTTTTCGCTATTTTCCTCGGGATATATAATCAGGTCACATGATAATTGCAAAATTACTTCGTAACTTTAAGTATGTGTTAAGTTTTTTGTCACATGATACGAAAAGAATGACAGGGCAATGGAAAGAATTACGTCCAATTTTTCATCCGTTAGCGTTTGTTGTTTTGTTCCATGGAAAGAGCTGCCTTCGGAAAACCATAAATGGCGGACTACACTGGTACAGAGGGATCTGGAGCTAATGCTCAGATGAAACAGAAAATAATGTAGTAAAGATATTATTTTTCTATAGGGAAACACTTCACTGAAGTTTAGTTGATAATTCAAAGCAGAGTACAATAGCTAGAATATGGGGGCTAGAATTAGGAGAGTTGGTCAGAGTTCCCCAATTAGTACGTTTCCCACCCTATACACAGAACGTATAAAATAAATAATACTCTGAATCCTAAGTCATGGAGAGCATTGACTCATAATAACTTCCCCCTAACTGCAAAAATAAAGTATGTATGGAATTATATCAAGATAAATAAACTAAAGATCTCAATGAGGGTCTAAATACTAATTTTCGCCTGTTTTCCTTTAGAAGAAATGTTATTATGAAAAGATTCCAGGAACTATATATAGAGTTTTGTCTAGAGCAGTGGTTCCTAACGTTTTCTGTTCCCCGAACCCCTTTCAACCAAAAAGATGTGTTGAGAACCCCCAGGGAAATAACGACTAAAAAAAGCTCAAAATTAAAATTTACATTCTATAATTATATAATATGAAATATAAAATTTTACTCCCTATAATTATGAAACTTCTAAAATTTAGTCAAAGAGTCAAAATATATTTGTAACATTACAATTCTTTCCTGCTTAAGGCGTTATTACAGAATTTTTTGCGCGAACCCCAAGGGTTCGCACTAAAAATTCTTAGTGTTACGCCAATCCCAAGGGGTTCGCGTACCACCAAATTGGAACCACCGCTCCAGAGCACTCTGAAGTATCATCTACTCACAATCACTGAAAATCCTCTTTAGTGCCACTGAATTGTGACATGTTTCACCATAATATCGTGACCAATATGAAAACGGTGTGAAACTGCTGCCTCAAAATATTTTGTGGTGTAAGGCCACACAATTAATTGGTGTAAATCTACAATTTTCTTTTAGTTAGCTTCACTTTTCCAAACTACGATGTTTCGGCAATGCGATGTTACTACGTTTAATATTCCAATTTACATAACTTTAACTCCAAAGAAAAAGTGAAATTTAATCTTGCAAGTGCGGAACAGATTAGAAATGGTATAAGGAAAAATTAAATAATGCTTATTTGAAAGATCTCCAACAGATTTTTCAATCATTCTTTGTGTAACTTGTGAACCATTGTAGCTAGAGTGAACAAGTCAACTACAAAATTGATAAGAGCCAGCAAATTAGTATAGATGTATTAAAATACATAGTTTATTTAACAGTTTTACCTGTTATTGCGCTACAAACTGTCTTCTGTCCCAATACATAAGGGATATAATTAGTGTTACTATCTTTACATTACAGCAGAAACCACATGTTTTTGGGTACCCCCCCCCTCCTCAAAGCGATCATCGAAATGTTTTTTTTTCTCTTTACCGGTGAAATTGTTTTGAGAAAAGTATAAACCAAACTTCAGAAATTGTTTTATGGATATAAAAACTGAAAAATAATGTTGCTATTTCACTATCGTTCTTAATATTCACGCCTAGAAAAGGGAGGAGAGACTTTTTATTTCCTCCAGGGGGCTTCAATGCTTGTGAGAGTTAAGGATGTAACTTTATGTGTTAATCAGATATTTAAAATAATAAAAAATACCTAAAACCAAACTTTAATGTTAACCAGTAGAATAATAGAGTTCTAAAAAAATTAAGAATTATTTCGAACATATTTCTTGAACTAATTTTCTCTTTCAGCAGATCTTTGCAAATATTTACATGATTGTTTTCTTCTTTCACCGATTACTTCGTGTGCTCTGATAGCTTTTTCCATTTTTTCTGATTATTTATTGCATTATTTTATTTATTTTCAGATATGGTGCATTTTTTTGACAAGTTTAAAAGAATACATCACACTAATAAGTTTATATTATTCGAGCTTAACAGAGTGTACAAAGTAAATAATACCCTGAATGTTAATTAATGGAGAGTCATATTCGAGACCTCTTAATCATGAAAATAAATGTTAAAAGTGATAAAGATCTCAGTGAAATCTTTCCTAGATTTTATATATTTTTGCTAGATTCTATATATTTTTCTTAGGAGTAAAAAGAGTTATGGAGAGATTGGTCACTTTGATATCTCACTCACTTGATTTGATATCATCATCACTCTGATATCACTCACTTGATTTGATATCATCATCACTCTGATATCACTCACTTGATTTGATATCATCATCACTCTGATATCACTCACTTGATTTGATATCATCATCACTTTGATATCTTTTAAACTATACTTTAACGAATATTTCTCGCTACCATGGTTTTTGGTGGATGATCTTTCTTAACAATCATAGCTTTATTATATCTTCTACCTGTCTTCCCGGCCTAAATGTAATATACTAACTACCACTTCAGCGCTACCAGATTGCAGCAAAAATTTGCGTCAGTTTAAAGCTGAAGGTATGAAAACCAGACAAAATTCTTCCGGTTGAAGTTATAACTGGACTAAACCGAACGCTAAAGCTAATATAATCTGTTTTAAGTAAGACTTCCTAGTTCAGGCTGGTAGCCTTGCACTTCATGAGCCAATGAAGCAGAGTTAATATCCAGGCAGATCATTACATTTTTTTTCTATTATGTATGCCCAATAAAACGGGAAAAGCACGTGAGATGATTAACTATATCTCTAGAATTTTACAGATGAACACCCACTTGCATAAGGGTGGATCTTACCGATTACATTACCTAAGTGAAAGTGCCTATCAGCCAGCTTGAGTTGTGGCACTTTGCATGAGACAGGTGCTGTTAAGTCTCCATCTCTGCGCATTGCGATCAACGACAATTTGTAACGCCAATAATAGGTAGCGTTGTTCAATAAAGCAATAAATGTGTAGCGGATCTCACTTTACTTGATAGTGCTCTATTACCTTGCAATTGACTTTTTTCATGCTATCTTCAACGGTTCACAAGTTACACGATGAATAACCGTAAACGATATATTGAAGGTCAATCACACTATATTATTGGATATCCTCCACACCATTTTCTATTTTTCCCTTACCTTCGGGACTAAAGTTAATAGATTTTTCTTTCTAACTGAAAGAATTGAGGAAATGGTTATTTTACGCAGCATCACATTGCCCTAATATGATAGCTGGAAAAATGAAGATAAATAAAAGTAAATTGTAACATGACACCAGCTAAGCCTGTGACCTTAACCACAAAATAGTTTAAGGCCAGAGTTCTATACCTTTTTCATATTGATATGATATTGCGATGAAACGTAACAACTTTCATGGACACAAAGGTAAATTTTCGTGTTTAGTTGAGTTATCAGCAATACTTCATTGCACTATAGAGAAAGCTACACACACATATATATAAGATTTTCTTAGCATCACTTAAACTCCCATCTGTCCATAACTATTTTAACTCCTAAGAAAAATAAAATCTAGCACTGGAAAGATTTCACTGAAATCTTTAATTTATCACTTTTAACATTTATTTTCATGGTTATGTGGCCTCGAATATGGCTCTCCATTACTTAAGCATTCGGGGTATTATTTACTTTGTACACCCTGTGTACAGTATGGTAATTTACTGCATGTTTCTGCTTCTATGTTAATATTTTGATGTTATAGAAGTTTTCTACAAGGATTATTTGTTATTTTGTCGCAGTTATAAAGATAGCTGACGGATGATTCTAAAATTCCTTCTAAAATTCCTTGTTGGAAGTCGTTTACATTAACATAAAGGGATTTTTCCCATGCCATTTGTTATCTTTACCCGGTTTCATATTTTTTTTGTATTCCAAAAGTTTTCGAGATAGTTTTGCTCCTTTTCCAAACTTTTATCTTACTCTGTTTATTTCAATATTAACATTACTGTACAGTCGCTCAAAAAAGTATCCGAACACCACGGTTGATTACAGAATTAAAAAAATATCTGGCAACGATTTTTTTTATAAATTAGTGATCTGGCAACCTTCGTGTCACGTGACACGAAGGTTGCCAGATCACTAATTTCTAAAAAAATCGTTGTCAGATATTTTTTCTTAATTCTGTAGTCAACCATAGTGTTCGGATACTTTTTTGAGCGACTGTACATCAGTATACAGTATACATATGTTATAATGATCCGATAATTTAGTTGTAGAATTGGAGTAATAATTTGGCTTGAAGAATTTAGCTTCGGAGGCGGGTATCTTAAGACCTGAGTAGAGTTTGCCAATTGCTAAAATATTCCACCGAACAGGAAAGACTAAAATGATATTCTATATGGAATGAGATTTTATAGTTGTATTTTTTAATCAATTTTTAATATCGGACATAAAGTATGGGACTAAATCACAATCTTTTATATTGCATAAAGTTCAGTCTTGTGGCACATGCTATTTGCCATTGGCAGCTACACACACTTCGCTACTTAACTCGATACAATACTGCTAGTGGTATTCTAACGGAAAAGTTTCAAACTTTAACAGCTCTGGAAAATGAGGTGTGGGCGTAAATGTATGTTTCAAAAACAGCTTTTTATTTAATTCTAAAATTAGGCTAAATTTTCTTAGATCGTTGATTTGTCCAATTCCGAAATATATTTTTGTATTATATATATATAATTATATTCTATGTATATAAATATCTTGGTATTGTTCATAATTGGAAATTTTTTTAAAACAATTTGAGGCATAAAGTTTTACGACCTCAGTGGAATATTTGTAAGATCAATACGAATATAGTCAACATATAATGTAATCTAACGATATGTAATCTAACGGTATGTAAATCTAACGATATCGCAGAGAATCCATACAAGTTAAGTACGAGTAATGATTAACTCATTAGATTGTTGTTTAGAGAGTTTGATCTCGTATCCTACTCAGAAGAGACCACATTATTGTGCTGTATCTAGCGAATTACTATTTGTAGTGTGCGCAATCCTCAGCTGAATAATGTTACTGGATAAATTTTATATACGTATTTAATCAGAGAGTAATTTGTCTCATGGTCACTGGGGAGGATATGTCTATTGCCTGAGCATATAGTATACGATTGATAGTGGTTGTGCCATACATTATAAAGCGCTGCATTACCATTGGTTGTTCTCGTTCAGAGATTAATGTGGGATGACGTCAGATCAAGAGGAGAATATTTCATCATAGCAACAACATTTAACATTCTATAGTCAATGCCACTGAAAATTTTCATGATGCATATTATATGAAAATGGGTCTACCATTCAGCATCCTCTATATAGACAGATATGTGTATAAATCTACATAGTATATATTTAATCTATATATGCTCTTTGGCGAAATTTATGACTCGGGAAATCAATTGCAGTCCGGCGTGGGCTTTGATATATCGACAAAGTTAAATTACTTATATGTCTATTTTCGTATTAAGATAGATAGTAAATTTTACATTAATTATCCAAGAAGAAATATATTCTTATGAAATTTTACAGGCATAATGAGGTCGAAAGAACTTACATCAATTCACTGACTAAATGCGACAGTTACTTTCGCAAAAAAGTTACTGTAAATAAAATCGTGTTAGTCGTACACGTATTTCGCATAGGAAGCAATATAAATAGGTAGGGATGTGTCTAAAGTCTTAACCTAATTTACATATTTTAAATTTCAATTTTTATTATGAGTATACTTTAGCTATTGCTTTGTTATTTCGATTAAAAAAATCAAGATAATGTGTTCATTTTATCGTCTGTCTGTTTGTCGGTCTGTCCGTCTGCAGACATCAAATGTTTTTGTTTTTAAAGATAAATTTAAAATTATTTTTAGGTTGCATAGGTATTCATGAGCTATTACGACTCGCATTTTCCGAATCTCCAAAAAGCTATAACTGCGCACCCTAACGGTAGAAAAAGTTGAAAATTCCAAAATTTTAAAAGAATTTTTTAAACTTTTAAAATTTATTAAAACGAATAACGGCACTATTCAGCTGAATATTGGAAACACTACAAATAGTAATTCGTTAGATACAACACATTAATTGTAGTCTCTTCTGAATAGAATACGAAACCAAACACTAATATCGTAAACGGTGTATTTATGCTGGAAATTTGATATTTTGGTGGTGGAATGAATTATTTTTGTAAATTGGAACGAAGTTCCATTGGAACTTCGTTCCAATTTATTGGAATCAATAATGAGTTGAACCTCAGAATCAGTGTGGGTGGGAAACTCAAATTTTTTAAAGAAATAATTGGAAACTCTATATATTCCTTTATACGGAATATTGCAAATGATATGTTTATGGTTGAAATTTCAGTGATAGAGTGTCAAATGATATTCCACTGAAAGCAAGAGTCTCTCCCTTTTCTATCATAGGGATGTGAGAAAGTTACCTTTTTAAATTAAATGAATAGAACACAAATGCATTTTATGCCTGTATAATAACTAATAAAATATTACTCTTTGCATTTTCCCCATCATTCATTAGTTCGAATTAAAATTTTAAGAAGTGAAAAAATAGGTAAACGAAAAACTTCATACTCTTAGAAAGCGAGATTCTCATAAGCGCCACAGGCGACATGCGTTCTTCTGTTGTTTTTTTTTTTTTTGCTTGTTTATGGATATGTCATGCATGCATGTAACTCATTTTCACAAAAAAGAAACAATTGCGGTCGAAAAAAACACGGACAAGTGTAGATTTATTTTAATAGGAACTTGAAGATGATTGAGTAATAATTATTCAAAATGAAAAATTGCATGTTTTTAAATTTATTTTGAGTAATGAAGATAACTAACTGTATGTTTACAAGTATTTTTACTGTGCACATGAGAAGTTATTATCTTTAATCAGTCGATATTTGTATATGCGTACAATATCGTTCAATGGCAATTGAATGGTTTTATTGTCTGCAACTAATTACGTGCTATAGCTATTTAAAACAGTGATTTGTATAGGCAAATGTGAAAAATCTTTTGGAATTGTTGAAATTATTAACATGCTCAGGTAGACAGAATAGGACAGCAAGGACAAAGTAAACACAACGAATGCATCCATGATAACCTCTTTTACAGTACGTATCGCAAAATAATGTAAACGATATTAGAAAGGTTGTGGGGAAATTGTGTTAAATCAAACCACCAATAGTTATTCGGAAAGTAACCTTAGATTAAAAATCGTGTTAGTCTGGGAATGGGTGTATTTGCATGATCATATACATCTAGTTGTCCAAAGAGGTTTTTGAATTATTGCCAACTTTTAAAAAAAATTATGATGAACATAATAAACCTTTTTATCAGAAAAACACTCAGGTTCAGATTATAATATTAATTATAACTTCTCGTAGGACAAACTTTTCAAATAGGCTGGTCCCTTATAAACTAACAATTGTTTCAATTGATTATATGGAAACTCATTATTTTCCTATCTCGCATGCTAATTTAATGGTAAATAGATAAAGAGACTACATTTCTATCATTATTTAAAAAAACGTTTACAAGTCGAGAAAATTTCTTATTTTTCGAGTTGCACTTTTAACGATATGGACGTGCTGTTCGGATCACAATGATAGATTTTTTTTTAATTACTGCACGGAGTGGACAGGTTCTAGCGATATATAGAATATTATTTCCATTTGATTTTAGTAACAGCTTTTCAGAATAACATCTCGTTATTTCATGAAAACTTTTTATCTTTAGGATGGAACTAAGTGGATGGAGCTAAGGGGATCTCAACTCTAGCTTCTTTACATGAGATAAAATATAAGCTTATTACAAATGTCAGTATACAAGTTATATAGTATAAAGAACTCTAACAAATTAATAGCTTTTAATAAAATGTGATATTCTAAGTCAGTGGTTCTTAAACTTTAGTCCTCTGCGGATCCCCGTTTTTAGTCGGTAAACATAGTAGATAGCTTTTCATTCAGTAAACATGGCGGACCTGCCATTGATCTTCATAGGTCCATCTCGCCTGGGCGAGGTCTCGAAGTAGACTTATGAGATAGCTTCGTATTTATTTTCATTTCATTCTTGTGCACAAATTTCGTGATTTTCTTCAGAGATGTATCTAGTAGTACTATTTTTTAATATTCTAAGATGTTGAGAATATTATCAATTGATAACTTAGTTTTGATTCATCTACGGAACAAATAAGCCAAACTACTTATGCCTAGATATGCAAAACTGTATGAAAACTTTAGAACTATTTTATGAGATGCATTCTTTACTTATCTTATATTACTACAATTATGAGTGTATGATCAGTCTGGCATATATTTCGAAACAATAAACAGAAAGTAATGTAATAGTAAAAATTGAATCTTTTTACTATTACATTGCTTTCTGTTTACTAAATTTACGGTGAGAAACAGGAAAAGCATGTGTTTAATGTGCATTTGATAACCAAAAGGGAAAATTCCCCTCAAACGTTCAAAGTTTGAACGGTAATATTTATTTGCCAACTGAAATTTAATAAATAATTTCGCGAAATCATTCAAAGCCAAGTATCCTTAATTGCTGCGTCGCCAAGTTTATATTTCCTGCATCGCTACTTCAAAAGAAATATATTGAAACATAATATTGCAAGCCAATAGCCTGAAACATCAAAGACAGAGATCTTTCACAGGATGGGGATGGGATCAGGAGGGCCAATTGGGCTGTGCCTATAGATTCAAGGGAGATCAATTGTAACATCTGTTTAATTTTATGTACAAGATTGAAAGGTGTGATTTAGTGAAAGTAAAAAAGGTTTTAACTGACGAGCCTATGATAAGGCATGGATGTTTCTTTTCTGGTGTTGTCTTTTTGTTATGTCCATTCTATCTCTTTTCAAATCCTCTTTATGGCATATGGTACAAACTACTACTGTCAGACCTCTGTGACAAGCAGCTACTTTAGGGGTAGAATATTTCTATAGATTTTGTCAAATTAAAATTTCAAAAGTTCATAAATAACAATGACAATCAATTTTTATTTTGGCAAGGGCATCAAAAGTTGAAAGTGACCCGGGCTCCTCTGGACTTGTGAGAGGCCCTCATTCAAGCGTGTGGATATACTGCAATGCCTGAAAACTTCTATGTCAATGGGTTAATCGATAAATATGTAAACCCTCATTTTAGTCAATAAAAATGGTGGAGGATTACATTTAGTTGGTAAACAAGGAGAACTTCCAAATACGTTCAAAATTCCCTAAATGTTTAGATCTATATTCCGTAATATTTCTGAGAGGAGAGCACCAAGGCATCCACGATGGATATGGCGAAAATCCAAATATTTTCGACGACTTTCCCCCTATCCTCCACTATTTATATAAAATAAGTTATTAGTCTTTTTTACTAACTGTTCATTTTACTGGTTATCAACCGGGATGCAACGATATCAGGGCCGGATCTGGGAGGGCCAGGGAGTTCCCGTTCTCCGTTCTCCCTATTTTTATCTACATTCGGGCCTTAAAGATATTATTAATTAAATATTTTTCTTTCATAGTACTTTTTAAACACTCTTATTGAAATGTGAGATAAACTACGTTGTTTTTATAAATAATAGTAACCAAGTTGTTCATTTTGCTGTAATAAGTATTATTAGCATTGGTTACTAGTAGCAACCAGAAGGAAATCTTCAGCATTTTCAGCTCCTAATATAGCACTGTAAGTAGCACAGGATGAATTTTATATTATGTTCAGGATCACGAGCCTAGTAAGGTGATATTGACAAGCATTGTAAATGTATTATTGCGTTATGTAATTGCATCTTAAAGGCACTAAATTAACATCCAAGAAAGCAATGCGGTACTCGAAAGCCACGTGTTGTACACGTGTGATTGAAATAAAATACGTTGAAGTATAGGTAGCCCAGGTAAAAAGACTTTACCCGAGATGTAAGACCTTTCTTATACGAAGTAGGTATTGAGATTTATTGTTTCGAACCAAAAACTTCAAATTTTTGCTATTGAGAATGCGCAAAAATTTAACTTAAAAATATTAATATTAATTAATAATTGAATTCAAAAACTTAATTTTGAATTTATTCAAAAACTCAAATTTTACTATTACAATTGCTTTTTATTTTTCTGCGTCGTAGTATATGTCAGACTGACCATCTACTCATAATTATAATGAGACAAGTAAAGAATGCATCTCATAGAACAGTTGTAACGATTTTGGTACAGTTTTGCCTATGTTTGTAGGTATAAGGAGTGTGGTATATTTGTACCTTAGCGTTATGTTATCAACTACATATGACCAAATTTAAGCCTCTATTATTTATTGTCCCTCTAGCTTGAATCATCCCATAAAGCTTTGAGACAATTCGTGGTAACATTTGTTGTCTCTACGAGAATTTGTGATAACAATTGTCGTAGACAAATGTCTATTGTGTTTATCTCGATTATTCAGATGCTTAAAATTATTATTAAAATTATTATTGTGTTTATGTCGATTATTTAGATGCTTAAAATTTTCTTTGAGAGGAAATAGCTACTACTCTGAATTCAAATATTTGATGGAGTAGCCGTCCCGTGGCCGAGTGGTTAGTACGCTTGGCTACTGATCTAAGGGACCTGGGTTCAAGCCCCGGATTAGGCATGGATGTGTGTGTGTGTGTCGTTTTTCTGCTGAGGTCCTGCCATCCTCTCAGATCTCCTACTATGGCATATAAACTGAAAGGCTCCTGTCAGACCTCTGTGGCAAGCAGCTGCTTGAGGGGGTATTTTTTTTTTGTTTTTAGATTGCTAATATTCGTTGTATTTGTTTCATTATGTGTGAACAATTTGTAATTCATAATTTGTGGATGTAGCAATATAAAAAATTATTTTCAGATTTTCCGAAATATCTCCGTGTTTTCCTCAGTACATTTTCAAACAAATATGAGGACATAGTATGAACAAAATTACACAGGTATTTTTGTGTAATTCTTTAATTTTGCAAAACAAGCGTATATTTATCGTTTATATAGTTAAAGTAATAATCAAATACCTATAAACGTCCCTTGGGCTACAAACTGTAGTATTATTGAATAATACTGAACAGTATGCTGTAATTTTGTTTTGAATTGCTACAGAATATATTAATTTATATGCCCATGATTTTAATTGTCCACAGAATTCCCGTGAATATCATACTAAAATTTGCTTCGATAGTAAAGTAGCAAACATAAATTAAGGCCATTTTCTTTAGTTGTCATTAGGGTTATCATATCAAAGTAAATTTGAAAATCTAAATATAACACTACCAAAATGTTGTTAGAAAATAATAACATTTCAAAAAATTAGCGGTATTGTAACTAAAATCTTTGTTATAACAATACGTTTAAAACTTGGACAATACTATATTAGCAAGTGTAGTAAATATAAAAAAACTAGAAATATACAAAAAGAACTAAAACGGTACAGTCGCTCAAAAAAGTATCCAAACACTACGGTTGATTACAAAATTCAGAAAAAATATCTGGCAACAATTTTTTTAGAAATTAGTGATCTGGCAACCTTGTGTCACGTGACAGAAGGTTGCCAGGTTAGCATTCTAAGAGTAAGATAATTCTTATTCCGTTATTTATATATCGTTCATTTCCTTGTTGTCACTCGCGTTAGTTCTACTTATTTATTCCATACCTTCAAAAAGTACGTTTAAATAAACATAGAATTTAAGTTTATAAGATACAGACCTTCAGTATTATTCTTGAATTTTTTGTTATCAGTGTACCTGCAATTACGATGAATAGATATACAGAAGAAATATTCTCGTACGCCTCTTTTCTTTTGTTTTTAGGAGGGGGAAGCAAAATTAAAATTGATGAAAAAACGATAAAATTAATATAAATATAATATTCTTTACCTCTTGCTGGTAAAAAGATAAATAGTTTAAATATAGGTTAATAAATATTAAACATTAGTTTGCCAGATCTTAAACTTGTAACTTTTGCAGCTTCCTGGAATTTTTAGGTAAACTGTCTTTTATAGAAGGCATGAGTTTCTCTTGACTGATGCCTCCCCCATACCAATGTGTCGGTTGATGAATATTATGTTAATGATTCATGCATGGTTACCTAATGCTGCATAAAGGAAAGCAACATTTAGTCGACGTTTTTCAGGTATTGTTATGTTATACATAATAGCCAAATACTTTTTGTAACGTTGATAAATAAGATAACGAAATGAGATGTTATTGGGTCTCTGGATATTTAAGATTTCATTTCCTTTATACGCTACCTAATTTAGGCAGCGTACAAAGGTAAAAAATATATTAGAGACAGTATATCATAAAAAGTATACGTTAGCGGCATATGCGTTTTTTCAATTATATCGTAACGTTAATACTGCCCAGACATAAAGGTAGTTTAACATTTCGCAATTATTCATATACTATACTCCTGTATAGTATATGAATAAATATATTGAATATATAGATCCAAACCTATTGAACAGGCAGGAGGGGAAGCAAGAGACTGGATTTCCAATAAAACATTCCTTCCTCCTTTTTAAAGGTGTTTAAAATATCTTGAAAAATGCATAAAATTTAAAAAAAATTTATATTTTTTTCCTCTATTACAGTTACTAGAATTCTGAAAGGGACATGCCCCCCCATCCCCCAGATCTGCATAGGAATAATATTTGTTTGTTTTTATCTACAACCTATCTTAATGGTATCTTGAAAGTTTTGATTGTAGCGTCACTTTGCTGATTAGACCAGTTTGACCTCATCCCTGTAATTATTTATTGATCAGATAGTTCCCGAGACTGTTGTCGCTAAAGAGCGTTGGTGCCTTAATGCGCACAAACATAAATGTTGTAATACACAGCTCTTCGTTATCACCAGAAGGCAAACAGCAAGCACGCTCTTCGACAATTGCATCATTTGGCATGTTCTTGATATCAGCTCTCCTGGTTTTCCGAACAACAAAGAAAACCGAAAGTTGATGTTTGGTTCGGGGCTCTGATTTTCGAAATAGTTTCAGTCTTTCTTAACATTGTTTTTTTTTTAACTCATTTATACGCTTTTCGCTAGCTCATTTATACACTTTTCGTACTTTTTAATTAATTCTGTGGTCTATTTTCTACGTCATGTACAAATCCAGAGAGTTAGCCTGAATGTTTAATAGCAGCGTCATTCCTCGTTAAAAACGTTTGTCAAAATTGAAAAATATGAAAATAATTATCAGACCAACTTCAGAATAAAAATTATTTCAGTAAACTGTTTCATATATCGAATGCTCTTTGTGTTTGATTAGGTTTTGAAATAAACTTTTATGACTGGCAATTTGTAAAGCTTTTAATATTCCAATTTTATTAATTCTAAAAACTGAACCCATATTACTGACATTAATCTCAGCAGGAAAACGACACATACATTCATACCTTACCCAGGGCTCGAACCCAGGTCTCTTAGAGCAGTAGCTAACTGCGCTAACCACTAGGTCACGGGACGGTAACATATTTGATATTGATATCTCAATATCATCTAGTATTCTTTACGTTCACAGGATATAGTTCTCCTTAACATGGAGTCAGGACTGAAAGGTTCCATCTCTGACGACAGTTAGCCCAATCCCATAGTTATCCTCATTCTAACGGGGGTCAGAGCGTGTGTCAGCAGAGAAAATGTCAAAGCAGCCAGTGGGGATTCGAAGCTAGTAATATAAAATTAAAGTCTGTACCATCAGATCTAATATCAGTATTTAATTTAGAAGTGTCTACAGTTTGTATATTAGCGAACAAATGTGGATATTTTATAACAATACTCATTTGTAGTTTGAAGCATGTCTCATTTTTAATCCCTATCATTTATTTTAGAAGTTTGTATTTTTTACCTGCTAAGAAGAAATTAAATTTCAAGAAGGAAAACCAGATAATTTTCCCACCAATCCTTTGAGTTACCATTCGAGACTCTTGAAATGTAACTGACTGTGTCTAATGTCGTACGTTATTCCTGCCTCGAAATATTCCTCCTAAAGGAGTAATAGCATCTAAACCTTGAGCACAATGTCGAAAATTCAGCTTACAACTTACATTGGAAACTTCTGCTATAAACTACATCCCAATATGTAGAGTTATAATTTATAGCCGCTCTTGTATGTTTGCAGTTGTCCGTGATGCACAGATCTACAGTGTCCGTGGGGCCAGTTGTGTTGACATAGTACCAAACTGCCAGCAAGTCTATAGTTCTGCAGGGACTCTCTTGTGGCTCTTTTATGTACATTGTACCCAAGGCCTTCACTGACCACACCTCCGGGCAAGACATTTGGGAAGTCAACACTTGACGAGGGTAGTTTTACGAAATTCTTTTCTTTTCATCTGCCGACTTTTCAACGCATTACAACTGTCCGCTAGGCTGTTATTTTTTCCGATTATTTTCTTTCACCGTTCTTCAAAATTTCTTTTCTTTAAATGGCGCCCAAAGAGGCTATTTGTTGTCAACTAAGTTTCACATTTTGTTTCTCCACCAGGGAATGAAATTAATTTATTTGCCGATAACACTCTTTAAGCTTTGTAAAAAATTGAACGAGAAATCAATATTCACCCAAAACTGTTACATATTTGGAAAATAGTATCTAACGAAACTCTATATCTGTTATTCTTGAAATATATATATATAAAGCTATATATATATGTTTATATATTAATGCCATTAAATTAATTGAATAAATAAAAGAAATGAAAAATAATATTAATATAGTTAGAAAAAATGTAAAGACAAACAATTTGTTATTATAAACATCTGAAAGTAACCTATAATTCGTTTGAAATCGTGAAAATGTAATTACAGGTAACTTTAAAGTGAGAAATGCATTCTGGGAAAACGAATCCTCACGTTAAACCGGAATTTTTTTGTATACTTGTTTTTTGCATACCTTATTGATCTTTCTGATATTTTTACTCTTTGTATTATAATGGATGCTTAATTTCAGCACAGGTTTTATAAAAATTTACATAAATATATAAATAATTATTCTTGTTACACACCAAATATTTAGAGGTATTTATCTATAACGTTAAGAGTTTTTTTAAAGATATTTTGCTGAAAAAGGGGAAAGAAACCACTTCATAGGGAATCCGAGTTATACCAGTCGACGTTAAACCAGCCCAAACAAAACATTTTTCAACAAGATGGCATCATCTTATGTTTGAAAAATGTAAATTTATTCAGTATTAGCATGAAACATCAAGACTTTTATAAGACTTTTTATCATATTAAGTTTCACTATAAAGCATTTTGGACACAGACAAGCATACCATAAATTTCTTAAATAAAATGAGAAGAGGAAGCACTGACGGGGAGTGGTACAGAAGAAACAGATGAATCGAGTCGGAAGCTCATGAGGACACCGTGAAAAATGAATTGTCTTTTGATTAGGTAAAGATAAATGCGAGAGGTCTGATAAATGCCATTGACATAGCATTCACAAGTTTTATCTATGGTAAGAAATAATTTTAGATTATTATTATTAAGCACTCTTTTATTTTGGAAACTGAGAGTCTTAATAGGTATATACAGGGTTATTGTAAACTCTTTCAACAAAAAAGAGGGGTGATAGTACACATCAAGACGACCAATTGTTGCAATGGAACCTAGGATCGCATTCCACTCCTTCCGCCAGAGAAGGGTAAAGTTACATATCCACTTTGATCCTTCAAAAGTGAAAACAAAGGCACTTAACCAATTTATGAGTTGCTTAATTACATTTGCGTCAGAGAAAGACAGAAAGTAGCTGCTCAAAGTGGCGTCCGAGGGCGTTGTTGCACAGCCCACACCGGCGAATGAAGAAATGTCGCACCCTCTCGGAGACTCCTGATGTGGTGTTGGTCTTGTCCGCTGCAACACCGATTCTCGCGACGATATCTTCCAGGGAGTCCAGAGGTGTCTCGTACACAAGTGTTTTCATGTGCCCCCAGAAGAAGAAGTCTAGTGGATTGAGGTCTGGGTAGCGTGAAGACCAAGCCACAGGTCCACCACGTCCAATCCACCTCCCGGGATATGTTGCATTTAGGAAGTATCGGACCTCGATGGAAAAGTGTGCTGGGGCCCCATCATGCATAAACCACATGTCCCTCTGTGTGGTGAGCAGATCACCCTGCAACAGACCGGGAAGCACTTGCTCCAGAAACACACGGTATGCTGCGCTGGTCAGTCGTTCTGGCAAGAGGTAAGGTCCCACCAGACAATCACCCAGTATACCACCCCAGATGTTGACGCCAAATTTCTGCTGGTGTTTACGAGGGTCACTGACGTGTGGATTTTCTTGATCCCAAGCGTGCTGGTTGTGATTATTGAAAATGCGTTCTCGGGTAAACGTGTCCTCATCACTAAATAACACTAATGCGGGAAATTGCGGGTTAACATTGTTCATATGGAGCAATCCTTTAACAAACTCTACCCGGCGGGGATAATCATCTTAGTTCAAAGCTTGAACCTTCTGCACATGGAAGGGATGCATCCGTACCTCATGTAGGACATTCCACACCGAGGTTTAACAAACTCCCATTTCGGATGACCCCACTCGCGTACTTGTGGAAGGAACTTCTGCAAATCACTGCAAGACACGTTCTTCCATTTCCGGTGTCTGCACACTTCGCGAACGTCCAGTATCACTCATTGAGATAGCCAACGAGCCAGTTTCACGCAGTCTTCGGTCAACACTGGCGAAGGTCGAATGGTAAGGAATAGGACGATTTGGAAATCTCTCACGGTACAATCTTTGTGCTTCACGTCCATTACCACCTGCTTGACCGTACATCAGATGCATATCCACCAATTCCTCGTATGTGTAGTCTTCCATGGTTCTTCACGAATACGTCACTTATCATGTGACGTCATCACGGTAATGTCGATGAACGGGTTCGGCTGCGTTTTTAAATGTTTGTTCTTAATCGTCTACGCACTTGCTCAGCGCATCTGATTTTCATCTTGTGCTTTTCATGCACCGGTTGTAAATTCTTGTGCATGTGTGGCGTTTTTCGAAAGTACTCTTTTCTGGGGGAAGGAGTGGAATGCGACCCTAGGTTCCATTGCAACTATTGGTCGTCTTGATGTGTACTATCACCCCCTCTTTTTTTATTGAAATAGTTTACAATCACCCTGTATATATATGCTATGCTTCAATGATATTATATCAGAAACGACACTTGTCTTTTTTTTTGCTCTTAAAGCTAAAGCAATTTTTAAGATTTTACATTTAAAAAGCAAAGCATTTTTACATTTTTGACACCCGAAAATTAAAACTTAGTTTAAATGCTTTTTAAAAAAGTGCTCAATTGATATAATTTGGTATCTAAATTATTTTACACTGAAACAGTTGAAATTTGAAATAGATGATAATAAAAACATGAGAGTGACTCAGTTTGGTATCCTGCTAAGCTATGAAATTATTTCATTGAAAATTAAAGTACCTGAAGTTTTCAGTTTTGATTCCAGAACTCACGAATGTAGAGTACTAGTAAATACTAGAAAGTTCCCTGTGCAGTATCCAATTAGTTCTAAGTAGCTAAGTAGAACTAACTCACTACTAAACTCTAAGAACACATTAGATGTTAGTAGTGGAAATAATTAATTGCCCCAAGTAGCCAAAGGATCTTATAGTTATGACATTTTTTAGATATGAAGTTTTCTCAAAAGCGATAATACATTTGTCCATAAAAATTATTTTCTACGTAATATAATTCGAGATTTATGTAACTGTTAATGTTTCATAGACTACCAGTGGATCCATACTTACCGCTCACAAAATGCGTAATTGGCTTAGCCAAAATATTCTGACCATCTGCTTAATATGGTGTCGGTCCTCCATGTGCCGCCAAAAAAGCTCTTAGCGGTGAGGCATGGGCGCTTTAAGATTTCTAATGGTGTCTTGTAGTATATGGTACCAACAAGTTACCAGCAGATCCTTTAAGTTATATGGATAAGCCGCTGCAGATCGAATATGCTGTTCCAACACAAACACTGATGCTCGATTGGATTGGTGTCTATGGAATTTGTAGGCCACGGCAATACTGGGAAGTCTTCCTCATGTTCCGCAAACCATTTTCGAACAATCCAGGCAATGTTACATGGCGCATTATCTTGTGAAAAAAGGCACTACTAGAGCGGAATACCGTTGGAATGAAAGGATGTACCTGGTCTGCAATGATGTTTAGGTAGGTGGTAGACGTCACAGTATCCTGCATATGAATGACTGGACCCAGGTTTCCCAGCACAACATTGCCCAAAGCATTGCACTTGCTCCATCGGCTTGTTTTCGTCTCATGAAGCATCTTGGTGCCAACACTTCATCAGGTAAACGACGCACACCTACCCGACCGTCCGGGACATGGTGCAACACGAAACGAGATTCATCGGACCAGATGACTTTCTTCCAATCATTCAAGGTCCAGTTTTGATGCTCGCTTTCCTATTGTAGGCGCTTTTGACAGTGAACCAAGGTTAACATGGACACTCGGAGCAGCCTGCGGCTACACAGTCACATTTTCGGCAGGGTTCGATGTATTGTATGTTGTGACGCATTACTCCCGTCACCAGCATTCAAATTACGGGCGAGTTGAGCCACAGTATCCCTTTTGTTGGCTCGTACAATACGGGATATATACACTTCGCTCACCTCTGTCATCGTGGTCGGTTCGTGGTTTTTCCCTCCTCGACCACTTTTTGAAGATACTAACCACGGCTCACCATGAGCACCCCACATTTTGCCATCTCTGAAATGCTCTGACCCATACGTCTGGCCATTACAATTTTGCCTTTGTCAAACTCACTTAAGTCCGCTGCTTTTCCCATCTGAAGTGCAAGAATAACATTGATTAACAGAGCTCAGTATCAGGTGTTATTTATACTGTTTCATGACTTAATACGCGCCGTTGTTTACCTCCAGTTGCTTCGATTTGCATAAAGTCGCGCTGGTCATAATGTTTTGGCTCTTCGGTGTAATACGAGTTTTGCTCAATATTTGATGTAGCAATACCTCATTTATTGTTATTAAATAAATAAAGATAAGGGCAAATATGACCAAAAGCATTGTAAACTTCGTTTATTGCTCGTACAACCAACCAACAATTACGCAAGGAGATCCCATTGCTTACTAGTCAGGTTCGTTAACCACATCACTAAACTTTCCAATAATTAAGCATTCCAATTGAATATTTTAGTTTTCATAGATAGTTTCTAACAGTAAGAAGTATTAAAAGGTAATTCTGAACCCTCTTTGGCTCCATTAACCCTTCAGATACTGTGTGCATTACAATATACACTATTCTTCAAAATGTTTTTGAACACAAGAAGCAGCTGTGTTCTTGCAATGTTTGCAAAGTGTGGGACAATTTTCAGTACACAGGAAGGACTGGAATTTGGTGCAATCTATGGATGAAATAGAAGTACACACAATAATACTGAAGATAACTCTGCCTGACACCAACTTAGAATTGATTTGCTACATTTCACAGGTACTGATTTTGATACATTCCATAGGTGTCATTTATTTGTTGAATTTATCATCAAAAAGTTCATATAAATTATAATTCATTTCTTTTATGTTCTATTTCTTCCGCTCTCTGAGATTTCAAAATTTTGCCACTTTTTGAGACGGTTTCAGCATTATAATGTATATGCTGAATTTCAGTAAAATTATGTTAAAACTAGAAAGACGCATATCGCCTCTCTGGCGCATATAAGAATCTCGTTTTCAACGAGAAAGAAGTTTTTCCTTTACCTACTGTTTCATTCCTTGACAGTTTTAATTTGAGCTAGCGGATGATGTGGAAAATTCAAATAGTATTTCATTAGTAATTATACAGCATAAGAGTATTCGACTTTTATTCTTAAATATAAAAAGTTTCATTTCTCACACCTCTCTCAGGAAAATGAGTAGATATTGCTGTCAGTGGAATATCTCTTAAAACCACCACTATCTTTTCAAGTTTCTGTTCTATACGTTTTATTTGTAAAACTTCTACATTGTGATTTACACATGCTATTCTTTGTTTGGTATAGCAAGAAGCCCAATGTTGAAGGGTTTCTAACCTTCCCATCACATTTTATCGCATCATCACATCAGCAACAGCCCTGCTGTTTCATCATATCAGTGATGTGTAAAGAATCATGAATTAAAACTGAGAAGTATTTGAAAAATGCGAATTACAATATTTTATTAGTACCAATAAAACTGAAAAAGTATTTTCTAATTATCATTTTCATTGTTTCCAATAGAAACTTCATGACATTCATATTCTACCACCAAAATTTCATATTTCTATCATTAATATATCATTGCAATATGATTATCGCTCAAAATTTCGTTTGAAATTTTAAAATGTTCAAACTTTTTTACAATTAGATGGCGCAATTATAGTGTTCGAAAGATTCCGAAAGTATGAATCATAATATTCTATCAATTCTTATCTAATAGAAAAAAGATTTTTTCATTTATCTTTAAATACAAACAATTATTTGCTAAAATTAAAAAAAGGTCTTCCCCCCCCCCCCTTGGGTCTAAGTTGTTATCATTGTTGCCAATAGAAATATCATGGCTTTCACATTTCACTACCAAAATGTTAAATTTCTAGCTGAAATACGTCGTTTGCAATATTTGCTTGAATTTTGGAATTTGCAAATTTTTCCACCGTTAGAGGACGCAATTATAGTTTTCGGCAGATTTAAAAAGTGTGAATCATAATAGTTTATCAATTCCTATCTAAACCAAAATGAATTTTTTCATTTATCTCAAAACACAAATAATTATCTGCTAAAGCTAAAAAAATGTTTTTCCACCCCCTTTGGGTCTAAGGGTTCAACTCATCATTGGCAATGGAAACTTCGTGACCTTCACATTCCACCACCAAAATTTCAAATTTCTAATATAAATATATCGTGTACAATATCCGTTTTGAAATTTTGGAATTTTCACCTTTTTTTACCGCTAGAGGGTGTAATTATAGCTTTAGAGAGATTTGGAAAGTGCATATCGTAATATTTCAGCAATACCTATCCAACACAAAATTATTTTTAATTTATCTCTGTAAACAAAGAGGTTCGATGTCTACAGACTGACAGAGAGATAAACAGACAGACGACAAAGCGAAACTATTATCTCGTTTTCTTTGAAAACGAGATAAAAAATAGTTTGTAAATTCTTGTTCGTTTTGTCATAAATAAAACACATATAAAGGAAACTTTTTTCTTCTTCTGTAAACAGGCATTCCGGTCCGAAAAGGTTAGGGGCGGGGGTGGCTCACTCAGTAGCGCGCTATGCTCGTAATCTGCAGTTCCCAGGTTCGAGTCCCAGCTATGTCAGCGTTGAGATTTATCTCCGCAAAATTTCCCGCCCTGCCCACGGTCAGTAGGGGACACTGATGTGCTTGAAAAGGCCGCCATCCGACGGATGGGATGTTAAGCCGTGGCCCCGTGTGCGGGAGAACCATACCCTGTGCACGTTAAAGAACACGCTGGATGGCCTTGACGGGAGGCTACCATATTTCCTCCAATAGCTGTCCAATTGGGTCCTCTCCCTCAACCATCTCTGAGCCTTCGGGGTCCATGTGACCTGGCCATTTCGCCCATGGTGTGCAAAAAAAGTGCCGCTCAGAGGTAAAACAACCCAACCCAACCGAAATGGTTAACTTTGGCTCCTCTAGTCAAAAAGTGTTTCATAAGAATAAAAAAATGCAAAGGAATGCTGAAAAAAGTTATACATTATAATGGACGTTGGTTAAAAACGTGAATATGCTGCAATTTCATTCATTTACAAAAAGGAGACAAAATTTATTTCATTCGTATTTCAATACGACGATTTCTAGCTGTTCTCTTGATAGATTCCCTTCTGTTAATTCTGTTTTTGTTAATTTCAAAGTTCCATCTACCCATGTTAGTACACATTAAGCAAGAGAATTTGTGATTTGTGTGAAAATTATCTTTGCTAGTAGAAAATTGCAGTTTGAATTACAGTTTGTCAAAAGCACTGTTATGTGAGTTTTATTTATTTTTTTTCTATTGTTGTTTTTCCATTTTATATCGGTTTACTGCTTTCAAGTTTTTCCGAAAAAAAGTTCGTGGAATTGCAATAATATTCTCCAAATAAAGCTTTTGGTTCCTTATAATTAAATTTCCATCTCCTTTTTACATTACACTAATTAACGAAAGTCGCAAATTCAAAGATAACATTGTGATATTTAATCCAGTTTCAATTTATATCTTTAACTGGGAAAAGTGCTAAATGTGTGGCATAATAAGAAAAAGGTTTCTCGTCGTATTTTAAAGAGGCGAAAATGATTTCAGATCCTTTTTGTACATTATTATCAACAGAAGAGCGAAATAAATAATTAATATCAAAGCTTTGTGATAAAATACATTTTGTATGATATGTAAAACTATTTGAACATTAGTTATAGTATGTCTTTTGTTATGGAAATGCGTCTAATATATTCTGCTTTATTTATATCTTTCGCTAGTAGATTAATGCAATTTAATTCAGAAGTACAACTTGTTACAACTGTTTTAATCTCATCGACGAGCTCTCTGAAGAAAGAAATAAAATTTATTCGTGTCACAGTTACTACTTTTATTATTAACTTAATTAACTTAATGTGCAGGTAAGTGTATTCCGATCGAACTAACGTTTGGGATCTGTTTTTTTTTACTCAATAAATGAAATGCGGTTGCTTATTTAAGTAAACGAAACACTTGCTCTTTCACAACACCCATTTACAGGTCACTCGTTCTTCTTTATGCAAAATGGAACAGTGAGTATTTACTTATATCATTGCTATGAAGCAATTAGGCTTAAACAGCCAACTGTGGTCCCTGCGTAAAAATACATTACCATTCTTAATGTTAATGGAACAATAAACCATGCAAAAGAAATAGGAATTTTTTTCTTCAAAGTTATTGTTTCCCTGCAATACACTGCTCGTCAAAGGTTAAGCACGGATCAATGAAATGTGCATATATCTAACTATATTTGAACAAATTTAAGTATATATATCACAGGAATATATAAAGATAATGTTACGGTAAGTCACGATAAGTTGGGCCAAAATTATTTGCATCTCTCCTAAAAAAACTAATAATGTACATGGAGAAAAAGATATATGGAGATTGAATATACAATGTATATTCAATAGCAGGACACGATCTAGGGAATGGGGAGGAGGCAAGAGGCCCATGACCCCCAACTTTGAGAATGCTAGTAAGAGTAATGGAGGCCAAAAATTATAAACCTGTGTATATTTCATGCTCTTCAAAAATTTGTAATCTCTATATCTAAGGAAAGAATTTTGCACTGCAACGGATATCAAGTTCCCACCTTTTAACTTTTCCCCTAGATCTGGGCCGAATCAATAGGGTATATGTCCCCCAGTAGTACAAATGGAGGTCTGACACGTCCATTCATGACCTCAATAAGATAATATAGAGAATAGGAGGGCAATGAAGTCCACTGAACAATAGTAGAAGTCCTGATGTTCTGGAGGATTTGGAGAGGTAGTTAAGGGGCTGCAATATATCTTCCCAGGACATCTCAAAAGTGTTCTATCTGGTTGAGATTTAGAAAGAAGACAAACCGCTCTATTTATTGGAAAACTTCTTTCTCAAGATATTGGTTGGTCAATTTGCTCTGTGTGCAGTGAGAAGTATCGACCATTACGAGAAAATCATCACTTACTACATAAACATATGTATCAAGGATCTTAACCTGATATCACGTAACATTCACATAACCTCCATCCAATAAATCATCATCATCATCATCCTCAAGCAGCCATGGGCTACGGAGGTCCAACAGACCGTGTAATTTAGTTCTCCAAGCAAGTCTATCCTGAGCTACATTTACTGCATCTGGCCACTGCACACCAATTCTAACAAGGTCCTGTTTGACATTGTCTGCCCACCGCATCCTAGGTCTCCCCCTCCTTCTGAGGCCTTTAGGCACACTGTTCATAACCCTATTCGCCAATATATAATTATTCATACGGGCAACATGGCCAAACCAACGGAGTCTCTCTCTGCACAATATGCTGCTTAAAGGAGGTTGCCGACTCCTTTGCCTAACCTCATCATTTGTTACAAAGTTGAACCACCTAATGCCCAAGATACTGCATAAGCATCTGGAATCAAAAGCATCTAGTTTCCTGTTACCTTGTTTAAAAAGTGTCCAAGTTTCACTACCATAACAAACCGTAGAAAGAACAAAACTATTATACAACAGTCTAATTTTAGTCTTTAGGTGTATACGCCTATTTCTCCACACTCTCCATAGATTCTTAAAAGTCCCGGCAGCAATCCCTATTCTTCTGTTAATCTCATGCCGCATATCACCATTATCTGTTACATAGCTCCCAAGATAATTAAACTGTGATACCTGCTCAAGACTGCACCATTCAGATTAACTGAATCACAGCCTGCCTGACCAATTTTCATCACTTTAGTTTTCTCTCTGTTTATAACCAAACCTACTCTACTACCAGTTTCATCAACAGCCCTAATGAAAGAGTTCATCTCATCAACATCATTTGTCAAAAGGGGTAAATCATCTGCATAATCTAAATCAGAAATTCTCGTATCTCCAGTCCATTTAAGGCCAAAATCTTGACCTTGAAGTGAATTTCTCATAACATAATCAATAACCAAACTAAAGAGAAAAGGAGACAAAATACACCCTTGTCGAACACCAGAAGTAATGCTAAACCAATTGCTACAAGCCTTTCCAACTCTCAAACACGACCCAGTGTTAGTATAGAGAGCTTTCATTATGTTAACTAACTTGTCAGGTATACCATATGATCTCACAATCAAACACAAATTATGACTATCAACAGATTCGAAAGCCTTTTTGAAATCAACGAAGCTAGCAACCAAAGGTTTCTGAAACTCTAAACATTTCTCAATAATCTGCCTAAGTGAAAATATCTGATCCATACATCCCCTACCACGTCTGAATCCACATTGCTCATCACGCAATTGAGTGTCAAACAGATTCTTAATTCTATTAAGCACAATCGTGGAAAGAACTTTACCTGGAACAGAGAGTAGGCTGATCCCCTATAGTTATCACAAGAACTGCGATCACCTTTTTTGAAAATAGGGATAACAATAGCTCTGGTAAAATCCTTAGGAACAATGCCTTTATCATAAAAGATATTCAGAATTTCAGTCATCCAAGTAGTAACAGAAACATTCCCAGCTCTAAGCATTTCCATAGTAATTTCATCTGCCCCTGGGAATTTATGTAGTTTAAGTTTAGAAACAGCCAAACTAACTTCAGATTGTGTTATAGGGCCAATATTAAAGCCACCAATGCATCTATAATCATTGCAAACAATGGGAATAGAACTAACCACATTGTTTAGAAAATCACTGAAACGCTCAGCCCACCTAGCCATAACAGAATCCTCACCTTCTATAACCTTACCTTGTTTATCCTTCAATCCCTGTATACCTGTCTGTTTTCTACAACACAAAACATTAACTATCTGGTATAACTCTCTGCTGTTGTGCTGTCTAACTGCTTCCTCTGCTTTGTCAGCAGAAGATTAAGCAGAAGATTCTTATCAGCAGCTAACAGATCCTTTACACGTTTATTAAGCTCTCTGTATAATGCTTTATATTAAGACTATTAGGTTATTGATTAAGGACATTCCTGCAGATCTTTCTTTCTGAAATAAGCTCAAGTGCATTATCACTCAAATAATTCTGTCTCCTCTGCTCCTTTTTCCCTAAAAGAGTACTGTTAGTTTCCAAAAAAAAACTGTTTAAAATGGTCCCATTCTTCCTCAACTTCAGTAGTAATCACACCATAACTGTCATAATGACTAAGTAACCTATCATGATAAGCTTTAGCTATAACTGGGTTTTTCAGAGCTTCAGTATTAAAGGTAATATTTTTAACCCTAGCACAACACTTTTTAAATTTAAGTTGCAAGACACTTTTAACAAGGTAATGGTCAGATCCAATTTCAGCTCCCCTACATGACCTGGTATTCCTAACAGAACTAGCCCATTTGTTGTTAATTAATATATAATCAATCATATTCTTATGCATCCCATCAGGTGAAACTCAAGTGTACTTATGTATGTCGCTGTGTTTGTAATAAATGTTAGTTATTCTGAAACCATTGAGTTTACTTACCTGTAGGAGACTTTGCCCATTGTCATTGCAGCTATCAATACCAAAAGGGCCTATCACTCCTCCCCAAAGGTCAGCGTCAGTACCAACTTTGACATTGAAGTCACCTAAAACAAGAGTAATATCTCCTTTCTTGACATAATTCAAAATATCCTGAAGTTGTCCGTAAAACCTATCCTTCCCATCCCTCATCGGCATTCTCAGTGGGGGCATAACAGCAGATAACATTCAAGTCCTTAATGCTTGTCTGAAATAAATTTTTTTCAGATATTAATGCACTCATATCCTTAGAAGATCATCACTAGCGTGTCTGCTGAGAAGCAGACCCACGCTTTGGTGATGTTTATTGTGTCACTCCATGAAAAGAGAAATTGAATTATCTGTCCATCTGGTCTCTTGCAAGCCGTGAATATCTAAATTATAACAGTGGAATTCTTGTGTGAGGACATGAAGAGAGAAAGCTCTGTGCAGAGTCCTCACATTCAAACTACCTATGGAGAGCAAATGATTAGTCGGATGTTTAAAGAATCTATGTTTATTGAGAGAGGGAATGTCGACAATATCAAACAGCCCCCTAATCGCTGACATGGGGCAAAGATCCGTTCCCCCACCACTAAAGGCTGAATCCATCTACACTGGAAGACTTCCCCCAATGTAGAATTTGACGATGTCAGTCGTAGCAAAAAGTTCAGGTGCCTGTGATGACCTCTGCTCAGGATTATCCACCAGCTGATAAACATATCCTGCGAATCTATTCACTTGGGGCTGTCAACCCACAAACAAACAGAAAACACAGCGGAAGATTTTCCCTCCACAGAAGCCCAGCAGTGCAGCAAAATCAGGATCCATAATCAATCTCAGAGCCATAATTCCGTTTAGGTTGGTATGTATGGTCAGCACCAGGACCCTGTGTGGTTGACCACTCCTCAGTGTGGTAGAAAAAAATGAAAAGCAGCCATAGTTGTCCAGATCAATAGGCCAGATTAATCTGGCGGACCTCTTCTTCCGTTCACTTCCACAAGAGAGTATCTCTTTAGAAAGGTACTATCGGTCTGCACCACGAGAAGGCGGGGTCGGACATTAGGTGCTAGGCGTGGCCGGTTCTATGCATCATCACAGGGGATTGGTGCATAGCTCTCCTTACAGTGACTACCTAGCTATTATTTACAGACCATCCAATAAATAGAAGTTAGTAAGTCTACCCAATGAAAATATGGCTCACAAAATATTACACGTTTCCCTCAATGATGTTATAAGGTTGATTGGCGATTCCCACCTCTCTCCGTTTCAGTCCACGTCTCCTGTACGATTGTAGAAAAACTCTTGACTCGTGAGTGAAGAGAGCATGAATCCATTATTCTCGGTTTCAGATGGCATAATCACGACACGAATTCAAACTGGGATTTTGTGCTTGGATATTAAGGGAACGCATTCAACGTATCGACAATCATATAGTACGGCTTTCTGGCAACATCTGAGATGACTACCTGCTTTCCTGTGCCTACAAGGAAAGCAGAAAACCGAGATGATGATGACATTTATTTCTTGTTCCGTCAGGACTGTGGTCTAATACAGCAATCATCTTGAGGGTTTATAATCGTAGGACGCACTTAAACAGGAATTCCGATAATAGTTTCGGTTGGTTTAAATTGCTACCATAGCCTTCAGACAACGGAATGGTGGATACTAAAGAATATGGACATCTCTATGATTGTTTGACCAGCTGCAACTTTGAAATTATTACTCATCATTTTGAGTTATCTAAACATTTCGTTAAATCATAATGAAGCACTTGGCTATTCCACACTGACAATGTAGCTTTTCATATTGAAAAGATAAAGCATCTACTAAAATACTCTTATTATAGGGTCTCTGTCTTACATATTTGGTGACATTATAAGGGATATACATCGAAGGGCCAAAACATTATGACTACCTGCCTAATTTAATGTTGGTCCTCCACATGCCGCCAAAACAGCTCTTACCCGGCGAGGCATGGATGAACAAGATTTCTAAAGGTGTCTTGTAGTATCTGGTACAGTCGCTCAAAAAAGTATCCGAACGCTATGGTTGATTACAGAATTCAAAAAAAAATATCTGGCAAAGATATTTTTAGAAATTAGTGATCTGGCAATCTTCGTGTCACGTGACACGAAGATTGCCAGATCACTAATTTCTAAAAATATCTTTGCCAGATATTTTTTCTGAATTCTGTAATCAACCATAACGTTCGGATACTTTTTTGAGCGACTGTACCAACACGGTACCAGCAGTTCCTTTAACTCTTGTAAGTTACCTGGTTGAGCCTCTGCAGATCGGATTTGCTGTTACAACACAAACCACAGATGCTTGATTGGATTGATGTTTTATGGAATTTGGAGGCCAGGGCAATACCTGGAAGTCTTCCTCATGTTCCGCAATCCATTCTCGAACAATCCGGGCAGTGTGGCATGGCGCATTATCCTGCAAAAGAAGCCACAACTAGGTATTATATACCGTTGCCACGATAAGATGCATCTGGTCTGCAAATGATGTTTAGATAGGTGGTAGATGTCATAGTTTCCTGCACTGGCCAAGGGTTTCCCAGCAGAACATTGACCGCATTACACTCCCTCCACCGGCTTGTTTTCTTCCCACAGTGCATTCTAGTGCCAACACTACCTCAGGTAAACGACGCACACATACCCGCCGTCCATATGGTGCAATACGAAACGAGAATCATAGGACCAGATGAATTTCTTCCAATCATTCAAGGTCCAGTTTTGATGCTCGCGTGTCCATTGTAGGCACTTTCGACAGTGAACCGAGGTTAGCATGGACACTCGGAGCAGCCTGCGACTACGTAGCCCCATTTTCAGCAGGGTTCGATGTACTGTGTATTGTGACACATTACTCTTGTCACCAGCATTTAAATTGCTGGCAAGTTGCGCCACAGTATCCCTTCGATTGGCTCGTACCATACGGGATAGCATTCGATCACCTCTAGCCAATCTCTAGCATCGATGAGCTGTGTCGGCCCACACCTTGCCGACGGTTCGTGGTTTTTCCCTCCTCGGCACACTTTTTGAAGGTACTAACTACTGCTGACAGTGAACACCCCACAAGCCTTGACGTCCCGGAAATGCTCTGACGCAGTCGTCTGGCCATTACAATTTGGCCTTTGTCAAACTCATTTTGGTCCGCTGCCTTTTTCATCTGAAGAACAAGAATAACATTGATTAACAGAGCTCAGTATCAGATGCTATTTATACCGTTTCATGACCTTCACACGCAACGTCATTTATCTGCGGTTTATTCGATCTTACCTCAGTGCCCTGAGAGATATCAGATGAACTTGCAATCGGAAGACAGATTCAAAAACGATCAAATATCGATTGGGTTGTTTTATCACTAAGAAGCACATTTTTTCGCACACTGCACAAAATGGTCAGGTCACAAGGATCTCAAGTGTATATAGAAGTTTGAAGGAAGGAATCTCGCTGTATAGTTGTTAAAAACCAGATGGAAGCCTCCCGTCAAGACCGTCCAGCATGTTCGTTAACGTGCATAGTGTATGGCTTTCTACATACGACGCCACAGCTTGACGTCCCATCCGATGGATGGCGGGCTTTCCAAGCCCATGGATGTCCACTTTCTCACGAAGGGCAGGGGTTTAACTTATATAAATCTTAACTCTGTAGCAGTCGAGACTTGAACCTAGAAACTATAGATTACCCGCCTAGCACGCTACCTAATGAGCCAACCCCCTACCTACCCCGGCCCCAAAGGAAATATAGGTTTGTGTCCTTATAGTAATACAGGACAGTGACATTTACTTTATGAAACAATGAACGTATCATCACAGATTTTCCATTTATGACATTCCTTTTAACATTTAATTATACATTATGCAAAGCTACTTGGAAAAATTTTCATTCTTTACGATATTGATTCTCTACTGACTGAACCAACTTTCACTCAAAATAATAAGTATTTCCACAAAAAAGGAAAAATATTTGTGATTTAATAATTTTGTAAATAACTCGCTTTAAAGTAAAATAAATAAAAAATGTCAAAAATACCTTGAAAGGCTAGATCTCAACATCTGAACTAGATGAAAACAAAAGCAGCATTGAATCATAACTTAAGCAAACAAGGATTGTCAATAAAATTAGTGTATAATTAAAAAAAAATTGCAAAGTTTAATTGCGGTTAATATTTAATTTCAAATAATTTAAAAGTCAGTATTACTCCCTATACTAAAAAGAGAAATTATTATTTGCTCTTGTACCTTTCCGTTATTTTCGTCTCTTTTGTGGAACAGGAGAATTTGAATCGGAAAATTAAATTCTCCATTTTCCATGGGTCGCGAAAGGTCATCTTGCAAACATTTGAACATACAATTGGAATTAGGAAATAATTGCGGCTGATAGGACGCAATTATTTTCCACTTTTGACTATAGCTGAAAAGTTATTGATTGAAGATATAGCAATCAGCGTGTGATTAATTTCGACTTTTTACGCTCAATACCTTTTAAAATGACGTGAACTACTGAAGTTAGTTCTGTCCATTAAAAGCAGTATTTAGTGCAGTCCTGCTCATTCTAATAATGTTTTTTCGTTTGTTTCAGAATTAAAAACTGCGATTTAAAATCTCTTCGTCATAAAATTCTTTAAAATGTATTTTGCTTTCGAATAGAATATTTGTTTAGGACGAGAATGCTGTGAATTCAGTATTCTGACCTTCAAATGTTCGATATTATGCCTCTTTCTATCCTAATGGTGAGTGATAAGCATTTTCTTCCTTAAAACAAGAGACCTCACTTCAAATCCTGGCTAAAGCATGGATGTATCAGCTGTCTTTCTACTTAAGTCTCTTCTCTCTCAGAGGTTTATTCTCGGCTATTTATGCTGACATCCGAGGAAAGCAGTTCTTGTCAGAATTCTGTGTCTTGGCGTTTCCCGAAGAGAGAACGAATGTTCGTATGAAATATTATTGCATTTGTCTTAGATATAACTGTATTATATATTATCGATGGGTTGACTTTACTATACCGATTGCCTTCACTCAATTTCCCTGCAGAGCTCCATAAGTCCAAAGTGTTACAAGAATAAAATCTAAATCATAAAAAATATGCGTTTATCGCAGAAAAATAAATTAAATTATAAGTGAATTAACTGGTGAAAATGGAAAATAAAAATAAAAGTTTCTATTCGGAAATATTTCTACAAAGTTTTACATATATATATATCTCTATCCTAAGCTGCCAAAAGTTGTAAATAATTTTAATGAATACTTCACAGATAATGGTAAATAAATAAATAAAATTACAAGAAATAATAAAGAAACATTATTAGAATTGAACAGCAATACCTAGTTTTTTATTGATTATGCTACTCATTTTGTGTTCATGGATAATATAAATAATTTCAAAAGCAGTAAGGCAACTGGGGATAAGGACTTTCACCCTATATTTTAAAATTTTACAGTCCTCGTAGTACAGAAATTTTGTGTCATGTTATAAATGAATCTTTGGAAATGGAACATTTCCAGATATTTTGAAGGAAGCAATAAAACTGATCTTCAAGTTTTAACTTTTTTTTCTGATGTCAGGAAAAAAGATACCTGTATTTCATCAGTTTCGTCATGTTGAATAATGAGTAAAAATCGGCATATCTCTATCTGGTCTAAATTATTTGCCAGATAAAAAGTTTAAAATGCCACAAAACACTCTTTATAATTACTACTTAAGGAATGACTGGAATAAACCAATTTCTACAATCATTCGACCCATCGATAAAAGATAAACGAATGAGAAATACATAAATCCCTGCATAACTAGAACTTTTAAAATAAAGCTGAGAAAAAATTTCCAAAACGGCAAGAAAAAAAATTATGACGACTTATGTGACAAAATTTAACGGATATCGATGGTGGTGATGAGTGGGATGCTGTTTTTTGACATAATACGATAATGTAATAGAATATTAAGTTATTTTGAAAAAGTCGACAGAAAGTGCCCAATCAGCATGATAATATTCTTCACCCATTTCATTCACAAGACGTTTCATTACATATCTCTTACTACATGCATTTATACATTTTGCGACATATATTATATAACTACTATGTAATATACATAAATTTGTGAATATAAAATTTTATAAAAAGCGAAGAAAATATCTAAGAATTTATCACAGTAAGTTAGTAGGATATATTATAATCTATTGCTTAAATAATTAATTGTTTTTATGAGACACGTAGACAAGTTGCTTTCATTATTCACACATTATTTTCTTAATTTAGACATGTGTCAAGTAATACTATGACATTAAGTACTTGTCGTACAAGCATGGGCTTTATATTTCATAAACGCATTGTTGTGATTATTATGATTATATACAAGGACTAGTAGCATTTATTTTCATGTGAGACCTTTGTACAAGTTCAGGAATATTAAAATTATTATTTTTTTTATTTTATTACTGCAAATGGAAGACATAAACCCGTCAACCTCGTGTGCTTCCTCTTGACCAATGGGAAGGGTTCCCTCTAAATTCACTCTGTCACTTGATCACAACTTCAAAAAGAATCGAGTATTAGGACGAAGCTACCAACTCAATTTAATGAAACTCTGTACGCTTCTCTTGTATGTTGCATACAAACTTTCCATAAAAGCATTTTTATCATACCTTCCAGGGCATTCTATAAATTTCCCTATGTGTAATATACTTCAGCACGTAATTGTCTACAATATTATCCCGATGAAACATTTCAGATAAGACTTCACTGTTCTCTGAACATAAGCTTTCTTTATTCCGTCTTCTATCAGATATGTTACTGTCATATTTTTCGATAACGAAATTTTTTTCCTATAGTATTTCTGTACAAGTTACAATAAAGCGTTTCTTTCACTTCCGGCGATATATCACACTATTGACGTCTTATGACTGTTATCATGATTTTTAGTGGTTAAAAGTCTCTAGTAACCTTTCCAAAACGAGCAACAAGGGCCAAAAGAGCCACTGGCAACCGTTCCTCGGAAAAGAGGATGGATGGTGTTCAGCAGCCATAACTGATGCGAGCACCAAACTAAGATGACTACTAGGAGCTTGGATCTTTGTTTACATGATGGATGAAGCTGAGAGGCTGGAGCTGGTTTTTCAGTCTTCTTTTGGGCCAACTTCCTTGGAAACGTTTACCGGCCATTCGACCGGAGGTAGCGGGAAGTTCTCAGGGTTTGAGAGATAGTGTCTTCATGGCAAACATCCGCCCTAGGTGGATCGATAACGTTGTTAGAAGGCTTGACTTAGTGGCTTTGGTGCAACTCCCACTTGCTTGCTCCAGTAGAGAGATTCTTGGGCGCTGTAGAGTGACAAGAGGAGAAAACGAGAAGAGCAATCAATCTGCTGCTGGGGTAAGTAAATGAAGAGGTCGAAATCCTGGTAGCAATGTTAGAATTGTGGTCTCTGTAATGAGTTGTAAGGAGAGATAATGGGATAATTTGTGTAAAATGTCCCTCAAGCATTCTGGTTAATATATGACGAAATGAGATATGATATCGAAAAAAGTCGTCATGATTAATGTCCCTATTGTAAATTTTTCAAAGTGTTTCGTTAAATCTATTGGAGTTGTGCAAATATTTTCTAGATTCTAACAGTATTCATGCATTTTTGTGCCTTTTTCATATAGCAAAAGGTTGACTACGTTATTAACAAACAATAAATATTGACTTTTTTGAAAATTTTGAAAATAAAAGAGAATTTGAATATTAAAAAGGAGGAAATTTTTATTACCGTAATGGAATAAAATCATACTAGCTAGCTTTCAAATGCTAATACATTAATGTGCGTAACGATAAATCAAGCTGTTATTAAATTATGGGATGGTCGTACCCAGAATTCAGTTTTGGTTTCAGATATCGTGTTCGAGAGTTGTAGTTTGACAATTTTAAAATTCCCTTTTTTCGCATCTAATATATTCTACTTAGATTCATTTTCTAGCAAACATGTACCTTATATAATTCACAAGATCATATAATAAAATTCAACATATTTTGAACCCACAAAGCTGTAGAGCTTATCTCTAGGAAACTGAATAAAACATTGGTGTAATATAAATACATATATTCTGTTGAACATCAGTTTTATTTTTTAAACGGATGAAATGTAAAAGAAATCACAATAAATTGAATAAAAGTAGGCAGTTTTTATTCATGATATTATTTTAAATTTACTTTTAATCTACTCTAATTATCTATGTGTAAAATTTCGTTTCAAATTATATTAAAAGTGTGAAGTAAGTTCTACTCCCTTATATAACTTCCATAACTGTTTTTGAATTAAGTAGTCTATGATAAAGTATTTAGTTTCTAATCTTATATATTTACAATGTTCTGTTTTCTTTTTAAATGTATTAAAAATAATCGTTTAGATTTATATTATATATAAGTCTCTATATGATAATAGATTCAAGGTAATGTAATCTGTTGTAATTACATAATTTTTTTTTTTTTTACTTTTTGACTATATTATTATTTTGGCCATTATAGAGTGAAGATTTACATTGTGTTTATATTTGTCAGACCGTGAATATATCCACTATCATAATCCACTTAAATTTATTTAATACTTGAAATTAATTATTTGTTTCCATTCATAATGAAAATATCATCTGCATAAAGAAAATATTGTTTTTAAAATTAAAAAGTAATATACCAGTTATGTACATTAAGAGTAGCAAAGGAATGTGGAAAAAGAATAGTAAAAGACTTATATACAGTGTATGTTCTATACAGAATAGACTTATATACAGTGTATGTTCTATACAGAATAGACTTATAAACAGTGTTTGTTTACACTGTTACCTGTACTAAGGCACTAGTTGTATACGGCTGTTACCTTTACTAAGGTACTGGCTCTATGCGGCTGCTACCTGTACTACAGTTCTGGAATAAAAGAGATGAAGGATGTTACCTGTGTTAAAGGGCTTCAGTGTTAAAAATAATTATTCTAACCTTAGCACAACATTTCTTAAAACTCAGTTGAAAAATGTTTTTGACAAGTAGTGGTAAAATGTCCAGGTTATATAGTGGGTAATTCTGTCTGAAGACATTCAGAAAAAAGTCTCTGTTAAAAAAGTACTAACATTTTGGTAGCTGTGGGAAGAAAATTATTAATTTTTAAAGAAACTTGGCTTATTGAGAGATATGTGGTAAATACACTGGTTTCCATAAATTAAGGAAAAATGAGAAAAATTTCGATAATTCGCCAAACAATTGTGCGATATTCGCCAAACTTGTTCATGTAACCAGTAAATTAATGCCGAGTGAGCATATCGCACGCAAGTTAATCTAGGTTGCATCAATTTGCGTAATCTTATAGCGGCATAAAAACGGGTGTTTTGGAATGGAACGTTATTTTGTGTTGTAAATGTGAATAAAGAAATTCGAAATAGCCATTTTGTGGGAATCACCTCGAGACATCATTTGCCAAATGTATTGTGGTGGAGAGCTGTTGGCCAGCTCGAAGAAGGCCAAAGTCAGTCAGACGTGGCACGATGGCTAAATGTGAGTCCTTCTGTGGTCCTTAGAATGTAGAATCAATTTCTTTGCACGGATTCCGCGTCTCGGAGGTTTAGCCGAAGAAGGACTAAAGTTACGACTGCTGTAGAAGACCGATATCTGCGATTAACAGCACGAAGTAGCAGGACGTCTAATCCCTCTCAGCTACGATCCTCTCTCGCAGCAGCCATTGGGATGGTTGTATCAGCTTCTACTGTGCGTAGAAGGTTCATAAGGGAGGTCTGTACGCTAGAAGGCCAGTAATTACACTGAAGTGCAATGGAGTTACGTACTCTTCACAAATGAGCCCAGATATTGCTTGCAGAGTGGTTACAAACATTGTTTGATATGGAGAGAACGAGGTACCCGCTATCGTCCCAGTAACATCCGTCAAAGAGACAGTTACGGCGGAGGTAGCGTGTGTGTTTGGGGTGGCATTCTATGTGTTGACGAGTGAGAACCTCAATGCTCAAAGGTTTAGAGATGCCATCCTGGACCCTTATGTGCTTTTATGTGCTTCCTTACGCTATAGGTGAAACATTTATCTTACAAGACGATAACGCTCGTCCACACAGAGCTCGACTAGTGGAACAGTACCTTCAAGAGGAGACCATTATGCGCATTGAGTGGCCAGCTCGATCTCCCAACCTAAATCCGATTGAGCATGTGTGGGATACTCTAGGAAGAAGTGTTGCTGCCCTCAGCCTGTCACCTTTAACAAAGGGGGTCGCTTATAACTGCTTTAACGGAACAATGGTCGTTACTACCTACTGAGCTGATTCACAACATCATAAACAGCATGGAACATCGTTGTCGTGCCTGCATTGCTATAAGGGGTGATCACACTTCTTATTAAAGAACTTTGCCCATTGCATTCTGACATCTCATTTTTCGACAAGTTCCTGTAATTATTATTTTTTGACAAAAAATGTTTCTAGTGTAAATATTTTATGCCATTTGGAAACTAGCATTGTGATTCATGTTTTCATCAAATTTCATTAAAACTATTCATAGTTTTTGTTTATCATAATTTTTCTGAGTTTTCCTTAATTTACCAAAACAACTGTAATAACATAACAAAAAAATATAAGAATCATTCTTAATTTATGTAAATGGTTGTGAAAAAAGAATGAAATAATAAATAATTATCGATAAAAACTTTTTGAATGAATCTAACTTTAAAATGGAAATGCTGTTTCAGTCCCCGATTGTCTGAAAATCCCTATCGTCTAATACTGAATATTGCCTACGGTATGGTAACTACTGCTGTTTCTTAAGTCAACAAGGATTTTCAAAAATTTGTTCGCTTATCGACTGCCACACTTCAGAAACTGCGTGACCTGAATTTGCCCAAGTTTCATCTTAATGGTAATTTTTTTCTGCCTTCAAGATACGCTTAATTTGTTGTAAATAATTTCGTCTTCCTGCCATTATATCGTATTGTTCAGTTAAAGCAGCTTCGTGTTTACGAGTGGGAAATCTAAAACCGTAAAGGTATAACGTTAAATTCAAATAGGATAGGAATTTATAGATTTCATCATCATCATCATCATCATCATCATCATCATCATCATCATCATCATCATCATCATCATCATCATCATCATCATCATCATCAAGCAGCTATTGGCTATGGAGGTCCAACTAGACCGTGCAATCTAGTTCTCCAAGCATATGTGTCCTGAGTTACATCTGCTGCATCCGGCCACTGCACGCCAATTCCAACAAGGTCCTGTTTGATATTGTCTGCCCACCGTATCCTAGGTTTCCTCCTCTTTCTGAGGCCTTTAGGCACACTGTTCATAACCTTATTCGCTAATCTATAATTATCCATACGGGCAACATGGCCAAACCAACGGAGTCTCTCCCTGCACAATATGTTACTTAAAGGAGGTTGCCGAATTCCTTTGCCTAACCTCATCATTAGTTACAAAGTTGAACCACCTAATGCTCAAGATACTGCGTAAGCATCTAGATTCAAAAGAATCTAGTTTCCTGTTATGATGTTTACAAAGTGTCCAAGTTTCACTACCATAACAAACCCTAGAAAGAACCAAACTATTATACAGTCTAATTTTAGTCTTTAGATGTATACGCCTATTTGTCCACACTCTCCATAGATTCTTAAAAGTTCCGGCAGCAATCCCTATTCGTCTGTTAATCTCATGCCGCACATCACCATTATCTTTTACATAGCTCCCAACACACCTGCTCAAGACTGCAACCATTTAGATTAACTGAATCACACTCTGCCTGACCAAATTTAATCACTTTAGTTTTCTCTCTGTTTATAACCAAACCTACTCTACTACCAGTTTCATCAACAGCTCGAATGAAAGAGTTCATCTCTTCAACATCATTTGCCAAAAGGGCTAAATCAATCTAAATCAGAAATGCTCGTATCTGCAGTCCATTTAAGGCCAAAATCTTTCCCTTGAAGTGAATTTCGCATAACATAATCAATAACCAAACTAAAGAGAAAAGGAGACAAAATGCACCCTTGTCGAACACCAGAAGTAATGCTAAACCAATTGCTACAAGCCTTACCAACTCTCAAACACGACCCAGTGTTAGTATAGAGAGCTTTCATTATGTTAACTAACTTGTCAGGTATACCATATGATCTCACAATCAAACACAATTTATGACTATCAACAGAGTCGAAAGCCTTTTTGAAATCAACGAAGCTAGCAACCAAAGGTTTCTGAAACTCTAAACATTTCTCAAGAATCTGCCTAAGTGAAAATATCTGATCCACACATCCCCTACCACTTCAGAATGCACATTGCTCATCACGCAATTGACTGTCAACCAGATTCTTAATTTTATTAAGCACAATCATGGAAAGACCTTTACCTGGAACAGAGAGTAGGCTGATACTCCTATAGTTATCAGAAGAACTGCGATCACCTTTTGTGAAAATAGGGATAATAATAGCTCTGGTAAATTTCTTAGGAGCCATACCTTTATCATAAAAGATATTGACAATTTCAGTCATCCAAGTGGTAACAGAAACATTCCCAGCTCTAAACATTTCCATAGTAATTTCATCTACCCCTGGGTATTTATGAGGTTTAAGTTTAGAAATAGCCAAAATAACTTCAGATTGTGTTATAGGGCCAACATTATAGCTACCAATGTAACTATAATCATTGCAAACAATGGGAATAGAACTAACCACATTGTTTAGAATATCACTGAAACGCTCAGCCCACCTAGCCATGACAGAATCCTCACCTTCTATAACCTTACCATGTTTATCATTCAATCATTGTATACCTGTTCGTTTTCTACCACACAAAACGTTAACTATCTGGTATAACTCTCTGCTGTTGTGCTGTCTAACTGCTTCCTCGACTTTGTCAGCCAAGCCATCAAGCCAAAGATTCTTATCAGTAGCTAACTGATCTTTTACACGTTTATTAAGGTCTCTATAATGCTTTCTATTAGGACTAGTAGGTGCATTATCACTCAGATAATTCTGCTTCCTCTGCTCCTTTTTTCCTAAAAGAGTACTGTTAGTGTCCAAAAAAGCCTGTTTAACATGGTCCCATTCTTCCTCAACTTCAGCAGTAAGCATACCATGACTGTCATAATGACTAAGTAACCTATCATGGTAAGCTTTAGCTATAACTGGGTCTTTCAGAGCTTCGGTATTAAAGGTAAATTTTTTAACCCTAGCACAACACTTTTTAAGTTTAAGTTGCAAGACACTTTTAACAAGGAAATGGTCAGATCCAATTTCAGCTCCCCTATATGCCCTGGTATTTCTAACAGAACTAGCCCATTTGCTGTTAATAAATATATAATCAATCATATTCCTATGCAGCCCATCAGGTGAAACCCATGTGTATTTATGTATGTCGCGGTGTTTGTAATATGTGTTAGTTATTCTGAAACCATTGAGTTTACTTACCTGTAGGAGACGTTGCCCATTGCCATTGCAGCTACCAATTACCAAAAGGGCCTATTACTCCTCCCCAAAGGTCAGAGTCAGTACCAACTTTGGCATTGAAGTCACCTAGAACAAGGGTAATATCTCCTTTCTTGACAGAATTCAAAATATCCTGAAGTTCTCCGCAAAACCTATCCTTCTTATCCTCATCGGCATCCTCAGTTGGGGGCATAACAGCAGATAACATTCAAGTCTTTAATGCTTGTCTGAAATTTTGCTGTAAGAAACCTTACATTAATGCACTCATATCCTAGAAGAGCATCGCTAGCGTGTCTGCTGAGAAGCAGACCCACGCCTTGGTGATGTTTATTGTCGTCCCTCCCTGAAAAGATAAATTTAAGATTATTTTTAAGAATCTGAACTTTATCTGTCCATCTGGTCTCTTGCAAGCCGATAATATCTAAATTATAATGGTGGAATTCTTGTATGAGGACATCAAGAGAAAAAGCTCTGTGCAGAGTCCTCACATTCCAACTAGCTATAAGAGAGAAAATGGTTAGTGGGATGTTTAAAGAAACAATGTTTATTGATAGAGGGAATGGCGACAATATCAAACAGCCCCCTAATCGCAGACATGGGGCAAAGACCCGTTCCCCATCCACTAAATGCTGAAGCCATCTACACTGGAAGACTTCCTCCAATGTAGAATTTGACGATGTCAGTAGGCAAGAGTTAGGTGCCTGCGATGACCTTTGCTCAGGATTATCCACCAGCTGATAAACATGTCCTGTGAATCTATTCACTTGGGGCTGTCAACCCACAAATAAACAGAAAACACAGCGGAAGATTTTCCCTCCACAGAAGCCCACCAGTGCAGCACAATCAGGATCCATAATCAATCTCAGAGCCATAATTCCGTTTATTTTGGTATGTATGGTCAGCACCAGGACCCTGTGTGGTTGACCACTCCTCAGTATGGTAAAAAAAAAAGAAAAGCAGCCATAGTTGTCAAGATCAATAGGTCAGATAAATCTGGCGGAACACTTCTTCCGTTCACTTCCACAAGAGAGTATCTCTTTAGAAAAGTACTAACGGTCTGCACCACGAGAAGGCGGGGTCGGACATTAGGTGCTAGGCGTGGCCGGTTCTATGCATCATCAAAGGGGATTGATGTATAGCTCTCCTTCCAATGACTACCTATCTACCATTTACAGGACTATAGATTTTAACATTTTATTAAATACAGAATTATTTCTGATGAAGAATTTTTAAAACTTTTTCCTAATAGCTGTCAAGATAAATTGATCATACTCTTCGCAACCGTTATTTATTTGATGTTACGTAGTTGGAGTATGTAACTAGCACTTTTAGAGACACATATATTTTCAAACATTCCACTTGGAATTCTATTTATTGCGTGACCATATATTTCAACATTAGATTTGAAACTTTACACAGAAGTAATTGTAAGCAGCTTCCGTTGACTATTCCATTTTCCTTATACACAAATACGCCATTCTTCAAGAGTTGGTGCTTTTAGTTTCGTATTCTATCCAATTTAGCAATTTCAGTTGAGTTTTCAATTCAATTCAAATTTATTTCATACTTTGTTACATTATAAACATGTAATTTAAAGTTTATAATAACACAATACAAATCTTCTGTTTGCTAATATTTAGAGCTAATAACGTTTAAGTGCATCATCATCTAGCAAACCAAATAGATTAAATTTATTTTTTCTGACCACAGCTGTGTTGAAGCCAATATATCGGAAACATTTACACATTATTTTCATGTGGATATATACACCTATATGTAGCGACGAGGTCTTTAGCCAATAGGCAAAGTGTCCAAAAGAGTCTACATGTCTCAAACGTAGGTGAAACGGAGTATAGATCAATTTCCTGGTGGTTCCTTGGCCTGCTCTTGAATCCGCTACTTTTCTTGCGATTCTCGGATTTGTGCAGAAATCTATATAAACCTACAAAACATTAAGTGCCTTCTTTGATTATAAAAATAAACTTCTAGGCTTTCCCCTTTGTTTATAAGACTGGAAAAATAAGCTTCTATGTTTGTTTGCTTGTTTTGTTTACTTTAGAAGCCAAAAATGAGCTTCTAAACTTCTTCTTCCATTCTTTCACCTTTCATTCTAATCCTACAAAAATTATATTTAAAGTTTTACACATTTTATAAGTGTACAGTGGTTAGGTGCTACGTTTTGCATTTGTTTAATAGTGCTTAAAATCAAAACTTTTTTACTCTAGTAACTGTATTATGTAAGCAGCAAAAAACTTAAACTTTCTGACTATTATTTTCTCAGTTACAATACGATTATCTCACGCTCTTTACATTGAAATTTGTTCTAAGGTTAGCAGACTAACTATAGAAGATATGCAGGTCATCCGTCTTTGACTGTCAAGCATGCTATTCCTGTCCTCTACTTGTTACACCGTTCCAAGCAATTCTAACATCGCATACATCATAAGTAACGTGATATTGTGTTGTGAGACATATTTTACTTATGAGGGGTTTATATTATTGAGGGGTATTGCCAAAGAAGCGGTGATTTTTCTGCGAATTGAAATGATGTCGCACTTAACAATATTTAAGTAGGTGAAATGTAAGATGAAAATGATATAAATCACTGCATCGCGTAAAATTGGGAAAGTTTAATAAGTATACTCTTCCCTCCTAGAAGTGCATAGGACCTTTCATGTATAATATCATTTTTAGGGCTTCTGAGATCAAACACTATTCTTGACTTTAAACGCTCTGCTTACCGTTCTGGTTGACTTTTAAACATTTATATTTCAGTATCAGAATCAGGTCTCTGCATTATCAACACTTGATATTTTTATTCTATACGATTTGTAAGGAATGTAATTACAGTATTTAAATCCTTGAGATTTGTAGTAGTAATTATTAAATACGCTACCGTCACATTTGAAGAAATACTTAGTTAAACATTAAGCATTTCTATTTTCCATCAGTTTCGAAATTTTTTTATCCTAAAAGAATATAACTTGATTTGTTATTCTTTGGACGTGCATTTAATAATCATTGTTCAAATGTAAATGACTAAAGTAAAAACTATTATGTATACCAAAAGAATATGTCTGTGAACCATGCATGAAATATGAAGTATTCGCCCTATAGCGCAGTCGGTCTGAGCAGTAAATTTTACGATGAACAGCACCTTTCATCATTTCAGGAAAGTAATCCTTCAATGCATCTGAAAATAAATCAAATATTTAATAAAAATATCTATCTTCCTATAAGCGAACTTAAAAGTAATAGACAAAAGTAAAGCCTACAGATATTGAAATAAGTTAACGAATTCGAATTATCTTCAAAAGAATGTATGTTTTATATGTAACATATGTTCTATATGTGATTTTTGTTCTATATGTAAATCTGTTTTGACGTCCTATCGTATTAAAAAGTGAAAGCGAATTCAGTGAATGATTTCACTATCAGTTTAGTTTTTTTTACATTTTTAAGGAGCATTAAAACAAGATAGATATTTCAAAATCCTTTAATCAATATTTTTACTTTATTACTTAAAAACCTATCTTAAGAACTTCTACACTGGTACATTGCACTTGCTTTCATTTTTCATACGACTTAAAAATCGAGAGGTGGGAGTGACTCAATCAGTACCGCGTCAGGCTCGTAATCTGCAGTTCTCAGGTTCGAGTCCCTCCTGGACCAGCGTTGAGATTTATGTCTGAAAAACTCCCCGCCCTACCCTCGGTCAGTAGTGGACGCCGATCATCTTGGAAAGGCCGATGCCCGTCGGATGGGGTGTTAAACCGTGGTCTCTTACATTCACTGTGTACGATAAAGAACAAGCTGGATGGCTTAACGGGATTCTACCACCTGTTTCCAAACAGCTGTCCAATGGGTCCCCTCCAGCCAACCTTCTCTGAGCCTTCGGGATACTTGTGACATGGCCGTTTAGACAATTGTGTGAAAACAGAGTCCCTCAAAAGTAAAGCAACCCAATCGTTAAAGATAGACCCCCGTTAAATTATCATTCTTTTTCGAGGGGAGGATAAATATGGGACGTGATTTGAGTTACTTCAAGACATTGCATACGTCAGAAACTTTGATTCGAAAGATAAATCGTTTGGGTCGACATCAGTCAAATTTCTGTTTCCTTTTCGGAGACGTAACATGCATTTAGTAAGCATTAGCTAAGTGTAAATGACTAAAGTAAAACTATCATTTAGACCGAAAAAATAGTCTGTGAATCGTACTTTCAGTATGGTGTTTTCGCCACTAAAATTATAATGAAGAGCATTTTGATTCATTCCAGGAAAGAAATTCTGCAAATGCAACTTAGACGGTATTGCTACGACAGATGAACGTGCTACAATGAAATTGTGATTTGATATGTCATATTGATATTCGCATGTGTTTCAGCGTTCGAATTACGTCACCAACCACTTTGAACGAACTTGAAAAAAATAAGGAAAAAGAGTTGCAATTAGGAAGAATTTGTGTGAAGGAAAATGGAGCTGTTTTAGTCTGTGCACTATAGCAAAAAGAAGAAATGTTTTCAATTGGTGTGTTCGCGGGGGGTTAAATAAGTTTATTAGTGTGATCGTGCTAGTAAACTAGTAAAGGAAAAGAAGAATTCATCGTTTGATGCGTAGTGATTGATTCTGAGAAACAAATATACTTAGCTGCAGTTTTGGAGTACTCGATGACTAAACCTTAGAAATTATTCATTTGATGTATAGTTATTTAGTTGTTTAGGAATTGTTAAGGTTATTCTCGATAGATTGCAGGTTTGTTCAAAAGTATGATTGTGCCACTTATTAAATCATGTAAAAAGCCTTATTTTATGCTTTGAGTATAAATAGTGAGAATTACAGAGGAAACAACTCTTTCTAGGAATAGTAATAATGTGCTAAGTTCTGAAGATTTATTTTTCACACTTATATAGATTTATGTTAGTAGTTGAGTTTATAAAAATGTTTTTTTTTCATACTTTTGTAATAAATTACAATATTTTAGAATTATTGTTACTAAATACTATTTTTGAACTCACACTCAATTTCAATCCGTTAAATTCATAACAGTATTTTTTTAAAGCTATAGTGACGCCTTCGAAGCTTCTTAATTTCTCAAACTTCATCCCAATTCCAATATGACCTTAAATGCGACATCAAATCTGAAATATTTTTAGCATTTCTGCTGTCCATGACCCGAAATACCCTAAGCACTAGTTTTCACTTTTCTAGGCATACACAGCTAGACCTAACCTCGAAAGAACTGCCAGATAAGAAATTTCGTAATAAAGATGTAAAAAGAGAAATACTCCCAAGCACCAATTTCAGATTCGTAACACACATAGACCGAAATCGACGTCGATAGACTTTATAGAATCAGGAGTTTCGTAACATTTCTGAGATGTAGGACTCAAAATACCTCTAGACATCAATTTTTACGCTTGTAGAACGTTTGGATTCCAGCCTACTAACATATCACATCTATTTGACTTTGAAAGAGGCCTCGGATCCCAAATTTCAAACGTCTCTGATATGTAGGACTCAAAATACCCGTAGACCCCAAATTTTAGCCTTCTAAGCAACGGTAAATCGAAATTTAACCTTCGACCTCGAAGGATCTGCCGGAAATACCTCTAAGCACAAATTGTCATGTTTCCATAACTTGTAGATCGAAATATGACCTCTATGTGATTCAATTTGACCTTAAAGGGATACGTTGGATATCAAATTCCGGATTTTCCCGAACCCGGATTACTCATAACTGAAAATTTTCAGAATTCTGAAATCGGAGGACAGGGACCTTTGCATCCTGTTAGAATTAACGTTATCCCCTGTTCGCCACTTAATCACAATCAGCTATATATATATGACATTTCAGTTTTCGCATCAGTTACAGTTATAAATATTCCTAGTGGGGAAAAAGTTTCCATAATAGAGAATATTAATAACATAAATATTGATGTGCAGTAAATCTCATTTTCTTCTTTTTGTTCTTTTTGTCAACTCTTTCTTTAGATTTCCTAACTTTGCCTTAGATATTAGCTTTTAGATTTCTGCATCGCTTACATCTTACCTTTAGATAAACAAAAATTGAATATCCTAAAAATATATCAAAGTGTTTATAAAGTAACTGTTCATTTCTGTAAACAAACCTTTTAATAATTCTCTTTGTGTTACAAATGAATAAAAAACATGAAAACAACAAAACATTACTACGATTCAATATTGCATCTCAACAACAATTTTTTTTGTTACACCAAGTCCTTGCTTAGTCTCCTTGTTGATGCACGAAGGCTATGATTGATTGCATCCTCGATGCGTTCCACAGTTTCTGGTGGTCGACCAGAGCGTTTCTCATGATGAATATTCCCTGTCCTCCGAAATGTGTTCACCAAGGATCTGATTGCTGCCCTTATTGGCGGTGGTTTATGGAATTTACGAGTGAACTCTTGTCTCACCCTTTCGAAGGACACACCTCGCAGACGTGCCTCAACTACTGCTATTCTTTCTTCAGTTGTCTGTATGATTCACAAAACCTGAAACAGAAAATAATCAGTCAGCGTTTTCAAGAAAATGGATAGTTACTTTATAAATACCCTGTATAATATTCATAAATTCATTTTCTTGAACTTTTCTAAATGTAACAAATATTGAAGATAAATCAAATAAAACCTAGAGAAAACATAATTTTTTATTATTTTATTTAACCTTTTAATTTCTTTAATGATTTTCAATAATAAAACTGCATCAAACAGCGTTAGATATGTTATGCAATATTGACTGGATAAAAGCGGTGAAAATTGGAACATTGCTTCTACGTGATATAATTAAAAATATTCGAACAAACATAGAAACCGTTTTTCACTGGATGAAGTTGCATTACGTGAATTTATTGGTGTTTTAAAAGTTTAATTCGTCATGAACATTCAAAATTTTCGTTAGAAATTCATTTACGATGATAGAGTTCATAAGTCATGAACATGTGTTATATACTGATAATGCAGTATCTCTTCATACCTGATATATTAATGCAAGTTAAGTAACACAGAAAACATTAAGATAAATTTAGAGCTATAAATTGTCAATAATTTGAAAATCAGCGTTATCGTTATTTGATAAACTGCTAATATAGATTATAACATGAATGTATATAGATTTCAATCCTCACTAAGAATGAAGAGGCGTCTTATTTTGAAGTACGAAATATATTTACCCTTTTCATGTCTTAAAACAAAAAACCCGATAAAAATCATAAAAGAACTTACATTTAACGAATCGTAATCAAGTCTAAAATTTCTGCTTTACTCGCAAATATTAAATTGTATAAAGAATTCAACTCTAAAGTAGAATCTCATATCTCTTAAATAAAAAAAAAATCAATGAAAACTCCACCAAATGCAGCATCGAAATAAACCACAAAATCTTAAATTTCTCATCTTGCCGCATCAGCGTTGTTGAACTCTCACAGCTGGGTCCCTACGGCCGGCCAGTCAGAGATGCTGAGATGACTGGAAGCGGCAGAGTGGGAGGAAACGGAGGATAAGAGGAGGGATGCCTGCTCAGGAATCAGGGAGGGGAGGAAGATATATCTGAGCAAACAGCTGTCCCCCGTGAGCACGGCCAGTCGCTATCTGCCGCCACATCTGTGTCGAGAGAGACGACATTGATTAATTACCTTACGTAGCAGTGCTTGCAGCCTTCATTTGTAACAATTAAGCAAACGCTTTAGTAGCGTTGCTCGTTCCGCTGTTATGCTAGAACAGGTGCTTTTTGTTTAACTCCTCCAGTACGTAAATCATTGCAAGATTCTACGAAAATATCTGCTGTAATTAAACTTTGTTTAAATTGTCTTGACAGAGAACATTAAAAACAAACTTCTAGTTGTTTTTCGGGGGATTAAAGTTTGATTTTACCAGAAACGCTATAAAGAGTGGGCAGTTTAACTTAATTTTAAAATTTCTAATTTATTCTGGCAAAAAAGCGATCAAACTTATGTAATATATATTCATCAATTTCTTTATTTTCAATTGTTTTGCTAGTTTTAGTTTTATGATTCTTCTAATATTCTGCATATTATTTCATAATAATAACGTTTTTTAAACGTAATATTGTTTTCGATTATCAATGTGCTACACGTTTTAGAATATATATGAAAACAAATATGTATTAAACAGTTTCATGTTTTAGCTAAATTACCACTGGAACAATTTAGAGTTCCATCTACCGTTGAGAGTTACCTCTGCTATATCCCGCCTGTTCTTGGTCAGGAAAGGGACATCGATGAGCTGGGAAAGGAAATCCGCCGGCGGTCGGATGGGACTTAAAGTTATGTTCCCCTTGTGCAGGAGAGCCATAACCTTGTGCACTTTAAGGAACATGCTGGATGGCTAACTGCAGGCTTGCATCTGTCTCCTAACAACCGTATTCCTTCTCCCAAGTTTCTCTAAGCCCTTAGGGTCCTTTTGGCCTGGCTATTTAGCCCAATGTGTGTAAAAAAAAAAAGCGCCACTCAGAGGCACAATCAACCAGCAGTTTGACATTTTAGCTACAGTTTTTTTGAAAAGCACTTTATGTCGCTTGGTGTTTCAACACTTCAAAATAGGATTATTGACAAGAAATGACAAAGGAAAGCAAAAGTTTTTTTTTCCTGAAAGCATTTCTACAGAAGTATTTTATCTAAACAGTGAATAATAGATAATTATTGGTATTCAGAATGAGTTTTCCGGTATTTTAAACGGAACTATATCCATCTATTCTAAAATATTTAATCTTGACACTTGATAACTTTTAGAAAGTAGGCTTTTAGAATTACAACTAATTCACAATAATAAAAGCAAGCAGATACAAGTTACAAATATTAAGATTATATTCTGTATTTGTTCTGGTCAATCGTCTCTACTCTAATCATGGGCGGGGTCTGGCTCAGTCGGTAGCCTGCCAGACTGGTAAACTGCAATTCCCAGGTTCGAGTCCCAATTGCGGCAGTGATTTGTCTCCTCTATCCACACCCTTACATCAGTAAAACGGGGATACATATGTTTTTGGATATTCCGCCGTCCGTCGAATGGGACATTAAGACGTGGCTCTGTGTGCGGGAGAGCGTTTATCCATCTCTGCACATTGAAGAACACCCTGGATGGAATCGACGGAAGGCTTCCATCTAACTCCTAACATCTTTCCAATGAGTCCCCTTTGCCAACCTATTCTGAGCTTTTTATCATCCATTGTTTACACAAAAATTATACCTAGAGGGAAACAACCCTACCTAAATCTCTATAATCATTAGCTCAGATATGTGCATGACATACAGAGGGTTCTGATTTTTGATCTAGTAGAAATGTATCGCTTAGGTATTATTTAGCGGTAATGTAGTATCCAGGCTATCAACTAATAAAACACAAAGATTATTTGGTCCTCTTTGCTTCATATAATATGATTGACATTATACTAATGCTCTTGCTTTATATAATATGATGACACTAATACAAGTCAAGATCAGATTCATTAATTTTACTTACCGAAAATAATAGTATTTGTTCAAATCAGGCCCCCAAATCTGATGCTTCTCTTATTGAGTCTAAGAACAAGTGGCTCGGTCTGCATTTTGTTTTGTCTCTTCTGTTTGAAAACCGTTTCAGGGTGGGTTGTTTCACCTCTGAGGGGTAATTTTCTGCACACAATGGGCTAAATGGCCAGGTCACAAGCACCCCAAAGACTCAGAGAAGGTTGCAGAAGGAGGTATCGACAAGACCATCCATTGTGTTCTTTAAATTGCACAAGATAACTCTCCTGCACACGTCTCATCCGACGGATGGCGGACTTTCCAAACCCATCGGTGTCCCCTTTCTGACCGAGGGAGGGGATGAGATTTAGCGTAAATAAATCTCAAAGCTGACTAAGGTGGGGCTCAAACTTGGGAACTGCAGATTACGAGCCTGACGCATTATCCATAAAGCCAATCACGCTCCTCAATTATCCTCTAACTATTTCGCTCACTGTAAAGTTTGCCCTGGTAGAGAAAAATACTCTTTGTAAACAAAAAAAAAGGAAGCGCGATGCTTTTGTTGCGGATAGCATTTTAAATATTAGATAATTTCATTCTTCGAATGAGGATGAGATTAGACGAAATAGTTTGCAGCTATCTTTAAGCACTACCTCGTATAGGAAGAGATGACATGCTACCTATACGTATATCATAAGACTTTTATTTCATAACGTTGCAAAATAATGCGAGAGACATCGCTCGATTGGTTAAGTTTCCCGTAAGGAAACAAAATATTAGCATATGCAATTACGAACAGTATTTCTAAAGACTTGAATAAAAGAAACTTACCTAACATGAGGTAGGTGAACAAGATCTTATTTGAATTGACTTGTGATGATCATTCACAAAAGTAATGATTAAAAATGTTCGTCTCCTCCCCTAGTTTTTGAAATAGATTTCTTGTGTTTCACTTTCCATGATTGCAGCCTGAGTTTCTCATAGTCGATTTCGTGCTTTTTCTATAAATTTCTCATTTTTGTCTGCACACAGGGGCGTAGCAATGGGAGGATGGGGGAAGGTTCTCCCCAAAGTAAATTAGAGTTGGCAAAATTCGAGGCGATTTGGTAAAATCCAGGTGAGTTATGAAAAACGGGATTTTTTGTTGTTATTGTTGTTGTTGTAAAATTAAGGGGAGTTAGCAAAATCTAGGGCACTTGACAAAATTCGAGGCCACTCGGTAAAATACAGGTGAGTTATGAAAATTGGGATTGTTTTTGTGATATTAAGGAGAGTAGGCAAAATCTAGACAACTTGGAAAAATCGGCACAACTTAGAAAAATCTTGGGGAGTTGACAAAATTCGAAGCCGCTTGGTAAAATACAGGCGAGTTGTGAAAATTAAGATTGTTTTTCTAACATTAAAGGGAGTTGGCAAAATCGAGGAAAATTGGGAATAATCTTGGGAAGTTGGGAAAATCTTATGGAATTAGAAAAATTAGAAGTGACTTGGTAAAATTCAGGTGAGATGTAAAAAATTGGGATTTTTTTTCTGTAAAATTTTGACGAATTGGCAAAATTGAGCCAACTTGGCAAAATCAGGGGAATTGGCAAAATTCGAAGCCATTTGGTAAAATAAGGTGAATTGTGAAAATTGCGATTGTTTTTGTAAAATTAAGGAGAGTTGGAAAAATCGAGGTAACTTGGCAAAATCTCTTCCCCCCTCAAAAAAAAACACGGAACTGCTAAATCCTGAGTACGTCACTGACAGACAAATAAATTTACATAAAGTATCTATTTTCTCAGTTGGCAAATTTTTATTTCTGAGTTGAAAAATATTCGTTCTCCCCCAACCATAGTCCCTTCGCTATGCCCTAGTTTTCACCAACAGTCAGAACGCTGTTCATCTGACATCGAATGAAAAGTGAAATCGCACTTTGGATTTTCTCAACCTTGTCATTGATAATGTTCTGTAGATAGAGAATTCTGTTCAGAGGTAAATCAATCAAGTCCAATGTATATTTAGTATTTTTCTCATGAAACGGAGCACAATTTAGCAACAGGAATGCACTTGCACAACAATATTTTTAGCATTAACTTGTTGCTTCAATTATGATTTAATCCCATGAGAGAGAAAAAGTTTAGAAATTAGTCTTCATTTTTGATGAAAATGATTTCTAAACCTGTGCTAATGAATAAGGTTTACTTTTCTAAAGTTAAAGCTATCGGAATGCGAAACTAAGAGGGACTTGCTCCCAACAATTTTAGCCCCTTGATAACCAACCATATTGAAGCAGAGCAAAACCTTATATTACGAACCGATTTTCCCATTTTCCTTTGTCGAATGCTAAATGTTCTGATATGCATTTTAAAATATCTTTTACAATGTTATTTATTAATATATTTGATTCCAGAGAGATTCCCTCTTAAAAACCTCCTACATTTAGTGGTGCTCTTCCATGTTATGTAAATGAACAGCTATATTCTAAGCATTCTAGCTTTGAAATATGCTACCGGAGATAAAATAAAGGTCTGACTTAGATCTCTTTAAATCTAGATTTTTAGCAATATCCTTTTAGTCTTTAAATAAATATCGGACTGGGCCATTTAACAGCAAACTCTGCTATTACGTTTGCCTAAATCTTTAAAACTGATGCAGACTGAAAGAATAATTATACATACTTTTAAGGTTACCTTCTATTTTAGTAAACAAGTTGTTATAATAGTTACTATATGGGTTTAATTAACTGCTGTCAGAGTATTTAAAAATATTTAAAGTGGAGTTCGTTTTTATTCAATATTAGCAGAATTTTCTGGCATCCCTCGGGCCTCGATATAATGATTCAGAGTAGTAGTTGTATTCGGAAGCGGTGCTCAGACACTCGTGACACCACCTGTGGCATATTTTTTTTTCTCCCCATAATTCGGAAGGTATTCGACTGATCGGTTTCAAATTTGGGTGATGTTCCCACTTAGTTCTGTATAAATAGGGTTTAAAGATAGGGTTTCCTAGATGCGGCAGATCGGTATTAAACCCTCCGCAAGTATCCGAAACATCTGGGAGCTATGCCGTCGCCTATCTTAGGACTGGAGAGTCGAAAGTTAAGAATGGAATAGTATGCTATCTATCCTGGCCCGCCACACTGTAAATTTCGAAAAAAAGTTGCCCTTAGGTAATTTTGAGTTCATTATACCTGTTATAGATTAATATTTTGAATACTGATTTGACATAGAAATGTCGTAGATTTCAAATACTTTTTAATTTTTGCTCTCAAACTATTGAAACGTCAGCAATATGTGGTCTGTACAAACTAAACGAAAAAGACAGTGATTGCGATTAGATTTAGCATAAGAACAGATTCATATACAGAAAAAATATATATAAAAAAAATTAGTTGATCTTAAAGATGAAGCATGCTTTATAAAATGCAAATTTTTAAGTTGGTAATTTTTTTTTTCCAAATTATCTCCAGAGAGATTTTTTCGTAAAAAGTTTATTTTTAATGTTAGATAATGAATATATTTGTTTATTTAAAACATTTCGAATTTGGTTTCCAATTCGCATAGGATTTTATTTTTTTTTAAACATTTTTATGTGCTTTCGAATCCACACAATGCCTGAATTAATATTTTACGAATGGCGCTCTAAAAGTTCTTTGCGTGCATCTGCAGAAAAGAAACCATTGCACTTACCTCAAAAAATCTTTTTTATCATTAGTAACCAATACCTGTTAGAGGATAATATATAGAAAGTTACATTTCTCTTATACGTTATTGGGAACCACAGTCCCATTTTTTTATAGAAATTAAACTCTGCTTATGAATTCCCTTTACGTTTTATGAAACGCATCCCCACATATTTTACCCACAAAATATGTGGGGATGCCTTTTGAACTTTCCATTGGACCGTGTAGTTTAAGCTAATAAGATTATGAAGTTATTTCATAATTCTTCTTCTTGATCATGTTTTATTCGCAATATATCACACTCTTTGCAGCTATCTTAAAGTTTCTCTATGAACCGACATTCTCCATCTTTTCCGTTACGACACGACTAAGTGTATTAGAAGCTCGTTAGCGGCGGTATCAATTTGTAACGAGTAAAAATATTCGCTGTTGCACTGACTACGTGAGGAGCCTGCTGTATCCTTAATAACAACATGTACGTGATATTGAGTTAGTGTTGACAAACTTTAATGGTGGATCACGGCAGGAGGATACCTTTGCCATAAAACGCGCAGTTTGTGGTAAATATCTAGTCATATGGCATTTACGTCCTGAAGATTTGAAGTGGAGCTCAATAAAACTAAGAGCAAAGTTGCTTTAATGCTGACGACACATCGACATCTCATAGCTGTCTAAAAAAATGCATCTTTGGTTTGTACAATAATTATTCATTACCATATCCATTACCATTTTATTATCGTTACCATAAATAATAACGAATCATAATGGGCGAAAAATGAGTTTACATTTTTAAAATCTACAATTATTAAGATGGATTATGTTGGAAGCAATTTGTGTTCTCTAAAAAAAGACGAAATATATTTTCCTTCTAATAATCTTGGCTATCTGGTGAGCAAAAATTAAAATCATTGACATAAGTGCCCTGGGGAAGCAAAAGTGCTCATTTTTTGCACATTAGCAGCATTAATCCTCCGTTAGTCAGTTACTGTGTACCATACTCCCTGACTTAGTGTCACAGTTTCTTGCCATACTAAGGGAGAGAAAATTTAGAGAGAAAACAACCATGACTGATTTCTAAGGGATTTTAAAGTGAATTTTTTTAAAATCATCAGTAGCAATAAATGTAATAAAAGTGTATAACAGTGTAAAATGGTGTCTAAAATTTCAATAACGTTGTATGAATTTTTAATTTACAGTTATACCACTACTATCTATGTGCTTTCGAGTCCACACTATGCCTGAATTAATATTTTACGAAGGACGCTCTAAAAGTTCTTTGCGTGCATCTGCAGAACAGAAACCATTGCACTAACCTCAACAAATCTTTTACTGTCCATTAAAGTACTCCCCTCCTGTATCTATGAAAACTGCAGACATTTACGCCAATTCTGGAAAGCTTGGTGGTAGTCCTGTTGAGGATTACTCCTCAACTCTGAATGAACGCATTTTGCAAGGTTGCTCCATGAAAAAGGCTTCCCAGCAATTTCCTTTCAATTTTTGAAAACAACGAAAATCGCATGGTGCAAGATCGGGTGAATATACAAGTTGGGGTAGCTATTTAATTTTTTTCCTGTGCCAGATAGGCCGTAACTTTTCGGGTTTGGTCTGTTGGGCAGTTTTACCTCTGAGCGGCACTTTTTTGCGCATAATTGGATAATTGGCAAGGTCACATGGTCCCCAAAGGCTCAGAGAAGGCTGGGAAGGTAACCCACTGGAACAGCTGTTGGGAGACAGACAGTAGCTTCCCGTCAAGCCCAACGTGTCCTTAAACGTTGGCTGCCGGGAGGCTACAGATGGTAGCCTCCCGTCAGCCAACGTATTCTTTAACGTACAAAGGGCATACTGTCGCTCAAAAAAGTATCCGAACACTACGGTTGATTACAAAATTCAGAAGAAATATCTGGCAACGATTTTTTTAGAAATTAGTGAGCTGGCAACCTTCGTGTCACGTGACACGAAGTTTTCCAGATCACTAATTTCTAAAAAAATCGTTGCCAGATATTTTTCCTGAATTTTGTAATCAACCGTAGTGTTCGGATACTTTTTTGAGCGACAGTACCTAATCCCGCATATGGGGTCACTGCTTAACGTCCCAGTCGACGGAACCGCGGTCTTTCCAAGACCATCGGTGTCCCCTACTGACTGTGGGCAGGGCGGGAAGTTTTGCGGATATAAATCTCAACGCTGACCCAGCTGGGACTTTAACCTGGGAACTGCAGATTACGGCCCTGGCGCGCTACCGACTGAGCCACCCCCGTCTCCTCCGGGTTTGTTGAGCATTTGCATTGTCATGAAGAAGGAGAACCCTTGGCATGCCTGTTCTTGGAACCTGATTCTTTATCTCCTTAACCCTTTTGGGCAAAACAATATTGATATAGTACATATTGGCTATTTATAGTCATTTCTTCAATTAGGGCTCCCACTTCTTGGGAATCGAAACTGCCCTGCCCACAGTCAGTATTCCCGCCCTGCCCACAGTCAGTATTCCCGCCCTGCCACAGTCGCCCACGGCTACCACTTCTTGGGGGCGGGGGTGGCTCAGTCGGTAGCGCGCCAGACTCGTAATCTGTACTTCCCAGGTTCGAGTCGCAGCTGGGTCAGCGTTGAGATTTATTTCCCCAAAATTCCCCGGCCTGCCCACGGTCAGTAGGGGACACCGATGGGCTTGGAAAGGCGCCGTCCGTTGGATGGGACGTTAAGCCGTGGCCCCGTGTGCGGGAGAGCCATACCCTGTGCACGTTAAAGAACATGCTGGATGGCCTTGACGGGAGGTTACCATCTGTCTCCCAACAGCTTTTCCAGTGGATCCCTCCCCAACCTTCTCTGAGTTTTCGGGGTCCATGTGAGCTGGCCATTTAGCCCATTGTGTGCAAAAAAGTGCCGCTCAAAGGTAAAACAACCCAACCCAACCCTCCCACTTCTTGGGAATCGAAAAAAAATTGTGAACATCCTCTTCTTTCAGCGAAAGTCTTGTCAGAGGATTTTGGAACGAGGTTCACCTTCCGTCAACTAACAAAGTTGTCGATATTTCTGGGAGTTTTATAGTAATAGAACCACGTCTTATCACCAATGACAATATCTTAAACCGTTTCAGGCCACTGGGTTCAAACATTACCAGCATCTCCTTGCACGAGTCATTCTAGCCTTTTTGGTTGTTTTCTCAGTTTGTGGGGCACTCATTTGACACAGATCTTTAGGAACTTTAAATTTTCATGGATAATTGTTTCCACACTGCCAATCGATATACTGACATCTAAATGTATTACCTGAACGTGAGGTGTTGGTTTTCTCAATGAGTTCACAATCAGCAGCTGATTCTCTCATTTACATCCTCCTTCGGTCTTCCTACAAGAGGGAGGTCTTCGAAATTCTGCCGTCCTCCTCTGAATTTGAGCATTTATCTCGTAACAGTGTCATATGAATAGTCATGATCCCCATATACTTGTGATAAATCAGCATGCATTTTTTTCGCGTCATGCCCTAGCTGAAACGCAAAAAATGTGAAATCTTTCCCTGCTTTCTTTGGCACCATAAAAAGAATGCACATATTTCGCATACCGAATGTTACGCGCCACCAGCGGAGAGAGAAAGGATGATACGGACTTCGTTTTTAGCGCGTAATGATAACTTTAGACAAGCTTCAAAATATGTAGTAGCTGGATAACTTCGGAGGAATGAGAGCAAATCTACAGACACATGTCAAGAACTTTTTGAACGCCCTCCGTATCCGGTAAGCCCCTCTTTGCCGTCTTTGGCATTTATGGAACTGGAAAAACGCAGTAACTCGGATAAGAATTTAATTCATTTTCGTTTGTACAAGAGAGTTATACACTGACAAAGAACAGATCGGATGGCCTTGAAGTTTCCACTTGTCTCCTAATTGTTAACAAGTTGACTCTTTTTTCCTATCCCGATCTGAGATCTGTAGCCTTTGTGATCTGGCCATTTAGCTCATTTTGTGTTGAAAGTGCAGTTCGGATGTAAATCAAGCCAACACAAATACACTTCCATTAGGAGATCTGTTTCTATGTTTATCCAACTTCTATGCAGGAAAAAAATTTTTTTTCAATCCATTTTTAAAGGTCAGTCGGGGATACCCAACAAAATGGATGAATATAATCTAGAAAACTTGTGCTATTTTGTCATTGAACGTGAAATACACAAGGACATTTCCACGCGGGTATAGTCAGGTTCCCAACCACTATACGAGGTAGCACTTCAGCCCATAAAATAAATTTTAAAGTCATATAAATATTTTTAACAAAACCTGATATGAGATTATTGAATTCAGAATAAAATCACTGATATTTAGCAATTTAACCACTGATAGTTATTATGACATTCGTGAATCGTTAATGTTTTTGTTTTGTTTTTTTCAATGGTACTCCAGGAACTCAAATACTTATTTTATTTAGCATTAGATTTTGTTCCTGACTATGTAACTTCTTTCATTAAGTATTATTTTAATATTCTATTAATGCAGTATAGTATATTAATATCATAATTCACAGTGTGAATGAAATGCTGAGTTTTCCGTATTTGCTAATGTTTTATGTAAAATGATATGATTCCAGTTCTAAACTACTTGTGTGGGGAAAAAATATTGCCAACTCTATGGAACCGTCGGCAATATTTTTTTTCCCACATAAGTGTTTACTGAATTCTTTATTTACAGGTAATCTGTATATTTATTATATAAACCAGTTCTGTTTCAAATATTTGAAGCGAAATAGAGATCCCATTGCTGAGTTCCCCTTTTGTCGCAACTACATTATCATACTAGTATCATGATTTAGACCTTACCCATCTGTTATGTGTAACGGTATTATCGTGCTATATAAATGGCTCACTGCCAAACAAGATTATAATAATGAAACGAATCGTATATGTTGTCGTGCCTTTGTATTTGTTAGCACTGGTTCTCCTGGCATAAATCTTCAACTTCCATGAACTGACACGCAACAGCACATTGTAAAGATGAATGATGCGTTTCCTTGGAAACGATACAATCGTAATGGAAATGTCATTTTCTTTAACCGCATAAAGACAAATCGTGCATGTTAGTTATAGCTGGTCTGTTTCTTGATAAGATCCGAACTATTAATGAGTTAAAGATAATCGTGGAGCTTTAGAATTGCCGAACCTTTTCAACAGTCTGAGAAAAAGGAAAAATACCTTCCGATAATGGGATTCTCGAAAGGAATCAGAAACCACTCTCAAAGATCTCATAAGAGGAAGTAAAGAGACTCTGATGATACGAATCTGAAAATTATTGATCGGTTAGCAAAGGACACTATGAAAATGCAGCTAATTCTAAAGGTAGATATCCGAAAACCAAATAATACTGAGAAGATATTGCCAAAATTTCCCCACAGTGTAAACTTTCTGATACTGTGTTTTCCAGTTGTCGTCTCAAAATAAAATGCATATAGCATTATAAAGTAAGTTATAAAAACTTCTCCTAATGCATGAAACAGCGCAGTCAAAGGAAGAAACTTGCAATGGCCATCTCATGAGGAAGAAAATGGGTAGAATTTCATTTTATTATACTATTTCTCAATTCGCTCAAATGACCTGGGCAATTAGATAATTTAGGAACTTTTTTTTTTCATTTTCTGTGAGAAAAAAAGATATTGTCTCTTTTTATTTCATCCGAGCTATTATTGTTAACCTAGGATTTGGCTGCAATGGTAGAGAAACATCCTCCAACACGAATCTTACAATGTTATGAATTCCAGGTGAAAGCCGATTGAGTTTTCTCACCGTTAAGAACAATGGTGGTAATTTATTCTCCTGATTGCTACTTGCTCCATTCCTATTCACACAATGATTTTTACACAGGTGTTACTTTGCTTTCCGCCATTGTCTCGGAAGAGCTAAATAACACCGATTACTCACAGCAAATCATAACTTAGAATGTTTTCTTGTATTGGATGTTATTCTTCCTCTCGGATTCTGCTTTTTTTCATCCTTCCGCATCAGACCCGTCATCACGGAGAGAACCAATAATTGCTGAAGAAATTTACTTCTTTCTCTGTGCTTAGTTGAAGGCTGCAACTCACTGTCAGCATAAGACGTGTTGTGCATTTATCTATGTATGCTGGGATGAATCTCAGGAGTACCAAATATTGTCAGTCGATTATATGAGCTCGATGAATGAAACAGTTAGAAAAAGTCAAAGAAAAAACCCTTACTTCCAGTACAGTAACGACGTATATCCTTTGGTGCATAAAGTAACACGCACTACGATAAAATATGATCATGAATATATTGTTTCTCTATTAAATAATAAAAACAATCTTACATATGCATATGGGACTTGAAGGATAGCATTATAGCAAAATGATTTCGATGAATGTAAAAATATATATATTACAAAATAAATGAATAATGTGTGAGTTAGAAAATTAAAAATATAAGGGGATATAGTTAAAAAATACTGTTACATATTAAAAGAAATGACCAAAGAAATATCAAATTTATTTGCAAAATATGAAGTCATACTAATAACCACAAATCGCAATTAAAATAACACAATATAAATCAAGTTATATTAGGTTCACAAAGGATATTCAAATTACAGACAACTATCTTTGTGCACTTTATTTTACAAACAACTTCGAGTTAAACTTAACTCCCTTACATACTACTAAAGTATTATAAATTACAGATAAATGATTTACGAAGTACATGCATAATCGTCAAGCAACCATAGGCTCAACTACAGCTATTGCATTAGAGCATTTCAGGCCAATTCTAACAAGGTCTTGTTTGACACAATCTACGCACCGCATCCTAAGTCTGTCTGTTTTTCTGAGACCTTTACGCAAAATGTTCATAACGCTTTTTACAATCTGAATTCATGCATGCGGCCAACGAGGCCAGGACACAGCAATTTCTCTCTGCATAATATGCTGCCTAATGACTCCTCCGCCAAATCTCATCATTATTTAGAAAGTCAACAAAATGTCCAAGATACTGCATATGCATCTAGAATCAAAGGCATCAAGTCTTCTGTTATCTTGCTTTACAAAAGGTCCAAGTTTCATTACCACAGCAAACTTTACAAAAGACCAAACTGTTATGAATACAATTTAAATCATTAAATACATACTCCTATTATTTCACAAGCTCCAAAATCTTAAACGTCCTAACAGTAATCACTATTCTTTATCGGATATTGCATCTCACTAGTATCTGTTACATAACTCCCGAGATAATTAAATCAAAGACAGAAAACCTATATTTTACCTTTACAATCAAAAACAGATTTCATCACTTTGCGAGTTACAAAAATTGAAAGTTTAAGATAATAGCAATATATAATAAAAGTGAATGATGATTCTAAGACTGAAATTAAAAGAAACGCTGCGAAAACGTGCTCCCAGATAAAAAGAAAACTTAAACACTTGTTTTACCACAGAACTTTGCAATACTGATGATGTGCACTTTTACGCAGTAGTATAGATACATATATTACGTTGTAGTACAGTCGCTCAAAAAAATATCCGAACACTATGGTTGATTACAGAATTCAGAAAAAATATCTGGCAGTGATTTTTTTCAGAAATTAGTGATCTGGCAACCTTCGTGTTACGTAACACGAAGTTTTCCTGATCACTAATTTTGCTGAAATCATAATATATGCTGTAAGTTGAAATATCACTTGCGACACTTCAACAGGTGTTGCTCGAGCAGTTCTTCGGAGTTTTGTGAAAAGTCTGGAGAGAATATTCTGCAACCAGCTAAGAAAAACATCCTGTCACTGCATAAAAAAGTTATGCAAATTTTACTTTAATTTACGATCACATATTTTTGCGAAACAGCTATTCCCTCTCTGATGAAAATAAAAATAAACATAAAAAACGGACATTGTCAGTGAAAGAAGAATAGGAGTATCTTACCCAAAATTCTCCCAAGAATTCATGATTCATGCGAAGAAAAAATATCCATTCTCCTAAATATTTAATGATTAAAAGAGCTTTTTAACAATTGTATTAGCGCAATGATGAATTATAATAAATATGATATTTTAAATATCCTTTCAAAATATTTTTACATTTTTTGTGGGGGGAGGGTCTGAAAAAAAATTTATATGTTGGAGTTCGGTAGGCCTTCACAATATTGTTCATGAAAGGTCTCCGCCACTATTATAAGGTTGAGAAACCCTCTCGTATGCAATGCAAATTAGTCTTTATTTGCAAATTAAAATACTAGATAGAATGGTCCAGTAGAGTAATATATAAAAAAACACAATAGGTGTCCAATAGAGATGGTCTCAGGCTCAGAATTATTTAAATTCCAAATATTTCTCGCAATTATGAAATGATATAAAAATTATATAATATATTATTTTATTATAAATTTAACCATTTATTCAATCTTTAGTATTAAAAATAAACACCATGCATTTTTGACTTTTTTACCCATTTTTCTACATTTAACAAATGAAAGGGTCTGCGACTTGCATTTCTGCACATACAGTATACGTATATGTCTTATGATGCATCGGATACTTTGTTTTTTCCAAATCGGGCTCAGGTTCAAGAAATGTCAAAATGGTTCGGGCTGGGGTTCAACAAAGTCAAAATGGTTCAAGCTCGGGCTGTCGAGGACTCATATCGAGCCCTAAATCATTTCTAATGTCCAATATTAGAAACTAAAATTCCCCTATATCATTCAATTCTTTACTATTCTCTCTATACCACTATATAATTTGAAATGGAATAAGCCTTATACCAAACCTTAAATTATTTTAAATGTTTATAATTTTTTCTAAAGCATCTTTATGCAGTAGTATAATTTAGCCAATACTCTGTACGAAGAAACCGAATTCTTTTATTGTGAATCCTCCTTAAAGAAGGTCCAGAGGGAGTGGTTTAGGATGTTCCTTGATGGGAATATGGTATTCTTCCAAATGGAATGTGCTTATCTTGCCAAGTACTAATATTTTGTAAAAGAAGAGCGTATACAGATGAATAAATGCAGAGGGTTTATAGATGAATACATAAATTGATTCAATTTTTGTTTGGTTCAAAAAAGAAAAACTATAGCTTTCTCTTATTACTACTTGACAATAATGTCATCGTTTTATTCGTTAATCCATGAAGTTAAATGTAATACGGTACAAGAAACATAAATGTATCTTCTGATATTTGGATATTTCGAAAACTCCATTAGATTTTATCGTTATGTAACTGTGATTTCTGTTATTTAAACCTTAGAATGACAAAGCATTTTTGCTACTGTGCAATTTTTACTATTTTCCCGTATTTTTAAATATCATAACAAAGATATAGTGGACATATTTGTCTTTAGCCAGTGGGATCCGAACCCACGACTTCCTGATAACATTTCAGGTTGCCAAACCATCATCCTCTATTGCTGATCTTAAGTCTTTCATCGTAAAGAAACCGTCTTTGAGTGCATACCTCTCTATACCTTTGTCATCATATGAATAAATACAGCATAACAGTGTAAATTACCAAGAAAAAAGTGACTACAAGCTTTTTATGCTAGGTTTTTCAATTCCGTAAAACTGAACTACGTTTCAGTGTAACTATACATTATCGGAAACTATATTTTGTTGAAAACAAATTTAATGGTTATTTATTTTTAAACTATATCTTTAAAGCATATTTTAAAAGTTTCAGACAAAGCTTTGAAAAACAAAATGAAAAGACTCTTATACTCTCATGAGGTTTTACGAAAACGTAAACCGTTTTCATTAAACCTCATGAGAGTTACACGTTTTCATTTCACCTTTACTACGGTTTCTTAAACCTCATGAGAGAATCTATAAAGTGTGTTTTCTACTTGAAAAAGTAGATGTCTTATATGGTTTATATATATACAATCTAATAGGGCTTGGACTTGAAGAAAATGCAAAATTCAATACATGTGTGATGACCCTTTATGTCACATTATAAATTGTTCTTATGAATCAATGCTTTTCGAAGCGTCACGATCTGGTTTTTAAAACCATTTCCTCTAATGATAGAGCTAGACATGCTTTGCGTAAGACCATTATCATGATACACAAGTAGCAGAGCAAATCGCTTTTATTTTTCGAAGCAGAAAGCCTTACGGACGAATCTAAGCACTCAAGTTTCTGAATTTGTTGGTGTTCTGTTGCTACGCCATTAATGAGTATTGACTGTCTGCACTGTAAAAGAATATAAGTACATAGAAGATACTGTGCCTATTGATTCACATTAGTCAAATTGATGTTCACAAAGAAACTATCAAGGAAACTGGATCCATGGTAATGATAGGCTTTCATAAAAGGAAAAAAAAACAGTCAAATAATCAAGTCAAGGTGAGGCATAAAATGAATTTTTGCCAATAAAAGAGAGAAAAAATGTTTTTCTTTTTCCACTCAATGTATTGAAATGAAGATGATTTATTCATGCACCGAAGACCAGAAAACAATAAGCAGGTTGATTTAACTATGAAATTTTATCTATATGTTAGCTAGTGGTAATGGTTTCCGAATTTTTTAGGATGGAAACACGATTTGATTTCAATGGTCTTTTCACTTATTTGCCTTGACTTTGACGGTCTTCATGATATATATATGATATCCCTAAAAGTCACTCAACCATCTAGATCTCTGAGGGGGGGGGATCTGTTCACATCGAATCCTAAAAATATCGTCTCAAGACAGGTTCACTAACTCCATCCCTTTAAAGGGTACAGAATATCTGTTACTAGATGCCACTAAATGCTTACATATAACTTGAATTTTTCACGCATATGCAAAGAACCAGAGATTAAATAATAGGATTCTTAAATTTTTCCTTTGGTCAGTAACCCCTTTAAAGGAAGAATTATAGAAAAATGTATTTATTAACAAAGGTGTTGTATAACCCCTGAGGTGACATTCCCTGAATTCGGAATATTATTGATCTACTTAGCAGAACAGCATAGGATACAAACTTCCAACGTACCTCAGAGATTTGCAGCAAACAAACACATGGATCAGTAAGGCGTAACCATCTGCCCGTCGGTATTCTGTGTAACTGGCATTGTAATTAAGTTTAAATCCACTACAATTCTTCATGAACCTGAGGAATTATGAAGGGGTTACTGACAAAAGGAAAATATTATTTTCTATCAATAAAAAAATCATGCTTTCCACATGCAATTAATAACATAAATCATTCTTTCCACATACAATTTATTTCTGGGCATGCAGACCATACACATATGGGTTTCTGGCCACACACACACGCATAGGTTTTTGTTCCTATAGCCCACTAGTGAAAGTACTTGGATGCCAATGGCTTACGACAAACAAAATGATAAATCCAGCGAAGGCTTTTAGGAGGTCGACATAAATATTGTGGTGGGCGTAGAATATATGAGACATAAAAGAAACTGGGCAATGTAGTTGTTTTTTTTGTTTTTTTTTGAGAGGAGGGCACTTCTAAATTCTGCTTTGCAGCTTCTGCAGTAGCAATTTTGTGGAGATATAATTGGTAAGTAATCTTCTAATTGTGTAGAATGTAGTCTCAAAGCATTTGCGGGTTTCCACAGAAGAAAATTCTTCATCAACTTATTACAAAAAGCCTTTCAGCGAAATACGGACAAAACCAATATGATCTTCATCATGCTGGGGAGTCATTACAACTACTAATTAAAACTTAACTCTAAGATTTCTTTTAATAAATGATTAAATGCTTGGAATAAACCAAATGTACATGAAGCAACAGTCTCTTCGCTTTTCTTCACATTCGTTAAAAATAATTACTCTTTTAACAACTGATTTGCAAGTTTCAATATCGTTTAAAAATTAAAAATTGATGCAGCAAAATATATACATCTGCATATTTTCGTTTGAGAAACTGAACAACTATGAATTCACTAATGCTGTTCACTAAATGTAATTAACTGAATGATTAAAAAATAATTAAAAATTAAAATCAATTAAAATTCGGAGAACACATTTATTTATCCGTAAGTATTGGCATCGCAATTTAAAAGGAAAACTTGAAATCAGCTTTCTGATCCTAAAGGTATTCAACAAAAGTGTGCTCTGAACTTAAAAAAAAAAAGATATTTTGCTAGAATTGAATATGTTTTATATTTTTAGTTTTCAGACGCATAGATGAAAGAACAGTCAGACTGTCTTATACACTCAGTGGGCGCTATTTAAGTATAACTCCTCACCCACCCTACATTGAAGAACGAACTGTGCTAGAGGTTAAAAAACCTGTTGTGATCCCGTCTCTGATTTTTCTCCTTTTCGTAGTCTTCAATCTGCTATTGCTCCAATTGCGCCATTGTTCCAATTTCAATGAAAGGTTAATGATAAATTATTATGAGCTTAGCTTCCCGCGGCTCCATTTTATTGTGATTTGATTTTAACCAGCGATATCGTTACATTTTTGATCAAGTTTCTGTGACGTGGGGATTGAAAGTGGCATGAATAATGAGCCAAGTGTGGAGTTTATCATAATTTCGAAGGGACACCATTAATAGTACCAGGTGTGTGGGTTCCTCTATCTCACAAACAGTAGATTTCTTTGTTTGTTCTATAGGAGTTATTGTAGAGGTGTATGAGGACTGGGACACTAAACTAATACACAACCAGTAAAAATAATTATGCTGGTAAATACAGTTTAGAGACGAGTTCAGAATCTTCCACCAATACGCAATAGTTAAGACACTCACCTGCTAATAGAACTTTGGAGAGTCAAAAATGATCTCCAACACGCAAATGGGTAATGTGTTATACTCTCCATAGTTTGGTATCCGTGACGTACCCAAAGAGGGTTGAGGGTTGGGTTATTATATATATATATAGATATGTGTGAGTGTGGTCACATACCCCGAAAATCAAACATTTAAGCAGGGAAAGCTACCCCCGCCCCGTTGGGAACTAACACGTCTCTTCACTTATTAGAATTTCTGCGTATACCACTGTTTAGGATATCATAGTTGACGTCCCATAACGACATGCATTCCTAACTGAAATTATAACTTGCATTTCCCAATAATCCTGCATCGATCGTGGAAAAAGGTATTCGTTTCCGATGAGTCATGATTCTTTTATTTCCATGCAGATGTGCGACAATGGCGAAGTACATGTATGGTGAAAGCAATATGGGAAATGGATTCCACGTGTAATTTTCAAATAGCGCAGGTCGGTGGTAATGGTGCCACGGTTCAGTTGGATACTTTGGGTCCTCTGTTACAGTTGTGACTACATATGAAAGGTGTGGATTGTTTGATCATTTTAGAAGATCAAATGTACCCTTCAGGGCTAATATTTTACCTGATGCTGATAAACGTTTTCATTATGTAATGAGTACTGGGGAGCGACATATCGCACCATGCCATCGAGCTGGAATCCAACATAATGCGCCATATCATCAAGCTCATATTGTACAGGAACTGTTCGCAAATACCTGATGTTTTTCGGGAGCAGGATTTCTCTGCGCTCTTCAAAAGTTATTTTAACTATAAATACTTATTAATTTTGAATGCTTATATTTTAAATATATATTACTATATTTAAACTATGAGTATTATAATACGATTTTCTACGATGAGATACGTTTTTTTCAATGCGAATCAAATGTTTGAATATAATTTTTCGTTAATATATATTACAAATTATAAGCATATATATATATCCCTGAAATTATTAATATTCGTGTCTTAGATGCGTCGAGATGTTTTACCTCTTTCTTTCTGCACACTATGGGCTAAAGTATCAGGTCACAAGGACACATAGAGCTCAGGGATGGTTGAGGGAAGGGTACACTCAACCTTTCCTGAGACATATGTGTCCTTGTGACTTGATCTGTCTAAATGGGCTTGATGGAATCTGTCTAGATGGCTAAATAAATGTCTAAATGGGCTTGATGGAAGGCTCCAATCTGTCTAAAGAGACATATGGATGCCTTCCATCAAGCCCATCCAGCGTGTTTTTAACATGCACAGAGTATGGCTCTCTTGAGCACGGAGTCATGGCGTTACGTCCCATCCGACAACTTGGACATTCTAAACCCACCGGTGTCCCCTTTCCTACCGAGAGTATCGTTTAGCGGAGATAATCTCAACGATGGCACAAGTGAATCTTGAACCTGGGAACTCTAGGTTTGGAGCCTGGCGCTCTACCGACTGAACCAGCCTCAGATTCTCACTTGGATGCAAATATCCTTCTATAAAAACAAAATATATATATATATTGGTTTTATCAGTATTGACCCTTTAGTAAACAAACCTGATCACAAATAAGATTCGAATACCCCAGCTGCTGCATTTCGTAATCTCTATCTTTGACTTCGCCAGCACTAACTTTCATCTATTGCTGGCTGCTCTCTGACCTCATTCAGAAAGCAGACACCAATGGTCGATGGGCGGCCAACAGCTATTACCCATTTCATGGGACGCTGAACCATTGGATATAAGAGAGACCTACACTGTGCACATTAAGTGGCTTCAATAAGAATCTCCTTTCTCTCCTTAACAGCTGCCAATCGTTCTTATTACCCAACCCTTGAGGCCTTGAGGTCCTTTTTTTACCTGTTTCTTTGCTCACAAAAGGATAAAAATAATGTAACAAGAACACAGTGAGAGATACAAAGTAGCTATTTTGTTTCTCAAAGCGTCAATTCATCATGATATTAAGTTAAAATATAAAATTTAATTTTAAACTGATCATAATTTGACCCTGGTGTAATATTTATTGAATTCTAAAATAATACTAAATTTAAAAACATTTCTTCCATCAATATCATTGGCTTTGAACAGGAAAAATAGCGTAACAAAATGTGGTATTTGATTGATAGCGTATTACGAAGATACAGTTTTAATGAAGCATATTTTAGTGAATATTCAGTTAAAGTTTAAGAGCACGGTAAATGGTTGCAAAGCTAAAAATAATTGAAATATGCATTGCAAATATCCGAGTTGCTTTTATTTTCCTTTAAAATACTGAAATACGGAATTAGTTTTTGTCATCTGTCAGAAAAGGTAATTTAACTAATAATATACCATATTACAAAACGTTTCTGGATACTTCAATGTTACGGAATGGAAACTAACATTAAAAGTTCCATAATTTTGAAAATAAGTATTTTATGGGAAAATATCACTAAAGATATATTTAAGCTCTCACTCAAATAATTCTAATTCCCAATTTTTCAACATTTTTTAATAGTTACAAAATTAATAAATTGGAGACATTTAACAAAAAACGCTGCTGTTTTACTCGTTCTAAACGTTTTCAAAATATTAATTGAAAGAATCATTACACTAATTTCCAAACTTGCATTTATTTTAAAAAGTGGTTTGTTGTAGCAATTATATATGTACGTTTTAGTGAGCTTTTGAGATAAATTACCATGATAAGTGACCCTGTTATTGAATGCTTCATGCTCTGTAGCCCTTTAAATATCACTCGAATACCATTAAAAATCGAAAGATAGAAAGATTTGAGTAAGATCGTCAATTTACCTCCGATAACATTTTTCAACAAAAAGCTTATTTTCAAAGTTAGGCCACTTGGAATGCGCCTTTCCATTCACATAACATGGAAGTTGCTGAAAACTTTTTCTAATATTGTTCATTTATAAAACACCTCGATTGAAAGTGTAGGTACATCCTGGTACGGATTATCATTGGATAATTTTTAAGCAAAATTAAATGCACATTTTTGAAATATTTATATATATATATACTATACACGTGATTTATTAGCGTGTGCGACTACATATCATTGTTGCTTACATAGATTACATTTTTGTATTTACTAACATAGTTTTCACTTTAAAGGACAGTTTACGATTAGTTTTAAATCAGAGTTCACATTTCAATTTTTAACTCATATAGTGTGCATGTCGTTTTTAAGTAATATAGTTTGCATTTTAGTTTGTTTTACATAGTTTACATTTTGTTTTAATTCACACATTTTACACTTTAATTCAATTCACATCGTTTATTTTTGTTTTACTCTATAATCAGCAGTAAAATGTTAAATTATAACTTGTTCCCTTATGCGAATTGTAATTTATTGTTTTCCATTATTGGACATAATCCAGAAAATACCGTCGTAATTATTTGCAGTAGAGCTTCATAATGATATAAAGCAAGCTCACAGGAAAAAAAATTAGTCATCTTCCGCCGTACGAGGGTTACGTCCATTCCACATCAACAGAGGGTGCACCAGTAATAAACGCGTCCTACAAATAAATGTGCCATGCGCTATGGGGTTCATACAGTGACAAGAAGTGGTTGTGGCCACATGTGTGTTTGTCGCTCCGTGAAGCATGGATCGCACCAAAGATGCGAATGAGTGGAAAAAAAAGTGTTATTGCGTTTGGCCGAGCCAAAGGGCATAGTGTGCAAGAAGTTGCTGCCTTTGCAGGTGTGTCGAAACATACTGTCCAAAGGGTCTTCCAACAGTGGCGTATATGGCACTCCACCGCTAATCGTCGCCAGAACTGTGCAGAAAATCTGTGCTCACCAATAGGGGGCTGACACAGTATGTCACGCACTGTAAGGGTAAACCGCTTTGCAACGAGGCAGGATTTGCTCCAGTCAGTCAATGCAGGCCTACAACAAGCTGTTTCCGAACAAACACTCCGAAGGGAACTGCTTGCCATGGATATCTGGAGCAGAGTACCGCGGAAGAGACCCATGTTAACAGTTCTGCACAAGGCTGCACGGCTACAGTGGGCGCGGCACCACAAAGACTGGACTGTCGACTCTTGGAAGCATGTGATCTGGTCGGATGAATCACGTTTTTGCTTGTACTCGAATGATGCGAGGCGACTGGTACATCGTAAGCCGTATGAAACCTTCCATGCGGACTGTGTGCAAGGTTCTGTTCAAGCTGGAGGAGGCTCTGTGATGTTCTGGGGGTGTTTCACGTACGAGGAAATGGTCGTTTGATTACAGTGATGTCACACTTGAACAAGAAGGGCAATAGGGAGCTACTGGATGACCATAGGTTTCCTTTTGTGCAACGTCTCCACAGTGAACATCAGAAGGATACCCCAGTCTTCCAAGACGACCATGTCACGTGCACAGGACTCGAAGTGTGTCGAATTGGCACAACGAGCATTCTGAAGCCTTCGAACATCTCGAGTGGTCCGCCAAATTCCCAGGATTTGAATCCCTTAGAAAACTTGTGGGACTATTTCGGACAACGAGTGAAGCGCCGACCAAGCCATCCGACAAATCTGGCCGATCTGCGGCATTTGCTGCTGGAACAGTGGATAAATATTGATCCACACTACATCCACACACTGGTGGCATCCATACCAGACAATATTTTGGCTGTTTTTCTGTCTCACGGAAGCGTTACGTGCTATTAGCCAGGGACTAATTTTCTAATTTTATTCAGCCAGGGATAGGTTTTTCTACGGTGAGCTTATTTCAATGTAGTATTAAAATATTATTTAGATCTAGACATTTTCACAACTATTTCATTTACAGTTATCATTTACAGAAGTGCAAAGTCAAAATGTACAATTCTGGACAACGTAGTATTATCACGAAAAATAATATTTAAAAAATAATCCTGCTTTAAATAAATTTTTTATTATAGTACTTGTGATGTTAACTCTTCGTTTGTCGGTCCCTCGGTTCGATCGCTATACGCGACGGGTGAAAGAGTCTTTCGGATAGAATCAAGCGGTTTATTCACAATTGCAGAGACTCGATACTGAGGCTCCTCCCCAATAAATTAGTCCAACTTCAGGCTTTACTTAAAAATAACAAGGATTTATTTAACCTTCCAACGTACTTGCTGGACGAGGACATATGCTCAATTACATGGATTACAACAACACCAGCTTACTATGCCTGTTCAGCTGTATTTACAGAGCCAATGCCGCTATTACCAGTCGGCATTTCCCAGCTTTACAATTTTGCGTCCGTCTCCTTCCGAAACTCGACCGGCTCTCTCTTCGTTGCCAAACCCTTTCTTCCTTTCTTTTCTATGCCTCACCATCTGGGCGTCCGTTAGCCCTCAGGGACCCGGGTCACTTGCCAGCGGACGCTAGCCGTTCCCTGTACACTGCTACTGCAATTAACTTTCCAGATGTCGGGACAGAGGGCCTCCCCGTAGCATATGACTATTTTGGCGACATCCAAAATAAATATACACAGCCTGAACAAAAAAAAAAAATCTAAAAATGCCTCTAGCCTGACAGTACTCTTAATGAATTTCCTTTCCATTAATATATAACTAATTTTATTCATTAGGTTTTCCAGAATTAAGCCTGAATTTCTTTGCCAGATCTTATTTTTCTATATTTTTCCCACTATATCAGATAAAACTGAAAAATAAAACATTTAAAATAATACATTGGAAATGTGATTAAAATAGTTCTGTTTCATAAAATCCAAAATTAAATGCTATTTAATTTGATATATAACATGACCCATTTCTGTTCGTTAGGCATTTGGGAAAAAAACTAAAATTCACTTTCTCATTTGGCGAGCAAGTTGACGAAACATTTGGTCATTTCACAAATTACATAACTCAGAAAAAAATCATATACACTAAAGAACAATTTTTAAATTCCAACTAAAAATTTTATTTCTTATTATTCAGAAAAAAATTCCTTTCTGTTCATAAGCATTATAATTATTTCGATTCATTATTTTTTAAAATATTTTTCTTTTTCTTCTTTACAGTATTCAAGTGAATACGTTACGCAAAAATAGAAGTTGATTTTATCTTAATCCGTAATCAACTTGTTACTTTGAACTAAATAATTCTACAAAATTGATCGGATAAAACAGAGCAATTTTATTGTTCCGGTGTTTATTTTGTTCATCAGTTTTGATTCATTTATGCTTATTTCCCAATTATGATATATTATAGTTTATTTATGGGCTTATTGGAGAAGAGTTCGGACTCAGGTTTTCAACCCCCAGCCGGAAGTAATTAAGCCCGAATCATTTCGGCAATTGTTGAGCCCAGCCAGATTTGGAGGGAAAGTTTCTTTGACATATCGTAAGACAGATACGCAGAAATGCATGTCGGCAATCATTTACTTTATTCTTATTTTATTAATTATAATCTTTCTATGAAAATTAAAATGGCAATGATATTTAGATCGAAAAACGTTAGAAATACTGGTAGAAACTAAAAGTTCGTGGATAACATTTTTATAAACACAAAATAACCATTCACATTGTAAAGACAGAGAATACATAAAAATTATCAAAAGTTACGCGGTTCTTATTTTTAATTATTAAAGAACATTAAAAGGTTGAATTTATAATCAGAGCATGTTTAACATTTTTCATTATTTTTTTCACAATTGCAAGAAATATTCGAAATTTATATTATTCTGAGCCCAAGTCTCCCAGAGCCCGCAGTTGGATGTGTTATTTTGGTCCAAACCAGAACTGATCTCTGGTTTATATCATTCCAATTCACTTGATTCACTTTACTCCCCTAAGAACTAAAAAGACGATTGATTTTAAAGATAATGACAATTCCACCTCAACCTGTTTAAAGTCCGCAATGCATGATGCAAAAAAATTTTTTTTTACAAATTAAAATAAATTGTAATGTAAAATAAGATGACGAGCTTTCCCCCACTGCGAGATGCAATTAAAAATAGCATATCTTCCTCGCCCGAAAAAGTAAAAATTTAAAACCAAAGCATACCGATAGTGAAATGACTCACTAGATTCGTATTCTCTGCAAAGAAAGATAAGACGCCGATTTAGTTGCTGAGCAAAGAATTGCCGAATTCTTATTTGTCCTCTGAAATGAATACGAAGGTAGCAAGCTATTTCAGTGGTAATTTTTAGTTTTATTTTTGCCTTTTTAAAGCGCAGATAAGAAGATAGGTATTTATTAAAAATAGATTCATGTTTTTAACTTTGACACTAAAATAACCCATCTTTTGAAATGCTACATTTTTTTTGACCCATAAAAATAGACCCCCCCTTTCCTTTCCCCAGCCCATGGCAGTAGTTTGCTTGGCTAATAATCTCAGGGACCTGGGTTCGAATCCCGGATAACGCATGGATGTTTGTATTATTTTCTGATGAGGTCACGACACCCTCATGTATCTTCTAGTTTGGTGTATTCAACTGATAGGCTCTGTGGCAAGCAGCTGCTTAAGGGGATATTTATTATATTTTTATTTTATTTTCCCCATTTTTCTGTTGGATGTAAGTTAGGAGGTGATTTAGGATAGACCATATAGCTGTATTCGCCACAACCTTTAATTTGAGATATAGCACGTTATGATCGACCCCGTGAAATTTTTGTCTTCTTTTTGGAGAGGAAGAAAGGGAGTGGGGTTCGCATAGCTCGAAGAAGTCCATAGCAATATTCTTATCGCTAACTTTAATTTCACAACTCGTAACTGTAGTCCCTGATGCTCAGAAGATATATTGGAAGAACGATGTTTATATTCCCCTTTTTGGAGGAAAGAAAGCAAGAAGGGTAAATTTCTATAGCCTATGACACTCCAGAGTGATAAGATTTCTTTTGATACCTAACTCGTAACTCTGGACCATCGAGTTCGGAAGCTATATTGGAAGAATTTATTTTTACATTCCTCCTTTTTAAGGAAGAAGAAAGAAAGAACATAAAATATTTATAGCCGGTGACACTCCCGGCGTGACATGCTTCCATTTGACACATAAAGCGTCGAGATCAGTCAACGGATTGGGAACATATAGCGGAAAAACCTTTTTGACAAATACAAACGAACAGACAAACCAACAAAGAGACCTAGAAACAAATGACGAGCGAAACGCAATGGGAAGATAGGTAAAAAGCCTCCATCTCTCACAGTCATTGTTTGATACACCCTATACACATAAGCTACATGGTGGATTGCCTTGTTGACTGGAATTCCACATCTACTTTAACAATTCTCCGTTGGGTCTCTTTATCTCCATCCAGACCTCTCTGTCTGCATTGCACATGATGTTGCTATTTATATCGGTAAAACGTGAAGCTAGGGAGAAAATCAATTCACCCTTACTCATAAAATATATTGTTTTCACTAATTCAGTTCACTAATTGCATCTATTGTCTTTCCTATTCCCTGATTTTGCATACCAAGCAAAAGCATATTGCTTTAGAACTCCTGCTCTTTACTGTGAGCGCTGCGGCAAATTTCGGAATTAACACTGCTCTCCTTATCCATCTGCGGAGAGTCACGTGGCATTCCAGATAAGCCAGAAATCCAGATTCCTCGGATGGAATGATTAAGGACGGCGCAGATTAGTCGCAGCTGTGAATAGAGGAAGAGGTGCCTTTATGGCAGCAGCGAGGAGAGGGTCATTTGGCCGAGGTCATCTCCGGGGGACCATTTCGCCTCAGCCTGTCATCACGCAGATTGCGGTCGGCAGTCACGTGACGTCAGAAAGCGACGGCTCCTCCATCACGTTCAGGTAATGGCTGCCTAAAGGAGTCATTAACATGTATGGAAATAATTTCCTGCCGTCGGGCTCGGTCGCACGCGTATTCCCAGGCGCGAGGTTCCACTTGGAAGTGCAGCTCTTTGAAATGATGATGACGGTCCGAAACGTGATTTACCAAAGTTTTTAAATTGTTTCTCCATTTTCCCGCAGAAAGCACCCACTCGTGCCTTTCTGCAGAACTCTCTTTGTGCGAAGCAAATAGAGTGAATAATTCACTGGCGTTCGTATTAGAAATCCGTGTTATTTCACAAGAGAGCTTGAGGCTCGTGTGGGTAACGCGCTAGTCACAAAGCCAGAGCGCACTTGAAAATGGCGCAGCCATCATGGAATGTTGTACTGTTGATTTGACTGCACCAGATGGACCAAAGGAGGCGTAGGAAAAATTTGCATAATAAAAAGCGATCATCCAGTAGTTCACGAAGCTGTTTCCATTTGGTTTAGCAACAAAAATTCTTATACTTCATAGTGAAATTTTATTTTAGTTTATCTCAAACACATGATTAAATTATTTACGTTATTTATTTCATATTTTTTACGTAAAATCATTTGCTTGAGTAATAATTCATGACAGTGAAGCTTTTAGTAAATCTTTAATCTTGTTAAGGTTTTAAGTAATCAGGATATTTTGTTATTTGGATGTTTGAAATTTTATGGCGCAAGAGATTGATCAGAAGATGGTATTAATTTGCATATATTAAACATGTGTTATACGAATATGCAATATCGATTTGTAAAGTATCTTTTGCGATGTTTGGAGTGAGGCTAAAATATTCTTGTGTGCTAACCCCAAACTGTAGGCTTTTTAAGCTAATAATTAATAAAATGAATAAAATTTAAATCAGGATTTATTAAAAGCATTGACTGGAATAATACATATGTACAACAGCTTTTTTCTAGCTAATTTTTAGACTCAGCCTGTTTTTGTCTCATAAGAAGTCTGTTTTAAATTGTACAGAGTGTCCACAAAACTCTGCATCTGTTTTAAATTTTTTTACAGCACAACCAAAAGAAATATTGCAATGCGGTCTTTTGAAAATGTTTATGAAACTCAAAGATATTTTTGTTTGTTTTTCCACAGGTTTTTATTGAATAAAAATGGAAACTCCACAAGAGAAGGCCCAATGTGTCGTCTGGTTTGCAGAGTCAAAATCTCTATTTGCTGTGCAACGAAATTATCACCATCAACATGGAAAAGATTATCTCTCCAAACCAAATATCAATAGCGGTAAACAGGTAGTGTGAATGTCATACCACGAAGTGGACGACCAAATGTATGTCAAGAAATCGTTGAAAATGTTCAAGAAGCTTTCCAACGCAGCCCTCAAAAGTTGATTCGTCTTGCATCAGAAGAACTGTAGGTTCCGAGATCAACGATCCATAAAGTCGTGCATAAGCGATTGCGTTTTTATGCAAAGAGTGCAAACTGATCAATGATCAAGCCTTTCAGACAAGTGACTTTCCTGTGTCTATTCTGCTTCTAATTTGCCTATTGTGCTGGACTCAATCGACGAAGACAATGATTTCCTGAAAAAAAGTATTTTTCTCGGATGAGGCCACTTTTCATATGTCCGAACATGTTGTTGTTAATCGTTAGAAGATTCGGAAATTGGGTACCAAGAACCCACATGCCATTTATGAACACATTCGTTATACTCTAAAACATGTGTTGTAGACTCGTGCACGATAGGGTGATATGTCCTGTTTCCTTTACTGATAAGACATCACAGGAAGAATTTATCTCTATGTTCTAGAGCTTTATGTGATCCCTCAGCTGGAAGGGTTGCACAAATTCATCATTCTTCAACAAGATGGCTAGCTACCACATTGCGGTATGGATGTTCTGGACAAAATATTTCCTGGCAGATGAATGGGTCATGAACCAATCGCCTGACCCCACGCTCCTCTGACATCACCTCCTTAGACCCGTGGCCAGCGAGAGAGACAGGCCGCGGCGCGAAAATACCATGTGATCAACTGGGTTTTAGGCTTTGGTTCGAGATTTGGGTTGCAACAGTTGTAACGAAGCGTTTGAGTAAGAGTAGCCGAGTGGAGGGGTGCTTTTTAATCGTGTTCTGGTGTTATTTTGCAGTGAATTTGTACTTGTAGTGCAAGATTTTTATTATCCGTTTCTAAATAATATTTGAAACGATATTTCAAGAATAGTTCAAATGATAATCAAGTCGATCAGTTGTGTGTGAAACTATCCTTCTAAAATTGCTGTCGACTGTGCCTATTCGGTAAGTTCGCTATCTCCTTTGTGGCTTAAATCTTTGTTAAAAATGTGATTTAACTACGGTTCTTTATATTTTTAAATACTTTTCTGCCATTATAATTTGGCTTTCAAAACAAGTTGTGTTACGGCCAAAAAAATGTCTGTTGAAACTTGTGGTTTTTGGAATCTACATTTCAGAGGCTTTTTAATAAAGCAATAAATTTCGATCTTTTATTAGTGTTTTAGGTGTAAGCTACATATATATTACCTGCTTATTAACATGAAAATGTTTTAAATGAGTCCTTTTCGATAGTACTGAAGTATGGATGTTTAAAAGACATTTTTTTTCGGAAGTTCATCTCCAAAGTAATGTTTTTTCATATAAAAATGGTAAATATTTACTTAGCTTTTAAATATTAAAAAAATATGAAATTAAAATATTGTTTTATATATAACAATGTAATAACTATTATTCTAAATTTCTATGTACTGGGAACAAAATTTTTCAGTCTCTGAAATGCCCACTAAAATCTATGAAATATATTTCTGTGGCTGAACTCAATTCAAAATCTAGACTCAGTATTTGATAGTCATGTTCTCAAAAGAAAATTTTGTATATAAATAAAATAAGTTTCATAAATTGGTATCCTTTACAGAACTAAATGTATGACAGAATAACACAATTTAGCGATATATTGTAAAAGTGTAGTACCTCAGATATGTGAAACATACAATAAAAATAATATAATTGTATCCTACCTGCTGAGTGAAAGTTGATAGGTTTTAATATTCATGTGCAATTGGGAACTGGCATTCAATTTACATCAGTTTATATTTACAGTATTTTTAAAAACTTTTGCTGCAAGAGTACTGATTAAATTGTGTTGTTGATTTAAATTGACACATTTTAAAAAATTAGTTACTGTAATCTTCCTAATTTTTGATACTTGAATTGCTTTAATTGGCCAAAAGAATTATGGCATTTAAGAGTGGAATTTGGCAAAATGTCCGTATAAATTTTGGCATATAATATTTTTTGGTCACTCAAAGTAAATTTCTCCGTGCCTAGTTATTGTATTTTGTATAAAGAACTTAATATGATAAAAAAAACTACGGCAGTTAGGAGGAAACCTGTTCTAAAGGGTATATCAGTTTTTATGAAACAAATTATGTTACTTTACATGCCATGCTAACAATTGACAAAAGGTACCCTTTATATTTGGAATAAAAATATTTAATTTAGATGGGAAACTAAATATCATTAAAAGTTAACAGGGTTCACCATTATTGTTGTAGTGATTTTTCATGCACCTAAGGTTTCTATGATAAATTAAGTAACATATGCTACATGCACATTGGGATATATTTCTCACAACATTTTTTTTTTCTCTTTCAGTGCATCTTTACAATTTGCTGATAATACAGTTGCTTTTTTCCACATCAGCATGCCACGTCGTTGTAGTGTTAATGGGTGCTGTTCAAATTGCAATTTAGAATCCCAGCACACAACAACATTTGCCCTGCCCAAGGATGCAGAGTTACGTAAGAAATGGATTAGGAAAATCCCTACATGTTTTGAAGGACTGAAAGATCCACGAATATGCATTAAGCATTTCGATGAGTCAATGGTGATCAGAGTTGACAAAATAATTTATAAAGGAGAGTTGAATCCACGAAAGATACCAAAACTAACAGATGATGCAGCCACAGAAGGAACAGATGATCCCTACAATTTTTAAGCATCTTCTAAAATATTTAAGTTCCGCCATCCCATCTGTTAAAAGGCTTTCTGATGCCGAAGAAGAAAATATTCAAAAGGCAATGGAGCAAAGCATTCTGGATCAGAGAAACTATATTCAAAATGATACTATTATTTGTCTAAATAATATCGAAGACTACTTAAAATTTAAAAGTCTTGAAATACATAAAATATGGACATATTTTAGGACAAACTGTAAGCTTGTGTTATAATTAATGGATATTAAACCTGATTACCCTTGTGTTTCTGGATGTATAAACATAAGTTACCCTTGTGTTTCTGGATGTATAAACATAAGCGAAAATATAGAATTTAATGTTTACGTTGATAAGGTAAAAATATCTGTATCTAAGTTACCAAACAAAATGCTATTTTAAACTCATTTAATATGCTGGAGGAACATATGAAGTATATTGAAGAGAAAAAATAAAAACGACTAAGGGTGAAAATATTGTAGATTTTAATGTTGCAATTTTAAAAATGTTAACAAATTACCAAGAGTGTGATAGTTTAAAACTTCTTGTTTAGCAGATCACACTATCAGCAGTTGAAAAAAATAATACACGATATAATAATCAAACCATGGTTTTGGCTGCTTGCTTCAGCCTATAAATTCAGCCTACATTCGGCCTCAGCCTATAAAGCTTTTTTAAAATGTGGGTTAATGTTCTTACCACACCCTCAAAATTTACAGAAACTTATATGTAATTTTCAACTCTCTACCTCAGCCCTTGATAGTAGTGCTAAATACCTAGAAGGCAGATTGAAATGTTTAAAGACACATGAACGTTTAGTGTGTTTGTTGCTAGATGATATATATATATATACAGCCTCAAATGTCATTTAAAGGGGGCCAAATTTAGGGTGCAAGTGCATTTGATGCCACAAAATCAGCAAAAACAGCCCAGGTTTTCATGGTATCTTCTGTGTTATCAAAATATAGGGATGTAGTTGCCATAGTTCCTGTTAATAATATGAGTATTTTACTTTTGAAAGATATGATAATGTCGGTATTAACGTTATTAGAAAATTTGGGTTTTAAAGTTATTGCTATAGTATCTGATAATAATTCAGTTAATAGAAAAGCTTTTGAGCTTTTTGTACCAAACAAAATTTTACAACCAAATATTTCTCATCCTTTTGATAACTCAATGTTGCTTTTTTTATTTTTGATACAGTACATATATTATAATGCATTAGGAACAACTGGGAGACTAAAAAAATGAAAACCGTTCCATATGCTATCCAGACATGAATGATAACAATACAATTGTAAAGGCACAGTATCGGCATTTGGAATTAATGTATGAAAATTAAAAAGAAGTCACTGGTGAAGTATGGTCACACTTTATCTAATAAAGCACTTTACCCTTGAAGTATTCAAAAGCAAAATGTGAATCTTGCTTTAAAAATCATAAATGAAAATAATGTTGTTGCCTTACAGCACATTGTCAAAAATTATTCAGGTGTTCTTAACTTGGTGGATGGTACTTGCTCATTCATAGATACTTTTGTTAAATGGTGGAAGATAGTGAATGTAAATGGTAGCTAGGCGCAATCTGGAAGGAGAGCTGTGTACCAATCCCTAGTGATGATGCACAGAACCGGCCAGGTCTAGCACCTAATGTCCGACCCCGCCTTCTCGTGGTGCAGGCCATTAGTACCTTTCAAAAGAGATATTCTCTTACGGAAGGGAACGGAAGGGGAGGGCTGCCAGTTCAGTATGGCCTACTGATCTGGTCATCTATGGCCACTTTTTTCTTTTTTTTCAACCCTGCTGAGGAGTGGTCAACTTCACAGGGTCCTGGTGCTGACCATTTATACCTACTAGACTGGACTTGTTTATGGATTTGAGCTTGATTATGGATCCTGGACTTGCTGCACTGGTGGGCCTCTGTTGAGGGAGAGTCTGCCGCTGTGTTTTCTATTTGCTTCTGGGTTGCCAGCTCTAAGTGAACAGAGGCATGGGATACCTTATATCAGCTGGTGGATAATCCTAATCAGAGGCCATCGCAGGTACCTGAACCTTACTTGCTAGTTGGGCATCGTCAAGCCTAAACTGGAGTAATGTGTCTCAGGCAGGCCATGTGGCTCTTGAAAAAGTCCACTTGAAAAGGTGGTGCCTGAAGTTCCTACCAGCATCGGTGACTTCTGCCTTTAGCGGAGGAGGAATAGGTCTTTGCCCCATGCCTGCGATCAGGGGGCTGTTTCATATTGTTGGCCCTACCAATCTCAATAAACCTAATTTCGATAAAAATCTTACTAATCATTTTCTCTCTGCAGGAACGTGGAACGTGAGGACATTACATAGAGATTATTCTCTTGATGTCCTCATGCAGGAATTCCAGCACTATAACCTAGATATTCTAGGCTTGCAAGAGACCAGATGGACAGGTGAAGGTGAGATACTTCAAAATAACTTTAAATTTCTCTTTACAGGGAGGGAGGATGGAAAGCATCACCAAGGCGTGGGTCTGCTTCTCAGCAGACATGCTAGTGATGCTCTTCTAGGATATGAGTGCATTAATGAAAGGTTTCTTACAGCAAAATTTCAGACAAGCATTAAAGACTTGAATGTTATCTGTTGTTATGCAATGTTATGCCCCCACTGAGGATGCCGATGAGGATGAGGATAGGTTTTATGGACAACTTCAGGATATTTTGGATTCTGTCAAGAAAGGAGATATTACCCTTGTTCTTGGTGACTTCAATACCAAAGTTGGTACTGACTCTGACCTTTGGGGAGGAGTAATAGGCCCTTTTGATATTGGTAGCTGCAATGGCAATGGGCAACGTCTCCTACAGGTAAGTAAACTCAATGGTTTCAGAATAACTAACACTTATTACAAACACTGCGACATACATAAGTACATATGGGTTTCACCTAATGGGCTGCATAAGAATATGATTGATTATATATTAGTTAACAGCAAATGGGCTAGTTCTGTTAGAAATATCAGGGCATATAGGGGAGCTGAAATTGGATCTGACCATTACCTTGTTAAAAGTGTCTTGCAACTTAAACTTAAAAAGTGTTGTGCTAGGGTTAAAAAATTACCTTTAATACTGAAGCTCTGAAAGACCCAATTATAGCTAAAGCTTACCATGATAGGTTACTTAGTCATTATGACAGTCATGGTTTGCTTAATACTGAAGTTGAGGAAGAATGGGGCCATTTTAAACAGGCTTTTTTGGAAACTAACAGACAAAATGCACCCTTGTCGAACACCAGACGTAATGCTAAACCAATTTCAACAAGACTTACCAACTCTCACACATGACTCAGTGTTATTATAGAGAGCTTTCATTCATCTTTTAGGAAAAAAGGAGCTTTCATCTTTTAGGAAAAAAGGAGCAGAGGAGACAGAATTATTTAAGTGATAAGGCAATTGAGCTTATTTCAGAAAGAAGGAACTGCAGGAATGTCCTTAATCAGTACCCTACTTGTCCTAATAGAAAGGATTACAGAGAGCTTAATAAAGGTGTAAAAGATCAGTTAGCTACTGATAAGAATCTTTGGCTTGATAGCTTGGCTGACAAAGCTGAGGAAGCAATTAGGCAGCACAACAGCAGAGAGCTGTACCAGATAGTTAATGTTTTATGTGGTAGAAAACGGACAGGCATACAGGGATTGAAGGATAAACAAGGTAAGGTTATAGAAGGTGAGGATTCTGTCATGGCTAGGTGGGCTGAGCATTTCAGTGATGTTCTAAACAATGGGTTAATTCTACTCCCATTGTTTGCAATGATGATAGATGCATTGTTGGCTTTAATGTTGGCCCTATAACACAATCTAAAGTTAGTTTGGCACTTTCTAAACTTAAACTTCATAAATCCCCAGGGGTGAATGAAATTACTACGGAAATGCTTAGAACTGGGAATGTTTCAGTTACCATTTGGATCAATTGCGTGATGAGCAATGTGGATTCGGAAGTGGTAGGGGATATGTAGATCAGATATTTTCACTTAGGCATATTCTCGAGAAATGTTTAGAGTTTCAGAAACCTTTGGTTGCTAGCTTCGTTGATTTCAAAAAGGCTTTCGACTCTGTTGATCGTCATAATTTGTGGTTGATTGTGATATCATATGGTATACCAGACAAGTTAGTTAACATAATGAAAGCTCTCTATAATAACACTGAGTCATGTGTGAGAGTTGGTAAGTCTTGTAGCAATTGGTTTAGCATTACTTCTGGTGTTCGACAAGGGTGCATTTTGTCTCCTTTTCTCTTTAGTTTGGTTGTTGATTATGTTATGCGAAATTCACTTCAAGGGAAAGATTTTGGCCTTAAATGGGCTGGAGATAGGAAAATTTCTGATTTAGATTATGCTCATGATTTAGCCCTTTTGGCAAATGATGTTGATGAGATGAACTCTTTCATTCGAGCTGTTGATGAGACTGGTAGTAGAGTAGGTTTGGTTATAAACAGAGAGAAAACTAAAGTGATGAGAATTGGTCAGGCAGGTTGGGATTCAGTTAATCTGAATGGTTGCAGTCTTGAGCAGGTGTCACAGTTTAATTACCTTTGGAGCTACGTAACTGATACTGGTGATGTGCGGCATGACATTAACAAAGGAATAGGTATTCCTGCCGGGACTTTTAAGAATCTATGGAGATTGTGGAGAAATTGGCGTATACACCTAAAGACTAAAATTAGACTGTATAATAGTTTGGTTCTTTCTAGGGTTAGTTATGGTAGTGAAACTTGGACGCTGTGTAAACAAGATAACAGGAAACTAGATGCTTTTGATTCTAGATGCTTACGCAGTATCTTGGGTATTAGGTGGTTTAACTTTGTAACTAATGATGAGGTTAGGCAAAGGAGTCTGCAACCTCCTTTAAGCAGCATATTGTGCAGAGAGAGACTCCGCTGGTTTGGCCCTGTTGCCCATATGGATAATTATAGATTGGCGAATAGGGTTATGAACAGTCTGCCTAGAGGCCTCAGAAGGAATGAGAGACCTAGGATGCGGTGGGCAGACAATGTCAAACAGGACCTTGTTATAATTGGTGTACAGTGGCCGGATGCAGCAGATGTAGCTCAGGACAGATATGCTTAAGAATTAAACTGCGCGGTCTGGTTGGACCTCGGTTGCCCATGGCTGCTTGAGGATGATGATGATGATGATGAGTGAATGTGAAAAGTGCTTTTGATCGGAAGAAGTTTAATGATATATATAGAGAGAACCCATCAGAGCAGGATCAGATTTACAAATAAAGTTTTTAAATGATTTGTCCTATTGGTTAAAAATTTGGCGAGTGTCTGTACCTATAGCAGATTCTTTATCTGCACCAACATTTCAAGCCCTTATTACAACAACTGATGCCTTTATAGAGTTAGTTCCATATCTGTTTGAGAAATATAAATCAGATTATATCCTGGTAAGCAAGTTTCAAAGTGATAGTTTAGAAAGTCGATTTAGTACATACAGACAGTTAAATGGTGCAAATTATTATATTGGTTATGTTCAGCTTTTTGAGAGTGAACGAAAAATAAGGTTTAAAAATGCTCTCTTGTTCTCAGCAAAACATGTAGAAGTGCATTTAAAAACACTGTTTCCTGTTGAAGAACATTAAAATTGGACAATAAGGCTTGATATGTTTTCATATTTGTTAGAGGCTGAGTTTGATTTCAGTTCAGTTCCACCAAATGTTATACCAATATTGGCATATATTGGTGGATTTGTGGTTAGAAGAGTACTTAGGGGGAAAAATTTTAATATATGCTGTAAATGGTTGCAGTTAAACAATGAAGTAGAGGCAGATCAGACCTATGAATTCATAGGCGACTTGGATAGGGGAAAATTAATTCTACTTACGGAAAATGCAATTTACATAGTTGCTCCTGTTTGGTTCGCTATGTCTGAAATAATTAAAAATCATATAACTCAGTTTATGAAATTAGAAAGCCAATTGTCACTAATATATAAAATCTGCTGCATTCATCTCAATCGAGCACATGCTATGAATTTAAAAGATAATTGTCTGTGCAAAATACACTTCTCGAGAAACTACAAAATGTATCTTTTCTGACTTCTAGAAAAAATGTACTTTTTCTTTTCTTGTTAAATAATTTTGTGAAGTCTGCAAATGATAAAGAAAGTGACGTAAAGTATAAAGCACGAAAGGTTAGAAAACTCAAGAGTAAATAATAATATCTTAATTACATCTTCTGAAATATGGCACTATAAAAAATCTGCAATGCATTTCATGTTTAAAAATGTACCAGAAAGCACATATTCATGTCCCAAATTCATTTATGTAAGTTTTAATAAGTACTTAACAGATTAGGAAGCTCACAAGAAAAGTTCACATCATTATTCACCTTCATTCATTCACATTCATCATATCCATGCTTCATCTTGTACTTTATTTTGTGTATTTCCTAAGTATTAAGTAGCCTATAATATTTTGCTAAATATATTAAGTGTACAACTTTGAGAGACACGTGTCATATTTCAATACTTGTTTTCTCACAGGGGAAAGCTTTTTCATAACACTAGAAAGGTTAATATAATTTTATTTACATGCACTTCATCTAACATATTACTTCTGTACTTCTCAAAAAATCAGTAGCATATAAACCTATTTTTATCAGTGTATTACTTTAATAAGGTCAAAATTCATATCAGAAATTGGTTTAATGCAAATCTGTATCACTTTTCTTCTCACCTAGCAGTTTTGGGTTTTTTAAAGCAATAAGTAAATTACATTCATATTATATAAATGTATTATGTAAGTCATGTGTTATATTTCATAGATTGATTTCTTTAATGAAATCATTTACCTACATTATCTAGCATTTTATTTGGGGGATTTCTAAAGCATTAAATACTCAATAATTATATTTGCTAACTGTATTGCTCTAATATAGGTCCATTGTGTTTTATTTTATAGTATTAATTGATTTATTGTTTATATGCTTTCTTCCATAGAAGAAAGTTCATTTCACAGCACTGGTTGGTTTATTAGATATAATTTACTTGCATCAGTTTTTTACTTATATAGCACTGCATTTTGGATATTTCTATAAGCATCAAGCAACCTGTAATCAGATCATTTTTGGAAGGTATTATGATAAAAGTAATCTTTCATAGCATTAGTTATTTTGATCCATCAGTCCTTTTCAACTGACATTTTATATATTTTCTCACTATCAGGAAGTCTATAAACATTTCATTTGGTTAAGTGTGTTAGAAATCCCCAAAATAAAATGCTAAATAATGTAGGTAAAAGATTTGTATTAAATTAATGCTATCTAATATGATACATAATCTCTATTACAGCAATGCACTTAGCAAAATTTGATTCTTGACTATTTAATACTTTAGAAATACTCAAAATTGAATGCTCTATGATGTCGAGTAGTAACACGGGTAAATGATTTGTATTTAACCAATAAATACTATGAAATATAGCACATAGCTCTATTACAGCAATGCACTTATCAAAATATGAGTATTGACTCTTTAATGCTTCAGAAATACTCAAAATAATATGCTACATGATGTAGAGAGTGACATGGGTAAATGATTTATATTTAACCAATTAATGCTATGAAATATAGCACATGACCTCTAGTACCAAATGCAAATTTAACCTTTTAGGATGTATAAATTCCTAATATAGTACTACTATTTGTTGTTAGCCGTCCCGTGGCGAGTGGTTAGCGCGCTTGTCTACTGATCTAAGGGACCTGGGTTCGAGCCCCGGGTAAGGCATGGATGTATGTGTCGTTTTTCTGCTGAGGTCCTGCCATCCTCTCAGATCTTCTACTATGGTATATAAACTGAAAGGATCCTGTCAGACCTCTGTGGCAAGTAGCTGCTTGAAAGAGTATTTATTTATTTATTTTATTTATTTGTATTTTCCCTAGCATCAATTAGCTCGATTTAAAACTTTTAAGGGGTGAATAAAAGTAGGTAAACGAAAAACTTTATTTTCTTTGAAAACGAGATTCCCATATTCGCCAGAAGCAATACACGTTTTTCTTGTTAAAAATCTACATACCTATATAATGAGTAGTATGTTACTCATACATAATCCATAAGATTTGACTAACAAATCCCTCCTGCTTCTTTAATCTGTTTCCTTTTTAGATCTCTCTTTCAGATCTCTTAGATCTTTTAGATATTTTTAAATTTTTTTAGACTTTTTTATCTTTCAGATCTTTTAGATCTCTGTGTTCATGCTAATTAAAGTTTAGCATTCTTATTTACTTTAAATTTATACAGAATTTTACAACAAAATTAATTTTTGATGACTAAGTGTTAACACCTTTTTCTTTAGAAAGAACTTTTATTGCTCGTTTTCTGAAAAAAGAGCTAAAGTTCTTATTTTCTCGTCTGCCTCTTCGTCTGTAGACATTTTCCTCAAAACTGGGATTAAAATGTTATAATCCCCATACCCTTGAATAAGCTACTCCTTATGAATTTACTAGTTCACCGTGCCTTTATACACTTTTGTCCACGAAAATCAGAAGACCAAGAAGAACCAGTGAGAACACGCTCATATTTGGGAGGTTCATATGACTTGTGTCGTTGTCGTGATCTCGGTGTTCATATTAGGTATTAGTTAGTAAAAATTAGTAAGCATTAGTTAAAAGCTTTTAAAATGTTTAAATGTATACTGGTGCTCACGAATATCAGAAACACCAAAAACACTGAAAATACGCTCGTATTTGGGGATTCCACGTAGATTTATTGTAGTAATAAATTAGTAAAATATGAGGCAATTCGAGAGTTGCATACCGAGTTGTTTATTAATGAATGTACATACCCCTTTCATTACTATACATGCAAAGTATAGAGTAAAACAAATGTTTGATGTTGGATTGCGGAACAACTGTCCATGCACTATACACCCATACCAAAAGTTCGTACATTTGCCGGGAAGTGCTGGTATTGACGCAACTTACGTTTGACCATACCCCACATATTTTCTATGGGCGACAAATCAGAGGATTTAGCGGATCACGGAATGGAAGGACATATGCATATTGCTTTGCCTCGGGTATTCAACAGTGGACGCTGCTGCATGGGATCTTGCATTGTCCTGCTGAAATATGGCGTGTGGGTCAGTCTATAAGTATGGAAGAGCTATTGGCTGTAAATGGTGGTGTGGATCCGTACTAGGGCGTAATTGCTTTCAGAACTCACCAACCTGTGAGCAGACGAGTATTCTGACATCGGATTAAAACAGACAGACGCAGGATTAATCAGAAAAGACGATACTGTGCCATTCGCCACGCCACTGCCATCTCTTGTTGCACCACTGAGGCTCTCTTCTTTGTGTTACGGTGTCAGAAGCAGTCAATGGCCGGCGGGCGTACAGTCCGAATTACAAAACTGTTACTGCTAACGTTGGATCATGAGTTACTGACCTCCATTGTTGGGCCAAAGCCATAGACAGGGTAGATCGATCCGTTGTAGCCTACCTCCTAAGACTGCGATCTTCCCATGGAATGGTCTGTGAATAAGGTCCAGAACCTTTCCTATGTGTTCGCTGTCCATCTTCGAACCATTCTCTACATATTCGATGCACAATAGATGCACTATATCCCACACGAGCCGCAATTTCTCCATACGAATTATTGTTTTCTCTCATGACAACAATACGTTCTCTGTCGAACTCTCTCACCTGGAGATATGAAGCTCGTAACGGTCTGCATGGCATGTCTTAGTAACACCTGCAAAAGAACTGATAAGCTGATCACGATTACCGCCCTTTAAATACCTGTGGAAAAGGTCCAGTCACATCCTTTCCAGAACGTTTTCTTCGGCCTGTAGCCAACACGACTGCACTGATGACTTTGAAATTCTAATCACTTTTGCAGTAGCGGGTGCTAAACATGTACCATACAACTCAGGGACCCTACTGTACACCTTCTCTGTATTCTGAATTGCGTGAATATTTGTGTGCTTTGCTTCTGCATTGATTTTGTAAGCGAAACGTGGTTTGTGTTTATAATAAGAAAACTATCACTTTATATTTATTACTGATGTTATAATATTTTGCACTAACAGTTTAAAGTAAACTGTTAGTACAAATCAGAAACACGAAACACATTTAGGCACATACGAGAGAGAAAAAATGTGATAATGAAGCAATTACGATTCCATTTGTAAGATTGTTATTAACAGAAAATGTCCACCGTGTATAATACGATAGAATGTAATCCGCCTTATAAGTATCGATTTTGGTTTATTTCCTCTGTTTAGAGGAAATAAACCAGTGGAGGTCTGTAACACCTGGTTCTATATTTTTACAATCATGTAGACAATTATCTTAAAAATTATTCGTTATATGCTAACTCTAGTAGTGTTCCCATTTGCATAATCCTTAATTCTGCATAATCCCACTTATTGTGTCAATATTGTTTATATCTTTTCAATAAGCATATGAATACGTGGTTTAGTAATAATGATAAAGGCATGATGTTGTTCTAAATGAAAACCTCTTCTCAGCTCTGTTGAGGTTATTCCATAAATCAAATAGGACTTTTATCTACAAAATACATAAATTTCTTAATACTGTCACGACAGATGAACGTGCTGCAGTGAGTTTATGATAAACGTGACACGAACACTCGCCTATGCTTCTGCGTGATATTTATGTAACCAACGAATTGGAACATAGAACCGATCTAAAAAAATAGAAAGATAGAATTGGAATGTTAGAGTTGTGGATATGTGAAAGAGGACGTAGTTAGTCTCAGTGAAAGAGGACGTAGTTAGTCTCACTAGGGCGTAATTGCTTTCAGAACTCACCAACCTGTGAGCAGACGAGTATTCTGAATCGGATTAAAACAGACAGACGCAGTGTGAAAGAGTGCGAAAGAGGACGTAGTTAGTCTCACTATACGCGATAAGTATATACGCGATAAGTGTTTGAAAAGAAGAAATATTTTATATGATGAGTGCGTGGGAGGTGGATTAGTTCTATTAATGTAAAACCTAATGAATTAACAGGAAAGTTTAAAGGTTTGCGCCTGAAGTGAGGAATAAAAAGAAGGACATTGACCATAAAAATTAAGAGGTAAACGTTGATCAATTGAGTAGACAGAGCTAGTTTCAACTGTTCTGTAGGAAAAGATTATTACTTTATGTACGATAGTATTTAGTTTGTTTATAAGCAATTTCATCCATGCTTTTGTAATAAATTGCATTGTTTTCTAATTTGTATTGTAAAATATACTTACTTATACCCACGCTCAGTGCTCATCCATTTTAATTTGCAACAGTACTATCAAATTAGCATAATTTCTTTATAGCATTTACTCCGGGAATTAAAATCAGGAAGATTGTTTCGTTTTTAAGTAGGTAAAATGTAAATATAAATTGTCTAAACTGACAATTCTACATTAAACTAATTGATCATCAGGGTGGTGTTCAAAGTATTCAAGAACAGAGCACGTAAAACACGAGGGAAATTTCTCGTTCTGCAGGTAAGAATTAACGGTTTTTGGGGATTTGTATTAATTTGTAAAATTACTTCCGTTTCCTTTGTCATGATATGTGTCGTGTAATTGTATTTCCCAACGGAGGCTTGAGGACGAATGTGACATCATTAGACCAGCTCACACTAATTGCAAAATTTCTCAGCTACCACCCTGATAACAGTTTTGGTGATCAACATAGAAAACTGGAGTGATTAAAACTTGTCAAATAGGTGATTAAACAACAACCTCCATTTTTCTTTTCATTTGCAATTACATGTATAGAGTTAATCAAAACAAGTTCTGAGAGCCTGACTGTAGGAACAAATGCTACCTTGCAATTTTTCTGTTCTTATGAACAGTTGCAATTTGTGCACGTTTATGGAATTAATTATTTTGTGTGACAGATCACTGGTGATGTGTAGCATTAACTAAATAAGAGAATTAAAACTGCTGTTAGAACTTTTACGAATATACGAAGAGTATCGGAAAATAAGAAAATACCTTAAGAATAAACTCGGCTTTCCGTGACAGAGTGGTTAGAATGCTTGGCTACTGAACACAGGGACTCCGGTTCGTGCCCAGATGACGTATGGGTGTTTTCTTTCTTGTGTTCACCTTATACTGAGGTCTCGCCTTCCTCACAGATCTTCTCTATGGCGTGTTATATTGACAGGTACCTGCCCGAGCTCTATGGCAAGCAACTGTTGTGTTGTGTTGTTTTACCTCTGAGCGGCACTTTTTTGCACACCATGGGCTAAATGGCCAGGTCACATGGACCCCGAAGGCTCAGAGAAGGTTGGGGGAGGGGACCCACTGGAACAGCTGTTGGGAGACAGATGGTAGCCTCCCGTCAAGGCCATCCAGCGTGTTCTTTAACGTGCACAGGGTATGGCTCTCCCGCACACGGGGCCACGGCTTAACGTCCTATCCGACGGACGGCGGCCTTTCCAAGCCCATCGGTGTCCCCTACTGGGCAAGCAACTGCTTTAGGGCTAACTCAATAAGTAGGATTATGCAGAATTCAGGATTATGCAAATGAGAACACTATCTGCAGTTATGATATAACGAAGACCTTTTAGGAGAATTCTCTACATGATTGTAAAAATATAGAACAAAGTGTTGCAGACCTCCACTGGTTTATCTCCTCTGAACAGAGGAGAAAAACCAGAATAGATATTTACAAAGCGGATGACACTATCGTTTTATACACAGTGGATATTTTCTGTTGATAACAATCTGACATATGAAGTCCCCAAAAAGTCAAGTTTAAGAAATGCTTGGTGAAAAGGAGCCAATTTGTAGACAAGGTAACTATAGCGTCGGATTAGGAATTTTTTGGCCCTTGGTCAAGTCTAAAAAATGAGCTCCTCTTCCCTGTCACTCTCGATCACTGCCAAGTTATAAAATAGACAAGGACATAATTGGCGCATGAGCTGTTATTCTCAAAGAAAATAAAAATTAAAAACTGCATTTTTGTTATGAGAGGGAGAAAATATTTAAGCAATTTACTAAATGTAATATTTTTCATCTTATTTATTTATTTTGATTTTTTTAAATCACATCTACAATTTGTTCAGGATTTGCAAGACCAAATTAATATTTCTGCACGGGCGAAAAAATATTATTTTAACTATTAGAAGTTGCAGATGTTTCGAAGCTGGTCTTATTTATGGTCGTGCGAACAGGACAATAATATAAGATATATCCTAAAGATAAGAGAGAGTCAATATTAAGTATTTTATAGAGATATGAGTCATATGGTATTGGGGGTTGGGAGTCTACGCTTTCATTGGCAACAAATCTGTCATCCTTTCATCTATCTGCTTCTTTCGCTCCTTTATTAGAATCTTTCTCAAATATTTTAAATATTTCCCACCTTAAAACGAAGGCCCTCCTTGAGGGTCTGGTCTCAGGCCATGACCGAACATTATGTTAATCTGGGCTCTGGGTAACCAGAGACTAGATGTTTGGATTCCGAGTGTGAATAGTAACTTCTGCATTTCATAGCAACGACGGGGCAGTGATGGACGGACCACAGCCAGCCGTCCAAATGCGCCTGGTAAAGCATTTAATCAAGTCCGGAAGTATTACACATATAGTCGAAATATTCGAAACACAGTCAATGACACAAAAAAGAAACAAAAAATCATTGACTGGCGGTTTGAGTTGATACAAGTTTCAGCCTGAGACCTAAGTATCAACTAGGTATCGTGATAAGATGTATGTAGTTCCAGTTCTGAGGATGTTATATCAGAAATCTGCAGCTTCTTGAGATGGTTTATAAAATTTTTGAGATGGTGTCAAGGGCCCGATGACAACGGGAACAACAGAAGTGTGTTTAGCCCTCAGTCTAATAACTTCAATTGCTAATTCTCTATATTTAGTAATTTTTTCTTGATCTTTATCCTCAATTCGGGCATCACCTGGAATTGCAATGTCTATTATCCACACTTTTCTATTTTCAATTACAGTTATATCTGGTGTATTATGTTCGAGATGTGGATCATTTTGGATTCTAAAGTCCCACAGGATCTTAACTTGGTCATTTTCAACGACCTTCTCTACCTGATGTTCCCACGACTTCTCTGATACTGGCAAATTGTATTTTTTGCATAAAGACCAGTGGATCAACTTCGTAACTCTATCATGCCTGTTCTTATAGCTGTTTGTGCAATTTTGCTGCATTCACAAATAAGATGAGACACAGTTTCATCTTTTTGCTGACAAAGTCGACATTTTGAATTTTCAGTAATTTTCTGAATTCTAGCTTTCATAGCATTTGTTTGTAATGCCTGCTCTTGTGCAGTAAAAATCAGACCTTCAGTTTCTTTCTTTAAAGTACCCTGTTTCAGCCATGTCCATGTGAAGTTGTTATCACTTTTTCCTTCAATTTTCTTAAGATTTTGACCATGAAGTGGCTTGTTCTTCCAGCCATTTAGTCTATTTTCGAACTATTTTTTCTTAAATTCAGCCTTGATTTCTGCTGTTTTTAACATGTTTTCAGCTTTAACTGCCTGCAGTAACTTTTCCTTGCTTCTGTTGATATAGTCAAATAGGCTTCTTTTTTTCTTCTTCTACTACATGTTGTACTTGTAGTAGTCCTCTTCCTCCAATTTTTCGTGGTAGATATAATTTATCAACATCACTTCTTGGATGGAGTGCATGATGCATGTTCAAAAGCTTTCGAGTTTTTCGATCCGATGTTTCTAATTCATTTTTTGTCCAGTCAATTATTCCAGCTGGATATCTAATGACTGGAACTGCTCATGTATTTATGTATTATTATTATTAATCGGCAGACAAACTATCTTTCGCATTCACCATTTCGTAGCAATTACCACCCTTCGATGCAGCGAAATCGTCGTATGGATGAAGGGTAGTTATGAGCAGCAATTTTCTGACATCATTTTGTTCTGAAAAACTATCAGAGTTTTACTGAAACTTGATGAATTTGTGCAAAAAAGTTAAATCGCAAAAGTCACGTTAAAATTCATTATTTTTGTCTCAGTTATGTTATATATTTACTTTTAATTTCTTGTATATTTAATCCTCCTGTTTAATCTCGTAACAAATATCTAGATGCGAAAAATTTTAAATGTTTGTATTTTGTATTTATAATCAATATTTTTAGTTATCTTGATTTTAAAAGTATGTAGTCTGTTCAAGGCATTAGACGGAAAGGAAGGGGGTATATTCTTTTTTATGCAATAATTAAAATTTGGTCCCTGGCATTCTGAAAAAAAACTCTGCTGGCCCGCTGATAAAAAATGTTTGCCCAGCCATGTATTCAGGTCCAATCCTTAGGCAGAGGGTTTCACTTTTATAAAAGACTCCACGCTACAACGAATAATAAAAATTAATGAACAAAAATAGAAAAGAAGGAAGAAAATGCAAAAAGAAAAAAAATCAACGTGACCAGAAAAAAAACGAAATATATATTAATATTTTATCATATCTTTTTTATAAAAAAAAAATAAAAATCTCAGTGTGACAACAGGAAATTTTACTGCTCTAAATATTTCACTACAAATTTCTAATTTTAACTCCTCTTGGGGATTTGGGTAATTTTATTTATGAAATAGCCAAAATAATTTTAGATCGTGATACAGGCGAACATTAAAGCCAGTAATGTACCGTTCTTCATTACAAAACACGGAAGTAGGACAAGCACATTGTTTAGAACCAGGTCCCAAAGTAGAAAAAATAAAAGGGGGGGGGGGAAGGGGTCGCAATGAACTGGAACATCTTTATAGTTTAAAAAGTTTTTCCCTCATATTAGTGGTCTTGAACCACTAATATTAGGATAACAAATTTCTTGAAAAAATAGGATAATATACAATATAAATTTAATAGGTTTTCGACTCCGTTCCGGTTACTAGCATTCTCAAAGGATGAGGGTGGGAGGGCATAGTTTCTCTTGACCGTCCCCTAGATCCAGTCCAGTTTAGAAGATCTCTGAAATGTCAGTTCACATTACTATGACAGAATCATCATATTCAATATTATCATCCCTCAATTCTCTGTCAGACAGTTTTTCCAACACAAAATATTGCAAACATGCACCTACGTCAGATTTATATTATAACAGAAATTTTGATTTTATCGCGTTTGAAATGTTATGACAGAAGGAATGTAACAACCAATGAATTCCAGTTGATATTCCTTTGCCATCCAACGTTCCTGACCGAAAGCTTTGAGAATGATCAGCTACTGGCTATTTATATAAGCTACTGAATATTTCACATTAGAAGCAGTTAAATATAAAGCAACAAATAAAAAGTAGGAAAAAATATACAAAAATTATTCTTAAAGTTCTAAACAGAACAGAATGCAAAGCAAACTTTTTATGTGAATTTTACAAATTTGTAAATCGTAAGATTTAATGACGGTGAAGTATGTTTTCGAACGGTTAATGCTTAGACACTTAAAGCTGAGCCAAATGTAACAAACAAAGATTATCGAGCATTTTTCTACACCAATCTCTTTAACGCTATTTTACATCAAGTTTATTAGTGACGTCTAGTATGTGACAAAAGGTCTACTACAAAATATTCAAATTGTCATATATTCATTCTTTTCTAGCTTTTAATAACATTTTGTTAACATACTAAATTGTTTAAATCTCCTTATAAAGGAAAAGGTTATTTTGCACTACATTACCCAAAAGTTGCTCCTTCCTATGCTAATTTGCGTTATTTCAATTTTCTTGGACAGCATCCATGCAATTTTGCTGCTACAATGTTCAGAAAGTTGATCTTATGGAGGCACTAACTGAGGACATTATACTCTTTAATGCCTTGTTTCCATTAGACCCGCTTACCTCTCTAGTTCGTTGTCATAAAGATTGCAAGCAAATTACTCTCTTTTGTAAACAATCTGTAACGTGAGGAAAGGCTAAACACCTTTAAATTTTCAAGGAGCAGAATATTTTACCTTATTCAATGTGTAGCAAGCTTTAAACTCACTACCGGCAGTGGCACATGCGAGTTGTATACATATAAGTTTAATATTAGTGATTATCAAATTGTGCTTCCTGAGACCTTTAAAATAAAGGTCAAAAATTCATTGCCAAATATAATAAAATTACCAAAACATGCATATATCAATTTATATATGTAATATACAGTTATATAAATAGTGTATTTATTTTGGAATTGTTCATTTTTAACACATCGTAGACCGATTAATTTATGAATTTATTAAGGCAAATGCCTTTTTTCGGATGATAGTTTGCGAAAGTCATAAATTTTAGTTTCTGCCGGCAGCTTTCCATTGTTTATGAAGGTAAATGCCTTATTTCGGATGAAATTTGACCAAAGTCAGAAATTTCAGTTTCAGCCGACCGTTTTTCATTATTTTGAAGGCGAACGGCTTATTTTTACCGGAAGCCTGATGATTATGGAATCTTTTTATAATGATATAAATAGAGCTAAGAAAATTTTAGTTCTCATACCCTGTGTATATACTACTATATATACAAATATAATATTAACTATTAACGTTTCAGAGGTAAGCTACGTTAACTGTGGCTAGGAAGTATCTAATATTAACGACTCAAAATATCAGATTAAAATTATACATATCGTATGTTCCATCGTATGGAAAAATAATTTTGAAAAAATCAAGTAAACTATCTGATATACATTTCCCGATATTTCCTCTCGAAACGTCGAAGTCTGAGAGTCAATCTACAAAAAGAAAATCACAAATATGAACTGGCACCCACGGTATTTTTGTAAATAATGATATACACTAAGACCTATATTTCTTATAATGACTGAGAAACTGGCGTATACTCTCGTGGGAATATTTTTCCAGAGAACTTAAAAAGCTTTCTTTTTAAAAGAGTCCCAAAATCGGAGACTTAATCACATCTTCCCCCTCCAGGAACTCTGACATGTTAACCCCTCCCAATCCCCATTAGAATCTTTTCGGTACATCAGTGCTGACGATAGTCTTTCGGTTTTTCGTATATGCTGAATATTTCTTAGTATTAAATTAATAAATTATCCAGTAGTCAAAACGTGAATTACGCTGTCTTAACTTTGATAAAATAATACTATAATTTCTATAATACAGATATATAAATAACATACAGTAGAACGAGATTTGAACCCTAAATGCTTCAAAAATTTTTTCTTGTAATGGTTATTAAGGGGGAAATTTTTAGTATCGTTGTTGAACTATCCGTCTTTCGGATGTCCGGTTGTTGGGTAAACGGTGTTTATTGTGTATATATTTATACAGTTTTAATAACTTTTATACAAGACCAATTATTTATATTAATAGCTCTAATAACGTTAATATATAAAGTAATCTGGTAACACGAATGGAAAATGAATGAATCGAAATCAGAAGAACGGTAAGATATTGCATTTGGTAGCCACTCTAAATTTAATCGCAATAATTCATTATCCTCTCTCTTAATGATAAGCTATTATTTTTAACACTCAAATCTCTTTTCCATTTCTTTATTAAGCATGTAGTCTTCGAAACAGAATTCTTAGGCTATTTCTCACTTCAATAACTGTTTTGAACTATACAATATCAAGCACACGTTTCGCCATCGTAAGAATTCTCCAATTTTTCCATTTATTCCCCGAATTGTTGTATGTTTTAAATACGTAAGTAAATCTAAATAACAAAATGGCAAAAAATATAAATTACATCAACTTTGGAAGATCAATCAAAACAATTCCCTCAGTAGGTAACATTTCTGTGCTCAAAAAAAGAGTGTTCTTAATCTTAGCTGCGCCACATTATAATGCACCCAAAGAATGATAATTACCTGTTTCAGTCGAGGTTACATTACAGTTAATTATTTTCCGTTTACTGAAAAATAGATGTAGCAATATATTTGACCCACACTGCAGAAGGAGTTGTCGTTAAATCTATCATAATCCTCCGATAATTAAAACTGCACCTTTATTGCAACTCCGGAAACAAATGAGAAAAAAGGAAAAAGTAATAATTCAATATTTTGTAAAGTGTTTCGCAGATAACATAAATGACAAACGACATAATTACTCGGTTATCGACAGCAGTTTAATGAGACGTTAGATAACTCTGATTGTTAATTAGATAAGCATCGTATGGGAAAGGGAGGAGCGCATTAATTCGTGCTTAACGTTGCCCTTCTCACATCCGATAAGAAATGCTTTGGATCTTAGAGTCATGCTTCACCCATTACGGTGAAAAACTAGAGATGAATTGACTTCGAGTATTATATAACATACAAATATAATAAACCCTCAATATTCGCGAGGGTTGCATTAACTGCAAACTCTCGCGAATAAGAAATTCACGGATGTTGAGACCACAACTCAATTCGAAACGGGGGTTAGGTTCATGTCTCGACGAAAGGTAATAGAGGGTACAAAGACAAATATATGAGAGCATAGACAAAAAACCAGCAAATGATAATATTGTAATACGAGTTTGTTAGCCTGCTGGGCTACAGATCAGAGGGACCTGCATTCAGAACCATTATTAGAACTATGCTTCCATCACTTACAGTCACGTTTGTTCACACCGACATCCCTAAACGAGGGTGTAAAGAGAAGAGGATATGTCATGTTGACAAACACCGATAAACTGCTACTAACAAACTCAGGTGATTACATTAATCATTGCTCCATATCAAAACACAACCTTTATTCATCTTTCTCGAAACAAAAATTAAATGTAATGAAAATTGAAATATAACAAAGTAAAAAAACTAAACACAAATTGAAAAAGATATTATTGTAAATTTATTACATTTCTCATGTGGGAAGCAATTTTCGAAAAACTGTATTATTTAACAATTTTATATTAATCGAAACAGTCACACGAACACATTTTGACTGAAAGGATTAATGCGAAATGTATAGTCTATCGTTATCAAATTAAATCCGTGGTATTATATTATTCACCCATTTGGCAATCTAATCTTTCTGACGCAGAAAATTAATAGTCTATTAATTTTCTGCGTCAGTTATAGCTCTTTAGGTATGCAATATTCTTAGGTAATCGATGTTTTTTTAAATGTGTAAATGCGATACTATCTCATGTACAGATCGATTTAAAACAAAATTAAACTCATTCATAAAATCCTTCCGATTCCCACAAGTAATACATACCTAGAAAGAATTTTCCCCATGATAGGTAAAGCATTGTATAACAGAAGTTGGGATAAACACCCCCCCCCCAAAAAAAAAAATATATATATATATATCGATATGTGATTTTTTTAAAAGAAAACAGGAGGATTTACCATTATCTAAAAAACAGCAATGATGTTCTTTCAAAAATTTTCCCTCTTCCTTACCAAGATAAATTTTTCCAGACATTAATTCTTATGAGGAATTCGAGTCCGACTAACACGATTTCAGCTTAGACGATTTTTTGAACAACGCGTCGGTCTGGCTAATCAGTTGGTTTATTTTACCTCTGAGTTGCAGTTTTTATACACACAATTGGCTAGGTGGCCAGGTCAGAAGGAACCCTAGGGCTAAGAGAAGGTTGGGGAAAAGGGACTGGACAGCTGTAAGGAGACAGATGGAAACCTACTGTTAGGTCCATTCAGCGTGTTCTTTAACATAGAAAAGGTCTCCGTACACGAAGTCATTGTTTTGTGTTCCATCGAACAGGCGGAAGACGTTCCAGGCTCTTTCTCACATTCATCCGGCCCATCGGCGTCTCTTTTCACCAAGAGCAGAGTGAAGATTTAGAGGAGATAAATCTCAAAGTTGGGGCAGGACTCGAACCTGGCGAAATGCAGATTACGCGCCTGGCGTCTACCAACTGAGCCACCCCCGCCCCACCATATTAATCGGAAACTGGGGGAGAAATATTTAAGAATATCAGCATAAAGCAATGGAACTCAAAAAACGCGGGAAATGTTCTTATAAGTTTTTGAATCCTTTCAAGTTTTTTTCCTGCTGAGTGGTTAGCGCGCTTGGCTACTGATCAACGGGACCTGGGTTCGAGCCCCGGGTAAGTAATGGATGTTCGTGTTGTTTTCTGCTGAGGTCCTGCCATCCTCTCAGATCTTCTACTGTGGCATATAAACTGACAGGCTCCTGTCAGACCTCTGTGGCAAGCAGCTGCTTGAGGGGGTATTTATTTATTTATTATTAAGGAAGACTTTTGGTCTTTTTTTTCTTATGTATGCAATATCGCAATGTCTCTAATGAATCGGAGAATAAAAAAATAAAGTTAAAAGGCTTCATTGCTGCTAATATATCTATCTGTATGATAATTCACAATAACATATCTAGGTACAAAAACATTGTTTCGTCGGCCATCTTGTTGACGTATTTACAAATGCATTTGATGGACTTTACAGATACTCCACTTTAAGTGCTCTTTGAAAATCCGCAAAAGAAAAGAGAGTACAGAACAATCTACTTATTTTCAGTTTTTGATTGATGAAAGCCATTTTTGTTTTCTCACCCTAACTATTGTTGGGATCTCAAAATAGTATCGTTTTCTTCTGTAAAAAGGATAATCATCATCTCCTGTTTGGGCTTCGTCCAAAACTTTTCTTAGGGAGTTTTTATTGCCTTTTCCATCTTTTATGCTTGGAGAATTGAGATTTATACTGTCGTATGACCCATGGACCATCTTTTCCACGATAACATCAAACAAAATGAAATCGTTCTGAACATCGCGAAGCTCTGTACTAGCAATGCTGTATTTTTGACAAAGATTCATTTTTGCCTTAAAGCTTCTTCAACTTTTTATTAATGTAGTTTGATTAATATGCTTCTAAATACTCAGGTAATTAAATCATGCCTTTCAGGTGTGGGAATTGGTTGAATCAGTGGCGGACCAGGATCGCAATCTGTAAGTAATAGCCTTAACTGGCATAGTGGTTAGGCAGCTAGCGACTGTTCCAGCAAGGCAAACTTTGTGTGTTGTGTTAGCTCTAAGGCAGTGGTTAGCAGTGACTTCGGTCGTAGTAGGGCATGTCCTTGTATGAGAAGGCCTGTAAAAGCTAGGAGTAGCTTCTAGGATTCTTCTCTGTCCTATATGTCTCAAATAAAAAAAAAAGTTCCTGGTTCAAGTTCCAACTGTTCGTGCGCTGAGATTTATTTCCGCTAGCCCCAATTCTGCTCTCGATGAGAAAGGGGATACCGATGTGCTTGGAAAGGCCGCTGTCTCCCGGATGGGAAATTCAGTCGTGGTCCCGTAAATCATACCCTGTGTATGTTAAGGGACCCGCTGGATAGCCTTGACGGGAGGCTACCATCTATCTCCTAACAGCTGTTCAATGAGTCCCCTTCCCCTCAACATTCTCTACGACCTTGTGGTCCTTGCGATCTGGCCATTTAGCCGATCGTATGCAAAATAGTGCCGCTCAGAGCTAAAACAACATCAACAACCCTTGTCTTTCGTTTGGAGACTGATCAGGAAATAGTTCAATTTGAAAATCTCCTACTTCGGCAACAACAGATCATTTCGTAAGTGGTGAGCAAAAATATTTTCGATGAATGCAGTGATCACTTACAGTTGACGTAATGTCACATGATTTTAGTGACATCATCGGGGTCAATGCACAGCTACTGCGCAAGCAAAATATCTAGTTAGGTCTGACGATTTGAAAGATATAACAAAATTACCATTCCAGTGATGTTAAATTTCAGTTACCATGGGTATTTTAAAGAGAATACTGAAACTTTTTATAATGGTTGCATTTATAGGTTACAATTGTTTTGGTATGCTATACACTCATGGTTTGATGTGAAATACCAAAACATCGCATTTTAAAACGGGTTTGTCATCCTTCAACGGAATCAGATAGTTCTACTTTTTCTATATTTTACCATCATGATGCTTTTAAACATAATTTTTCAACATTATTTCTGTCAATAGCATTGCTGAAATACATTACAGAAAATAAAAAATGCAATACTTGCAAGACGTTATGCAAATACGACGAAATTTAGGGAGGCGGTAGTATATGGAAATGCATGGAAATGATTAGGTTTGCAGGACGATCGAAATGATTGGACAGGTGCGAGCTGACGTCACAGGTGTGGAGCAGTCAAACACAAAGGTAACCAAAACTCCCTGGTTGTCAAAACGTGAAAATTGTTCTAAACCGCTAAAGATGCCCTTACGCAGACGTCGACAACCGTTCCAACAGATAAGAGACTTTGAGCGTAGAAGAATCATCCGCTTTAGAGAAGCTGGTTTGTCGTACAGAGATGTATCCAACCTTATTGGCCGCAATCTCAGCACCATCGTACACATGTGGCACCAGTGGGTTCAAGCAGGATCCAGCACACGCCGACAAGGATTAGAAAGACGACGTATGACCACAGAATGACAGAACCGCCATTTGCGACGGATGGCATTGCTTGACAGATTCGTGACTACAACGCAACGGCAAAGGGACTGGCAACAGGTAACACATCAAGTACCTGCAGGTGGACGATAAATAATAGACTTTTAGTTTTCATTGCGAGCCTATCGTCCGGCATTGCATTTGCTCCTCACATCTGCCCACATGCAAGCACGTCTTCAGTTGTGTCGCTTCAGACAGAACTGGAACGAACAAGAGTGGAATACCGCGGTGTTTAGTGATGAAACTCGTTTTTGTCTTCGTCACCATGACGGTAGACAACGTGTTCGCCGCCATCCAGGGGAAAGGAACGCCACCCAGTGCGTGCGACATCGTCACACAACTCCAACACCTGGTGTCTTGGTGTGGGGTGCCATTAGTGGGACATCTCGGTCAGAACTTGTCATCATAAGGGGATCACCAACTGCCCAACGATATGTTTCCAACATTTTGCAGCAAGTGGCTGTCCCATTTGTTCAGCAGCATGGAATCTTTTACCAGCAAGATAACGGTCGTCTCCACACAGCCCGCATTAGTCTGCAGTATCTACATGAGCAAAACGTTCAGGTACTATCATGGCCAGCACGCTCACCAGACCTTCACCTATTGAACACGTCTGGGACATGATGGGCCGACAGCTCCAACAACACCCAAGTGGTGCGCCAACCACTGTCGCGATCAACCACTATCGCGATGTCAAATAGAACAGCGACTTCGCGCTATTTAGCGTCCTATCCTTCAGGAGGACATTACAGAGCTGTACGATAGCCTTCCCTGCCGTGTTCATGAATGCATTGCTGCGCTGGGCGGTTCAACATCATACTAATTATATCACTTCACCGGTTAGGTAAAGTGGTGATTTTCCATATTTTTTCTTGATAATGTAATCAATCAGTCGCATATCTTAGTATACAGTGCATGTGTTTCAATAAAATGACATTAATCCTTCCAGGTGTTGCATTTTTTTTCCTGTAGTATATAACAGCAATACTGCCAACAGGAGAAATAGTAATATGATTTATGCAATTGTTCCGTCGCTGAGTGGGTGCGTGCTTGGCTACTGATCAAAGGGACCTAGGTTCGAGCCCCGGGTAGACCGTGGATGGTTGTGTTTCTGCTGAGATCTCGCCATCCTCACAGACCTTCAACTATGGCGTATAAACTGACAGGCTCCTGTTAGACCTCTGTGGAAAACAGCAGCTTGAGTTAATATTTAAATTGAATTTTAAATAAAATTATTGAAATTAAGACCAACGTTATTTTTAACAGTAAGATCACGAAGCAGAAAAACAGTATTGCTATTTAGATAATTAGAAATTAATTTTAACCTAAACTTTTTAAATCCAGAGAAGCATAGATTTTGTGTTTAAAAAATTCAAAGCTGTATTTGACTTAAATTGGTAATCAATACTATAGTTGGGTTGGGTTGTTTTACCTCTGAGCGGCACTTTTTTGCATACCATGGGCTAAATGGCCAGGTCACATGGACCCCGAAGGCTCAGAGAAGGTTGGGGGAGGGGACCCACTGGAACAGCTGTTGGGAGACAGATGGTAGACTCCCGTCAAGGCCATCCAGCGTGTTCTTTAACGTGCACAGAGTATGGCTCTCGCGCACACGGGGCCACGGCTTAACGTCCCATCCGACGGACGGCGGCCTTTCCAATACTATAGTTGTATTGAGAAGAACATAAGTGACGATGCGAAAGTAGGATGATTAAAATAAGAAGATAAGTTAATGGAAAAATATAGAGACGGCAATCAATCAGTTTGTAGATATTTTCTATTTAAAAATACAGTAAGTTTTTTTTTTTTTTCATTTGCCTAGCTAATGTTGTAGGACCCTTCTTAGTGTGGGAAGAAGACAGATTTCTTTAAAGTATTATACCTCACATTGCTTTAAAGTATTATAGATCGAAGTTGTAAGCTAAATTTATTGGTCTCTTAGGGTTTAGAGGAATTTTTTTCTTGCTTTTCATAGCGAAAAAGAAAGTTTGAGGACGAAAGCTAAACTTCATACGTGCGTAATTTAATGATCCTAGTTCTTGCGGTTTGGGAAAAGGTTACTGCCCCTGATTCTAATTTTTAGGAAGGTGTGAAGGGAAGGGGAGACAATTTGGGGACCAAATGATTATGTCACTTAAATTATGGTTATAGGAAGCTGTATTCCGAATTTGGTAACCTTAGCTCTTATCACTTAGCAGAGGTTTGTTCAATTCTGCGTGAAAGAAAGTACAAGGAAGGTAAGTGAAGAGAGGCAACCTTTTATTTTATATTAAATTAGAATAATATTAAACTGCTTGTTGAATTCAGTAGTCCTAGCTCTTAGCACTTAGAAGTTTTGATGAAACCAAGAAAAAAAAGACAAACTTTCTAAAGTATAAATTATATACGAAGGAATTCTAATAAAGTAATATATTTCAATATATGACTTTTTCACCGAGGCTTTGCCTGAAAAAGAGAATAAAACAATTAACGATTTTAATATACTATAAAACCGATTTATTTGTATTCAGCATTCGCTGCATTTTCTTTTTTTCCTTTGGAAGGTTAAAATTGTTAGACAAATTGAGTAAACAAAATAAATTATCTTTGCTTATTTTCCTGATAAATGGTATAGAGTTTTCTGCCAAGGATGAAATGGGTTGAGCTCTGAGTAATGCTTTTTTGCACAGAGTGTGCTAAATTGCCAGGCAGCATCCAAGTAGAATCCAGACACTGTGGATGGAAATCTTAGAGATCAAGACTATTCTGAGGGTACTTTAATAACCCAAAGTGCGGATCAACTTCCCATTTGTAGGATGGCGAGCTCATCCATCGATAAAAAGTGGGATTAACGAAGAAACTCTTAACGTAGGCATAGTTGCATCTGAAACCCGAGAAAATTAAATTACGAGTCTAGCTTTTTACCGAGTGAGCCATACCCAGCGAAATGAAAATTACATTCTATTCTAAAGCTTACTGTTAGTAACTACTCTTAATTGAAGCTCATGCACAAGAAATATATTTTGTTAATCCTTCTGTAGTATATATTTCAAGCTTTTATTACTTAATCTGTACAAACTTAAAAAAAACTGTTCAGTACCTAGAAAAATTTCAACCTCGGGCAGAATTTAACTTATGCATCACATCTCCACCACCTGCCTGTACTGCTGACACCAGACAAGATGACTCCATGACCTCATGCTGCTGTGTCAAATTCTGATACTTCCATTAGCATGATGCAAAAGGAATCTTGATTCGTCCGACCAGGGTAGCTTTCGAGCCCTCAGCGGTCCAGTATTGATGCTCTTGCGCCCACTGGTGACGCGTTTACGTGTTTTTTTCTGACAATATCGACACTATACATGGTCGGCGGCTGTTGCAGTCCATTCGTGACAAGGTAGGATATATGGTGCTTTCAGAGATTCAGCTTCTGCACACCAAAGTTTAATTCTGCTGTAATATTCCTGGTTCTGGTCCGTCTGTTTGCTTGCACGATTCTCGCCAGTGATTGATTCCATGGTATAATGCTTAACCTTTAACTACTCGCGCTGGTGTAAAAAGTACACCAACAGTACAAAATCTGTTGCAACTTGCTTTTACACGTTTCCCCACTCTAGCCGCTCTATGTATCCTTCCTTTAACATGTTGCCCAGAGATGCCTATCAGTTTCAATTCAAGTGCTCATCAGGCAGCTACGTTATAACGCTTTTCCTCTGTTGTGTATAAAATACACCAACACGAGCAATTATGTAAGTTCATATAGAATGTTTTATTTTTTAACTGTTTTATCAATTGACTGCAACTTTTGACTATTTTTTTGTTTTAAATATTCTGTCTATCGAGTTTTATGAAATTCAGTTTCACATATTACAGGGATCGTGTGAAAAATCGAAACCGAAAAAAACTAACTGATGCAGAATTAGAAACAATTGCTCAGGTTATATGCAATACGGATTCTGAAGAAGAGTTACCAGTGGAATCAGATATTTCAGATGACGAAGTTATTGAAGAAAGTGGCCACGATATTAATTTAGAAGAAGAAGTAAGCGATACAGATGATTTAGCAAAAAAGTCAACTGAAAGTGATTGAAAATTTGTGGGTAAAGATAAGCAAACCATTTGGAATAAAAGCCAGCTTGTAAGTGCAATAAAACATCTTCAAAAGACATAATAAACACAGTTCAAGGGGCAAACCGTAACACACTAGATATTTTTAATGAGCTTAGCTCATTTATGAAATTTTTCAAAGGGGCGGGGGTGGCTCAGTCGGTAGTGCGCCAGGCTCGTAATCTGTAGTTCCCAGGTTCGAGTCCCAGCTGGGTCAGCGTTGAGATTTATCTCCGCAAAATTCCCTGCCCTGCCCACGGTCAGTAGGGGACACCGATGGGCTTGGAAAGGCCGCCGTCCGTCGGATGGGACGTTAAGCCGTGGCCCCGTGTGTGGGAAGTGCAGCACGTGCAGCAGTACAATCTTTGCCCACTGACATAAAACTATTCTTATCGAAATATAAAAGAAACCAAGAAGACACAGACGGGGAACCACTTCAAAAGATTCGAGCTAGATGTTTTCTATGCGGAAGAAAAAAGAATCAGGTGACCACTATAATGTGTAACAATTGTCAAAGGTCTGTATGTAAGGAACATATGGAAAGTGTTATTACGTGTAAGAATGTAAAGACAGTAATAGCGATACTAGTGAATAGACATATTTTACTCATCTAAGCAATAGAATATCAATTCTGTTTATATCAGTACATTTATTATTTTGGATATTTTACCTTCTGCTTGCTTATTTTTTATGATCAATAAAATTATTAACTCCTGTAATAATGGTTTTATTGAGATTTAGTTGTCTGATGATAAATAATATATCTGGTGTACACTATACACACGCGAGTAGTTACTTAACAAAATGTGCGCGAGTAGTTAAAGGTTAAAGCCACCAATAAAGGAGATCTTGATCAGAGGCCCATAGCTCAGCAGTCAGAGCACCAGCCGTGTCATCAGGAGGTCATGGGTTCGAGTGCCGGTCCAGCTAATGACAATTTTTCTTAAAATACAACTATAACATATAAAACTTACTTAAAATACATCTATAACATCTGAGTTTCGTTTTTTTTTTAAATGTTTATTAGTTGGTATGAAATGGGAGGATAGTGAAAAATGTTCAATATTATATTCGCCTAATATAATTATATTCGCCTAACGTATAATGTTTTTTACATTTGTCTAAAAAGCTGTTAACTATAAATCGAATATCTGCTAACTTATCAGTGACTTTTATTTCGTCCCTGGTACAATTATCATCAAATCTTATTGCTACTAGCAAAAAAAGAAATCGCCGATAACTCATGCAGGCTCGGTATATTTGTGACCCTGTACCATCATTAGTCCGCAGTTCTAAGAAGTGAGCATGGTTTTGGTTTTTACATCCTGATAAAAACAGCAAACCAATAAATGCTAACAATTCTGCTTTTGTAGTGTCTTTTGCGTCTTTTTCTCGAGCATAATTTGGCCTAACTTTTGCAATTTGCAAGTTTGTACATTGAACAATGTGCTCGATCCTTTCGTCATTGAAAAATTTCATAAATGAGCTAAGCTCATTAGAAATATCTAGTGTGTTACGGTTTGCCCCTTGAACTGTGTTTATTATGTCTTTTGAAGGATAGTTTTGAGGATAGTCAAAATGGGAAGATAGTGTAAAATTGTTATCATGCAATAAAGCAAAAGTAAAAGAATATCAATGTTTTGAATCTTCAGAATGAACTTGGTGCATTAGATCAGGAGTATCCCAATTACAACCCATAATGATTAGTCTGGCCCCTGGAAGCAAATGACGAACTACAAAATTCAAATTATTTTTTTTACAGATATATTATTGGATATCCCGACTAAAAAGCAGGAACACACTCTGAAAAGCAGGCAATATATACAAACCTGAAATAGATCATGAAAAATATTCTAGATTAAAGAAAATGTATCATTGTAAATTAACGAATATAAAAGCTAATTTAGGGCAAATATTTAAGCAACTACAGAAGATCTAATATTTATGATTCAATACCATGAAATTTGTGGAAACTGTAAATAATTATACAAAGTTAAGAAAGAAACTAATCGAATTCTTTAACAAAATGATTGTATAATCCAGTTAAAAAATACATAGTAAAATCTGAGGGAAAGTTTAAATTAATAAGTAAACACTTGGTGTATAATATTAAAAATGTAAATATTTATTCATTTAAATTTCAAAATAAAAACATAAGTGAAAAAGAATTTCTAAAAATATAATTATACGATTTTGAAACTAGTTAGGAAACTAAATTGATGAAATCTTTAGAAAATCAAACTTCAGGTATTTAATATGTGTTAGTGAACAAATTGTTACAAGAGTTGTGTTTATCTATTGAAGTGTTTTCTCACAAGGGTCAAAAGTTGACGATAAATGCTTCAGCTTCCATTCATTCTTTAAATATTAAACGAATATTGCGGGAAATATATTTACAGTGATTTGAGGGACATCTGTAATTTATTGCAAATAACAGTTTTTGCGTAAAAGGTTTATTTTCAATGTTAGGGAGCTTTAAAAGTGATTTTCCATTCACATAACATGGAAGTGTCCGGACACTTTTTTCAACATTGTATACTTTCATTAACTATTTAAAGAAATATGCTTTTATATTTTACATATAATCGCCTTCAGTTAAGTTTTTATTTTTGAAGGACCATTGTAAAAAAGTTCCTATTGGATTTAGGGCGGAAGTGGCTCAGTTGGCAGCACGGCAGGCTCATATTCTGCAGTTCCGAGGTTCGAGTCCCACTTGGGCCAGCGTTCAGATTTATCTTTGCAGAACTCCCGGCCCTCGGCAGTTGGGGACACCGATTGGCTTTGAAAGGCCGCAGTCCGTCGGTTGGGACGCTAATACGTGGCCCCTTGTTGGGAAGAGTCTTACTCTAAGCAGAACACGCTGGGTGGCCTTGATAGGAGGTTACCATCTGTCTCCTAACGTTGACCAGTAAGTCCCTTTCCCCCAGTCTTCTCCGAGCCATCGGGGTCTTTGTGGCATGGTCATTTAGCCCATTGTGCGCAAAAAAATGCTGTGCAGAGGAAAAAACTCAACCCAAATATTACTGGATTTTGACCCTAATTACCATTTATTAAAAGTGAACTTGGGATCAGTTAACTGAAACACTGAATATTCAACTTCGCCCCTTAACATTGAATGACAGAGTGGCGTAGCGAGAAACCCTCTTGAATTTAATGATTATTCTGTTGTCATCCTTCAGCTCCAGGGTTTTCCTTTTATGTTTCACCTTTTCTGATGGTTATAACATACTGTATGCCCTTGAAGAAAGGGAAACCTTTAACCAAATGATGAGAAAACTTTTACTAGACGATTAGAGCATTTTTTTCAATGCACCGTGGTGATCGTTAACTTGAATTTCTGTAATATTATAAAATTAAGTGCAAAAATCTGGCTCTGTTTGACAACATTTTTGAGGAAATGTAGTTTTGTTTCTACTAGAAAAAGTCCATCCTTTCTCAGACCGATGAGCTCGCACCATACATTTCGGAAATCACTGGAGTAATCATATGCAGTTTATGTATTGCATTCATTACATTCACGACGGAAAATCTCTGCCCTTATCTCACCTATTATTACTAAATAAATTTAAAAACTATCTTCCTTTTCTGTTCTACTGCATTTGCTGAATATTCGTATTTAATCACATTTTCATATAATCTTTAATATCGTTTAAAATTATTCACCTTGAAATCAGTCATTTCTAATATAATTTACTTTAAACAAACTGACTGTTCTGCTCCTCACTTATAGCCAAACAATTATTAAGAAAGGATCACTTTTATTTTTTTCTATCCTAAGAAACTGTTAGTCTTCGATTCCAAACAACAAATTAACAATTGAAAATATCAGAGCTTCGCCCGTGTGACTTTCAACACAATTACTTTATACCGTAGCGATTAACAGTGCGAACTGAAACAAGGGACATTTTTTTGCTGCCTCGTCTTTTTTTTCCCTTTTGGTTTCCTCTACGAAGCCAATGACTACGACGATCCTGTCGAGTAGAGTTAAGAGGGTCTCTCCATGATCAGATTATGTCCGGTAACTGAGCTCGGAGCGTACGTCGCATCAAAGTGTCGTTAGTGCATGCACCAGCAGTATCCGCGTCAGCGAACCGACATGATAAGGTACCGCTGTTTAGGTACATACTCTTCGGTACGTGCAATCTGCTTGATTGCTTATCATGCCGCCAAATTTTCTTCGAGCAGAAAAGAAGGTACTAGTGATTGTTATATAATGCAGAAAGGAAAAGTAGAGAAAGTTACGTTTTTTTTATAGAAAGCTAATTTGTGTTATCGCTGTTATCGTGGTGTTACCTTAGAGATTCTATTTATGTGCTAAGCCGGCAGCCGTAATTTGGCACTTTACCGATCGAACGGTGGCTACGGACACCTATCCGGGAAACCGGGCTCTGCCAGACGCGATCGCTGACTCGGGGAGAGGCACTTCGTTAACGTGTTAATTTCGCTGTTAAAAATTGTGCGTTGGTTACGGAAGCGTGACACATGACGATTTAGAAAAGCGCTTCCCTTCCTAACAGCATTAATGGTGCCATTTACTGCTGAAATTTATTTAAGGAAAAGTAACTGGCTCAAGGAAGAATGAAAAAGGTAGAAGAATAAGAAGAAGGGAAAAAATGCCGAAGTCTGCATAATCTGCACAATAGGAAACGACAAAAATTCTTGAAATTTGCATTTGGGCTTCTCTGACTTTTTAAATGTGTATTGATTATAACGGGAACAGTTTTTTGGTTTGAATTAGTCTGCTGGGACGTAGCGGGAGATAGAATGTCGCTGGAAGTCTGTGCCAAAACAACACCACATTTCTCGGTTCTAATGTGAAATGACGGCGAGGATTATAGAAAATCATTATCGTGTCCTCTCTGTAATTTTCTCTTTTTTTATTCTTTCTTGCCGGGCTCCTTTTTTTTTAATAACCTTTCGTCGTATGCTTAAATGTGTTTTTTTTTGCTTTTGAAAAAAAAAAAACGTATGTGCGCTATTATTGCATAGAGGAAAAAAATGATTTTTTTTTAAAGAAAAAGTAGCGTGCTTGTGTAGAATGAATTGGTTGAAATTAAAAAAAAATCCAAACAATATGAATGTCAAAGTGCAGTGAGAAAGAAAAAATGGAAAAGAAAATACAGTATCTGAAGATGTGAACTCCGATAATTTGAATAAAATGATGCATGTGTCCATAAAAATTCAAAACCAACGCAGACTCTACTGATGTAGAAAACCGAAGGAATAAAAACCTAAATATTGAATATGTCGATGATCGTTTTACGTAGTTCTCGATGTGATACTATAAATTACATTTTACAGGCATCCATCTATTTCCGAACATCAGATTTATGATTTTGTTTTTTCATTTTATGGGCATTGGATCTTTGCACCAGCTTTTTCGTCCTATGTAGTTGATTTTATAGCGAATTTTACAAGTTAAAATATAGCACGCTTACATCTGAGCCTCTGAGAATAGGAGTGTAACATTATCTACAAGAAGGTTCAGTAAAAGACGTGACGTTTAGCCTATTGTGTGAAAATTGTTTACCTCTCAGAAGTAAAATAAACCAACCCTTTCCACATTTATACTAGAAGGACGCATATCAACTCTAGCGCATATGAGAATCGCGCTTTCAAAGAGAATGAAGTTTTTGCTTTACCTACTCTTTCATTCCTTAAAAGTTTTAATTTGATCTAGCCGATGATGGGAAAAATGCAAATAATATTTTATTAGTAATTATACAACATAAAAGTATTCGTCTTTTAATTTTCAAATCTAAAAAGTTGCATTTCCTACACCTCTCTCAGAAAAATGGATAGTTTTTTTGTTGTCAGTAGAATTTTTCTTAAAAATTACCACTAATTTTTAAAATTTCTCTTATTTATATATTATTTGTAAGACGACAAAAGCATTACCATTTCATATTATTGACCTGTAAAGATATATATGATTTAAACTAGTGAGTATTTGAAAACTGCGAATTATGGTATTTCATTGGTACCAAGCAAACTAAAAAAGAGTTTCTAATTATCATTTTCACATCCTCGATTCGAAAATTCACGACGTTCACATTCCATCACCAAAATTTCGTATTTTTATCATTAATACATCGTGAAACATTCGTTTGAAATCTTCAATCCCTTCACCATAAAGTGTGAAATTATAATTTTCGAAAGATTCCGAAAGGGTGAATCATAATATTTGAGCAATTTCAATATAACACTAAAAAAATATTTTTTCTTTTATCTCTAAATACAAATAGTTATCTGCTAAAAGAAAAAAATGTGCTTTCCAACCCATCCTGGGTCTAAGAGTTCAATATATTATTGCCAATGCAAACACCATGACCTTCACATTCCATCACCAAAATTACAAATTTCTAGCTGAAATACGACGTTTGCAATATTTGTTTGAAATTTGCATATTTTTCCACCGTTAGAGGGCGCAATTATAGTTTACGGCAGATTTGAAAAGTGGGAATCATAAGAGTTTATCAATTACTATCTAAACGAAAAAGAAGTTTTCATTTATGTCTAAAATCAAACAAATATCTGCTAAAACTAAACAGATGTGTTTTCACACTGTCAGGCTAGAGGCCTTTTTAAATATTTTTTTTTGATTCATGCATTATTTTGTATTTCACCAAAAGCATATACTAGGTGGGAGGCCTCCGACCAGCAACTGGAATGCAGCAGTGTCGGTGAGAGGGAGGTCACCCACTGCTGGTGTGCGCTGACAAGTGACCCTGGACCTAGGGGTCAGCGACCTTGCCACATGGCCGAAGCGGAGAAGGGAGAAGAGTGTTGGCAATGACGAAGGAGGGGAGAGCCAGTCGAAGGATGAACGCAGGAAGACGTAAAATTTTAAAGTTGGTATATGCCGACTGGAAATAATGGCATTGGGCTCTGTGAACACAGCTGAACAGGCATAGTAAGCTGGTGATGTAATGCTATGTAATTGAGCATATGTCCTTGTCTATCAAGCATGTTGGAAATAAATAATTGTTATATTTAAGTAAAGGCTGGAGTGCAACCAATTTATTGGGGAGGAGCCTCAGTATTGAGTCCTTGCAATTTCGATAAAATCTTTGATTTTATCTGGAAAGACCCTTTCACCCGTCGCGTATTGCGATCGAACCGAAGGGACATTCCTAAGTGATCCCAATAGACAGACAACCGAAGAAGTAACATCACACACACCCTCTGGGTCTAAGGGGTCAACTCATTATTGGCGATGCAAACTTCATGACCTTCAAATTCCATCACCAAAATTTCAAATTTCTAGCATAAATACATCGTTTGCAATATTCATTTAAAATTTTCGAATTTTCGAATTTTTCCACCGTTAGAGGGCGAAATTATAGCTTTAGAGAGATTCAGAAAGTGCATATCGTAATATTTCATCAATACCTATCTGAAATTTAAGACCTATCCAACACAAAAATAATTTTTAATTTATCTTTGTAAACAAAAAAAGAGTTCAATATTTACAGGACAGAAAAACATCTCGTTTTCTTCGAAACCGAGATAAAAAATGTAATGCCCTCTAAATAATCTACATATAACCTTCCAGATGATTATATCTTATACACTCAGGATTCCAACACTTGAGATGCTATGGAAAACTTTTGTAACGTTCCCATCACCCCCTCCAAATCCTTGTTAGTGCAAATACATATATACAGGCCTGCATCTAGAAAAAAATCAATGGAGGGTGGTCAAGAAACACAATCGAGCCAAAATTATTCTAAGCGGGGGATGCAAGACAGCAGATTTCCAATGCAGTTTAGAAGATTGCAGGTTCGAGTCCTGTCGCGAACGGTTAATTATTTTTTTTTTCAAGTCGTCCCATAGCCGAGTGGTTAGCATGCTTGGCTACTCTTCAAACGAACCTGGGTTCGAGCCCCGGGTAAGGCATAGATATTTATATTGATTTTCTCCTGAAATTCCGCCATTCTCACAGATCTTCTCAATGACGTATTAAACTGAAAAGCTTCTTTTCAAACCTTTCTGGCCAGCAAGCAGCTGCTTGAGGGGAGTATTTATTATTTATTATTTTATTATATAACATTCCTCCCTTTGTTTTAGAGGTTTAAATTTTTTTGAAAAATGCATGAAATATAAATAATTTTAATAATTTATGCCTCTTTTTTACCCTCACTTGCATTCAGAAAGAACCCTTTAACCCTTTCAGAATGCAAGTGACACACACATATATATATAGCGCATATAACTAATATATATATATATGCAGTTTACAAGTAAATAAGTGTAATTGCTTAAAAGTAATCCGAAATACCATATAAGATAATATATAAGAATACCATATAAGAGTAAAATGACTCTGTAGCAAAAAGTGGTTTTAGTCATAAAGTGTGTTTCTTCCGTTTTGTTTTTGTCCCCGGAGGAATCTAAAACAACATTTTACTTATGGAGTGTTTGGCGCAGTTCTTGTAGCAAAGTAAAAAAAAAAGACAAATTGTGATGACAGAATTACCGAATAACTAGACTAAGGGTCAATTATTATTCTTGAACAGTATCTATTAACAATTGCCTTTCAATTAAATCAAATTGAAATCAAAATCAAATAACTGGATACCATCTCGTGTTGTTGGTATCAGGATTCGGACATACTGTACAGCTGAAATTGATTGAAACTAAGAAGATCTGCTCGGACTATAAAATACCGGAGGAACATAACTTTTTCTTCCCTTATACTCGTCCCGCGCTCATCTGATATTCAACGATTCTGCCAAAAAAAACAGTGAAATATTATTTGGAGACCACGAAGTGAATTTGGAAATATTTGGAAGAAAAATATTAATAAGTTATAAAATGAATCTTGTAGGTCATGATGTAGTAGCTCTACCAGCTGGATTTCGCAGGATTGTGTCTTTTGCAGGGAAAAAAAAATTAGGAAAGGCTGAACACAACTATTTTTCTTTAAATTTTTTTGGCAGATGTCTTTAGTCAATTTTGTTCAAATATTTTAAAAATTGATTTCGATGCTTATGTTAAAGTAGCAGGCGATGCTTATGTTAAAGTAGCGATGCTTATGTTAACGTATCTAAGTAGGGACCATAGGTCCAGAGCTCCTCCTAAGGACACGTTAGTGCTTATATACAGCATGTATGTGTATGCTATGTAGATAAGTGCAAATATATATTGACGAATAGTTAACCACAAATATCAGAATAGTAATAGCTTAATTTCCCATTAATCTTGGTGGAATTTAAGGAGACATTTAATATATAGGGTTTTTGGTGGAAATCTTACAGCGAAAGAAAATAAAACTAATTGCTGTACTTTGTGCCATTTCAACTTGGTAAACAACAACGATGGTAAAAAAAAAGAAAAACCATATTTTTCTAACACCCATTCCGCGCATTTCTGATAGTCAGAACCTTTCAACAGAAAAGCTAATAGGGCCATTTGGTCTGGGTCTCAGGATCAAAGGGCGGCCTAAACTTTTGACATTGCCAATTTTCTGATATTATATACAACAGGAAAAGGTGTAATTTAGTAAAAAATACTTTTTTAACTGACCAGCCTCAGTTAGGGATGCTTCTTTACTGGTGTTTTCATTATGCTGAGGTTCACTTTCTTCACCGAACTTCTCTGTGGCGAATTATGTTGGCAGATACTTATGACACTTATGACTTGACAACATGACACATAATTATGCTAAATCTTTCCAAATTAAATAAAATCCTCAGATTTGACTAATTTTCCTTGGTCAAAAATATGCAGCTTAGTTACCAAGCAAGTTGTTTGCTATATTAATTCTTTTCCGTCTGAAGAGAGGCAGGAAAAAATGCTATTGAAAATGGTAAATTCTGTAGACTTGATTTAATATGAATAGCTATAATTTAATTCATATCATCTTTAATGCGACTTTATTTCTGGAAGGCAATATATAATAAAATAGTATAGAGTTTTTGCTCTTCCTGAAATCAGTTGCTTTTATATTTTGCGACAACACTCTTTAATTTTACCCTTGTATACACGAAATTAAACAACTGTTGTGAGTTTTTTTTTAATTAATGATTATTACATTTCTTCAAATCTTTCAAAAATATTTTTGAATATTTAGTGTCAAGCGTCGGATCCAAACTTCCTGGAACAGAGCAACTCCTATGGTTGCAAAAATACTATGGATATTTTTACCTCTTTTTTTCTCTAAAAGAGTAAAAGATTAAAAAATACCCTCAAGAGAAAAGTGCTTACTTCGGATGATTTCTCGAGGCCTCAAAATGCCTCAGGCATTGCTGATAATATTTTTCACTAAGTATGAGGAAAATGCGTATCCCTCCTGTGATGTTAACTCTTCGTTTGTCGGTCCCTCGGTTCGATCGCTATACGCGACGGGTGAAAGAGTCTTTTGGATAGAATCAAACGGTTTATTCACAATTGCAGAGACTCGATACTGAGGCTCCTCCCCAATAAATTAGTCCAACTTCAGGCTTTACTTAAAAATAACAAAGATTTATTTAACCTTCCAACGTACTTGCTGGACGAGGACATATGCTCAATTACATGGATTACAACAACACCAGCTTACTATGCCTGTTCAGCTGTATTTACAGAGCCAATGCCGCTATTTACCAGTCGGCATTTCCCAGCTTTAACAATTCTCGTCCGTCTCCTTCCGAGACTCGACCGGCTCTCCTGTTCTCATCGTTGCCAAACCCTTTCTTTTCTTTCTTCCTCTGCCTGACCACCTGGGCCGTCCGCTAGCAGTTGGGCGACATCCGTCCCTCGGGGCACTGCCCCTTCAATTAACTTTCCAGATGCCAGGACAGAGGCCTCCCCGTAGCATATGACTATTTTGGCGAAATCCAAAATAAATATACACAGCCTGAACAAAAAAAAATCTAAAACGGCCTCTAGCCTGACACCTCCCTGCCAGAAGTCAGTAGTTAGTCCTGTTAACTGCTGACTAAAAAGTCAAGTTGAATGCCGAAAATCAGAGTTCATTTTCGCATTAATCTTAGAGTTCAATGCCACAAAACACAGAGTTCTAAGTTGCTTCATGAATTATATAAATTCTCTGCGAATTGGCACATCTTTTACACATCTATGTACACTACACTTAAATATAAAATAACTCCTAGGTATATACTGGTGCACTGAGTCTAAATATTCTTTTTGCTTCAAACAATAAAAAAACCTGTTGACTAAAGTAGTTGTCCGAGAGTACACAGTCTATAAATTAATTATCTCACTAAAAACTGTCTTTGACGAAGGTATGCCGTACTGGCGGTGTTCATTCGTCCACAGGTGACCTCCCATGTGAAAGGCTATGCACACCTTTCGTGACTACTTAGATATCACCTTCCCGTACGTACCCTCAGACTCTACAGGCTGAAAGTCGTCGACATTGGCGTCGGCCTGACCCATTGTTACCTCCAATTGCCATGTTCGCTCCCTCCCCTACATAATTTTGATCATCGTAGACATCGAGTCTGACAGATTGCTGCACATGTTTGGGCTGGGATATAGGATGGCGCTGATTGGACGGTCTCCATGGAGCATACATTTCCCTGTTACTAACTGGAATTTCTCTACCTCTTTCATGGTAGCTTCCTCGATTGGCCCACGGCTCGTGGATTTTCCTCCTGAGGTTACCAGTTACAGGCCTTCTCTCCTTCTTTCTAATTAACTTACCATATGCTTCCACACTCAGAAGTACCTCCTTCCGCAGCTTTGCTACTACTGCGCATAGCACTTTAATTTCTCCGCCACTCACAGTGCTATTGTCTGTACCATCAATCAAACTTAAAGGCAGCTCTTTTACCTCTGCCCTTATGGCATCACCAAACGGCCCATGCAACAACAGATGGTCTTTTACCGGGTGTTTTTCTTCGTTTAGCCTCCCCTTTCTGATTACTGTCAGTTCTGCCCCCGAATCCACGACTGCTCTAGCTGTCTGGTCGCCACATCTGACTCGAACCTCTTCATAATCTACTGGGATACGTATCTCTCCCTGTCCCATTACTCGACTGCTTGGACTTGGCTTTGTATGTGTCGTAACCCTTCCTATTGTTGCCTCACAAACATCTTTAGAATTCTGATCCAAGGTGCTAACTTGGTACACCTGAGTTCGGTTCTCACGGTCCCCAGTTCTCAGTGGGCAATCTTTCATCAAATGTTCGTCAGATCTGCATTTATGGCACCTCTTTACTTTTGGGACATTTCTACATTCAGCTAAATTTACTGCCGATTGATACCTTCTGCTCGCATAATTTCTCTCTGAGTCTATCCTCTGCTGGGGGGAAACAACACGTTCTGCATAATGTCTATGCCTTACCTCTTTAAAAGTTAGGACCACTTCCGTTCCGTTTACACTGGCTAGATGGATTTCTGCCCACGTGGCTATTTCGTCTGCTTTTGCCCATGACTCTGCCTCTTTCTGTACTACGTAAGCATGGGTGTCTTGAGGAAGGCTATCACGTAATTTATCCGACACTATCAGGTCCATAAGCTCCTCAAAATTTGTCACCTTCCTACTGCGGACGTAGTAATCCCAGCTATTTCTGAGCCTCGAGGCTAATTGATTGTATGACTCATTCGGTTCTTTCGTGATAGTTTCAAACTTTCTCTTGTACGCAGAGGGGGTGAGCTTAAACTCTTTTAATACAGCCTCTTTAACTTTCTTATAATAAACAAAATCCTCTGCACTTAATTTTCGGAAAACGTGATTTGCATATTTACCGTCTAAAAAAGAAATGATGACTTTGCCTTGAAACACCTCTGGTACTTCATATATCTTAAATCCCCTTTCCGCTGTCTCAAAGAGATTTATCACTTCTTCTGGGTTTTTAGGGCTTCCAGCTAACATATTTCCCAATAATTTTATATAATTAGCCAGCCGCGCATCTGCTGGGTTACTAGAAACTGCCACCGTTCGCACATCACCTCTCTCCTCGTTTGCATTCCTCATTTGCAGTTCCAGCATTCTATACTCATGCTCTCTCTCCTTTTCTCTTTCTCTTTCTGCCGCCTCTCTCTCCTTTTCCCTTTCTGCTGCCTCTCTCTCCTTTTCCCTTTCTGCTGCCTCTCTCTCCTTTTCCCTTTCTGCTGCCTCTCTCTCTTCCCTTCTCAGTTGCATCTCTAACCTCATCCTCTCTAATTCAAAATCATATCCAATCCTTTCTTTAGCTCTCTGCTTTCTGGTCCCGCTCTGCAGCATATCCGTATCGTTGTCATTGTCATAATCCCTCAACCCTCTCATGTCTATCGCAGCATCAGACTCTCTGTCTATTGTCACCTCCTCGCCTCCCAGATCATTCCCTGAATAACCACCCTGCGCGCTATCCCTCTCTGTGACTATGAAGCCTCGCCTTAACTCATCCCTTTCCCTATCGCGACCGCTCCTAAGCTCCATTTTAGCTCGTAGAGGCCTCTGCCGTATCTAACTACTCGCCCCTAGAGTAAGAGGATACTTACCTCCGATGTGATGACAGGAACGAACCGCCTCGTCAATCTGCTACCTGAAGCACACAGTCGGAACACTCTTGGCAGTATCAGCCTTGCGTCGGTCAGCTCCCAGTGGATGTTGAACTTTTCCGTCACCTTCACAGCTTTTTCCACAGTTCGAACGTGATGCACGATTCTTCAGGTACCTTCACAGCTATTCTATCGCCTGAAGCACACCGCAGGACACTCTTGGCAGTATCAGCCTTGTTCTGGTCAGCTCACAATGGATGTCGGAACTCTTCCGTCACCTTCGCCGCTACTTTCACCTCTGTTGCGTCCTGTCGGACTGCGCCACTTTGTGATGTTAACTCTTCGTTTGTCGGTCCCTCGGTTCGATCGCTATACGCGACGGGTGAAAGAGTCTTTTGGATAGAATCAAACGGTTTATTCACAATTGCAGAGACTCGATACTGAGGCTCCTCCCCAATAAATTAGTCCAACTTCAGGCTCTACTTAAAAATAACAAAGATTTATTTAACCTTCCAACGTACTTGCTGGACGAGGACATATGCTCAATTACATGGATTACAACAACACCAGCTTACTATGCCTGTTCAGCTGTATTTACAGAGCCAATGCCGCTATTACCAGTCGGCATTTCCCAGCTTTAACAATTCTCGTCCGTCTCCTTCCGAGACTCGACCGGCTCTCCTGTTCTCATCGTTGCCAAACCCTTTCTTTTCTTTCTTCCTCTGCCTGACCACCTGGGCCGTCCGCTAGCAGTTGGGCGACATCCGTCCCTCGGGGCACTGCCCCTTCAATTAACTTTCCAGATGCCAGGACAGAGGCCTCCCCGTAGCATATGACTATTTTGGCGAAATCCAAAATAAATATACACAGCCTGAACAAAAAAAAATCTAAAAAGGCCTCTAGCCTGACACCTCCCAAATAACTTTTCTGTGGAAACCGAAGTTACACAATATTCTCAAGGCGATAAAATCTTAAAGCTTCTTTTGAGACGTTCATATACATAAATTTTAATATATTCTTTATTAAAATTTTTTGAAGAACAAAAAAGCGTTATTTGGCGTTATTGACAGGGTTCCAAAATTCCTCAGATGCTTATTGATAATATGGGTTCCAAAATTCCTCAGATGCTTATTGATAATATGGGTATCCAAGTACAATAGAACTTTGATTAATCAAATCTATAAAGTGGATCAGATAAGTAGAAATATCGGATGTAGGTTAATAAAGCATAACGGTAAAAATTAAATTATATCGAGATAAATACTCCGCAGTAACAGTTGTCAAAGAGAGCTGAAAGAAGCTTCTACAAGTGTAATACAATAGACTGTTATTAATCAAGTGTTCTCATTTTACAAATCCATGATTTCAGCTATAAAAATTCTGAATAATTTTTCCGTCCACAATGAAACCATTTAAAAACCATTTGGGGATACAAAAATCAGGGAAAAAGGAGGAAGATACCGTTATGCAAGTAAATACGTTATTAAAATTATATTGCTGCAAATTTAATGCTAAAATTGGAATATTTAATTGTTTTAATCTACCGTTTTTGGTCTCAGGAGTTTTTTATTCTATAGTGATAGGGGATGCTAGAAAAGGTAGCCCTATCACAGCGTGGTACCTGTACAAAATCCGATGGTCAAGAAACCTTGAACTGTTCTAATAGGAGTTTTGAACTTTATGAGATAACCTGAGGCTTGTCCAAAGTAAGTTTATCCTTAAAATGTTCAGTGAAGTTACACAAATAATCGATCAGATAATCGAGGTTTCAATATATGTTAAAAACCTGTGTCCTTCCTCCCCACCAAAAAATTGTCTACGCTCTTGATCCTATTTACATTGAAAATGCACCAGATAGAATTAAACGAGCCTTCATTCCTCTCCAAATACGTAAATGTTGATTTGTTGTCACTGTCACCTTCTCTGCTGTATTACCGAACTCATTTCTAAAACCGTATCAAATTCATTATTGTTCATTAATTTTGAAACACAGTAGAATTAATATTATGCTGATGCAGAATTTAATTGATCTAAATTAAATAAGAAATACTGGGCCGTGACAAAGCCAGGTATTTTGATAGAAGACTTTTCACCATCCACTAAGCACGGAACCCAAAATAAACACAGGCAGCATTTGTTCTTGACAAGCCAGAGAATGTAATGAATCGTGCAAGTTCTATCTTTGCATAAACATTTTGGATCATCGTAATTTTCATCCAAATCTTCTTAAAACAAGATCCTTTAAAATTTAAAAATTAAATTGCATTCATTTTATGCAGATCAATTTTTCGACTTATTTATGCTAGAAAAGATATCTGATAGCAACATCGTCCAAGCATGTTTTTTTTTTTCTCCATTACTCTTCAAATTACTAAGCCTAACTTACCTCAGTGAACCGGAGCCGTCCTAATACTGCTCTTGACATGGCACATCGCATAAACAAATATCGTGAATCATTAAGCCCGTCGTTTTTACGTATAATGAACACTGATTAATGTTTGCTGCAGCCGACGGAATATCACCCTCACCTAATCACCTCTGGATTATGTAATGATTTTCGCTAATATTGCTGTAATGCATCACTTACAGTGTGGACACCTTTTTAATTAAACTTTAAGGAAAAATTAAATCCCTTCAAAATTTACTGATAGCTGTTATGCAAATGTGTGAAACGGGGCGCAAAGCATTAAACGCAATAATCTGACTAAATGAAGAAAAAAAAGTTAGTGTACTTTGTTTCTTTTTAGGCAGAGAAAACAGAAAATGGCATTCTACATACCCAAAATATGTTTGTGAGCTTATTTAAATGCTGAACTTACGTATAGTGTTGGAAAGACTCTAAAACACAGCTTTGGAAACCTTAACTCTCCGGCAACAAATAACAATTTAGAATTTGGTTGCTGTAAATGTAAAGCTAATTTCTCCTCAGACAGGTAACTGTCATTTTAAAGATAAACTCAGACAGGTGTCTGTTCTGTCAGACTTCTGTGAAAGTCTCACAGAAGCTTATCAATGCAATTTACATTAGGGAAATTTTTAATCGAGGCAACATTTGAACATAGGGACAAAATAAGCATCCACATCTTAATCCAGGATTCGAACCTGGTTCCCTTTAAATGCCCAACCAAGCACTAAGTCAAAAAAAATAAATTTTTTCAGCAAATTATCCGTTAGTGCCATGTTTACAGGACTCTTGTGTCGTACGAGACTAGTTGAAATTTGTTAGACAATTTTTTGTAGAATACAGCGAAGAGAGCTGATTGAATAAAACCAAATGATCGTTGTGAATACAAAAGAATACGATGAAAAGAGTGGCTTGAATAGAAAGCAAATGACAATGCATGAAGAGTTGTAAAAATATGCTAAACAATACCTGTTGAATCGCCATGGACTGCTGATGTGCACGAGTTTGGAGCAGCTGCGATGGATGGAAATTTTTCTGCAATCATGACATCTACTTGAAACTAGGGTATGAAACTTAACAGCAACAACATAAACAGGTCATAGCTTAATCAGCGGGCCCGTAGCTCAGAAGTCAGAACACCTGACATCTTATTAGGAGGTCGTCAGATCGGACCCCAGCTGACTCAAGACAATTTTTCTCCTATACCCAGTATTAGAAGAATATAGCGAAGATAGTTGTTTTAATATATGCCATAGTGTCTGTTAACTGGATCCTATTCCTCAAGATTGAGTTGAGCCTTGGAGATCTTGTGTAGTGTCATAACTCACAAAATAGAGGGCCTATAGTCCTAACGTTTATTGCGAAGATTTTTAAAAAAAGTGTCGTAACTTCGGTGTAAATTTTGTCTGATATCGTTTTTTTTTCACGTAATCCCATTTTTTTCTAAACATATTTCATAATTTTAAATTACATAATTATTGGAAGGAGAGGTACGATGAACCTCGATTTTTATGAAGGGAGGGGGCGTTCTGGTACAACATCGAGAGAACAGTATTCATAAGACATGCTTATACGCTTATTAAATATACTTTATTAGAAAAAGCACCGCTTTTATGTAAAACCAACGAATAAGTATTATTGTTTTTAAGTTAATTATTTATGATACTCGAAATGCTGGAAAAACACTTTGTATTTTGGAAACTTTGATGCAATTTTTGAAATTTTGTTTAATGTAATATTTTGTTCAATAATAAATTATCACAGGAAAAGTCCTGTAGAAAGAAACACTTAAAAAAATGATTTGAAAAAATTGGTTGTCCTGATTGGGAATCGATCCAGGGTGGTCTAGCGTTTAACACGCCTGGCATGCTTCGGGGAAACCTGAGTTCGAATCCCAGTAAGGACAACCAAATTATTTTAACTCATTTTTTCAAGTAATATTTTGTTCGTGACAGAAGTTAACATTTAAATTCAACACAGCTGTTGTGTTTGGAATATTTAGCTGAAAACATTACTTCCCTCCATGAAATGCGAATGGTACTATACTAAAGCATTTTTTTAACTAGAACACCAAATCGCCTCCGGTGAATATCGAACAGTCGTTTGCTAACAAAAGAAGTTTCGTCGTTTTACGACTGAAGCGTCATGTAACGGTGAGATTTCGAACTAATGATGGTTTCGAAAACGCAAAGAGTAATATTAAATTAATGTCATCCAACCAAATCCAATAATTCAATCCAACCAAAAATGTCTTTTCATTTATCTCTTGAAACAAAACAAAAAATCGGTTTTCCATTATTCTGTTGCTGTTAGTGTAAACTTCTTGATAGCCATATTCTACCACCAAAGTTCATTTTTCCAGCATGAATATACCTTTAACCTCTTCTTTTAAAAAAAACTTTTTATTCTAAATTTAAGGCTCTCTAACGGCGAAAAAACTGAAGGGTCGAAAAATTCGGCAGGTAAAAAAACTAATATTTTATTAGTATCTATCTAATAGAAAAAGAATATTTCCATTAATCTCTAAAAATAAAATCGTTGAATATCTAGGCAAAAAAGTGACAATAATTTCTCGCTTCTTTTTTGAAAACTATCATAAATGCGGTAAAAGTAATTCCTTTGCTTCACGAATGTAAACTCTTTAGAGTATCTCTCACTACGTTAGGTTCGGAAAGATGATGCATGTGTTTCCTGAATGTTTCCTTGAATAAACTCTAATCTGTAACCTAATTCGCAAGAAGTAATAGTAAACTTCTGCCTTTTACATTCGTCAGGGAGTGGTAAACATTTAACTTTAAAAATAAATTTCGCTTTTTTCGATTTATGCTCTGATAAATGAACGGGATTATTTATGCTTTTTAATGTAAATATTTGTTTAGAGACAATTTTTCAAAACTTTCTATTTTTTCCACTTTTTTTCCCATTAGTTTCGGAATTAAACAAGCATGAAAAAAAAAATAAAAACTTGAGGATGACACCAATACATGGATAATATTTGTCTATTGTATGGCGTAATTGGAAAAAGAAATACTATTTTGTTTTCACTGAAATATTAACAAAATTATTAAGTTTCATTTCTTTTATAAAAATAATTCTAAAAGAAACTTAATTTAATTTAAGAGAAACTGAAAGCATGGTCTTGAAGAGAGTGGGATAAATTGCATTTATATGGAGGTTGATTTCGATTGTTGAACCGTTGAACATAATGGAATAAATGGTTCTAAATGTCACAAGGACCCCAAAGGATCACAGTTGGATAAGATAAAATAACCCATAGGGCAGATGTTAGGGCACAGATTAAAATCCTACCTTTCAGTCTGCACAGAGTGTTCATTACTGTGCACAGGGTTTGGGATGGTTCTCCCGCACACCACGAAAAGGGTTAAAGTTCCATCAAACAGACGGTGAATGTTTTTAATCTTATTAGTGGCCATTTTCTCTCCGAAAGCAGATAGGTTTTTACACGGAGAAGAAAAACCTCTTTACCATACACAACGTTACATGAATTTATGTGATTAAACTGTTTTTCTTAAAAAATAAGGTTTACAAAATAACCTCTAACAACTCCATGTTTTAAATATTGGCGTCGTTGCATTTGTTTCAAATACTGACTATACTATATTTACTTCAAAAACTGTATTGTTTACATTATAGTTATTATATTATGAAATAAGTTCATCGTAAGAAAGTACTATGAATATAGTTTTCCTGTTACTCATGTAAAACCGGTCAAGATTTGATTAGGCTTGTTCAAAGTCGAAAAAAAAATATATGGCGCCTCTCCCAAAAGGTTTACAGCAATCAAATATTGCTATAGAGTTTTGAGAATTTGAAGATCGGAAGTTTACGGCAAAACGGGTTTCAAGTACAGAGAAAAAAGATATTTCCCTGATAATTAGTTATTAAATAAATTAACTATTACCTACACCAAAGAGCCAAAACATTATGATCAGCGTGTCTTTATACAAATCTAAGTAATTGCAGGTAAACGACGGTGCGTGTGAAGGTCATGAAATGTAATAAATAACACCTGATACTAAGCTTTGTTAATCAGTGTTATTCTTGTTCTGCAGATGGGAAATGCAGAGGACTAAAATAAATTTGACAAAGGCCAAATTGTAATGGCCAGACGGCTGGGTCAGAGCATTTCCAAGACGGCAAGGCTTGTGGGGTGCTCACCGTCAGTAGTAGTTAGTACCTTCAAAAAGTGGTCCGAGGAGGGAAAAACCACGAACCGCCGGCAAGGTGAGGGCCTACACGGCTCATCGATGCTAGAGGTGAACAAATTCTAACCCGTATAAAGAAGGGATACCGTGGTACAACTGGCCAGTAATTTGAATTCTGTGGACCGGAATAATGTGTCACAACATACAGTACATCCAACCCTGCTGAAAATGGGGCTGTGTAGCCGCAGGCCGTTCGGAGTGCCCATGCTAACTTCGGTTCACAGTCGAAGACGCCTACAATGGGCACACGACCATCAAAACTGGACCTTGAATGATTGGAAGAAGGTCGTCTGGTCTAATGAATCTCGTTTGCTGTTGCACCATGCGGACAGCCGTCGTTTACCTAGGGAAATGTTAGCACCAGGATGCATATGGGACAAAAACAAGCTATTGGAGGAATTGTTATGCTTTGGGCAATGTTCTGCTGGGAAACCCTGGATCCAGTCATTCATGTGCAGGAAACTATGACGTCTGCCACCTACCTAAACAGCATTGCAGACCATGTACATCCTTTCATGCAACGTTATTCCCTTCTAGTAGTGCCTTCTTTCAAACAGATAATGAAGCATGCCACACTGCCCGGATTGTTCCAGAATGGTTCGCGAAACATGAGGAAGACTTCCATGTATTGCCCTGGCCTCCAAATTCCCCAGTCATCAATGCAATCGAGCATCTGTGGTTTGTGTTGGAACAGAATATCCGATCTGCGGCGGCTCAACCACGTAACTTACAAGAGTTGAAGGATCACCTGGTAACGTATTGGTACCAGATATCACAAGACACTTTTAGAAATCTTGTAGAGTCCATACCCCACAGGGTAAGAGCTGTTTTGGCGGCACGTTGAGGGCCAACATCAAATAACCAGGTAGTTATAATGTTTTGGCTCTTCGGTGTAGCTCTTTCTCTTTCGCAGAGATTTATTAAATAAGAAAATTCTATGGTATAATGATAAAAAATATTCTATGGTATAAGGCTTAAATCCATTAATGGAGAATGAGTGTTCGGCGGTCGGTAGCACAGTGGTCAGAGTACCTGATATGTTATCAGGAGGTCGTGGTTTCAGATCCTACCCGGCTAACGACAGTTTTCCTCTATATTATTCTAACAAACTACTACCAGGTGTATATCTGAGAAATTCTATTTGTAAGACAATAGATGTATCCGAGAAGTAAAATATGCGAATTACTCTAGAAAATTACCAATGGGAAAAACATTAATGGGTTAGGAAGAATCCTAATTTTTTTTTTTTCATTTGTAAGAAAAATGGTGTACTTGTTCGGGACTTTGAGTAACAATTTTACGCGCTGTCTAAAAACCCGAACTGAAAACACGTTTTTGCTCCTCCCTGATGTTCACTCGTGGGTTGGGTTAAGTTGTTTTATCTCTGAGCGGACTTTTTTTCACATGGCGGAAAAAATGACCAGGTCACATGGACCTCAAGGGCACCGAAAATGTTGAGGGGGAGGATCAACTAAACAGCTGTTAAAAGACAGATGGATCGTGCTGTCAAGGCCGTCCAATGTGTTCTTTAACGTGCACAGGTTATGGGTTTCCTGCACAAATGGCCAAGCCTTAGAGTCCCATAGGACGAATGACGGATGACCTATAAGAGCCCAATGGTATCCCTTTCACACCAAGGGGCGAATGGGAGTTAGAGGAGAAAATTCTCAACACAGGCATAGTTGGGACTTGAATCTGAGAACTACAGATTACGAACCTGGAGTGTTAGCAATGGAGTCAACCCCAGCCTCTCCCAATCACGGAAAGCTGTCTGTCGCCTACGGCAACGTAGAACCGAATCTGAGAGACTTCTGTCAATTTATGTTTCTAGGTTGGAAGGCGTTAATCTTACCGCCGTAGAAAAGGATCCCAGCATTTGCACCAGAGATTTTGTACAGGATTCTGTGTATTACGATAAATCCTGTAGAAGACGTTGCAGAAAACTTTTCTGCACCCATACATATTAAGCAATTGCAACCTTAGCTATATATGTTATATACTTCCTTTAATGGCTACTACCGAGAATATACTATGGGTATTGTAATTAGACTTGGATCTCCTTATTTCACTAAGGATACAGATAACCAATGAGTTGTCTTGCACATGGAGATACTTAGCTATTGCGACCTGCCCACAGTCAAACACCAACTCCTCTGCAACACCATTAGCATTTCTCCACCGACATGTGGACAAACATTGTCGAAGACTTTATCATTAGCCTTCATCAGTTGCTTGTGCGTTTTAGGATCGTATTGTCTTCACTTCCACTATATAGAGTTAAACGAAGTGCTTGAAGATGTTTATCGATTAATCATTAGTACAATTAGTCATTGCACCTTGAATCATGTATAAATTCATTTGGTTGATGTATAATCACTGCTATACTTCAGCGTATATTTGTATGCCAACGGGTTGGTCAATGATATTTTGGCGACGATGGATATGAGTTGAAGCTTCCCACAAGGTCTTGTCTACATCCGCATCCATAGAACTTCACCAACGTATATTAGCTACTTAATAGAAGTCTGATGTATGCTTGTGAGTAAAAAAATCCGTCTAATGGTTTATTAATAACTAATAAGTAACTGAAATAATATACTGTGGAAAAAAAGCTTGTCTCAGAAAAATGTGTTACTAAATGTTAGATGAAAATTTACATTACGAATAATGTACTTTTGCAAATACTTATGAGTCATTTTTGCTCTTTTAAATGCATTTTCCCACGATTATGGGAACACACTCGTCTTTATTAACCAGTACCTCTACTCTACATTTCACTCTGCAAACTTCATCCTCATCATGAATAAAATTTCACAGATTTAATTCCAGTTTTCTACTTAACACTCGAGTATTTTTTGAGCTTATATTTGCTTTGTCAGCAAAAATATCACTTACTCCACAAAAATTAAGTTTTTCTAATTTGTAACTTTATCCCAGTGCATTTTTTTTACAATTTAAAGTGAATAGTATCACTGAATTTTCAAATCCCCTTTTTCGTTGTCTAAAGTATTTTTTTCACTGATGTCAGCCATAAATACTGTAGTGATATTTTCCCTTGTTTCTACAGATTTTATCTACGGTAACATCTTTTTCACCTTCGGTTTTATCTGCCATAGCGTTAACATTAATACCGACGCTTTCAGAACGCTTTTAAACTCGGATATACGCAATCGCGCAGGGCTCTAGATATGAGGTTATTTTAGTTTCACATCCATCGTCCCTGGACCTGAACATTACGTTATGGATCTTAATGAAAGTTCTTGTCTGAGGCAGTATTATTGACGCTGTAAAGGACACCTGGTGTCATGTGCAAGTTTCGATGGACTATGCCCGTTACACTCGTTGAGTGTTCCTGCTCTTTCAAGCATCCTTCACACGTCGAGTCGATGCATGCGACCGTGTCAACAAACTTCACTTTCAATACATATTGTGACGAATATCGTGTATATTAGTCTTGTGTTAATAAGCACAAGTTTGCCTTCGATATTAAAAATTATCGCTTTCTCCTTTCGTTTACAATTGTGACCAAATATTAAAAGATAATGGACAAAAATATACACAACTCAAAACTATTCTCAATAAATTCAATTAAATGTCGTATGAGAAGGCAACGCAACATGACGACCAAAATCAAATTAGATAAAAAAATCTAGAAACAAATTAGGTCTAAAAATTTAGAAACAAATTAGGTCTAGAAATCTAGTAACAAATTAGGGGGAGGGGAGGACAAATGACGCAATCGAGTGGAGGAAAAAGTAAACGCGAGTGGCAAGAGACTGGATTTCCACTCTAGTATAGCATTTAGCCCTCTGTTTTAAAGGTATTTAAAAAGGTTCTTGGAAAATACATTAAATATGCCCAAGTTTAATAATTTTTTTCTTCCGTTATCCTTACTAGAATTCTCAAGGGGGGGGGGGGGAGGAGGCCATTCCCACCTTTTCGGTCCTGATGACTGAGATAATACAGTATATACTAGATCCTAATATGTGACTGGTGATTATATCAGGCCCTGTGATTGGGTAATTACAAATGGGAATTAGACGAAATAGTGCAATATGAATGAATGCTGCTTACGAGAGTATACGTTCCCATAATGAACATGGTGGAATATAAGGATAGGTGATGATAATATGGTGTATGATCATCTCTGATAGCTACACAAATAGCCAAACGCATTATCATCTATCACTCATCTAAATTGTACTGAACGTGATATGAATGGCCACTCCATCCTATAAATATCACTTATTTTCGAGAAAATTGTCGATTACATGAGTCTCATGAAGACGGGCTTTATCAAAACCTAGAGCACTCCTAAAAGCCTTGATAGGGCGCAAGAATCCCGTCTATGTATTTTGATCAGTCAGTCTTCATGAAACTTGTGAAATTATGTGTGGCACGTCATCATGATGTTAGACCATACCAACAAAATATAGCCACCGAAATGGTCTTTTTCTGTGGTGTTACATTTAGTTCTTTGTCCATCACATCGTCGAGAATCGTCGAATATGGCTGAACCATCTCAGTATGAACCACATATATTTAAAACTGAAGTTTAGTCATCTGTGAAGAGCTCATTTGTCTACTGGCTACCCTCCAAAGGTGATGTCAGCACCAGGTAGTTAAACAAGCTCTTCTGTTGAAAGAATTGAGGGGGACACAAACCACTGGTCTTTGTGCGTACAGACCTTCGTCGTGAGTTTGTTTCTGTACACAATACATATACTGGATATGGAATAACTTTACCTGTGACCAATAAGAGTTCAAGAGATTTAGTGTTTCAGAGATTTGCTTAAGTGTCAATTCTCCTCTGTCATCTTAACTAGATAAAGCCCTGGGACGGCTTTATCTAGCTTTACTATTATCTTCTATTTTTCGATTAAACTTCTTCATTGCGAAAACTGTCTCCAAAATCGTGAGGTGCATTTGAGGTCCTAGATACCACTTGTTTCGCCCAATCACAGGACCTGATCTCATTCCATCCTACCTATCGCTCTCCACTGTACACCGTAATCGATACATCGTCTTTATGACGTAGTGAAATCAAATTCCAACATTAGTTAGCAACTATCAAGAATTAAAGCAAGTACTCATAATCCCTAATGTTACTACAATATTTTTTCAAATCCCTTTTAAATAAAGAATAACTTTTTTCATTTCAAAGTTTGTAATTTAAAGTATTTTGCAGTTTTGGCGATATGGGAATAAAAGAATGCTGAAAAATATTTTTATTGATCTTTGAACGCAAAATATAAATCCTTTTATTTTTCTAGAATTGAATTTTATTTCTTTAAATCAATCCACATTAGAGAACAGAAACAATAAACTTCTATTATATATATATAAAAATATATAAAGTCACCTAAGTTTAATAAAGAATTACATTGCACTCGCAAATATTTATAACAAAAACTCTTTTAAATATTCTTCGATTAATACTGCATAACGGTAGAAGACTAGACTTGTAGTCTTCTCCCCAATGATTACAAGAATAAATCCATGCCTAATATAATGTATATAAAAGTTTTGATGGAACAATTTTTTGTTACATGTAATTTATGCAAAAATATCACGATCTGTTCTGTAATAGTTTTATGTCACTTTTCCATTTTAGATTATGGTACTGTATATTTAAATTCTCAAGTATTTGTTGAAGAATATATGCTTTTCAAAGATTCTCAATACATAAAGAGATTTTATTTAACCGAAAACGTTTTTTCAGACTGCCATGTAAGTGGTGCATGCATCAGAGTTTCGGTGTTGTTTTGTCCATCTAATGAGTATTAAATTATTTTAAACATCTTTATATACATTACAAGAACTGCACTTTCCGTTAAATGTTTTGAAGCAGGGCAATGACGCATACAAATCTCAATCAAAATAAGTTTTGCATAGCTGTAATACATTTTTTAAATATTCCTTTCAATTAAGTCATACTACATAACAATTGTATTACCAAGTTTCAAACTTTATGGTAATTTACTTAGTATTTAAATATACATATATTATTTTTTCATTTTAGACAAAAAGATGACAGTCACTTAGAACACCCTTCACTTTGTAGATCATTCTGTCTTTTCCTGCAACACAGTCATAAGGATTTACACAACTGCATAATGTAAACGTATATCTCTGTATTTCGTAAATTAATTCTAGACTAATCTTCTTACAAAACTCCGCTAGTCGAGAAATTGTAAACATCATCGGAATTACTCTTGCTCGCTCTTAACAAACAACAAAGTGCCTTCTACACATACTACAGCAAAGACGTACTCACCTCATCCACCAGACTCTCCATTACTTACCTTCGACTTTACAACACAATCTTTAAACACCTTAAATTACTCATGAATGCAAGACGGAGTCTTATGTGAAGGCAGCTAGAGAGATTTATTTCTCTAAGAACTTTGCTATCAACATGCATTAATATCAAACTACCAAGTAATCTACCATAGATGTCTTTAATATTGAACAAATTTCTATATTCTGATAATATTCGCTTTTAGATAAATAGTTAAAATTAATTAAATATCTGGCGTAGTGTTTAGTTTAACATGTTAAAGTAGATTTTCTTTCAGTGTACATCTTAAAATGATTTTTGTGCACGAAATTTTAAAAAGTCATTTTAAAAGTAAACGATTTTAAAATTATTTGATTCTTCCCATCGACAAATCTATGAAAGTATATTTATAAAAAGTAAACAACCTGAATTTTTAATATTATCAAAGTAGTTAACTTGAATGTCATACCCTGAGCACATTAAATACCTAGTCCAAAGAGCAGAAAATTTTACAATAGAAAAATACCTCATGAAGTTAGTGTTTGTTCAGTGTGAAGGAGATCCATTTGCTGACAACAATAAATCATGGTAAAATGTTCAAGGAAGCCATACTCTGCGCACATTAAAGGCTTTTCCAAATGTGCATCAGAAACGTACATTACTCATTTCGAAATCATAAAGAAATGAGTATGGACCACTATATTCTGAATAATTAAAAACGCCTCCCAATATACAGAGAACAATCCTGTGCAAATCAAAGAAGTGGACCAATATGCAGAGAAACCTGCTCATGTTAAAGTTGCGAATGAAGTTCAAGAAACTTATTATCTGTGCATAAGGTCGTGGCTAATGTATAGTAAAACCTACACTTCACGCAGTAAAAAACAGAGATAATGAATGGCCTTTGACTGGAAGTTCTGAAGTTAGGTTAATTTGCAAACAGAGCAATTATGCTGTATCTGACAGTCCATGATGAAATAAATAATCTGAAAGGCATGAGAAGTTCCATTCCATTATTCTATATAGCAGTTCAATGAGGTGCATGGTTAGACCGAGTCGGTTGATTTGACGTTCGACATTTTATATTGGTTCATTCGGTAGATTTTTGTTTTTAATTCTCTGTGCTCTCATTTTCGTGAGACATGGGACAACGACTATCTTATATATATATATACATCCTTGTTCTCTATTAGATGACATGTTAAGCAGTAGTTTTTAAGTCTACTACACGAAGAAAAACTAAATTCACTTTGAATAACATTGGCCAGAGTCAGTTATAACTGAAAAATAATATTTAGGAAAAATAATTTTATTTATTTACATAATAGATTTTAGAAGATTACATAGACATAGATAATTTTAGAAAAATAATTTTATTTATATACATAAGGTTTTTCAAGAATATTAATGCAAACATTGTTTTCCTCATTAGCAATTTGAATCACCGAGTTCGATATATTTTCAAATACAACCATCATCTCTATATCATAAATTCCGATTAAAGTTTACTTTCTCTACTTTTTTGCTGTGCGTTCCTCTTAAGAGGTAATAAACAGGAAGTAAAAATGTGACTGCATGCAAATTGATCAAATACGGTAATTTATTTAGACTCAACGGTTTTTCTTTAGCTTGTTCCCACGGTAGATGTGATATTTTTTCCCTAAAATAGTAACTGAGTAGTGGGAAAAGGTTGGGTTGTTTTACTTGAGAGGCACTTTTTTGCTCACCCAAATGGCCTGGTCACATTAGCCCCGAAGGCTCAGAGAAGCGTGGGGAAGGGAGGCACTAGACAGTTGTTAGGAGACAGGTGGTAGCCTCCCTCCCCCCGTTATGGCCATCCAGAGTGTTCTTTAACTTACACAGAGTATGAGCCTCCCGTACACGGTGCCATTGTTTAACGTCCCATCCAACGGACGGCGGCCATTCCCAGGCCATAGGTGACTGCTATTGACCGAGGGCAGGAAGGAGAGTTTTGCGGAGATAAATTTGAACGCTGGCACAGGCAGGACTCGAACCTGGGAGAGGGCGGGGGTGGCTCAGTCGGTAGCGCACCAGGCTCGTAATCTGTAGTTCCCAGGTTCGAGTCCCAGCTGGGTCAGCGTTGAGATTTATCTCCGCAAAATTCTCCGCCATGCTCACAGTCAGTAGGGGACACCGATGGGCTTGGAAAGGCCGCCGTCCGTCGGATGGGACGTTAAGCCGTGACCCCGTGTGTGGGAGAGCCATACCCTGTGCACGTTAAAGAACACGCTGGATGGCCTTGACGGGAGGCTACCATCTGTCTCCCAACAGCTGTTCCAGTGGATCCCCTCCCCCAATCTTCTCTGAGCCTTCGGGGTCCATGGTGTGCAAAAAAGTGCCGCTCAGAGGTAAAACAACCCAACCAACCCAACCGAACCTGGGAACTGCAGATTACAACCTTGGTGCGCTACCGGCTGAGCCACCCCTGATCCCATGTAAAAAACTAAACATTTGATTATATATAACACATATTTCTCTGCATTTAGATCTGACTCTTAGTCAAGATTCAGTTGATATCCCTTCTAAATTACTGACTAATTTCGATAAATGGAAATAAAAATCAGTACTGGCAAACATACCTTATCTTCAATTCGTTGGAAATGATTCAGAAAGAAAAATGTGTTTGAATTTCACGTTTTGGCAATTGTTTGTTTAAATATGAAATAGTTAACTGCATTCTGGAATTAAAACTGGGAATAATTTTATTTTGTTTAAAGCATACTAAAGCATATCTAAGTAGCAGGTCGTTTTAAGCTAGATTCTGTCAGCATTGTTCACACACTACCATCCATCTCTTTAATATAGTGCAGCCTCCAGGTTTAAAACGATCTTAATTGCACTTGGCTACTTCGTTTTCTGACTGGAGAACATTAATCACACCGAATCACATTCATATTCTTCAGATGCCGTTATTTGATTATTTCTTCGCAAAGAAAAGGAGTCGAGGATGAACGTGTTCTGCTGCAAGTGTTATCACCAAAATCAATATAATAAATCACTGTTCGCTGTAATAAACATAACTGACTAATGATTAAACACAAGCTCTATTACAAGATAGTAATGAATATTAATGACAACAGTTGAGAAATGTGCATTAGTGCTATTAATTCGGATACATTTTTGGGCGAAAATCTCCCTTAATATTAATGGTGAATTTGGATGAAATATTGGGACCATTCTTCTTAGTTAACATCTTATTTATCTCTAAGAGGTGAATTGTAAATGTTTGATGATTCGGATAATTTTGATACGCATATTTATTCTGCTTTTATAGCACAATGGATGTTTTCACACTTTGTCAATGGTGCCAATGATTGTCTTCTTTACCGCATTATAATCTGAGAATTAAAATGTGGCGCTAACCCTATTTGAATTCTCTAATTGTTAAGCAAGTTAAAGGAATAAAAGTTTTTTTATTAGGATTTTTATTTTAAAGAGTATTTTGATGTCATAGGAATAAAATCGCATTCGTAATACAATATTTACTTATACATGATTAACGGAATGGTAGATTCATTATGACCTTTGAAATAATTCGGTAAACAGGAATATTAACCATTAAGCAAAATAAGAAAGAACTATTGAAAAAATCAAAATAAAGATATTCAAGACTTACATATTTGGGCTTCCACTGAAATATAATTCAAAAACAAAGAAGTCAATTTTATATTATCGATAACCTTAAAAAAAATCTTTATTTAAATATGGTTATTTTGCTTATTTTAGAGGCAGCAGTTAAGCAGGATTTCCACTATGAAGAATAAGTATTCATACCATCTACACTAATATCCATGGAATGTAGTGATTTATTTCAACTGAGGAATAATCATGAGCTTTTTATTCTCTTAACAATATACTGATACTTCAATTTACACGGTAGAGGTTCCGGGAAATCACTGTGCAAATCGAAATCGTGCAAATGGAAGCCAGCAATCTGTTGAAGACAGGATAGTTTCGGAAAAAAATCCTTGTTATGAATAACACATACATTGAAAATTTTACTTATACATGCATTATATTGCAAAACGTGTCAGGACACTTTCATGTTAAGTGAACGAATAGCCACATTCAAATCTACATAACTTTGAAAATAAGATTTTTACGGAAAAAAGTCATTAGACATAAATTGAAGATCTTGGTCAGAGCTCTCCAAATCTCTATTTTCTATAATATTAATCTAATAGTTAAAGAGTTATGTAAGCTATAATATTTAACAACAGATTTTATCACACACCACACTTCCAAAACATTTTCCCCCAAAATTGATGAAAACTCAAAAATCGTTGCTCAAAATTCAAATATCGCATTTATATTGCGTACAACTTGTTATAACAGTTGTGATTTAAATTTCTGAACTAAATTTTCAAAACTAGCAAAAATTTCACTTAAAGGTTTGTTTCCATAACTCTTTAAATATTATATTAATATTATAGAAAATAGAGATTTAGAGGGCTCTGACCGAGATCTTCAGTTTATGACTAGCTACTTTTTCTGTAAAAAGCTTATTTTCAAAATTAGGTAGATTTGACTGTGGCTATTCGTTCACTTAACATGAAAGTATCCAGGCACTTTTTTCAATATAGTGTATTTATCTCAAATATCAATTCAGCAGTAATAATAAGCCTTAATGTAGCATTATTTTGTACTTTATTAGCACTAATTTAGATAAGCTTAGCTTAATTTCTCGTACATTTTTTTTTGGTCACGGAAAAATATTCATCGTTAATGTAGATTTAGCTTTCGAATGTGAAGACGAAATTTGGAAGGCTTTTTTATGAACTGAATAAAAATTAAGCATTTGTATTTAGGGCTTTATTTTATAAAATTAGTATTTATATGATATTCTATGAAATATTGTACTTACGAATCAGCTGTATGTAGCTTATATAATTAGTCTACAAAGTCAAACTTGCTGCTTAAAATGAGATAGAACACGTTTTTTACTAGTCTGAAAAATTCAATCTAGAAAAGTCAGCTGTCGCTGCTGATGCAAAACAGGTTTCATTTCATTGAGATATCGCGAGATAGTTTGCATTATAATGGCAAGAGTATAATTTTAGCGAAAGAATATAAATATAACTTGTTACAGATAACGATTTCTCCTATTTTATTGACATAGGAATTTACCAATATTTTTTATTCTTGAAAATAAATGATATTAATTAAAACCATTTAGTTCATTTTTTCTTTTGGATAACAGTCTAATACTCTCCTTTGACGTAAAATCTGAAACCTAAAAAGTTTCTTAGGACTGGTATTTCTGCTGTTAAATATTCCAGCTTTCATAACCCTTTAAAAACTGACTAAGCATCTTTGAAGTTCAGACTTAGATAAACATGATGCTGATCTTTAATTGACTTTAAGCCTCCATTTTTTTAAATAGTTTATTTTAGAACTTACGGATGAGTAAATCTGTTTTTTCCACTGGCATAACATGGAAAATCGTTTAATGTTTTTGCCTAAGCAATGTATAAAGAACAAAAAATTGCTTTTTCGACAATCTGTGTTTAAGCTCTAAAACTAAATTTTTCTTCCATCGTAAATGGTATATTTTTTCATAACTTACCCATACAGTCATTCAATTACTATTTCAGCTGAATATTTTCGATTATGATCGCTGTTGTAACATTAGGAATCACAAAGAGTTAACACATAAAATGACAAAAAAAAAGAATCCTCCTTTTCTTTCTCTCTTCGGAAACTTGCGAGCATCAACCAGAAAACGAAAAGGATGCCGTACAATTGGTGTCACACCAGCACCAAGAAAAAGGCGAGGAATCCACTTAAAGTGATAAATTTTGTTTTTCACATCCCAAACCTCGGGGACATTTCTCTTGTGCGCTACATTGATAGAAGTGTTACGGACGGCTGTTTGGGAAAATAAAGGTTCTTCGGACGAAGACAAATTATTCATTGTCGCAAAAGACAAGAACGCCGCTCACTCCATTAGACTTACGACGGAGAATGAAGAGAAAAAATGGCATTTTTCTTCTTATTCCTCTATTTTTCCCCTTCGGTTTTCTTCTTTGAACTTTCTTTGATGACCACAAACTTCCACAGTTTTGGAATAGAAATGAATTTTTTTTCCGTTTTACTTAAATTATTAGTTATGAAATAACCATCTTCATATTTTAAAGTAAAATTATGCTTGAAGAAATTATGCTAAAAACAAATAAGTAAGCAAAAACAATACTCGCATTATACTGATGAGGACGCTGGGTTGTTTTACCTCTGAGTGGCAATTTTATTTTGAACCAATGAGGTCACTATGACCACAAGGGTTAAGAGAATTTTCGGAAAGGGTACAGAAGGAACCTTCTCGTCAAGGTCATTTAGCTTGTTTATTAACGGTGCACAGTGTATGATTTTCCTGCACGCGGCCCACGGTTTAACATTCTATCCGATGGACAGCGGCCTTTCCGAGCACATCGGTGTTCCCTTTCTCAGCGAGGGCAGGATGAGGATTAATAGAGAAATTTTTCGAAGCTGACACAGTTGGAATTGGAATCTGGGAACTGCAGCTTAAGAGCCTGATTAGGCATGGGCATACTGAGCCAACCTACTCCACGTCTTAATAAGTTTCAATGTTTGATTAAATAGACATAATGCAATACCAGCATAACGTTTTTTCGGAAAGTAATGATCAAGATTGTTTTGAGCTTTTTACCTCTGACAAGTAGTTGTTACACATATTGGACTAAAATGACCAGGTCACAAGGATCCCCAAATACTCAGAGCAGGGTCAAGGGATCAATGAATAGCTGTTGGGACATAAAGAAAGCCTTCCATTAAAGTTATTCCGCGTGTTGATTTGCATGAAGTTAGAAAGGTTTTCTTACGCATGGGACAACAGTTAAGATCCTTCCGGCGGGCGTGGTCTGTCTAAGTCTATTATCGCCCCTTTTTCAAGGAGGGAGAGTAAGGGTTAACGAAGGAACCTCATTACATGCACAGTTAAAATTAAAACCGGGGACATCAGATTATGAGTCTGGCGTGATACCGATTGAGTCAAAACTCACGACACAGAAATGAGAAGTTAAAGTTTGTACTTTGGTCAGTTCTTGGTCTTAAATGGTTTAATATCTCTGCTATAAAATTATATTAGTTATTTAGCAAACAGTTCATGTGTACCTGTAGTAAATATCCAAACCTTAGTTGCGTTTTTTTGGGAATGCTGATCATTTTAAAATGAAATGCAATTTAAATAACTGATCTTCGATAAAATCAAAAGATAATAATTAGTGGGAAATACAATTTATTTTTTTCCAGAATCTTACATAAGTCATTTACATGTTAAAAAGATAAAAATATATATATATTTTAGAATCATGTTTCATTTTTAATGTTTACATCTTACTTTCTAAAATAGACCAAGTTATTTTATCCATTTAAACATTTATTTTACAATGTAATGTTGCTAGTGGTTTTAAAATTTATTGATTAACAATTTCATTTATTTTTTTATTCCCATACAGCTTTCCTTCTCAGTATATTTGCTTTCTAACTCTTAAATGTTATAGTTGAAATCCGTTTGCTGGTGGAATATTTCATTAGTTAGAATCGCACCCCGTCGTCTTATTTCGAATTAACAGCGTTTTTAAGTTTGTATTCTTTTCAATTCATATACTTAAATATAAATAGTAATCACATAAAATAAAGAAGAATCATGCTTAGCTGTTGATTTAAGGGACCTAGGTTCGAGCCCCGGGTAAGTCATGGATGTATGTGTCATTTTCCTGCTGAAGTTCTGCCATCCTCTCAGACCTTCTACTATGGCATATAAACTGATAGGCTCCTGTCAGACCTCTGTCAGAAGCAAATGGGGTATTTTATGCTTTAATTAATTTTTACCTTCATTAGTAGGATTTCATAGTTGACTGTGATGAATTTTCTCTTTTGAAATAGTATTTAAGGGTTCATCAAATTATTTCACTTTGTACTATTTGAAAAGGGAACAATTTATTTTTGCAATTTGAAATTTAATAGGACCATAAAGTATTTGATTGTTGGGGGTACCGATTTCAACGATATCCTTTTGAAATAACAAGATATCTCTCCCCCCATCCCATATTTGGCGCATCTAATTGAAGATAGTAGATAGTTGGGGGCTCAGTTGGTAGCGCGTCAAACTTGTATTCTGAAGGTCTCAAGTTCGAGTCCCATCCTGCAGGCGGTCAGAAAGGAGGCAATCGATGAGTTTGGAAAGAATGCTGCCAATCGGATGGGAGGTTAAGTTATAGCCTCTGTCCCGGAGAGCCATACCCTCTAAACCTTTAAAAAAACGCTGGATGACCTTGCCAGGAGGCTTCCATCTGCCACTTAACAGCTATCCAGTGGTTCCTCTTCCCACAATCTTCTCTAAGCTCTTGGGGTCCTTATAACCTGGTCATTTAATCCATTGTGTGCAAAAAAGTGCCACTCAGAGGTAAACATACCAATTCAGTAAAAAATGTAGCCATAGTGGAGAGAACGAAAATATATTTTATCTTCAACGTGACTGAAAGTATCTCAAAATAAACAGGTGTTAATGAGTGTTTTATGACAGTTATAGTAGTAAGATGCATTTTTTCGTTTGAAAGAGACAGATTGCCTTCAATGCATTTGTTGCATAAACCATAAATTATGAGATGCTGAGAAGTTGGTAGTGGTAAATGTCCCAAGTAGTTCGCGCACTTGGCTATTTACGACAGGGACCCAGGTTTGAGGCCCAGAAAAGGTATGAATGCTTTGTTTTTCTGCCGAGATTTTGCCTTCCTCACAAATCTTATTTACAACATCTTAAACTGAAAGCTTCTATCCGACCTCTTGTGACATGACTCTGCTTCGGAGGTAATTCATTTTACTAGTTTTCCATAATGTAAGAATTGCTTTCTGAAAAATATATCTAATATAATCCTCAAAGTGGAGCCTTAAAACTTCGAATGTATTTAACTGTCTTATTTGCCACACGAAAAAAAATATAGCGTGAAAAAAGAAAACTACTTTAGCAGATACAAGTGGTTTTCGTAGAAAACCCAAATTCGCTAGAAATGGCAAAACATAAATTTGCATAGGATGTCAAAAGTAAGTTTACTTGAGACGGCAAAAGTAGGTTTGCTTGTGGCTGCAAAAATAAATTTACTTGTGTTTGGTGTGGCAAAAGTAAGTTCGCTTGGGAAGCCAAAAACAAATTGGCTTGGGGCGGCGAAATGCATTGGGTCGGTGCTAGTTCTAGTTTTTGCCATAACAAAAAAAAAAACCTAATACATGTACCTTTGATTCTCACATTCATGAACTGCACTACAATGAATTCAAGCCATCGATGAAATTTCACTCATTCTTTATATGTAAAATGATCAGGCAGGAAATGTAATGGGAATCACACAATATATGCATGTAGCGTGCACTTTTGTTCAGTTTCCTAAAAACCACCTCTTTCAATCAATAAAAAGTGAACATAATGAATTTCAACGTTTTCGTTATAGTAGGCAACTTAAAAAGTTGCAGCAGCGTGACGGACCATCCTGTGGAAGAGTTAACTTCCTTCCTCTATGCATAAAATGAAATAAATTGGTGCATTAACAAATGATATCAAACTACACACATGACCGAAGAGAACTGAAGTTAAGCGGAAGCATAGGTTAATTAAAGTTACAATCGCCATATAGAGCGGGTTTTTCTCCCCGGATATACTCTGATAACTTACAAAAAACATTTGCTAGGAAAAAGGGTAAAAAATCGAACCAAATACCACGGACAAGGCCAAACATTCTCTGAAGGTTACAAAACATGTTGAAACCATTACTTCATTTATACATTATTGTCAAGAACATACGTTTTCTAAAGCTGTTTTAATTTTTTTGGCTAAAAACAACAACAAACAAATTGTTTTTAATCTTTTGACGTTATCTCATTGTGATAAAATTTTTGTCCAGAAGTACAGATTTCATACAAATGTTCTGTATGGGACAAAAGGTTATTTATTTATATAAATTAATGTTATTGTATGAGGAACTTCTTGTGAATATAGATCCTTATATTTCGACCCCTGACTAGGGTCGTCATCGGAGGAGGTTGCAGTTCTGTTGCAGGGTGGGGGTAGCTCAGTCTGTAGCGCGCAAGGCTCTTAATCTACAGTTACCAGGTTAGAATCACACTTGGGCCATCATTAAGAATTATCTCCGAAACACTACCCATCCTGCCCTTGGTCAAATAGGGAATACCGATAGTCTTTTAAAGGCAGCCTTTTGTCGGATATGACGTAAGCCGTAGTTCTCTGTGCGGGAAAGCAGCACATTTTGCACGTTAAAGAACACGTTGGATGGCATTGACGGGGGGGGGGGGAAGGCATACAGCTATCCAGTGGGTTCTCTTTCTCACCTTCTCTGAGCCATCGGGGTTCTTGTGACCTGGCCAGTTAGTCCATTCTAGGAAAAACAAGCGCAATCAGAGGTAAAGTAACCCAACTCAGCAGCTCTACTGAAAAAAAAAAGAAGAAAATTCCAACAGAGCTGCAACCATCTCGGATAACGACCCAGTCAGGGGCCGAAATATTAGGATATATTTTCACAAGTAAATGAGTCGCCGTCTCTTTTCATCGTACAATGATGCTAATCTATCTGAGACAGCCATGAATTCAATTTTAGGGCTATGTATAATTTTATATAATGATTTTCAACTACACTTTGTTAACAGCACATTCCAAACTTCTCTAACAAAATATTAGAGAAGTTCCATTTATAATATTGGGAATCTAATTTGAAAGTTCTATAACTTCCAAAATATGCATTTAATGGAAAAATACGAGTGAAGATAAGATTTATAAATATATTTAAATCTCGAATTTCAACGATATTCGCTCAGAATTTTGTAGAGTTATGGAAAGTGAAATATTTAACAATGAACTGTATTCTTTTCTAAAATTCATTCATAATTATTGGTATTATACAATATTCATTATTTTTATTTTAATTAATTTCTAAGATAAGTTCTTACGTCCCGTAGTTTTGAAATATTCCAGCTTCCATAAATCTTTAAATACTGAAATAATATTGTTTGAAAAATCGAGATTTAGATAGATTTTATTATTATTTTTAATTTATCTTTAATCACATTTTTCCATTAAGTGATATTTTAGAAGTTAGACTTACATTAACATGACGTGGAAATTATCCTATATTTTGGTAGAGTAGTTTAGTTCCATCAATGGACCTGCAAAATTCCCCGCCCTGCCCAAGGTCAGTAGGGGACACTGATGGGCTTGGAAAGACCTCCGTTTTTCGAATGGGACATTAAGCCGTGGCTCCGTGTGTGGGAGAGCCATACCACGTTAAAGAACACGCTGGATACCTTGACGGGAGCTACCATCTGTCTCCCAACAGCCGTCCCATTGGGTCTCCTCCCTCAATCTTCTCTGAGCCTTCGGGGTCCATGTGACCTGGCCATTTAGCCCATTGTGTGCAAAAAAGTGCCACTCAGAGGTAAACCAACCAACCAACCAAATCCATCAGTGGAGATAAGAACCCAACACATACGATTAACCTAAATGACAAATTATATAAATTATATTAATCTAAATGGCGATTAATTTAAAAGGGATATACAGAAATAGGATGTGAAAATGTAGGAATACATGTTTTCTATAAGGAATGTTCAGTACATGTATTCAGGTCGTAATTTGCTGAATCCAGATTCATCGACTTGATCTAATATTCGAATATTTGTCTTTGTTTTCAGCTGCTGACATTCCAAAGGTGAGAATGAGAAAAAATTTCATTTTCCCCCAATCAAACCTTTTAAAGCTTCAAACTTAAGCAGTTTCTCAGGTGATACTAAAAATAAAAGCTACATTGGTGGGGAGAAGCTAAGTAGAAAACAAAAAAGTTGTTATATCAACATAACGACTGCGAAGAATTTTATGGAATTCAGTAGACAGGTGCATTAGACCATATGAAAAAAGCAATGCCAAATGAACATTGTTTGCAAACAATGTTCATTTGGCATTGCTTTTTTTTAAAACAGAGCGCAGACACTGCGCTCGTCATATCGTGCCTCGCATGCTCCAAAGCCGGCATCTTGCAAGAGGTGTTGGAAAACATGCAAACGAACATCCGGAGTTGCCTGGAGGATTTATGAGAGGTGGATAGCGATTAGTAGGATGTTAGAAGGACAGACCCAAGCTTCCGTAGATAGAGCTCATAATGTCTCTTGGATGGTCATTTCCAGTCAATAGCGACAATATCAGGAATCTGGGAATGTATCTCGACAACCAATACGGTCCAGCAAGGATTACAACGTTTCAGGAGTACATATATTTGGCCTTAACAGCGAGAAGACTTAAAGACATGAAGCCAGACAACTGACTGTCAAGCTCATTTGTGCTTCGGGAACTATGGTGGGTTGGGTTGTTTTCCCTCTGAGCGGCACCTTTTTGCACACCATGGGCTAAATTGCCATGTCACATGGACCCCGAAGGTTCAGAGAAGGTTGGGGGGAGGGGACCCACTGGAACAGCTGTTAGTAGACAGATTGTAGCCTCCCGTCAAGGCCATCCAGCTTGTTCTTTAACGTGCACAGGGTATGACTCTCCTGCACACGGGACCACGGCTTAACGTCCCATCCGACGGGCGTCGGCCTTTCCAAGTCCATCGGTGTCCCCTACTGACCGTGGGCAGGATGGGAAATTTTGCGGAGATAAGGAACTATGGTGTCAAGGAGAACCGTGTCTAGACGACTTCATGAGAGGGGTCTATAGATTATGTGACCAATGGTTTGCCTCCGCCTCTAAACTCTCAAAGAACATCTCGAAGAACTTGGTGCAAGCAACATCAGACTGAACCGAACAGCAGTGGATGCATGTGCTCTTCAGGAATGAATATCATTTTACAGTCTGACTACGGATTTTCCCAATGTGTGCTCATCTGGAGAGAATGCGGAACGCAAAACTATCAGCACAACATCTGAGAACGAGACCACTATGGAAGAGGAGGTCTTCTGGTATAGGGAATCATAATGATGGATGGATGTAATCCACTCCATCTGTGTCAGGGTGGCACCATGCATGCTCAAAGGTACGTAGGGGATATCCTTGAGCATTCTCTAAGGCTTTTCAGGGGTGCTGTTGACCCCGAGTTCATTTTCATGGACGATAATGCTCGTCCTCATAGGGCTCGGCTGGTCGACAATTGCCTCGAGAGTGAGAATATCCACAAGATGGAGTGGCAGCCAGGTTTCCGTATTTTAATCAAATTGAGCATGTCTGGGACGCTCTGAGGAGACTCATTGGTGCTCTTCAGCCTCTCCTCAGAAGCCTCCTAGAGTTGCGATTTGCGTTAACAGGGCAATAGCGTTTATTACCATCTCAACTCATCCATCATCTTGTCACCAGCATTCATGATTGTTGTATAATATGTATAGAGGTCAGGGTCGATCATACTCTCTATTTATCACCCGAACAACAGGGCATTTCAACTACCACCAGCAAATAACGTTTTTGACGTATCAGCATTATTCCTGGTCGTCCATTTCTATGTATCTCATGTTTGCATATGTCCTTCGTCATGGTCTGACAATGGCGCCCACTGCACGGGTGCAACGGGGGTAATTATCCCCATGCTTATATAGTCACAGAGACAAACGCAATTTTTCGCCCCCTTGTTATTTTATAAATTGAAAAACACAAATTATATTTTACCATCTTGTATCGGGCAAAAAACAAAATCAAAATCGACACCGTACAATCATGCACTGTGAAAGGTAATAATTTTTACGTCAATGTACGATTCTTGTTTCAGTTGAGGTTGCCAACTCTGAATAGTTCTGTTCCAGTTCCACTGTTGTGGCCAAATTTTGGTGGTGTCAGATGTCCGTGTGTGTTCAGTTAATGCAGTGCAAGCGGAGGTTAAAGCAAATATATTTCTGAGAAAAAAAAATGGAAAAAGCTGGCATTTGTTTCGTCAAAAATTACAGTATAAGTAGCATTTTAAAATATTTAGAAGGGTCAAATGCTACCATTCAAAGGATACGCTTATGTTTGAGTTGGCTTGTTTTACCTCTGAGCGAAAATTTTTTATCACACAATGGGTAAAATGGCTAGATCACGAAAACCCCGAAGACTCCGAGAAGGTTGGGAGAGGTAACATACTAGAACAGTTGTTGAGGGAAAGATGGTAGCCCTCCGTCAAAGCCTTCAGCGTATTCTGTAACGTGCACATAGTATGGCTCTTCCGCACACGGAACCACGGCTTAATGTCCCATCCGATGGGCAGTGGCCTTTCCAAGTCCATCGGTATTCCCTACTGACCGTGCTCAGGGCAAGGAGTTTTGCGGATATATATCTCAACGCTGACTCAACCCGAACTCGAACCCGGAAACTGCAGATTACGAGTCTGCCGCTCTACCGACTGAGCCACCCCCGTCCCACCTATTTGAAGACGTTTATAAACATTGTTAATAACTTTCAAGATATAACTTTGAACATGAAAGATTTAGTTAAATATTTTGTCTGATTCTTATTCGTCATAGTTTCCATCAAAATGGCCATTTTTCTATCATTTCTGTGAAGAGTCATATAAATATTCGGACACGAAAACTGAAGCTATCGAGCCCGGAGAATTTGTAAAATGGTGGTAATTTAGAGATTAGATTTCCATTCCAGTATGACATTTTCCCCCTCTTTTAGAGATTTTAAAAAACTTTTCTTGAAAAATGCGTGATATATGCACAAGTCTAATAGCATTTTGCCTACGCTATATAATAGCATTCTTAAGCCCCCCCCCCCCCTCGCTCCCCTCGCTCCCCTAGCTCCAGTCCTGAATATATGTATTCTGCTCCAGTGGTAAAAGTTTAAAGTCGGCGTCTATGTGGTCTGATGTACCTCTCACCTGAATTTTATAAAAGTCTCTCAAGTCGTTATGTCGCTATGTCAACTTTTATGTATGTAACATAACTTTTCACCACCAGTGTATATAAAGAGTTAAATGGACCCCAAATTACGAACCTTGAAATGTGTTCGTCTGATGTTGAATTGATCTTTACCATAAGAAATAACGTTCAATCCGTTAATGCATTTCTTCTTCACTATCAAAATCTCAACTTTTGTCGGGTTAAGGGATTGAAAAAAATTCACATTTAGAATAGGTTGGTATATTTATAATGAAAGATTATAAATCGACTACACATAATAGTTGTGTACAGGACTCATCGAGTCAAACTCTGGTGCATTACGATTTGGAAGAATTGAGGAGAAACTTTCGGATAGAGCAAAACTATTTGTAGATAATTTTCTAAAATATTTTCCTTAGATAAGAGAAGTTAATGAGATACAAAATTTGTTTTTGCCAATTTACTTGAAGAATATTTTCAACGAAGGTTGGATCGAAGATTTTATTTCTTTTTCTAATAAAAGATTTCGTGTTGTAACCAATCAACGATTAGATCAGTTTCGAAACTTCAGACAAATTGGAAAGAGATATTTGATATAGTTAAAAGAATGAAAAAACACGAACAGAAATTAGCTAAAAATTATTACAAAATCTAAGCATCTGTATGTCTCTTGTGTGTTTGCAAAAATGTAGCTAGAAAGTAGCTAAATTACAAACATTGAGAAGTAGGTGAAAATGCGTGGTATTTTAAGTTCGTAGATGCGAAAGCTTCTTTTTCTTAAACCAATAGTTCTCTGGTCTGTAAATGGTAGCTAGGTAGTCACTGGAAGGAGAGCTATTCACCAATGCCCTGTGATGATGCATAGAATCGGCCAGGCCTAGCACCTAATGTCCGACCCCGCCTTCTCGTGGTGCGGACCGTTAGTAACTTTCAAAAGAGATACTCCCTTGTGGAAGTGAACGGAAGGGGAGGGCTGCCAGATTAGTGTGGCCTACTGCTCTGGACAACTATGGCTACTTTTCTTTTTTTTCTACACTGCTGAGGAGTGGTCAACCATACAGGGTCCTGGTGCTGACCATATAAACCCACTGGACTGGACAGATATATGGCTCTCAGCTTGATTATGGATCCTGATTTTGCTGCACTGGTGGGCTTCTGTGGAGGGAAAATCTTCCACTGTGTTTTCTGTTTGTTCGTGGGTTGACAGCCCCAAGTGAATAGATTCACAGGATATGTTTATCAGCTGGTGGATAATCCTGAGCAGAGGTCATAGCAGGCACCTGAACTCTTTGCTACGACTGGCATCGTCAAATTCTACATTGGGGGAAGTCTTCCAGTGGAGATGGCTTCAGCATTTAGTAGGGGGGGAACGGGTCTTTGCCCCATGTCTGCGATTAGGGGGCTGTTTGATATTGTCGGCATTCCCTCTCTCAATAAACATAGTTTCTTTAAACATCCCACTAACCATTTTCTCTCCATAGGTAGTTGGAATGTGAGGACTCTGCACAGAGCTTTTTCTCTTGATGTCCTCACACAAGAATTCCACCATTATAATTTAGATATTCTTGGCTTGCAAGAGACCAGATGGACAGATAAAGGTCAGATTCTTAAAAATAATCTTAAATTTCTCTTTTCAGGGAGGGACGACAATAAGCATCACCAAGGCGTGGGTCTGCTTCTCAGCAGACACGCTAGCGATGCTCTTCTAGGATATGAGTGCATTAATGAAAGGTTTCTTACAGCAAAATTTCAGACAAGCGTTAAAGACTTGAATGTCATCTGCTGTTATGCCCCCACTGAAGATGCCGATGAGGATGAGAAGGATAGGTTTTATGAACAACTTCAGGATATTTTGAACTCTGTCAAGAAAGGAGATATTACCCTTGTTCTTGGTGACTTCAATGCCAAAGTTGGTACTGACTCTGACCTTTGGGGAGGAGTAATAGGCCCTTTTGGTATTGGTAGCTGCAATGGCAATGGGCAACGTCTCCTACAGGTAAGTAAACTCAATGGATTCAGAATAACTAACATTTATTACAAACACCGCGACATACATAAGTACACATGGGTTTCACCTGATGGGCTGCATAAGAATATGATTGATTACATATTAATTAACAGCAAATGGGCTAGTTCTGTTAGGAATACCAGGGCATATAGGGGAGCTGAAATTGGATCTGACCATTACCTTGTTAAAAGTGTGTTGCAACTTAAACTTAAAAAGTGTTGTGCTAGGGTTAAAAATTTACTTTTAATACTGAAGCTCTGAAAGATCCAGTTATAGCCAAAGCTTACCATGATAGGTTACTTAGTCATTATGACAGTCATGGTTTGCTTACTACTGAAGTTGAGGAAGAATGGGATCATTTTAAACAGGCTTTTTTGGACACTAACAGTACTCTTTTAGGAAAAAAGAAGGAGAAGAGGCAGAATTATAGATAAGGCACTTGAGCTTATTTCGGAAAGAAAGAACTGCAGGAATGTCTTTAATCAATACCCTACTAGTCCTAATAGAAAGCATTACAGAGAACTTAATAAACGTGTAAAAGATCAGTTAGCTGCTGATAAGAATCTTTGGCTTGATGGTTTGGCTGACAAAGCCGAGGAAGCAGTTAGACAGCACAACAGCAGAGAGCTGTACCAGATAGTTAATGTTTTATGTGGTAGAAAATGGACAGGCATACAAGGATTGAAGGATAAACAAGGTAAGGTTATAGAAGGGGAGGATTCTGTCATGGCTAGGTGGGCTGAGCATTTCAGCGATGTTCTAAACAATGTAGTTAGTTCTGCTCCCATTGTTTGCAGTGATGATGGATGCCTTGGTGGCTTTAATGTTGGCCCTATAACACAATCTGAAGTTATTTTGGCTGTTTCTAAACTTAAACTACATAAATCCCCAGGGGTAGATGAAATTACTACCGAAATGCTTAGAGCTGGGAATGATTCGGTTACCACTTGCATGACTGAAATTCTGAATATCTTTTATGATAAAGGTATGGTTCCTAAGGATTTTACCAGAGCTATTGTTATCCCTATTTTCAAAAAAGGTGATCGCAGTTCTTGTGATAACTATAGGGGTATCAGCCTACTCTCTGTTCCAGGGAAAGTTCTTTCTATGATTGTGCTTAATAGAATTAAGAATCTGGTTGACAGGCAATTGCGTGATGAGCAATGTGGATTCAGAAGTGGTAGGGGATGTGTGGATCAGATATTTTCACTTAGGCAGATTCTTGAGAAATGTTTAGAGTTTCAGAAACCTTTGGTTGCTAGCTTTGTTGATATCAAAAAGGCTTTCGACTCTGTTGATCGTCATAATTTGTGGTTGATTGTGAAATCATATGGTATACCTGACAAGTTAGTTAACATAATTAAAGCTCTCTATAATAACACTGAGTCGTGTGTGAGAGTTGGTAAGGCTTGTAGCAATTGGTTTAGCATTACTTCTGGTGTTCGACAAGGGTGCATTTTGTCTCCTTTTCTCTTTAGCTTGGTTATTGATTATGTTATACGAAATTCACTTCAAGGGAAAGATTTTGGCCTTAAATGGGCTGGAGATACGAAAATTTCTGATTTAGATTATGCTGATGATTTAGCCCTTTTGGCAAATGATGTTGATGAGATGAACTCTTTCATTCGAGCCGTTGATGAGACTGGTAGTAGAGTAGGTTTGGTTATAAACAGAGAGAAAACTAAAGTGATGAAAATTGGTCAGGCAGGCTGTGATTCAGTTAATCTGAATGGTTGCAGTCTTGAGCAGTTGTCACAGTTTAATTATCTTGGGAGCTATGTAACAGATAATGGTGATGTGCGGCATGAGATTAACAGACGAATAGGGATTGCTGCTGGGACTTTTAAGAATCTATGGAGAGTGTGGAGAAATAGGCGTATACACCTAAAGACTTAAATTAGACTGTATGATAGTTTGGTTCTTTCTAGGGTTAGTTATGGTAGTGAAACGTGGACACTTTGTAAACAAGATAACAGGAAACTAGATACTTTTGATTCCAGATGCTTACGCAGTATCTTGGGCATTAGGTGGTTCAACTTTGTAACTAATGATGAGGTTAGGCAAAGGAGTTTGCAACCTCCTTTAAGCAGCATATTGTGCAGAGAGAGACTCCGTTGGTTTGGCCATGTTGCCCGTATGAATAATTATAGATTGGCGAATAGGGTTATGAACAGTGTGCCTAAAGGCCTCAGAAAGAAGGGGAGACCTAGGATGCGGTGGGCAGACAATGTCAAACAGGACCTTGTTAGAATTGGTGTGCAGTGGCCAGATGTAGTAGATGTAGCTCAGGATAGACTAGTTTGGAGAACTAAATTGCACTGTCTGGTTGGACCTCCGTAGCCCATGGCTGCTTGAGGATGATGATGATGATGATGATGATGATGATGATGATGATGATGATGATGATGATGATGATGATGATGATGATGATGATGGTGGTGGTGGTGGTGGTGGTGGTGGTGGTGGTGGTGGTGGTGGTGGTGGTGGTGGTGGTGGTGATGAATAGTTCTCTAGCATGTACAATGTTCGTAAGTATGAATTGTTAGAAGCTGAATTACTTGTAATTTAAGAATCACCATTATATTAATTTAAGTACCGGTGGTGATTAAAACGTTATTATTTCAAAATGCTAATGCCTAATATTGCATATTAATGACGCATTTATGCAAATCTTGTTCGGTATATGCGACGGCGGGAACAAAACAATTCAAACTAACCATGCTTTTAATAATGATGACATTTGAGTAGTTAACAAACCAAAATACTTTCAGCTGTTTCTGTTATAGTTGAAAATAGTTGAACAGTTGCAAAGTTTAAAAAGCGTTATGCACCGATTTTTTCCAATACTTGGAATATTTTATAAATCCGAGCAAAATTAAAGTTCTTGTCGCTGAGTCATTTCCTACAATGAGGAACGACTTGAGCTGAGCCATTTCCTACAATGAATAGGCCTGGACAATTTTAGAAAGAAACGGAGGGATTATTTATTAACGTGTAACGTTTATAAACAGTCATGGTGGCTGAATAGTTAGTGCTTGTGATTAATGATCAAAGGAACTTAGGTTCAAGCTCTCTATTAGATAAGGATGTTTCTGATATTGCCCTTCGGCTGAGATCTCACCTTCCCAAACGATCTACCCTATGGGAATTATACTGTTAGGCTCCTGTAAGATCTCTGTGGCTGATTAGTTGTTTATTTATAATTATTATTTATTTAAAGATTATAAGTGATTTGATTTTCCTCAGTATTTAATAATAGGATATTATGTTTAAATATCTATGAAATAAAAATTTAAATCTATAGTATTTTTTTTCAATTATGTTAATTTTATGTGAACCTTTTATGCCAACATTAGATCAATGCACCTATTTAATATTGAATTTACTTGAAATTTTACTTCTGTTATTAATAGGAAATATTAATTAACCTTTACAAAATGAGAAAATCCAGTTTCACATAAGAATTTTTGTACTTGTGTTGTTTTCTATTAATATCAAATCCGAAATTTAAATTTCGATTTTGAGGTGATTATTATTGGCATGTTTTTAATATTTATGACTTCATGTAATATGTAAACCTGTGGTAGTATAAATATATATGGCAGCTTTTAACTTTTATTATAATTTAATCAATTGAAAAATGATTGAAATATTATTGGATTATTCAATTTTTTTGTTACTTTTTAAACCAAGTAGCAGTCTTTTAAATTTTAAAAGAAAAAAAAAAGAACTAAAAATGTAAATATCCGTTTTTAAGTTTCCCTCTTTCTGTTAGGTATCTGTACAAATCCGATCCTCTCTGTACAGCTCTGTCTAAGGTCACGTACCCGCTTGACAGTCGTCTGCTCTGGTGTGATTAATTTTATTCTTCCGGCAGATGAACTATTATTAGCAATTTACAAGAAAGTGCTGGTATTTTAATAACTAATTATAGTTGACTTTTCTTTCTGATTGATCTTACATTAGAAACAATTAAAGCCGGATTAGTACTCATGTGACTTTACTTCACAAGTCACCCAGACTTAACATCACATTCGACTGATCTGTCTCTCTTTTTGATTGATGACACAGTGCTGACGAACAGAGAAATGTTCATTTCTAGCAAGGTCGAGAACTTAGCACACGCATACAGGAGTACGTCACGTTAGAATGAAATGCTATTGATTCTTTCACCTCTGTAATAATTTTCGAGAGAACATTCAAAGTTAAAGAACAAAATGTTTAATAAAGGTTTAGTAAAATGCTTTCTTTAGAGTGCATTTTATCTATGTTTTGTAGGGTGGCCTTTCATGCTGAAATTAATATTTTCTCTAACCCTAAAGCGATCGCAGGCACTGAAGCGAATTTTTTTTAAACTAACGAACTATATTCCCTTTGTAACAAAAAAAAAGTTTTAAAGATTTGTGACGCCCTTGTCGCGAATATGAAGCTTCAACATAATATTATTGATGATTAAGGATAGCTTATCAATGCAGAGAAAAATAGCTCATAAGTGTACAGCTTCTGTAATTCAATGATATCGCAAACTGGTGGGGCTAAATCCGAACCCTGTGGCGACACGAATGTTGTGGTGTTCCGTATTGGTTTGAACGAATCTGTATAGGCAAAAAAGTGTCTAGGATCATCCGTCCTATGTGTGTGTGAAGCAGAAAAAACTGTAGAGAAAATAACAATATTGTGTAGATTTAAAAGGAAAGAAAATAAATATTTGCCCAAACGTTTTCGAAATGTAAAATAATGGATTAGTTGAAAAGTCTGCCGTCGGTCGGATTCGACGTTAAGCTACCAGCTCTTATTCGAGATAAACGTATGAAGTGCAGGTTTCATAAAAGATGGTAAACTAAAAAGATTCAGAGCAATTCATCTTTGAAAGAACAGCACTGCCTTCGAAGAATAAAAGAGTAGGAAAATTCTGACCGTTGTTGGCCGGGCTGTCCCATCATTGCCTGCATTCCAAGTGGCAATTAGGAGGGGCAAGGTCATGTTACTTATTCGAGTATCTTTTTCTAATCTCAACTCAATACAGAAATGCAGTAACATAACATAATAGTAATCACATAATTTTTACAGATTTTTTCTAGAAACATACATTATAAGCTATGTAAAAAAAAAAAATAAAAACCCCCTCAAGCAGCTGCTTGCCACAGAGGTCTGACAGGAGCCTGTCAGTTTATATGCCACAGTAGGAGATCTGAGAGGATGGCAGGACCTCAGCAGAAAAACGACACACACATCCATGCCTAATTCCGGGGCTCGAACCCAGGTCCCTTAGATCAGTAGCCAAGCGTGCTAACCACTCGGCCACGGGACGGCTATAAACTATGTAGCTTATAATATATATGCAACATATATGTATAATATATGTTGCAGGCTATTCCGATTTTTTGGTGGTGGTTGAGGGGAGCAGGGAGGAGCTGCAATATAAAGGACGAAAAAGCTAATTTGCTTATTTACTGACATTTGACTAGATATTGACATGGACTGATACAGTTTTGACTGACATTGACCGATAGGTGCAAAATAATGAGAATCAATGGCGACTTGTGTGTTTCGAAATAGGTGGGATCAGCATAATAATTTATACAGAGAAACCAACTAGGCAGAGGCGACAGCGTGCAACATCGTCTAGTGGTAATGCGCAACATCACCGATTTCCTCCGCCAACCCCAATTATGTCCTCGGTGAAAAACAGAACATCGATTGGATTGAAAAAGAACATATATAGATACGTGTAATAAAATTAACATATATATTATATATTGTGGCTTATGTCAGGCACCTATAAGGATTTAGTTTCAGGGCAGGAGGGTGTAGAGAATATAGTTCAGGGTAGGTTGCGAAATTTCAGCCTCTGGGATCGGGGTGGGATAATAAGTTCACCGGACAAAAAATTAGTCACCCTTGGTTGAATGTCACCTAATAGCGCGTAACGCCTCCGTGCGACCGAAGAACAGCCGAAATCCTGTCTCGCACGGATACCACCAGTATGCTGATGTAGTGCACATCAACATTCATCCACTCTTCCAGCAGCATAAACCGCAGTTCGGCCAGATTGGCTGGAGGGTGGGACGGCGCTTCACTCATTGCCCCAAATAGTCCCACAAGTTTTCTATGGGATTAAATTCAGGATTTGGCAGGCCAGTCGAGATGTTCGAAGGCTACAGAATGCTCGTCGTGCCAATCCGACACACTTCAAGCCCTATGCATGCGAAAATTGTCGTCTTGGAAGACTGGGGTATCCTTCTGGTGTTCATTGTGAAGATGCTGCACAAAAGGCAACATGTGATCGTTCAATAGCTCCATATAGCCCTTCTGGTTCAAGTGTGACGTCATTGCAACCAAAGGACCCATTTTCACGTACGTGAAACACCCCCAGAACATCACAGAGCCTCCTCCAGCTTGAACAAAACCTTGCACACAGTGCGCATGGAAGGCTTCATGCGGCTTACGATGTACCCGTCGCCTCGCATCATTCGAGTACAAGAAAAAACGTGACTCATCAGACCGGATCACACACTTCCAAGAGTCAACAGTCCGGTCTTTGTGGCCCCACGCCCACTATATCCGTGAAGCCTTGTGCAGAGCTGTTAACATGTGTTTCTTCCGCGGTATTCTGCTCCAGATATCCATGGCATGCAGTTCCCTTCGGAGTGTTTGTTCGGAAACACTTGTTGTTGGACTACATTGACTGACTAGAGCAATTCCTGCCTCATTGCCAGGCGATTTGCCCTTACAGTGTGTGACATACTGTGTCAGTCCCAATTGGTGAACACAGTCTTTCTGCCGCATTCTGGCGATGATTAGCATTCATGAATCTACAATATACGCCACTGCTGGAAAACCCTTTGGTCAGTACGTTTTGACACACCTGCAAAGGCATCAAGTTCTTGTAAACTATGCCCTTTGGCTTGGCCAAATGCAATAACACCGTTTTTCCACTCATTCACATCTTTGGGGCGACCATGTTTCACGGAGCGACTAACACACACGTTGGATACAACCACTTCTTGTCACCGTATGAACCCCGTAGCACATGGCACAGCTATTTGTAGGATGCGTTTATTACTGGTGCGCCCTCTGTTGCTGTCGAATGGATGTAACCCTCTCATGACGGGAGATGACTAATTTTTTTTCCAGTGAGCTTATTTTACGCTGATAATTAAAGCGTGCAAGACATTTCGAGTGTATTATTTCACTAAATGCTTATTGAAATGAAATTAAACGAGCAAGATCTTTTAGAGCGCAAATATCCACATAAAATATGATTTTCATTATTTATTCCAATTCGGAGTTTAATATTTTAATAAATATATTTTACAGAAATATTGGTGGGGTCGGTCCCTCGGGCCCCTAATGACTAGCCGCCACTAATAAGATTAAAATAAATAAGGAAAAGTTAATTTTAATGTCAAAAATGAAATTGGCTTGTCGAAGTAGTATACAGGGTGTTTCAAAACTCTCTGAACAAATTTCAATGGGAGATAGTAAACACTAACACAAACCTTTTTCGTCAATGAACGTATATCAGCTGACGTAACTCTTCGGTGCTAGGGGGGCGCTGAGAAGAAATATTGGTTGAGCTGGTAAATAAATGAATGGAAACAAGTGTGAACAACGTGTTTATTTAAAGTAGGTGCTCAAAGCTGCGACCGGCAACAGCATTACAATGCATGACAGCGTCGAAGTATTGATTGCCGTACATGTTGAAAGATTTCCAGAATTTCGCGAACAGTTGCAGCGGCGACAGCGATTCTTACAACGTGGTCTTCATCTGAGTCAATGGGAGTCTCGTACATGAGGTTCTTGATGTGTCCTCACAGGAAGAAATCGATGCATGTTAAATCGGACGATCTTGGTGGCCAGCTGACGAGTCCACCCCAGCCTATCCATCGGCCCCCAAAAGTGGCGTTCAGATAATCCCGCACATCATTGCTCAAGTGTGCTGTTGCCCCATCGTCTTGAACCACATTCGTCTGCAAATAGCCATGGGAATATCTTCCAGCAGTCCCGACAACGTTTCTTCAAGAAATACCCGATAAATCTGGCAATTGAGTCGGGAGGCAGCAGGTATGACCCAATCAAAATATAATGGACGATACCTACCCAAAAATTGACAGCGAAACGTTGTTGATGACCATGCACCATTGGGGCATGTGGATTTTCGTGCTCCCAAATGTGAGAATTGTGCGCATTAAAGACACCCTCACATGTGAAAGAGGCCTCTTTTAAGAAGGGCACATGAGGTGCAAAATCAGACTGCAGCACGGTCACGAAGAGGGTAATCCTGATGTTGCAATGTCTGGACTCTCTGACGAAGAAATGAATGTAACTGCTGCTCGTCAATATTATCCAGACGAGGGCGTGGTTCACACCGAGGCTACGTGCAACACTCTCCACACCAGGACGTGGTTCACATCGAGGCTACATGCAACAGTTTCCTTTCTCGTGCCTGGATTGTTCTAAATTCGCCGTAGGATCTCTTCTTTCATGTCAGGAGTGCGCATGGTTCTCTCCAGACCAGTGTCATACATGTTTAAATGGAATATTCCAGTTTCTCGGAGCTGCCGGTGCAAATCCGTAAATGTTTGGTGGTTTGGCACACATGTGTTTGGGAATCGCTGTCGGCACAACCTCACAACAGCTTTTCCGTTTCCATTGGCAGCCGCATACGCCAGATGCTTGTCAGCCATCTCAGCAGACGTGAAACACTCCATGTTGCACATAATATGTCTGATTTAGGAATGCCGACATAAGTCCGTTCTCCCTTCCCACTTCGCCCTTCTAGCCAATTGCAGAGCCCTCCCACACTGAAGGGTTACGTCAGCGGACATACTATATATTCATAGACGAAAACTTTTGTCTTGTAATAAGTATAATAACATTTTACTCCATGCAGGGGATTACAGTAAAGCCAATGTATAGGTAATTTTGGATATTAATTTAAACGTTCAAGTGGCTTGTTGTTCCCTGTCTCCCATTGAAATTTGTGCAGAGTTTTGAAACACCCTATATATATGGACGTCGGAATTGCATCCAAGAAATGAGGTTTTGATAAATATTCGGCTTTAATGACGTTTTATATAGTTGCATAAGGTTATTAAACTTTAGTCCTTCATCTTATTAAAACACCATTCACTTTAGTAGAGCCAGATTAAAAAATGATTTTACATTATTCAATTCTCACGCGGGCAGGATAAAATCGTTAAATGGGCCGGAATGGCTCATGTGCAAGCATACATGCTCTTCACAATGGTAAGATAAGAATTTATAAAGATTTTGGCAAGACATTGCACATGAAAGAAATTTCTATTTTAAAAAATTATTTTCCTACGAAACAATGATTTAAAAATAAACAATCAAATAGTTTAAAGTTTTGGACCTGAATAGACTGCATCCAAATGTAGTCAATGTTTGTTCCTTAAATCCTGATAAAATTCCATATTCTTGATGAGGATGAATAAAGACATTTTTACTCGTTTAAGACACAAATGCGAACATGATCTCTGCTACTTGAAACTCTGTACTTTTATTTCCAGTTAAATTTATTTTCAGCAAATGCGGGGGTTATTCGAAACAATTACTCGTTTGTTGTATTGTTATTTAAATATGTATCAAATTAAACTTTGAATGCATCCCATGTTTTTCCCTGTACAATAATTGAGTCTTTTTACAGCAGACTGTTAGCATTTCGTTTTAAAAGAAATAAATGTTCCTACAGTTGCATCATATTATCATAAACCGAACATATGAATGTGCTATGATGGCATTTCATTTGCTTCTTTCTACCAGTTCGATAAATTCTAACTCGCACTAAGGCAACATTAAACAAAATAGTGTATAGCTTTGTGAAAACGACGTTGTTAGCTCTGCAAAATTCAGCTAACACAATCTGTTGCCCATTCATCGCATTCGACCAAGCCTTTTTTTTTCCCTTTTACATTTTATCGTTTTCTTCTTTTTAGTATGATTTGTGCTGAGCCATAAAGGACACATCAGCGCAATCTTTGATGGAGCCATTGTGTCATTCTCTACAAGTAGCACTACACTAGTACTTTTGGAATGGCTTGAAGGACCAAAAATGAGCTTTGTAGAATTAAGATCGACCGCCTTTTCCCTTTCATGTGCGTCATTTCTAGATTCTTTAGAGATAAAGTATGGCGTCAATTTTCTCACTAAACATGAAACATCATTTCATTTTCCACAAATAAAACTGACTTTTAAGCAAATAGATCTCATACAAAATAAAAATATATATGCTTATGATTTTAAATAACACGAATGGAGTTGTTAGAGGTGAAAGTTGTTTTCTTTTCACTTCACTGTTATTTTTATTTATTTTATTAAATTTATTTATTTAAATCTATTATTTTGCAATCTATAGTCTTGTTTAATGCCACAAATTTTTAGAGTTATTAATAGAAAAAGTAGCATTTATTTATGTGAATTAGCTTCAGTTTGTAAACTCTACCACGAATTACACAGAAAAAGAGTGTAAACGCATTTTTCCTGTTTTCCAAATGAAATTAATTAAAAATTAGTGAATTGCATTCCGAATAGAGTGGAATCTAACTTTGAATCTCTAAAACTTGAGCTCTTCCTTTAGTTTTTATAGAAAGGTTTTTATGTAAAATGCTACAGGAAACGATTTAAATATCTTAATCAGATACATCTAAATCTCGATTTTCAACAATATCCGTATGGCATTTGAAAGAATATTGAGATCTGGGATATTTAATAGCAGCAACACCAATCCTAGGTAACAGGAAATGCACGAATGTCGAAAAAAAATCCCTCTGTAAAGGCTAAATTTTTTAACTATTTTATAATTTTTTTAAATAATACTTCTTTAACTCCTGAGGTAAATTCATGAATGGCACTGCTATTGTCCAATATTAAGGTTTCTACAACTGTTAAAATACTGGACGAATAAAGTGAAAAATTCAATATTTTGCTAGATTTGATTGATATCTTCTATAAGCCTGTATTTTCTTCAGTTACAGTTTCCCTTAATAAGCTTATTTGAGAACATTATTAATTTAAGACACTACAAAGCTTCGAATTCGTCTTTCTATTGACATATCGTGGAATAGTATTTTAATCTTTGAATACCAGTCACATTATTTTCAGGACTCATCACAACAGTTTGTAAGCATAAGCTATATTTTCTTAAACGCTACCAATATCTACGAGGTTATAAAATACCTAATTATATAATAATTAAATGTCAAGTATCCTGAATGTTTCTTTAAATACTCTTGGTATTATTAAAGAGAGTACAAAGAAATCAGACAAGGTTTGCTTTTGACAGTTTAACAACAATATACAATGCACTCGTTTTATTTACAAAATTTTAGATTTTACTTCATAGGTATAGCGACAGTTGAAAACTGATTACGCTATGTTTTTGGGATGATCTAAAGCAGTAATGAAAAACTGGTTGCTTATAAGCCGCAGACGTCAAAGTTTGGTTGACTCATTCAGTTGCGTGCCAGGCTCCTAGTCTGCAGTTCCCAAGTTAGAGTACCACTTGGGCCAGCATTGAGATTTTATCTCCGTTAAACTCCCACCCTCTCTTTGGTCAGAAAAGGGCCACAGATTGTCTTGGAAGGGCCGTAGGTCGTCGGATTGGACATAAAGCCATAGTTCCTTGTGTATGAGAGCCATATCGTGTGCGTTAAAGAACACGATTTTCTAAGTTGATTAGCCTCAATTTGGCAAGAAATGGTTCGCAATGCAATGTTCCCAGGATTGAATCTTTATTTTGAACGAAGTGAAATTTTCCTAGCTAAATTACCAAATGCCATTGGGCATTTGGTAATTGAAAATATTAGTAGTTTACTGACAACGGAAATTACCACGTAGAAGATAATAAGTGGCTGCTATCTGTCTCTATCCTATGGATCCCGTACATTCGAACAGCTTTCAGCCTTTGGGATCTTTGTGGCCTAGCCATTTAGACCATTGTGCCATAAAGTTCTGGAAAATAATCAGAGGTAAAACAACCTAACCCATGTCGCATGCTCTTCCGTACATCCTTTCGTACGATTTGGGCTACATTTTCTTCAAAAATTATTACATTTGTTTTGTGCGAGATTTTTTTAAGAGCAAGCAAACGACGAAAAAACGTTTTCGTGGAATCGATAAGAAATAAAAGTACTTTTTTTCATAAACTTATTTTGGTAGAGAGATTGCAGTTTTTATTTTTTTAATTTTGTCTTTAAATTAAAGCATTTGTTGGTTTAGCTCTGTTTCTGCGATGAAAATATATTATAGATATTCTTACCATATTTCTATGTTGTTACAAATTAAAATGGATGAGCACTGAACGTGAGTATAAGTAAGTATATTTTACAATACAAATTACAAAACAATGCAATTTATTACAAAATCATGGATGAAATTACTAATAAACAAACTAAATACTATCGTACATAAAGCAATAATCATTTCCTAAAGAACAGTTAAACTAGCTCTGTTTACTCAATTAATCAAAGTTTACCTCTTAATTTTTAGAGTCAATGTCCTTCTTTTTATCCCTCACTTCAGGCGCAAACCTTTCTAATTTGCTGTGTTAATTCATTAGATTTTACACTAATAGAACTAATCCACCTCCCGCACACTCATCGTATATAATAGTTCTTCTTTTCAAACACTTATCGCATATATACTGAGACTAACTGCGTCCCCTTTCACATATCCACAACTCTAACATTGCAATTCTAACTTTCTACTTTTTAGATCGGTTCTATGTTCCAATTCGTTGGTTTCATAAATCTCACACAGAGAGGCATAGGAGAGCGTTCATGTCACGTTTATCACAAACTCACTGCAGCACGTTCATCTGTCGTAACAATATGTTACGGCTGTATTATTAAGTATTTTGGTACTTGGAAATATTGGTAATTTACTGACAACAGAAATTACCACATAGAAGATAATAAGTAGGACCTCAACATGTCAACACAAGAATTTATTCCCTTCTTTGGAACAAGAATCTGCAATCCCTTTGTTTTCATCGAGAGAAGAATGAGTAGTAGCCGGAAAAATTTCACTTCGTGCAGAATAAGGATTGGATCCTGGGAACATTACATTGCGAACCATTTCTTGTCCAACTATATTACAGATAGACATATTATGTCAATAGTGTGTGAGCCCAGAAAGTTCGTGAATAAAATATTTATGACAACACGTAACTAAAGATAATTCTAAAATCTCACTACTCATGATCTATCTAAATTTTAAATTTTCAAACTTTTTTGGTATGTAAAAAGGTATGGAAGTTGAAATACTTAACATCATCAATGTCAGCTAAAATACTGCATGTTAAAAAAAAAGAAAAGGACGGAATATAATAACCATTACATTGAACTTCACATAAAGAATAGGCATGTTAATCGAAACAACGCCAGTTTGTATAATAACTAATTCAATATTTCACCAATTTCGAATAGTTTTTGTGGAACAGGGTATATTGTTAAATTTTTCAGTTTCCATTAGCTTTTTAAATACTGAACGAATATTTTTAAAATTTCAAATGAAATGGATTTGATTGAGGTATTTATCTTCGCACATATTTTCCATAAGAATCTTTTATAAGAATTTATTATTTACCTCTGAACGTGACTGTTCATAAAAGGGCCACTAAATACCTATAGCTTAACATATTGTTACGACAGATGAACGAGCAACAATGAAACCGTGATTTCATGTTTGGTCTTGATGCTCGCGTGAACTACAGCTTGAGAATTACGTCACTAACCACTTCGAACAATAACTTAAAAAATAAAAGTATAAAGAGAGCTGTAATTAGGAAGAATTACTGTGAAGGAAAAATTAGTTTGTCTCAGTCTGTACTGTAGTCTAAAGGAGAAATATTTTATGTGGAGTGTGCGAGGCAAAATAAATAAGTTTATTAGTGTGGATCGCATTAGTAAACTAGTAAGAAAAAATTCAGCATCTGAAGCGTGGTGATTAACGTCTGAAAAGAACTGGTTCTGAGAAAACAGAACACTTAACACAATTTTGGAGTATTTGATAATTGGAATCATAGAAGGAAGTCATTTGGTATATAGTATTTAGTTTGTTTTTGGAATTGGTAAGGTTATTCTTGGTAGATTGAAGTTTTATTCGTAAGTATGATTATGACATTGAGTATTAAAATGCCTTATTTTATGCTTTGAGTAGAGATTGTTAGAAACAACTATTTGTAGGAATAGTAAAAAGGTAATATTCTTCTGATACGTTATTTTGATATTGATGAATATACAAATTTGTGTTGGTTGAATTTAGTTTAGATCATTAATTTTATTCATACTTTTGTAATAAATTACATTATTTTAAGAATTATTGTTGATAAATATTTTTTTGAACTCACGCTCAAATTTTATCCGTTAAATTTATAACAATATCATTATAAGAATATACTTCCTAGCCAAATTATTATGAACACCTACAAAATACTTTGTTGTATGGATCATTTTGCAGTTTCCAAACTCCAAAGCTACCAATCATATGAACCTACAGGTACTGAACAAAAAAAAACGGGAATATATCTATGTTATCTCAATAGAAAATCACATTCATAGGTCAATAACTTTTTCAATATGATTTAACATTGTTTATATATTTTAATATTATTTCAATATGATATCAATATGTCTTAAGAAAAATTAAATATCTCCATCAAATCTTTCTAAATCTGGATTTTAAACAATATTTGTTCAGTATTCAAAGAGTTATGAATGCTGGAATTTTTAACAAGTTACAAAACATTTGACCCAGAATTGACTCTAGTAACCTATAATCTCTGATCTTTTAACATGTTTTTAAGTTTCAATTTTTTAATTTAATAAATTGCCACGATTGGCAGACGATTTTTGAGACCTTTGCCATTCTCCATACACTTATCATATTGGTCCCCCGTAATTATCCCTGAGTTCCATCACCTCCGTTACCGATACCATTATCCATCGCGCTCCAACAATGAGTCTCCTTTTAAAGTCAGGCAGGTCAACCTTTTTACCCATGTTGCAAATGACCTTGCTTTCCACCGTGCATTTACGGCTTTCAAAGGACTTCGTATTCGCATGAAAGTATACTTAGATCGCATGAAAGAAATTTTGCATACATTAGCATGTTTCTTGGTATTTCGCACATGATGCAGTGTTTCTAATGATTTGGCCAAGGAATGTACATATATAATATTTTGGTTCCTGCATCTATTCCTGTGTCTTTTTTTTGGGGGGGGAGGGAAGGAGAGAGGAGCGTTTTATATAGTTTTTCGGTAGAAATGGATTAAATAAAGTGTCTAATAACTTTTATATTAGCTTAGGTATGTAAGTTTTGTATATCCACGTTAGAACTTTATGGATGCAAAATACTCGCAAATATTCATTTACGGTAAATATTTTTCAATTAGTTTTATAGAGCAAAAATAGATATTTCAAATTCTATGAAGGAGGAAAAGTAGGGAAAAGGAGAGAGAAAGGGTAAAGGAGGGTATGGCTCGAAAAGGTGGAGACTCCCTGATCAATAGTATCATCATGGTCAAGTGAAAGTGGACAGAGCGAGCCTACGTAATTCATTATCCAGGTGCGACATTTTATCCTTTCACTTGCATCCAAATGGATGCGTGTTCTTTCTCTCGGTACAGGAGGCGTATTAAAAATGGTGGTGCAGGAGCAAAGTCACTCTGTATCAGAATACACATAAATCTGAGAAGTCGAAACAAATGATCCTAATATTTCCAATTAGTACTACGGAGACATTCAATGACACAGAAGAATAGAAGACAGTTCGCACCAAAAACCACCGCGTATACAAAATGAAAGTATTGCCTGAGGAGGAAAGCAGAGAGCAGATTGATAGAAATGCATATGTATATTATGTATATCCGCCTTGATTGTTGACCGGAAGAAGTAGTCTTTTTCCTGTTAAGGCCAATTTTTTTTCAGCCAGTATTTGGTGGTATTTCAAAATTTATCTCCGGAAACAAACGGTTAGCATTAATAAAGAGAAAAAAAAATACGGAAAGGGACCGTATACAGGCTGCCTCAAGCTACGCATACAACTGTGACAGATATAAACCCGAGGTTAAGTTGTTTTACCTCTAAGAGGCACTTTTTTGCACACTATGGGCTAAATTGCTAAGTCATAAGGATCCGAAGGCTGAGAGAAGGTTGGGGGAGGGGACCAACTGGAACAGCTGTTGGGAGATAGAATGGTTGCCTCCCATCAAGGCCATCCAGCGTGTTCTATAACGTGCACAGGCTATGCTCTCCCGCACACGGAGCTACGGCTTAACGTCCCATAAGACGGATGGCGATCTATCCAAGGCCATCGGTGTCCCCTACTGACCATGGGCAGGACGGGAAATTTTGCGGAAATAAATCTCAACGCTTACCCTCAAAAAGTTGAAAAAATGAAATAATATTAAAATATATAAACAATGTTAGTTTATAGAGCTAAAAATTATTTTATAGAGCTGGGACTCGAATCTGGGAGCTGCAGATTACGAGCCTGGAACGCTACAGAGTGAGCCACCCCGGTTCCATAGTTGGCCAGCACCACATAGCGCAATGTGCCATAGAGAAGTTCTGTGAGGAAAACGAGACCCCAGCAGAAAGACAACACAGAACAGAACATCCATATCCAACTGGGACTCGAACCCAGGTCCCTTTTATCAGTAGCCAAGCATGCTAACCCCTCTGCTACACAGAAGGTCTTCCGTACAGATACACTGGAAAAAGTACATTTAAAACTATTCACTTCACTTTATTTCACCAGTTTCGAATATATTTCTAGAATCATAGTAAAAATACGATATCACATGTTGTGTTATTTAGAAATTGCATTCTAATGTCGCAAAAGTTACAATATTCATTCTTTACCACAGAAATGTGGTTCTGTGCTGAAAGTGCATCAGTATATAATACACGACTGTTTATGTCCTCGTGTGGACTCGGTTCGGTCACTTGATAATAAATAATAAATATAAATACCCTCTCAAGCAGCTGCTTGCCACAGAGGTCTGACAGGAGCCTGTCAGTTTATATGCATTAGTAGAAGGTCTGAGAGGATGTCAGGACCTCAGCAAAAAAACGACACAAACAGCCATGCCTTACCCGGGGCTCGAACCCAGGTCAGGAGTTGGAAAATCAATTTTATTTGATCCGTATTTCAAAAAAATTCGAACATTCTGGTAAAAAGTAGGTAAGGGACCGGAAGGAGAAATATAAAGGGGCATAAGCAGACACCGCCTATGAAGCCCACACCTAAACTTAGATTTGTGCATAAAACACACATATCAATGCCTGAAAGGTGTTGTTTCCACTCAAACAATTTACCCTTCCTTTTCTAATATTTTTATTATCTTAAGTACTGTATTCAAATCATTTTATGCAGCAACAAATGACCCATGTGATCGTGCAATGAAAAATGTTAATAGTATTGTCTATGATGTGATTGGAGTATAACTACAAATGTGCTTAGACTCGAGTAATGATCTTGCCAGTTCAGTTTTCATCCTTCTTTCTAACCAGTCGTTACTTCAAAAGAGAGTACTAATTAAACAGAAAAGCTCATTAACCGTCGCACGAGACAATACTCCAGCATTACCTGACTAACATATCACACAATGACCTGATGATGACTGATCAGCAAAAAATGATTCAGCAGAGATTAAAATTTAAGTTAATGTATCATGTGAAGGAATTTATAATATATTCAAGATGAATAACACGCTGGGTAGTCTAAAAGAAATGTTCCTATCTGCGACTAAGAGCTGTTCTGTCATTCATCTAATAAAAACACTTAACCGACTCTGTTACCAAATATTTCGTATTTTAGAGGTAAAGAAAAAAAATTATGCGGTGACTAACAGTAGAAATATCAACAAGAAACCTTTAATACAAAGACATTAAATATATTTTCCATATATATGCATATTGTTACAAATAAAGGAACTACCGGTAGATAAAAATCTAATTTCTCTACAAAATAGAGCGATGCCAGCAACAAGGCATATATTACGCAAGAATTACAGACATAAAAATAAGCAGTACTATTCACACGACTAATGTACAATAATTTACAGCATATAACAATATATAGTATTATTACGACAGATGAACGAGCAATAATGGAACCGTGATGAGATGTATCATTTTGATCCTTGCGTTTACTTCAGCGTGAGATTTACGTTACTAACTACTTGGACCGAACTTAATTTAGAAATAAAGAATAAGAGAGTTTTAATTTGAAAGAATTTGTGTGAAGGAAAACGTTATTTATCTTAGTCTCTGCACTATAGTATAAAGACAAAATGTTTTTATTTGGTGTGTGCATGGGAGGTTAATAAGTTTATTAGTGTGAATTTTTTTTAGTGAACGAGTAAGAAAAATAATTCATTGTCTTCTGCGTGATGATCAACGTCTGAAAAGAAATGATTCTGAGAAACAAGTATACTTATATACTTGTTTCCGCAGTTTATTATTGTATGCGGCAGTTTTGGAATATTTGATGACAGAACCTTAGAAGGAAGTCATTTAGTGTATGGTTATTTAGTTTGTTTAGGAATTGGTAAGGTTATTCTTTATAGATTGCAAGTATATAGCTTATATTGCTTTATAGATTGCCTTACTTTATGCTTTGAGACGAGATAGTAAGAATTATAGAGGAAACAACTCTGTGTAGGAAGAGTAAAAAGGTGCTATGTTCTTCTGAAGGTTTATTTTTATACTGATGAAGATTTGTGTTGGTTGAAATTAGTTTACATAAATGCTTTCATTCATACTTTTGTAATAATTACATTAGTTTAAAATTACAATTGAGAAATATTATATTTGAACTCACGCTCAGTTTCCATCGTTTAATTTATAACAATTGGTGTCATGATCGGGATTATTTATTGAATGTCTTTCACTAGAATTATGGATGAGTTAATAAAACTAAAAACTGACATGAAAGCTGAAATAGATCAAATTGAAGACTTGAAAGCCGAAATGGCTACATCAAATGATGAAATGAGAGCTGAATTTAGATCTGAAAATAACGAACTGTCTTCTCAAATTAGTAAGATTACAAATCAGAATAATGATCTGAACAAAAAGAAAATTGTGAAATCACTGACCAGTGTAAAGACATTAAAACCAAACTGAACAGACATTGTGATAATCTAAAGGTTGAAATTGATAATGCAAAAATGATATGGATGGTGTAAAGTGTACTGTAAATGAAATTACTTGTGATTTTAACATCAAATTGATACTGTTAAAACTGATTGTGAACGCCATTTTGAGATTTTAAGAAATGAAATGTTACCTTCTTCTTCTGATAATGGTCAGTTTAGTGACAATAATATTCTTACACTTATCACTAGAAATACATCCAAACATTCCACATGTGATGGTCAATCATATTGAACAGTACCTAAACCACAATTTGAAGTCATCGCTAGAGAGATTTCAAAATTCTTCTATTCATTCGCTAATGAGTGGAATGAAATTCAGAAGGCCAGTTTTCTTGCGGCTTCTTTAAGAAATTCTGCTGCGGAGTTTTACAGTCCATTTCGGAAGAATAACGACTTGATTATCATAGTACGGCATCTGCATTAGAACTCAGATTTGGTGATAGTTATTTAAAACAATATTATATGACTCAATTTAAATATCGTATGCAGAAGAGTGGAGAAACGTTTTAAGAACTTGTCAGTGATATTGAGCACCTAGATAGATTGGCTTATAGCAACTATCCACTACATATTCAAGATAACTTAGCTCAACTACAATTTATTGATGCTATTTCTGACCCTGAGACTCAACAATCCCTGAGGATGTTGGAAGGTGAATCTTTAAAGTCAGCTGTGGTACATGCCATGAAATACAAGTGCTCCAGGCTTTCCTCGCGAACAAACAAACGGACAGCGAGATTTGTAAATGCAGAAGAAACTGTGGAAAAGTGAAATGCAAGAACTAATCAAAGCCATACTATCCGTTGTGAAAGAAATAAAAGGTTCTTCCTCAAAGATTTCCACAAGCCTTCAGTGTTGGAATTGTGGCAAGACTGAACACATTCGTGCCAACTGTAATAAGAACCGAATGAGGAGTTCAAGTTCATCTACTAGACAATAGGATCAGGCAAACAGATATTTTTCAGTCTTGCGGGGTAAAGGCTGGCTGTTGATTGGTTGGCCCCAGGGGAAGTCATCCAGGTTTCAGCACTGCATGATGGAGACAGCGAATTGGTAGCTGATGGAACCATGAATGGAGTACATCGCTGTATGATAGCAGACAGTAGTGCAATTGTGACTTTACTCAGCACAGAAATAGTAAAGAAGATTATACCTCACCCAAACTGGAATGCAATCTAGTATAAACTTACAAAGAGTCACTGAAAATCGCGCTGAAGTCCATGGAAGTATTGAACTCAACATCAGAGTTGGTAGCTGTCTTGTATGCCATTCTGTTTGCATCGCTGACACCTACGATGAATGCATATTAGGTCTTGATTTCATAAAGAAATATGGATTCAGTATTAGACCCAGTGACAGCCTACTCAAATATAAGACAGAAGAAATCACTCTGCTTAGCCGAACTTCTAATTCTTTATCAAGTGTGACCACAGCACAAAGTGAAGTTATAGTCCGTGGACATCGGGTGGAGACTTTTGGGGCCTTCCGATTGGTGGTCACTGATGCTCCTGTTGAAGGAGCTTTGGCTTATGGTATCCTGGTTGCAAGGACTTTAGTCAAAGTAGCTAAAGAAGAGATTCATATCAGAGTGATGAACTATAACAAATGCAATAGAATGTTAAAAAAATGGTGACGAATTAGCAATATGTGAACCTGTTACATGTGTAACAAGTGTAAACATAATAGAAGTTACTGACTCAAAACAACACCATACAAATATCCCCTCTCATCTTACTGACTTGTGGAGAGAAACAAGGAAGTTATTAACTGAAGACCAAGCTAATAAGGACGAGAACCTACTTAAAGGTTTTCTGACATTTTTGCTGCTACATCAAATGATTATGACCATACTAACCTGACAGAACATAAGATCAACACTGGTGATTCTCCTACAATCCATCTACCAGCAAGAAGGCTTCCATTAGCTAAACTAGAGGAGAGAGAACAACTAAAAAGGGACATGAAGCTCATGACATTATAAAACCATCATCGATCCTGGACATCACAAGTGGTTCTTGTCCGATTTTATGTGAACTACCGCAGATTGAATGATATAACAAAGAGGGACTGCTTTCCTTTACCCAGGATTGATGACACAATTGACACTCTATCTGAGTCAGAATGGTTCTCAACATGATATTTGAAGAGCGGTTATTGACAAGTTGGTATACATCCTGAAGACCGTGAGAAAACAGCTTTCACTACAGGAAATGGACTTTGACAGTTTAAAATGATGCATTTGGACTTTGCAACGCACCTGCAACGTTTGAACTACTAATGGAGTCGATGCTCAAAGGTTTGTCTTGGGAGGTCTGCCTGTATCGTTCTTCGAAGAACTTTTGAAGAACATTTAAGAAATCTTACTCAAGTGTTTGAAAAACTTAGGGCAGCCAAGCTAAAATTGGGACCGACTAAGTGTAAACTGTTCCAGGAGAAGTTCATTACCTTTGTCATGTTATCACTACATCAGGGATTAAGACTGATCCTAGTAAGATAGAAGTTGTAAGAAACCGGCCTCCAGCACAGGATGTTCATCAACTTTGTAGTTTTATTGGACTTTGCACATATTATGGAAGATTTGTCAAGGGTGTCTCCAACATCTCAAGGCCATTACATCATCTGACAGAGGAGAGTCAGCTGTTCATGTGGACCACCGAATGTGAAGTGGCCTTCCAACAGTTGAAGCAAACTCTTTCCACAGCACCAGTGTTAGCATATCCACAAGCTGGAAAACAGCTGATAGTAAACAACTTGATTAGTAGGTATTGAGTCCTTTGCAACTCCACTCTGACCATGGACAGAATTTCGAATCCAATGTGTTTAAAGGCATCTGTCAACTTTTAGGCATTCAGAAAACTAAAACAACTCCCCTACACCCTCAGTCGGATGATATGGTTGAGTGATTTAATAGTACAATTGCACAACATCTAGCATTGTTTGTCGACGACCATCAACGTAACTGGGATCTTTATATACCACTCTTTTTGTTCGCCATACAGAACAGAAATGCATGAAACAACTGGACAGTAGACCTTCCATGATGCTCTTTGGAAGAGAATTGCGTCTTCCCTGTGACCTTTTATATGGTCGTCCCGAAACAATGCCTGTGTCCACTCCACAATGCGTACAGGAATTATAACAACGACTAGAAGAAATCCACCACTCCGTCAGACATATAATCAACTTGGCAAGCGAGAGAACCAAAACTAAGTACGACAGTAAAACAAATGAAACTGTTTTCAATCAAGAGAACTTGTCTGGCTGTAAATTCCACAGAAACAAAAAGACTTTCTCCAAAACATCAGAAACCTAGGGAAGATCCATATACGGTAGTTAACAGGATTAACGACGTGGTGTATCGCATTCGTCGACGTCCTTCTACAAAGTGCAAAGTGATTCACGTGGATCGTTTGGCCCCGTTTAATAGAAGAACTGAAGAAGTTTCGGAATCCAGAATTGTTCGAGACGAACAACACCTAAGGAGCGAGCAATGTTACGACAGATGAACGACCAACAATGAAACTGTGATGTGATGTATCATTTTGATGATCGCGTTTAGTTCGGCGTGAGAATTATGTCACTAACCACTTCGAACGAAGTTAACTTAGAAATAAAGAATAAAAGAGTTGTAATTTGGAAGAATTTGTGTGAAGGAAAACGTAGTTTGTCTTAGTCTGTGCACTATAGTATAAATACGAAATGTTTTTATTTGGTGTGTGCGTGGGAGGTTAAATAAGTTTATTAATGTGAATCGTGATAGTGAACGAGTAACAAAAAGAATTCCTCGTCTTCTGCGTGGTGATCAACGTCTGAAAAGAATTGATTCTGAGAAACAAGTATACTTAGCCGCAGTTTTGGAGTATTTGATGACTAAAACCTAAGAAAGAAGTTATTTAGTGTATAGTTATTTAGTTTGTTTAGGAATTGGTAAGGTTATTCTTTATAGATTGCAGGTTTGTTAAGAAATATGATTGTGCCACTTATTGAGTGTTGTAAAAAGTCTTATTTTACACTCTGAGTGAAGATAGTAAGAATTATAGCTGAAACAACTCTGTGTAGGAAGAGTAAAATGGTGCTATGTTCTTCTGGAGTTTTATTTTTATACTGATTAAGATTTGTGTTGGTTGAATTTAATTTATATAAATGTTTTCATTCATACTTTTGTGTTAAATTACATTACTTGAGAATTATAATTATTAGACATTATTTTTGAACTCACGCTCAGTTTCCATCTGTTTAATTTATAACAATATGTACATTACTTGCATTTATATTATTAACCTTCAACCCTTACCATTGTAGTTTGCAATACTAATAATTCCAGAAACACATTTTGCCAACAAACCATAGATGACGAGACCGCAAACTCAATCTTTAGACGATATCGATGTATATTATCACACAATCAAAATAAATTATTTTCACAAAGCAATAGATAAATAAGCTAATCCCCACTTATTTTCAAACTAAGGTATTTATTTATGCACAATATTTTACACCTGGAATACCGTTCCAGTTCCAGATTTCGAAATAACACCTAGTACTCAGCTAATCAATTAAAATAATTAATTCACTCTATCTGGCTTATAGCTATACTATAAAGATTTATGAGGAGCTCCGTAATCACAGCTTCTAAAATTTTAAAGTTCTTGAGAAATTGGTGTACAGTCGCTCAAAAAAGTATCCGAACGCTATGGTTGATTACAGAATTCAGAAAAAATATCTGACAATGATGTTTTTAGAAATTAGTGATCTGGCAACCTTCGTGTACAGTACACGAAGGTTGCCAGATCACTAATTTCTAAAACAAATCGTTGCCAGATATTTTTTCTGAATTCTGTAATCAACCATAGCGTTCGGATACTTTTTTGAGCGACTGTACAACATGTAGCTGATGCGTGAAACACGATAATTTTTTTTTATCTCGATTTCGAAACTGCACCGGCGACAATCTTCGCTATTAATTTATTAAATGCCTTGGATACAACACCTGTAGGCCGAACGTGCAGAGAAAAAATTCTCTTTGAGGGGCAAAGCACACTAACTTCGCAATATATATGTCACTTAAAAAAATCAGCAGAAAAACACTTTTAATTAGTACACTGGAAGTAAATATCTTTTCTATACATTGTACAAAAAAATCCTTACCTAAATAAAAAAAGTATATAAACAAAGCATAAAATAATATAAATAAAACGAAATGAACTAAGGAGCCAGTCAATAGTCTGATGGGTTTACCCATCTTCTACTCAATAAAACAGGTAATAAGGTACCGAGCCAAGTGAGGCCAGAGAACATCATAAAAGGGACTCAGGTTGGTCTCCAACGAGCTGCCCCCTGGGGATGCATCGTCTTTTCTTCCTCATTGATTCGTTCTTCTCTCTCTTTTTTTACCTTTTTTTAAAGTATGAAGGGGAGGAGAAATGACGTCCTCGAAATGATGAAGTCGTTCTTCGTTATCCACTGACCCGATTCCTTGCTTCCGAGCTTCATCCCGAAATAGCGGAGCAGTTTTATTGGCCGCTGTCTCATTTGCTCCCTCGGAATGATTGTCAGAGGCTAGTACGGTCAGCAAACACGGCCAGTGATTGATCCAGAGCCCGTGGTGCCCTCTCTGCTCTGCACCAGTCGCTCGTAAAACGACATCCTCTTGTCTCCATGAGTTCCTAATAAATGGACGACGACGCTCACCTCTCGGATCGTCCTTCCTCTTTAGCTCCTTCTGTTCTCCGCAAACTTCTACTCTTTGCTTCTATAAGAAAACAGACATGGCGAATTTTTATTAGCCACTAAGTAGGCTTAACATTTGAATAGTTCTAAACTGTACCTGTAAATGATTGATTCACGGTACTATGACATTTTTTTTTAAATTTGCATAACTAATAAGAGCAGAATATGACTCTAATGGAGAAAGAAACACCTGTTAGATCAGTGGTTTCCAAAGAAGGGTACCATAGCCCCCCCCCCCACTAGTGGGTGTTTTAGAAATTTATGGATATGTTTTCTATAAAAATTTTAGCCAATTGATAAATAACCCACCATAAAAGTTTACTGATTAATGCCATCAAGATAATTTATTTGCAGTGTTTTTTACAGAATTAATTATGGGAAATCTTCCTGATATCTAACAATATCCTAATTTGTGGATTCATAGCAAATATTCCTGACAGAATAATGATAACTGCAGGTATGGCACTTCTTTATATTGCAATAAAACTCGCAAAAATTCAAGAAATTAACTAATAAAATACCATAACCTTAAATTAACTAATTAATTAATATAACCCTAAATTACGGAGGTTGTTGAAAAAGTTCTTGACACATGTTTGTAGATTGGCTCTTGTTCCTCCGAAGTTGAGCTGTGACTTGTTTGAAAGCTTGTCTAAACTCTTCATTACTTGTTTAAACTAAAGGCCATATCATCATTTCTCTCTTCGCTGGCTGCGCTTAAAGTTTGGTCTGGTAAATCTGTGCGTTGTTGCTACGGAACCTACCTAAGACGGGAAAAGATTTTACATTTTAACAAAGATGAAGCTTGCAGACGACGCGAAAAACAATCATACCGACTTATCAGAAGTGTATGAGGATGCCTGTTCATACGGTACTGTTACGAGATGGATGCTTAAATTCAGAGGACAGCAGAACTTCGAAGACCTCAATCGTGCATGAAGTCCAAAGGAAGCTGAGGACGAGATAACCATTGCTGCTGTTCGTGAACTCATTAAGGAAAACCCACACATCACCGTTCAGGTAATACCTTCAGATATCAGTGTATCGATTGGCAGTGTGGAAAAAATTTCTTCATCAACATTTAAAGTTCCGAAAGATCTGTGCCCCAGGTATATCGCACAAACTGACAGAACAGTAAAAAAGAGCTAGAGTAAACTCATGCAAGGATATGCCCATGTTTGAATATAGTAGCTCCAAACGGTTAACATACATTGTCACAGGTGATGAGACGTGGTTTTATTACTATACAACTCCCAGAAATATCGACAACAAATATTTGGGTTGCGGAAGATGAACCGTGTCCACGAATCATCCGGCAAGATTTTCACTCAAGGAAGAGGATGTTCACATTTTTTTTAGTTCTCAAGGAGTGGTAGCCGTGGACATCTCTTCATTTTTCATTTTCATTTCAAAATGACTCTCCTTCATCTCTTTAACCAATACCTTCTCCTTCCAATAACAGGCATGGGAAAAGTTCTCCTTCTTCATGACAATGCCAATGCTTATAACACCTGGGTAGTTGTGACCTGTTTGGATTCCATTTAGAGTTACAGAGTATTCCCCAAGGGGAATATCACCGAGATTTCCAGAATTGGTGTATACCTTTGGATAGGTGTTGGAGGGGAATGCTTTGAAAGAGAGTAAAAGTTTAGTTGAGGTAAGTGTAATGTTTTTTGTTCTGTAGATGCATGTCAGGGACTTTTTTAATTCCCCCGTAACTGATGATATAGCTTCAACTTCAACTTCAACTTTATTTTACAAATAAATATGCATTTCTTTTGCTATAAACAACCCACAACAAAGCTTTTTCTGGTTGTTATATTACATATTACGCTGTATAAAGATAACATAGAATACACAGAAATTTAAACATATGAACGTGTATAAATACATACTTTAAAATTTCAAATTATCCGATGTTCAAATATCTAAAAATGCAAATGAAAAATTTTTCTCAGCTTCAGGAGGTAGACAACAGGGTTTACTTAAGTATATTATACATAAATTCAATATCAGCAAACCCCATAAGAAAAACGTTTAACTTTTTTTTTAAACAAATAAATATTTCCAGAGAAATTTCTTAATTCATAGGGTAAGCTATTGAACATTTTGGGAGCTAAATACATTGAATGCTTATGAACAATCTCTTTTTTAACCAATGGAATAATATATTGTTTCCCCTCAGTATGCAAATGATGTTTTCAAATATTTTTTCTTGAAGATAATTGCTATTTTTATATACATATATCATTAGCTTATATACATAAAGATGTCTTAAAAACATAATATCCACATGTACATAACTACAATGTACACTAGAAAACCTATTAATATTATTTGTTAGTTTTCTTATTATTCTGTTTTGAATTGTAATTATTGGTTTGAGAATTTTTTTATAAGTTCCCCCATAGAGCAATAGCCCATAATAAAATACAGACTGAATTCAGGAATTATATATATTTAACATCATTTCTGCATCTACCAATTCATTTAAGTAATAAATTTTGTATGACATTGATCTAAGTTTTATTTTAATTTCATCCACATACGGTTCCCAGTTCAATTTTTGATCGATTTTTATACCTAAGTAATCAGTTTCATCAACAATTTCGATAGGTTTACAATTACAGGCCAAATATTGATTTCAGGCTCTATTATGAATTCTAATATCCAGATCTTCAGTAATTCTGCTCTTCAAACTAAAATACATTAATTTTGTTATATTTAAATTCAAAGTTAATTTATTAGTGCTAAACCAGGTACCAATAATTTTCAATTCACTGTTGATTAATATTTTTAATTCTGTTTTATTTTTAGCTCGAAAAGTGATGGCGGTATCATCAGCAAAACCAGTAATTCTCCCTGTTATGTTCATCTCACAAAAATCATTGATGTATATTAAAAATAAAATCGGCCCCAGTACAAAACCCTGTGGCACGCCATATTTTACCTTTAACTCTGAACTAATAATACCATTTATTTTAAAACTTTGTATCCTATTCTTTAGATAACTTTTAAATCATGATAGTACAATTCCCCTAATTCCAGCATGTACCATTTTATTCAATAGTATGTTGTGGGAGATGGTGTCAAATGCTTTTTGTATGTCCAAAAATATAGATATAGTTTGATAATTATTTTCTAAGGACTCATATATGAATTTAGTAAAATCAATTGTGGCATCCTCCGTACTTTTACTCTCTTTGAAGCCTAATTGTCTATTTGAAAAAAAAATTATTTTTCAATAAAAAACAGTTAATTCTTTTTTTAACTAGCTTTTCGAAAATATTCCCGAAAATTAAAATGATATATATTGACCTATAATTTGATAACATAATTTTTTTCCCATTTTTATAAACAGGAACCACGACTGCCTTCTTTAATTCATCTGGGAAGACCCCATTTTGAATTGACATGTTAAAAATATATGAAAGAGTTTTAGTAATATACTTTGCAGTTTTTTTAATATGATGGCAGTAAAACCATCTAAACCTGGACTTTTATTGTCATGCAATTCTAGAATAATATTTTAAATTTCAATTTCCCTAAATGGTTGCAGAAACATAGAACTGTTTGTTCTAGTACTATGCTCAAATGAATTAGCAGCAGTTTCATGTGTTTGGCATTTAATAATAATTTCTGCAACTCCAGTAAAATAAAGATTAAATTCATTTGCTAATTTTAATGAATCGCTATCAGTTGTTTCCTTATCAATATTAAACAATTGCGTTGTAGCAGATGTTTTCTTTTTTTTGATCAGTTAGTTCATTTATAAATTTCCATTGCTTTTTACTATTACCATTGCATTTTTGAAATTGTGTTCTCTAGTAATTATTTCTTTAATTTTTACTTTGGTATTAAACTGATTTCTTACATTTTTATAATTTGTTTCATATACATTATTATGCGGATATCTTTTACATTTCTTATAGCATTCATCTCTTGTTTTAATAAGGTTTATAATTTCATCTGTTATCCAATTGTTTTTTGATTTTCTGTTTGTGTTTTTTAAGCAGTACTGTTTGGATTTATTAATTATTTCAGAAAAATTGTCGATAAATATCTTGTATGCCGAATTTGTATCTCCTATATTTTTAATGTTATCCCAATTAGTCTTTCCCAATTCTTTAATAAGTAGTGTACAGTCTATTCTATATGTAAAATTATTTGGCTTTTCCTCTATGTCACAATTTTCGCTAATTAAGCCAATTTTAATACCAATTGGGTAATGATCAGATATGTCCGAAAATACAACTACTGGTTTAACATCTATATCAGAATTTCCTTAACAAATACATCATCCAAACACGAAAAACTGGCCTGTGCACTTCTGGTTATTTCATTTAAATACGATTGGAAATCGTATGTCGACATCAGTAGCAAATAGTCATCTACATACTCGTTGTCAATAAATAAATCAATATTTATGTCTCCTGTAAACAATATATTTTCGAATCAACTTTTCCTAATACTCTATCTAATTCGTCAATGAACTGACATTGTGTGCAAAAGTGAGACCGGTACACTGCTAATATACAAAGATTACAATTGTTTAGCGTCAAACACAATGATTCTGCTGTTTCCATTTCTATATCATCATTTATAACTATATTTATACAATTTTTAACATATATTAAGATACATCCTGATTTGTTATACTGTCTGTATTTATAGAATTTTTATACCCATTAAGATTATATAAACAAATTTCGTCCTCTTTAACCCATATTTCTGTTAATATTAATATACCTATTAAGTTATTATCATCTGTAATTGCCTCTATTTCTTCAAACTTATTCCTAATACTGCGTATATTAAGATTTAATATACATATAGACGGATAATTAGCAGAATTAAAAAATGATTTTAATCTATCCAAATCTAATACACTACAATCATTATTGACTTCGCATTCAACGTCACTTAGAAGCCGAGCCATTTTGCTTTAATACATCTCTTAAATCATCGTCATTTCTAATTCTACATATTTTTGCTGTTTCATTTAAATGCATAAAGTCTTACCTTCTTTAACCCATACGAATTTATAACCAGATGTTTTACCCTCAGTTTTTGCTTTATGTAACAATTGCTTCAATACAGGAGTCAAATGTTCATTTAAATATATTTTGGCACACTTAAATCTTTCATCAATATCTGTACAATTAATACTGTAATTGGTGTTTCTATTTGCAATGAACCATTGATCACGCGTATTCTTATTGTTAAATTTTACAATTATGGGCTTTATCCTATTTTTATTTACTGTTGGCACTCTGTGTTTCACCAATATATCTCCCTCTTTAATATTAACTCCAATTGTTTTAGTAATTTTCTTCACAATGTTCGTTAGATCTTCATCGTGTTCTTCTGGTATACCCACAACTTCCATATTCTGGCTCCTTGAATATTGTTGTAGATAAGTTAGCTCGTCTCTAATTTGACATATTTCTTTCCTTAGAAAGTGATTGTTCTCTTCCAGTTCAGAATTTCTTTCCTTTAGTTCACATATATCTTTAGTAAATCCAGTAATATTTTTTATCACCTCATCTAATTTCTCTGAAGCAAATTCTACAAAAGTCCTAATTTCACTGATTGCTGCGGTATCGTTCTTTATCTCAGTCACTTGTTGCATGAGCCATTTTAATTTATCAAATTCTGTTGGTGGGTCATTTGTACTGGTAGACCCTTTGACATGTTGTTGCCTAGTGGCAATACCGAGTTCGATTTTACATTTCGTGCATTGCCACCGCATTTTTGTGTTTTCACTCAGTTTTTGAAAACTATTTTCATTTTAGCCAGCACAACTTCAGTGGAAATTGCTGACACACTCACCTGAACATCTCAGCATATCATTATTATTTTTGATATTAACTTTGCAATGTGCACAATTTAATGTATCCATATTCTCGGTTTCTTAGGATTGTACAGAGCGAGAGGTTTATAAGTTCCTATGATGTAATGTTACTCCAAAGTTATCGCTATCAGCACAAAATGTGAGGAACGTTCGTCTTATTAATCATTGCTATTCTGCTTAGATAGGTCCGTGTATCACTTAAGCAGGCGACATCAATACGCTAGGATGTTAGGATTTAGTTATTTATGATGGCAACGATTTAACGGACACGCCCAATAGGTAGTGCACAGCGTAAGGAAGAATTTGAATGCATAGCTCATTATCATATATACTCAGAGATTTGAAATTCTCACTTCGATCCTAGAACAATCAACACAATTGCAATTAACTCAAACAGTTAAAATACACTGAAATAATAGATCATATAAACTTTTTAAACGGACAGTTCACTCACAGCACATTACTATCTACAGACACAGTTACGGTATGTCTATTAGCTTAAATTAACTAATAAATTAATATAACTTAAATTAACTAATATTAAATATAATATTGACTACTTCTAAGAAAACGACAGGAAAAAACTCTGAATTCATGCATCATAATATATTACTTATTAGAAAATAATACTTTTGTTTGCAGAACCTTCATGTTAAATGAATGTAGGCAACCAGGCCTGGATCTAGAAAGAAAACAGTGGAATTGGGGGAGTGAGGGGGGTTGGGGGGCAAGTAGGATAATTGAGCTGGAAAAAAGAAAAAGTGGGGCCCAAGATGCTGGATTTTCATTAAGGTATAACATTTTGCCTTCCGCTTTAGTGGATTTTAAAAATAGATAAAATATTCACTACATTAATATTTTTTGTCTCCAATATCCTTAATAGAATTCTCAAATAGGGTGGAATAGGCATGGCCTCTTTCTCTTAGATAGGTCCGTGTAAACAACTATAATAATGTAAATGAATAATAATACCCCTCTAACGCATCTGCTTACCACAGAGGTCTGACAGATGCCGGCCAGTTCATATGTCGTAGCAGAAGGTCTGTATGGATGGCAGGACCTCAACAGAAAAGCAACACAAGCATCCATGCCTGACCTAGGCTCGAACTCAGGACCCTTTGATCAGTGGCCAAGACGCTACCACTTGGCCATGGGATATGAAGAAAAACAACATTAAATAAAACTAAATGAGAATGCATTTAAAATTTAATTTCGAATGATTCTTATACATATATATATATTATATTACCACAGAGGTCTGACAGATGCCGGCCAGTTCAGATGTCATAGCAGAGGTCTGTGTGGATGCAGGACCTCAACATAAAGGCAACACAAGCATCCATGCCTGACCTGGGCTCGAACTCAGGACCCTTTGATCAGTGGCCAAGCACGCTACCACTTGGCCATGGGATATGAAGAAAAATAACATTAAATAAAACTAAATGAGAATGCATTTAAATTTTAATTTCGAATGATTCTTATATATATATATATTTCTTGTTTATGTACAGAATATAGTACTAATCCATATAGCGAAATAGTGGAATTATACAGCATAAAACATGACTCTGGAATAACGGCATCACGAAACGAAAGCACAATTAACATATAGTGTTAACCATGGTCAGAGTAATTCCATATCAAGCTCTCCTCAGTATCACCAGTCAGTTTAAGACAAATCAGTATGCATATCGTGATTGATCAGTTCGAAATACATGGTATACCCCTCAAAAGTTGGAAGAAGCAAAAAATAGCTAGAAAACTCGCAGAGAGTAACAGACACTCAGATAGTATTTAAAATTCTGATGTGTTGTAATCATCACAGGTGTGCATTGACCAGAAGAGCTGTGAAGATGTTGGGAAAAAATAATAAATAAACACCCTCTGAAGCAATTGCTTGACACAGAGGTTTCACAGGAGTCTGTCAGTTTATACGCCATAGTAGAAGATCTGTGAGGATGGCGGGACCTCAGTAGAAAAACATCAATGCCTCACCCGGGGCTCGAACCCAGGTCCCGTAGATCAATAGCCAAGCGCGCTAACAACTCCGCCACTGGACAGTGATGTTGGAAAACATAACGAATATGAGGAGCTCGATTTGCATGCAGAGTATGTCAAAACCGGAGTGTTAGACGAAATTTGTATCTAGCTTCCCACAAATACATAATTCGTAGTGACCTGGAAAGGATCCATCTTTATGTGCTCCCCGCAAACGAACAATCAATTATTGGTCAACGGATATGTGTAAATTACATGCATCATAGTGACAAAAAATCTCTCCTGAAATTCGTTATCTGTACATTTCTGTATATATGATTTGAAATCACACATAGTATGTCTCTGCACGAACGCAAAGTCTATGTGATGGTGAATGTCTAGTGATGGCTCTTTGAGAAGAGTTAATTGAATGCACAAAGCCAATTCCTGTTATTTTTTCATTTCGTCTCTGCTCTTCTAAATATTTCGCATCACTTCAAACAACTTCGTTCAAGTCCCAGAAATACTAATCATTCTATATGTTAGTTTTGCAAACAGTTCACGTTAAAAATTATTTTCACCATATCCTCGCGCTTTCTTATAGAGTAAGATTTTGTTTAGCGTCTCTTTGAATTCGTGGATGAAAATCTGTTACACTGTTCACAAAAAATAGGGGATATTTCAAAATGAATATAAAGCGATAAAAAAAGAAGCATTAGTTTTTTTTTATTAAACAAGAACATCAGAAAAGCAAACGACAAGTCAAAGAAAGTTGTTCGATTATGCAAATGAGATGCAAAACCAACTTTTATTTCATTGGTTGGGTTGGGTTGGGTTGTTTTACCTCTGAGCGGCACTTTTTTGCACACCATGGGCTAAATGGCCAGGTCACAAGGACCCCGAAGGCTCAGAGAAGGTTGGGGGAGGGGACCCACTGGAACAGCTGTTGGGAGACAGATGGTAGCCTCCCGTCTAGGCCATCCAGCGTGTTCTTTAACGTGCACAGGGTATGGCTCTCCCACACACGGGGCCACGGCTTAACGTCCCATCCGACGGACGGCGGCCTTTCCAAGCCCATCAGTGTCCCCTACTGACCGTGGGCAGGGCGGGGAATTTTGCGGAGATAAATCTCAACGCTGACCCAGCTGGGACTCGAACCTGGGAACTACAGATTACGAGCCTGGGCGCGCTACCGACTGAGCCACAACCGCCCCTATTTCATTGGTGAAAATGCACTATACAAAAGGCTGAAAGTACTGGAGTATCTGTCTTTCCCTAATCTTGAAAGTGCACATTCTGCAATTTCCCAGCTCTTGCAATGCCCCTGCAACACGATTTGCCCGAATGCGAAGCCTGGAGAGCCATAGAATGTCTTGAAGCTGGTCAAACACAGACGACAGTGGCAACAGCACTTGGAACATCCCAAAGCGTGATTAACAGACTGTGGAATTGCTTTCAAGAGACTGGCACAGTACGAAGAAGACGAGAGCAGGGTCACCCATCTGCCACAACAGCAAGAGATGACCGCTACTTGACCTTATTGGCAAGAAGGAACAGGCGCAGCATTGAAACAGAGCTGCGGGGACAGTTTCTTGCTGCCACTAGACGACGGATATGCACCCAGACCATACGAAATCGGCTCCATCGTATTGGACTGCATGTTCGGCGACCATTGGTATGCATTCCGTTATCTGCTGAACACTGTGGAACCGGTAGAAGGTGGGCTGATGAGCATCGTCACTGGACCTGTGATAAGTGGTCAACTGTCCTCTTCTCTGATGAGTCACGGTTAAGTCTGCAGCCTGACAATCATCGTGTCCTGATCTGGCGTGAACGAGGAACACGTGAGAATCCACGTTTCATGCGAGAAAGGAACTCCTTCGGTGGTGGTGGAATCATGGTGTGGGCTGGCATCAGCATTGGTGGTCGTACCGACCTCCACTTCATCAGAAACGGATCCTCTGGATATCTGACTGCTGTCAGATATCGAGATGAGGTCCTGCACCATATAGTGGTACCCTATGCTGGAGCAGTTGGAAACAACTTTCTTTTCATGGACGATAATGCAAGGCCCCACCGTGCGCATCTCGTCAACAACATGCTTCTGGAGGCAGGAATCGAACGCATCGACTGGCCTTCACGTTCTCCTGACCTGAATCCCATTGAACATGCTTGATATGCACTGGGAAGACGTCTGGCAAACCGTCCAATGCCTCCCACAACACTTCTTGAGCTGGATGTTGCCCTGGAGCAAGAGTGGCAGAGGATCCCACAAGAACTGCTGGACATTCTGATCCTGTCCATGCCCCATCGCTGTCAGTGTGTTTTGGCAGTCTTGGGTGACCATACACCCTACTAAACAGTTAATGTTTGGCACTCTCGTCCAGTTTGACATGCTTCTGTTCACCCCCACCAATATGTCACTTGGTACTCAATCACGACAATTGAGTTTGCATCTCATTTTCATAATCGAACAACTTTCTTTGACTTGTCGTTTGCTTTTCTAATGTTCTTGTTTAATAAAAAAATTCAAATGCTTCTTTTTTTTATCGCTTCATATTCATTTTGAAATATCCCCTAATTTTTTGAGCAGTGTATGTATTTTTTAACAAATTTCAACGACAGCAGTGATATCAAGCTTTCTGGTAGAAATATTTTATAACCAGCTACCCAATTGACAGTCCAGAAAACAAGCGGCCTAACCCCCTAGTAAAAATCCTCTAATACGTTCTTGAACGTGCTTACCAGGGATGGATATAAGAGTTGTCGAATGCTAATGGTTTCGTGCTTAAGCATTAAATAACTCAGCAATTAAAAGTATTTTTAATAAATTATTTGTTAATATTGACTATCATATTTAATTGTATCAATGGTTCTACTTTAATTATATACACATTATTATTGAACAAATTAATTTCTAAAAATATTTTTTGCATTGCAGTGAACGTTATTTGAGCTTCAGAAAACACGACGCCTACGAGTGTCCAAACGAACGTCCACCTCTTGCACTATAAACGGCTAAGGTTTTTGCATTCAACAATCCCCCTCTTGCATTATAAATGGCTGTGAGCTTTGCAAGCGATGATCACCTATGGATCTTGTATTCCCTAAACTTTACTCTGATGCTCAAGTCACTGCTTAACAACCTTTATAAGTTCAGGAAGTTAATACATTATTCTCCTAAACATATCTAGCTGCGAACATATTAAATAAATATCAATGCCAACGAGATTCAGATCCACCCTAAAAAAATTAACTGCTTAAAAACAATAAACATCACTGCCTAGAAAGACATCGACTGTGTTATTTGTGTACCAAATATCTTAACTGTTAATCAGTTGTAATGAATTATTTCATGAGTTATTTACTAGCTGGAATATTTATGCATTAACATTAAAAATTGCTATATTCTTGCATACACATTATTGATACTGTGGGCTATGATCTTAGTAATCTTGATTGCCACTTAAAAGAATAGGAAATGGACACTTTTCTGTACTTAAAGGAAATGCTTACTCAATGGCTTAAAGTGCGTGCATTTTATGTTACCAGAAGTACAAGCACTTTCGTCTTAATTAAATTCAATTTTTTGTTTTTACAACCAGGAAGCAATAATTTATTCTTTTCTCTATGGCGACATCTCTATTTTGCCTCTTTGGTTCCTTCTTTTTCTTGCCCTGCACGATTTGTGACTGATCTATATACATCATACTCATACACGTTGGGTACTTTATAAACAAGAGCATATTCGAGTACCTTGTTCCCTCATTTAATGTGTCACATGTCACATTGGCATTCAGACCACGTCAGAACTTCATTTGTCAAATTAGAAATAAAACGAACTCCGCTTCATGGCATACAGATTTCAGGATCATCAAGTGTAATCAATCATTGGTTATTTTAGTTCAAATCCTTTTTTTTTATTAAATCTGTAACTAGTTTCAACAGAGTGCAAATTTGGAACTGAGGAAGAACAGAGAGCTTTTGTATAAATTGAACTGATAACGTGTTGACTGTTATAATGAAACCGAGATGTCGGCAATGTGGGTAGATAAGGTTTTTCGCAAAATTTTAATATTTTCTATTGATCAGGGTTACAAATGGCTAAGAAGATTGAAAGTTAGATAGTTACAATTAAACAGGGCATTTATTAGAATTAGGGATTTTATACGACGTGAATTTAAGCAGCGAAAATTAAATAGGGTATTAAGGTAAAAATGATAGTGGTAAAACTAGAAAAGAACATGAAAGGCAGAATTCAACAACTGCTTTATTGTCTATTTAGTAGCCATAAACATCATCAGATCTCATTGAGACATTCGCAAATATCGTTTGAATTTTACTGAAATTTCCAAATATACAGTCGAAGAAAATATACATGGTTCTGCAATATTAATGAAAAAGTTGTAGATTGCGCAATCAGAAACAAATATAACATCTTGAATTTTTTAGTTCAGTCGCGAGTGTTATTAATTCTTCAACTGACTCATTATTGACTAATTCTATTTGATGTTGATTTCTTTTCATACAACTATGACATTTGAATAACCGATTTTTACACTCTTTTGTGAAGTGCATTCTGAATTTGGAACTAGGGAATAATTGAATATATACCCTTGTTCAATCAAATCTATGCAAAGTAAAGACAGAATAACCAAATATAATGTGAAAGCGTATTTTGTAAACTGTTGTGCTATTATTTGAATTAAACATTACTGCTATTTCGTAATAATACAATAAATATACTGCTTAATAAATCGATTGGTTTCTGAACTTCGCAAATGTGAATTTATCAGCTGAAATCTTGCACATAATAAAATATAATTTCGCGTTTTACTGTTTTCTTTTAGTGGACGAAAAATAGTACGGTATGTTTAAGCATCGGGCTAAATTTAAAGATTAATTAAATTAAATCTATCATAATTTTACCGATATTCACATCAAATAGCAGAACCTTTGAACTTATCCCTAAATCAGTCGAAACAAAGGTACTTTGATCGAAAATTAAATTTCCAAAGAATTAATCCTACGTCTTTGAAAAGAGGAACTATTTGTTAAAAGATAAACGATATTAAAACATAAGCGTATTACTGGGAATTAGCCATGAAGGGTGTTCAATGAAGTGCAATGAATTACTGCTAGACTCTATGTGTTGTAGCTGGCCCCAGTCACTCGGATCACTAGGGCAGCAGGCGAAGTGTTAAGAGAGGGCTTAGACACGCAATAAACGCACTCAACCATTCAGACAACATTTATCTGAAACCCACTGAAACGACGGCTCCAACTGCACTTAGTCGATATCTAGAACTTCTCTTTTCGTCTTGTGTAAGTCGCAGTAAGTTTATCTGAATTAAATAGCTGGGGATGAAATATTTTGATGACTGACTTTCCGATATTCTTGACTGTCGCGTTAGCACATTGGCTATATTTCAGTTTCTTTATGAACAAACCGAAGGAAGACGTGCATTTTATTATTTTTATTTCAGCTTTTCCTTTCATTTTTCATTTAAATTCACTTAGGGATTTTTTTTAAAGCGAAGACTAAATTATAAAGTGATTATTTATTTTGTCTATTGTTCTTCCTCGCGCGGTTCCTTCTTTCTTTCGCTGCTTGTTTGTTATGCTCTGTAAGATTCCAGAAAAATATTTATCACTTATCCCGAAGAGAGCAAAGCTACTGACTAACATATTTCTTTTTCTCATTGTCTCTACAACAAATATTGAATTGCTGCAAAATACTTTTACGATTGTATTACAATTGCCCTATTTCTACAGAAATAAATGTAGCATTTATTGAAAGTCACTACAGATGTATATTACTACAAAGTATTAATCGAAATCACCGGGATTAGTCCCTTTCTCGAGGAACTAATCTTTTAACTTTTTCTAATTAATACAAAGCAAAAACTAGAGTTAATAAAACTCGAAATGTTATCAAAATATTTTCACGCAATTGCAGAATTTTGCTCTTTCTCAAAGTGCTTAAATGCTTTTCTGTGTTCATCTCTAAAGACAATTTTTTTAACCTTCGCTGCATATTTTGCAATCGCTTTCTATTCCTAAAACCACTGACGGTGACTTGTAAGTTCTCATTGGTTGGCTGAAATCTTGCTATGTATTTCGCTTCAATGCGCGTTGAACATCTTAGTAGGAAATTGTATTTAGAAGACGGGAAATAACTGAACGATTTGAAAAAAGAAAAAAAATATATAATCCTTTAATAAAGCAATAATTTTGCACGCTCTGTTGCGTTTGTTTGAGCTCTCTCAGTGCAATTACATTGCAGATAAAATTGCGTTTAGGGTTCACAGTCGACAGTCTGTTAGCCAATCAACTAGAATGAGATTTTTCAAATTATGAGCCAGAGTCCTGCAATAAGCCTTGGGGTCTTTGCAAATGGCAGCAACCCTCCAATGGGTTTCGAAGTCTTTGCAGAGAGCAGTAGCCCTCCAATGTATATCGACGTTTTTGCAAAGGACAGCTGCATTCCAATGGGTCTTGAAGTTTTGCAAAGGACAAGCAGCCCTCGAATCGGTTTCGAAATCTTTGCAAAACGCTGCAGCATATTAAATTTCAACCCTGTTGTAAGTAAAAAATTAAAAAATCATGTTGTGAAACGCATTCAAATTATAAACGAATTACAATAAATACATGTTTAATAATATAATAATAATAATAAATAAAATCCCCCTCAAGCAGCAGCTTGCCACATAGGTCTGACAGGAGCCTGTCAGTTTATACGCCATAATAAAAGGTCTGAGAGGGTGGCGGGACCTCAGCAGAAAAACAGCACAAACGTCCATGCCTTACACGAGGCTCGAACCCAGGTTCCTTAGATCACCAGCCAAGCGCACTAATCACTCGATACATAATAAATGAAAATTACACGAATAAGTAAATAACTCTATATAATTCCACTTGGGTCTGTAAATGGTATGTAGATAGGTAGTCACTGAAAGGAGAGCTATGCACCAATCCCCTGTAATGATGCATAGAACCTGCCAGGCCTAGCACCTAAAGTCCGACCCCGCCTTCTCGTGGTGCAGACCGTTAGTAACTTTCAAAAGAGATACTCTCTTGTGGAAGTGAACGGAAGGGGAGGGCTGCCATATTAGTGTGGCCTACTGATCTGGACAACTATGGCTACTTTCTTTCTTTTTTTTTCTACCCTGCTGAGGAGTGGTCAACCACACAGGGTCCTGGTGCTAACCATATAAACCTACGGGACTGGACTGATATATGACTCTGAGCTTGATAATGGACCCTGAATTTGTTGTACTGGTGGGCTTCTGTGGAGGGAAAATCTTCCGCTGTGTTTTCTGTTTGTTTGTGGGTTGACAATCCCAAGTGAATAGATTCACAGGATATGTTTATCAGCTGGTGGATAATCCTGAGCAGAGGTCATCGCAGGCACCTGAACTTTTTGCTTCTACTGGAATCGTCAAATTCTACATTGTAGGATGTCTTCCAGTGTAGATGGCTTCAGCCTTTAGTGGTGGGGGAACGGGTCTTTGCCCGAAGTCTGCGATTAGGAGGCTGTTTGATATTGTCGGTATTCCCTCTCTCAATAAATATAGTTTCTTTAAACACCCCACTAACCATTTTCTCTCCATAGGTAGTTGGAATGTGAAGACTCTGCACAGAGCTTTTCCTTTTGATGTCCTCACACAAGAATTCCACCATTATAATTTAGATATTCTCAAAGTGCTTAAATGCTTCTCTGTGTTCATCTCTAAAGACAATTTTTTAAAACTTCGCTACATATTTTGCAATTGCCTTCTATTCCTAAAACCACGGACGGTGACTTCTCGGCCTGCAAGAGACCAGATGGACAGATAAAGGTCAGATTCTTAAAAATAATCTTAAATTTCTCTTTTCAGGGAGGGACGACAATAAGCATCACGAAGGCGTGGGTCTGCTTCTCAGCAGACACGCTAGTGATGCTCCTCAAGGATATGAATGCATTAATGAAAGGTTTCTTACAGCAAAATTTCACACAAGCGTTAAAGACTTGAATATTATCTGCTGTTATGCCCCCACCGAGGATGCTGATGAGGCTGAGAAGGATAGGTTTTGCCGAAATTTTCAAGATATTTTGAATTCTGTCAAGAAAGAAGATTTTACACTTGTTCTAGGTGACTTCAATGCCGAAGTTGGTACTGACTCTGACCTCTGGGGAGGAGTGATAGATCCTTTTGGTATTGGTATCTGCAAAGGCAATGGGCAACGTCTCCTACAGGTAATGGTTTCAGAATAACTAACACATGTTACAAACACCGCGACATACATAAATACACATGGGTTTCACCTGATGGGCTGCATAAGAATATGATTGATTATATATCAATTAACAGCAAATAGACTAGTTCTGTTAGGAATACCAGGGCATACAGGGGACAGAATTTGGATCTGACCATTACCTTGTTAAAAGTGTCTTGCAACTTAAACTTAAAAAGTGTTGTGCTAGGGTTAAAAAATTTACTTTTAATACTCAAGCTCTGACAGTTATAGCCAACACTTACCATGATAGGTTGCTTAGTCATTATGACAGTCATGGTATGCTTACTGCTGAAGTTGAGGAAGAATGGGATCATTTAAACAGCATTTAAACATCACCAAACATTTTTTTGGACACTAACAGTACTCTTTTAGGAAAAAAGGAGCAGAGGAGGCAAAATTATCTGAGTGATAAAGCACTTGAGGTTATTTCTGAAAGAAAGAACTGCAGGAATGTCCTTAATAAGTACCCTACTAGTCCTAATAGAAAGCATTACAGAGAGCTTAATAAACGTGTAAAGGATCAATTAGCTGCTGATAAGAATCTTTGGCTTGATGGCTTGGCTGACAAGGCGGAGGAAGCGGTTAGGCAGCACAACAGCAGAGAGCTGTACCAGACAGGTATACAGGGATTGAAGGATAAACAAGGTAAGGTTATAGAAGGTGAGGATTCTGTCATGGCTAGGTGGGCTGAGCATTTCGATATTCTAAACAATGTGGTTAGCTCTATTCCCATTGTCTTCGGGGTCCATGTTACCTGGCTATTTATCCCATGGTGTGCAAAAAAAAGTGCCGCTCAGAGGTAAAACAACCCAACCCAATCTATTCCCATTGTTTGCAATGATGATAGATGCATTGGTAGCTTTAATGTTGGCCATATAACACAATCTGAAGTTATTTTGGCTGTTTCTAAACTTAAACTACATAAATCCCCAGGGGTAGATGAAATTACAACGGAAATGCTTAGAGCTGGGAATGTTTCAGTTACCACTTGGATGACTGAAATTCTGAATATCTTTTATGATAAAGGCATGGTTCCTAAGGATTTTACCAGAGCTATTGTTATCCCTATTTTCAAAAAAGGTGATCGCAGTTCTTGTGATAACTATAGGGGTATCAGCCTACTCTCTGTACCAGGTAAAGTTCTTTCCATGATTGTGCTTAATAGAATTAAGAATCTGGTTGACAGTCAATCGCGTGATGAGCAATGTGGATTCAGAAGTGGTAGGGGATGTGTGGATCAGATATTTTCACTTAGGCAGATTCTTGAGAAATGTTTAGAGTTTCAGAAACCTTTTGTTGCTAGCTTTGTTGATTTCAAAAAGGCTTTCGACTCTGTTGATTGTGAGATTGTATGGCATACTAGACAAGTTAGTTAACATAATGAAAGCTCTCTAAAATAACACTGAGTTGTGTGTGAGAATTGGTAAGACTTTTAGTAATTGGTTTATCATTGCTTTTGATGTTTGACAAGGTGCATTTTGTCTCCTTTTCTCTTTAGTTTGGTTATTGATTATGTTAAGCGAAATTCTTTGCAAGGGAAAGATTTTGGCCTTAAATGGTCTAGAGATTTCAAAATTTCTGATTTAGATTATGCAGATGATTTGGCCTTGTTGGCTAATGATGTTGATAAGATCAATTCTTTCATTAGGGCTGTTGATGAGACTGGTAATAGAGTTGGGTTGGTTATAAACAGAGAGAAAACTAAAGTGATGGAAATTGTTCAGGCAGGCTGTGATTCAGTTAATCTGAATGGTTGCAGTCTTGAGCAGGTGTCATAGTTTAATTATCTTGGGAGCTAAGTAACAGATGCTGGCGATGTGCAGCATGAAATTAAGTTGGGTTGGGTTGTTTTACCTCTGAGCGGCACGTTTTTGCACACAGTGGGCTAAATGACCAGGTCACATGAACTCCGAAGGCTCAGAGAAGGTTGGGGAAGGGGACCCACTGGAACAGCTGTTGGGAGACAGATGGTAGCCTCCCGTCAAGGCCATCCAGCTTGTTCTTTAAGGTGCACAGGGTATGGCTCTCCCGCACACGGGGCCATGGCTTAACGTCCCATCCGACGGACGGCGGCCTTTCCAAGCCCATCGGTGTCCCCTACTGACCGTGGGCAGGGCGGGGAAATTTTGCGGAGATAAATCTCAACGCTGACCCAGCTGGGACTCGAACTGAGAACTGCAGATTACGAGCCTGGCGCGCTACCGACTGAGCCACACCCACCCCCTGAAATTAAGAGACGAAAAGGGATTACTGCCGATACCTTTAAGAATCTATGGAGAGTGTGGAGAAATAGGCGTATACACCTAAAGACTAAAATTAGACTGTATTATAGTTTTGTTCTTTCTAGGGTTAGTTATGGTAGTGAAACTTGGACACTTTGTAAACAAGATAACAGGAAACTAGATGCTTTTGAATCCAGATGCTTACGCAGTATCTTGGGCATTAGGTGATTCAACTTTGTAACTAATGATGAGGTTAGGAAAAGGAGTCGGCAACCTCCTTTAAGTAACATATTGTGCAGAGAGAGACTCCGTTGGTTTGGCCATATTTCCCGTATGGATAATTATTGATTGGCGAATAGGGTTATTAACAGTGTGCCTAAAGGCCTCAGAAAGAGGAGGAGACCTAGGATGCGATGGGCTGACAATGTCAAACACGACCTTGTTAGAATTGATGTGCAGTGGCCAGATGCAGTTGATGTGGCTCAGGGCAGACTTGCTTGGAGAACTGAATTGCACTGTCTGGTTGGACCTCCGTAGCCCATGGCTGTTTGATGATGATGATGATGATGAATTACACTTGAAAGGAACCAACTTATTTAACGAATGTTTTTAAACCATGTCATTCATATTTCATAAGTTATTCACTCAACTTTAAAAGTACCTCGTTAAAAATAAAGCCAATTATATTAAGTAACACATATACTAAATCTAATCAAATGTATGAATACCAAAAATTCTATTTTGCATTTGGAGTGCTAAGTTGACAGTCACCATTTTTCAGGGTCTAAAGTACAGAAAATGCTGGTTTCTTTTAGGCTGTTAATAAAAGAATTTGAAAAATTCTTAACTAGATGATCATATTTTTTATGATATTGAAATAATGACTGCCCTAGCAAGCGGAACTCGAATTATTTCAAGGACAGCCGAGAATACACCAGAAGAATCTGGTATCAAAGTAAGCGTTAACGAAAACCTCATTCCTCCTCTCACTTGTTAGCAGAGTAACCAATTTGAATCCTCTAATAATAATTGTGGAGCAAAACATTTATCGAACATAAGTTTCTGTTATAACATCGGAGATGGAAATTCTTTGCATTTAACATGCTTGGCCAATTTCCCAGTATTCCAAAATTTCTCTGTTTTTTCATGCTGGTTTTGGAAGAGGCTTGGCAAAGATCACAAGAAATTAATACTGGGAAAGATTTGATAGGCATGTCTAGAGGATTAACTGATATGCAAAGCTTTGGATGGCAATATGAAGTTCTTTATGGTGAAGAAAAAAACCCCGAACTTTTCTATTCAGATTTTTAATAGCTCAAAATTTTTTTTAATCAAATTTCTGAACAAGAACACAAAACTGTGTGAAATTAAATATATATTTATATAGAATATTTCTCATTCCTGAATTTTTTTATCATTATCACATTGCTAAAACAGTTAAAAGTTCTATCTTTATTACATTCTTGATATTGCTCTTCCCATGGATTATTTATGTTTGTCGAAAACAAGTCGCAGATTTGTTTTTGTGCCTGCTATATGGCACTGGTAAAAGTTAGAAGTTTGCCAATGAATGTTATTGACAGATGGGAAAAGAAGAGAAAGAGCGGCCGGAGGAATTCCCAGAATTACCCACCCACTTGCCCCTCTGTTTTGACGGTAATAGTCTGTACACTGTGTTTCGATATTATGACAATTTAAAGCTGAATTCAAGGCGGATTTTGTTTTGAATCTGAGATTTAGTATTAGTAGAAATTCAGAGGCTTAGCAATGGATGTTATTGCAGAATGAGATATTTAATAAAATCAAAGTATAACTAAGGGCTAACTAGGTAGATAAAAATATACTCAAAATGCAAAGGCAGTGGATGAATTCAACTGAAACTCTTTACAATTCACATTACAACTTGAAAAAGTGCAATTCTGTCATTATAAAACAACGAAACAAATGGGTGTGTGATTCCGATATTACCTGTGTCACCTTTCCCTCTACTGCCATGTGATTCGGCAATAACATCCATTGCTAAACCTCTCAATTTCTACTAATACTAAATCTTAGATTCAAAAAAATATATATATATACATCCGGCATGTATTCGGGAAAACCGACTGAGACAAACGAACATTCGTAACGTAAAGAATACGAGCACGTCCATCAATGTACTGATGATAAAAAAAACAACTGAAGGACGGGACGGAAACCCGATTTTTTCCCAGAAGAATCGTGTGTACTTGTTCAGAATTTTAATTGGCAACTTTTCCTTGCTATCGGAAAATCGAATTAATTTTTTCTCTGCCATACTAGTTTTCATGCAGCCTTCTTCGCAAACAGCCGAGAACAAGCGGAGTAGACTTAACGATGCCACGGCATATGGACCGTGTTCTAGCGAGAGGTTTGTATAGGAGATGCTAGTACTGCAGCCCTGAGAATAATTGTAATCTTTTATTTCTGAGTAGAAAGTAACAATAACCAACTACTCAGAAAATGTAGTTTGGTTTCTAGTTTGGTAAGGAGAAGAACATTATTAAAGACTATATTTGCCATTATAAGACTAATAAGAAAGCCTAGAAATATTGTTGTATCCCCTCTTTAACTACTGAATTATTAATAAAGTATAAATGATTACTAACTTAGTACAAGTAGTGAATTATTTGAGGACCATATATTCGCATTACAACTTGAAAAAGTGCAATTCTGTCATTATAAAACAACGAAACAAACGGGTGTGTGATTCCGATATTACCTGTGTACCTTTTCCTCTACTGCTATGTCATTCGGGAATAACATCCGTGATGTAGACAGTTTCAGCTGAATTCATCCACTGTCTTTGCATTTCATATTAGTTCTCAATTTGTGGCTTCTGTTATCGCCCATAGGTGCAACTACTTGAAGCTCTAATTCGACCAGGATTGAGATCAGAAGTTTCCTCTCGTCTGAGATACAACATTAAATATATCACTCTAATAAATCTTTCGGGGTCTACTATTTGGACATGAATCGACTATTTGGATATGTGATTCCTCGATTCGATTATTTGTATAGGTGGTTCCTCTACTCGACTATAGTGATTTATTCCAATGACTCGACTATAGTAGTGTTAGAAATGTATCGTAGAGTTAGTTTCGTACATCCTGTAACGGGGTGCTACTGCCATCTACTTATTTTGATTTCCATGAGGAAGACTTAGAAAATTAAACTTTGTAATAGAAGGCGTTGGGTTGGGTTGTTTTACCTCTGAGCGGCACTTTTTTGCACACCATGGGCTAAATGGCCAGGTCACATGGCCCCGAAGGCTCAGAGAAGGTTGGGGGAGGGGGCGCACTGGAAAAGCTGTTGGGAGACAGATGGTAGCCTCCCGTCAAGGCCATCCAGCGTGTTCTTTAACGTCCACAGGGTATGGCTCTCCCGCACAAGGGGGCACGGCTTAACGTCCCATCCGACGGATGGCGGCCTTTCCAATCCCATCGGTGTCCCCTAGTGACCGTGGGCAGAACGGAGAATTTTGAGGAGATAAATCTCCACAAAAAAAAAATGCTGACACAATTGGGACTGGAACCTGGGAACTGCAGATTACGAGCCTGACGCGCTACCGACTGAGCCACCCCCGCCCAGAAGGCATTGGAAAATAATACTTGGTGAATGTGGGGCGTTAATAATCGCTGATTTAGACCTCGAAGTCAGGGTAGTCCAAAAGTCTTGTTACCCAAAATTTATCTCATTTTCAGAACTATAAATATTGGATCTTCTAGTGGATTTCTGCTGCTTCCAACAGGATGGAGACCTTGCCCACTAAACCATTAGTATCAGAGAATTCTTGCATGATGTGTTTGAGGATAAGTGAATAAGGAGAGGATCATCACACTTGGGAGTGCCACTTGACTGGCCTTCCAGAAGTACTAGTCATGCATCTCACAACAATGCACTAAATAGCATTATGAAGAATTGCATTAAAAAAAAATTGCCCAGAAAAAAGTAAAATTGGGATACAAGTGAGGCAATCGATTGGGAAAAAGAAGTAAAGAGGGCAAGGCATGAGAGTGGATTGCCATTGCAGTATAACACTTCCCCATCTGTTTTAGGGGTTTTTGAAAAATGCGTGAAATTTCATAAGTTAAATCATTAACCCCCATTACCATTACCATATCAAAGCATTGTCAAAGGTAGAGGGCATGCCCTTACCTCTTGAATACCACTTCAATATGGCAATTGAAGGAGGATGTGAGGGTTTAATTTATCTGAATTTACAAGGCTATGCCATGCAAAATATCCTACAGGACATAGCCGGTCATTTTGTATAACGAAAATGATAGTTTTCGTAGTGACCTCGAGATACGTAAGGAAGCTGGCCTCCCTTAATTGTATGTAACAAAAAATATATGTCTTGTCCATTTCTACACGATGCAGATGCACCTTACCTTGTTCCATGTCATAGTCGTTTAAATGAAGGGAAGGGGGATAGCAAGTCTTTTGGACCATTAATATCCAATAGTGCGTTTGACCCTACAATCGCAGTCACACAGGAAGTTAGCAGTAATTGATTAAATAGTTGAGATGTAATTTTTAAATACGAAATATTCAATGCTTCATACTCATATATGCATTATTAAATTTTTTCTTCAAATACAGACTATTAATTAAAAGGAAGTCAGTGAATACGTTGTCCTTTATTGATTGTTTTTTCCCTAAGATTAAACGCAAGAGAGTGAAGGCATTTCGAAACATTAATTTCTCACAAGTGGGGTTCTTTTTTATGTGTAAATTAAGAAAAGTGACGTTCAATCATATTACACTATCTTCAACTGAAAGCGAATGATTAATGAAGAAGGAGCAATAAAACTTTACCAAAATAAGCATAAAAATGAAGTTTTATTAATTTCAGACAACTTAACATCGCTGGTAAACAACATGCTCATAAATTGAGCTCGTTTATCTTAAAGGTTCGTGACACGTTTTTTCAATACCTTGTTTTTGGTCGTTAGTTTTTGCCATGTAAGAGTTTGTGCTTTTATCTAAAAAATGTTCAGCCAAAAAAAAAATGTATATTTTTATTTCTTAAAATTCTTGCAGGTATTAGAATGCATTTTAAGTTTGCTTTCGTTACCTTTTATACAGATTTCACTTTTCAAACGTTTTGTTTTCCGTTCTTCTTTGTCTTGTCCATATAATGTATTTTATTTTCTGATTAATTGTTATCGTATATTTCTCTGTTATAGGTGCATTTTCAGAAGTGTCTTAGATGGGAATATTGCTCATTAGTGATCATTCTTCGCGTAGCCGTGTAGTTTTCCATATGCGTGCTGAAGCCAACGCACTAAATTGTTTTATGGCATCTTCGTCGCAGCCGGAGGGGTTAGGGTGTGAATCATCGGGAGAGGGAACGGTAACGTGCAGAAAGGTAACTAAGGCAGAAAGAGTATAGCTGAGGAACCAGGAGTTCAGTTTCGCTTAACTCGTCAATAGTGAGGTAGCTCTTTCCAGAAAACTCTAAAGGAACAGGGTTTCGATTCTATGGAGAACCAGAGTATGTAAGCAAAGATTAGGATATCCTCTCGCTGAGTTCTGAGGTCTGCATAGTGATTTCTGTACAGTAAAATGCAGATTTCCACCTCATTAATTGAATGCCTGTAAACAAAGCAATATCCAAGCATGTTAAGCTGATGGAAGAAAGTATCCAAAGCACATAAAATTAAGCCAATTCACTCCGCACAGTGCTGTGCACAGCAAGACCATAGAATCCAGAGCTTTCCCGTAGTATACGTTCAGTATATGTGCGAATGCAAAATATGTAAATAAATGCTCAGCTATACTCATATTCCTCTATATCGTGCTCAGCTATACTCATATTCCTCTATATCGTGCTCAGCTATACTCATATTCCTCTACATCGTGCTCAGCTATACTCATATTCCTCTACATCGTGCTCAGCTATACTCATATTCCTCTACATCGTGCATTGGACATTTGCTATTTTCAACGACGGCACATTATGTCTGACACACATCGACTCACGGGTGTAACAACCAGCTGATCTGTAGATTCATGCAGAATCACGAATGAAGACGAATTAATTATAATAATTAGTTGAAGAAATATTTATTAAAAAAAAGTATTGGATTCACCACACTTTAGAAAAGTCCACCACTATACTCTCCATTATCGTGTTACTTAATTTTTTTCGTTTTACGTTAAAAATATCTCCCTTCTGGTTTTTTATTTCTGAAATAATGAGTATCAGCAATCATTGCATATCTTGGTCGTTTTAATTCTTGACTTTGTCGTATTTTCCTCCAAATGAGAATTACTCAATATAGCTATGTAATGGATAGGTAAAAACAACAACTTAAAAGTAGTGTTAAAGCTTGAAGGATCGCATTGAGAATCTATTATTAAGGATAAATGTACGCTTTTTATCCAAGTCATCCAGTGTGCATCTTAACGAGTTCAAGATATGGCTTTCTTGCACAAGGGATCACAAAGTGATCCCTTCTTATAAATCAGTTCTTTTCGTAGATCAATGCCTTAACAAAAATTACTTACAGATAAATTTTAAACCTGGGTTAAACTGAGTAATTAAAACCCACTGAGGAATATGATGAGAACGAGAAAGATAGATATATAGATGCTTTTGTAGACAAACAAATATACATTTATAGCATAGTTATGACATAACTCTTGGCCGCCGTCCGTCGGATGGAACGTTAAGCCGTGGCCCCGTGTACGGGAGAGCCATACCCTGTGCACGTTAAAGAACACGCTGGATGGCCTTGACGGGAGGCTACCATCTGTCTCCCAACAGCTGTTCCAGTGGGTCCCCTCCCCCCAACCTTCTCTGAGCCTTCGGGGTCCATGTGACCTGACCATTTAGCCCATGGTGTGCAAAAAAGTGCCGATCAGAGGTAAAACAACCCAATCCAACCCATGACATAGCTCATTCAAAATGTCTATTAGACATACAGTAAGGAAGTTATACCCTCGGCGCTTTGGCTACAGTTAAACGTTTATGTCAGTATTTAGCTTTCATAGTTTGTATACTGTGTAGCCAAATTTTCATGCTTAATAATATGTGTTTCAAAAAATGCTTCTTCCACAGGATTAATAGTTTGGTGCTCTTAATGAGAAATCAATATTTTATGTTTAACTATAGCATAGTCTAAAAGTGTCATTCACGAAATATGTTTTTATAATATATAAATAAATTTAACAAGAAACAATATTATTTCAATTTTAAACAAGAAACATTATTATCCATAACGCTGTTGGAGAATTACCGGACTTTATTATTCCTAGGCGGCTTTAAAGGATCACGGAACGAAATTATGTTGCCGATATGTTCGAACATTTTCTTGAAAATTAAAAGTTAAAATTCATTGCTAATTGATTATTGACAGGAGAAAAAGGGAAACAAATATCTGAAAGAAATTGTGTGCATTTTCGGATGTAATATTAATTTAATATGAGACTTTTTTTAATTTTTTAATTAACGACTTTAGATAAATTTTGGATTTGGGACTTTTACTCTATTGCATTTTATTCTAATATTGTCTTGAACTTCATTTATCTTAATTTGCTATTCCGCAATTACTCAAAGGTGTAGCAATGTCGTGATATAAAATGCGTCCCATTAGAGGCAGATAAACTCGAGTTAGAACGATCCGTCGTCAAAAACTGCATATCAAATGTTCTGAGGAAATTTTGTGTCGAGGCTTAGTAGCGAGTAAAACGGCCAGAAAGGAGTGGTCTGAATTGTGCATGTACTCATTTCTATAAATGCATACTGTGGAAGAAACACTTCCAAGGCATTCGATGATGTGTATTTATTAGAGTAGAAGCGCAAAAGCTCTGATATACAGTATAATGAAACAAAAGAAAAGCTTTACGATCATTGGTAAGCTAATTAAATAAATAGTAAAATTTAAATTCTATGTAGCTAAGAGCGAAAGTAAGCATTGACACTAAGAGAAGATAGTAAGAGTGGAAAAATAATATTGTACAAACCAGAATTATTAATTTGACCAACAAATCCAATTCCTATGCCCTTTTAGTGATTTATTTCGGTATACAGTTTTGATAGTTATCGGTGTTGTTAATTAGTAGCTACTGGATTTTGATACTGACGTGGGCTTATAATAATATAGGAACGTCTGCATGGTAATCAAATAACCATAAAACAACAAATATGCTTTTATCTAAGTGTCAATGTGGGATAACAATAACACCAAAGGGATTTTCTTGAACAAAACTTTGAATATCGCAGAAACAGGTTGTCTTTGAAGCAAAGGTGCATGCAATCATCCATGCATGCCTCTCTGTTAAACCCCGCAGTTGGCTTAAGAGCTGGGGTTGAACGCCAACATCAATTAAAATAAGTAGTCTGAATTTTAAGGCTTAATGCGGAAGAGTTGTGCTTATTAAGCTTGACTTCCCTAGGAACAGTGATTTCTTTACGCTAAAACTCCTCAAATGTAGGGGGGGCGGGGGGGGCTCAGTCGGTAGCGCGCCAGGCTCATAATCTGTAGTTCCCAGGTTCGAGTCCCAACTGGGTCAGAGTTGAGATTTATCTCCGCAAAAATTCCCCGCCCTGCCCATGGTCAGTAGCGGGCACCGATGGGCTTGGAAAGGCCGCCGTCCGTCGGACGGGACGTTAAGCCGTGACCCCGTGTGCGGGAGAGCCATACCCTGTGCACGTTAAAGAACACGCTGGATGGCCTTGACGGGAGGCTACCATCTGTCTCCCAACAGTTGTTCCAGTGGCTCCCCTCCCCAACCTTCTCTGAGCCTTCGGGGTCCATGTGAACTGGCCATTTAGCCCATGGTGTGCAAAAAAGTGCCGATCAGAGATAAAACAACCCAACCCTCAAATGTATATTTTCAGTTACACCAATTCGAGGTGTATTACGATTTAATTGTAATTTATTAGTGATTTATCCGTTCCAATCTTTAAAATCATGGGGAAAAATGGTAAAAAAATGTGAACTGTGGAAAAATGCACTCGAAAGTTTGAAATCCAAACTTTAGATTATAATGGAATTGTAAAACGTAAATCGAAAGATTCAGGTATGACTTTCAGTTGCATTTAAGTTTTATTTTCTGATTTGTATTTAGCCAAAGCATACATTCATCTGAATATAAAAAAATAACGAAGGTTAGAAGCGTTGTGCAGTAAACTCCCGGCTATCTGGCATTAATTGGAATGGGAGTTGCATGAGAAATATTTTTTATAAAGGTCAGATACAGTAGATACAATCTTGTATTCATGCCTTAGTTGAAATAAAAATACAGTTAAAAACAATTATAATAAAAATGAAGTATCATATCCTAATGCAAATGTAAATAACTAAATTATAATTGTTTTTTTATCCGTATTTCGAAAACTGCTTCACTGAAAGCCACCATGGAAATAATTTTAATTTTAGCCTTCGGATGTCCCTGATTGCCAGCAGTAGCTAGAGACCCCGAAATGTGAAAGACATTTTTTGAAAGGTAAAGTCGGTAGAAAATAATACATAAGACATAAAACTATCCGAGACCCGAGAGTACTTAAACTAAACTATAATTTCAGAGGAAAAAACAACCCTATGCAGCGCAGTTTACTTGCTAGGTTCTAGAAATTCGGATGGCATTTCATCAGTCATCCACTGAACTAGCATTTAATTCTTGAGCAGCAGCTGATGTAGAGGGTTGAAAAGGCATAAAATCAGGTCTGGTAGTTTTCTTGAATGAATGTGTTACGTCTGTCTGTTTGCATGCTTTCCTCTTTTCATGCAAAAATGCCGTACCAAGTTGAAATGTTCATTTGTAAATTCTGCCAGTTGCATGAGAGTTCCGGATGCTTCAGTACAACCGGGAATTTATCCGCATACACGAACTCTGCAGATTATGCAGTTAATATCTTAAATCATATGTTTTCTGGCAATGTTTTATTGGTTGAAATATTTGAACTGTATTTATCCAAAATTTCCTTAACATCATGAAACTTTCCCTAAAGTAAACATCTAATAAATAACAGATCTGAATTCTGCTCTTTGTTCCTAAGATTATTTTTCTCGCACAATTGATTCTTCATAATCGGACGGGTTGATCATAATTCAGAAGCTACTGGGTGCATATAGAAATGAACTTTTGTGTTTAGTCTCTTCAACCTCTCCTCTGGACCCAGCTACTGTGCACAAAATACAACCGTTATTCATCGATTTGGACGAATGATGAGCTTTTTGTTCCTTACTCAAAATTCATCCTCAGGAATGATGATCTATTCTTCTTTATTGATCGTGCAATCACACGAATGGTCATCTGTTCTTCCTTGCCCATTGTACAATCGCAAGAATGATGATCTATTCTTCCTTGTCCATCGTACAATCACACGAATGACAATCTATTCTTTCTTGTGCATCGTATAATTACAGGCATAACGCTCTATTCTTCCTTTCCCATCGTACAATCACACGGATGTGATGAACTCTTCTTCCCTTCTTGTTGCGAACAAGCCGCAGGCAAACAGTCGTGACCACATTTCTGGAAATGTGGTCCCGACATATGTCAGGGTCATTTCCCAACCGCCATATTTTACATCATGTTCCTGGTAAAGGTTCACCGGAGATCCCTATACCTGCCTAATGAACGAAGAGTATGGTGTCATTTGTATATATTAAATGTGTTTAAATGGAAATGTCTTGGTTCTGTACTGAGTATCCAGTTACATGATTTTTGTCTCTGCACTGAGGTCCAGGGGCAAAGTAGCCCTCACTGACTTCACTCATCCAAAATTGCTGCGTCATGCCCATCTATATAAGAGGCTGAGCCTGATGAAATAAAACGCTTTGTTTAATTACCCTGCCCTCATTTGTTATAAGTTCACCCGTAACGTCTAGTCATTCGAAAACATCAGGGGTGGTCACGACAAAACATATAAAATTTAAAATCTGATTGGGTCAAGATTGGAACTTACGATTTTCAGCTTACGAGCCTAACCTCTAGCAGCTGAGCCAACATGAACTGAAATATCATGTTCAATATTAAAGCAGAATCTGAAAGGCACTATTACACAGATCTACGAGATTAACCTCAATGACGAAACCATCACACTTGATACGTCGATTATTATCTGTGCCCTACTTTCTTTCGAGGGTGGAGATTCGTAATACAAATGACGTGCGAGGTTTAACGTTATCGAATAGTTACCTCCCAAAGGATTGGTTAATTACAAACAGACACAGTGATACATCGTTCCAACGATTTTCGCGGAGCACTTCCGTTGGTAAAAATATCATTGTCATTATCTGCCATTCTATATTTAGGTGAAATTGAACACGAGAAAGTTGGACTAAAAGCATTACCCTACAGCCACATAGAGCTGCGATTTGAGAAATTATTAGCAACATATAGTAAGGTCAGAATCAATATTAATTGCAACAAAGTGGTCCTGACAGTTGAAATAATTTTTCCTTTGTCTGTTGCACAAAACACTCGCAATAACTATAGCCATAGTGTCTTAATTTCCAAGCTGTTTCCAGAGCGTAATATCTGAAAGGTTCAAATACCATGTTTATTAAACATTTTAATGTATCTGACGTATTACCTTGAAGGGGAATGATGTGACAGAAATGTACCAAACTTGTGATTTGACTCTCTCTCTCACTATATACAGTATATATAAATACACGTTTTCAAATGACATTCAGCATAACGAATCCTGTTGTCTTTATCCTAAGTTCTCATTGAGTTCATACACCTTACTGTAAAATTTATTTATACCGATACAAAGGTACTTGTAAGGCAAACCGATGACAGTTCAAAGGATTCGAGTCATATTATGTGGAAAAACTGAAACCTTTCACAAAAATGAATTAATTGAAAAATTTGTAATATTTTGTCATTTCGCAAAGGATTCCAATTGCCAACTTATTCTTTGAATTTAAAAACTAAAGAATGCTCTCATTGCATTTCTAGCTACACAAACCAGTGTAAATCAAGATATATGTTTGAAAGAAGCAGAGACGAAAAAGTCATTTTCATGAGTAGAAATGCAAATACAAATTTCAATTAATTTTTGGAAATTAATTTATGCCAAAAAAATAAAAAAAAACAAAACGATATTTAACCAGTTTTACTATTTTGTACAAAGAAAAAGAAATGATTTGAAACAATTTTAGAATACCAATTTAGATTTCACTATTTTATGGATTACGTGTTATAGATAACATTTGAAAGTTTCCCGCTGTTTCTGTTGTTATCGAAGACCATACAGCAAGATATTCAGAATTGCACAATGATTAACTTTGCCAATGAATTTAAAGATAACTTTCATGATAACAATGCTAACAGCACCTCTGAACATTTAATCTAGAATCGAATCAAGAGTAATTAGATTCATTATACCTAAGTCGTTAAAAATCGTTGCATTCATATCATTGGGTCATTTGCATTCATAAAGGGATTTCAGAAAGCTTTACTATATAATTATTAATGATGGAAGTGAAAGTTGGTAGAAACTTAAACAAATATAGGAAGCTGACAATTAAAGTATAATATGTATACTAGAAATCAATTGATGCCTTCTGCACCTCTTTTTTTCTAGCTGGTCACTCTGACCTCTATTTGACCTTGAGTAGGACCGCGATTTGAAAATCCTTCTCATTTTCGTGTTTTACTGCCTAAAGTATCCCTATTTACCCAATTTTAGTTCTCTTCCACTGGTATATCAGAATTTGTCTTTTAACCTCGAAGGACCCATTGCATCCAAATTTTGACGTAATTTATGAGATCTCTAACTAAAATTTCTAAGATCTATAACAGACACGAAACTGCAGTCCTGGTAGATTTTCATTTGGCTTTTGACCTCGAAGAATCTGTCCCATTCAAAATTTTGCAACATTTTTTAGATCTATGATTTAAAATACCCCCAAAAACCAATTTTTAGATCTCTATCACTGATAGATTTGAATTGGACCTTCGACCTCAAAAGACCCTCTGGATCTGAAATTCCGTAACATTTCTGAGATCTATGACTCAGAATTTCCACAAGAACCAATTTGTATCGTTGTAGTCCGATAGATCTAAATTTAAACTTTGACCTGGAAATAACCTCCGGATCCGAAATTTTATAATATTTACGACATCTACAACCCGAAATGACCCAAGACACCAATTTTCACGTTTCTAACACTTGTATATCAAAGTTTGACCTCTACACGACCTCTATTTGACCTCAAAGGACACGTAGGAAGACAAATTTCGGATTTTTACCGAGATTTGCAGGTCAAATTACCCTTAGATTAAACTTTTCAGAGCTCAACCGTTTCTGCTCAACCGTTTCTGCATCAATATTTGCAATTAGCATATTTGCAATTTCCCATCGACAAGTTCCTTCACAGCTATACACCGTTGACGTACTACTCCAGTTACAATGAAATCTGGCGAAACATTTGGCGACAAACGTATATTCATTGATAATTTCATTCACAACTTTCCCCACTCACTACTCACAACGTAATAAAATGGCAACGTCCCGGAAATTTGGAACACTTTTCGAGGGATCACTGCAGCTAAGAACACGATCTGTTACTCGAACTGGGTTATAACTAAATAGGACTACCCCTACAAAATTTGGGATTGATCGCTCAAATAGCCGCGAAACCACTGGGAAACTTCAAATTACTGTCACCGATGACGTCACATTAAACGCTTGGAATTACGGCTATTATATAATAATAGCCGTAATTCCAAGTAATATTATATATTTTTATTTATAATATTACTTGGATTCCAATTTAATATTATATAATAAGATATTCTTTTATATCCTTTACAAGGATGTAGCACACTTTTTTGTTCACGTTATTCGTTAATGATTTGTTTTAAAAAATGCAGTTGACTCTATACACGATTTCTTTATCAGCGTTTTCACATATCCGTTGTTTAGTTTTAGCATGATGTTTGTATAAGGGTTGGATAACATCGACGATTTTCAATGAATATTTTTCAAAAGAGCTTTCAAAAAAGGACCATTTTAAGAAAGGAAAAATTCCCTTCAAATTTATCGTTGTTCTGGATAATGATCCTGCTCACTAATCTTGATGTTGTTGTCTCAGTAAAAATATTCAGGTGTAATATTTTACCACCCAACACTGCCTTTCTCCTCCAGCCGATGGATCAAGATGTTATAGTAACTTTTAATTTCTTTAAAAATACCGTAGAACAGTGGTTAGCAACATAGGTAAGAGAGGCTTATCAAAGAGGTACAGGAAATATTTGATAAATAAATATATGATTTTATTCAAATATTCCAAAAGTAGCAGAGAAAAAATTCGTGAATTGGAGAGAGAAAGAGCGCGAGGATGCGGGGTCGGAAATCAGAGAAGTTCAGTGGTTGTATTATTGGTACTATTAAGCAAGGTATAGTTTCATTTATATTTGCCATCCTGAGTTCATCTAACCATGGCTGATCATAAATCCTAACACTAATTGTGTGCTTAGATTACCGAGTGTGAGGGATAATGGAACCCCTATTGCCCACTTATCCAGTCCCAAAGAAAGAGAAACTAACGGCACTGCGGATGGGGTCAACTCGCGAAGATCTAATCAAAATATTTTGGAATTTGATAACCATTACTAATTATGATGGCGATAGTTAATACTCAAAAACGTTGTTATCTACCGAATAAAGTTTTCTTTATGAAAAAAGTAATTCATCTGTAAATTTAATTTCTTCTGCGCATATGCATGGTAAACTCTAGAATTAATTTCCTTTCATATAGGATAGAAGATACAGAAAGGTTTACTAAACGCCAAGGGAGTACGGAGACTGAAAAAGTTTGGAACCCAGCCGTAGAATCTTATTAATGCTTCTCAAGGAATGTGATACAGATGATGAAATCAGATCAAGGAATTCTGATGTAAATTTAACATCAAGATAGATACTGATATCATTCGCGATGTATGAAATGAATTCACTTCACATTGAATGAATGTCGTGTGAAAGAAACATAAGGTTAAAAGAATAACCCCTCAAACAGCTGCTTGCCACAGAGGTCTGACAGGAAGCTGTCAGTTTATATACCACAGTAGAAGATCTGAGAGGATGGCAGCCCCTCAGCAGAAAAACAACACAAACGCCCATGACTTACCCGGGGCTCGAACTCAGGTCCCTTTGATCAGTAGCAAAGCGCGCTAACCACTCTGCCACGGGAAGGCAATATAAGGTTAATTATTACGTCCCGTGGCCGAGTGGTTAGCACGCTTGGCTACTGATCTAAGGGACCTGGGTTCGAGTCCCGGAATTAGGCATGGATGTGTGTGTCGTTTTTCTGCTGAGGTCCTGCCATCCTCTCAGATCTCCTACTGTGGCATATAAACTGACAGGCTCCTGTCAGACCTCTGTGGCAAGCAGCTGCTTGAGAGGGTATTTATTATTTATTTTGAATTTACCGTATTATTTTAATGTTTTTATTTATTGTCTGTTGGTCGTATAAATATTATCGCTCTTGAGTCTTAGTAAAACCAAAATAAAAATATTCATATTGTAAATGTATAAAATAGTACAATGTACAAACATTCTTGTGCGTTTCATAATGCAACTCCTATCATAAAATAACACTCTCTCATATAATTTATATTACTAAGAACATCAACTTCCTCGTATAACGAGAGTAAATTGTAAACCATAAACGTTTTATTAAGTGTTGTGCAGTGTCGATATGAGAAAAATATATCTAAGGAAGAAACAATTATAATATGGACAAGCATTGTTTAAAATATATCTAAATTGCAATAATATGTATCTGTATCAAGCTCTGATCTAGAAAAAACAAAGGGAGGTGGTGGTGGTGATGGGGGGGGGGGGGGAATGGGACTCGATCGAGGAGCGGGAAGAGACTGGATTTACATTGCAGTATAACATTTTCCTCTCCGTTCAGAGGTCTTTAAAAATTGTTAAAAAATGCGTGAAATGATATTTTGCCTCCATTATCTTTTCAAGCTTTTTCAAAGGGGAATGGCACACTTCCTCCCTTGATGCATCCCTGAACTTCATGATTACTTATTATATTAAAACAGTAATATATAATATATTAATAATTCATCGTTAATTATTTTCAGGTTTATGAAAATCATATATTTACCAGTCCATAGAATCAATAGTTTATAAGTAGCATATCTGAGTAACCCAACCCGCGTTAATCAATTACAGACCAAGGTTCATTTTTCTCACTGACTTACTTTTAACTCCTCTTTCTATGCCTCGTTTTAATCTACTTTATTTCCAGTTCACCTACGTCTGTATAATATCGTCGGTTTACAACTTTTTTCCATCTTTCAGAATTTTTTTTTTTCATTTCATCCGTTTAATTTTGCAATTTATCTCTCGTTGCAACATTTTCTCGGGAATGTCATGATACATCTTACAATACTTTAATAATAGAAAAACCTGTTTTGCAATGAATGATAAACTCAAATTCCAATGAGCTCCGAACATGGATCTTTGGCTTGGTAGGCTACTATCCTATTCACTTAGCAATAGAATTTTAACTGGGATTCTTGGCTTTCTAGACCATTATCTTATGTTACCATAACCATATTATTAGATACATCCATCAATTATATTAAATAACTAAGCACTCTTGGTCAGGTTAAAAGATGTTTATGAGGTTTACTTCTTAATAAAGGAGAACCTCTAAAAGGCAATTCAGCATGAATCGTACATATTTTAAGTTCAAACAATAGAAGCAGTTTATTCCTAGTTTTTCAAATTGCAGATTATTTTCAACTAGGTTAATCTAAGAATCGATTACAATGGGAATTAGTATATAGGATATCCGAAAAATAATGGTGAGGGTTCGAGAACTGATATGAAGTAAAATAATATACACATTCAAAAAAATAATATTATATTTTAATTGAAAGCATACCTCAAAATGTTTTGAACAAAATTAGCGAATATTCAGGGATATGTTATGGACGTTCTCAGTGCAACGTTTCCGGACAGATGGATTAACAAAGGTGATCCAATTCTATGGCCACCAAGGAGCCTGATTTGATACCTCTTGATTCTTTCTTGTGGGGCTTTGTAAGAATTATGTTTAAATAGACAAATTTCGGGACTTCAATCATTTGAAAATCAGAATACGAGAAGCAACAGAGCAAGTAACAAAGAGTTATGCGGCAACGTGTATAGCAAAAAGTGAAATGCCGATTGGACATATGCAGGGTCACCAGCAAACATGTGGAAATACACTAATTATATTCAAAATTATTTGAGGTACGCGTTCAATTAAAATACTTTCTTGAATATGTATATTATTTTCCTACATATTGGTTCTCGAAACCCCACTATTATTTTTCGGACACCCTGTGTAAAGTTAATGACGCTTTGTCTCCTCTTCCTTTTTAAATTAAAATGAAAATAATTTACACTTTTGAAGGAAATCGACTGTTCATAAAGAATATGAAAGATTTTTATTGCTTATCAGCGAGACATAAAGTTTGGAAGGTAGCATTTCTTAAAAAGCAATTCCAGGTAAATTTCTAGTATTCTATCTCCATACCGTAGAAAATTCCGAATATATGCATTTTATCAAAGGATCTTTTGAGCATGCTCTTTTCTTTTTTTTTTTTTGGTAACACATACGACGAACATTAGTTATTCAACCAGACTTCACACACTGCTCATCAGAAAGAAAATATTGAAATTCTGATGAAGGCATTTTTTTGTTCAATTTTAGAAATGCTAAGAACTCTGTATTTTCCATTACAAGGAAATTTCTTTTCCCTTTGATAAAAGAATATATTTTTCTCCTTTTCAGTTAAAGAAAATATTCCTTTTTTCATACGAAAATCGGCTACTCTTTCACGATATTATCCTAAGCCTTTAGGACTGACTAAATAATTTGTAATTTAGTCGTATCAATATATTAATATATATTAATCATGTCAATATGCAGATTAATAAAGAGTCTTAGGGTCTTTTCCAGCATTCACTTCTGTATATTCAAATTATTTACATAAATATTATAAATAGATCTTATGCGTATCTGTGAATTACTGCTTAAAAATTTCAAATCTATCCGTTAGAAACAGTAATTAAATGACCTACTAAAATGTCACGCAATTGCTCTTTGATGCTTTCCTCCAAATTGCTTATATTCAACAGATGGAATGAGATTACAAGTGTTTCCAAAATTTAGCAGATTAATAAGCAGTTTAGGTTCTTTCCCTACACTTACTTATGTATGTACATATTATTCACACATACATTACAAACATATTTTACTCGTATCTGGGAAAGCTTACTAACTTTACGTGAAAGCAGATCTGTCTCAAATGTAAGGTTTGATATTCGGCTCTAAAGTACGACGAGTGCGGCTGTACAGTCACTCAAAAAAGTATCCGAACGCCATAGTTAATTAAAAAATTCAGAAAAATTATCTGGCAACAATTTTTTGAGAAATTAGTGATCTGGCATCCTTCGTGTACTGTACACGAAGGATGCCAGATCACTAATTTCTGAATTTTTTAAATTTCAAAATTTTATTTGAATGTTGTAGTCAACCATGGCGTTCGGATACTTTTTTGAGCGACTGTACCAAAAATCCATTATTGCAGTTTTAAAAGCATAGTAATATTTCTGCCTCTGTCATAGCGATGCATGAATGGCGATTGGGAAGCAATAGAGAGCTATGAGATTATTCAGGTGACGCTTCGACAAATCTCACAGATTTTTGGCGGATAGACAAGTAATTAACGCGTCATTAACTTATTGATTTAGTTGATTGACAAGTGGCTGGTAGGTGATTGTTGATAGACAAGTGGCTGGTAGGTGATTGTTGATAAATCATTGGCTATGATCTAAGGTAAATTCAGAGGTGTCAACTGAGCAGTCTCGCGGTCTCCCCCTGCTTTACAAATAGGCGTTCATTCATCGCCGCTGATATAGACTCAATCTTCCACAATACAACCTTAGTTTAAAAAAAGAAATTGTTGTTTTTCACATTTGATGACATCTTTGAGTTTGGCATTTTGTTGAAGTGAACCGATATTGTAAACTCTTTCAAGTTTATTCTTCAGAAAGTTATGTAACAGAGAATTGTTGTATAAACTGAAAACTGATTTAATGAGTATTTTACCTAAAGTTATTAACTAAAGAAAAAAACATAATGATGAATTAACTAAGCAGCAGAATTTCGATTATTGGAAAATTAGATCCAAATGTACAGTGCAATTCCAGGCTTTAAAACTAATAAATTTTATTATTCGACAAACAAGAAAAGTTGTTTTTATATCCATATATCCAAATATAAAATATAGCTAATAAAATGTTCTAAAAATACTCCTTCTTTTAATATTATGCTTTAATAGATGGTAGTATAAAGTTCGTCTGACAAAACAATTTAATTTGGAAATGCTGACCTTGGTTCCTGTATTCATTCATTTAACTAATTTGAATAAACCGAAAATGTACACTCTCAGTATCACAATTACAAAGATAATTGGACATATACACTTCCCCCTCCACCTCAATACTGCCTTCATATTCATAATTCTGTTTCAGAATAACACTTGTCAAGAGATAATTTCAAAGATTCTACCATCAAATACATCAGAGATCTTGCTTTCTATCAATATCGGAAGAAGAGAATAGTTTTGCTGGTAATATGGAAAAATCTTTGATTTTTTCTATACAACTATCTTTAGTTTCCGCAAATTGGATGAAATGGAAATAAAAATCCTATGAATGTTATAGAATACGGAAAACCTCTCAATAAGTGAGCATTGTTTTTAGATGATCTTTAGGAGATTTAAGCTTACATCCAACGTCGAGCAATGCAATATTCATTTCCAAAATGTTTCAGTTATATGACATTTTGCTATAAAATTTTTATTCATTGCCAGTTTTGTCTACGGATAAACTGTAAAATCGCCAAGAGCAGCTAATTTAAAATTTATATAATTCTAAAGTAAACATATTTTGAGCCACGGCATTGGTACATTCTTAATCTGAAAAAACATTTTTTTTCTTTCTTTTCGAATTTCAAGCTGTATTAAATTATAATTTTGCGAACACACTTTGTGCTCTGTACACAAGCATCACGTTCATGAAGATCGTTTTCTGGTAGTATTTTCTTTTTTTTTTTGGCAATAAATGTGACGCGGAACCACATTTAGTAATGGATCTCTTGTTCTTTCAAACAATGTGTTTTATAGGAGGTGTTTATACGTTCAAGCCTACGAATACTCCCGTTCTCGATTTCAGTTAAAAAATAACGTCTCTCAAATATTCAATATCACAAAAAATTCCTCTCCCTGTTCCATGGAACTTACTGAAATACTTTTACTTAAAATAAAAGTTATTTTATTTATCTCCACTAAATAAATAATAATAACGGTTCAATAATAATAAAATTTATTTTAAGTAAAAATTCATTATTATTTATTATTTATTATTATTATATTACTATTATTAGTAAAATTATTATTCTAAATTAAAAAAAAAACATTTACTGAAATACTTTTACAGATTTATTTTTGCACCTGATCCGTGGATGTTTAGATAAATAATTCTCAATTACACTTTTGGGTAAAATTCACTTTTGGATTCTGGAATACTCGTTTAAAGCTGCCTAGGTGGCCAGAGCCGCCCCGTGGACGAATGGTTAGCGCGCTAGCTACTGATCTAAGGAACCTGGGTTCGAGTTCCGAGTAAAGCATAGACGTTTGTGATGATTTTCTGCTGAGAATCCGTCATCCTCTCAGACCTTCTACTATGGCATATAAACGGACAGGTTCCTGTCAGACCTCTGTGGCAAGCAGCTGCTTGAGAGTGTTTTTATATTTTATTTCATTTTTAACACTGTAATTAGCCGTAATGAGTATGATGTCATAGATTGCTTTTATAACGCAATACGTTTTAGTAAAATAAAAGTAGAAGTTCCAAAATTAGGTATAACAAGAAAATGGGATCTTTATCAGAGATAGAAGAAACAAAGGTCCCATTTGACGAAGAAAAATTTCTTCCCCACACAGAAGATATTATTCTGTTAATTGAGTGCGGATGCAACAATAATCTGTACTAGACCAGATTATTCTTCGGCTTTACTAATAATCGGGATGTATGTATTTCATAATACGCGTAGATGATATTAGTTTGTTCTACCTCTGAGCTGTACTTTTTTGCGAATAATGGGATGAATCATCAGGTCGCAGCAACCCCAATGGTTCAGAGAAGGCTGGGAAAAGGGAACCCACTTGGCATTTTGAATAACGTTCAGTCAAGGCCATCCAGCATTTTCTTTAACGTACATGTGGTATGGCTCACCATCACATGGAGATATGGCTTTACGCCTTATCCAACAGATGACTGCTTTTCTAAGCCCGTTGGTACACCTTTCTGACCGAGGGTATGACGAGGTTTAGTGGAGATAAATCTAAACGCTAATATATATTGAACTCGAACCTGGGACCTGTAGATTACGAGTCTGGCGCGCTACCGACTGCATGGGTAAGTTTATTTGATCCCCTCTCCCGGTAGGTAAGGTGAAGAAAGTTATGTTTATTTTTGGTCGATAGTGACTATGTATATGACAAAGCTTTATGCTTATTTATAAAATTATTATATAATATATTTTATTTTACAAATTATATATTATTATACTTATTTTACAAATATTATAGCTATTTTTACATGCTGAAAGTTGTAAGTTTGAGCCCCACCTTGCAAAAGATGTGGCTTTCTCTAAGTCTTTGGTCCTTGCCCTTGGTGAGAAAGCAGAAAATTATCGCCTTCAAAATCTGATAGGAAGTTAATTCGTGGTTAAGTGCATATAAAGGCTGTAACTGTACTGTAAACTTTGCAAAACACGCTGTATAGGTTTAATCTGAGCCTCCCATTGGTGCATTACTTTTATCTCGTGGACATTCTCTCCCAAAATACGAAGAGGCATAAAAGGGACACAATCCATCGGATGGGACGTTAAACCGCGATCCGCCACAGAGAGCCGTACACTTAGATGCATAGTCTTGACCAGAATCTTCCATTCATCTCCTATAGCTGTTACGTTGTTCATTGGAATCCTTTTTCCAACCCAGCTCTGAGCACTTGGGTCCTTTTGATCTGGCCGTTTAGCCCAATGTGTGCGCAAATGTGCTCCTCATAAGTAAAATAATACCACCTAAGAATAGGACATTTCTGACCTATTTTCCCAATGCTCGAATAAAATGTTTCTAAGAGGTAAAACATTCAATACAAACGAACCTAAGCATTGAATCTTTATAAACTGGAAGTTTAATTTCATGTGCAGAAAATAATTTTTCCCAAAAGTCCAGCAGAAAAACCACGATTGGAAGTCTTTGAATATGCGTTACATAGACAGTGAATATTAACCAAACGTATTATTATTTACGAAAAACCGTTTCCCCAAAGATTTAATAAAAGAGATTAAAATTTTGAAATATAAACGTATACAAATCAAATAATGCGACATCCACATCCACGATTAGCAATTCCTTAAGTGCTTTTCTAGCACGTTCATTGCTCTTTGTCCTTTCTCGAGTACACTTTTCTGGCAGTGTATAATGAACGAAGTATTTACTACTTTGTAGCGCTTTTGTTTTGGCTTGCCAGTGAATAGCAGCGGTTTCTGTTGATGCTTTTGCTGATATACGCGACATTTGTTAGCATACTTAAGTCGTTCATTCTCTCGTACCACTAAACAAAACTTCTACATCGCAAAGAGGCTATAAGGAGAGTATTTATACTGTCATGTGTTCCGGCCATGGCTCACATAAAGGAAACCATGTAATGGTCTGGGTGGTCATTTGGCAGCTTGCCAAAAGCAGCCTCTTGTTCATCTCTGATGGTTCAAAGCTGATGTTTACATTGGGATGCTTAGGATGAACAATCACTCATCTTCGGAAGGTTTGTGGATGAGGATTTTGACTTCACAGTAATGCTGCGAGGAATCGTCTCAAGTGAGGCATGGAGCTTTATAAGAGATGCGTCAAACAAATGTTAGTTCCATCTTTCAGAAATATTCTCAGATCTTAAAGCATCAGGTGTTCGATGGGACTGCAATAAATTTAGTTAATCCCTTTTTTTTAAAAAAATGGATAATATGGAACAATCGATTAAAAAAAAATCAACAAAGTAAGTTACGTTTTTACGCAAGAATCGAAGGGACGATGTAATATTAGAGCATAATAAGACGTTGTCAAAACATTTAATCTTTAGAAGTAAGCAAACTGGTTATATGATTTTTCTTTTGAAAAAAGATTCAAAAATGAGCATATTTTAATGCAAAAATAGTAAATGGCCAAAGGCATAAAAATGCATTTTAAAACTTAAATATTTCTAGAATTTAGTGAACACTTAAATGTTATTTTTTCCCTTAAAAAAAATAGACAGATTATAGAATTACGATAAATAAAATTTGACAGTCTTAGAATTTAGTTATTTATACTCTAGTTACCTGAATCAACTGGAAGGGACATGAGTGTTGATATTTGTTCATTAACTCGAAATAATATTTCAAACTTAAATTCAATGCTTTGCTAAAATTAGTTGCTATATATTATACCAGGAATGGTCAAACTGCAGCAAGCGTGCCACGTGTAGTGCACACAGCCCTTATCACTAGCACGGCTCCCGATTATTTTTCACTTTCAAATTCGATTCTCCCTGGGTGGCTTTTGGATGCGCCCTGGGTGTCACGCGACACATTTACAACATTAAATATGACACATCGCAGAAAGAGATTGACCACTCCAATAGTATAATACACATATTAATAGCATATATATGAAGAGACTCCATTAATAACAGGGAATAGAATGACCGAATTTACACAATATAATTAGATAAAATTTATGAATTAATAACGTCTTGATTTTTCTAAGAGTCCTCGTTCATAGTTCAACTGAATGTAGGGTAATTGGTTTTCATGTGTATATGAAAAGGAAAATGATCAAAACTCGATTTATTTCCAATTATCTCAAATACCAAACGTTAGTGCAAAACAAAAGGCATTTACAATGCCTCCAGGTAAGCACCATGCTAATGAGCAGCGTTGGATCTAGTGAGGGGCCACCCCCCTCCTTTCAGAAGGCTAGTAAGAGTAACGGTAATAGAGGCAAACGATTATTAAACTTATTTATGTTTCATGCATTTTTCTACGCCAGTTTTAAGGCATGTAAGACGGAGGGTGAAATGTTATACTGATTTAGAAATGCAGTTTCTTCATCAACCCTCTCTCAATTTTTTCTAGAACCAGACCTACTATTAGTATATCTTTTTTCAGACATGAAGCTCCATGGTTATGTGTATTCTATTTTGATACAAATGTGCCACTTACAAGTGGTTTACATAATTATCAGTTTGTCAGAATCATCAATATGTACTCAGTTGTACTATACTGGGGTTCTCAATGTAAGGTTCAACACCGTAATATGTCATAAATTAGAAATTGTGGAATTTCTAAAATATTCTCTCTATGAAATAATTCGACTTAGGATATATTTCTGATAAACATAATAAATATACCTATGTTTATCAGAAACGTGCTAGGCGTCATAACCGTTAGAGCAGCGGAGACTGAGCGTTTTCTTAAACCGTGTGACATAAATATTTCCTGATTTTCTGATTCACAACTGGCGCCATCTGTGTAAGGAATCGGACAGCCAAAATACGGGAATGGGTATATGTCACATTGTTCAAAAATCGGTCAGTCTGTAGTGGTCTATCGGTTTTGACGCTTAGCACATTTCTGGAACCGTGGGTTCGAATCCCTTTGAGAGAAAAAAGTGTTTATTTCAGCGAATTATTTTTAAATTTTTAAAAATTTGTAGTGTTTTGAAAACTTAGTAGGCGCATAGCCAGTCATTAAAACGCATCCTTAAATCAGACAATTATTAATTTATTACATCATTTACTAAGTTAAAATAAGTTCTATCGATAGAATTGAATTTTTGTTCCAAATCAAAAAGGATTTATGACGATAGTAATATTATCCTTTGATAACCTCTCTGATATTTATTCCCTTCCCTACACAAGGTATTTTGCTCCTCTTCCTCCTCCGCGAGGACAGAAATTTATTAACGAAGCGCTTTTAACTGTGGACATTCGCATCTGCGCAGGGCTCTATAGATGATATGGAAATATTTGCCTCTGCCTGGAGGTAGGAAATATTTCTCTCCTTCATACAATATTATTTTCAGTGTTGGCAAACAAATAAAAAACATTTCGTTACGTTTTTAGTTACAGCGAAAAACTTTCGTATCTGTTTTTGTTACATTTTTTAAAATATAAATATGATAAGTTATAGCAAAATATAAATTTCGTTATAACTTTAGGTTAACGTTATTTCGAAATATTTTTAGTACAAAATAATGAAATATGTGTTATAATTTTTATTATATGTGAATGCAATAGCGTCGTCCAGCGGTTCGTACCAGTTCATTCAATCCACTTGTTAAAAAACAAATAAAAAATTGTAAAAAAGAAACTTATCAATATTGATAACAATTATTAATAACGAAATAAAGACATATATGTAAATAGAATTGTTGGGGTTACTTTTTCTGCTATTAATTCTTAATATTTGTGATTTATGAATGCAAAATTTTGAATTACAATTAAGAAAACCAGTTATGAATAAACAGGATGGCACCACTGTATGTAATCTAATACTTACTGTACAGTGGTGCTTAATGCACTTATTTAAACTTACATGGTTTATTCGATATGTAAGGTAATCAATACAATCGAAACTACCGAAGACAGGCACATACCAGGATTCATTTCCGTGGATTTAGCATCGGGGAGGGGTTCAGGAATTTAGTTTTGAGGGGTGTCCGAAAATTTAGTTTTTTTGGGGGGTTAAGTATGGGAATAAGACTTGAGTAGGGTTTGCTAATTACTGAAATATTCCACCGGACAGAAGAGGTTAACACGATATTCTATGATATATGGAAAACACTTTATAGTTATTTTCTTTATATCTACTTTTAGTGTCGGTTATAAAATATGAGGCTAAAATAAAAATTATACAAAAGCATCTTTTTTGGATTTCAAACCAGATAGTCAAGATTGAAATTTCGCATAAGATGACCGGATTTTCGGGGGGACGAAACCTCCGCCCAATAGATACATCCCTGACTGAAGAAATTACACCAAATATCTGGGAATTGTGCAGAATAAAATGGAACATTATTAATTAAAATCTCTGAGCATAAATGAATTATTTATGAAACAGGGCTCTATACATGATATTTATATATATTTGTCACTGCCTGGAGGTAAGAAATACTTCTATCCTTCATATAGTATTATTATCAGTGTTGGCAAACGAAATGAAAACCGTTTCACGTTTTTCGTTATAGCAAAATGCAAATTTCGTTATAATGTTGCGTTATACTATAAAGTGACTGAAGGAAATAAAAAAAAATGAAATTCCCTTCAAAAATATTGACGTTATAACACATAGTCGACAAAAATTTATAAAAAAACGAAATTCATTCAAAAATATTGATGTTATAAAACAATCAATGTTATTCTACTATTTCACTCATTATAAGCAAAATGCCTTCTAATAATTTTGAATCCAAATTATTTCTTTTGTCAGAGGAAATCCATTTAAGTATAGAAAAAATTCTTCATGTAGATACCTGATTACTACTAGAATAATTTTTTGCAATGCTTTGTCTTGTGAGACTTCCACAACCCGTTGCTGTATAAGTATTTTTTGTGTTGATTTTTTCCAATAGTGAAAAATATTTTTCTTTATAGAAAATTTGTTTGCTCTTTCAAATTCATTTTATGAAACTGAAATTTTAATTTCTTTCTCCTCAAATTTTTCGGTTTCATCAAAATTGATTTCCAGCGAATCATTTGTTGAGTCTTTTGATGACACTGAACTATTTTTATCGATGTTTTCCTGAAGAAGAGTTACTGATGCAAAATAATTAAATGAGTTTGCTCTAAAATAGACTTGAAATAGAATAAAAAGTAATCTAATGAATAAATATAAGTAAGGAAATTGAGATTACCAATTTAACTTTTCGCAGTCTCTTCTTAAAGAAGCTGCAGAGAAGTACAAGATACACGTCGTCACTTCGCGATTGAAACATGAGAATTACCTCCTTTATTTTTCTCAGCATATGACAAGGTAAGGTTTATTACATACACTGCTGGCCATTAAAAGTGCAACACCTGGAAAGACAAGATATCAAAGCCATATTTAGTGAATACATAGCTTATGTTACAAGGATCAAAAAATAACAAATACAACTCGGTTAGACTTGTGGAATACAAAGAAATCAGTATCTTGTGTAGCCACCATGAGAGGCAATAACCGCTGCTACACGGTCCGGCATTGAGAGGATGAGATGTCGGATGTGTGTTTGTGGAATGTCAGTCCATGCAGTTTCGATACGTAGCCAAAATTCATCTGTTGTAACAGCTGCTGGTGTCTGTTGTGCTAGTCGTCGTGAGATCATGGACCAGACATGTTCAATTGGGGACAGATCCGGTGAACGTGCTGCCAAGGCAGAAGTGTCACAAGATGGCTATGCAGGAATTGTTGGACGATGCATGCCACATGTGGTCGGGCATTGTTCTGTTGGTAAATGTCACAGAGATAGTAAATGTCACCAGAGAGTCCCTGAAGATGAGGTACGACCACAGGCTCTAACAGCTTAGTGATGTAACGCTGGATGTTCAAAGTACCAGTAATGAGTACGAAGTGCATGCTTGAGTGGAGTCCGATAGCACCCCACACCATAACACCATGGGCTGAACCTGTATGGCGCTGCATCATGCATGTCTCATTGCGTCTGTCGCATCAGTACCGCCAGACATGGATTCGTCCGTCATGGTACTGCATACTGAAGCGGGATTCGTCTGAAAAGACGATGTGATGCCTTTCGCACATCCATGCATGACGCTCTTGGCACCATCGCAGTCACATACGCCTGTGTTGTAGAGTTAATGACAGCTGGAGCAATGGCGCCTAGCAAAGATGCCCTGATGTTGCAGACGACGTTGAACCATGTGTGCGGACACTGATTGATGTCAACACATCCTAACTGTTGAGCTAAGGTGTTTGATGTGGTTGTACGAACATTCAAAGCCATGCGCAAGACTGTCTATCCTCTCGTTTGTTATGTGACAGGGCCGTTGAGATCCTCACGTTAATGAAAATATGGTGTCAATGGGTGAGTTCGTTCCTCCTCTACCCATTGACACCATATTTTCATTACTGTGACAGCATTCCATCCAACCCGAGCACCGATGTCTCGGTACAATAGTCCGCCTTCCCTTAATCCCACAATTCTCCCTTGATCAAAGTCGGAAACCTGGTCGTATGGATGCCATGTTCTTCGACGGGCATACTTGATGCTTTAGTAAGCAAAACTGTAAGCAAACACAATTCCAGTGCTTTACACTGGCTATTTCTAATCTCCTCTTATACCACTTCCAAGGGGGCGTTACTGTCACAGATGATGTGCGTATGTACTGCACTTTGAATCATTTACATGTTACAATGGGCTACCCATCTTGAATATTTCGGGACAATCTGGTGAGTTTTTCTTTGTGTTGCACTTTTAATGGTCAGCAGTATATATATATATAAAATAAATACCCTCTCAAGCAGCTGCTTGCCACAGAGGTCTGACAACAGCCGTCAGTTTATATGCCATAGTAGAAGGTCTGTGAGGATGGCAGGCCCTCAACAGAAAAACAACACGAACATCCAAGCCTTACCCAGGGCTCGAACCCAGGTCCCTTAGATCAGTAGTCAAGCGTGCTAACCACTCGGCCATGGGACGGATTTGGGTTGGGTTGTTTTACCTCTGAGCGGCACTTTTTTGCACACCATGGGCTAAATGGCCAGGTCACATGGACCCCGAAGGCTCAGAGAAGGTTGGGGGAGGGGACCCACTGGAATAGCTGTTGGGAGACAGATGGTAGCCTCCCGTCAAGGCCATCCAGCGTGTTCTTTAACGTGCACAGGGTATGGCTCTCCCGCACACGGTGCCACGGCTTAACGTCCCATCCGACGGACGGCGGCCTTTCGAAGCCCATCGGTGTCCCCTACTGACCGTGGGCAGGGCGGGGAGTTTTGCGGAGATAAATCTCAACGCTGACCCAGCTGGGACTCGAACCTGGGAACTACAGATTACGAGCCTGGCGCGCTACCGACTGAGCCACCCCCGCCCCCCATGGGACGGATATATATATATATATATATAGGATGTCTCAAAAATATAGGTACGAACTTTTAGGGGAGGTAGATAACATCTAAAGGAATGAGAATTGCATAGGAACCCATAACCGGAAACGACATGGGAAAGTGGTAGCAGAGTACAAGATCTGAAAGTACACAAGACAGTGATTAATGGGAAAACATTTATTGGACATAATTATTACAAATGGCGTACTAGATGATACATTTCATAATGTTACAGCTCTTAATGACCCATAATCGCAAAAATTTTGATGCGCACGCGCGAACAAACGGTGGCCCGGTACATGTCTGTGTGGGAAGCGTTCTTGATACATTCGTTGAGCGGTTCGTCCGTTGCCCCCAGCTATTCCATACACTAAGTGCATGTCTGCCAGCTCTCTGTTCGAATACCTTTGCATGCTCTTCGTCTGCTGACTACCGCTCGAATGAAGAAAACCGAAATTTTCCCTCTAGCGCACTGATGAACAGCGCCGCCTATTGACTTACGGTGACGTTTCCGATTATGTGTTTCTATGCAATTCTCATTCCTTTGATGTTATCTACCTCCCCTAAAAGTTTGTACTTTTAGGGGAGGTAGTGAAATTATATACATATAGTAGAAATTATATACAGGGAGGTATATACAGGGTATTTTTGAGATACCCTGTATATATGACAAGGCGACGTTATTTATTTAACTATTGTTAACAGATTTCCAAACATACACAATGAAAATATTTCGGGGTAGAGAGAAGTGAAAGCTTGATGGGAATATTTAAACCGGAAAAGTCGACTATCGTCAATAAATTAATTATCGTTTCCTACAATTCTCTATCCTCTATCCAAATTATCCCATATACATAATTCCTTTTCTAATTGTCTAAGCCGATCACAGGGAATTGCAATATATCTGGGATTTTCGCCCCATTGTAATTGCTCTTTTTTCTTCTGCGTGACTGTAGACTTACCCTTTCTTTTTCACTGCAGTTCTTATCTGGCTATCACAAAGCACTTTCTCTGAGAGTCAGTTGCGACGAAGTTGGCTAAGACAGGTGCTTCCCAAATTCTTTTGGAATGTACCAATGAAGGGCACACCCAATGATTGATCATTAAAGTAAATTTTAGATCTGTCTGTTTCACAAATGTTTCTAAGTATATCTTATAAAGGTTGGGTTGTTTTACCTCTATACATAATATCTATTGGAAAGCCTGAATAAGGACATCCCAATTTCAGTGAAGTGAAATGAATGAATGAATGTTTTACCTCTGAGCGGCACTCTTTTGCACACAATGGGCTAAATGGCAAAGTCACAAGGACCCCGAAGGCTCAGAGAATGTTGGGGGAGGGGACCCACTGAAACAGCTGTTAGGAGACAGATGGTATCATCCCGTGAAGGCCATCCAGTGTATTCTTTAACGTTCACAGGGTATGGCTCTCCGACACACGGAGCCACGGCTTAATGTCCCATCCGACGCACAGCGGCCTTTCCAAGCCCAACGGTGTCCCATACTGACCGTGAGCAGGGCGGGGGAATTTTTCGGAGATAAATCTCAACGCTGACCCAGCTGGGACTCGAACCTGGGCACTACAGATTACGAGCCTGGCGCACTAACGATTGAGTCACCCCGCCCCATCTTAAGGAAAAATGTGTCAAAACACAAAAACTTCAAGTAAAGGAAATAACGAAATTATTTTTTTCCGTTATTTGGTAGGTTTTATCGTAATAAATATTTTGATATTCCGTTAATGTTATTTATAACGTTATTCAAAAATAATTTCGTTACTTTACGATAACAGTTTCCAACACTGATTATTATACTACATTGAGATTTCCATTCTATATTGTAGTAAGTTACAAAAGATTATACAGTTACTTATGACGTTTTGCAAATTTCTAATTAGATTATAATCGAAGGTAAATATGCTAATGATAGTGCTCCATTGCACATACATGTAAAATTCTCAATTATCCACAAGATACGATGATCCAGCTAGAGATTATTTTATTTTCCTTATTCTTCTTTCTTGAACAACAATTACTGTTCCTTGAGCAACAACTATTGTGGTGGATCAATGCAGAGAAATTTTAAAAGTAATGGTTAATATTCTAGCATATTCTTTCATTTAACAATCCCTTGCCATCCCTACCTGTAATCTCCATTGCTGTTAGCAAGCCAGCAGAATGGTCATGAAGCCACGACACTGTTAAAAGGAAAACTACAACTCCAAATTGTCGTAGCTTCAAGAAAACGAAATGAAGAAAAATCTATTATGGCGCTAAACAGACCATATACAAGCAAAATAAATGATGAAATAGATAAAAAATAACCAGAAAAATTAAACTACCAACTATATTGACTACAAAAAAGAAAAATATATGAAATCGCCCAACAAAACATAGGCTAGTCTTATCCTAGGTAATGGGGCCCCTTAAGATGCGAAATCTTGATGATTCTACCAAAAATTCGATGCAATCCTGCCTTCAAAAACAATTTTTGCGAATAAATGGAGGAACTCTACCAAAAACTTTGACTGTTTATAATAAATAATCGTATCAGTTTCACTACATCTAAAAGAAACAATAAATTGCTAAGAAATTAAATTACAACGAAAAGCCCAACTGTGATCCCCTCTAAAATGTAACTAAAGCGATATATATATATAAACAAAACATCAAACAAGCTAACTATCAAGTAAGCATTTTTCTTGGCCTCCTATGTTTCCAAACCCGGCAGTACAAGAAAGAATTCAAGTCAGAAAAGAAGAGAAGAAACTTCAGAAACAACGAAAAAAAAAAGCTACATCGTCGCCTTGTACCACTCGAGGCAACTTGCCTTCTCCAATTCACTTCTTTTTCTCCTCTCCTAAATCTTTTCCTTCTTTTTCTTTATCTGAATATTATTTCACCCCCATTTACTTTATTCAAAAAATATTTTGTTTCGCTTTAAACAGAAATAGGGGGGTTGACAGATCTAAACGTTCCTACTAAATACAGATCTAACTAACGCACATTTAACAAGAGGTTCCGTTTAAATTTTCTAGCACATTCTCTTTCATTTTTGGATTACACCTATTATAGGCCCTTTATAACTCTGTTTAATGCGATGTGCTGGATGTGGGCAACATGAGCAAACCGATTCAACCTCTTCAGCTTTAAGTTAGTTGGTATTCATTCTTCTAATATATTATTAACCTATTGCAATTCCCCAATATGCAAGATACATCTAAAGTCATAATATCAACCCTCCTGTTGCTTTGTGTACAGTACGTTTCACCACCGTAACAAATGTTAAAACAGGCACAATCTGTTACAATATTTAAGGTATATTCGTTTATTTTCCAAACCTTGCATAAATTCTTAAAAACTCCAACTGAACGTTTACTTCTATTTACGTAGTACCACATCCCCTAAATGTAGACATTCAATTCCCAAGATAACTATTCTCAGGAAACTTCTACCCGTAAAAAGAACATCCATTTTAAAGGTCTAAATCATCATTTATCTGACCAGTTTTCATCACCTGAGTTTTGTGAGATTTATTCTTAAAAGTTCCTTAACATATTTCAAACTAATATTTCATTTACCTATTTCATCTTTAAAATAGAATATCAAAAGTGCTTCTTAATGTAACTAAGATACCTAACAGTTCCATTTTATCTAGAAACACATTCTAATACTTCAAATCTGTTACGACTTATCTCGTTTCTCAATGAGAGTGACAGGCGATCTTTTATTACACTCATCCATATACCAATGTGATCTTTCATTACATTCATCTATATATTAAAGCAAGAGTTTACTGCAAATCATTTGCTTAGCGAGAAAAATCCTCAGTGTAATGCAAATCGATATTTCCAAACAATTGACAAAATGAAATTGTTCACTTTTTTAATACTGTGTATTTATCTAAATTTTCAGAATAGTTAATTATTTTATTTTCATTTAAAAGATCATTACCTAGACGATTTAAAATAGACTTTTCAATGATAGTTTAAAATACCAGTAGTTTATTTCTCTTCCAATTAGTTATGTGTATTATCCTTCTATAAATTAATAGTTTTCTCAATTCATCCTTTTTAACGTGCATCTTCTTTAAAAGTATTGCGTCTTTAAGATTTTTGCTTGCAATTTCCCATATGCTGCAAACCAAAATTTGTTCGAGTATATGTTTAACGTGACAGACTTCTAAAAACATATTTAGCGTTACAGTCAATACATTTTTGTTCATGATTTTGAATTTATCCTGTAGTTTGCCGTAGCCAAAAATAATATGTTAATGGTTACTCTTTCTTTTTAACATCCTTTGTTTGTAGTGTCGTAACATGAGTGGCAACTGGGGAGTCTATTAAACTGATCAATTGATAATTCTACACCTCTCATATATCATAAGTCGACAGACATCTTATTGGTAGATAATTGACCTGTGATCAATGAGAACTGTCAAAGCATCAACTGCTCAGTCTCATAGCTCTCCAAAATTTCCCCCAATTGTCACTGACGCTGCTCCACTCCCAGTTTGGTTACTATATAGGTGTTCTGCAAATATCGTTGCTTTCTATATATTTAATTTTCATTTATTTTTAATTTTAATTTTTTTTATTTTTCATAAAATATTTAGAATAAGTTTTTAAAAACTTAAAAAGAATGCTTGTTTTTAAGTAGTCAAAATCTTTATGCAAAAAGCTCAGCGTCTTGTACCTACAATTCATTCAGAAACACCTGATCAGTTAGACAGTATTTTAATTCGCCTTTTTCTTGAAATTATAATATTTTTATGTTTTTATAAGCGTAAATACATGCATATACACTGCTATTCAAAAATTAAAGCAATGTATTACAGTTAATTTTTGAACATTGTTTTCTTCTATTGGGTATATCTTTAATTATCACAGCAGTGTCGGATAAAATATGTACAATATACCTGCGAAATTTAAGTCTTTTTAGAACAATTTTCTTATTTAATTACCTATTTATTGAGACGAATTTATAATTCGTGGTTTTGATGTATACATATAATTCAGTCAAAGGCAACATGATCGTGTAAGGCAGTGCTTCTCAAAATGTTAATCCATGAGCCATCAGTCGCAGTTCCTCAGAGACCTGCCAGAAAAGAAAGAAACGTGTTTTCAGAAGCATAATATTGATATGCCATAGCGCCATCGTACGGGCTAACACTCCAAATGACGTCATATCGTGTTAGTGAGTAAAATATCATGAACATAGACTTAGCATGTTTATTGAGGTCAGAAGACCAACGGATCTCAAAAGCAGAGTTTCTTGCCGGTCCGTCGATCAACCACGTGAAAGAAATACCCGTCCGTCACACCCGATAGTTTGTGAAGCTTTGCTCTAAGTAGTCTCAATAGAATACAATTTGTTACATAAGTATCGATTTGTCCCATAAGTAATGTTCACATTTTACATTAGTGCTTCAAAATGACAGCACAATTCCATGAATAAAACTTTTAAATCAAAAGCATATTTTGCTTCGTTTTCTATCACCTCTTGCTTCCTTCTGACAATATTTTCTATTCCGAATTGAAAAATTCTTTTGGTTTTCCAGCCTTTGAACTGCGTTTTTTCCGTCAAAATTATTTTGTAAACTTCAGAATAAATGGTGTACGATTTTGCAAGTTCTGACAAATATGGCGGATGTGACATTTTTTTCCCAAACAAACTCCTCGATTTTAGCAGTCGTAATCCGAATGATATGAGATCGCGCATTTTCCTGATTAAATGGAACACACTTTTGATTGACCAAAGATACCGAGTGCTCAGAAGTAGAGCTTTGGTAATAGACACTCGTTGCAATCGGTCCATTTCAGATTCATAGTTTCAAAATACACTACACTCTGTATATCCTATCAAGCGCACAGAACGACTTTCACTAGGTAAAATTCCCCTGTTTTACGCGGTTAAATGGGGTAGCAGAATAATTGGGACTAATCCACTGTCGGAGACGTTTAATGTTATAGTAAAGCACTCATCCCTAGTCACAGTTCAAGATGAAAATGGCGATTGGTGCAATGTCTACTCGTTGTAGAACATTTGTTGAAGACAATTCGTGTGGATCCTATTTTTCAAATTTGGCCACTTTCTGCAATCATTTTAGGTGGTGATGAATGGTGGAATGGGCCACATTGAGTTAGTGAGGGAAGTTTTCTAATTGTTATAACATTTTGGATTGGCTTCAACTGGAGCTTTCAGCAGGTCGCTATCGAATTCAACAGGTCAGTCGAACGGGCATTTTTGAATATTGCTAGTAATGTTCGTTTTTAACACTTTATTTCAAAATGGCAATCTGAACTTCGTGAACCACCGGCCAGATACCTCGTGTTTAAAGAACCTTTTCCGTAAATATTTTGAAGGTTTTTTATTCCTACATTCTCGTTATTCCCTTAAGAAATTAATAGAGCGTAAGATATCCAATATACTCATTTGAGGTTATTATATGGTTTTCGCAATTAGACAAACGCAATACTCCACACTAACCAAATGTCGCCCGTAAACTGACAACATACTACTACACAAACCTATCATGCTCATCTTCTAACGCATGCAGAAGAAAATACCTAAAAATGTTATTATCTGCATAATTCGTAAAACTGAATCCAATAAATAAAAGTTCGTATTTCATTTCTCTGTCTCTTAAACAGAATAAATTGCTGTTTCTTTCGCTTTCATCGTTTTCGTATATTAGATATTTTTAAGAGACATATTTCCATATACTGATTAATTGAAACGTGTTGTCCATTGGGTAAATTTTAAAACCATACACATTCCAATGCTCAATAAACTATGTTTTTCATTTTTAATTTGGCAAAATTATATTTTAAGTCATATCTATTCATGTTCATTTGTTAAGCTAAGAGCATTAAACTATATGGCTTTTTATAATATAAAATTAAAATAAATGAATGAAATAATTTTTGCACCTTAATAAACGGTTAATTTAAACAAAGTATTAATATAAATTAGGCGTAAACTGGAAGGAGAGCAGTGCACCAATCCCTAGTGATGATGAACAGAATCGGCCAGGTCTAGCACCTAATGTCCGACACCGCCTTCTCGTGGTGCAGGCCGTTATACCTTTCAAAAGAGATATTCTCTTTTGGAAGGGAACGGAAGGGGAGGGCTGCCAGTTCAGTATGGCCTACTGATCTGGTCATCGATGGCCACTTTTTTCTTTTTTTTCAACCCTGCTGACGAATAGTCAACTTCACAGGGTTCTGGTGCTGACCATATATACCTACTACATGGACTTGTTTATGGATTTGAGCTTGATTATTGATCCTGGACTTGCTGCACTGGTGGGCCTCTGTTGAGGGAGAATCTGCCGCTGTGTTTTCTGTTTGCTTCTGGGTTGCCAGCTCTAAGTGAACAGAGGCATGGAATACCTTATATCAGCTGGTGGATAATCCTAATCAGAGACCATCGTAGGTACCTGAACCTTACTTAGCTACTTGGGCATCGTCAAGCCTAAACTGGAGTAATGTGTCTCAGGCAGGCCATGTGGCTCTTGAAAAAGTCGACTTGAAAAGGTGGTGCCTGAAGTTCCTACCAGCATCGGTGACTTCAGCCTTTAGCAGAGGAGGAACAGGTCTTTGCCCCATGCCTGCGATCAGGGGTCTGTTTGATATTTTTGGCCCTACCGATCTCAATAAACCTAATTTCTTTAAAAATCCTACTAATCATTTTCTCTCTGCAGGAACGTGGAACGTGAGGACATTACATAGAGATTATTCTCTTGATATCCTCATGCAGGAATTCCAGCGCTATAACCTAGATATTCTAGGCTTGCAAGAGACCAGATGGACAGGTAAAGGTGAGATATTTAAAAATAACTTTAAATTTCTCTTTACAGGGAGGGAGGATGGAAAGCATCACCAAGGCGTGGGTCTGCTGCTCAGTAGACATGCTAGTGATGCTCTTCTAGGATATGAGTGCATTAATGAAAGGTTTCTTACAGCAAATTTTCAGACAAGCATTAAAGACTTGAATGTTATCTGCTGCTGAGAATATCCCCACTGAGAATGCTGATAAGGATGAGAAGGATAAGTTTTACGGACAACTTCAGGATATTTTGAATTCTGTCAAGAAAGGAGATATTACCCTTGTTCTAGGTGACTTCAATGCCAAAGTTGGTACTGACTCTGATCTTTGGGGAGGGGTGATAGGCCCTTTTGGTATTGGTAGCTGCAAAGGCAATGGGCAACGTCTCCTACAGGTAAGTAAACTCAATGGTTTCAGAATAACTAACACATATTATAAACACCGCGACATACATAAATACACATGGGTTTCACCTGATGGGCTGCATAGGAATATGATTGATTATATATTAATTAACAGCAAATGGGCTAGTTCTGTTAGAAATACCAGGGCATATAGGGGAGCTGAAATTGGATCTGACCATTACCTTGTTAAAAGTGTCTTGCAACTTAAACTTAAAAAGTGTTGTGCTAGGGTTAAAAAATTTACTTTTAATACTGAAGCTCTGAAAGACACAGTTATAGCCAAAGCTTACCATGATAGGTTGCTTAGTCATTATGACAGTCATGGTATGCTTACTACTGAAGTTGAGGAAGAATGGGATCATTTTAAACAGGCTTTTTTGCACACTAACAGTACTCTTTTAGGAAAAAAAGGAGCAGAAGAGACAGAATTATCTGAGTGATAAGGCACTTGAGCTTATTTCGGAAAGAAAGAACTGCAGGAATGTCCTTAATCAATACCCTACTAGTCCTAATAGAAAGCATTACAGAAAGCTTAATAAATGTGTAAAGGATCAGTTAGCTACTGATAAGAATCTTTGGCTTGATGGCTTGGCTGACAAAGCTGAAGAAGCAGTTAGACAGCACAATAGCAGAGAGCTGTACCAGATAGTTAATGTTTTATGTGGTAGAAAACGGACAGGCATACAAGGATTGAAAGATAAACAAGGTAAGGTTATAGAAGGTGAAGATTCTGTCATGGCTAGGTGGGCGGAGCATTTCAGTGATTTTCTAAACAATGTGGTTAGTTCTACTCCCATTGTTTGTAATGATGATAGATGCATTGGTAACTTTAATGTTGTCCCTATAACACAATCTGAAGTTATTTTGACTATTTCTAAACTTAAAGTTCATAAATCCCCAGGGTAGATAAAATTACTACAGAAATGCTCCGAGCTGGGAATGTTTCGGTTACCACTTGGATGACTGAAATTTTGAATATCTTTTATGATAAAGGCATGGTTTCTAAAGATTTTACCAGACCTATTATTATCCCTATTTTCAAAAAAGATGATCGCAGTTCTTGTGATAACTATAGGGGTATCAGCCTACTCTCTGTTCCAGGTAAAGTTCTTTCCATGATTGTGCTTAATAGAATTAAGAATCTGGTTGACAGGCAATTGCGTGATGAGCAATGTGGATTCAGAAGTGATAGGGGGATGTGTAGATCATATATTTTCACTTAGGCAGATTCTTGAGAAATGTTTAGAGTTTCAGAAACCTTTGGTTGCTAGCTTTGTTGATTTCAAAAAGGCTTTCGACTCTATTGATCGTCATAATTTGTGGTTGATTGCGAGATCATATGGTATACCTGACAAGTTAGTTAACATAATGAAAGCTCTCTATTATAACACTGAGTCATGTGTGAGAGTTGGTAAGTCTTGTAGCAATTGGTTTAGCATTACTTCTGGTGTTCGGCAAGGGTGCATTTCGTCTCCTTTTCTCTTTAGTTTGGTTGTTGATTATGTTATGCGAAATTCACTTCAAGAGAAAGATTTTGGCCTTAAATGGGCTGGAGATACGAAAATTTCTGATTTAGATTATGATGATGATTCAGCCCTTTTGGCAAATGATGTTGATGAGATGAACTCTTTCATTCGAACTGTTGATGAGACTGGTAGTAGAGTAAATAAAAAAATAAATACCCCCTCAAGCAGCTGCTTGCCACAGAGGTCTGACAGGAGCCTGTCAGTTTATATGCCACAGTAGGAGATCTGAGAGGATGGCAGGACCTCAGCAGAAAACAACACGAACATCCATGCCTTACCCGGGGCTCGAACCCGGGTCCCTTACATCAGTAGCCAAGCGTGCTAACCAGTCGGCCACGGGACGGCTGGTAGTAGAGTAGGTTTGATTATAAACAGAGAGAAAACTAAAGTGATGAAATTTGGTCAGGCAGGTTGTGATTCAGTTAATCTGAATGGTTGCAGTCTTGAGCAGGTGTCACAGTTTAATTACCTTGGGAGCTATGTAACTGATACTGGTGATGTGCGGCATGAGATTAACAGACGAATAGGTATTGCTGCCGGGACTTTTAAGAATCTATGGAGATTGTGGAGAAATAGGCATATACACCTAAAGACTAAAATTAGACTGTATGATAGTTTGGTTCTTTCTAGGGTTAGTTATGGTAGTGAAACATGGACGCTTTGTAAACAAGATAACAGGAAGCAAGATGCTTTTGATTCTAGATGCTTACGCAGTATCTTGGGTATTAGGTGGTTTAACTTTGTAACTAATGATGAGGTTAGGCAAAGGAGTCTGCAACCTCTTTTAAGCAGCATATTGTGCAGAGAGAGACTCCGCTGGTTTGGCCATGTTGCCCGTATGGATAATTATAGATTGGCGAATAGGGTTATGAACAGTGTGCCTAGAGGCCTCAGAAGGAGGGGGAGACCTAGGATGCGGTGGGCAGACAATGTCAAACAGGACCTTGTTAGAATTGGTTTGCAGTGGCCGGATGCAGCAGATGTAGCTCAGGACAGATATGCTTGGAGAATTAAACTGCGCGGTCTGGTTGGACCTCCGTAGCCTATGGCTGCTTAATGATGATGATGATGATGATGATGGTGGTGGTGGTGGTGGTGGTGGTGGTGGTGGTGGTGGTGGTGGTGGGGTGGTGGTGGTGGTGGTGGTGGTGATGATGATGATGATGATGAATATATAAGTGCATGACACCTATCTTATAATAGTTATTGAACAAAAGCCAGAGAAAAGCTATCTTCGCCATAGTTAATTAGCACAGCTTTGTCAGCACCTCCTATAGCAAAAGACTATACAACTAATCTATGACGTTAGCGTAGGTTGTCATGATAACAAGATAACGGGATAAAGGAAAAGTTGGCAGCCTGATTGGCTGTTTGCTATTCTAACGTAGTCATAACAGGATACAAGGATAAGAGAATAACGGAAGTAAGGGAACATTGTCATCCTGGTTAGCTACCTACTATCCCAAGCCCGTAGTATGGACGTCAGAAAACCCTCCTAAGCATAAAAATGCAATAAAACGAAAACAAAACAGGAATATTCACATTGAAAACAAAAAAAAAAAGGTTTAAATACTTTTGGTAATAGTCTTCGAAGGTCTTTTGAAGATCGTCTGATGTTCAAACGTTATGGGAGTTCAAAAGTCACTAAAGAAACAAACTGAAAGTCTTAGATCGATCAAAGGAAGCCGGTATCTTTCAGGACTGCAGCAAAATTGTAGAAAACGGGTACATAATGTGAACGTTTTGTCTTCTCTCCCAGACGGACTTAATACAAACATCTGTGATATTAATTTGCTGGAGACTTTTAAGCATATCTTTTCTTTGGAGGTCATAAAGTAGACTGAATTAGAGCATGTTAATTTTTTCCGATTGGTTACATGTTTGACAGTAGGGTGAAGTTTTCTTTCCAGTTTTGTAATGTTTTTCGCTTAATGCACGTGACCAATGGTAAGTCTATTAAACATTATCATAACGCTAATACATATGAAAAATATTTTTCAAATAATACATGTTTCTAAATAAACATTATTATGAAGATAAGTATTAAAATTTACCAGTAATAATAATAGAAATAAATATAAAGGAAAATGTCTAGATTTTTGGCCTACCAATCCTGACGTCATAACTTAGTTGTACGGCCTTCTGCAATAGAAGGTGATTGTTCAACCGAGTTTCATATCAAGACTAGTTGCAAAATTGACTTTTTATCTTCATGAAAGTTCATTTTTGACATTTTACAGCACCATAAACGTTGATATTTGATGGTTAAATTCTACCCATGCTAAAAATTCATAACCTTATAAATAGTGATCCATGTTCCAAATGCATAGAGATTGCCAGATTCCTACACACCTAATATATTTTAGTGCCCTATCTTGTCCAACAGCGAACCTGATGCTTATGAACTTGCCTCTTCATATAAAAACATTCTCTCTATAAAGTTTACCAGAGAAGGGGAAAAAAGCACAAACTCTGCATCTTCGATGAACCTTAACACAAGACTCCTTCTCCATTTGGCATTCCGATTCTTTTTGCGGAGAAAAATATCTTCATTTATTGCTCGCTGCATTGTGGCGACAGATGTGAGAAGTACGGAATCGCTCTGCAGTAGGTGCTTCCGCCGACATTTGCCACACTTGCACGCGAGATAAAGACAACGTTGCTATGGCAACCAAAGTATCCGTTGAGGTTATTGGTCTCGTAGAGCCAAATTTACGACCGATCCTGTGGTTAGTATGAGAGTAGATCCTGTTTATGCTCGTGTTTGCCGATAGGCGAGAGTACTCTTCCTCCCTCCCGGAGAACCGACTGCTCAACCCCACATCCTTCAGCAGTCCGTTACCGTCCTGTATTGTGCCTCAGGTACAACAGAGGAGGTTCATTGTGTCTGGCCAGCAACCGGCATGAATTAAGCGGCTTCCCCATCCCTGACAACTCTTATCACCTGCTCCAATACACCTGGTGACAGGCACAGCTTCGGTATCTGCTGCACACTTGCTCACTCAGATTTATCTCCTAATGACAGCAAGAAGACCTCAGGGGAAAAAAAAACGTTTACCTGTTGGTTCTGATGTAGGGTTCCTTTGTCGAATCTCATGATAGCTTTTTTTTTTTCGACTGGACTATAAAATAAACTTCCCAAATCATAATAATAATAAAAAATCTATATTGTGTAGAGAAGAATCACCAAGCTTTGTTGACACGCTTCATTATCCTGCTTAAAATATATCAATGCAATTCAAAGGACATTATCACATCTGATGTTTTGGAATGTTGCAATAATAAAAGCAATAAGAATTCAATACATTTTTGATCATGCATTTTCCTTATTAAGTGAGAATAAGGATTGAATTTACAGTAAATAAATATTCGAAATTATTTATAATTGGCACGAATAATACTAAATTGATAACGTAGAAAGATTTCAAAATATGATCATATATAAATCCATTTTAGCGAAATGAAAGGGACAGACATCTTATTTCGTAAAGTATCATATTCGTAACCTCGGATTCTTTGTTTCGAGTTCCCACCACCTTATCAATGTTGATAATATCTCTGCTTCTCGCTATCCTATTAATAAAACACTAATGGAATGTCATTTGAACATTAAGGATAAGTTTCTCAACTTCTTAGATATTGCAACTCCCCAAAAACATTGATAAATTTATGCAGCTCCTTCTCAGTTCCCTACAATATAGGACCTCCTTAGTTAAATCTAATGATTTAATTACATCCTTCGAAGCTTTGGACATAAAATGCCTTGCTTGCGATCGACATTTTGAGATCATACCTTGCTAGCGAACGAAATTTGAAAATCTCTGCGTTGAGGGTTATAATAAACGGTTCATCTGACCATAACAATTCTCATTTGCATCTTCTACCACAATATTTCTCTAAACCTTTGAGGCCTTGTGGCGTGTCATTTAGCATATTTTGAATCACACAAAGTACACTCGTGTAAAAAGAAAACCGCAAAAGATCATAAATTCAATATCATCTGTCTCTTAAACCGCAGAGAAACGTTAAAAACACTAATCTAAATCTACTAAATTTACACCACTTATTCTTTTTCGTACCAGGTAAGGAACGATTATATGTTTTTATAAAAATTAAAATATGAATTATTTTCCAAGCATCTGAAGTTCTCTAAGGAGCCTATCACTTCAATAAACCATAGAGATGACTTGAGAGGAAGGCGAGATCTTCGCAGAAAGAAACGACAACAAAAGGAGAAAAAGGAAATGCATTATACGAAAAGAAACATCAATAGCAGTATTAACTGGCATTTAGAAAACTATAATATTCTAAAACAATATTTTTGGCTACCGTTATGGTAGCCAAAATTAGTTTTTATTGCCAAAAATATTGTTTATAATCAACTAAAGATTTAATATTAAATCTAATTTCCGATATTGAACATTTCTTTAATCACAAACTTTATCTTATCGCAGTTGCTGTTGATCTAAAAGGTGTCTTTGATTCTATATCTCACAGTGTTTCGCTTCATAAAGTTAGAAACCTAAATATTTCAGGACATATGCACAATGTTTTGAATCAATTCATTAAAAATAAAGCATTTAATATCAAAATTAACAGTTATTATTCAAAATCCCATTACTTTACTAATGGAGTCATTCAAGGAGACATTTTGTCTCCGTTATTATTTAACATATATTTAAATTATATCTCTACAATCTTTCACGAGGATGCTCATTTTACCATTTATGCTGATGATGTCATATTATGGATGACACATCATAACTTGTTTTTATTAAAAATAAGTTGCAAAAACAGTTAAATGATGTTGTTAAATACTGCAATAAATGGAACTTAACTATCTCTGAAGAGAAAACTTTTATCATTCCTTTTCATAAACATAGCATTTTCCAAAATTTTGTCAACTTTCAAATAAACAACAAGAATATCAAAATTGTATCTAATCTCAAATTTTTGTTCGTTACGTTAGACTCTAAATTAACCTGGAATAAATATATCAATAAAGCCATAAATTCTGTAAATAAAATCTTCAATTGCTTAATTTTTTGTGAAAGCTCAGTGGGGATGTACAACTAAAAATTTATTATTGTTATATAATATTCTCATATGTCCTAAATACACATATGGTATTCAGCTTTTACGACATATTGCAAAATATAAAATTTTACAGTTAGAACAAATTCAAACCAAAATCATTCGATACTGCCCGGGTTTCATAAAAGGCAGTAAAAACATATATCTATATGCCGAAACTTGTATTCCACCTTTATTAATTAAAAAAAATGTTTATTTTCAAACTTATTGTAGAATTTTTTTCCAAAAATAGAACGCACCGTGTTGTTAACAAAATTATGCATAACTTTGATGATAATATCTTAACATCCTTTGAAAGAAAGATGATCTCATTAACATTTCAGAAAATAATAATAACAATCTTTTTGTTGACTTAGCGGTGACTTCTTCGCGACTATCCCTTTCTGGATTTCTGCATTTTCCACATTACTAAATTCTATTCCTGGTATAGCAAAAAAAAGTCACAACAAGGTGTGAACATTTTTAAAATTATTGCTTTACAATACATTGATCTAGATTTCCAAAATGTTATATATATATATACCGACGGCTCTACGAATTCTGACTTCACAAGTACTTCCAGTGCAACTTTATGTCCTCAACTAAAATATAGCTCTCAATCTAAATTTAATACTTCTGTTATATCTCATATTCAAAAATTTGACTTTTACATGTTCAAAATTTTGAACTTCTATATATTCAAAATTTTGACATGTGAGAAATAACATTTTAATAATTAAACATTTATTAAACGACGATTGCGAATTTAAGAGGTTTTAGTGGAATGACTTAATTTACGCACGTGTATGAAAACTGTTGCTCTATCAGGGTTGGTAAGGGCTGGATTCGGGTTGGATTCGGCTTTGTTTTCGTTTAAAATAAATGATATTCCGTGATGTCCACCCTCTCAACCCTCAACCAATTTAATCATAAAAAAGGATCCTTCCAATTAAAAGAAACTTTGGATGTGGTACAGTCGCTCAAAAAAGTATCCGAACACTATGGTTGATTAAAAAAATCAGAAAAAATATCTGGCAGCAATTGTTTTAGAAATTAGTGATCTGGCAACCTTCGTGTCACGTTACACGAAGGTTGCCTACTAATTCTGAGACGTTTCTAACGAAACGTATCTAACTAATTTCTGATTTTTTTAATCAACCATAGTGTTCGGATACTTTTTTGAGCGACTGTACAATAGTCAAACTGCTTTTTGCTTTCAAAAAGTTTGAAAAGTGTGATATTTATCAAATAATTGCAGCTTTAGTACCAGGAAATATATTGTCCTAGTTAAAGCATATGCGAGTACATAGAGGTAACAAAAGCAAAATGCAATTTTCTGGAATGTTAACCAACCGACTATATAATACATATAGGTGCAAATACCATTTTATCAAGTATACGGTTAAAATTTATTTTTAAATTTTGATTTCAAAACCTATTTTACCTGATAAATAAATATGTAAAATGTCTGTCATGAAATAATATAGGAATATATTTTTATTACTACACTTATTTTCTTAATGCACTTTATTATCTAAGATAATCTTTCTAAAGAGCAAAAATATTTTCTAGGTCTTCTGGAAACCTTTTTATTAAGCTCATGCCAATTTAACCTGACACAAATGTTTCTATTATAATTTCATGACAGGTGAAAATTATTTATAATCGTGCAATTCATAGACATGAAGTCTAGAGTTTTAATGATGAATCTCGAATTATTAAAGTATAATTTAAAAGGAATGATAAAGTCTAGCAAATATGGATATCACAAAATGTTACTGAAGACCTTTAGAGTTACAACTTGTACAGAAATGTTATCATATTCTTGACTTCAAATAGATATGTCATGTCCAATTTTTTTAAATTTATAGTTATTTGAATAAAGTTAAAAATATAGTGGTTCATACAAGTCTATACATGTGCATCAGAAATGTAAATTGCTCGTTATATGATGGTATGGCATATCAAGATTTTAGAACGCTCTTATCTTCCCACTCTAACTGAGGCAGTGTCAAAAGCGAATGAATCTCAGTAGGACATATTAGTGTCCTGTATGAGATGGCATGTGCAAGCTAGGAGCATTTTCTATTATCCTTTGGTGGTTTGTTGCAAATCAATTACACAATAAACTCTCCAAAATTCATAGATTGAAAAAGAGAATACCACTCCGCCAGTCTAAAACGAAACACTTTGACATGAGTGCTGAAATTTAACATTTGGAATGTCGCAGAGGCTGTAATTTTATTCTCAAATTTTTACTTTAACGACCATGAATTGAATTTTGCAGTTGAATTGTAAATATCACTTAGTCATTAGAAAAATAAAAAAAAGACTAAATCTTTAAATTCAGTTTGTCAGATAATTATTTATTGCATATTTCAGTTGTAAAAACTACTATTGAAAATTATTAAAGACTGTTATCAGTTCTCTTATTAAGCATCATTATAAAACTATAATCTATTTCTTGCATGTCCAATTTTGGTGCTGATCACTGTCAACCCTCCTCTTTTTTAATTACTGTGCAACAGGTTTCCCATGACGCGTTTCGGGGGTTTCCTTCTTGCCCCTTCTTCAAATGTCTTCTTCTCCTGACTGCACCGGACAAAGTTATATCTATGCCTCTGTAGTCTCATTCTGGGACAATGTTATAGGGTGGAGATGTTTTGCTTGGAGGCTGGGTTTTAAGTGACTGTTTTGTTTCTTGGGTGTGTTAAATTTTATTTATGAAACTGTTTCATAAGTAGTTTCGAAGGGTGTGTCCTCACACACCCCCTTGAAACTTTTACTAATGCTGTGGGTTATGATTCTCTCTTCAAATCTCCGTTGTGTTCAATCTCTTTCTGTTTATATGTTATTTTCGTTTGTCCGTAATATATTGTTTCTTCTCCATTTTCTTTTTTCTGTTGGAATTTCGTATGCTCATTCAGTTATTCCTGGTTTTTTCCCGTTTATTTTAATTCGGATGATCAGTTGTTTGCCGCTTTCATCACGGATCTTTCTGCTATATGATCTTAGTATGAGTGTTAGGGTTTTTGTCAGCCATGAAATATTTGGAGCTGTTATTGTTCATTTATTTTTTGCTTCTTGTCATTGTGCTGGGAGGTATGTTTGTGTTTAGAAGTCATTTGTTTTTCAATGCTTTTTTATAAATTTTCACGTTTATTCAGACTCTTCAGTTATTTTGTAAACATTATTTACTTTGTTTTCTCTGTCAGGTCCTGTTGAGGATAGCTGGTAAACTTCCATGTGCTCTCCTGATGCCTTTATTTTTAAAGAAATGTGTAGGATGAGCTGAATTGTTTGATATTAATATGTGCTCAGCCGAATTCTTATTGCAGACTTCAGTATGCAAAGAGAGTCCTGCTTACTGATTAATATAACTAAATATGGGAATTATAGTTATTTTTCCCACGTCCATTGTAAATTCTAACGTTGGCAATACTGGTTTAATTCATGTTGTAAATGCTTCATTTCTGAGATTCCGGCCCCCAAGCGAAACACCGCCTCCACCATTTAGCCCCGTAGTGGTAGCGCAGAGACACCGATATAGACTTTTCCGATGCAGTCGAGAGGAGAAGATAAAGGGAGGCAAGAAGGAAGCCCCGAAACCAGTCGTGGAAGAACTGTTGCCAGTAATTTCAACATAGGAGGATTGGAAGTCATCAACATCAAAACTGTACAGTAAGTAAGTGATAGATTGCAGTTTTATACTGAAACTTAGTAAGAGAATTACACAATAACTATGAAAAAAAGTTACTATTATTAAGTTTTATTAAGTACTAAGCATGCATTAAGAGCTATTACTTTCCTCCAAAACTAGGCAATGTGGAAGCCTATTTCATAGCAGGTATGTGATGTGCATTTTTTATTATTTTACTCTGCTTAATATACTGAAATTAGTATATTTTAGAATAGCTCTTAAAACCCCAAATTTTTACAAATCTTAGTGACCTTTGGTCTGAAGCTGTTTAAATTTTTGAGAGTATAAAACTGATAATATAAAACTTAATCTGTCACTTACTTGTTGCCCAGTTTTGGTTTTGATGACTTCCAATGTATTATAATCATCATCTTCAGGTTAGGCTTATTTAATTCCAAACCCCTCTTAATCATTTTCTGTCAGCGAAATCGAAGCCTTCTACTTCAAACTATTGTCTTAAACATGCAAAGTATTTTTCACACATGCGCTTCATATCCGCAGCACCAATTAATACTGAAACTTCTGGACTCCATTAAAACTAATTTCCTGACGTAATGGGGACAACTGGTTTGCAATATTAAGTGGCATAACTCATGCTTATTTATTTTTTGAAGTGAAAGTCAAAAAACAATATTGCTACCTAATTTCAAATCTCACTTTTTATTTCGAATTAATATGTAAAAAGAGTCAACGAAAATTACAGATCCATCAATACGAAAAGAGAGGTAGGAAGTTATAAAGGTATAGCATTTTTCTTGTAACTGAATTTGCAAAATATATCGCTTCGTGTCACAACTTCACCAGAAAAATCCAGTGTTATTCTTTTCAATCAAATAATGGTAAAATTCATAACGGTTAGTAATATTTATAGAAAACTATTTGTTAAGTTGCTAGTACAGAAGCTTTCAAGTTGTAAGCAGAATCGTAGAAATAGCATATCATATTGGGTGTTTTTTGGATGGAGCCATCCCCGATCTTTTGTGATTGCTCGTAACCGAAACAGAGGAGAAAGATTATTTAAAATATGCAGTGGAAATTACAGAGAAAAATATTTAAAATATGCAGTGGAAATAACAGAGAAAAATATTTAAAATATGCAGTGGAAAAATATTTAAAATATAATATATAATATACAGGGTGATTCAAAACTTATCGTTCAAATTTCGTGGGGAGGTAGGGAATACGTCAGGAAACCAATTTCACATAGGAAAGTATGTCCGCAAATGTACGCATGCGTATGTAGAGGGCGCTGTGCGTACCCAACCAGTGTACAGCTCGCCCGACCACTCCCGCTGTCATCAGCGATCGCTTGGCCACCCAGGTCACCTGATTTATCGCCCATGGATTTCTTTTTGTGGGGGGCCATGAAATACCATGTGTACGAGACCCCCGTCGACAGTGAAATGGACCTTGTTGCACGAATAGTGGCCGCCGCAGGCATTGTCCGTGATATGCCAGGCGTTTTTGAAAATGTTCGGCGGCCAATGCAACGGCGCTGTGAATCCTGTGTCCGTGTAAATGGTCGAAATTTTGAGCACCTACTGTGAACCTGTACTTTACCTTGTTGGAATAAAAGTCACATTCGTTACCACTTAACTGTAGTGTTTCCTTGTGTTCACTTTACTTGTCCATTTTGTTCATGTAGATGACGTTTGCGGACATACTTTCCTATGTGAAATCGGTTTCCTGACGTATTCCCTACCTCCCCACGAAATTTGAACGATAAGTTTTGAATCACCCTGTATATTATATTTTAAGCAATTTGTTCAACTAAGATCGAGAAAAAAATATTTATACCGGAACGCCGCTCCGGTTCATTTCCGCTTTAACTTTCCACCCATTCCTTTATCTTTTTTTTCTAGATCCGGTTGGTTGTACAGTTGAGTCTGCAACCCATCATCATGTGAAAAGCAGAAGTAGAACTAATGACACAAAGGGGACGTCCTATATAATATGCTTTCCTGACGACCTAATCTAACTGTAAGAAAGCAGCATTACCGGCTGAAAATTCTCTGCGAGTCCACAGTTTCACATTACAACCTAAAAAACTTTGTTAAATTGGGTTCAGAAAAACAAATTCATTGTGTTTAATACCTTCTTATATAGGTCTTGCGATATTTTTATGCATTTTAAAAACTTTAATTCCCTGTCTCAGTTCTTATTTCATATAGTGTCTTCGATTTATAAAAATATGTTTCATACCGGAAGAGCAATTTTTATTTTCAGAAAGGGATAAATGACCAGGTCAAAATATCCCCAAGCATCATAGAATTTAGGGAGGTACACTGTTCAAAGTGGAAATCACAACATTATGAAGGAAGTGATATATTCGCTTGAAACTGACAAGACGGTAGCTATGAGGATAGATGTGCAAATGATCAAAAACTGGAACTCAAGGTACGTGCGTTTATTGCTGATTCATCAGTACATTGTAAGCCCACCTCGGGAGGTTATACATGCCTGTAGACGTGTAGGCATTTCATAAATCAGATGGCTAATGATATCCTGAGGTATGGCATTCCAAGCAATATCCAATTGGGCACGCAACAGTACTAGGTTCTCTGCCGGAGGCAGCTGGCGAAGGCGGCGACCCATAAAGTCCCACACATGCTCAATTAACGACAAGTTTTGAGAGTATGGCGGCCATGAGAGAATATCCACACCATGGAGACTGTTCATCGTTGTATGTGCAGTGTATGGTTTGGCGTTGTCCTTCTGTAGAGTCAGTCCAGGCATGGTGGTAACGAAGTGTCATATCACAGGATTAACGATGTCATCGATGTAACAACTCGCCATAAGTGAGCCAGAAACACGGATAAGAGGTGTCCAGCAGCCATATGCCATATGTGATGTCACCGCATACTATTGCGCAACGGTGGGCAGCTGTATGGCAGCTAATGGAATGGGGTCGCTGCAATGGCAGATGCCAGACTGGACGTCTCGCCCTCATTTCTGCATCATGCAAATGTTGTCTAATGGTTTGTGTGGAAACCACAGTACCACAACGGTCCACAAATCATTCTGCAGCACAGTCGCTATAGTGAAATGGTCGTGAATAGTCCTCCTAAGGAACATACAATCTTCACATCTTGTGGTGCGGTGTGCTAGTCCCATACCTGTCCTTCGTGTCAATTATGTTCCCTGATGTTTCATGAGATGCACTATTGCACTGTGCTCACATTGCACCCCATGCAGCTATCGCTCGAAGGCTGAATCCGGGATCTTGCATATCGACGATTCGCTGTCTCTCAGAAGGCGTCAATTACACATATGGGTCCCGCCAGGGTTCCTCGTCATGTTCTGAACATTTTCGCAGCATACACTCCAACCTCACTGTCGGTCATGTTATGATACGAACTCGTGGGGGCCCGGTATTTATCCACGACGCTGCTCGGCTAGGTGTCATATGTCCATTCGCTGCGGAACTTTAGTCATTTGCATATCTGCTTTATCTGATTGCTCCTTCGATTTATATATCCCTTCCATAACTGTTGGTGTTGCGACTCCCACTTTGAGCAGTGTATATCAACGACAGCAACTGTTTAACTATTGGACTGTAGTTCAGTTTGTCCAGCTTGTTAGCTACAAACATATTTTGCAATGAACATCATTATTAAGCCTCTGCTTAATGCCGCATTACATAAACGACGACCTTTCCAAGGAAATCTATGTGCCATTTGCAAACAAAAGCAGACATGAAATAAAAATATTGGTATTTATTAGAACTTAAAAATTCGTTTGACGAAAAGATTTTAACAGTTGCAACTGTAAAAGAATTAATTTTCTCTTAACAATTATTTAACAATATCTCTTAATAATAAAGCCAAACTCAAATTTAAGAGAAAATACTTCTTACGAGGCTTTGCTTGTTAGATTACACTCTATTCTTTTACTCTTAGAAAGAAAGATCCATCAATTTTGTTGACATGGTAAAAAAAGAAACACCAGTCTGATGGAAGTGAACTGCTCTAATGAAACATAAGGGCTAAACAATTTCTATAGCAGTCGCTGGGAGTCTGAAGTATCTAGTTACATCCAAAGTGCTTTAAAAACTACAGCAATCGGAACACGATTGTAAGTTAACAAACTGAAAAACACTCTTACGAAACATAAATTTTATTCTGTTACATTCAAATTCGAATGACAAATTGATTGTTAAGTTTTCCTGATAAATATTAAAGCTAAAAAACTAGACACAAAGTATAAAAATAGAGAAAGAAACATGGAAATAAGCTAAACCTTGATTTCTCATTCTTTGATATAACTTGGGAGTGATGCCTTTATTTGCTTTATTTTCTGTCGTGTTCTATGACATTGCGCTCATTATTTTCTTTGAAACTTTAGATCACTATATGTTCAATTTCTTTTTACAGTTAACAAATATGAATTGTAAGGTTTTTTTAAAGTAGTATTGAACGAAAATTACTACCAATGTATAAAGTTGCTCATAATAGATTATCAAGGTAAAAATTCTAACTGATAGAGGTATAATTTGTTGATTACTAGCTGAACGGCATCCGAAGCTATTCAGGTCTCATTTTTAATCTGGATATTCTTATTTTCACTGCGCTAACGGTTAGTTTTGTAAGCAATCTCTATCCCCTCGCAACTTCTTACCACACAGATTCAACACGAATATTTGCACAGCGTTGCTTAGTTAGAGAGCGCATTGCACGGCATCTCCGCGTTAGCCAGCGCTCTCATAGCCAGTGACTTCGCCTCGTCGTAAACTAATGATATTTTTATTTCCGTTTCGAAAGAATTTGATCAAGCCCGTGGTTCAGTGTCGAGGTCACTCGACCTCATGGTCCAAAGTTTTGTTCGACCTTTTCCCCTGTGAGACCCCATGTTCACCCGTGTTCGGTAAACAAAATCGGGTTCCTACTTGCAGTGGAAAGCATTAATATAATAATTCCTTAGGGAATGTGGGAATAACTTTTAGGTTTACAGTCTTTGAGCTGTAAATGGCAACAAAGATTTGACAGGGACTTCGATTTCCCGTAGGCATAGCATGATAAATAGTTTTGCTTCTACCAAGCCTCCCTTTTGAATGTTCGACTTGAAATTCTACAATGCAACTCGGATGACAACCGGAAATACTCTGTGAAAGTTTGAAGCGTCTACCACGATTTACGGATGAGGTATAGCTACCAGAGACACCCACCCACACAAAGACATCTTTTATTATTATAAGTATTCAGCGTTAATATTTTTATAGTTATAACATCGGTAAAATTTCAGTAACTGCGGAAAAGATGCATTGGCCTTATAAAAGATGAATACACCTTATGACTGGATTATTTTGTTTTGCTCTTAGCAGTGCTTTTGTTTCCACAAAGAGTTAAATGACCAGATATCAAGACCACTTCAATATCTCAGATAATTCAATAGCACTTTGGATATATGTTACGACATAGATGGCAACCTTTCTTTAAGCCATGAAGCGTGTTCTTTTACAGGTTATGGATCTTCTGCAGAAGGCGTCACGTCTTAACGTCTCCTCCAATGGACAGAATCTCTCTAAAATAGTTCAAATAAGAAGAAACGCAACAAGAAAAAGGCATTGGTTTTGAAATTCACATGCCCATAGGTGATTTTGGGGGCAGAGCATGGATCAGGAGGAAAGAACTTCAACGCAGGCACAGAACACTATAACAATAAAGTTGCCAAATTAATCGTAAAAACTCTTGTAATGAAATATAATGGATTCTCTCTTTGTTTTTGAACAGCAACTTCTTTCTATCCTTTATTTTAACTACTTTACTTCGTCTCCTGTCAGACCTCTGTGGCAAGCAGCTGCTTGTATTTATTTATTATTTATAATAATGAATAAGTACCCTTCAAAACTCTATTATTTATAATAATAAATAATTACCCTCCAAAGCATGATATTTTTTATAATAAATATTATCATGTTTTCCTTTAGAGATGTTGTTTTGAGAGACTTGGTTTCGACGAGACTTTTTGGGCTGAATGTCCATATGACAAATAAGGCAAAAATTCAAGTATGACAATGTATAGAAATCTTGTGAATAATGTTGAAGGTATTAAGAATGAAAAAACATGCTGTTTATAGTTCATAGGAAATCCGTTTGCAATATGGGTTAGTCTTAGACAGTGCAAGAAATTAAATCGCTGGCAAGCTCGGACAAAATTTGATTTTTTGTGAAAACTGTTATACTAATATGAGCGAACCACCGCTTAAGTAACTGGCACAAATTAGCGACTTCTATGTATGACCATTCTAGCACAAATTCGTTGCTTGCGCTCGTTCTGAGCAATGGCCCAACTGTTCAAAGAGTTTTCGCTTCACCCTTAATGGCGCCGCCTTTCCAGCTCTTTGATATCGTGTACTCACCCCTGTTAATACAATTTCACCCCTCACAATATGTTTCTTCCTTGAATGCAAAAAAAAATCTTTGTTTTGATCCAAGATACAAAACAATTCATTGTGTCGGAAATATTTTGGTGCCAAATAATTCTGAAAAATTTCACATTTTATTAATCTACTATGTATTTCAGTCAGTTTGTCTTTCACTTAGCTTAATACGCAATGTATATAGATATTAAACGTATATAGCTATTAAATCACAACGGATATAGATATTAATTCACAATGCATATAGATATGAATTTACAACGCACATACATATAGCATTCTAATATAAAAATTTCCAACACAAATTACGCTAATGGATCAAGCTAATTTCCAGATGGATGACTTAAACATAATAATAAATAAACATTGATGTATCACAATTGAAAAATATATTATTAACTGAACGCAACCGATTATCTTTCTTGATCGGTTGTACAGTCGCTCAAAAAGTATCCGAATACTATGGTTGATTACAGAATTCAGAAAAAATATCTGGCAACGATTTTTTTTTAAATTAGTGATCTGGCAACCTTCGTGTACTGTACACAAAGGTTGCCAGATCACTAATTTCTAAAAAAAATCGTTGCCAGGTATTTTTTCTGAATTCTGTAATCAACCATAGTGTTCGGAAATTTATTTGAGCGACTGTACCTTCAACTTTAGAGTGCAATTAAACTCTAGTGTAAGCATTCTGACAAACTTCTTCTTGAGAATGACGAATACGGTCCAGGTATATACCAAAATAGTTATTCAAATCAAAATAGTTCAAATAAATCATAGTGAATCAAAATAGTTCAAGTAAAAGGAAACGCAATAAGAAAAAGAAATTGACAGCACGATAGAGAACTGCAAAGCAACGAACAGTAAAAAACTAACACTTCCATACACTATGAAAGTTAGAGATAAAATGAGAATTACCGTCGGCTGCTATAGATGGTACTACAAACAGTGGTGCTCAGCCTTCTACAGTATATGTGCAGCTAGTTATTCTGTGGACCGAAAAAGCTTTAATATTTAAAAGAATAGATGCAATTGCAGTCATTCTTGTTTCTAAAAAAATAATCTACCGTTCCTATCATAAACATGTTTAACTCGCATGGAAATGGTCTACTATACAGGACAGCACGACTTTACGTCTCAATGAGGGTCAGCAATCTTTGTTGCCGTCAATCGCATTGACTGAATTATGTTTTATTGCTTTGGTTACTTTAAAATCTTTTAATTAAGAGAAACAGACAAATTAAAAAATATTAAAAGCGAAGTGTAAATTAAGCTAAATTTGTGAACAAACTTCAGTTGTATTATATTTCACCCCAATTTTCCTATTGAATGTTTAACAAGTTTCTTAATTGCTTGCTTTAGCCAATGCATCTGTTAACATTTGCCGAATGTGTCGATATGATAATTTACCTAATGTATCTGTATGATAATTTTCCACTTGTGTGAATTTTAATGGATCTGAGTCCAACTTGCGAGTTCGCGCGTAACTAATGAAAGGAAGTGTATTATTAAGATTGACTATGAAATTATACCGTTGAAAAATAATTATTTTGGCCGAGTCTTCGGTGGAAAGCTTGAAATCGCAATTATTTAAAAGCAAAATATTAAATTGCATTTATGAGTCGAGTAATATACTTTTATTGCGAATGCTCCGATGTATGTCCTTCATTTTTGGAGCCATGTTCTGTAATGAAAATATCTCAATGTAATTTTGAAATAATTGTGATTAAAGAAGGAAGCTAAATATCACTTATAAATATCTGATGATATCATTTGAAATATTAATGATTGAAAATATCGGTTTGATAGATAATGAAACTGGATAAATGTCCATGTCTCTTCGCTTTGCTAATGTGCACCTTGACATTGCCTAGCTAGAACCAAATTGTATGACTCCTATGGTTTCTAACTCAGGTATTGAACAAATATTCATGCCTGTTTCGATTTTATTATCTCCTATTATAGCATAGTTCTTCATTTTCATATTTACTTTTGACCTATTTGATATTCTGCAAATAACCAGATGAGTACTCATTACCTGTAGGTTCCCTCCCCCAAACTTCTGTGAGCCTTCGGGGTTCTTGTGACCTGTCATTTAGCCCATTATGTAAAACAAATATCATTTAGCCCATTATGTCAAAGGTAAAACAATCCAATCGGAGAGTGGGAACTAATTCACGTAATTTGCCGAGCCATGAGAACATATTAATTTGATTTTCTGGCTGTAAGGTGGATAATTTTAAAATTCACTGTTTAGAATGAATATTCTTGGTTTAGTGATTATGATACAATGCGCTTAATGTCAAGTGTTATCAACAGAGATGAGCATTAATGAGTATACTGCATTTAAAGAGTTAATTGTTTGTAGCATTGTACTGTGGATTTCATGCATGTTGGTCATCACTTACGTAGTGGTTCTCAAAGCTTTTCATGCAGCCACCTCTTAGAATCAAAAATGAATTTTTGCAGCATATTCCCACTTGCCTACAATGTAGGGCCTAAATAGTTAACTCTAATGATTTAATTTCGTGTTTCAGAGTTTTGCGATCCCCTTTCAAAACTGCTCGCGATTGATTTTTGGGTTGATATCTAAAGTTTAAGAACCCTTAGTTATGGAATTGGTAAGTTAAAAATAAGATTTCAGCGTTTCAGGAATTAATTAAAATTAGTTTACCATTGGCAATATACTTTACTCGAAGATTTGATAAGAGTATGTTATTATAATGCGCCATAGAGATCTGCGACAAAGATGAAACCTTAACAGATATTTAAAAAAAACGCCCTTCCTTATCTACCACATTAAAAATGCAGGCATTGATAATCATTTATCAAAGCTTTCCGGTGTCGCAATTTTTTTTTTACAAAAGTAGTCCCTGAACGCACTCTTTTCGTCCATAATAATCTCAAAATCAAAGTGCTATCCTCACCATTTTAATCAACAACAAAAAAGATTTTCACGATGAAAAATATATTCAATGATCTAAAACGAAGCAAAAACTTTTAAATATTAAATGTTACTCAGAAGTAATATATATTAAATTTGAATTAATTAACTCATGGGGCTTTTTAAGTGTGAAACGGCGGTAAGTTTTTCGATTTCTATTGAATTTTGCTATCTTTTATTCAATGTGTTACGGAATGAAAATAGCTTTAAGGACTATTTTATCGCTGGGGAATATGTTTGATAAATTTATTATGTAAAGTAATAACAAAGTAACAAACGGGCAATAATCTATAAATCTACCTTTATCTAAAACCATGGCGTCATATTGAAACAACCCATATTCGCACCAAAAACATCCCGTCGCAATAAAATTATGGCTACAAACAGCCATAACAACTATTTTTCGCTTTATCCTAACTAAATTATTGTAAAATTATCACTTTTAAATCAAATTTATTTCTTTATATACAACATTTTCCAAACATATTCTTATTCAATGAAATAATCCCTTCGAAAACTTACTTTCATTTTATATTGTCAAAAACGGTAAGCATACCATAACACAAACCCCAAAAAATTGCACTTACGATGCTCACTTAAAAAGCCGCATAAACTCAATAATCTAGTTAAACAAAACTCACTTACCGCTAACACCAAATTGTGTTCATAAGCGGCAAAACTGGTTTCAATACATCCATACCCCTCTACCGACTCTGAATTCCAAGGTTCAACGTTAAGGCAATATTAATATACCGTTATAAAAAATCCCCTACAAAAAATATTTCATTGCACAATTAAACATGATTCATAAAATGTTTTTTTCATTTCTACATTTGCCTATCAGGCACACAACTATTTATCATATTTCGATTCTCATAAACCCTTAATGACACCAGTAAGCTTTTGGAGTTAACTTCAACATCTCCAAGGTATATTTGTATAGTAGAAACATTTTTAAAATGCAAACCTGAACGTGTGCCAATCTCATAACTGTGATACTTATTTTTAAATTTCAAATTTAAATTTCAGTTTTAGATTTTATATTTATATTGATATAAATTACGCATTATTTAAGTTTTACTTCCAGTATATGGTAAGGAAAGGAAAGTTTTGACACATCAAATAGTTACAGCAAAATTGGATCATTGTTTTTAATTAACTCGATTCAGCTAGAATTAAAAACGGTGTTTCTTTGTTCTGTAGTCAGAAATACCAAACTCTCAACAACTACTTATGCAAAAAGAAAAGCTCAGTAGAAACAATTGATACAGAATCCCTCATCAATACAATCTTTCAAAATTTATACAGAACTGGAATCAAAGATTATTTTCACTATAAATGAAGGCGCTAAATTTTTCGATTACTGAATCTTTGCAATTTTCGATTAATTACCTTAGTTATTAATTAGTTACTAATGAAACTCATTGAGAATACAAACCAAGATAGAAGGGTGAGTACAGAATAAAGGAATAAAAACCAGGATAGAAGGGCGAGTACAGAATAAAGGAATAAAAACAGCAAACACTGATTAAACATAAAAGAGAAATATATTATCGAGATGTATTATTTAACTACTTCTAAGAAGGTATTATTGACTTAAGTGAACGAAATGTAATGCATCTTTTATCCATGAAGTACTGACACAAATTACCATAATCTCTGTCATCAATCATAATAATACATCCATTGTATGATTAATGTCTTATGGCACATGCTTTACAGTTTGAATCCGTTCCAAGATTTTTTCAAAGCAGATAAATATATTTCCCATCTTCATATTTGTGTCTCCTTCCTCTTTTTGATTCTTAAAGTTATTAAAATAGCCTCCACACATTTAAAAGGCAAGCCTGAATATCTGGGAACCTCCTTACCGTGAGGAATAGGATTTTTTAATACTGTAATATTCTAATTATGTATTATTTAAGTTTTATTCTAATTGATAGCAAGAAAAGGTATAGCTTGAAACTTTAAATTGATTTTACTACCATTAAATTAATAGATTTCACTTCTAATCAGTATTTTCTTATTTTCATTGCACTAAAGTTAAATTTTATATGTATTACTCCACCCCACCCCCCCTCCCCCGACACTTTAGCGGAGATTCAACACGAAGAAAAAAATTTCCCGGCGTTTGCTTGGGTCGTTGCTGACGTCACCACGCTCTTTCATAGCCCGTAGCTTAGTTTCTATCTAAATTATCGAAATTTTTATTTCTGTTGCGACAGATTTTGTTGCCATATGGCTCGTGATATTTTACCTCATGGTTCAAATTTCCTTCATGGCTTCCTATTTGGCCCATGGCTTCGTTTCTACACAAATTGCCACTGTTCGGGCCTCATCTTTAATCTACCTGTTCCGTTTTTTACTGCACTAAAGGTTAGTTTTGCGATTATCCTCCCTCCCCTCCGATATTTTAGCACAGTTTCAACACGAAGAATTTTCCGGTGCTGCAAAGGTCATTGCTGATTCAGTGCGCGCTCTAATAGCCCGTGGCTACGTCGCAATCTATCGAATTTTTTCTTCAAGACTATTTGGTATTCTGTGATTCCCGATGTACTTGACTGAAAGGTCCCAAATTTCATAGGCGGGTTCCCATGCCTAACCTCGCGTTTGGTTAAAAATCTGATCACTAGCTGCAATGGGACGCCTTAAAATAATAATGTCTTTTGAAATGTGAGGAATCTGGCAATAAGAACAGATTTAAACGTTATTTTGACTCTACTTTCACAGTTAGGGAGCAGTAAATGGCAACAACAAATTTGACAACGATTATCGTTTCCCGTAGGAATATCATGATAAATATACAGTGGAAACCCAACATCCAATGGTAATTCGTTCCACAAAACCCATTGTATGTCGAAAATATCGCAAGCTGAAACAATAATACATTGATTTCCTGTAATTCATTCCAAACCTTTGAGTGGCGACTCCAACAACATATAAAATAGGTATTTTTTATATATCATATTTGATTTTTAATTAAAAATGTCTGTTTGATAAAGTTTATTTAATACATAGTTATTAAGCATCTCAAAATAATAATGAAAAAAACAACAACAATAAATTAGCCTTTACCTTAGACTTCAAGTGCAGTACTGATGAAATCGACGGTGGCGTAGTGGTGGTGGGTAGGTGGTAATTCAATTCCACCCCCCCCCCCCCCGATAAATAATTTGCTCCTCCCTGAAACCTTTTTGTCATCCCAACGCTGTAAACATTTCTACCGACTCTCATCTTTCTGCTGAGATCTCGCCTTCCTCACAGATCTTCTCCCTGGCTCATAAACTAACAGGCTCCTGTCAGACCTCTGTGGCAAGCAGCTGCTTAAGGGGATATTTATAATGTACATTCAGTTCCATTGAATCATGACTTTGATATATGACCTTGATTTTCATTTAGAATTTAACCTTATGCAGAAGAATGAACTGTGCGAATGCAATAAGAAATAATGTAAGAAAACAGTGGAAACTTTCGAATCGTGGTTAAGTTTATGAGACGTATAAATTAAAATGTAACCCAATAAGTTCAAATGGAGGAATTTATTGGAATTTGAAGCAAGCATGTTGTTGGTGCCAGATCATGTATTTCAGATGTATGAAACTGATTGAACATAAAAGGGTTGGGTTGTTTTACCTCTGAGCGGCAATTTTTGCACACCATGAACATGAAAGGGAAAACAATCAGTAGACATAACAATTGTGGAGCTAAGTGCAAAAGGTGAGTGACGGGACTAAATATATTCTTCAGAACAACAGACATGCAACAGGACACAACTGAGAATATAACGCTTGGCTGTCACAATAGAATTTCAGTAGACAATGAATCGAGTTCTCCAGAGGAATATCAGAGTAGACGCCCACAAGGACATCAGCTCTCCACATTACCGAACACTGCGCTTTATATGACACTTGAAGCATCAACAGAAAGAATTATGAAAGATAGACCTGTAAGCTTTTGACTTGTGTTCGTTTCTCGTATATTAAACACTTACACAAGGAATGCAGCATTAAAATCCTTACACAAGGATATACCCACCGGAATAATAGCCAATTACGCTAACCAATAGCCCAAGTTGGACTAATGAAATGGAAAGGAATGAAAGGCTATACGTGTAGCAAAAGCAGCTTGAGGAAATATATGTCATATGCATTGTACAAAGGGAGAGTGGGGATTGTCGTGTACATAGAGGATGAAGGAAGTATAGTCTTCCAATGCACTATAGTAGAGGACGATAAATTAGTCTAATTGACTATTCTTCACCTGTGATTGTGGGTGAATCACAGATTCGCGAGTTTTTACACCCTTGCTTAGGTGTGCTTTATACGTGTTTTGTCTTCGATAAAATAAACAAATGTCCAATATACTAAGTAGAGGACGGTATGCACTGTTTACTTACATTCCCACATATATATATATGTACGTATGGGAATGTGCTCGATTCTGTGGATCTTTGCTGTGTTCAACACTTTTCAAAATGAAATGGCATTAGAGATGTTCTTGTAGACTTTCTCCAATCAACTTAATTTAACCTGAATGCTGCTTTATTATTGCAGGCATTCATTGATGAGATGGAGGAAAGATGTATTTTTTTGTACAGGAATCGTTTAGCTACCTTAAATCTCAGTGAGAGGATATCTTAATCTTTGCCTACACCACCTGGCTCACACAGAACCGAACCCTGGTTTGCACAAAACCGTACCCTGGTTCACACAGAACCTACCTCTGCTCCTTTAGGGTTCCCGAAAAAGAGCTACGTCACTTCGATGGACTAAAACAGTGACCTCTCCGTTTTAAGCAACTCTCATTCTAATGTTTATTGTTTACTTCCTGCCTTTCCCCGTCGCTCCTTGTGATGACTCGAACTCTAACGTGTAGTGTACTTGTTTCCCAAGCTCATGGAGAATAGCCCATCTTGGTCCCAATGCCAACTAATGTGCCACATTTCCATTTAAGACACTTCTGAAAATACAGTTATCAGATGGATATATACAATAACAATAGATACAATAATAAAATAAATTAGAGGGACACGACAGGGATATATTTCTTTTTCTCTTCTTTTTCGTTCATTTCCCTATTCTGCAGGAGATTTAACAGTCCATCTCCTAAATGCATGCAAAAATTTATATAAAAAAATATCCCTACTTTTGCATAATTTTTGCTATTAGTGGAGTGTAAAAAACAGTTGGCATTTTTCTGTTCTTGGTGCACCTCTTTGTTTATTTTTTTTTATTTGCTACATAAAGAGCAGAAAACGATCCTGGGAGCTAATAATATATTTCTGATACGGCGTACCGGAGAGTACCATCCTACTTTCACCACTGCTTATACATCAGTTACCATGGTTGACACTGATATTCTGAGATTGTCTCGGTATTTCCTGTGGTAGCTCAGAGTTACAAATCTACTATAGGAATATTATTTATGATTTTTAGAAGAAAGCAGTGGAAATAAGTCCTCAATCTTTCTCGCTACGACCTTGTTTCCTCATTTTCCTTACTTTCTGCATGCAATTACACTGGTGAATTATGCACTATCGACAGATGGATGTTTCTGAGTCCTGCAAGTTGGAATATCTTACTGTGATTTCTCTTTCATGCATATTACTTAAAAATCAAGTCAGTGGTTTGTATAAAGGAGATAAAGGAAAAACTTCGTAATGTATAATAATACAAATAAAAATGCTAAATTTAAATTTGTTAATAGATAATTATTTTATATGTAAAACTTTCGTATAAAATGATAGAAGGATTATTTTTAAGAAACCCTACACTCTTTATACTACACTGGAGATAAGGGTTTAGTTTACAGTAAAGTCTACAGTAAATTTCACTAGAACAGATTGGCATACTTAAAACTGAATTTTTATGGACATTAAAGTAATGCTAATAATTAAAATTTCATCCACCTTCTTAATATACAGTTATGAACAGCGTTCTCTGGGGCCCTAGCTGTTAAAAAAAAAAATTATAACCTAACACCACACTATTGCAATTTATGTTTATAGCACTAACTAACAAAACTAGTTAGGCTACACTAGAATACTTTAACTTAACTAGTTTTGCTTAACAGATAAAACGGTTTTCATATTTAAATCTGACCATGCTACTTTTTTTCGGAATTTCTGATTCTTAAAATTATCTTTTGGGTTTAAAGTTAGCTAAAATACGAATGAAGATTTAAAAAAATTGTCTATTGAACGGTAAACGGTTTTTTTTTTTCATTGTGAAAAATAATTTTTCTAGGTATAGTATATATATACACTATATGATCAAAGGTATCTGAACACTCGCTCATCCACAATCTCCCTGTAATAGTAAAGGAATTAATATCGCGTTGCTTCAGCCTTTGTTGCTATCACACCCTCCACTCGGCGGGGAAAACTTTACACTAGATGTTGGTAATTGCTGTGGAATTGCTTAATATTTTGCCACAAGAGCATTAATGGGGCCGGTCACTGGAACTGGTCGGACGGTTCGCAGTCGACGTTCTAATTCATCCCGAAGTTGCTACATGGGGTTGAGATCAGTGCTCTGTGCAAGTGAGTCAAGTTCTTCCACACCCATCTCATCCCCCTCAATAAGGGACCACCTTGTCGTGGTGGTGGTGGTGGTGGGGGGGACTTCGGGCCCAGCACCCGGTCGAAGGCTTTGCCGGCCGGATTTGGTCCCCGGTTGGACAGAGCCAAGACCAACCGAGGTCGAAGACATCGCCGATCGGTTGGACGGTGACGGTGTCCTAGACCTCACTATCACGAGCTCCGTGGAGCAGTTCAAGGGCACGGCCGAACAGTTTGAGCCCGCCTAGTAGGCACGAACCCTTTCAAAATCTGGGTCTCACTAAGAGTCTCCACCCCGGGAGCCGACCGAACTTGGATCTACATATCCTTGTTCATGGCTAACCGGGGAACAGATTAAATTTCAGGTTTCTCCCGGTGGTTAGCTTTCCTTTTATAGGACTGGTGCCATGTGAGGTCGGGGATGAGGTGCGTCTATATGGCGCATTCTTCCTCCCGACTCTAGATAGTCATGGCTTTCCGTTAATTTGGTAGTGTCGTCAGACGGAACCGGGGATTGCCGTGGTTGCGTAACATCTGCAACAAATAGTACACCCATCTGATCAAACCATTCCTGCACGGTGCACTCTTTGTGGACGGGGGGCATTGTCATCATGTTGGTATAGGAAAGGGTCTTCACCGAACTATTGCCATAAAGTTGAGAGCACAGATTTATTGAGAATGTCATTATAGGCTGCAGGTTCAGAGTCCCGTTTACTAGAATTGGGGGGGTCCGAACCATGAAACACAGTCCCAGAGCATGATGCCTCTTCCACCAAATTTCACAGTTGCCACAACACAGTCAGGCAGGTAGAGTTCACCTAGCATCCTCCACACCCAGAGTCGTCCGTCGGACTGCCGTATATTGAAGCGTCATTCATCGCTCCAGAGAACGCGATTCCACTGCTGAAGAATCCACTGGTGCCGTGTTTTACATCACTCCGACGACTTTTTCCCATCGACGTTTGGCGTTGATCTTCTTAATGTTAGACTTGTGTACGGCTGCTTGGCCATGGAAACCCATTTCCTGCAGTTTGCGATGAACTGTTATGGTACTGGCATTGCTCCCAGACTCATATTGGAACTTGGTGGTGAGTGTTGCAATCGACACAGGCGATTTTATCACACCATCCGTTTCAGCATTCGGCAATCCCGCTTTGTCATTTTACATGTCTTACCGGGTCGTGATTGTGATGTTGTTGCTCCTAGGCGTGTCCACTTCACAATAATATCACTTGCATTTTATCGAGGCAGCTGAAGCAGAGCCGAAATATCCCGAACAAACTTGTTGCTAAGGTGGCGTCCTATGACCGTTGCTAGATTGAAAGTCACTGAGCTCTGCCGTACGACCAATTCTCCTGCTCATACATGTCTATGAGGTTCACCACGCCACCTGCGTCCTTTTATACCTGTTTAATCCATGGCTGTGACGTATATGGATGAATCTAATACTCAGAAGGTGTCTCCAGATATTTTTGATCAGTTAGTTCAAATACTAAATTGAGCTGTAAATTAATAAAAATCTCAAATCAAATGAATACTTGGTTAATCAGTTAAACGTACATTATGTACAAAATGTCGTGGAATAAATCTCGAATGAGAATTTTACAGTGGAGGGATATACACTGCGTCTGAAAGAAATGAGGCAACAATTCTAAAACAAAAGCAAATGTTCAGAAAAATAATTTATTTTGAAAATCATTCAAATTGTCGCCATGAAACTATATACACTTTTTGCGACACACTTTTATTCTTTACAGACATTCTTGAAATTCCTCCCAAGTTATCTCCTTGAGAAAGTCGGTCACATTCTTTGGATGCAGTAATTGTTAGAATATTACTTTCGCAAAAAAAAAGGGTTTCCGAGATCAAAAACCACTCCCTAAGATCACCCCCTCCCCTAAAAAAACACTATTCACTGGGTTTATAGACTTATAGACAAGACTTATAGAGCCACAAGATCTGTCCATCTTTACCAATTCAGCGATTTGGAGATTTGGCTTTTAAGATATTAGATGCGATGACACTTCATCATAACAAGGAAACTGAAATGTTCTTGACATTTCAGGCATGCAATTACATCTGTTACTTATTTATTAAATGAAATATAGCACTTTTCGGTATTATTTGATAATTACTCTGTATATAACTAAAATTATGGCAGTGGTATGAAAGAATCTAGAAGTGTCAATAATTTCTTCTCATTTCTAATTAAACTTTTAACAAACTCAGGAGAATTTCATACCTAGTGCTTTTTTTTTTCAAATTCAAGTCATTTACGCCTCATTTGATTTCAGACCATGAATCAGGCACGATAGCAAGGTACATGGTCGGATCTAGGGGAAAGAAACGGATCATCTTTTCCCTCCCCCCTCCCTCCTTGACAATGCTACGGAGGGCGTTCAGAAAGATCTTTACACATATATGTAGATTTCCACAAGTTCCTTCAAAGTTAATGAGCCACAACGTGGTTGAAAGCTTGTCTAAACTTGTCATGTGTGTTAAAAACAAAGGCCTTATCATCATTCTACCTTCGTTGGCGGCACTCAAGATGGGGAGAGATTTTACATTTTCACAAGGATGCAGCTTGGGGACAACGCGAAAAGATTTAAGGAAGATTTATCACAAGTATATAGGTATCATGCATGTTTATATGGCACTGTTACGCGATGTTTCTGGATGGATGCGCAAATCCATAGAAGGACGGCAGATCTTCGAAGACCTCCCTCGTGTAGGAATACCTTAGGAGGCCATGAATGAATGACAAATCGTTGCTGTTCCTGAACTCATTAAGGTAAACCCACAACTTTCATATAATGAGTTTTTATGTCAGTGTATCGATTCGTAGTGTGGAAACAATTATTCATCAACATTTTATATTACGAAAGATCTGCGCCCAAATGGGTCCTCCCCACAAACTGACAGAACAGCAAAAAAGGGCTAGAATCGACTCGTGCAAGGAGATGCTTGCAATGTTTGAATCTAGTGGCTCCAAACTGTTAACAGATATTGTTACAATTGATTAGACATTATTTTATTACTATACAACTTCCAAAAAGTTCGACAACTATGTTTTGGTTGCGGAAGATGAACCGCGTCTCTGAATTCTCCGGCAAGGTTTTTCTCAAGGAAGATGATGATCACAATATTTTTCAATTCTGAAGAAGTGGTAGCCATGGTCACCCTTACTTGAAAAATTTATTATAAATGGCCAATACTACATCGACAGTATTTTGCCCAAAATGATTAAGAGGATGAAGGAGCAGCTTCCAACAACAGGGGTGTCTAGGGTTCTCCGTCTTCTTCATGGCAATGCCAGTGCTCACAAAATCCAACAAGTCACGGCCTATATGGAGCAGAAAAAAATCGAACAGCTACCCCATCCTGCATATTCACCCGATATTGCACCATGCAAATTTTGGTTGCTTCTAAAAATTAAAAAGGAACTTTCTGGAAACTTTTTTGAAGGGTGCAAACCTTGTAATGCGTTCATTCAGAGTTGTGGAATATTCCCCAATGGGAATACCACCAATCGTTCCAGAATTGGACTGGACGTTTACAACTTTGCATAGATGCTGGAGGGAAATGCTTTGAAGGAAAATCAAAGTTTTGTTGAGGTAAGTGCAATGGGATTTTTTCTGCAGATGCATGTCAAGAAGTTTTTGAATGCCCCTCGTCATAATGACAAGGATAATAATTTAATTCCAATCAACTGCCTCATAAAAAAAAATAAAACGATAGCTGCTTGAAAATCTTAACCGGTACAAAAGCGAAAAGAATTGCATGCATAAGCTATGCATATTTTAGAGCATTTTTTAAATATCTTTAGAAGAAGGAAAAAGAAGATTGTTATCAATATTCATTTCAAAGTTGCCATTTTTAAACTTTAGCATTCTCAAACAAAGGAAGTTAGAGGTACTGAAAGATTTGGTATATGCAGATCGTGTTATTCCATAAGTACCTGTGCATGTAAAACATTTTTTCGATTCGTAAAATGAAAAAAAAAAACATTTATCACAAATGAAAACGGAGAGCAAAATGTTAGACTGCCAATGGAAATCCAGTATCTTTATTTTTTTATTAGGGCCTATATGGTGCATCTTAACAAGTGGGTGAATTGAATGGCGAGTTTAATAACATTGATCTTTAGAAGTGGGAGAATTTAATGGCAAGATTAATAACTTTGAAGGTTCAAGCGCACTGACCTGAACTAGAAAAAAATTTCAATGCTGACTAGTCAGTCTCCTTCCATTACTATAAGTAGTTCATGGTAGTTCTTTTCCGATCAAGTACTCATGAATGCCTGATTTACTTATTACCATGCTTTACAGTCAAACTTGCCATATATTCATCGCTCAGTACGAAGGATGCATCCTACGCGATCATGATCTGAATCCGACCTGCATCTGATTTATCTATTAAATCACTTTAGCATCTATCATTTATATATTTTATTTTCATTTTTTCGAAGTTCAGCTTATACGTTATCATGCCTTTGTCATCCATGAGATAATCTATTTCACGGAGAAATCGTTGATATTTCGCGAACCAAATAAGCAGTCATTCTGAAAAGTTTAATCTGGTGAGAGCAAAGAAGGAAATGCCTTAACAGTTAACATTTGCGCACTTAAACGTCAGTAAAGCCATTCCATTTCAGGAGCCAAATAGCAGCTTTAAATTTGTTCTCCGCTTTTGCTTGAGTGTATGATATGATTTGGAGACAGTTGAACGCAATCTTCTCTAATGATGACTGCCGCTTCCGGCTGTCCGTTTCCATGACGCAATTGTTGGTGTCCTACTTCCGGTGCAGCGAGGCGTAGAGGCGTAACCTTCGAGACTCCAGGCCTTTGCAGTCTAAACTGACGTCACATCCTGTGGATCCACAGTGCATCCTGCGCACGTAGTTCTATCGTAGCAAATCGAGCATTTACTTTTTTTTATAAGATCGGGAGGGCATTTTTTTGCAGTACTGTGCTCAAATACTGATGGACATGGTATTATTATATGCTATATATGTACATTAGAGTAATATTTCTATGGAAAACCTTAAAATAGGGAAGACGTTGAAACTAAAATAGATCTTGATTTGTAATTGTGCTATATTGATGACTCAAAATGTAATCGTCGTTTAACGTTCTCTGAACATGTAGAATGACATATAAATTATCAGGAGCGTCATAATCGGTTGTACGTGCAATTACAATGACACAATATGTTTAATAATAAAGTTAAATGCAAATAATTACTCGGTTATATATTAACAAAAATAAAATAATTTCCTTCCCATATTTTTCGCGATAAATGCTGTCAATAACTGATCCAGTTGTTTGTACCATTAATAATATAATCGTGACATATAAATTGTTATGGAAAATTAGTGTTTTATTAAAAAGAGGACCCCCCCCCCCCCATTGTGCTGTGAAGTGCTTAACTTTGTTTATTTTGTCGCGATAGGCCTGAATGAGTGAAAACTTTTCTAAACTGTTTTTCCTTTTCTCTCTCTCCTTTCAAAATGTTTATGATGCCTTTTTTGATGATAACAGTGTTTCTTTTTGAATATTTGGTGTATGAAAATAGTTTTTTTCTAGCATATCCCTTTATGGGTAAGTTAGAGAAGGTTTGTGTTACAATTAAATCAAAGTAGTGCATTGCCTTTAGAATAAGGGTGGCTTCACCTTTCGAAGGGGTTGGGTTGTTTTACCTCTGAGCGGCACTTTTTTTGGACACCATGGGCTAAATGGCCAGATCACATGGACCCAGAAGGCTCAGAGAAGGTTGTGGGAGGGAACCCACTGGAACAGCTGTTGGGAGACAGATGGTAGCCTCCCGTCAAGGCCATCCAGCGTGTTCTTTAACGTCCCATCCGACGGACGGCGGCCTTTCCAAGTCACATCTATCTGAAGATCAAGCTACATCTATCTATGCCTTTCCAAGCCACATCTATCTATGAGATCGGGTTGTGTGTAGGGTTCGAGTTCAGACCCAAAATAATTTAAAATATTTCTTGTAATTGAAAAGTAAAAATATAATTATTGGTAATTATTTACAAAACCGTACTGATGTCGCCCCACAAAAAAAGTAGTGAAATCTTTTCCATACTTACGAAACCAAAATTCAATCCCAGTGACAGGCGTATAAAATTGATTTTACCAGGAAATGTACAAAACACCCGAAAATCAAAACAAATATGAAAATACAAACTCGAAAAATTCCCAGAATCGTAAACAACAAACCCACGTTTCGCACACGAAAAGCCCCAGGGGTTAAATAATCCAATGGGCTGAAAAAAGTACAAAAACGCCTAGAATCGTAAACAAACCGACGTTCCGCACACGAAAAGCCTCAGGGGTTAAATAATCAAATGGGCTGAAACAAGTACAAAAACGCCTAGAATCGTAAACAAACTGACGTTCCGCACACGAAACTCCACAGGGGTAAAATAATCCAATGGTCTGAAACAAGTTCAAAAACGCCTAGAATCATAAACAAACCGACGTTCCGCACACGAAAAGCCTTAGGGGTAAAATAATCAAATGGGCTGAAACAAGTACAAAAACGCCTAGAATCGTAAACAAACCGACGTTTCCGCACACGAAAAGCCCAAGGGGTTAAAAATAATCCAATGGGCTGAAACAAGTACAAAAACGCCCAGAATCGTAAACAAACTCACGTTTCGCACACGAAAAGCCCCAGGGGTTAAATAATCCGATGGGCTAAAACAAGTAGAAAAACGCCTAGAATCGTAAACAAACCCACTTTTCGCACACGAAAAGACCAAGGGGTTAAATAATCCAATGGGCTGAAACAAGTACAAAAACGCCTAGAATCGTAAACAAACCGACGTTTGGCACACGAAAAGCTCCAGGGGTTAAATAATCCGATGGGCTGAAAAAAGTACAAAAACGCCTGGAATCGTAAACAAACCGACGTTTCCGCACACGAAAAGCCCCAGGGGTTAAAAATCATCCAATGGGCTGAAACAAGTACAAAAACGCCCAGAATCGTAAACAAACTCACGTTTCGCACACGAAAAGCTCCAGGGGTTAAATAATCCGATGGGCTAAAACAAGTGGAAAAACGCCTAGAATCGTAAACAAACCCACGTTTCGCACACGAAAAGCCCCATGGGTTAAATAATCCGATGGGCTAAAACAAGTACAAAAACGCCTAGAATCGTAAACAAACCCACGTTTCGCACACGAAATGCCCCAAGGTTGAAATAACCTAATACATAAAAAATATACCAACTATTATATATAACCTAAAAAACGTCCATATAATCCGTCACTATCCATACCCAAACCAAGTTTCTTTTTCCGAAGTATTCCCAATTAATTTTCATTAGCCAGTCAACCTTAATATTTAATACAACAAAATTTCATACTCGACTATATTCTCATTAGTATACCAACAATCATACTCCAAAAAAAGTACGAAAAATATAAATTAAAAAATAAGGAAGATGGGTACGAATCCTAAAAAGTAGAAAATAAACCTAAACCATATCGATGGTACAATCTGTCAGAATTCGTATTGACTTTATTAAAAAGAGAAAAAAAAAACACAAAAATTATTCAGAACAATTTTATTGGCAAATGTGAACTAAAAATTAATGATATACTGTAATAGCTTTAACTGTAACAATTTCAGTTAGTTACGATTTAATTTCAATACTTTTTCTTAGTGATTAGACTGAATTTATAGGAATATTGAGTTGTATTTTTTTCTGAACTCTCATTAAATTTGAATAACATTTGGACATGGATAGAACCTACCGATGCAATACATATTCAAAAACTAACAACAAAAGTGCATCTAAACTTTAGAAACTACAATTTACTGCAAGCACACACACATATATATTTTGGTTTACAAAGCTACCTTTGAATCTATGACTTAAGATTTGATAATATTTCGCTCAACTAACCTCCCAAATGTAAAGAAAATAGTCTCTAATCAATCTTCGATTGTTAAAAAAATAATTCTATGCACCCTGGTAAAGAAAGATTAAATCATTTAGGCATACATCTTTCCACATATAAGCCAGTGGTGTAAGACTACTAAACTAACAGACACTGCTTTTTTCCACTAATATAACTTATTAGTTTAGTGGTCTTAGAACACTGTGGCATGTACCTGGATAGATATGGTTCAAATCCCACATGCCAGAAAAACTGTGTCACAAAACTATTAATATCAAAGACAACAGTTAATTCTGTGGATACTATTTATTGAGGGTAGACAACTTTCTCTTTTTGCACTAAGACATTTTTTCTTATTTCCTAAATTCTCTAACAATCATTTTTTATCTTGCAAAAATTGTTTGAAAATACATTTGGTGAACACCAGATAATAATTAAAGATAATAATCCCGCCAACAAACACACAAGCAGCTATGGGGTGTCAAGATGCTAGATCGACGAATGCTGACGTCAGTACGTGTGACGTCACCAGTGAAAAGGCCTTGAGTCTCGATGGTTACGGCTGAAACCACAGACAAAGAAGGAAATATTTTGAAGGCCATGTCGAAGGTCGTTAAAGGAATATTTCGCAATTTAACCAAACCTCGATTCTGAATGCGGAAAAAGCCTTGAGATTAAAACAAGCTTTTCCAAAAATTGACGGGGTGTCAAGATGCTAGATCGACGAATGCTGACGTCAGTACGTGTGACGTCACCAGTGAAAAGGCCTTGAGTCTCGATGGTTACGGCTGAAACCACAGACAAAGGAGGAAATATTTTGAAGGCCATGTCGAAGGTCGTTAAAGGAATATTTCGCAATTTAACCAAACCTCGATTCTGAATGCGGAAAAAGCCTTGAGATTAAAACAAGCTTTTCCAAAAACGCATTTGACGAACAATCTTTACCAGTGAAAAGGCCTTGAGTCTCGATGGTTACGGCTGAAACCACAGACATCATCATCATCATCCTCAAGCAGCCATGGGCTACGGAGGTCCAACCAGACCGCGTAGTTTAATTCTCCAAGCATATCTGTCCTGAGCTACATCAGCTGCATCCGGCCACTGTACACCAATTCTAACAAGGTCCTGTTTGACATTGTCAGCCCACCGCATCCTAGGTCTCCCCCTCCTTCTGAGGCCTCTAGGCACACTGTTCATAACCCTATTCGCCAATCTATAATTATCCATACGGGCAACATGGCCAAACCAGCGGAGTCTCTCTCTGCACAATATGCTGCTTAAAGGAGGTTGCAGACTCCTTTGCCTAACCTCATCATTAGTTACAAAGTTAAACCACCTAATACCCAAGATACTGCGTAAGCATCTAGAATCAAAAGCATCTAGTTTCCTGTTATCTTGCTTACACAGCGTCCAAGTTTCACTACCATAACTAACCCTAGAAAGAACCAAACTATTATACAGTCTAATTTTAGTCTTTAGGTGTATACGCCTATTTCTCCACAATCTCCATAGATTCTTAAAAGTCCCGGCAGCAATACCTATTCGTCTGTTAATCTCATGCCGCACATCACCAGTATCAGTTACGCAGCTCCCAAGGTAATTAAACTGTGACACCTGCTCAAGACTGCAACCATTCAGATTAACTGAATCACAACCTGCCTGACCAATTTTCATAACTTTAGTTTTCTCTCTGTTTATAACCAAACCTCTATACTACCAGTCTCATCAACAGTTCGAATGAAAGAGTTCATCTCATCAACATCATTTGCCAAAAGGGCTAAATCATCAGCATAATCTAAATCAGAAATTTTCGTATCTCCAGCCCATTAAAGGCCAAAAGCTTTCCTTTGAAGTGAATTTCGCATAACATAATCAACAACCAAACTAAAGAGAAAAGGAGACAAAATGCACCCTTGTCGAACACCAGAAGTAATGCTAAACCAATTGCTACAAGACTTACCAACTCTCACACATGACTCAGTGTTATTATACAGAGCTTTCATTATGTTAACTAACTTGTCTGGTATACCATATGATCTCACAATCAACCACAAATTATGACGATCAACAGAGTCGAAAGCCTTTTTGAAATCAACAAAGCTAGCAACCAAAGGTTTCTAAAACTCTAAACATTTCTCAAGAATCTGCCTAAGTGAAAATTTCTGATCTACACATCCCCTACCACTTCTGAATCCACATTGCTCATCACGCAATTGCCTGTCAGCCAGATTCTTAATTCTATTAAGCACAATCATGGAAAGAACTTTACCTGGAACAGAGAGTAGGCTGATACCCCTATAGTTATCACAAGAACTGCGATCACCTTTTTTGAAAATAGGGATAATAATAGCTCTGGTAAAATCTTTAGGAACCATGCCTTTATCATAAAAGTTATTCAAAATTTCAGTCATCCAAATGGTAACTGAAACATTCCCAGCTCTAAGTATTTCCGTAGTAATTTCATCCACCCCTGGGGATTTATGAAGTTTAAGTTTAGAATTAGCCAAAATAACTTCAGATTGTGTTATAGGGCCAACATTAAAGCCAACAATGCATCTATCATCATTGCAAACAATGGGAGTAGAACTAACCACATTGTTTAGAACATCACTGAAATGCTCAGCCCACCTAGCCATGACAGAATCCTCACCTTCTATAACCTTGCCTTGTTTATCCTTCAATCCCTGTACACCTGTTCGTTTTCTACCACACAAAACATTAACTATCTGGTACAGCTCTCTGCTGTTGTGCTGTCTAACTGCTTCCTCAGCTTTGTCAGCAAGGCCATCAAGCCAAAGATTCTTATCAGTAGCTAACTGATCCTTTACATGTTTATTAAGTTCTTTGTAATGCTTTCTATTAGGACTAGTAGGGTATTGATTAAGGACATTCCTGCAGTTCCTTCTTTCTGAAATAAGCTCAAGTGCCTTATCACTTAAATAATTCTGCCTCCTCTGCTCCTTTTTCCCTAAAAGAGTACTGTTAGTTTCCAAAAAAGCCTGTTTAAAATGGCCCCATTCTTCCTCAACTTCAGTATTAAGCAAACCATGACTGTCATAATGACTAAGTAACCTATCATGGTAAGCTTTAGCTATAACTGGGTCTTTCAGAGCTTCAGTATTAAAGGTAAATTTTTTAACCCTAGCACAACACTTTTTAAGTTTAAGTTGCAAGACACTTTTAACAAGGTAATGGTCATATCCAATTTCAGCACCCCTATATGCCCTGGTATTTCTAACAGAACTAGCCCATTTGCTGTTAATTAATATATAATCAATCATATTCCTATGCAGCCCATCAGGTGAAACCCACGTGTATTTATGTATGTCGCGGTGTTTGTAATATGTGTTAGTTATTCTGAAACCATTGAGTTTACTTACCTGTAGGAGACGTTGCCCATTGCCATTGCAGCTACCAACACCAAAAGGGCCTATTACTCCTCCCCAAAGGTCAGAGTCGGTACCAACTTTGGCATTGAAGTCACCAAGAACAAGGGTAATATCTCCTTTCTTGACAGAATTCAAACTATCCTGAAGTTGTCTGTAAAACCTATCCTTCTCATCCTAATCAGAATCCTCAGTGGGGGCATAACAGCAGATAACATTCAAGTCTTTAATGCTTGTCTGAAATTTTGCTGTAAGAAACCTTTCATTAATGCACTCATATCCTAGAAGAGCATCACTAGCATGTCTGCTGAGCAGCAGACCCACACCTTGGTGATGCTTTCCATCCTCCCTCCCTGTAAAGAGAAATTTAAAGTTATTTTTAAGTATCTCACCTTTACCTGTCCGTCTGGTCTCTTGCAAGCCTAGAATATCTAGGTTATAGCGCTGGAATTCCTGCATGAGGACATCAAGAGAATAATCTCTATGTAATGTCCTCACGTTCCACGTTCCTGCAGAAAGAAAATGATTAGTAGGATTTTTAAAGAAATTAGGTTTATTGAGATTGGTAGGGCCAAAAATATCAAACAGCCCCCTGATCGCAGGCATGGGGCAAAGACCTGTTCCTCCTCTGCTAAAGGCTGAAGTCACCGATGCTGGTAGGAACTTCAGGCACCACCTTTTCAAGTCGACTTTTTCAAGAGCCACATGGCCTGCCTGAGACACATTACTCCAGTTTAGGTTTGACGATGCCCAAGTAGCTAAGTAAGGTTCAGGTACCTACGATGGCCTCTGATTAGGATTATCCACCAGCTGATATAAGGTATTCCATGCCTCTGTTCACTTAGAGCTGGCAACCCAGAAGCAAACTGAAAACACAGCGGCAGATTCTCCCTCAACAGAGGCCCACCAGTGCAGCAAGTCCAGGATCAATAATCAAGCTCAAATCCATAAACAAGTCCACTGTAGTAGGTATATATGGTCAGCACCAGAACCCTGTGAAGTTGACCACTCCTCAGCAGGGTTGAAAAAGAAATAAAAACGTGGCCATATATGACCAGATCAGCAGGCCATACTGAACTGGCAGCCCTCCCCTTCCGTTCCCTTCCAAAAGAGAATATCTCTTTTGAAAGGTACTAACGGCCTGCACCACGAGAAGGCGGGGTCGGACATTAGGTGCTAGACCTGGCCGGTTCTGTGCATCATCACTGGGGATTGGTACACAGCTCTCCTTCCAGTTTACGCCTAGCTACCATTTACAAGCCCTGACCACAAACCACAGACAAAGGAGGAAATATTTTGAAGGCCATGTCGAAGGTCGTTATTTTTATTTAACCAAACCTCGATTCTGAATGCGGAAAAAGCCTTGAGATTAAAACAAGCTTTTCCAAAAACGCATTTGACGAACAATCTGGTAAGTCCTTTAGAACCATGCACTGCTTGTCAAGGGCATGTGAACATTACACAATTTTTGCAAACAATGGCTTGACTAAGCAGGCTGCTCGGTATTCAGCGACTTACATTTTTCGCGATGCTTGTAAGTGTTGCCAATTGTTTGAAAATACATTTGGTGAACACCAGATAATAATTAAAGATGATAATCCCGCCAACAAACACACAAGCAGCTACGGGATGTCAAGATGCTCGATCGACGAATGCTGAAGTCAGTACGTGTGACGTCACCAGTGAAAAGGCCTGAGTCTCGATGGTTACGGTAGAGGCGGGCCTCCCCCTTCCTGCAGTGGACTGCGCTGGTGTGTCGAGGCAGCGCGCCTGCATGCCTTAGCGTGCGCCAGAGTGCGTCACAGTCTGTGCAGTGCAGGGAAGCCGCTCCGCTCTGCCCCAGGGATACCGTGTGTCTCGAAGGGAGACCCAGTGGTCTGATGTGATCGGGTGGTGGGATCGGCAAGCCTGGAGGGCCATTCACCAGGATGGACAAGGCAACCGTTCTCACTCCAGTCGTCTTGCCACTGCTCCTCTTGCTGCTATTGGTCGTCAAAGGTAAGCAGACTAGCGTTTCTCTGTTTTGGCCTCCGCCCAGGCTGCCGTTGAGAATGCGAACATTTAACACGCAAAGCTCATAGAGCCTTACCTTTCTTGGATGACGGGGAGATGCTGAAGTTCAAATAATTATATCGTTGTGTGTGTCCAGTTTTTTTACTACTTATTATTGAAATGATGTTTAAAAGATTTTTTCCCTACCAAACAGAATAATTCAGTATTAATTTCTTTCGTCATTCAAAATGAAACGATGGAATTTAAACTGTAATGAATGGATAAAGTGCGATATCATATCGCTATTTTACAGGCCACTTTTAGCAATGTACTCGGTTATTTTATTACATCTTTATAAATACATGCTTTTAATCCTCAGCAGTATAGTTTATTTACACGTGTGGCGTAAAACTATTTTGTGACCTTTGTTAGTGATAGTTCTAAATTTGGTTCAGAGGAAAATCACTCAATCATCACGCAAACCAATCTGCTTATTTTCATCTTTAAGCAGGTCATCTGTTTCACATTTTTTTTCCAGATCATATACAATGGTTATTTTTAACACCTTCTCGGATATTTAAGATATATAGCTGTATCATAAAATGAGTTGGCTTAGAACCTGAATGGGCTTAATAGTCATTCAGATAAAACTGTTTCATCAATGGTCAGTAATGGAATGCAGAACAATTAATGAGCAAGAGAAAGTCACCAATATCTTAGGCTTTATGTAAATGTATAAAATATAATATTGTAGTGTACAACTCAATGTATATCGCCACTATACAATGGTGGCAAATATATAAACACCATTCTTGGTGATTCGGTAGATAAATGTTTTCTACAATATGGAGTAAGAGACCACGTTGTATAGCATACAAAAATAATTATTTGTCCGCTGTGTAACAGTTTCAGCCAAAAATTTAAACAAAACTGAGTAGTGTGAATGACTCCGTACAACAGCGGTCCAACTTAGTAGCATTTAAAACTCAAATGATCACTCACAAAGATCAAAGTGCAACATAACAACTTGAACGAACTTCGCTCACTATTAATGGTCAAAAATATTTTAATTGTGAATAAAAATCTGTTTGTGAAAATAAATGATTTCATTATTCCGTAGAATACTGAATCTTCTGAATCTAAAACAATAAACGAAAAGAAATATTTTAATTTGAATGTCTTGGGAAATTTCGGATGATCTCATATGGACTGATTCAGAAATTATATCTAATTGGTTTAATGTTTATGCACTAAAAAGAACCAATTGTAACAGTGACATTGTCTTGATTTAATAAATTCTCCGAAGGATTTTATTATATATACAGAAAAAAAGTAATTGAAACTGACATTCCTTAAATTTAATAACAAGATGCGTAGAAATATGCGCAGAACTCATTTCATAAATATCATTCGTTTTCAACAAAGCTTGGACATACTGATTATAAAGAGATTTAAATTTAGCATTTAAACTGAGATACCTGCGACGTCAAATTTCGTTCTTAAAACAAATTAGCATTTTTTTAACTACATTTCCACATGAATTATTTCACATATATTATAAAACGGAAAAATTGAAATCATCTGGTTAATAGTTAAAGCATTACTCCATTTCTTAATTTGAATTTAATATAAATTGTGAATCACAACGTATTTTATGAAGTATTCCAGGTCTAAAAATCAAATATTTTAGAGCATGTGTTTTTAATCTTTTTCACACCCCTTGTAGCGACGTATGGCCTCGCATCTCTATTTACAGGTTGCTTTTTGAAAATACATAAAGAAAATCTGATTTTCAAAAGTTTCTCTTGCACCCCGGATTAAGAACACCTTTTCTAAAGGCTAAATTATTTTTCGCAGTTTAATCTTCATTATTACCATAAATTTTAATGAATTTGTAGAAAAAGCACAGCTATATAGATATTGTTTTATTCACACAAAATAAATTTTCTTCAGGAAATACACGTTTTTTGCATGCACTAGCTGCTGTGATTGCTAAAATTATTGATAAAACTGTTAATAATAAAACGTAACATTAAAACTTAAAATAGTAATATTGAAACGCAACTTTAAAACATATTATGCGACTGTTATTTTCTAAGTGTATCCAACCACCTACCTCGCATTTTACAAATGCTTTCTTGTGTAAGTTGACAAACACTAATGTATCAAAAAGATAACTATTTTTAACTGCCTTTCCTTTTCACAAAATTATGTTTTTTACCTAGAATTTTCTTTTATCTTGAAGACTTTATATTTGAAAACACAGGACGATCATGATCAAAGTTCCTCTACCCAGAAGCCTTTGAAAATCTATGGAATGGTTGAACCTTGCCTTTGTTGATCTATGGAATGGTCGAACCTTGTCTTTGCATTTGGAATCTATATGTTTCAAATGATGGGGAAGAGGATTTTCTTTTTTCATAAATTTTAAAACTTTCCACCACTGAATTAAGGGGATAATGTTACTTGATGCTCATTTTCAGGACAAATATATTCTATGTGGTGCCTTTCATTGGCCACAATACGTTGGAAATTGAAAGAGAATGATTTCTATTGTAAAACGCATCAAATCCAGCGGGGTTTTTGTTATATACCATAATGATGCTGCAATGATATTGGTTTTCTAATGCATAGCCGTACTAATATCAGCCATGGTCGACTCAGTTCTACAAATAACTCCACATGCAAAAATCAAAAGGGTTTAAATCTAGAGAACGAATAATATTGGTTTGGGATGTGGCTTGAAAAACTCGACTTTTTTCATTGAGGAAGACTGTACGTAAGAAATCCTTAACGATATTATTGCTATGTGCAAAGGAGTTCATTGCATGAAGAGTGTTGTATGAAGACAACCACGTTGTTGTGGGAATGGGATGACTTCATCACGTGAAAGGTTATGGTAGCTGATTGGTGACAGAACTGGATGCATGGCCTATTGAATGTTCCTTTTCAAAAATGTATGTAGCATTCTTAGATTCTGCCTCCAAACTATGCATTTCTCGCTTAGCATTTTATACTTTATATATAAATTTACTGCCCATATCTATAGTCGTAGGCATTCACTGTTCCATTCGAAAAAAATTAACTTTGACACACCACAAAATGTTCCATGCATTTTCTACCTCTATTCTAATAACAAACTCGTGTCCAAAGGCCGATCTCATTCCTCTGTCACTGGTAAGGAGCAGGTGCGAAGAGTAAATCTTCTATAGATAATGGTTGAGCACATTTCTCAACACTTTATGCACAGTTGTCCTGATCAATGACAATCATCATAGAACACGCAGACCACTATTCTGTCAATGCGTGTCAGCTGTTGCATATATAGTATATTCGTCCATAACGTATGAAGTAATAAGTTTCGTCCCCTTCCGCTTCTTAACTTGATATCCGATTGCTCAAATTTGGTCATCATTTCTTTGAGGTTGGTGTCACAGAAGCTCGCATCAATCCATTCCTCTTTCGGTATTTTGTAACTGATTTTTTATGTAGATCAGAATGGGAGGGTGTATTTATTCTTTTTAATTATACCACATATATTTTGGATATTAATAGAAACAACAGGTTGACAATTGACGCAGTGACACAGAATTGCAATTGATACAGCCTTTTTTGTCTCCATTTCCGTCGTACTATTTTTACTACATATTAGGCTTAATGGATAATTAGAACATATTTTTTTATTAATAAGTCTGTTCATATTTATAGGAAATTACTTTCAATACTATTTCTTTATAAATAATTCTACGAAATATTTGAGTGGATTCCGAATATTTTACTTTAAATATTCTTCACTTTATACTTAAATGTGTTGAAAATTATTTGAGTGATAATCATTTATTATTTAATAAAATGGCCGAGTCGAAGTTCCAGATATCATCAGTAGTGATACTATATGTATTTCAGATATATAATGAAATAAGCTGTAAAATTAGCTTTACAGTATTTTAATATTCTAATGTATTTCTACATTCATCATTCATTGAATAATTTCAACTCATTGAAATTATTCTCGTTGAACAGGATGATAATTAAATCGTTTATATTCTCTATTTTTCAACCTGGAAGTTCAGGAAATTTTAACACCGATAAACATCATTATTTTGGTAAAATACAATGTTTATATATTTGTGAAAATGAATGGCACATCGCGCAAATCTTTTTTAGGGGTCGCCCATAAATTGGGGAACGTTGATGCAGACGAATGTTAACTCCCTAACCCCTACGTAGTACCAAGTAACGCTTGCATTTAATTTTTCCCTCCGTGTTACATACACTTATTCTTTTTACATGGTTACTAACGTTTTACACGGTAATAACTATAGCAATTGAGTGTTACGATAATCGTAATAATAATTGTTAATATAATAAATTAGCAAATTTTTATTATTAGGAAGCGAAACAAATGCAGTGATTGCAGAAATAATTGTGACACTTTAACTTCATGCAATATCAATTCCAAACCTAGTCTATCCTATTTAAAGTAACGTAAATAAAGCATTCATTCCTCATCTCTCTACTAATTATATTATTTATGGAGGATTCCTAGCAAAAAGTGATGATTATTGTAATAGGAAATAAATAAATATTTGAAATAATTTGCTGAAAAAATTGGTTTCTACCTGAGTGGGACTCACATCTGAGATCCCACTTAGAATGAAACCAAATGTTTTCAGCAAATTATTTGAAGTATTTCTTGTCTACAAGACATTTTCCTGTCATACTTTATTGCTAAATAAATGTTATTTACTAGTATTAATAAAAAATTATAAAAAAATTAATAAGCAGAGATAGTGAACTGAATTATCGTACAATGAGAACAATAAACATAGATGATATTGTTTAAACATTGCATTCGTGGATGATTTTATTTCCCATCTTGAAATATATGGTGAAGATAATTTTTAAATATTCGTATAGATTTGAGGACTTTCATAACAATTCTAGGGACTGATAGTAAAACTTTTCTGTTGTAAATCGATTTGCGTGTTTTAGTTGAAACTTTAAGTAACAATATATCACAAGGCTATCGCAGAAGAGTAGTGAGCTTATACAACAAGAACCAAAAACAATCATCTGGGTCTAGTGTAGATTCTTCCTAGTTTGTGAGGGTAAAAATATTAATTTTCCGCAAGTACTTAATGGTTGACGGGTGACGCAACTGTAATGAGCACGAGCAACAACGTGTCTCGTGATTACTGACACCACTACTTCTGTGGCTGTTTACACTTACTGAGTTCCATAACCACACATTCTGGATTAATAATTATTCGCGGTCATTTAGTAATGGAACTATAGTACCGTTAACATTGTTCTTTATTTTTAGCTTTTTACTTCACCTTACAGGGGTAATTTAACCAACGAAACGGTGATATGACAACACGATAAAACAACGAAACACAAAGATACGAGAAAAGTTATCTTTTTAATATATTTCAGTATAAAAAAACACGTACTATTGCCAATATATCTGAAAAAACTGCTAATGATTTTCGTTTGAACATTGATGTAAAGGCATTTTTTCAAAACTAATGCTGAAAAAAAAATATATGAACAAAAGTAACAGCAAATGATAATATTAATAACAATAATAAAATTCATAATGTTACATGCAAAAATGGTTCTTTTAATGAAGGTTCTTCAGAGGACTATCAGTAACAATTTAGAGACGAAAGAACAAGATTTAGTAGCTGCCGAAATAAATTAGAAATGGTTTTACTATTTAATTGCGCGTGTTTGTGTGAAAAATTGCGATTATATTTTTTGTTACCTGCGGTTTTAAATTACTACCTTTTTACTCTCTCTCAGATATTGTTTCAAAAATTTGCCTTTTTTACTATAATATTTAAAATTATAAAATCTGCATTCATCATTTTTTGAATATTATGTTTAAAAAATGTTCATATATATATATATGTATTATTTTTAAGTAAATTTTTAGATGCCTTAAATATAGGTGATTTCGAATTTCCATAATATTAATGACTAATTATGTTTAGTAGTTAAAGTACATGATTTGCACATTTTACTTCTGATATTAATATATGAAAAAGATAACAAGTGTTTTTTTTTTACAAACTCAGCCATAAATAATGAAAACGTATTGACGTATATTTTATTTCTAAAATTATGGTGTAGATCGCAAGTAAAATGCGTTTTTTTTTTTTGAGTCGATTTGTTTTTCTTCTTTACAAAGTGAATCGCTTCTTGAAAGCTATCACCTTAACTCCAACTGACGCTGCAGTAGGGAGTATTTCGGACTCTCTGTTTATGAATAATCGGATATATATATATACATACATACATACATTATTATATATACATTAGAACGTCGATGAAATTCACGTTGATGTTTGAAACATTTAGACTTTTCTTTTTCCAAAAATCAGAAAAAAATTTCTGTGCAATTCCTCCTTCAACAAGATACGTGTATTTAATAATTCTTATCTTTTTTTATTTAAATTATTAGATAATTTAAATAAATTATTAATAAAAGATAAGCGGATTAATAGAAAGAAGGAACCGGGACTGACCAGAACGTTTTGTTATTATTACTAGCACAACCCGCCAAAGGCTTGGCTCGGAATGAATTTCTTCTCCTGCAGATTTCTTCATTGATAACATTCGTTCACAGTTTACAGCCGAAAAGCCTGGGAGACGCCAGCGCCATCCAGTGTTGCAATATCCCCCACATTCGCAAAGGCATTCGAGGTTCTAAACCCATTCCCATCACAGGAATTTTTAACAGGAGGTCACACAGGGAAAACCCACCTAACAAATTGGGACATCTGAGTCAAGCATCTGCGGAATCAAATGGCGTCTAAAGTGTCGAAATGAAACGGAAATACAACTCTTTCAATTGTTTGCATAGTAACGAAGCCACCTGCAATGAGAGAGCGTGATGATATCAGCATGACGTAGAGGAAGCATATATATTTTCAACCGGCGCCAGTCCGTGCGTTCTCGCGTTCAAAGCGCGTCATGATTCTGCTATCATCATTATTACTAAATAGCCTTTCCTGAAAAAAACCTATCTTCCTATAGGTTCTAGAAGAAGTTCAAATTTAAATAATGGAATCCTGAGAATTATTATGCACGTGACTTGCTCAAATGATATTTATTTTAAAAAATGACTCAAAATGAGTTTCTTCTGCCCATCGGTAAAGATGTCATAGTTCTCTTTGAAATCAGTATGCTATTAGTAAGACTTAAATAATTGGTAAATGTATTATTTTCAACGTTTTAGAATGTATGCTGGAAAATATGTACTTTTATACTAAATGTTACGCAATGGTTATGTTACATTTAAATTTTTTAAAGAAGAAATCTTATTGGATTAAATTTAACATTGCGAAACACCAGTGTGTTGTACGACAAACTTAGAGTGTAACAGCAGCAATGGCTAGTTCTATTTTCAATTAATTCAATCTACCATATTCATAAACCTTTCTTATGATGGAAGTGAGCCCCACAAACGTATTAGCTGAAGTTTGCGATCGTTCGCGTTATGGGAGAGAAGGACTGCTTCTTTTATGGCTTACAGGAGAACTAGGGTTGAGAGTTGATTCAACCGGATAGAGCATCATCCTAGTTCCTAAGAGAGATATATACAAGATCCTCCAATAAATTTTTGCACTTTTATATCAGTTAATTTAATAAAATAAAAAATAGAGTAGTGTTAATATTTTGCATGCATATCCAAGACAACACTGGTTGACAGACAACTGATGGAATCCAATTTTGCGTAACAAGTTTGGAAATACCCGGATGATATGTTCTCTCAAATGAGATCTGCAGAGGCGATCCTGTATCCTAGACTAATAGATCACTTAACCTAACTCCATGAGATTTGTGTTTATAAAAAAAATAAATTATTCCTCAATCAGACTCTTGACGCAAACGTCTGGCAGGAGCCTATCAGTATAATAAGTCATAGACGAGATGTGAGAGGAATGCCTCAGCAGAGGGACAACATAGAAATGGATCATCCATTCCTTACCATCCATACCTAGTCTAATGGTCAGCGAACCTGACTTACAAACCATCTAGATGTCCTTATATATGTTTCTGCATGTTATATGAGAAGCCAGGACAGACCCAATAGATCTTCTAGGTAATCTCCATCCTTTGTATAAAGAAGCATCTCTTTTTTATTTTGCATATCTTTTTTATGTTAATCTTAAACCCGGGTCGCTTTGCTCAGTAGCCAAGCGCGATAACAATGCCACAACACGGAATGATAAAATATAGCGTTTAAGCAACAAACATACAAATCTTCACGCATAATTTCACTGGCAGTATGTTTGTAGGTATGTGTAGTCGTTCTGTTCAATCATCATTTAATCACACGTTTATATGCTTAAAGAACTATGAACAACAAACTGAGACAATACATTAGAGAAATTATATTTGTAATTTTTTAATAACAAAAATCGCTTTTGTAGGACACCCTATTGTGTACGTTTAAAGCACATTGAAAAACGTTGTCGAGAGCTTGTCATTTACTTTCAATTTTTAAAATGAATACAATTGAAAATGGCAGTGTATTCTTTTAATGCAATCAATTCTCTAAAAAAAATACAACAACTCACTGCCATTGTTTAATAAATTTTGACCGAAGTAAGTAGGAATTACTGAAACTCCTCGACAACGAAGTAATAGAACACTAATAACATGTAATGCTGATGCAATGAATGATATCGATACGACCGAAACTAATTACTTATATCGTATACAACAACAGAACTCAAATTCACCTTTTTTGCTTTTGGGGAAACACGAGACTAGTAATTCAACATTTCCTGTTCGCAGGAGGTTGTTAGTTAGAACACTGTTCATTGGCAAAACTTCTATGATTCCAAGAGATTATTCTGCAACAGTTTTAATTAGAAATCAAAGGTTTAAATTGTCATTTATTAATTGCGATAAAGTTTGACTATATAATCAGGGCCTGATACCTACACGGCCTGGTCAAATTGTTATGAATTCCTGCCTACCTAATACTATTACTGCATCGCTTGCATCATATATATAATGGTATAGTTCCCAAATTTCGAATTTTCAATTCTCTGCTCATAGTTTACATTAAAATGGATTTCAAATCGTTGCTGGCGGTAATCTCTCTCAACTGATGAACAGTAGCAGCTCTGTTTTGATGTACAGTTCGTATCAACAAAGCCTATAACTGTCTGTCAGGACTTTCTTCCTTCATCATTGGTCACGATTGACGGATGTTTTTGTTTTCTTTTTTTTTTGAGCCCTTTGCCATTTACATATCCCTGGGATATTGTACCTCTTGATCTTTCGCTAAGTTCCGTCTCCTCTGTTACTATGGTCTTGACCATCACAAGCAACGATGAGTCCCCTTTCGAAGTCAGTGTTCATAACAATTTGGCCAATCAGTTTACAGTACATTAATTTTTCAAGAAATTTCTCAAATAAAACAAACCCCAAGAGAAGAAATCTATAGTGGAACGGCAATCCAGTCGTTCTCTTTCCCTAATTTAATTTTTTTTCCAGATTCCCTTAACTTTGACAATTATTTAAAGCGTTTCTTGAGATCTTTTCACTGAAATTAATGATATAGAGAGTTCCTTGCTTTCTTAACATTATTTACATCTTGAACTTATGTTTGTTTTAAATATTTTTAATTATGTGTTGATTTAAAATAATCCAACGTTTTCAATATAGAGCGCGTCCTTTTATCTATCGTTTTCAATATTTTTATTTTTTAATTATTTAAAGATAACATATCGAATTTTGCTTTTGAAATTTAGTAAGCAAATACGAAAAGAATAATGCACAACACATCTAATAATTTTTACATGACTCTAAAGAACAATTTTTTTACAACTATATGTTATGTAATAGCCTTCGGGTTTAGAATAAAAATTTATATTAGGCCTCACACTTTCTTCCTACAAGAAAAATTTTGCATCCTCCCCCGAATGATGTTTAATATAAAATGGCCGAACTAATCATTTCCTGGAATTTGAAATTCGAATTAAATTAAGTCGAAATAATTAAAAATTATTTCAAAAATTCAAATTTTGTATGCGTTTTTTAATGTGAAAAGCACATTATACTGCCTGAAAAATTTCCTTCAAATTGAGATCAGAAATCATAAAATAACTTTTATAGATGTCATCTACCTTTGATCAATTTCTGCAGACGGTCAGTAGTTTGACGGAAAAAAAATTCAATCGAGAAACCACGAATCCGTGAAAAATAGCTTTAAGAAATTAGGAAAGCATAAAGTGTTTATCATTGTCTCAATACGCTGGTTAATGTGTTGACAATGGGTGTTTAAAAATAATTCTAAATAATGATATTTCAGACATCCAAATTATTAAAAATATTACAATCCTAATAAAATGCCACTAAACTTCGGAATTCGTTAAAACATAGCTTTTCATCCCTCTTAGATCTTTTTTTTTAAATTTCATTAATAATATCCGAAACATAATATAAAACAATATAAAACCACAAAGCTTAAAAGTTTTTACAGAAAATTATAATAAACTCATAAGAAATACTGCGGTTTTAAAGCTATGTTCAAACGGAATACTTAAAGTTTTTCTTTGCAACTAACCTAAAGTCATATTAGTAGTTGGTATAAGTTATATTAGTCTTGAAGCTATGGTTAGCCATTTTGTGAAACGCTATTGAAATATTCTAATATTAGCTGGATAAATTAGAGTCAATTTTTTTTTGTCAATTAAAAAAATAATTAAAATTTCATGTCTTCTATTTATTTAAAGTAAATTATAGATCTTAATAATCAGTTAAACGTTTGCAGTATAATATATGGTCTCTCGAATAAAGATTTCAAAAGTTTGAAAGGTAAAAATACTTTTATTTGCAGTCTCATATTAGAAATAAATACCAAAATTCGGACGTTAACTACTCAAGGTTCATTTGTATGTAGACTCACGGGAAAGGCTAAACGAATTATTAAACTACATAATTACTTGTTTCAAAATAGTTAAAATCGAAAAGAAAATATCTATATAGAAGAAGTGAAAAGACAAAAGCCATATAAAAGATTTAAAAATTTTATTCACACTTTTAACCCTCAATATCCATACAACCCTTAGATATGGAACTCAATATCTTTTCAACTCTTTGTCTGTTATGTGCAAGGCACTCGAACCACCCCAAATAAGCTCTCTCTTGATATGTAAGATATGATTTTGAAAAATGTATACCGCTTCTGATTCTTTCATGCTAGCATTCGATCATTCACAGTAGGCCACGCTTTCTTCCTTTATGAACGGCTTTATTTCCTTCCCATGTCATTTCGTTCTTTCTAGTACAAGAAGAAAATGAAGGCCAGAATAAATAGCTGAACTTAATGCTATCACGTCAGATCATTTACTTTTCTCATTTTGCAAGTAGCAAAGCTGGTTATTGTTTCAACTCCATTTTGGAATACAAATTTTTACTTCTACAGGTATTATATGAAGCTCACTGTCAGATGTATTGAAACGTCATTCCTACTGACGTCATCTACAAGGTTAACTGAGGATACGGTTTTAGACTTCTTATTTTTATAACTGATGTTTCGTGCCATAAAGAAAAATTCATATGGGTTTGAAAAAAAATGTGAAACGCGATATCGAAAACAAATCACAATTTTTGTGAGTGATTTCAAAATGAAACAATTAATTAATTAGTACATCATGAATATTCAGTCATTACGTTTATGAAGAGTAGCTAGATTTCCTAAGCTCTATCATTCATCAATCTGCGAAGAGATCAAGTTGAGTCAGCTGTTACGCTCCCAAGGAACAGTTTTGTTACTCAATGAAATAAATTCCAATATATCAACATACCGCATACTCATAATAAAATGTAAGATAGGACCTGAAACAAACAGTGTTGAGTCCATTGTAATGACTTGCACTGTATTTTTAGTATGCGAAATTATGCTTGTTTACTAAGGCCGGAATAAATTATTACCGAACACAAGAGGGCCTTGACTTCATTGCTTCTAGAAAATTTTAATAACCAAACAGAAAGTGGGAAATTAAACATCTCTATATAAACTGTTTTTTAAAAGTTAAACAAGTATCAATAAAATGCTCATATCTCGAAACATATTTTGACAAATTGAATCAACTGTAACTGAAAGATACACAGATAATTTTGTGATAAATTACGAAACTTAAGCCGAAATGATTTACCTATAATCTATAGAAATGATTTATTTTTTCGTCACTGATATATGTAAGAAGATGAAACTACAAAATGTTCATTTAGGCAGCTTGGTATTAGGCAATTTATGCCATATGGTCTGAGCGCTTTCGAGCCGCTCAAATGTAGCGACACATCTTCAGAGACATATCTTAGGCAATTAAACACGCTAGTTAATATTTTGGTGATTCTATACAATAAATAAATTTGGGTTCTATTATTACAGATTACAGATCACAGCATATGTATACAGGGTGAATCTGAAAAAGTGGGCAAAACTTTACGGGGTGGTAGAACGCAGCTATACGAGCAATATTCGTCATAGAATGTATGGTCGGAACGCAAACGGCAAGCCGCTATGTGGCGTTGGAAATGGTATAAAAGGGTCGGTCCTCGCACCCAACGGCATTTCTACCGTGGATTGCCGAGAGGATGGCTGGTTATACTAACTACGAAATGGCGGATATGCACTTTGTGTACGGAGCGGGTACCTCAATTACATTCCTGTTAATAAAATGTTTTCTGAAGTATCTCCTCTCCTTCTTGTGTTCATTTTTTAAATGTGACAGTGGAAAACTACCTTTAAACTTCTCACCGCTTGCGTTCCGACCATACATTCTATGACGAATATTGCTCGTATAGCTGCGTTCTACCACCCAGTAAAGTTTTGCCCACTTTTTCAGATTCACCCTGTATAACTGTTTGACTCTGGATCTTAAAACTTTTCCCTCTTATTATGCGTAAGAAGTTGAGTTGACTGTTTCCTTTGATATTGTCCAGATATTTAATTTCACAGATATTTAATTTCACCTTGGATTACTGAGTGTAAGGGTAAAGCTTTGGGATCAGCGTGTCCATCTCGCGGCCATACATTGGCTGCGGCTGCCGATCGTTGTCGTTGAGTCGGCGGTCACACTGCTGTCACCTCCTTCGGGCATCTGTTTCTTGTTACCTATGATTGTCACATGGTTTTCCGCACTTTATTCCATTAAATAAAACGTTTTTATTGAGATATTTGAATCTTCCATAGTCGGCCACATAATTTTAGGAATAGTCCTTATACCAAGAGATCACTGTTCACAAATTCCACTATTGTTTGTGTCCACTACAGTAGTGGAATTTGTGACCAGTGATCTATAAGGATTATTCCAATAATTATGTGGCCGACTATGGAAGATTCAAAGATCTCATGTAAGAACTTTCTATTTTACGGAATAAAGCGTGGAAAACCATGTGGCAACCATAGTTAACAAGAAACAGATGCTCGAAGGAGGTAACAGCAGTGTGACCGCGGACTTAGCGACAACGAGCGCCAGCCGCAGCCAATGTATGGCCGCGAAATATACACGCTGATCCCCAAGCCTTCCCTTACACTCAGTAGTCCAAGATGAAATTAAATATCTGGACAATATCAAAGGAAACATTCGATTCAACTTGTTAAGCATTTGAAGAGGGAAACGTTTTACGATCCAGAGTCAAAATTGTTATATACGTACATATGCTGTGATGTGTAATAATAGATCCCAAATAAAATTATTGTTCTTAACATAGAATCACCAAAATATTAGCTAACGTGTTTAATTGCCTAAGATATGTCTCTGAAGATGTGTAACTACATTAGAACCGCCCGAAAGCGCTCAGACCATACGGCATAAATTGCCTAATACCGAGCTGCCTAAATAAACATCATCATAAATTAGAGTTTTAGTTTCATCTTCTTACAGATTTACCTATATACTCTTGAAAACGAATAACGGAAATTATGTTAAAAATGTGTGTGGGTGGTCGAATGCAAAATTTCAAGGGATTAGGAGAAGTGTTCCCCTCTACTACTAATGCAGGTCTGGCAACATCGATTCAAACCCTCAAAAAATAATCCAGAGAGTGAAAGAGCAATCCAGTCCATTGAGCAGAAAGAACAGTCTTGAGATCCTGGAGAATTTGTAGAGGAGGAAGACAATACTTCTCCCTTGGGCATATCACAGACGTTCTGTCGAGTTGAGATGTAGAGAGAATGTAGGACACTCGAATAGTTGGATATATTCTTCATTATTTAAATATTGATTGGTCAATCTTGCTGTGTGTTGATGGGCATTATCGTACATTAGTAGGAAATCTCGACTTACTGCATCAGCATAGAGTTGACATATAGATCAAGGATCTCATTCTGATATCTCAGAGCATTCACAGAACTGCCATTAAACATTAAACACATGGAGGATAGCCAATCAAAACTCGGCCGACACAGTCAAACCTCCAGCAACGAATTCAGTTCTCTCAACGATATTATGAGATGGTTGTGGGTTCCCACCTACATGAGCGCCTGTTCTCCGTTTGTACAGAAAATCTCAACTCATTTGTGAATAATATGATAATTTAATTCGCCTATTTTATTGTGAAACAAAAACTGTTCCTTGGTAGCAAAGCAGCTGACTCAACCTAACCTCTTTCATATTGATGACTGATATTATTGTTTTAGAGTCCAGACTACAGGATCATTACATCAATAATTTCAGGTGGACCTCTCGCCATTTGGATATTAAAGGGTTGCATGCAACGGGTCGACAGATGCAGATGATAGTACAGTCCTTTTGAAACCTATCGGTCACGTTTGAGACACATGTCACACAGAACGCCTGTTCGAATGAGATAGAGCTGATCAATAGTAAATACACCTATTACCTATTTACATATAATTCAACAATACTTATTATAAAAATGAGAATCGCCGATGGGTGGAACTCAAACTCATGCCTCCCAGGTACGTATATGCCAAGTGTTCTAACCACTAAAATATTACCAGCTCTGCTATTCCTCTCCCAATCATAGAAGGCGCCATGGATGCCAAGGTAGTAAGGTTAAAGTGTCATAAGTAGCAGATGAATAGCAGAGCTAGAGATAGTTTAGTGGTTAGAACACCTGGCACGTAAATGGTAGATGTGGGTTCGAGTCCCACTCATCGGTGAAACAAATGTTTTCTGTAAAAGCATTATGTCAACAGGTAATCTCTGCATTTACTATTGATTGATTCTTGCCTTAGTAAAGCTTTGACGTGAGTGACTTCTTCATTTACATTTATAGTGAGCAATATTAGAAAGTTGCCTTTCCTGAAAATAGATGGCGCCATGACCTACAAGGTCGGAAAGGATTAGCAGAAGAATGATGGAGCTGGTTATAGTTTAATGGTTAGAACACATAACATGTAACTCGGAGGCGTGAGTTCTACGCTTTGAAACTCTCCCCTCTATAAAAGCTTCTCCCGTATACGGAGAGGAAAAATATATAAAATACACTATTTGGCAAGAATAGTTTATTTAATGTAAATAAAGAAACGATGTTTAGATGTATGTTCTGTATCAAACCAGTCACTCCTTTATTCTCTGGATTTTTTTAAAGTCGGAGCCTACATCTTGCACATGAAAACAATTCACTCCCTTTTTTCCTATTTCATTATGATCGGAGACCATTTTGTATATAAAAACAAGACGCTTCCTTATTCCCAAAATTTTTATGGTCCAAGCTTACACACTGCACATGAAAATAAGTCACTGCCTTGTTCCCCCTTTTTTATGGTCGGAGCCTATAGGTTACACGTGAAAAGAATTCACTCCCTCATTCCCTGTTTTTTATTATTCAACCCTACATCTTCCAGATGAAACTGATGCATCCGTATGACGGCTTTCTTTACAACCCGAACGATATTTTCCTTCTCATCAAAAAAGCAAGACACCGTCGAACATATCATATTTAGAAACTATTGTGCATATTTATATAGAAGTTATGCTTATCCGAAATTCAGACTAAGAAGGAATAGATCAGGAAAACACCAAGGAAATTTTAAATCTTGTCGCAAATTTTAATTATGTATAGATCACGAACATTAATGAAAACTTCGTCACGTTACGAATAACAAATTTGTTTTATAAAATATATCAATTGATTGCAAGTGACGCCTAAGAGTGAAATATAGAAAGAAAATGAATTAAAAGGTTACTTGTTGAAAGACGAGTGTCAGATTGCTATATATGAAAAGAATATGATCATGGATTCACTTTCATCTTATATTTACTGCTACTGATGGATATAAAAACAAAGCTCACTCCATGTCATTTATCATCGTAAAGCCGAATTGTAAATCACGCCTTAAACACCTAATGGAGTGTTTTATTCAACAGAGCGAGCATATAATTCCAGAACAGCTGACGCAAGTCATTTTATCTTGGGCGTAGATTGCTGGGGATATTGTTTTCAAAACATCTTTAGTATTCCTGATAATCTCCGTGTCGTTTTTGACATTATCATCAAAAAATCGTTTTCATCTTTCTACATTATTTCCATCTTACAATGAGATAGTAATCTTCTAGTATAATGTTAACAATCTGCATGATTTTAACCAATGTGGGGCCAATCTGGCTCCGTTGGTAGCTCGTTCAGGCTCATAATCTGATTTTCCCAGGTTCGAGTTTCAACTAGGCCAGCATTGAGAATATTCTCCGCTTATCCCGGTTTCTCGTACTCGGTAATAAAGGTACACCGTTAGATTTGGAAAGTCTGCTGTCCATTGTATGGGATGTTGAACCGTGGCTCCCTATGCAGTAGATATACACCTTGTGCACTTTAAAGAATACGAGATATGGCTTTATGGGAGGCTACCATCTATATCCTAGCAGCTGTCTATGTCCTAGTAGCCGTATGTTACAGTCAGAGACTGTGAGTCTCCTTTCCCCAGTCTTCTCTGAGCCATTGAGGTTTATGTGACCTGGTAATTTAGCCCATTGTGTTCATAAAAGTTCTGCTCAGAGGTAAAACAACCAAAGTTTAGTGGTGTTCTGACCACTAAACTTATCATCTGCCGATTTTCATATTTATTCTAGCTATTTATTCGTATTCATTATATACTAAACTATTCTTTCGTAGGCACAAAATGGGGATTTGTTATTGTTGTTTTTTAATTCACCAGCCACTGTGAAACTCACATTTTTTTTTCAAACTACCAATTTTTGAACAGCTTCCTAAATCCTAAAGGATATAATAATATTTTGATATTTAGCAAGAAATAACGTTATTCAAACGTAGCATATTATCTGAAAAAATGGCCCAAGTTAAGAAAAACATAAAAAACCAAAAATATTGTTTCGGAAATCATTGAAACCTTCTTCCAATGTTTATATTATAATTCTTCTTATCCTAGATGGTATCAGAATATCGATATCTGTAGGGCTTCAAAAACTCATTGCAAACATTCAGATCTCCTTTTAACGGTTTTGACCTCTGTAGGATGATTTCACATTAACGAGATTTCAAGGATTCATTTTCAGAGAACAACGTGTCTTCTAGAAATTTTAAAAGATATATTAAAATATGCAAACGCAGAAATAAATCTATGCCTTTACTGCCTAAATCTTAGATTTGTAAATGAGTTCGAGGTAGATCTAAACATACTCTTTATGCTGCATTAATAAAACGCACAGAATTCAAAAGCAATATAAACACGTGAATAGGCAGATATGCGAAGAAGTTCGTAGATCGTAGATCGTATAATCATATTCGATGTACCGGGTTATAATTTTACCCCTAACCATCTCCATCATAAAGATATACCTATTTGGCATGTTTGCCCTTAGGTGGGCCCCTAAGGGCAAACATAAGAAAAGCTAAAAAAAAAGCAGTAAAATTGAATAAGAAACCTAAAACGGGTAGGTCTCTTCAGTGAACGCTACCGTTTTAGGCCCCTTGTACTTGTTCGAACAGTATGATCGTAAAGAATCAGAGAAGAAATAATTTCATTGGGATTATTGCTTACAGCCTCAAAAAATCTTTTTGAGGTGCGCTTTATATGTGTATACTGCATATATATATGGTCAATGCCCAGGTCTTTATGAAGTTGTCTGTTAGTGACAAACCAGGGGGAATCGACCGCAGTTCTCAAAATCTTGTTTTGTAAGACCTGAATCTTACGAATATTGGTGGATATAGTATTCGCCCATATGGGTGAAGCATAGAGAATCACCGTTCTGATGATGCGAAGAAATTGCTTTGCGCATTTCAGTAAATTTTATCCAGAATTATAAATATGTTCCTTGCTGTAGTGACCGGGTGTTCTGATCCTGTCCGACTGCGCCAGATGTCGTGACCCAAAGAGAAAAGATTCTGTCAGACTATGTCAGATGTGATGACCCAGTCCGAACAGGAGAGATAGACGACGAAATTACTACTTAATTCACTTCGGTGAATTCACAGATTCGCGGATTTTTAAGCCCGTCCACTGTATGCCTCAACTTTACTGTGTTGAATGAAGAATAGGAACTGTCCATCAATTAACTGCACGAGAATAGATAAGGACGACACACTTTATTTATAATATGTACAGCTACGTGCTGGGAATGAGCTCCACTCCGTGGGCCTTTGCTGCTTCACTACTGCAAACAATAATACTGAGGTGGAGAATCGCACACTCTGCGAATTCGCACTTTACAGACCTCAAAAATCGGCGAAAGGATTTTCCTTTGCCTACACTGTGGTTACTTCTGAACCACAAGAATAAAAAGATAGATTCTCCAAGAATCTGGATTCCCTCTTGGAATCGCACCCTCACTCACTCCAAGGGTTTCCTTTGAGTATGGCGGCGTCCTTCTGACGCGTATTGAAACGACTCCCTCTCGTTCGAAAGCTCACGACAAAACTTAATATCCGATTCACATAAGAATCTTGAAGGTTTCGAGGGTTCGAGTAAGGCGCGGCGTCCTTCTGATGCTTGTTGACACGACCTTTCGTTCAACGTGCTCACACCAAGACTAAAGCTTTCAAATCTCCAGTCTAGCATTCTCGCTGTGCTAGCGACCTAGGTGGTCATTAATGTCCATCGACAACTGCTGGCATTCGTCACCCTTGCACAGAGCAGCTTCAGACCCGAAAACAACAACAGTGAGTCATCCCAGCACAAACATTTCAAAGAACACATAAAAATATATACAACAATGTAATACAACAAAAATATACAATAAATAAATAAAAATAAAATTCGAGGGACATGACACTTGCCTGTCGTCATGTTTAAAATTCAATACCAGCATTTGATAATTTTCAAAACCACAACTTCTGATTTTAGTAATTAATAAATAATTGAAGCGTCTTTTTCAACTTTCAGGAGGATACTAAATATGTCTTTTACTCGCCCTGGAACCCTTTTGTCACGAGTGGCCTACAACTATTAAGATAATGGAAAGTGTTTCAAACTGTTTTTTCGGAATGTACTATCATCTGTCATCCGGATTGTTTTCATACTACCAGTGATAAAAATCAATCGAAACATTCTGTATGTAAGCTGTGTTTAATAAAACATTGAGCAAAGTGACCAACGAAACATAGAAACCTATTTCAGTTTTGTAATCGAATTAAAACTACTGAATGTCATATTCGTAAACAACATTTTTCAATATCTTTAACTTCCGATATGGAGCCACCCGCTCGCACTCAGTGAACTATTACACCTATGGGGATATTACACAACGCTTCACACCAGCATACCATTAGCTACGGTTAAAATCATACGTTACTTGTTACTTAATGTTTGCTACCTATAACTTATCAATGGAAAATCTTCTTTCATCATGGATATATACAGAGAATTTCTCCCGGTAGCTTTCATTCTGCAAATGTTCATTTTTGGAGTGTTTATTTTCCCACATAAGCAAAGATTCTTGTTCTTTTGTAAGTGCTGATAAAAACCTACCTATAAATAGTGAAAAAAAAACATCATGTATTGGGACAATCCACAATGTATTAATCTGTTAGAAAGATTAAACTTGGATCAAAGCCATTATCAATGTATTCGTTATACTGTATAATCTCAGCAATTTAATTGAAATCAAAATCTTCAGAAAAAAAAGCTTTATAGATTTATACTTCAATTTATCAGGTTTCGAAACTCAGATTTATTAGTAGCTTCTATTTATATATTCATATTTCTAATTCTCTTTGAAAGCTTTTCCTATTCTGTGTATTATATGATATAGTTCTGCATTTTGCAGTGATCGTATTTTATATGATGCGTGAAATTCCCTGTTTTACCTTTTCCGTGGTTAATTAATATTCGGAGCAGTTGTTACTCTCAACTCCAAAATGTAGCACATTAGAAATAAAAGTCGTTACTCGCCTTTGATAAAATGTTGTATCTTCAAAGTAATGGCTTATATTTTAAAACTTCATTTTCAAAATGAAATGTATTGCAGAAGGTAAATATGTTAGGACGTAAACTTTAATAGCTGCTCTTTTATTATGAAATATTCGAAACTTGCCAGGATAATAGGAGGAAAGTTTTCTCTAAGTGTCGTCATTTGTCTCATTAAGATCTAATTATATACTTTCCAAGCCAAAATGCAACCTCCATATCACAAAATGTGAATTATGTAACGTTTATCTCTGCATATTCGTAACCTGGAAAATCTTTAAGCACCTTGGATATGAATAAACATGGATACACGCTTTTGATAGCTTCGTAATGGAGCCACTATAAAAATGTGTGTATGTATTATGCATAGTTGAACTTGCAAAAGTTGTTCCATTTGTTATTTAGTTCACATTTGGTGTTTAATAAAACTCAGTGGATGGAACATTTCGGTGTTATAATAACATTCGGTGTTTAATAAAACCTAAAATACATAGAAAAATGCAAGTTTATAACATTTTCCGTCTCATATCGTAGCAATAAATTAATATACAAAAAAACTACGAAAGGGTTTAGCGTTTAACTCTATTACCCAAATATGGTCAATAATTTATTTGACCAATGAACTGACCGCTCTGCCTCTGCTAGCCCTTTAGCCATTTCAGTTCGATTTTTTTTTGTTTATTTCACAGTGATTTCGAATCGTGTTTTCAGTCGTTTAAATTTCTGTTGCATAAATTCTTCACAAAATAGAGTATATATGAAATTCTAAGAAGAAAACGATTTTTAGATTGGAAAACAATGACAGCATCAATCGACCAATCTACACATGTGCTCAAATTTAAAGGATAATCGACAAAAACGTATATAGCTGCTGATATATGTAAAATAATGCACTGAAAATGAGTGAACATGGAAAATACGATACGCTGAAAACTATTCCGCATTTAAAGTTAGAGCACGTAAACCTGAATAAGAAAATTAGGAATGCGTTAAAAAATGAGCGAGTTTGCTTGCAGCTTGCAACTGTTTTAGGCAACACCTGCCTTCACTTCAGTGGCACGTCGATCACTTCAGTTGCACGTTATGTTCCGAAGATATGGATGATTTTCAGCGGTGGAGAGCGATTGGAAGGATGGAAACAGATCAGTCCCGAACGGTTTCTGAAGCATTGAATGTTCCACAAAATGTCCTGTCAAGACTCTGGAGACAGTTGCAACAGACAGGAGATGTTCGTGTCGACCAGGACAAGGCTGTCCCAGAGCCACGACTGCTGCATACGATTGCTATATGATTCTTACTGCCAGACGGAATAGAGTGATGACCACTAGGCAACTTGTCTTTGGAGTTTGCATCAGCTACAGGAACGATCATTTCAAGGCATATTGTTTACAGGAGACTTCGTGAGCAATATCTATGCCAGGAGACCTGTTATTTGCGTTATTCCCGCCACCTGGCGAGCTCGTTTAAAATGGAAGCTCTAACATCACACTTGGAGTCCAGACCAGTGGTCGCATGTTATGTTCACAGATAAATTGCGATACAGCCTAAATCTGAAGATAACCAGGAACCTGCGACAGTCCCTCAAACATCAGAGAAAGGGATTATTGTGATGGTCGTGGCCTGATGGTTGGAGCAGGAATCATGACGAACGGGGGGGGGGGGGCGTACAGACCTGCACCATCTTTTCGAGTGGCTCTGTTACTGCGCTTGCAGTACAGGGACGAGTTTCGGAATTCATATGAATTCATTTAGGCCATTCCGGGAAACCGTTGGTTCAGATTTCATTCTTATGGACGATAATGCACGCCTCATCGAGCTCATGCAGTCTACGATTTTCTCGAAGAGGAAAAAATCCCATTGTGCATGTATGGGATGCTCTAGGGAGACACATTGGTGCTCAACAGAGCCCTCCTAGAGCATTCAACGAGCTAAGAATAGCACTTGTCAATTAGTGGCCTTAATTACTCAAGACCTCATCAATAACCTCATAAAGGATAGGAGGAGTCGTTGCTTGATCTGTATGCTGTCAGGGGTGATCATACTCCATATTAACATAACGCATGTCATACATAACAGACTTTAAGTACTGTTCCATAGACTGCTCCTTCATGTCTTAACGCATCAGGATCTTAAGATCGTAAGATTGTTAAGATCATAACGTTAAGATCATCTTAACGTTATGATCTTAACGCATGCACATTATGCGATTATGAATTTCTTTTGCTTGATTTACATTTGTAATGTGATGATAAACACCTTTACCAAATTTCATTTCATTCTCTTAAAAATTTATACATTATTCTTTAATTTTGAGCACCAGTGTACGTATAGAAAGCATAATAAAATAGGTTTAATTATGAGTCTTAAACCAGTATAAATATTTCAGTTTCTCAGTATAACATGCTCTGTTCGTTTCTGATTAATTTAAGAAAATTAACTTAAAATACACTGAAGTACCGTTGAATTAGTGATAGGAGACGTTATCTAAATTCAGTACCGCAAGTACAGCATTTGTGCGCATGCGTGGCTGAAACTCTGGTCATAAATAGCTGTCAGCTTTGACTTCCCCAAGCATTCGTCGTGAGAACCGTAATGGGAAAGGCGTGGGATTTAGATGCATTTGACAGAAGGCATATCGTAGATGCCCGACGGATGGGATACTCAATCTCCGAAATTGTCAACGTACTTGGATTTTCTCGTACGACAGTTTCAAGAGTGTTCCGGGAATATGAAAATACCAGCAAAAACACAAGCTCCCGGAAAAAACTGCAAAAGACAATCAACCTTGAATGATCGTGGATCTTCGCCGTCTGACCCACATCGTACGGCCGATAGGGGCCAGACATTATCTGAAATCACCTCCCATTTGAACGCGGGTTCCAGCCAGGAAGTCAGTGCACAGACCGTGCAATGCTCACTTCATCGTCTCGGCTTCGGGAGCCGCCGACCAACGAGAGTTCCACTTCTAACGGCACGATACCGTGCTCAACACCTTGCCTGGGCTAAAGAACATTGAAACTGGACCATAGAAAATTGGCAATGGATAGCCTGGAGTGATGAATCCGATTTAAACTTCATCACGCCGATGGGAGACAGGGTATGGCGTCAACCCCATGAAGCCATGGATCCTGAATGTCAGGTCGGAACAGTACAAGCTGGTGGTGCCTCAGTGATGGCCTGGGGTGTCTTCCGTTGGACCTTTGGTACGTGTACCAACGATTCTCAGCGCATCCCGGTACGTAGAACTCATGGCTGACCATTTACACCCATTTATGGCCATCATTCATCTTGGAGATGGCGTCTACCAGCAAGACAATTGTTCATCTCACAGGTCAAGATTGGCTACCGAATGGTTGCAGGAGCATTCTGCTGACTTTGAAATAATGAATTGCCACCTAGAAGTCCAGATTTAAATCCCATCGAAAATCTTTGGGATACGTCAAGCAGAGTGTTCGGGCCCATGTCCCATCAGCGATGACCTAGAGAGAATTGTGGACAGTTCTGGAGGATGCATGGGTCGGCAAACCTGTGGAACCTTTACGCAAGATTGTGGAGTCCTTGCCTAGTCGTGTGGCAGCCGTTATCAGGGCCAGAGGGGGTCCAACTTGTTACTAGGTTGCTATCCCTAATTCAATGACACTTCAGAGTAATAGGCTATGTTATTAAATACCCGACTGATCAACAGGTGATGTTCCATCTGGACGTATATTGTTCAACAAATTTCAGATATGGGTAATAGCGACAATTTATACAATTATTTCGCTTTCGTGTGTGTGAGTATTTTACGCTATCGTTGTCTCACCTGAAATATATTTCGCTCAGTTATCAATTTTGCTGAGTGTTTCCAAGAGACTGACTTTGAAATAAGTCATAACATTGACTCAGGTTAAAGATGTTTATAAATTAATTGAATTGTGCAAGATCTAGTAGTCTGTGACCCAATAAGGCAAATATTTTAAATAGTATATTGCAGCGTTTGGAATTATAAATTTTAATTAACAAGGGTGATTCAACACTTTTTATTGACAGTGCGGCAAACCGATGTTGAAGCTTTGTCGATTATAGACGGCTCACCAATAATACTTATGAAGGACTCCTCAACAACTTTCCACCGTAGTCTTCAGCTGTTTGTTTTTACAAAAGTGGAAAATTTTCGATGTATATTGTCCGAAGCAAATATCGTCTTTTTTACCTGAAAATTAAATAATACAGTTTCAACGACCCTGTGAAAAATTCACACATATTGAAATGTAAAATTGCATTTTAAACAATCTTTCTGATTATTTTAAGTTTTTTGAAATTTCATGTTTCAGTTTATTCGTTATTTATTTTGTTTGCATTATTTTTTTCCCAATCGCGTTTAACATTTATTCTTAGTTTTTGGTTTGTTTAACTATTTGTTATTGTTGTCAAGTGCAGAAAATGTTCGATCCTTAAAAAGAGTATTTAAAACGTAATTAAAAGTTGTTATAATCTAAAATGTACGAATTGAAAGGGAACACTAAAGGGTAATATTATTCATTTAGGATATTTTGAACGTTTTAAGTGATAACCTAGTTATCTAACTTTAGCTTGGTTTATCGGTGAGCTTATGGAAATTATTGCTTGAAATACTTGCCAAGAGCCTTGCGACGTGAACTACCAGACGGTGACTGATGCTATCTGAATAAAACGGAAGTTATGTTGGGAGGATGTCCTGCTTTCCTCATAAAGCCAACATCACAAGCCACCTGACACACACACCTGTCGTTCTCAATAGCTTGGAGAAAGGAAGAGAAATATTGTATTAAAATTTATTAACATAACTGTCGAAATTCTACGACAAAAAAAGGGAAATTTGAAATGTCGAAAACAAAATAGATTATTTTTTTTTGAAAAGAAAAAGGCCGTACTCTTTTTTTTATCTTGAAAGTTATTAGTTAAAAACCCTAAATATGCTTCATGTATTATAGGTTTGGAAATCGAACTATGTCATAATTTAACGAGTCCCTTGCCCCCTGCTCCCCCCCCCCAGCTCTTCCTTAATAGTGAAGTGGGAAAAAATGAGGGAACTCCTGAAGAAGTATATTGGAACTGTTCGGTGAAATATTTGGGTAGTTATGAGTAATCAGATTATGGTAAATGCAAACTTTCAATCATTCAACTTTAAAATGAGGAAAAAGGGAGTTGAGGTTCTAAATTGCGTTCTATTAATGCTAGCGACATGAATTTTTTTGTGGAACACACGGTGGAAGAGGAGAAATCCGTGTACGAAATTTGTGGCTGGGTTGTCACTGTTTGGAAAATACGGAGGGGGATGATATCTGTTACAAAAGATATCATCCCCCTCCGTATTTAATAAAAATTATAATATAATGTGCTTCAATAATTTATATGGCAATTAATCTGTCGCTAATAATAAGACACCAGCAGCAGTTGGGAAGTTCCGAAGAATTATAATTATAATTAATTATATATAATTATAATTAATAGCACGCCGTGGAACGTTGATAGAACTCCAAGCTTGTAATCTTCATTTACTGTATTCAATTCCCGTCTGTATCACATTGATAATTTTCTCTGCTAATTCCCATTGTTTCCTCGGTAACCGCGGTTTTTACCACGGAGAAAGAGGACACCGATGAACTTGAAAAGACGGCCGTCCATCGTAATGTACGTTTAACCGTGGCACTGAGTATATTAGAGAGCCATTGTCTGTACATGTTAAAACGATGTGCTCATGAACTTTAAAGAAACACATGGGCACATCCTTTTTGAACAGGGGGGTGGTCCGTTGATAGTACTCCAAGCTTTTAATCTTCAGTTACTGGATTCAAGTCACAACTGTATCGCATTGATAATTTTCTCTACTAATTCCCATTCTTACCTCGGTAAAAATTTCGCAATGTGAAGAAAGAGTACACCGATGAGCATGAAAAGACGGCCGTCCATTGGAATATACATTAAGCCGTTGGCCCAAGTATATGAGAGAGCCATTGCGTGTGCATGTTAACGAATATGCTGGATGGCCTTGACAGAAGACTTTCATTTTCTCCTGACAACTCTTCAGTGAATCCCCTTCCCAAACATTTTCTGAGATTTTGGAGGTTTGTTACCAGGCTATTGAACCCATTGGGTGCACAAAAGTGTTCTGAGGTAAAACAAACCAAAATAATTTTTGTGATGAACAAAACAATTGCTCGAATATTGCATAAAAACTGGAATTAATTCTGTGAAAATTTCCGTTGTGGAGATACGAAGTTTACCGTGTGAAATGTATAAGGGAGGTACTGGGTTATAAAAAGGAATTTCTTCCTGTAATCGCTGATAACTGCATCTGGAAGAGCAAAATTTTCTCCGCAAAATTACGTAATTTATATTGTAGTTTTTTGTCTAATATTTTGTTAGTCATATTTTTCTGAAACTGAGACTTTTTTATCACAATATATTTTTTTAGTTAATTTTTAGTCATTAATAAACCATTAGACTGAATTATTTTACTCGAATTTATTTCAACCTCGACGCTTATTAAGCAGCTGATATACGCCAATACTGATAAAGCCTTGCGGATGTCGGTGCGAATTAGACCTTGAGGATGCGGATAAAACTTTTGTTATCCGCGCAATGGTCTGATTACAGGATGTGGTTCTCTTGACCATGGAACCACAGTTTTACGTCCTATCAGAGGGTTGGTTGGTTGGTTGTTTTACCTCTGAGCGGCACTTTTTTGCACACAATGGGCTAAATGGCCAGGTCACTTGGACCCCGAAGGCTCAGAGAAGGTTGGGGAAGAGGACCCACTGGAACAGCTGTTGGGAGACAGATGGTAGCCTCCCGTCAAGGCTATCCAGCGTGTTCTTTAGCGTGCACAGGGTATGGCTCTCCCGCACACGGGGCCACGGCTTAACGACCCAACCGACGGACGGCGGCCTTTCCAATCCCATCGGTGTCCCCTACTGACCGTGGGCAGGGCGGGGAATTTTGCGGAGATAAATCTCAACGCTAACCCAGCTGGGACTCGAACCTGGGAACCTATCAGAGGGACGGATGATAATATCTTAAATGAGTTTTTCACTATTTTTTCTTCTTTATAGATTAATGACATTACCTCTGACAGCATTTTGGCATTTTCAATGGGGAGCATTGTTCACATACGAGTGGAGGACTGAATCTAAGAATATTCTCTTTAACGTATGCAAATCTGTGAAGGTCCATACGAGACGAACACTCTTTTCAACCATTGAAACAGTATAAGAGATATTCCATATACTCGATGAGCATATTCCTAGTACTTGCAAAGCATAGAATATAACAAATGATTTCGTCGTCAGAATCTATAAGTATACTCCGAATTCTATGGTCTAGTTAATTTTACACCAGATATCCCAGTGTATTTAGCAATACTTGGTTATTGGTTACACGGCTAATGCTAATTTCTTTTTCTTCAGTTACAGGTGAAAGATTATTCAGGCAAGCCAGGCCTAATAATACCAAAAATGAACCATTTTAATTCGTAATCCGACATCCAAGTTATTTAGATGTTTTGAATTATATCTGTCAATTGCATTGCAAATTTTAGAGCTGGTCTGAAGGCTTCATTTATACGTTTATTGGTTCATTTAGATTCCATCATTGTGATCATTCCTGAGTTAAATTCGTATGTACGCTTAACGCTACGCAGTTCTGTAAACCAAGTAATTTAATTTCGATGACAGCGAAGATGTTGCAATTAATTCCTAAGCACGTAATTAACTCGCATTAGCAGAGTGTAAATATAACCCAGCTACTTTTTGCCAATCTAATTACACATCACACAAATTTCTCCACATGAACATCACTGGTTGATTTACTTCTTATCACTCACTTACCTTTCTATTACATGCTTGAATAAATTATTTCAGTGAATCGGTCAGCCATACCAATTTTTTCTTTAGATGTAGTAGCTGAGAACAAACATCACTGTAAATAAATCATTTATGAAAAATATTAGCTTATTTGATGCATTTAGAATGCATTTATCATTGTGAAAGCTGTCAACATTAAAGTCGAATATATGCATAATGTTAAGCTTAATATGGTCTTATAATTTTCGTTTTATTATTTTTCCACTACTTTCTTGCAGTTCCCTTCACATTCAGATGTTTACATTGAACATGAAATTTTAAGTTTATTATTAATCGTTTTTTCTTCCTAAGTATAAACCACTAACGAAAATATATCACTATATACATACATTGTCTGGCCAAATTATTATAAACGCTGTATTGTACGCAAAGTGCCATGGAATATGCCAATGAATTCAAATTCCTTACTGACGTAAGTATTCTACATCATTTCGAAGACATATACGCCTAAAGGCATGGTGAAAAACAAAGTAAAGTGCAACGTGAGTAAAACGGCTGATTTGACTGACTTCGAAAGGGTACTCTTCGTTGGAGCGCGATGGATAGGAGCATGCGGAAATGAGGTAATAAAACTCGATGGTATTGATGAAATATTACGCTATGTACTTTCCGAATTTCTCCAAAGCTACAATTATGCCCTACAGCGGTGAAAAATGTGAAAAATGTGAAAATTCCAAAATTTCAAACAAATATTGTAAACGATATATTAAAGCTAGAAATTTAAAATTTTGGTGGTGGAATGCGAAGGTCACGAAGTTTTCATTGCCAACAATGAGTTGACCCCTTAGAGAGGGGGTGGAAAACACACCTTTTCAGTTTTAGCAGATAATTGTCTGTTTTTAGAGATAAATGAAAATTTTTTTGGGTTAGATAGGAATTATAAAATATTCTGATTATATATATATAAATTTTAAAATATAATACTTTTTAAACATTCCAGAAACTATAATTGCGCCCTCTAATGATGGAAAAAATTGCAAATTCCAAAATTTCAACCAAAGATGTATTTAAAACGATTATTGAACGATTTATTTAAGCTAACGATGCAAACGATGTATTTAAGCTAGAAATTTTAAATTGGTTTTGGAATATGAACGCCATGATGTTTCCATTGGCAAAATGAATTGACCTGTTAGACCCAGGGTGGGAGGAGAACAAAATTTTTTGTTTTAGCAAATAATTGTGTGCATTTAGAGATAAATGAAAAATTTTTTTAGGGTTAGATAGGAATTGATAAAATATTATGATTCGCATTTTAGAATCTTTCGAACACTATAATTGCGCCCTCTAACGGCGAAAAAGATTGAAAATTCCAAAATTTTAAACGGATATTGCAAAGATGTATTAATGATAGAAATATGAAATTTAGGTGGCGGAATGTGAGCGTCATGAAGTTTCCATTGGAAACAATGAAAAATTATATTTTGAAAACTCTTTTTCAATTTCATTGGTACTGATGAAATATATAATTCGCATTTTTCAAATACTTAGTATTTTTAATATATATGTATCTTTACAGATCACTGAAATGATGAAACGGCAGAGCTGTTTACAAATGATATGTACAGAATACATATCATATGTATAGAATTGCATATATAGAATTGTATATTTATTTATATTGTATGTATAGAATGTATATCTTTTGTAACAGCTCTTACAAATAAATGTATAGAATACATTCATTTGTAACAGCTCTTGCAAATGAATGTATAGAATACATATCATTTGTAAATCATATATAATTGTAATATAGTATGAATCATGATGTGATAAAATGTGATTGGAAGTTAGAAACCCTTGAACATTGGACTTTTTGGTATGCCAAATTATGAATCTTTTCAAATAAAATGTATAGAATAGAAATTTGAAAAATTAGTGGTAGTTTCTAAGAGACATTTCACTGACCGCAATAATCTACCCATTTTTCTGAGAGAGGCGTGGGATATACAAGTTTTAAGATTTAACAATTAAGAGACGAATATTTTTATGTTGTATAATTACTAATGAAATACTATTTGCATTTTCTCCCATCATCCGCTTGCTCAAATTAAAACTTTTAAAGAACGAAACAATACGTAAAGGAGAAACTTATTTCACTTTGAAAATGAGATTCTCATATGCGCCAGAGGCAAAGTGCATCCTTCTAGTTTATAGGTATTATCTCGAAAATATTTTTAGGAGACAAATTTCGTAGAAAACATTACAATAAGATTTCAGTTTTCTTCAAGAAGATTTTAAGGATTACAAACGAAAAAGCTGAGGTACAGTCGCTCAAATAAATATCCGAACACTATGGTTGATTACAGAATTCAAAAAAAAAATATTTGGCAACGATTTTTTTTAGAAATTAGTGATCTGGCAACCTTCGTGTCACGTGACACGAAGTGACACGAATTAGTGATCATCATCAATTAGTGATCATCACGTGACACGAATTAGTGATCTGGCAACCTTCGTGTCACGTGACACGAAGGTTGCCAGATCACTAATTTAAAAAATATCGTTGCCAGATATTTTTTCTGAATTCTGTAATCAACCATAGTGTTCGGATACGTTTTTGAGCGACTGTACTGTGTGCATGCACGGAAAGATGGAAAGGGAATAATTCTTCCAAGGAACGAATCTCAGAATAAAGTTTATTTAACGTGATCACTCACCTTTAAAACCTTGAATTTCAAAACAAACAACCCTGTCTTTTAATCGGCATGCAATGGTTAAAACCTATATTAGACTTTCTTTGGTTTTAAGACTGTGAATAATCGAAATAATTATATGAGACGCAGAAGCTGAGTAAGTTTAAAAATAGCAGAAACAAAGCGAAAATGAAAGGTTTATTCTCTGTAAGATGATGTTTCTGACAGTACAAGTTAATGGAGCTTTTCCTTTACGCTACTGTTTAGTGCATAAATCGTGGAAAAAGGAAAAGCAGGGGACCATTAGCTTTTAATGGGCAAAGATAAAGCTAATTTGTCAGAGACTTGAAATAACCATCAGAGAGTTCTTTCGAACATCACAACGAATGTAAGACTTAAGCGCACTACCTAATGAGGTAATTACGTAAATAAAGTGCTTAATATTACCAATGGCAAAAATAGATTATTTAAAGACTTTTCGTATTATCTGCTTTTAATAAGTTTTCGCCTCTAATATACGTATCGGAGAATGTTGTCTACGTACCGCAATTAAATCGTTGTCACTTTTGAAAATGAAGAAATTCGATGGACAATTTAATTGGCGCTCTCTTTGTTAAGAAATGCGTAAGGCATTTGTTTTCCTGCAACATTTATGAATCTGCCGTTTGGCCGTGGCACCTGAGATGGAGTTGTCGTTCTTGAAGTAAGCAACTTGTGGAAAATGAAGTTACAACTTGTATATACTATATATATCATAGGTACGATGAAAAAGGTTCGGTGTTAATGCTATAGATAAAATACAAGTGGTATTTTAAAAACCACAAACTCAATGCCTATACAAGATGATAACAGATTAACATGACTCTCGTAATTCAATTTCTTTATAGAAATGCCTCAATTTTGAAATGAATTGCAGTGAAGTGTCTTAGTAACCTGTTTTTTGTCAGCACGTAATAGAACTGACAAGGCTAAACGAAATGTCTGCCAAATAGTGAAGAGCAATTTTCAAAAATTATACAAAGTCCTCAAGCAGACATGGACTACGAAAGTTCAACCACACTGTGCAGTCTAGTTCTCCAAACATGTCTGTCTTTAGCTACAACTATCGCATTTGGCAACTGTAAGCTAATTCTAGAAAGGTCCTGTTTGATATTTTTTGCCCATTGCATCCTAGGTCAGTCCTTTTTTATACAGTCTTTAAGCACACTATGGTTGGTTAATAAATTCTGTTTGATAATTATTCACTAGTGTGCTTAACCATTTTTGTTCTAAAAGACGGAACTAGTTGTATTTCGAACTTGAATGTATATCGACACAAAATTTATATATTGAAAATTAGAATAATTTGTGCACCTATGTGAGAATTACTGAGGAAGAGTTACACAAGTGTTTTACAACCTGTGAACATCCGCGTGATTCTGATGGAGTCTCGTGAATTTATTAATGCACTATTATGTAAAAGATCATTCACCTACTGTTGTTTCAGCGAAGCTCTTATTTGCTTGAAATTGATGATCCATTACTGTATTGTGAAATCTACCAAGAAATAGTTTGAGAATTGTATCTCATCCCAATATGCTTATTTCTATAGCTCATTTAGCTATGATCATACATGTCCAGAAAGTTTCAAGAAACCTAAGAATATCTTGAACTGACTTTTTGATTTCCATTGTCCCAAGAATCGTTCTACCAGCTTTTGAGCTTCAGTTTTAACCGCTTTATTTCTGCTAATTTATCAGAGTCATTGGCCTAACTCCGTCTGAAGAAGGTATCGACTGACTAAATGACCCTGTACTTCACCTTGTCACATTATGATCTATCTACACAGATAATAACCATTATAAATTAAACTTACTTCAGCAAATGGCAAAAAGAATTATAAGTCTCAGTGTGATGAAAATGTTATTTACCCTTGTTGGAAAAGTAGCACGATAATTGTTATAGATATAATACCAACCCACAAATTAAATCGTCTTTACCACTGGATTATTTGCTATTAAGGTTTTTAGAACCCCACAGTAAGCAGCTTCCATTCAGCGCTTGAAATTCAGTATAATAATCGCTGGTGCTCAAAGTGAAGATGAGGCTAAAACTAGACTCTCATTAATTTCGAGCACGCTCGTGTTTGCGCTGCATTATTGACGACCCCTCTCGTGCTTGCGTTCGGTATCCCGGCGTGCACATGCGTGATAAGGATAAACGTGTTCGAGATACAGAGGTCAGTCGCTTCCTATTTTTTATTCGACCAAGGTTGGTATTAAGAATACTTAGCTTTAAGTTCCTGCTGCTAAACATTGTTTCATGAATATCTTTAAAAGGGGCAAATTTATTTATCTTTTGCCGAAAAGCTAAAACTTTGTCATTATCAATAAATCCAAGTTATCTGAGCGAAAACGAAAACGTTTACATTTCGACCTGAAAATATTATTCATACCATTGTTCATGGCATTTTGGTATTAATTAATTTGTTAATAATTTATGTTCTTTTCCCAAACAATTTATTAATGTAACCATGAAGACAAACTTATTTTTAATATTTTCCGAAGTTTACTTTGCATTTTACAAGTCTAAGAACGTGTATTTGTGATGAAAACCTTTTGTTATTATGATTGCTTTTCATCTTGCAGAAAAGGAATATTGTGTAATGCTTTCTTGAGTATCTGTCGTTCATTAAGCAGGCGTTTTTATGCCATGAAAAACAAATACTGAATTCCAACTATCACAATTCAGTAATTCGCTTAGGAATAATGCATGTACTAAGAAGCTACAATCAGGAATCAGTTTTAGACATCACATTAAAAATCCCAAACTCTTTGACTATCATTGAATAAACAATTACACCAGAAAATATATTCCGTTTATTTAATTAGTAGAAATAGCTACTGAATTAAAGACCTTTCTAATATAATTGCTATTTTTAATGGTTCTAGAAGAGTCCTGAATTGTCTAGGAATGACTCATGCTTCTGAAACATTGGTCGTTCCGTTCCATTATCAATTGTGCACATTTCCAAATGTTGTATTATCTGTCCGAGACTCCTCCCAAGCATATATTGGTTTTACCTTAACGTACTGAAACAGAGGTGCAGAAGTATGTTCTTAAGCAGTGTTGTCCCATCAAAAAAAGTGAAACGAAAGAAAAATTCGTAGAGAAAAAAGCCTGATCATTTTATAATTCTTTATTAAGTTCTACTAATACTGCTACAAATAAATCAATGTCAGTCAAGTATATCTGCAGCCAATAAGCCAATAAGTACTACTCTTAAATCACGTGATTGACAGTGTGCTTGGTATCATCAACTCGATTGATAATGTACGGATTATGGAAAAAATAAATAAAAAATTTAAAATAAATTACTTCAGATGTTCTCGTACTTGTGAAACAAGTCAGTACAAAAGTGAAATAAATGTTTCCTTTAATTACTTAAAACTTTTAATCAATGGTTAGTAATTAAAAGTAACCACTATTCAGTCTTCTCTTTAATTTTTATTGATGAATCGCACTTAACGTTTACACAGATTTTAATAAAGAAATGTTCAGTTTCAGCAAGTAATTTCTATTATTTTTCGTACCAAATTACATTAGATTTTAATTTGGTGTTAAAATAATTATATTATTGAACTAATAAAATTATTTAACACCAAATTAAAATCCTATTGTTATAGACAATAGTCTATAACAAGACAATAGTCTATAAGCTTTGAACAGCTTATAATAGTTTATAACAAGAAGAACTGAAAAGAATGCTTTAGTGTAATATATTTCTGTACAGCTCAGGATTTGGGGGGGGGGGGGGCATCTCCGATTTGAGATTACAATAAGGATAATGGAGGGAAAAATGATTAAACTTGTGCATATTTCACGCATTTTTCAAGAAATTTTTATACACCTTTAATGCGGAGGGTAAATATTACACTGCAGTGGAAAAGGAGAAAAGAAAATACTTGGGCTTTTCTTGTGCTTATGAAAAAAATAGTATAAAAATGAAGTGAATATTTCTTTGGTTTTATAACTTAAAACTTTTAATCACTGTTTAATAAATAAAAATGAGCATCATTCAGTCTTTAATTACATTTTTACGTATTCTGTATATTTTAATTAATGAATATCCCTTTCCTTTTGCCCCAACCCCTTTTATCTTTTTCGGCTCGATTACGTTACTTGCTCTCTCAACCCCACTTTATTTTTTTTAATCGGGGCTTGTTTTTGTATATATGTTGTAGTTTTTTTGTGTCAGACAATTTTCTCCCCTAGTCATAATCAGGAAGGATCAAGCTCGAAACTTTGACCCCGAAATCATCTGTATAAAGCAGAAGCGCATCCACTTCGCAAAGGGATCAGTTTGACGATAATCATAATATGTATACATCGAAAGACACATGCAAAGTTAACAAAGAACAAATCATAGCTGTTTTGCCACTGCTTCTGTACTTTCTCCATCGAAGTGTTTGTAAACATTTAGTTCATCGATGTTAAACACTTTAAAAATAAAATTTCATTGAAATGAAATTTCACAATATTGCTGTTATTGCTGATGTTGTTTTATTTCTGAGCGCCACTTTTATGCACATAATGGGCTAAATAACCGGATCAGAAGAACGCCGAGGGCTCAGAGAAGGTTGAGAAGAGGGAACCCACTAGACAGCTGTTGGGAGACAACTTCATGTCAAGGTCATTCAGTGTGTTCTTTAACGTGCACATTATGTGTACTGTATGTATGACTCTCCCGCATACGGGGCCATAGCTTAACGTCCATCCTAAGGACGGCGTCTTTTCCAAGCCCATCGTGTCCTCTACTGACCGAGGGCAGGGCGGGATGTTTTTCAGAGATAAATCTCAACGCTTGCCTAGGTGAGACTCGAAGCTGAGAACTGCAGATTAGAGACTGCCGCTTTACGACTGAGCCAACCCGGCCCTTCATTGCATTTTTATGCATATAAGCACATAACCCAACCAAATTATTAGAAAACATCCAAGTTAGGTTAAGGAAAAATTATCATTTAAGCTCTAAAATTCTTTAAAAAACTTTTACGAAAAAATCTGAATGAAGATAAAACAAAGATCCCATTGAAATCTCTCTATTTCTCACAATATTAGCCCAAACTTTAAGGGGAATGAAAGATAAATATTAAACAAAAAACAAAGTGTCATAGGAATTTACCTGAGAAGTTAATTAAAATTAAAATAACAAGCATTATTCTACCAAAAAATTGCAAAAAATGTATAATTTAGAAGTGTGTTAAATAATTATTTCGTTATTTATCAATTATTTATTTATTTCTTACGATACATTGTGCTATTATAAATTCAAATACACATAGTTCTCTAATACCGTGCGAAAATGGTTACAAATAGAAATTTCACTAGAAAGATTGAATTTCTCCATATAATTTTATAAGTTCTAGATCTGCGATATTAGCTTCTCATTCCTACAATGTGAAAATTTTCTGGCAGTTTGTCAGGGATTTGTATATAGCGCTTATTTTGCAATGATGTGTCGTAATTTATCTATTAATTTTGAGATTTCTTCATAAAATAAATTACTGCTGAAACAGATTGTTATGCCACTGAAGTATAATAGTGTATTCTCAGTTAATAATGGCACAAAAAAATCTATGAAAAAGGCGAGATCAGAAAAAAACACAAATCAGGAAAGAAAACAACCATACCATATGCGGGATTCGAACCCTAGTTGTTTTACGCAAGAGCCAAACACTCTAACCACTCTGGCATAATTAAAATTAAACGTAATAGTAGTAAACAATATTATTCGAATAGAGTCATAGTAACTCTTTTATTCCGTACGTTTACTTTTCTACCATTTATTCGCAGAATTTACACCCATTTCTTTTCTTTCCATTTTTCTTTTCCCTAAAGTCGAAAAATAATATCCATCATACCTATGCTTCCATTATAATCTTTGCATTAAGTGTTTCGAAGAAAACACATAATCGAATTAAACAGTCCATATATTTTGTCTCGGACAAATTTAATCGCATCTTCATTCTAATGTTCATGCTGTCCTGAAAAATATTTCTCCAGTGATTTGTTGCATAGAGCATCATCATTTTAGTTGTTTCGGACCAAATCTCCTCAGATGCAAACAAGCGAAAATTGCCGTTTTATTACAAATGTAATGACGTGTGCTTAATTTACAAGTTTCTTTCCTTTGTAATTAATATTAATGTAAAACAACTTATCCCCGTTTTAAAAGACATCACTTGAAAAATCCTCGTTACAACATTTCGTTGTTTAATGGTTCATTTGCTGAACGTTGGATTTTTACTTTATATCCCTTTTTTTTCTATTTTTTTTTTCATTTCAGAAAACCTCGTGTCTTGTTTCTGGAAATCTCATTCCCCTGTCAGCGGGTGCTCTTGTTGCTTTTCGCTGCGACCTTCTCTATCCCATTCCCGGTCCGGATGAAAAAGGGATTACTGTCATTTGACGGAGGGCTGCCGCTCCCTAATGACAGTCATCTGACGCCATCTGGCGGGATGAAGGGGGTGGACTCGATGAAGACCGATGGTCCATGTCGCACATAGCGTCTGCTCGTCTTCGGAGATGCCGCCTGCTTTTCAATGAATAATCGGAGCGTTGTTTCGATTTTCTCTGAAACTTCGAGCGGCTTTCTGCTTTTCATTTGCATGCTGAAGAATTTAGAGAAAGGAGATAGGGGGTTGGAAGGGAGGCGGTGAGCCATTCTCTCTCCCTTTCTCTTTTATGTTGTTGTTGTTTAAGCGTTATCTTTACACAGCAGCTTCTAGGAAACATTTTATCATAGCTTATTACGTTTTGTACGCACAAATATACAAATGGCATTGATCTAAAGAATTGCTGTTGTTGGAGCAGTTGTCATTGAGTGAGCATGTTTTATCTGACTCGCTGCTCTTCAACTTCTGTCGGCCTTCTTTCTTCCTTTTCAAAGGGTCTTTTGACTCGGAATGGCAATTAGAAATCAATATGGTTTTTAAACAATCGTCCCTCTCGCATAAGGAGCTCTGAGCAGAGCAAAGATGACACTTGCAGTCGGTGAACCAAGTCAGTGTTTTGCCTTCACAAGACGTATTTCAAAATCAAAATGAGTTCTGAAATCAAAGTGATTTCTGTCAAGCGTGAGGTGGATTCTGCTTTGAGAGTTAATGTCAGTCTCCTCTATTGATAACTCAGTGACGCGTGATATTGATTACATCATTGATGATCCTCAACGCGTTTTCTTCGATGTTTGCGAGCACTGAGTTTCGTTAGTGCAAATGACAATCTGAAAGATTCCATAACTCCGGTTTACATTAAAATCGACGATGTGTATTCCGTCACTTTTGATCTCACTGTGAAACCAAATTGTTAAGAATCTGGTAATTATTTAATATGAAAAAATGCTTTTGACCTCATCGGAGTCGAAAGATCAATAGCATGCCATTTGTTCCAACAGCTGGTCTTAGACTACATTACCTAACACTTGTTTCCGTCAATATCCCCTCCGTGAAAGAAAGTTGTCAAAGAGGGCTCTGAAACATTGGTAAAAAGGCTCATTCTCAGCTCAAGGAGTTATCACATCCGACGACATTCGATGAGGTATACAGGCAGTTACAGACATCCCCGTGTTGACACTGACTGTGAATTGCAGATTGGCTAAGGCAGGTTTACTCTCTCATCAGCCATTGCAATGACTGCCATTCACCGCATTACACCGTCACGCAAGGTTGACATTCGTGGGGGGACGAATGGTACCATGTCGTATTAGCGATGCGTCTCGCTTCTGTCTCAATGCCGATGACCGCTGATTGAGAGTTTAGAGATGACGTGGTCACCGGGCTGATCTTGCTGCCATCCATGAGCGTCATACGGCTCCTCAGCCGGTGTCATGGTTTGGGGCGCTTTCAGTTTCAACAGCAGTTCACCTCTTGTACGCATAGTGGATACAATGACAACACAATGAGGTGCTGCAGCCCGTTTTGCTTCCATATTTCCGTGGTATCCCTATGCCCAGTTTCAACACAATAACACCCATCCGCATACTGTCAACATCAGCGGACCAGCAAGGTGTTCAGATGCTGCCTTGGCCAGCGCGATCCCCAGACGTATCCCCAATAGAGAATATGTGGAACGTTATTATCATACGATCTCACGCCTCTGCACCATCCCTCGCAATATCGATGAATTATGGACATAGTTCAACGACACATGGTCTGCGATATCTCAGCACACCATCCAGGGACTTTTCCACTAGATGCCACAACCGTGTTGCAGAATGTATAGCCCAGCATGGCGACCACACGACCTACTGACTAAGGTCACATTATACTGTCTCCTCGCCCATTGCATTCATGTAATCCCTCAGATATTAAATCGCTTTTTTCCACCTACTCGTCTACTTGTGTGGTAAGTTTCGTCACATTTCGTGCATTCTTTCATGGTGTGGTATTTTCTATGTCGAGCAGTGTACATATGTGATTAGTAAATAAAGGTAATGCATCAATTCAAAATTTCTCCTGAAGAAACTAAATTATATCATTTACATTAAAACTATACATTAACCGCTCTACCCCAAAAAAATAAATCATATTTTTTTTTTTAACTTTTAATGCAAATCTGTCGTAGCAAATGACAATGCAGATACAGATTACGGGCGTCAAATATTAGTTAAATATAAATTCGTTCGTGTTGATCAATACTTCTAAAGTAATATTCTTATGTAGTGAACGCCAGTGCTCCAGAAGCTTTTGATTCCTCCATTAGATTATATACTAGGCGCAGCACAACGTCGCTGATGTTCTTCACCGCTTGTAAACGCTCCTAACTGAAATGCTGCCTCACACAAACTTCCCTTCGATGATCTTCTAAGCGTTGTGAACATAGTTTAGTCTATAAACAGGATATCCCTCGTTCTCAGTAGCTCATTGATGATACCAATGAGGTTAGGAGCTTGAAACGCCCTTCATTCAATAGGCGAGCGATGTGGATTGATGCAGGCGGCTTTGTTAAGTGCCCCTGAATATGTTCTCCATCCATACATGCAGGAGCCGAAGGAATAGATGGTGTAAATTTAATACGGACTGAATGACGTTAGCTTGCAGTGTCCTGAGCCGGATACAAGGATTAATAATTTGAAGTCGATTCTAAACTTCAATGCTCATTACATTTAAAATTATTGTATACCGTATATGCGTATATATTAATATATCACACTTCATAGTAGGGATATTCAGTTTTATATTTAAATGCACCAGGTGTTTCGTTTTATCAATTTGAGTTCAAATACAGAGAAAAAAATACAAAAAAAGGTTATGCTTGCATGTTTTTTGTTTTTCTAACCTGTTTTCAGAAATAAATACATTCCTTGTTTCATTTCTGTTTACGAGTTTTTCTCATATTTTCCTAAGAGCACAAGAATATTCAGGTTTTCATCATTTTGATAATCCTGCTTTAATCAATGATTATTAAGAATTGATATATTTGGTTGGATGGATGACTTTAGAAAATATGAAGTATTTAGTTTTTATTGTTGATAAATTGGTTGATTAGTATATCAACTTTTTTTATAATTAAGAATCAGTTCATTAATTGTATTTATATTCCCAAACCTCTGTTCCAGTTTTATGCAAAATAAGCAAATCCTCCCACTCCCTCCGCTTTCTAATGTTCCTGAAGTGTAATTTGGAAGAGGTATTTTTTGTGTAGATTATCTTTGATTTCGTCTCAGTTTCATAGTCGCATTGAATAGAAAATGAAAACAAGTCAGTCTCTATAAGAGCATTTCTTTTTGATCGTTTTCTTCAGAACCAAAGTAGGATCTAATGAGGGGAACATGGCCACCTTCCACTTCCCCCACTTTCACAATGCTATTAAGGGTAATAGAGACAAATTATTAAACTTATTTTCATTTCATGCATTTATAGAAAAATTTTTAAAGACTTCTCTAACGGAGAGAGGGAATGAATTGAAAATCCAGTTTCTTATCCCACCGCCTTTAATTCAGTTAATTACCTTTTTGATAATCCTCTCTTTCCAACTAGATTCTCCCTCTTTGTTCCGAACTAAAAATATACTGCAATGTTAATTGTTTCACAATGCCAAAAGTTGCTTTCTAAAAATGCTTTTTCTTGCAACAAATTAAATGAGGTTGGGTCATTGAGATTTTTCATTTTCCTTAATTGTTGTTGTTCTCTAACTACTTATTTTCCCTTGTGTGAAAATTATAGCTTATAATATAAATGTTGATGATAGCTAATCCTTTCGCTCTCCTTCTGTATTGATTGTCGCTAATACCATCGCTTGATTTGTGTACTGAAAGTCGCTAGTTATTTGTTTTCATTATATTGATAGTGATAGTAAAAATTCAGTTGAAACTCTAGTCATGTGCTATTCTTCATCGGGATTTCATTATTTTTAATTAAAAAAAACAGATGCTATTACTCAAAATTTAATGAGAATCAATTCATTATGTATCATGTACGCATCTAGATCAGGATGACCATCTAAAACATAATGGAGACACTAGAAAAAAAATTGTACTCTAAAAGAGTCGCAGGAAAAATTCTCTATTACAAAAACGAAAACATACATTTCTAATGAGTAATGAACCGGGGAAAAAAGGTTTTTTTAGGAATCACGATAATATAGTGATTAAAAAGCATATATATAATATACATTTTTAAATGTATTTTGAATTAGCAAGTCGTTACGTTTTGCAGCTAAAAATGTTTGCTCGAAAATTGGAAGAAATTAGCGAGATTTGCTAGTATATTTACGATTGGATTTATCAGCTGCAAGTTGTTTTGAATGAGCCGCGGGTTGGCCACGCCTCATCAACGTAGGTGATAAAGTTAGTTATAAATAAGTATACAAAAGTGGTTTAATACTATGCAGTTAATCTATGTAGTTCACTGCGTGTGTGAAATGTTTGAAAAAGACAACAACATGAAAACAAATTACTATAAAATGTCTAAAAGAATTCGTAAAATAAAGTATCACAATATTTACGAAACGTAGTAGCATATGATTTTCTAAATCGACATTCTTGACATATTTTTAAAATGAGAAATAAATCGACACTTTTGATATTCCATTTCTAAGATAAAATGACGTATCATTAGATCAATGAATATTGAAAAAAACTTTTTCTTATATTCCCATGAATATTTTTTCACACCATGAATAATTAGTGTTGACGTGTAAATGGATGTTCTCTCATGCAAATCTTTTGGTCTGTATAATGCAGCCTTTTAAAGTTTCTCCGAAGATCTCCACCAGCAGGTGGGCTATTGGAGAGTCGAGTATGAGACACACGCTCCCTCTAACGTATCAAGAGTGAGAAGAAGATGGTTGATGATAAAATATCGCCTGACGCAGTGCAGAGCTGTCTATATTGCTTCGGTAATGGTCCTTATTGAGCCCAGTTAGCCACAACATCCGCCGTTAATGTGCACAGGCAACTAGAGTACCCCACCAGTGGTGATTGATATGACTGGTTCTTGCAGATTATGGCTAAGGATTGGAAGCTCTTGTATAATGGCTCCTACTCGAGGTTTGTGTAACCCCTATTCCTGATAGGTAGCGGTGAACCTTTCTGTCGATGTTGGTGGACTGGTGGAATGAGGAATAGAGATGTGCTCAGCTTAGTCACACTTCAGTCGTCGCAGCAGTGGTCTGAAATTGCCCTGTTTCGCCATAGATGCAGTTCGTGAAGTACTTCTGGAATCAGTAATTTTTGGTGTGATGGAGTGCCATGTCATTTGTGATAGGGATTCTTCGATGGTATTGCCAAAGACAGTATTATTGCAGACAGATGAGGATGAACTATAAATAGCGCACAGCTGGAGGGGACTATCTCTTTCATTGCTAGGAGTCTTGCACGCTTCACTTGGTAAAAAACATTAAAGGAGTGCGCCTATTCATGAAAATAGCACTGGTAAAGTCGCAGTTTGTGACTGATTCAGCGCAGAAATGCAGCTGGGATTTCCATGAATGTCGTGAGAAAGATGCTTGGTTTTACTCTACAATGCACAGTAAGGGGGAGTAAATTATCGCTCTTAGCTTAAATGTAGTACTACCGTTTAAGAAGGCAGAACTTGGTTTCGTAAAATAGTTTTTCAATTTGAGGAAGGAGTAAGCCAATACATACATGCAAGAGCTAACTTGAATTCCCTTGTGCATTTTTTCTACCGAGAAATTATTAAAAGAGAAATTTTGAAAACAACATTTGATCCGCAATCAGAGGAAAGTATTATTGAGGTTGTTCTTCAAAGAAACAGAAGAAGCATCGCTCTTACAGCATATCTGAACTAAAAATGGCGAAACTAGAATTCATTACCTAGTTATATCAATGGTTTCTCGCATGTCTATCTTAAAATTTTTATTTATATTTTACTTTATTTAAGAATCAATTTTGAACTCGATAATTCTCTATCACCTTCTTTTAAATTTGACCGCCTTCATGCACGCCCCCTTGAATTTCACTTTATTGCCCTCATTCTTCAATATCCAGTTCATTATTCACCCAATATTACCTTTAAGCGGTTACTATTCACGAAACTCTACACCCTGAGTTTATCATACGTTACGACACAACTTTATCTGTGAAGGTTGTTACCTTCTGACATTCGAACGCTCAATTCAGAATCTCAAGGTAAGCTCAAGCAAGCCCGAATCTAGAAAAAAATAAATGCAGGGTTGGGAAAAGGCAAGTGACGCAATCGAGCAAGAAAATAGAGGAGGGGACAAAAGAATATATAACATTATCGATTCCGTTTAACAAAGTTTTAGTCTATCCCTTCATCATGCAGTCCACTGCGACCCACCAGGTGATCGCTACAGATGGTTTCCAAATCAGGAAGAACATATGGAATAAGCAGCTAAGGAATCATACATATCAAGCTTTGGATAAAGGTAGTTGAAGGTAATCTTTTAAATAGCTTTCCGTGTTTTTGGAGGCCTACTATCAATCATGATAGCCTAAGTATCGTGTTATTCAATGTCCGTTTATAGCTCTTTTGTGACCTTAATGGTTCATTTGTCAGATGATTGCCTCTGAAATTCAACGACATCGACGTTTATTGCTTATTATGATTAAAAAGTAGTCAATCGGGGAAAACTTTAGCTTTTCAAAGATTTGGATAATACGCATTCAACTCAAATGAATGAATCTCGCTTACTACGGAATGATGTCAAAACTACCCAGGTCATTAAAACGTTACTCGAAACAGAATCACAAGTTATGTATTATACACGCACATTTGTGACTGGTTAGTCTGAAAAATGCATTTGGAGAACAATCTGTTAATATCATATGCATAAAATCCTTCACCTATGTGTATACGAATACTTTTTAACTTAAATTCGAGTTATTCCTGTTAAACCTTCAATAACCAATAATTCAAGGTAACTACCGTTGCACACGATTTGCTTAAGCGTAGATTTGAAATAAACTAATCTTTCGATTTCATCCATCTCTATTGGACAAAAAAAAATCATTTTTGTTAATGAACTTCCATGTCAGTAAAACTTAAAAAACTGAAATTCTAAAAGTGAAGTAAAGAATTCGGTTTATGCCGAAATATATTGTATGAAATATAGATTTAAGCTACACATATTTAAGCATTACTCACATAAAAAGATATTTTTCACGTTTGCCCGTTTTCTCTCTGAGAAAGGAATAAGTGATTGACTTGAAATGGCTTCTATCAATCGGATATCCATAGTCCCGTCCCTCGCCGAAAAAGGACACAACTATAAGTTACAAAGACTCTGTAAAGACTTCATCGACTTAGTCGTTTTCTTTGAGTAGGAGAGCCATACCTTATGGGATGTTCTTTACGGAAAATTTCCATCTTTCCTTAAGTGGTTTCCATCGAATCTTTTTTCCTATTTTGCTCTGACTCGGGATCATTGTGACCTCTCTTTGTATAAAAAACGATATCTGTCAAAGTTGAATCAAACTAAGAAAGTTGGGAAGACCTTCGTTTTCAATGAAACGGTTTCGTACGTTAATAACTGTTTCTTTGCTACAATAAAAAAAACTCGATTATGCGAATTAATTGCGGATGTAGGTAGTTCGGAGAATTGAAAATTCGGATAATCGATTTCAGATGAAAAAGGTATATGTAATGTATATAATTTTTTATTGTGTCGTAAGGAAAGTATTACAACAAAAATCATTTAATTAATTGATTTTTTTGTTAATTGTACAAAGTGAGAAATGTATGCAAAATTGACAACAATCTTTAAATGTGAAACGTTACATGCAGATTAAACTACCTCACAACCGAGTGCTGGTAGTGCTGTAATATGACCTTGAACCTCGATATATGTATCAATTGTCGGAAAACGCCCGCATTGTGTCCTCAAACAAATCTCCGCTGAGCGATATTTCAAAACCTGCCATACATTGTAGATAACGAGTTTTTGCTGCATTTGTTTTTTTTTTAAATTAATTATCTTATAACAGTAATATATTTATATAACTTTATCTTAAAAACGTGTTATTTCATTGTGTACAACGAGAAAGTTCGTGAAAGAATTAACTGACTGTTGCAGTTTAAATTTTCGATAAACAAAAATATAAAATATCACATTAGATTGAATCTGGAGGGAGATTTATGCCTCTAGTCCACTGGTTATCAACCTTTTATGCTTCACGTACCCCCTGAAAATATGTATGTAACTGGCATATCCCTTGTATAGATAGATAAAATTATAGTCATAGTGTAACAATAGGAATAAACAATGGGAATAAAAATCTAGCGACTTTTGAGCTCTCACGGTGTACCCCAAAAATTTTATCACGTACCCCACTTTGAGAACCTCTAATCTAGTCAAATCGATTGATTAAAGGAAGTGGAGTGTGAGTAAAAAGAATAGATACATAATATTGAAAATGATAACAAAGTATTAATGTAATATTTGGACTTTACATCTGCCAATTATAGATATATCGAAATGTGTCAATTATAATCGCAACATCTGTAAAGCATAGGTATATCAGCAATTTCTAAATCATAGTCTGCAGACCCCAGCGATTTGCGAGAGTTTATTAGGAATCAGTGAAATTCTGCTGTACCTGTACTTCAATGAATTATTTTAAATTGAACAATATCGAAACTCTAAGGGGGGTTAAACAGTCATGATATGATTGATGATCCGACTTTTTAACTTATTAAAAATGAGAGTTTGCAGTGTTTACAGAATAAAAATTAGCTTCTACCAGGTTTATTTAAAAAAATGATGGTCTACCATGTCTAATGAGTGAAAAAGATGTCAACATTAGCGAAATTGTAGAAATCTTGTCAGTTGCCTTTTAGTGGGTATTTCCAAAGTTTAAAGTACAGTTTCCAAGATTCAAATTAGTTATAATTAAAATAATGTTAGTATAAATGTATACTAGCATTCTTTTAATTATAAGTATGTATACGTTAAAAGAATCTGCGTTGAGAGTGTGGTTTAATATTTATTGAAGTTGCTAACTTTATGCAGAGTATAACATATTATAAAACGTTGGCTGACCAAACTTTAAGACGATTTTACTATTGTAACTTTTATTATAGTACAGTTATGATACGTGTTTTAATGCTGTATTATCGCATGCTTTTATGGAACTTGGAATCATCGTTGTGTGGAATCCTGCGAACGTCAGAAATGTAACTGTTGTGATTTTGTATTCAATAACAACGCAGTTATCAGTTTATACAATGAGGGTGTCAGCTCTTTCCCGTAAATTCCATTAAAATAAAGCCGGGTAGTTTTCAATAGTTTTAGTATCTGGAAATTGTAACTGCCACGAAAAATAACTGTCATCATCTTCGTTTACTATTGATAAACAAATCTAGCATTATTGATGATGACATGATCTTGAACAGCGCCGGATCTAAGAGGGGGGGAGGGTGGATGGAGTCACCCTATAACTATTACAACTATCGGAGTAGTGGTTTCCATTGTTAGAAACGTCGTACAATGAATTAGTTAAGTATTGAAATCATATTATGCCATTACTGGGGAAAAGGATTAAAAGGTACCGAAGCGGATCGAAAATTATGTGAAGTGGGAGGTGAGGGAGCAGTCTCCATTCATGCTCCTCAAGCCTTGGGGTCAAGAAGTTCAAAGATGGTGAAACGACTCTCTAAATCATGCCGTGATCAAGATAGCCAATAATGATAGATGATAATATAGTGTCTATACTGTTGAAGCTGATTCATCGACATGAGTTCACAGTCTGCCGTTCGAACTTGGTTGCTCATAAGCAACTGTAGTATGGCATCTGAACTGCATCAGTGAGGTTGACAGGAATTGCGTGTTCCGCGTGAACGAACTACTGAACAACAAACCGTTCTACCGAAGTCTGCCGCAAACTCCTCGCTAAAGCAATGGCTTGAACCTGGCCAGCCAGCATTTATTATCCCAAAGTGGGGACGATTCGAAACGAAGACAATGCTGTGTGTTTGGTGGAGTTTTGAGGAAGTAGTACACTTCGAACTGGTACCCAATAGATGAATGCCGACCACTACTCAGCGCAGTAGGAGTGCGTGCACTTTATGATGCTTCAATTCTATCCATTATTGGTAAACAGGCATCAGGTACTCTTCCATGAAGGCAATGCAAAACCGCACACCGCACTTCGGGCCAAAGAAAAACTTCGAGAACTTGCATTTGAGTTTCCTGTAGAGTCCGGACCTAGTTCCCTCCGACTACCACCTCTTCACACCATGGCTCATTTTCCTCGAGGTAGTCAGTTTCAAATATTTCAGGAAGTCGACAATGGATGTCGGGAGTTTCTGACCTCCAAAAATCAAGCATGGTATCGAAGAGGAATCGTACAACTCACCGACAGATTGCTATGAACTATTGATAATGATGATTATATTTCTGTTAAGTTTCGTTATTTATATCGTAAAATCATTTCTCAAGTAATCTATAAAAAGCACAGGCTTATGAATCACTTATAGGTTCGGAAACATTACTATCGTTCCTTACAGAGGATACAGTTACATCCATCACTTCTTGATAGTGGTGGCCCATCTTGTCTTTTCTCTCTGTGCAAAAATGTAAAGGGTTAATGCATTGGGTCACCAAGCAAGTTTTCGAATAAAGACCTAAATTCCTAATCCCAAATTCTTCTGGTTCGCGTAGCTATGCATTGATGATGTTTGAATTTAAAGCTGTGAATTTTTGACAGTAAGTAAAAGGCACTTTAACTCACACTAATTTTTATTCCCTTATGGACCTATGGCACCATATGCTAAATAACCATAATAGAATTGGAATTCATATACCTTTCAATCATGTTTCATTAACCTTTTGCGTTAGTTGCCTTGAATAATCATGCGATTTCATAGTTTCGATGGATGTCCAGCATCAACAAGTTAGAGCACTTGGAAAATCAACAGTATCGGATAGAGTGGAATACAATGATTGGTTATGGACAACTATTAAGAATAACTGGAAGCATCGAGAAAATTGTGACTTCATTATCTGAATAGACATTTCATTGGTTTGGTGCTCATGATCATAAATGTTAAATATCAGTCTAGGGTTGAAATATGCATATGCACGGTGTCTCCAAAATATAGGTAAAAACTTTTAGGGAAGGTAGATAACATCTAAAGGAATGAGAATTGCATAGGAACCCATAACAGGAAACGTCATGGGAAAGTGGCAGAAGAGGAACAAGATCTGAAAGGACACAAGACAGTGATTAATGGGAAAATATTTATTGGACATACTTATTACAAATGGCGTACTAGATGATACATTTCATAACGTTAAAGCAGATGCTCGAAATTTGACCCATAATCGCACAAATTTTGATGCGCACGCGCAAACCAACGGTGGCCCGGTACATGTCTGTGTGGGAAGCGTTTTTGATACATTCGTTGATCGGCTCGTCCGTTGCCCTCAGGTATTCCATACACGAAGTGCATGTCTGCCAGCTCCCTGTTCGAATACCTTTGCATGCTCTTCGTAAGCCGACTACCGCTCGAATGAGGAAATCCGAAATTTCACCTCTAGCGCACTGATGAACAGCGCCGCCTATTGACTTACGGTGACGTTTCCGGTTATGGGTTCCTATGCAATTCTCATTCCTTTAGATGTTATCTACCTCCCCTAAAAATTTGTACCTATATTTTTGAGACACCTTGCATATAGAAATGCAAGTTCTTGATACTACTTATAGTCACAATGAACTGAGGAATTGACTAATCACTAATAGTTTAGTGGCCAGAATACCCGGCATGTAACTGGGAGACGTGGGTTTGAGTTTATTCAACAAAATTATTTTTTAAATAATACTCTATTTATCCATAACATAAATAGATGCGCCAAGCTACTTTCCGTAACCTCAACTACGTAAAGCTCTGAAAAGGCTAATATCAGGTTCATGCTGTCTTCAATTATATTTAGCAAAATTACATATTAAATGAAAATTTCAACTGCTCTATACGATATTTTGGTAAAATTCGGAATTTAAAAAGTTGTTTAAACAAACATTCTCAGCGAAATCTAGTGACTATATTTCTCTTCGAAATAGTGGAAACTGATTTAACAAGTTTTACTGTCATTGTTTGACTTGGTTTGTTTGTTTATATGTCAAAATATTAATTCGCAAGCCCTTTTGTTAACCTCTTTTGAGTCTGTATTTACTTTTGCCAAGAGCCATACAGATCATAAAACAGAATTTTTAGATGATCTGAATACTAAACAAATGTAATCAGTGCTTATCAAACATACAGCTGAAAGAGAGTAATAAACTTACTTCCAAATGCCCAACCTATTTACAAAATCAAATTACTAATATCGTCTTTTCGATGCTTTCAAGTGTATTACACTCGTGAATGTTTGACATGTAAAATTGCATTCTGTAAGTCAGCTATCTGGGAGTGAAATATTTGTTCAGCTTTCAGGAGTCCGAAATTCCATTTAAAGTATGGTTTTATATTCTTTTAGATTCCTATTAAATAGCAACTTTTTAGTTTACAAACTTAAAAATGTAGGAACATGTTCCTTAACAAAATCGTATATTCGAAGAAAGCTAAAACGATTCTGGAAAAAGATTGTTTCTCTGTCTATTAAATTTTCTTCTTTTGCCATATTAGTAATTCTTAAAATAAAATTGTTTTATACATATTTGAAATTCTGCAACTGTCTATTAAATTTAGAATTTTCTAACAAGTTACAAGTTTTAACAGCAAAATTGGAATAATTTTTAATTCATTAGAAAATTAAATTTGTGCTGTCATAAAATTCTCATCATGGTTATAATTGTTAAACCTAGTTATAATATATCTATATAATGAACGTTTTATGAATATTTAAAAAGTTTCTATAAATGGTTAAGATTAGCGTTCTGCTTCCAATGAAATAGAGAAACACGTGGAATGTTTTGAATTTTTTTTCAGGTGTAGATACAGAATAAATCCCCTCGTCACCTCACCTCCTTTAACGTTGTTTCACCTTAAAGTTTTTCCTCAAATGCTGAAATTTTTCATTTTAATGTCATTTCAAAATAGGCTAAACGTCGTTAGATTCTGTGCAGAAAATATAAATTATTGATTTTCATTTCACATGACGTCAGTGAGTCGCGGCAGTGCAATCTTGAGGGGTTATATTCTGGTCATTTCTGTTTTACTCTCTGGGACTAACCCCGTAGCGGGGATTGATCCAGTCGGTATTCCCCAAATTCGTAATCTGCAGTTCCTAAGTTCGAGCCCCAACTGTGCCACCACTGAGATTTATTTCAGCTACCCCCCCCCCCTATACACTACCTTCGGTCAGAGAGTGAACACCGATGGGCTTAAAAAGACAACTGTCCGTCAGATGAACGTTAAGCCGTAATTTCGTGTGAGGTCTTAAAAGAACATGCTGGATGGCTTTGACGTAGATGTACAGTCGCTCAAAAAAGTATCCGAACACTATGGTTGATTACAGAATTCAGAAAAAATATCTGGCAACGATATTTTTAAATTAGTGATCTGGCAACCTTCGTGTCACGTGACACGAAGGTTGCCAGATCACTAATTTCTAAAAAAAATCGTTGCCAAATATTTTTTTTTTTGAATTCTGTAATCAACCATAGTGTTCGGATATTTATTTGAGCGACTGTACCATATTTTTCGGAACAGCTCTCTAGTGGTTCCCCTAACAAACCTGATCTTTGGGGTCTTTGTTACCTCGACATTTGGACCATTGAGCATACAAAAGTGCCGCTCAGAAGTAAAACTACCATCCCATCATTTCGTCATCTTAATTAAGAAAAATGTTGTGAACTTCTATATTTGTGTTTTATTTTGTATTAACAGAAATCTCGATTTCCACCCTTGTTATAGGGACACCTTATCTTTTCATTATATTGTCACTGGAAGGAGATCTATGCACCAATCCCCTGTGATGATGCATAGAACCGGCCAGGCCTAGAATCTAATGTCCGACCTCGCCTTATCGTGGTGCAGGACATTAGTACCTTTCAAAAGAGATACTCTCTTGTGGAAGTGATCGGAAGGAGAGGGCTGCCAGATCAGTATGGCCTACTGATCTGGACAACTATGGCTACTTTTTTTTCTACCCTGCTGAGGAGTGGTCAACCACACAGGGTCATGGTGCTGACCATATAAACCTACCGGACTGGACTGATATAAGGCTCTGAGCTTGATTATGGATCCTGAATTTGCTGCACTGGTGGACTTGTGTGGAGAGAAAATCTGCCGCTGTGTTTTTTGTGTGCTTTTGTGTTGACAATCCCAAGTGAATAGATTCACAGGATATGTTTATCAGCTGGTGAATAATCCTGAGCAGAGGTCATCGCATGCACCTGAACTCTCAGCAGCCTGAACTCTCTGCAGATGCATGCGATGCAGAGGTCATCGCATGCATCTCCAAAACGCGTAGGTCGGCTTCTCAGCAGACACGACAGTGATGCTCTTCTAGGATATGAGTGCATTAATGAAAGGTTTCTTACAGCAAAATTTCAAACAAGCATTAAAGACTTGAATGTTATCTGCTGTTATGCCCCATTTGAGGATGCCGATGAGGAATGAGAAGGAAAGGTTTTACGGACAATTACAGGATATTTTAAATTCTGTCAAGAAAGGTGTCTGCAATGGCAATGGGCAATGTCTCCTACAGGTAAGTAAACTTAATGGTTTGAGAATAACTAACACTTATTACAAACACCACGACATACATAAGTACACATTGGTTTCACCAGATGGGCTGCATAAGAATATGATAGATTATATACTAATTAACAGCAAATGGGCTAGTTCTATTAGGAATACCAGGTCATATAGGGGAGCTGAAATCGATCTGACTATTACCTTGTTAAAAGTGTCTTGCAGCTTAAACTTAAGAAGTGTTGTACTAAGGATAAAATATAATGAGGTTAGGCAAAGGATTCGGCAACCTCCTTTTCGCAGCATATTGTGCAGAGACTCCGTTGGTTTGGCCATGTGGCCAGTATGAATAATTACAGATTAGCAAATAGAGTTATGAACAGTGTGCCTAAAGTCTTCAGAAAGAGGGGAGGACCAAGAATGCGGTTGGCAGATAATGTCAGACAGAACCTTATTTGAATTGGTGTGCAGTGGCCAGATGCAGCAGATATAGCTCAGGACAGATATTTTTAGAGAATTAAACTGTGCAGTCTGGTTGGACCTCCATAGGCCATGGGTGTTTGAGGATGATGAACATTAAAACATCATATTATATAGCATCATCAGACCTCCCAGCTGGATCCAGCATATAAAAATAATAGTAGGTTTAGATTCACTGTCGGATTTTATTATAAGATAGTACTCAGTGTTGAATGCAATACGGATTACGTTGGTATGTAAAGTTAATAGTTGGGGTCCCAAACAGTGAAATAATTATTTGATAATTTAAGAGCCCATCCATACCTTCATATTATTGTGAATCCCAGCCTTCTACTTGCCCTGAGTGTGAATACAACGCTCAATTGCTTTCTAAGTTATGGATTTAGAAGATATGATGAATACTCTTAATACAAATATTATTTTTACATATATATTGTTATTGCTATTTTATGCTTCAATTCATAAGTTCTTAATGAATTGCAGCAGTGGAAAACACACACTTAAGTAAACTCGTTATTCTGAGGTTTCGAAACTGACTTTAATTAATAGCATTGTGTCTTATGACAAATTTCGCTTCCTGTAATGCTGTTTCGCTTAACGTCACGATTTTGAAGAACATATGAAAAGCGTTAAGCGGGGTGTCACCGTGCATCAAGCTCGGATCTAGGAAAAAAAGGTGGTGGACATGAGACTGGATTTTCGTTGTAGTATACAACCCCCTTCCGATTTAGAGGTTTTAAAGATTCTTTGAAAAATGCATGAAATTCGCTAGATACGGCTCTGACATGCACATACAGTATGGGCGTCTCGGTCGGAAGTGTGTAGTGCAAATGCTAATCAGTTTAGTGAGAGGTGAATGAAGAGACAGGATCGAAGATGGAAAATAAATTAGTAATCATTTTCAGCTTAGAGAAGTTGAGTTTAATATAGTATTAGTTGATATTGTGTGGGGAGAGGAGAATCCTTCTCTATAGTAATTTGAATATATGTATATGTGTATAATTGTATTTATTAGTAAATTCCGTAATCGATTTCAAAAATGGTGATTTTGTCTAGTACATATAGACAAATACAGCATATGTCATATGTAGTACCAGTTTAACGCTAAGGAAGCTAATACTAATTAAAATTGTTTTAGGTCAAAGATGAGTCTGTATTTGTAAATCTTTTATATGGGTGCTTTAGAGTATTGATTAAAATACTTCGAGCGATGGTAAAGTTTGAGCGACAACTGGAAAAGCAGTGGGAGGCTGTGAGACTGCGCAGTTGACATTTCTACAGTTCTTAAAGGACATTGGTTAACAGTGAGTAATAGATCATTTACCTATGATCTATGAGAATGTTGAAGTGTTAATAGAAATGTCCCCTAGTTTCCCACTTATTCCCGTGTTGATTTTCATGTCGTTGACTAAATGGGGTTAATAGCTAATATCTTTCTGCATATGCCTGTCAATATAATACAACTTATTGTTCCAAATTTCCAAGAAGCGTTCACCCAACTCACTCATATTTCTAATTCTTTCACCTACAATGGAAATTTTTAACTTTCAAAATATCTTTTATACCATGATCTCTAATTGAAAAAAACTTAACTCTAAGTAAACTGTTTGCGTGAAATCCGGTTTCTCTTTTTTGTAGATAAATCAATTTTTTTCTTTCTCCGTGAGCCAGAACACAATTTTCTGGAAGATCATTATTGCAACTAACTTGTCAAATAGCTCTCAAGTATTGCGCCGAAGCTTCTGTGTACTAATATTCGGTATTAGGTTTACGTCGAGATTCATTTGCAACAACTTGGTTATTATTAACTTTGAAACAAAAGCATCAATGGTAATGCTGGATCAGAAATTGGAAAAACCCTTTACTAAAACACCCTTACATTATTACAACATTTCCATAAATACAACCATTTTGTTGATTAATAGATGATACAAAATTTTTCTAGTTAGCAAGCCGTTATCGGCGAACTTATTTCACCTCAAATCTGGGGATAGAAGATTGACGGAGTCGTTAGCGCGCCAGGTTCGTAATCTGATGTTTCCAGGTTCAATTCTAACTGACGACCAAATTCTAACTGAGTTGAGATTTTCTCCATTATGCCATTAGTTAGAAACGGGGTACCATTGGGCTTCGAAATGCTGCCTTCTTCCGAGGGATGCTCTTATTATCCGAAGCACGAGAGACACACCTTGTGAACGCGAATAATATGAATGATTTCAAAGGAAAGTCTCTATCCATCTCCTAACAGCTATCCATTCCCAATCTTCTGTGAGCCCTTCGTGTCATTGTTGCCTAACTATTTTCATACTATTTATCATACTATATTATTGTGTACACAAAAGTACTGCTCAGAGCTAAAACAGCCCACCCTATAATATGAGTAGACAGTTCTAAACACAGGTTTCTCGCTTGAGCTTGGTTGTTTATTAAAAAGTTTTTTACAAAATCATCGAATATGAAAGGAAAAAATAACAAGAAAAGTATTATAATGAATGTATATTCATTTATGTAAATTTCAATCGATATCGATATAACGTTCAAAATGCTGATCAGTTTCTTCCTTTCTTACGCCCACTAATATGTGATGCATATCTGCATGTTCGTTCAGTTCTTTTAAATCAATTTATGTTTCAATTAAAAATTTTCATTAAAATAAAATTTATATCATCATTAAAAATCAATATCATCCATAAGTTTTATTTTTGATTATTTAAGTTATAGTGTGCATATAGGGTGCTACGTGTGAGGTTACCTATGATATTACGTGCTACGTGTGACGTTATAGGGTGCTACGTGTGATATATCAAAAATCCTGCGAAAGAACATAAGCCAAATCTGGAAAACTACGTTAGTTGCAAACATGTCCTAATATCGATTACATCACCAAAGTTCACTACAAAAGCTCCGAGATGCGAGCAATGAAGGAAACCTCAACCTTTTGGCTAAAGCGTGTTCAACTTTCATCTTCGTGAGCTCAGCCCTGAATTTCTTTGCCCTAAATAGGTTTGTGTCTGCTATGGATTCTGTCCAATTCTGACTTTCTTCGTACCAGTTAGGGCTATAATTTGGGCGGACGTAGCGGACAGCAGATAAGCCACTGGTCGCATCCTCCTGCAGGGAGTGCTGCCGCTTCCACTTAGATCTGAGTAGGTTGCATTCACTGGACTCAGCAGATTTTGTCACCCACGGTTTCTATTTCTTTCCTTTCTCACATCTTATTACGCTTCAAAAACGACGGCTCATGGCGCTTATCTACCAGCTGCTCTGACCGCAGACGTGCTGAATTTTTAAATTTTTTTCCAACTGTGAACCAAGAAAAAAATGGTTGTTGGTATGTAAAAACCATGAATAAATTTTCCGTTCGCCATTTCCAACTGCATATATGAATGTTTAATTTAAGTTCTCTCTTTTTTAAATAAATAGAAATGTAATCTTCATCATCGAAAGAAAATGAAATGTTTCGAGATGGAGTTGAAAGCAAAAAGTATCTGCAATTAAAAAAAGTTGTTCAGTAGTATTCGTTTTATGCTGTTCAATTAATGGGAGCATCACGTTAGTGTAAACGTTTAGGTATGATATGTCATTTTGTTGGAAAAGTATTAATATGGAATGGTAATTTATTTAAGGTTTTATCTCTAAAATCCGTGAGAACGCAAAAATCCTCTTTTGTGATAAAGCAGTGATAAGAAAACTGTGGGTCGTGACACCTCCGGTGGTTTTTGCGGGGAGGGTCACAGAAACTATTCTGGTTATCGAGTGAATTTTAAATATAACCACCGAAATTATTTAAATATAAAGCATCAGAATAAATTCATTTTTCACCGCCTTCATTTTAAACTAATGAAGCTCTTATTACATGAACACAATAGAATTACATGCAAAAAAGTTTGAGGGGTTGCATCGTGTTAATATTTAAGTAAGGGGATTGGGGTTTAAAAAACGTTTGGGCACCATTGTGATAAAAGTTACAACATATCGCATCCTGCATATAGATATAGTTTACTAACTACAATATTATCTTTTCCTACATATACACCAAAACTGAACTAGACAATGATATTTTGTTCCTTGATCGTATTAAAGATAACCGTATTAATAATCTTGATGCAGCCATTTAATCTATAATTATTCCTATTTTATCATAAATATATCAGTATAACGATACCAGAAAGTTTTTTTTTTCTTTTAACTTTTACACCACAATGTGTAACTTGGTGCAATACGCATTTTTCATTTCCTCAATACTATTTCATTGCTATTTACCGAACTATAGTTGAATCAGCAGTCCAAAGATGGTTTTAGCAATGACGATTTAGCAATTTTTTTGAAAAATATATGGGTCATTGTGAAACATAATTATACTTTAAAGGAATTGGAGCCTAGACGTTCGCCGGGAGACAGTAAGTTTCGCTTTTTTTTAACCGAATAACAAGAGATTAGTTTATTTCAAAAATATTTTGAGCTTAAAATTCGATTTGAAATTAATGACTGACAAATACCAATTTCATTTCTAGACAAATTATGTATTTAAAAGTTAACAGATTAGAAAATTAATCATGAACATATAGATATTTACTACCCTAAATTTAAATATTAAAATATTAAGAAATGTGTGTCATTTACATAAATATGCTTTCTGTTCTAATTTGTGAAATGTTTTATGTTTTTTCTAGGCCACAATCGACTTTCAAATTTGGTTGTTTTTTTCGTCGTGTATTTACGCATTGTTAATTTTGGTTTTCCTTCATTATAAAAAAAATGAAATAATTCATTTCAATACCGATTTTAGAATTTCGAGCAACGTTGTAATTCAGTCACCAAAATAATATTTATTTGACCTGCCTAATATTTGAGACTAGGAACTGGAGAGTTAACGTTGAGAATATTATATAAAAAAGTGCCTCCACATTACATGAAAATAGTTTTAATATTTTATACTTACCAGACAATGGAAGGCGGTACGGAGCACCGATTTCTTAAGTGATGCGTTATCAGGAGATTCTAAGATCATTTCCAAGAGAAGGTATGGATAGTTTTTCCCCTTTTTGATAACACTTATATAATTCCTGGTTAAGTAAGAGGTGGTGTTTGCTCAGTCGGTATTTTATATTTACCAGAGAAAAAATTGCGAAATTTTCTGTTCCTGGTTATTGGTCCACATTTGATAGGAATTTTTTGTATAAAAAAACACTTTGTTTAAGTATTCGATTTTGTTTCCATGAGCATTATTGCCAATGTATTGCTTTTTATCTTTTTAATATATTAGATTTTTAACATTCTTCGTAGATTTTCACCCATTTGTTTAAACGTTATAACCATGCGTATATTTTATTTACTATGGACATGTCCTTTCCTATTTTCTCTGTCACCGGTTTTCAGTAAAATATTTGAATATTAGTCAACAGGAACTATAAGGGTAGTAAAAACAATTTTAGACACGAAAAATAATTTTAATACTTCAAATTCAGATTTATTATGAAACATCAGTGATGATATTGAACACTTGAAGTTGGTGATAAATAATGCTCAACTTTTTAAATCGAAACCTGTAAACGAACAATATCTAGACAAAAAGTTTGAAGATATTTCATATTATGGCAATAGAAAACCAAATTAGAAAGTCAATCACCGACAAGAAAAGCACAATTTGGAAGCCAAAGTACTAATCAGAAGTAGACAAAAGGGAAGAAAAAATCATGGATATCCTCCTGAACTCTTAACTGTATTGTGCACTCCGATAGAGTGTCTGGTTATGAGTACATCTGAGTAGTATATATATGCAAAAAATTTGAAGTTCGTCATTGGTTTAAAATGCGCATGAAAGCGGCCCGACCATGTGAACTACTTGAAGGGTAATCCTATCAATACTCCTATAACGTCGTTTCTTCATGATTTACTTAAGCAAGTGTGAAAGATCCCTTCACTGGTAGAGGAGTGTTGTTTATTTTGAGCAGTACTTTTTAAACACAATACGCTAAACGGCCAGGTTACAAGGACTCCAATCCTCAGAAAGAATGCCTGTGAGAAGCGGATCCACTGTACAGCTGTTAGGTATAAGCCTCAGTCAATGGCCACATAGAATGTTTTTTTAATGACCCCAAGGTATAAATTCTTCTGCACATGACGACACGGCTAAACTTCCCATCCGACGAACGGCGATCTTCCCAAACCCACTGGTGTCCCTTTTCTCACCGAGGGCAGGGTGGACTAGGTTAGCGGAGATAAAACTCAACGCTGGTACAGTTGAGACTTAGGAAATGCAGATTACGAGCATGACACGCTCTCCACCGAGTGAACCCGGGCCCTACTAGAGGAGCAACTGGCGCGAAATCAATGTATTTTGAGTTCGAGAGGCAGATAGCGTGCTTTATTCATCCTCGACTCTTTCTGATTGTAAATTCACGATAAATTAAAGTAAATCTAATCTGTCGAATAATATAATATCACGCAAAGAATTATGAGAGCTGGAATGTATGAGAGAGCGTTACTACTCCTTAAAAAGATGAAATTATAAACTCTTCATCCAAACTGATGAAAAATTGTTTGGATTATTGCATTAAGTTTTTAAATATAATAATTTTAATAAATGGTTTTATAAAATAATTATTGCTTGTTTTTAAATTAGCTTCTGAAAACTTTCTTATTACTGGCAGCTGTTAAATAATCCAACATTCATAACTCTCTAACTACTCACCGAATCGTGCTGAAATTAATGATTTAAATAGATTATAGTCAGATCTTTAATTCATCTTTAATATTATTTCCATGAAAATTTCTTTCTTTAAGGTATTGAGTTTCCTTTTTCTCTTTTCAAGTGGCATAATACGTTAGTTCTCTAATATTTTTTTTTGACTAGTGAAGTGGTTCTCAACCTTTTATGCTTCAAGTACCCCTTGGAAATGTGTAAATAACTAGCGTATCCCTTATATAGATAGATAAATCTTTAGTTATAATATAATACTGCCAACTTAGCGACTTTGTTACTAGATCTAGCGACTTTTGAGCTCTCAAGGATTACACCAAAAAACTTTAATGCGTACCCCACGTTGAGAACCCCTGACCTAGGAGTGTATATTTATTTGTTTTTGCCAACCCATCCCCGAATAAAATCTGCGTATGCCCCTGGACGCTACGAACACCGTCATAGGATGACCTAGTTGGAACAGTCTAGTAGATTATTTTAATCACGTTCCTCTGTCGTTTTAAATGTCACTAATGCACCGTGACACTCTTCCGTCACGAAGCACCGCCTTCTTAACTGGTTCGTTATCACGATATCCCAAGGTCGTGTCCAAGAGAAAGTATGTATGTTTTTTTTTGTTCTTTTTTTTTGGTAGCACTTACTTAATTCCTCATTAAATGGAGTCTGTCGGTAGTGCGACAAGATCGTAATCTGATGTTTACAGCATCGAGTCCTAACTGTGCCTGTAGTGAAAATCATGTTATACGCTACCATCTTGCTTCTATCTCTGTGATAATATAGACATCGATATCTTCACAATACCACCGTTCGTTGGATGAGATGTTAATGCATGACACCCTATGCAGGAGTTCCATTCCTTCTGCACGGTAAAAAGAGAGCTTGAAGTCTTTAACAGGGAGCTTCCATCTGACCTCTAACAGCTGTCCACTGGATCCCCTCTCCCAACTTTCTTTGAGCCTTGACATACTTGTGCCATGATTTTGTAGTTCACCATGTAAACAAAACTGTCGCTCAGATCTAGGATCGTCGATGACTTAGTCGATATCGTACCAAGCTGTGATTAATTCAAAAATTCGTACCAGGCTGATTAAAGCACAGTTGAGTCTCGAACCTGGGAATCTGCAATTCCCAGGTTCGAGTCACAACTGTGTCAGCATTGATATTATCTTCGTTAACCCCCACTTTACCCTAGGCGAGAAAGAGGACAACAGTAGGCTTGAAAAGGCACCGTCCGTCGGTTGGGAAGTTGAGCGATGGCTTCGTGCAGGATAACGATACCTTGTGTTCGTTAAAGAACACACTGGATGATATTGACGAGAGCCGTCCATCTATCTCCCAACAGCTGCCCATGGGTCGCCTTCTCCGAACCTTCTTTGAGCCTATCGTGTCCTTGTATACATTTAGCCCATTGTAGAAAAAAATGTGTCGCTCAGAGATAAAGTAACCCAATACCAACAACCTAAAAAGTAAAAAGAATAGTAAATGGAGTAAAACGTCTTCATTAGGTTGCGTTTCTTCTAATGCCACCTAATGGATAGATAAGTTTTTTCATTTTTAGATAAAGTTCTTTCGCCTGTGATTTCATACCTTGATTTTCATTTGGTCTATATGTGTGATCATTAATTGATGTCTGATGCGTTTCATCCTATTCTTTTCTTCCTTCTCAATAGCTTTCATGTTTCATTTGAAGTGAAATAACGTTTTATGCATACAGTAACCCTTCGCCCACTCTTTTGAAAAGCATTGATCTTTCCCTGGAGGCTTTGCACATTAGTTTCGAGAGCAATGGATTTCGTCATTCTCCCAGTTATGAAATGAATCCCATCACAGGATTCGTTTGATCACATGACCATCTGCAGGGCTTTAGAAGCGGGCTTTCATCACTTGCAAGCAAGGTAAAAACCTGCAAACGGATTACTGGGTGACTCATGTTGAAACACATTAGACTTTCCATTTTACTAGAAAATCCATAATTGCAATATTTTACCATAAATATCTAACGTGAAAACAATTGTATGTGATCGTAGCATTCTTTTCCATTGATTAACTGAATGTTTTACCTAAAGAATAAACTGCCACTCTGCACGATTTCGATAATAAATTTATTACACAATATGTATTAGCATTTTCATATCAGAGATTGAGATCCTTGCACGTTGTTATACTTGTAAGTCTGTAATTTATTGTGAAGAGACAAAATAATTGCATACATACATACATACATACATACATACATACATACATACATACATACATACATACATACAGACAGACAGACAGACATACATATATACATACTTCATATGAGTTTGGGCTCAATGTTTTGAGCCTGAACCGAAGTTATTGATTTCAAGTCTGCTCGTGCCCGATCCATTTCAATAATTGTTGCCCCCGAGCCCGCCCGCACCGATTAAGGAACAAACTTTCTCCTATGCATCATAAGATCTATAAGCAGAAATACATGTCGCTAATCGCTTATTTTATTCTTATATTACTAAATATAATCATTTTATGTCTAAACAATGCTAATGCTATTTGAACGAAAAATATTTGAAATACTAGTAGAAACTGGATTTTTGTGGGAAACTGAATTTCGTGGTCATTGTAAATGCAACGAGACGTTCATTTATCAAGGATAGAGAATTTTTAAAAAATATTCAAAAGCCGCGTGGTGCTTAATTTTGATTATTAAAGACTGGTTGAAAGGCTGTTAGAATTTAAATTATTCTAAGCCCGAACCCGGCCGAACTAATATCTGAAGCATACATACATACATGTATATTCCTCAGGAAGTCCTGGGCTACAGAGGTCCAACTATACGATATAATTTAGTTCTCCAAACATTATCCTGTCGCATGAATGTGTTTTTTTTTTCATTATTATCATCTGTCGCATGTTTGATTCCGATTTCATTTGTAATGAATGCAAGTTCCTTTCTCCATGAATTAAACAACAAGTTGGCAGCAAATGGACCAATTGATTTCCAAGTATATGTATATCAAACGAATTGAAATTCAGCATTTCGATTGACCTATCAATTTACCTTGATGTTCATTCCCTAAAAAAGTCAATTCTTCAAGATATCCAATTTCTAATTTGTCTTTTCACTGACATAATATCAATATTTTCCAATTTTTTAGCCTAAGATTTTTTTTTTCGTCTGAGCACTGGCTGGTCAGCTGGAATATGAGATTGTGTGAGTAAGCTGCAAGAATTAAGAAAAGAAACAAGAATGCCAAAAGGCATTTAGAGACAATAAATTTATTAAAATAATTCTGTGTTCTGTTTTCAAATACTTGAAAAAGTTTTAAATAAAAAATTATCATTTGAATGCAAGTAGTAGTTGTAATGCATTCAATAAATGTAATCATTGAATGCAAGTTGTAACAATGAATTGCATCATCTGTCTGTAAGTAACTTAGTAAATAGAGGTAACTGATATGATACTCCTGGTGGCTGACTACCACATGTAACAAAGTTGCACAACACTGAAAATATCATTTTCTCTATTATACTTATGGATGGATATTAAATTGCTGTTGGGTATTGGCTAAAAGCATTTTTCTTTTCTTTGTAGTTGTTTTCGAGGTCTTATTAAAAGGTTCGCCATGAACTACTTACCAGAAGGGAAAATTTTTTCATTTAAAACAGCTTTACTCTGTTTTAAAATCATTACGTTTAAAGACATATTTTAGAGAGTTGTTACTATATTTTTTTAGAAAATTTTGTTACGGGAATAGTGCAATACAATATTTTTTGGGGAAAAAAATTGCACTGAATATTTATAGACAGTATATTATAATAAAAAATACCATGTTTAAAATTATGTTATTTCTAATATATTTACGCTTTAAACCCATCAAATAATTCTGAGATCATAAAGAATTTTACTTACTTAAGTAATAATAACAATAGTCTTAAATGCTATAAATATATCACATACTAGTTATTTAATAGTTTAAATATCCCTTTCTTTTCCCCTTAATACATGCTCCAATATAAGCAATAAAATAACTCTATCAAAATCCTTTATATAATATTTAAAAATATTCACGGATAAATATCCTTACAGTCTATAGCGTTTTAACCATGTGTTGTCAGAACTCCCAGACCCTAATCAGGTTGACCTCTGTAGGAAAGACATTAACTTGACGACGAAGGTTGAATGTGCACTGCCCATCAAAATGGGAAATAAAAAAAGGAACGGAAATAAGTCGAGTTCGAATGGCTGAGCGCTCAAGCGTGTTCCAGGATGCTTCACTTCCCGACAGCCCTTTCACGCCAGTTGTTACTTCTTCCGATGCGTCGGGCCAGAGCAGTTGCCTTCCTGACACAGTAAATCATCACAACACCTAACAGGAGTCGCCGGCCAATTAAAACGGTCCTCGTATTAATAGACAGGGCGTTCCGCCTGGAATCTTCTGTTTGAGCTGCATTGCGTGATTTGAATGGGCAGGAAGCGGTACGGTCATGGAAAATAAAATAATAACAATAAAAGGAAAGGGAAAAAAACAGCGCTGTGTCACGTCAGCGAACATTGGAGTTTTAGACAACGATCGCCTACGGAGAGAAGGGAATTAATTGAAAATTGAATCAAGTTCTAAGTTTATTTAAATTATCGTTTTTTTCCTTTCGTAAAGGAATTTAAAATTGTTCTGATCACGGTAATAAATAGAAAAGTATCAATGATTAAATTTCTTAAGTGGTTTGCCACTAAGATGTGAACTGTAGTATTTGGAAAGAGATAACGGAAAACCGTTATTAAAGATTATTTTATTTCTCAAATGAGGATAAAAATATCTGCGGTTGTTTAAATTTTAAATAACATGATTCATTGCGATTTGCTTAAACTTTCAGATTATATTATGAAAAAAGCATTTAATATAATTCCTTTAATATAGTATACTACTATACAATACGAATTTTTTTATCGTTTCAGTTTAATTTTTATATACCTGAAATCATTAGTAAATAATTTTACCTAATCTAGTATTAACCAGAAATTTAGTTTTATTTCCTTAATTTTATTTTAGAAGCAATACATTTTTTTTACTTTTACGATTTTGTATTCGGTATGAATGAACCACTAAAATTTTAAATATATTTCTTCATTTATTCTTAAACCTTATTTGTGTAACTTAGTATTTGCTTTTATAGAATTATTATTTATCTTCCTTTTTAACTTTTACACAAGGGACAATATAATAAGTTTAATATATTTCACGAGAAAGTTTCGACTATATAACAATATTGCTTTCTCTATTTGAAATAAAAAAGGGCAGTTCATTATATACATAAACATGAGCTTACGTAATATCATAAATAAAATTCGTTTTTATTTTCTCTATGAAAACAAATCTACTGAAATATCGGAATAATCCCTTCTCTATAGAAACTATGTATAAACGTATTTTAAAAATAGTTCTATTTCTCGGGTGAAAGGCTTTAAATTTGATGTTTTTTAAGGCTGTGAAAAAGAACAGTTTTATGTGTTATACGTAATGTTTTATCTTTTGATAAGGATACGAATTAATTTTCCGCTGACCTACTCCATTAATACATTTAACAATTTCAGTTTGATATTTGACAGAAATAATACAAAATGATTCTTCTTCGTTCGATTTATTCATTATTCTTAAAATTTTTTCACTCTTATTATTTCTTACTCTTAGTTTTAACCCTAGAGAAGGCTATTTCAGGGTAAGTTCGTCTTCATCAAAACGGCTAACGATCTCTATTTTAATTATTCCCTTCCGTACACATACACAAAAATGTTGATTTAATTTCCCTTGTAATATTTATAACAATGTACTAAACAAAAAAATGTCGATTCAGTTGCCAACTGATTAAATAAATGGGTAGTAGAGGAACTGCGCCTATTATAGTGTTCCTCTTTCTCAATTTGCATGAAAGAGACGAAATCGAATGCTGTCGGGTACGTAGATTCTAAATGTTGTATATTCTTATGCTAGAGATATACTTATACATATAAAATTTTAATGAAATTAAGGATTTAATTTTTTGTGAGAATTAAAGAAAAACAAGTATACAATCCTTATTAAAAACACTGTTTATTGTCCTTGCAGTTTTCTGATAAAGTACTAACAATTCCCATGTTTATAAATATGCATAAAATTACAAAATCTTATATATGAAACAAAGTCTAAATCAAAGCTATGATAATCAACTTATTAATTGATAAATTTTCAAATTCCTCCAGCAGTCAAAGCACCACTGAGGTATTTTGCACATTTCCTCACTCCTCTTCTTGTGTTTCCGAAATTCCATCTTCTTCATGCCTCCCGTAGCAAAGCCAAGAGAAAAAAAGCACATAGGTGATATTGGTAAAGTTTCTTAATATTTTTAAGTCGCCTAGTAAATTCAGATAAGCCTAGTAAAATGGCTTGGAAACGTCAATGATTGCTATATCACCATTCAGACTGAGGTTAAATTTTCCTTTTCATGTTGTACATAAAAGAGAAATACAAGCTAAGGTAGAGAAATAGTATGAAATATTTCTTTTTTTTTTTACTAGAAACCTAGTGACTAACAACTAGAATATCAAAAAAAAACCTATATCCAACTTCTGGTGGGAGCTATCTCTGGAAAATATATCAACTCTAGGACTGGAGGCTTTATGGAATTCCTGAATTGCAAAAAGGACAGATATGCTTTGATATTATATTCTCTGAGGCACTATAAAGATGGGAACTCTGACGAAATATGTGCACCGAGGGGTATTTTAGAAAACTAGTTTCTCCATAAGTTACCTTATTTAAATACTGCTGGACAAAGGAATTAAAATATTGTTTATAACTTTATCAAAGTGAAATAAAAATTTTTGAATACAGTTTTTTTATATTTAAATTTTTTAATGATTCTAAGAATTTAATCTGTTACAATTAAACTGGCTTATGTTTCAATCATCATTGTTTACATAGTATTATGAAGATGGCTGCTGATATTATTATTATTATTATTATTATTATTATTATTATTATTATTATTATTATTATTATTATTATTATTATTATTATTATACTATCAATTATTCATGTGTTTATCAGAGAAAGAATTTAATTAGTATTTTCGAAAAGTAGAGTTATAGGAAAAAGAAGAAACAGGGAAAAATAAATGATTCAAATAAAAAATGCAAGAATAAATCATGAGCAGAAACGATCGAGAAAGAAATAGAATAAGTAGGTGAATAACAATGAGAGCGATCATCTTTAATCGTAGCTGTGGAGATGGAGGAAATGAAAATAACGAAATAATGCTTTTGGTTTTGCTAAGCACGTTTAGTGAAATAACCTAACAAAAATGTATAGTGAAGCAATGGATAGAAGCCAAAAAGAGATGTGTGATGGAAATAGATTAAAGCTTGGCAGTAATGCGATTTCTATGCGATTTATAGCGTCTGAGAGAGAAAAAAAGAATTAGGAACTTTTTTGTGGTTAAAAGCGCAAATGTCAGTCATGATTTTGTTTTGGATCATTTTCAGATCAACTAGCGTATTACTGTTTCGAATTATTATTTCTTGTCATCAATTTATTAGCATCGCTGGCGTTTAGTTTTAGCTCTGTAGGAGAAATTAAAAATACTGTTTTTTTACCTTAAAAAACTACCAGCTTGTTTGATTGCATTTTATTGTTGCTGCAGCATAACATATCGAAAACGCTTATAACGTTAATATAGTTGAGGGCACGAAATCTGACTAATCAACTCAATACAGAAATCCCATGTTAAGTTAGTTTTTATTACTTATTTGCATATTGGCAGGAATATTAGTGTGTAGTATTGTAATATCAGAAATGTAATGACTACTGGATGTCGAAAATAGAGAAAATTCACCTTCACTGAGGTCTTGTCTCTAAATGTTCTTGATAATATGAAAAAAAAGGGTGAGGAATTTAAATTTAACTAAAAGTTGAAACTAAAAAACAATTCTTATGAATTTCATTTAAAACAAAAACTACATTACATAGATAAGACCCTTACTGAAGCATTACATCAGTTTTTATACAAATTCAAAACATACAAATAGAAAAAAAATCCGATTTAGGGATATTTCGATTATTTCTCTATTAGACTATTTTAATTAAGTTCAGAATGTGCTCATATCATTACAAATGTTCTATTTGGCAACATATAGGCATCGTAAATCTTGCGTTGCTATACACCCTCCCATTTAGGTATCCAGGTCCTAGATATCGTATTAGAATCACGGCGAAACAACGTTTCTTTATAGCTAACAAGATCTCCCTGACTTTTGGCCACATTCTCAACATCTTGAGAGAGAGTTACTTCCTGTTCCACGTGACCTCCGCTATGGATAGCCGCGAGACCATTAGCCAGCAAGCTAAGTCAACGGTACGCCGAGCAACAGTGATACCGAGATTATCCGGCGACTGAAGCACTGGAGGTAATTCATCAGCGAAATGAACGAAAATGAGTGCGGAGCTGGCGGTCTGTGCTCACTTGTGGTCCAGCGTCAACCTCACGCACCGGTGATTTAGGAATGGCTCATGGATAAGGAAGACAACGAATAAATCAACAGCGAGTGTGCGGGGTGATAACTGATGATGGAGGGGCTCCCTTCGGGGACTGATTTACATAGTTGAGGCGCTCACACAGGTTTACTTGTCACCAAAAGGACTTGTTTTGTCATCGCGAGATTGTACATGATTCTTCTACACATGTGTGAGTTTGGTGTTTAGAGTGTAAAATTTAAAGTGTAATGGATTGATAAAGGTTAATAATTTGTCTTCGCAGTGGTTTTCTCTGTAGACTAGGAGAAAATTCTACATAACTACGCCTCATTCATTAAATTTGTTTTGTAACTGTTGCCGTTCTTAAAGTTTTAGGACTTATTCCGTGACGTATGAAATTGGTTGAATTACTACATGTCAAGCTAAGAAAAACAACTTCATAGCTGTTTTATAATAATAAATATTTTATAGAGATAACTTATCTGCAGCGTGTACAACTGATATATAAATAATGTCAACATTTTTCGTTTGTTTTCTAGTATACCAAGAGCTACGATATATGATATATACTGACACCCATTTACTGATGTTTTACTTTTAAACAAGAGCAGACCTTTTTTAAGGCTCCGTGGTCTTCTTTACGCGGACTGAGCACACCCTCCAATCTTATACTGTAGTTTTGATAAATTGCTTTTGAAATATATATATATATGCAACTAATTCGTAATGTTAATCTTAAACTCAACTAATATTCAAATCTGTACTGTTTCACCTAAGAATAAGGCTTATGAAAAGCAAGATGTGACTCCTGAAAATGAATTATTCCTTTGTTCATTAGGGGAGCTTCTACAACAAGTGTTTTACATCGCGAATTACCAGTGTGAAAATAAAAATTAAGCTTCATATTGCACTTTACAATATTCCGAAATAAAAAAAAACATTTTCATTTGCTCACTTCCATAAACTAAACATAATAATAATTTACGTTAAGAAAGTAATTATTTCTTGCATAAAACATGGAGTTATTTTCTGTGTCAGAGTACTTCGGCTTCGAGTTGTTCGTGCTACACTCATGTGAATGTGATATCTTTTCATTGGATTTTGCCATCTTTAATCTTCAAATTTTGTCTTTCCCTTCTTGATGTGAAATAGAGTAGAGTGCGGATGTGTGAAATAGAGTAGAGTGCGGATGTGTGAAAAACAGAACACAAATCAGAGCACATAACCAGTTTTGCAACAAACCATTATTATAGTCTACTAAATAGATCGGGAATAACCGAAGGAATTTACGTCAATGACAAACAGTTGCTACAAAATCTTTCTATGAATGATGATGTATGATTATTTATATATATATATACTTATATTACATGACGACCATGAAAATGGATGAATATGCTACTCTTATTCATTCGTTGGCATTATGGAAAAAATAAGCCCTTTCTTGCAATTATCGAAAATGTTTTTTCGTATGCAGATTATTTCTTAAATATCTATACTGATGAAGGGTTGAGTAGTTTTACCTCTAAGAGACATTGTTGTGCACACTGTGGGCTAAATATCTAGGTCACAGTGATGAAACTAGATTTTCATGGGTCCTTATTGCAAAATATTGCACAAAATTTGAGGTCTCCAGCCCCGAAGAACCGCAACACCATAGAACCCAGCGGGTTGCATCGCCTCCACTAATGGAACCCCCCCTCCCCCTACTTGCCTGGTCAAAAATTCTAAAGGCTTGGAGTTTAGAAGAATTCAGCATTCACCGGAAAGCTGTTAGGTCCATCAGTATTCCATTTCTCACTGAGAGCAAAGTTTTCACGAAGTGCGTTGGGTTAAAATTTATCGAAACAGAATCGCCACATTGGCTTATCATGCAACGATTGTAGTAATTTTATAAACGCAATCTGCATAAATAATCGCATGAAAAATATATACAAAATTGTATTAACTCTGGGGCATAAACTCATAATGAAATGATGTAAAATCTGAACATTAGTCAGTTTATTTCAGAGGCAAATGTTTTTTCAAGAAAATTACTTTTGTTTAATATCTCTGTTATTTTATTTTGTCACAAGCTCATACTTCATTTCTAAGATTAATTAGTTTTTATGGTCTTCCATCTTTGGCTGGAAACACTAAGCTTTTAAAAAAATATTCCACACCATAACTCACTATCTCATCTGTACAACACAATATATCTTTCTAAGCATTATATGTCTTGGACTGTGGTTTGTGCACGAGGCTAAATTATTATTCTCCCTTCAGAAAATTGCACAATTATCTTCTTCCTCAATCGATCTCGGTTTCTGAAGGCCGCATGAACAAACCACTATTAACTCCGTTTGGTAAATTAGTGCTCAGAAACTGCTGATGATTTCTGTTGTGAGGGTGTACCTCATCATTACTCACAAAATGAAGTCTTTGATGTCACACAAGACTTAGCAATGATTTGTTGTCATAAATATCAAACATATCGGATTTCGCAAACTTTGGGTTCTAATGTTTAACAAACAACTGTAACTAGTATAAACTGGAATAGTTGCAGTTTAAATGTTTGTAAAAACATTTTTTCGACTGTTATATTTCAAAAATGGGTACCTCATTAGCACAGTAATTTATCGCTTCCTTGATTATCCAGCCAAGCCATGGCAGGATTGATTTATACACAGGATTGGACAGTAAATATTAGCCCTTAGTAGCATTTAATGAGCTGGTAAAATCGTCAGTTGACAAAGACTTCAAGACGCAGAACAAAGTCGGAAAGGAATCACACAACAGAGTCAAATCCGATGGGCGGCTGCATTTCTAACCACAATCGTGTCCCCTTTTTGACAGATAGCGTGGTAGAGTTTATTATAAATATTATTTTTATAACATATATATTATATTATATAACCTCAAAGCTACCACATTTTTGAATCTTAAGCCACAGAACAGCATATTAGGACCCTGGAGGGATACCAACTGAGCAAGTCCAGCGCCAGTGACTGGTGCAAACTTCCTTTAAGGCTAACTCGTCTACCTTCTATGATTGTTCAGGATATTCTCGTAGTTCTTTCCAGAGTAGATATCAATCAGTTGCTTCATACAGCGAGTGATTTGCTGCTTAAATTCCTAAATAACTTATGGTTTAGTGGCCTAGGCACTTTGACAATATAAATTGTATATATGAATAAATGAATTGTAAACTTTTTGCAAATATATATATATAACTATTATAAATAATATAACAATAAATTATCATTCATTGATATTTAATAAAATATATTATTATGAAGTAAGTTGTGAGTAGAAATAATAAGGCCATTTGAATCATTTTATCCTATTTAGAAGAAATGATTTTTTATCGAACTCCAAGAGAAAATTTCCTCTAAGAATGGTATATATTTATGAGCATAAATATGCAACTATTTATTCAAATAAATTGTGTACACATTAATAATTTGTTCACGAAAAAATAAACACAGCTGAAAACAGCTATTTCGTATCATTTTATACAGAAAAAATAATGTTCTCCACAAAGTAAAAGTTTACACTTAAGGATAAGAATTATTTGCAATACAAAGCTTTGCAACGTTATGTATTAATGGTCTCTTGGGTAATTACGTTTTGCGCAAACTGAGAGAGAATTAGAGCTACATTTTAGTAGTGGTCATCTTTTCACTGACACTTTCTACACATGAACGCTTATCATTGATTTGTATCATAATATTCTGCAGAGTATTTGGCACAATTCTATCATTGTCATCTCAATTTTTTCCCTTCCTTAAAGAGAAACTTCATACTAGTCCCTATGTCCTATTAAAACGCAACGTGTAAACATTTATTTTTTTTCACTTGTGACCACTGCTTAAAATAACTGATCAAAAATGTAAACTTGGAAAAAGTATCACAAAAAAATTCATGATATGAATAATTAGCATTACAGGAAATATTTCTCACTTTTAGCATTTATTTGTATTATTAAAATGTTAAGTTCAGTCTTTGCATTGGTTTCATATTTTCCTTAACATACATTTTTTCGATAATTTCATTAGATTCCTTTTCTACTTATAAACTAAATAACTTTGTCCAAAAAACTCTTCCACCCCTCCCCCCAGCAAAAAAAGAAAACGGAAAAATGAAATAAACATTTCAAAGAGAGCTGATTTCATTGCCAAATTTTGAGTAATTCTCTTACCTATAGTATCATCTCCGCAAAGTGTGAACCTGACTAATTATAACGAATTTAATTTGACGGCGAAAATTATGACTTAAAATTAATGTATGTAAATTATTACAGAAATGTCATTTTAATTATTTTACCATGCCATACACGTTTCTCTTTTAACCATACTGTCGGGAAACTGTTAATGGTTTTCACGCACCTCCTCTAGGATCATTAACATATCTTGCCTTCCTCCCGCATCCACGTCATCAACGTCGGGCTGTTATCTCTTCTGACGTCATCAGACCTTTCTCGTAACCACGTCAGTAAAGAAGCGGAAGTACAATACATCCCGCACAGGCCTGATGAAGAGCAGGAGGCGCGGAGTGGAAGGTGTTGGCATCTCCTCAAGGATTTGATCCTCATCTTTTCCCATATCCACTTCTCATTGATGTGAGACCGAAATGCAAAAGAAGAGAAGACGTGAATCCGCCTGCCTCGTTACAAGAAAGCCCGGATGTGCCACAGCTTGGCTTTTCTCCGAATTGCTTTCGATATTTATCTTTGGCGATGTTGTTTCAATTCTCTTTCTAACGAAATAATGATTCCAGTCACGTCGCAGACAATTCGGATTTGGTTCGCAGTCGAGCTGGTTAACTTTGTTAGGCTTAAAGGAATATTGACCTCCAAATAAACTCGATGTATCTCGATCGTGTATAAAATCCATTTTTAAACTCATCCGTGATGCAGTTGCTTTATTCCTACAAAAGGAAAGAGGCTGTTTATCGAAGATGATTTTCATTCACCTCTAATATCTATTGCTCGTTTTTTTTATGTACTTAGGTTTTTATCTTAAACATTATAATTACCCATTTATTTTCAATTAATCACTGCAAGAATTAAAATGAATACAAAATTCAGTGATGCAGCTACCATGATGGCCCAAATAGTTTAACTGAACCAGTGCCAGTGTTCTGTACTTAAATTTCTTTTAGAAGCGTTTATTTATTTCTAATTGCGAGTGTACTTTGGTAAGCGGTCTACAAAAAAAGGCACAAACCTAGCGTCTTTTATTCCCTTACTATTTTTTCCAAAAAAACATTGCTAATGGAGATATAGGAGGCTCAATAAAGGAGTCTCGCAACAGAGTCTAGCATCACCTTACAAAACCACTGAAAAAATTCTTCAAATGACCACATGTGTCTTGGGCTGAAATTTCATTTTATGTATTATTATCTGAGAAATCTTATAAAAATGTGGATTTCTAAGATTTATAGCGTTTTGGCGGAGTACTGATGATATTTCTACCTCTTCATTTTTCTTACCCGAGTAGATACCACCCATATAGATATTTTTATAGAGAGATCGTTACATTATAACAATATATCATTATTTAGTTTAGCAATATAGTGCCTAGTAAACTGGAGGAAATGCAAAAATCTGTAAAATATAAGAAGGGCTATGAAAGCAAAATGTGTAAAATAGTGATTTGAAGTGGAATTATATCTGTTTTGTCGTAACAACAACAGCAACAATATATATATATAGTAGCATATAACACTTTGCTTTAATGATACAGCATTTTTCTGCATAATAAGGACGGCAATTTGGTGCTGTGGCAATGATTACAGGACTTAGTCACGGAGAATTAAGATAACCCAGAAAAAGAGATAGATTAATCCACCTTCCCATTCTGTGTCGTGAAAGAGCTTCAGAGTTGGGTTATTTTATCTCTGAGCGGCACTTTTTGCACATTATGAGCTAAACGGTCAGGTCAAAAGGACTCCCCCAAAGGCTCAGAGCTGGATGGAAGAAGTGGACTCACTGGGCAGCTATTAGTAGACAGAGGGTAGCTTCCAGTCAAGGCCATCCAGTGTGTTCTTCATCGTGCACAGGGTGTCACTCTCCTGCCCACGTAGTCATGGCTTTGGCTCCAATAAGAAGGAAGCCGACTTTCCAAGCCCATCGGAGTCCCTTTTCTTACCGAGTGAAGGGTGGGGGTAGCAGAGATAAATATCAACGCTAATATAGTTAGCAGCAAGCCTGGGAACTGTAGATTACGAGGGGGAGGGGCTATCGACTGAGCCAGCCCTCTGCCAAGAACTTCAGGTGTGCTGCGAAATTATTATTTTTTACCCAAAATTTCCATCACCCTGTTCTTTTCAATGTAAATTATATTTTTGATATTTAGGAAATCAAAAGTAGAAATTTTCCCTATTTATTTTACTGAGATAAAATAAAAGTTCTTTGAAATGAAAATATGTATAGTGGCTTGTAAGATACTACCTGTAACTTAATTTAAAAGTGTTTGTTAATTCATTTTGTTTCACTATGTAAGAAATTTTCATACATATTTTCATTTTCTTTGTTTTTACCAAATAACTGGAAATATATATTAAATTTTTGAACAAGAAGATTTTTGAAATTATTTAAATTATTTACAAATGGTTATTGAAATGAAAAGAAAATGAATAAATTAAAAAATTGATTTTTCATCTTTATTATCATTCAATTATCCATATATGTCATAACTGGTCGGTGTACTAAAGTGAATATAAATTATAAAAAAAAAACATATCGAAAAGTAATAGCCGATTATATTAAATAATAAGATATATTATTGTATACAAATATATAGATAGATATGCATGTCTTTTCCTGGTGTGCAGCGATAATTTTATATTCTTAAAAGTGTACCTTAGCCCCAGAAAGGTTGATAAGCATTGGACTAATCCAACAAATATGATGCAAAAAATCAAAATATCGATATTATACAAATGAGGCATAAATTTTAAAGTTCTGTTTAAACCTTTTATTATAACAAATAAACTGGAAATTCAGGTGCAATAGTTTGTCCAAAGATTGCCTACTGAACTACGTGAAATATTTGCAAGACTTTTCTAATACTAATATACTACTTTTCTAAGAGAAGTCACAAATGTTTACTTCAAAGCTTTTATTACACACAATAAAATCCGTTGAACAGTTTATCAAAAACAAACCTTCAGCACACTCGTCGATGATTCCAAGTCTTCGACGTCATAAAACAACAGCTAAGGAGTTCATCCTTTCGCAGTGTTATATTCTCTGTTGCAAGTTCTTTTTATGTAGTATGTGCCTAAACTCATACAAATTTAATAAGCTTCGTCTCAATACTTCGGTAAAATACTGGTTGTGTCAGGAGCCTCTCTTGATAGTTGCTGAATAAGAAATATTCTTTGAGCTGCAACAGATGCTGTTGTTGCTAAGGCCGTTGGATGTTTCTTTTATTCCGGTTACAATCAATGTCTGTAAGTCACACGAGCATTTCCGCGAAAGAATCTTTTGTCTCTTTCTCTCCTTTTCTTCAGTAAGGAAGCTACCAGTATCTTCTTCCTGAATATATGGAGGACAACGGAGCTAAAGATCTTAGATGGAAGATATTTGATGGTAAAACTGAAAAGATTTCGTATTTTTCCCTTACTTTGCTTCTTCGTAAGAGGATAAATGCCAGTAATTTAAAATGTGTCTGAAAGGAACCCAAACTACTTGTTGCTAAACGTTTACGTTGTTAATACAGCAGAATACTGTAAGTAAACATAAGTGTTTTTATCCCCAAATTGAAAAGGTTCCATATCATTTTAGAAATATTCTTTAAAGCCTTTAAAGTGAAGAAGCCATCAAAACCTCATGCTGTTCATTATTCAAATAATGTATATAAACTATGTTTTTTCATCATGTAGTTACGTAGAACCATTCAATTAACACCTCATTACATTTAGTCATTGATATAAAAAATACACCCTCAGGCAGCTGCTTGCCACATAGGTCTACAGCAGGCTTTCAGTTTATATGCCATAGGAGAAGGTCTGTGAGGAAGGCTGAAACTCAGCAGATAGACAATATAAACATCCATGACTTCCTTATTCGGGACTCGAACTCGGGACTACTGATCGAAGAAATTCGATCAGTAGGCAAGCAAGCTAAACAACTCTTCGTTATATTCAAGTACTTAACTTATTACTTTCGTGATATACAGTAACATAGTAATATTAAAAATGCTTTATTATACCGATTAGAAACATTTGCTACATAAGTGTTGGGGTACTCTTATTGCTGGGTTTGTAAGGGGAAGAGGGTCCTATCATTTCTCTCTAAAGCGGAATGAAATTTGCAGTCGATATCATTAGAACACCTACTCAGCTAATAAGAGCAAACAAAATGCTTATGTAGGAAATTATTTTTAGCTAACGTAATAAAATATCCCATAACTTTATTGGATTGTCATATCATGAACAAGCTTAGTAGCATTTAAAAGCTCGTCTCCTTCTGCTGTTAATCCAATCACATATTCACACAATTAAAGCTCTTCGTTTGTCGTTTTATACTATAACTGGACTTAGGACTGTTAACATTCAGTAAACGTATATTTTTCAATGTTAAAAAATAGGTTTAGCTTGATGATGTTTTTAGTACATTAGCTAACGATTAGGCTGCAATGGAGGCGAAAACTAAAGTTGTGATTATTCTCTTCTACGTCTGGGTAACACTTTAAGAAACACAATGGGTTAATTGGGCAAGTTCAATAATTCCCAACACTACCGGAGGCCGAGTGCGTACTTGACTATTGATCAAAGATACTTGGGCTCGAGCCACGGTTAAGGCGTGCTGTATTTCTGCTGAAGTCTCGCTTTCCTTACAGATCTTTTCTAGGCAGTATTTTACTGACAGACTCCTGTCAGACATCTGTGGCAAGCAGCTGCTTGAGAGGAAATTTGTTATATATATATATATAATGTAAGAAGTTTTGTAGAATTTTCTACATAGGACAAAATGGATCGTGTGCGATTCTAAGAAATCAGAAAGAAAAGCATAACAAAAGAAAATTAACAACTACCATCAACCGTGATTTGATTCGAAAAGCACCGAGCATGTCTTTCAGTCGTAGTTTTCGATTGGTTTCAATGGAATCGGTGTCCGATTTTTGTGTGCTTGAAAAAACGAGCATTTACTATACTTTAAAAGATAATCCATGGATGAATTAGAATGAATAAAGTACGCCGGCTACAACAGAACTGCGTCCATTGAGCAAAGTCAAATGAAATTAATTGATATTGACCAATTTCGTTATTATCTAATTCATTTGTATCCAAGATTTTAGGTATTTTCAAAAATTTTTGAAAAGCTAGTTAAAATAGACTTTGAAATTTTCTTGACAGAAATAAATCTTTTTCAAAAAATCAGTGTGGTTTTAGGAGAGGCATTAGAACAGAAGATGCCATATTAAAATTAGCATCTTCAATCTACAGTGCAATAAATAAAAATTAATAAACAGCAGTAATATTTTTGGATATAAAGAAACATTTGATTCAGTTTTACATGACATATTATTGTATAAACTTGAGAAAGTAGGAGTTCGAGGGAAAAATTTATTATGGTTTCAGACTTATTTAAAAAATAGAACTCAAAAGGTTAAAATAGGGAATTTTTACACTGGTGAAAAGATAATTAAATATGGTGTTCCCTAGTGTCTGTATTAGGTCCAATATTATTTAACATTTTTATAAATGATCTTTGTAACCTGGAACTAAAAGGATATTAAAAAACAAGGAAAACTAAAAGGATGTCAGTTTCACATGACATATTATTGTATAAACTTGAGAAAGCAGGAGTTCGAGGGAGAAATTTATTATGGTTTCAGACTTATTTAAAAAATAGAACTCAAAAGGTTAAAATAGGGAATTTTTACACTGGTGAAAAGATAATTAAATATGGCGTTCCCAAGTGTCTGTATTAGGTCCAATATTATTTAACGTTTTTATAAATGATCTTTGTAACCTGGAACTAAAAGGATATTTAAAAGCTTTTGGTGATGATACTGCTCTGATATATACAGCAACTACTGAAAATATTTTGATTTAAAAAATAAATTAAGATTTATGAAAAATCAGAAAATAACCTTTATAAATTTTCACCTAATATTTCTTTAATTGCAGAAACTGCTATTCCACCACTCTCTATTAGAATAAAAATTTTAATATGCAGATATATTTCTAGATTATTCCATAAAATTCGAGATATTCCCTTCATAAAATTTTATTTAAAAAAAATTTCCTGTAAAGTACAGTCGCTCAAAAAATATCTGAACAATATGATTGACTACAGAAGTCAGAAAAAATATAAGGCAACGATTTTTTTAGAAATTTGTGATCTGGAAACTTTCGTGTACAGTACACAAAGGTTGCCAGATCACTAATTTTGAAATTTTTTTTTCAGATCACTACATATTTCGAAATTTATGTTTCTTTTTATAGTAATTTTAGATATAATCAATCTAACAATATCAATTATTTTTCACCTACAGATTTGCCTACACAACTTTCAACAAAAAATAATAGACTTATAATTGGCTATCCAGGCGTAAATTCCTTTTCTATATAAAATAAAGAAAATCAAATCTCCAAATTGTCAATATTTCAAATTATCAGAAACGGTTAATCACATTCTCTTAACTTATCCACTATATGAAACAGAAAGAAATACATTTCTACTTATTTTACAAAAACAAAATATATATAATTTTACTACAAAAAATATTTTATTCTACAGTGATCAATCTAAAAGAAATATAAGATATAAAGCACTTGGTGACTTCCTCCTCCAGACTTCATTGTGGGAAAGAATTTAACTCAAATTTCATTCCAATTGTTTGTAATTTGAATTATTAAATTTTTACAATCTGATCCTTTTGTGTATTCATCTTATTGAAATTGTTCTGAATCATCAATTATGAACCTTTCGCAATTTCAGTTCTTGTACACTATTCTCTTTATTATGTATTGAAATATATTGAAAATGTTCTCATAAATTGTTTTGGGAAGCACGAAGACTGACTACCCATTTGTACGTTAGGTTTAATAAATAAATAAATATATTGTGCAAAGTCTCTCCCCACTTCTGTCTTCTAACTGCATGACCCTGGAAATGTGTCTATTGATACAAATGGCAGTGGCATTCGTTAACGCTAATCAGAGAAAAGTGAAAATAATATTTTGAAATTGGTGACGATTTCCTTTACATCTTGGTAATTTTACCTATATTTTCATGTAACAAGAAAAGTATTAGTTAGGTCTCTTTTTTGAACAACTTCGATCTGGGAATTATTGAATAAAGCATGAAATTTCAGTCATGTATAGAACGTGAGATATGCTAATCTAAAGTGACAAAGCCAGAAACCTACGTTGCACAAATCATTTGATGTCAAACTAGAGAGGTAGCTTATTCCATAAAGCAGAAGTTAAAGTACTGCTGTTTGAAATATCATATTTAAAATTTACATTTCACACTCGGTGCTTACATCTCTATTTTCCATGCTATTGGAAGTATCTTTGTTAGTTGGCTTGCAAGCGAAAGTTGGAGGAATCCCAACGGCTTACGATGAATCAATATGAACTACATAATTTATGAATTTCTAGCATTAATCTGCATTAGTTAGTTGAGTTAAGGTTGTGAATGTGGTTTTAGCACATCGTTGGTTGAAATGTTGCAAATCAAAGGGCCTCTTTGCGAAATTAAAAGCAATTAATCTTTGGTAAAAGTAATTCAGATTCTTTAGTTCTCCTACACTTTATGTAGAAGTGTAACTGAACAGGATGCATATAAACGAAAATATCTGGCTATCACTAAATTTATTTCACTTAACCAAAACTTGAAACTAAGAGTGATTTTTTACATTTCTGTCGAAATTATTGTCGAAAAATTTATTTAGAGAATCAATATGTATTTTGTTATAAAATGATGTCTCATTATTAGGATTACTTATAAGTACGCATATTAGAAAGGTTAATACTTGTAAAGGTCTTAGCTTAGCGATTAGCGTAATGAAGAGAGAACCAGTAAATAAGGGCTACTGGCAGTGAGACTATTAAATAATGAACCAGCGTTCAAAATTACCTAGCAGTCAGGACTAAACAAAGGACAGTCATAAAGCAGCGGCGTTCATTCTTTACTGAGACTCTCGCTGTAATTTGAAAGATATAATGTTTTAATCACTTCAGACCCAGATATTTGTTTATAGAAGAAGAAATGTTTGAATTTAAATGTAATTTATTTATGATAAAAGGAACAAGAATGTACAAAAATTATTTTTTCAATCATTTCAGATTAATTTAATATATGCGTTATAATGTAGAAACAGAAGAAAAAGTTGCAAAAATCTCTGATATATCATGAAGCACTAAAAAGAACACAAAATAATTATAATTTATATGCATTTTGTCATGAATGAATGACTGTCATCAAATAAATAACACCTGTGAAATGTAGCAAAGCAGTTCTTGTTGCATATCAGACACAGTTATCTTCAATGTTATTGCATGCAGTTTTTGTTATATGCATGGATGGCAACAAATTCCATCTATTCCCATAGACTAGGGGTTCTCAACGTGGGGTACGCGGTAAAAGGTTTTTGGGTACGCCGTGAGAGCTGAAAAGTAGCTAGATATATGTTATATATATATGATTTATTTTATTCCCATTGTTATATTATAACTATAGTTTTATCTATCTATGCAAGTGGTACGCCAGTTACATACACGTTTCCAGGGGGTACGTGAGATATAAAAGTTTGAGAACCACTGCTATAGACTAATGACTACTCTACAATTTGTAGTCATTGAAAGACCACAGACATTTCTATGTTTAAAAAATCATAAAATTAATGTACGTTGTAATGTATACAGAATCTGCAGAGATTAAACTCTATGTCAATGCACTATTCATAACAGTAATCGCTAATCATTAGTGGGTTTCAGCAGACGCGTTGAATTTGCTTTTTTGCGTGGGAAACATTTACACTCGATAGGAAAGTGTTCAGTTGTTTATTTTGCTCCCAAATTATTATTTATCATAATGGTATGAAAAGTGGGTATAAAAAGATGTTTTCACTTAGAGAAAGAGAAGTGTGATTACATTAGAAAATAAAGTTACTAAATAAGATGCAGATTAACCAATTTTTTACCAAAATGGCAACTCGTTAAAATAGAGTTGCCATTTAAACTAAATTATCAATTAATGCAATAAATGCACACCTTGCTTTTAAATGAGTGTAGAAACTAGAATATAAATGCGGGATCTTTATTTAAGCTGGGTGAACAGTGCAATAGTAAATCGCCTTTAAGCTGGCATTGCAGTTAAAAGGATTGAGAACGAACCAGGAATTAAATTGATCTCAGCAGCCAGAGCAATACAGAGCTGTCCTGTATTTTTTTTACGAATGTTACACATAAAGCAATGAAGAATGAATTTTCATGTATTTTTGCGCACCAGAGAAGGAAATGCAGAAAGGATATGCAGGAAGAAGCCCGGTAAATTAAAAGCATTCTGTGACATTGTAAAATCTAAATACAAAATGTATTCCCCTAAACATTTTTTTTTAACTTCTTCCTATTACAGTCATTGCAGACTGTAAAGTAATTATAATTATTTGATGACCAAACAAAGTGTAAATAATATTTTAAGCTAAAAATACTCTAAATTATTCATGGAAACTGGAAATTCTTGAGTACAATCGTTTTAAATAAGTGGTAAGGTGCTTCATAAATGAAATATAGGAAATACCTAAAGAAATTATCCAAAGCTCGATAGTGCTGACAGATTTCAAATATTGAATTCTGAATTAAAGGTTAAAATCATCCTCAGGAAGAAATTACTCTTTGTTTGCTTAATTTTGCTTAATTATAAACAAAATTAAAAATTCGAATTATGACTGAGACCTAATCTGTAACTGTCTCTTCAAATGTGCTGTTTTAAATTCCAACCCGTACTATCGAGCACAGCTCGTCAGGAATTCATCTCTAATACATGTGTATATATTTATTACATAAAATATATTAATACGAATTTAACATATCGTTTTCCTGCTTTCAACAGCGACGAACTTGATGACAGCTTTGTAGTAAGGCTATTGAAAATAAAATATCTGACCTACTGCTATCGACGTCTGAAAACGCAAAGAGATTACTGACAGTCCTTTTGGATTTCAGCATAATACATCGTGGAGCATACATACAAAAGGCAGCTTTGCCCTTTGATACCAAAGTGTGTAATAATAAAACCTTTTATCCAGAAAAATACCAGCACACACAAATTACTGACGCATTAAATTTTCAATCCATAGGTAGTTTCGTTGCTGTCTGTTCTTTTTCATTTTTACAGTCATCTTTTCTTTTATGTGTACATCTATGCTCTTTCAAAGACTAAAGCTAGCTTGAATGAAGCGAACTGAATACCAGAGAACATTGGGAATAGCAACAATGATCGACGGTTGTCGTTGCCTTGCATACAACATCAATAGCAAAGGCAGAGACACACACCAGGAAACAAAAGGCAATATCTAGTGCAGTGAATGGGTGCGCCGATCAAATCTAAAGATGCTTTTAGTACAGTTGGTTATTGAGTGCCGTGTGCCTGGGATCCCTTTATGCAGTGTCTGTACGATCATTACCATTATCTCGGCAGCCATCATTGTTATACCGCAGCGTAGGGAGTCAGTGAGTACTTCTACAGTTAGAGCTATTGCCAGAATGACATCGCACATCCAAGGCTAGACAAAACATTAGTGAAACCACTCCCGCCAAATGAGACGTGTCAGCGAACACTAATCTTTGTTATCTCTGGGAAAGAAAAGTACAACCTGATTTATTTCTTTACTGAGTTCATTTCTGACAAAAATGTTTTATTTTGGGTCATTAAACAGCCTGGTAAAGTCTACACAAGATTGCTAATCTCCTTCAATGTTCCATCCTGTTTTTTTTTTCGCCTTATTTTTTGTCAGAGTGTGTATGTGTCTCTGTATGTTTCTTTTAATGACTAACTTTAATGATATAATGCGGCTTTAAAGGTTTTATTGATTAGTCATTATGCCATTTCAAATGGTCATACTGGATTTACACCTGAGGTTTTAACCAAGGAAGAACTTTCTTAAATTTTCTTTTTGCTTTGAAAAGTGTCATTAAATGTAATCGCGTTATCTTACTTCGAGTAAAGTATTTTTAGTGTAATAAGTTAAATTTGTATTCCCACATAAGTTGCAGTGGAATGGCACACTTGTTTGCTCTGATCAAAATTTGTTAATATTAAAAAACCCTGAAATTTGAAGTCAAGATAATGAAAACGGTTTGATGAATTTGTGTCCTATATTTCACTTTTGATCATCGAGCAGAAAATACCTTTAATATATTTTCAAATACACGTAACGCATGATGCGCCTTATTCATTCGGTTTCAGTCAGTTTTCATATTTTATCTCATTTTCTAACATTGGGTTCTGGAACATAAGTTAAAAATGAAAGGATTGCAATCTGTGTCTCCCTGACTCGAAGGGGAGGGGGTGGCTCAAACGGTAGCGCCCCAGATACGTAATCTGCAGTTCCCAGGTTCGAGTCCCATCTGGGTCAGCGTTGAGATTTATCGCCGCAAAATTCCCCGCCCTGCCCACGGTCAGTAGGGGACACCAATGGGCTTGGAAAGGACGCTGTCCGTCGGATGGGACGTTAAGCCGTGGCTCCGTGTGTGGGAGAGCCATACCCTGTGCTCGTTAAAGAACACGCTGGATGGCCTTGACAGGAAGTTACCATCTTCTCCCAACAGCTGTTCCTGTTGGTCCCCTCCACCAAACTTCTTTGAGCCTTCGGGGTCCATGTGACCTGGCCATTTAGCCCATAGTGTGCAAGAAAGTGCCGCTCAGAGGTAAAACAACCTAACCCTGATTCGAAGCCCAACAGCTCTCATGATATTTTTCCCCTACCAATCTGTTCCATATGCTTGACGATAAAAGAATGATTGACGAGTTTAAAAACTTTTCTCTGATATTAATCTATTATGCACCTGTAAAAACACATAGATGATCATGAAGATAAGTTCCAATCTGCTTCAAACAGCTGTTTAAAGGATCTCTTACAGCAATTCTGTCCTATTTGCTAAACTGCGCACAGGTATTCTCCGACTGGCGCGATTTCGACTTACACAACTTTATGGTTAACGCGATTTCACAAGAATGCGGATATAAACAACCATAGGTGGGCAATACGTCAAATAATGAAATGGTTTATCGAGTGCAAAAGAAAAAAATAGTATTCGTAAATAACTAAAGTGACTGGAGTTAAAATTGCTGAGATTTAGGTCTTAGAGAACTATGGGCTAAGATCTTAGCAGAGGCTTTGCAGTATACAAGATTTTTATTCATTATCATTGTTTTTTTTTTGGCAAAGTGTATACATTTTTAATATACAGTTATTTTAAAAATCTCAGCATTTCACAGTTTAAAAATAATGGAGAACTAAGCTGTTTAATACTGTATTTAAAGGAATTTTAATATTCTACAAAAAGCATTTACTACTGTATTGTGCTTGACTTTCTCATTGCATAGTATGTAGATCAATACCTGAAGTGATTGTTCACTGCAAACTCAGATAGTTTTCTGCATTGTCTTTTTCTCCATTACAGGGAAAACATTATCGTTTGGAGATATGTTGCGGCAAAATACATAATATACACCGAAGAGCTAAAACATTATGACCAGCGCGTCTTTATTCAAATCAAAGCAACTGCAGGTAAACGATGGCGCATGTGAAAGTCATGAAACGGTATAAATAACACCTGATACAGAGCTCTGTTAACTAGTGTTATTCTTGTTTCTCAGATGGGAAATCAGCGGACTTAAGTGTTTAAAAAAGGCCAAATTGTAATGGCCAGACGACTAGGTCAGAGCATTTCCGAGATGGCAAGGCTTGTGGGGTGTTCACGGTCAGCAGTAGTTAGTACCTTCAAAAAGTGGTCCGAGGAGGGAAAAACCACGAATTGCCGACAAGGGCCTACACGGCTCATCGATGCTAGAGGTGAGCGAAAATAATCCCGTAAGGTACGAGCAAAAGAAGGGATACCGTGGCGCAACTTGCCCGTAATTTGAATTCTGTGGACGGGAGTAATGTGTCACAACACACAGTACATCGAACCCTGCTGAAAATGGGGCTGCGTAGCCGCAGGCCGCTCAGAGTGCCCGTGCTAACCTCGGTTCACCGTCGAAAACGCATACAATGGGCACGTGTGTATCAAAACTGAATCTTGAATGATTGGAGAAGGTCGTCTGGTTGATGAATCTCTTTTCCTGTTGCACCATGTGGACGGCCAGGTACAGTCACTCAAAAAGTATCCGAACATTATGGTTGATTACAGAATTCAGAAAAAAATATCTGGCAACGATTTTTTTAGAAATTAGTGATCTGGCAACCTTCGTGTCACGTGACACGAAGGTTGCCAGATCACTAATTTCTAAAAAAAATTGCCAGATATTTTTTATTTTTTTTTACTTCTGTAATCAACCATAGTGTTCGGATATTTTTTGAGCGACTCTATGTATGCATCGTTTACCTTGGGAAAGTGTTGGCACCAGAATGCACCATGAGAAGAAAACAATCCGGCGGAGGAAGTGTAATGTTTTGGGCAATGTTCTGCTGGAAACCCTGGGTCCAGTCATTCATATGCAGGAAGCTATGACGTCTACCACCTATCTAAACATCATTGCAGACCAGGTACATCCTTTCATGGCAACGATATTTCCCTCTAGTAGTGCCTTCTTTCAGCAGGATAATGCGCCATGTTACACTGCCCGGATTGTTCGAGAATGGTTCGTGGAATATGAGGAAGACTTCCAGATATTTCCCTGGCTTTCAAATTCCCCAGACATCATCCAATCGAGTGTCTGTGGTTTGTGTTGAAAAACATCCGATCTGCGGCGGCTCCACCATGTAACTTACAAGAGTTAAAGGATCTGCTGGTAAAGTGTTGGTACCAAATACCACAAGACACCTTTAGGAATCTTGTAGCGTCCATGCCTCGCCCGGTAAGAACAGCATTTAGACAGTTTAGCAGTACGTGGAGGACCAATATCATATTAAGCAGGTGGTCATAATGTTTTGGCTTTTCGGTTTATATAGAAGCACGAAAGGCAATGTCTAAATATTCTCTCAAAATTCCACTCTAGAAATCCGCAATTTTCACGTGATTAAATGTTTTTAGTGTTAAATCATTGAAAAATACCATATAGGTATTATTGGTTTTTATGCCTATTGTCTGCTTTAGTCTTGATGTCTGCTTTAGTCTATTGATGCTTTAGTCACCTTAGTTGAATTATCTTATTGAGGACATGAAGCGCTGCCAAGCTTCCATTCCTGTGGAGGACGCCACATCCCTTACTGGCTACAAATCTTGTTACCTGTTTTCACCACTTATTTCAGGTATTTTTTATTCTTTTCCTACAAAATTGCATACTTCTGAACTCACATTTTGGGGTCGTAAGGGACTTTCAAGACTGCATCTTCCTACCAAATTTCCTTATTCAGTTAGTGATCCAATTGTTCATTTTAATTACGATGATTAGGGTATGTTGGAAGAACGCAAAAATCATCTACAAGGCTAAAAATCTCGGACGTAAATACATAATAATTCACCTGCTTTTATAAAATAATAGACTGATCAAAGGATAGTATTTACCTTGTTATTAAATTAATGAAAACATTAGTTTTTTAAACAGTCAAAATTCCTTAATAATTATGGACGAAATTCCAAAAGAACATCAAATACCGTACTTATGCAATTTGTGTCCTATAGAAATTGTAAATTTAAAAGGATTTCTGATGTTAACGAAAAATTATATTATTAGTTGATGAAAAAAAAATTTTTTTAAATAAGATTATTTTATCGTTTCGTTTCGTTTAATACGTTTATTATTGTAATTTGTTTACTTGTTTAAGTCATGATATTGATATCATCTAGCTCATAATTTGTTAAAGCAATATACACAGTCGTATCAGAATAATATGACCAGCCACGGAATCACCGCCCGGGTGCGTCACAGAGTGCACATGACAAGGTCGATCCACAAGAAGATATAAGGCTTAGTGGGATATTTAGTGTAAATCAATTGTACAATTGATGCATTAGAAATAAACTTGAATTTGAAAATATGGTATCATAAATTTAAAAAAACAACTGTTATGTAACTGTTATTTACTCAAAAATAATAATAATAATAAAACATCCACAGTTTTCCTTCTTTAAATTCAATGCTTTCCAAACATTGAATTGCTTGCCTCCGTGGCAGTTTCTTACAAATAAACCAAAAAAAATATTTCGAAAACTAATTTGATTATATAAGATTAACAAGGCAGATAGCAAAAAATCCTTGTTCAAAACTGATCTTCTATTAAAACGAAAGATTAAATTCACTAAAAAAAGCGAAGTAACAAACTCATTAACAACCAACCGGTCTAATTAAAGACCAGCATATTCACGTCAACTTTCGTGTTTTTTCACCAACCAACATTTTTTCTTAGTGTAAAGCAATTAAAAAAAAACTCTCTTTTTGTGAGAAACTACAGAGCATCAAAACTTGGGAATGTGCTGCTTAAAAGCGTCTTAGTTATATAAATCTATGGATCTCATGAGATCAGCTTAGAGAATATTTTTTTGCCGTTGCTTAGCAACAATGGGAATTTTGTTGTTGTAAATAATAAAATGTAAAAATACATTGTTAGCAGCAATGATTTAATGACCCGAACCGGCATAGTGGTTAGGGAGCTATCTACTATCCCAGCAGGCACATTTTGTGTGTCGTATTTGCTCTACCTGAGACAGTGGTCAGGAGTGGCTTCGATCTTAGTAAAGAATATCCTGGTACGAGAAAGCCTGTACAAACCATACTCTGTTTTACATAAAGATTAAAACTGTAATTATCCCTCAATGATTTTATTGTCAAATCGTCGGTTACTACTCTAAACCGGAAAAAGTAATGAAAACTCAAGCTGTGACACCTGAAAATATATCAATCTTTAGCTCGTTAGTGCACTTCTACAAGTACTTTACATCGCGAATGCAGTGGGGTTAAAACTATGCTTCATCGAGTACTTTACAATATTCAGGAATTAAAATAAGATTATCAATTGCTCACTTAAATACATTATACGTAATAATGAAATATGCGGTTGCTGAGTATTACGTCTGAGAGTTGTTCGTGCTAGAAAGATGTGCGTGTGAAATCGTTTCATTGGATGTTGCCTTCTTTAATCTTCAGAATTTCCCGCTTCATTCGTTATGTGAAAAGGAATATAGGACAGTTTCTAAGTCCTTATTTGTCCTATATGTTACAAATTAAAAAAAGGGGGTTATCTTCTTGTTTATGAAGAGCATATAGAAAATTAGGTATGCTTATCAATGTAAGGAGATAGCCTACAAGTTAAAGATAAATCCTCCTCTTAAGCATGATGTTCTGCATGATCTGTTATAAAAGCAAATAGGGGATAGATATTTATTCCACTGTCACTTGTGGTGAATAAAATTGCATCTGAAAGACTAGCGATGGAGCGGCTTGGCTCTCCAATGACTGAGTGTAGTATCCGAGCATCTTCTCTTGCATTATCGAAGAGCATAATATAGCAAGTTGTGCATAATGGATGCACCTCTTATTACTATGACAGCAATGACCTAGGGCACTTCGATTCCGACTTGTTCGTTTGGCAGAACTTCAGATGCGATTTGCTCATGATGGATAGTGCAAGAAAAATATTTTTAGCTTTTCGTTTCATTTTTCATCTAACTGGAATCTAGAATTTCTTGTCTTGCTTAGTGAACGATGATGTTATGCATCATCCTTTGTTTTTTATGCATATAATTGAGACAATGATACCGCTCAGTTGATGAAACAAATGGTTCCACTAAGTCATAGGATGATTGAGCTATTAATTATTTGCCAATTAAACATTCGTCTCATGGACCAATATATCATAGATATTTGGTTAATTGATAAGTGACTGATTGCTCCGTAAACCGATAGCTTCTGAAAAATCACTGAAATTTCAATTGTTTTTGCTCATTCTTCACCACTAATATAAATCTTAAGATCTTCGCCACTACTACAAATCATAGGACCGACTCTAAGATGTAGTCTCTGGTTCATACCTATCCCTATGGAGTGCTTCTAAATGATTTTGAAATGCTTTGATGCACTCAAAGTTAAAAAAATGAAGTTTAGGGGCAAGTCTAAATGAGACATCAGAATTGTATTAACAATAAAAAGGCCGCTTAAAAATCTAGTCACTCTCACGTATAATCTTCATGCTGTCATATTATTTAAACAATTAAAATTTTAAATATATTCTTTTTCACTCTATAGTTGGCAAAATTAAGTCAGAGAAGCTGTGTAAAGAATAAATAACCTTGTTGTTTTGTAGTGTTTTCCTGATTAGTTTTCTCAAATCATGGAGTTTTAAAATTCTGAGGTCTTACCTTCCTCACAAATCTCCTCTATTATATATACTGATAAAGCTGTTGTCAGACCTTTGTGGCAAGCAGCTGCTTGAGGGTGCTATCTTCGTCATCGTTATCATGATCGTAATCGTCGTTGTCGTTGTTGTAAGAGATATATGATGGCTTCAAAAGAGAAAAAAATCCAGATATGTAAATTATTATGAATGCAAAAATTTTAAAATGCTCATCGAGAAAATGATTTAGATTTCTTTTAAAATGCTTTCTATCCAATGTTCTAATGCTACGGAGTTATTAGTGTAGCTACTGTGGAGGTTATAGTGAATGAAAGAAATTTGCATTTCGATATTCTATTACAACTAATGTTTATATATTTTTATAAATATGGGGTTAAAATTTAGATACTGGTTACACAACATCACTTTATAGATGTATGTATGTCACTACAAAAGCGATGTAATCGTTCTTTTAAAATAGTGATTTCGCTTTTGTTTAAAAAAGCTAACAAGTCAAACATTTGTATTTAACACTTCTCAATTGACTTCAATTTTGTTGTATTAAGCTTAATATATTACTAATACCTCTTACTTAAAATAACTAGGTTTCAAGAACATCACGTTCTCTTTTCTTTCCCTGCTAAGTCAGGTAACTGAATGTACATTTAGGTTCTGTTGTAGCCGGTGAAAAGTAGTGGGAAGGGAGGGTGGAGAAGAGGGTGCGTCTGATTGAATCAATAAAAAAGAGGAGGCGTGTCCTTAAGAATTTTTCACAGTGCTGCACTAGTGTTCACAGTGTTGTCTGTTTTTCCTTTAACCGAGGGAGTTTCGCTTTTTGACCAATGAGGCATGAGGTCCATGATCTTACACCCTGGAGACCGTCCATTTTCGTGTTTTTCTTTCACACTGATATAAAGCTCTCATACATTCTCTTTAATATTTTATTCAAACACTGAATTTTGCATTAAACCTGTTTCCTAATAATAATGGATTGACCATTTTAATACTCTACGATTCTCTTTTGTGAAACGGTCATTAGCAGTGTTCTGCGTAAGCTGATTTATTCAACACGAGTGTCTTTCTTTTTCTTAATCCTTGCACAGTTATTGAGCCAATTCAGTCTGTTGAACATCGCTAATGACCGTTGGACAGAGGAGGACAGCGTCATAGTTGTCAATTTCTTTATGAATGCAGAAAATAAATAAATATAAACTAGCAATATTTTTGCTAAAAAATGAATTTCTCCTTGAAGAGATTCGAACCCACTTCTCCTAAATACATGACAGGTATTCTAATTACTAAACTCTCAAGGTAAGTTCATTTTAGTCACAATTGTTCTGAGACTTGTCACTAGCATTTTGTCACACACAGTTAACAATCGTGACCTAACATTTGAACAAGATGAACTACAAACTGATAGTGTTATAGTGGTTAGAACGTGATATGTATTTAGAAGAAGAATGTTCGAGTCCCACTCAAAGAGAAACACATTCTTTCAGTAAAAATACTTCTTGGAGTCTATATTTACAGGTTATCTGTGCTTTTACTATTGATTGATTCAAACATCGTTTTACACACAATTTTACTTCATTATACAAGATTGAAAAAATATAAAATATTTTTTTCAAAATCAGTTAAACTAGTAGGTAGCGAACTAGCAGACATAAACATCGGTGTACGTTTCTTTTAATGTGTTGGATTACATTGCTTTACCTGTGAGTTATATTTCCTTCCACACAAGGGTCTAAATGAGAAGGTCTAAGGAATCAGAGCTTGGTTGGAAAGGGATCAATTTTTCAGCTATTTAGAAACAAGTGGGAGCCTTATATAAAAACCTCTGCTATATTCTTCAACATTCAGAGAATATGGATCTCCTGCGAATGGGACAACGACTTAACATCCCAAATGGCGTACAAAACCCATGGGGAACCTGTCTTTCTCAACAATAGTATAGGGGGAAAACTCTCACCGCAGGTAAAATAAGGATTAGAATTTCGGACTATAAGGTTAAAAATTTGTGGTGTAAATGAATTAGTCCTATCTCTCTCTTTATAATACGTACCATACTACCTTCCCATGGGGGGTGACTTAGTCAGTAATCCGCCAGGATTGTAATCCGTAAGTCATAGGTTCGAGTCCCACCTGACCATCGTTGAGATTTATCTCCGCAAAATCCCCACTCTGCCCTCTGTTAGTAGGGTACACCGATGGACTTGGAAAGGTCGCCGTCAGTAGGATGGGACGTTAAACCCCATGGTAGGAGAGTCATACCCTATACACGTTAAAGAACACACTGGGTGACCTTGATGGTAGACTACCATCTATCTCCTAACGGCTATACAGTGGGTTCCCATCCTCCAACCTGCTATAAGCGCTGGTCATTGTGACCTGGCATTTAGCCAGTTATGTGCAAAAAACGTACTGCTCAGAGGTAAAACAACCCAACCCAACTACCGTATATTTCCGCAGATAAGACGACCTTCAGATAAGACGAGGTATAAATTTTCGTCAAAGTTTTATAGTTTTAGCATATATCTGTCTTATAAGACGACCCCAAACTATCAACGGCCTATGAATTTAGTTTAGATCGGCGATCATCATCTGGATAATAATACTGTATAGCGTATACGGAATTATGTCCTATTCGCAAACATTCGCACTGATTCGGGCATTCGGGTAATGACCTTGACTATTCACAAAAGCGTCGTATGGGCTATTCTATTTTGTGGACATACCCTACTCTGTACTAGTAAATAATTACAGTTTGTCCGTTTTTTCCTCAGTAGCTCAATAAACATAACTTTTAATATTTATTTTGTTTTAGTATTGTTTTACTATTACAATGTAATGTATTATTTACTATTACAATGTAATGTATTATCATATAGCGTATTTAAATAATATGATAGATTTTTCGAATAGTTGTAGTAATAATGGTTTCAATTTATATAAATTTCAATCTAATTTTTTTTGTATCTGTCCTATAAGACGACCCGGTTTTTGGGGGCCTTTTTTTGTTTCAACTATCGTCTTATCTGCGGAAATATACGGTACCTTCCAATCTGCACTCGTTAAATCACTGAATTCTAATATCCTTCTCAGAAACTATCTACAAATATGTGAGTTCTCATGTGAGTTCCGGACTTTTCGAAGGCAATTAAATGTATTCATTTAAAATTCATAACATTAAAATTTTCGATATCTATAGAGGATTGCGAATGATTCTACAGTTATCTCTCATCTACGAATCCAAAGTTTTACAAGGACATTACGTACATCCCATTGCAGTTCAAATACGAAATAATCGCAGCAAAATTGAAAGACGCAGACGGAATTACGATTTATAACCTAAAACCGATCCTGTAGAGGTCTCAGCGCAATGTTCTCTGTAATCCCAGCGAGGGCAAGACCTAATTTCTCTTGCAAAGATAGATCTAGTTTATCTGGTAAAATCTGCAGCAAGTGCACCTGTCTGGATTGGTAGGCTACACTATCAGATATAGAGCCAGCAGATATGACATACTTGGTCTTCTGCTGCCGTGACAGATATTTCTAACATAGCTGCTTCCACACGCAGAGCAAACAAGAGATGTCAGTCTGTGATGTACCTGTGATGTATCGTCACGCATGCGTCACGTGACATCCTGTAATCAGGTGTTCCGTAGGTGAAGTGGGAGAGGCTGACAGGCAAAGAAAAAAGACCTGTCGGCGTAAGGGACACCGTCAGTACAGTACACACTGGCTATGGGGAAACTTCAGTATTTATGGCGTAAATTGATTTCGCTGTAGAACTGACACGTACATAATAACCGACTACGACCATAAGAAAGCTGTCGTGATGGATGGTATCATGGTCGGTGTCCTAAAATAGATATTGGATTTGTAACTGTTAAACTAACACTTACAAACGTTTCCTTTATTTAAGTGTCATCTTCTTCTCTGTATCGTATTATGTAAAACTTGGATGGCCGATAGATTTCATCTTGTATCAGAGGACTCAGGTATTTCTTTTCGCAGAGACCTGTCACTATTATTTTGTCTTGCACAATTAAGCAATCTTGACAATCATTTAGTATCAAATTATAGTGGTTAGATTATAATAGAGGGATAAAATATCGATATTTCTGCTGAAATGGTGGAATATATTTGTGATTCGATTATGACCATGATGGATACTTACATATGTTCTTCCTTAGAGTTTTCGATAAAGTGATAAAATATTTCCTTATGTTTAATCAAAAAATTAAGCTCCAGTTCAATTTATTACACTTTGTTAGAATGTCTAAATTATCCTGCAACTATGCAAAGATATCTCGTCTAAAACAAAGGGTAAATTCGAGATTCTTTCTACTTAACCTTACAACGAAGGTTTTCAAGCAGAAAAAACATTATAACGTTATCCTATAAGGAACAGCAATCTTGGCTTTAACTGGCATAGTAGTTAGGCAGCTGGCTACTGTTGCAGCAGGGAAAAGCTCTATGCTGCATTAGCTCTGAGACAGTGGTCAGCATTGACTTCGCTCTTGTGGGCATGTCCTTGTAAAAAAAGCTAGGAGTATGTAATAATAGACATATCCTTGAAATATAGGCATGTCCATGTAAAGGCTGGTACCTTCTAGGATTCTTCTCTGTCTTATGTATCGCAAATGATAAAATCAACAGGATGCTGCAAAATCATTCTGAATTTTAAAAACGGTAGATGGAAAAATCGACGTTCATATGAAAGGATAATTCTGTAACAACTTAACTGGGATAATATTTGCTATTCTTCCAGTGGACATACTCTTAAATGATTTGCATTAGTTCCAGATGAAACATCGGCAGCGAACCTGAAATTCTGCCTCATCTGAACATTGTCATTGCATGAGAAGATCTTATAAAATAGAGTAGGTAAATCTCTAAATATCATATCCAAAAATTGGTTGCTGCAAACATTATTCTAATAGGATATCTTTGTATATTTAAAGGACTCGTCATCAAATGGCATTTACAATTTTTTTCACTATTTTGTAAAGGATCGCGAAAGTTTAAATAATCCGGAAAATTGCTATTTTTAATAGACTTGTATTTAGATAGAGGTGGGAAAATGATCCTTTTCAAGAGCAACCATTTCATTATTTCAGTGTCTCCTCAGCTAAGATAAATGAGCCATTGCAGCTAAGGTGCGAGTGAAATAAAAATCTCCTGGATTTAGTTACCTTTTTGTCCCTTGATCATAGACCGAACTGGCTGAGACTTGCTCTACAGTCACTGCTGCATCCCTGCGTTAGCCCAGAATCCATGGATTCATACTTGTAGTTTGAGTTCCATACGTTACGCACATAGTTGAGAGCGGCGACATTTAAAGATAGCGACTAAGTTAGTCAACTCCACGCGGTCTGACACATTTTAGCATCATTTGGTGCTTTTAGACATTTTCCTTTATTTCCCTATGCCTTTGATCACTGAGGTCCGTGAAAGGCCAAGATTCTTCAGAAATGTAGATCAACTAAGTAGTGATCTATGCAAATATTATGCATAACGTAATTTCTATAAAATAATTTTTTTAATAATATATACACTGTTATTTCAGTCATTTAACCATACTTGTAGTTTGAGTTGGCTACTCGGATATAGCATCCTGACAGCAAAAAGAGTACCTGCAGCTCATGCTCCAATCCAATCCTCAATTACATCAATCATCTGTCCTGTCTCCGACAGGCTCACCTGTAACATTGTTATTATCTTGTTACAAAATGAACTGTTACTGTCTATAAGGCATTGTTTTAACAACTCTGTTTTTATTAATTTTTTTTCAATTACAATAGTGAATTTCTTTTATCGTGTTTTTTCTAGTTACACTAAACTTTCCGCGAAACATAAACAGGTAGAAAAGAAGTTGAAATCCAACTTATTTGTACTTTAAATGAATCATAAACAAGCTAAATGAACATACAATCACATTAACAACACATTGTATAAAATATAAGCAACAAAAATAAATTTGTACCCTAATGTTTACACTCATATGTTAAACGACTACAAATGTTTGTTATTACGAATTCCAGAAGCAACAAAAAGTTAAAAGACTATAAATGTTTTCTTATCATGAATATTGGAAGCAACAAAAATAATATTTAAAAGACTATAAATGGTTTCCTATGACGGAAATCAGTATTGCATAACTTATAAATCATTATTTGAAGCAATATTTTTTCCATTAAAATAACGCGACTATAAAATATTTTTTTCGTGTTTTGTTTGGATGTGTCACACCTTAGGCCAAATATGAGCAAATATGAAGGAAGTTACAAACTTACTTACCGACGTGAATCACATATATATGTAAAAGGACTTATCAATCATATTTGCAACATTTCATTTCAAGAGTAACAAAAAGTTAAACATGAATTGGAATTTCCGGTTCCAATTCTTTTACCTATAAATAAAAGTTACTATGATCGAAAATTGAAATTTCGGGTTCCAAACAAAAATCTCTTTGGGAATTGAAAAAACTTGTGACTAACTTCTTACTTAAGCGAAAGTCTTGTCGGAGGATTTAAGGACAAGGTTAATCTTCTGCATCCTAAATATAATTGTCGAACTTTATGGGAGTTGTATAGCAATGAAACCATGTCTAAATACCAATGGCAATATCTGTTAACCGTTTGAACCAGTATATTCAAACATTGCCAGCATCTCCTTGCGCGAGTCAACTCTAACCCTTTTTTTTTCTGTTCTGTAAGTTCGTGGGATACCTATTTGGCACAGATTTTGGAACTTTAAATTTTGATAAATATTGTTTCCACATTGCAATCGATACACTGGCATCTAAACGTACTACCTGAACGGTGATATTTGTGATTCCTTAATGAGTTCAGGAATAGCAGCGATGGTTCTCTCGTTCCCAGCCTCCCTCGATCTTCTTGTACGAGGGAGGTTTACGAAGCTCTGTCGTCCTGCTTCGAAAGCTTCTCGTCGTCCACAAGATGAATCCTTGTGAAAAATTAAACGTTTTCTCTCTTTAATAGGCTCCATAGCAACAACGCACAGATTTCGCATACCAAATTTTACGCGCCACCAGGGAAGACAGAAATGACGATTCGGTCTTTGTTTTTAACAAGTAATGACAAGTTTAGATAAGCTTTAAACAAGTCATAGCTCGTTAATTTCGGAGGAATGAGTTCAAATCTACAGACACGTGTCAAGAAATGCTTTGAACGCCCACCGTAAATGTGACTATGCTTGAAAATCGGAATTCGGAGGTCCTATTCTTTCACATAATAAATGTTGCTATGCCCGAAAAAGGGAATTTGGTGTTTCTTTTCTTTCACGAAAAAAAAACGAGACTATACCTGAAAATTGGAATTTGCGGTTCTTATCTTATTCTTTCACATAAATAAACGTGATTATGCCCAAAAATTGGAATTTGGGGTTCCTATTCTTTCACCTAAATAAACATAACTGTAGCCGAAAAATTGGTATTTTTGACGCCCCTACGCCCCAGGGGCCTCTACGTTTTCGCCACAGCGGGTACTATAAATCTGCTTCTGCAGAACACTAGTAGCGAATAAGGGGTAGGAACAGTTGAGGCAATGAGACTATGCATTTGATGCATCGAAAATTCTCATAACTCATTGATTGAGTTATTACTCAATCATCAATCAATCAACGATCTCATATATCAAAGTTTATTAGCTTATTGACATGTGATTAATAGCTGAATTCACCAACGACTTAAAAGAATTATTGATGTGTTAATTGCTTTCATCCAGGCTTCAACATTGCAAGAACGATCTCGTCAGACTGCAACATCTGGTCAGTGGTACCTTCATTTCGTTTATTAAACGTATTGGTGATATGCATTTTAGCTTCACTGTAAAACAATAAAAAAGCCTTTTCTAATAACTAAGTATTTTCATATCAAACAATGCAATGCCTTTAGGTAATTATTATGTGTCCCCATATAAATAACCCTTAGTAAATATTTCTTAGAATTTTTTCCAACATTAACATGTCGAGTGTGTAAGAGGACTGTCTCCATCAAGAGCATCCATTAGAGTATATATTACTCCCTCTCCCCTTCGTAGAGAATGAGACGAAAGAAAGAGATCACGGAGTCAAGCAGTACATCATCTCTAGTGGTTGTCATCTACAAACCAGCTCACGTTTACGACATAAAGCCGAGCAAGTTTCCATTTCTCAGCGTACATATGCCGCTTTATTGGATGCTGAGATCTGATGGAATCCTCCCTTTCAAAACGTGAAGAGAGCATCTTCGTTATTCCTGCCCTTTAACCTTAAGCATCGTAAATAAGGATTTTTGTCAGCATTCTTTGCAATAATGTTTTGATTTTTCTTTCCTATTTTGTTTTCACAGTTTATCTAGTGTTGATGAATGCCGAACAGAAAAAAACGGGAAAAAACCACTGAGATGTTTGCAACTATTGTTCAGTACCAATTTCAACTCTTTATTTTGTTCGTTCAAGAGAGAATCTTCTTTTATACAAACTTTTTTGAGCATTTAGAGGTAGTTTTAATTTTGTTTGATGATATTTCAAATATCTTTCATCATTCCTTATGGAAATGCAACTGCAGCTACGTCTTAATGTGCAGGGAGAAGCAGGACACTTTGTATTCTGGACTCTAAAATACTTTCATCATTTCGCGGTATTTACTTTGTGCTGCAATAATAGGTACAATAATAACATAAATATAATAATAACACTAATAACATAAATTTAATAATAGCAATAATAACATAAATTTAATAATAACAATAATAAGCCATTGAGTCATTATCCATAATTCAGACCCAATTTGAGCATTTTTCCATAATTTGACCATTATAGGAATGGATCTAGAAAAAAAATCATGGCATGGACCAATTGAATCGATTGGATCTGAATACAACAGAACGTCACTCTGCTGTGCATTTTTCAATAAAATAAAATGAGCATTTTTCTCTGTTCTATTTTTTTAATGATAACAATTTTGCGAAATATGCTCATAATGCGTTTAATATTTTATTAATTTTACGTTTAATATTTTGTTCCAGTTGTTAAAACTGTCCAAAAGAAAATAAATATGTATGCCTCCTTCCCCAAGATTGAACTTGTAACAAGCATAATTAAAGATTAAGGAATAAAATGAAGGGAACATTCTCTGAATATATATAAGAAAAGTGGTTTACCCGGAATATAGTTAGCAAACGTATCTGATAAGAAAAATGGCCTTCTCAAAATAGTTTTCAGCTCTAGAAGTTTACAGTTTTCTTGCTCCGAAAAATACATATGAAAGTATCGATATGCTAAATATATTGGAGATTACACTTCTCAAAATTCTTCAGTTTTAATTCAGTGACACAAGAATAATGTTATTTAAAAAGTAAAAAAACACAAGAAGCCAAGATTGAAACTATAATAATAAAATGAGCAGTCTCTGTATGGTTTCGGTAACAATAATTCATTGGAAAATCGTGGCAGACCCTTCAAATTTGCAAAGAATATTCCTGGTTTTCGTCGTCCGGTTTCCAGTGCCGAATTTCAATTCGAAATTCGAAAAGGGGGACTTGCTAAAAGGAAAAATTTATCACCATGCTATTCTTATGGAAACGGGAATAATGCCATATCATTGTTGCCATTCGCTGCTCCTTAACTATGTGTTGCCATTCACTGATACTTAACTGTGAGCGTAAGATTCATGACAACTTTTAAATATGCTGCTGTTGCCAGATATCCCACATTCACCAAGGAAGTATTATTCTAAGGCGTCCCATTGCAGGTAAGAATCTGGTTTTAAAACGCAACACGGCGTCACGCAGGGCAAAATTTGGGACCCTTTGGTTGGGTATAACGGGAACGAGAGGATCCCAAAAAGTGTCGGAAATATAAATAGCGATAATTTGCGACGAAGTCATGGACTATGAGTGAGTGCAATGACGTCAGCAACGATCTGAGCAAGGCCGGGCATTCTTCGTGTTGAGTCTTGTTAAAAAAACACGGAAAGCGCCGGATGCCATTCAGCTAATAGTAAATAATTCAATAGCGATTATGTAAATAGTGTTTATGACCAGCAAAAATCCAGTCAATGAAGTAACCTCATTAGATATTTCCACTGCAAACTATTGGAACCATATTTAAAAGCATCAGCCTAGGAAAAATGTAGTTGCGTTTTTTATTTAGTATTTTAATGGTCATAAATAATTGTCTGTATATCATTAATATCTTTTATGAAAAATTACTTTTAGATCAAGAAATTTTAATTAAAGAGAAATACAAGTATCTGAATTATAAAAATGGCAAACATCTCTACTGCAATTGGTTTTAGAGATTGAAAACCTCTAACTACTCATTAAATTATAATCGTTACGATAACCAATCTCACCATTTCTTTTCTTAATTATAAAAATTTTAATAACTACCTTTGCCATATTATTTAATAAAGATGAAAAAAAAAGCACATACGAAAGTTACATTACCAAAAACAACAACACACATTTCTACAAATATGTAACGTTCAAATAAATAAAATTCGTTCCCAAGAAAGGTAATGTTATTCTTCTGAAAATAAAAAAAAATATTTTCCCTTATTTACGAGCTGTTCTTCGGCTTTCAGAATGAGAGTCCTATGTCTGGTGTATTTCTGTTAGGACAATTTCTTTTTCTCTCCCAGTATCAACGTATCATTCGCCGCACTCGCATTACCGTTAATAATGCAAAGGACAGTGTGACAAGAGATGCAATGTGATGTTTCACTGCATCCTTAAGTTTACGCAGCAAATAATTACATACAACACGTTCCCCGTAATAAAACACCTGCCATCGCTAAGAACAGCCTCGCACTCATACATACAACACACGTAAGGACGCATGCAGTTGGTCACGTGAGAAACTGACGTGCATCGGATCGATGAAGATGAAGGCGTGCTGTAGATTCATGTTGAACTATTCTTTGACGACGCAGCACCACGACAGAAGAAAATAATAAATGTAAATAACGACTCCGTGCTTACTTCGTACGTTTCCTGTCATTTTTAAAGCACTACGATGCGTTTGGTTTTCCTATCTCAGCTTTTGCCTCACGGAATGGATTTAGGCAAAGTTCTGCTATTGTTTTTTTTTTTTTGCTTATTTTTAAACTTATTTACTGAATTTTAAGATTTGTTTCCTCAAATCATGAATTATCGGGTTGGGGGCATCGTAAACAGCAGCCTAAGACAAATCAGATTTATTCTAACTGTACGAAAATTCAAAAGATGAAGGAGGATTCTGTAAAATAAACAATACGATTTGGAGAAACATCATCTGATGTTTAAGTTATTGTTTCAAAATATTCCAACGTGTTCTCTATCAATGCGATTACTATGCTTCTGTAAGATTTTTTTTATCCCTGGGAAGAGTGTTTTATATGCAAAAAAGGAGAAAAACAGAAGCTCGTTTGATAAAAAAAAAAACTCTTTTGATTCACATTTAGCAGTAATCTTATCATATGGCAAATGATAACTTCCTGCAAAGTATAAAAAAAATAGATTTTTTTCCCATAATGGGGCTGACTTTAAATATGTGAGTATCCAAGTAAAAGATAAGAATTTATTTTTACTTGAAATACTTAGAACTTACATCGATTTAGTGTTTTGTTTCAATTCAAATATTCCAGCAGAATGGGCTATGAATGTTTCATTTTGAGTAATTTAAACCAGTGGTTTCTAACCTCTTTGAACCTGATAAATTTCATGGAAATTAAAATATTATTTCCTATATAAAACTAGTTGAACACTAAATGAGCAAAGCTCTCCCGTTATCAATTAGAGAAATAAAATGACCCCATAAGTTTCCAAAACGACCCCGTTGGAAAACACTGGTTTAAACGAAAAGCGAAGAATATGTATCAGTGTAGTAATTACTGAAATAATTTAATTCAAAATATTCGCAATGTTAATCAGAAATGCACAAGTTTAAAAAAGAAACAAAAAACAATAACGCTTTATTGACTCGAATTCGGGACTTCCTGGTTACACGCTCGTTGCTCTAGCAGTTAAGCTAGCGTATGTGTCTGCTGCATAAAAAATTGCCAGTTTCTGAGTGTTTTTAAATTGCTCGTGATTGCATCCCGACCATTTGAACTAAAATGAAATGAAAGATCAACATCTACTTCTCTCATAAACTTATATACGTAAGTTGAAATGGCTGCCAACTTGATTTAATTGATAGATAAATTGGCTTTAACCTTCAGGTCCCAAGTTTGAGTCAGGGAGATGGAGGAAGTATTATTTTTATTTTTTAACTTTGTATGTTCCTGATTTGGGTATTAGTTTCAGAAATATGAAATTCGTTTTCTATAATATCCACAATATACACTGCATAAGTGTTTCTCAATATTAGTGACTTCGCGGCGCGGCAAACTCTCAGTATGTAATTCGTGGCCTGGCAGTAACTGTTTACAAATGCCTATGTAGAATAATTTTCTGATTTATAACGATTATTATCCAGAATACCAGTCTGTGGCAAAAATAATGAAGATTCTTAACATATTTACACATTATTGCTTAAATTTATGCACATATTTGATCGCGAGATGAGTTGAATTCAGGATTTAAACTATATATTATTTATTGTATGGATTTTCAAAATAATTATGTCCATTTAGAGAGAACGCTTGGATAGCCATCGAGCAAAGGGGGGGGGAAGAGGGGCGGGAAATTAAATATGCGTAAAACTTCAAGTGGTTTAATTTGTCTAAATTTTAACTACAGATTGTTCAATTTAGAATAGTGTAAAAGATACGATAATTTACTCACTACAAATTTATTAAGATAGTATTAAATATTTTAGAATTTATTACTATTTTTTAAAATAAATAGTTACCATAAGAATTTTAAAATATATAAATAAATTAATAATATAATATATTTAATTAAGTTTACATCTGTTAGTGCACTGTCCGGTGCTAGTGTACCTAAATATCTTGCCCGACAGTTGAAACATATTGCTGTTATTATACGTTACTGTTATTCAAGAATATTACTGGTATTGTATACATTTCAGGAGCAGAAAACTGTAGAAATTATGTGCTATGTCATGTGACTGCAGCAATATTTAGACAGTGGCATTAGAAATTGGTGTTTGTATGAAACGTAAACGTAAATAAGTCTCTTTTGATTACTTCTTTTGAAAAAATTTGATCCTAAAAATTAAAAAAAAATCGTTTCAGTAATAATTCTCTGAAAATACAGCTATTCCCACAAAATATAGTCTTTCCTACTATACAGCCTTATCGCTTAAGAAAAACGTGGCAGTGGAATATTTTTACGCATTCACATTTTCCTTTTGTTTTTAAGTAAAAGAATGTTAAGTATTGCGAAAATATGTTCCTTTTTTTTAACACTTCGAATACTCAAACTCAAAGAGGTCATTTACTTTTCTTCCCTGTGGTGCACTTTACAATAACTCTAGGACCTTCCACTTCAATGTAATTTCCATACTGTCCCCCCCCCGCCATGCTGCTCCTAAGCTTTCTTCCCTCTAAAGAGACGAAAAAAAAATTTATTTGATTTCAAAAAGAAAGAAATGAACTAAAATAGTCGTGAAACCCATTCTTTTGATTTTCAGGCGTGAAATACTGGCTTAGCCTGAAATGGAAATTTCTGGCAAAAGAAAAATGAAGCGTTTAAGAGAATGCATTTGAATTTGACATTCTGCGAACTGAAATGCAATTTTGAGCAATTTACACCTCGCAAAATTAAAGATAACATGAAATAAAAGCTATTTACCTTACTTTATATGCAGGAAACACGTTCAGAGCATTCACCCTCTCTCATCGAATAAAGGCTGCTAAAACCCACAGTTAAAAGTGTAGATAAAGCTCCTTCTGCTGAAGGTATGTCCCCTGCGGATCAATGCGGTTCTCTTATCTGCTGATACCGTACTGCGCGCACGTCCGGAGTTATACGTATTCACTGCATGGTCTCCTACCCTCCCAGACACCCGTGTACTCATGGAGGAAGGAAAGATAATTTGTTGTTACCGAAATAATTACGTTTTTCATAATTAATCCAGAAAGCTTTGACTCCAAACTGCAATTCTTCTTTAAAGACAAAAAAGTTTTTAATACAGTTGTGCAATATTTTAATTGTGATGATTGTTAAATATATTGTGTACGAGTTTCTTTTTCCTCTTTTGCTAGTTTTCTTTTTATAGATAACTATTTTATGTATAATACACTATGTTAACACTAGAAAATAAATTGGCTCACTAAAGTAATAGTAGTGTTGTCCTACCTCATTTTTTTTCGTATTGGGGTCCTTGTGACCTGGCCATTTAATTCACTGTCTGAAAAAAAATAAGGTGTTGCTCAGAGCTGAAACAACAACGCCCTTTTGGAAAAGTTATGATCGATATTTAAAAATAATATTTATAGACGTCGATGAAACTGGTTGAAAATGAAACCACATAACAGATGAATGTCACTGATATCAGATATCGTATTCAAATCAGTGTACCTCTGCAATATAAACTTTAAAGTAGATTTTCTGATGGGTTGGCTTATTTCACGTTGTTTACGAGATGACGTTTAACATTCTTATCATATTCAGAATCATAAAAATACACGTTTACACCATTTTAGCTGCAAAATACAACCTATGTCCTGAAAGTTTCGAGACTGAATTTATTGCAGAAAAAACCAGAAATAATCGGCCAGTTCATTTTTGCGGCAATAAATTAGGATTATTCCCTTAATGCTGCGCAAGTTTTGACATGTTTTGACCTGCACCGCTACACGCTGCAACGGTTCTCGATTATGCTACATGAGACTATTCCACAGGTCTAACTCATGAGCAAAAAGAGGATCGTTCTGCAATTTTTGCCAACCTTTTGGAAACTGCAAGCAAGGATAACACATTCTGCTCTTCCATTATCGATGGAGATGAAACATGGTGCCTACAGTACGAATCGCAAACAGAAAGACAAAGCGCAGAGTTGCTCTAGTTAGGCCATTCAGACAGCAGTGGAAGAACAGCTGCATAGCATTACAGAAAGTGCTTTCCAGGACTGCTTCAAAGACCTCCAGAATCGCTGGTATCGGTGTACTGATGCAGGAGGAAGCTATTTTGAAGGAGATCCTTAGCATCAGACTGTAAGTACATCGTCAGTCTTAGACTTTCCGAACATAGGTTGTATATGGTGAAACGTCATTCGTTGTATTGAGGCTGGATATTCCTAAGTAGGCAAAATCAAATGGCTAGATTGAGTTAGGTTGCTTCACTTCTGAGTTGCACATTTGTGCATAAGAGGGGCTAAATGGTCAGATTTCAACGACACCAAAGAGTCGGAATTGATTAATGCAAGATGACTTAATAAACAGTGTTTAGGAAGCAGGTGGACTATTCCTGTAAAGGTCATAAGGCATATTCTTTAGCAAACACGTGATATGGATCTCCTGTACACATTGATACATTTTAAAATCCCATCCGATGGGCTGTGTTGTTTTCGAACTGTTCCTCTTTCTTCTAGAAGGCAGAACGGTAGTAAGCCACAAAAATTCGAAAAGCAAGTTGAAAATTGAATAATGGAAAATTGGGTTATGAGCCTGGTGAGCTACCACTGAGCCAAACTCCGACCCTCCTCCTCAATTGAGTAAGTATCAGTCATATTGCCATTAACAAAGTCTTCCCATTCTTTAAGTGGAAGTAAGAAGGACTTTTGCCAGAAGACTAGTTTGAAAAACAAAGATTCCAGGTGCAAATGAGAACATTTTTTTCCGATTAGCATCACTAAGGTATAGAGAATCATAACTGTTGAAACTTTGCCAAATTGTGATCATAGTACAGCACTGGTTTGAGGTACTCATACTGCTTAGATTATCAGGAATTCGGCATGATGCCTCAGCAATCAATAACAGAAAAAGCTGTAGTATTATTTTTGCCATGTTCGAAAAATAGATGAGGTTTCTCTGATAAAAATATACATTTTTCACGTTGTTTTAGAGTTTTCTGATTCAAATTATGCCCTTTTAGGCCAAGGTCATAATAGGCCGGATGCTGAGACCGTAGACAGGCATCTGATACTATAAAGCACACTTTGGATACTCTAAGAAGATGGGTTGCTTCTCTGAAGCCCCCTGCCAACACCCTGCAGGAGCTTAAACGTGCTCTGGTGGAGCAGTGGTTATTACTAACACCAGTGCTCTTGGATAATCTCATTAGCAGCATGAGACATCGGCTATGAGGCATGTATTGCCATCTGGGGTGCCTACCCCCTGTTGAGAGTATTTTGTTATTCCGTTCCTATAACCATTTTTGATTTTGGCGTCATGTGCGGAATTTATGAGGTTGATCAAGAGATTGCAACCATTTTGAGAGAACACCAATACTTCCAAAGATGGACTTAGCGAGCAACAAACACTTTGAAAGATTTTTTTTCTCATTCAAATAAAATATCGTAGCAGTTGAAATTTTTGCAGTTCAACTGTTTATCTCAGTGTTTACCAACAGGACTACAGATATTTCATTTATTTTTTTTTATTACCGTCATAAAATGTATAATGTATACTACATGGGTTTTTGTAATAGATAACACAAAATATTGATTGTTTTTATTTATTTTTCATATGTAATATTTCAGTATCAAATGCTATAACTTATGGGGCTGGAGGTAAAATTTTCAACTTACAGGGGTTGGGTTGGGCTGTCTTACTTCTGAGAAGCACTTTTTTTGCACACAATGAGTTAAATGGCGAGGCCACAAGGGCTACAAAAGCTCAGAGAAGGTTGGTCAACGGAATTTGCTGGACAACTGTTGATAGACATATTAGAAACCTCATGTCAAGTCCATCCAGTGTGTTCTTTAACGTTCGCAGGGTATGGCTCTCACACATATGGAACTACGACTTAACGTCTCAGACGATGGACGGAGGATTTCCCAAGCCCTCGGCGTCCCCTTTCTCATCGGTGGCAGAACAACAGTTAACTGAAATAAACCTCAGTGAAGGCACATTTGGTGCTGGAACTTGGGAACTGCAGAATACGAAGCTGGTGCTATCGACTGAGTTAACATCAGCCTTTACCACCACTATCACCACCACATACGACAAGGAATACTCAAACTAGAGAAGCTTGGGAAACATTGCTTTGTGCTATTATCGTAAACGTTTCGGTTATGAAATTTCTATACTCAAACGATGCTAACAATATGAAAGAGAAATTCACGAGATATTACGTATTTAAAAAAAAAATACTCGTAAAAAGAATTTGTCAATGTTTAGTGCTAAATACAGTGCGGCCGGTAAGAAGGAAACTTGCATTATGATCGTATTCATGAGTATTCATAAAGAATGCACCAGCGAGCACTTTCAACACTTTCACGAGCACCGCGATGCTCGCGAACGATGTTTTCGTTCATCAGGCGTGTTTGCACACGCCTGATGAAGATGTTTCAGAGTGTACTTACAGTTAAGATTCCAATAAATGTCGTAATGAATCTAAATTTAATATACCTCTCTCACATATCTGCTGAAATAAAACTTTTTCGAGAGAGTGGATTATGTGCTATGATTATAATATTTGTTTTGTGTTATCACTCCCAATTACAAGGGATTTAAGAAATCCCATGTAGTCTGAGGCAAATGTTTTCTAAATCAATTCGTTTACATTTCAGAGATAATTTTTGGCATTATCACTTGATGTATTGCCCGCAACCTTTTCATTATTTCTCAAAAGCATACGGTTACTGCATGAAAGTTATCGACCTAGGTATTTAAACCCTAGAAAGCTGATATTGGTAAATTTCAACCAGGAAACAAATTCATCGCGTTTACATATGTGCACACACTTTAATGTCCGATCTAACGAACATGGTCTTTTCACGCTATCCCACCCCAGTTATATTATTATTCATTTCTACTGAACTGACTGAATATCCAAAGCTAGTTTGACAGGAGAAGGGATAAGAAAATCACACTCTTCACGACACCTACTTTTTTTTCATAATTCAATTTCACGTTTCAACTGTTTTAAAGGATGGTTTGTTTAACTCTGAGCCTGGTTGGAACATAATTTACATCCTCTTGGTGATTTCTATCTCTCATCTCTAGAATTAGTGTATTATAAATGGTATTGCAATTGCTTGCTATTTCTTCCAAAGATAATTTCTTTTTGGACATATTATTAATTATTACGTCGTCAGCTGACTTTTTCTGTTTTCCTTCTAATATTTCGTATATTAATTACCAGGTAGCCTTCATATCATTTTTCTTCATTATAAGTTTATTTCTATAAAAAAAGTTTCTGATTTCTAATCTAAATATTAACTATATTTCTCAACTTTTTATAGCTATTTTTATAAGCATAACTTTTATCATTGTTTTTAAATTTAATCCAAGCTTTATCTCTTTTCTCAATTAACTCTATCAAATTCAGAGTTATCCAGTTTTTGCTATGATTTCTTTTTACTTTTCCTACGCTCCACATATATATGCTACATTTTTTCCTAAAAATTCATCATAAATGCATTTAAATACTTTATATAGGATTAATTCTTCCATTGAGTTGTCACCATAATTTTATAAATTTCAATTCATTTCAGAGATAGCTTTATTTATCTTGTTATGGTCAAACAACCAATTCTTATTTTTTTGGTTTGTTTTAGTATAATTGTTTCTATTCAAATTGTTTTGGTATTGCTAATCAATGCTAAAATCATATAGAAAACTGATATTGGTAGATTTCAACCAGGAAACAAATTTATCGCGTTTACCAGTAATATTATTATTCATTTCTACTGAAACTGTTTCTCTGCTGTTTTGCTTGTTTGAATTATTGAATTTGCTGATATATTTTCATTAGTCTATACACGTTTTAGTAATTTTATTTTTTTCTTCATCTTCTCTTGTAGCTTCCCTTATTAATCTTTCGAAATTAATTTCTGCCAGTAGTGTGAAATAATTTTCCTTCCAAGTTTTTTAGTGTTCATTGTATAGATATTGAAATCACATAATAAAATCTTATTTTGATTTTTTTTTAATTTCCATCCAGTTTCAGAAATTCAACTGAAAAGAATTCACATCCGTACTAGGTGATCTGTACAGTGATAATACATGATATATTATATCATTGTTTTTAACTTTTATACATATATTTTACGCTGGAAGTATTTATTTTGTTAAAATTTAAATATATAGGTTTTCTTTAGAGTATTCTGAAATCCCCGTAATATTTTTATTATTATTTGTAATTTTATTATGTTTGTCAATATTATATAACTAATTTTCATGTTTATTTACATTTGTTTCAGTTAAAAGTAGCAAATCAATGTTTCTAAATATAATTGTTGATACTTATGTTTAATGAATCCCAATATTTTCTTTAACTTCTTACATTAACATGAAAAATTAGGCTGCTAGCGACTGTTCCAGCAAAGCACACTTTGTGTACTGTGTTAGCTCTAACTGAGGCAATGGTCGCAGTGACTTCGATCTTAGTAGTTCCTTGTATGAGAAGGCCTGTAAAAGCTAGGAGTAGCTTCTAGGATTCTCCTCTGTCCTATATGTTGAAAGTAAAAAAAAATATTTTTGCGAGTAAATTTACCATAATTATTTTCAAATGTAGCATCTACTTCTAAACCTGAAGTTACATAAGTAACATCACAATTGCTATTAAAACCTTCAAGATTTACATCAAACATAGATAAGAAAAAAAATCACTGTCAAATTGTCAATTAGCAAAAGTATTGAACAAAAGAAAAAAAGCTAAAAGAAATAAAGTTTATCAGATATATCTAAAAGTTTATAAATCATCAAAGTTGGTGAAAATATCAATATTGATGATTCTTTTAACATTTGATTTCCTCATTAGTACTCTTCCATATTTGAACCATATAAACTTATAATTTTTTCAAATTTGTACACATCCTAGCCCTCCAGAAAAGTTTTCTATTAATCATAGTCACGTTTTCATTAATATATATTGGTGTTCCTTTATCATTTAGGTCTACACTAGAGGTAATTTTTTTTCTCCCTCATATCCAAATGTCTCTATCTTTTTGTGTAACGAATTGGACAATTATTTTTGGGGTAAATAAATATTTGTTTTCATTTCTTGCAGGAAGTCTGTGAATTTTTTTCAATCATTTCTCTGTGTAATTGTGTATGTTTAGTGACTGAGAAATTTTTTTCAACTTTATTTTAAGCTCTGTTTCATCCTCCCCTTCATTTATGGGAACACCATGTATTTCTATATTTTTAATTTTGCCCATATTGTTCCATGCCATTAAGATTTTGTTTCAACTCCTTAATCTCTTTCCTCATTTCTTTGTTTAAATTTTCGGCTTCATGAAATCTTGTAGTTAAACTTTTTTGATTTTTCTCCTACGTTACTACTTGTTGCATCAATTCGTCGTACTTGCTAGAAAAAAATTCTACGCTTCGTTTTAATTCTTCCACTTCTTCCTTAAATCACGGATCTCTACTATCAATAGGTTGACGTCACTTGTTGGAAGTTGTTGTGAATTATTTTATTTTCTACTAATCAATAGTGGTTGTAAGATTCGTTTGAAGTTTTGGGTCTCACGACTTCACAGTCTCATCTCTATCGGTGACAACAGCTCCGACTGCGGCACGTGAAACTTTTTCTTTAGGCGCTCCTGTAGTAGACAACGACAGAATCATCTGGTTGATTGTCAACTTGAGATTTTGTGCTAGTATTCTTACATGTGTATTTACAAGTTGGACAATTCCAATTAGAACTCTTGTCATCCAAGAGTTTTTTGCACATATCCTTTGAAATTCCCGTACAATTCAGATGAAGCTTACCTTTGCAATCACTGCATACTACAGATTCTACTGCAGAAATAATTTCTTCTTTGCATCTCACATACGTATTTCTTCTTTCTGTTTTGTTAGGAATAAATTTGCTTTTCACTTTCACCTGCAAATGTTGATGATCTATGGGCAAGAATTGCAGATGTTGTTGGAGAAGTCACGACAGACATACGAAGTCGCACTTGGGAAGAAATTCGTTAGAGGTGGGATATTTGTGGTTTTACATCTGGAAGTCACATCGAACAGTTACTCTGATACATCCGACAAAACATGATGATGTGTTGGTTGCATTTATATGCATTTCATTTTTATCTACCATTTGTTAATAATTGGTCTGTAAATGGTAGCTAGGCATAAACTGGAAGGATAGCTATGTGCCAATTAACAGTGATGATGTACAGAACCGGCCAGGTCCAACACCTAATGTTCGACCCCGCCATCTCGTGGTGCAGGACTTCAGTACCTTTCAAAAGAGATATTCTCTTTTGATAGGGAAGGAAGGGGAGGGTTGCCAGCTCAGTGTGGCCTACTGATCTGGTCATCTACGATCACCTTTTCTTTTTTTTAACCCAACTGAGGAGTGGTCAACTTCACAGGGTCCTGGTGCGACCATTTATTCCCATAGACTGGACTGGTTTATGGATTTGAGCTTGATTATGGATCCTGGACTTGCTGCACTGGTTGGCCTTTGTTGAGGGAGAATCTGCCGCTGTGTTTTCTGCTTGCTTGTGGATTGCAAGTCCTAAGTGAACAGAGGCAGGGGATACATTATATCAGATGGTGGATAATCCTGTTCAGAGGCCATCGCAGGTACCTGAACCCTCACTTAGCTAGTTGGGCATCGTCAATCCTAAATTGGATTATGTGTCTGAGGCAGGCCATATGGCTCTTGAAAGAGTCCACTTGAAAAGGTGGTGCCTGAAGTTCTTACCAGCATCGGTGACTTCAGCCTTTAGCGAAGGAGGGACAGATCTTTGCCCCATGGCTGCCATCAAGGGGCTGTTTGATATTGTTGGCCCTACTTCTTTCAATAAACGTAGTTTCTTTAAAAATCCTACTAATAAATATCTCTCTCCTACGTGGAACATGAGGATGTTATATAGAGATTATTCTTTTGATATTCTCACGCAGGAATTCCAGCGTTATAACCTAGATATTCTACGCTTGCAAGAGACCAGATGAACAGATGAAAGTGAGATACTTAAAATAACTTTAAATTTCTCTTTTCAAGCAGAGAGGATGGAAAGCATCTCCAAATTGTAAGTTTGCTTCTCAGCAGACACGCCAGTGATGCACTTCTAGGATATTACTGCATTAATGGAAGATTTCTTACAGCAAAATTTAAAACAAAAATTAAAGTCTTGAATGTCATCTGTTGTTATGCATCCACAGAGGACTCTGATGAGAACGAGAAGGATACTTTTTACAGCCAGCTTCAGGTTATTTTGAATTATATGAAGAAAGGAGATATTTATCTTGTGCTAGGTGACTTCAATGCTAAAGTTGCAATTGTACTCTAATCTCTGGGTAGGAATTTTAGGTCCCTTGGCACTGATTGTTCCAATGGCAATGGGGGAACGTATACTAAAGGTAACTAAACTTAATGGTTTGCGAATAACTAACACATACTACAAACAACGGGACATTTATAAACATACATGGGTTTCACCTGATGGGTTGCACAGGAATATCATAGATTATATTTAAATTAATAGCAAATTATGACAATCATGTTGACAATCATGTTTTGGTTACTGGTGAAGTTGAAAAAGAATGTAATCAGTTTAAACAGACTCTTCTCGAAACCAACAGTACTCTTTAGGGTAAAAGGGAACAGAGGAAACAAAATTGTTTCAGTGATAAGGCTATGAAACTTATTTCTGAAAGAAGGAAGTGCAGGATTAATATGAATCAACACCCTACTAGTACTAAGAGAAGGCATTAAAACGAGCTTAATAAACATGTAAAGGATCAGTTAACAGCTGATAAGAATCTTTGGCGTGATAGCTTGACTGACAAAACTGAGGAAGAAGTTAGACTGCACAATAGCATGAGTTTGCAACAGATTACTAATGTTTTATGCGGGAAGAAACAGACAGGTACACAGGGATAGCAAGGTGGTTGAAGGTGAGGATTCGGTGATGGTTGGTGAGCTGAGCATTTCAGAAAAGTTCTAAATAATGTGATTATTTCTGCTCTCATTGTTTGTAATGAGGAGAGGTGCATTAATTGCTTTAATGATGGCCCTATATCACATTCCGAAGTCACTTTGGCTATCTCTAAACTAAAACTGCATAAATCCCCAAGGGTGGATGAAATCACCACTAAAATGCTTAGATCTGGAGACATTGGTGTTGTCACATGACTGACTGAAATGTTGAATATTTTTTATGATAAAGGTGTTGTTCCTAAGGATTTTATTGGAGCTATTATTGTCCCAATTTTTAAAAAAGGTGATTTCAGTTCTTGCGAAAATTATAGGGGAATTAGTTTACTTTCTGTTCCAGGTAAAGTTCTTTGCATAATTATACTTAATAGAATTAAGAATTTGGTTGATGAACAACTGCGTGATGAACAGTGTGGATTCAGAAGTGGTAGGGGATGTATTCATCAAATAATTTCACTTAGTCAGATTCTTGAGAAATGTTTAGAGTTTCAGAAACCTCTATGGTTGCTAGCTTTATTGATTTCAAAAAGGTTTTTGACTCTGTTGATTGACATAATTTGTGATTGATTGTTAGATCACATGGAATACCTGATAAGTTAGTTAGTGTTATTGAAAGCTCTCTATAATAGCATTGAGTCTTGTGTGAGAGTTGGTACGTCTTTCAGCGATTGGTTTAACATTGCTAGTGGAGTTAGACAAGGGTTCATTTTGTCTCCTTTTCTGTTTCGTTTGGTTATTGATTATATTATGCGAAATTCTTTGCAAGGGAAAGATTTTGGCTTTAGATGGTCTAGAGATTTCAAAATTTCTAATTTAGATTATGCAGATGATTTTATCCTGTTGGCTAATGATTTTGATGAGATGAATTCTTTCATTAGGGCTGTTCGTGAGAATGGTAATAGAGTAGGTTTGGTGATAAATAGAAAAAAACTAAAGTGATGAAAATTGGTCAGGCAGATAGTGCTTCAGTTGCTTTGAATGGCTGCACTCTTGAGCAAGTGTCTCAGTTTAATTATCTTGGGAGTTATATAACAAATACTGGTGACGTGTTGCATCAGATAAATAGAATAATTGAGATTTCCCTTGGACTTTTAAGAATCTATGGAGAGTGTGGAAAAATAGGCGTGTACACCTAAAGACTAAAATTAGGCTTTGTAATAGTTTGGTTCTTTCTAAGGTTAGTTATGGTACTTAGAAGGTACCATAACTAACCTTAGTAAGGTAGCGAAACATGAACCCTTTGTAAGCAGGATAACAAAAAACTTGATGTCTTTGATTCTAGATGCTTACGCAGTATCTTGGGCATTAGGAAGTTTGACTTTGTAAGTAATGATAAGGTTAGAAGAAGGAGTCATCAACCTCCTTTGAGCAGCATATTGTGTAGAGAGAGACTGCGTTGGTTTGGCCATGTTGCTCGTACGCATAGCTGCAGAATAGCAAACATGATTATGAACAGTGTGCCTAAGGGTTTCAGAAAAAGGGAGAGACATAGGAAGTGATGGGCAGACAATACCAAACAGAACCTTGCTAGAATTGGTCTGAGTGGCCAAATGCAATAGCAATAGATCAGAACAGACACCTCTGGATAGGAAAATTGCACAGTGTGGTTGGACCTCCATAGCTCATGGCTGCATGAGATTTTGTATATGTATATATGTATATGTACATATAATATGCAATATAATATACAATCAATACATTCTCTCAAAGTTGTAAACCTACTTTTGAAATACCCTGCATTTATACAGATTTATATCATAATATTATGGTTATTAATATATATTTAATGACAACGCTAATATAATAACGTTACTTTTGTTTATCGTTTAAATAATAAATTTCAGTTAAACATTTTAAATAATTATATTTAACTATAATCGTGTCACCATAGAAAGCATCGTGTAGTCTCTTTTTTTCTCTCAACAGTTTAAATGGGTGTGCGTGTGAAGGTTGAAATGGAATAAATTGATTAGACTTACAAAGTATTTCACCATGACTTGCTCTGCACGGCATTTCCAAACGGAAGGGCTGAAAGATAAAATTTTGCAACTCGAATAACATGAGTAGATTCAGACTTTGAACTTACAGTTTCGCTACGTGTTCAAAAAACAAATAATCTGAGTCGACAAACTAATCAGCAAGTTATACCTCATATACACGTGCGCAGCAATTGTTGTTTTTACTTATAAATCTCCTATTTTTCAAACAACTCAGTATTCACTATGAATTATAACATACTTGGAGTTCACTATCTCTATATCACCGTGTTTCAGCGTTATTGTATTCTTTTCCAAAGTTTATTTCCCGTGTTTCCTGAACATGGTAAAAGTAACAAGCACAGAATTTACTTCCTCTGTTGTTACACTTTTGAACTAACAACAGTACCTTAGTTTATCATTCTGTCCTTGTGTGACGTGTTATATTGTGCGTGTGCATCTATTGCACTGTCGGATGTATGCAGGGAGACACTCTCCCTTATCACCAAATAAATAGTTAGGGGGAGGCCGCTCCATGTGGTCGACAAACGGATGTTTGTGCCTCCTAAGCTAGCAGCCAAATAGACCCCGTTGCTAAGTGACACACGCTAAACAACGCCAAGAGATGGACCAATAGTATTTGCGGGTAAATCAGCAACTGTCTGGTAAAATAGGCAATGTACAAAGGATCACGCTGTTGTGTCCTGGGATGTCAGGTTCCTCACAAACAGGAAGATACTTCACCTCTATTTAATTGCTAGTTCTTTTTTCCTTTTATGTTTTCTTATTCTGCGCAGGAGCTTTTTTTGGCGTAGTAGGCTATGCTTATTAAATACATTGATTTTATTTATTCAAAGAACTCATAGTGCTGGGGGGAAAGGGAAAAGAAGAAAGTATTGTGATTGAAAACATGTCTGTTGTTACAAAACATGCAACTTATTTTGTTAACAAAAGTAGCGAAAAACTTATGAAAAGAATTTGAAAGCAAAAATGTGACAGACTAAAGAATTATCACTACACAAAGCAAAAACATACCATGTGGAAATGAAACATGAAACTGACATTGTTTTCTCTTCATAGGACTAAGCTTATCCGGTAACAAAGAGCAACTGAGATTCTGCAAAACTGAGAGTGAAATCATCAATATTATTAATGAAAGCAAACTAATGAAAGATACCTCAATGTATCAAAGCATTAATAGATGTATAACTGTTGTCAACATGCGTAAAGCCACTCTACTGTGTACACAATAAAGATAGCTGTTAGTTTATTAAGACTATTGCTTTGAGGCACAGTGTTTTAAATGCAACTGATGTTTCTTTCACTACAGATCATCAGTATTCAATACATTTTACAATTTAAATGAGTTTTTTGGAGGAATTCGGTCAGAAAAACTGTAATATTTGCTGAAGGTAATATTTACTTTCCTGTGAAAGAATATTTCTATATTAATTATTCAGCATGTAAAAGAACTATTATTTCTCTATTCGGTGGGAAACACGCATAAGAAACATTCCAACAAAGGCCTCGAGGTCTGAAATTCAAAACAATTACTTTAACGCAGAAAAAATAACTTTCTGAAAGTATGTATTATATTTAAATACTGTAGAAGCGCGCACTCTCATACGATGTAAGATTCATTCAGCGTTACGAATTTGTTTTACGAATTTAGTCTTTTGTTTTATGAAGTTTATCTGCATAAATTCCTTCCCCCCTGGTAAAATTTATTGACAAATATGTCATGTTGAATAAAACGGGTATTTTTACCTTAGGAAAAAAGCAGTTTTTTCCGTAACGAAATATAATCATAGATTTTTACCTTTTTTGTTTGTTTTCCGAAGCATATTATTTTTTTTCTTTCCTAATATGAAAAAAAAAACATTTTTATATGTATTTTCATAATAAGGTTCCCCTTTTATTTTCGTTTCGATTTATTGCATCTTTAGTTGCATTATCATGCATAGTTTCGGAATTTGCAACTTCGGTCATTAATGGATGGCTCGCTCTAAATATTTCTATCTCGAAATACTGTTTTTTTTTTGCTCCCTCCCTGAAACCATTTTTGCCAACCTTTAAATAATTACTGCCTACGTCCATATTTCTCGCGTAAACTCATGTGGGAATTTAGTTAACGATAAGGAATGCAAAATGTGATTTTAAAAGGTTTCAATAAGTAATGAAGTTTTTTTTTTGAGGTTGAGTTTAATAACTCTTCAATAAAAAAAACTATACAATGAGCTTTTACCAAAATATTTTTCATAATGCATCTATTAAAATAGAAGGGAATATTACAGAATATTTCGCTCCTCTAGCCACGCCTTGATTTTGGCAAATTCAAAATAACGATTTCTATCAAATTATCAAAGTAATTATTTCTTTAAAGATGTAATGCGCTGTTCTGCCAACGATAGTCTTTTCTTATATAGTCGTTATTGGTATTACCATCTTCACCATTATTACATCGTAGAATATGGAAAATATTTAATAACAGTAGAAATGCGGCATTTAGTCTGTTATTAGCCTTTCCGCATATTCTCAAGAAGTCTTATAAAAGTCTCTAGATAGTCTTATACAACTATTGATCCATAAAGAGAAGATATGAAAATTTCTTCAGATGAAAATAAAAAAATGATGATATATTACGTCGCTAAAGAGCGAGTATTAAGCATAAGTTTTGAAACTTGTCGTATTCCCTCCAAAAAATATATATATGTGTGTGTGTCGGAAAGAGTAGTCAGACAATAAAAACAGGGTTTGAACAATCCTTTTCTACGGAATTTAAAAACAAAATGTAGAGGGCTAACGAAAAACAGACGAGTGCGTAAGAGACTCCTGCTCATTTTGTTAGTAGCAAAAAGTGAATGGTTCATATCGGTACAGACACATATCATTTCGTTCATTGAAACTTCAGGGTTCATATTACTTTCCGGTGTCGGGGCGTGCGTGGGACAACTTGGAAGGTATCAAAACAATAATACTGCATTGTTGATGCTCGATAATCCTCATACGTTATTGGCTGATTGAGCTATCATTTACTTGTGAACCAGCCAATTATCGCATAGATCTCACTTTGATTGACAAGTGATTCATAAGTGATCTTTGAAAACTGATAATGCATCAAATTGTTTTCCAAGTTGTCATACAAGCTTCGCCACTGCTCCCATTTATATAGCGTATATACGTGCGTATATACCTATAAATTTTACAAAAAAATATTATTTCCATTTTACATATCAGTAGATTATTGTTTTACAATGAGTTTATTTACTTTGCATTTCGAACCTCCTTTGTCTATATACTTTAAAAGTGACCTAGATCATTTTGTACATAAATTCCTCAGATGTTTGCAGTTTTTAATTTTTCAACGTTTCCTAGATTTTTTTCGGATTATTTTTAAACTTTGAATGGATACATTAATGAATTGCAGTCACTTGATAAATTCTACCAACACTTTTACAAATAAGTTTTTTGTGTTTAATATCTGTGAATTGTAAAAATAAAACTTATTCTAATACATGGAACTTTATATATTACGAATGGAAAAGTAATGCTGAATTCATATATTTTTAAACATTCTCAATGTGAGAGTTGACATTGAGATATATATGTCTATAAATATATGGTTATACCTTTGTTTTTGGTTACAATCGGTTGTTTCGAACTTTTTATGTACAATAAATATTATATCTTTCAAACTAATCATGCATTTTGAAAGTATTGAAACCATTCAAATTCTTCATCATATCGCCTGTCAAGCAAGGATATTTTTTTTACCATCTTATAAAGTACGACTTGTTTTTAATAATGCTCATAGCGTTGCAGTAGATGCTAAACGTTTGGACACATTTGTAAAAGTGTTTTTGTTTCCAGATTGGAAACATTTATCAGTTAATAGTATTCATTATTATACACACTGTTACGGATCATTTAATAATTATTTTTATGCTGTATCAAACGATCCATAAAATTCCAAGAATGTCCAGACTTGTGGCACCTAATTTAGTGCTTTGAGAGTTATAAAAACAAGCCGTTCTTGTAAAGCGATAAAAGGCAATGCTATTTGAAAGGAAAACATTTTACGAGAAAGTGAATGGCAAAATTTAATAAAATAATTTAAGTTCAAACAATCGAATGCAAAAAACCATGAAGTCGTGAAAATATTGTCTGTTACTTTAGATATAACTCAAGATATACTCACGATCTCAGAAATCTGTAAAAAAGGTTATAAATCGGTAAAATGACTTGAATTCAGTATTAAATTTCACAGAATATTTCTAGTTCGCATATTACAATGGATTCTTTTATAACTTACAGTGACCTGATATGTCTTTTGAAACGCGGGATTGAATTTTTCAAATAGTTGTAGGCAACGTAACATTCCTGGAATGATATGTTAAAATGCTGCCCCTATATTAAAAAAAAGCAATACATTAACCATATATATATATATAAATATATTAGAATATATTGAATGGGATTAACAACACTCTCCTATTTTGCTCCTTATGCAACTGTTATTTTTAAATATTTTGATTTCAGATGTTTTGTTTAATCATTACTTTGTTTATCCTATAAAGTGAAAACGAAGAACTACTTGAAAGTTATTCGAGCTGTACATCGTATAGCTTCCAAATAAATAAATGAAATGCTAAATTTATTAATAATTCTCAAGTTGAGATCTACTGGAGGCTGTCGATATAATGCGCAGTAGAGAAGTTCGGTGAGCAAGGTGAGACTTCAGAAAATAGACAACAGAAAAAGAAACATCCGTGTGTTTTAGGGCCCGAACCCAGGTCTCTTTGATCGGCAGCCATGCACAGTAACCACTTGGCCACTGCCGTGGAAATTCAGTTACTCAATCTCTCTTCGATCAGTAGGTGTCTCTTTTGTTCACTCCTGCTGTCCTCTCTATAGCAACAGCTGTGCCCGCCAGCTCTGCAGGCCCAACAGCCTCCGTCGTGTAGGTGTAAGCTTCTTCGCAGAAAATTGCGATGATCTAAAAACGATTTAATAACTTTGGATTTAAAAAGAAAGTCGCATATTTTGTGCTCAAATCGATATGTAATTATTAACGACTGTTTTCAGAGGCAATAGATAGAAGAGAAATATGTGACTGAATAGGTGATCCAGAATTTTATTTTAATCATGCTAGATAGCGCACACAATGCAGACATTAAAGCCGTCATCAAAATAAACAGAATGTGGTCTTATACCATAACGTTCAACCATTCTTTAACATATTTTCTCTGATAACGGAATCAACACTCGAGTCAGAAAATGGTTAACTAGTATTAAAAAAGAAAAACATCAAATTATTATTACTACGAGACCGTCATAAGAAGAATATACTTCCTTTTCGCTTTCTTTCAACATCACACTTTCTTTCACCTTGATTTCCCTCTGAGCGACACTTCTGTGCATACAATGGGCTAAATGGCCAGATCAGAAGAACACTTGGAGTTCTGATCTGGCCATTAGAATCTGAGTCCTTCTGATCTGGATCAGAGAAGTTTCGAGGAAGGAAACCAATACATCAGCTGTTAAGAAACAGATGGAAGCCTCCTGTCAAGGACATCTAATGTGTTCTTCAATGTACAAAGAGAAGGCCTCTCCTACAAATGACCACAGCTTAATTTTTCATCCGACGGACGGAGGCTTTCAAAGCATATCGGTATCATTTTTCCCAGCGTTCAAAGTGGAGATTACAGAATAAAAATCTCAACTCTTGCCTAGTTGGACTCGAAACATCAGATTAAGTTCCTGGTGCTCTACCGACTGAGTGAACGCAGCCCAGACATCAAAGTATTACTGTGCATTTAAAATTTCCACTTTTTTTTCCGGGGGGGGGGGGCGTTGAGCTAGGCAGTTGACAGTTTTTAATGCGTTCTGTTCTTACGCAGTGGACCATTAAGTAGAATGATGTATATAACTGTAATGTGTAATTCAATTACACGTCGAGGGAATAATGTTTCATCAAATGTCGAAAAATAGCAATTCCTTTTAGAAAGGATTTTAAGAAACATGCATAAAATATTAAAAGTGAAAATAAAAGTTATCAGGTTTTAAATAGAGCAAAGTTATGGGAGATTGAAAATGGTCCTTTTCTTTTTTTTATCGATTTCGTTCCATAATCGGATATCTGCTTTCACCCCAGATTCGTCATCTATAATTCACAAATTCTTGGATCTGGCCATTTCATCCATTACATGCAAAATAAGCTACCCAGAGATAAAACAACCAAATCTCAACCGAACTCGGCTATCGTCTAATGATTTTCTTATTAAAGAAGTAAGCATTCAGAAAATCCATAAATTTTGAGACATTTCAGTTCAAAGATATATACTTTGAAATTTTTTCAGCTCCTTTGTTTAGGGGCTTCGAATCTTCATCTGTTACTGGTTTTCATAAAATGAATATGTCCCATACATGCTACGGATTTACTCTTGTTTTTCCGAAGAAAAACAAAAAATCCTAAACATTCATGTTTTTTTCTTTTGTCAGGAATTGAAATCCTTAAATTTGAAGAAATAATGTCTATAATAGGCAATATTCAATAGTAGCATAGAATATATCCTACAAGCATGGGACTCATGAACAATTAGCTAAAAAATATAGTTTCGCCCTGAATGGGACTCGAATGGATGCATTCAGGAGACATGGGTTCGAGTCCCACTCATGGCGAAACTTTATCTTTCCAGATAACTTTTTAAGATGTCTATAACATATTTACTCAAAAAATACTGAACTGCTTTAGTTATAAAATTTAATACAGACAGAGTATTCATCAAATATACCAAACGTAGATGAGATGCAATCCTCGGCAGAATCTGTATATCTCGCAAATTAAAACTCTGACCTTAACAGTGTTGAAACTTTGTCCACCCCTTCACTATGAAGCTGTACATAGAGAAACTACATTGTTAGAAGATTGCAGAATCTTAGGCTGTTTCGCCTTCACGAAACTGTCCCATCTGTCTCAGGTGACTGTCCGGTATCTTGGCCGAAACTGTCGTTCCACATGATATGCTGTCTTCATAATAGACTACGTGGTCTTAATATCAGTATTTCATCTGTCTTCACTATTCTTCTTACATTCTCCTGAATCTTAATGAAGGCCTCATTTTTGTTTCATGATGGACAAGTTAAAAACATCCTAAGGGAAATTGATGTAAGTCATCCTTCTGCATTAAATGATTTTTCTTACTTATCCTGAATCTTAAACGATGCCTTTATTCCTTTATGATAGGTAGGTTATAGAAAAATTATGGAATATTAACGGAAGTTTCCCGTTGATAAGATTTCGTTGTTTCAAATGATTCTTCTTATTCTGTCCTGAAACGTAGTGAGGAATGTTGTTACCACATGTTGAACAGCTACCGAAGTACTTGATTCCAGTGATTCTTTTGATTCCTGGTGGGGTTACTTTTTCTTTCTGTAAATTTCTCACGACATTCGAAAAGGCTGCAATAATTTTAAATACTTCCTGTCATTCAATGCCTATCCGTCCTGACGCTTAATGCGATCTGTTCTTGCGCAGTGGACCATTAAGTAGAATGGTGTACATAACTCTAATGTGTGATTCAGTAAATTACACGTAGAGGGAATAATGTTTCATCAAATGTCGAAAAATTGCAATATCTTTTAGAAAGGAAATTAATAAACATGTATAAAATGTGAAACATAAAAATAAAAGTTATCAAGTTATGAATAGAGGAAAATATTTGCAAAAATAGAATCATAATACTGAAAGGTTGAACTTAAAACATAAAAACTAGTGCCATTACTTTTTTATGAACCTATAAACTATGTTTATATTATTCTTTTATTTAAACTAAACTGATTCAGTTTGGAACAATGCCCTAAAAGCAAAAGCAAAGTAAAAATGCTTAAAACAGGAAGCTAGTCAGAGGTTTTTGTATTATTAAGTTACGCAAGAGTTGCCTGATCTTGTTGTTATTTTACAAATTCAAGGTTCATTAAGAGAAAATGTCACCTCTTACTAAAAAGAAAATCGATAGTAACATCTCTGCTATCTGCTTAAGCCTTTCATCCCTTCAAACAATAACAAAGTGTCCTGACTCTTCTAGTGTGGAAACAGATTTGAAACGTCACGAAACAGGTGTTTCGTTTTATCTGTTAGTTCTGATCTTATTTTCTTCCTCTATACGTCGAAGCATCGATGTCAAGAAAGAAAAGAATATCTTCCAAAAATATCGCAGAATTGCATTGCTCAACACGGGCAACTCCTTGTGTTCAGTTATTTTTTTTCTCTCTTCGTTTAAACTTTCAAAGCTTTCGTCAAAAGAGGTTTCCTCTTAGGCCTACTACATTATATTGCGTTGCAGAATGTCGTAGGTAACCTAAGAAGCATGAGGATTGGCTGTTGAAGGTTTACATTCATCGTCAGCTGCTTTGAATTTAGCGATCGATGTTCCCGAAGAAGCTTACAATGGATGCTACTATCATATGCAGTTGACTTTTACGAAAGAAGTCCGATGTGCTATGCGTACCTTTTCTTGAATCAAGAAATCTTTGAAGATTCGATAGGATATAACTTCTTTTTTGCAATTCGATTCAACGTTATCATATGGAATATTTGAGTTCCTATTGCCTTACATTGCAATGGAATTTTTCTTCATTTTGATTAAATCAAATATTCCAACTGTATTATTTCGTTAAATATTTCGTATTAAAGTTGATTCGTTGAAAATCTATATCAAAATATTCGATATTTTCATCCTTAGGCGTGCGTCTTCACATTAGGAACAGGTCCGATCTAGAAAAAACTAGAATAATGCATATTGTTTCTGGAGCATATGGAAATCTCGTTTTCAAATAGAATGAAGTTTTTCGTTTACCTACTTTTTCACTCCTTAACTTTTATACGAAATAACTGAAAATTGGCAAAATGGCAATAGTTGTATTTTAATGGTACATTCACTATATAAATAGTATTGTCCTTTTGTCTCTAAAATGAAAAAAGTTGCTTTTCTCAACCCCTTTGAAAAAATGGGCATATTGTTGCTGTCTGGGTAATACGACTGAATCAAACCTCCCCTCCCCTACCAAAATCATTTAATGGAAATGACAAAAAAAAAACAGCATACAGAGAGACGGAGGGAAATATCACGCTGACAATATCGAAACACAATCAGCGATATTCAGGTGTTATAAATGTTCACTACAGATGTAACACGGAATCTTTTAAGATCTTGCTCATTCTCTCTTTTCTTTAAACAAAATCAACATTTATAAAATCCCCTAGAGATGTTTTTAAAGTTCAGTTACAACTCTGCTATTGAAAGAGCAGACTTGATCTGAACAAAGAGTCAAAATGTCATGTGTACACTTAGAAGTGACCGTTAGATCTTCACATATTCACTGTAATTGGAGCTTATCCTAGTACAGCTTTATGTGATAATACGACTTTTTCTGATCCTTGGAAATGTCAGATAACACCAGCTCTATTATTGTATCACAGAGCTGACTGGCCCTAGTCTCTCCCCAAGAGAGCAAGGGATAGCGACTATTGTCGATAACATATATCATCGACACTACTCGTGTGAAGCACGCGGCATGCAAGTCACGTTTTGGTACACGGCCCTCGAATGGCCGACTGTCCAAGCCATGCTTGCAAAAGGCAGATCTCTCCTCTAACGGTTCTCTCCAAATAGCGGACGCAATTTTATTGCTAAGAACGTTAGTTTTCTACTAGACCTCTGCTATTCGGTAAAACTAATAACAATTAAGAAAACAACTTTGACATTTGCAGTTAGGAAAGTGAATTCTAGAAAACTGAACATAATTTAAATTTAATCACGCGTAATTGCTTCTAGCAGTTTATGTTCGTTGTATATTGTGAAGGTAATCCGCGAAATTATGTTCAGTGGTAGTAAAATGCAACTGTCCAAAGAATTGTGAGCTTATGTGCCATTGGAATGTTGTGCGTGTTGCACATATGGTGTTTATTGCGCAGAAGGCAATTTATTTTGAAAGAAAAAATACGATCGTAAAAATACAAGAGGATTTTTTAAATTAGATTACAAATGAAAATGGTAAAACTAGAAGCTGTTTTATGTCGAAGTGAATTATTAATTTCTTTGACAGTCCAAATGCAATGTATTTGTCAAATTGAGGCGAGCTTCCGGTTATCTCTATTACGTTTATCTATATTTCGTGTAAACCTAAAGTATCCTTTCCACATCTACTCCGACGTAAAAATCGTTCAAAAGAGTAGAACTGATTGATGGCCACGTTGCAGTTTTAGATGATTATCGATAATAAACCACATTCAGTAACCTGTAGTCAGAAAAGCAGTTTTAAGTTAGTCAAATGCTTGTCTTTTTACGCGTGAGATCGAACCCATTACCTACTTACAATACACTGCCCTATCAAAATATTAGACACTTTCCATGCTATGTCAATGGGAATCTAACTTCGAATTTCTAACTTCTAAAATATGCATTTATTGAAAAAAATGTAACGAAATTAAAGATCGTAAATCTATTTAAATCTCAATTTTCAACAATATTTGTCCACCACTTAAATATTTATGGATGCCAGAATAATTAACCTTTACTTTGTCCTTCTTCTGTGGGCTGGAGAACGTCGCTCTCTTTTTCCAAGTGGTTTGCTGCAGCTCAGCAGTCATTCACTCGTGGTTGACTTATGCACAGCGGTCTTTAGCTAGAGTAGCTGACAGCTCGACTCATGGGATTATCAGTCATCAGCGACTCTAGGTACATAGGCACTTTTTGAAGATTTGCTTTTTTCAATCACAGAAAGGATTGGAAAGCACGTCCTCTTGCATCACTGTCTCAAAAAGAAGTACCTGTTTTTTTTCACTTTTGCTGCGTTCCTTGGATTATTCTCCACAAAATTGCTACCATCTGCAGACGCGTAGACGGCACCCATTGGTCCGCGTGGGTTGAGGTGCGAATCCCTGACCCATGCGGTGCGTGTTGTTATGGATCACCAGTAACGTAGGTCCTCGACATTTGGGGCCTACCGAACGGGGTTGCCGAATTTCAGAGCCTGCGAGGTGCTTCTTCCTCATCGTCGGCTGGACACTCCAAGATGGAGGAAACTAACAGGCAAAGTGGTAATGGCGGCCGGAGTCTATCGTACAAAAATATCGTCTCCACATTTTGCAAATAAATGTGAGCACAACACTATTTCGAAATATTCTAGCTTCCATAACTCTTTACACACAGAATAAATATTGCTATAAAAGGAACCGTGAGGATTCAGATGTTGTTTATTTTTCGGAATCAGTGATTAATAAAATCTAAGGCATGGATGTTCGTGTTGTTTTCTGCTGAGGTCCTGCCATCCTCTCAGATCTTCTACTGTGGCATATAAACTGACATGCTCCTGTCAGACCTCTGTGGCAAGCAGCTGCTTGAGGGGGTATTTATTTATTTTTATTTATTTATCGCAATATAAATTGTATTGAGGAAAGGGGAAATTTATTCTTTTAAAAGAGATACACTTTCTTTAATGATATCCCTCTACTGAATTAAGTATTGTTAGAAACAGTGGGTTGGGTTGATTCACCATAAACACGTTGAGTTATGTGATTTTGCATTCAAAATTGATGTTGCAGAGAGAAAGGTTCTGCTCAAAGGTTTCCTGCCCGAACCAGGAATGCAAGAAGAAAACATAATCTGGCTCATCGTAAAATGCATACAGAAATTCATTCTATGATTTTTAAGTCTTCGTTTTGTAGACTTTTAAAAACTTTGATGGCAATTATTTGAAGCAAAATTAAATATTAATGATATTTGGAATGAAAAATACTAGAAATAACGGCCTCAAAGACATCGAAGAAAATATGCAATTGACTATTAGTTGAACCGTTTGAATAGTTTTTAATAAAAAACAAAACAAATTCTATGAAAAAGTCTTAAAACCTTACGATATAGAAATCATCCCCCTTCCGATGTGAAAAAACTTGGGCGAAAGAAAACCTATATCGGGATGAGCTGATAGGCTAGGTTTCCATGCACGATCTCCAAAGCTTCAACAGTTGAGGATTTTCATTTGTCTATTATTTTGTCAAGTAAGCTGACAGCAAAGAGCTCACAAGGGATGTACGTCCAAAAATGGGATATTGATCCGTTTATCCGTATGCAAAAGAACCATATTTTATGCACACAAAATCACTGCAGTGACATGACGTTAGATTCGTATCACTTCGTCAGAGTGGATCTATTTACCCACTATGTCTCGAAATCTTCGTGACCTCTCAATTTAGCCCCATTTCACATTGAAAAATGACAACTAAGGGGAAAGAAGGGCATTTTATGTGTTTCTTCAGAAAGTTTCACTCTCCTAGGATGTAAGGATCCACCGAGATTCTAAGCTAATTGTTTGAAAATCGAAATAAGTTGAATCAAAAATCAATATTTCGAATAACCAGCTGTTAGATTATTTCATTTAGAATCGTTTCATCTTGAAGTTTAAATATTTATATTTAATATATAATATTTAGAATCGTTTCATCTTGAAGTTAAAATACAGTAAAACCTCAGCAATCTAGATAGAAGGAGAGGAATGCTGTCTGAATGAGAGAAAAATTCGAAAGTCATAACTTAGATCATTATTGATGCCATCCCTGGTAGAATGCTTAGCATGATTTACTGCGGGTCTTTGGGACTTGGGTTAGCCCAGGATTAACCTGGATGTTTGTTGTATTTTTTTCTGCTGAAGTGTCACAGACCTGAATTCTCTACAAACCTTATTTATGGCGATTTAGATTGCTCGACATTGAAAGTCCCCACCCAGAAGGACATGTCGTACAAAAATGCAAATAGAAGGGTGGTATGCGCAGTTGAGATATGCAAATGATTATAACCAAGAGCTAATGTCGTATGTGGCTAAAGAGATAAAAGGTGTAAAAAGGAACAGGGATGTTATTGTGAGTATGCAGGTGGAAGTCGTTCGAACGGTTGAGATTATGTGGTTTCGTTTGGAAACTGTTCAGCGAAGGCTGAAAATGCCTAGTACAGGTTTATCGCCATTTGGATGCTTTTGAGAGAGGAAGAATTATAGGTCTATGTGAAGCAGGATGACGCTTTGCTGCCAATGTTCATGGGGATGCACAAACTGTTGGATGCTGTTGGCAACATTGGCGAAATGAAGGTTCTAGCTTGTATCGCAGAGAAAGTGGTGCATCCGACAGACGTCAGCATGGATTGATAGGCGTATTGTTCGACATGCTCGTTAGTCACCACAGAGCACTGCAGGTGATATTCTACGGGCTGTGTCAGCAGCCACAGACGTCCCCATAACGACCCAAACAATAAACTGAAGGTAGCATGAGCCACACATGCGCTCTAGGCAACCGTTATATCTACTGCCATTAACTGCAAACTATCACAGCTCTCGTCTGGCTTGGTGCCAAAGTCGTGCGAACTGGGGACACGTATGGAACACTGTTGTATTTAGTGATGAATACCGTTTCTGTCTGGTTGCTGACGATCGATGTGTCCATGTATGGTGACAACCTAGCGATAGGACATATACATATTATGTTTACGACCAGCACACTGCCCGTCAGCCAGGCATAATGATATGGGGTGCTATTGGATATAACAGCATGTAACCTCTTGTCCGCAACATGGGAAACACTGACAGCTGCATGATACGTTAGTGCAGTTCTGCAGCCTGTTTTGTTAGCGTTCCTAGAAGGCTCACAACAGTCCATTTTCCAGCATGATAACACCCAGTACAAACTGCTAGTCTCCAGACAATGTTTGCATTATGTTCAAGTATTGCCATGGCCAGCACAATCTCTAGATTTATCCCCAATAGAAAATCTGTGGGACCACATTGGACAACATGTGCAATCCTCTCACCTGCCGGCATGGAATCTCGATGAATTATGGGAGCAAGTCAACACTGCTTGGTGTGTAATTCCTCAGGACCATATCCGTCGACTGTACGACTCCACGCCACGCTGTTCACGGCGGTGCAACCATCTACTGAGACAGTCATATTGTGCTGCATTATGTCATCTTTTAATCAATACTAATCAAATCATGATATGCCAATATGTATTGCTATGTGTGTGCTATATTTCGCCCCTATCCCCTCACTCCTTCTGGGTGGGGCAATATCAGTGTCGTGCAGTGTATATTGGCATGCTCCTTTCAGGCCCCTAAGGCAAGCATATGCTTGAGGAGCAATTTTTTAATTTCATTTTATAAAACTGATATAAAGTGTACATACCGTTTTCTTTAATGTCCATTCAGGGATAGAATTATGAATGCAAGAATATTAATGAAGTATTTCATGTTGCTTATTTGCTACCAATTTATAAGTGACCTTCCTGATTTGATATTGATATTTAGCGTCACAATTTACATTCCTTCGTTAGAGTTGATCATTAGCATACGTTTAAAGTCGATTATAATTTAAGTTTAATTAATGATGTCGCCTTATTTTTCGCTTTATTCTTCAAAAGACTCCTTTTCATATGCCTGCATGCAATTTAATTTTTTTTCAGTTACATCCTGTCTCGCCTCCATTCCCTCAAGAAATGAGCAGTAGCAAGGAATGTCAATTGTTCAAACGTGGCTGACAGACAAAGCAATTTAAAATCACGTGAAAATATTTTAAAATGTCAAGAACCAACAGTTACTGTTTGTGATGTTGAACTTCAATTCGTTCAAGGGATGCAGTGACAGAATAAAGCTTTTAATTAAATGGAGCAATATTGTAGCTGCAAGGGTTTTGCTTCGAAAAGCAATGCACGAAATAAACAATCGATCTCTGACATTTTGAGAGTTTTAATAATATTAGTTTTGTCATAAAACGTTCCTAGATAATTCAGCCCTCGTCTCTCCCAAAAGGTCGCGTACTTTGAAAAACCACACTTTGGAAACCATTGACGTAAGGAGCCTCTCATATAAAGTCCATATAAAATCATTCTCCATGTTATTTGTTCTTACTTTATATTCGTTAAATTAATTTCTGGATCTTATGGGTAGAGTTGACAGACCTCACTTTGCTCACTATTTATCGAGTGCAGTTCTTTCAATATGGCTGCACACTCGCTTTACGTAGCGAATTCAGAATATTACTTCTGTATTTTTCTTCTGATTTCGAAAAAAATATTCGGAAATAATGTTTTTCTTTCATGTGTTTGGAAAATGGTTTCTGGAATGAAAAATTGTGTTTCTAATGTTGACATTACTTTTTAACTTAAGTGAACATTTATTTTAAAGAAATGCACAATTTTAATCAACAATATATGCATTTCATATCATCTGTCGAATATGATGATCTAGTCATTACATGTTCAGTGATAATCAAAGTTCTCTTCGATTCCAATGATTTAGAGATGTTTGCGAGATTTCGATAAACATTACAAAAATTCCCAAATGAACTTTTACAAGCACTTTTGCAAAAGTTACAAAAACAGGCCAAGTTTTTTTGTTTTGTTTTTTTTTGCTGTGATGTGTTTTAAGAGAAAAATTCACGAAATTATTCACGAACGTGAAACAGTTTTCGAAATAATAGATATCATATCTCATGAGTTTTGTTAAATATACACATAATAAAATGCGAACATTATAAGAAATAAAATTTTGTATTTTTGAACTTGTTTTAGGGTTAGCTACAGAAAAATTGGACGTACCACGAGATTGCAGAGGAATGACACGAGTAAAATGCGACTGTATAGTTTTATTATTTCAACCAATGTCATATAATCCGCCCATTCCAATGCAGGATATCAACTGTTGATGATCCGTTTGGCCATTTGGATCCACTGTTGATGATCCGTTCGGCCATTTTGATCCACTGTTGAAGCTCCATTTCTTAAACTTTCCGTATATTTGAATCCGCTGCTGAATTCTCAGCCGTCGCAATGCAACATATTATTGTTTCCCAAAATATTGTCCGAGGCCCGTAGCGGCCGTTGATAAAAAAAGGACCAGTCCTTACAAAACATAGAAATAATCTTATAATCAATATCATATGAATACACAAATTTCGCGCAATATACGCGGAAGATACGACTGGTTCATAATATATTTCGTATTTTCCTTCTTGGCCTTCTCTTCTTAATTATTTAAAAGCTGTAAAGTGCACACATAATAAATGACTTCTTGTTATAAGAATAAATAAAGAGCGAAAATTCCAGATAATAAGATAGAGAGTTCATTTCATATTCCTATGTATGTTTGTATTTTAGGGCCCCAGCTATATAAAGTTAAGGAAAATCTGCTACATATAATTGGATTCATTGTTGAAAATTATTTCAACGGTTGCTTCCTTTTCTTGCAATTTCATCCACTGTTGAAGTTCTATTCTCTAATACTTGGATCCGCCATTGAATTCTCGGCAGTCGCAATTGAAGAAATGATTTGATTCGTTATTGATTTTTTTTTTCTGTTTCAACCTTTCGTGCAGTTTGATCCGCTATTGAAATTCCATTAGTTGAACTTTTCACATTCTTGGATCGGCTCTTGAAATCTCAGCCGTCGCAATTCAGCATATAAGTGGAAACATTGTTGAAATTCATTTCAACCGTTGCTGCTACTTTTCACTTTAATTGGATCCACTGTTTAATTCTCATTCATTGTTTCTGCATCGTATCCAGTTCGCCCATTATTTCATTTCCATCATAATTGTGCAACAGGATCATATTGTCCTTTCGCAAACCGCATAGGAGAGATAGACTAAGATAGCTGCTACAAATTGTGTTTTAATATTTTTCCAATAATATAAAATTATTTTTGTCAGTTCCTTCAGCATCTTACAATGCGGTAAATAAAATAGAAAGACTTTAAAAATCCTCTTACTTTTCTCTCTGTGTTCCCTTATTTTTCTTCATCTTTCCTTATTCTCCTATACACCCCATCTGTGGCCATTTCTCCTCCCCAGGCAGGGATCTCAGTCATCACACAGAATTAGGCTTAGCGGATGACCACGCACCGTTTTTCTGGCTGATCCGTCGGGCACCTGATTGCTTCTGTAAATAGTTCATCTCTCGAGGCATTGTGTAGTCGCCTCTGTCCCCCTTAGACGTGGGTATGGATGTGTGCAGCGCGTGATCTCGTGCTGAGAGAAAGTGTCGGCCTTACCAGGGCTTCCATAACAAGCCTTCTACCTGCCGCTATATAACTATTACCTGCGGCGGGTCTGTCTCGTCGACAACTGACCGCACGGCTACGGCTAAAGGGAAACTTACTTGGCAGAAAGAAATGGAGTTATTGTACACGGAGGAAGAGATCCGGAGTACACGACACATTACTCACATTGGGCACATTCTATTCCTTTGTGGTTGAAGGCGACCGACAAAGAATGAGACTGTGTATGTCAGTGTCTTTTCTATTATGTTGCTTTAGAGAAAACTTTTAAGGAAGAGTTCACTCAAGATTCATTCTAAATAAAGAAGCTTTCTTGGTTTGAAGTTACCGAGCTTTCTTGCACTTACAGCTTAGCAAAAAAAAGGAATAAAACGATTATATATTAATTGGTAAAGATTAGTCGTGAAGCAGTAAAAAACTTAAAAAAATTAAATATGTTACTTGTTTTTGCGAAATGAAGGAATATGAGTTTGTTTGATTACTTTACCGTTGACAGTGGTACTTTTTTCTGCATATGAAAAAATATGTATTAAGAACAAAGTTTCTCTGTAAAGCGTTAAATCACTATAAATTAGCTGTATATACTATAACTGATAATCAACTATAAACAATAAAACATTTATAAAGGGCTAAAAAACCTGACTGAGAGCACGACTCCAGAAGAAAATTTCCTCGAAGTCGTTACGAGAAGAATTAAGATACTTATCAAGGCCATCCAATGGGTTATTTAATGTGCTCATGGTTTGACTGACCTGCACGGTGAACCATTATTCTAGAAAGCAGAGTGTGGCAAAGCCGAGAAAATCTCAACATTTTCTCTGAGAGCATCGTTACGAACTTCATTATTATATCTGTATATATTTCCATATGCAAAAAAAAAAAATACCATTCTCAATGGTAAATGAATCAAACGTAAATATATATATATACAGTACAGAAAAAACAATTGCAACACCTGGAAGGATTAATGCCATTTTATTGAAACGCAGGAAGCTGTCAGCATGCACTGAAGAGATGTGCAATTGATTACATTATCAAAATATTTTGGAGAAATTACCACTTTACCTACCCGGTAAAGTGGTATAATTAGTATGATGCTGAACCGCCCCGCGCAACAATGCATTCATGAACACGGCGGGGAAGGCTATCGTACAGCTCTGTAATGTCCTCCTGAGGGATAGAACGCCAAATAGAGCGAAGTCGCTGTTCCATTTCAGCGACAGTGGTTGGCGCATCTCTTGAGTGTTGTTGGAGCTGTCGGCCCATCATGTCCCATACGTGTACAATAGGTGAAAGGTCCGGCGAGCGTGCTGGCCATGGTTTGTATCTTAACATTTCGCTCATGTAGATATTGAAGATTAATGCAGGCTGTGTGGGGACGGGCATTAGGGCATTATCGTGCTGGTAAAATGTTCCGTGCTGCTCAACAAATGGGACAGCCACTGGCTGCAAAATATTGGTAACATATCGTTGGGCAACTAAAGATCCCCTTATGATGACCAGTTCTGACCGATATGTTCGACTAATGGCACTCCACATTAAGAAATCAGGTGCTGGAGCTGTGTGACGATGTCCCTCGCACTTGGTGGTGTTCCTTTTCCCTGAATGACGGCGAACACGTTGTCTGCCATCGTGCTGACCAAAATAAAAACGAGATTCGTCAGTAAACACCACAGTACTTCACTCTTGTTCGTTCCAGTTCTGTCTGAAGTGACACCATTGAAAACGTACTTGCATGTGAGATATGAGGGACAAACGCAACACTGGACGATAGGCTCGCAATGAAAACTGTAAAAGTCTGTTGTTTACCGTCCGCTGGTAAATATTCGATGTGTTACTTGTTTCCAGTCCTTTTGCAGTTGCGTTGTAGTCTCGAATCTGTCACGCAATGCCATGCGTCGCAAATGGTAACCCTGTCGCTTCGTGGTCATACGTAATCTTTCTGATCCTTGTTAGTGTGTACTGGATCCTTCTTCAACCGACTGGCGCCATATGTGTACGATGCTGGTGCTGGAATTGCGGCCAACAAGGGTGGCCACATCTCACCAGTTTCTCTAAATATAACAATATAAACCAGTTTCTCTAAAGCCGATGATTCTTCCACGCTCAAAGTCTGTTAATTGTTAGAACGGCTGTTGATGTCGGCTTAAGGGCATCTTTAGCGGTTTAGAACAATTTCCACCACGGTTTGTCAACCAGGGAACTTTTGTTGACTTATCTGTGTTTGACTGCTCACCACCTGTGACGTCAGCTTGCGCCTGTCCAATCGTTTCGATTGTCCTGCAAACGTAATTATTTCCATGCATTTTTATATACTACTGCCTTCCTAAATTTCTCCATATTTGCATAACTACTCGCAAGTGTTGCATTTTCTATCTCCTGTAATGCACATGTATTTTTCTCGCATAACACGTGTTACATTTTCTTAAAAAATTCTACTAGATAACTAATCTTTTCAATTTAATATTCAAAAGTTATATTTCTTTTTATATAAGACTTTCGTGTGAGAAAGCTCCTTAATTTCGCCAAAATTTCTGTGCTTACAATAAATCTCGAGAGAGTTTCTGCCAAAAGTTTTCTAATTAAAACGCAATAGAAAGACACTGACATATACAGTCTCATTCTTTGCATTTTGTACCCTATTGACAGAATGGAGGCTTCGACTCTTTCTATGTGCAGTTCGTTTTCTTCTTATTAATAATTTCCAATTTTAAGATCCTCTAGTGGTCAGAGGTAAAAGGAATCATGTAGCAAGGATCCTAAAGATCACAGACCAAAAGGGTAACGAGAAAGATGGAACACTAAGAAGCGCAAGGGTGATGCACGATATTCCAAGGCACATAAAGGAGATTGAGATGTTAAATATTCAATCTTTTTCGGCGCAGAAAAAAGATTAAAATTAAAGAAATATACATGAAACTTGGGATATTTTTAACCGGGGAGGGGGGGATCCCAGGGTCAAGAAAAACACCTGAATTGATCTTGTGCAGGATGTGTAAAATATATAATATTTATACTTTTATCAATTTATTTAAAATAATTGAAAGAACAGTTCTTTTTCTCCTACAACTGATTTGAACTGAACTACTGACTTTCTATTAATGAAGATCTGGCTGAACGTTTCTTACATGTGTAGCTGATTGACCACTACAAATGATTGCACCTCGTAAGTTCACCTCGCAATGCAGAAATAACTCCGATTAAGTCGAAAATTAAAAAAAAACTGGATTTTTCAGAAATAAATAACGTATACACTGCGAACCCACATACGCAGAGAAGAGTATTTGTTCGATCTTGGAGACATTATACGGGAAGAGCGTTGCTCCTCAGGGAGCAGTAATTTCGAAGATTTCGGTAATGAAGTCAGCTACAAATCGTCTCCAAACTGCAATGCATTTACATCTGGAACGTTGGCGCAATGAAGTGGGCAATCGGCCTCAGGATTTAAGTGCTGCCAGGGGTACTGTACAAGGGGTTCTTTATCAAAGTTGTTTGTGAGCAGCAAAACAAGTTCCATGTTGTAGCTGAAAAAGGAAATGCACTGGCTAACAATATTAAACGCAATTTTTTTTTTCTTGTAGAATTTAGTGAAAATAAAAGCGTCGACTGAAATGGAACGGTCGTAAAACAAAGGAATGGTGGGTTCAAAATTGAATCTATATATCTCTAGTTTAAGAGAAGTTAATTGAAAAACCAGCCAGATGATTAAAATTGTTCTCAGAAGATAATTGATCGAAAGAGAACTTAAAACTCCGATTTGTTAGTAAATAACGGTTCGAGTTTATTGAAATGTTTGATATATTAGAATATGCTCATTCTGTCCACACGAGATTTAGAATCAGATTGAGGGTGCAGCGGTGATTTATTTATGAATGACATTGCATAGCATATTCAGAGATGCTTCAGTGAGTATTGAGCATGAATTGCAGATACACAAAATCCTCCGATCCGTGTAACGAAGGATTGTTCAAACTTTTAAAAAGGTGTGTTAAAAAAATAACAGTAAAAACTTGTCTTTACAGATGTTTATAAGTTTAATCCAAAGCAATGGTGTTTAAACGCTTTGGTTTCATAACATCGGGCACTATTGCGTAGCAACATATATATATTTCAAGAAATTGAATGCGTACGAGGTGTCTCGGAATATTGTATGAGACCTCTCATGACACGACTCGAAGAATAAACCTGACACACTCACAAGGATAGGATAATCAAATGCCCTATCCGTAAACCAACAAGAAGGTGTTATATGTCACACAAAAACTAGTATGTTTGTTGAAAAAATAAGTATATCTTTCACCTAATGTAAACTAAGTATGTAATCTGTTATCGTTGGTACTCTGAGAAGAATTATTATCGTCCCTTTATTTCGCTATTATCGAAATTATCCCGTTTAAATGGTCATTCTCTTTTATTTGTGTAAATGAGTATCAAATATCTTCCTATCCATCTAAGGAAATATTATTCAAACTTTTAAAAAGTCATGTCAAAACAGAAAAATTTAGGCTAAAATTCTTGGAAATAAGAAAAGAAATTATAAGACACGCAAAATAATAAAACGCAACTGAGAAAAGCAATCTCGAAACCCTATAAACACTATTATAATCTATAGTTGCATTGTAATATAAAGTTTTGTCTCCCTTAAAATTATCACAAACACTATTTGAAACATATAGCAAAATAACAAGAAAGATGATACGGCTATGATTTGCTGAAGCATGATTTGTTTAACGCGATTAAAGGTTTCTTAACACTCAGTTAAAATACTCATGTCTCATGCTAAAATTCTGGGAAACAAGAAAACAAATTATGAGAGACATAAAATAATAAAACATATTTTGAAATAAATAACATAACAAATGGAAAAAAAAACTCGAAACCATGTAAGCGTCATTATAATCTGTAGCTTCAGTGTAATTTACTGTATTTTTTTATTAAAATGCTCACAAATATTGGTTGAACGGTAGACTAAAATACATAGCATGAAACAGGAAAGATAATGCGGCTATGATTTGTTGAAGCATGCTTTATTTAATGCAATGAAACATTTCTTAACACTCAATTAAATACTTAATTAGGCTTAAATAGGCACAATATACAGACTATTATGTATATTGTGCCTATTTAAGACTATTAAAATTCATCAACTAAAAGAAGGCAGAGCCTATTTGTTTCGTCAGTAGTATTCTTGCGTGCGTCATTTGGCATGCATGCCTCAGTTTGGAATAATCCTTCTCTAATGAATGCGAATGAAGCGTGTTACACAGAAAAGAAGACAATCCGAGAAACTAAGACTTTCCTTAAACTAGGTAACAAAATGTTTTTCTTCTCCCCTCTATAGTTTCGTAAGTAAAATGAACAAATTCTTTGGCGTAAAGAGGAGCTTTTAAATAATTGGAATTTCACGGAGGTTTACAAAATGGCGAAAATATGTGTGAGTTTTCTTTCTACCTATCTTATTACCAATTTTGTTGTGTGAGTTGATTTCAGTCATAATAAATGCTTTTTGAATAAATTGTTAATAAATGTTAACATTTGGGTGCATTCTGAACGGTGCTGCTAACGGATTTTGGTGTTTACACACTGGTTTCGATAAATTAAGGAAAACTCAGAAAAATCATAATAAACAAAAACTATATGAATGACTTTAATGAAATATAAAAAAAATATGAATTACAGTGTTAGTTTCAGAATGGAACAAAATATTTTATACTAGAAACATTTTTCGGCAAAAATAAAACACTTACAGGAATTGTCCAAAAATTAGGTGTCAGAATGCAATGGGTAAAGTTCTTTAATAAGGAGTGTGGTCACCCCTTACAGCAATGCAGGAACTAATACGATGTTCCATGCTGTTTATGATGTCGTGAATCAGCTCAGTAGGGAGCAACGACCATTCTTCATTTAAAGCAATAATAACCTCCCCTTTTTTGCAGGTGGCGGGTTGAGGGCAGTAACACATCACCTTAGAGCATCCCACACATGCTCAATGGGATTTAGGTCGGGAGATCGAGATAGCCACTCCATGCGCATAATGGTCTCCTCTTGAAGCTATTGTTCCATTAGTCGAGCTCTGTGTGGACGAGCGTTATCGTCTTGTAAGATGAATGTTTCACCTATTGCACCATCGTAAAGAAGTACATAAGGGTCCAGGATGTCATCTCTATACCTTTTGAGCATTGAGGTTTCCACTCGTCAACATATAGAGGTCTGTGCGTCCACCTAAAGATATACCACTACAAACACACACGCTACCTCCGCCGTAACTATCTCTTTGACGGATGTTACTGAGATTATAGCGGGTACCTCCTTCTCTTCATATCAAACAATGTCCGGAATCACTCTGCAAGCAATATCTGTGCTCATCTGTGAAGAGTACAGGCCTCCATTGTTCTTCTGTCCAGTTAACATTTGTGCGTGCCCAATCCAACCGCTCTCTCCTGTGACGTTACGTAAGGAATATACATATTATTGGCCTTCTAGTGTACATACCTCCTTCATGGAGCCTTCTACGCAGAAAAGAAGCTAATACAACCTCCCAGGAGCTGCTGCAACAGATGATCGTAGCTGAGAAGGAGTAGACGCCCTGCTCCTTTGTGCAGTTAATCGCAGATATCTGTCTTGTACAGCGGTCATAACTATAGCCCTTCCTCGACTAAACCTCCGAGACGCGGAATTCGTGCTAAGAAATTGATTCCACAGTTTAAGGACCACAGAAGGACTCACATTCAGCCATCGTGCCATGTCTGACTGACTTTGGCCTGCTTCGAGCCGGCCGATAGCTCTCCACTTCAGTTCATTTGGCAAATTATGTCTCGAGGGTTTCCTACAAAATGGCTATTTCGAATTCCTTTACTCACATTTACAACACAAAATAACGATCCACTCCAAAACACCCGTTTTTTATGCCGTTGCACGATTATGCAAATTGAAGCAACCTAGACTAATTTACATACGATATGCTCACTCGGCATTATTATACTGGTTACATGAACAAGTTAGGTAAGAATCGCACATTTTTTTTGGCGAGTTATCATGATTTTAATCATTTGTCCTTAATTTATGGAAACCAGTGTACTAAAGCTGGATTAAGTCCTCAGCAATATCATCAAATTTCAATAGGATTTGAACTAGCAGTACAAAATAATGACCTGGATAGTACAATGCTAAGCAGCTATATGCGATGTTTAGTTACATTTACTCATGAATATCATATTCCATTGGCAAAATTCTGGTGTATTTATTAATCTGTGCTTCCTTTGAAGTATAGCTGTTCTATTTGGAGTTCTTTTTTAGCTCAGTCGTTTTCCTAATTGCACGTTCGCCATAAACCAGAATGCTGCAGCTTTACCTGGAGTTATTACTCTGCTGATACGTACAATTACAAGTTTCCTCCTTTGCAAAGTTAAACGACCACGCCACTCGCTACATAGCTGACTTCCTCAGTTGTTCTGCAGTCGCTCATTATACAGATAACGCAGCCGGAGCTGATTAATGCAGCGTTGGAAATCAACTGTAATCCACATTGTGTGCTTGGCTGTCAGCACATCCGACAGTTGAAATCAGTTAAATACGGATGGAGAACACATGAATAATTCTAAATCTTTTAACTCCTTCACCCTGTTGCGAAACCTTGTTTTATTTCATTGTTGGTCCATTATTAATATATTTTAAGGGTACTACTAATCAATCATCGAATCCAATGAGAGTATCATTAAAATAAAAACTCATTTTGTAACAATCATTGCGAAATTATGCACTGTTGAATCGATACACATTATCTAATTTGTGATTAATATCAGCATTAGGTCATGCACGAACTGTGCGTTTTAGGACCAAGAGAAAATCATGTTCTTTGTGTATGTGCTAGTGTTGCAACTTATCTAAGATATAAATAAAGCAATTATTAAAGGAAGAAAATTGGACTGAATCAATTCCGTTTAATAATTATTAAGAATGGATTTATTAAATTATACAGGGTGTTCCAAAAAGGGCGCAACCCTAAATATAAGAGAGCAGAACTTACGCACATATACATTTTATGCCATAATATTAGTCAGTCGGCATTATTATACTCAAGGTTAATCGCCTTTAGCAGTTAAAATGACCTTGTCACGCGCTAGTCTGACTCAAGCATTCCTTCCTTTGTGCTGTGTCAGCTATGTCGTTTTCCAAAAACGAACGTATACTAATTGTTGAGAATTATTGTGCGTACAACAACAACAACGGCTATCACTGTCAACTGCCGAAGTTCTTGACGATGTATCTCAGCGTTTAACTCGCTCAACCAGAATATCTGTTAGAAAGTTATCTTCACAGGTTTGACTGTCACCGGCTACTGTTTTCAGGGCTACAAAGAAGTTAAAATTTCATACCTACCGCATTGGTGTCGTTCATGAATTGAGAGAACCAGATCACGAAAAACGTTTATGGTACATACTGCCGTTAGTTTCGTTCTTTTGTTGATGAAAATGGAATTGATGTGTTGGACCGTGTTTATTTCAGTGAAGAGGTTTGGTTTCACTTGGATGGGTATGTGAACAGTCAAAACAGTCGAATATGGAGCAGTGAAAATCCTCACACTTTTCACGAACGACCATTACACGCATGGAAAATTGTTGTTTGGTGTGCAATTTCCCGTAGTCGTTTGATAGGGCCTTTATTTTTTGACGTAACTGTAACTGGTAAAATTTATTGTGACCTCATTCAACAGTTAATTGTACTATTGGATGTGAATGAACGAGAGTGTTGGTTTCAACAAGATGGAGCCAGGAGCCACTCCCATACTGCAAATGACGCAATGGTCATGTTGCAGGAATTTTTTGGTGATCATTTGATTTCAAAAAATTGTGACCCCCAAGAATCCCAGATCTTTCTCCTACGGATTTTTTTCCTTTGGGAATATCTCAAATGTGTAGTATTTCAAAATAATCCTCATACACTTGAAGACTTGAAAGCTAACATTGAAAGAGAGATTTTAAACATAAGAAAACAAAAATTACGAAAGGTGGCTGCAAATGTGATGAAACTGGTACGAATCTGCTTCCAGGTTTCAGGAAATCACTTTCAACATCTGTTGTAAAGGTAGATATATGCCTAATTTGCATCTTCTGAAATTTGTGTCTTTTGTCAAGTTTAAATAGGAAAATACAATGAAGGGTTGCGTCCTTTTTGAAACACCCTGTATATTTGCTGTTTGTTAAAACTGTTTGTTAGGAATTTCGTGGTTTCATCATGATTATTATTTGTCATGAATTAGAAAGTATGATTTGTTAGAAACCACGAATTAGAAAGCATGATTTGTTAGAAACCATGAATTAGAAAGTATGATTTGTTAGAAACCATGAATTAGAAAGTATGATTTGTTAGAAACCATGAATTAGTTTTTAGGTGGAATTAGTTTGAATCAAAGAGTTAAGGTTTAGATTCAATCAATTAGATGCAATAAATTAGGCTTAAACTTTATTAGTTTGAAACAACAAATTCGGCTACATGTTTCTATGAGTTTTACGCAAAGGATTAAGTTTAAATTGAATTAGTCTGAATCTGTTAAATGCGTTTATGGTTTTATAGTTTGAATCAATGGATTAAAGTTTGGCTGAATTAATTTTAATCAATGAATTATGCTTCAGGTTCAATTGGTTTCATTCTAATAATTGATATTCGATGAAATTAACGAGAATCTATCAAATACGTTTAAGTTTTAGTCAGTTTAAATCCATTAAATATCTTCAATATTTAATTATTTTTAATCCATAAAACAATTTTTATTTCGAATTAGTTTCAAAAGTTTCTTTTTTTAGTAATTGTCAAGAATGTTTTCGAATTGTGGTTGAACTGCATAATAACGAAGAAAGAGAAAGAAGGTATCATAAAATTACTTCGAAACAATTAATCATAATTAGGTAGACTAAATTTTGAATCCTTGACACAAGTTTTTTAGTGGAATCAATGAATTAAGATTTAGAGTCACGGATTCAGAGTGATGCAATAAATCCTTGTATTATAAGTACTCTTTTAAAATAAGTTTGCAGGTACATATTTTGAAGTGCCCCAAGTACCTAAAAATTTCAAACACATAATATTTTCTGCCATTGCAACACATTTGTTTAACAATCAATCGCATTTTTAATGTTAAAAGTAAAATAATAAAGCGCTATAAAATTAAAACAAGTCAGACATTTCACTCGTGTTCACGTACACCCCCCACCCCCGAAACTGCTCTTCTGTACCCCTAAGGGTACAGATTGATAACAACTGCGATAGATAAAGTGGCAGATGGATAGTATTGCACCTTTCTAGATTGGTCACCACATTTTTCAGGATTGATATTTACTTTTACCAGTGGCGGAGCATGTATGGTGACCAATATTTATGGGGAAACTAGGATTATCATTGAGCAGTCTGCGAATGGACTGATGAGTTGAAAAGATTTCGTGAAACAACAGTCTTTAATGTCTTTAAGAAAAACAGCATATGCGACAACCGATAGAGTCCTTGCGCAGTTATGACTTCAACAGTTCTCATAAGTCAAAACTCATCCGTCAGGCAACATAGGTAAAATTTTACGAAAACAATTAAGAGCCTTGGATTGTTTTATTTTTTAGTGGTAAGCTTTGTCTGCACACAATAGGCTAAATATCCAAGCCACAATGACCCCGAGAGCTAAGAGAAGTTTGGAGGTAGAAGGCCTACTGTACTGCTGTTAGAAATAGATGGTAGCCTCTCGTCAAGGCCATCCATCTTGTACTTTAACACGCACAGGGTATGTCTTTACCGCACACAGGGTCACCATTTAGGAGAGAGTGATTAGATTGATCCGGAGCAGATCGGAACGTCTTTCCGGTATATAATTTCCGTTTCAATACTCTTTTAGAAATAATATTGTAAAATATGTGTAATATCTATCTATATGTATTATTTATTATTTTAAAATTCTTAGAGGGAGGGAGTATAGATCCCTATAAATTCTTCCCGAAGCAAAGTGTAACTTATGAGAATTGTTGAAGCGTCAACTGCGCAGTCTCATAGTCTTCCCCATAGTCTTGCCATTCAAGCTAGTCCAACTGGTCTTTAAGCTTATCCGAGTCTGACGATCGGTGACGTCTACATTAGATGGTTGACCTTTAAAGCGTGATCTGGTGAAGAGCATCAAGTTCTATGCATCTTAAATTAAATTCTGGATTTGCTTTGATCTCTGCTCTAATAGCCATCGTATGACTCTCCTTAATCTACTTGTCTCGGGTTTTAGCATTCACGTCAATCCGTAACCTGGTATTCGCAGTTCGACCATATACCTCGTTAGAATTGATGGCTTTCCCTTCTTATCAGAGTAATGCTTAGAAAGAAAGCACATACTGTTTTACCAAGCTACAATTCCTTCGGATGTCACGTTAAATTCACATTGGTGGACATTAACGTACCGTTCCATTTGTTGGGACGGCAAAAGTTGTTTTTGCTTTCCAAGATATTTTGCTGACTTTTTTAAAGCAAATTGTTATCTGGTAGATTATAATTAAATATGGAATATTTTGATATTAATTTGATAATAATCGACGAATACTACTTAGTGACTAAATTAATCAATTATTAAGTAGCATTTATTTAAAAAATGTGAAAAAAATTATAAGTAATTATATCTGTTAGAATAACATTATAGTTTGGATATTTCACGAAAGCAAGTTGTGTTGTAAATAATATTCATATTCTGATTGAATTTATTCTAAACTTAGCCTAGCGTTCTCCAGCATCTTAAATCTGAAATTTCTTATTGAATTCCAAATCTGAAAATCCATTTAATTGAAATAGTATAACCACAATACAATAAAAGCGTTTTGCGTACTACATGCTGCAAAACTCATTTCCTAAATCGCAATCTGCACCGGCCAATAATTAATTTCATCTTTCGATGTAGGCACTCGTCTGTAGATCAAAGGAAATTTTTTTGGTTATTAAAGAAATAGATGAGTCAAATAGTATCCAATTCAAATGCAACTATCATCCTTTGAATTAATAAGGCTAGAGTGATTTCATCATTGGCGTTCTGTTTATTTATTTGGTTAAATTTTGGAGTATATGTAAATAAGCAATATCTACTTGTTTTTATTTATTTCTCTTTTTTAGCTTTTTACTGATAGAGAATTTTGTAAGTGGAAAAACCTATCTTTACATTGGAGTAGAAAATTGTTCTGCACGTAATAAGATTTCCTTGGGTATATGACCCCTTTATAATAATCCCCACGATATTTTCCTCCGTCCATTTAGTGAGAAAGGAAGGAGGGAGACATTTTGGATAAACCCATTACAATCCCTAGGACACTAGCTTAATTTTGAGATATAAAAATTTGCTGCCATGTTTCCAAGTTCTAAGGGAACAATTATTTAAACATTTTAAATTTCTTGAGGGGTGGGAGTTCAAGAAAAGATGACGGGGAAAATTTTTATAGCCTATGACAACCCCCACAACCCAAGCTTTCATTTGGAACATAACTCATACGATAGGTTACTTAATAGCTAAAATATAGTGGAAACCTTTTGATAAACTAAAAACCTACCCCGAGCCACGAGAGATAAATGAATAACAAGTGAAAAATAGTAGGATATATGTAATATAATCTTATTTATAAAACATTTCTATATACATCCTGCAAAGTAAAATGTGAAGCAACGGTGAAATCACTTACTGAATTCATATTACTTCGAAGCATGGCAGGACAATAGCAATTTTTGTTCAAGTGATAAGAGAAATTAGTTTTGGTGTCCTAAGGCAACACCTCCTATAACAAAAGGTCAATATGCCAAATTTTGATGTCATTAAGTAGTCCTATTATGTGGACATTTGTTCTAAACTTTATATTAATGTTTATCTATAGATATATTTTATTTAGGGAGAAATTTATTAGTATTTATTATCAAATATAATAATGCTAATTAATACAAATACATTTTTTTCCTAAATAAAATATATCTATTGATAAACATTAGTATAAAGATGAGTAAATAATCTATACTATAAGACTCTCGCTACGTCGCATGGTTCAGTTTGGCACAAACATATTTACGATTGGCCTTCACTTTTGAAAAATAGAGTGGAATAATTGTTTATAATTTTTTTCCCTTTAAGGAGAAAATAATGTATAGGACCAAAATTTTTTGTAGCCCATGACACCTTCGTCGTCACAATATTTTCATTTGATGCATACCTCTTTACGATCGGCCGCCGGTTTGAGAATATATAAACTAACAACTGTTTCGACAAACACAAGAACTGATTCTCGACAAACCGATAGAGTCCCCGACAAACTGACAAAATGGGAACGAAAAGCAATAGGAAGATAGGTAAAAATGTTCTTTCATCTGCAATATACTGCTACAAGCTCTTCTCTAGAATTGCTTATGTCATCAGAGTATCGCAAACCATTTACTCCTGAGAGTTGCTGGATAGGTTTTAATTTTGGTATTATTCTAACCACTGAGTTCTTGTAACCTAGAAACAATGATTCCCCGAAAAATACAATTATATTCTATTAAATATATAACTGTATTCTTTGATTCTGTAAATAATTAACACAATATAAATTAACTACCCTATTTCGGTATAACTGAATGATAGCTATTTTAGTATTCATGAATGAAACCAAAACATATTCTTTAGTAGTCACATTCTCTAGATACATATTCTAATACAAAATTAAAAGATGAAGCAATCCAGCAGCATGAGAAGCTCATAAATGTTTAGCAGAAAACGTTTTTAGCGGTAATATTAGCCCAAGAAATGCTTCACAAGCACAATATGTTTTATAATTATATATTTGTTTGAATATGACCTTCCAAAATAGACTCATTAAGAAAGGTTATTAATGGAATGGAAGTACATATAAGAAACATTATGTATGATATTTACCAAAATACAATTTAACAATTTTTGTAAATTGCAATACACTACACCGAAATACTTTTTCGTTGCTGTTAAAATACTTTTCCTTCGATGTAACTCTTGCAAAAGTATCTATATAATAAATTCGTAACATCCATCCATCAGTTGGAGATCTGAATTTGGGTCACGTATGGACACCAAAAGGAGTATGCGAGAGGCATCAGATTTCAACACGTTTTATGGATCATTTCAAAAATGTGACTTTTTCAAAAACATCCATAAAACTCTTTCAGCTGAGAAGCATTTGATCGAGAAATCTGTAATAAGAAATAGGCATGGTATAGTTGATTCCTCCTGAGAGTTACTCGTAACTTTCAGACGGATAAGCTGATGCAGTTAAATCTTACGACGAGACTTCAAATACCATATAAATATTTTTCAACTTTTGAAGGGAATTCTTTTTAAACGTATTTTCCAAAACATTAAAAGGGAAACCTTTAATGTTTGGAGTAATAGGATTGTTATAGCTTTGAGCAGTTTCAGCCCTTTTCAGTTTTACTTTGGGGTAAAAAACCAGAACTTATGTTTCGATCTTTTGCACACGGAATCAAAACCTAACCTTCCAAACAATGGTCATCCTACCGGTACCTGTTTATTTACCAGGCGGCGGTTGGCTCGTTGGTTGTCGCAAGGCTCATAATCTGCAAGTCCCAGGTTTGAGTTTCAACTGTGCCAGCGTTGAAACTTATCTTCGTTATCCGAAGATAAGCCTGCCCTCAGTCAGAAATAGGGTACCGAAAGGCTACAAAAGGCCGCCTTCTCTTCGATGGGTAAAGCCGTGGTTCATTGTGCAGGAGAGCCATTCCATGTGCAAGTTAAAGATCACGTTAGATCACTCCTAACAGCTGTTCAGTGGGATCCTTCCTCTAACCTTCTCTGATCCATTGGGGCCCTTGTGTCCTGGCCATTTAGCCCATTGTGTGCAAAAAGTGCCACTCAGAAGTAAAACAACCCAACTCAAATCCTTTTTCACATAAGGAACGAATGCCATTCAACCTTTAAGAATCGCACATTATCTTTATACCCAATTCTAATAATACCTTCGACTTTAGTTGAAGCATTTCAGCTCAAAATTAAAGATGAGGATAAGATGATTCTGCGAAACATTTTTCACATTCGCCATACGCTAAAGAAACTTTAAGAAACGATGACGGCGGGAAAAACCGATTTTTACTTTTCAAACAGCAGACTCGTTAGGATTACTTCAACTCGACTTTTGGGTCTTTAAGATTAAAAATATTAACAGTTTCTTATTGAGTTTGATACAAGTAATTACCGTTTCATTACTACTGTTAACAGTTATACTAATACAGTTAACTTCTGTTAGCATTTTGAATGTTTAATAAAAGCCTAGAACAGGAATAAAATTCAATGCAGAAATACACTGACAAAGACTTGCTTATTTTTAACGTTGTATATAGACGTAGAAGCAGTGTTGCATAAGCTGTAGGCATGTGCATTTTCCCTTCATAGCTGTCAACTATGTTGTTTATGCAAAGGGTTTCCTTTTAAGTTTGGGATTAGTAATACATTTAACATCTCTGATTTTCCTTATCGCATTAAGGTGACTTAAATCAATTGTCTAACTTGTGTTGGGTCTCGTATGTCACACTCAGTAATTTGTTTCTCTTCCTATTTTCATTGGAGATTTAATCAAATACCTGAAATTTTAGACTCCTTAAATAATTAAAGCATTGACTTTTGCTGCAAACCATTGTGTCGAATAATAGACTCTGTTTTCTCATTGATTTTTGAATAATCTTTTTAGTGTCGTTAATAATTATAAATGTCATTGTCAAAGAATGAAGTCAAATAATCTCTTTTGTTATATTTGCAGTAAGTATGCGTTATATATATATATATATATATAATAAAACATACGAGGGTGGGTCATTTAATTCATCGATGCCATCGACAACAATTAACAGCTTTTTTATGAGTTAAAACATGACATGTGGTGACACAGTGACTCTTAAAGGACACGGAGCAATGTGTGGACGTTGAAACACGTTGTGATACAACGTCCACAGATTGCTCCGTGTCCTTTAAGAGTCATTATGTTGTCCCATGTCCCGTTGCGATACAGTCGCAAGTAACAGTAGAACACTATGCAGTCAGTCTCTGTTATTTTCTCGCTATGTAAGTTCTATTGCACGAACACTGCCATAAAAATGCTCATCCTTGCTGCTGGTGCAAGCTGGGTTATCCTGAGGTTGTCATCGAGAACATCCTATGCTCAGACGATTTGTTACACATTGATGGAAGTGCTTGGTTGCCCAGATCTTGGACGTCCTACACGGTATTACACCTCTCTGTGAAACGTTTGTGCCTCTTGAAAACATCGCGTCGTTTCAAGCGCTGTTATCCATGCACTTAGCCCTTTTTCCGATTGTGCACCACTTAGGTAACGTCAAACAAATATTGTATCATATATCACTGATGAGTTTTCAGATCAGCCATAGCCGTCCAAAAAGCGAACACCTTTATAATGCGAGAAAACCACAGAGACTAATTATGAACTGTTCTGTTGTTACTTGCTTTCATGTAGCAACATGTTTCAAATTGCATACACTGTTCCGCAGTCGCTTGTTGCCACATATCATGTTTAACACATAATAAAACCTGATAATTTTTGGTAAGAACAGCCCACAAATTAAACCATCCATCTAGGTTACCCCCTGAATTTTAATTTGCTTCAGTGACTCTTTGCTAAGCAATCAATAATATTTTAAGAAAGAAAAGCTTCGTAAATTTCGATTTGGATCTCGGTCTGGTGTTTATTATTTTTCTGTGATCACGCCCATATACAATTCAATCAAGACTTCTATTTGAACTCTAAACTATTTTGTTATTTCACTTAAAATTAAGTAATTCCAAGTAACTAATTTAAAGTAATTCAAAAGTTTTGTAATGAAACAAGAGTTTTGACAGAAAAAAGAGCAAAGCAAGGCGACAGTACTTGGATTTGCAAATGCATATTAATTTAAATGAAAAAAGTTTGCTTTTATTACCAAAAATTTTAAAACATGCTAGTCACATGATCAAGCAGGCTTGGCTCTTAACTGAGATGCATTTGAGAAGTCGCGAAGAATAAATGGAAGCAACTGAGACAATGAAACTGCTCAGTCCATGAAACGACGGTTCTCGTAGGTCATTGGTTGATTGAGCTACAAATTGCTAGTCAATGAGCCAATGGTTCTATAGATCAACTAATGATCCTATAGATCAGTGGTTGGTTGATTGATACATTATCGTTTGCTTAATCAATGAATACCCAATGAGAATCACTGGTGAGGCAACAGCGCAGTTCCTTGTCTCAATTGTTTCCCCCCCCCCCACTTTTCTCCGCTGCATTTCAGTCTAGTACCCAGTTACAACAACAGGTTTCCATTTAAACCCTAGCATTTAATCAAGAATTTACGGTATATATATATATGAGGGTGCCAGAAAGTAAGGTTCCCAATTAATTTTTGAGGAAAGCACGTAATTACCTCGAAGACAATATATAGTAAATGTCCTCAAATACGTCTACCATTTTTACACCTAGTCACCAGACTTGTTGAAACACTTTGTAACGATCGATAACCTTATTGAAGTCCTGACAATAGAAGGACGCATTCTGCTTTTAAAGCCACTTTGTGACTTCCCTTTTGACGGCGTCATCCGGTGTAAAGCATCGTCCTCGGAGAAGCTACTTCAGCTTCCAAAATAGAGTAAAAACCCGACGCCACCAGGTCTGGACTATATGGTGGATGGTGAACATTTGCCCTCGTCTTATGCGGGGATCCTCATCCACTAAAGTCAGATGTCTATTTTCGAATTCATGGCACCATTTCCTCAGATGTTGCACTGACAGGGCCTCCTAGCTAAACATAGCTAAAACGCCGGTTGGGTCTTTGAACCCATAGAAACTGAATTACAGCTAGAATCTCCAGTATAGTTTAGTTTAGGGTTATTTTGTGTTATTTTATCTCTGAGCATCATCCTTTTTGCACACAATGGGTAAATAGCCAGGTCACAAGAACCTTATGACTCAGAGAAGGATAGGGGAAGCGGACCCACTGGTTAACCGTTGGGAAACACATGAAACCCTCTCATGAAGACCATCCAGTATGTTCCTTAATATACACAGGGTATAGCTCTTTCACACATGAGCCCGAGGCTTAATATTCCATCCGACGGACGGCAGCGTTTTTAAGCCCATTTGTATCTTCCTTCTTACCGAGGGTACGACAGGCGTTCAGCGAAGATAAAGCACATCTCTGACTAAGGTGAATCTCGAACCTGGAAACATCACATTACGAGCTTAGCACGCTACCGACTGAACCAATGCCTGCTCCATATACATTCAGTACCTTCGCCATGTTCCTTTCGATTCTTAGTCTCACACAGCACGTGTTAATACTGATGTCTACTGTCATTAAGTAGAACAATTTTGTATTAACATGTGGTGGTATAAGGTCCTTGCATTCTGCATTATTTATCGTTACCTTGATAGAAAACAGTAAAAACTCCTAAAGTATATATTTTAAAAGGATTTTCATACACATCTGATAGTAATTAATCACCAATATTTCGCTGCAGAAAACATCTGAGAGAGGGCGTTACCTATTCAGAAAAAAAAAGTTGTGTTCAAACCTGAGAGACTCGAACACTTTTACTCTCAAAATAAACATGATAATCTCTCGGCCACCACTCGGATAACGTATGCGAAAAACTGCTAATTTTTGATGACGACAACCACAAATTGAACCATCCACCTATGTGAAGCGAAATATTGTCGATAAAGAAAGTAAGATTTAAATGCTAAATCAATTTTTACATTTTCCTTAAAAACTATACGATGAGAAATAAAAGCTACATGTATTTCGATCATCTTCCTTAGTATTGCCCAGCATCCTTTAGCTGAACAGAATTGACTACTTTCATTCTTAAACAGCTTTATTGAAGTGTGTATATATTCTACCTTCACCTCTAAGCAATGTTACAAATGTTAAATGTCCAATGTCAATTGTTCAAAAGACTGGGGTGAGAGTGGCTCAGTAGGTAGCGTGCAGGGCTCGTCCAAGTTCGATCCCAGCTAGGCCAGCATTGAGATTTATTTCGCAAAACTCTCTTCCATGCCCTCGGTCAGTATGGAACACTGACGGACTTGGAAAGTCCACAGTCCATCGGATAGGACATTCCTCCTAGCAGCTGCCCAATGGGTATTCTCCCCCAACCTTCTCTGAGCATTCGGGGTCCTTGTACGTGGCCATTTAGCCCATTGTGTGCAAAAAAAGTGCCACTTAGAGGTGAAACAACCAAAAACATTAAATGAAGACAGCTTTCGAAGCGCATTTATGTCTCGTTTTCCAACCCAGCTAGAGAGGCGAAAATCGGAAACAAATTTGATGCAATATCGTACCTGAGAAACTCAGGCATTAACCTGGAACATAATCAGCTGTAGTTTGAACAAACTCCATTTTGCATGTGTAGAAAAGCTCAGAGAGTTGCAATATAACATGCCTTGCCCATTCAAAGATTTGAACTGCTCCAGAATTCAGTTTAAACCTCTAGTTTAAGTGAAATAACTAAATAGTTTAAGCCCTAACTATTAGCTATCTCAGCTCTGTTATAGTAGTTGGGCCCTGAACATCTTTGTTATCGATGAGATCATTTTGACTTGACCATTTTTTCCACACTGCACATTAAAAAAGCGCTGTTTAAGTGTGAAACAACCATCATTCTAACCATCGCAGGAGGTATTTTATACTAGAGCAGTGGTCTTCATATTCTTAACATCTGTGAAACTTTTATGACTCTAATTTATCACAGAACGTAGTGAAAATGCACTTTTCAGGTGCAGAAATTAAACAAAACCTTTTCAGAACATAACTTATTTTTTATAAACATACAATATTTACACAAATGTATGGCAAAAAATTTTTATTTACAAAAATTTATGCTTCATTTCATTGATTATTATTCAAAATTATTGCCTGATTTGTAGGGATTTGTGAAACCCCTGAAAATATCTTACTTACCGCGGGATTCATAACTAAACATTAAAAAAAGCGCGGTGTAGAGAGAATAAGAGCATCTTTTCTGTCGATGCTCAAATTAACAAGAAAAATTGTTTTGGGACTTTCTTCGTTTTTCAATTATTATAACGAAAAAAATTCATTGATTAATCATACAAATTTTTAATTTAGATGGTTTGGACATTTTCAGCGTTTGTATGCTTAAGGACATAATGTTATAATGGATTACAGCTACAGAAACATTTTCAAAATTTTCAAAATACAACTGATTTTTTTCGTTATTATTATGGTTTGATATGAATGTTTTACCACAAACTGTGAATTAATATAATTTATCTGGATATTTAATATAAGGAATCTTCACAGCCTGACAGGAAAAGTCAGTTTTTGACACGGAAGATTTCACCCGTACCGTTTTGGAGCAGTTTCTGCTTTGCAATATGATGAAGAAAGTGTTCAGTAGTCTGTTTCAGACATGTGATGTATGGGCTCTAAAAACAAAATATTTCAGTTTTCTCCTAAAGGCTTAAGTTTTCGAAGAGCGTCTATTCTTACATATAATAGAAAAACATGTAGTCTGCTCTCTGAAGTTCTGTAAGTTCTATAATACTCAAGTGACTTTTTTTTGGCAAAGTACCTTATAAGCTATCGCCAATAGTTCGCTTGTTTTTTCTTCTTTCTTTATTTGGTTTGGCAGTTGATAATGCTTTTGTCGTGTTATGTGAGAAGATTGGCGGTATTGTTTCCGCTCCTCGATTCCAAAATATGTTGGCTTTGTTTCAAACATCCAACAATACAAAACTGTTTACGTAGGAATACCTAGGAACAGGCCCAGATCCCGAAAAAAAATCGAAAGTGGAGGAAGGAGCAAGAAACACAATCGAGACTAAAAATGGAAAAGTGGGACTGGATTTCCAATGCAGTATAATATTTCCCCTCGGTTTTACAGATCTTTAAAAAAAATCTTGAAAAAAAACATGAAATACGAATAAGTTTAATAACTTTTGGTCTCTATTACCCTTAGTAGCATTCTGAAAGGGGGCATATGCACTCCCCCCTAGATCTTACCCTGCCTACGAAAATATTTTACATCTCTAAAAGCGTTTCGTAACGTTTCATTAACGATCCAAGTGAAAAGTAGGGAGAGGGGAAAATCGAGTCGAAACGAACTGGAACACCGTTCCAGTATACATGCTTTCCTTCCATTTTAGCGCTATTTAACAATTTGTTTTTGAAAAATAAGGGTGATGCATATATACGTGTGTGTGTGTAAATACACACACACACGTATATATGCATCACCCTTATTTTTAGTATTCTTTTCGCTTCGGTTCCGGTTACTAGTATTCTGAAAGGAAAGGAGATCTCCCTAGATCCTCCCTGCATATGTTTGATGTATATATTTGTTATATTTTTCTCCAATTATTATATTTATGTGTTATGTAGATAGATAAATTTATTCTCAGACTCTGTATTAACATTGCATTTATATTAATTTATTTTAGCTTACAATTTCGACGAAAAATATAGTCTTTTATATTCCTGTTATATAATTTTTATGCATTATATATCTTTTTTATTGATTCTTCTTTACACATCATTTCTCTATTAAAAATTTCATTTATAAGTAATTTATTCTTACCAATGTATAAAAATATCTTAATCTTACATTTCATTACTGTTTTCTAATTTTACGTGCATTTTCAGTAAAGTCTGAGAAATAAAAAATGACCTTCCACGAGAGTAAAAAATTATCTTGTGGAAGAATATATAGGCTAGAAAAAAAATTAAATTAAATAATATTATTCTCTAATTATTATATTTATGTGTTATATTATTCTCCAAATAATGGATTTATTCTATGATTTAATTTCTACTAGATACTTTTTAATAAGCGTTAGGACAATCATATAACCAGCATATGAAATTTAATACAGACAGTTCTTGATTTGCGCGGTTAATTCGTTTCTGTATTCCCAACACTGAAAGCTTAGATATACCAGCATATATATATAAATATCCATTATTATTTTCTTCAACAAAAATATTTCAGATTTGATTGACATTATCTTAAAGCTTTCTTACCTATGTTAATTGATTCCTAAATACTTAGTATAGATTCTTCTTATTTGGGGAATTCCAGGGTTTTGCGTTGGTAAGTACACAAAGTCCAAATATAAAACTATCTTGGATAAAAAAAAGAGTCGTTACTAAAAAATTAAAAATTAAATTGTATCTAATGAAATTTTAATTGCTTCTTGGTGCTGGGTCTGCGGGATTTTTGGATATTAATGCTAGACTCTGGATTTTACTATTCAAATCAAGCCAGTCCCGAACAAATCCAAGTCTAGCAACCTTGGGCTGATCCCAGTAGAAAGTGACTCATGAAATGTAATGTTCGCAGTTGTCGCACACATTTGTCAATGAGTTGTCAGCTTCTTCTACTTTTCCTACAGATTTGGTGTTTTATCAATAGAGTCAGTCCCAGATCTAGAAAACAAATCGAGGGGGCGAGCAAGAAACAAAATGTAGCTAAAAAAATATAAATGGGGGAGGGGGAGACATTGGATTTTCAATGCAGTATAATATTTTCCTTTCCTTTTTACATGTTTTAAAATAAAATCTTGAAAATTGCATGAAATAAAAAGGTTTAATAATTTTTGCCTCTATTGCCCTTATTAGTATCCTGAAAGAGGGGAGGTGGTATCACCCCTTGCTCCCCCTCCCTCCCTAGATCTGACCCTGAATATACCGAACAAAGTCTCTGGCACCCCGTTTTTGAGGGTGTTAAAAACACGGAAATATAACTTTTGGACTTCACAAATTGAGAAGGTATTTAAATTAATAAACCGTGTAAATACAAATTGTGCATTAATTAATAAAAGCTGCGCAAATCGAGAACCCGTACTTCGAGTCGCTGGCTGGAGTTTTACTACACGAGCGGTCGTTATAACGATAGTCATTTTAAAAGAATACCATTATTTTAAAGCTTTATCTTCCATTAAATAATTCAGTAACAGAAGCAATTTTACGTCCCAAATACCATGTAACCCTCTAGTTTTCTGTTATTACGGTGTATTCATATCATATATCCTGCCTTAATTCAAATTTCCAAATTTCTGGATTGGTAGAGGTGGATCGATTTTGTGGCTCCCGAGAAGTCCCGATTTGGCACCATTGGGCTTCTGTTTCATCGAGATGCATCAAAAGCATCATTCATTTCGAAAAAAAATTCATGATTTCAACATTTAAACGAAATAATCCCTGCAGCTGTTTGAAGTGTACACCAAACATGCTGAGCGAATATGGACTGAAGTTGAATATCACGCCAACAATGGAACCCACGTTGAAATCTGTTGAATGCAATGCGAAACGTTTGAGAGTTTCTTGACATTTTTTACACACAGTAACTTTTTGTTATTTGATTATTTAAGAAAATACGGCGCTTTAAAATAAGGGTAGGTTTTATAATTATTCTGCAATAATAATTATGGTTGATAATTATCCTAATTTGCTCTTTGGGTGTTGAAGTTTGGTGATCTTGGCTAAGTGCAGAAAGGCGTGTACACCAAAGCAAAAAAAAAACAGTGTTATATCGTCTGTGTGACACAACCAAGATACTGAAGGGGGGGGGGGGGCTTTAGAATCATTCAATATAAACTTAAAAACTCGTAATTTAAAAAAAATTAAAAAGGTTTTTAAAAAAATTATAGATTTTAGAAAGATTATATTTTTTTAGAGGAGGGGGGGGGCGTTAAACTTACTTATGTATGTTTAGCGGAGGGGACACCTTCCCAAAATTGCGCTCTACATGATGGCTGATTTCCGTGCAAGGAAGTTCATTTTGCTTCTGTATCCAAGACATTCATTTTCAGAAAACGGTTGAAGCTCAAAATTTTTTTTACAAAAAAACAAGAAACAATAAAAAAAATTACATATAACCTAATGGGATGTTAAAATATCCACAACAATTTTTAAGCTGGCCTCCGATCTATCATAACTCGGGAAGATCGATAAATCAGCTGATCAAAAGATCACTAACTAACGGAAGTAAATATATAAAAATTAATTTGCTTCCATATCCAAGACCTCATTTATTTTCAGAAAATGATACTAGATAAAAGTTTTACTGGAAAAGTAATAAATAATAAAATAAAAATTAACATATAGCCACTCGCGATGTTAAAATATCCACAGCAACAAGTTGTAGGCCGTCCATACGATATAACTATGAAAAAAATCAATACTTATCAATCGGTCAAAAGATCGCCAATTTCTGAAAATAAATCTATTGAAATGAAAACTAACTAAGGTTTAAATATAAGAAGTAATACTAACTTTGCAAAGAGTATCCAATATGCTGGACCAAAACTGTAAACAACACTTATAATAACACATGCAATGGAAATTCCATCAGCCATCTGTGTCTTGTTTGCCTCAATGAAGTATAACTAATTAAATGCTGGTGCAACCAGAATTTCTAAGAATGTGTGGATCCATCTAAGAAAAGGCATTAAAAAGCCGCTTGAGGCGGGATTGCTTGAACACTCCCTACATATTAGGAAAGTAGATAGAGAAGATCTTGATCGGTGGCCAGTAGCTCAGTGGTTCAGAGTACCTGACATGTTGTCAGGAGATCATCTAAATATTTGAATCAATTTATAGAGTGGAAATTATTATTATATGTGTGATATGTCCTTCTGGATGGGGCACTTTCAATGTCAAGCATTGTATTTTTAAAGAACCAATGAAGGAAACTATGAAAATAAAGGAAAGAGCCACTACAAGATTTACCAACAAGAGAAATTTACAAGTCATACTCTGTATTTCCGTTTTACTAACTGGGAGTATCTGTGATGATGCACAGAACCAGCCAGGCTTAGAAGCTAAAGTCTGACCCCACTTTCTGCTGGTGTAGACCATTAGTACCTTTCGAAAGAGATACTCACTTTTCTGGTGAATGGAAAGAGAGGGCAACCAAATCAGTTTGGCCTATTCATTTGGACTATTATAGCTACTTTTTCTTCTACCCTGTTGAGGAGTAATCAACACAAGAATTTTACCATTATAACTTAAATATTTTCGGCTTGCAAGAGACCACATGGACAGAAAGGTCCGATACCTAAAAATAATCTTAAATTTGTCTTTCCAGCGAGGCATGATGGAAAGTATCCCTAAGTCGTAGGTTTGCTACTGAAAAGAAATGTTAGTGATGCACTTATGGGATATGAATGCATTAATGAAAGGTATCTCACAGTTAAAATTTCAGGCAAGCATTAAAAACTGGAATGCTATCTGTTGTTATGCCCCTACTGAGAGTGCCGACTAGAATTAGAAAGATTGATTTTACAGGCAACTTTAGGATGTTTTCAATTCTATCGAGAAAGGAGATATTATCCCTTGTTCTAGGTGACTTCAACGCTAAAGTTGGTAACATACCATTGAGGATGGCTAATAGGCCACTTGGCATTTTTAGCTGCAATGGCAGTGGGTAACGTCTCATACAGACAAGTAAATTTAATGGTATGAGCAAATTAACACTTTTTACAAAAACAACGACATACATAAGTACAAGTGTTTTTCACCCAATGGGCTGCATAAGAGACTAGCCTTTTTTTTTTAAAGAGACACAGCATCTAGTAAAGGAGATTTTAAGAGTTATTCTTTCGAGAGTTCGTACGTGAAGCATAAATTGAGTTTTCCAAAATTTTGGAAATTTTTTCAAGTGACCAACAATATGTACCAATGAATTTTAATAATATATTCCTAAACAAAACTTTGGAAGCGGTCTTTGAAAGTCAGTCTCTTAGGGTAAATCCTTCGTTCGAAACAAAATTCGTAATCTCTTGGTGCACTTTCTTTACAGTTTCGTCCAAAATATTCCATAGTGTAAGTTGTACTGTTTTTATATTGACATGATATACATAATTTTTTAAAATACGTGTAAGAAATTTATAGTTTATATTTGTCTAAACTAGAGAAAGTGCAATCTTGAATGGAATATTTTTTGCTTTTTTATAATAATTTAATTAGTAAAAATAACACAATCAGTGTCATGAGGGAGGGAAATATCCCCTATATATAAAAGCTGAAAAAATTATATGTTAATAAAAACATAAACTATGAATGAGTATAATTTTTGTGTTTCGGGAAAAAATAATTGTTTTACTTTTCTGCTTCTTGGACAATCACTTGTCGAGGGTCTCGATCATATCAATATCTCATCCCATTTATATTACTCTTGAAATATTTCATAGCGGATGAAACTTTGTTTTAGAAATTGATTTCAAGCATTTGCTAACAAATTGCCCTTCAAACACTTTGGTATGAATAACATTTGGAAATAAATGACAGTCATCTCAGTTAATTACTAATCATTTTGGTAAATCGTGTTTATTCCTTAAAAGAGCATCAGTACAATTCTGTGTAAAGAGATAATTGATGTGTTTGCATTCTACTGTAATAACAGTTAAACTGAAAATGTGGGCTAAAATTGAAAAATTCTTACATATGTAATTGAATAATGCTGAATTATAATAGTTCAGTACGTTTACTTTATATATTTTTAAAGAAAATGGAAAATACTTACTTAAATATATATTTTTTTTTTCATTTTTACAAGTATATTTATGAAAAGAGAATCCTTTAAAATTAATCTAGTGTGTAATCAGTCAAATTCGAACATGTAATCTCAATCCAGCAGCCGATTTTAATGGTCCTATGCTGTATAGTTGAAATAACCTCTATAATTATGAAAGCATTTTTCATTTTCCCATGCTCTTACCGAAAAATTAGCAATTTACTATAATAATAATAATAATCTGGCATCTGCTTCTGTGTGAGTTACTTTCAATTTTCTTTGCTCGTTTCATAATTGGTTATTATTTCTAGTTTAGTTATGTAAAAGTGATCTAATCTTTGTTTAAAACTAAATATACATATCTGCTTTCACTTTCACTGCTAATTTATTAGAGTTGAACTGTTATTCTTTCGTAATTTTCAGCATTCATAGTCCATTACTAGGCCTAATTTCTCCAGCTGAAAAGTTTATTGTTGATATATAGAACTTGATGGCTGCCTAACAACAGTATTTGAAGTAAACGAATGCATACGCATGCTTTATATATTCTTACCTGCTGTTCTTTATTCTACTCGTACCAGGATTACTCAAGATAATTTTCATCATCTGCTTTTACAAACACAATACTTATATTGGTAGTTTCTCAATTATGGATAGTAACAACAAAGAAATTTTGAAAAATACTTCGCGTGTCTCAAAGGATAGCAATTATTTCGTTACCTGTTATGACTTAGCACAATCATCAAATATTCTGACACATTTTGCATTGAACAAAATAAGAGCTAGTAAAAGACAACATTTAGGGCATTACATTGCCTCAGGTATAAATACTTCATTGACTCAAGATCTAAGTCATTGCAATCATAGCTTGGACAAATCGAAAGATGGTCCCGCTGCTTTGTTGAAAAACAAATCGGTCCGCATGAAATGGACTAAATCTATGAATAAAATTGTTAAGCGAGCCTATTATAAAGCTACTAAGCTTGAGAAGGACAAAACTGGCTATAGATCTAGACTGCATTTAGAATGGAAGATTTTAGAACCAGATATTAACGTTACAGAACAACGTTTATGTGATCAAGTTGTAGTTATTGTTAAAAGAAATTTCTTATGTATTGCTGAATTAGTCTTATTGAAAAAAGATATAGCTGTAATACTAAATGTTACCTCAACTCAAACAAGAAATACTTCTATCACTACTTCTTCTTTATGTGAACAACCATTTTCATATGATAATGAGGTAATTACCACTAATAATTTACAGAAAACTGAACTTAAAAACCATTTGGATCACGCGCTTCTCTTCTGCACTGGTTTATCAGCTGATCATAGGCCTTCAATACCAAGAATAAAATTAACAAAAAACAGTTATCAAATACTCCGTAATATGAATGATTTACTTATTCAATATCTTTAAGAGACAAAAATTTTAGAAGATACATATAATTTGATATACTTCTCTGCTATTACAACGTGAAACTCTAGGCTATAAATAATCAGTCAAGCAATTAACAAACTTGATTTGGAAAATAAAAAAGACTCACCGAATTGGTTAAAGAGACTAGAAGATAAGATTAAAAAAACCAGAAGTACAATACGTAAACTCTTAGCCTATCAACAGGGGTGTCCTGCTCCTAAAATTCAACAATTTTATAAAACAACTGTTAAGAAATTAAAGTTAAAATTATCACAACCTGACTTACCAAAACATATTGCTTTATATATTGATACGTTAAAGCAGACTATCCTTCTTTGGGAAAAAGAATAAAGAGGTATAATTTACCAAATAAGAGAATATCCCAGAATAAACTGTTTTTATGTAATCAAAAGGAATTCTATACTACTCTTTCAACTGATATCATTGATGTGCCTAAAACAGACAATATTCCAGATAAACAAAATCTTGTTAATTTCTGGTCTAATATTTGGTCAATACCTATATCTCATGGTGAAAATGCTAATTGGCTTAATGATGAAATCGAATCAAATGAATATATTAATGAAATGCCTCCAATACAGATAACAATAAATGATTTGAAAGATGCCCTAAAAAAGGCACATAATTGGAAATGCCCTGGAAATGATAAAATACAGAATTTCTGGATTAAACAGTTCACATCGATCCATGATTTATTAATTTCATAGTATCAAGAAGCCTTGAAATATCCTGATTTACTACCAGATTTCTTCATGACAGGTCAAACATTTTTGAAACCTAAATCTATAACTGGTTTGGATAACCCGAAGAACTACAGACCTATCACATGCCTTTCAATATTTTATAAATTATTAACATCTATTATAGCAAGAAAAATAAATCATCATTTACAAGAAAATAATATGTTAACATTTGAACAAAATTGTTGCGGAAAATACTCCAGAGACACCAAGGAGCAATTATGGATTGATAAAATTATCTGTAACTAAGTAAAATATAAGAAACGAAATACGTCAGTTGCTTGGATAGTCTATAAAAAGACTTTTGACAGTATTCCTCATCCTTGGCTTTTAAGGGTACTTGAATTATATAAAACCGATTGCACTCTAATTGATTTTCTCAAATGTTGTATGTCAGAATGGAAAACAAATTTAGTGCTTCATTCAAACAATACTTCTTACAAATCTGATCCAATTGTAATAGCCAGAGGCATTTTTCAAGGAGATTGTTTAAGTCCTTTATGGTTTTGCCTAGCACTTAATCCATTAAGTAAATTGCTGAATAATTCAACTTATGGATATAAAATTAAAGCAAACGGCACAGAAAAAATAAATCACTTGTTTTACATCGATGATCTAAAATTATACAGTTCTAATTATATTCAGTTTCAAAGCTTATTAGAAATTGTTAATTCATTTAGTAAAACAATTTGCTTTAGAATTTGGATTGGAAAAATGTTCAATATTAAATATTAAATCAGGAAAAATTAAAAAATTCGATAACATGGCACTTATGGATGAAACATGTATTACAGAACTACCAATCAACAAAAGTTATAAATATCTTGGTATAAATCAATTACTAAATATAAACTATAAAGAAGTGAAAAAGGTTTTCCGTAAGGATTATATAAAACGTTTGGAGAAGATTTTAAAAACAGAACTTTTTGCTAAAAACAAACTAAGAGCTATAAATATGTGGGCTATACCTACCATTTCATATTTCTTTGGAATAATAAACTAGACAAAAATTGATTTAGATGACTTAAATATCAAAACTCGTAAATTAGTAATGAAATATAGACTTCATCACCCACATGCCTCAATTATTAGGCTTTATCTACCACGTAATTCTGGTGGTAGAGGACTTTTGGATTTGAAACATCTCTGCAACAAAGAAATCCAGAATTTACGTCGCTACTTTCGTACAAAGTCAAACAACCATATTACTCAATCCTTAATACAATATGATGTAAGTTATACTACACTACACAAGAGTGATAATAATTATGAACTTACATCAAATGAAACCATTGCTGAAAGAAAAGATGGCCGAAAACATGGCCGATATGCTAATAGTCTATTTTCTGTTGACATTGATACAGAGACTTCGTTAGCATGGCTTCAACATAGTAATATTTTCGGCGAGACCGAAGGATTCATCCAAGCAATTCAAGATCAAGTTATAAAGACAAGAAATTATGAAAAACATATTATTGGAAACAACATTGAGGATAACTGTAGATTATGCAAATTACTTATTGAAACTATACAGCATATATCCGCAGCATGCCCATTGTTAGCTCATACAGAATATCTACGAAGGCATAATAACGTAGCAAAAATTATTCATCAAGAACTTGCATATAATTCCCATCTACTAAATAAAAAAACTCCATATTACAAATATCAACCTGAAACAATCCTTGAAAATAAGTTTTATAAAATTTATTGAGATAGAACTATTATTACTGATAGAGCAGTTACTAATAATCGACCAGATATAGTTCATATTAAACTACAAGAAAAAACAGCAATTATAATAAATATTCCAGTACTTCTTGATGATAATTTACATAGAGTAGAAGTGAAAAAATCAGAAAATATGGAGAACTAAAATATGAATTGCAGCAACTACTTAATCTAAAATCGATCAAAATCATCCCAAAAGTAATATCTGTAAATGCTTTGACAACGAAGAAATTAAAACACTATCTTGAAGATTTAAACATCAATCAAAAGTTAATATCAAACATGCAAAAAACAATATTATTAGATACAACAAGAATTATAACGAAATTCCTAAACTGAAAAAGTTTTATTCAGTCTATGTTTGATGTTTTATAATACGATTTTTCGAATATTACCATTTATATTGCTAGCCTGACTGGACACCAATTTTCATAGCTCTTTAATAATTTCTTACATAATCGATGAACATTTAGATTGTATCCATTTAACAGGACTGATAAAAAGATACTTATCATGCTGAACGTAATAATGCTGTTTACTCACTATATGATGAGTGCCTCATTATGCATTTTGAAATTATGAAGAATTTCAGGATTCAGCCTCAGTGAATATTTGGATTGAACCCATTTAACAGGTGTATTAATCCCAGATGACAGATACCTTTCATTTTGGATGTTACAGTGCTGTTTCCTCACTATATACGAAGTACCTCAATACGTATTTTGACATTATGAAGACTTTCAGGATTCAACATCGATTAATGCTACGATTGAACCCATTTGACAGGATTATTAGTCCCTGATAGCGGACAACTATCATGCTGGATGTTATAATGCTGTTTAATCACTATATATTAAGTGCCTCAATATACATTTTGAAATTATGAAGACTTTCAGGATTAAACTTCGGTGAATATTTGGATTGAACCCATTTAACAGAACTATTAATCCCAGATGGCAGATACCTATCGTTTTGGACGTTATAGTGCTTTTTCATCATTTTATATTAAGTTCCTCATTATGCATTTTGAAATTATGAAGACTTTCAGGATTAAACTTCGTTGAATGTTTGGACTGAACCCATTTAATAGGATTATTAATCCCGGATGGTGGATACCTATCATGTTGGACGTTACAGTGCTATTTAATCACTATATACTAAGTACCTCATTATGTATTTTGGAATTACGAAGATTTTCAGGATTGAACTCGGTGAATACTTGAATTGACCCCATTAAACCCTAGCTTCTTAGTCTTATTTGAGATGGATAACTATCGAACATGTAGAAATCTTATGTTTTGAAGAATAGATACTATTTGTTCAAATGCTAAATGCCTACTTCATTACTTTGATGTTATGAATATTTTTTGACTCTACTTTTTTTTTAACTTTATTAATTATATTTCAATTAGCCAGTATTGTTCTTCTAGGAGGATGTTCTAAAACCTTGTTATAGTCTCGCTATTTAATTAGCCCCTGTAATGAGTTGTACCGCTTGAACGTGTATTTGTTAAATAATAATAATAATATACTTTACTTATAAATTAATGTTTACTATTTACAACAACTTACTAATATTTATGTATTTTTAATAAATAAATATAAATTCATAGAAGTATTTGGGGGACCTTAGTCGACTTATCTGTAAATTCTTCCTTGCTACAATCAACAAACCTTTATTTTTTGTATCCACCAATGCATACTTTACTAGTAAAACTTTTTAATTTCATTTTCGAAAATGTTTGGAAAAATGACTTGTCCTAAAATATTCTTGGTAGAGTAAAAAATGCCTTTGGAATATTTGTTTATTTTTTATATAACCATTCCTGGAAGTTTAAACTTACTAATAACAATCATCGCGAAGTATGACAACGAAAAACAGGATGAAGTAAAAATAAATAAACGAGCTTCAGGAAATCGCCATGTATTTGTTCCAGCTTATCACAATTTTGAAATACCAGAAAGCAAAGAGTCGGATAACGTCACTTCTACCATATTCCATCTGCCGAAACTGTAAATTGAAATCATAGAATGATATCTTTTTTTTTAATTTGTTTTATATCTATTCAAGTGATAGTCCGTGAGTCATCACTGTTGTACTATCAATCGATAGATAAAATATGATGGTAATCTTAAAATTCAGAACTAAGATTAAAATTCACGAAAAATGAGTTCGAATAAAAAAAAGGAAAACTCACTTTAAGTTTTATTCAATTTCGACAGTCTTTCCCCAAGACAAAAAATATATATATACATAAAAAAAATCCCATACCCTTATGTTTTATAAAAAGCGTAAGATATAGTTTTTCTTTACTATTATTTTTCTTTTCTTCCCATCTCATAATTGATGCGGCCAGTAATTTCATTAGTCAAAGACTCAGAATTGTTTACAATGCAGTTTTCTCAAAGCTTTCTATCTGCAGCCCACCAAGTAATGCATACACAATCCATTTCCGATCATTTTAATAAATCGCTGTGTTTATACATTAGTTATGTATAATGTCCGAAAGGCTTCGATCTGCTTAGAATCTGGGCTGCCTTTGCAGAAGAAAGCTGCCACGTCAAGAAGATAAATTATGGTATATGATATAATCCATCTTTTCGTGTGTTACACGTACACTTGGTCCTTTCTTCATCTTCTGATTCTTTGAGTTTGTGCACTTTCAAAATGTTTAGATAAACACGGCGCAGTCCCCTGCTTCGAATAGATAGATATTCTAAAAGAAACAATACTTTATTACTGCACATTTATGCATGTAATTACGTATATTTCACAATATAATTAAGCCCTTTTTCATTATGTAGTACTGCCCTTTCTAAGAATGTTTTTTTTTGGTAGAAATAAAAGTGTATTTCATTACATAAATCTGTTTGGAATTAATAATAAACTCTAATTCAGATAATTATCGATTCCGGATATTATTAAATGAGGAACAGAAAGGAAAAGGAGATAAATAAAAATAAGCTGAAAATAATAAAGCAGAAATTCAATGAAATTCTAAATAGGAATTTCGTTTAAGTGTACATATATGTTTATATTTTATTTATATGTATATAAGCACATAGTGGCATATAATATATATTAAGGTTATATTTTGATCTCTGTTTTTCCCTTACGCGAGAGGGTGTACGGATCAGCTCAGTCGATAGCTTTTCAGTCTTGTACAGTCGCTCAAAAAAGTATCCGAACACTACGGTTGGTTACAGAATTCAAGTCCAGAACCGTAGTGTTCGGTTACTTTTTTGAGCGACTGTACTCTGCAGTTCCGAGGTTCGAGTCCCAACTGGTCTGCTTTGAGAATTGTTTCCGCTAACTTCCGTTCTGCCCCTAGGTCTAAAAGAGGCCACTAACGAGTTTCAAGAGGCCGTCGTCCGTCGGATGGTAGGTAAAATCATGGCACCGTGTGCAGGAGAGCTATAGCCAATTCACGTTAAAGAACAGGTTGGATGGCCTTGGTGGAAAGATTCCATCTGTCAAATAACAGCTGCCCAGTGAGTCCCCTTCCCCAACCTTCGCTGAGACCTTGTGACCTATCCGTTTATCCCATTATGTTCGAAAACGTCCCGTTGAGATAAAACAACCCAACCCAGCCTTACGCAAGCTTCTTTTAATTGTTCTTTAAATTTGCATGGATCACCTACTTGCATGAAAAGAATATATTTATGAGTTTCTGTTTACGAACGCTCATTTTTTTACATGCAAAAGTAATTTATCAAATAAAAATAGCCATGAAAATAAAAGCCCAACACGTTTTGAGTGCACCGAAACCTAAGCCATGAAAATGTTTTTGCCGTCTCATATTTGCAATAAACTCCAAATATAGGTCTTCGTAATAAATAAGAGAAAGGATCTTATACGATAGATAATAGTTTGGTTATTTTGCTTATTACATGATGTTCTGCTTCACATAGCGTTTCATGAATCGTTTAGTCCTCTTATTATTTCTCTTCCGAGGAAACACCAATAAAGCATCTCTCAAGTCTGAAACCCTTTTTACCATTCCATCAGACTGCTGGTTGTGGGACAACGTTTAAATCACACTTTAGTCACCTATTAATAGGAAAGCTGGAAAGGAGATGGATGCGTTATGGTCCAGAACCAGTAATACGCACGTTCACTTCAGCGGAACCTATTCTGAATTCATGACTTGCTAGGGTGGCGCACAAAACGTATGGATTTGTGGAGCTTCTGCTCTGCATTATAGATGCTGGCCAAGGCCATTACAACTAACTGGCCTCATGTGAATGAAGTCATTTACCATAACTACACCATCGCACAGGTACCTGTGGAATATATGTTATTCTGGTGAGCACACTTGAAATGCGTTGTAAATCATGGCTTTTCGAAATGTTTAGTATAAAGAGTGATGACTTAAAAACTTCTTGCGTTAAATGATTAATATCTGTAAATGTATGTTAGAACCTGAATGTCTATTTTGAGAACCAATGGTTTTATGCTTTAAAAGGATGAAATATTAAATATAATGTATTTCACTGTATAGTGGCATTTATATCAGAACATACAAAGGGACTAATCTGTGAAGTAACTATTAGTGGCTATCCTCAAGAAATATCGCTTCTCCTAAAACATACACTTGGTTTTTCTAAATCAGAGGATTGATACATTTCAAAGTTACAAATTTCGCATCGATATCAATTGTAATAGAGTTTGCTCTTCCATTAGTTGTACATTAGTGTATCTGCTTTAATGTGTAGCATAAAAGCACAGCTCATTTTTAATTTCACTCTTTGTAAACCGATATTACTAGAAGCCAAAAACTGTACGAACAATATATATAGCAACTGCTCTACATGGTATTCAGTATTTTATAGTAACTGTGACAATAAATGAAAAGAAGTAAATGGCAAAATGAATTATTATTTTTGCTATTTTCTACAACTTATTACTAAAATTTACTCTTTATCCTTACAAGCTGTTAATCTCCTTTTCGTGAGTTTGCATTGTTTTACCCTTAAAAGACATTTGTTTTGCTCTGCTATGGACTAAATGGATCTCAAGAACTATAACAAATCAGAACAAGATCGGGAAAAATTGAACAGATGGTAGTAGTCAATATGACATAATATAGTTTACTCGAGAACCTTACATGGTATAGTGGTTAGCGTACCTGATTGCTAAACCAATGGGCAAATGTTCGCATGTTGTATGAGAAACACGACAAGTTAGATTAATATTATATCTTATCTCCGTCCGTTTATAAGAGAGTAAAACGAAAAAACGTCAATCTCTATATTTAATTTGAGCGCCATCAAAAATGAAGTTATTTTTATCTATTTCAATACAATAAATTAATTGAAAATAACAAGACAATTAGCATATGTTACACTCACTGAGTATAATATGTTATTGGTGATTGTAAAATCAATTGAAATTTCCTTTGACTTTAACAAGTTCAAAGCAACGGGGGTAAAACAAAAGAAAACCAAAACCTGAATAAGGGAGAAAGTCTATTAAGAATAAACTAATAAGATTGATTCTCACATTGTTTCGTTTAAATATTTATCTTTCTTTGGTTTCTCACGTTGATGGAATAGTGAGACTATAGGACTTATCTATAGTATTCAGTGAAAATTCCCCGCCCTGCCCACGGTCAGTAGGGGGACACCGATGGGTTTGGAAAGGCCGCCGTCCGTCGGATGGGACGTTAAGCCCTTGCCCCCGTGTGTGGGAGAGCCATACCCTGTGCACGTTAAAGAACACGCTGGATGGCCTTGACGGGAGGCTACCATCTGTCTCCCAACAGCTGTTCCAGTGAGTCACCCCCAACCTTCTCTGAGCCTTCGGGGTCCATGTGACCTGGCCATTTAGTCCATGGTGTTCAAAAAAGTGCCACTCAGAAGTAAAACAACCCAACCCAACTCTATAGTATTCACTGATGGAACATTTTAACAGTTTCCGAAACATAGAGAGAAAGTAAAATGCCCTACCAAGATCAAGAAATGAATTTGTTTGCCTGTCAGCTATTAGTTATATTCAAAGTTTAATTATTCTATGTTAAGTTGAATATTTCCACAGGCCGCTTTCGTTTTGGCGTAAATTTAATGTCAGCATTCTAATAACCTTTGAGTAATTCTAATTTCAAAGCATGGAGAATTGTGTTTAAACCGGATAGCAAATTTCTTTTTACATTGACTTCTCGAAAGAAGAAATCTCAGTATACACAAGAAAAATTTTATTTACAGTCACATTTTAATCATCAAAAATCATGATAATAATTATATATTCACATTATTAAAAGTTTTGTTCCCTCTTCCAGAAATATGCTGGAATATCATAGATACCATCTGGCCTTGTGCGAAGTTTAGGGAAACAACTGAACATCCCTGAATGCGACATTTCATGCGAACATCCCTGAATGCGACATTTCATGCGAATATCCCTGAATGCACATTATTAAAATCTTTATCACTCTGTTCCAGAAATATGCTGGAATATCACAGATAGCCAACAGTCTTTCTGCAAAATTTCGGAAAACAACTGAACATTCGTGAATGGGACACTTCAAAGCGGACTTTCAAGTCTATGATATGCCTTGATACAAGATAACCCCAACAGTTCAAATATACATTTCAAATACGTTCTAAGAATATGTAATTCAGATATTCCTCCGTATCTATCTTCTCAGTGCGATGATATCAACATTTTGCTCTACAATGTCTCCAAATAGAGGGTGAATGCTAGTATTGGAATGCTGGTCGTGGTCGTTCCTAAGCCACAATACGAAGTTTAGAGAAACATATAAACCCTGTTGTCGCATTGCACAAGCAGTGCTCACATCTCTGTGCACCGAGTGATAGTTCTCGTGTTTAACAACCTAAAGACCGAATTCATTACATAATGGCAAACGAACCGAGCTAGTGGCCGTCAGTTCACATTAGAGACCTATTCCTAGCCATTAAATGCTCTCGTAGGAGTGAGCTCATTTACATACTTGGTGATTCACCTCCATTTCCCTGCTATGCTATGAGACTCGTTCAACGTTTGGTTTATCAATTAGGGAAGTGTATCAAATTTAAATGTGCCTTATACCACTGTTGCAATTGCGCATTCTGTGGGAATAAATATGGAGTAGTGATTTCTATTAAAATTTTGTCCTTAATGCACTACAATAATTTTCTATTGTAATTGCTCTCTCGATGTGAAGGATGCATAATTCATACGTCTACAATAACATTTCACATCGAGGACCTTCACTTGTAGAATGCATTTGGTTATTGCAAAGTAAACACTACTATTGAGTGCTTGAAATAAAAGTTTGACTACGGAAATACTTAGTAATTTAGAATACGTTCATTTGCAGAATAGCTCACCAAAATATAGATGACAGTGTATTGTGATGTGTATTCTTCAATAATATTAATTATAAAACAAAAATGAAGCGCCATATATGATATTAATGTAATTATCGTAAAAACACTTCCTCTCTTAAAGTTAGTTATTTAATTTTTGGTGCTAATTTATCACATGTAAAGTGGTGCGCAACTTACCTTTTTCTGGAGGGAATGAAAGTCATTATTTTCGTATATAGAATAAAATATTTTAATCTTGTTTGATAATTTGTGCTAAACATTAGGTATAAACATCAGTAGAAAACAAAACAATGTACGAATATTATTAAATAATTTTAATATGTAATTAATATATATATATTAATACCCTTTGACTGTTCGATATCTGGTGAAGAAGCTTATTAACTCTATCCCCTCTCCATTAATTCCATTAGTCAGTCACAATCAGCTATATACATATATTAGAAAATATATTTTTCTTTTAAGCAACAATATGCCCTAAAACAGCGCATGATTTATACACACAGATTATCAAACCTTAGCAACATTATGACATCTGTCCTAAAATAGTGCATGATGTTATATATAAGTTATAAAAACCTAACATCAAGTGATACGTTTAAAGTAAAAACTTACTACTTATATCATTCGTTTATAAACGCTGTTTTATAGAGCAGAAGTGTAATAAAGACGTTGAAACAGAATTTGGTTAGAAATATTATAATAATTTTCTGGACAGGAAGTTTTCTCACTTTTTCAATGACATGATTTCACAAATTGCATCAAAAATTATGGTAATGATAATGGAGAAACAAAATCTCGTTGCACTAACTTCAAATTGCTGGCAATTAGTAAAATTCTCCAGAACTGCTTGGAGAAAAGAATAAAAGTACTAATGATAGCTCTCTACAGTAAACATAAATTCGTAAATAGCAAATTTCTCTTTGTTTTACAGTAGTTTAATGGAGTATATGAATTTTCCAATGAGGCATAAAAAGCGAAAAGCTTTATCACGAGAAAAAAAGTTATTTTTATATCGAAACAACACACCATAGAGCAAGAATTAAGTTATATATATAAGTATATAAACAAAAGTTATAAAAACAAGAAAAATTGTTTATTTACGTATTTATGGATACTGTAGAGAGCTGTCATTAACACAAGTATTCCTTTTCCCAAGTTGTACTAAAGAGTTTTGTTAAATCTCATTTATTTCAAATTAGCGCAATAAAATTTTGAGCAAACATTCCCTCTAAAAAAGTAGAAAAATACAACCAATAACGAAAACACAAAAAATGACAATAGTTTTTAAATTTCATTACAAAATTGTTAAGTGTTGCTACGTATTAGAGTGCAATTGAATTGTTTGGAAAACAGAGAAAGTGTCCTTAAAACGGTGAAAGTTATTTTTACAAAATAGGTGAAATTTTACTTATACTGATTTTTTCTGTGCATTTCTGAGAAGTACGGTCTCATTTTTGTTGCTAAAACTGGAAACTTTGAACTTTCCACTTTTGGCGCCGATAACTTTCCAACGAAGAATTTAACTAAGATTAGGCTATAAGTGTTATAGCTGACTGGAAATGATAGTAATGCAACTTTTAGTCTTCGGTTCGTCGAAAATATTTAAAGTTAACGCTTCCCGTTTCTTATGCGTCATATTTAACTCATTCAAATTTCTGCTTTTTGCTTAGATATTATTCATGTATAATTTATTCATTATTCTTTTATATATTTTAATATTAAGTTATTCAATCGTGAATAATTCACAGAAATATCTTGTATACCATATAAGTAATCCTCGCATCACGGTTGAAATAAGTGCATTAACTAATATTTTTCAAAGATTTCAGAAATAAAACCAAAACTAATTTCCTTTCTTTGGGAGAAGAATTTTTTGCCTCAAACACAAGCCAGATCTTGTGAAATTTTGTAATCGAAGAGTTATCGGAAATCTTATATTTCTTTAAGAGGTCGTGGGTTCGGGTTCCACTCCTGCCAACATTCAATCGTTTTCAGCTAATTCTTCAATTGTTTTAAAGTTATAATACAATTATCTGTGAGTTAGTATTACCGAACTTTTGTAATTTTACCATCTACGGAAAAATATATTTTGCCACTTCCAATATCTCGCATGAGTAAGCATACTCTAAATTTTACTTAATAAAACTTTTTCTAACATACACAATTGTTTACATATTTTTCGACAAATGCTGGAAAATTTCTACTACAGATCAGGATCTACGTCAGACATTAATGACAATTGACAATGAACCAATAATTTTGAAAACAACTATTCAGAATTGAAATGTAATATAATATATAGTCTATATTTTCCAATATTCATTTTCTCTATATTATATTTGGTTTCATAGTTTGTTTTCACTTTTATCATTTTTCGAACATCAGTATTTTATTAGTGCTAGCTACCATTTTTCACATTTACCTATCGACCAAGAGTCCATTGACGTAAATCCCGATCTGTACAAGTTTCTACCTCGCATTATAGTTCTGTAATTCAAACAAATCTACCGTGTTGATCAGAAACGTTGCCTCAAATTGAAACAGCTCAAATGCTAAATAATACTTTTATTAAATTCGATAAATCTGACAACTGTACATAAAACGTGGTACCCTTTTTCAGCAAGAAATCTTAGTTTATGTAGAACAAGGGAGTTGCAAGTTAGCAGTAAACGCGATGCAAAATTGTGGTTATATTCATGACAATTCAATATGATACTCAATGGACAAAAAGGAAAAAAAAAAGTTTTTTTTTTATTTAGCTGTCGTCACGAATGAGATTGGGTCACTGGAAACAGAATGCGGAGCACGTGCCAAGGATAGATTGGTACTGAGTGACCATTAGCGGAGTTGATGGAAAGGACTTGTTAATAGCCAAAGAAATCTGTGGAACAAGGCTGCCAAGGTGTCCTTTGAGGTCATCCTCTAGCGTACGTGCCACACGAAAGACAAAAAGTAGAAGAGAAAGGGCGAACGACTTTATCGGCTATTTAATTATCTTGAGGGAGGACAAAGCAAATTTGGTTTTGTTCCCTAAGTGTCTTACAACAGATATTTTTCTTCTTTGTATCTTCTGTTAACATAACTCTTTTAATTGTTGTTACCAGATGTAGAATCATCTAATGGAGTGATTGTACCAATGTACATCTACGTTTTCACCATTAAGAAGCTTTTTCGGTCTTAATCTGAATCTATCATGCAATTTTATCATCAATAAGTTAATGGTGGGATCCATTCGGAAACCAAATTTAAGTAACATTTAATATATAAAGGTATATTCCTCTATGCATGGTAGTACACATTTTTATTTCATGTTTACTGTTTCAAAATATTAAAAAAAATCTGTAAAAAGATAAAGAGAAATCATCAGTGGATAATTCCATCAAAACAAATATTTTCTATCATTTTCATTTTTGCTTAACCGATTTTTGACAACAAATGTTTGCTAGCTTCGAGTAAATGTATATTTATATAATAGTTTATTGATATTACTTTAAAGTATCGAAAATTGTCACGAAATCTTCAATTATAATAAATAGCATTCACCATAGCACTATGGTATTGTGTCCCGAAAAGCTCACAACTTACCTAACTGCTGCTAAAACTATGAAGCAGATATTAACATCACGATAGCTTTCAAGAGTTCATATTACGGCGGTTTGAATTGGATTGATCTATTTATAAGTGGGATATTTTGTTAGATTTATGTCTACATCGCAATGACTCTTAAGAGACTCCAAGAGACATCAGGACAACGCTAAGGAATAAGAAAATGCATATAAGAAGGTGAGTTCTAGTCATTGGAACTAGGAATACTCTTTAACGGGCAGAAAAACTCCGTTTCGTTGAATCGTACTTAATACAAGTTGGTCTAAGGAGACCTACTAGGCAACTACATTGAAAAAAGATGAAAGCTTCCGCTGAAATCTCCCTCTTTACTTCTATTTTAAGTCATTTACTGAGCATCTCAAACCATTTACTGAACATCTGTTTGAAAAGGATGAAATTTATTCAAACCAGCCACTCGACATTTATTTGAAGCTGGTGAAATCTTTTAAACTACCCACTAGATATCTATTTGAAGCTGATGAAATTTCCTTTTCAAACCACCCACTAGATATCTCTTTGAAACTGATGAAACTCCTTTTAAAAACCACTGGATAGCTATTTGAAAAGAATGAAATATTCTACTGAAACCATTCACTGGACATCTCTTTGAAAAGAATGAAATCTTCTACTCAAACCATCCGCTGAACATCTATGAAAAGAATGAAATCTTCTATTCAAACCACCCACCGGACATCTATTTGAAGCTGACGAAAGCTTCTTCTGCTAGAGAGAGCATGAAGATGAATTTTCTGGACAAAATGCACTTTATCTCATTAATATAAAAATTAAATGAGGAATCATATTAGCTTAATGATGTCCAGGGAAATGAAGAACTGTCAAAATAGGTTGACTTTAAGTTTAAGACAATGTAGAAAAACGATGAGATTCTTGTAAATACAGTTCCAAAGCTCGAACTTATTGCTGATTCTTTTCACCAAAAATATATCATACCTCAGTAAATGGTTCAAAAAATTAAAGACCATAGATTTTGTATGATTGTATAAGTTTTCATCTACCATTACAGTAATGATAATAATAAAATATTTAATGATTACCAGTTCCAACAGATAAGTAATGAGAACAAAGATCAGTGGAAGACTGGTGACTTCTATGAAGAAATAGTTAAGTAAATAAGTATAAGTTCTGAGCGACTCTCGCCTCTCAATCTGGTGATAATCACTCGAAATTTAAGCGCGGAATGAAAGTTTCTTTTGAAACCAGTCAATAAAACCGTAATAGTTCAGAAGGATCAAAAGTGTTAATTGATTACTGAAAATTCAGTATAACTGATCTGTATTTGGAACTTCAAGAGAACGTATTTTATTTAGAACAATTCTCAGTGCATCTAGAGCCCACACTACATACCAGAAGAGAGCATTAATTGTCACAAAAGTTTTGTTCAGTTTATTATCCTGAAAATATTTTTTATAATAATAATTAACGATTTTGTTTGAACTATCCGCTAATTGTCATAAATTTGTATTATTGACCAATAGCAAAGCGCGATCCGGTAGGCCACGTAAATTGACACAGTAGTACCGCCGATTGCTGAAGCTGGTGGTGCGACGAAATCGCCTGTCCTCAGTTGCAATACTTACCACCGAGTTCCAAAATGTTCTTAGAGCAACGCCACACCATAATAGTTCGTTGCATGTCGTAGGAATAGGGTTCCAATGGCCGAGCAGCCGCACCAAAGAGTAACATCAACAAAATTAACGCTAAGATTCGGTTGGAGTGGTGTAAAGCACGGCGCCAGTGGACTCTTGAACAGTGGAACCGCGTTCTCCGGAATGATAAATCACCCTTCTCCTTCTGGCATTCCGTCAGATGCGTCTTGGTGTGGAGGATGCCAGGTGAACGCTACTTTCCTGACTGTGTTGTTCCAGCTGTGAAGCTTTGTGGAGGAGGCATCATGCTCTGAGACTGTTTTTCATGGTTCGGGCTGGGCCCCCCTAGTTGCAGTGAACGGGACTCTGAACCTGCAGCCTATAATGACATTCTCAACAATTCTGTGCTCTCAACTTTATGGCAACAGTTCTGTGACCAACATGACAATGGCCTCGTTCACAAAGCGAGGACCGTGCAGGAATAGTTTGATGAGATGGGTGTGCAAGAACTTGACTGGCCTGCACAGAGCCCTGATCTCAACCCCATAGACAACCTTTGGGATGAATTGGAACGCCGACTGCGAGCCAGGCCGAACCGCCCGATATCAGTGACCGCCCTCACTAATGCTCTTGTGGCAGAATGGCAGGCAATTCCCGCAGCAATGTATCAAAATCTAGTGGAAAGCCTTCCGCAGGGTGGAGGCTATTATAGCAGCAAAGGGTGGACCAACGCGATATTAATTCCTTTCCTATTACCAGGTCACTTCACTATTACTTTCACTCTTACGGGAGATATTTATTTTCACTATTACCTTCACAAATCACCGGAAGATTGTGGATTAGCGACTGTCAGAATGCTTTTGATTATATAGTGTATATCCGTATAGTAATATACAATAAATAATACCATTTTTCGAATTCTGGTTTTGAATATCATTTACTGTCATCTTGACAAATTGTTTTCAATCTAAAAAAATTCTGAATCTTTTGCAATCATCTTATGTCGAAAAACTATTTTCAAATAATATTTATTTCTGAATATTTCAAACAGTTTCAAATTACCTCTAACTGCTAATATTAACACTATATAGTATATTACATATTATCTTTTAATAAAAAAATCTATAGTTTGCTCAAACTTTGAAAATTGCATTTTGCAATAAGAATAATTGTTGAAATTTTTACCTAAAAAAGCTTTAAGAGATTAAAGAAAATTATTAATGCTCAAAATCAAATTTACGTGATTGATTATAAGTTGAATTGTTATCTAAAGTTTGGAAACAATTTTTCTGCCTCTAACGAAAATTTGGAGACTGGTTTTCTTTCGATGCTATTCCTACGAAAATAATAATTGGAGAGCGTTTTATTTTTGACTTGAAGTTCCTTTCTGATTAATTTAGATAATGAAGAGACTGAACAAGAGGAAGTTTTATATGTAATTAACTGCGTAGGAAATTATAATCTCAAAGCATCTACTCGTTAGTGCAGATCGATTTAGTGTTATAATGCAGCGGAGATCGCTGTGTTTTAATTTGCTAATCAAGGATTTTCTCTTCAGGTAAGATGTCAGGAAGTAATTCGTTAGCAATTCTTTTTCGCTAACAACCGAAATTTTCTTTAAATCCAAAGCAATGTTATTAAGAACAAAGGCAATGTTATTTATAGAAACTGTGCAAAAATAAATATTTTCTAGGGAACTTAATCATTGTAATTTTATTTAATATGTTGAGATTTCAAAATTACTGCACTCGGTGATTATTTTCTAAATGCTCTTATGTTCAATATTTCAGAATATTTAACAAACTTCTGAAATTACCAGATTCAATTCCATATAACATGAAGTATGTTACACAATCCCTTTGGGCAAATTGATTAAATTTAAAATGTTCTTCTCTGGAATTTATAGTTTTCACTCAATTCTTTTTTTTTATTTTAAATAGGAGATCCAGTTTTTTGCAGCATTAAAAGATTAAATTTTGTAAATGAATTGTCACATTATTGAAGCTTTGGGTTGGGTTGTTTTACCTCTGAGCGGCACTTTTTTGCACACCATGGGCTAAATGGCCAGGTCACATGGCTCATACTATATATCAGCTTATATCACGCACTGTGAGTATAATAGTTTCTATTAGCATTTTGTGTTAAGGAGGTAGTTATGTAAGGGTAACGGTATTTTATATGAGTAATATACAATGTGGTAAATTTCCCACAGACTTGTTTAAGCCAATGCAAAAGCCACTATTGCGAAAGAGAAACGAAGTAAGTTATCTGAAGAATAGTATCCCATTAAAGCCATTCAGCATAATATCTAATCCAAATATATCGTGGACACATCATTCCACAGAAAGGAAGAGGAAAACATTATTATATCTTTTGAAAGTGGGGAGTAGGTTGGCTCAGTCGGTAGAACGCAAGTTTCTAATCTGATGTCCCCAGGTGTGAGTCCCAACTGTGCCTGAGTTGAAATTTATATCTGCTTACCCTTTATCCCTTTACCTCAGTGGTCTTAGTCTAAGCTTCGGCATCGTGCTCTCCTCAGTCACTTGAAGGTTTTCAGTGCTCTATGTCGAATCTTACCAAAACTGAAGCTGAAATAATCAGGATGGAGATTATCAAAGATAATTATCAGCGCTTGAACAGTTGGGACTTGAACCTGTGAACTGCAGATTACAAGTCTTGTATACTATTGAAAGAACCAATTTCCTCCTTTATTTAGAATAGACTGCAAAATTATACTGAATTGTAGCTGGTATGGATAGAAAAATTAAATATAGTAAAATATTTGCCGAAAAAGGTGAAAGTGATGTCGAGCTTATTTAAAACGACGCGTTAGATTGAAGGAAATTAAGCAAAGAAGAACATGGCACTGAGCAAAAAAACCACAGACCGCGATGGTATCTCAGAGTTTTCGAATTACAATGCAAGTAGTTGCTAAGATTTCCATACTCAACTTTTACTGTTTTGTAGATTTCGGTGATTTTATCACCGAAATCTGCAAAACTCCTCGTCACACATATAAGGTAAATAAAACAGTATTTAACGGAACTGTTTGTTTAGTAACTGAGAATTCTAATAAATTGTGAATTATTGTATACATAGCGAATTTAAAAGGATTACCAACACCTAACACGAGAAATAAAAATAAAAAAAATCAGCAGGAGTTCAATAATATAAAAAAGAACATACTTAGAAAGAATATCAAATTCAATAAATCATATGTTTGTTTTTCATTTTAACATACTCGAATTTCGTGTTGCAGTGTGTTTTTTCGTGTTGCAGTGTTTTTTTCTTCCTATTTTGTTAACTTCACAAATATTTTTAAAAATTTTAAATAAAAATTTAGCAAACATTAGCATTACAGAAAATTAAATAAATTTTAATTTCTTTTTCTGTTAAATGGAGAAGATAACTGAGCAAATATAGACACATTCTATCATTTTCTGGAAACTCAGCTTTCTAAAGATATAAAATATCGGAGAATGAACACAAATATAGGCCACAGCAAAGAGCATCGCTGCGAAATATACGAGAAATATAATTTTTTTACATCAGGTCCCTCCAATCCGCGGCTCATTGCAAAAAGAATGTGGTCAAAAATGTAGATAATCAATATAATGAATGTTGTTCATTTCTTCCAATTTTTGACCCAATATTTTTAATTGCAAAACCAAAAGATTTTGCCAATTCATGGTGCTTCTTAAAAATGCAGATTTGTTCTGTTTTTTAATCAAGATATTTTCTTTAAAAGCCATTTTTCTAAATATAGTTTTTCCTGCAGTTCATTACTAGTTTAGAAATGTATGCTTTCGTTTTGAAGTATGGAATTTCCTCTGCGGTTCTTCAAGAATATACTTTTTTCCTAATGTATACCCAGCAAATATGTATCGAATTGCTCCTATTAAGAAATTTGTTGACTATGTATATACTTATGTTATATGATAATAAAGCAATAACAAACATTCAACTTCAAATTCTATAAAACGGCAACGATGGCGCAAAATATTTAAAAATTCGAAGTACAGCCATTAATGAAGCGTGTATGACTAAACGTTAAGTGGAGTTACTAAGGAGGAAGAAGGTTTAAAATTCTGCTGAAACGGCTTTACCTAATTATGGATTACACCAGGGGTGGGCAATTGTTTTCGTATCTACACTGCGCATGCGTATTGACGTGGCCGTCCTAGTGGAAAATACCAGACGAATCTTCGGTCGCGCACGGGAAGGAAATCTCGGTTCAAGGCGGATTTTTCAGACTGTCTTGGCGGGCCAAAAAAAAACTCTTAGCGGGCCGAATGTGGCCCGCGGGTCGCTATTTGCACACCCCTGAATTACACCATAGGTGACTGATAGGTCATTGTCCGGTGGGAGCGAGTGGGTGACAAGTGATTTGATAGGTCAATGACTTATTGGAATGATTCGTTGAAAAATGATTAATTGTTTATTGTATTGTGATATACGAGTACTGTCGATGCATTTACTGCACAGTCTCATAGTCTTCCAATCGCTTCCATTCACACTTCAGATAATATTAAATTGTCTCTTTTCAACACGCCAAACTTTTTTTAGAGAAAATAAATATAAAATAGAATTAGAAGAACGCATATCACCTCTGGCGCATATGAGAATCTTATGTTTCAAAGAGAATTTCAATGAGGATTTTATGTTTCTTAATCACACGTTTTCAAAAACAAATAAGTTTTTCCTTTGCCTACTGTTTCATTCCTTAAAAGTTTTAATTTGAGCTAGCGGATGATGGGAAAAATGCAAATAGTATTTCATTATTCATTGTACAACATAAAAGTATGCATCTTTTAATTCTTAAATCTAAAAAAGTTACGTTTCCCACAACTCTCTCAGAAATGTTTGTAGATTATTGCTATCTGTGGGATATCTCTTTAAAACTGCCACTAATTTTTAAAATCTCTGTTCCATACATGTTTTTTGTAAAACTCGATGACAGCTCTGCTGTTTCATCATTTCACTGATCTGTAAAGATATATATTTTAAAACTACTAAGTATTTAAAAAATGCAAATTTGTAATATTCCATTAGTACCAATCAAGCTAAAAGAGATTTTTTAATTATCACTTTCTTTGTTTCCAATCGAAACTTCATGACGTTCACATTCCACCACCAAAATTCCATATTTCTATCATTAATGCATTGTTGCAATATTCATTTGAAATTTTGAAATTTTCAATCTATTTAGCCGTTTGACGGCGCAATTATAATGTTCTAAAGATTCCGAAATTGCGAATTATAATATTTTATCAATTCCTATCTAATCCTAAAAAGAATTTTTCATTACCTCTAAATTCAAACAATTATCTTCTAAAACAAAAAATTGTGTTGTCCCCCCCCCCCGGGTCTAACAGGTCAATTCATTTTGCCAGTGGAAACATCAAGACGTTCATATTCCACAACCAAAATTTAAAATTTCTAGCTTAAATACATCGTTTGACATATTTGGTTGAAATTTTGATATTTGCAAATTTTTCCCCGTTAGAGGGCGCAATTATAGTTTTCGGAATGTTTAAAAAACGTAAATCATAATATTTTATCAATCCCTATCTAACCCAAGAAGAATTTTCATTTATCTCTAAAATCAAACAATTATCTGCTAAAACTAAAAAGGTGTGTTTTGCCACCCCCTCTTGGTCTAAGGGGTTGGCAATTGTTGGTCTAATTTTTGGCAACGGAAACTTCGTGACCTTCGCATTCCACCACCAAAATTTCAATTTTCTAGCATAAATAATATATCGTTTGCAATAATCGTTTGAAATTTTCGAATTTTTAAATTTTTCCACCGCTAAAGGACATAATCAAAGCTTCAGAGAGATTCGGAAAGTACATATCGCAATTTTTCATCAATACCTATCCAACACAAAAATTAATTTTAATTTATCTATCTAAACAAAACAGATCGATGTCTACAGACATAACGAAACTATTATCTCGTTTTCTTTGAAAACGAGATAAAAATATAAGGAAAAATGTAAGATAGCCGTCTCCTTGGGGCAGTAGTAACGCATGGGCCTATGCTGACATTGCAACTGCCAGAGTCTGGGTTCCAATCCTTGGATGACATGTTCGTGTATGTGTTTTTATGTCATATGGGAAACCAGAACAAGCCAGAGAGAAGTTCTCAGTTGTCTTCATTTTAAATATTTTAAAAAGTAAAAGTAAAGGTATCTGATTATGTATACTAAAAGTATTCAAATTTTAAATATAAGGTCAAACATACGAAAAATGAACAAATATTATCAAAGTGAAGATGGATGTCAGTAAGGATTATAAAGTTTTTTTTTCCATTTACCACACTTAAATTCAAATCAAAAGTAACTTTTCGAATCTCTAAACCACAGAGATGTCAAGTACAGTTAAAAATTTCCAGTCTGCATTGTGTTATCAGTCGGATTTATTTTTTATTTATTTATTGAACGTTATATCATACTGGGAAATCCCTCCTCAGGCTTTCCCAAATGCAATTAGAAATCAAGGTTTCAAGTTTGAAAAAGCAAAGGCTGCACAGCAGTAAGTTATCAGGAACAGAAAAAAATATTTTATTTTGAATCTAACAATTAGATCCTATTCCATAAGTTTGTTTCTTTAAGGAAGGATTCTAATACTTGTAAAATTAAAATTCTTTTGAAAGATTGGGAAAGTTTAATAAATTAAAAATAGTAAGTTCACTTACATTAATTTTTTCAAGTTCATTATTCATTTTAGCTCTTTATTTTACAAATGTTTTGCAGTTTAATAAAACATGATGTATCGATTATTTTGTTAGACATGTTGCACAGTTGGGAAAAGTTTTTTTTTAAGGAATGGGTTAAAGACAGGTGTTCCTGTTCTAATTTAAATGTTATCAGTCGGAGATATGGCATTAAAGGCAGACCACTAATCAGAAGGTAGTACTTTATTATTGCCAACAAATCGAGAAAAGGATTCTGGGTCTTATAATTAGCAAGTCGTCCTTTACTATCTTTACGTATTTAAAGCCTGAACAACCACTATAATAGCTCTGAACTTTATTTGTTCAACTTGTTGTTCAAACTTTCATTGTGATCTTCACATGAAATTAACCGTTTCTATAAATATTCCCTACCATTTACATGGTTTACAATACTATACGTAACTGCGACAGGACAGTAAGAGACATTTCTACACTTTCATCTGAGTGGATTCATGCACTTTTTAATACTTCTTGAGGATACAGTTCCTTCTGAGACCGAACTGATTTGCAAAGTAAACGTTTTCTGGCGCGGAAGCGAGTTTTGAAAACGTTGCAGATGCTTCAAATTTTCCTCTACTGTTAATTGCAGCTGTCGCATGTTCACGGTTGATGAATTTAATCATGGTGTGCTTTTCCATGTGAAGATAAATTTTAAACGTCACAATAGCAAAGTAGCAGAAGATTTAAAGCTCCAGTAATTTAATTGCGTTAGGGTATCCTATTCTCCAGTGCACGAATCTACCTAATAGACTTTGATTATTAGTTGACAGTTATTATAAGCTTTTAGGATATATCAGTTAATCAGATAATCAGGTAGTTGAGTACCTTTATCGATATTTCGTTTCATTTGATCTTCCCTTGTTCGAAGATATCTAATAGAAGTGGATTTTCTACAGTTCTTTTAAAATACGACTTTTTTTATTTCTTTCCTTCCTGTTGGAAGTTATCACCTATTTGAATGCCAAAGACAAGTATTATTTTTTCTCCTTCTTCTCTCGGATTGGTTTGTAATCAGACGAGGTCTTGGCTAGTGAATATGGCGAGATCATGGATGAGGATTGTTCATGTGATGATTTAACATGGCTTGACAGGTACTCGCTACATTTTTGGAAGAGTACTTCAGGACAACAGCTTTGTTCGTGTCAGTGACGCCAAGGTTGTTGATGTTTCGTGATAGTTGTCTTTAGTTGACTCATAGCAAGGGAACAACTGGATCATGTCGCGTATTTCTCCTCCTTGTGCTCTTAAAGCACTGGTGCATTGTTCACAGCTTGTTACTTCTCCATCTTATACTGGAAGACGTTTACATGATTGACTACTGACATATTAAAGAAAAAAAAAACAATCGATTTTATCATGGTGTACTTAAGACAATTTAAAGTCTCATAGAAGTATATGTAGACTGTGATTTACTTCCCGGTTGGTCATTGATTAATGATTGACAAACTGATTTATTGCTGAATTCATACTAATTTTTATCTTTTCTTTTTTGGTTGACATTTACGTTCTGAATTCAATGTGATGATATTATGAGTGATTTTCGAATGTTTGTATTTTGTTGTCAGGATTTAAATTTAATATAATTGTTTTTTTCTGATTATGAAACGTTAACATCTATTGAAGTTGAATTTTCTGACAAATTAAACTAACAGGAAGAGGTTTAGTTTCCTTTTAGGTGTGTTTAACTAGCAATTCGGACGGACACTCCTGATGTAGAATTACTCCAAACAGAAAAAATTGCATAAGATTCTCTTTAATACTACCACGACAATTATATATAATAACAACAGTACACGCATCGAGTAAAAAAGATAAGGAAATAATATAACAGCAGAATTCTAAAGAATTATTAATATAGTGAAGTTTATAATGCAATATTAATATCCATTCCAAAGACGGATATTTTCTTGCTAAATTCTTTTATATCTTTAGTGTCTCGAGTTCTTTGTTCCGTTGGCCTCCTCTATGGCTTACGTAATATCCACGTGAGTAAACAGGACACCGATTATGTTTCTTGTTATAAGCCCAGCTGCTAGATAATTTATATTGCTATGTCTCACCCAAAGAGCCGTCAAACAACTTTCCCCGTGTTTGCTCATTTTGTTGAGTGCAACGGTTATTCGTCTCTCATCAAGTCCCGGTTTTCATCTAATACATTTGGCAACACACTTGCATCACATGCCACTCTTTCTCTGCATAAAGGAAGTTCCTTAATATTGATTTTTCTGCTTTTCCTCTCAGTCTCGTCCTCGTCAATATCTTAACATTTTCCACTCACAAAGACTCTTTTCTTCCCTTAATCTTCACTTTAAGTCTCTTCTTGTTACTTCTTTCTCACAGGGCGTGACAGCAGCTTCCTCTTATCCTATTTTCCACTATTGGACACTTTAGCTAATTTTACTTTCCACTTATCCCGTTGAATTTTTTTTGCCCTGCTCCTTTTTACCTTTCTAAAAATATACCTTATTCTCTCCCACAAACGATTAATTTTTTGGTACGTATTTTTGTATTTGATAAACACGTTTCGCACTGTATGCTCCAAAAAGCAAAATGTATCTCGGACTTTGGACAACATATTGATTAAGCATCGAATTATTAAAATCAGGAAGAACTCTCAGCCGAGTGTCGTGTAATGCAGCCTTTTGTTCATTTCAATGCTCATCAATCATCTTTATATTAACTAGATATCAGTGGTTAGGATGAGTGGCAATGTATCATACTATGAGACTTCGCAGCTGGGGTTTCGACAGTTCTCAAAGATAGCAGGCTGATTGGCAGGTGATTGATAAGTCATCGATTTGTAATCTGTGAGTAGTGTCGAGGTGTTAATTATGCACTCATAGTATCCCAAGTTGAAACTCATTCTAAGACACTCTAGCCATGTATCCCTCAGTGAAGAAAACAATTTTGAAGTTTTATAGACTGAAGCATAATAAATACATTATCAAAAGAATACGTTTACACTCTAAGTTTTTCTTTCTCGTTTAATATTTCTTAGAGTTTTAATGTCATTATCATTATAATCATCATCAACATCCTCAAGCAGCTATGGGCTACGAAGGTAGAATAAGATTGTGCAATTTAGTTCTCTAGCATATCTGTTCTGAGCTACATATACAACATCTGGCCACTGTTCACCAAGTCTAACAAGGTCCTGTTTTACATTGCCCACATCATCCTAGGTCTCTCCCTCTTTCTGAGGCCTTTAGGCACACTGTTCATAACCCTATTCGCTAATATACAATTAAGCATACGGGGCAACATGACCAAACCAACGGATCGTCTCGCTGCAAAATACGCTTTTTAAAGGAGGTTACCGACTCCTTTACCTAACTTTATCATTAACTTCATCACACACATCACCAGCGCCGCGTCAACTTGGATTTTCAATATCGTTGTTTGTGGCTACCCAGGACGAATATTATATTTAGGTTTTGGCGTGTGCTGGACTTTACTTCTGTAGTACTGTTCAGCCTAGACGGTGGATACTGGTAAATATGGCATTATCCCGATAGATGTAGTGCCGTCTTCGAATTGCGGAGCATCTGGATTATGTCATTCATATTACCTAACGCCCAAGATATTTCGTAGGCATCTAGAATCAAAAGTATCAAGTTTCCTGTTATCTTGTGTACAGAGGGTCCATGATTCACTACCATAACGAACTCTAGAGAGAACCAAACTGTTATACAGTCTAATTTTATTCCTTAGGTGTATACGCCTATTTCTACACACTCTCCATAGATTCTCAAAAGTTCCGGCAGCAATCCTTATTCGTTTGTTAATCTCATGCTGCACATCACTACTATTTGTTACATAGCTCCCATGTTAATTGAACTGTAACACCTCTCAAGAGTGGAACTATTCAACTCTTAAGCAGGCTGTGGTTCTGTGGAGGCAAGCGGTAGTTCAGTTAATTGAGTTAATTGAATTAACTGAACCACAGCCTGCCTGACCAATTTTCATCACTTTAGTCTTCTCTCTGTTTATCACGAAACTTACTCTATTACCAGTCTCATCAATAGGTCGAATAAAAGAGTTCATTTCATCAACTTCATTTGTCAAAAGGCATCATCAGCATAATCTAAACATAAATTTTCCTATCTCCAGACCATTTCAGACCAAAATATTTCCATTGCAGTGAATTTTGCATAACATAATCAATAGCTAAATTCAAGAGAAAAGGAGACAAATATGCACCCTTGTCGAAAAACTGGAGCAATGTTAAACCAGTTGCTAAAAACCTTACACACTTTAACACAAGACTCAGTGTTATTATAGACATCTTTCACTATGTTAACTAACTTGCCTGGTATGCCATACGATCTCATAACCAACCACAAATAAGACTATCAACAGAGTCAAAAGTCTTTTTGAAATCTACAAAGTCAACAAAGGTTTGTGAAACTCTAAATATGTTTCTTGAAACTCTGCAATTTTACCTTAGAGAGACCGCTATATCACTAGGACAATCAGCAAGTTATTTTAAGCATTTAAAAAGTACCATCTCCTAAAACGTCAACCCGAGGCGATTACCAGTAGCAAAGACATTGTCAGAAATTACATTTCAAATACTTAAACATTTGAATTTCTAGGTAAAATCGTTTACATTACATATTCCCATTAAAACATATATCTTTTCACTCGAAAGTTTAGATATACTAATGTCAAACGCCCAAAGCTCAGTAACACTTTAATCTGCATTTAGAAAAATGGAGTAGCTAATCTTGAAACATTCACGAAAATATTCAGTACAAAATGGTGTAAAAAACTCTTAATTGAAGAAAGATAGAAAATCTTTGAGGAGTTTAATGGTTAGGTTGTTTTACCTCTAAGCATCACTTTTTGGCATACAATGGGCTGAATGACCAGGTCACAAGGATCCCAAGGATTGAGAGAAGTGGGGATTAGTGGTGAAAAATCTCGACGCTAGGACAGTGCGACTCGATCCTAGGAACTGCGAACTACGAGCCTGGCGCGCAACCGACTGAGCCCTGAAGTGTTTAAGCAAATCTCAAAAAAGGAATAAAATCTGAAGCTCTTAAATTAATAACCACTGTCATTTCATAAGTTTCAAGTTTTGAAACAGTCTGTAGATATAAAAACGGAGAAGAGTCAACGAAACTGGAAGCAGTTTCTAAAACTCTTCTACTTCCTATGTGTTGCAAATAAAACACAGAATATTAACTAGAGATTTCCATGCACAAAGTATTCCTTACGAAGAACTGAACAAAATTGTGCAGATCTTATACCTCTTCGAAACAATTATTTAAACTGGCCTAAAACAAATCAAATATCCAAACATTTTTTTTAATAATATTTAAACTATCCCTCGTTATTTCCATAAAAAAATCCAAAAGAGTGAAAGGAAAGATAAGCATTCATTGTCTTTATCAACAACCTTGTTTTAATAAAGTTCGGATGATTCCTGTTCAGAGGAGAAAGAGAAAAAAAACTCTTTGAAACATTTGCAGAGAACTTACTAAGCAGAAAATATACAGAAATGAACTCTCCGGAAAACCTTTGTTAACAGCTTGAACAAATACAGAGTTGGGGCAGCGCTGAGGTAAGCCTAACTCCTGTTGCAAAAGAGGAGAATGCACCCGGTCACCATTTGTTACACTAACAAAGCTAATTTCTAGCCAGCGTGGTAAAGCACATTCTTCAAAGTGTTATCTCAGAAGACTCATGCCGGAAATAATTCTGTAAATTGCTGAGAACAAACGTCCACTCTTCTACGTTAGATATGCTTCTTTGTGCGTTATCTAAATTAGCCACAAGAATTCGTAGAATGATAAAGTTGGTGTGAACATATTTCAGCAACGTGCGAGGCGTTTGGGGGAGAATCGTGTGTTTATGCAAATGATGCAAGCCGAAACAATAAAATAAGTAAAATACATAATTAGTTTATCTTTGCTTTGTATTCGAAGTACTCGAACGAAGCTCTGTCGATGTGCACGGATTTAATTTTAACGGCAATTTCATTTGTAATAAAGAAATGTCGTTCTTTGTGATTCCCGCATTCAATTCTGGTGTGAATTTCTCCAATTTTTGTTTTTGTCGATTTAAATTCTCTAAATTTGATTTTCAATAATTGTCGGTGAGAATAAAAAATTAGTTTGAAGAATGTAAATTTATTCGGTTCTTTGAAACATTAAGGAACATTAACGTTTTTACGAAGTAAGATTTCTTATCAGGAATGGCTATCAACACTCGTTTTGTTTCTTAAACGCAGTAGCTTTAGTATCAACTGGGGTTTAGTTGGGTTCTTTACCTCTGAGCGGTATTTAGTTTGCATGAAATGGGATAAATGGCCAGGTCACAAGGACCTCGATGCTCAGAGAATGTTGGGAGAAGGAGAACAACATGACAGTTCTTATGAGACAGATGGAAGATACCCATCAAGAGCATCCAGTGTGTTCTTTAACGTGCATATGATATGGCTCTCCTGCACAAGAAGCCACGGCTTAACGTCTCGTCAGGCGGATGTGGCCCTTCCAAGCCCAACGTTGTCTCATTTGTGACCGAGTACAGATTGGAAGTTTAGCAGAGATAAATCTGAACCCTGGAAAGGATTGGAATCGAATCTGGAAACTACAGATTACGAGCCTGGCGCGCTACCAACTGCGCCAACCGCCGTTCCAGCAATTCAAATATTTAAGATTGCAAAATTGAAGTTTCTCAATTTTTATAACTACTAGGTTAATCATCTGTCAGCTAATTAATGCTCTATGAGAACTGTTGCTCATAATCTTCCCACAGTTTCTAACCGAGCTAGGCCACTGGGATAAGTTAATGAGGGTCGATATCAGGGCAAGAGGAACAGTTGCCTTTTCCTCCTGGAAAAATTGGTTCGAAAGGTTTTTATGAAGAATAATAAAGATGTGTTAAATATTTGTTTTTTCTTTAAAGAAATATAATCTTCAATTATTACATTTTCCTTTGTTTCCGGAAACATAGTGTTTATTTTTATTCATTAATATTGGAAAATATTTTTAATTATATCTTCAATAATAAGGTTCCCCTTTATCCGTTTTGTTTTCGGGTCTCCTTATTTGCATTATGGTATAATAGATATATTATTTCTATATTCGCAACTATGCTCATTAATGGATGACGCGACTAAAACTAACTCCAACTGACGCCCATTGGTTTGGTACATAAATTTATTTCTTTGTAATAGAGCCAGACCTCCATGCAAAAGACTACCTTCCTCTTCAGATATATACAACATATTATGGAGAGAATTAAGAATTGTCAAGTTTGTTTCCATTGTTTTAATCCATTACCTTTAAATCTACATGGGAAATTCACATTTTTTTCTGAAAACTTTTAAGTATAACTAGAAGAATAAGATATCGTCTATGATGAATATGTTGTGTTCGTATTCAAAGAGAATAAAGTTTTTTTTTTTTTTATTTTCCGTATTTAATACCCTCTTACAGTGGAAATTCGACATCTGGGCTAAAGTTGAGATGTATCTCTACAAAACTCCAAGACCTGTCTTTGGTTAATAGGGGATACCGATGGGCTTGGAAAGGCCGCCTTCCGTCGGATGGGACTTTAAGCCGTGGATCCTTGTGCGGGAAAGTCATACCCTATGTACGTTAAAGAATAGGCTTGACGTGAGGCTTCCATCTCTCTTTCCCCTAACAGCTGCCCCCTTTCCCCAACCTTCCTTGAGCCTTCGGGGTCCTTGCGACCTTTGGTCATTTAGCCCATTGTGAGCGAAAAAAGTGTCGCTCAGAGGAAAAATAAGTTAACCCATTGCTATCAATATGAACTCCACATCAAAATTAAAAATTTCTGTCTTAAATAGATCGTTTGCAATATTCGTTTCAAGTTTTGTATTTCCCAAATGTTTCCAGCATTAGAGGGGCTATTGAAGCTATCGGGAAATGCGAATCGAAAAATGGATATCGAAAAATGCGAATCGTAAAATTTCATCATAGCTATCCAACACAAAAAGAAGTTTTAATTATGACTAAACACATAAAAGATAAATTTTACAAATAAAAAAAGACAACTAAAATAATAAAATAAATTAAAGGTTAAAAATCTACAAGTATATTTAGTTTTAGATTCCTACTCTCTTTTTAAATTATGGACAATGCCAAACTTTAGAAAATATCTATTAATGTTTATTCTAAAATGCACTGTGCTTCATTTTTAATTAATTCCAGTTATGGTAAGGGAAAGCAGAAAAAAATCACATATTTTTCTCCATATCTTATTAAATATTTCTATTTTACATCCATAAATGTGAAGCTTTATTATGAACATAATATCTTCTGTGGATTACCTATTTTCGTAAAGTTAATCTTGTTTGATGTGGAAAACGTTGTTACTTTGCACACTTTCATATTTAATTTAATAGCGATAACAACGATATGAAATGCGAGATAAATTGTATCCTAAACGGTGTGTAGTTTCTGTCACACAACTTATTAAACGTAAGAATTTTATTTTCAACGTTTCTCTTGGCTAAAAGATGGAGAGGACACTGCACGTCGTAGATAAGATTGAGCTTCTATGAACTTCTCGGCAGCACAGTCTTAGGTGAGGCAAAGCAGAAGGGACTGTCCAGCAGCTAAAGACGATGGCTCCTTTGGATCATCTGGTCCCCAGACCTATCCATCAGTGATCCTCAGGGGTGTAATAAAGCCCGGACTAATGTGATTCCCCTAAAGCGAACTCATTCTGGTCCTGCCACCCGATAAGGAAGCCAGCAAGAGGGGTTATGTCGTTTAATAATGGTGCCACTAGCGCCATCAGCGAAGGAGGCGGAGACAAAATAGTGTAACGGAAGAGGGTGTCTCTGCGAATTGAAACAAAGTCGTAGTAACGAAATGTTCCATATTTCAGTTTAAGGATTCTATTACAGCAATTGGTTTCATACTCATTTTTTCTCTTTCTCTGTGTGTCAGAACACCGTGATTTTCCTCGCCCATTCCCAGGCACATCTTTGATGGCAAAGATGAAAGTGAAAAGTAAAACTGATGCATCAAATTTTGCGATTCAAGTTGAATACATAAAGACTATAACGTAAAAAAAGCAAGATTTCTATTTTTGAGAAATTTATGCAAATGAGCAATCACATCTTTCAATTCGTTTCATGTTTTGAAGCATAAAACTAAATAGGCATTCACAACGTTTTTCCATGTGAATTTAAAAAAGTTAGTTTGATTTTTTCTTCTGTTAAAATAATCATATATTTTTTAATAATATGGATCGAAACTGTAGATGCATAACATTTTTTTCACTTATTAAGCTTATGATTAATGCCTATTTTCATTTAACTATTTTATCGCAGTTTTTGAAACTCCGGCAATTTTTTTATTAAATCTTAATTGCTAGAAATAATATTCCTGTGAACATTGAGATACGTATGTAAATAATGTCTATTTTCGCCAATTTCTATAGAGTTATTTTATTCAATAAAAAGTTTAATAAATAAAACTTATGTAATACGTTATTGAAAAAAATATATTTGTAGAACTGATAAATTGCTGTCAAAATTCAATTTTGAATAATTTTATTACTGGCTCGATGACGAAGTGAAATTGCGTTGGCGGCAAAATTGCACCATAATTGGTGAAACAAAATTGCGGCTAATAGTCCTAGTCTAAGATTGGTGTCGTGCTCTCTTGTTTTTTGTCTTAACCCGCAGATAAGCTCTTCATTTTGCGGATGTCATCACAAACTGAAAATCATAATTGAGAGTAAATAGCAAACAAAGCATAAGTTCTAAATTGTTATTAATTTTATAGTGAAAGATCTGTAGCTCGCTGTTAAAAGTGCTACCGATGTATCTGTTGTTAGTGCTCGTGAGCTCAATCCTAACGCATACAAATTTCGTCTCTCACCGGTTAGCGCTATATTTCGCACTAAAATAATTTCTTAACACCAGTACAAAATCAACTGATTTTCATATTGTTCATTTAAACAACATAATTTACAATTCACATATATGTAGCGATGTTTGAACATGTTTAAAATGATTCATTTTAATCGAAATTTTGTGATATTCTGTAGTAAAGCATCACAGAAGATGTCCAGTAGGCATGAGACTCATGAAATAGTTAGCTAAAAATGTTTAATTTTGCCGTGAGTGTGATTCGAATCCACGCTTTCCACATACATGTTGGGCATGCTGACGACTGTACCATAAGCGGCTAATTACTTATTAATAAGTGGCTCTTAACTTATCCCACTGGAATGACTCCATTTAGAATTTTGGGAGTATGTGGGAAGATTATGAGTAGCAGTTGTCATTGATCGTAAGTTTCTTGACAGTTTATATAATATATATATGCGAGAAACGTTATATGTCACATTAGCTGAATGATAGCATATGTGACAGTGTGCATATGTGACACCGCTGACGATGCAGTGATCAGCACGCCTGGGAATAGTGGATTCGAATTCCACTTAAGGCGAAACTAAATTTTTGAGCTATTTCATTGTTTTATTGCATTTGTCACCCACTGGAATAAACAGTTAAAATGTGAAGAAAATTATCTACCTTTATATTACTTTTATTCCTATGAGATGATCTTCGAAAATATTTGTGCTCTCCAAGACTTCTCTTGGAAATTTTGATACTCATCACGATTGTCTTTGCAAGCTTTTATGTTTCCTCTTGAAAAAGTGCACTCTGCATCCTGTGAGAAAGACGACACGATGGGCTTGGTAAGGGCCCCCGTCTATCGTATGGGACGTTAAGCTGTGACTCCAAGTAGAGAAGAGCTATACTCTTTGCACACTTAAAGACAAGTTGTCCTTCACGGGGGGTTTTCATCTGTCTCCTAAGAGCTGTCTAGGATCCTCTTCCCCAACCCCCTTCTGAGCGCTTGGGCTCTTTGTGACCTAGCAACTTGGTTCATTATGTGCAAACAAGTGTCGCCGAGAGAACAAAAAATGAACTTTAACCAGACCACCATGAAATATTAGCGCATCCTGCCTTAGAGGCTTGCACTAGAGAACTTTTGATTCCCTTATTTGGTATCATCTTCAGTAGAGTTCTTATCCGCAGTCGAAATGGCCTCCATCCCCGATCCTTGCAGGAGTTAATCATTGTAATGTTTTCATTAAATTCCCGAACGAATAACAGTTCAACTTTTCGACCTGTTCCCTTTTCTGTACAGCAGTAGTACATTTCGCGATAGTGCAAAATGAAGTCCATATGAGAGCAGATAAAGGATTCGTGCGACGTGACAATTCTCGTGACTTTGTGTCGTTCAGATAGAGAAAGGAAGTTCTCATCATCTCGTCGTTTCTCCCGTGCCACCCAGCCATCAAAGACAGCCTCTTCGATCACTGAGTCCATCTTAAATGAAGTTCGGGATCGAAAGGCGAAGGGATAATGAAACTTGAGCGAAAACAGCACACCATCAACTGAAATCCAAAAGTATTTTATCTTGGGTTGAAACACAGTGTTTTCATGTTTACAGTTCTATGAAAGCAATTTTTCAACCGCAATACCTTAAAGCTTCGTAGTATTTGGTTTGCAACAAAGTTTTGTTTGTATTGAGTACGAAAACATTGCATTTCCCGGAAAACTGAACTACTCAGACATAGACGTACCGTGAACAGCTGTGTCTGAGTAGTGCTATGAATGCGAAAGAGTTAAATACAATAGTGTCACATAACATTGCACCTTATTCAATTTAATTAATTTACGCGGATTGTGCATACTAGGTCTTTAGGGTTTGATATTGTCTAATCAGTTAAATACACTTGTCGTCAGTCTGCCATTTTTTAGACGGACTTTGATTTTAGCCCTTCAATAAAAAAAAAAGTACAGTTAAGAAGTTTAGAATGCAGTTCAGCAGAAAAGATGCCTTCAATTAGCAATAAAATAATCCTACTATATTATCAAGTTCATATCCAGTTACGTTAATAGAATTAATTATTCGGCTGTTACGTACGTATGTGCTTTATGCAATACCAATGTAAACTAGCTTGTGAAATAATAACTTGTGAAACAAGGTTGGTATACAAACTGGAAACGGAGGATTACAAATCGATACTTATATATAATCTGTCTGAATCTTAATATTTAACTCTATTGTTATTTCAATCTTACGAAAACTAATTTTTAAATTCGGTGAAACTGAAAGAAATCGTGGAACAGACTTGCAAAACTGCAATTACTTTCGTAAAATGGTTGACCAATATCATTATTTACGCGTTGAATAACTCCCAAATAATTTCTCGTGATTCCTTACAATATTGTTAAAAATTACAGCTTTAATGACTCTTTAAACACTTAGAGAACAAGATTGAAAAACACGTTTTAATAGATTTGATTTGGATCTTACATTTATCTTAAGTTCCACTGTTTCCTAAATAATCTGTTTTACTGAAGAAAATTGCAATTTTACTTTCGACTGTCATTATGTGTAGGTGCTCTAAAATGAGTCTTAGATTATAATTGTATTGGTTGCACATAATAGCAGTGAAGCGGAGGAAATATCCATTAAACATGGAATTCATGAAAAGCTACAAACAAAATCAATTTCACCACTACGGGTTAATAACCCACGATCTCCAGATATCATGTTAGGTGTTCTGACTGCTGAGCTATCCTGGCGAGTTCATTATTCTGCTAATTCTGACTACAAACTATTCCAATGAAGTCGCTCGTGGAGCGGAAATGGACAGCGAAAATGCTACTTAATGTTGAATTTAATATATATTCAATAGATGAAAGATGGCGCCACGAGCGACTGCATCAGGTAAGTTATAGTCACAACCGAAAAATCAGCCGGTCATGATAGCTCAGTGATCAGAGCACCTAGCGTGTTATTAGCAAATCGTGAGTTCGCATCCCACTAGAGGGAAAACTCAATTGTTTAGCTAACTTACAATGTATTAGTATTTGCGTATTTCTAAGCGTATAACCCACGCTTAAATAATCTTACACATAATTGTATATATGAAATATTTTAGTCTATTCCCGTATCTTTATACATATGTATTATATATATATATGTTATATGCATATATATATATATATGTTATATGTATATATATATATGTTATATGTATATATATATATGTTATATGTTTATATAAATATTGTACATTATGTATACATTATGTAAACACTAAACAGAGTTAAATCATTCAGAAATACCCTATTACTGCCTTTGATAAATTGATTTTAAAAAATCCGAATGACGAAGTATTCCACATACCAAAGATTGCTTATCGACTGGGGAAAGGGGCGTAGTCGACTTACCAGTTTTGCAATCATTTCCGAGTTGATGAAACTCTGTTTGAGATGGAGATGCAATTCCAACCCATATCTCTAACTAGCAGAAGAACATCTCGAAACTCGACAATTCTCGTGACAAGGTGTCGTCTCAACGTAAGGTCCGATCTCATCTTCTCTATCGTCTTCGTGCCACCACGCCATCAGGATAAGTTTTCACCGGCCGCCGGACCTCCGAGAGAACGGAGAGAATGTCAGAGAAAAAGGATGAAAGAGAAAGAGAGTTAACCAGGCCAGACCAGGAGCCACGACCATTAGCAATAGCTGAAGACTAATGCCATGTCCTTCATGGTTCTCTAGCCTTAATGCCCCAGGGGCTGCCTGTAATGGCCATCTTCGATCTCCAATGGTCTCTTAGAATAATGACGTTTGTGTTTTTGCTCCCACCACTTCTGCCGTAGCGTGTCTAGCCTCATCTAATAAAATGTGTGTACATCCAGACAATGGCTTTAGGGTAAATGAAGGGCTTCATGAAAATATTTTGTGTAAATGTAACGACGACGATGTCTTTTAGCAGAGAGAAGTAAAAACAGGCAAAATAATAATGCCCGAGGCTACAATTTGTGAAAAACTAATGTTCCGGTAATGAATGGTTCAAGGATGATGTCAGAAGCCTTCAGAACTTTAAACCAATAATTACGGAGCAAAAAGATCAATTCTCCGGATAAGAATAGGACTTTGATCATTTTTTTGGGGGTTCTGAAGTTAATGCTCATCTTATAAGGATACCTTTTTGTTCATCGTTACACTGTATAGCACTTTAGTATAATGATACATCTCTAAAGCGTCTTATAGTTTTAAAATGCTTTTATGGTTTAAATGCGTACTTCACCTTCATAGCAAAGTTTCAAACGTAATGAAATCAAAATAGCGAAATTATATATTAAAATGTTATATGCTGTTCGTAGTAAATTCTTTGCAGGTTCTTTGCAATTCTTTGCAGGTTCTGAGAGATTTAATAGTAATGTAGCGTGTTTCAAAATCGTATTAAATACAAAGAAGAAAAGTATTTTGTCTTTAAGCAGATTATGTTGGAATTTAATACGATTTATAGCATTTATGAAAACGTTTTATACGAATGCATGGTAGTAACATAAACATTTTTTGAAAAGAAAAGCCATATGTTTCGTACCAGACAATATATATCGCTGTTTAGATGAAATATTTGATTAAACATTTTAGGGATTTTTGATTCAGTTGTTAACCTTAGCAGCATTGTTATGGTTTTTATTTTAAGGAAAACTGTCCGAGTCCAATTCTCCGAAGGTTAATATGCGTCGGACCCTAATTAGAAACTGTTAACTCCATGGATATGAACCGACCACCAGTTTCCGTGTCTTCCAATGTGTAATTAGCTTTACCCCAAAGAGATGGTTTTAGATCATTATTGGTATTCACAAACGATCTAAGGTTTGAGAAATAGTTTTATTATATTCATCCCCCTACAAGCCTGACAGGATAACACTAATGCGTTTCAAAAGTGCTTTTTTCGGAAATTTTCAATCATTTGTGTTATTTCCTTACTGATTAAAATTCTTGTTCTTTTTCTTGAAAGGTAAATGGTTTCTAATGTTCAGCATTGAGTTGACTCTAAGTATTATTTTTTGTATATGAGCTAATGGCTAGAGCCCTGTGCGGATGCGGAAAACCGCATTTAAAAGCTCTTGGCGGATAAAAGACTAACTTTAACGCGGATAGCGGATACAACTTCAAAGAGAAAACAATTGATGTTAACGAAGATGGCAGATAAAGTTTCGTATTTGATAACATATGCAGAAACATGAGCAAATATTACTGCATTACTGATGGCTGACATGAATGAAAAAACTGTTTGAAATAATATTAAAAGGAACCAGATTTGAAATTTCAATGATGATATTCACTCTAAAGAAGAAAAAAAGTCAATTGCGATAAAGCCACAAGTTAAAAAAAACTTATCCTATGTTCAAGAGCGATCTTTTTGCTGTCAAAACAGAATAGGAATTCAAAACATTAATATGATGTTACGTAGAAAATGGGAATTAAATAACAGTCGATAAAAATTTCAGTCGGAGAGATCAGAAGTTTTAGTGTAGAGTTACTGGGTAATAAAAAAGGGGTGTATCCCAATAATCGACCATAACTGCATTTAAAAGAGCGAAATGAACTCAATTAATTCAGAAGAATTTGCAAAAAATTGGAATTAAAGAAATTTTCGTTTGAATTTAGTAAAGTATATTTTTACAAAGAAAAGGCTTTTAATTTTTTACAGCATAATTTTTGTTAGTTATTACTCATTAATCAACCACTAGAATTATTTTATTTTATTTGAAAATATGCATCGGACTTCAATCATTTGCAAAATCTCGACTGCTGTTAAGTAGGCAATACGCGATGCAGATAAAGTTTTGCTGATGCGCATAAGAACTTGCGGATAGGACTTCCGCTACGTATCCGACAGATGTTTGAAAAAAATCTAAAGCCTATAGACGCCATCATGCCTTTTAACGCTTGCAAGGCATGCCTCTAGAGAGGAATGTCGCTTATCATTCCATCCAACGGATGACAGCCTTTACCTTCCCGTTGGCACATTCTTCTCATTGGGAGAGAAAAGCAGGGAAAATCTCTTACTGCGGGTGAGGTTTATACTTCAGGTTAAAAGCCCCTAGAGCATCACAGATTATATAAATTCAAAGTTAAAAGCTCTGTGGGTTAAGATAGTATAAATATCTATTAAGAGTAAGCATTAATTATCCTGGAAATATATCATCCAGGATAACTGTCATGCTCTTTAACTACAAGATATGCTTTTCCTCTCCTAAAATAACGCCCAAATTTTAAAGACCAGTCTCTTTGTATCTGCCTCCGAATAAATGAAATAGGAGATGGAGAAGAGAATAGCATAAGGTATTTATCTGAGTAATCACATGTCTAAAAACTTAAACGTAAATTGCTATGGCTTACATAACGCGTCATTATGGAATATATCACTGAGTCGTCTAATTATAAATTAACTGAATATATTTCTACACAACATTTTTTTAACAGCGATCACAATCTCAATTCTCGCATTATTACTAATACTATTTTCTGATGTCACTTTATAACCCAGATGTCAGTAACAAGCTTAAATGCTATTAGCGATCTATTCGTATGATTCTGTACTAATAGTATTTATTCCCCTGTATTCACAGTCTTAATACCAAAGGACCCTTACCATTTCCCAGCAGAAAATAGTTGGCATCCGGTTCGTCAAGTGTTTCGATATTAAACTTCTGCTTAATGACCTGTTAATGTTTTATTCTAATCTAATGACTCGGTGCAATTAAATCATCACAACTCTATTTCCGCAGACAATAGACTCCATTAAATAACTTATTTTCTTGATCAGACACAATTTTTCCTTTCCACTACGAAGTTAATTTGTTTTCATCTGCAAGCAATGAGATAAATCAGAGCCGAGACGAATGCTCAAGTGCAGATGCAGTATGATCTAACTTGACGCGGAAGCGATATTAATACCACGGTTCCTCATCTGCATTGGACCGATAGTAATTAACGACGGAGACTTTTTAATTTACATTCAAATAACTTCGTTAGGAAATAACACTGAGAATGATTGATGCAGTTCTCTTGGCGTCTAACCTCAACATTATGGCCTTCCAACTATCGACACGTCCAAGGTAATTAGGATAACCTCGATAGCTTAGTTTCTCTCCAACTAACAGGAGTCTTTAGATACCTGTCGACGCTTTGATGGATTTACCAAACTTTTCTAATATCTGCGAAATATATCGCCGACATTGCAAGCTAATCCTAATCGTTTTCTAGATACCTTTAAAAAGGATTATGGCACTTATGTTCACAGAATGAAGCAGTCCATCATTTTTGTCTTATTTTATCGCTGTTTTATTAAAGTACTGAAATTGCACATTTGCCACGAAACATTTCACTGGTGTCAGATCACAGAAGTGAAGCTGCTGGCGAACGCCGAAGTGATTTTTAATAGCGGCGGTCGGCTGATATGCAATTTAAAGTCAGTTTGGGAGCAAGACGTTGCTTCGCAAGAAGGTTGAAAAAACATTGAGAAAGGAAAATATCTAAGAGCAGTTCTACAAGATGTTTTTCAGTTTTCGTTTAAATTAGCTACACATGCGATTCTTTAAAAATTTTCAGTTTGAAATACTAAGAATATTGCAAAGATTTCGGTTTAGTGTACCGGTTAGTACTTGTAACTAATAAACAAATTTAAATTTTAAATTCATGAAATATTTCTCGTCTGCTGAGATTGGTAAACTGAAACATTTTTATTAAGAAATTTCCTTCCTCGATTGGATGTCTTAGTTTGGAGGAGTTATACATTTATCCATTTATTATCCCATAGAAGTATCATTTGCTCTGTTTGTAAAGTTAACAATTTGTGTTCTGCATAATCTTTTTCTTCAGAACTAGCTGAACGTACCCGGCGCTGCTCGGGTGTCACTTTTAATCGGTACATTTTTATTTTCACTGCCTAAAGGTAAATCTTGTATATATACCCCCTCCCCGCCTATATTTTAGCACAGATTTTCAACATGAAGAAATTTGCCCGGTGTTGGCTGGGATCGTTGTTGACGTCAGCGAGCTCTCTCATAACCCGTGGCTTAGTTTCTGCGTAAGCTATCGAGATTTTTATTTCCGTTAACACAGAATTTGCCGTCCTGATATTTAGTCCCGTGATATTTGTCCGCACGTCCAAATTTCCTGCACAGCGTCCTCCGTGTGCCCCAGCGATTGGTTTAAAAATCAGGTTCACATTTGGCCAGTGGCTTCTTTTCTACACAAATTGTGACAGCTGGTGTCTCACTTTTAATCTGCATATTCTGTTGTTTCCTGCACTAATGCTTAGTTAGTCCCGACATTTTAACACAGTTTTAACACGAAGAATTTTCCGGTGTTGGAACGGTAATTGCTGACCTGGCTCTCTCTCTCTCAGAGCCCATGGCAAACGATAGATATATTTATTTCGTTAGATTTTGGCATTCTGTTGTTCCCTACGTACTTCACCGAAAGCTCGCAAATTTCGTAGGCGGGTTCCTCCTGCCCGACCTCATGTTTGGTTACAATATCAGGTCCCTAGCTGCAATGGAACGCTTCAATAATGGCTTTGGAAATATGGAGAATCTGGCAACGACAGCAGATTTAAATGCTATTTTAACTCTTTACTTTCAAGTTAGGGAGAAGAAAATAGCAAAAATAACTTTGACAGTGATTCTCATTTCCCTCAGGAATAGCATGGTAAAATATTTTTGCTTCTAGCAAGCCCCCCTTTTGAACTTTCGACCTAAAATTTGTCATTGCAATTCGGACCACAACCAGAAATATTCTCTGAAAATTTAGAACGTTTACGTTGATTTCCCGATAAGTTATAGCTGCCACTGACAGACACACAGACATCTTTTATTATATAGATATCAGTTTCACTGATTTTTTAGTTTCAGTTGCTTTAAAAAAAAAACTGCAAAATATGTGTCATTCTTATCGTTTGGTACTTATTAACAATATGTTTTTTATTTTAATTAGAACAAAATTAAAACCACTGCTGCGGTGCTCGGCAGTATCGACCATTGCAAAACAACAGTTTCGACTTTTCTGTTGTTTATTTTTGTGTTCTAATCTATATAATAAAAGAAGGTGTCTGCCTGTGGCAGCCATAATTCATCCGGAAATCAACATACACTCTCCATATTTTCAGAGAATGTCTCTGGTTGTGGTTGGGATTGCAGTGTCAAATTTCAGATCGAAAATCCAAAATGGGGGCTTGCTAGAATCAAAAATATTTACCATGCTATTCCTACGGGAAACGAGAATCGCTATCAAATTTAGTGTTGCCATTTTATGCTCCCGAACTATGAAAGTAAAGATTTAAAATAGCATTTAAATCTTCTGCTGCAAATCTGATGCCGTTTCCAGATTCCACACATTTTCAAAAGCATTATTTAGGCGTTCCATTGCAGATAGATACCCGATTTTCTAAACAAAAATAGGGTCGGGCAGGGAAAACGTGTAAGAAATTTGGGACCTTTCCGTGAAGTACGTCGAGATTTACAGAATGCCAAAATCTGACCAAATAAATATCTGGATCGTTTGTTACGGGCTCTGAAAGCGTACTCCGAGTCAGCAATGACCTTTGCAACATCGGGAAATTCTTCGTGTTCAAACTGTGATAAAATGTCGGGGGAGGAGGATACTCACAAAACTAACCTTTAGTGCAGGAAACAACAAAATATGAGATTAAAAGGGAGACACGAGCTGTCACAATTTTGTGTAGAAACGAAGCCACCGGCCAAGTGAGAACCTGATTTTTAACGCAATCACCGGGCCACACGGGGGACGCTGTGTAGGAAATTTGGACCTTGCGAAAGAATATCACGGGAGCCATAGGGCAGCGAAATTTGTGGTAACGAAAATAAAATCTGATAGCTTACGCAGAAACTAAGCCACGGGCTACGAGGAGTGTTCGCTGACGTCAACAACGATCCGGGCAAATTTCATCCTGTTGAAATATGTGCTAAAATGTCGGGGGGGATTACAAAATTTACCTTTAATGCAATGAAAATAAGAATATACAGTTTAAAAGTGACACCTGGGCAGCGCCGGGTAAGTTCAGCTAGTCTACATAATAAAAGCAGATGTCTGTGAGTCTGTCTGTCTGTGTCAGCCATACCTCATCGGGGAATCAATGTACACGCTCCAAATTTTCAGAGAATATTTCTGTTTGTGGTTCGAATTGCAGTGCCAAATGTCAGGTCGAAAGTCCAAAAGGGCGGTTTCTAGAAGCAGAAATATTTACCATGCTATTCCTGCGGGAAACGAGAATCGCTGTCTAATTTACTGTTGCCATTTACTGCTCCCTAACTGTGAAAGTAAAAAGTTAAAATAGCATTTAAATCTACTGCAGTTGCCAGATTCCTCACATTTCGAAAAGCATTATTGAGGCGTTCCATTGCGGCTAGGGACCTGATTTCCTAACCAAACATTGGGTCGGGCAGGGGGAACCCGAATGAGAAATTTGGAACATTTCGGTGAAGTACATCGGGAATTACAGAATGCCAAAATCTGACGAAATAAATATCTCTATCGTTTGTCACGGGCTCTGAGAGCGCGCGCCCAGTCAACAATTACCTTTCTAACACCGGGAAAATCTTTGTATTCAAACTGTGTAAAAATGTTGGTGGGGGGGGGAGATACTCACAAAACAAACATTAGTGCAGGAAACACATAATATGCATATTAAAAGTGAGACACGAGCGGCCACAATTTGTGTAGAAGCGAAGCCACGGGCCAAATGGGAACCTGATTTTTAAACCAATCAGTGGGACACACGTGGGACGCTGTGCAGGAAATTTGGACGTGCGGATGAATATAACGGGAACCATGGGGCGGCAAATTCTGTGCTAACGGAAATAAAAATCTCGATAGCTTACGCAGAAATTAAACCACAGGCTATGAGAGAACTCGCTGACGTCAACAACGATTCAAGACAACACTGGGCAAATTTCTTCCTGTTGAAAATCTGTGCTAAAGATATCCGGTAAACATGGGAGTCTTGAATAGTTAACTGAAAACGTTGAGTTTTTCCGTCAGTGGGATTCTAACCTACGTCGACTAAATACTTGTCAAGAATTCAGGAAACGTGGGTTCGAATCCCACTCACGGAGAAATTCAGTTTTTCCCAGCTAATTATTCATTAATTAATAATATTTATTTTCGATAGTAATATTAAAATTCCATATTGAAAGAAGTATTTAACCGCTATAAGAAATAGATAAAAATTGTAATCTTAGCAAAACAAGCTTAACTTTAATATTAAGCGGAACTCTAAGCTGACATAAATGACGTAATGATATCGAGTTGGCTCCCACTGCAACTCCAGGGGCCCGGATATTAGGTTGTGTATTCAGGTATGTGTTTGTATTTTGCATGAGAAAAAAGGATAAGCCTGATAGAGATTGTAAGTTATCTTCGTCCTTTTTTGTAGGAGAATAGTCTGTTTTATTTTAAAAAGTACCTTTTGCACAATCGAAGGAAAAACGCAGAATGGAGATTAAACGCCGCAATCTTAGAATAACTAACAATGCGTCAGCTGAGCAGTATCACTGTATTCCTAGTTGTCCCTCGTGACACTGATTTGAAGCCCTCCTATTTGTTAAAATATGTGTAGTGAGGTTCTTTTCTCTTTATTGAATTATTGAGATCTTGGGATTTGAAACACACTGAATTCTGAAGAACGTTAAGTAAACCAACAAACCAAGAGACAGCACTTTGAGTTGTGTGTAATTAAATTTTTATGTCGAACTCAATGAAATATTCTCTTATTGTCTTCATTGATGTAGAACTTTAATCTTTTTGACCCGTAGGTGAATTGCTTTCTTAATTATAAATTATTCTAAAAAAAACTCTTTCATTCCTTTTTTTTAGTTAAGAAAGAAGTATTCCCGCATGCTTCGATTGATAGTTACGCGAACGAATAACAATAGTAGTAACTCTACAATCATCGAAAAAATTTATCACATTTAGAAAACAGAAAATAAAAAGGCTCAAAATTAATCAATCGTAGTTTGATTAACATTTGTTTATTATAGTAACAATATTTTCTTATTTCTTTTAACAAGACCGGATTTAACGAATATCTCAGTAAAATAATTTTCTTCTGCATTAATGCAAATTGACATAAACTTGACAAATAAATAATTCTTAATTGATAAAGATGCGTTCATTGGATAAAAAAAGGAAGCAAACAGCAAGCCGTTTTCTTCTTTTTTCATCCCTAAACCCATATGGAAAACTGTCACAACAAAACACTCTTCCAACAGTAACATATAAATTACACAACGCGAAGCAAAGGATTCTGATACACTCGTCCTTCGACACATGTATGGGTCAGACCGACTTCGATATTCAGTTTGCTACAGAATTACAACCGACTAGTTCCTTATTCTCTCGAACACGAGATTTCTTCCGGTTCGTAAGAAACCAGAAAGGAAAATTTATTTACAGTTCAGAGTCAAGAACCGTGACAATTGAAATATGGCACCTCCTTAGTTCACAGCTCACGCCTCGCCACCAGGAAGTTAAGGAGAGAAGTTTCCCATTCGTGGAGAAAGAGCGAGACGCAGAGCAGAAAGAGCGAAGGATAGAGTTGTACACGCAGTACACTGGCTGAGCCATTATGCAGATTCGCCTCCTCTGTGGCACTGATTCTAACTTAACCCCTGGGGCATGTCACTGGTAATGTATGCCTGCAGTTGGGAGTGGCGAGAACCTGAAAACGATAGAGCTGGTGGAGTTACACAAGTGTTTGGTGCACCGGGGGAGATTTGCATCCTGGATCGATGCCCACATGCCTTTCCGTCTCTGCGTTGTTGCTTTCTTTGCTTTTTTTTTACGGGCTCTCTTTTCTTTCTAGGCTCTTTAAAGATCTGCTGGGCTGTGTTTTCTTTATCTTTTTTTAACTTTTCTCCTTAAAATGTCTCATTTCATTTGGTTGGCTTGCTCATGTTCTGTTCGCTTTCTCGTACTTTCTTGAAACGCTTGTAAAGTGGTGCTGTTGATTAAAGAAGTCTAAGTGTTGATGTTCTTGTTATCGTTCAGTATTCTTTTCGGCAGAAGTAGATTCGACATCTGATAATTATATGACGCTCAAAAAACAGAACAGAGAACTTTTGTGATCTTAACAGTCAAGTGATGTCAGTTCTTATGTTAATTTATGCCTCTTACCTAAAAACTTTATTTTGAGATGATTACCCTTTGTTTCATTTATGTAGATAAAAAATATTTAATTAGAGAGAGAAAGAATATTTTTAAATTATTCAAATTAAAAAAAACTGTGTTTTTGGAATAATTTATTTTTTAAATAAGGCAATGAATGCATTATTTTTCCATGGATATTTGATATCAAGATGAAATAGTTGTAGGAATTGTACTTATTTGAAGAATCGAAAAATCCATCTAAAATACTATAACTGCAATTATTAAAATTTCTCTGCATCTTTTAGCACTTCACGATTTCATTTATTTGCTTGCATGTGTAAGCGCACAAACTGTTTAATGCAGTTCTGTGTTAATAAAGAGGTAAACAAAGCAAAAACGGAAACAGTGAATGGAGTCGATAAATTTATTTCCATCAAAAATAGTAAACTGATGTATGCGCTCACTGTTAAGGCTAAATAATACAAATGGCCTCCTAATCTAAGATTTTGAAGCTTTGAAACTCAATGTAAAATTTTAGACACTATCACAAGAGGTTTAAGTATAAAAAAAGATTCTTTTTTCGTCATTAATACATCGAAATGCATGAAACAGAAATTCTCATATTAAGTGATGATCTCTGGCAAAACTGCCTAATTCCGTGATATGTAATAAAGATCGTCTCTTTGAATAGAGAATGTGTGTAGTAGTAATTTCATGTAATAAGCAAAGCATTTCGTCTTTAAGTTGGTGCGATATGATCTCATAATCCTTTCTCTGATTTTTTCAATCTTCCATGAATTAATGTATTAATTAATGTTTTAATTTTTTTTTCAATTCTGCAGCGGTTTAATGCAGTTGCTTGCGGAAGTATGCAAATTCCCCATTCATCAAATTAAATTTTTTATAGTGTGGATTCATAATACGTACTTGGTTAAGTATTGTTCGAGGATATTACAGACAATGTGGTTAGTTCTAGTCCCATTATAACGAAGATTTATAAAATACTGGGTATAACGTTGGCTTTATATCACGATATGAAACTATTAAATTATCTTCGCTATCTCAAAATTGAAACTACACAAGTCGCAATAAGTACGTGGAATTACTAAATAAATGCTAAGAGCTGTGAATTGACTCTCTTTCTTTGAGATGATTAAAAGGTTGAATATATTCTGTGATTGAGTTGTTGCTTCGAAGGATTTCACTAGAGGTATAATCATTCCTAGTTATAAGTGAAGCTATCGTAGTTCGTGTGGTAATTATAGATCATCAATGTTTCTGTTCCTGGAGAAGTTCTTTGCATCACTGTAAACAAAATTAAATGTTTGGTTGATAGACAACTTCTAGAAGCATAGTGTGAGTTCCACGTAGACATTTTTCACCTAGACATGTGTTTGAAAAATGTTATAAAGTATCCAAAACCTACAGTTACTAGATTTGCAAATTTCAAAAAAATGTTTTAAACTGTGTTGACAGCTAAAATTTATGGTTGGTTACGGGATCTTAAGTCATACTTGAAAATTTAATTTATATTCACTGAAGTACCATTGAATTAGGGATATTAGACGTTATCCAAATTCAGTACCGAAAGTCCCGCATTTGCGCGCATACGTGGCTGAAATTCTGGTCATGTATAGCTGTCAGCTTTGGTTTCCCAAGTATTCGTCGTGAGAAGCATAATGAGAAAGGCGTGGGACTTAGATGCATTTGACAGAGGGAAGATTGTAGGTGACCGATGGATGAGACATTCGATCTCCAAAATTGTCAACGAACTTGGATTTTCTCGTAAGACAGTTTCAAGAGTGTTCCGGGAATATGAAAATTTCGGCAAAAAAACAAGCATCCCGGATAAACTGCAAAGGACAACTAGCCTCGAACGATCGTTGACTTCGCCGTCTGACCCGCATCGTACGAACTGATAGAGGCCAGACATTATCTTAAATCATCTCCCATCTGAACGCGGCTTCCAGCTGGGAAGTCATTGCACGGACCGTGCAACGCTCATTTCATCGTCTAGGTTTCGGGAGCCGCCGACCAACGAGAGTCCCATTCTAACGGCACGACACCAGGCTCAACGCCTTGCATGGGCTAAAGAACGTCGAAACTGGACCATCGAAAGTTGGCAACGGATAACCTGGAGTGATGAATCCCGATTTAAATTTTATCACGTCGATGGGAGACTGAGGGTATGGCGCCAACCCCATAAAGCCATGGATCCTGTATGTCAGGTTGGAACAGTACAAGCTGGTGGTGTCTAAGTGATGGCCTGGGGTGCCTTCAGTTGGACGTCTGTGGGACCTTTGGTACGTCTACCGACGACTCTCAATGCAACCCGGTAAGTAGAACTCATGACTGACCATTTGCACCCATTTATGACTATCATGCATCCCAATAGAGATGGCGTCTACCAGCAAGACAACTGTTCATCTCACAAGTCCAGGTTGGCTACTGCATGGTTGCAGGAGCATTCTGCTGACTTTGAAATAATGAATTGGCCATCAAGATGCCCAGATTTAAATCCCATCGAAAATCTTTGAGATACCTTCGAGCCCGTGTCACATCAGCGACGACCTTGGGAGAATTGTGGAAAGCTCTGGAGGATGCATGGGTCGCCATACCTGTGAAACATTTACGCAAGCTTGTGGAGTCCTTGCCTCGTCGTGTGGCGGCTATTATCAGGGTCAGAGGAGGTCCAACACGTTACTAGGTTGCTATCCCTAATTCAATGGCACTTCAGTGTATTAATGGCTGTGCAGAATAACACTGATTTGTGTGAAAGAGTTGATAAAGCCCTCATTGATTAGCATTACAACTGGAACTATGAGCACTTTGTTTTTCTACCTTTTCTACTTAATTTGGTGAGAGATTATGATATGAGGAAGGCTTTACAAAAGCGATATTCAATGGTCTAGAGATCTCACAATAACTGAATTGAATTATGATAATATATATATATTACTTTTTAAAACTAATGTTTTCAAGATCAGCTATTTTATTAAAGCTGTTCAAGAGACTGGTAATAGGATAGGTTTGGTAATAAATAGAGATAATAGAAAATAATAAGCGAGACATAAATAGAAATTGATGATTAGTGGAGAGATAACTAAAATGATGGAATTTGGTTAGGTAGATGTCGTTTCAGTTCATTTAAATTGCTCCGATCTGGAGCATATTTCCCGTTTTAATTATCTTGGTTGTTGGTTCAAGCAATATACAATATGAATTTACAGGAGAAAGCATTTCTGCATATATATATATTTTTTTCCCCTTTGGAAATATGGTAAAACGTTTCAAAATGAGTTTGATTTGAGCTTCAAAGCTTTGTGAGTTATAAAACATCAAATCTGATACAAAAATAAATAAATAATTAAATATCCCCTCAAGCAGCTGCTTGCCACAGAGGTCTCACAGGAGCCTGTCAATTTACACGCAATAGTAGAAAGTTTGTGAGGATGGCGGGATCTCAGCAGAAAGACAGCACAGAGATCCATGCCTTAAGCAGAGCTCGAACGCAAGTCCCTTTGATCAGTAGCCAAGCGTGCTAATCACTGAAATTTAATGGTGAATTCAAACATTTTTACGTATTTCCAATATTATTATATATTTTAATATCTTGAGTTATATGTAAATAAATTTAGAATACGCCTTTAATTTAATTTTCTTATATTTGTTTGTTGCACTTGTTCTTACATTCAATTCTTAAATTTCGAATTAATCACATTATTTGCAAGAAGCTTCAGTTTTTCGAATCGCTTATAAAATTTCTTTGCAAATATTGTTTCTTTTTATCAACCTATAAAGTACGGATTGTTTTTCTAACTTCCAAAGCAGTACAATAGATGATATAAGTTTATACACTTTTGGAATATTTTTCAAGCTTGGAATCATTTATTAGTTAATATAATACAATATTAGTCGCATTTTATGAATACATTTGATAGAACATAAAGTTCTCATATCAGTACTTTAATTTCAGAGGAGAAAAAAATCTAAAACAAAGTACCGGATTGTTCTATTCGTATATTATTATATTAATTTTATTATTTTTAACCGAAAATAAATTCTGAAATATGGGATTATTTTCTTTACTGTGATACTTTATTCACATGATTACAAAATAACACAAAATAGTTTAATGTCAATTTAAAAGATTTTTCACTGTATTTTATATTAAAAGATAGTAACTCGTATTTCAATTAAAAGTTGGAGGCTTATTTTTTATGCTTGAAATCAATCTTAGTAACGTATATTCATTTTGTTTTGAACCAGCAATATATATTAATCCAGCGAGTTTTAAAACAAACACCAAAAATTAAATTGACCCCAATAATTTCAAGAACTTTTTTTCCTATTCCTTAATCTCATTTTCTGCTTCTTTCAGATCTTATTCCTCACGTCCGGTTTACTTCTTTTGTTGCTTCATTAATACGCTATAGTCTACGAAATTTAAGTTGACTCAGCTGCAGTTAACCTTTCCCTCATGGCGGTGAAAACGCCAAGGCTTCTTCCCTCACTGCTGTAATTATAAAGGCGTCTACTTGAAACGATTTGCTAGTTGAAACTGTCCAAAAATAGGGACTTTGCTCTTTCTCTGGCTTGTGATGGATTGAAGAAATTCTCCCTTTATTAACAAAAGAAATCTTAGAGAATGTGCTCTTGCTTTCGTCGAACAAAAATTAACACTTTATGAGAGTAAACTTGGAAGGCTAAATCGGATTCATATTTTCGTTGCTTAAAGGTAATTTCTATCTAATCCTCAAAGTGATAAAACATGGACCGAAAGCTTTACTTTGCAGTGCGTATGCATTCATTGGTGGTTTAAATTTATTGTGCCTAGTGGTAGAAGGAAGAGTTCGTTTATTTTTCTCGATCAAATTTTAATCACCAAACTTTTCCAGAAATTTTTAGTTTCAACTTTAAAAGACAGTCACGCTTTAAAAAATAATATCCAAGTTTGTTATCTCTTCTGTTGGGCAGTAAGTTTCAACAAATTTGCAATTTTTTTTCAATCTAATTCCAAAAATCTCTTTTAATACGCTCATTGCTTTATATGATTAAATATTTCATGAAATTTAATATTAGCATTAACGATGTCATTATTAATTGTATCTAGATTACTTAAGAACGTCTTTTAGAAAATATTAATAAATATGTATCTAATTTTAGGATCTCCCAGGTAATGAAACAAGGTTTTAAATCTTAATAAGCATTTAATAAGTATTGTACAGTCGCTCAAATAAATATCCGAACACTATGGTTGATTACAGAATTCACAAAAATATCTGGCAACGATTGTTTTAGAAATTAGTGATCTGGTAATCTTTGTGTACAGTACACGAATGTTGCCAGATCACTAATTAAAAAAAATCGTTGCCAGATATTTTTTCTGAATTGTGTAATCAGCCATAGTGTTCGGATACTTTTTTGAGCGACTGTAATAAGTTCTTAATATAAAAATTACAAAGGACCTTAATACTAATTGCTTGTAATAGGCTCCTCATGTTTCGTTGTGATCAAAATATATTTATAATCTGCTTTTCTTTAAATCAGAGTGTTTTAATTCGCAAAAAAGTATTCTTGGGTCCCATTATAAAAACATATAGGTATTGGCCTGGCCGACCACATATATTTTTTAAACGGATGGTAAAGGGAACTGTATTATTATGTTCGTGGTCTTCCAACTTTGTAGCTGTATCGTTTCATTACTAAAATAATACATTTAAAATTAAAACAAACAGTGAATATTGCAAAAACTGTAAATTAATTTTTACTGCTATATTAATTGATTTTAAGCAATTTATAAATAAATTCAGTTGATAAATTAAATTTTTATTTAAAAAGTAAGAGGAAATAAATAAAAAGCAAACGTTTCTTAATAATAAATAATTCATTGTTATTAATAAACGTTGCAATTTTTCAGAAAAGTAGACATCCCCCTTTGGATTGGTTTCACTGCAATCCAATCCTATCTACAGGAAAGAGCCATTACATTTCACGTTTAAACTAAATTTTCCAGAGATATTGGCAATCAAAATTTTGCCCATGAAACAACACTTATATCGTGAAAAGAGGCGTATCTTAGTAAATATCATATGCATGTAAGTGTTTATGCATAAATTAATAATTTTATGTTTTCTTTTCATATCAAAACATATTTTCTCTGCTGATGGACGTTGTTTTTTTAAACGAATAGACAGAGTATTTCACATTTGAATAATCTGTAAGCAGCAGAAAAAAATGTGAATGTAATTCTATCATGTAAAGTGCAATACCTTATTACTTAGCAAGGTTAAAATCTAATTTGTCGAAGTTTTGGTTATCTGGTAGTTAAACCAGTGCCCTCTAGCTTCTAATACATCAAAGCAACTAGTAATAAGTGAAACTGTCTTCTACTTCTATTTAATCTCGTTTTTTGGATTCATTCATTTCCTTGCCAAAGATAAATCGAATTTGACTTAGCAGAGAGTTCAAAGCGTTTACCTCACTTCTTTGGAAACATTGCGCTTATTTTATCGTAAACTCTATTTTATATTAAATCGAAGGAATTCTTTTAGAAAAAGTTTTAAAAAAATCCAAGTTTTTCGGTTTAATTATATAAGTAAATAGTAAAAAATAAAACACTTTTCATTTTCATCTCTAAACCATCCACCACACTTCATTTCACTGACCACGTCTCATTCTCAATGATCTGAAATTACTATAGAAAATGGAAATCTTTCTTTAATAATAACGTATGTATAGCTATGCAAAATTACAATGTCGTAATTTTATTAAACAATTTACCACCACAGTAACTGTAACAGAAAAGTTCGCAAATAAGAGACATAACGGCTAGAAGTGTGCAACTTAACGCCACACGTGTAATTTCAATTATTATGGTTTAAATGCTGTGTACGGATTGCCTCTAAACCTATTTATTTTCTACCTCACTCGATGGATCTTGTTCCCGTGATCACGAAGAACCGGTCTAAACCATATATTGCGTGCGCACTCCAACTATCCGGTGTTGCGTGTGGCACGCGTTGCTATCGAGAGCGCTTGCTATCGAGAGTGAGCTTCCCGCTTCCTACAGCGCGAGTAGGAAACAAAAATCTTGTATTTCCCAGCTGTCGCTCGCCATCGCAGCAAAACAGTTGTGTAACCCCACGAGGAATAATATAAATAACTATATGCACTATCCACGCTTATGGCTTCGTGCATTCATGTTTTATGTATTCGAAAAATTGATTGCTGTTAATTTTTATTTCAATAATTCATTGAAACATTACCGCCAAAGAAAGTTTTCTTATCCAAAAAATATTAAATATGAAAAATTTGTTTTTCTTGCTTTATATATACACTGCACATTTTTCTGAAGTTTTAATTTATCTATGGGTGAAAAGAGAACAGTGTTTTGGAAATGGAATTAGAGTAGGAATAATTTCTATTTTATTGACTTATGTGATTCCATCATAAACTGTATCCAGTAGCACATAACATACATCTTAAGTGATATAATTCTCTAAATCTGATTAAACGTTTCAGTACATAAGAAGAAATTTTAGAAAAACAACTTTTGTGATAAATATTAATTTAGTGTTTACATAATTTTTGGCTTTTTTTGGTAAAAACAATTACACAAAATGAAAGAACAGTAAAAAAAATGCTCTGTTTTAGTCTTACCACATTTTAAAGACTCTATTCTTTCGTAAACTTTCATCAGACACCTGGTATACTAAAATACAATATTTAATCTATCACAATCACTGTGATATTTCCTATCTATGTATAAATTCTCCATTTTTCTTTAAATCAGTTGAAATACTGGGATACAGGATAATTATATATGTAGTTCAAAGTTTCCAGTAATTATAACAGTTAACAACAAAAAAGGTTGAAACTGTTGTTCAACTGCCAGCTAAACAGAGGTTGTTTAAGATCAGCCATCATATGGAACCTTTGGTAGAGAACCAGCATCGTCACTTAAAGATCACGGATTAGCTCGGACTTTAGAGCGACGTTCGCCATGGGTTTTTTTTGTTTGTTTCGATCATGCTACTTTTTACGTAGAGAAAAACCAGTGGTCAAAGAAAGCTGCAATTCACCAAATGGGGCTTTAATCGTGGATCGTGCGTAGTGGAGCCATAACCAGCCTAACTTAAAGAACATGATGGCTAGTCTTAATTGGAGAATTCAATTCACTCTCATCAACAGTCCGGTGGGTCTCCTTTTCCATTTCGCATTGATATTGGGTCTACTACGATCTCACTATTTAAGTTATTGTTTCGTAAGAAAAGTCCTAGTGTAGTGGAAAAGCTATTCCTACTAAAGCTGTAATTAAAACAAATAAATTCTAACTACATGAATTGTTAATGGAATTTCCCATTAAAAGGAATTTAAACCTTTAGCATTTTTATGCAATATCAACTACTAAACAGAAAATTTAACTATCCTTTGTTTATTAATTTATGTATCTTTTGTTAAAGAAGTGGGTATATTTAATGGCAGAATATAACTAAGTTCTAAAGCAAAGAAAACAGATCAATTTAAAATATCACAATATTTTCTTCGCTCAATTGCATCAAATCAAGTAACACCATTTCAGAATGAAAGAGGAACAACAAATGATTGTATGGAATAGCTCTAGTTAAAATTCTCTGAATTATATCACATCATTTCGCAACTGATTGCGTCTGTCATGGATTAAGGTATTCGTAATGGATGACGGATGATGAAACTTCTCTCTCTAGAAGAGTCTACAAAACCTTTCTTCAAGAGCTCACACTCTGGTAACAGTGGCTTGTTTTACAAAACGTCGTTATCTCTGATTCTTTCTATGAGCCATTAAATCACATTGAAACAATGTTTTGATCTGAAGTAAGTGGTATATTCTTGTCAAATCATTTGCAAGGAAGGTTAACATAAAAAGGGGAGATTAAATTTTATTAACCAAACAATTCACCTAGTGGGTTGAACAGTACACTAGAATTATTATACGAAACTTGGAAGGCTGCGGTATTTCTCCAAATTCCCAATTCTCAAGGTTTTATTCATCTAGATCAAATTCCCAATTTCTCAATTCTTCAATTCACACTCTCTAATTTATTTTATTAATATTTACATTAATGTAATTTGTCATTTAGTTATGGTGATCTATGCAATACTACAAATTATCGTAACAGAATTATAATAAGAAACGTATAAAGACGACGAAATGATAATATACAGAGAAGTTTTGAAAATAATCATCGTTAATTATATTTTTAAATGTAAATATGATATTCGTTAGATCATTTCTGCTAGTACACCTCTTATCCGTTTTCCCATTATATCGTTAAATTGTACATATCTGGCCTTAGATTAGCTCGTAGTTTATACTTTCAGTGAGGAAAGTTTCCCTTCACAGTACTTGTGCAGACACCGAGCTACATAAGCACTGCTGCTAAATTTTCATCTAGCAAATATGAAGGTCACATTCCTTAGAAATTAAATTTGTATGCATAGTACTGAAATAAAAACATGTTTTAATGTGCACGATTAAACAGAAAACATATATCGCAATTTACGCTTTGATTTTGTATCGTAACGTGTATGTGTATTTGTTATTTGTATTCAAAAATAATGAATTTTCGATATTTTGACTGTCAATATAGTATTATGAGGTTATACTGTTGCAATACTAGATATGAACGTCAAACCTCTTCTTGAAGTGAAGTGTTTTAATCGAGGGTGAAGAAGCCAGAATTAATGCAAAGATTCTGATGATGGAAAACAGAGAAATATATTCGTATTTTGGCTGACAAACAGCCTTAGACGTCGCCTCCAGTTGAACCTAATATACGATAAGTGCCGGGGAAAAAAAGTCAGTCTTTGATTTAGCCAATGTGAGAAAGTGCTCTGTATTAAATAGGTTTTATCTTTCTTTGCATTTAGAGAAATAAATGCCGTATTTCTTCGATTCTAAGACGCCATCGATTCTAAGACGCACCCTGATTTTAGAGACATTTACATGGGAGAAAAGTGCGTCTTAGAATCGAAGAAATACCCGTATTTCTTCGATTCTAAGACGCACCCTGATTTTAGAGACGTTTACATGGGAAAAACGTGCGTCTTAGAATCGAAGAAATACCCGTATTTCTTCGATTCTAAGACGCCATCGATTCTAAGACGCACCCTGATTTTAGAGACGTTTACATCAGAAAAAAGTGCGTCTTAGAATCGAAGAAATACCCGTATTTCTTCGATTCTAAGACGCCATCGATTCTAAAACGCACCCCGTTTTTAGAGACGTTTATATGGGAAAAAAAGGGTCTTAGAATCGAAGAAATACGGTACGTTTGCCGATAGGAAATGTGTTTTATTAAGACATAAGTAACTATAAAAGCATTGTGTTTAAAGAAAACAACTTCTATGCACCATTAATAGTGTTTCTATTTATTGTACTTTTCTATGGGAAGAGTGAAACAAAATATCTGCTTTGGACACTGGAAAAAGGTTAAAGGTTCAACGTTAAAATTCAAAATTTAAAGTTGAATTTAAAATAATTAATTTTATTTTTAAGTTCATATTCGTGTATTTGACCGATTTGTCTGAAAACTATAATAACTATATTACATTATAGTTATTGTTATTTTTTCAACATAATATAGAAAACTGGATTAGCCCCTAATAAAACATTAGTACCGAATCGTAGTCTTCTGGAATAGTATGTAAATCAGGGGGCTAGGGAAGCCAGGAACAGTGAATGTTTAAAAGGAGCAAGTAAAAACTCTGCCAGTAGACTAGTTCTATGAAAAGTTTTCTTCTCTGCCATTAATAAATGCAGACAGTTTCTTCCGTTTCAGATTTATTATTTTTCTGAAAAGGTTATAACTGTGAACGCTTGATTTTGTATCGTAACGTGTATCGTATCGTATCGTTTTCATAAGGAAAGAGATTAATCATCACCAATCTCTTTCCTTATGAAACAGAATTACTTTCACTTCAGAATGGAACCGACAATCTATGTTTAGTGCTATAAATCTCGAAACTGCACAGAAAAGACTTATATTTGTGAAATCTCCATTGTGTATTCTCCAGACAGCAAATATCGACTGAAAAGATTACATGCTAAGAAGCGACCGATCAATCGCGATCAACTGGTTAACAATCTCTGGTGTAAAAAATGCAAAACAAGCTTTGCTCAGGAAAATTATAGCAAAAAGCATTCGCAGCTAAGTAATGGCTACTTAAAAGTGCATTGCATAATTCAATTCAACATGAGAAATCTAGGTAGCTATTAATTTACTGAATATTTTCCATATATTGAATGGGTTGGGTTGTTTTATCTCTGTGCAGCACTTTGGTGCACAAATAGGCACCAAAGTATTGTACAATCATAGGGAGAATAGTGATAATAGAGGTGCATGTCATAGGCCAGGCATGCCAAAGATACGGCCCGCTGGCCATGAGAGGCTCCCGGGGCATTTAGATGCGACGGCCACCTCAATTAATAATACTCGAATTTCATGAATAGTTTTTCTATACATTGAACACATAGGTACAGATTACAGATACCTATTGAACACTCATATTCGTGTGAACAGCTGTTTTCAACAATGAAATTTAATAAATCTCAACATCGTTCACGACTTACAGATGAGCATCTTCAGTCAATTCTCAAAATCAGTACAACCGCTTTGACGCCAAATATCGATGACATAATGAAGCTGAAAAGATGTCAAGTATCTGGATCTTCGAAATAATGCGCTGTTTTTTAACCGTTATGACTTAATGCCGTTTCAATTTTGATGTATACTTTATATTTAAATGATTTTTTATATAAAATTAGTGTTTAATTGAATCCCGGCCCGCTGATATACTTTGAAAGAAAAATTGGCACTTTACAAATTGAGTATGACATCCCTGTCATATGCTAATAGCCAGGTCACAAGGAATTCAACGGCTGAAGAAAGGTTAGGGAAAGAGAGGATACAGATGGTAGCCTCTCTTTATGTTCATCCAAAGTGTTCTTTAATGTGCACAGAATATGACTCTCCTGAACACGGAGACACGACAACGTCCCATCAGATGGACGGAGGCTTTTCCAAGCTCATAGGTTTCCTTTTGTCACCGAAGCAGGGTGGAGTTGGCAAAGGTAAATCTCAACGCTGGCACCATCGAACCTGGGAGCTGCAAATTACGAACTTGGGGCACTACCGACTTAATCACTTTACGCCCCAGCGTTTTAAATGATGCAGGTAAGTAGGAGATAAAAACTCTTCTGATATTTCTGAGGCTGGTAAAAATGAAAATTTCTGTCTTAACTGAGACGGTTTATAATCTAATCCAACTTAATCTCTAATCAGCGCACTGCAAGTTACTCCCGATAAGCAATTATCATAGTATTCCTAATATAACCCTAAAGCTTGCGTGTTCATTAAACGCCAGATACTTGAACTGCACTATTCTGCTCAGCTTGTTAGAGTGAAGAGTCGAACAGAGTGTGCTCACCATCTTCCATATGCTCATGTGACCAGGAAATGGTGTCCTCCTCGTTGGTATCCAGGTAACAGAGTGGTCGAGGAAACGGAATGGCTTTCTCGGAGATGTCACGCACGCCGCCTATATCTCCCGTATTACCTGCGCCGCAACCGTTAAGCTCCCTTTGCTGGCGGACTAAATCGTTAAGCTAGGCTGGACAGACATTCTGGTGGGCGCTGCAACAGTTGGCTGGGCATTCCTTGCCATTTCGCTTTCGCACTAAAACGTCTTGCTGATCCATGTTCGGCTCCGTACAAATGGCTTTATTGGAAGGTAAAAGGATAACGCTGTCTTCGGTAAATTTCTTTTCTGGTTTCTTCTTCTCTCAGTCACGTATCTAGAACTGAAGAAAATAACAGACATGAAATATATCATTATTTGGGCAACAGCAAATATTTCAATCGACCAGAAACGCGTTCATAATTATATAGTTTTATTTATTTACCATTTGCTCTGTTGGGACTGTTTTGCTACAAAATAAAAATAATAATACTGTTTTGTATTGCGATTACACTACAGCAACAACAATTAAATTCTCTGATTAACAAGATTAATATATTGTTTTTTTAATTTATTCTTTCTGTTTTGTTCGTAAAGCCAAATTTGCCCAAAGAGTATCACAATTAAAAGGTTACATAATATTAAATGATATATAAACTCTGCTTCAGAACTGCATATTTTTAAAAATCCATGCCATAATTTGCATCTCATTTTCAAACACCAATCTTGTTAGTACGTATGACATATTGTATATATTTCATAAATCTTTTAGTGAGAACAGTATTAAACAAATTTTATATAGCCGTCCCATGGTCGAGTGGTTAGCCCGCTTGGCTACTGATCTAAGGGACCTGGGTTCGAGCCCCGGGTAAGGCATGGCTGTTTGTGTCGTTTTTCTGCTGAGGTCCTGCCATCCCCTCAGATCCTACTATGGCATATAAACTGACGGGCTCCTGTCAGACCTCTGTGGCAAGCAGCTGCTTGAGGGGGTATTTATTTATTTTATTTATTTTATATAGCTGGGGGCCAGTTTTTTTTTCAGCACCTTGTTTTACGACCGAAAAGTATAAGCGCAAAGAAAAACAATGAAAGAAACGAATAAATATCCACTCTTTATTTCATCTATAACATGAAGTCACTTACTGTGTGTGCACTTTATAGCTTTTATTAACTAAGAACAGAAAACTACGCATGAAATACGAAATATGCAGTGTGAACCAGCGGTATCCAACCGCATTTTTTAATGTTGTACGACAGTAACAGGATAATGCGATCATTTATATATTTTCTTAGAACAGCATTGGATTTCAATTATGCCATATGTTTGCATATTGGCCCAAATAATTATTAAAGCAATTTGTTTTTAATCACAGTTTTAAATTTTATTCCAACTTTTCTTTCAGGTCAGACAAATAGTATATAAATTATATTATTATAATGTTAATAAAAAATAAATTTATTTTCTATTTTCATTAGAAATATTGACTTTTCGTTTTTTTTTAATAAGGAGCGGATTTGCACAATTAAGATCTAGAAATTTAGCGGACTTTCGCTTAAGCTAAAATAGGCGATCATGAATTAGATTTTAAAACATGTTTACTATTGTCCCCTGTTTTAAGTCGGCACAAAGCTGGATTGAATTTCAAGGCTAGTGAGTTTTTGCTAGTAACTTTCATAATTAATAAGTCTTTCAATGAGAAAAATTTTTTCATAATTTCTGAATTTAGGCCTCCAACGGTTGCAATGCAAGCTAATGGAGGATTCGAAAACTGCGTAATGTTTTTACTATCTGTTCAACTCAGAAACAATTTTTAATTGATCTGTTAAAAAAGCAGTTGACCTTTCCCACCTTCGTGAAGTTGAAGTCAAGTCGCTGCTATGAATGTAAACTCCATTATCATCATCATCATTCTCCACTACCAAAATTTCAAATTTCTACCGTGGATAGACTGTTCGCAATATTCGTTTGGATTTTGACTTCTATATTTATTCAAAATATCATTAACAGGTGGATATCTGTGATTTTCTATTATTTTAAGAGTAATGCTTACGCTTGTACCTGACGTGTTGGCTTAAAAAAATTACCATTCCTCTTAAGCTGTGCTGCTCAAGTGCAAATGGAAATAAATGATGCAACCTGGAAAGCGTCTTTTAGACCCGAGTTTTCAATTACAGTCTGATACATTCCCAATTACTAATTCTACGATATAATTTTAAACCCACTAATAGAGGATGATTGTTCGGTGGTCGGTAGCTCAGCTGTCGGAGCACCTGACATGGTATCAGTAGATCGTGGGTTCAGATCCCACCCGGCTAATGGCAATATTTCTTCTATATTTCATCGCCTAATATATCATCGTCAAGAGGCGCCTAAATATCATCGTCAAATAGCATCGTCATTTAAAATAGGGTTTAAATTTTACTATCCGAACAAGAGATTAATGTTCGGATTAAATCCGAACAATCCCGGAAAAATATATTTTATTTTTTTTTTCTTTTAATAAAATACGATTAGATTATTATACTGTATATTTGTCTAAGTTTTCCAATTGTCGGCACTACATGAAATAGACAAAGATCATAGAACGAAACATTATTATTATTAATTATTTTATGTTACAAGACAATGCATGCGTGATACTGATGCAAGATGCTGTACGCCACATTGGATTAATAGAGACAGTGCTCGCTATAACGAATTAGTTGCATCCATAATACCATTCGTTAAACGAAAATGGAAATCTCATGTTAAGAGAAAATAGTTTACTTGTTCTTGACATAATGCATAATAGCAAAATATTGAGGAAAAAAAATCGGAAAAAAAATATTTATTAACATTAAAAACGTTGTAGGTACTTTAAAACATCGTTTATAAATTAATTTCTACTTCAAATTTAAATGACTTTGTACAGAATTAATCTCGCTGAAGAAATATTGGCAATGCATATGATATTGTATACAAAAAATAAATTTATTATCTAATACTTGAAAATTTCTTTATTTTTATACCCACCCAATTTTAACCCAAATTTAATAAAAAATAATTGACCGATAACTAATTCCCCCCCCCCCTGCAATGGAATACTCGAAAACGTCATACCCTAATTATTCACTTATTCAATTTCATTGTCGTATTTCTAACAAAAACAGTTAATGCTCAGCGCTACTGAAGGCTAAAAACACTAACTTTGAAGTCAAAACTTATCTTACGTGTTTGACTAAGAGGTCACAAATTCCATATTTTCGGAAATTAATAAATAGATTAAAAGTATATCCGATTTCTTAACAGAATCCCTCCAATTCATCGAAGTAGGTATCATTTTCCTCTACAGTTTTAAATTTGATTGGAAATTACTAGCTCATTATTCCATAGTTATTTTACTAATTCTATAATATTTAGTTATACCACAAACTAGTTCACTTCTAGAAGTGTGGGTGCGAAGTTTTATCTTCTAAATAAAAAAGATTGCTAAACAAAACTTGATGCGATTTATAACAGAAATAGCCGAGGTTTTAAAATGAAAGCTTTTATCATTCAAGAATCATTAAAACACATCGATTTCTCAGTGTGATATACTGAAATACATGACAACATTTGTTCCCCGTGTAGCCAACGTCCATTAGCCATTGCATTTGCGTTCTTAATGACCCACCCCATTCAAAAATGCCATCTTCTCCACTTCTCAGATGAAATGTTAAGTATTACCTATCAACACTCCCACTGGAGATAAACAATGTTAAATCCTTCGCAATATGTTTCAGTTTAGCCTTTCTTTTTCATGGTTGAGTTTCCGTCGAATTCTCAGCATGTAACATTTAGCTTAGGCGTGAGATGCCCCGTGATCACGTAAAGGAGTGTCTGTCGCTAGTTGGGATAGGAGCGTCCTCGAAAGTGTTTCGATGCTCTGGTCATAAGGCAGAGGCAGAGGACGCCCCAGAGAGCAATAGTCGTTAGTTGTCCGTGAAGTACGATCGCATCTTTCAAGATCTGATTAAATCTACTAGTGCTAGATCTATCGGACTGCAAGCAGAGTGTCAGAGGAAACGATCTTCGTTAATATAATCGATGGTTGTCTAGCACAAAGACGCCTTGTCACTTTCCTGCCACTTTGAATAGTCATGGGACTGAGTCGTTTCACGTTAAGGAACTCATTTATGTGTTCGAATTACGGAGAAGAAAGGTAGATGCCTTTGCCGCTTACTTTATATGTGTATATAGGGATAATAAATTATTGTTTATTGCATCAACAGTGTTAAATGAATCCTCATTTCTTTTAATCCGTCTTTCAGTGCCTGCATTCATCTCTATTTGTCTACACTTTACTGATATTTTCAATCGTCTTGGATCTTTTTAAGACTGAAATATGATACTTGGGCTTTTGGCTTATGTGTTCTATAAACCCAAAAGGACATGCAGTTAGTATAACGAGCCCCATGGCGCTCGTTTTCGAATTATTTTGCTTTGTTTCTGATTATATTTAAGTTTAAACATTAACTGAGTATTTTTTTTTTCTTTTTCCAAATTGTTTGCTGCAGTGTTAAAAGAGAATGAGAGAGGAAATTTAATTCTTGAGTCATCAGTTACAAATCCTTGACAATTAGCATGTCACTAAGATTTAGAGTCTTGATGAAAGTATGCTTTTTTTTCAGCTCCAGAACAGAAATTAAATCAGAATTTTGTTTTCTGATCAGTAATGATCCTTCCCGCAGAGACTGGTCATTTACGCTAATGATAGCTTATCGGATTTTGAAATGCAATTTACTGACATCTTCTTACGATCTTTAGATATAATTCTGTTAACGAGCCAGGGCATTATTGACTGTATAATAGGGTTAATACCTTTTTACGTAAATAGTAATTGCTAAAAACTGGTTTCCAGTCAATGGAATTACCCTTCTTTTGTATATATATATATATAAACACGGATCAGCATTAAAACCATCTACCTAATATGAGGTAGGTCCTCCTCCCCGCCGCCAAAAGAGCTCTCGACCGATGAGACAAAGATTCAAAGAGATGTTGGTAGGTGTCGCTTGATATTTGATACCATGACTGCAACAGAAGATCCCGCAGTTCCCGTAAATTACGTGCTTGGGGTGATATTGCTCGTACCCGTTTCTCCAACTCAAACCACAAATGTTCGATAGGATTCATGTCCGGCCAATTTGGGGACCACGTCAATAAATGGAATTCCTTATCATGTTCAAGGAACCAATCCTGAACCTTCCTCGCAGTGTGACATGGGGCATTGTCTTGTTGAAAGACGACATCTTCTCCAGGGAATACAGTCGGCATAAAGGGATGTACTTGGTCAGCCACGATGTTCAGGTAGGTGACAACTGTCAGAATTATCTCTACATGGATAATTGGTACAAGTGTTCCCCAAGAAAATATTGCTCAGATCTTAAACTCCCTCCAGCTGCCTGGATCCGTCCCACAGTGCATCCAGAAGGCTTCCATGGGTAAACGTCACACACGAACTCATCCGTCCACATGGTGTAACAGAAAACGGGATTCGCCTGACCATGCGACCTTCTTCCAGTCATCTATGGTCCAATGTCGATAATTACGTGCCGACTGCAAGCGTTGACGACGGTGAACGGCTGTGATCATAGGCACACGAATTGGTCTGCAGCTGCGGAGACCCATATCCAAAAGCTTACGATGAAATGTGTGTTCAGACACATTGGGCCTTTTACTGTAATTGAAATTAAGGGTAATGTCAGCCACAATAGCCCTCCTGTTCCTGCGGACAAGACGAGATAGCCTGCGCTGACCTCTGGTATCAATGAGGCGTGGTCGGCCCACGCCTTGTCGACGGCTCGAAGTGTCACCTGTTTCGGACCATCTTTGATAGGTACTAACTACTGCATATCTTGAGTAGCCTACCAGCGTCGTTGTTTCGGAGATGCTCTTACCAAGGCGTCTTGCCATAAAGATCTGACCTTTGTCGAAATCAGATAAATCCTTTGCTTTTCCCATGTTGAGACGAAATGAAATACTGCTTGCGAGAGCTCCGACCCAGGTATTTCATATATCATTCGCGACCTTGGCATGTGACACTGATTGCCTACACGTTTGCTTCTCTGCATAATGCAGAAATGGTTTTAATGTATTGGCTGATCGGTGTATATGCACATCCAAATCTTAGGGAAGTTACGTAAAGTATAAAAAATAATGCATTTATTACTGTTGCAGAGTTTTGTAGTGGCTGGTTTGTTAGTGAATCATGTGGGTCACATGAATGGTGAGTCTATGGAACCCTTGCACGTTTGAGAAGTACATAGCTCGTGAAGAGGAATTTTGTGAAACTCATGAGAGGAACTTTTGTCGAATATATGAAAGGGGCTTTTGTGGAACTCATGAAGAAAAGTTTTGAGGGACACGGAAACGAAGCGTATATTGAACTCCTGATGGAGACTTTTGTGGAACTCATGAGCGAAGTGTTTGTGGAACTCAAGAATGGGAGTTTTGAAGAACTCATGAATTGGACTTTTATAGAACTCATCGGTGAAAATGTTTGGAAATCCCTAAAGTATTATTTTGTAGCTCTCATGAAGGAATCTTTTGCGCAATACGTGAGAGTGGCTTTTCTAGAACACGTTTGCAGGATTTCTTCCCGTGCAGTGGACTTAAGGCTCGGATCATAAAGGAACCAAAACACAGAATACTCTTGGGAAATAATATCCACTAAACAGCTGATAGTTTTACGGGGATTTCCATAAATATGTTTATTAATGTACGCAGGATAAGTGAGTCGTGAACGAAACGCAATAGTTTAATGCCCTTGTTGAAATGGAGGATTTTCGAACTTCAAAGTTAGCATAGCTGTGACACGAACCACTTCATCAGAGATTATGCGTAAGATATTATTTACTTTAGAATGAAGACCTCTCTCATAGAGAAATTATGCGTTTTTATATGATGTGTATTTTTTCTATTCTTAGGGTATCTGTTCGGGAAATATTATTGTAGGATCAGTTTAATACTAATTCAAGTTATGCTATTTTACAGAATTGAATTATGGAACTGTTGATAGAAAATGCTTGATATGCTGTTTGAAATCGTAATTTTCATCGAGATGAATTTTATTTAAAAATGAAGGATGAAAAATTGCATAAAATATAACTAACGTAAGAAATTCACTTTGAGAAATATTCGAAAGAATTCAGCGAATATCATTTGTAATAAAAGACTACTACTTAGCAAACAAAGAGATAACTGACAGCTGTACCTGTATTTTTGTTCACTTATTTCATTTTGCGCTATGATTTCGTATGTCCATAAGCTGTATGCTGCGTTTCGAAGTAGAAGATCGCTTTTACGGCAAATACTGAAGTTGAAAAACGAAAACAGCTCAGTTTGCAATTATGTGTTTTCTAATACTTTGCAAACGTGTGTATTGATTTTTGCACCGAAGCATTATCAGTAGTTGAGCTGTTTGCACATCGGCTTAAAGATTGCTCTATCACTTTTTATTTACCCGAGCAGTTCGTAACCGACATTCTGCGTCCTTTGTCCATTAATTCCATCTCATCATCAAAATAATAACGACTATTCAAGAAATAAAAACATACTGGCTGTTGCGAATGCGAAGATCTCCACCTAACTCGACAAACAGTTGCAATCAAATGAAAATAAACAGCATTTGTGACAAACTCTTCCCATGAGAGGATGGTTGAGTGCACAATACAAGAGTCACGCAGAAAGACAACACAACAGTAATACAGCTTCTGGGGATATTCATTGTGTAAGTCAAGAATGGGAACAGATCGATGAGACGACTTCGATGTAGAATTACTTATTATTATATGGGGTGGACTTAAAGCAATTTCCTAATGGATAAACTTTAAACACTTAGGTCAACAGATATTTGAAATCAATGTTTAAACTCATTAGAACTTCTCATTATGCCAAAACAGACTCAAGCATCGAACACAGGGCTCAACACAGAGAACACTGTTGATAATTTATTCAAAAATACATTGAAACTGAAAGTCGAAAAAATAATAAATCTTCTAGAGGAACTAGTTAAATGTATTTTACTATTATAACGTGTCAGAACGGCAAGTGCGAAAAACCTTTGTGCTACATATTCCAAGAAAAGAAAGAGGAAAAAAACTTATTAATTATCCATAAATATAAACAGTTCAATTGAAAGATGTATGTGTATATTGAATATTTTTTTTCCAAAATGCGCAAAAAGGCAACACTCGGCTATTAGTGTAGGACAATTTTAACTGATGTTAAGAAATAAACATTTGAAAAACTTATAAGGGCAGACAAAATAGCTGAAGAAAAAAGTTTAACTCACAGTACAGTAGCTAGTGTTTATTTACTTTATTTACGTAACTAATGACCTTAAAGAATCAATTAGTATTTCTTTTGCTGAATAAATTTAAAAACTCTGTTTAAATCATAGAATGGAACTCAAAGGCTGGTGGAACTCTTAATTTGATTGCAACAAAATATTCCAGAGGTTCCAGGAAATGATATTATTAAACAAGTAAGAATTTTCGCTTTTAATATGTTTCTGAATGACCGGGACTCTGTTCTTTCGACTAACGGAGCGACTCCACCTCCTAAGCAAACAGCGATCTCCTCTGGGCGTGGTCTTCACTTCCTCCAGTTGATTGGGAGACGCATGTGAACGCTGCGCATACTTCTCATTGAAGGATATTGCTCGTTTATAATCATTTCTATAATACCTACTGAGGTGAAATAAAACGTTACACAGATAAAAAAAGAAATCCTCAAAAAATTTTATTTGATTAGCTTTTTTGGCAGTTTTCGCTCACGTTTTACTTAAATTCCTCCTGTAGGTTACAAAAAGCCATACTTTATCCTAAGGTTTTAGTTTAATTCTTTTGCCACTAAAATGCTCTTTCTTTACCTAGTGTATTTAAATAAATTTCCAAAGATTATATCAAGTAATATGAAGATGATTACGAATGCGATATATAACTGTTTTACTTCTAGGCGGCAATTTTGTGTGCAAAATGGGTTAAATGACCAGGTCACAAGGATCTCAGAAGCTCAGAGCTCGATAAGAAAAAAGGATTCTTTGGATATCGCTAGGTTTCGTCAAGTACATCCAGTGGGTTCTTCAGTTTTCACAATGTATAGCTCTCCTGCAAGTGGATACACGGTTTATGGTCAAAATCGATGGACGTCTGACAATCTCTATCCCTTTTCTCGCCTAGGATAGAGCGCAATGGCTTACGTATTTGGCCCTCTGTTTTGGAGAAAGAAATGCTTAGGAGTCATACTTTAAAGTTAAGATAAGAAAAAACCGTATACCAAATTTAGCGATCCACGCTTCTTCCATTTTTTGGGGGGGAGGAGAGAAAAAATAAGGTTTGGGGGGGCGAATGTTAAAACCTTACGTCAAAAGTGAAAAAAGAAAATCTTCTTGTTCTCAGGAATCATGATGTAAAATTTATTTATGAGACCTTAGGAGACCTTCAAATGCATAGTACAAGTAATTAGCCTTGGTCATCGCTAAGAGATAGTCTGTAGAAAAACTCCTTCACTATGATTTCAGCATATCTTTAGTCTTTAGAACTGTTCACTCTTTCAAATATACAGATTAGGCATCAAATCAGAAGAATGGTGTTTCTTAATATTTCTTCTTTTCGTCTCTGACTAATTTTGAATTTCAGAATAGAAGCAAAATTGTGGAACTCAAAATCTGAAATCTCAATAGCCGAAAGTAAGGAAGTCATATCTTGCTTCTGAAAGTCAACTGTTTACTTAGTAATTTTAAGCATATTATCGTTCTTTGCCTAAAACTTATGTTAATTAATCTTCTGAGTTCCTAACTATGTAGAAGCTGATATTTTATTTTACCTTTACTCCGTTCCCGTGTCTTTAATTGGTCTCTCTTACAGATGAAAGTTGCAGAGCTTAAGGGAGAATACTATTTTGCCTTAAGCTCTAATGTTGATTGGTTGGTTGAGGTTTTATGGTACATTAGCAACTCAGGTTATAATGCATCAAACAAGGCACAAGTGCTAACTTTTCGGAAATGAATATCATCAACATTTCATTTAGCGCCACCTAACATTTTTGCAATGTTGATGTTAATTTTCGTACTGGTTGGGCATAGACGATACTAATGAACTTCATTAAAATAGTCATACATTATGTAGCGATTTGTTTTCTTCCATATTTTAAAATACCATGTGACGGACCTCATTAATTATGCCTCAGCAGAGTAGTGTGATGTGTAGATAGAAATAGCAAAATTTCTTCGTTTTGGCTATAGAATTTTGCTACAAACAAATAGATTATAAAATCATTATTTTCGCTAATTAAAATGTTATTTTTACTGCATACAAAATATGAGGAATCTACTTAATTGCAACTGCAAGAGAATAGAGGGCTGAATTCTCATTTCTAATAGACAAAATATTTAATTGCTTTAAACATAAGATAGTGTACCTATTTCATTTGACATCAGTATTTTTAGCACCTTTCCAAATTAGGAACATGAGTTTTATTTTTCCATCTGTAAAATTCATTTCTATTGAGAAATAAATGAATAATCATTTCTGGGTTCGATAGGTACTAATGAATTACCAGGTTTTGCATTTTCCAAATTTATAAAAAAATTTAATTTCCACCGTCAGAGGTGCTAAATTTAGAAAATGGCAAAACCTTAAATTTCTAAACAATCTATTCGTGCTAGAAACTTTAATTTCGGTTGTAGAGGTGCCGTGGTTAAAGATTATACACATCGATAGGAGCCATTTGTTCTTTGACCCAAAGAAGTAAGTGTGGAAAACCAACATTTAGCACAACAGATATAGAAAAACCAATGTTTTCAATGATTAATGATTTTTTTTTCTTTTTTTTTTGGTCGGACAAGTACTAATTAAATATTATTATTTGCATTTTTTTAATCATCCATTAGTATGAATATCTGTCGTCAGATGGTATTGTAGTCGGAAAATGATAACCCTCTTTCTCAAACAAGCATTCCATATTCCAAGAGGCTATCTGTCTTTCTGTTTTAATATTTATTTATATTTTATTTCTTTTACTTATTGTATAATTTTACTTTTATATTGTTCAGAGTTGTGCACTTATGCAAATCTAAATGTTTCAACTTATGTGATGAATGTCTGACCTACTGCTTTTCACTATAATATGCATATTTTTACGTAACGTGTAGAGGTAGTAGAGAACAAAGAAACAAATAGAAAAATGCATCGTTAATTGCCTTCGTTAGAAATATGCCCTTGTTATTGATTGTCCGGTGGAATTATAGTAATACATAATATAGAATTATAGTAATATAGAATTATAGTCGGTAGTAGTCTTATAGTTCAGATAAAATGCTTCCGACAGAGATTATTTCATCTCCTTAATTTTTAAAAGATAATGAGTACGTATTTGGACTTTCGGATCATTTGCTCTGTCCAATTAGTATTTGCAACATAAAATCCCTATGTATGGTTTTTCGATAACCAACTAATTAAAAATTTTAGAGTTTTATGCATTTTTTTTCGCATTTAAAAATGTATTTTTCATTTCCACGCAATAATTTACTTCTCGTTCGTTTAATTATCATATCCGTGACAAGGTACAGGTATCGCATTCAACTCTTTACGCCACTGTAAGACAAACTATTTATAGGTTGGGATATTATTCCTCTGAGCGGCAATTTTATGCACACATGAGCTAAACGGACATATCACAATGAACCCAAGGGCTCAGAGAAGGTTGGAGAAGGGGATCCATTGGACAACTGTTAGGAGACGGATGGAAGCCTCCCGTCAAGGCCATCCAGCGTTTTCTTTAACGTTCACAGTGTATGGGTGTCCTAAACAAGGATCCACGCCTGAGAGTCCCATCCGACGGAGGGGGCTTTCGAAGCCTGTCAGTGTCTCCTTCCTCACTGAGGGCACAACTTAGGTTAGCGGAGAAAATTCTCAACTCAGTGGGCACAGTTAGGACTTGAACCTGAAACCTGGAGATCACGAGTCTGCGCGCTACTGACTGAGGCCAAATTACTTCCCTACACTATTTATTACTATCTATATATGTTTTAGTGTGTGTCTGTATCTGTCTGATTAAGAGTTCCTCTGAACAGTAAGAAAGTAAGAACTAGAATCATTAAATTCGAAATACTATTTCTTATAATATCTCAAAGGAATGTAAACGTTTGCTTCCTGTTTATCTTACCTTTCCTCCAAAAAGGGAGAAACGTGTAAACAAAAGCCGAGAGTAATTGGTTATTTTTGAAATGAAAACTTCTGACACTGGAGAATGCCGTGGGCAACCGCAAATTAGGTCCCTTTCTATCTTCCCTCCAGAAAAGGGGAGAAAAGTTCAGATAGATCGATCGTAACCAATTTTTATGCCAAAAGAGAGTTTGTGACGTGGTGCGTGTTATCTACTCTACACTCTAAGGATTTGTTGCGTTATTTTACCTCTGAGCGCATTTTTTTTTCTCTTCCGAGAGTTGAACCTAATTGTGTTAAGATCTGGGCAACATCGATTTTGTTAACATCTGAGCAACTCCGATTGTGTGAAGATCTTAACAACAAATCTGCTAGTATTTTATATAAAGGCGAAATTTGCTTCGTTATTGTTGAAGTTATGCATCAAAGTTTCAAAATGTAAATCTAGACGATTTACATCGGTTATGATGGCAGTATGTTTGATTACAAATTGAAATTTTTTTTATCTCAGATTTCTACGTAATATGTTCAACCGCTGCTCCATAGGCAGCATCCTTATTCAAATGAAACCTGATATATTAAAGGTTTAGGAAGCGGTTAAAGGAATGTAATTAAAGTTTTCTAATCTCGAAACTTGCAGGCCATTGCTACCTTATTTGAACAAAAGTTTTATAAACTGATAGAGGTCATTAAAATATTTTACAGATTCTCACAACTTATTAGATCCAGATTTAGTTTACTTTTAGCGAAAAATTTTTAGAATCTATGTTCAAGGAAATGACGCCTAGTTCATTTCCGTAGAAGGTTTTAGGGTAAGGCTTTACCAGAAGGCTTGAATCAAGGTATTGCAACATTCACATTTAATATTTCACATATAATTTCAGAATTATTTGTATTAAAATAAATGGAATATGAGGAAGGGCTGAGGCCAAGCTGGTGCCCTGATGTTTCCATGTTTATATTTTCTTATCAACTCATTCGGTGCTTTCGTTAAAAACGGGAAGACATTAAATGCTTGGAAAAACAGTCATCCATCGGATATTGCCTCAGGCGGATGCCCTGGTTGAAAGAAGGTTATTTCTTGTACATGTTAAAGAAAATGTTGCACCTAGTTGGTGGACTTCTATTTGATTCTTAAGAATTGTCCAGAAGATTTCATCACTCGGGATCCTTTAGACTTGGCCATTAGCACATTTCAAGCAAAAACAAAGTACTGCTCAGAAGCAAAATAATTCGACAATTGAAAACAATTTATGCTGCATTCAATTCTTTTTGGTCCATTAATAACCACTTTACTTAACGTAAACTTGGCCATTAGCACATTTCAAGCAAAAACAAAGTACTGCTCAGAAGCAAAATAATTCGACAATTGAAGACAATTTATGCTGCATTCAATTCTTTTTGGTCCATTAATAACCACTTTACTTAACGTAAAATCATGCCACACAAATGCATGCATTAAAAATATCCGTACAGTAACACAAAACTATATTATATGATATTAAATTAACATTGGTAGTATTAATATGCGTGTAATCAACAAATTACTTGCCTGTACTCAAAGCGATATCCATTTTTCCCTTTGCCTTATTAAGCTTGCATCAAATACTTGAATTGTTTCGAAGACATTTATCAAATCACGTACATACTTTGTTACAATAGCACATCATTGTCGTTCGACACATCCTACCTATATATATTATGCAGAAAGTACCGAAGCATCCATCTATTCCAAAGATTCATTGTTCTTCACTCCGAACTTCCGTTTCTTTATTCTTTCGTTTTCTGTGTTAAAAATTCAATCACTATTTCTTTAATGAAAAGAAAGAAGAAGAAAAATTACCCCTTAAGATTAAGAAAAGTGTTAAAAATATTAAACACGTTGGGCACATCGCTGATGTGAAAGGGAATCCCAGCTGAAAAATTTCGGTGAAATGAAAGACCACAACCCGCTGTGGCTTCCTTTGCGAACTAGTAACCCCGCCTACGACAACTATGTCACTCCGAAAAGTTAACGCATGTCCTTTTAGGAAAGAAAGCAGCCCAGTGTATCCGGTAGATTAATTATTCCTGCAGTGATTGAGAGAGCATAATGGAGCTAGAACCAGTAATGAATAATTGAGGAGAGCACAGTGACGTCCTTCCTTTATACCAGGCAAGCACGCAAGTCCTCTGCCAACCTTGGGAACTGCAGGTGGGCTTGGCAGCATGAACTGTAACATCAGAGGATGCTGCAGCTAGGTGACGTTTCACAGTGTTAATCAGTCACTGCCTGAACCGTCTACACTAGTAACTACATCAATTTAAACACGTCTTATACGTCTGCAATACATCTATTTCGTTTAAGTTTCCATTTAATTCTTTTCGTTTATAGCTCTCATTTATGAATAAATCTTTCTTCAAGATTGTAGTCATATGATTTGTGTATCAAGGATCATAGTAGAAGAAAGTGTTTCTATTTAGAAAAGAACTTTCTAACTTTTATTCGTTGATCTCTCAGCAATTTTTTACTTGTTCTTTCTTTACATGATGAATATCATTTGGAAGACAAAATATTCTTGTAGCAGAGATAAAATAAAATTAAAAAAGTTATAAATTGAATAGAAAGCAGAATAAAATAGAAAAAAAAGAGTAGAATAAAAATATTTCGAATTTTGCATTTTATTTTTTGACAACTTACTTAATAGCAGTCAGCATCAGCATGTAGTATTAAAATATGTAAAAAAACGCTGAAGACCGAGTAGTGTAATAAAATCGATTTATATGTAAACATCTCACATTTGTCTTTATTTTTAAACAAAAAAAACTTGCGTAATGATACTGAAGAAAAAACTACAGCTATTCGACCACTATTCAACACGCGTCAAATTTACCAGAAAACTAGGGACTTATTCCGTAGCGCTCCAAACTCATTATATGCAGTTTCCAGGTTCGAGTCCCAACTGTACCAGCGCTGATATTTATCTCCACCAGAAACTCACTCCACATCGGTGAGAAAGGAAACTACCTATCGGCTTGGAAAGACCGCCGTCCGTCGATTGTGGCGTTAGGGTTGGGTTGTTTTACCTCTGAACGGCACTTTTTTGCACACCATGGGCTAAATGGCCAGGTCACATGTACCCCGAAGGCTCAGAGAAGGTTGGGGGAGGGGACCACTGGAACACCTGTTGGGAGACAGATGGGAACCTCCCGCCAAGGCCATTCAGAGTGTTCTTTAACGTGCACAGGGTATGGCTCTCCCGCACACGGGGCCACGCCTTAACATCCCATCCGACGGACGGCGGCCTTTCCAAGCCCATCGGTGTCCCCTACTGACCGTGGGCAGGGCGGGGAATTTTGCGGAGATAAATCTCAACGGACCCAGCTGGGACTCGATCCTGGGAACTACAGATTACGAGCCGGGCGCGCTACCGACTGAGCTTTAGGAGATAGTTTCTTGTACAGGAGAGTTATATTCTATGTGCATTAAAGAAGGCGTTGGCTCGCTTTGACAGGAGTCTACAATATGTCTCCTAGCAGCTGTATAGTGATCCTCTTACCCAACTTTCTACGAGCCCTTGAGGTCCCTGTGACCTGCCGTCTAGCACGTTGTGGGAAAAAAATGCCGCTGAGAGGTCAAACAACCAAACCCTTTACGAAAAAACTACTTCTAAAATAATAATGCGTGATGTACTTTAGTTCATATGTAAAAAGCTTTTATAACTATCAATGATTCATTATTAGGCTAACAGTATAGTAAAATATCCCATTTATATTACTTTAATTTGAATCGCATTTCCCCTTTTTCAACGTTTGAATAACTATTTCTAGAAGCTACACAATAAATTATGTATTAAAGTGGTTTTTCTTCAATTTTCTGTAATTGAATAAAATAAATAATAAATATTCCCTCAAGTAGCCGCTTGACACAGAGGTCTGACAGGAGCCTGTCAGTTTATTACGCCATAGTAGAAAGTCTCTGTACTGGAATTTAATTCGAGATTTTCCCAAAAAAATGAGAATTATCATTAATTTTTCCAGTTAGTATATTTTAATACATATTAGTAAAACCTAAAACACGGAAGATAATACAGAACTATAAGATTAAATGATTCAAAGTTGACATTGTGGCCTATGTACGCTTCGATGATGCTAGTCGACGATTTTTGGTACGTATAAGTTTTTGGTACAAATATATTAATATTAATTTTATATTAAGTTATTCGAGCTTAGAAAAGAGTTAATATTAATACACACTATATCAAGGGTTACAAACAGTGGCTGACGAGTAAAATTTGATTCCTGGGGAGTTCATCTGTAACTCGCAAAATATATTTTTATAAAAAAGAACAAATATTTGGATAAAGGATTTAATATGTCTGAGATTCATAGCTGTAGGAAACTGGGTTTTTAAATTGATATATTTATTTCACCAATTATATATACATGCATATCTGTCGTTAAATTAAAATATTTATTGAAACGTATTAAAAACTTCTAATTTGCTTTGCTTTTGCAAGAGATATTTCATTAATTATAATACGAAGCATGAAAAGGAAATTTAATGTGTTCGTAAATAACAGTTTATTTTTAATTCAAAGGCTACTTCATGTTGAAACAACAGTGTCTTTAGAATCCTATATTGCCATTTTGCCATAAATGAATAACTCCTGTAAAAAAAAAAGTTCACTTGTCCAATGGAAAAATTCTGGTAAACCTTGAGAATAGTTAAATAAAATTTCGTCATATGTTTGGAAAAAGGAAAAAAGTTTCACACTTATAAAATTCCCAAATCCGTTTTTTGAAACCTTTTCAGGATTGGATAAATTATTTACTTTTCAACAATGTCTATATCTTTTTAGTTCTCTTTTGTAAACAATATTTAAATGAAAGCAAGTTATTAGTAATGAACATTACCGTATAATAAATGTAAACCTTCGATCATCGAGGACATATTTGCCCTCCCCTTTCGCTTATTCTAACCTAGCAAAAGGGTTATTAATCTCTAATTTATTTGTATCTGTTGCTAATTATTCGGTAATACTTGTCTGAATATATACATATATATAAGCATTTGTAAAGAAAGGTTTTGGCACTTATACAAATTTTCTAAAATTAGAACTAAAATTTAGAGAAGAAATTAAGTCTTTTTGACCTTTCAAAGTCTGAATACGAATTTAATTAAACCTACTTAAACAATTTTTAACGATACGCCAAATAAGGACACTTCAATATACAACGAAACGTTAAAAATAAAAAAAAATAAATACCCCCTCAAGCAGCTGCTTGCCACAGAGGTCTGACAGGAGCCTGTCAGTTTATATGCCACAGTAGGAGATCTGAGAGGATGGCAGGACCTCAGCAGAAAAACGACACACACATCCATGCCTAATTCCGGGGCTCGAACCCAGGTCCCTTAGATAAGTAGCCAAGCGTGCTAACCACTCGGCCATGGGACGAAACGTTACCAGAAGCATTTCTGGAACTATTAAAATAAATTTGACATTTATGCACTCTTCGTCAGGAATTGTTCTACCGTCTGGCAACACAAAATAATATGCACTAGATATTTAATATCTGAATCTGTTATGGAATTTTGGAGTATGTAATCGATATGATAAGCTTATGCTATGTCTTGATCACTCAAGAATGAAGATAAAAATATATCTGCACTAAAACAAGATATTTTAAAAGCAGTTATGAATCTATTAAGATGATAAAGTGTTTAATTAGTCGTTTACCCTTTCCACATCCAGGTTCCTTGTCCCTTTTTCTAAATAAAAATTCACTCTAGAACTTTATCCTGTAGTAAATAATGAATAAAATGGTACATGTTACTAACTGATGAAAAAATACGTCTAAAGAATAAAATATAAAAAAACAAAGAGAATAAAAATGAATGTCAGCATAAAAACATATTTTAAAACGAATATATCTCATGGTGTCCCGGAAAGGATTTAATCAATAGGCAAAGCCTAAAGATCAGGAACCGAAAAGTTAATATATGTGATGAAATTCACAGAGAAATACTTTCTGCTCACGATAAAATATTATGTGTGACATGTTTAGCTTTCTTCTTCAAAAGAAGCTTTTTGAGATTCCGGTTGCAACCCATTTGAAATACGGTTGTAGTCACCGGTATTGTTACGCAGTAAAACGAAACGTGCTCCAGCGATGCACAACCTTCTCTTTCTCACTCATATTGTAACACGTAATCCCTGCCACGAAAGCACAAAGTATGTAGAATACAGACCTCCCATATTTGGTTCTATCCACGTATCTTTTTGTCAGGCGAATCACGCCCGTTGACGACTCACAGCATTGCTCGAGTTATTCGCCAAGTTCTACTCGCTTTCGCATGAATCTACGGTGGTCATAATTAGAATCACTCTCTTCTGTAGCCGAAAAATTCTCTTTTTGATGGATGCGGGCAGCCGTGTCAAGCTCAGATGAAAAATGAACTTCAGTCTCATAATCTGTCAATAGCTTGGCACATTTTTGGGGACACCGTATTTCGGAACGAAATGTTTCCACGATGACTTCTTATAGTTCGCGAGTTGTTGTTTAGGGGCTGTTTTGCATTTGGAAGCAAATGTTTTTGGATCATAATGCAAATATGGTTAACTGCGAAAGAAATTAAAGGATATAACTCAATGGGTTGGGTTGTGTTGGGTTGTTTTACCTCTGAGTGGAACTTTTTTGCACACCGTGGGCTAAATGGCCAGGTCACATGAACCCCGAAGGCTCAGAGAAGGTTGGGGGAGGGGACCCACTGGAACAGCTGTTGGGAAACAGATGGTAGCCTCCGGTCAAGGCCATCCAGCGTGTTCTTTAACGTGCACAGGGTATGGCTCTCCCGCACACGGGGCCACGGCTTAACGTCCCATCCGACGGACGGCGGCCTTTCCAAGACCATCGGTGTCCCCTACTGACCGTGGGCAGAGCGGGGAGTTTTGCGGATATAAATCTCAACGCTAACCCAACTGGGACTCGAACCTGGGAACTACAGATTACGAGCCTGGCGCGCTACCGACTGAGCCACCCCCGCCCCATATATAACTCAATGCAATGGGATTTTGCTATAGTCTGTTCATAGTGCTTTCCTGTTATTAAACATTTGTTTAGTCCCTTTATTCAATTTTCTGACCTTTAACATATTTTTTGTATTTACTTTCTGCTCCTGGAGAGGATTTTGTTTTAGTTAGCATGCACCGTGAACATCCTTAATGCGTTTTGCTATACATGTAGCGAGTGGTATATTATTTTATGAAAATATAAATAATCAAAAAATGTTGCTTGAAGCACAAAGTTGTAGTTGTATACATCTAAGCATTTTTTAAGCTCATTTTCTGCTCCTGGAAGTGATTTTATTTTATTTAGCATACACCTTGAACTTACATAATACGTTTCGTTGGGCATGTAGCTAACGGCAATTCGTTTATGAAGATATAATTAATCTAAACACATTGTTTGGAGCATAAAACTATAGTTTTTATATTTTATCTTGCCCTTTCTAATACATTAAATGTGCAATTTCTTTACATGATTTAGAATAACGTTTCTGCACTCAACTGCTGACTGCGTTATTTTGTCCCGTCTGGACGATGTTTCAATGCTCAGTTACTAACTGTAGCAATTGAGTTTCACTGCGCCATCGTTCCTCATTAAAGTTTAGATATTCAGCAACTGAATTTCTTGGCATCTCAGTTTACCAATGATACTTCGATATTTATTTGTTGACTATATTACTTTTGTGGATTACTGTCATTTTTATATTTTCATTGTTGGGCTATTTAGCATTGTAGGTGTTTGTTTAGCAATGTTAGCAATGTATTTTACATTGTAGGTGTTCCAGATTTATTGATTTATGATACAATGTAAAAAAAAATCCAAATAAAAATTATGAAACTAGCTGAACACTTTATCGGGATTTGAATTTCCATTTTGTGTAAAACATTCAAGAGTTATTCAGCAGGAACAAACTCCAAGTAAACCTGTATATTTTTTAATATAAATTATATTATCATTATTTTAAATAAAGAAATGTCATCGGTAAAGCAGGAATGTAGTTGGTAACTTTATTTTACTTCTTGCAGAAAATCTCTGCAGGACAACTGTAAACCCTTTTTGTAAAGTGTGATATAAGAATAAAAACTAAAAATGCACCGAATCATTCAATGACAAAACGGACACAAAGAAGTACTCTTAGTAAGGGAATATCGAAGCATCATTGGCAAAGTTGGGCTAAAAGAAGACAGTAAGTAGTTGAATACTGAAACCTTCAAAAATGCAAAGAGTCCAAATCAGTATATGAGCAGCTAAATATCGTTGATAAAATGGAACACTTAATCCCTAGAACACCAGACTTAATCTGATGTTACAGAGTCGAATACCAATCAATGTTAAGATTTTCGCCTGTTAACCACACCATACACTTGATGAGAAAGGAGATACCAATAAGCTTATTAAACGCCACTTTCCAACTTAGATATTCGTTTGCGAAAACCATAATTTGTAGACGTTAAGAAACTTTCTATGCGCTCTTCCTGTAAGATGCGTAATAACTGTTCAGCATGTCAACCTGCCTTAATCTCACTCTAGCATTTGGATTAAACTTTACCTGCTATTAAACTCAACCAGCCCATTGTGTGCAAATATGTATAGTTTGCATATTTTGTCATGCAAAAAAGTGTCTTTCATAATTAAAAATGCAACCCAATTCTCAATCTTTAGACTTTATGGAAATATTGCGAAGTTATGATTAAACCGCAAATGTAAAAATGATCGTTTCAGGAAAATTTGACCAGCCTAGTAGAAACAGCGTTTGAATGGACTTTTATGAACCCTTTGCAATCTCAAAAGAGCAACTAAATAGTTTCAAAATTTCTAAAGTAAAAGGTCTTTTTATCCTCTGTTGATCATAAAATACAAGATAAAGATGATAACCTACTTCTAAGAAATGTAACGGATTGTTCTCTTACGTTAAGTTGGGAGGAAATGTTTATAGCCCGATGCTTTCAACTCCCTGCAAATAAGTATGGAAAAAGAAATTATATTTCTTCCTGATGTCTTTCCACTCGTTAAAAAATACAATAAATTTTCTTCAAAGTACTGATCCTTTTTAGACATAAAAAAGTTACCCTCTTCCATCATATTGTGCTGAGAAGAATTCCATCTTATTTGTTTATCTGCTGCTTTTTATCGTGTCCTAGAATTCTACACATGACTTATTGACAACAGCATCAATCACCTGAAACGTCGGGAGATTCTCTTTATTTGAATCCCGCTGAAATTTGTTGGCAAAGCGTCTGAGTCACGTCGTAAGGACTGAAGTAAGGAACGAAATATTGAGCGGTCATAGCGAACAGCATGTGCAGTTCAGAATTACAAATAAATATTTACAAGAAACATTATTCAATGGCATCAAATCCCGATGTAAATGGAAAAATATTTCAGCGGGACATCAGCGATGAGAGTTCATTTATAAGTTTCTAATCTTTATTTCAGTGTTTAAAAAATATACAGCGATGGGCTGATGTTTAAAACCGACTAGTTCTCTTACTTAATCAAGAGGTTTTAGGTAATAAAATCACAAATTTCATTTAATTTGTTGTTCTATACTGTCTTTTTTCGGTTTTCCTACAGCGTAACTTTACACAAAATTTAAATTATTTTTTTTAAATTAAATACCCCCTCAAGCAGCTGCTTGCCACAGAGGTCTGACAGGAGCCTGTCAGTTTATATGCCATAGTAGAAGATCTGAGAGGATGGCAGGACCTCAGCAGAAAAACGACACACATACATACATGCCTTAACCCTGGGCTCGAACCCGGTCCCATTAGATCAATAGCCAAGCGTGCTAACCACTCGGCCAAGGGACGGCTTTTCACCAAGTCTTTTTTAAATTTACCAAGTCTTTTAACTCACCAATAATATTCTTACAATATATCGCTTTTTAAAACTTTATGAAATGTTATATTGGAAACAAATATTTATCCTTTTGCAAATATGATTTAATATTATCAGAAACAACTCTATGAGTAAATTGGTGCTTGACCTGTTGAAATCTTTCTTTTATAGGGTTGGGTTGTTTTACCACTGAGCGGCACTTTTTCGCACACAATGGACTAAATGGCCAGGTCACAAGGACCCCGAAGGCACAGAGAAGGTTGGGGGAGGAAACCCACTGGAACGACTGTTGGGAGACAGATGTTAGCCTCCCGTCAAGGCCATCCAGCGTGTTCTTTAACGTGCTCTCCGCACACGTAGGCACGGCTTAACGTCCCATCCGACGGACGGCGGCATTTCCAAGCCCATCGGTGTCCCCTACTGATCGTGGGCAGGGCGGGGAGTTTTGCGGAGATAAATCTCAACGCTGACCCAGCTGGGACTCGAACTCTGGGAACTGCAGATTACGAGTCTGGCACGCTAGCCGATTACGAGTCTGGCAGCGACGGGGGTGACTCACTCGTAGCATATAGCTACGAGTGAGTCACCCCCGTCGCTGCTTTTATAGGAGTTCCTGGGTAGTTTCTTTATAGACCGATTGTTCGAATTGTAGTCATACGAAATTTCACTTTCTTGTGAATAGCTTATATCAAGATATAATAAAAGCTTGTAAAAACCGTAAGTTAATATTATTTTAAGAAATTGCTCTTATCGTTTGTATTTTCTATCACCAGTTTTCGGATTTACTATTTTCTGCAATTCTATAATTCTTAAACGAATAGGATCACTTTCATAAGATTCATTTGAGCCCTGTTTCCTCTTAATGAAGTACTCATAATTTCTCCATTTAGAATCAGTTAAAACAAACTGACAAGAAAAATAAAATGTCAGTTTTCGACGCAGGAATGAGGAGCCTAATAAATCTGTGAAAATCCCAAATGAGTTCCAAGCTAGGCTGGAAAGAAACACAAACCATACAGAAGAAATGGGGATATAACTGATATAACACCCAGAGTTGCAAAAGGTAAACGTTTGCTTGCAGTAAACTAGAAATTTTCAACGTGGCAAATTAATGAAATTCACCTTGGCAGTTCCATTTGCGATTCGTAAATAGGAAACATCAACTACTAGGCAGACTATCTCCTCCGGCATTAACTTCTAATTACTGCAGCGTAAAAGCTTTTATAGAATATAACGAAATGTGCGTACGTGTCCCGTCCTTGGGGATCCTCTACGTTCGTGAAGAGGAATACTTCGCTAATGAAAACCCCGTGGCTCACTACGTATCATATGTTAATGCCTGCGTTGACTTGGTAGAACGCATAAGGAAAGGAAGAGACTTTATACTGCTGTCCGAGAATGAAATTCCAGACGGGAATTGCTTCTCGAGAAAATGTATGTATTTAAACGAATATGCGTCCGATTTGTTTCCACTGTCTTTCTCTCATTACGCAGCCAACATTATCTTAAATAATTAAGTTAAGGCACAAGCAAACTGCAAATTGGAGCTGTTTTGGAAAAGCAGGAGCTGTCACTATGAATGAATTACGTTTAATGTGATATGTTGTGTCACATGTCGGGATCCTGAAGATTCAAAGACTTATAAGGAAAAGTCGGATTTCTTTTTCTTTTACAAAGATTTCCTGCTTTCTTTTTCTACTTTTCCTGAAATAATCTATAAATGCTCAGTTTTAAATAATGAAGCTCTCGCGCTAATAAACAAGCAGCAGACTCTAGCTAGGGAGAGCTCATAAAATGTCACCAGGAGTGAGTTATGCATAATGTAGAACAGTTATAGCTGCTACCCATTAATACACTCTAAACTTCTGGACTTTAGATATATGTTTGGTCATTTTAAACATTGAACTTTCTAGCATGGCTGGATCTAAGAATAAATAACACACTTTGCCAGGTCTTATTCTTTAGGATAAAGTTAGCGAACACGAATTAGTTAACAATTTTTAGGAAGTGAAATGAAAATAAAACTCACTTACATTTATAAACTATTAAAATATTTTAACGTAATAAACTTATCGACAGTTTCAACGGAATACATGTAATCACTCTTAGTTTCTCGTCGATATCAAATATAGAATAAATATTTTCTTGAGCTGGGCGGGATCCGAACTCACGACCTACTGAAAACATATTAGGTACTCTGATCGCTGAGATACTAGCCCCGATGAAGATCTCCTCTACTTGATTTTATGAACCTTGCTACCTGCAATACACATATCTTTGCATCTTGACAATAGTGTCTTCGTTGTTTACAAAGAGCATCCTGAAGCAGATGACAATGTATGTCATAAGTATACTAGTTCAATTGCTTAATAAACTTCTCTAGGTTAGTTTCCACAGTGTGTAATTACTTTTAGTTTCACGTCGAATTTTTCCTCTAAATTTGATATCGGCGCGAAACTAAGAATGGTTGTTGAAACTAACGTTGAGAAGTTTTTTAAGTAACTGAACTAGTATACTCGTGTACATTGCTATCTACTTCAGGATGCTCTTTGTAAACAGCGAAGACACAACCTTCAAGGGGTGGTTCAGTCCGTAGCGCGCCAGGCTCGTAATCTGTAGTTCCCAGGTTCGAGTCCCAGCTGGGTCAGAGTTTGAGATTTATCTCCGCAAAATTCCCCGCCCTGCCCACGGTCAGTGGGGGACATCGATGGGCTTGGAAAGATCGCCATCCGTCGGATGGAAAGTTAAGTCTTGGGACCGTGTGCAGGAGAGCCATACCCTGTGCACGTTAAAGAGCACGCTGGATGGCCTTGACGGGAGGCTACCTTCTGTATCCCAACAGCTGTTCCAGTGGATCCCCTCCCTCAACCTTCTCTGAGCCTTCGGGATCCTTGTGACCTGGCCATTTAGCCCATTTTGTCAAAAAAGTGTCGCTCAGCGGTAAAACAACCCAACCTTCAAGAGGCACAGATATGTATAGTGCTGATAGGAAGGTTAGAAGCACCAAACAGGATATATTGATCGGGGCAAGTAGCTCAGCGATCAGAACATCTGATATGTTATCAGGAAGCCGTCGGTTCGGATCCTACTAGACTCATGACAGTTTTTCCTCTAAATTTTTATCGACGTGAAACTAAATGTGATTTCATACATTCTACTAAATTAGTTTTTTTTCTTTAGATATATATCCTTATATCCTTCAAGGATAAAATTCTAAGCATCTGCCAATTTGCCATATGTGCAGTAATTAAGGTGTTTTTAACATGAGTAGAGTGTGGCTCTGTTGCACACTGAGCAACGTCTTAAATCCAATCACTTTCCAAGCTCACACTTCTAACAATGCTAGCGGCGCGCAAACCATGGAAATTGATTAATTACCTAAATAATTCAATTGATAAGTCTTAAAAATCGTTCACTGTAGACAATGAACAACTGGGGTTAAGAGCGCTCTCTTCCTTTATTAGGTTTTCTTTATAGCTTCCAGCATTTTTTTTTTGAATATCACTTTATGACTCTATTACAGAAAAACCATTGCTTAAAATTCCGTACCATGTAGTGCTACTTATTTTAATGCAATTGTTGTATCCTTCCTCAGAGAGAACAAAGAACAGATGAGGGCAACAGTTTAAATGCCTTCAAAATCAAAGATTAAAATCAGAGTAAAGAAAAAAGCCTACTTCTATATTATCATCTGAATATTGATTTTAATACACGTACTCCATTAACTGCTCGTTAATTGAATAGCAATTCTAAATGTTTAAAGTGTACTTGTTCAAAGAATATTCTGCCATAAGTACCAAAATATTGAATAACATCATTAACGACTCTTAAAATATTGTCTTTAAATATTGGAGTGATAAAGTTTATTACCGCCATTATAGATTTTGACACTTCTAACGACTTCTCTTTTATAGACCTCAATATAATCATATAATAAAGTAAATAATACAATTTAGCTCTGTACAATGAGTTATTAATGATTTATATCACAAAGAACATTAGCTCTTAAAGAACACTGTAACTCATTACGATGTCGATTTAGAAACAGATTGTTTTATAATTATTATACCAATAAGCAGAAAATGATGAAGAAGTTATTAAAGCAGTTAATGCAATGAGTGTTTACGTTATCAGGTCAACATTATTGAAGAAGAAGAACACGAAGTTTGTAAGCAAAATAAGCAATATGAAAGGAAAACAAAAAATGTCGAGCGTTATGTGCTTTGGACCAAGTTGTTAAACGATAGTTTTTTTGTTTTGTATGAGAAAAGAGAAAAATTTTTGACGGCTGCGTGCTGTTAATGTGTTAGGTTGCCACTAGACACGCTTAAAGCCCAGCCCCCTTCTGGTAAACTTTGTGAACATGGAGCAAAGAGCGGTCGATGAAGCAAAATCGTGACATGGATGTGTGGCAAAATAAGAAGGGCGGACTTGTTTGGTACTCCGCGCACATTGTCCGCTCAATATGCGCTGAGGTGGCTAAAGGCAAGCGTCTCTCTCTCTTCTGTGGCTACTTTTCCTGGACTGACTGCAAAGCGCTGCTCATCGACACTGAATAGAATAAAATGACTTCTGGTGTCATTTTGATTACAAACAAAGAGATTTATTTTTCTAGTTTATTTTTGAACAACATACAGAGAAATAGTATTTCAAAGCATTTTGGAAATTAAATAAGAAAATTTGCAATTTACTTAAGCAAGCAAATAACAAATCTTTACTGCAACGCAGGTTTCTTGAAGCGACCATTTCAATGTTAATATTGCTTTCAATAATTCGAATACTTATGTTTCCAACTTTCTGTATTCTGTTCTACTCAATGGCAGATTCGAGATATTACGGGTAAAATGTTTCAGGAAGTCATCTGATCACACTGCAGTGTAATATATTTTTTCTTTGCAACTTTCTCGCTGCAGGTTGTTTCCGAGAGACTTTTTTGCAGAGCACTGGAGCCTGGGTTCGAATCCAGGATAAGTAAGTCTGTTTTTTTCTTATGTATATTACTTTTCTGCTGCCGTCTCTCCCTACCTCACATATCATTTCTATATCGCATTACACTGTCAGGCCCATGTCACAACTCTATGTCAAGTGGGTACGTAGCGAGCGATTATTTTGCGGTGGATGTTGTTGTTGTTAGGTTAGGAAATATGCCAAATGCTGACACGCCCAAAGATAACTTCCAATTTGACATAAGATTGATTAATTTCTGAATTCATAAGCTGGAGGAAACTAAGTGATTCTAACTTAAGATAATACAATGAAGTGAAAATTATTCTGATTTCGTAATAACCTCTTTGGTATTATAACTCAAATGACTCAATAGACGAGTCCCCACTGAATGTGGTAGAGATTATTCCGAGAAAGATCAGCTTTAAATGATTGGAATCAGCTTTAATGTTTCTCATTTGATGCGTGTTGATAGCTAGAATCTTACGCTTTGAACCCGTTTATGTCACCTTAGTAACATAGTAACGAATTTAATTCAATTTGCATGCACAAATTATTCCACCAATCATAAGAATCGTCATATAGGGACATATCATTAGTAATTTTGTTAACTAAAAGCATATAGTAGGTAGCAAGTAAGCACAGGCTCTCAACTGTAAATATTACTGTGTATACAAGAAAGGAACCGAGTTAGATACAAACCCACGAGGTCCTGATAATATGTCAGATGCTCTGACCTACCGACTGCCGAGCTTTATCATATGGAGACAATCATTAGAAGCTATCTTGATTGAATTTGGAGATTCTGGTCAACAAGACATTTCTAGCTATGTGCACAAGAGCTGCTATATCTCAAGAATAATATATATATATGGTATTTTTTTAGCTAACCACGCTTTAATCAAGCGCAAGGATGGGTTGTTTAACCTCCGATTGGCACTTTTTTGCACACAACGGACTAAATGGCCAGATCACAAGAACCCCGAAAGGCTCAGAGAAGGTTGAGGGAGAGGACACATTGGAATAATTGTCGGGAGACAGACGGTAGCCTCCCATTAAAGCCATCTAGCGTATTCTTTAACGTGCACAGGGTATGGCTCTTCCGCACAAGGGTCCACGGCTTAATATCCTATTCGACGGATGGCGACCTTTCCAAGCCCAGTGGTGTCCCCTACTGACCTTGGAAGGACAGGGAGTTTTGAGGAGATAAATCTCAAAGCTGTCCTAACTGGGACTCGAACCTGGGAACTGCAGATTACGAACCTAGTTCGCTACCGACTGAGCCAACCCGCCCCTATGCAAAAAAAAAAAATAAATACCCCCTCAAGCAGCTGCTTGCCACAGAGGTCTGACAGGAGCCAGTCAGTTTATATGCCACAGTAGGAGATCTGAGAGGATGGCAGGACCTCAGCAGAAAAAAGACACACTCATCCATGCCTAATTCCGGGGTTCGAACCCAGGTCCCTTAGATCAGTAGCCAAGCGTGCTAACCACTTGTAACAAGTAAACACAGGTAATCACCACTGGACTGTGAGCGTTCCTGTGTATGGAGGGTTTTGGGACAGGAAGTTTGTTTTGTTGCATGACAACGCCTGCCCTCAAACTGCCCTATCAACAGTAACAATGTCGAACAGATATGATTGAGAATGCTTGAAATACCCTCCCTACATTCCTGACCTCTCCCCATATGACTTTCACATTTGCCCACAATAATTTGCTCACATCATTTGTCATATTGCTAAAAAAAGACATGAAAGAAAGGAAGTTCGAGTCAAACGAAACGGATGATGACAGACGTCCTGATATGACAATGAACTCTAGAAAAGAAGCTATCATGTTGCTAATTCCATATTGGAACAAATGTCTCACAAGAATGAATAATATCTATAGATAAATAAACGTTTTATGATTTGTGTTCGATTCGTCTACTTTTCATTTGAACCACCGTAATGTATTGAAATATTTTTCTTAAGATTCTTTCTGATGAGAATAGCTATGCTAATGATCCCCACCAAACTATAGATTTTATAAAGAAAACTGTTTCTAATTAACAAGAGATTTAGTTTTTCAACATGAGAAGTATGTGTTTCAGACCAGTGGTAAAAGCCTCATCCAGTGGGGTAATTACCCTTTCAATGGCCAAACAAAAAACGTGAATATTACCATTCAAGGTCGATCCACTCCTTTTTCGCCAAATACTTAAAATGTTACTGATTAAAGCAAAAATGTACATCGAAAGTGATTCATCTTGTTTTGATTAACTAAAAACTCAAAACATTAGAATTTTCATTTATATAAATATTGTGTTTTGAAAAACAGAACGCAAGAATTTTTCTCTCAAGTGCTGCCTTTTTTCACTTTATGGAACTTACCATGTGTTACATGCAAGACATTTACTATAATGCATATTCTATTCGGTATTATAAAAGATGCTCGAGATGACTAAAACTTGAAACGAGAATCCTATTTATAAGGCAACCATGTGTCGTCGTTCGGTTTCTTGTTATATTCGTTTCCGAAAAATGTGCTTTGCTGGAAAGCTGATAATACGTGTTTGTGGTAACAACGCCAGGTGTATGTGAACTGAGAGCAGTTTGTATGTTTCTTTTTTATCAAATATTCACAGTGACTTTATGCAAGAAAGAAACAATGAAAAACAACAGCAGCAACAAACACAAACTAAATCGAGGTAATAAAATTTCCAGCCAGAAAGGTTTCTCCGTGTTCACTTTGGATTTATGAGATTCACAGAAAGTAATGGTAGCAAGCCTTACTTGGGTCTTCTGTTTCAGTTACACAATGGCTTGCTATCGATCGGGTGGGATGCCTTATGAATTTGCATAATGCAGCTTCTCTTCTGAACAAGAGAGATTTCAAATGGTGGCTACGAGTCTTGTTCTTTTGCGGAGTACTGATTAAAAAGAATGGAATAGAGGGAACGGAAATTAACGATATATTTTAGCAGTGGATTTTTTTGTTTTTGTTGTTATTTCAGAACTTTACTACTTTTTGAGAAGTCATTTGGGAATGTATTAATGCATTTTTCGTAAAACAAATTGAGACTCTTCATAGCATTGATTGTAAAATTGCTTAGCACTTGATTTTTTTTTTATTCGGCATGTATTTTGTTTGGAAAAATATAAATCCTAAAAATAATTTTTCCCCAATGAGCGTTCAACATGTAGATATTTCACGCTAACTCCAGATTCTGCGTCGCTTATTTTAACTACAGAAGTAGTATCCCTTATACGTTTAAAGATCCGTAAATTAAATTCATGATAAATTAAACTTAATATTTTAAAAAGGGATCAGCTGTATTAAGTGTTTTGCATTTCTAGTAAAACAAACCCCCTGGAATTGACTATTTAACCCTACATAAATCCCGTTGGATCAAGCACGAGTTCGAAAAGAGACGCTAATCGACGATATTTTTAGACTCAAACTCTTTGGAAATCTCAGGGCTCCACACAGATTCCACCAAGGCATTTACTATTCGCATTTTTTACGTTGCTGTGGATTAAATTTATTCTGTATATAAAGTGTTTCAATAACTCCCAAATATTTATTGAATCCATGTCTATATCACGTTTTATACACTTTGTTACCAAAGGTCACCGGATACTTAGAAATTTTTAGAAACCTGTTATTTATTCAAATCTTAGTAATATGTGGACCCATCTTTGACCCTTATGCAAGTTTCGATCTTTCTAGCCATATTTTCTACACGTTTTTAGCAGCAGTTAGTAGGAATATCGCTTTACCACCCCTGTGAGGGAGGACTTGCAGGTATAGCTTCATCACCGGATTCAAGGCAGAATCATGGTGAATTGTTCTTGCCCTAATCCTTCATTCAAATTCATCCCAAATATCTTCAATAACGATAAAGGCAGGTTAACTGATCTTGCAGTAAGCTTACGTTCTAGCTCATCCCAAAAGTCTTCCATAGAGTTACGTGGTACACTTTGCTGGCTATTCCTTTATAATTATTTTTTTTCTGCTCAAACCATGCGGATGTAAGCCGAGTTTTATAGCATGAAGCGTTTTCGTGTTGGATGCTGCATTAGACAGTCCCGCAATTCTGCAACAGAGCTGGTAGTACCCAATTATTTGTAATGCCTAAATTCGCAGCGCAAGTGATTAGGCAAAGCGGTTAATCAACATCGTCACAACGACGAAAATTAACCCCACACCTTGACACCTCCTCCATCAAACTTCATCGTTTCGATAATGCAGATGATAGGCACCTATCTACAGGCATTATTCACACCTATGACCGATGGACAGACGGGGACATGTGAGACGTTTGACTAATCACTCCTAGAATCTGTTTCCATTGCTTCACATCCCAGGTTATTGAGCTCTTTTATACCTAAACTTCACTTTTTTTCCGTACCATGGTACTAAATGTCTAGGTCACAAGACCCCAAGGATTGAGAGAAGGTTTCTAAAGAGAATCCATTTGGACAGCTGTTAAGAGACAGATGGAAGGCTCTGGTGAAGAAATCCTTTAACGTAAAGTGGGTGTGGTTCTCACTTCACACGGTGTCAGAGCTTAACTTCCTATACGACGAACGGCTCTCTCCAAACCCATAAGTATGTCTTTCTTACCGAGAGCAGGGTGGGAGTTAGCCGAGATACATCTAAACCATGTCACAGTTGGGACTCGAACCTGTGAACTTCGTATTACGAGCATGGGAGCCCTCGCCGATTTGATACCAGGAACGATGAGCTTTACATCAGGTTAATGACCATTGTTTCTCCATGGTACTATGGGTGGCTTAAATGAAGCAGCTCAGCCATAAAAACCATGGTCAATGCAGTTGTCTACTAATTGTGCACGAATCACATTCGATCTCAGTTTTTGAACAGATTACATCCGATTGGTAGTAACTACTCTTCTCAGTTATCAGTGATGCTGTCGATCGATTTCCCTGGTCTGCCTAAACGAATAGTTACACTGCATCACCAACTTCTTCCACCTTGCACTTTTCCGGGCATCAGCAACAATCTTCCACCGGTTAATTGCATCATTAACAGTTGACTTTAATAAGTGTAGACCACTACCAAGAAAAGCGACTGATAAAGCATCCGATTATCATACCTCTTCCAAATTATTGTTCATCATTTTACGACAATATTATTCACACGGGCTGCTAATGCATCTGCTAATCACATATGGTTGTCTGCAAACGTTTCTATTTGCTCTGAACTGACAAAAAACATACGGAACAGACCTACTGAAATCGAAATGGTTGTCTGGTTACTTGAGGTAACAGGATTTATATTACAGTATAGCATAGTTTTATTAAGAATTACTTGGTTTAACTGAGATAGAGACAGTTCAAAGAGAATTCGGTATTTGTAATGAAAGCATGAGAGAATATGTTTTTATTTGCCTATCTTCATGTTGCTTTTAGTTCATCATTTGTCGGTTTGTCGGCTTGTGGATTCGTCAAAATGGTTGTTCCGCCATATCTTTCGAACGCGACAAACAAATGTAATCATTTACTCGTAAAACGACAGCTTGTGAGGCAGGTAGTGTCGTAGGCTATAAAAAATTGCGCCCCAAGCTTTCTTTCCCCCTAAAAGTGGAAATATGAAAACGAGTTCTCAGCTAAATCTCCTGAACGAAAAGTGCAGAAAGAAACAAGCTATGCATGAAATGAGAGCTTGTGGCATGAGAATGATACAGATTAAAAATATTTCCACCTCCTTCCTTCTTCCCCCCTAAAAAAAGGAGAAATATGAAAACAATTCATCCGCCAGGTTTTCGGAATACGAGGGTCCAAAGTAGCGGGCTATGCACCAAATGAAACCTTGTGTCATGCGTAAAGTCACAAGTTATAAAAAGTCCTCTCCCCCCGCCCAAGAAAAAGGGAAAAGTATGCGAATAATTGTTCTATTATTCATTGCCGACACGCCGTGTAGGCGATGAATTTTTTTCAGAAGCTTTTAACTAATGTTTGAAGTCTTTCTCTACAGGTAATCTGTGTATTTACTATGGATTGTTCTATTATATCTTTTGAAAACGAGGGTTGAACGTAGTACGTTGTATGTCAAATCAAGGGTTGTGACATGGGGAGTGTTGTGTGTTATATAAATATACCCTATTGCTTTCTTCCCCACTAAAAAGCCTGAAATGTCAAAATCGTTCTTCTATAGCTTCCTAACGCGAAGACACTTACTTACGAATTAGGTGTCAAATGAAAGCCCATAGAATGACCGTCATAGTCGGTATCCAATTTTGTTCACCACCCTCCAAAAGGGGGCGGATTCTCATTTGGGTAGACCTTAACTAATTATACCTCAAATTAAAGCTCGTTATGTCTCCAATGTCATGGGCTACCTCAAACACGAATCCAAAGAAAGGGGAGAAAAAATGGGGTGCGATAAAAGTTTCTGATGGGAGATGTTTTACTGACAGAGAAAGAAATATAAATAAATTAAAAATTTAAAAATAACTATCTTCCTATGTGCTGCCTCAAAAGTAGAAAATAAACCTAAAGAATATCGATAGTACGATCAATCATTGAATTCTTATTCGTTTCAAAGGAAGATAGGGCGCAGGAAACCTCCTTGAGTACTACTCAACCTCATTGAGTAGGTAAATCGTCGCCTATCATTCTTTGAAGTGAATACGAATTCATTTACTGATTGCATCATCGATACGCTTTAGGTTTATTTTATACTTTTTAGGTCGTATATAGAAAGATTATTTTTTTATTTTTTTCAATTTTTTTTTTCATTTAGTTTCTTGTTTATAGTATTTATATTCTTAAAGATATATTTGCTGAAAGTCAAACACATAACCTTTACTCACAAGTGAACTTTTCAGTAACTAAAGCTTTACATAATGATAACTTTGCTCTATTCTATACAGATACATATTCACTAGCTAAATTTCAGCAGAAGCTCGCTATTATATTGGTGCAGTGTTCATTTGTTACAACGTTCACGACTTCAATCTACTTTTCCCGCAAGCGACTGCATTTAACACGCCTAGTTAAGAAAACTGATGATGTATAAGGAATTTATAGGGAAACTAATATAACAAGACTTAATCAGAAGCTCTTAGAAAATTGAAATAAACGCGCACCAATCATTTGTAGAGAGTAATGAGATAGCGTAGAGGGAACTATGACTTTCTAAAACTCTTATTTTGAGAGAACTAGTTCAAAAGTATTCTAAGGGATTTGTTTAAAGCGGGGTACATAGCTAATCTTGATTGTGTAGGCAAACATCATTTGCACATTTCAGCAAAAAAGTAAAAATCTACTTTTCAAAGGAAAGATGCTAGAGAATACTTTTTATTGTAAATCTAATTGAAGTTAGTCAAAGTAAGTATAAGAGATATCAATGTGCAGCTAAATCATAAAAATTATCGATATGAAACAACATGTAAAATATTTACAACCAAGAATTAGTTACACGCATCAAAACGTAGAAATAATTAATCGCAGCGAATATGCTCTACTTATTTGATTAAATTTATATGAAGTGAAATATTTTGGTCTTATTTACAGTATTGAAAACAAACGTTTATTTAAAAATTACTTTGAATAAATCGCAATAAATTGATTCATATCCTCAGAATACTGTTATTATTTCACTTAGTTAAAATAAATAAAATTAAATTAATAATGTTGGAAACTGCCTACATATTATTAATTATGATTGACATCAGACAAACTAAAATTAAAAATTCATATTGATCGAATTCCCAAAAATTAAAGTTTGATAAATAAAACGTAAATTCAACTGAATAATGAAGTCTATAATTGAAATCTTACAACTTTTTTGAGAATAATTTAGATTAGGAAACAAATAAAAATATCCAAGAATAATCTGAAAGTTAATAAAATTATTAACTTTCGTCTTTCATCTTCATTTCTAAATGAAGTTAATAAAATTATTAACTTCATTTAGAAATTCCTCTTCCTCTTTCTACTATAGATAAATCACTTTTATTGCATATATAATTAAAAATTATTTTCGGTAAAAAATTTATTAAATTGAAAATTTTCACCAAAAAATTTTCTTAAGAATTTTGATTCATCCTTTCTTTTAAAGGTAATCAGGAAACCGACGCAAAAGTAATGATTAATATTGCGTAAAAAAGCGGAAAAAGGAAATTAAAAAATTCGTAAATCCCAAAATGAAACAATTAAATTATAGATATTTTTCTATCTACAGTACGGGTGTCCAACATGAGGACCACCTGATATTTGTAGCAAAAAAGCACCTGAACTAGTAAGGTGTAGTCACCTGCCCATCGCTATCACTATGTAAATTGGCTCTATAATTTGTTCCAATTTATATTCCACTGCTGTTATATTATGAACATGGGGCATTATGGAGATTACTAACAAATGGAAAATATTTTTATCAGTTAAAATTCATGTGATCCTCACACACATATGGATTTCTCATCATGTGACTTACTGCTGAAAGAACTTGGACGCCTTGATGTAGATGAAACTGAAAAAAAAAAACCCATACATTTCCATTTAATGATATTTGCAGTTGTCCTCCTTAAAAGGTATTGTAAATTGATTTTCAGAGTAATATACAAAGCTACTCATCCTTTAATATAATTTGTTTTCATTTGTTAACAAACAAGCTAGACCGTTGGGTTGTTTGTCTCTGAGCAGCAGGTTTTCGCACACAGTTGTCTAAATAGACAGGTCACAAGGACACCAAAGCTCACAGAAGAATGGAAAAAATGCATTTTCTAGATAGCTGTTGGTAGCCTATAGTAGCCTCCCTTCAAAGGCCATCTAGCATGTTCTTTAACGTCCACAGGATGTGGCTTCCCAGCACACAGAGCCATGGCTTAACATCCCATTCGATGGACGGCGGCTTTCCAACCTCATCAGTGTCTCCTTTCTGATGGAGGGCAAGATGAGGTTAGCGATGATACATTTCAACAAATTAGGATATTAATATAATCTCTAATAGAAGTACCAATGAAATTAATTTTTGTATGTGATTTAATGGATTAAGTCTTTATATAATCTTTTTTACTCAACAACTGTCCATTATAATACCTTATTTCACTTTGTACATCCAAGCAACCGATGTTTTATCCCACCGAAATCTTTTGAATGTATTTTTAGCTCTAACTCTTTCACATCGCGCAACGCACTCGGTTCTTAGCTCTAACAGCATTCTTGACAATAAAGTATAAGAAACTTACAGATAAAATATAAAAATCGAGTACCCCTAGACTAAATTCAGCCAGTGATTCTCTTGCGTGCTGGCAATCATTACTCGCATCGCTTGGCATAACTTCTCAAACCATTAGATCCATAGGTATCTGACAATGCTCTTTGATACACTTGAAACATAGTTGCTTTTTCTCTATTATTTTGCTTCGATGCTGTGTTTTGTTGAAACACCTAGCAGAGTTTTGCAGTATCCATCGATCTTTGTTTTCCCCTACGTTCGTAGATGTGATAAAATTTTAGAAACTGCCATATAATTGAAACAGAAGAAACCTAACTAACACGCCACATATAGGGTCTGGATTCTTGGTGAAAATGTTTATGCAGTAATATCAATAACACAATATTGGAATAATTCTTTTCTCCTTTATGACTTTCACAGCTGGTTTATAGTTAGTTACCTTGTACTTCACCTAATGATGAAGCAGGGGAATTAATTAGATAAAAATTATCTATCCGGAAATTAATTCTGTTGGAAAACAAGATGTATTCTATTCACTCTATGCTTCTTATTTTGTTCTAATTTTAGGGACAATATATTTTGTAACGTATTCCCCGATTATTTTCTTTTTTCTGGTTTAACGTTTAGGAAATCACGATGCATTAAACTTTTTTATCCTCGTGGTTTCGAATTGCTTATGGAGGATATTAAACGAACATTCTCTACATTTCCAGCCTTGTTTATCTTTTCGAACTTTATCAAAGCGTTCAGCGCTAAAGTAGACTAATGTCCTATTTGTGCAATCTAACTTCGGAGATAATCACTTGAATAATGATAATAGGAAATGGGTTGTCTGCTTTACGACCTTCGTTCATAGGCCTCATTAGAAGATAAAATGGTCATATATTTGCTCTCGGGCCGAAGCGATGATACTTAGCGCATTGCATTACGTCCTACTGCCGTATTTTGCTCTTGTATCGTAATTTTTTTTTTTTCTGTATGTGTTTATGCATAATTTATGTTTCGTCGGTGACATTAATTTGGAAACATATAGTCTATATGAATGACATAAACTAGGGAGTGAAGTGATTTATTTGGTCATTATGATTTCATTAGAAATTATTTGTAGTGTTTTATCTCTGGCGAATTATTCTGACTGATTCTTTTCGTATCGCCACGGTAAATGACTACCTGAGAAGTTTTTTACCATTAAAATAGGCAGAGACACAAATATATTATTTGCAAATGTGAGACGAAAATAGAAGAAAATATTTTTCCAATTCAAATATTTTGGAATTATCGGTGTTAATTTTTATCTAATTGCAACAAATCGAATGATTGCAGAAGAGTGGAATGCCCTTAGACTGCCGGATAAGGGATGGATATCTGTGTCTGTCTTTCTGTTCAATTATTGGTCAACTTCATAAGTTTTTTTCTTTCTTCGTGTCTGTGTGTATTATACCCGAGGGATATAATAATATAATAATAATAACTTTTTAGCAAGTTTCCTCTTAAGGCCTTATTATTTCGCAACAAATAACTAATATTTTTTTTATTAGCAGAATAATTTTTTCTACCATTAAATGAGTCACTTTTTATATGAACAAACGTGAAATGAGTCGGTACATTTCGTTTGTTTCTTTCTAAAATAAATCCTAAAACTCTACGTTGTTTAACTATTTTTCTCTATTTTTTTACTCTCTTTATTTGACTACTTCTTTATTTGTTACTATGTTTGTTTGTTTGCTTGTTGTAGTGATAGAAAAGTGACACAAATCTGTAAAGCGAAAAAGTTGTCTTTTCTCATTTTAATGATAAGAGGGAAATTTTTTTCTGAATCTACATTCAGGATTTTTTATCTCAGATATTTTCCTAACATTAATAGCAAAATTATAAACTCTTAGTTTTCAAATAACATTGTCTGGTAATTTGGAAGTATTTGTCACCTATGAGGGTTATGTTGCAGTAAACGTTTCCTTGGCCTCCAGTTGCCAACACTGCCGTACGTTACTTAGGAGAAAGGTAAAAGCAGTAGACTTGAAAAGGACTCTATTCCGACCATATTACTTCATGCTTCATATGTCCAAATAAATTCCATCCCTTTGCTGATTAAATAATACAATAAAAGATACATTACTAGAAGCATATGTTTATATCTAATCTCTGTCCTACAGACGGAAGATGCAACGTGTGCTTTACACCCAAGCTGGGCAGAAGGGTGCAGATCACAAATCAGTGTTTCTAATAAACAGGTGGAAATAAGGAACATTATTATTATAATTTTATTTGATTTCCTTATACGTATAAAAAATGCAAAATAACTCTGAAGCTGCAGCAGTTTAGGTGAGTTGAGTTATTTTTTCACACAGTGGACCAAATAGCCAGGTCGCATGAATCCCCAAGGATTCACGTAGGGGAACGAAATCCACTGGTTAACTGGTAGGATACAGATGGAAGCCTCGCCTCAAGACCATGCAGCATGTTCAATAACGTATACAAGGTCTTCTCTGGAAAATGAATTTTAGAAAACAAAATGCGTTTATTATGTCAACATGGTTTGTTACTTCAAACTTTTAACATTATCGGGATAAAACATTTTAAAATTGTATATCGATCAAGTGACCTTTACAATCTCCGTTAATCACCTAGTTATATGTAGAGTTGTCAATTTACTTATTTTTCTTCTCATTTAATTACTTTAGAAAATTAATCTCCAACTTTTTCGAATCGAACCTAAGACACCAATCATGTATTTTAAATTCAGTATTATATTCGAAATAGCTGTACTTACAGGACAAAACGAAAAAATGTTACGACCCAAATGTTAGAGGGATCCCACATATTTCAAGTTTCACCCTGAGCAATTCCCCCCCCCCTACAATGCATTTATTACTTATATCGAAAATCGTTTCTGCATCTTGTTATGAATGTTGAGGTACTTTTGTTCTTGTCGTTTAGCTCATTGGCTAAACAACTGAACATATAAAAATTGCTCTTTTTTTTTACCTTTAAATAATGTTTTAAAGTTAAATAATGTTTTAAATTTAATAAATGTTTATAACTAGATTTTTAAGAAACATGAAAAACAAAAAAAGTTTAATACGAAATAATACAATTACTATGTTCTTTAGCAAGAAAATGTGAAATAATATTTCTTTTGTATATTTGTGAAGAATATTTATTATATTTTGCTTAATTCTAAAAATGGATCTTGCTATGAAATAAATTATTTCAAATCAAAATGACTTTATCCCAAGATTTTGAAATAATAAGTAGCTAACTAAATCTGGCATGAGCTATAAATAACAGAAGAAATAAAATTAATACTACTACTTTCTAGAATTTATTGATGTTTAAAAGCGAATTCCAAAATCTTGTTTCGCAGTTTTTCGAAAATAAGTTTAGCTTCTTGGTAAGTATCGTAGCTTTTATGATAATCAAGTCGCTACATGTACAGTTTAAAAAAATTGAAAGAAGAAAGATTTTGAACTGAAAAAAAAATGTCTTAGACACTTTCTCTTTGCTTGGATCATCGTTATTTTCCCTTCGCTGCTTAACGAAACTCGACTTATTTGGAAAAGGTAATGGCGAATCGAGGTACTTAAGACTAACATAGTTTTTATAAAAAGCAATGCATGTAGATTCAGGAAAAGCACGAGCGGAAATCCTTGTTTCTACAGAGATACAAGTTCTTAACATTAACTGCAAGTTCCAAATGTCTTATTTTTTACTTCTCATATTCTTATACAAAAGAAAGAGGATCATAGTTTTTCTGTTTCCATTATTTAAGGGGGAACAAATATGCATTTTAAATTATCATCAAAGAAATATTAATTAAAACAGTGATAAATGAAGTAAGATTAAATTACGCATACATTGAAAGAAGAAAAAAAATACTGTTGTACAGAAGAGCGAAAACCATTAAAAAAAGCATAATCGATAATAATGTGATTTTTTATTTACTAATTATCTTTGCCTTGATAACTGATAAAGTTGATAGTTCTGTCTACATCTGGAATAGCATATACTGTATAACTATGCAATATTGCTGACGCACGTAAGATAATACTCTCTCCAGCTCAACAAACAAAATTAAAATAATTTTACAATTCACATATTTAACTACAAATTACTATTCAATGGATTTTGGTACACTTTTGAACTTTAATGGGGACTTATATATATTTTGAACTTATATTTTTTATGCATATTTGTTCCCCCTTAACAATGTAATTATTGCAAAGAAGAATGTTAGAAATTAAATTAGAATTATTGGAGGAACTGCCTAATATGGGAATTCGAGATTAACTCTTAATAACGGAACAAATTCGGTTTCAAAAAAATATATATTTTCACGGAATTCGAAAATAACTTGCATATTCATCGTTACAAATTTATTGTAAGGTGAGAAACCCTTTCCAATAATTCTTTCTAGTTATATAAATACTCGTAATATAAATATCCGGCTTCATCTTATTCTTGAGTCTCTCATATTAGAGCTGGAAGAATACCTATATGTAGTTTCTTTACCGTCATTCTCCTGGCTTCCCAGCATGTTCTCCTTCAAATTTCTCTCTCTCGTATATTCGTTTACTGTATCCATCCATTTATTTTCTCGTCTTTCTTTCTGTCTCTCTTCTTACTGTCAAATATCCCTCAACCATATTTCCTTTGGCATTATCTACATTTTAACTTTTATTCTTTTGTTACCTACGTTACAGGTAGAATATTGAGATGGCCAATTTTGTCGAATCACCTCTTTCGGCAACATCTCCTCCATAATCCCTCCCGACTGCCTTAGTTTGCCATATGCTTTTGGAGTTTTCTATCTATTCTTTTGTATTAAATTCCAAATTCCGACTCTTCCCGGTATACTCATAATCTCAAATGTGTTATTTCCATTCTCTGCAGACACTTATCCTAAATGCCAAAATTCTTTAAATTCAATCCTTTTTTAGCTCTAGATCTTTATTTATGTATTCTGTTTTCGAAAAATGGTCTTTTGTAGCATTTTAATATAATATTACTTATATTTCCATTTACTTGGATTTCCTCTTCATATATTCAAAGTATTCGTATTCCTAAGTAAAAACATTAAATAATCGCAAACTTTGAAAATAAAAAGTCGTGATTTGTGTAGTTTTTACTATACCGCCACCTGTCGGGTTTTACAGATTAAGAATTTTCCCCGTATAATTTGGTACTGTAGATCATATACAACATCTGTTTTCTATCCCATTGATATCTATGATACCATTTACTTTATTTTTCTCCTTCTAATAGAGTTTAAAATACTTTACGATGCACTATAAAACCGTGCATTGTCATGCGCTCTTCTGTTAATATTTGTATTTCTTTATTACGATATCTTTTTCGCCGGATTTAAACTCTTGCAATTCGCATTGTAAACTTCTACAAACTACTAGGGGAGGGGTGGCTCAGTCGGTAGCGCGCCAGACTCGTAATCTGTAGTTTCCAGGTTCGAGTCCCAGCTGGGTCAGCGTTGAGATTTATCTCCGCAAAATTCCCCGCCCTGCCCTCGGTCAGTAGGAGACACCGATGGGCTTGGAAAGGCCGCCGTCCGTCGAATGGGACGTTAAGCCGTGGCTCCGTGTGGGGGAGAGACCCTGTGCACTTTAAAGAACACGCTGTATGGCCTTGACGGGAGGCTACCATCTGTCTCCCAACAGCTGTTCCAGTGGGTCCCCTCCCCCAACGTTCTCTGAGCCTTCAGGGTCCATGTGACCTGGCCATTTAGCCCATGGTGTGCAAAAAAGTGCCGCTCAGAGGTAAAACAACCGAACCCAATCTACAAACTGGAAAATATGTAGTACTTTGCCATTTACTTATTTTTTTACTATTAGTTTTAATTGCATAGTGGACGTAATACCCAGCAAATCTTTGGTGTGTGGGTGTAGATAGGATGACTCTATTTTGAAATCTTGGGTCACTTTACATGTTTTTCCTAATATTTAATGAATTTGTTATTCCTTATCTTCCCATCTTTTGAATTTAAGTCTATAATAATAATGGCTTTTTTCATCTGTCTTTCCAGATTATTAGTTTATCAGTTCATGTTTAAAAAAAATGTTTTTCGCAATATTCGCATATTCATCTATTCTATAAATTCCTATTACAACAATACCTCTTCAACGAATTTCTAAAATAATTTAGAAATCTTTACATTTATTCCGTCCCAACAATTTTGTATTTCATAATTCTTCAGTATCGCTTACATACGTGATTTTTTACCTTTAAATTTTTAACTATTCCACTGCAAATTCGAATGAATTTTTCGTTATATTTTTAACCTCATTTCTCTTGGTATATATAGTTTAAATATTTTTTGCTCCAGAACCCATTCTCGATATAATTTTATTAGACCGTGTTCAGCAATTTAAAGGTTTTCTATTAAGCTTCAAAAGTTAATTTATTTGCTATGGCAATAAAAAATGAAAGCTGGTTGTTTTCGCAAAATACGACACAACTTTTTCCTGCAGAATATAATAACCAATGTAATTTCATGTTGCTATGTCAACCAATTCATATGAAGAAGAAAAATAGTTTAGCCTCAAAAAAGCAACAAAATTGGGTTAAGCTCTCGTAGGTATGACGTTATATTACTCATTAAAGTTTAAAATTTAAATATTTAAATGCAGCTGGATATTCAGGAAGTTAACCTGGATAAATTCTTGTTCTAGGAGAATATTTTTTATATTCATTTATTTGTCTCCTGGTAATTAAGGTTGCACATGTAATGGCAGAATGAGTTTAGCAATTAAAATTATTTTCAAAATCGTTAGTTTCCAGTTTCCCTGAAAACATTAATTAGGTATTCATTTGTTTACGAAATGGGGAATTCTGATATGAAACCATCTCCTACCAAATTAGTTTCCAGTTATTTCTTCAATGTATAAGATTTCTGATTAACTAATTAAGTGTCCTTTGTCGTTTTACAGCCTGCTTCGCCTTGAGATTGATAAACACATTAAAATGTTCTTTTCTTTAAATGAGAAACACGAGAAACTTGTTACAACTTGGCTAGACTAGGACACAGAAGATGACAAATCACCTTTCCACGATAATGGTGACACAGATGAGGGGTCGAGATAGAGCTGAAAGCCTTTTAAGCAACTCTCTTTTTAAATGTGATAAAGATTTGTTACCAATGCGTGAAGTTGCTTTTTACATATTTAGTTTTCTGTTGAAAAACATCCAGAAAATATGTGTTCATCGGATTTGATGAATAGCAGTTAGGAGAAGATGGATGGCAATGGATAAAAGAGACTGCTGATCTCTTTAGAGAAGAACTTAGCTATATTTACCTAAATGGGGTTTTTCAACTCATTTTGTATATCTCGAATCAAGTAAAATAAATCAAATTTTGCGTTTTGAAAATGCTTGGAGTTTTATATCCAAAAGCAAGCCGTTTAACAATAAGATTATCATTAAGAAGTACGCTAAAACTTTCAATTAATGCAGATTTTGCTCTGTATTTGCTTACACTGGTGTTCAAGCAAAATGTGACAAAAACGAATAATTTTGGTTTAATAGCAAACATCAGTATAGTGTGTTATCAGTTATTTTTATGACAACATTCAAGAGTGATGTTATATAATTCTTCGGCACACATGTAGGTTAAAATATTTTTGTTTATGACATTTTAAATTCAGATAATTTGGGAACACATATGTTATTTTAAAGCTATTGAAAAGCAGTAGAAGACTTGTAAATTGATAGTGATAAATCTAAAGTATCACTTATTTGCGAGAATGAATCAATAAATTAGGTGAATTTAAGTATAGATTTAAAGCCGTTTATGCCAGGAACATGAGGGCTGGTTTGGCTTAGTCGGTAACTCGTAATCTGCAGTTCCCAAGTTCGAGTCTCAAACGAACTTGCACAGAAATTTCTCTGCTAATCCTTACTTTGCCTTAGGTGACAAAGGGGACATCGATGGGTTTGCAAATGGCCGCCGTCCTTCGGACTGTACGTAAAGCTGTGATCCGTGTGCAAGAGAACCATACATTTTGCAAGTTAAAGAATACGCAGTATGTCCTTGATGGGAGGCTTCCATCTGTCTCCTAAGAGTTGTCCAGAGTACCCCCTTCTCAAACCTTCTCTCAGCCCTTGGGGTCTTTGTGTTCTGTCATTTAGTACAATATCTGCGAAAATTGCCAGTCGGAGGACTCTTCAACTCAATCCAGAATACGAATATTCATTGTTTTTTATTGAAATTATCTGTTGCTGCAATCCTGGTTGCCGAGTGGATAGCGTGCTTTGCTACTGATGAAAGAGACCTGGTTTCGATCCTTGGGTAAGGCATGGATGTTTGCGTTGTCTTTCTACTGAGGATTCGATTTATTCACAGACCTACTATGGCGTTTAAACTGATAGGCTCCTGTCAGACCTCTGTGACAAGCAGCTGCTTGAGGAGGTATTTAATAATAATAATAAATCTGTTGCTTCGACACATTTATTCCAGGGACTTACAAGGTTTTTTAATTTGAATATTTTGGTAAAAAGCATAGCCAGTTATGAACAGCGATTTGTATTCGTCTATTAATGCTTTTGGATCCATCTGGTGCACATCTTAAGGTACAATAGCTTGTCATGCTCTATGGTATGAACTATCCCGTGGCTAACTTAAAAATCAGTACAAATTTCATCCAATGTGATGTGTCGGTTCTGCTCCGGTCTATAGGTCCATATTCATCCGCTACACTTGTGAGACCTTTTTCTGAACAATTCACATTACTGATGTACATTTTTGAAGAAAAACAACTATTCTAATATTACGCACAGAATCTGCAGTAAATATCATTTAATTTAACTCCATCTGGCAGGCAATAAATGACAGCTCGCTGTTCACTACGGTGCAGTCTGAAAAGGGACCTCAGTTTGGGAGACTGACTGTCACTGACAATAATGCTTATTTTATAGGAAACGTAAAGTAATATATGTTCAGGTTTCGTTGTTTTACCTCTGAGCGGCACTTTTTTTGCACACAATGGCTAAATGGCCAGGTCACAAGGATCCCGAAGGCTCAGAGAAGGTTGGGGGGTAGGGAACCCACTGGAGCAGCTGTTGGGAGACAGATGGTAGCCTCCCATCAAGGCCATCCAGCGTGTTGTTTAACGTGCACGGGGTATGGCTCCCCCTCACACGGGTCACGGTTTAACGTCCCATCCGACGGAAGGCAGCATTTCCAAGTCAATCGGTGTCCCTTACTAACAGTTGGCAGGGCGAGGAGTTTTGCGGAGATAACTCTCAACGCTGACTAGCTGGGACTCGAACCCGGTAACTGTAGATTACGAGACTATCGCGCTACCGATTGAGCCACCTCCGCCTCTATATGTTCAGGCATACAGTAATTAGATATATAGAAATGAGTAAGTTGATATATCAGTGCGTAAAAATATTAATTCACCTTATTTATTGACCCTCTTTCGTATATTACATCTGTTCTTCATGTGATAATTATTAGGTACCATTTTAATATTATGATGACGTATAATTTTTGTGTATCATTGTTAAATCTAGAGGAGTGGTCTCGCAGTACTCTGGGGCAACTGTGGTGACCTGTTTTGCATCACAGTTTTAAATTCTGATAACTATAACTGGGAACCATAGTTTGCGGACCACTGTTTTAGTATTTACGAGCTCTGATCTAGGATGCTCGACAAAGGCTATAGAAATGAAAAGGTTTACTAAAAGTTCAGAACTGTAAAATGACCGCTGTTTAAAAGCATTTAAAAGCATTAAAAATTACACAGGGAAAACCCAAAGTAAGTAATCAAGTTACATCTGTAATAAAAATTAAGAGAAAGAAAATAGGCAGCGGGAAATTTTGCAAGCCACAACCCTGTAGGAAATTACTTTCGCTGTTGATGGGTGGGGGGGGGGGGTCAAGAGCCTCGTGCTTTCAATTGTCACAAAGTTGATAAAAGGCGAATTTTCCCTTTATTTAACTGAACAGAAATTTGTATGAAAAAATGTGTATCATCTTCTCTTACAATAAATACAATTGTTATAGATGTTCCTAGTAAATACCAACAGTATTTTGAAAACCGCATTCAAAACAATATAATTTTATTCACTACAGCTTTTAAGAAATTTACAGAAAATTCAATTTTACATTTAATAATGGCACAGAAAACACATCAATAGTATAAATTTTAAATTAGCAACTAATTTTAGAATATATATTATTCTGATATGAACATTTATTTGTTTTTCTTTATATGCGATTATAATTTTGGACCGCTCAAAGAGGCAGTAAAGAAAAAAAAAGTTTCCCAGCCGTATAAAGTTTGCTTAAATTTGTAAAACCTGCCCTTTCTCGCTGCTTATTTTATTTCTCCCAATTATTATTATTATTATACAGATAACTTGATTATATACTTTTGATTTTCATTGTGCAATTTTTTTATGTTTGAAATGCTTTTAAGCAGTGGTCATTTTACAGTTCTGAATATAAACAGTTGAAAATAAAGTATTTTTTAAGTTGTAAAACCGTGCTCTATTTTCTTAAACGACAATTAATTATCGCAAGATTTACAGAACCAATGAGCATTATAATCAAATTTATATTATAAATGTGATATGCAATGAAATGTCTAAATCAATCCTTAAGTAATTTCTGTTAATCTCTTATGTCGTAGCCCTATTATAACATCGGTGGTAAAGCTGTTTTACCGCGGAAGTACAAGTTGTGTCAATAGAGTATCTCGAATCTCCTCGGTCCAGCACGTACAAGAGGGCGGTGTCACCAGTTTCACTATCTCTTATAAAGCACTGGCATCATCTATCAGAGAGTGCCGGACAGGCCATAATTCATGCACGAGCGACAGCCCTGGAGGCCGATGCCCCAAGATAATAACGAACTCTACGCTCTCTTCCTGACCTCTGGACCTCAATCTCGCAGTCTTGCTGAAGTTGCAGCGATGTTTGAGAATTTGTTACTGAGGCTACTGTAGATGTAGGAGTAGGAAATTGCGAAAGAGATGCGGAATTTCCAAGTGTAACTCCAACTCATTTTCTACAGATCTCGTGTAAGCATATTTCGAAAACGGCCTGCAGCACTGTGGACTTGCTTTGTGTGAGGATAACTAGCTTTAGATCTTTATAATTCAGTTCCCCCATAAATCCATAATTTACATATTTCTAAGTATCTTTGTTTAATTAGAGGGAATTTTTTCAAATCAGTATCTTTTCGGTTTTGTTATCGTTTTGCACTACATACATTAGTTTGCTTTATTTTTCGCTGTATGGAATATTTTCCTTTTGACCACGACCGGATTGAAACAAAATAAAGCGAAAAAGTGATCTGAATGAAGGAGAGGGGGAAGATTGAGTTGGACCCCGTTCGGGTATAAAATACACACAATTCTGTTTTTACACGGTAGATAGGTTCCCGAAAACACCGTTTAAAAAAAATGCAGTGCATATGTTCCAGACGTGAAAACCCAGTACAAATACTGGCAAAACCCAGAACAATACCGTATTTACCTATGGATTTTGAATCTTCTCCAGTTGCAAGACCATCTAAAATTTGGATTTTAGTATCCAAAGAGTTAGCTTGCCGTTTCTTCTTTTGTATAGTTGAATTTTCCGACAATGTGGTAAGGCTTACGAAAAATATTTGAATTGTAGTTAATAAATCAGATGATGAAAAATTATAAATTACCTATCAGCAAAATTTACTAAATTTATATTAAGCACACAAAACTTTAAAAAACAAAGCAATTTTTCTTTTCGATTTCTTCTATTAAACATCTAAACACTTCTAACTTTAAACACGAAATGAGAGACCAAAACTAACGTATGTATTGAAGATAAAATTGTGGGGAATTCCCGGAATCCAATACTGCCACTTTATTCCGAATGAAGTAGGTTTTGCATAATTTTTCCATAAAATAGAGAATAAAATAGAGAAAACTTGTTGTGTAGTTCTGCTAGTGTAGTTTTTATTTTAGAGATTTTAATACAAAAATGTGCATCTATAGTACATTTTCAAAGTTAAAACTACTTCGAAAAATGTGACCATAAAAGCGGCATCTTTGTTATAAATGTAAATTCTAGGAATTTTTTCTTGAATTGGAATATTTTTCAGAATTAAATTCAAATGGAGATTTTTAAAAAGGCGCCGTTTGAACCGTGTTAGATCAAAATAAATCGTGTAAAAAGAAAACTGGAATTTTTTTCTAAATCGTGTAAAAAATTCCGTGTAAAAACAGAAATGGGTGTACTTTTTCTTCCGTTTTAGTAGTCTTTAAAGAAATTCTTGAAAAGTATGTGTAACACACATATACAATGTTTTATTCGACTCCTATCCAGGCATTAGTCTTCTCAGAAGGGGGATGCACTCTTGTCCCTCCTAAATCTGGCTCTACTTTTGACGATAACGATTTGACATAATTTATGCTCCTTTTTTTAAAACTAAAACCTTACCTAGGAGGGCCTTTATATCAAACTTGTCGATAGTCATATATGTAAAATGAGATAATAAAAATACGTAGGTGGATTGGAGACCATCTCTGTGAACATGGAATGTTCACTTTCAAGCAAAATCACGATTTTTTTTTTTAACTTTAGTAGCCGTCTTGTGGCCGCGTGGTTAGCACGCTTAGCTTCTGATCTAAGGGACCTGGGTTCGAGCCCCGGGTAAGGCATGGCTGTTTGTGTCGTTTTTCTGCTGAGGTCCTGTCATCCTCTCAGACCTTCTACTATGGCATATAAACTGACAGGTCCCTGTCAGACCTCTGTGGCAAGCAGCTGCTTGAGGGGGTATTTATTATTTCTTTTATCCTTTAACGGCGGAACTTCAGACTAATGGAAGATTCGGAAAATACGAATAATATATTTTATAGTGTTAATTTAACCCAAAAGTATTTTTCATTTACCTATTATACTAAAAAAGCAGCTCAGTCTTTTACTGGAGTGATGTGATATTACACTAGGAGTGATGTGTCACTCTATGGTCATTAAAGTTTAATGCCTTAATCGCCACACTCTCTCACTTAATCCCGAATATTTATCCTAAATAGGCTGTTTACAATACAAATTTAAAGTCTTAACTTTTTTTTCAAATTCATCGTACTCTAACGATGGGAATTCAATATATTGGAAGATTCGAAAAGTGCGAGTAGCAATAAGTTAGCAGTACTTATCCAAATAAAAAAGATCTATCTCCTGAAACAAAAAAAGATCTACAAACAGATAGATAAGAAATTGGAAAGAATAGCTTCCTTTTTTTTTACTTCTTTTTCCCCTTTTCTTGGACAAGTAAAATGTCATAATAATTTGAATACGTATCAAATTTGTAATTTTCATCGGTTTTGCAGTGATGTACAAGCAAGCTTTCTTGTAGAAAAACCAGAAATGACAGATTAGAGATGCGCAAAGGCATGTTTTCATTTGACGAAATTAAACGCAAATGCATTTCATCTGCCGAGTCAAACTCTATTGCACCCAGGGAAGAAACGTCTTGCTTTTAGTTACAGAATATCTCCCTTTGCACGTCCTCATAAAACCCTAATCAGTTAAGGATCACAACTATGAAATTTATTTCATTTATTACTCTTCAAACATTTCTGAATACATTATCAGTTTAACACAAAATTGGAAGTAGTAAATAATAATAATTTTAAAAACTGAAAACTGAAATTGATATTCAATTTCAAATATAAGTGAAAAAGTAGAATCGTGCTCATTGGTATATAAGATAACCAAGGGACAAAAATTCAAAGAAGTTTCGAAGTTTTTGACAACAATCTATTCATCAGTTATAAATTGTATTAATATGCATTAACGAAAAATGTTTGTTTACTTGAAATTCTAAGAATAAACATCTATCTTAATTTACACACTAAAATTCATTTCTTTTTCAATATCAATTATATTTAATATATGCTTTCTTAGTTTTTTTTAAACACAGAAATTATTTTTTCGTTCCTTATATTGGAATATAGAAAATTAAACACTATAGGAGCTAGAAACAGAAAATGGCGCTGCAAAATATTCTTCTTTGCCTTAGGTACAAGAAACAAAGTTTTCTACATTCGATGGTTAAACATTCTATAATTTTTATCAGTCGAAGTAAGACTTAAGAAAATTAATGAGACAACAAATTAATAAACAACAATTATGAGACAACAGGCTGTATTGTGACAGGCGAGGGTAACTGAGAGCGCAATGTTGAGATTAACCATAGATTAATGTTCACAAGTAGCACATGAAAATGGTATTCCTTCGAGATCGCATCCCTTAAGATTCATCATTCTGTGCAGAGGTAACAGAAAATGCTAGTGGATGGTTGTTGAGTAGGCGTCTAGATAAACCCTCCCATCCATTTTCCCCATATTTCAGCGTTTCCAGACTATGGAGCTTACTGAGTAGGCTAAATGTGCCAACTTTACGCTACAGTTCTAGGACAACTGGAAGTTGATGACCTGTTGCCTAGATATGTGTTTTAGACAGATGAGGTATACTTCACTCCTATTTTTGATGTTAATATGCACGATTGCGTCGTTTAGTGCGAGAAAAAAATTTCATTTACCTGTTAAGAAATGACTACAGAAGAATAAAGTGATCGTATTTTGTGGGTTTATAGAACAATTTCTTGTTGGACAGCTCTTGCTTTAAGAGGAAACAGTGTCAGGACTGCAGATGCACTTTGTGACTGCCGAAAGTACCTAAGACGGAACGTCACCAAATCTCTTATGAACGCAAGCATCTTGGATAACGTGCATCCTCGGCGTAACCTAACTGTGATATTTCAAAACTCACAGACCAATTGTTTTCGAGTTGAGTTGTTTTACCTCTGAGTGGCATATTTGCACACAATGGGCTAAATGACCAGGTTAAAAGGACCCAGAGGGCTCAGAGAAGGTTGGAGTAGGGGACCAACTCGACAGAAGACTGATGGTATCCTCGAGTCAAGGCCATCTAGCTTGTTCTTTAACGTGTACAGGCTCTCCCTCACACGGGACCACGGATTAACATCCCTTCCGAAGAACGGCAGCCTTTCAAAGCCTATCGGTATCCCCTACTGACCGAAGGCAGGGTAGGTATTTACAGAGATAAATCTCAATGTTGGAACAGGTGGCACTCGAACCTGGAAACTGCATATTACGAACACTGGCGGTAGCACGCTGGGCTCGTAATTTGCAGTTCCCTGTTCGAGTCCCAACTGTGACAGAATTGAGATTTATCTCCGCTAACCTCCACCCTGCGTTCAGAAAAAAATGATACACCGTTGTTCTTCGAACGTCCACCCCTCCCTGGAAGGAATCATAAGCAAAAGACCCCATGTATAGAAAAGCCATATACTATACACGTTAAAGCACACATTGAATTTCCTTGACAAGAAGCTTCCACCTGTCTCCTAACAATTGTTCTGTAGAACCCCTACCCCAGCTACCCCAGCTATCCAGGTCACAAGGGCTTCTAGGGCTCTCTGAGCACCTAGAAGCCCTTGTGACCTGGATAGTTAGATCATTGTGGACAAAAAACGCCGCTCAGAGATCAAACAACCCAACTAACTGTCCATTGTGCATCAAAAACATATTGATCAGGATAAAAACACTAAACCAACTTTATCTATAAGAAAATAAATTGAATACGAACCACCAAAATAAGTAATGCCTTTTTCACATAAAACTGTAGTATGAAAACAGTGATTCTTTGACTATCTTATTTGCAATTTGCACTCCGTTGTTTCAAGTGCATTCAGAATAAAAAGGGGAAAATCGCGCCATGTGTAAAAAAACATTTCTTCCAAAGTGTTATCAATTTCCGTTAGCAAACTCCACGACGACAAAGGTCGGTAAGTGCACCTCTCTCTCCTAGGAGGACTGGACGATCAGTGCACTTTATAACATCAAATTTTGTCAAAACTGTCATTCACAGCAATAGGTTTGATTTCGTTTCTTGTGAAGCAAAAGATATAGTTTTCCATGCAATTTCCGGTAGATGTTATTGAATGTCTGAGACATTTTCAAAGGGCATTGTGCACGGTTGCGAGGGAATTTTTGTCTCAAGACATTTCTCTACAAAAACCGGAAACATAAGTTTGGCCACGAAAGAAGGCTGTAACATTCTAACTTCTGGAACCTTCTGAAACAAGGGTTAAAAAGATATTTCAAAATCTGCGAAAAAGTGGATCTGAAAAATACGTTACTTCTATTTGGTCGTTGCTAAAAAAAGGTTTTCAGAAGCAAACAAGATTTCGAGGTAATGTTTCCACTTCCAGACGCTTAACTGGAAATCTTTTTCCACATGCCCGAATTTCCCGCAACGTATGACGAAAGTTATAGGATTTATTATATCTGCAGTTCCAATTTCGAATAGATTTCGCCATTTTTGAGCTAACGGCAGTTTTTAGTGTGTTTTCTTCTTGCCGCCCAGCATTATCAGAGCCAATACCGTAAAATCGTTTGTTATAAGTTTGTCACTTTCGCAAATGATCCTTTTCATTGTATTGTGAATTTAATCATAAGTCAGGATCAACGCCGGATCTAAGAGAGAGGGAGGGAATGCCCCCTTTCAGAATGCTAGTAAGAGTAATAGAGGTTTTTTATCTCTATTTTTACAAGTTTTTAACTTGTTTACATTTCCTGCATTTTTTTCAAGAAATTTTTACAGACCACTAAAACCGAGAGGAAAATGTTATACTGTATCGTAATTCAAGTCTCTTGCTCCACGCCTCAACCCTGCCCCTGATTTTTTTTAACCCGAGTCTGGTCAGGATAGTGTAATTTTGATTTGCATTTTCTCAGGATCAACGCCGGATCTAAGAGAGATTGAGGGAATGCCTCCTTTCAGAATGCTAGTAGGAGTAATAGAGGTAAAAAACGTTTTTAACTTATTTATATTTCATGCATTTTTTTAAAGACATTTTTACAGACCACTAAAACCGAGAGAAAAATGTTATATTTTATCGTAATTCAAGTCTCTTGCTCCACGCCTCACTCCTGCCCCTGATTTTTTTAACCCGAGTCTGGTCAGGATACTGTAAACTTGATTTGCATTTTCTTTGCTTTGTAAATCCTCTTGCATATTTCTTCTAATATAACCAGGGCAAAACATCTCCATATTTTACGGCTGTGTCGACTTTAGGATTCAGAAACTGGACAGAAAATTGGAAACTGTTCCATGTTATCTCAATAGAAAATCATATTCAGAGCTCAATAACTTCTTCAATATATTTTTAATAAAATATATGAATAAAGATAAATTAAAGAATTCAACCAACACTATATAAATCACGATTTAAAAAAAATATATTTGTTCCCTATTCAGAGTGTTATGAAGCTGGAATCTTTAACAGGCTACAACAAATTGCCCCCAAAATTTAATTAAAACATTAAAACAGGCTAAAAGATCAGAGATCATAGTTGACTGCAGTAGAGTACCTGGTGCACTGCATCCGGTAGTCTACTAGCTAACTTATTTTAATTAAATTTTAGTGTCTTTTTTGTAGCTTATTTAATATTTAAGCTTTCATAACTTTTAGAATGCTGAATAAATATTGCTTAAAATCGAGATTTGGATAGATTCGATTGAGATCTTTAATTTTTTATACATATTTTTCATTAAAAATCAAATTGAAGACGTTATTGAGCTCTGAATATACTTTTCTCTCGAAATGTCATGGAACTGATCCATTTTTCTATTCAGTACCTCTAGTATATCCAGTGCATATGAATAAATAATTATTTGTGAAAGCAGTAATTATGCAGTACTGAACTATTTATATGGGAATAAGGTTGACTCAATCGGTAGGCTTGTAATCTGCAGTTCCCAGGTTCGAGTGCCAACTGTGCCAGCATTTAGATTTATCTACGTTAACCCGCATCCCTCGCTGAGAAAGCGAACACCGATGAGCTTGGAAAGACCACGGTCCATCAGATGGGATATAAAATTATGATTCCGTGTGCAGGGTAGCCACACCGTGGCAAGTTAAGGAATACACCAGATGATGTTGACGGAACGCTTCCACGTCTCCTAACAGCTGTTCCACTCTTCCTCTAACTTTCTCTGAGCCCACCATGTCCTTGTGACTTGGACATTTAGCTCACTGTATTCACAAAATACCGCTCAGATGTAAGCCAACCAAACAATTAGTATGCATAATTAATTACATTCTAATATTTTCTACTAATATATCGATATATATAATCATTTGATAAGAGAGTTCATTCCATCGAATAACATGTATCCCCGACTTATGCGATTTCATATGAACGTTGATAGAATCAAACACAGATGGATAATTATCACCCTCATAGTTAATTTTTAATGAAGATTAAAATAAAATGAAATATTTGATTAACATCAAAAAATAGAATTCATAAACGGCTAAAAGAAATGTAATTTACACTAATCCAATTAAATATTTTTCATTGAAATTTCGAGGCCTCTAACACAAAGGCATAACAAAATGCTCGAAAGCAATAAACATTCCTCAGAATTATTGATTATAGTGATATAAGAATAGGATTTTAAATATATTAAATGAGCATCAAAAGCCAGACAGCATAAGTTCTGAATTCCTAGGCTTTCAGTAAGGAGAGTCAAAAATAATATCATAAATAATATGTCTAAAATAATTAGAATAAAATATAATTTCATGTAGAAAAGTGAAGTAAGGCAAAATATTTCGGAAAATAAGCTCCGTTTTTAAAATTATTGCCAGCGAGAAAAAATTGGTTTGCGTGATTTTGAGTTACCATTCTTGGGAAGGCAACTGTCCTTAAGTCGGGGGAACCAATAAATATCTGCTTACTATCCTAGTTGTCTACGCATTCATTAATCATATTGAAATCTGTATGAATTTGGCAAAAATGAAATACAGAATTATTGAAGAGTATACAATTTTGTATAATGTATTTATTTTTTTTAAAATAAAGTTACTTTAATTTAAACTGACGATATTTATTACTAATCGTAAGAGCAGAAATCACAAAATAAATTGCAGGTTTAATTGTGTCTTTCATCAGTTTATACTTTTACTATCAGTATCAGTAATCTATAACTGCACTAATTCGTTTAGAAGTGATTCATATAAGTATGTCTTAAATACAAATTTGCAAGCAATAATAAAATAATTCCGAATTAAATCAATGCATATAAGCAGTGACATATACAGTATATATACAGTATATTGTTTATCTAGAAATGTGTTATTACACTAAACAATTATAGTGATATCCTGACGTTTCAAAATGAAAGCATTGGCTCAATAAACTCACTTAATAAATAATATTAATATGTCTTACTTATATAAATATAATTAGTTTTCTAAAAGACTAATTATATTTCAAGTACTAATGAATTATATGTATTAAAATCAACATAAAACATCATCAGTAAGTTAAACTTATAAGACAATAAGCCAAAACTCCATCGATGTTCCTAGCAAAAGACATAATAATTGGCATGTTTGGAGCTTCAATTCTCTCGAAATATCTTTCAGCCTACAGTCATTGTTTTCAATTTTCTACAATGATTTTATGAGTTAAAAAGGGTTATTAATGCATCTATTGTCAACAGTAATACATAAAGGCTTAACACGACCGTGACATTATGATTAGAGCCCTGCGCTGATGCGAATATACAGTTTTATCCGTGGATATCAGCATTTAAAAGCTCCCGGTTGACAAAAAAAATTACCCTTAACGCGGATACAAAAATTGATGTTAACGCGGATGGCGGATAAAGTTTCGTATTTGATAAAATATGCAGAAATATGAACAAAAATTATTGTATTAATGCTGGCTGACATGAGGGAAAAAAACTACTTGAGATAATATTAAAAGAAACCCTGATTGATCAATGTTTAATTGTGTCTGTTTAAAGTTTAAGTGTGTCTGTTTAATTGTGCATAATTAAACAAGACAATGATATATGTTTAATTGTACACAATTCAACAATGATTGATCAATGATCAATGATGAATGAAAATTCAATGATAATATTCAGTCTAAAAGTGAAACAAAAGGTCCATTGGAATAAAGCCACAAGTTGAAAAAAAAAACTTATCCAATGTGAAAGAAGCGATCTTTTTGCATGAAAAGCAGAATATAAGTTCAAAAAATTACTCGTTTGTTACGTAGAAAACGAGAATATGTAAAATATCAGTCGAATGAAAATTTCAATCGGGAAGATCACGAAGTTCTCTAAAAGAGTTACTTGGTAATAAAAAGGAGTGTCTTCCCATGATCGACGATAACTGCATTTAAAAGAGCAAAATTAATTCAGAAGAATTTGCAAAATTAGGATTAATTTTTTTTGTCTAATTTAGTAAAGCATATTTTTACGAACAATAGGCTTCTTATTTTTCACAGTATGTTTCCAGTTATTTTTTAGTCATAAATAAATCATTAGACTGATTTACTCGCAAACATACATCATACCTCAAGCATTTGCAAAATTTCAATGTTATTAAGTATGTAATATACGAAGATGCTAATAAAGTTTTGAGATGCGGACAGGACTTTTGCTTTCCGTATATAACTCTAATTATGAATAAACTGTGCAAAATTTTCATTTTAGCTTAATGCTATCCTCATCTGTATATTTAAAGTAAAGTATGCTAGATTTTTATAAAAGGTAAATTTCTATCGAAAATAATTTTTTAAGAATATATGTATTATGGAATAATATAATTTGAACCAATGTAAATTTGGTTCAAATAAAAAAGATTATTATTATTATTATTGTTTTATTTCAATATTTTCTAAACTGTTCAGATAAACGGTAAGATTTTTATAATTTCTTCATACTGAATCATAATGCTTTATTATTTAAATAATTACAGTTGATTAATATTTTTTTCAGTTAAAGTGTAGCATCAACTTACCTTGTTTACCAGATATTCACCTGATATACGAGAGCTTGAAACATTATAGAAAGCAGTATTGCAGCTCACTATAGCGATTCAGGAGTAGTTTGTTTTGCCATATTTTTGAGTTGTTTTACCTGTTATAGGCACTTTTGTGCACACAACGTACTAAATGTCCAGGAGGATCTCAAGGGTTCAGAGAATGCTTCGGAAGAGAATCCACTGGACATCTGTTAGTAGGCAGATCGATAACTCCCACAAGATCATTTAGATGTTCTTTAATGTTCACAGATTATGTCTCTCCTGAACACAGACTATGGCTTAACACACCATCTGATGGATGGCGACATTTCCAAGCCATCGGTGTCTTCTTTTTGACTGAGATAAGGATGGAGGTTACCGGAGATAAATCTCAAAACTAGCACAGTTAGGATTTGAACCTGGGAACTGCTGATTGCCAGCTTTATGACTAACCCAATATACGTTCAGTTTCTCGTTTTGCTACAACTTTTGACTAATGACAATTCCATTCAACTTTGATGATGTACTCAATTGCAAACAGCAATCAAACACATTATGAAGCCTTTAAACTCCGATCGTATTCCACTTATGGGAAACAAATCAGGGTAAATTTACAGTATAACCCTTCTCCTTTAATTTGAATGAACTTTTGCATTATTATAGCATTTTTGTTATGTTCATTGTTTTTCTTTAAGGAAATGCATACATTGCATCACATACAGTTTAAGGTTTGAGAGTATACCATTTGCGATTTGATAAGAGTTTTGTTTAAATTTCGTAAACAAGTGTTCAATACTAGATTTTAATCTTGAGACCTAAGGCTGGAACATGAATATGTATCAATGACTTGTTATAGCAATTATTCTTAAAGGATGAAAACGTTTTATGCTATGTACTTACCTTATTTGTTCCGCTCTACGTCATTTATTCTGTTTGGCCTCGTAACAGTCTGCAGCTTTTGTGGTGTTTGCTCTAAAGCTTCTCGGCAAACTCTTCCTCCTTTCTCACTCATGGATTAATCAGCCGGAGCTGGAATGGAGGACCAATCAATTGATTGAATCGTTCACGAAGTTAAAACACCTTCGTGCTTGGCTGAGCGTGTCGTTTCAGGAGGACAGGAGAAGAAAAAGTAAAAGGAGGAGAACCACGAATGGAGAGGATTAGAGTTCTTTGTAAGTCTGAGCTAGGAAAAAATATAGGCTGCTTTGAAACTCATAGATCACTGTCAGATCAGTTTAATATGAAAATGAACAAATAAAAAGATGCTTTTTCCGGAATATGCTAAACTTCGAAATATAATCATGGTGGCCGATCGTATGATTTTATGGCTTGAAATTCAAATCCGTAGCTTAATTCTTACGAGAACAAAAATCACTCAGTTGTTTAGCTATAATAATGATTTACAGCATGTGTGTATATATAGGTAGGTGGGTATCCTCGTACAGCCATACAACTTATTAGTCCACTTATTACTATAGTATATGACTTGAATGGCGTAATATAACAAATGAAATTTCACTTACATGGAAAACTGCATTCACTTTTTATAAATAAAATGTGACAAAATGCCAAGTATTAAAGTTTTGCAGCAGGAAATGAGATGACAGCACTTTCTTCTGTGCTTCGCCAAGATATCTTTTGAATATGTATGTAGGTATCTGTAACTCTTTTATAGTTATGTAAATTTCTGATTAATTATATCGACTTATTATACACTGCTCACAAAAATTAGGGATATTTTAAAATGAATATGAAGCGATAAAAAAAGAAGCATTTGATTTTTTTTTATTAAACAAGTACATCAGAAGAGCAAACGACAAGTCAAAAAAAGCTGTTCGATTATGCAAATGAGATGCAAAACCGACTTTTATTTCATTGGTTCAAATGCACTATACGAAAGGCTGAAAGTACTGGAGTATCTGCACGTTCCCTGACCTTGAAAGTGCACATCCTGCAATTTCCCAGCCCTTGCAATGCCCCTGCAACACGATTTGCCCGAATGCGAAGCCTGGAGAGCCACATGACGTATTGAAGCTGATCAAACAGACGACAGTGGCAACAACACTTGGAACATCCCAAAGCGTGATTAGCAGACTGTGGAATCGCTTTCCAGAGACTGGCACAGTACGAAGAAGACGAGGGCAGGGTCGCCCATCTGCCACAAGAGCAAGAGATGACCGCTACTTGACCTTATTGGCAAGAAGGAACAGGCGCAGCAATGCAACAGAGCTGCGGGAACAGTTTCTTGCTGCCTACTAGACGACGGATATGCACCCAGACCATACGAAATCGACTCCATCGTGTTGGACTGCATGCCCAGCGACCAATGGTATGCATTCCGTTATCTGCTGAACACCGTAGAACCCGTAGAAGGTGGGCTGATGAGCTCAATTGGACCCGTGATGTCCTCTTCTCCGTCAACTGTCCTCTTCTCTGATGAGTCACGGTTCAGTCTGCAGCCTGACAATCATCGTGTCCTGATCTGGCGTCAACGAGGAACACGGGAGAATCCACGTTTCATGCGAGAAAGGGATTCCTTCGGTGGTGGTGGAATCATGGTGTGGACTGCATCAGCATTGGGGGTCGTAACCACCTCCACGTCATCAGAAACGGATCGCTGACTGCTGTCAGACATCGAGATGAGGTCCTGCACCCTATAGTGGTACCCTATGTTGGAGCAGTTGGAAACAACTTTTTTTTCATTAACGATAATGCAAGGCCCCACCGTGTGCATCTCGTCAACAACATGCTTCAGGAGGCAGGAATCGAACGCATTGTCTGGCCTTCACGTTCTCCAGACCTGAATCCCATTGAACATGCTTGGGATGCACTGGAAAGACGTCTGGCAAACCGTCCAATGCCTCCCACAACACTTCTTGAGCTGGAATTTGCCCTGGAGCAAGAGTGGCAGAGGATCCCACAAGAACTGCTGGACATTCTGATCCTGTCCATGCCCCATCGCTGTCAGTCTGTTTTGGCAGTCTTGGATGACCATACACCCAACTGAACAGTCAATGTGTGGCACTCTCGTCCTGTTTGACATGCTTCTGTTCACCTCACCAATATGTCACTTGCTACTCAATCACGACAATTGAGTTTGCATCTCATTTGCATAATCGAACAACTTTCTTTGACTTGTCGTTTGCTTTTCTGATGTACTTGTTTAATAAAAAAAATTCAAATGCCTCTTTTTTATATCGCTTCATATTCATTTTGAAATATTCCCTAATTTTTGTGAGCACTGTATATACTTCTGCAAATTGTGTAGGAGTCCGGTAAATTTAATTATTTTTACGATTTGTGCTAAATCAAATTTACTTAGGATACGGGGTTTAGCCAATAACAGGAAAACTAATAAATTGCAAAAATAATGGACAAGAAATAGCAAATCATTCAAACACAACTATATACCATATGTGTATATAAATACACATCATTACTCATTATTTAGATTTAGATTTACCTAAATATTATGCACTCCTTGTAATTATCGTATTGCGCAAATATGAAAATTATTGAAAAACATAGATGTTTCAGAGCGGATTAGTACTAACTCTAAAGAAATTCTAAACAAAATTCCAATTTCAAGCAAAATAAAAGGATATGTCTACCTTCACCTGCATTGTTTAAATCATTCTGAACAATATTTCTTACAGAACAAAAAAGTTTTGAATTTATATGATAAATGACGGTGAGAATAATTCTCAGCTTTCATCTCAATTTACTAACAACCGATTATTTTTAGCTTTAATGTTTATTTTACTATTAGTTTTGATAGCTTGGAATGTTAAACGCATTTAAGAATTCACCTTTTCAGAAGTCAGTACAAGAAAGCGCAACTATATAGCGGTTTTCTTTATATGTACCGTATTTTTCCGTGTATAAGACGATGCTTTTTTCTAAATTTATTAGCCCAAAAATTGGGGGTCGTCTTATACACGGGGGTATTCGGTTGAGAGACTGAGAGACCCCGCGGTTGCCGTGGCGAAACTGCCGGTCTAACATTATACTTCTTCACTGGACCTCTTTGTAAAGGGGGCCTCGGCCCCCTTATCATCAGGTCCATGAGCTAGTATCATCTGTGGATGCAAAATTAAATTTAAAATTTGAGCAGTCGCTGTAATGTACCAGTGACTCTTTCATTTGACGAATTGAGATGGCATGAGGTCCGCTAGAAATGTCGAAAGCTACAAGGAAAGGGCTCAAACTAGGAGGTGTCAATTAAATGTAAAATGTGGGATGTGATAATTAAATCTAAATCAGAATAAAATTCTATTTATGAGTGAAATTAGTTTGGTATGGTCGAAAATGTAATGTAAAATATGCTTTACAAGCCAGCTTGAAACGATATGGCAGATTCTGGTCAGTGTTGTCTCAGCCAATAAGAAGCTAGGAATTTTGGTATTGGCTGAGAGCGGCCTCAGAGTGGAGTTAAGTTTAGAGAGATCGCTATAACGTGAGGGGTAAGGATAAGAATTTTGAGAAATATGAAAAGAGATATAATTTTAATGAAAATTTCCAAGGGTGGGGAAAATATATGGGAGAGGGGGAAAGTATGAGCGAGATATAGTTGGAGTGGTCGAAAAGACAATTTTAAAGTTAGCAGCGAGCCGCTGATAGCAGGTCGTCCTAGATTGTGAATGTGATCATAAGAAGGTGGAAGGGTCACGAAATTCGTGGAGAAGAGAGCTATAAAATGGGGGCATAGGGTAATTATTAGTGAAGATAGGAGCAATTAATGATTTTGAATAAAATGTAAACAGAAAATGGGATGAAAATCATGTGTTATGCATCCAAGCATTGCGAAGTGGGAGCATGTTGATGGATCCAAACAGAATCGGCTCAGCCAATGGGGGAGCAGGAATTTTGGTATAGGCTGAGCGCTGAATCCAAGATGGAGGCAAGTTTTGTGAGATCGCTGAAATAAAATCAAATTTGGAAGAAGTTGTTTAGTTGAAAATAAGGGGTGGGGCTCAAAATGATAAGAATCAGGTGGGGGAATATAATTTATGTCATGTTGGGTGTTATTTAGAGGTTTTAAGCAGATGTTGTACCTTGGAAAGGTAGTCCCAAACTGTGAAAATTTCTTAGTGAGGGCAACTTTTTAGGGCTTTGGAGGAAATGGGTATATACACGGGCCTAATTTTTCCTTCTATGGTGATAGTTTTCCAAAGAATTCTCTAGGAATTTGGGATTCCTCATTCAGAATTTGCTGAACTAGGGAGAAAAATATAACTAAGAACATCGATGACGTCTTCTAGAGTATCTTGAGTAATTCAGTAATAGCATGGCAAAGTTGACTCTGTAGTTGACTTGTTTCATTCGTATTGAATTCGTAGGTTTTTTCTTTGGGCAAATGTCAATGGGGGAAATTCTGGGTTAGGGGTGGATGAGTCCAGAGTAAGTTCTTTTCTTTTTAGTGAAGTAGATTCCACAATCATGATATCATTAGGGTTTGTGGGAGTTGTTTTCAGTGAGTCAGAATTTAAAGGTTCGGACTTTGAAGTGTACTGAGAAATTTTTTCGGCCGATGATTAGGTGTGGCAGAGAGTAGTATGAGTTGCAGTAGGGGGTTTTGATTGACTCCTAATTTCTCGACGGGTAGACAAAAAGGCAGGGCAGTTCTTAAAGAAGTGCTCAGGGGACTTACACCATTTACATAATTTCACAACCGCCTTGTATCATACTGTACCTGTGAAATCTTCTATCTTCAGGTAGTTAGGAATCGGTGTAATCATTTCGAATGAGATAATTTTCGAGCCAGTTCTAATGTGCTCCAGTCCTTTAGTGCTGAGGAATTCTTAACGGTAGTCTAAAATTTTTCCAAAAGGCTCCAGGGAGGCTTCGATGTCACTCTGGGTGGTGAAGAAGGGCAACTTTGAGATGGTGATAATTTTTGATGGAATGCACAGTCTGGAGGAAGACATTTGTATGTATCCAATGGTGAAGTTAGAGTCCGAGGCGAAGCGGTCGGCACTATCAGCAATGCTAAAAGTTATCGTTGTAGTGGCATTGTTGAGGCTTTGGGCGATACTCATATTCAGGTTTCCGTAGTTGTCAGCTATGTGTTGAACCAGTGTACCATAATCAAGTCCTTCATAGCGCATCTTGAAGGTCCATTTTAATCTATCATCCTTAATGGAATTCATAATATCAGAATAATTCAGTTAGCAAAATCGAGAGCACAAAAAAGAACGTCTTCACTCGTCCGTCGCCTTCCGTCCGTGTCCGAAACTGCCGGTACTTGTCTCCGCAAACAGACTTCCGCCAATCACTAGCCTTTCTTAACTTTGTCGATTGACGTCATTAACGGCTGATTCTTAAAAATATTACCGAATTACTAAATATACTTTGAATATTTAAAAAAATATCAAATGTGTTCTGTTTTAAGTTTAAAATATTGATTTCTTAATTTTGGGTTCGAAAAAGTAAGGTTCGTCTTATCATCACCATCATCATACTCAAGCAGCCATTGGCTACGGAGTCCAACCAGACCGTGCAGTTTAATTCTCCAAGCATATCTGTCCAGAGCTACATCTGCTGCATCCGGCCACTGCACACCAATTCTAACAAGGTCCGGTTTGACCTTGTCTGCACACCGAATACTAGGTCTTCCCCTCCTTCTGAGGCCTCTAAGCACATTGTTCATAACCCTATTCGCCAATATATAATTATCCATAAGGGTAACATGGCCAAACCAGCGGAGTCTCACTCTGCACAATATGCTGCTTAAAGGAGGTTGCAGACTCCTTTGCCTAACCTCATCATTAGTTACAAAGTTGAACCACCTAATGCCCAAGATAAAGCGTAAGCATCTATAATCAAAAGCATCTAGTTTCATGTTATCTTGTTTACACAATGTACATGTTTTACTACCATAACTAACCCTAGAAAGAACCAAACTATTATACAGTCTAATTTTATTTTTAGGTGTATACGCCTATTTCTCCACATTCTCCATAGATTCTTAAAAGTCCCGGCAGCAATCCCTATTCGTCTGTTAATCTCATGCCGCACATCACCATTATCTGTTACATAGCTCCCAAGATAATTAAACTGTGACACCTACTCAAGACTGCAACCATTCAGATTAACTGAATCACAACCTGCCTGACCAATTTTCATCACTTTAGTTTTCTCTCTGTTTATAACCAAACCTACTCTACTACCAGTCTCATCAACAGCTCGAATGAAAGAGTTCATCTCATCAACATCATTTGCCCAAAGGCCTAAATCATCAGCATAATCTAAATCAGAAATTTTCGTATCGCCAGCCCATTTTAGGCCAAAATTTTTCCCTTGAAGTGAATTTCGCATAACATAATCAATAACCAAACTAAAGAGAAAAGGAGACAAAATGCACCCTTGTTGAACACCAGAAGTAATGCTAAACCAATTGCTACAAGCCTTACCAACTCTCACACACGACTCAGTGTTATTATAGAGAGCTTTCATTATTTTAACTGACTTGTCTGGTATACCATATAATCTCACAATCAAACACAAATTATGATAATCAACAGAGTCGAACCCTTTTTGAAATTAACAAAGCTAGCAACCAAAGGTATCTGAAACTCTAAACATTTCTCAAGAATCTGCCTAAGTGAAAATATCTGATCCACACATCCCCTACCACCTCTGAATCCACATTGCTCATCACGCAATTGACTGTCAACCAGATACTTAATTCTATTAAGCACAATCATGGAAAGAACTTTACCTGGAACAGAGAGTAGGCTGATACCCCTATAGTTATCACAAGAACTGCGATCACCTTTTTTGAAAATAGGGATAATAATAGCTCTGGTAAAATCTTTAGGAACCATGCCTTTATCATAAAAGATATTCAAAATTTCAGTCATGCAAGTGGTAACCTAAACATTCCCATCTGTAAGCATTTCTGTAGTAATTTCATCTACCCCTGGGGATTTATGAAGTTTAAGTTTAAAAATAGCCAAAATAACTTCAGATTGTGTTATAGGGCCAACATTAAAGCCACCAATGCATCTATCATCATTGCAAACAATGGGAGTAGAACTAACCACATTGTTCAGAACATAACTGAAATGCTCAGCCCACCTAGCCATGACAGAATCCTCCCCTTCTATAACCTTACCTTGTTTATCCTTCAATTCGTGTATGCCTGTCCGTTTTCTACGACGCAAAACATTAACTATCTGGTATTGCTATCTGCTGTTGTGCTGTCTAACTGCTTCATTGGCCTTGTCAGCCAAGCCATCAAGCAAAGATTCTTATCAGCAGCTAACTGATCCTTTTACACGTTTATTAAGCTCTCTGTAATGCTTTCTATTAGGACTAGTAGGGTACTGATTAACCCTTTCAGGACCATAATGTTTCTAAGAGTAAATATTAGTATGTAAGTGTTTATTTTAGTGTGTTTAGACGTAAAATAAATAAAAATCATAAGAAAAATACATAACAATGTGTAGTTTTTTTTGGAATTTTATGGGAAATATTTTTCCCAATGGACTATAAAAGTAACACAAATTATAGTTAGGCTTATTATGCAATGTCTTTTATTTATTGGTTTATTAGAACAAAGTGTTAACTAAAATAATACAAAATTATGAAATAAAATTACTGTACAAAATGATGTGCTAATTATGATATTCTGCGAAGCAATTTCTTTTGGTAGTGAGGCAAAGATGGACATTGCACATAGTACATATATTATGAGTCCTGACAGTTCTGTTTTTGTTTTCTAAACGTTCCCGTTTACGTAATTGCGTTCGGCATATGTTCTATTTTGACGTTCTGTATAAAAAATGCAGATAAGCTTATAATTAAATACGACAATCACCAATTTTGAAATGGGAAAAATGTTTCCCTTAGTCGTGAAAGGGTTAAGGACATTCCTGCAGCTACTTCTTTCTGAAATAAGCTCAAGTGCCTTATCACTCAAATAATTCTGCCTCCTCTGCTGCTTTTTTTTCCTAAAAGAGTACTGTTAGTTTACAAAAAAGCCTGTTTAAAACGGCCCCATTCTTTCTCAACTTCAGTAGTAAACTAACCATGACTGCCATAACGACTAAGTCACCTATCATGGTAAGCTTTAGCTCTAACTGGGTCTTTCAGAGCTTCAGAATCAAATGTAAATTTTTTAACCCAAGAACAACACTTTTTATGTTTAAGTTGCAAGACACTTTTAACAAGGTAAATGATCAGATCCAATTTCAGCTCCCCTATATGCCCTGGTGTTCCTAACAGAACTAGTCCATTTGCTGTTAATTAATATATAATCAATCATATTCCTATGCAGCCTATCAGGTGAAACCCATGTGTACTTATGTATGTCGCGGTGTTTGTAATAAGTGTTAGTTATTCTGAAACCATTGAGTTTACTTACCTATAGGAGACGTTGCCCATTGCTATTGCAGCTACCAATACCAAAAGGGTCTATTATTCCTCCCCAAAGGTCAGAGTCAGTACCAACTTTGGCATTGAAGTCACCAAGAATAAGGGTAATATCCGGTCCCTTTGATTACTAGACAAACACAATAACCAGTCGGCCACCAAGCTTCTTAGTCTACGTTTAATATTGAACTATTATGGAAAATACCTTATTCATTAATGATAAAATTGTATTTCGAATTAAGAATAATCAAAAAACAAAAGATATCGTTTGACTGCAAAAAAATCAAATTCATAAAAAATTGTACATATGTATTGTGTTTCACGATTTTGATTCGTGACAACGAAATCAAAATCGTAACACATATACATACATTTAGTTCACCATACATATGCATACATTAAGTTTAGTATGCTAATTATTTTCACAGATACATACATTTAGTTTAGTATGCTAGTTATTTTCTCTTATTTTGAATTTTTTAATGGTTTTTGAATAACTTTTGCTATTAATAATATTTTAACAATCAGCTGGATGACATCACTCTCCTTCATTAGAGTGAATAACTCAGACAACTGAAAATCCCAACTAAACAAGAGAAAAATTCAGAATCCATCTCATCTCTATAGATGTTGGGTTGTTTTACCTCTGAGCGGCACTTTTTTGCACACCATGGGCTAAATGGCCAGGTCATATGGACCCCGAAGGCTCAGAGAAGGTTGGGGGAGGGGACCCACTGGAACAGCTGTTGGGAGACAGATGACAGCCTCCCGTCAAGGCCATCCAGCGTGTTCTTTAACGTGCACAGGGTATGACTCTCCCGCACACGGGGCCGCGGCTTAACGTCCCATCCGACGGACGGCGGTCTTTCCAAGCCCATCGGTGTCCCCTACTGACCGCGGGCAGGGCGGGGAATTTTGCGGAGATAAATTTCAACGCTGACCCAGCTGGGACTCGAACCTGGAAACTACAGATTACGAGCCTGGCGCGCTACCGACTGAGCCACTCCCGCCCCTACAGATGTTGAATTACGTTATCACATATATGTAATAAATTATATTTAAAATTTATATCAGCAATTTCAAAAGAAATTTCATACAATACTTAAACGAAATGCACTTAATGGCCCCTACGAACAACCCGGAGAGAACCAGAAAGGGTTCTTATTAAAAACCAACTGCTCAACTAAACTTTAGGTTCAAAATTAAGATTATTTTACCTCTGTTGATGAATGTTTTCGAGCACATACTGACATTTATATTTTCCTTAAAGAAAAAATTCTGTCACCACATTTTCTAACGTTACTTAAGATTGCAAAATGAATTAGGGCAAGTGAATTAACTTATGCCCTAATCGATTTCGAGTGCTGAATGATTCTGAAATTATATCTTAGTGAAAGTGCCAGAGTTCGTAATTCTTATCTGTTTTACTTCTCTAATTTATCTTAGCAATTAAAGTACTTCCCAAACTATCACAAGCTTGAGTCCCTGGGGTTAAATTAAAGACCGGTAAGGAAAGTAAATAAGAAAGTAATTTAATTTAAAGCTGAAAGCAATTAAAACACAGGGATGCGTCTGGGTTGTATCACTGTAATTCTTACTAGGTTTTCTTAGTTATTTCCGACTAACTGAGTTTCTCCAGATCAAATCCAGACCTTCACCATTTCTCTATGGTAGCAAATTTTAAAAAAAGGAGTAGATGCTATGAAGCAAGATCATTTTGTTCATATTTAGAAACTTCATTAATTCCCTACTGTTCCAAAAATGTGCAAGACGAAAAGGTAGTACACTCGAGTCTCTTTTTATGCGTATTTTTTAATGCGGTTTTGAAGTTATGCGGTGCGCATATTTCATGCATGTGTTTTTTCCACCCCATACAACAAGCATTATTCAGCCATTAGATCAAGGCATAATTGCTACTTTTAAAAAACATTACGTTTAGTGCACTTATCAATTTATATTGGATAAACTAGAAAACGAGTCATTAACAGTAACTGATGTTTGGAAAAATATTCTATTTTGGACTGTTTCAATCATGTTGCATCTGCTATCGCTGAAATAAGACCACAAACTTTAAATGCCTGCTGGAAAGCAGCTTGGCCTGGATGTGTTGCATGAAACCAATCAAACATCGACATTATCAACTGAAATCATTACTTTGGCACATGAAATAGGTGGAGAAGGTTTTGATACCTTTAGCAAGAATGATATCGGCGAATTGCTTGTTGATAATGCCTTAAGTGATGATGATATTATTGATATGACTTTATATATTGTCGAAAAACGAGAAAACGATAATGAAGTGGAAGAAGAACCTGTCCCCTCACTGCAAATATAATTCGAGAAGGTCTTCAACTTTGTAATAAATTGGAAAATCATTTTCTTGTTAATGACACAAATTCTGAACGAGCCTTCAAATTCCAAAGTGAGCTGAAGAATTGTATGTCTGGATATCGCGAACTGCATAAGAAATTAGTACAATCATCAACGCAAAGTTTAATCACTGATTACATTGTCAGAGGACAAAAACAACCCAGAACGAGCGTGAAGTTGACGCTAATTCTGTTCGTGAAGAACCATTGTCTTTGCCATGCAGATCTGATGCGCTGACTATCTCTTCTTGTGATGAAAATGATTTCGCACCAGTTCAAAAATGCTGCCCAGTATTGTCGGATAGCGACGATAATTCTGATGAAAATATGAAAAATGAATTATTATTTTTCAATAAAATTAAAGATAAAATAGGTTTGTTTTAAAATTGTAAGTTTTATATCAATTTCATTTAGATTTTCGAACCAATTTTCCTCAATGTTTTTAGTCATTCTTATTTTCCTGAATTTTCATAAACTTTTTTATGCAATTTTCGGTTTATTTTAACTCATTGCCTTGGTTTTATGCAGTTTTAGAAAATTATGGAACGTATCCCTAATTTTACAACGTAAGATATGTCTTTTTTGTGCGACTTTTTTTATGTGCGGTTTTCTCTGGAACGTATCTACCGCATAAAAAGAGACTAGAGTGTAATCATATTCGCGGAATCTATATCAAAATATACTTTAATGAATAAAAGATAAATAAATAATTACTTTAAATAAATGTAATATTTTGCCAACTGAAATCAAAACTCAGTGAATGCTTACAGAGTCGTATTTATAGAGAAATTAGTTAAGATTTCCCCCATTCCTGGAGAAGTTTAATAATCGGAATGGAAGCGGAAAAAATTGTAAATATATATATATTACATATAATATTTTTAGTAAGACCAGTAGAAGGGTGGGGGGACAAAAACATATAGAACACTTTAAGCGAGAATATTTCTGAAAAAACTATCCCGTAGCAGCATTTTTGGATCATTCCACTTGAGTCCAGCAACTTACCCCATTTGATTTTTCTCTTAAATTGTCTCTTATTCTCCAATTTGATTTAGAAAATTTTCCATAGTGAACAATGCACTTTTCTTTCCTTAAAACTAAATGTTCAACTGAAATAAATGTCCGAATTGTAATTGCATTTTGAAACTCGAGCCTCACTTCAAAACCATCCAGCATGTTGTTTAATGTGCACAAGGTATGGCTCTCCAGCACAAGAGGCCATAGTTTAACGTTCCATACGACAGACTGCTACTTTTCCAAGATCAGCGGCGTCCCCTTTCTCACCAAAGGCTAGCGGAGAACGTTCTTAACGCTGACTCAGTTGGGATTTGAACCTACGATTGCAAACCTGGGTCGCTACTGACTACAAAATGAAATGCTTCTGATAAAAAAGCAACATGACTGCAATTGAGAAAATTGTATTTATTCTGATGCGCACTTCACTAATTGAGCAACATAAACACTATCAGTATACCTTCAAAATCTATAAAATGAAATTAATGTATTCAGACTCAGCTAGTCAAAGCTCAATTTTCTTGAAAACTGAATAAATAAACAAAAAACAGATTATTTACATTTCAAATTATCTTACACCTGATCCATTTGAGACTGGCACGATTATTTGACACCTTACCGTTTGGAAACTGATATTTACGAATGTCATTTATTCTTGCACCTTTGGGCTATATCGCAGGATAAATGGCCTAGTGAAAATCTTCATCGATCAAAACTAAACTACCCTCATTTTGAGGGGTATGAGCTACCGTGAACCCTATAGCTTATTTTAGCCAGCCACTATTGCGTGCAATCTTCAGAGTCGAAGTTAATGTGATGGACTCTCCTGTTTCCAAGGCAACCAATATTCCGTTGACTGATTTTCCTTCGGAAGACATATTCCAATGATAAAAACGCATCCATTGTGAGTATGATGTGCAGCCTTCATGATTTGTTCTCATAGGATTTTTTTCCTCATGAGTTTCGAAACACTTTCGTCCTACGTCAAAAAAAATCCAATTCCCTCTTTTCTTTTTAAAGTCGATTTGGGTAAAGATTGATGATAATAAATAAGTACTGATCGATTTTTTTCTCAGAAAATATGTATCATCCACCTAAAAATATCTGATAAAACATATTTCATTTTTTAAGTTTCTTCGTTTCACTAAAAAGTCTCAGGAAATTGGATATAAAATGGACTAAATCAAACGTTACATTTGTGACATGGCACACTATTGTATCAAAACAAAATATCTGTTGTTCTGGGATATTTTAATGTAAATTATGAATGCAATGCTTTTCAAATTCTTCTTTCCCTCATGACCCAATTGAAACTTTTTGATCGCAATCCGAAAAACAAAAACACAAACTGATTGTGCGAGTTTTCAAAAAAATTAAATAAACGCTAAAACAGCATGTATAATATATTGAAAAATTTAACTTGAAACAAATACTTATACTCCGATTATTTACAAAGGAAGCGCTCTGGGACACGAGATTAATGTTGGTAAGTATAATTTACTACCTCGGACATAACATCAACCCATTAAAATTTCCGAAGACCCAGTAATGGATCGCGACCACAATACATTGCAAATTCACAAGTCAGAATATTTTTCGATACTATTTCTTATGAGGCCTAAGTATGAAAGTTGTCCTGTCGCCCCAAGAATTTCGATTAAATCATGTGAGAAATGTTTATTTAATTTTAATACTGTCTCTTTGTTTCATAATCCTATTGATGACAGTTATCAAATCTAATTTCGATGTGGTTGTCTTAAAATAATAAACATGGTTAGTGGATATCGAGTATTTGATTGGTCAGTACAATCGGAGCTCAGATTTTGCCTCAGAATACTGATCATAGCGGATCTTGTATTTTAACGGTTTTCGAGTGTTTATACACTCCACTATCAAATTATTAGAGATATTAATGTCAATGGGAATCTAATTTCAAAGCTACATAACTTATAAAATATGCATTTAATAGAGAAATGTGATCGAAACACTAAAAATAATAATCAAATCTATTTAATTTTCGATTTTCAACAACATTCTTTCAGTATTTAGAGAGTTATGGAAACTGGAATATTTACCAAAAATCATCTTATTTCATAAAACTTATTCACAATTATTTAATATTGAAATGATCATTATGCAAACTTCCGAAATGTACATTTAGCTTATTAAAATGGTTTTGAAACAACACATAATATATGAGCCTTAATTCATTTCTGAGGTAAATTCTTATGACGAATTACTATGTGAAATATTCTAACTGCCATAACTCTTTAAATACTGATCAATGTTGTTGAAAAAACGAAATTTCAATAGATCTGATTATGACGTTCGATTTATCTCCAGTCACATTTTTCCATTAAATGCATATTTCATAATTTATAGAGCTTCGATGTTAGATTCCCATTAACATAACACGAAAAATATGTAACGTTTTGGTAAGGTAGTGTATTATATGTATAAATGAAAATTATTGTGAAAATATTAAATTTACTGCAATTTATTTTATATAGACCCTTACACAAGTAAATGAGTAGTCTTCATCAAGAGAAAATGCGCAAAACCTGAGAAAGTGTTATTATACGATAATAAAATGTGCTGCATTATTTTCACATGCAGATTACGTATTGAAAAACCGCAGACCAGTCTAAAATTAAACGAAACATTTTGCATTCGTTTCTATATTATTTCAGAAACGAGGGTTTCTAAGTTGGTAGAACGCCAGGATCATAATCTGACATTTCCAAGTTTGAGTACCAACTTTGCCCGTGTTTAGGCTTTCTCCTATAGTCTACCTATAGAACGAGAACATCAATTATCCAGGAAGGTCGTCGTATGTCGGATGGGATGTTAACCCTATGATCCGTGTGTAGAAGAGCCATATCCGTGGTACGTTAAGGAACATTCCTGGTAGTTTCTCCCATCTGTCATCTGACAGCTGCCCAATGGATTTGCTTCCCCACTTTCTTTGACACCTTGTTGCCTAGCCATTTATCCCATTATGAGGAAAAAAAGAGACCCTCAGAGGTAAAGCAATGAATCCAATAAAAATATAAGATCTCCCGTTTCTGTTTTCCGCTAATTCTCTGATGTTACTGTACTATTTCTAAAACAATGAAACTAACACGTTTCCTCTAATCCTAACTCAAAAGCAATGCTCTCCAAAGCTCAACCATCCCTCTTAGAAGGATGCCATTTCTCTTCCTCTACGACCAGTACCTGCTGCATAACAAGCTCGCCACTGTGTGCAGGTCAAAGGAGCAGGTGATGGTGAGGTGCAAGTCGTCCTTTCGTCCTCTGCTGGCATCCAGTCGCCTCTCCTGTCATCCAAGATAATAGGGTAATGATGGAGATTTGACATTTCCCCCACATGGCCATTTGTTAGCAGATAACTGCGCGTGTTTCCTCTGATATATACGCTTGCCTTCGCTCCATCCTAACTGACAGCCTCAACTTCAGTAGAGAAATCAGAGGATCATCTCTCATACGAATTCCTCCGACACAGTGGGAGAGCGAAACAGGAAAACAGGTGCATAACGATATGGTGTATTTGAACGCAATTAGAAGGAAGAGAATTATTAATGATGGTTTGCTTTGCCTTTCATGACTGGTAACAAGTATAAGGATATTAGTGAAGCAGTAATGAGAACCAGAGATGAATTAACTATTACTTTAACAAAATCGATGCAAATCTCTGTGCAATGATTATGACATATAAATGTCTGTACTATTGACTAAGATATGTAAATTTCTGTGCAACGATTATGACATGTAATCTCTGCATAATGACTATGACATGTAAATCTATTTACAATGACTATGACGATTAAATATATTCGCTTGGTAAAGATTATTATTTCATTATGATTACAATTACTAGTACAAAGAGTAATAAATATAAGCGAATTTATTGAAAATAAGTTGTAAATTCTGCAATTATATTTCTTTACATCATGATTATATCGGACAAAGTTTTACATACAAGATGTTAACAAGAAAATTTCTAATATCATCATATTCATTTGAAATATTTAATATTGATAAAGATTTAAATAACATTTAAAAGCATTCGGTATACTTATGTTTATTTATTTTTTAAACTCTGTTTAATCTACACGAGATTGTAGAAAACTGGAGCAGTTACTGCAAAAACATTATATTAATATCAATTTTAACACATTCAGTTTCACGATTATTCAATGAAAATAAAATAATCGTGTAACAGTTGAGTAAAACATTTAAAAAAAAAATCTCCATGTTGTATCTTAAAGTCTACAACGACAAAAGGATCGTAATTATTCCCAAATTTCTGTCTTTAGTCTAAGAATGTTTCTATTAGGAGTGAATTTGTCGACATTTAACTTCGTAAGGTAAATAAATGTCATGAAAAATAAGCAGTCTTCCAACTTCAGTTTTGAAATATACTTTCTTTAACCGACTTAAAGAATCTGAAGACAGTGATTTTCGTAAGCAAAGTGGAATCAACTAATAAAAGTTTTGATATTCGGTTAGAAAAACTTCAAAAAGCAAAAGTAATTTTTGCAGAAAATATTTTGACTTTACTTAATGAGACAGTTTAATCACATGCCATTTGTTATCGATAAAGATGTAACCTGGTTTCTGAAGTTTTAAAAAGCAAAGTGCACTGTATTCTCACAGTAAAGTGAGAAAGATGTTACATTGTTCGTGATGTTCTTATAAGTGGCATAGCGTGAGAAAGATATAATTTTGTTAGTGATGTTTTCATAAGCAAAGTAGCATAACGTGAAACAGATGTTATATTCTTAGTGATGTTCTTGTAAGTGGCATAGCCTGAGAAGGATATTACATAGTTCATAATGTTCTTATATGCGAACTGGCAATGCGTGAGTAGATATTACATTGTTCGCGATGTTTTTCTCGTAAGTTAAGTGGTTAATTTATCTCTTCGTGCGAAAAATGTTGCATTGTTCGTGATGTTTTCGTAAGCAAATGGAAAAGCGTGAGATAGATGTTATTTTGTTCATTATGTTTTTCTTGTTAACGAAGTGGCATAGCGTGAGATATATGTTACATAGTTCGTGATATTTTCGTAATCAAAGTGAGATAGCTTGAGAAAGATGTTATAGTATTCGCGATGTTCTTCTCATAAGCAAAGTGTTCATGTTACTTTGTTTATGTGTTCTCGTAAGCAAAGTGGGATAACTTAAAATTCATGTTACATTGTTCATGATGTTGATTTCGTAAGCAAATGGCAAAGCGTGAGTAGATGTTACATTGCATGAAATATTTTTCTTGTAAACGAAGTGTCATATGGTGAGATAGATGTTACATTGTTCAGGATGCTGCTTTAGTAGGTAAATGACAAAGCGTGAGATCGATGTTATATTGTTCGTGATGTTCTTCTCATTACCAAAGTGGAATAGCGTGATAAATATGTTGCTTTGTTAATGATGTTCTCATAAGCAAAGTGGCATAGTCTAAGATAAATGTTACATTGTTTGCGATGCTATTCTCATAAGCAAAGTGGCATAGTGTGAGAAAGATGTTAATTTGTTTATGATGTTCTAGTAAGCAAAATGGTATAGAGTAATACCTTGTTCGTGATGTTGTTATCATAAGCGAAGGTGTATAGCGTGATATATTGTGAGTGAAGTTCTCGGAAGCAAAGTGGCATAGCGTGAGTGGTAACTGGCGAGACTATGAATTTCACAGTTAAACGGTTCGACGGTTTCATACTAGATCATTGTTCAATACCTATAAATGACTGTCAGTCGATGAAAACGATAAAAGCATTAACTAATAACTTTTACGAACTGTCGAAGCCCGAATTGAGCAGTCCCGCTCTTGCTTCTCCACTGAATCGAGTTACGTAAGTTCAAAAGCTTTCATATTCGGTTAGACGATCATGGTCGTTCTGAAGAAAGGTCATCTACAGCCCTTTGGGTTTGATACATTTGGATTTGATTCTTTCACGCATGAATAATCCTTTAATTTTGTGCAAGTTAGGCATGACTTTAGGGTCTTTGTGACTCGAATATTTAAATGTTCGAGTCACAAAGATCCGAAGACTTAGAAGAAAATTGGGGATAAATATATTCCTATATTTTTCCCCAAATTTGGGGATAATTAATTTTTCCCAATTAATTGAGGATAAATATATTCTTATACGCCAAGTAATTTTTAAGAGCGGATTAGAGCTTCCACTAAAACCTCCATTAAAGAAACGCATTCTTAATAAAGACGTAAGATACGTTTATCCTTTGCATTTCGCAGGGAACCAATGCTATTCTCATACTATATATATATACACTCCATGTAGTATATATTGAGCGCTGGGCAAAACTATTAGATTAGTGAACAAGTCGACTAAATGCTTCACCATTAGTTCTTTTCTCACTGAAAGCAATAAATTATAGATTCTGGCACAGTAAGAACTCAAACTTGACATCCTAATCTGCAGTAAGGACTCTATCTGATCCGAATCTAACACATTACAGAATGTGCGATCCACCATTCGTATTAACCTATCCCATATACCAAATTGAAATATTTTATCAATTAAAAATATATTTACTTAATTCAACGGTTCTTAAACATAATCGGATGCAGACCTCATATGTAGTCGATAAACATAACTGACCCCTGTTTTTTCTAGACTGGAAGCATAGCATATCATCAGTTTCAGATGGCAGACATGGTGAACTCCCATTTTTAATTGTTAAACAATCCGTCCATCCAAACATAACGATACTATTTAAATATCAAGCGTTTCTGAAAGAATTCTCAGACAACCTAGAAAATACTCGCTGACACTCCAGGGATCCGCGAACTCCAGCTTAAGAAACGCTTCCTAATTCATTGTTCAAATATTCACACGGAGTTCTATCCTCAATACATTTTTACCTCATCGATCTACTTTGGTATCATATGCACCGAAGCAAGTAAGCCACTTTGAGATTTAGTCATCTCATGCAGGATCTGCTAGAAGAGACGTGTATGTGTTTAAATCCGCAAAAACTCTCTTTTGAAAGAAGCACTCTTCGATGTTGCCGTACTTTATGTGGGTGCATCGGCGTATGAAGAAGATCCATCCATCAAGGAGTTGTTTTTTTTTTCTCTTCTTTGACAGCTTTAGAGCCCTCCCCGCGGATCCGCCATTGACAGTTAACCGGAGCTAGTAGGCGTAGAATAAGATCCTCTGCTGCTCAAAATCACCTTTATTCCCAAAACATCGTTTGATTTGTCAATATTGTACGCTGGGCAAAAACATTAGATTAATGAACAAGTCGACTAAGTGCCTGCAGGAAACAAAGTGCCAAGATCTAGTGCAATGATAGAACGTTCTATTTATCTTTATTATTTTTGCGATAGAATCCGATTGTTTTTCCTTTATGGATGTTTCATTCATTCGGTAAGATACATTACGAAGTTTGTTATCATTACATTGATTTCAGTTTGATAACAAATAAAATTTGGCAGAATAAAGAAATGTCTATGCCAATTACCCAACCAGTATGTCATGGATGAGCTGCAGGTGTTCCACGATGTCTACGCAAAATCATCATCTTCTATTCTCATTAGCGTAAACAATGTGTCAAGTGTTTACGAAGTCGAAAGTAGAACTTTTCATCATGCATTTTATTGTGACAAAGTAAAAGTTCTTTGTGTGGTAAATATGTATGATGGTGTGAGAGTGCAACGAGTTGATTGCTTACATCAAAGATATGCTTATAAATGTTTGAACAAAATAAGAATTTTTTTATCTTTATATCATTGAATTATATATATATGTTTTAGCTTGTCGGACTTCTCAGGTGAATATTAAAAAAAATGTTGATTGTAAAATAAGAGCCGATTTATTAATAAAATAAATTTTAATTTTTAAAAATTAGATATGTTTATTCCTAGTGGGTAATGACAATTTTGGATCGTGGGAAATGGATTCAAAGACGATGAGAAGCACTGGTACGCCATTGACTAAATTATAGAAATTGAAAACTTCAGTATACATTTAGATTATTATAGAAATTAGCGTCATGCCAAATGTACTTGTGATTTTCTACATTTAATATTTATTTTTAATTTAAAATTATTTTTCTGACTTAAAGCCAATTGGTAATAGATATTCTGTTAGCAATACATTGGAAATTATGACACAAACTTGAATAGAATGTTATGAATTTGCAATCATTAGGATTTTTTTTTTCATTAGAAATTTTTCTCTTTATTACAATTCTTATCTGTTATTACCAAGATTTCGTTAGTCACATGTGTTGTTATTCCCAATTTTTTACAATAAACCTAAGCTATTCTTATTCCATATTATATCTATTTGTAAACGTTTTAAACATTTGTTTAAAAAAATAAATTCCCTTCAAGCAGCTGCTTACCACAGATGTCTGACAGGAGTCTGTCAGTTTATACGCCATAGCAGAGGTCTGTGAGGATGCCGGGGTCTCAAATGAAAAGGCAACACAAACATCCATGCCTTACCCGAGGCTTGAACCCAGGTCCTTTAGATCGGTAGCCAAGCGCGCTAACCATTCGGTCTCTTATGTAATTTTTCAACGTTAATCGTGTCATCAATATATATTTTTTTCTTTTTTGGGCTGGCATTTATTGGGAATTTATTCCCGCTCTCTCATTCACCTCCACTTCCCCTTATTTCGAGTTATTCTTATTCTAAAAATGCCTTAGTATTTGTAACGAAGTCCATACATTTACAAAGAAACATACTTACTGTTAGGAACTAAAAGAATGATTTAATCTTACCAAATTTTCGTTGACACTGCACAATATGTAAAACTCACGGATGATATATAACACGCATAATCACAGCACAATAACTGCTGCGACGTTTCGGGTTCCACAGTTGTTATTCTTATGCAAGCTGAGTTCTGAAGTCATGCACTACGTTTATATCCCTTGGCTGTGTTGACGTCATCAAAGCGGTTTTTTGTTTCTTGCTCGGTTGTAGCTCTTCTTTTCTTGCGCGGTTATGGTTTTATTGATGCTAATGTTATGAGACTGCCGTATCTTTGTTATTGGAGTACCTATTGTTGTAACTTACTTTCGCTTCTGTGGTTGGTAGTCCTGTAACAGTAATTTTCATGCTGCGGAAAGAAAGGGTATTTCGTTATTAAAAAGGGAGAATCCTCATTACAACTAACGTCTTTGCTTTTTGATATTCTGAGACACGTAAATTATTTTGTTATTTTTAATCCCAAACAAGGTTTTTACAAATATAGCATTCTTGTTTAGACCACTCTAACTTCGGTGAGCAAGGAAACACCGCGGAGCTTGAAAAGCCGCTAGGATGGAATGTTATGCCTTGACACATACTCTGTGCATGCTAAAGAACACGCTGGATGATCTTGGCAGGAGGCTACCATCTGTCTAGTAACAGCTGTCCAGTGGATTCCCTTCTCCCAACTTCATTAAATCTTTGTTACGTGGCCTGACATGGATAAACCTTTTAACCATTATGAAAAGAACACTGTCTCTCAAAGGTTAACCAACCCAACCTTTGTTTAGGTTAAATAGAAAAAATTGAACACAGAAAAAAGTGTAGGTAGAATTCATCAAATAATCTGAAGAAATGGGAAACACAATTTTAAGGAAAATGTATCAGTTTAATGATTGGCCTACTTTAGCACCAAAGGAGAAGCCAGAATCAATTATATCTACTTACCAACACTTATCAAGATATCTTTTGCTCTATTTAAAAATGTTCCCAATATAATTCGAATCGTTTGATAATAAAAGGAGGTTTTAATTTTCAAACGAAACTTTTTTTCAAATACTAGCCAATGCCTAAACATCATCAGTCAGATTTCCCGTAAGGTATATCAAGATCCGTTTTCGCTATTTGTTTACTTGGTCTATTCTTCTAGTGGCGTTAGCAGTTTTAAGGATGAGAGGAATTGTGTTCCGTTGTTTTATCTTTGAGTGGATCTTTTGTTCACACAATGAACTAATTGGACACGCCATAAAGAACTCAAGGACTCAGAATTGGTAGGGAAGGGAGTCCATGGGACATGGTTCGATAACGTGCGTAGAGTATGATATTCCTATACACAATGTCCATTCGATTCCACGGAGCATTCCACTGTTTATGACCCATTCCACGGAGGATGATCTTTTCAAGACCAGTGGCGTCTCCTTTCTTACCGACTACGTGGAGTGGGGAGTAGACAAAAAAAGCTCAAAATATGCAGTTGGAATCAAACCTGGAAACTGCATATCATATTACGAATCACGTGAGATTCGACCCCGCACTACCAGAGTAGAGTGTCTATATGTATTTATTTTGCATATTTAGTTTGATTCTATAGGTATCAATTTTGTCTGTTTCGTTTGAATATTTATAGGTGATAATTTTATAATTTTTTGAGTGCCTACATTTGTTAATTTTGTATATTTTGTTTGATCGTCTATAGGTCTTGAATTTGGCGCAATAGGTGGCAATAGTCGGGCCACCTATTGCGGCATATTCAAGATCAGTTCTTTTGGAAAGATATTTATATTTCTAAACTTGATGCGCTTCCACATGAAATATTAAACTCGCGACATAGAAAGCAGTTGTATTTGCAGTTCGAAACAGGGTTGAAATATTTTACTTGTTCGTTCAGCACATGTTAATCTGCCAATATAGGACAATTCATTAAATACTTTTGATGTGAAGGGTTTCACAATTACACACCTCACATTTTAATTTTCTCATATATTTTTTGCCCAGAAGAATGCTTTAAACCAGTTCATTGCCAGGAATACTTGGCAATCCAAAAAATGCAATGTTAAACTGCATTTTCAAAACACGATATTCATGCCCTGTGTGTATAAAAGAACTCTAGACCAATGTTTCTTAAATAGTAGTAGCCGATTATGGATGATGTCCATGGGTCGTTAACATAACTTACGAAAAGTGATTAGTCCCTTAGAAAAAAGTTGAGAACTACTCCTCTAAATGACCTTGATGGTAGGTTTCCATTTCTTTTTAGAAGTATTAATCTCTCCCATTTCCCAAATTCCATCCTCAAACTTGTGGTCTTGACTCTTTACACCAGGGATGAACAAACGTTTTTGGCATTGGGCCGAATAGGAAAATGTTATATTTGCTATGGGTCAATATTTGGGAGGATAGTGCAATAAAAAGAACAAAGAAAGAAAATTCAGCTCTATTTATTACTTTTTACTTGTCAGATGTGTAGATAGAAAATAGTGCGAAAAAGGCTAAATATTAATGCAAGGTTTTTTTTAGTGTCAAAATTAAAGTTGGCTTGTCGAAGCCAAGCCCCCAAAAGCATCGAATAGGATTCGATCCCACAAAATAGCTGCTGAACATTCCTCTTCAATGACGTTGTAGTTAGTTATATAATGCTATTCAAATTTTCGATATTCATCTCTTTTGAAACACCATTCACTTCAGTAGATCCAGAATGAAAAGAGTATATTTTCCAATTTTCTCGCGAGCCAGATAAAATTGCGCAGTTCGTTTTGCACATTGTTTAACCAAAAGATATCAATTAGAGATAATTCACTGAATTGTTATTTCTTGTTATCTTCTAATGATTTCATTGTAAACATTTTCTTTTCATATTCATTTTACTAAAATAATTCATGGATCCCCGCGGCCACTGAATTAAAGCCTTTCAAATTTTATCCTACTACCAGAAAATTTTGAAAGAAATAAGGGAAACAAATTGCGCATAATTTTGAAACAATTTTTTTCGAGCAAATTCTATTAAAAAATCTCACATCAAACCAGTTTATGCTAATCATAGATTATTCATTGAGAAACCCAGCAATTAACTAAACAAAAAGACATTTTAATGCAGCGTATCGAAATTTATTTATTTCTTTCTCATTCTTCCTCTACATCGTTAGTGATTTCTAATTTAAATCCTACGATACATCTGAGTCTTTTCCTCAGTATCATGCTATCCCTCTCTTATACCTTACCAACGTACCACTGCCGTTTACTCACCTCCGCTGAAGCTTAGCCAGGCCATTACAATTTTATTACGGTTCATTGGCAAGGTTTCGTGACAGGCGTGCTTCTGACGTCACTGCCGAGCGCAGACGGCCAAGACAGCTGGCCATTTTGCTGCGCACGTCGAGCCGTTAGTGTTCCCCCCGCGCCCACAACCGCGAGCACAGCTCTGCACGGCCGTTTCTTCCGCTTGGGGAACCGTTCGGCAGCGAGCATCTTGGCCTAGTAATGGCCGCAACAACTCCGTGTCGTATAGGACAGTGGGAGGGGGAGAAAAAAAAATAAAGAAGGAATAAAAGGGAGTGGTGGGGGGATGAGAAAAATCAACTACCCGAGCCAGGAGAAAAGCTGGGCTTAGAAAATGTCAATTCTCCGTGTTATAGGCGAAACGCTAATTTGTTGTCCTGCATGCAGCACACGTGATCCAAGTCGCCGTATAATGGGATTAGATGGCGGTGGAGTAAGAAGACGACTTGGCGAAGAAGTCCGATACGAACTAGGTCTCGCTGCCGACGGATGTTGCTATATGATGCTCGTATTCAGATTAGTACTTTTTTTTCTCTCTCTTGACTTCCACGTGAACTAGAAGAAGGTTGAAAAGGTCGAAAGATCAAGCAAGCAGCAAATGAGGCCTTTGTGAACGTAAATCGTATGTGAAATAGCTAGAGACAACTTGTGCGGTTTGGGTAGCCTAGCTTAAAATGCGTTCCAGCCCCTTTTCTTCTTACAATATCGTTAGAGAGTTTCGATCGAGACGCTTTCTGCATACTTATTGGCCCGATCTCTCCACCCTTTCCCTTTCTCGCCCTCCCTCATTTGATCAATATTTGCACGGTTTTCTGTTTCTTGTTTTCAGCGAAACTTTTCTCTCGAATTGGCGAAGGAGGAATGGAGTTAACGTAAGTCTTGGATAAGGCTGTCGCTTAGCTGAGAATTCAATAAATATTCATTCCCCATTTTCTCACTTTATTTGCTTACATTTTATTTCTTCCTTCCACTCCGGGTGAAGGAATAGTTTTGGATATTTATTCGTCTATATATTGAAAGGTCAGGGATTAGGATTTGTAGCTGAAATCAATTCGCAGCATTTTATTTTTTGCTTAACTTGGTTTTCTCTTAACGTATAAAAATATTTCTTGTCTGAAGTCTAAATGTAGTCTAAATGTATGTCCCGTGACTCCCATAGTGCTACAATGGGCGGCACTTAAAGTGCCTATATTTTGCTTTCAATTTATTTCATAAAAAATAAAATATTCGATATTTATCATCCACCGAGTAATCTAAGGAACCAAGGTTCGAACCATGGCCCTTTGGATTACGCAGTGGGTGTTATTGACGCTTCGCATTCCTCACAAACCTCTATGGAAGGGTTGGGGGAATATATACTGACATGTTCCTACCAGATATCTGTAGCAAGCAATTGCTTGAGGAATATTTAAATAAATTTTTGTATTTGTATAGCTGAAGAACTAAATATTTATGATTCAAAAGTAGTTTAGAATTAAATTTCTCTAATTCTTTTAGAAATTATTTGATTTTTTTTTTCAGCATTAATGTAAAAACTTCACATATAGGTCATAAAAAGTAAAACCAAAAAGTGAGACATAATGGCAATGACGAAATCGTTTACTCGATTACGTTCAAGAAAGAGAGAGCGCCAAATCTAGTTTCTCTTAAAAATTGAAAAATTGGAAAAACTAACTGAAGGCAGTCTTTCTTTTAGATTTTCATTTCAAAGACCGATCAAATAATACGTTTAGTAAGTGTACAAATAACTCAATATATTAAAAACGAACTAAAATTCAGACTTCCTTGCCAAATATCTATTGACATTCAATGAACTGATAATGGTTGATTTCCCTTTAAGTGACACTAATTCTAGCCATCTTAATGGTGCTGTCACAATTTCATCCGAATCCGGGATGTGTGAGGTAGGGGGGACTTTAAATCATCTGTTAAAAGATGGAAATTTCTTTACAATATGTTCTTTACATGCACAAGGTAAGATTACCCTGTCCCCAGTTATTCACGTAGGCTAGTGGTGAATGGTTATTGCAATTGTTGTTTTCTCATCAAGAGAAAAATTCAAACAATTGGGGAAATTTTTCAAAATAATTTATTTAGCATGTATAACTAAATTACAGTCTGAGCCACTAGTGGATGCTTTCCTAAATATTCTAAAACTATGGGCAGTGTATTGAAAAGTATGTTTACAACTTTGATAGGATGTATACATTAATAAATGAATGGCAGATATAAATCAAATACACAGAAATGTAGCCAAACACATCACGTTTCGTCAGATACAGATGTACATTCCAGATGTAAGACGGCAAACATCCCATCTCTAATGAATTTCTCTCCCAATTGTGAAGTAGCATGCCTGTTGTGATTTCTGCAACTGCGTTTGTAATTCTTGCCCATAGATCATTACCATCTGCAGGTAAAGGTGAAAGGTGCACTTTGTCCTTAAAGAATCCCCAAAGAAAAAGGCTAGTGGAGCTGTCATAGGTCTTCTAGTTGAAGCTAGACAAAGATACTACACAAAAAAGACTACACAATAGTGAGTTTTCGTCAATGTAGTCGCAGTATATATATATATCTTTGTCTGTCGTATACTCTGAAAAAAATTGCTATAGAAAAATTAAAAGTCATACATATATGGAGAACTAGATTTCACGGTCTGTTTGGACCTCTATGGAGGTCCATGTTATTTCAGGATTTATGCATGCATTTGTGTAAAAATTAACTTCTCTCAATGATAAAAAACAAGATTACTGAATACCCTGTTATACAATCACTGTCATGTACTAACGTTAGCAGTAAATAGGCTATTTTTAACAATAAATGCAGTTCGCAATCGTTTCTGTTTGATAATTTTATGTGTACCTCACAATTACGAGAAAAACTTCCGTGTAAATATTTTTTTTTTCCTTTTAAGTAAAGTTTCTGCTTAAGCTCAAACTTTTTTTTATTTTGAAACCTATGGACTTCGAATAGTGATAATTAGACTTCGAATAGTAATATATAGACTTCTAGAAGGATCAAACAGTTTAACCTAGCTTGTAATCTTAAGATGTACAGTAACCCTCTTCCCTTCAATAAACATAAAAAAAACCTCATAAAACTGTTATGCATACTTTTCGTATCGCTTTATCGTTAGGCATAATTGTCTCCTGAAACTAGGTTATTGCGAAAATAATTATAAAGACATCTCACCCATGCAGGTATCTTCAAAAAAAATCTCTAACGCATAGTTCGGCAACTAAAAAAAGAAAACTCTCTGAGAAGTAGACAAAGAATCTTGGTGGTAAAAAAATGTGAAGATCTCCCGGCATTTGCTCTTCTCTTGCAAAGATCAGTGGTTAATCGATAAAGATAGAAAAGCCTCCTTAATCACATGCTATCGTTATCTGAATCTTCTTTTTTTTCTTGTCCTTTGGCTCAGTGCCCTTATTGATTGAAAGGGGATGACGGTCACATGTTGTAGAGGCTGATAGAAGCTCTGTATTAAAGCGACATAGTAAGAGGAAGACAGGAGCTGAGGGTATTTCTGATAACTCGTCATAGTAGAGGAGCTTTGCAAAAGAGAGAGATGGCTGAATGTTTTGTTGGCATCTCCTGGTGAAAGGTGATGTATTGGGGCTTACGTCCTGCAGATTGAATAGTCATTAAGTACTGGCAATCAAAGGAAGTGGAACAATGAAGGCAGTGACGTTATCTATGCACTCTCTCGAGTATGTCTACAAGAGAAGTAATATGTTAACGTTTAATGAATATCGTAGAGGTTAAAGGGATGCTATGAAGAATGCATTCAGTCTGAGTAGTTAGTAATTTATTGTATTAACAAAATGAGTGCCATCAGACATTTAATATGATCTTTTTTTTTCTCTTATCTTACACAATACCCAAAATGGAGACAGATTAAGATACTGAGCAATCATAAATGAAATAATGACTCTCCTTTCCCATATTTGGGAAATGCCTCTAATAGTGTCAGCAAACAAATCGCAATATATACAAAAATCTAATGGAAGGCTTCAAATCAGTACAAATAAATGACTGTTATATCTCAACAATCGATTTAAAAAAAGATTGCTGATTAGTAGTTTGAATTTTTATAATGTGATTTTCAATTTCGTTGATGTACTGTTTGTTACTAAGATTGAGTAGTATAATCGTATGATTGGAAAGATTGGATTCAAATCTCAAGTATTTTTCTTAAAATAGACTGCGGATCACATAGAAAATATTTTGTCATTGCCCTATAATTTATTTGTTTTTATTTATTATTGTATTTTTTTGTATTTATGTTGTTCTAAATATATATCTGTATTAGGGGTGTTTTTGGAAGTGCTGCTGTGGGGATGTGACTCGTGAGCTGTTTTTCGGGTCTGAGCTGGTGGATTGCGTATGCTCACAGGACGGAAAGTACTTTTACGGCTAGTCTCGGGCGCGAGTGCTAACGCAGGAGACAAGTGTGGTAAATAATAAACAACACTTTGAGCGTCGCTGTTAAACTGGAGGACGTTTGAACACGCATCAAAGGAAGCCGCTGTTGTTCCAAAACAAAACCCTTAAGGCAAGGGTTCGGTTCTGTGTGAACCAAGATACGGTTCTGTGTGAACCAGGTTCAGTTCTGTGTGAAATGAGGTACGGTTCTGTGTGAACTAGGTTGTAGGCAAAGATTGAATATCCTTTCGCAGAGTTTGAGGTCTGTAAAGAGAATCAGTGAAACGCAATTTTCCACCACATTGTATGAAGGTTTGCAGTAGCAAAGCGCATCCTCAGCACGTAATTGTACATAAATATAAATAAACTGTGTAGTCCATATATTATTCTCGTACTTGAATTGTTGGGCATCTTTCTACACATCACTTGGCACAGTAAGTCTGAGGCATATGTGGGTACGGTGTAACAATCCGCGAATCTGTGATTTCACCTAAGTAAGGGTGAAAGTAATTACAGAACTAGTTGATCTCCTCTGCTAAAGAGCGAAATCTACGTCATCTAGCCCAACATTGACATTCGGCGCAGTTCAGTCCGCAGCATAGGTAATTACACATGACGAAGTAAGAATCTGCGTCACCCGAACCCCCACCACGACATATTTTTATTCCAATTTTTGAAATTAATTATTTTTTGACTAAATTTCAGGAAATTTGAAAAAAATGACATTTTAAAGGTGGAGGTATTTAAAAAAAATTTAGATGGATTTCATCCTACATGTTCTTTATAAGCACATTTTGGGGTTTATATAAGTTGTAATATTTTAATTAATTCCCTTATAAAGGTAAAGGAGAATACTGATCAGTACTAGAAAATAAGTCGTAACCAATCGCTTGTAAGTTGATGTCAATCTTAGTTATACAGTAAGGATAAATCTTGATTTGAATGGGATACGGACCAGCGACCTACTGATAACATGTGAGGTCAGAAAAAAGCAGGTTCATCGGCGAATATGATTGAGGTTATAATAATAAATACCTCCTTGAGTAGCTGCTAGACACGATGTCTGACAGGAGCCTTCTAGTTTATATGCCATAGAGCAGGTCTGTGAGGAAGGTGGGACTTCAGCCGAAAGACAACAGAAACATCCATGACTTACCCGGGGGTCTAATCCTGGTCCCTTTGATCAGCGCTATGACACCTCATACATTATCAGAAGATAGTGGGATCGCATTCTACTCTGGTCAAAACAATTTTATTGTTATGAGAATTGACAATATTCATATTTCTATATAACTAATAGATATCAATGAAAATGAAACAAATACGATTATATTCAAAGAAATCGTTCATACCGAGATTGCAAAAATGTCTCGAAACCATCATTTTGACGAAAACAAAAACAAAAAAAGGAAACTATTGAAAGAACAGAGGTTAGACAGTGTAAACGGAAGTACTGAGATGTCTAAGTGTTAACGTTTCTGCTATTTACACACTGCACACTGTCTTAAGCTACGGATATTGTTATCACAAATCCTTTTAAAGAACGTCCCATTAAATTGCAAAGGAGAAAGGCATTTTAGATTATCGACCCAAAGTCATTATAGTCAACATTGTCCCAATCATGTACCTACCAAACTGCAACCATTGAAACGCTTGTACTATTTCCATCCTCGGCAGAAGTTTCACGAAGGGATCCTTTACACTAAGTAGCCAATAGTGCGAGTGTCACTAACATGAAGTTTCACACGACCCCTAGTCCATAGTCTTACCCAACACCACAGGAGGGAGTGCCTAAAATTGGTGTTGAAAGAGTGTGATTTTAATATAAAAAGAACGAAGGTCAGACCGCCGTTCTTCTAAAAGTTTGCAATGGAAAACGTTTGGAAGGCAACTGTATAAACAGATGCAGGAAAATGCCTAGATGTTAATCTTTCTGTCACCCAAAGACTGCACTGTTATTAGAAAGCTAGTTCAAGAGAGTCTTGTTAAATTGCAATTGAAGAGAGAGGTATCTTAGATTTTAAGCCCAAAGACACGACAATCAAAATTTTCTCATACATATATATAAACATGACTTCGTGAGATCACCCCAGGATACTTCATCATCCCATAAACATCTCGAGAAACATGTCTTAGCTAGGAAGAACAGCATTGTTAGGAAGTAGAAATTTAAGACAAATAGAAGTCATCCTTTGGGATAATTAGTAACAACCTCTATGTTTGGTAACTACACTGGCGAATAAGAATGTGATCCTGATGTCATACGTACGACGTTATGCTAGTGAAATAAAACATAATTTAATCCTGGAGGACGATAATACCTGGCTTCATCGCACCAGACTCGTTGGCTAATATTTGGAGATAAACAACATTAGCCATATGGAATGGTTTGCTTGCTCTCCTGACCTCAATCTTACTGAGCATGCTTGGGATGCTCTAGGGATATGTTTTATTTCTCTCCGGTCCTCTGCCAACACCCTTCAATAGCTCAGACGCGCTCTAATGGAGTAGTGATCATTACCACGCCTGCGCTCGTTGATAATCTCATTAACATCATGTGGCATATCGCTGACCATGTTTGGTAGTCAGAAGATGGCACAACCTTTGATGGTTCTTTTCTAACTCCGCTCCTATCATCATTTTGGGTCCTTCTGACGTCATATTTAAATCCTATGATACACAAGTTTTATATTGTATTTAATCTTCAGATTTAATTAAAAGGTATTCAGTGGCATATTGATACCAAATTTGATTGTTATGTTAGTTGAGATTTGCTGTTTATTGAGATATTGAAACTTTTGGAAGATGTCGAAGTGGACTGTGTAAAATATCCTATCTTCTCCCAACATCATTATTGCGAGCGAAAGGTAGTTGACCTGAGCAGTTTTACCATTTTAACAAATCCATCATATGAGTATTAACCATTCAATTCGTTAAACCTAAAAAAGCATTTAAAGACCTTTACGCGAATTGATTTTTAACTTAGATATTTGAAATGAATCATATTTATCATGGATGTTTCACAACTAATCATGTTATAATTTAATTTTCAGTCTCAATATACAAATTTTACTGCTAATAACACTACAATTGTAGAATCGGACACAAGAATGGTTTTTATGATTGATTATCATTATATTATTATCTAGTTACTTTGAACATTAAGTTTTATAAACGAAATTGTCAAAATATTTTCTTAAATTATTATATAAAAACACAATTTTTCAAGCATGTAAATAATAGTTTAAATTCTCAGGATTTAATATTATGCTTTAAATCATTCCAGCAAATTTAAAAGTTCCAATCACCACTGATTATAGAATAACGATTTTTTCAAAGAGAAAGTGCTGTAGAAGTTTCAAATTTTTGCGCCTGCTAATGGTGAAAATTGAAACAGATTAAAGATTTGAAAAATGTGAATGGTACTATTTTTACTTCTTAACGAATACATAAATAATATTTTAATTATGCCTTTAAAAAAGCCGAACTTCCCTACCATCTGAAAGGGTGAGGGGCAAATCATTGCTGTCAAGTCAAAACCAGTGCGGGATCTTGGGGGAAGGCAAGAGGAACGTCCCCCCCCCCTTGTGAATGCTAGTAAGGGCAATGGAGGACAAAACTGATTAAACTCGGGTATATTTCATGAATTTCCAAACAATGTTTTAAAAACTTCTAAAATGAAGGGGAAATTGTTACACCGCAAATGAAACCCCAGTACCTTCAGCTTTTTCCGGCTCATTTGCGTTGCTAGTCCCCCCCCCCCTTATTTTTTTCCTCGAACAGAGCCTTGTAAAAACCATTTGTCCACCACATTCTACCACGAAATTTAAGACTTCAAATGTGAACAGATTATTCAAAAATATTCTTTTAAAGTTTTGTCATTTCCAAAACTTAGATGCCTCTATCGACGGAAAATCAAACTATTAGGATACGTAAAATACGAATCACAATTTCTTATTCTTTATTTAAAAATTTGAAAGGTTAATGCTATCCAGTCCAAAAAGAAATTTTTATCCCTTAAAACAAAGAAAAAGAAAAAAATCTAGAGGCGGATGGAAGTCAGAAGAAAAAAGTAGATATTAAATCGTTTTATATATATATAAATATATTTATTCGTATATATTTATTTATTTATTTATTTATTTAAGCGAACTGAAAACAATCTTCCAGCTGTTTGGTCAGACTCAAGATGATTTCTTGTTGCTAAGACTCCAATGGTTTTGAATGGATCTCTGATGTAGCAACAGCATAGTTGATGATGACAAGTGAGATTTATTAGTGCGTGCTTTAAAAACCTCTCTGTCTAGTGGAATATGATCTCAGTTTTTGCCTCATGACGACTCTTATGATAGGTTGCTTTTCACTTAATCACATGGTTTTTGCACAAAGTGCAACGTCGAAGCCAATTGACAATAGAAACGATCAGCACTCTCTCCAGAGATAAATCATCTCTGCTTCAGTGGCAACGGCTACAGAAGCCAAAGCTCTCGGCTATGCAGAAGGAGGAATCTGCTATCAAGTTCGTTTTAGTTGGAAAGTCATCTCAAATTTTGGCTTCGTTCCTGATACCCCGTTGCTATATTCGCTTGAAAACCACAACCTATGACTGTTGCTGGTCGCCATTTCTCCGATTTTATTTACGATGCATAAAAAGTGAAGTTGAAGTTGACACAGATGCCTGTAGATTAACCGTAATGACATTGAAATACAACTTGTGCGCTCTCCAGCTCTACGTTTAGAAGCAATGCATGAACAAAGAAACAAAAAACTCTACTAATTCATCTGATTTTGTTTAAACATTTTCTGCATGACTAAAAATGATACTCTTGTTGTGGAAATCTGCCATTACTGGTTTCAACAAACGTAAATACTGTTATTCTCTGAGAAGATATTTTATTTTTAAATAAAACAATTGCAATGAATAAGCATTTCAAATTTTTCAACTTACTCCTTATGGTATTTCTGTATAAAAAACAATCTAAACCAGATTAAAGATGTTTGTGTGAGTGCTGGTCACTGGACACACGCAAAAAACTCAATCGCTTTACAAGACACAAATGAATTAATAAATTTTAAGCACTTGATAAAATCAACTCATGGAACTAAATTATGCATTAAGAGGGACTAGACTTTTCTTGCCTTCGAGAACAGCAGAGCAGATTGTGAAAGTATATAAATATAAATAAAAGAGTTTTATTCTATACTTAATATATTAGATATGTAATCTGAAATGATTCCCTCTTGGCAAACAACATATTTGTTAATAAATAATATATTTCATAGCCATGACCTCATTTCTATTTCGCACTAAAGGTTACATTGAAACCTTTTGAACTGAACACGTGTCCTTTTACAATACAATGGACATGATAATACTTTGATAAAAATGTGTAAAAGTGTATATCCATTTAATCCCTATGTTTCTGTAATGGATAAATTTGCAGAACTCTTTTTCTGGTTGTTAATTTAAGATTCGATAGGGAAAAATCCATTAGTGAGAGATTGAGAAGCCGTATAAATGGGGGAAAACTCAAATGCCAAAGAAAGGTCAATCTCATGAATGAAAATCGTTAAACTAAAGCATAATCGTAAACTTAAACTGTTTGAAAACTATTCTGCTAATGATAAATGAGACGCCTTTTTTCAATGAACCTAGGAGACACGAAGAAGAAAATAAGCACTTATTTTTTCATAGGATTACACACTGCCCTACCAATATATTAGAGAATTTCGATATTATATCGACAGGAATCTAACTTGAAACTCCACAATTTCTGAAATATTCATTTAATGGAAAAATGTGATTGAAGGCAAATTAAAGATCATAATCTAAAATATTTAAAACTCGATTTTTAATATTATTCTTTCAATGTATAAAAAGTTGTGAAAGCTGGAATAATTAAAAATGTTATTTTTATAAAACTCATTCTTTATTTGTCTAATATTCAAATAATCATTACGGAAACTTATAAAACGTATATTTAATTAATTAAATAGTTTGAAACTACACTTATTATTTAATGTTTTAATAGTTTCCAGCTATTTGGTCAGACTCAAGATTAAAAAAATGTTATGTAAGTTTCAATTAATTTCCTAAATTAATTCAGTAACTCGTTACTGTGTGAAATATTCCAACTTCCGTAACTCTTTAAAACCTAAACGAATATTGTTTTAAATCGTGATTTAAACAGATTTATTTATTCTATTTAATTTTTCTTTAATCACATTTTTCCACTATATGCATATTTTAGAAGGAATGGAGCTTGGAAAGTCTAATGTTTGATAGGGCAGTAAATTAGATTCTATGACCTATAGGAAGAAACTCACGTTTTATTAATTAATTAACATCCTAGTTACATTATTCTCTCTTGCACTAAGCGAGAATCGTAGTCTACTTGGCAATAGAACAGAAAAACTAAGACATTTATTCAGCTAAGGAGAATTAGGATATTCATCTCTGGGAGCGGAAACATATCATTCAACGAATCAGACATATCTAGATTACCGATTATATTAGTACCAAGGAGATAAATTCATAACATTCGTCTAATAAACTTCGTTACTGCATCGTTTACTGTCGGATCAGCATTAGCATTATTATCTAGCGATCCGTAGCATAATCTTCTCGATGTCAGATTCTGCCGAGAGGATCGTGAACTCTCTTTTGCTTCCTCGTACATCCTGAATCAGAAAACGGTTGTGGAAAGAAGCGTTATAGAAGCTGAACCATAATATCTTCAATCCATATAATATTTATTCTTTAATGAATGGAATAAAATCATATCTCCACTTAAAAATAAGTCTTTCTATAAAAAAAATTAAGGATTTATTTCAGTCGTTTTGTTGAGAAGAAAAGTTTGAAAATAAAACTTCCTGAGGCAATGCAAGTTTAAAATAATATGTCGTCAAAGTATGTATATTTTAAAAAACAGTTGCTTCATTAAACTACAGAAAAATGCAAAAAATTAAACAAATATCTAAAAGAAAATAAGAACTAAATATTAATCATTATAAAGAAATGTTGTAGCATTTTATTATGCTATTATAAAAACCGAATAACGGTTTTTGTTAATGTTATCTTTTCGTACATTTAATACAATTATAATATTTCCTTTAAAGTACTGTGCAGTTTTTAATAAATAGTTTAGCCTGTTATCAACCAATATCTACATGAATCAAGAACAAATGAATTTCAGGAGCAAAAGTTTAAATGTTGATACCCTATCCCCATCTCATGTCTCTGTTTAAAATAAGAAATAAAGGTTTCTGCTTACACCAATTACACATACATTTAGAAATTCATAGCAAAGAACATTTCAATCGTATAAAATCTATTTTAAAAGGCGTTCATTGATATGAAACTTTAAATGCGTTTTACCGAAACAAAATTGCGCAGAATGTGTTATACCTTAAGGTAACCATAAAAATAGAAAAATTTAAAAGAGGAGGAATAATCTGATACTTTCTAGTTCTAATGCCTGTATTTAGAAATATTGCAAAATTTTAGGAACTGATTGTACTGAGTCAGAACTTAAGCGAGTTATTCGAGTAGCAACTAGCACATATTCTAGTTCTAATGCCTGTATTTAGAAATATTGAAAAATTTTAGGAACTGATTGTACTGAGTCAGAACTTAAGCGAGTTATTCGAGTAGCAACTAGCACATAGTCGAGTTATTCGAGTAGCAACTAGCACATATTCTCTTTTCATACAATAGAGAACAGGGACCGTTTCCGCCCATTCAAATTTACAAAGTTTTGGGAAAACAACTGACAGTGGAGTCTTGTAAATGTAAAGTAAAACGACGCAGGTTTGATGTAATTAAAGGTTTCAACCAACTCAGAGGAAAAGGAACAATCTAGCGAGAGTAGTTTCTTCCTCTGTTCTAGTAATGGAAAATAATCAATATGTGAAAAATGGTGCATCATTTCTTGACGCGAAAAATATTTATTCCATCTCTTTCACCGAAAGGAAGAGACCCTCGAGAAATCATCTAATCATTTCTAGGTTAGTGGTCACTTGGTCAGTTCAACTGAAACTAAATAGCGATGCTTTAATTTTTATTGGGATTTTTACTGTAGAAGAATAAGATATTCTCTTGAACGATGAAACTAAAGTAACAACGGAAAAGTAATATTCGTTTGCAATGTAAAAGAGCTGAAACATGGAAATGGAAATTTTCATACTTATAATTGGATGTTGCTGAGAGTGAATGGTGTGTTCCTTACTTAAGCAGAGAATGAATGTTTTCATCAGGATGAGTTTCCAGATGAAAGCTCTTCTCTTTTAATACTAATAGAATCAAAACGTTGCACAACAGAATGAAGAGACCTCATGTGCCTAGCGAAAAATTTGAACACAATTTAATGGAAGAACGGTACTTCATAAAAATGCAAATCAACAGCACACAACAGTCCTCTGTGATTGAACCTGAGAAACAGCAGCAGAATTTTCTTTTTTTTTTTGTTCAACGTGCTCGAAATTTCAAATACACTACGAAATGAAAATGATTCGCATACTAAATGGCAGTGATACAGTAGCAAGGTATGTTATATCAAGCAAAAAATTAAGCATTATTTTTCCATTCGTAAGAAGAGCTTTCTGCTTAGTTTTACTGTCTAGTGCTACCTTAAAATTAACTGTTGCTTTTATTTTGTAATTCAGTTCAGAGCCGGATCTAGAGAGGGGAAAGGAGAGCATCCCCCTTTTAAAATGCTAGTAATAGTAATAGATTCAAAAATTATGAAACTTATATATATGTGTGTGTATTTCATGCATTTTTGAAGAGTTTTTTTTTTAAAGACCTCTAAAGCGAAGAGGAAATGCAATGGAAATCCAGTCTCTTATTGGATACTGCAATGGAAATCCAGTCTCTTATTGGATACTGCAATGGAAATCCAGTCTCTTATTGGATACTGCAATGGAAATCCAGTCTCCTATTGGATACTGCAATGGAAATCCAGTCTCTTATTGCATTCCCATTACAGTATAATCTGTAACTTTCCACTTTACTTTTTTCATGCGTGATTGATTTTTCTTTTTTTAGATCTGGGCCTGTTTCTGTTTATAATTTTTAGTGTTAGAACTTATTTTCGAAATTAATATAAATTATAAATTTTGGCATTGTCTCTTATATTGAAGTTTCTTCTTTCTCAAGTGTCTTCTCTATGATGATTAATACCATCAGATTCTGAAAAACCTGAATAAAAGGCAATTGTCCAATAGAGGTTTCATTATTCACAAAACGTCTAATCTATTGCCAAATTCAAATTTGTTTCCTCTGGATTGGAATAGGGCTGTGGCGAACATTTTGAAATTTAGTGACCAACGAAAGAGTTAAAAAATTATTGACAAGGACAAGGACAGAAATATCTTTCAGTCGATAATATTGTGAAATAAACAAGAATTAGGTAAAATTGCCATCTAAATGATTGATGGTGGTAATGACCCGAAACTGTAAGTTTTATTTTCAGAAAATAATAATGATAATAAGACAACAGAGCTAAACATATTGTGATAGATTAGGGTTGGGTTGTTTTACCACTGAGCGGCACTTTTTTGCACACCATAGGCTAAATGGCCAAGTCACATGGACCCCGAAGGCTCAGAGAAGGTTGGGGGAGGGGACCCACTGGAACAGCTGTTGGGAGACAGATGGTAGCCTCCCGTCAAGGCCATCCAGCGTGTTCTTTAACGTGCACAGGCTTTGGCTCTCCCACACACGGGGCCACGGCTTAACGTCCCATCCGACGCACGACGGCCTTTCCAAGCCCATCGGTGTCCCCTACTGACCGTGGGCAGTGCGGGGAATTTTGCGGAGATATATCTCAACGCTGACCCAGCTGGGACTCGAACCTGGGAACTACAGATTACGAGCCTGGCGCGCTACCGACTAAGCCACCCCCGCCCCAATAGATTAGGGAGAGAGTTCACTAAGTGCATCTTGTACGTCACTATCTTGTAGGTCTTTTTTATTTCTATGTTCCAGGCGTCTTTGCACTTAATGATACTAAACTACTAGACCTGTACTTGTGCACACATTCAGAATATACTTACCCTAGTTATTCTTCATTCTGCAGTCAACTGATATTATAGTGTTCTTTCAAAATTTTACAACAATTGTTCTTAGATGGCTGGTCTGAACTGGTTACCTTTATTATGTAGGTAATTCAAAATGAGGGCATTAAAATTAATTACCTGTCTTTTTTCCACACAGTTCAAAATTTGAGAATATAAACCTTCAAAGTGCCAGATTTCTCTATATATTTAATTCTAACATTACGGACTATAAACTAAACCATTTTCCTTTTTTCTGTAGGTAGTGAGTGAAGAGTTAAGCATAATAAACTAGCTTGTTATCTTCTCTCTGTTAGTTGTTAAAATTAGGGACAATGAATAAACCAATTTCTATTTTTTCTAGAAGTAGTTCAAAGGTAAGGACAACACACTAGCTTATCGCCTTTTTTCTCTATGCAGTTCAAAATTAGGGTTAATAAAATGCATCAATTTGTTTATTTTCTACACGTAGTGGAAAATTAGGGGAAAATAAATTAAATCGATTTCATATTTCTTCAAAATAGTTCAAAATTAGAAACAAAAAAGTGTATCAATTTATTTATTTTCTGTAGGCATTTAAAATTAACTTGTTGTATTTCTTGTGTACCTATATCAGAATAAAACCCAATAAACTGAACCCATGAACTTCGTTCTACAGGATGCTCAGAATTAGACGCTTAAATTGAATAGATTGCCTCCCCTCTGTTGGCTAGGGACATCAATCTAAGCTTAGGACATTAATGGCTACGTCAGTAGGTTAAAGCTAATCTCGAATCCCGATATTCACTCGTATAATAACAGGCAATCACAAGTAAGCTATATACATTAGTGAAGCTATCACAATGAAGGCCATATACATTAAATGAGTATAGAAGAAAAATTGTCATTAGCTAGGTGCAATTCGAACCACGACCTCCTGATAACATGTCAGGTGCTCTCGCCGCTGAACTACGGGTGCTCCTCTATTTGTTGCTTTAAGCATAATACCATAGAATCATTGATTTGACTTTAAGTCCTCCCGGCTAATGACAATATTTTCTCTATACTCATTTAATTTTTCCCCTTTTTGTTCTTCTATCTTGCACATTTTAAGACTTCCTCCCGCTATTCAAATTTTTGCCATCTTATTATTACCGAAATGTTCGAGAATGACAGTATGACTGTAGGGACTCGGCAGCTAGGGCGGAAGGAACGAGGGCCAGAATCGCCATTTTCGCGGCAGGGCCTTCAGAGTGCCGCGGCGGAGCCAGTTTTGGAAGCTTGGCGTTCAACAATACCTCTTCTTATTTCTGGACCACTTTGTAAAAGGGGCCTTGGTGCCTTTATCATCTGGACCACGAGCAAAAACGACACAAGTCGACGTGGTACTGGGAACCGTGTCCCTACCCTATTGGCCGAGACACCCTAACATCCCCAAAGGACACATGACCTCATCCGTCGGGGTTGTTCAAACTGGAACTTGCGTGCGGACCACGAGACCTTCCGGATGTCAGACGGATTGTCTGTGGCTCGCTTAAGCTTTGTTCATTATCTAGCGGTGGGACTGCTGAGGCTCATTACATAGCCTGTGTTGTATTTGGCCAGTGACTGTACCTAATGGGCAGTCACTGTATGTATATATAGTTTAAAGTGTAAATAAATGTAAATAGATGAAATAACTGAGTTTGTGTATTCGGCCACCTGAGCAAATCATCCTGACGAGATAGGGACAGGTACATTTCTGCAAAAGCTCTCACACACATAGTCAGAAAATAAACCAGCCCAGACAGGCAGAAAAGGAGCCTGTCTACAATGACAATGATTGAAGCATGAGTTAAAACTTGTTCTTGCACACGTGTTAAAGAATACTCTCAAAGGTTTACAGTCATGTAAGTTATTGAATAATCGTACATTCAAAAAGGTATTTCTCAAATTAGCAGCAAATGCTTCTGTGGTTTTTGAATATAAAGCATGTTAAAATTTTCACTAAGTGATTAGGATATGATTTTGTTAAAATTCATAATTAATTTCTTTTTAGTGACCGTGACTGAATTTTATTGACTCTTTGTGAATTATTACTTTTAAACTTATGAATATTAAAGAAACGTTGTAATTAAAGCAAAAAAAGATGTATTAGCCCCATTACTTCTATTGAAATTCAAAGCTAGTTTTTCAAAGTTTATCATTTAAAGAAGATTTTTGAATGGTGATGATATTTCGCCAATTTCTATTCAGTGTAATCTTAACCTGGAAACTTTGTACAATATCGAACGAATAACAGTAAAAACAATCTATCCAAAATTGTTGGAACCTCAACTACGGTTTACTCAACAGACCGGATTTGGTAAATCCTGAAGTCTTTTCTGTACGCTCGGCCAAGTTCTCACGGGAAATGACTTCCCTAACATACCAAAGTGACCGCTGGACTCCCTGGCTAGCTGCGGCAGTTAAATGGCTTTGGCCAACTCAAGCGGTCAATGTCTGCGCGCAAAGGAACGAATAAGATCGTTCTAGTCTTTGAAACACCCTACGTGGACAAAGAGAATCCGTGGTTCGTAACAAATCGAGAGAAACAACTTAGGGCTCATGAAGTGCATACTTAAACGCTTTTTTTGGACGTGTATTTTTCAAATGTTAAAAAATTATTATTATACAGAACCAAGTTCAGACCATAAATGCAGCTTTGTTCACTTATTCTAACTCTTCATCTTCTGATTATCACTATGAAGATATGGGGTAATTTTTAGATTCATACTTATATTCACAATTCACATTTATGATGTGAGGCTAAATCTTAAACTTTACATTTTACATCTCTATACACATGAAAACCATTTTTTTAAAGAAATATTGTCATCTGAGAAAATTTGCCTCAACCGATTTAATTTTTTTTAATTACATCAAAATTTCGATTTGTATTTCAAAATAAAAAATAGTTCAAATATAGCTGAAAATTGTATCACTTTATTTATTTTCTGTAAACAGTTAAAAATTAGGGACTATAAACCAGCATGTTGTCTTTCCTCTGTACCTAGGTCAGAATAAAACAAAATAAACTGAAGCAGCTTGGAGACTTATTGAAGCATTTTGGAAGTACAAATATTAACCTGTGGAAACACCCAGCCCCCTCAATTACCATACTGCTTTGAGTAATAACCATAAAGTCAAGTTATATTATATTCTTCACATATTCGATGAACTCAATGATCTCTTCACAAGGGTTAAAATAAATCATTTTTTTTAAATTCCTATCTTCCTTTATGAATCCTAAAAAAAGTAAAAAAAAACTAACGCATACCGAGGGTTTAATCACTCACTGAAATCCTATTTACTTCAAAAGAACACAGAACGGCGAAAATTTTAAATGAGTACGAAATACGATCTTGGTGCCCTATTTTCTTATGAAGTGAATACGAATTCAGTGAGTGGTTTCGCAATCGGTATGCTTCGGTTTAATTTTTTTGGGTGGCGCAGATAGGAATATATGTATTTAGCAACTTTTTAAATATTTTTACTAAAACCTCCTGTCTTCGGAACTGCTAAATTGCTGCTCTGTGCTTCTGAAGCGTTCATTTAACATATGGTTCATAAACATCGACCCATTGAAATTTCCTTCCCATTTTTTTTTGGGGGGGGGGAGAAAAGATGCGTCGTTTGAGATAGGCCATCACATTCTAGACCACACAAGTTTTAATTTGAGATATAATTCATTAAGATTGACATTAATTTCTTCCCCATTTGGGGGAACGAAGGGTAGGGAAGTAACTCGAAGTAGCCCACAACTGTACCTATATCACGATCTTTCATTTGACACAAAATTGGTAACTGTGGCTCCCTACATTCGAAAGATATATTGGAAGAAAGATTTTCGCATTCCTCATTTCTTAGGGGAAGAAAGCATAGCGGGTAATTATGACACTATCGGGGGACAAGCTTTCATTCGACACATAACTCGTTGAGATCGGTCAACGGATAAGAAGATATGACAAAAAGTCATTTGGGCCAACATAAACCAATAAACAAAGAAATCCCGAACAAAAATCAATTGGAATAACAGTTCAAAAGTATTATGGGTGTATTAAGTGCCATTCGAAAACGATTGAGAAATGATAGAAATTATTGAGAGTGATATTTAGCATACAAAAGGTAACGCTCTCTCACACGAAGCTTGGCCTGCTCTCTTTCCTCAGACGGTGGAGCAGTGTTTCCAAGCTCATTGGCATCTGCTTTCTCCTCGAGTCTGGGCACAAAGAAATCGAAAGGTTGACGGCGACGTGATCTAGAATTGAACCGGTCGCTTTCAAATTGTGCCTTTGGATGTATCAGTTTTGCACTGTCACTTCAAACACATAAAAAGTATGTTTTTTCATAAATATAGAGAACGTGACAATTGTTAACGAAATGTTAAATCACATTAAAGCTATCTTGAGGGCCGATAAATAAATCGCCATATTTTAATGTTGTATTATTTGCATATCTGAATATACAAGTTATTAGCCTAATGCCACTATGGAAGCCAGGATGCAATGATATATATATATCATGATTATATTTCCTAATAGATGTATCTTGATATATAAGTATGTCATTAGGTAAATATCAGCCGAAACAAATATTAAAGCTTTTTCAAGATACTTCAAATTTTATCTTGTTTATTACATTTACTTTGAATAGTAAGTAATAAGTAAGAATTCTTTTTAGCGTGCTAAATATTTTTGTTCCTTTTGCATATATACTTTTGTCATAATCTACAGATTATTTTTTTCAAACATTTGTGAAAATTAAAACTAGGACAAATGGCATCTTAATTTCCATTGGACCTATTTTGCTTTTTATCAATATTAAGTTAATGTAATTTATATATTTTTTAAATAATTTAACATTTAAGCTTTGCCAAGAAAAGGCCAAACGGCAATTCCCTTTGTGAATGTATAACTGAGATCAAAGAGGCGATTACCCTACTTTTCCAAAACAATGCAAAACAAAATCTAAAACTGGAAACTCCTCTGTACGGAAACCAGCCAGAGGCAGTGTACTCATCTAATTAATCTGTCTCTTGGGTATATGGTTTTTCGACCTACTGTTTTCTGTATTGTTTTCTCTTAAACATGTCAAAACGCAAGGATCCGATTTGGCAGAAAATGATTTCCTTTCTACACTTTTTTTTACTCACCGTTATAATTCTGAGTTTGCAATTTGCTTTTCATTTTAATTTAAAAAAAAACACTTTTGCAGTGATGATTTGTCAATTATCATTTAAAAGTGGAACTTAAATCATTTAAAACCTTCATAGCATTGCATTTATTTTCATTTAGTAAGTTCTCACAAAAACAATTTTGTTCCTTGAATTTCTATCACTGGCTACTGATAAATCAAAGTAAAGCAAAGTACCTAAAACATAAAAATGTTTTTAAAATGTTTATTAAATTTATATTCTAATGTAGGTTTCTAATACAATTACCCCGAGAAAGACATAATTATTTTAATTAACAAAATTCAGTTGCGCATATAGAAAAAGAGCATATATATCCTTTATTTCGTTTTTTATAAATATTTTGCGATGTATGATATTAAGAACTATATTCGCATTATTTTCGGATATTTTGATATTACTATAAAGTCATTATATTTTTAAATCTCCTCATTCAAAACAGTGCTTAGCCATAATTCTAATGAAAAAACTATCGTATTCTCAAAGCTTGATGACTTTGATTGTAGATGCTTACTCAGTTTCTTGGCATTGATGGTTTACGATTTTGAGTAATGATCGAAGTAGTCGAGAACCTTCTTCGCGCAGCATATTTTGCAAAGACTGCTTTGGTTTGTCTATGTTGACCATGAACATAAATACAAATAATATCTAAAGGACTGCAGAAAAAGAGATAGACCTAAGGCTGTGAGCAGGGAATGCGAAAGAGGATATTACAATTGGTTAAAAGTGGCCAATTACAGCAGCTGTACTCAGGAAAGACACATTTGGAGAACTTCACTAGTCTGGTTGGACTTCTGTAGTCTTGAGGATTTTGTATATGTATGATTTTATAACAGCATTAAAATCTTCTGATTATGTATTGGCTTAATGTATTACCTTTTTTGAAGAAGGAATCATTTAACAATAATAATGAAAAATTAGTAGTGAAGAAAGCACATAATAGTAATAAAAATCATAACAGTGTTCTGCTGCAATGTTATTGAGCAAACTATCCTATTATCAAATTGGCACTTTAGAATGGTGCTAACCATGTTTTTGATACCACTGAAATATTTAAAATTCTTTTCTTATTGCTAAGAATATGCTTGTGAAGATGAAAAAGAAAAAATAGCTTTCATTAATTGCCTTACGACAGATCACTGATATTAGTTTCGAAACGTACAAATTAAAAAACAGAACGCCAACTGAATATAAAAGCAAACACAAATGTATTTCGGATAATCAAACAGAATTTCTATCCGTTTACCTTTTATCACGCATTCTGTTTCTAATCTTACACGAAACATTCGAAGTGAAAAGCCAAGATGTCACCTCCAACAACCACAAACCGTCCTCAATTGCAGACTCGCAAATTAGGCATGACTGAAGAGATCAACTGTTTGTCGTGACGAGATGGCATCAAGGCAGAAGAGGTTGTCAGACAATCCGTCAATCCCGCCAACAAACACTCCACATGTTCCTCCCGCCTGCACTCCCTGTTCTCCCCTTTTATCGATCCTTCTTCCTCTGTCCCTTCACCTCCCCTGGGCTGAAGAGCGTGGCTCAGCTTTGCGTGTTCAGCAGCACTTTAAAGCCTTTTCTACTTTAACTGCTGTTTGTTTGTACTTTGGTTGCGAGTTTTAACTACATAATGGTGTTGTCGTTTTATGGCACGCAGAACAGCCGCGAAAAAGACTAAAATAAATCATCGAAGTGTTGTTTCTTTTTTCCCCTTCACATTTTTTGCTAAATCTGTGTTTAAGTAATGTTGTACTTTATCACTTCGAGTTGCACATTGTGGCGTAAAGCGCACGAAGTAGAAGCAAAAAAAAAACTGAAAAAAAACAAACAAACCTTCATGCTGTTTGTTTAAGAGAGCACTAAATATTCCAGCAAATATTCTCCAATGAGTTACATGCTTTTATTTCCCACAATGGGAGAACGAGAAAAAATCGAGGGGAAAAATGCGAAGTTAAAGAAATGGAAAGAGGAAATATTTGTTCCTAAATATGAGGTTTGGTGGATTGATGCTAGCTACATTAAAAGGAACATTTCAAAGAATAAACTAAAAAAAAATGAAACATAACATAACTTCTTAATTATAGTGCTGAAGGAGATATTCATATTTCATAGAAAGAAAACAAATAACTGTATTTAGCACTGCATCATCATTATTATTATTAGGCCTGCAAAAAATGTTTAATAATATGCTACAACATGAAATGTTACATAATGTTATTTACACTATGTTACTAAAATATCGATACACTTTGTCTTCTGTAAATGGAAAGCCACATTCAAAGCTCTCAAGGTTTGAAAGTATGTTGTTTTTCTTTTCAAGGTAAAATTTGCACTGGGGATGAACGAAGATCTTACTCAAATCTCTCTAAATCTTAATTTTCAATATTATTTGTTTAATATTTAAAGAATTATTGAAACTGGAATATTTAACAGCATATGTTTCTGTTAATGCAGTCCTTCTTAAAACATATTCAAGACTGAAGAAAGCTGAAAATATCATTCGCAAACTTGTAAATTTACATTTATTTTACTAAACAATATGATATACTAGTTATTATTTGTGTTTTAATATTTTGGATAAAATAGTATGATTAACAAAAGTGTTCACAGATGTTCTACCTACTAGAAATTTTGAAATTTTGAACGAATGTTGGTGGAATTCGAGATTTAGGGAGATTTGAGTAAGCTTTTACGGCTTATTTTCAGTAACATATTTCGGTAAAAAAATTATTTTCAAAACTAGATAGCTTTAGATATGGCTTTCCATTTACATAACATGAAAGTACCTCAATACGTCGGGCATAGGTTTGCTCAGTACATAGGGTCCCAGACTACCAATCCGCTGCTCCCATATTCAAATCACAATGTGTTTAAATTGAAATTTGCCTTACGCTAACGGCTACCGTGTCCTTGGTAAGAAAAAGAGCACCGATACGCTTGGTAAAGGTCTCATCCGTCAAATGGGATGTTAGACCATTGCCCCATGTGCAGGAGAGCATACGCTGTGAAGGTTAAAGAATACGTTGGATGGTCTTAACGAAAAGCTTCCCCAACCACCTCTGAACCCTTAGGGCCCTTGTGATTTGAACATTTAGCCCATTGAGTATGCAAAAATGTCATTCAGGGGTAAAACAACCCAAACCAAGTCCCAATATTTCTGGTAATAGATGTAATTAATCATTAAAAAATTTATTTAAAACAGTATTATACAATTAATTATAAAAAAAAACATGTGACAAAACAAAACTGTGAATGTTAATGAATTTCAGTTTACAAACATATGTAAACGATACAACGTTAATATGTTAATTGGAGAAGATATGAGAACTATGAAAAACAAGACGCACATCATGGTATATAGCAGTGATCGCCAACTAGGCGCCAACAGAGCGTTCATTAAATGCAACATGGTACAAAATATTATATCATTTCTAAGAATTTTGCTAATCACAACGTAAAACACTCAAAAACCACTTTATTAAGTACAATTCCATATTATGCCAATAGAACTCAGTAAATTCTAAATTAAACTTTTTATGATAATATGCGACTTAAGATAAATTAAAAATCTCAATGAGATCTATTTCAATATCGATTTTCAAAAATATCCATTCAATATTGAGAGAGTTACAGAAATTGTAACATTTAACACCAATAATGTCAGTTCAAATAATTGCTCTGAAAAACTAAAAACAAGAGTTAAAAGGAAAGCAATGCTAAATTTCACTAACATGTGTAAAAGTATTTTTAGAAGTTCGCATAATAATTATGATAATTTTCGCAAATTTAAAATTAATATTTGCAGAACGAGCTATTTTAATAATTATTTCGCTTCCATACATCTTTAAATATTTAACGAAATTTGTTCGAAATTTTGTTCGAAATTTAAATTTAAATCGATGAGATTATATTCACCAAATTATTTTCAGTCACATTTCGTCATAAAAATCTTATTTAAGAAATGAGAATTTGGTATCCGAGTTAATATTAACATAAACATTGAACAGTGCTTAATAAAATAAAAGTGTAAAAAATAAATATAGGAAATTAAATTTATTACACAAGTGGGTGCCAATTGCTACCTCGTCGAAAAAACCGAATTGTAAAATCTCAAGGGCACCGAAACAGAACTAGATAGGGAAAGGGGGGATCCCTTCTGAAACTCTTCGAAGATAGATAGAAACTTCTTGTTTTCTGGAGACCTTCCATCAAGACCATCCAACATATTTATAAACATGCACAGAATGTGATTCTCCTGCACAAAGCGCCGCAGCTTAATATCCAATCTGATGGATCACGGTCTTTTTATATCTGCGGATGTTATCTTTCTCGTTAAGAGTGGAAGGGGACGCTAGCGTAAAGAAAACTCAAAGTAAGCAATATGGGGGCTCGAACCTGGGAACGTCAGACTTATCTCATTTGGTGAGAAATGCGGAATGCTCTTTAAAAATCATGCAATTATTATTAACCAGAATTGTAACAAAATGATGCGAATATGAACGAGGTGGAAGGTAGCCATCTACGTCTCAATAGATGAAGAGCCCTTCGCTACACAACAAACACAATTTAATGACAAATCAAAATATTGAATATATTATATAATGATATTAATAACATTAACCTAATTAGAACAACCAATAAATGAATGAATGCTCCTCAATTACAAATGTTCTAGTGTCTTCATACCGTTGTGGAGCATTGTTAACTAAAAGTTGCTGGAATGCGGACAAAATGTTTCATTGAACAACTGTCTTACAATCTTAATTCTCCTTCTTACCATAAATGTTCTCTCTAGAAACTGCTCTGCTCATCTTTTTCACAGAGAGATCAGACTGCCAATGAGAAAAGCTCTGACAGGAAAACGACATACTCATCACACTTTCGGTATATTATTGTGTGTTTTCTTAAAGGCATTGGAGGCATATTAAACCAGGATAATTCATGCTGACCTACGACCAACATCACATGTGAATTCCTGAGTTGTGCGAACAGTTTTTTTCTGGACCTAGACGTCGCCTTTTCAACAGCAGACACATTTCGTACCATGGACAAACTACTGAGCATGACAAAAAATAACTGTAGCACCACATTGAACCAGCACGATACGACATAAAGCTGGTTGGCAACATATATTTTTTATGGAATGTCTGCGGTGTGGAAACTTGCATTGTTGATGGAGGCGCCCACATCTCTTATTAAGTGCATCTCCAATTTCCTCGTAAAATAATCTTCTTTGATGACTTTGTTGATTGTTTCCGTCTGGTACTAATGCATTCGAACTTTCCTATTTATAGCAACATCCCAAATCATCATCCACAATACAATTTCTTGGTGATGGGATTTCTTTGAATGTCATTATAACCATTTTATACGATAAATAGATTAAAAGCTTGTTCTATCTTTTTTGTGATTAACCATCTCTCTTGGATGGATATGTCTTAATACCTTCACAAACTCCCCAGTGGGTCGTGTATTTTTTAACTAAAATTGCTTCCATTTTAATTAATTACGCGATGAGATTTCTGAAAATAGCTGGATATTCACAATTTTTTGTTGTAAAGTTTACTTTACTTTCAAAAAATGAAAAGAAAACAGAAGAAAATTTTAAAATAACATGCTTTATTGTTTAACCATATCAACAGGCATATAGCATTAGTAACACACATGCAACATCAGTAGTAAAATTAAAAATCTCACAAATATAATAGCATGATATATGTGATTGCACTTTGTCTACAAAAATCTTGAAAGTGTTAATTTTTTTTTTACTTCGCAAGCTACTTAAAATGCTTTAATTGTCCATTGGTCATCAACGAATGACTTCACTAATTAAAAACATGGTTCAGCCTTTACCTGAAACTAAGAAAGTGATCTTTCACTTAAATACATAATCCTCAAATAACCATGGTATACGGAGGTCTTACCATACTCCGTATATGTTTATCCTGAGAATATAGTTATAATATTGTTATAAATTTTTAAATGGATGACATTGAGCGTGAGTATAATACGTATATTTACAATACAAATTACAATACATTGCAAATTATTACAAAAATATGGATGAAATAACTTATAAACAAACTACTATCGTATATAAATTAATAACCCTTTTTCTACAGAGCTTATATAAGTCCAGTTCTGTCTGTTCTACTAAACTAATACATTTTCATTTTCTTGTCATATCTCTTGAATACCTTCACTTCAGGCGTAAACAATCCTTCGTCTTTGATTAGATCACTAGATTTATCACACTAGCAAAACAAAACGACCACCCGCGCACACACTACATAAAAATACTTCTTGTTTTTACTTACTGTGTACTGACTCAGACTATCTGAATCTCCTTTTTTGATCTGCACAACTTTTAACATCGTAATTCTATCATCTCTTTTTCAGGTCGGTTCTACATTCAAATTTGTTTGTTGTATAAATTTCACGCAGAAGTATATGCGAGCGTTCATGTCACGTTTTGTCATGAAGTCACTGTAGCGCGTTCATCTGTCGTAACAATATAATATATAATGCATACAATATATATACTGGTTTCTATAAATTACGGAAAACTCAAAAAATTATGATAAACAGGAACATTTATAGGAACTTGTCGAAGAATGAGATGTCAGAATGCAATGGGCAAATTTCTTTAATAAGAAGTGTGGTCATTCCTTATAGTAATGCAGGCACGACAGCGATGTTTCATGCTGTTTATGACGTTGTGAATCAGCTCAGTAGGTAACAACGACCGTTGTTCCTTTAAAGCAGTAATAAGCTAGCCCTTTGTTTCGGGTGGCTGGTTGAGGGAAGCAACGTGTCTCCCTAGATCATCCACACATGCTCAATCGGATCGGATTTAGGTCGGGAGATCGAGCTGGCCACTCCATGCGCATAATGGTCTCCTCTTGAAAATATTGTTCCACTAGTCGAGCTCTGTGTGGACGAGCGTTATCGTCTTGCAAGATAAATGTTTCACCTATTGCACCAGCGGACGGACGTACATAAGGGTCCAGGATGTCATTTCTATACCTTTGAGCGTTGAGGTTCCCACTCGTCAACACATAGAGATCTGTGCGTCCACTTAAGGAAATGCCACCTCACACGATACCTCCGCCGTAACTGTCTCTTTGACGGATGTTACTGGGATTATAGCGGTACCTCGTTCTCTCCATATCAAACAATCCCGGAATCACTCTGAAAGCAAAATCTGGACTCATCTGTGAAGAGTACGGACCTCCATTGTTCTTCTGTCCAGTTAACCTTCGTGCGTGCCCAATTCAACCGCTCTTTCCTGTGACGTTACGTAAGGGATATACAAATTAGTGGCCTTCTAGTGTACAGACCTCCCTCGTGAAGCCTTCTACGCAGAATAGAACTAATACAACCCTCCCAGTGGCTGCTGCAAGAGAGGATCGTAGCTGAGAGGGAGTAGACGTCCTGCTTCTTCATTCTGTTAATCGCAGATATCGGTCTTATACAGCGGTCGTAACTCTAGCCCGAGTTACGACCGCTGTATAAGACCGATATCTCGATCTAAGTTGAGATATCGGTCTTATACGATTGTCGAGCTAACGCCGACAAAAAAAAGTGAAAAAAAATACAAAATGAGTAAGACGTGGAATCCGTGAAAAAAAATTGGTTCCATAGTCTGTGGACCACAGAAGGACTCACATTCAGCCATCGTGCCACGTCTGACTGACTTTGGCCTGCTTCGAGCTGGCCAATAGCTCTCCACCACAGTTCATTTGGCAAATGATGTCTCGAGGTCATTCCTACAAAATGGCTATTTCGAATTTCTTTACTCACATTTACAACACATAATAACGATCCATTCAAAACACTCGTTTTTATACCGCTCTCCGATTACACAAATTGACGCAACGTATACTAATTTCCATACGATATGCTCACCCGGCATTACTTTACGGGTTACGTGAACAAGTTTGGTGAGGATCACACAATGTTTAGGCTAATTATCGGGATTTTTCTCATTTTTCCTTAATTTATGGTAACCAGTGTGTGTGTGTGTATATATATAATATATATAATATAGTTGAGAATATAGTTGCGAAGCCACAGTTTCCTTTCTGATCAAGGTATGACGCTGAAACAATACATTTGAGATAATTCTTGTGATTATATCTTGACACTGCCAAGCTGTCCATTTTTATCTTAGCACCCACTTTTGTGTGAGCTCACATACCTAACATTCGAGAAAAAAATCGGTACCTCACAGCATCTTGATAACACTCAAATAAAACGAATACTTATATATCGATAGAATTTTCTACTCCCTATACCTACACTATTTTGCAAAACTACTCAGCACTTTCGTGTTATGTGAATGTAAATCCATTAATTTCAAAGTAAGTCGGAAATATATCACTTAAAAAAAATTCAATGAAATTTATCCAAATTTCGATTTTTAACAATATTTCTTCAATATTTGAAGAGTTGAAAGAGATGAAACATTTAACAGAGAGAATTGCTAGTCACAAGAATTATCTCAGAAATTAATTCGCACATCAGTTTAAAATATTATTGCAAACTATTTACTAAAATAAATGAAATTATTTCGATGATTTTTTCAGTTTTTGTCAAATATGAAGGAAAGTGTTTAAGATGACGAATAACATCTACTGTTAATTGTTCCTAGATTCAATAATTCTTTAAATATTAATGAATGTTTTTACAAATAACGATTCAGAGATATGTGATTGAGATATTCAATAGACCTACATTGATATTTATTCCTAAAAGTTAGAATTTTCACCAATAACAAAATAGCATATATATGTTACCGCTAAAGCTCGAAAGCCGTTAATGTCCACATTACCTAGCTAATCTGCAGATTAACTGATTTGCTCCGTTAACGTGCGGAATCAAGAGTTTTCCGCATTTTACCTAGGTAATGTGCACATTAACGGCTTCCGTATCGTTAAAGTTCAAAAGTTTGTTTCTCTCATAGTGGTGAATCTGTTGAACATCAATCTTCGTGTCACGTGATTCACTCGTCCGCATTATAAAAAACGCCCCGGATGAGCGGAGGCCAAGTGAGAACGAATCGGTAAAGTGATTCATTCTTGATAACGAATCACTAAAATGATTCATTCTCACTTGGCCTGCTCATTTTGGGGACGTTTTTTATAATTCGGACGACTGATTCATGTTGACAGAGGGATGACCCTGGTTTCAACTGTACTCTCGGACACCAGATAAATAACATTATGTTAATTTAAGCGTACAGAAACGTTCCTGTTGTTTCAGCAAAGATCTTATTTTCACTTTAACGAGGGCTTAGTAGGTAATGTGCAGATTATCCAGGTAATTTGCAGATTACCTAGGTAATTTGAGAAATGAAACAATTTTCCGCACGTTAACGGATCACCCTAGTTAATCTGCACAATACCTAGATAATCGGCTGAATAACTGATTTCTGCACTTTAGCGGTAACATATATATTATATTTTACTATTTTATTTATAAAGTGTATATAAAGTATCTACTAAGTTTTATAAAGTGAATCCCTATCTCAGAGTAGTTTAACAAGCTACATAACGAAAGAATTCACTCAGATTTGAAGCAAATAACTTCGCTATTATAAACTTAGTCATTTTATAAGCATAAGAATAATTAGAGCATTAAATTGAAAGATATTTATAACTTATTATAAGTTTTTCCTAAACTCAATGTTTTCATTTCATTAGTTCAACCAATTTTATGTATCTCTTCATTGCAAGATTTTTCGGTAAAATTAGTTCTTAAATTTTTAACGAAAGACATAAGTCTCAATTTTAGAAATACATTCTAATTAAGACATAAGTCCTAATTAGAAAGCAAAAGAAAAAATTGTGCCTTTTCACACATCCGATTTGAAACTAAGAATATAATTCAGACCATAAGTGAATAATGTAACAATATTATTTTGTTTACCTACGGCTGCACTTTGTGAACTGTATAGCTGATTATTTTAATTATGCGCTACCTTACCTAGACTAATCAACCAACAGAAATCAAGCCGTGATATTCTGCAGTACTGCTCCTAACATAATCACATTACAAACTCCATGCATATTATCAATTCTTACGTATTTTGTGACTTTCAAGTTATTCATTTAGTGCAGTAAGCTTCATACGTTCTCTGAACAAATAGATAATACGCCTCAAGGGGATGAGGTATTTACTTACCGTACTCTACTCATTTATAATTAACTTCAACGATTCAGAATAGCAGTTGTTTGTGCCTCTGGTTACGCAAGCATCCTACGATACAGTCATCACGATTACCAACGACAAAAGAGTCAATATTTTCAGACAGTTGAAAAGTCTTTTACCGCATCTAAGAACAAAGTGAGGAAGAGATTGTTGTGGCTGCAAATAGAAAAGAAAAAAAAAAGGGAAAGAAAACAACTTTTGGTAAATTAGCAACATCGCGATTGATTTTGTGGAAAATTTCCAAAATCTAATAACGTACGGTAGTTTATTAGGGGGTCATCTACTTAAATGTCGACTGTTTCCTAAGGTAGTATATATCGAAATTAAATGAATATATATATATATTCATTTAATAATGTAAATATATAATATAATAGTAAAATATGAATATATAATATAATTGTAAAATATAAATATATAATATAATAGCAAAATATAAATATATAATATAATAGTAAAATATAAATATAAGACAACATACACTTTATGAGACTTATTCTGACTCCATGGTTCCTTACGACTTCTTTATGTCTATTTTATCCATTACAAAATTTTGTTCACTGTGATCAATTTACCATATTATGAATGACATGTGGAAATTATTTTTGATTCTTCTTTGCCACACCCCCACTTCACATCATCAGTAGCCAACCTCTGAGCGCCAGAGACAACCGGAAAACTGATTTATATTTGGAATTCTCTAATTGAAAACGAAGACTTCTACCTCTAGAGTGAAATTTTCTTCGTGAATATCTATGTGACATACCTATGTGACACAACCCATGTTCTGAACATGGGTATGAATTTTCCCATAGATATGAATTTTCATGAGTTACATAATTTTACAAGATTTTGATCGTCGGCAGCCGGTATCTAAGAGACACAGTACCTGAGGAGATGTGTATGTGCGTGTGGGGAGGATGGTTGTCCAGCTCAATATAATATTTCCTTCAAATTGATATCTACTCTTTTGATATTCCACTTCTTTACCTTACTCTACAAGGGCTAATTATCAAAAATTTAACGAATAGATATTATCAAATAAAAATTTAAATATTCCATCGTGTTAAGTATCACGAAATATAAGTGGGTACTTCACATATTGTTTGATTTTCTCCAAAAATTCAATTCTCAAAAATTCATTTTGGCGAATCTTGAATGGAAAGAATTTCGCCGAAGTTAAAAATAATAAAAGCGTTCATGACATTCCTCTTCTTGACAAGCACTGCTTTAAACCATCGTAGTAACTATACAATCTGCGGGCGTCGTTCCGTCCTCAGTCGTGTATTCCTTTTCTCTTTTATGTTGTCAGAAATTCCAGACATCTTTAGAAAAAGATAGAAAGAAAGGGGAAAAAAGGTCTGAGCAAACGGATGTATGAGGGCAATGCCTTAAGAATAATCAGTCAATACTTTTTAATTCAACATCAAGTTTCTAAGAAACTCGTAGAGAGATGAAAAAGCCATTACTAGACAATTATCGACCCTTTTGTACTTCCTTTTCTTTATTCTCGTGTATATGGATTCCGTTCTTTCAAAACGAATTTAGTTCCAGAGCACCTAGATATAGACATTAATTTGAAAACATTGTGTAGTCCTCCTTAGAACTTCAGGTCCAATTTCTTGCTGCCGACAGCAGATTTAACACAATTTAAGCCCCTCCGTTAGACGGTTAAACCTTTTGCAGAAATCGGATAAAATATCCGATCTATAAGCCATTATGACATGAAATATAAAATGTGAAGAATCTTCGTAATTAAGTAAAATGTTTGGCTTTAATTAATAGAAAATTATTTAGCGTAGCGGTATAAATTAAAATTTTAATCAAGGCTTTTATATTAAGGGTGTGAAGCACATCTTTTTTTCTAGAAACGTTCTGTGAAATTTCTTCTGTTTGCTGCCCCAGTGATTTTCAACGTTACTCACCTGCAGATTGCTTGAATATGTTACCCAACCCCTATTAGCTCTAGTACCGTTTACAAATTATCATTAATACTTGAGCTTAGTACTCTTAATGTTCAAATTATTCTTATGTTATAAAAAGACTCAAGTCTTTTACTAGGCATTCAATGCTTAAATAACCTAAAATATATCTTATTCTTTTCACACCAAATGATATTTATCAAAAAAAAAAATTGATTTGAAGACATTGTGTCGGAAAATTTAAACGTGATATATTCTCGAAGTTTGAGAACATATGACGGGCTTGGGAAGGCCGCCACCCGTCGGATTGGATATTAAGCCTTGGTCCCGTGTGCGGGAGAGGGCTATATCGTGTGCACATTAAGGAACACGATGGTTGTCCTTAACGGGAGGTTACCCATCTGTCTCCTAAGAGTGGTTCCCCAACCTTCTCTTAGTCCTTGTGACTGTCCGTTTATCCCATAGTATTCGAAAACTGCCACTCAGTGTATAACAACCTAAAACACAACTCTTTCGTGTACTAAATGTATCTAGACCACATGACCTTTCCTCCCCACTTTTTGCATGACCTTGGTACTAGCAGACTTGCGATAATTCTATCGTCAATTTCATAAGTTAAATAGTATAAAATATTCAGCTATCCAAGTTTTACCCCCAAAAAATATGAAACGAATCTGAATTTAGCGATCAGATTAATTTTTTTTATTTTTTTCATTTTATTTCAATTTTCATAAATGGATTTTTTTAGATATCCTCTTTCGAACTCTACCCAACTTTGCTCTTTCCTATAATCTTAATATCGAAGAATTTATAGGGTATAAAAAATGTGCATATGAACATAAACGAATAAATGAAGCCTTAGCTAAATGTCGCAGAAGTTCCAACCCAAGAAATCACTGATATCGCTATCAAAAGACAATAAGGCGAATATTGAGTTTTACGATAATCTATGAAACGAAACCAACAACCGAGTGCAGCGTTAAATAAGAAATCTATATAAACCATAATAATAGGTGAAAACTGTAACGATATTTAAAAGAAGCAAATCACTCATTGATCATCATCATATATAAAACACACATTTCTCAAATTTAACAGTACAATTTGAGAAAGGTTTGGGTGAAATTAAAAATATGAAATATATTTTGGTGGGAAGTGGATTTTCTTTACAGTAATGACAGACAAGTTTACCTTCAAATTCCACCAGCAATTTTAATTACTGAACTGAAATTCCTAGTTAACTAGTTATCAGTTTCTCTTAGCTTCACCTGAAAGAATCTTTAGAAAGGAGGAATATTTTTTCCCTTTCTCTATTAAATAATCAGTCCATTGTTAAAAACAAACCTTTATTTTCAAACCATCTCTACATAATTCTGAACTGACGTATTCGATGAAAAGTATACTTTATCTTTTCCTTTTTAATGAACAAATATTCAAACTTTTACAGTCATTCTTAGCCAGAGTTTCCTTTCCGCTTTTACTGTTATTTGTCTTCTGGCGTCTAATTTATATTAAGTGTGATGCTTTGCGATTTTTTTCCAAGCAATTGACACGAGAGAGAGAGTCTCAGCTCTTTAATGTCTTTCCACGAAACAGAGAGGGAGGGAGGGGAGGAGAAAATATAACAAATTTAAGAAGCAAAGTCTTCAGACAGAAAATTGGTCTGCTCGCGTTGCTGTCTGAAGCATTTCTGCTTCAAATAAGAAGACGTCGTGTAGAAGAGTTTATTATTGCAGCTGTTCCTTAGGACTGGAAGTTTCCTCTTTACTACTGTCACCTTTCGCCAGACTGAATAAAACAATAGAAGCGGTAATTTATTGTGAAGTCTGCTGAATTTTGCGATAGAAGTATACTGAGTAATCATATGACTGCAGTATTTCGTTTTCTTTCCTGGCGGAGTTAAATAAGCAGTGGTTTAAGGAAATATTTTATTTGGTTATTAAATATCTTGAATAATAATTGTCATGTTTTAAAAGATCAGAAGGCATTACTATATTTATTTTGAAAAAAAGAGTTTAACATTTTGTCCTTTTTTAAAGTTTTTTTTAGGCAATGACTATTTAGAAATCAGTGAGCAAGCTTTGTAAACTGATATTAAATTCTCAAATTTACTTTTTTAAACATACAGAAAATACCATTATACATTACTGGTTAGGCAGGATGACTTTTCGAGTTTGGTCAATTCAGAAGCGAATCTAAATGGGATGGGTAGAAACTTTTGAGAAAGTTAGTTACCGAAACTAAGTCAAACAGTATTAAATATATGTATTACACTTATTTTGCAAAAGAAATACACTGGAACGGGGTTCCAATTCGTTCTGCATCGATCTGGTCACGTAGTTGCCATTCCCACAACCATTTTTTTTTCAAATTTCGAACTGGGTCTGATTAACTACACCACTATTCTATAAAAATAAACAATTTACCTACTTTGTATAAAATAAAGTGTGGTTTTTTTTCCCAAAAGTAAGCAAGTTCAAACTTTTTTTAAATATACGTCTTGGGATATGTGTTCAATTTTTAACATACAAAAGAGATATCATCATATCTAGATTATTTAAGAAGCACTACCCGAGTTATAAGAAGGGTGCTATAAAATTTTGAGAACTTTTTTTTCCAACCTTTATTTCCAGGAAAGTTTTTACATGCGTTATAGCCAACCAAACCCGGGGTTTCCGGAATGTATACCAACTTTGTTTAAAGCCGAAATATTATCTGTTTTGGCAAAATTATAACTGAGGTATAAATGTTTTAAAATCACTGTTATACTCTAGGAGTCGAAGCTTTATTTTCATTAAATTGTTCCTCCAAACTAAGGAGGATTATTTTCGCTTCTAAATAGTGCAAAATGTCGTCTTTTGCAGGATTTTAGATTTTTAGTAGGTAATATTGCATTTTGATATTGTGGCTATTCTCATACTACAGAATTTCCTGAACAATTTCAGATACACAATTGTATCACACTACTTTGGGTCCAACTTATATTAATGTCGAATTTGACTTTTCTTTTAATAACTGTAATAATGTGGTTTGTTGCATATGCGTTTTGGATCCAAATAGAAGAAATTCTAGCTGAAACTTTTGTCCCAACTGAATTTGTCAGAGTGTGATCCAACAATCCTAAACAAACAAGCTCATATCAGGAAATTTAAACTAGATCACAGTTAGGCAGTGACATTTCACTACTCTCTTATGCATCTTAATGTCGCAGTTGTTGGATTTTAACCTATCAAAGTGTTTTGAACCTTCCATCCTGCCTAGATAGTTTTCACAATACAAGAAGTGGGATGTTGTTGGGAAGTACTAGTCAACGGTTATTCCCATTATGCGTGATCTGGCGGGTTTATGGGCAGTAAACAGATCCTCGTGAGTAAGCTGATTATGGTAACTCATTATTTAGAAAGCAAAATGAGAAAAGCTATTTGGCGAAATTATAGTAATGATTCCTTCAATCCAAAACAAAACCTAAAGAAATGATTCGCACTTGCATAATTCTATCAATAAATCTTTCGCCTTTGAATTAGGAAAAATTTCGTGTGTACAAACACAAGAATTTCACTAGCTTAGAGCCACTTGTAGAGCTCACTAACTCTTTTCCTAGATTAGAGTTAATTTCTGAGCTATATATCAATCAAAATTATGTCTGGCATTAATAATTTACTAAGTTCTGCTCTGCATCTGGAAATCTATTATCTCCCCTTAACACATAGCAAGGCTACATTTAAGTTACCATCATTAAAATGAAGGAAAAAAAATCATACACTGGAACGGCGTTCCAATTCGTTCTGCATCGATCTGGTCACATAGGTAAAAAATGCCTAGGTAAAAAATGAAGGAATTTTCTATATTATGCCAGAGATCTCGATTTAAATAATAACACTTGACTAAGGCTTCAAACATTGCATACACAAAAACATTAAAGCTTATTCTGATGTGCGTTGCTTATGGTGCCGTTATATCTTTATCGGTTTATTGCTTCTGTTATTGCTAATCTAAATCATGATTTTTGACAATATTTTTCAGTGTTGAAAGAACTATGGAAATTCCGATTATTTATATATAACAAAAACCAATGATAAAAATTTACTTCTAAGGTTAAAATTTAAATAATAAAGCACTAATTCAAATCATTTCATAAAATAGGTGTGTATTGTAGAAGTGAAAGTAATCATTTTAACTTTCAACACAGGTCCGCGATGGTTTTATTATCTTAAGTATTTTATCTGTTCTACAGTAAGTCTATAATAATTCCAGCATCTTTCATGATTCAGAACATTTTATCCAATTTTTGCCATCACGTACAGGTTTTTCTCAAAATGTCATGTTTACTTTTACATAAGTGGGCTATTGCCATCCTAATCGGACCACATTTCCTTGTACTTCAAATGTTGAAAAACAAATTTTTCTCTAAATCAGTCGCAATGCAGTAGTATTTTTTTTTTCATTTGTAACGTATAGGACAGAGAAGTATCCTAGAAGCTACTCCTAGCTTTTACAGGCCTTCTCTCTGCAAGGACATGACATGCCCTACTAAAACCGAAATGACTTCCGACCACTACCTCAGGTAGAACTAACACAACACACAAAGATGCTTTGCTGCAACAGTCGCTAGCTTCATAACCTCTAAGCCAGTTAAGGCATCCTCGACCTTTCATAACCTTCTCATAGACATATTGGTGACGTGATGTGATAAGAGGCACGGAGTCAAGCATTGGGTGAGACAGTTTCCATTCTTTCCGATTTATAAAAATTCATTACGTGACAGAAAAAATATTAATACACTTGTCATAACCAAATTACGAAAAGTCACTTATTAGAATTACACAACTTTTCAAAGTTGATAATCTTAAAACTATACAATTTTTTTTCGTTTCCCAAGACTGACATCATTAGATATTAAATTATTAGATATTACGACTATCCCAACTCTTTAAAGTATATCAATACTTTTGCAATTCCCGATTGAATAGACTTCATACAGATCTTTATTTTCGGTAATATTTTTCTGTAAAAAGCTTATATTTAGATACAATATCGAATTTAGCTTTCTACTGGTATAAAATAAAAGTATTCTGATAGTTTTGTCTTTTGTCGCAGAATACTTGTTACAAATGCTTGCCTAGATATTACTATTAAGTGCGCAATATTATTATTATACTCCTTAGTTCACCTATCTTTGCTCTATAATAGTATTTTACAACCAGTGTTCCACGAGCATGGCCTAAGTGTTTCTCGAAATATCCCACCAAAAATTAGATTTTTGATTAATTTAGATTATACTATTTCATTCTCATGTTTATGTGAATTTCGATTTCCCACAAAGCAAGAAATAAAACAAAAAGCGAGGCGGCTTGTATCCATTGAAGAACTAGGTATATGTATATCAAAAATTAAACACCGCATAAAAAAATATGGCACGATAATCAAGCACAAGTTTTGCGCTAAAATTTTAACCTTACTTATCTTTATAAAATTGTATGAATTAAAGTGTTTCGTTATATAGCTATCATGCCAAATATTTATTTCATTGAATCTGTTTTGGCATGTAATTGCACTTTTTGTTTCTATTGAATAATGAAAACAAAGTTTATATATAAAAATATGTGCTTTTGTTAATCAATGTTCCGCCGATTTCTTACCATATTACAAAGTGTCCCGACATCCAAAAAAGTTTGAAAAACACTGATTTACAACACTATAAGTAGCCAGGCCATCCCGTGGTCGAGTGGTTAGCACGCTTTGCTACTGATCTAAGGGACCTGATTTCGAGCCCCGGGTAAGGCATGAATGTGTGTGTTGTTTTTTTCCTGAGGTCCTGTAATCCTCTCAGACCTTCTACTATGGCGTATAAAGTGACAGGCTCCTGTCAGACCTCTGTGGCAAGCAGCTGCTTGAGGGGGTATTTAAATAGCCAGAACACAAAGCACCAAAGACTAACTGTGGAATAGACAACAGTTGCGAAAATATTTCCGCAAGAGTCATCGTTTTATGATTATGATTGTCAACCTTTATGAGTCATCGTTTTCAAAACAAATAGCTGTATAAAATCATATAAAGTAACATACCTCCGCAGTTGCAGTTCTAGAAATCGGAAGCTTGATCAGTTAAAGTAAAACGAATTCTTCAGCTTTGGTAAAAAGGAAATTTAATAAATAATAATAAAGCATATGAACATTATTAATGCTAATCTCCTGGTGTGGAATAATGAGAATTCCCCCTTCTTTCCCTACTGAGATAAAACAAAAATATTCGTGGGGACAATCTAATAAGAATACATTATTCACAATCTCTTCTACCTGTGGCACGACAACTCTATGTCTAATGGACTTGGCGCTTTATCTGTTTTAACTTATTCAAAAGTGAGGCACGCAAATATCGTTAATGAGCATGTCAAAGAAACCTGTCCCTTGTCAAACTAAGTTTCACATGCGACGGATAAAGGAGTAGATATCAAAAGGTTGGTAAACGGATCAATTCCATTTCGCAAAATACTGGTTGCATGTGAAAATGACAATAGCTTCATATATTTTATTTAGAATTTAATATCTAACTTCGTTTCATATGCACATGTTGAATTGAATTCTTTATAACTTGGCGAGCTTTATCATACAACAGATAAAATAGATTGTTTTTTCCTGTTGTTTGTGTCTGATGGTTTTGCATATTTGCAAAGACATCTTAATTTGTCAAATCCTGTCAGGGAATATCTTGGAATAAAAATATTATTTCCAGCAGCGTAGCAAGGTGATGCAAGACCCTAGTGCAAGACTTTTTACCGAGCTCTCTCCTTCTACATAAAAATATGTTTCGACAAAAAGAATTAGGATAAAAAGATTAAAAGATGTCGGCCAGTTACCAAAAGCCACCCTCAATAAATAATAAAACGCTTCTAAAAAGAAAAACGTGTCGAAAACTAGGACTGGATTATCTGAACTAATGGGAGCATGATAGCTATGCCACTGATAATTTCTGTAATTTTTTTTCAAACGGCATTTCGTAGGGAAGCAACTGATTCGTTTTGACTCATGAATTTAATCCAGTATAAAACTACTTCTGATAAATAGAACAATCATCTGTGGAAAAAATATATATCAGTTCAAAAGTCTTTAAACTGTTTCTCTCTATACCTCATTAGTATGAGTGAGAAGATAAACAAATAATTAATAATTTAAAAAAATTGGCGAAAGAATTCAAAATTAAAATTCATGCATCGTAAGTTGCTCCTTAATGATTTAAGCGTGGTTACTCTTTTTTAGCATTAAACATCATCAATGATTCCGCTTTCTGACTTCCTGACATACTTTTTCTTCGCATGTCATAACTTAGCAGCTTTGAAATGATTAGAACTCTGTGCAAAGAGCTGTAACTCAACTTTAATACTTAAGATCGTTATTTATATTTAGTTAACGCTCTCTTTAGGGAGTGAATAGATCTGTTTTACCTAGTTAAAGCTCTCTGAGAGCGTACTTTTTAAGATGTAGTGTCAATTAGCAAAAAATACGAGTAGTTACTTATCTTTTGCGTGGTTCATCTTTCGTTATTGTTCCTCGGTTGTTCGTTAAGAGAATAATTGCGAACGACGTTGCCCGTTTAATAAAACCGAGACCCAGAGGCAAAGGGCGTCCACTTGCTGATGGAAATCCTATTGGTGCTTAATCGCTGAACGTGCTCTTGACATAAGGTTATAAAACCCATTTTCCCCATAAAGCCCGCTATATTAAGGGAACAAAGAGGGTAACTATGTTTAATCTAGTTCAGCCCGAAGCTGTTTCTTCGTTGAGAATCTCTCATTGCACCAATTATAGAGACAATTTCTGCTTATTAGCGCTGTTTTCGGCCTCCCTGTGGAGCACATATTATTAATGGTGAGCTTAGGATAAGCCGGCCTTCATTTCGTATGTCCAATAACTCGGAAGAGCGGAGCCTTCTAACTACCCACATGAGAGAAAAAAGGAACTTTGAAGAAACAGACACTGAAAAATATCAGCTTTCTTCTTCTGTCTCAAGGGAGAAAAATACAGGGTGTTCATAAATTCAGAGGGATTTGTCCAAGCAGTTGAAGTGTTGAACACAAGTGAAGCAAACAATTACTTGAAGTGTTACGACAAAGTGTCACTGTGCATCTTTAAAAGTTTACAATTGGAATTACACACAGAGTTTATATACGAAATAAACGGAAGACAGCAAAAATACTTTAGTGTTATATGACTCAGTATATGAAGCTAAAATTTCAATTGATTGATATATACTTTAAAACATTATTTATTTTAATACATCTGTTAATATTTTTATCATTGTTTTGTCTTTTGAAACTAGAATGAAATTTGATAATCAAACTCAAAGACAAAAGATTTTTTCTCATTTTTCAATTTACGACCTTCTATGCAATAATGTTACTGATTCGTCTCTTGTTAAAGTACTTTTGTTATTCCTTATTTTAGCAAACTAGCATACAATTTATCGCATTGAGTGAAATTCATCAGAATATCGTAAATGTAAGCCCAATTTCAAAGCAAACTCCTAACAACTTGTTCCCGAGGTTTTCCTTTGCCTCTATAATCTGGTGAAAATTCCAATTACCTTCACAATATTCTCGAAACGTGACTTGTTGTAGGATAAGCAGTGTTGTAGGATGTTCTATGATGCTCCAGTGTTGTAGGATAAGCTGCGAAAAAAAATATTCAGCTCAATGATAGTTTTCGACATTTTTTTTCATATTTCATGAATGATATTTTTCTGTTCAGTAATAAATTATCACAGGAAAAGTCCTGTAGACAAGGAACACTTGAGAAACTGATTGTCCTGACTGGATTCGAACCCAGGTCTCCGAGAAAAAATTCAGGGCGTCTTAACTGTTAGATCACCGAGGAACTAATCATCCATTCAACTAAATGGCATATACGTATTCCTGTTGAGTCATTAGTGGCACCATCTATTCGGAGTTGGATAGCCAAGCCGCCATATTTTGATGGTAATAATATTTGTCACTCGCTCTTACAGCATTATATAAACTATTCAGTAATATCACAGGAAAAGTCCTGTAGACAAGGAACTCTTGAAAAATTCAGTTGAATGGATAGTCTATATATAACGCTATGAGCGTGAGTGACAAATATTACTACCTTCAAAATATGGCGGCTCGGATGCCCAACTCCTGATAATAGATGGCGCCACTGGTTATTCAACAGGAAGACTGTCACTTAGGGATTGTTAATACCTCGGTGGTTTAGCAATTAATGATGCATGCTTCTGGGAGACCTGAGTTTGAATCCCATTCATGACAACCAATTTTTTTCAAGATGTTTTTCTATCAAAATGTTTTCTCTGCACAACGAAATCTTAGATGTATTTCATGTATCACACCTAAGAATAATTGAATTCCAAACTAGTTCACACTCTCGAAATTATGATACGCAAAATTATTTTCTGAATTTAAATATTCCTTATTTATCTTGTTTTCGGACCTTTTGTTCCACATTTTGCTTCACTTCACTGAAGCTTCCCAACTGAATATAGACAGATAAAAATAATTTAAAAGGTAAGTATAAATCTTAAAGTTTGAAGGTTGTTACCAAGATCATTACTTGCCTGGTGTGTGAAACAGTCTAACAAGAGCAATGATTAAAACGTAATACTTTTCTCCAGGTACGTGCAAGGTAATTCTGCCGATTATTTCAGTAAATTGATTGTTCGTAGGGTCGATGGGTATCTCTCATTTAAACATGCAACAGAGTACGGCTGTAAAGAGCTGGGCACACCAGCAGCAACGGCTAATGGTTCTCGGTCCCAAAGGAGAGATCCTCGCTAGGTTGAGGCCAGAGTTGTGTTCTTTAGCCTCAGTATGTAAAAGTTTATAGGTCTGCTATGGGAGAAAATACGAGGAAAGCGACTTGTGCGAACATTGGCCGACGGTGTAAAAGAACTGAGATGAAACAAGTTTTCCTATTTCTCAGCTCAACGCAACTTGTAAGCACATAGAGCTGATAGAGATATCACCGTGCTGTAAGTGTTTTTAAGGTCGTAAAATGTGGTGGTTTGGGAAGGTCAGGAGATGAGTGTGTGGTATATATCAAGAAGTTAAGGTGTTGTAGAGAATGAAATTGTTCTATGAGGCAAGTTCACCATGATTATATTTCACTCTCTTTGTTTTTAGAAGAAAACTTCAGAAGTACACTCTGAAGGATGAAATCTAAAAACGCATGCTACGTTATATAATCAGAGTTTTTTGTTTGTTTGTTTGTTTTTTCGCATTTTATTTCATAGCTTTGGGTTAATTATATTTAAAATTGATGATAACAACAAACTAGCGATGTTGCCCTTATAATCCGGGAAAGTATTCTCAGAATACGTAATCAAAGTGCGAAATTGAGAACATCATTTTCAGAAGTGGCATTTTCTTTTGGCTTCTGAAGTTTTCATCCTCGACACATAAATGGTGAACTCCGTCTATGTTAATAGTTCAATTTGAGCATTGCGTTCAGATCGAACACCAAATTTATATTGCTAAGATAGAAAAATACTAAACATAGAAGTTTACAAATTCTTGCCTATTTTAAATATCCAAAGGTAAATGTACAACTCAAAGAATAACTAATATCTGCATGTAAACTAATTTAGGTTTAAACTTCAGGTTTACACTTTGTATATCTTGCATCCTAGGCTACGTCAACGACCTTGTCTGTCCATGTCATAAAATAAGCCTATTTTAAATCATCTCGAATATACATTTTTTTCTGTTTTGTTTCTCTTTTTGCAAATTAAATGTTTTCGGTTCCATTCCAACTGCTTGAAAAGTCTTAGAACTACTAATGGTAAAGCAAATCTAAGCAATTTAGCAACTGCTTATTGTTCACCCGCATGCGGAAGAACTTTATTTTGCCTTAAAAACAACAGTAATGTTGTGAAAGTGTTGACTCAAAAGATTATTCACTTGACTTCTGGAAATGTAATAAGTCGAAAGAACATTCAGAGAAACATTTAGTGCGTGACGTTTCTGAAAATACAATTGCAGTCCAAAACTCTTTTTTTTTCATCAGTTTCTAAACATGAAAAGAAACTTTTTAACGGAACTGCATAAATTGAGAAAAACACTTCACGCTGCGCTTGTTATGCTGTTTTCTATTTTATTTCCAAAAAGATTATATATCTCTCACTGCTATTTACATCTCTCTACTTCTCCGCTACAGACTGAGTAATATTTAAAGAAAGGTTTTTGGTTCTTGTGGCTTAAATTAATGTTTGAATTGAATAAATAACCTCATTTTTGCAATATCTCATGGTGTAGATTATCTTGAACATTAGATGAAAATGAACTATGTAAACGAATATGTTTTAATACAAATATTTGGCATCAAAATAAGCTGCATTTAACCAACTACAAGAGTGAATTATTTAGGTGGCATAGCGACGTTTGTGCATTTTCCACTTCTTATTTTAAGTGTCTACTTCAAATCAAATATTAAACTGTATCTTTAATGAAGGTTGGTACTCAAGTCTCCAGTAAGAGACATTTATTTCATTCAAAGTTTTCTCGAATAAGATCACTTCTGATTTAGTGGCATTTAAAATCAGTTCTTACTCAGATGAACTATTAAATTCTTATTGAAACATTACAAATATGATTCTGTGCTATAGCTCTTTCAGACGTAGCAAACTGCTGCATAAGCATTAAAAAAACTGCAAGAGAGAAGCTTTTGGAGCAGCTATAAATTATTCAGAAGTATCTCAAAAATCCTAATATAGCTAGCAAGAGTTTTAATTTACTGTTGCAACATAGTATTCGAAGTTTTATTTTCCTTCAGCTCCCGCAAGTTTCCTTCAAGTGTTTATGTATTCAGAGAATGATTCGGTGCATTAAGAATGCTCTTCACATTAAAAAGCGTTTCAAAATTTTCAAGCTAAAGATTGATAAGTGAATGTTAAGTAGCATTGTGTAGATTATGCTTTACTAATATAAAACATTGGGATAAAACTTCAATTTGTAAAAAAATGTACGTTAATAACATCCAATCTTTAGTAAATTGAATGATTCTGCTATGCTGATAATTTCCAAAATAATAATAAAAAAACCTCATAACAGAACACCACAAAAACCGAATCGAATGACCGTCAAAGAATAGTTTAGAAAGTCTGAAAATAGGTTATGTCCATCATAGTCGCATTTATCCTCTATGACTAGGATTGGTTCAGTGGGTACAGCACGAGGGTCGTAAAATGCAGTCACAGTTTCCAGTCCCAACTGTGGCTGCATTGATATTTTTCTCCGACAACTCGTGTCCTACCTTCGGTCAGAAAGAGAGCACCGTTGGATTTGAAAAACAACCATTCGTCAGGTGGGATGTTCACTTCATTGATTCTCCTGCACAAGGGGATCATGACCCCGTGTGCAGGAGAACCATACCCTCTGCCCGTTAAAGATCACGCTGGATGGCCCTGACGTTAGGCTGGCATTTGTCTCCTAACAACTGGCAAGTGGGTCCGCACCCACAGTCGTCTCTGAGCCTTTGGGCTTTTTAGCTTCTCATAAAAAAAACCTTTTTTAGCCAAAATGATGTAATTTGAATAATGCCAGTTTATTCACATGGTGTATAATAAGTTAAGTTGCTGATGTACCATAAAATCACAAACATCCAAATTTACTTATTCATACAGGAAAAAAGGAAATACAGTCAGTGAGTTAATCTTCATCCTCTAAGAAAAAACACTCTTGTCTTTTTTTCTGCACGCCGTGTGAAATTGGCATCATTAATTCATATGACTATTGCGATTGTGCAACAACGTGTAAAAATTTCAGCGGATTGCGCAACAGTGAAGTGTCTTTTCCAAACACGTAATAAGAGGCAAGAACTGATTATTTTACATTAACAAAGCAGATTTTAATTTTTTTTCATTTAACTCCATATGTTCTAGTATAGGCGGGATTTTTATTCGTGAGTTGTTATAATTGACTTTCAATATTCACGATTTTGAAACAAAACGTTAAAAAGGTAGATTAATGAATATTTCGATTTTGCAACAAAGGACCAGATATCTTATATTGTTAGCCACAATGGATAATTTAACTCCACCTGTTACGACGACCTATATGAAAACCTTGTTCAGCAACATTTATATCTACACATTTTCTACGATCTAGAAACAATTGACAGCATATACGTATTTCAGGGAAATTTGCATTATCTGGAACGCAGTGTAAAACTGATGTTTTGTCGAATACACTTTCATTTTTGTAGAAATATCCCAAAGAAATAGCTGCATAACATTGAAGGTTGATTCATTGGTTGTCAGCTATTTATGATACTTTATCAAGTGGTCTAAATTTTGAAAATTCCTATTACTCGTTTTCCACTAACACTTTGAAACTAATCATTTATGACCAGCGATAGGGGATGGGATAGGATACATCACGGGGATAATATTTGAAACAGTTGAGTATAATAGTTAACAAAACGAGCAAATAATCGAAAAAGCGTTTGCAGTAAAGCATTTCGTTTCCACAGTGCATTCTCTGCAAAACCATTCCATCTGTCACACTGCTACGGAGTGATGCAATCAGTCACGTAAGCATGCAATAAAAATAAATCATGCAGGTTTTATCTCTTTCCAATGCGAGTACTTGGGAAAATAGAGATAACTTATGATGTGCCTTCACAATAAATCACACTAGCTTTCGAGGACTCCCATCTACGCTTAGATAAGCCACATCAACATTATGACTATTTTTAAAGGTGGAATTATAAAATTTATTAAACATTTGCTTTCCAGGTCATTTTTCGTAATGGTTATAAATGTCGAGAACATACACGAACTATAGCGTGCAAAGTGATCAAATTATCACTTTGGCACGCAATCATTTGTTAGTTTATTTCCTCATTTTATATGCAAAAATTTTTTTAATAGTTAGTTATGCTGAGGTCCTGCCATCCTCTCAGACCTTCTACTATGGTATATAAACTGACAGGCTCCTGTCAGACCTCTGTGGCAAGCAGCTGCTTGAGGGGGTATTTATTTTTTTTTTTATGATTGCCAAACAAATAACTATGCATTTGTGCTTTAAAACTCTTAACCAGTCAAATCATACAAAAATAAAAGATAATTCCTGTGAACGGTGTTTGATAAAGTAACTACGAACTTTTCTCTAGTTTGAATTGTTTCATATATAGCAACGGGTTAAATTTTCCTCAAAAATGATGTCTACCGAATTATTTCTATACCAAATCCTCGTGAACTACCGTAACCTTTCATTAAAGGTTGTTACTTTTATTCTTTAATGACTTTCATAAATATCGTATTTTACGGCACGTAAAACAACACTCTTTTTTTTCGAAGAAATACCCTGCGTCCGAAATGTGAAGTTGTGTGTATCTCGTAGGCTGAAGAATCTACCAGAATCACGCCGACACAAGAATGGGTTTGAGTTGTGCTAAGCATATAAATTAACCTTCAATAAAATCTTTCATCGACCCATTAATTTTTTGTCACATTATGAAAAATGGAGTGAACTATAGATTTGGATATAACATATCAAATACCACAAATCAAAATTGCTTAGATTTATTCAGATTTTTTTCATTTAAGATGTGTATTTTCATCCCGAAATGGCTTCTGCTGTACTAGTAGGTTTTATGTCCATTTGAAAAATAGCTTGGTTTTTATAAAAATGTTTTTGTACTATACTAATCAGCCTCTGTTTTCTCTTTCATGGAAAATATTTAATTCAATTTTATCTACTACATTCAAAGAGTTCTATTTTCTATTAAAACCTAAACTTACGTTTTCTGTCACATGTTACTGCATTTACCTACCATAATTATTAGAAGATGCATTCCACTTATACAGACCTACTCTATTGTTCCATATTAATAGGAGTTAGCTAGGTAGTCATTGGAAGGAGAGATATGCACCAATCCCCAGCAATGATGCATAGAATCGGCCAGGCCTAGCACCTAATGTCCGACGCCGCCTTCTCGTGCTGCAGACCGTTAGTACCTTTCAAAAGAGATGCTCTCTTGTGGAAGTGAACGGAAACGGAGAGCTGCCAGATTACTGTGACCTACTGATCTGGACAACTATGGCTACTTTTCATTTTTATTCTACCCTGCTGAGGAGTGGTCAACCACACAGAGTCCTGGTGCTGACCATATAAGCCTATTGGACTGATATATGGCTCTGAGCTTGATTATGGATCTGCTATTATATCACACAAGAATTCCACCATTATAATTTAGATATTCTTGGTTTGCAAGAGACCAGATGGACAGATAAAGGTCAGATTCTTAAAAATAATCTTAAATTTCTCTTTTCGGGGAAGACTCTGTAATATTAAGATGAATATGACTCTGTAATATCCAGATAATAAACATATCCAGATAATAAACATAATAATTATAATTATATTATTAGAATTAAGACTCTGTAATATCCAGATAATAAACATCACCAAGGGGTGGGTCTGCTTCTCAGCAGACACGCTAGTGATGCTCTTCTAGGATATGAGTGCATTAATGAAAGGTTTCTTACAGCAAAATTTCAGACAAGTGTTAAAGACCTGAATGTTATCTGCTGTTATGCCCCCACTGAGGATGCCGATGAGGATGAGAAGGATAGGTTTTATGAACAACTTCAGGATATTTTGAATTCTGTCAAGAAAGGAGATATTACCCTTGTTCTTGGTGACTTCAATGCCAAAGTTGGTACTGACTCTGACCTTTGGGCAGGAGTAATAGGTCCTTTTGGTATTGGTAGCTGCAATGGGCAACGTCTCCTACAGGTAAGTGGATTCAGAATAATGGATTCAAAATAACTAACACTTATTACAAACACTGCGACATACATAAGTACACATGGGTTTCACCTGATGGGCTGCATAAGAATATGACAGATTATATATTAATTAACAGCAAATGGGCTAGTTCTGTTAGGTATACCAGGTCATATAGGGGAGCTGAAATTGAATCTGACCATTTTCTTGTTAAAAGTATCTTGCAACTTAAACTTAAAAAGTGTTGTGATATAAACACTTTTTAAGAATATATTAAGGGTAAAAATATTTACCTTTAATACTGAAGCTCTGAAAGACCCAGTTATAGCTAAAGCTTACCATGATAGGTTACTTACTCATTATGACACTCATGGTTTGCTTACTACTAAAGTTCAGGAAGAATGGTACCATTTTAAACCATGCGTTTTTGGGAAAAAAAAGGAGCAGAGGAGGCAGAATTATTTGACTGATAAGGCACTTGAGCTTATTTCAGAAAGAAGTAACTGCAGGAATGTCCTTAATCAGTACCCTACTAGTCCTAATAGAAAGGATTACAGAGAGCTTAATAAACGTGTAAAGGATCAGTTAGCTACTGATAAGAATCTTTGGCTTTATGGTTTGGCTGACAAAGCTGAGGAAGCAGTTAGGCAGTACAACAGCAGAGAGGTGTACCAGATAGTTAACGTTTTGTGTGGTAGAAAATGGACAGGTATACAGGGATTGAAGGATAAACAATGTAAGGTTATAGAAGGTAAGGATTCTGTCATGGCTAGGTGGGCTGAGCATTTCAGTGATGTTCTAAACAATGTGGGTAGTTCTACTCCCATTGTTTGCAATGATGATAGATGCATTGATGGCTTTAATGTTATCCCTATAACACAATCTGAAGTTATTTTGGCTATTTCTAAACTTAGACTTCATAAATCCCCAGGGATAGATGAAATTACTACTGAAATGCTTAGAGCTGGGAATGTTTCGGTTACCACTTGCTGACTGAAATTTTGAATAACTTTTATGATAAAGGCATGGTTCCTAAGGATTTTACCAGAGCTATTGTTATCCCTATTTTCAAAAAAGGTGATCGCAGTTCTTGTGATAACTATAGGGGTATCAGCCTACTCTCTGTTCCAGGGAAAATTCTTTGCATGATTGTGCTTAATAGAATTAAGAATCTGGTTGACAGGCAATTGCGTGATGAGCAATGTGGATTCAGAAGTGGTAGGCGATGTGTAGATCAGATATTTTCACTTAGGCAGATTCTTGAGAAATGTTTAGAGTTTCAGAAACCTTTGGTTGCTAGCTCTGTTGATTTCAAAAAGGCTTTCGACTCTGTTGATCGTCATAATTTGTAGTTGATTGTGAGATCATATGGTATACCAGACAAGTTAGTTAACATAATGAAACCTCTCTATAATATCACTGAGTCGTGTGTGAGAGTTGGTGAGGCTTGTAGCAATTGGTTCAGCATTACTTCTGGTGTTTGACAAGGGTGAATTTTGTCTCCTTTCCTCTTTAGCTTGGTTATTGATTATGTTATGCGAAATTCGCTTCAAGGGAAAGATTTTGGCCTTAAATGGGCTGGAGATACGAAAAATTCTGATTTAGATTATGCCGATGATTTAGCCCTTTTGGCAAATGATGTTGATGAGATGAACTCTTTCATTCGAGCTGTTGGTAGTAGAGTAGGTTTGGTTATAAACAGAGAGAAAACTAAAGTGATGAAAATTGGTCAGGCAGGTTGTGATTCAGTTCATCTAAATGGTTGCAGTCTTGAGCTGGTGTCACAGTTTAATTACCTTGGAAGCTATGTAACAGATACTGGTGATGTGCGGCATGAGATTAACAGACGGATAGAGATTGCTGCCAGGACGTTTAAGAATCTATGGAGAGTGTGGAGAAATAGGCGTATACACCTAAAGACTAAAATTAGACTGTATAATAGTTTGGTTCTTTCTAGGGTTAGTTATGGCAGTGAAACGTGGACACTTTGTAAACAAGATACCAGGAAACTAGATGCTTTTATTCTAGATGCTTACGCAGTATCTTGGGCATTAGGTGGTTCAATCTTGTAACTAATGATGAGGTTAAGCAAAGAGTCTGCAACCTACTTTAAGCAGCATATTGTGCAGTGAGAGACTCCGTTGGTTTGGCCATGTTGCCCGTATGGATAATTATAGATTGGCAAATAGGGTTATGAACAGTGTGCCTAAAGGCTTCAGAAAGAGGGGAAAACCAAGGATGCGGTGGGCAGACAATGTCAAACAGGACCTTATTAGAATTGGTGTGCAGTGGCCAGATGCAGCAGATGTAGCTCAAGACAGACTTTCTTGGAGAACTAAATTGCACGGTCTGGTTGGACCTCCGTAGCCCATGGCTGCTTGAGGATGAGGATGGTGATAAGGATGAGGATGAGGATGAAACATCGAATGGTTAGATACATTAAATGTTGTTTTTCCTAAATAATCCTTGCTGAAATGATTGTTAAAGGGTGCGTATTATATGCTTTAAAATGCGATAGTTTCATAAACCAGGGAATCAGCACACTATACAAGGTCTTCTTGTATTTAATGAGTGGTGCACACAGGACCGTTGTTTTTAATTTTCGCATTAGAATGGATTACATACTTTGGAATAGTTATAGTTATTTTAAGACAGAATTAATATCTTATAATTTAGAAGAGAAAATTTCTATAATCACTCAGAAATTGAAAATTCTTGAGTAACTTCATTATAATCGCTAAAATTGAGTCATTACTGAGGAGAGAAATTTCCTAAAAATAATCAAAGCTTAATTGTAATATTTTTAAGTAGAAAGACCGGATCTAGAAATATTCCTCTCAGGGAATGTATTCAGATGGATTTTGAACCGAACCCGTATCATCTCTAATATATACATCTAATCTATACACAATAATCGGCAAAACACGAAATGAAAATAAATTTTTACTTTTTATGAAAGGGTGTGCGAAGACATCACACCATTTATCTTCCCGCTGCGGGCTGCACCACTCGTTTGATAAACACTGTTTGGAGTTTAAAATACTGAAATATGGAAAATGTTGACAACTCATGCCGACATTTTTCTAATTCATTTTAGAATTTTGTAGAAAAATAATATTTGTTAGTTCTCTGTTTCTATTATAGTCAGAACTGGGTATCATATTTTATATTACAGATGCAAAGTAGATATTCGTATCAGTGTCGGATGTCAACATAAATGTAATCAGCTACTCACAAAATCCCTTAGCAAACTCCACATCTATGGCTCTACAGGAATCACTCGTCCCTTCTTTGTAATTCTAAAATCTCCTTATATGATCCTTTAGTTTGTTTTTTTTATATTCAGATCTAACGCAAATATTTGGGATACTAAACACAGCGGTTTGTTATCATAATCATTCCTAAAACTAAGAAGAAGTGGCCAATTCTTTAAGGGAAAGAATGAAAAATGGATATTTCAAGATACTTCGTATACTCACTAAATATATCAAAAGTGTGCGTTTGTTTTTCGCTACTACGAGCCGCGTTGCTTTGCTACGTCAGTTATCTAAATATATATGCCAGCAGCTGTCAGCATTTCCTAGTACAGTGAAACAAATGCTTATCTCGTTTTGTGTGTGTATGTGTTCTTTGAATTTGCCTTTTCTAAGAGAGTTAAAATTGCAAAACATATGCGGTTTCAAAACAAGACAAATATATCATTTTGACGGTAAAGGCTTATTTGAGAACTAAAATATGAAAGAGAAAAATAGAGCAACATTATTTTGGCATATGAAATGAGGAAACGAAAAAGATAAATATCAATCCAATCTAGTGTCACATCAGCTGAAAAGGAAAGAAAACGTCGAAGCAGATACGCTTTTTTATATTAAAGGAAACAATTTTAATGCATTTCAGTATTATCTTAGCGAATAATTGAAATCCAGATATGGATTTCCAAAATTCAAGCAATAGGAGATAATATGAAGGAAAAATATAGTATCACACCAATTCCAAATGGAATTATTATTTAGAACAGAACAAAAACACATTGGACATAATGCAGATTTTTTAAATGAAGAAATGAATAATAAGACCAAAGTCACAACGTGTATTACGTAGTAAATATAACTAATATATGTGTTATTAATACTGGTGAAAAAATAAATTGTTCATGGTACATTATTGCTTGTTAACACATTAGTAGTGATAACAAAGAAAAAACTTGTAATATATAGTTCACATCATTTTTTTAAATTAATATTGAGGTCCAATGATACCGCGTTTGTACACAAAACGTAAAGCATACAATGACACTACTTCCTTCATAAGAAAGCATTACTTTTTACAACAAATTTAACCGCTCTTGAAAGCTGAAGTAGAAAATAAGAGTGCAGTACATTAAAGCAGAGTAGCTCAAAATGATCCGCATCAAAAGAACTTTCAAGTCTGCTTTGATGATTTTACACCATGTTCATTCAGTTTTGAATTTTTAATACATTAATCGAAAAATAAAGATTACAAATAATACAGTTCACAGATCTCAATCAAATCTCTCTGAATCTGTACTTCTTCAGTATTTAATGATCTAAGAAAGGCGCAAAAATATCAAAAAGAAACAAAATGATTTTCAATGGCAATCAAGTGCTTCCACCGAAAAATATCAATATTTAAAATTAAGAAAAAGTATTAGTAACGATTTTTACATTTCAGACAAAAATTCAGCAAAGGACATTTGTAATCGTGTGCATCAGTATATATATTTTAACTTATATCAGTCATTATTTTATTATATAAATCTTTCCTTGACCCCAAGCCTGGTTTTCCTTTGCATATCAATCAAAATATTTTATTTTGAACATATTAGACAAAATATTTAGTACAATATAAAGAACCCAAAAGCTTTCAGTTATCTGGGTTCTCACAGTTAGTATTACATGAGAAAAGGGACATTCAACTTATTTCTCACAAATTTATTAATTAATTATATTTGATGATGATTGACTATGTGTAAAAAATGAAAACCAAAAGCTTTTGTATATCCAAAACCATTGTTTAATCATACTTACCCTACAAGTCTGTACAACTTATACATATTAAGCATTTCACATCATTTTGTTTAATGAGGCCGCAGCAAATGTTTCGTAACCGGTAATAAGGCCACCAGAAATTATCTCTAGAGAACCATTGCTCCAGACCTTCAAAATTAAAGAAGCAAAACGAATAATTTCATAATCTTTGAAATATACGGCTATTTTAGTAAACAGTTTCGTGAAGAGTTATTATTCATTCTTCAGTTAACTTCCTGATTTAATTCTTATGATTGCAATGCGGCAATTAAAGACAATTTTTCAATAAGTCTTTCAATATTGAATAGTGTTGTCTCTTAGGAAGTTGAAAGATTCCATTGAGCTCTTTGACATAATTCCACGCACAATTTTTGATAAAGGTTAAAAATTCCATTTTTGTGTTATGAAGTTATGAATTTTGTTATCTTTGATATAATATTAGAAAATTTGTCTCCACTCCGTATGTACTCTGAACCGGTCTCAACCGGAAAATGTTTCATTCCTGTGGATATATTCTAAATGAAGGTCGAGGATTTTCGGTAGTGATGAAAAAAAAAAACATGAAGCATACAAACCAGTTTTCTCTATATTTAAGTCATAGATTGTATTTAATCATATAACGTCAGTCCACACCTGGTCTAGTGCACCTGACTACTAAACCAGCAGGCATGTCCACGTGTGTCTATGTTGCATCAGAAACCAGCACAAACCTAATAGAACGTCTAGGTTAACTTTGACCTTTGTGAAGGGGAGTACCTTCTTCCCGTTTTTAAATAAATAAATAAAAATAAATAAATACCCCCTCAAGCAACTGCTTGCCACAGAGGTCTGACAGGAGCCTGTCAGTTTATATGCCAGAGTAGAAGGTCTGAGATGATGGCAGGCCCTCAGCAGAAAAACGACACAAACAACCATGCCTTACCCGGGGCTCGAACCCAGGTCCCTTAGATCAGTAGCCTAGCGCGCTAACCACTCGGCCATATATCTCAAATATTTATGAATAATAGCGAAATCTGTTTTTATCTAAACTGAAAAGAACATGTGTAAAATTATCCCCATGCGATATATAACCATTTGGTATTCTTTTGCCAATTATAATATAGCGGTTTAAACAGTTTCATAATGTTTTTCGCTAATGAACATTACTTCTTGCTATGTTTTTTTAAAGATATATATCAGTATTTTAATTATTTCCACGAAAGGAAAAATATATCTGTTTATGAGAAGGTAGTTAAATCGCGTCATTGACTAACGTTTAATAATTAAGTTTGCGCATAAATGCATTTTTAAAAGAAAATACAAAAGCGTTGATTAAAACGATCAGTTAATTGAATTATTCTTGTTCCAAGAACATTTTAAGAAAAGCAAAACGAGGAGTTTTCTAATGCAAGAAGGGAAAAAAAGTTTCTTCTTCCTTTATTTGCTTTTAAACATTTCTTTTCATTAAATTTCAATTAACTTCCTAGATGCATTGAGTTCAACGTTTAATAATCAAACTTCTACGACTAGAGATTAAAAATACTTTTAAAAAAAGGCCGTCGCTTCAGCAGTAAAAGAGAAAATAATGGAGGAAAAAATATTATTAACGCAAGCATTAGACAGATTGAATACATAGAAACACGATTCAAAGATATTTAATACTATATTTATCATATGCCACAAATGATATGCATTATTAGTTACAATTAATTTATTAAAGATGCAAAACTGATATGAGCATGAATGGTCAGAGGTGAATAAAATTAACACTCTATTAAATTTAGTAGTTCCAGTGGTTGAGTGGCAAACGTATTGGAATGTGAAGTTTCAAATTCTCAGTCCTCAACGAGTTTTCTAAAGATACTATTTTAAGAGTTTGTTGAAAAAATTATTTTTCTCTCAAATATCATTCCAAATATGAAAGAGTTCTTAATATCATATATATACCGAACAGGCAAAACATTATGACCACTTCTCTAATATGATGTTGGTCCTCCACGTGCCCCCAAAACAGCTCTTAACTGGCGAGGAATGGACGCTACAAGATTTCCAAAGGTGTTTTGTGGTATCTGGTACCAACACGTTACCAGTAGATCCTTTAACTCTTGTAAGTTACGTGATTGAGCCGCCGCAGATCCGATATCTGTTCCAGCACAAACCGCAGATGATCGATTAGATTGATGACTGCGGAATTTGGAGGCTAGGGCAATATCTAGAAGTCTTCCTCGTGTTTCGCGAGCCATTCTCGAACAATCCGGGCAGGTGGCATGGCACATTATCCTGCTGAAAGAAGGCACTGCTAGAGAGGAATACTGTTGCCATGAAAGGATGTACCTGGTCTGCAATGATGTTTAGGTAGGTGGTAGACGTCATAGTTTCCTGCACATGAATGACTGGACCCAGGTTTCCCAGCAGAACATTTCCCAAAGCATTATACTTCCTACACCGCCTTGTTTTCGACCCACGGTACATCCAGTGCCAACACGTCCTCACGTAAGTGACGCACATATACCCGGCCGTCCACATGGTGAAAGAGAAAACGAAATCCAACCAACCAGACGACTTTCTTCCAGTCAATCAAAGCCCAGTTTTGGTGATCGCGTTCCCATTGTAAGCTTTCGACGGTTAACCGAGGTTAGCATGGGCACTCCGAGAGGTCTGCAGCTACGCAGCCTCATTTTCAGCAGGGTTCGATGTACTGTGTGTTGTAACACATTACTCCAATCTCCAGCATTAAAATTACGGGCGAGTTGAGTCACAGTATCCCTTCTGTTGGCTCGTACCATACGGGATCACCTTTGCTCACCTCTAGTGTCGATGAGCCAATGCCGGCTCGTAGTTTTCCCTCCTCGGACCACTTTTTAAAGGTACTAACCACGGCTGGCTCTGAGCATCCCACAAACCTTTCTGTATCGGAAATGCTCTGATCCAGTGTCTGGCTATTACAATTTGGTCTTTGTCAAACTCACTTAAGTCCGCTGCCTTTTCCATCTGATGAACAAGAATAACACAGATTAACAGAGCTCAGTATCAGGTGTTATTTATACCTTTATTCATGACCTTCACACGCACCATCGTTTACCTGCAGTTGCTTCGATTTGCATGAAAATGCGCTGGTCATAATGTTCTCACTCTTCGATGTATATATATTCGAGTATATATATATAGATCGAAGAATATATCATACATCGAAGTCTGCTCTTTGTACTCTTTGTCACTTTTAATAACTTTTATGGATCTAAAGGAGATTAGGGTTATGTTAATGAGAAATGTCTTTATTAATAAATTGCGCTATGAGTCTTTACTAATGCATTGACTATCATTCAGTAGTTCTACTAAACAGTAGCCAGTTTTATTTCAGATCTGATTTTATAAATGCATAATTCTAACCTCTTACTCACTCGCCGTTGGTATAAAATTAATATTACATGCAATTGCATGAATAGCTGGTAATTTATTGTCTGGTCCGCATATTGATTAACATTAATTTGGCAAAAAAAGAGAAGTTTAAATGAGGAAAAAGTTTGATTTAGCTCCATCACTAACATTTAATTCCTAATTTATGTAGTTTGTTTCTTACGCTAATTCTTAGAATTGTTAGGAACTTAGAAATATGGCCAACTCTGGGATTTTGAGAATTTTGCAAGTGATGTATTTTGCAAGCATGGATTATTTATCTACCACCTGCCTGCCTACCTAAATATCTATTTGTCTGTCTGTCACTCAGTCTATGTCCACTTTCAACAATCTCTCTATTTATCATATTAATATGGATTTAAAGGAGATTATAAGTATTTCTTTTCTAAAAGGAAAAGCTAAATTTGCATCGAGAGGGAAGAAAAATTGTTATCACCTCATAAAATTTGCTTATCTTCTTGCCTAATGACTTTACAGTTTGCACAGTATTAGTATAAATATTTCAAATAATAGTAATGATTTTAAACCTTTACTGTAAATTATTAATGATTAAAGAACCATCTGAAATGCTAAGTTTCGTCGGGGAATGAAACTCATGTAAAAAATGGTCAAAATTCTGACAGATTTTCATAATGAACTTTTTCACATTATACAGTTCCAGCTATAAGGGACTATGAAATGCTAACTGTTCAGTTGTTATAAGGCAAAATAACATCATTGTCTGTGAGTTTCTATATATAATAAGTGAGTGAGCAATTTTTTGGTCAATTCGTAACAATGATTTTGTAGAATTATATTTGATGAATTGTTGAGTTAGTATTTGATGAATTCTTATTCAAGTGCCCAAAAAACTGCATATGTCTTTAATACATTAATTTAGGTAACAAAGATTACTTTTCAGATATACATTATGCGTCTTCCTCTTCTCTCTCCGCCATGACAATTTCGCTACCGTCCTATTGCAAATGATTTGGGTACATTTAAATAAATGCAACAATTATTACACAAGTCCTAAAGTAGTGCTTATGAATTAACCGTTTGCCTACATCAAACGTAGCCAATCATTTTGCTAGAAGGGCTACATGCAACATTTTAAATAACTGAGTAGAGCGATTGAAATTTATTCGGATTTCGCATTTTTACTAGCCTAGTGGTAAACCCAATGCTATAGCGTTCTTCAAGCCAAATTGAATTAAAGGGAGGTTATATTTTTTTATAACTCTGACCTCCAGTGTTGGATGGAGTGGCGGATTATAAGATGAACTCCATGGATAATATAACTCTGTGAAAAGACCCTATTGCAATGAATGAATTTAAATGGGTATAAACTATCTAATGGTCAGATTTTTAGGAAAAAAAGAATTAAGGTTGCATTGCTCTGAAGTACAACTTGGTCTGAAGTACAACTATAGAAAATACGGAACTTCTACAGAATTGAAAATAGGTAGAAAGATATACGTGATATATGTGATCCTTTACGACAATTGCTGTTTAAAGGTTGTTAAGTATCATTATACAGTGTAACGTTGCCCTACTGAACTGAAGAACTATGATCTTAAGGAGAAACATACTGTGACCTGAGGATGTAGAAGAAATAATTTTCAATTTGATATTTTATCTTGCTGAAACCTCTATTTCACCTTTCCAGATCAAGGTACCATATTTACCACTTAATATTATTTCAAGCATTCATCTCAAGCACCATGATCATTTTCTAATCAATCTATTTAAAACTGAAATGTTTTTTCACCCTGCAATTAATTTTGTGAAAGGATAGGCTGCTTTTAATTATGTTCTTGATAAAAATCATAAAGGATTCATAATTAGTAATGAACCCACTTGGATGTATCATTTGCCAGCAATCTTCAAGGATATTTCTCACAATTCCTCAAAAACATATACTGATATTTCTGTTTTGAAAACTTTAAGTTATTCATATATTCACAATTCGTATCAAAATTTTATTGCTATTACAGAACGAAAGCTCCATACAGATGGAGCTTTTTTTCCTGACTCATATACTGCCACAGAAGCTTTCTGCATACCTAAATTAAACATTTATAAAGCATTTAATTTATAAAAGGATGTATTATTATACAAGCAGAACTATTTGCAATTAATTCTTCTTTACTTTGGATACAAGAACAGTGTATTTTAAATAAATTTATTTTTACTAATTGTAGATCTGCTTTATATTCGATAGAAAAAAATATTTTGGAAAATAATTATCCTAGTTCAATCTGTGATATATTATATTTATGTAATGATTTACATAAAAATGGAAAAATTATTAAAATTCAGTGGCTACCTGGTCACTGTGGAATTCAGGGAAATGTTTTAGCTGGCACATATGCAAAAGATGCAATCAATTTAACTGACACTACTGATATTCCTATATATAATATACAAATTAAAAATTATCTTAAGTCATCAGAAAAAATAGAGCTCAACAATTATTTTAAAGTTCAGAGTTCAGTTAAACATCATTTTAGATATCAACTTGATCAAAATATATGTTCATTGCTAAAAATTAAAATGTCTAGAAAGAATTTTTGCAAAATATTAAGATTGAGAACTGGTACTGCAAAGTTAAACTGGTATTTATACAAGATAAAGAAATCAGATAGCGCAAATTGTATTTACTGTAACTGTGAAAAACATATTTCACATATTTTTACCTTTCAAAAGAGATACTCTTGTGGAAGTGAACGGAAGGGGAGGGCTGCCAGATTAGTGTGGCCTACTGATCTGGACAACTATGGCTACTTTTCTTTTTTTCTACCCTGCTGAGGAGCGGTCAACCACACAGGGTCCTGGTGCTGAGGAGCGGTCAACCACACAGGGTCCTGGTGCTGACCATATAAACCCACTGGACTGGACAGATATATGGCTCTGAGCTTGATTATGGATCCTGATTTTGCTGCACTGGTGGGCTTCTGTGGAGGGAAAATCTTCTGCTGTGTTTTCTGTCTGTTTCTGGGTTGACAGCCCCAAGTGAATAGATTCGCAGGATATGTTTATCAGCTGGTGGATAAACCTGAGCAGAGGTCATCGCAGGCACCTGAACTCTTTGCTTCTATTGGCATCGTCAAATTCTACATTGAGGAAGTCTTCCAGTGTAGATGGCTTCAGCCTTTAGTGGTGGGGGAAGGGTCTTTGCCCCATGTCTGCGATTAGGGGGTTGTTTGATATTGTCGGCATTCCCTCTCTCAATAAACATAGTTTCTTTAAACATCCTACTAACCATTTTCTCTCCATAGGTAGTTGGAATGTGAGGACTCTGCACAGAGCTTTTTCTCTTGATGTCCTCACACAAGAATTCCACCATTATAATTTAGATATTCTCGGCTTGCAAGAGACCAGATGGACAGATAAAGGTCAGAATCTTAAAAATAATCTTAAATTTCTCTTTTCAGGGAGGGACGACAATAAGCATCACCAAGGCGTGGGTCTGCTTCTCAGCAGACACGCTAGCGATGCTTTTCTAGGATATGAGTGCATTAATGAAAGGTTTCTTACAGCAAAATTTCAGACAAGCGTTAAAGACCTGAATGTTATCTGCTGTTATGCCCCCACTGAGGATGCTGATGAGGATGAGAAGGATAGGTTTTATGAACAACTTCAGGATATTTTGAATTCTGTCAAGAAAGGAGATATTACCCTTGTTCTAGGTGACTTCAATGCCAAAGTTGATACTCACTCTGACTTTTGGGGAGGGAGTATTGGCCCTTTTGGTATTGGTAGCTGCAATGGCAATGGGCAACGTCTCCTACAGGTAAGTAAACTCAATGGTTTCAGAATACCTAACACATATTACAAACACCGCGACATACATAAGTACACATGGGTTTCACCTGATGGGCTGCATAGGAATATGATTGATTATGTATTAATTAACAGCAAATGGGCTAGTTCTGTTAGAAATACCAGGGCATATAGGGGAGCTGAAATTGGATCTTACCATTACCTTGTTAAAAGTGTCTTGCAACTTAAACTTAAAAAAGTGTTGTGCTAGGGTTAAAAAATTTGTCTTTAATACTGAAGCTCTGAAAGACCCAGTTATAGCCAAAGCTTACCATGATAGGTTACTTAGTCATAATGACAGTCATGGTATGCTTACAACTGAAGTTGAGGAAGAATGGGATCATTTTAAACAGGCTTTTTTGGACACTAACAGTACTCTTTTAGGAAAAAAGGAGCAGAAGAGAGAGAATTATCTGAGTGATAAGGCACTTGAACTTATTTTGGAAAGAAAGAACTGCAGGAATGTCCTTAATCAATACCCTACTAGTACTAATAGAAAGCATTACAGAGAACGTAATAAATGTGTAAAAGATCAGTTAGCTGCTGATAAGAATCTTTGGCTTGATGGTTTGGCTGACAAAGCTGAGGAAGCTGTTAGACAGCACAACAGCAGAGATCTGTACCATATAGTTAATGTTTTGTGTGGTAGAAAGCGGACAGGTATACAGGGATTGAAGGATAAACAAGGTAAGGTTATAGAAGGTGAGGATTCTGTCATGGCTAGGTGGGCTGAGCATTTCAGTGATATTCTAAACAATGCGGTTAGTTCTATTCCCATTGTTTGCAATGATGATATATGCATTGGTGGCTTTAATGTTGGCCCTATAACACAATCTGAAGTTATTTCGGCTGTTTCTAAACTTAAACTTCATAAATCCGCAGGGGTAGATGAAATTACTACAGAAACGCTTAGAGCTGGAAATGTTTCGGTTACCACTTGGATGACTGAAATTCTGAATATCTTTTATGATAAAGGCATGGTTCCTAAGGATTTTACCAGAGCTATTGTTATCCCTATTTTCAAAAAAGGTGATCGCAGTTCTTGTGATAACTATAGGGGTATCAGCCTACTCTCTGTTCCAGGTAAAGTTCTTTCCATGATTGTGCTTAATAGAATTAAGAATCTGGTTGACAGTCAATTGCGTGATGAGCAATGTGGATTCAGAGGTGGTAGGGGATGTGTGGATCAGATATATTCACTTAGGCAGATTCTTGAGAAATGTTTAGAGTTTCAGAAACCTTTGGTTGCTAACTTTGTTGATTTCAAAAAGGCTTACGACTCGGTTGATCGTCATAATTTGTGGTTGATTGTGAAATCATTGGTATACCAGACAAGTTAGTTAACATAATGAAACGTCTCTATAATATCACTGAGTCGTGTGTGAGAGTTGGTAAGGCTTGTAGCAACTGGTTTAGCATTACTTCTGGTGTTCGACAAGGGTGCATTTTGTCTCCTTTTCTCTTTAGCTTGGTTATTGATTATGTTATGCGAAATTCACTTCAAGGGAAAGGTTTTGGCCTTAAATGGGCTGGAGATACGAAAATTTCTGATTTAGATTATGCTGATGATTTAGCCCTTTTGGCAAATGATGTTGATGAGATGAACTCTTTCATTCGAGCTGTTGATGAGACTGGTAGTAGAATAGGTTTGGTTATAAACAGAGAGAAAACTAAAGTGATGAAAATTGATCAGGCAGGCTGTGATTCAGTTAATCTGAATGGTTGCAGTCTTGAGCAGGTGTCACAGTTTAATTATCTTGGGAGCTATGTAACGGATAATGGTGATGTGCGGCATGAGATTAACAGACGAATAGGGATTGCTGCTGGGACTTTTAAGAATCTATGGAGAGTGTGGAGAAATAGGCGTATACACCTAAAGACTAAAATTAGACTGTATAATATTTGGTTCTTTCTAGGGTTAGTTATGGTAGTGAAACTTGGACACTTTGTAAACAAGATAACAGGAAACTAGATGCTTTTGATTCCAGATGCTTACGCAGTATCTTGGGCATTAGGTGGTTCAACTTTGTAACTAATGATTAGGTTAGACAAAGGAGTTTGCAACCTCTTTTAAGCAGCATATTGTGCAGAGAGAGACTCCATTGGTTTGGCCATGTTGCCCGTATGAATAATTATAGATTGGCGAATAGGGTTATGAACAGTGTGCCTAAAGGCCTCAGAAAGAAGGGGAGACCTAGGATGCGGTGGGCAGACAATGTCAAACAGGACCTTGTTAGAATTGGTGTGCAGTGGCCAGATGCAGTAGATGTAGCTCAGGATAGACTTGCTTGGAGAACTAAATTGCACGGTCTGGTTGGACCTCCGTAGCCCATGGCTGCTTGAGGATGATGATGATGATTGAACTGTTCACATTATGACAAAGAACGTAAAGTTTTTTATCAGCAATTATTTCAACTAGGAATAAATCAGTTTACTTTACAAAATATGTTGAATTTTCCAGTAAATGACGACAGAAATGCAAGCTACAACTTTCTTATTTAACTTCCTGCTCGAGATTTCTTTGTTTAACAGGATATAACCGGATTTCCCCTGAACAATGGGAAAGCTCGACCAATCAGATTTCAGTTTCTATGGTTACAGTTATTAAAATCACTCTTTCTACTCTAACGTTCTGTAACGGAAATTGTTCCTTCACAGCCTGACTTTGGTAGTGAATATTGTAATATGTATGCACATATTAAATATATCATTATTACTCAGATTTTTATTTTCAAACTATAAACTATTGTTTATTTATTTTACTATTAAGCATAAAACTATTAAAATTCTATAACTATAATACTTCATTTAATAACGACAACTTATATATTTGATATGTATAATTTTTAAAATATTCTCTTGTTTTTCTTTATACTTATGTATTGTTTTTAACTGAACCTGGTGTAGAAGGTCCTGGTCCTAACATCACCATGGTTGTTAGGTGTATAAATAAATAAATAAGGAAGAAATGTGAGGTCAGTAAAGTGCAAAGAATTAAAGACAAAGGAAAAGTAAAATACAAAGAAAATGCAAAGAAAACTTTAGCTTTAAACTCACTAGTATGAATATAGCGATATTGGCATTAGAATGGCTTAAATTCTGATTATGGAAATAATTTTTAGAAGAGTATATTTTTAACTAATTGAAAATAAAATGGACATTTATTCACACTCTGAAAGTAAATATTTCAGTTTAATTATTAGTAAAAGTTTTATATATTAAAATTTTCGACTTTCCTGAAAAATATATATTTTTACCAAAAGAGGAACAATTGAGTAGTTAACTCAATTTGGGAATAAATATTCATCTGAAATCGCTACAGAGAAAACCAAACATTTCGAAGATCAGAAATATATGGCATCCTGCGCTCTAGCTTGTGAGAAAACTCGTTCGTTGGTTCAGTGATTAGCATGTTTTCTAAAGTCTGTTATATCCAAGGTTACAGGTCTGAATGTATGTGATCTTGCCTTTGGGATAATGCATTCTGTTCTGAATGCGATGATGAAGTTGAGTGTTCTAATAAATATAATTGGGTTAGAAAAGCAGTTATAAAATTTTAAAGAACAATGAAGACTAAAAGTAAGAACAGTATGGATTTATTTTAATATAAGGTCCTTTATTGGCCCTAGATAGGAATTCTTATCAACCAAAATTGTTTTCGAGAAGATTATAAATATATATATAGCATAGGAATATGGTATTATATATGCCCGTATTGCTGCATTTTTACCCTTTGACTCTAATGTAGTTATTGTCTTAAATCACAAAATGTTGTTATGCTTAGATTCATTTGTGCAATCTTCGAGCAAAATGTGGCGTTGTCTTATATCACAGTGTGTTGTTTAGCCCTGTTAGTGTAACCTTTCACCAGAATGTGATGTATCTTATTATCACATAAATGGTCAGTTGACCTAGTGTTATATTGTAAGGCTGCACTTTTTTCTGTTTAAAAACCTGACACTGTAAAACAATGCAGTTATATAAACAAAATCGCTGTCTTTAAAATATTTTCTCATCTAGGTTTTCATCAAAGAAAAATAAATACAATTAAGGGAAAAAAAACCTTCATACAAACAAAAACTATGTAGTTTAGTTTTTCGTCTTTAAATTCAATGTTTAAATATAAAAACATTCAATGCACTGTACATAAAATTTATAAGCAATTTTCCTGTCTAGATATAAAATACATCTAATTATCCCAAACAAGAAAAGAAATTGGATTAACCTTTTTCAATGCTATGGAAATCTAGACTATAGTACAATCTATGTTTTAACCTGAACTTAATTTTTAATAAACAACCTTTTTTTAGCGTTTTCTCAATGCTGTGATTAGATTTTGCATCCACGTTTATTAACAAAAATTCAAATAAATGAAATCTATGAAGAGAAACACATGTTTAACTTTGTTAACTTTTAACGTTTACGTTAAAAGACGTCCCACGAATTTCGTATAGCTGCACGGATCTCGGGTTACGTGTATAAGAAACACAGCGAGTGATGTACGTATATTGTTAGTCTCTGCAGAGATATTTGTTCCTTCTATCCTTGATTTAATTTGCATCTTGCATGCCACTGCTACAAACTAAATCTGTCAAAATACCTCGGATTTATTTAATTACCAGGTAAAATTCTTTTCTACGAACACATCTCCTGTGCCTGTTCTTTCGCTCAGTAATCATTTCTCTCAATTGCCTGTTTACCTCTGACTCAAACACAGTTACATTCCTGTCGAGTTCTATGCCTCTGCCAAATGGAATAGTCTCTCCAATGAAATAAAGGCTTGGTTTTAACTCATTTTTCAAGTCGTCCTTGCATCATGTATAAAATATCAGGCATTTCCATTAGCACCCAAGGGTCGACAGTCGATATGAGCACGCAACATTGATCGGCAGATGCGATTAAACAGCCTTTTTCTAACGACTAAAGCGCTTCATTAGTAGTGCTACGCTGTTACTATCGGAAGCCTTTAATCCTCTTTGGCAGCATCAATAGCAGCATCAATAGATTCTTTAATGCACACTGGGAATTCCGCATTTTTCTCTTTCTATCCTTTTCTTCCCCTCACTTTTTTTTTCATGAGGCAGTCTTTATTAAGTCTGTGCACAGGAAATCTTTAATACCCGCTTTTTTATTTTTTACTTCGGCATTTTTTATCGTTTTTTCAAAGATACGGAAGCTTACCAAGATGCAGAGTTAACACATTTTTCTTATTGATATTGACATATGTTTTTTTTAAGAACCGTCATGATATTCGGTATAACGCCAGTCTACTTTACATAATCAACACTACTTTATCTTAATTTATTAACAGTAGGGGAAGGGGAGGGTAAACGTCCATATCTGGCATAAGTTATGTCATTGAAAAGAGGTGGAAGATTGAAATTTATTCTTTAAACTTTGACTTCGTGGTCATTGATGCTAATCATATATTTCAGTCACAAATAGCAGAGACAATTAAATTTAGCCGATAGAAATTTTACTTTTCTTTCTTAGATATTAAAAAAATTACAGAGGAGAGTAAAGGGGAAAGGTATTTTAAGACGAAATCCAATGGCAACCATTCTTCAGCACCATTGTAAATGTGTAAAATCGTATTATAAATTATTAATTCTCTTTCTGACAGCTAAACAACAAGCAGATAAACAAAAATCGGGGTGCAATTTGTCTTTTTATCAGTTGAAATAATGTCTGTTGCCTAGACACTGAATGAATGGCGCTTGGAGGTTACTTTGTTTTTCAATGCAAGATTCAATTCATTCTAAAGTTCAGTTTCAAAGATTGCTGAAAAAGATAAGGTGAAACCCGGAAATCATATCTCTTGATCAATTCCTTCCGTGAAAAATGTATTGGAAAATGATTTAGCTACACTTTCATTTTAATGGAACGCAGCTCTAATGATGAAAATAGAGAAGTAATAAATATCGGAATTTATTTGATTCCTAGTGATTTTCTATATTCAATAACATCTATTGTGTTTCAAATGTCTCTATCCGTTTCGATTAACTTCAACTTAAATTATAAAACACAGATATAAAAATTAAACTAATAAATTAAATAATTACCTAATCAAATAGTAATTTAAATTATTCTAGCTATCTACCTACTTATTTGTCTGTATGCAATTTATTTGATTACCTTGACGGGTTTGGCAGACACTAATAACAATAATAAAAATTAATTTAATTAATTAAATAGTAATATTTTAGACCCATTATTATTATTATTATTATTATTATTATTATTATTATTATTATTATTATTATTATTATTATTATTATTATTATTATTATTATTATTATTATTATTATTATTATTATTATTATTATTATTATTATTATTATTATTATTATTATTGGTATTATTATTATTATTATTATTATTATTATTATTATTATTATTATTATTATTATTATTATTATTATTATTATTATTATTATTATTATTATTATTATTTTCATTCGAAATTTGATTGTAAATTGTTGATGTAATATCATATATAAAATTATATAGTGATCATTTACAACAATAAATGAATCTGGAAACATAGAGAGTTGTTGCTGTTGTTATCTTTATTATTACTATTAAAATAAATTTATTAAATCTTAAGTGCAATAATTATATTTTGAAATGACGAACCATCCTTAATCTTTGGTGGTAGCAAACATTGATAAAGTAACTGTATATGATTTTTTTTTGGCAAGGAACGTCTAAAAAAGCATTTGTTTGACTATATTCAGTGACACCAAAAGTTTTAAAAGAAATAACTTTTGCGTTTTTTTCTGCGAATTATTATCTTTTTAAACATGGGATAGAAATCATATATATATTTGTAAACAGAAAAATTACTGAATTAGATTTGTTTATATCTCATGATGAAGAAGTTTTTCGCGTTGATCCTGGTAACTGATCGGTATCTAACGAACTGTCAACTGAATTATAAACTTCTTATCCATGTTTTTAAAAAATAAGATTTAAAAAATCATATACTCAGTAGAATGTTTTAACTTTTCAAACATCCATTGAAGTTCGAACATATTTTCGAGAGAACTTTAAATCCTTATCCCAGTGCACAACATTACCCGTATAAAATTGTACATTAAAGAATACCTTGGACTGAATGGAAATTTCCTTGTACATAACAATTTCTCATAGTGCATTATTAATACACCTTATTTTGAGTTTCAAGTCATTTTGGTATTCCGACTGAATTCATGCTGATAGTTATTCTACACTATTAATTAAGTTTATAATATGGAACAAATAGGGTTGCTCACGGACTAAATAATCAACAATTATAAACCATTCGCAACTCCACTCCATAAGGGGTGCAGATCAGTACTAAAGAGAGTAAACTGATAATTATCTATTTCAACAACTGTAATAACATGCAATGATTCCAAGAAATTGGTATATTGCACTGCAAGTGTTACTCGATTAATTTTAAAATAAAGCAGTAAATACTTACTGATTCCTATCTCAGTAATTAATATTATTTATGCGAAACAGCGATTTTTTTAAATGAGTATCATCTTAATATGGAATGTAATATTTATTTTACCCTTTCTTTATCATATTTACTGTTAGTTCTAAACCTCTTTGTCACAGCACTGTCATCGTCTTACTCCCATGAGATATAGAAAAAAATGACGTCACAGTGAATTACGTCGTGCCTGAAATCGCAAAATTCCATTTTCGCTATTTCTATGTATAATTTTGTTATGATCAAGGCATTGTGTGTTGTGCTTTAAGTAAAAAAAAAACTCGTTAGAATTTTTGAGTGTAGTTTTATTTTTTTCATACAAATATCTCAGAGAAAGATCGGTTATAATTAAACATTCCCCATATTGATATACACTACCGTACCAAAGTATTAGGGAAATTCCATGTTATATAAATGGAAATCTAACTTATAGCTCTGTGACTTCTAAAATAAGCATTTAATAGAAAAATGTGACTGAAAGTAAATTAAAGATCATAATGAAATCAATTCAAATTCCGATTTCCAACAACATTCATTTAGTATTAAAATATTGTAGTTAGGGAAGATGGAATATTTAACAATACTAATGCATCATAAGAATTGACCCCAGAAATTAATCAAAACTTATATAATAAGTGTAGTTTCAAGATATCTAAAAATAAATATACATTTTAGAAGTTAGTGATTATCTCAACATTCGATCATTTTGATTGATTTTTATAAAGAAATATTATTAATTGTTGAAAAATTCCAGCTCCCTAACTCTTTAGGCACTGAACGAATAATGGTAAAAATAGATTTCAATAGATTTGATTAGGATCTTTAATTTATCATCAGTCACAATGTTTAATTAGCTGCATTTTTTTATTCGAGAGCTTTGAAATTAGATTTCCAGTTACGTAATATGGAAATTCTCTAATATTTTGATAGAATATCCTTGACGAATGTCCTTCAATCTTATATATTGATGAATGGGTGCGTTAAAATGTTTAATATCGCTTCTAAATAATAATATGGTAAATAAAATTCGATTTCCATAATATCTTACCATTTAAAATTTTATGTCAGCCATTTTAAGCACAGTTTGAAATAAACTGCATACTACATTCAGAATAGACCAAGTAATTGTCATTTCTAAGCAAAAAGCAGATAAAAACATACCGTGTTAACACAGCAGAACGATAAACGCCTCCTCAAAAAACTTAAATGTCACAGAATCAGCTATTTATGTTTTCTTTTCGATTGCTGGCTGCGAATGTGATCTTTGGACCATCACCTTATCACACAACTGGGATGCATTCGCATGATGTACAGTGTGCATTTCGCCGATTAACTTGAACAAAAGGGAGAGCAACAAACTAAACGCGGTATCCGCCGTCTCGTCCCAAGCTCGAGAAAGAGTTTCTGCTGCTAATGCGCCTTCTGTATCGTATCGAGTAATCGAGTGGATCTTTGCTGGCCGCATAACGTGCTCGCTCTTGCTAGTAGTCCAGCTGCATTAGTAATGAATGGGACACTGAACGGAATCTCTCCAAACTTTTCCTCCCCAACGAATTGCAGCGGTAAAATGTTATCATTCAAATAGCCCGAAAGTAATATCTCAACGAATATCCTGATTGCCTCTTCCTTATAGGCCACCGGCAAGATAAGTTATGCTGAAGTGATTTTCAGTCAGTGTGATATTATGGCCCCCGTTTTCTCCCCACGTGCAGCGAGAGAGGGAAGCCGCAATCACTCCGTAACTGCAATTTATCCAGCATTTCAATCGGACTTCGTGGATGTGGCGGAAAATCCGGCGATTCCCCCGTGGCGACACGTGCGCACCCTCCTCCGGGCACGCACGCAACGTCAGAAATTTCTCGACTGTTATGCTGCTGGTCATCCTAAATCCTGTGCACCGTGGAGAGGAACGTGAGGAGGGGGGGGGGGAGAGTCAGGGAATCCAATTCGCCTTTCAATCACTCTTTTTTTCTTTCCCTCTCTCTTTCGTTCCTTCTTCTTCATTCCTTATCGGCCAACGGTCCAGGGTTGGATTACCTTTCAGGCCCACTTGACTGCACAATTCCGACTCACGGAAACCCGCGGGCTGTGCCTATTTGGGCCCCAAGTTCTATCAATCATACACTTGCTGCTGCCCACTATTCGTTGCATCCTTTCCGTCCAATGTACTTTGAGATGACCATAGCTAAAAAGAAGTGTCCTCTTCGGATTTTCTTGGCACAATTAAATGAGAGGTGCCAAGGGAAAATGATTGTTGAACAGATTGGTTTGCCATGTACTTCTTGAATAGTAAAGAAAATTGAAATACATTCTTCGTTCCATAAATCTGTAAAGAACATATATTTAGTACAAAACTCTCTCTCACACACATGGGATAATGATATTGGAAATAATTTAGAATATATTATGTAGTCTGTTATCTTAATTTTAAATGACACTTAATTTCAGAGCTGTAAAAGACACGACTACATCTACGGCACTACAGTTTAATATCTCCAATAATAAACTGATATTAGTACTTTGCTATCAGTATTGAGTTTTATGCATACATAATACTCATAGGGTAATGTACAATTTATAGATCTATTAAGATCGTTTCAGTATCGCTGTAATTTGCATTACAATTAATAATATATCTACGACAATGTAACTGCCTCTCGAGGACATAAAAAGGAAAGAAATTAATTCGATCAACTTTTTGTCTCCATACACATTAAAAACAAATGTTTGATGGTGACATGTTTGAACGACAATCGACTCTTCACCGGATACCCAGGCAACATCTGTCTCTTTAAATGTAATAATATAACCAGGACCGGACTGACATTCGGACTAAATTTACTGCCGAATTACGATCTAGAGTAAACAAAATGCCATTACAGCGTATTTAGGGAAAAATAATTTTACAGGTGCAAACGCTTTGGAACTAGAGCCAAATCCAAAAAATATATCTAGTGGGATATCGCCCTTGAGTGGTATATGATTAATGACAAGACCCAGATGTTCCGCAATAATGCACTACATCTATTGGGATAATGCCATGTTTTACCACTATCCACCTTCACGGTTGAGCAATATTATAGAAGTGAAGCCCAGCCTTTTGCAAAACAGAACTTTAATATTCGTCCTGGGTCGCAACAAACAAGGATACTGAAAATCCAATTTGACTCGGCGCCCGTGACGGGATCTTGAGTGGGATATAAAAACAACTGCATTTTAAAATTCTGATATTCTAGATTTTTTGTTTGTCACATACTACAGTGCTGATTAAAAAGCCTAGAACGCCTCTACTCACTTCCGTAAAACGTTGATGAAAAACCGAGAGCATCTCTATTCATTTTCATCTAATATTGGCTAAAAAACACAGAGCATCTCTTTTTATTTCCTTTTCATATTAGTTAAAAAGGCGAGAGAGTCTATTGGTTTCCATGCAATGCTGGTAAAAAGGTCGAGAGTGTGTCTATTTATTTCTATACAATATTGGTAGATAAAAAAAGTAAAGAGAAGTCCGTATTTCCTTCGATACAATGTTAATTGAAAGTCGAGCGCATCCCCGGAATGGGGCGGGGGTGGCTCAGTCGGTAGCGCGCCAGGCTCGTAATCTGTAGTTCCCAGGTTCGAGTCCCAGCTGGGTCAGCGTTGAGATTTATCTCCGCAAATTTCCCCGCCCTGCCCACGGTCAGTAGGGGACAGCGATGGGCTTGGAAAGGCCGCCGTCCGTCGGATGGGACGTTAAGCCGTGGTCCCGTGTGTGGGAGAGCCATACCCTGTGCACGTTAAAGAACACGCTGGATGGCCTTGACGGGAGGCTACCATCTGTCTCCCAACAGCTGTTCCAGTGGGTCCCCAACCTTCTCTGAGCCTTCGGGGTCCTTGTGACCTGGCCATTTAGCCCATGGTGTGCAAAAAAGTGCCGCTCAGAGGTAAAACAACCCAAAAAAACAAGCATCCCCGGAACGGAAGGATGCTCTCTCCTCATATCCATAAAATGTTGATAAAAAAGAAACTATCTATACAGTATTTTTCCATTCAGTTTTGGATAAAACGTCGAGATCACACCTCTACATTTCTAACCAATATTGGTTTAAAACTGAGAGCATCCCTTCTGATCTCCATTGAACGTTAATTAAAAAAACTGAGAGCGTCCCTCCACATTTCCATCCAATGTTGGTGAAAAAATAAAGATATCTCCCAATCATTGTCGTATCCTCCTGCTCTCAGTGCAAAAGGTAATCGTATTCCTTCTGAGCTTTCACTATCATAGACAAGCTTCACAGAACGAAGAGAAGCACATTGTTTTTCGTTTACGTTGCTGCTACCGACACATCAATAGGACGACAAAGAGCTAATTTTTATACATAAATATTTTGTCCTTTTAACGGGGTTCTGCATCATGTCTGTCAAAACCTAGGACATCTAAATTTCTGAAATAGGTTTTGATTAAACATATTCAAATGATATTGCGAATAGTGATAATTTCTTTCTTCTTGATAATGATCATTATAATGCCAAGCCATAAATTCACAGTACTGAACTATACCTCCAGATAAATACTATGCAAAAGTGGTGTTCATTCAATGTGAAGGTACAAATTCTATATTTTAATATGTTTATTTATTTAATTAAAGTCACTAAAATATAAATACAGTTGATACAATAATTATTTTAGACTTTTATGTAATATTTTCCATAATATTTTGGAGTGACAAAAAGAATCTTTATTAATTTGGTACTTTCCTATCTGAATATTTGAAGAAAGGAGTCTCAGAATTTGAAGTTTTGGCAAAGTTCAAATCGTTTGCTCTTTCACTTTATTTCCTTATAATTTTTCGTAAAATTTATGGCCATATTTTTTAATTTCTTTTCTGTAGTTAGTCTTCTTAGGGGGGGGGGGGGCTCAGTCGGTAGTGGCGCCAGGCTCGTAATCTGTAGTTCCCAGGTTCGAGTCCCAACTGGGTCAGCGTTGAGATTTATCTCTGCAAAATTCCCCGCCCTGTTCACTGTCAATAGGGGACACCGATGGGCTTGGAAAGGCCGTCGTCCGTCGTATGGAACTTTAAGCCGTGGCGTCGTGTGCGGGAGAGCCATACCCTGTGCACGTTAAAGAACACGCTGGATGGCCTTGACGGGAGGCTACCATCTGTCTCCCAAAAGCTGTTCCAGTGGGTGCCTTTCCCCAAATTTCTCAGAGCCTTCGGGGTCCTTGTGACCTGACCATTTAGCCCATGGTGTGCAAAAAGGTGTCGCTCAGAGGTAAAACAACCCAACCTAGTCTTCTTGGCTTTCGGATCATCGGAAGTTTGTCTGAGCCCAGGATAAGGTATGGATGTTGATTTTTTTTTCCAGGTATAACCTTTCTCATAGCTTTTCTCTATAGCATATTATATTAACAGATTACAACTTTGTTACAAGCAATTGGTTGAGAGGTAATCATTTATCAAGCTCTCCAGCAAACCATTGCAAGCTGGAATTGCCCAAATTTAATCAATTTTTTAATTATTATAAATTTCTCTTTACTTTTTTTCTCAATCGCAATGCATTATTAATATTTCATATGAGTAATTTAAAACGAGTGAAATTATTCAAGGGATAAAAGTTGATAATTTGAACTAGTGGACTAAAGTATGTAATGGTGTATTTCTCAAGTAAAAAAGTCTTAGTTTTTATTATTTAGGTATGCCACCATAAGTAGTTATGAAATGATCGATGAGAATCTATTTAATCGTTGAAAATATCGTTTATGTATTCTGAAAATAAGTATTTTTAAACCTTTTCCACAACCTCATGATCCGCATTTTAAACTTGCGAATGACATTTCGAATAATTACGAAGATTGGAGATAGTTTATAAATTCTAGAACAATGTTTTAATTCTTATTACTTATATTTTTATCTCTCAATTTAATCGGGATTTCAATGAATGCAGCAGTTACGAGTACGAAAATCTACCGATTATCAAAAGTGATGCATTTATCACTGGCTTACTTCCGTCATGTAAGTGCCAATAAGTCCTGCTTCCATTTCGTTCTGCCAAGCAACAGTCATTTCAATGGAGGGAAGGAGAGGGGAGGGATGCCAACAGGAATTCTCGACCGAATGTTCGGTTCCTAGTGGCACATACAAGCATTGGAATTCAGCTCATCAGATAAGGCCGCATTTCGTCCTTACTCTGGGGTATATCTTTGTCCCTTGGCACCATCCGTTATTGCTGTCGACAATCAGATATTGTAGTAAGAGCAGCGACCAACCGGGACTGGAATACGCTGACTTAAGTGCGGGAATGCAGCTGCCTTGTCTATTGTGTTTTTATTGCTTGAAGAGGCAGAAATATTACACAGTCATGTCAACTGAAAAACTGCCAGAATCTTTTTTTCCTCCTTCTTCTTCTCCTATCTGTCATTCGTTTGCGCGAGCCATCCAACATCTCGCGCAGCTCATTCATTCTCTGATGGCTGCCAGCGCAAAAAGGAACAAGAACATAGAGAGCAAAGGCTTAGTCAAAGGATGGAAGGTGTCAGGATGTATACAGACAGCAACCGCCGTTAGTGTCATGAATATTTTTTGGTCTTCCCCTTGCTTCTGAATTACAAATCAATGCGTTGACGTGAAGTTGATTAATAGTATTGGGTTGCATCCATAAAAGAAGCATTTCTCGATCCATAAATAAAAGAGAGAAAAAAATTCAAAGTAAATATTTTGGCCATGTTCTCCGCGGTTGTGTACTAAGTAGATAACATATATGGCATTACAAAAGTTTACAAGAGAAAATAATTATATTTGCATTCCAGATCTTAAAATTGGAAACCAATTAGGAGAATACGTTAAACGATAGTGAGAGTAATGGCATTATGGTATAGAAAATAATTCAAAATCAAATTATTTAGTAATTTAAATTTTAAGTGTGTATGGAAATAAATATAAATTTCATTACCGTTCTCTAATATTAATCAATCAAATTTATCTTATATTTAAAATGCAAATCTGAAATATAATTTGTTGTTCCAGTTCGAGAACCTAGATACAGTTTTCGTTGTAACATAAAGAAAGTGATTTACAAATGTATTGTTTTTAATTTGTATCTCTCAAAGTCTGTTACAGCTTATCTTAATAAACATATATACTACTAATTACACATTTCCACTATGCTTGGTTCGTAAGTTGTAGTAAGATATTTAAAAATTATAGTTTTTTTTAGTTTCATAATAGTGAAAGGTTTGGCAATTAGAAATATGTTTCAGTAGATATTTCTGCAAAAATATTATTCTATGAGCCAGTTTTGTAAAAAGGGATTTAAATTAAAATAAGCAGTAATTTCAAGTTAGCTTCTTAAATGAATTTAAAATTGCATATGAGATAGCTCTTGATAATTTTTAAAGTCGATTTTTTATGCTTTTCATCTAATATATTATAGTCTACACCACTTTATTTTCCGTATTAATATTTACTTTTTTTCTTGCGAACGGGTAGCGAGAGACCGATATCCTCAGAATGAAGCGTGGGAGACCGATATCCTCAGAATCTTAGCTTTGAGACCATATTAACACCGTTTTTGCTTTAGTTATCCTCTCACAGACAGAAACCGACTTAAAGGGAAGTCGTCATTCCAATAGCGCATCAAGCAATGATTCTGTGTACAAGATGATTATGTATTGCACCCTTTAAAACCAAGACAAGTCAGAGTTTTTGAAATCTTAACACTCAACCAATTTTTTTATGGTACAGCGGAGAGGAGCCATACATAAATTAAATATATTAACCCTCCTAAAAGTTATCGCGCTTGGCTACTGATCTAAGGGACTTGGGTTTAAGCCCCGGATAAGACATGGACGTTTGTGTTGTTTTTCTGCTGAGGTCCTGCCATCCTCACAGACCTTCTACTATGGCATATAAACTGACAGGCTCCTGTCAGACCTCTGTGGCAAGCAGCTGCTTGAGGGTGTATTTATTTATTTATTTATTTTAAAAGTTATGTATTCTAAAAGATTTTCAGAGTTTGATGCCAAATATGAAATAAAGGGATGCGTATTGAATAATTTTTCACATTGTTTTGACGAGCAGATTTTTAATCGAGCGCAATATTATAAAAAATTAATGTGAACTGCTTTCACGTCAAATTATTCTTCATCCTTTTTATTTTGCTGGAAAAAAAATACATTTTCTTACTTTGGACGCAAAAATACAAATCTATGTGAGCAATACAGTAGAATACCCAGATTTCCATCTTTAAGCTACTTGGTGTTTCCGCTGCAAAACGTAATTTGTTAGAGAGTCACTGTCCTAATTACTTCAGTGGGCCTGATGATGACGTGCCAAGTTTTGCATAATCTCTTCCTCTTCATGCTGAGATCTTCAGCAAGTTTATTTCATTAATTGCAGACTTTGTTCGAGTGGTCCTTGACCCAAGTTTATCTAGTACTCTATCATAGGATGACAAGTAATTCAGAGAGAATGGATTTCCATTGGCTGGATAGGCGAAAATTAAATGACATTAAAAGAAATATGCCATAAAAGAAAACCACCATAAAAAAATCCACAAAACCAACAAATTTAAAATTATCGCAATGATTTCCTACCCTCATTCTGCAACTTTTTGCTTCAGGGCACAATGAAGGAATTGATCGAATCTTTTACTATGAATATTCTCTTATTTTTAAATGTGCTAGTAGCCTAAAAACGATTAATGAACTGCAGTAAGTATCGGCTTACTGGCGAGAACACCGAATGCGTAGATCCCATAATTAAAAGAAAAGAATATGCCTAAATATTATTTATTGCGCTAAGAGTTATATCTAAATTTCACAGACGGCAATGTTTGCTAGATATTACTTTTTATTTTACCAAAAAAGAAGAGAAGAGAAAGATTGCGGGATTGTAGAAATCAATTAGAATATAGTTAATTTCTTGTCAACATCCGGAGAGGGGGAGAGGCATGTTGGCTCAGTCGGGAGCGCGCTCGTAATTTGCGGTTCCCAGTTTCTCTAATTTATTCAGGTTTATCTAATCACGGCGCATCATTAACCTAAGTACCCTAAGTTTATCAGACACAAAGTGGGATCCGCGAAACCCATCCGTCCTTCGACTTAGTGTTATCAGGTTCCCTTGGAGTTATCCAAATGTCACTAAAACCCGAGAACATCCGACAAAGGTTTTGAATGACGTTATATCTAACTCGAGAGTAGGGGTGGCTCAGTCGGTAGCGCGCCCGGCTCGTAACCTGTAGTTCCCAGGTTCGAGTCACAGCTGGATCAGCGTTGAGATTTATCTCCGCAAAATTCCCCGCCCTGCCCACGGTAGGTAGGGGACACCGATGGGCTTGGAAAGGTCGCCGTCCGTCGGATGGGACGTTAAACAGTGGCCCCGTGTGTAGGAGAGCCATACCCTGTGCACGTTAAAGAACATACTAGATGGCCTTGACGGGAGGCTACCATCTGTCTCCCAACAGCTGTTCCAGTGGGTCCCCTCCCCCAACCTTCTCTGAGCCTTCGGGGTCCATGTGACCTGGCCATTTAGCCCATGGTGTGCAAAAAAGTGCCGCTCAGAGGTAAAACAACCCAACCCAAAAACAACTCGAGAGTAAACGATTTATACTATGTAAACAACATTATTGTGTGTTACAGCATCATATATTTCCCTAGACATCAACCGTGTTCTGTGAAGCAGTAAAGCCTAAAAATTTCTCAGTGATTGTATCTGATCTTTTTATAGAATTTTATTTAGTTAAAAGCTTTATATGATGATGTCAGCTCTTGTGGTTATTCCCCAGGGCTTGAGTTCGAGAGAAATTTTAAATGTACTCCGGCACCCCCTGCATGACGCAAATGTAAACTTTGAAAATAATGAGCGCAAATATTGAATCCTAACAAAAATCTGCAACTGTTAAACATAAAAATGGTACAGTCGCTCAAAAAAGTATCCGGACACTATGATTGATTACAGAATAAGGAAAAAATATCTGGCAACGATTTTTTTTTAGAAATTAGTGATCTAGCAACCTTCGTATCACGTGACTTCGTATCACTAATTTCTAAAAAAAATCGTTGCCAGATATTTTTTTCTGAATTCTGTAGTCAACCATAGCGTTCGGATACTTTTTTGAACGACTGTACAAGGAGAGTATATTTTATGGTTTTTAGCTCTTACCATTTGCGTGAAGCTGTCCCCCCTCCGTTTTATTTGAACAGGAAAAATCATAAACAGACACGCAAATCGTCTAAAATATGTTTTAGGTGCATTCTGCTAACACCTATTTTGCAAAAAATGTATAAGTATTTTTAGCATGTATGCATGTATAGATATATACTAAGATTTTTTTTTTTTGGCTTATTTACGTGAATTATGTTTTCTAATCTCCTAAAATAGTTTAGCATACTTTTTAATATTATTTTTATTTTAAGACTTTTAAAACCTGCAGAAAGTATAAAGTATCTCTTATTCGAATGTACAGAAATATATCGATATAAAATAAGGTTTACATAAATAAATCACTATAATAACGAATATCAAAAAGTTAATTCTATTCTTTGATTCCTTCTCCCCAAAACGGTCTCAGTTCAGAAAACGACCTAGAAATTCAAATATAATTCTCTTCACTCAAGAATCTTCTTCCTTATTCCATCTCCAGAGTATGCTCTCCTTCTTTTTCCGTTTCATAGATGACAACTTTGACTCAGCTTATTTCCCGCAGCAGGCTCTCCATCCCTCTCTGTGCTATAAATCTCCTTGAAATTGGACAGCGAGAGGATGGTTTGCCCTCTCACACGTCTACGAGTTCCGCCAAACACGCTTTACATCTCCAAGAAGACGGCTTGTGTGTGTTTCTAGGCGAGCTTCCTAAGCCGCTGAAAGGAGGACCAGCCGACCGGGCGGTAAAGCCGCCATCACTGCGGGAGGTGTTTGGTCGGTCCAAATGCAGCCGGAGTAGACGGTCGGGGCCCTCTTTTGCTCTTGCTGCCCAGATGCTAGACTCTCCACACTTTATCACCTGACTTAGCGACTTGATGCCTCTGCTTCCGATCTGACAGTTGCGACACAGTAATGCCTCGATCTGAGCCCCGCCAGCCTACTGGCAGACCATATACACCTCCAACTGAATCGAGTCAGCCAGGGAAAGTGAGATTTCACCTCAGTATTATTATTTTTTTCTTAGTCTTCTTTACCTTTTCCATTTCTCTCTGGTCTATTAAGTTGAGTCAGGTTTCCGTCATCTATCAATACTGAATTCAAAGGAAGCTGGATCAGAGAAACCTTTCAAAGATCCGTAATAAAAGATTTCGAATGCACTTGTTGCCTCTAACTATTAAGAAAAATATAATTATCTGGATTTTCTTTTCTATTTATTTTTCAGACATGAATCGAATTTTTTAGCTGAATCAGTGAATGTAATGGTCAAATTTTCTGCAGCAATAGGAGATAAAAAAATATACTAGCTACTGTGAATTACATTGGTTTTTTTTTTACCTATGAGCGGCACATTTTTGTGCACCATGGGCTAAATGGCCAGGTCACATGGACCCCGAAGGCTCAGAGAAGGTTGGGGGAGGAGACCCACTGGAACAGCTATTGGAAGACAGATGGTAGCCTCCATTTATAGCAATCCAGCGCGTTCTTTAACATGCACAGGGTATGGCTCTCCCGCACAACGGGGCCACGACTTAGCGTCCCATCCGAAGAACGACGGCCTTTCTAAGCACATCGGTGTCCCTTACTGACCGTGGGCAAGACGGGGAGTTTTGCGGAGATAAATCTCAACGCTGACCCAGCTGGGACTCAATCCTGCGAACTACAGATTACGAGCCGGGCGCGCTACCGACTGAGCCACCCACCCCACTCTGAATTGCAAAATAAACGAATTATCATAAAGTAAAATACACATTTGTTTGAAACAATTGCTCAAAATAAGTAGGTAAAGACTAATTTGTTAGAAAAACCGCAGAATTATTATTATTGTATAAATATTCATATATTCGTCCTGCGGTCGAGTGGTTACCGATTACAAGGACATTGATTCGAACCCCGAGTGAGAAAAAAATTTCCTTATGTTGCTTTTATAATTAGATCTTTCTTTCCTCACAGAACTTCTCTGTGGCGTATTATATCTGATAGGCTCCTGCAAGATTTCTGTAGAAAGCCAACTACTTTAAGAATAGCTTATTAATTTATTTATATCGTGCATATATAAACCATAAATATATTTTCCCATATAACTTGCATTTCGTATGTTGACCTCAAATTATAATTAAAGTAAAATGCTACCAATATATGTACGTCTGTATGCAGAATATATTTTTAAGAATTACCTATAAATAAATAAAAAACATACGAAGAATATATTTCAATTCGTGATTATTATTAAAAAAATTTCTTCAGTGAAACAAATTCCCTTTTCCGTTTTGTCTGTGCATAAAATAGCCTTTCGAGAATTCAACGAAATAACAAATTCCCTGAATGTTTCATAGTTACTGATTATATTTTAATGTTTTTCTTCCGTTGAATAATACTACTTTCTGTCAGTTCTCGTGAAACACTTTTTAGTTGCCGATAAAAGAGAATAGTAAGCATTTCAGTGATAATAGAAACAAATAATATCAAGACTTTTCAACTACAAAATAATTGAAATCGTAAAAGCGAGATTACATTCGAAATTTAAAACAGTTTGGGATTAATATATTCTTTTCGTAACTCTCATTTCTACTCATGCATTTTGTTTGCCCAATATTAGTTAGTTTGTCCATTTTTTTTTCAATGATTTCATTTCTCTAAAGAATTGTGCCTCCATATCTTACAAATTCGGAATCCAATCATAATAAACTAACTTATATAATATATATCAAATGACAGCTTACGAATTTCCATCTTTTTTTCAATCCTCACCAAAAAAAGATAAAAATTATATCGTGACCTCTTACCCAAAAAGGAAAAGCTTAAAATGAATTCTTTCATTTTAATCTGTCTGTTTATATGAGCCTTAAAACTGAAAACAAAAATGATTTAAAAATATATTGATTGACAATAAATATGTCATTACCTTATGTTAGATTTACACGGAGTATCTGAATAATATGACCACCTACCATACATGTACTATGGTAGGTAATCATATTGTTCTGATATGACTGTGTATATCATAAAAAAATAAGAGCTAAAACGGTTTCTTTTAAGCAATCGTAAAATCCTTTGAGACTGATTTGATTTTTGAAATGATGACAAAGCAATTGAAAATACATGTTTTATTTTTGAACTTGTGTAGAAAGGTTGGCACGTTCATTTATTTAACCCCACCCGTATGATTTGATCTAGTTTAACGTCAAGAATAGGCATTTATAAAGAAAGGTTAATTTATTATTACAATAGTATTGTGCTTTAGTAGATTTCAATTTGCTTCGATTAATAAATATCACGTTAAACTAATTTTAATAACATTGAAAAATGAAACGCAAACAACTTTGTAGTGAGCAAATGGATATGTTAATGATAGGAAAAAGTGGAAATGCTATCTCATCATAGAGCCCAATAGCCACTGTTCTTTGAGGATTTAGAGACTAAGCAAGACCGGATATATGGGAGTGAGTATGATAGATGTACACTCCTTGATAACAAGAATATGAAAAAGTCATATTATATATACATGTATATTGCGAGAATATTTTATCGAAACAAATTAGATCGAAAGTAGCATGAGTTGAGATATTTAGTGAGAATGGTTTCTAAAATAAAATTTTGAAATTGTGTTCTAGTTAGTGTCAATTTCAGTCAATTATATATGTAATATCATTATTTTTTCGATAGAATTTTTACCAAATCCGATATTTAATTCATCGATTGTAATGAGGTCATCGATTTTTTATATCTATCTTTCTATTGCGTTGGCTTTGACATTTTTCGGTTGGTCGATTTGTTGGTTGATTGGTTTGTCGGTTTGTGTCAGATTTGACGAAACGTGGTTCAAGCATCTCTTTCGAACGCGATGGAAAAATTTAAAGCTTCTGACGCGGGGAATGTCGTAGAATACGAAAAATTGACCCCGCGTGCCTTCTTCGGACTAAAAAAGGGGGGAGTAAATGAAAATGATTGCTCCCCTAGATCTCCTGAATACGAGTGCGAAAAATAACGAGTTTTGTGTGTCAAATGAAATCTTGTGACGCTTAAAGTGTCGTAGCCTATAAAAAATTGATCCTCCATGCTTTCTTCCCTTTAAAAAGGGGAAATGTGAAAACTATTCTTAAGCTATTATATCTCCATAACGCGAATGCTGAAAGTAACAAGATATACGAAAAATGAAAACTTCTGACGCGGGGAATGTCGTAGGCTATGAAAACCTAACCTCCCATGCTCCTTTTCCCCCTAAAACAGGGGGACAATGTGAAAATGTTTGTTCCTCTATATCTCCTGAACGTGCTGAAAGTAACGAAATATACGTCAAATGAAAGTCTGTGACGCGGGAGTGTAGTAGGCTATAAAAGAATCACCCCCATGCTTCATTCCCCTCTAAAAAACGAGAAATATGAAGGTCGGAGCGCGAGGGCTTACAGTTACGTTAGGTGTCAAATGAAAGCTCGTGTAATGACAGTCGCAAATTATTTCGAATTTTTCCCCACTATTATCCCCTGATAAAATGTGAGGGGGAGGGGTGATTTTCGTACGGATCGACTTTAACGAGTCGTACCTCAAATTAAAGCTTGTGACGTCTCCAATGTCGTGGGCTACTTCAAACCTGAATCCAAAAGGGTGGTAAATGTGTTTAATCTTTATGAGTCATATATCAAATGAAAGTTTTTGAAGGTAGGTGTTTTTAGTGGCACAAAAAATATAAATTAAAAATTTTAAAAAATACCTATCTTCCTACATTCCTAAAAAAAAGTAGAAAATAAACTTAAAGCATATCGATGGTGCAATTGGTCACTGAGTTCGTATTCGCATCAGTGGAAGATAAGGGCCGATTTACCGACTAAACAAGATTGTCTGGCACCTTATCTTCCTTTGAAGTGAATACGAACTCAGTGACTGATTGCACCAACGATATGCTTTAGGTTTATTTTCTAACTTTTAAGACTCTATAGGCAGATAGGTATTTTTTAATTTATATTTTTCTAGATTTTTCTGTAGGTGAGTGAGCAGAATGCGATTTACTGTAACATGTAAAGTGAATTAAAGCATTTTTCTTGAACTCAGTCTTTTTTTTCAACAAAATATTATTTTGCTTTTCAAATTATAAATTTAGTTATCATAAACTAAATTTAAATTTATTGTATAGACAAAATGCATATTAAATGTATTAAAAATATATTAAATGAATTTAATTATTGAGTTTCTACCCTGGTGTAGCTGTCAATCATATTTGGCAATAATGGACCATTGTTCAACTAACTTTGCATATTTTTTATAACGAATCTTAAAATTCTAAACCATATTTCAAACGTGTACTTCGCAATGTGCTAGAGATAGCGTCACTTTATAAATGTGTCTGAAATTAATAGTTTTTTTGTCCTGTCGTGTCATGATGTCGGCAGAACTGAAATCCTTTTTTTGAAATCGAGCAGGAGACTTCCTGCCTTCATCAGTTCGAAAAACCGATATAATACTGAATGCTAATGTTTATTCGTGTTCAAGGTTATTTGATGGTCTTATCATTAAGAGGGCAGTTCACAGACAAGATCGATGTCCTGATGCAGCAACATCAACAGCGCGGAGCTAAAGGACGTGCCGCTGTGTCATCCCTAGACCGAACACGGGAAAGGCGGAGTGAGGTCTGACGCTTTGCAGAGTTGCCTTCAAATTAAGCAATTCTTTGCCTTTGGAATTTTTTTCTATTTACCCATAGTCTCCTCTTCTCTTTGTTTCCAATTCACTAAATAACCCTGGGATTTGTTTTTTACAATTGTTTTTCAAACTCAAGATTTTTTGTCACATTAGTTTTTTTTACAAGTTGGGAATTAACTTGCTCGAACAACGTGTTTTTATTTGAAGTTTTTATTCCTGAAACTTCATGAAATTTTTCTTTCCATAACTGGAGGAGGTTATTCTGTCATATGCTAAAACTACAGTTTTCATTTCAGGGATTGGTTTTTCGATTCTTATGTTCGTTATCTGAAGGGAAATTTTTAACGAGTCATTTCAATAGTTTCAATAATGTTACAATTGCAATTACAGTACAAATCCTCTACTCGATAAATTCAGGAACTAGAATTAAATCACTCTATCTCATCAAGGAAATTTAGAAATAAAAGTTATTAAAAATCATCAAATTATATTATATACATTCATTTAGAAAACTTAAAAAAATCGATCTATAATATTTGTTGAGATTTTCCTTATAATTTTCCAAAAACGAGTTCATTTAGAATTCCTCTATTGCAATATTATTTAAAGAATTTAAAAATTGTGTCTTACCGTCTCAACATTTAGACAGTTCAATGACATACAGTTCTATGTTTTTTGTTTTTTTTTCAATTTGTACTATCACACTAACTTTTACTCCTTTCTTCCTTTTAAAAAGGCTTCCTATAATTTAAAATTTACAGTTCTTATTCTGTTTATTTTAACAATGTCCATTTTTAGGAAAGTGGACATGACTGAAATTGTTAACTTAAGGATTATAAAATATTACTGTAGAATTTCATGGAATTCAAAATTCCTTTCTAACTTTTCTTTAATGTTAACTACGTCTTGTGAATTATTTAAATTGCAAACTTTAGACTTCAGTGTATTAACATTGAAATTGCATCAGTTATGTATATAATTTAAATGTGCAACATTTATAGATAGATGGAATGTTAAACTTCTTTGAATACGCTGTTTTTTGTATCTAGGGATCTCCAAAAAAAATATGTTGCAATTTACAAGTGACCACATCATTTGCACTAACACCTAAAACATAGAAACAACAAGAAATGTTATTTGTAAGTGAATCATTTAGAAATGTGATTTCAACGTTTAATCCGAATATGAGAAGATTCTTTTATCTCGTAATGTTAATTAGGTATTGAAACAAATAATGCCCCAGTCTTTGTTAACATCAGGAAAAAATACAAGTTTCCTTTTTTTCTAAATAATCTTTCATTATATTTGCTTATTCGGACACAAATAAAGCCAAAAGTGTTCAATCGCTATTGATATAATGGCTAATGTAATTTCAGTAACATGGAAACGATCAAATAGTAAAAAAAAAAGTATTACAAGAAGTGATAAAACAACAACTTTCTTTTGGGTTATTAAAATATACATATGCACATAGATACATCTTTCTATTTTATTTTCATGCATTTAGTTGCTTTCACAAGCAATGTGTTATTATTTTTAAATCAAAACATTATATTTTAACTTTGACTTAGAATTTGTTAAACGAATCAAACAATAAAATAAATACGAATTAGTTGTTGGAACAAAATCATGTTATTCTTATTTTATGTTGGTTTAAAGTAAAATTCAAATTTTAAATATTTTCCCGTATAAACATACAATAATAATTAAACTCGAATGTCATATTGGTCCAAAAAATATAAATCGAAGAAACTAGCATTTGAGATTAACAAAATCCTTAGTGAGGACAAAATGGATAAACTATGAGAATAAACAAGTAAATAACATTGTGTAAGATTAAGGTTGTTTCCCTGATAAAATTAAGCGATCTTTTCTCATTTTTTATGATTATTAAGGAAATTGCAGTTTTTTTTTCTTCATCACCTACCATTTTAAAGTAATTCGAAACTGAAGAAACAATATGCAATCAAATGTAAAAAAAAAATTTCATATTTTTTTAATTCTGTTTGTTAATTAATTGTCGAGAAACCGTTTTAAACTCACATATCTTTTCACTGATACTGTGCGTTTACAGTCAGATTTAAGGCTTATCTTTTTGGCATCCAATAATAATCTTTTTGTTGTTGCCCTAATATTTTTTTTGTCATACCAAAAGTATTTTGATGAAGCTTTTCTCATGCTGCTTTTTAATAGTTTTAAGATTTAGTAGGTAAAAAGGTGTAAGAGAAAAATGTATTTTTGGAGATATTTTGCAGTACACTCCAAAAATGGTTCAAGAAAACTAAAAAAATTAAGAATATTATCTCAATCTTTAAACATTATTCAACCAACGATGTTTTTCATAAACGTTTTATAATTAGTATTTGGTAGGATTTATGGCATTCTGGTAATAAAGCTGCATTCTCCTTCAGTTTTTTTTTTTAATTTTTCTAAAATTTGAACTTGTCATGAAGATTTAGGAAAAAAAAAACGATTATTTTATAGTAACATTAAATTAAGCAAATTGTAAACTATTGAGTAAAATTTTATTCACATTCCCTATAAAACTACGAGTCATGATAATGCTTCAGTTTTTTTTCTTTAATTAGTATAAAAAGTAAAATAATCATGTTTCCGTCGCAGAAACGAAAACGTTTTCAATGTAATAGGTCTAATGTATGCATTTGCTTTGACTTCAATAATTCCTCTATGGTGTTTTCCTGTAAAGCTACTACATTTACAGGAAAAGAAATATCCAATTACGTCCAAATGCGGGCTATTAAATCAACTTTGGCTTCGTTTCAAACAATTTTAATCTGATATTCAATGGCACAGCCTATCAATTTCGAATTAACTAGGAATAAAGAAGGAATATTCCCAACAGTACTAAAATAGGAATACATTTCTCTCTAACATACTAAGATCAATACTTTACAATATGAAATTTGGGTTACTTGTCAAATAATTATTGCGATAACGTTTTAAGAAAATCTAACTTCCAGGGAAATCTTATACAAAACCCTGCATTTATTTTCATGAAAACTATACTTCGCAAGCAAGTGATATAAAGTGTAAATTTATCTTAGTGATCATCTTAAATACGTAGAACTTCAAGAAACCAAGGTTTTATCTGCAAGTTTGAAATTGGTACAATACAAAGAAAGCTTCAGTAATGTTTTACAAATCCCAGTGAAATATATATTTATATTGTTCTAAATATGCTTTAGGAAGAACTACATTAAATTTGTTTATTTTACCTTTGATACGCACTATTGGGCACATAATGGTTCAAATAACCTGGTCACCAGGGCCCCGAGGCTCAGAGTTGGGTACGAGAAGGGAATCCCTTAGACAATGTTAGGAGACAGATGAAAGATCGCCGTTAAGGATATCCATCTCTCCTGTACACGAGACCATGATTTAACATCCCTCCGACGGTGGAGGCCTTTTCAAGCCCACTGGTATTCCTTTTCTCACCAACAGTAATATGGAGCTTAAAGAATATACATATATCTCAAACCAGCACAGTAGAGATTCGAACCTGTTAACCTCAGATTACGATTTCATAATTAAAGAGGAAAAACTGTTTTTAGCTGGGTCGGATCCGAACCCACGACCTTCTAATAACTTTTCAGGTCCTCTGATCTCTGGGATGTCGGTTTCCGAACAATCTTTAATGTGTATTTCCTACACCTACTTACCAGTGATTCTCTATTATTCAACATAGCAACTTTATGCTTGATAAAAGGAGTGTTGGCTAAAAAATGTCATGCCTCTTAACGTTTGTACTATTAACCTGTAAGGTACCTTCTAGGCCAGATTCTTCAATTACAATCAGATAGATTTCGAATGACTAACTCCATAGTATAATGATTGAAGGTACCAAATACAGGAGATCTTGATCAGCACTCAGAGCTTCTGACATGTTACCAGGAGTCTTGGGTTCGAGTTCCACCCGGCTAATGGCCTATATTTATTCCATAAATATTTAAGTATATATATTCCTGCTGGTGCTCATCTGTGATTATCTATTTTCAGATAACGAGGCACTACCGCTAAGCCGAATCATATCACAGTTCGATACACAATTTGAACCACAACAGAACACGACTTATGCTTATTAAACATTACTGTCATACTGTATACAATCGCAGTAAAACAGTATTTCCCATTCCCATTCAGTCGAATAAATTCCCCTAGAAACAGAACGGTATATCGAAGTCTTAAATTTGGAAATTTTATTTTTCTTCTTAGTCATTCCGAAAGAAATTTTCAAGAAATGGCCATTGGAGATTTCCGTATTCCTACGAATGTATCAGAAGCTTTAAAATATCGCAGTTAATGTTAATACTATCTCAAAAGACGGGATTCCGCTTGCAACCGCTCGTGATGCTGGTGAGGTGCCAAAATCAATGGCGATTCTACTGCTTACAAGCATAAAGCATGCACGCATAAGCACGACAGGGAACAGAATGTTAAACGAACAGATGAATACCACAAAGGGCAGAGACGTTCCTCTTTTTATCATTACTTTTGTTAGCACTATCAAGCATCAAACCTATATTCTACACACATGTGTGGTGAATAGATGTGTTTCCTGGTAGCAGACATAAATATGTGTTTGTTCGTTATTTATCTCCGGTTCCGGTAACTAGGAATATTTTATCTGCGTTTTCAAAGGAGGGATTGTTTATTTTTAATGTATAAAATTCTTGAAAAGATTATTACAGAGTTTCTTTCAATCTTTCGGATCTTATTATCCTCGTGGTGTCTGAATATAGACATTCTAGCAAATGAACTTTCAGAGGTGCAGTTTTTTTTTTTTTTTTTTTTTCATTTTAAAAGGAGGCTTTGTAATATTCATGATACCAGCTGATGGCTATGGTTAAAGAATACAGATATTTATTTCCTTTTTGTGGACTATTATTTATATTAAAAAACTATCATTTTTTTATATGTTAGGCTGTTTGGACAAAAAGTAACACAGGTTCAGTTCTTCAATTTAGGATGGCTTTTTGTGTTGTGTTTCGGCAGAGATCATTCTCTGTGGTGACTGCAAGATAAAGTAAAGCATTTATAGAAAATGAATGGTTGACAATAAAGATATTAAATCATTCATAAATAAAAAACATATTTATATTTTACACATTATTTATTTCATTAAGAAATTAATTCGACAACATAATTAGAACATTGGACATTTTTCTTGTTAAATTATGAATAAATCTAACAAAAAATTGTTTGGAAAAACGTTTTGGTTCTTAAAATACTTTCCGCTAACCGTTTACCTTTGTTGACATATACAACAAAAGACATTACACAAATTGCATAATGAGAGCTAGCTTATCGTAGAACAGCAAATATAAAATGTTTGATGAATCGTACAAAGTAACTGAACAATGCAGATGAGGGCATTACAGCGAATAATGGTTAAACATCCAATTCATTTAATATTCAGCAAATACGGTATCATAGCTTTACATGTTATACCCAACTGCAGTCACTTAATGCTTGAGTACTGGTGTATGATTAAATGTCTACAAAGAAATGCATTTTAATTTGAAAGAGCGAGAAGTTCTCTTAATTTTGCAACTTGCTTCTTCCTATCGATTGGTCCTTTTAAATTTCCACAGCTACTCTTTGATTCATAATCCATTCAAGAAGATTCTTCTTTAAATATGTTTCAAATGTTAGGTTTTCATTATTTCTGGAATATTATCATGTCCTTTCTTTCCGATACATTTGATGCTGTTACTAGTACCTTGTTTGGGAAAAGTTTAATATAACAAAAACAAATAATGGTATTAATGAAAGTCATAGTTCCCAAGATAGAAGAGGTTCCTATTAGATGAAAGGGAAAAAAAATATTAAATTCAACTACAGCATCTTGTTTATTGAAATGTGATATCTGCAATTTCACTGCTGTATTTTTAAGTGGTGTATAAGTGTATCTGACCTGAAATATATGTTAGTTACAGTGAGCAAATTCAATACTTTATTTAAAAGCGAAAACATACGTTACTAATGAGGGATGAATTGGGAATAAAACTGTATTTTTAAGAAATCAAGAAAATGTTTTCCATGAGTACTGTGAATTGACAGAAACATTAATTTTTAAAACAATCAAAGAAAGCTCATTCACAAAAAAACATACGGACAAAAATATTATTTTAAAAGATCGTAATAAAAAGAAAAACCATGTTAATTAGATATTTGTTTTTTCGTCTTTCTTCTTTAATAATCTAAGATGGCATAGACTTTGGGTATTACAAGTATTAATTGGCTTGCCAGAGAGACACATTACATACCCCATCTCACACGAAATGGAAAAGCCATCAAAACTTCTTGTGGTTCTCATAAGTGCCCGTTCCCTCCTATATAGCGTTATCGATAGAGACAAGAGTCTCATCGATATGCGGCTGAAAGAATGGAAAATTTTAATTTTTTCATGGGCTAACTACCCTGGTGGTGTTTTTCAACACGGTCGACAGTGCATAACTAATGATATCCTATATGGGCTTGTGATATAATTGTCTATAGGGTTGGGGCGGGGGTGGCTCAGTCGATATCGCGCCAGGCTCGTAATCTGTAGTTCCCAGGTTCGAGTCCCAGCTGGGTCAGCGTTGAGATTTATCTCCGCACAATTCACCGCCCTGCCCACGGTCAGTAGGGGACACCGATGGGCTTGGAAAGGCCGCCGTCCGTCGGATGGGACGTTAAGCCGTGGCCCCGTGTGCGGGAGAGCCATACCCTGTGCACGTTAAAGAACACGCTGTTTGGCCTTGACGGGAGGCTACCATCTGTCTCCCAACATCTGTTCCAGTGGGTCCCCTCCGCAACCTTCTCTGAGCCTTCGGGGTCCATGTGACCTGGCCATTTAGCCCATGGTGTGCAAAAAAGTGCCGCTCAGAGGTAAAACAACCCAACCCAACCCAAAGTCTATAGGGTTCTAATGTATTGCCGGAAAAGTAGCACTATTTTATTGCACGATATTAAATGATCTAAATAATCGCAAAATTATAAAGCGCTGAACGAAATGTTCTATTTTGGATGCCACATGCAAATACTTGCATGAGTTAATGAAAAAAAATCGTTACCCCTCCATTCTGTGCTACTGGCTTTCTCAAATATATGTCACATTTTTAATTCGGTGCATTTGCGGCATTTCTGCAACGTGTCTAATGCAAAACTTTCAATACATCATGGGCTTTTCTTTAACAATGTCTTCACCACTACGATGACCAATACGAGCTGCAAACGTCAACAAAATATTGCTGTACTTAATCGGCCAAACATATGCATCGGCAATCGAAAATATTTCTCTGCAATATCAACGAGATCATTTTTCTTTCGATTCCAACACTTTCTGCATCTTACAGGCTTCATTAAATAAGCAGGAGATAGAAATTCAAATTAACATTTCCCCGTCTCGAACTTTATACGAAATCTTATATCAGAAGCCTAACTGTAACATTCGCAGCATCTGTTATTCATCTCACGTATGCGTTACATACAACGTTATGAACACATAGATGGTGAGGATGATTATAAAGAAAAATGATTAACGGGCTTCAGTTACAGCGGCGTACTTGCTATAATAATCCGTGAAGAGCATATTATACTTTCTCTTGGGGTTTTAATTTTCCGCTTTGAGATTGAATGTACATACCACGTGAATCTCTTTTCTTCATTTCCAAGAGCACTTTCTTGACTGCTGCTCTGCGAATGCATTTTGCATAGAGAGAGCATCGTATGAAGAAGCGCGTGATAAGAATTAATATTTTGTGAAAAGGTTTTTCCATCAGCTTAGAACTGTTTCACTCTTCCAGTTTTCTGATGAAATAATTCTTTAGATAAAACTTCGTGTATTAATAAGCTTAGGTTCTGTATTTAAAAATTAAAAATCCACGGTTCCAAAAGAAGTTGTACATTCTCTTGCAAATCAATCCTAAAACAGAGTAAACTAATAAATTAACATTCTTTGGCATTGATAAAACTATAATGACTACAACGAACTATTACGTCTTACTAGAATAAAGAGTTATTAATAATAATAATAATAATAATAATAATAATAATAATAATAATAATAATAATAATAATAATAATAATAATAATAATAATAATAATAATCTTTAACCTTTCTTATTCTTGTTAATTATACAAGGATTATTTGAATAAATGATCGGCAAAGCATCTGCTTATCTTCAGAAGAGAATTATAACAACATTCCATGAAAATAAAATATATAACAGTGTCGTCGATTTTGTGTCGAAGTGAAATTTCAGTCGCAGCTTCATCGTAGTGCTTTAATTATTAGCATCGAGAGTGATGTCTTGAAAAATTTCTAGTCTTTTAATTAAATTGAATTTGATTACTAGAAAAATTTCTCTACTAAGCAAGCAGTTGGTTTCACGTGTAAAGTGTATATCCTCGAATATTTCCGTAACTGTTTAAAACTATCAGAAACTGAAAATAATTATGCTGCTGTAGATTTTTATTGTTTCCCTGAGAGATTTCATCTAAAACAGATTGTCATAATATACTTTTTAAGTAATTTAGTCGTTCTTCACTGTAATATGGTGATTTTCGTAAGTGGTAGAGGAATATATTTTTATTTTGAGCCTAATTAAGCAAGTTCGAAAAGTTTTAGATCCCAGACAACTCGTCATCACGCAACATAAAAATTATAAATAAATTTAAAATTTTTAAAAATGCGTATCTTCTTATGTGAGACGTAAAAAGTAGATAATAAAACGAAAGCATATCGATGGTGCAATCAGTCACTGAGTTCGTATTCACTTCAAACGAAGAAGGGCGTCCACACTCTTGTTGAGCAGGTAAATCGGGACCCTATCTTCCATTGAAGTGAATACGAATTTAGTGACTGAGCGATCGATATGCGTCAGTTTTATTTTCTGCTTTTTGAGGGCCATATAGAAAGATAGGTATTTTTATAAATATTTCAATTAATAAATTTATTTTTATTTTTCACTGAAAACACCTATTTTTAGAAACGTTCATTTCCTGTATGATTAATAAACCTGACCACATATTTCTTCCCTCTGTTTTTAGAGTAGTGTTGTAACCCATGACATTGGAGGCGAAACAAGTTTTAATTTCAGATATAATTCGTTAAGGTCGACCTCTACAAAATTTAGTCCCATTTTGGGACGAGTGAAGAATAGTATGGGGATAATTCTAAGTAGTCTACGACGGTCCTCATATGAGCTTTCATTTGACACTTAATTAGTAACTGTAATAAAACTTCGGAATATAAAAACGACTTTCATATTTCTCCTTTTTTACCTGGAAATAAAGCAAGGAGAGCGTAATCATTATATCCCAGAACAATCCATCACATATTTTACCGTCTTTAGGAGGAAGAAGGCATGGAAGTATTTTTATAACATGTGGCATTCTCCATGCCACAAGCTTTCATTTGACTCACAGCCCGCTACTTTCAAGTGTCCCGTTCCAAAGATATAGAGGAAAAATCGTTTTCATCTTTCCCATTTTTAGGTGGATAATAAACACGGGGTTAAATATTTTATAGTCTATTACACTCGCCGCTTCACAAGCTTTCATGCGACAGTTAAATCATTAAGACTGTCCATCGAGTTCGAAAGATATGACGGAATCAACTGGCTTGACGAATACACAAAATGACATACAGAAAAACTTACAAACTGGAACAGATGATATTTTATTTATTTTTATATTTATTTTTTAACAAAATTGGAACATGAAATAACTTTACACTGCCTTATCAAGAACGCTAATCATATACAACACCATTTCATTGTACATGTTACACAAAAGTACAGTTATTGTAATTACATCATAATACTAACATAGACGTACTTTTCAACATTAAAAGCAATGGAAAAACAATGTAGAAATCATATGGCAGCAAATAATATTCCTCCACTGTTGTCTAAACAATATGCAAAAAGCTGTCTCGTGGCCGATCGATTCACTACTGATCAAAGGGACTGGGTTTGAGCTCCGAGTAAGTCATCGATGTTTATGTTTGAGTTTCTGCTGAAGTCCCGCCATCCTCACAGACCTTTTACTGTGACTTAAACTGACAGGCTCCTGACAAGCTCTGTGGCAAGCAGCTGCTTGAGGGTGAGTCTAAAATATGCTGCTTTAAATGTTAGAAAAATAATTGTTCTGGAACTTTTTTGTGCAAAATTTTTAATGAGCAGTTATAATGGGCACATCATAATTTCCTGACCTTAGGTCATTATGACATGATGACAAATGACATCGAAAATAAAATAATAGCACCAATTAGTAATACGTCTTAACCCTAGCCCACATATATAATAAAATGACCTATGCATCACCAATACATCTCCACCAAAGCTGGCTAAAACAGTCATAAATACATTTCCACCAACAGTTTAAAGAGTAATACATATCATCAAAATTAATAGTGCAGAAAGAGAAACATATCATCACACTTTCCCACATGTATTAAAATGTTTCTTATTCTACCCAGATCAAGATACTGTATGAATAACTTTCAATGCTCCCTCTTTTCTATATCTAAGGTTAAAGATACATTTAATATTTACCACTGGAAGCTTCAGTGAGATTTGTCGGCTCTATAGACTTTTGTAAAGACAGCATTGAATGAATCGTGTGCGAGAACTTTGCACCGATAAAACGTACGAGAATAAAACCAGCCACTTTATTAAAATTTAAAAAAATCAAGAATACAAAATATAAATAAAAACTTTGTTTGCAACAGGATTTTAATAGTTAAAAAATGGGAACAGAGAGGGAAAAATTCCAGAGTATCGGACGCCAAAATAATGAATTTCAAATACAAGCTGCAAAGAGCATGAACGTTTTACAAATAGCAACGCTGCTTCTATAAATACTCTTACACCTTGACATCTGTTTTTAACGATTCGATCATTTTTTCATTCAACTTACACCGAGAACAGAAAATTATTTAAGACAGACTGACGAATGTTTCACGCTTCACTTCGAGCGAACTTTACTCACCGCAGTGCAAATCTGCATCAGTGTGTTTCTTCTTCTAGTTTTCTGCGCAAATTCTCATAATTTATATTCTTCCGCAGTCATCAAAAATAGTCTCTTTGGTTCCTGACCGAAATAATTTTGAGACGATGATTTCCTGGTGCCTTCAATTATTAACACATCATTACTACTCGGTCTGCATTTCAGGACGGAAACATCAGAAGAGAGCGGAAGAAGGGGGAAGAGAGAGGGAGGAGGACGGGAGGCAGGGAAGAGAGAGGATGGGGAGCAAGAGAGAGCAAGAGACCATCCGACACGCCGGAATGGCCACATGGGTTGGGCAAGATTACAGACTGTGCCTTTGGCAGAGAGTCGGCGGCACGACTTAAAGACGGCCGCGTTCAATTACAGAGCAGAATGAGGGATGAAAGCGGGGAAGAAAGAGGTTGACTGGAGACCGCAGCCATAATGGCGTTAATATTGTGCTGACAATCTGAACAGGCTAGCGCTGATTGAAGCGTGCCGTACGCCTTTAGATATTAACCTACAGTTGGCTGCATAAGGTCTGGATTCGCGCCACCCATGAGAGTGCTTCTCGATTTTAATCCCCTCCCAACTTCTTCTTAAAAGAATAAAATGTATCAAAGTCTTAGGATTCTCTTTTTTCCTGTGTAATGCATTATAGAAAAAAGATAAGTAAATGAGCTTTAGTAATGTCAAATTAAATCCTTCTTTTCTTTGCATCGTTTCTTTTTTGTGTGCGAAATTAAATTAGGTTACAAAACCAAAAAATGAAAGTTAAAAAACGTTTAAAGTTGAAAATCTTTCTCGTTTTGCTTCTATTTAAGCAAACTAATATCATTAAGTTGAAAATTTCGTTGATAGAACAGCACATTCGAAAAGCGGCAATGGTTAACTAAAAGACAATGTAGTTTGATTTAATAATCAAGAGCCAAGCAAAATTTCATAATGATTTCAAAAGCTATTGAGAACTAAAATACATATATCTTTACACGAATTAAACAGGAAACTAAATAAGGATATTATTTAGTAGATTCCGATTTTTAAAACTATGCTAGCTTGATAATAATTAAAAGGTATTTCCAAAAACACTCCTTGTTATTGTTATAAATTTAACGGATGGAAATTGAGCGTGAGTTCAGAAGAATAGCATTTAGCAACAATTTTTCTAAAATAAGGTAATTTATTACAAAAGTTTGAATAAAAACAGAAATATAAAATAAATTCAACTAACACAAATCTTTATCTTCACCAATATGAAAATAAACCATCCGAAAAATATAGCACCTTATCACTATTCTTACAATTAGTTGTTTATTCGTAATTCTTACAATCTCTACTCAAAGCATAAAATAAGGCTATTTACAATACTCATTAAGCGGCATAATCATATTTGCGAATAGACTTGTAATCTACCAAGAATGACCTTACCAATTCCTTAAACAGACTAAATATAACTATACACCAAATGACTCTCTTCTAGGATTCTAGTCATCAAGTACTCTAAAGCAGCAAGTATACTGTTTCTCAGATCCAATTCTTTTCAGACGTTGATCACCACGCATCAAACGACGAATTCTTCCTTTTACCTACTAGTTTACTAACAAGATTCCCATTAATAAACTCTTTTCTTCCTTTTACCTACTAGTTTACTAACAAGATTCCCATTAATAAACTCTTTTATCCTCCCACGCACACACCAAATAAAATAATTCTTCATGTACTAACGCGCACAAAGTCAAACATGATTGACTTTCTACTTGACCTTATTTCTTCCGAGAATCTTATTTTTCAATTAATACAAGCCAACTTTTTCATTCCTTTCTAAACATCGTTTAGTTATGAGTTCTAATACTCATAACTTTACGATTTAACAATAATCCATTGATGACGTAATTCTCACGCTGAAGCACACGTGAGCATCAAAATCATCAGCGCATCACGGTTTCATTGTTACTCGTTCATCTGTCGTAACAATATCAATTAGACACACAGACATACGGCTTCGTTGTAAACAATAGAGCAATTCTTAAGCAATAAACAATAGAGCAATTCTTAAGCAATGCAATGAATCGAAATTGCATTGAACTCGTGCCAAACTTAGAGAATGAGTACCATATCCCGTTAACAACACAACGCATACTGGCAGCGCATTTTAGTGAGTATTATTTTTGATTACCTATGTTTTGTGCAATATACAACAATGAATACTCGAACTTTTCCTTTGTTAATATTTGCATCAGTCACTGTTAACTTCCCAACACCTTAGATATTTGTTTTTCATTATACGTTCGCATTAATAAAGTAAACTTATACAATTTAAAAACGCTGTTAAAATAACGATCCTTATTACTACTGTCAGACTCTTTTTCAATCGAAACACAAAAACCTTAGTTAGATTCAAAGCACATTGGTAATCTCTACTTTGACTCTTCATTTCCATTTCCATATATATCATCTCCAAGAACATAGAGCTTCCTTGTAAACAATACAGTAATCCGTAAGCAATTGTTGGGTTGTTTTACCTCTGAACGACACTTTTTTGCACACCATGGGCTAAACGGCCAGGTCACATGGACACCCGAAGGCTCAGAGAAGATTGGGGGAGGGAACCCACTGGAACAGTTGTTGGGAGACAGATGGTAGCCTCCCGTCAAGGCCATCCAGTGTGTTCTTTAACGTGCACAGGGTATGGCTTTCCCGCACACGGAACCACGGCTTAACCTCCCATGCGACGGGCGGCGGCCTTTCCAAGCCCATTGGTGTCCCCTACTGACCATGGGCAGGGCGGGGAATTTTGCGGAGATGAGAACTGCAGATTACGAGCCTGGCGCGCTACCGACTGAACCACCCCCGCCCCTCCGTCAGCAATACAGTGAATCGAATTTGCATTGAACTCGAACCATGTTTATTGAGTCAGTACCATAGCCCATTAGCAACAGAGAACATATAACTTAACAAGAGGAGGGTACTTGTAAAGTGATCAATGAATGTAATATACAAGCAATTGATTCTAAAAATTGAAAGCATTCTTCCTCAAAAACAAAACTATACCATATATGATGGAAAACAAAATATTCATTTACCTGCGCTATGGTATCATAGATACCCAAAATATGAATGTTTGCTTCAGTATTATTTTATTTGTTTGACAATACACACCACTGAAGTGTTTTGTCATACACTTCTGCCCCAAAACAATTGAGAAACTGAAAAAAACTTAGAATATGTTGTATTGGGTTGTTTTACTTCTGAGCGGCACTCGATTTTAATTTGCACATAATAGTCTAAATGGCCAGGTCACAAAGGGCTCAGAGATGGTTGGTGGAAGAGCACCCACTAGACAGCTGTTAGGAGTCAGATGGTAGCCTCCCATGAAAGTCATCCAGCCTGTTCTTTAACATGCATAGGGTATGGCTCTCCCACACACGAGGCCAAGGTTTAACGGCCGATCCGACGGACGGCGACCTTTCCAAATCCATCGGCGTCCCCTATTCACAGAGGGCAGTGGGCTTTGCGAAGATAAATCTCAACGCCGGCCTAAGTGGGACTCGAAACTGGGATATGCAAATTACGAGCCTGGCGCGCTACCGACCGACCTCCCCCCCCCCCCGCCCTTAGAATAAGAGTATACAATAATAACATTACAACATATATATATAGGCAGATACAATATGGAAAATTCTTATATATATATATGACATAGATAGACTAGAAGAAGTTTTGAGAGTTTTCTTTGCCTGAATGAGCTTTTTACATATCAAAAATGTTGTTGAAAAATTAAAAAAACAATATATGATATACCGTATTTCTCCGATTCTAAGACGCACTTTTTTTCCCATATAAACGTCTCTAAAAACGGGGTGCGTCTTAGAATCGCATTTTGTTTTCAAATTTTCCCGCGCTTTCCAAATGTAAAGCCACCGTTATTTCATTATAGTGGAGCTCTATGAGTGAATTATAGTGAGCTTGGAACCTGGCTGTTGACTGACAACCTTCCGGAAAAATTAAGAAGGCGCCGGCATCAAAATTAGCGGAATGGGTATCAACAGCTTGGAAGCTAATCCCAGAAAGAATAGTGCAGCACTCATTTAAAAAATGTTGCATCACGAACGCTCTCGATGGCTCAGAAGACGATAAATTATGGGATAATGGAAATATAGACGGCTCAGAAGAATCAGACTCTGAATGTGAAGTAGACTCTGATATTGATTCAGATACAGATATCACGGCTAGGAAGAATCAGACTCTGATATTGATTCAGAAGGAAGTGATGAATAACATACCTACTGATAAATAGGTAATATTGTTGTTAGTAAATTCAATTCTATTGTAATAAAAATATTTGTTAGATATATTTTAGTGAGTTTTTTTTTTAATAGAATCAAAGTTTTTTTTCTGTTGGTGGTACTAAAATTAAGGTGCGTCTTACAATCGATGGCGTCTTAAAATCGAAGAAATACGGTAGTTGAAATGATTTGCTGCAAAAAAAATGCTTTGTCCTGAGGACATTTTTCTGTGATACTTTGTTAATGAACTATACGATATAGTATCGATTATCTGAGGAAATCAATTGAAAGTTGGTTCATAGCCAATTTAGAAGAAAGTGTATCTGATTCAAAATATTTTGTAGTTTAAATCTAATTAAATTGCAGTTTTTGCTGTAACGCTTCAATATCTTCATTATACTTTTCACAATTTAGCAAGAAACAGTCTCTTTAACGTTGCAGGTGTTACAAAGAGCGGACTGGGTTTCCTTAATTTTGACAAGGTAGTTATTTAGTCCATCTTTATTACACAAAACCTTATGATTTTAATAATATATTTTCTAATGAGATTGTTTAAATTATTAACACTATATTTGGTTCATATCACAAAAAGTCTTATGTACGCATTTCGAAAACTTCAAGATAGAATAATGAAGCCGAATGTATCTTTTGTACTCTGACATCAGGAAAACACAAAGATTAAGAATTACTTAATAATTCAATGTTTAGGTAGAAGGGAAGCGTATATTGAAGCTTGTTAGAAAGAAATTATATGACAAAATTGCTAAGATTTTTCTTCAATGATGCTTGCATTTTAAATTAAATACTATATTTTTTTTAATTTAGTGAGTGTTCAGTTCATTACTTTTGTGTTTAAAATTAACATATTCGGCAAGTAATAGAGCAAAATATTGGGTTGTTTTACCTCTGAGCGACACTTTGTTTTTTGCACACAATGACTAAATGGCCAGGTCACAAGAGCTCTAAGGGTCAGAGAAGTTTGTGGGAAGGTAACCCAGTGGATGGCTATTAGGAGACAGATGGTAGTCTCCCGTAAAGTCCATCGAGCATGTTCTTTAACTTGCAGAGGTTATGGCTCTCCCGCACACCAAACCAAAGCTTAACGTCCCATCCGACGGACGGCGCCTTTTCAATCCCATCGGTGTCCCCTACTGAGCGAGGGCAGGACGTTTTGCGGAGATAAATCTCAATGCCAGCCATGGTAGAACTCGAACCTGGTAACTGCATATTACGATCCTGGTGAGCTACCAACTGAGCACCCCCCGCCCCTATAATAAAATAATCCTTAGAAAAGTTGCTATTTAATTAATTGAGTTCGCTCTTATTATTCCTCTTTTGAATAAAATGCGATCTAAAATCTACGAAATCTTGCTACTCTAGTCTTTGATGCATAATTTCAAATTTTTCCTTCCTGTCAGTAGTGTCTGCTTGATATAAGTGGCAAAATCGAGTTTTATCTCTGCATTGACGTAACCTTTGATCTTCAAGCTCAGCAGCGAAGATAATCGACTCCTTATTTAATTAGTTTCTGAGTAGTTCCTTTCGAACTCCGTATTCTTATTTGACAGCCATCGCTTAGAATAGAAGTTGGCTGCTATTGCATAGAAAAAAATCACCCCAAGTATTTGAAAAGCCAAAAAAAGGAATTACTAAGCTCACTTGCGGTCAGTATTTGCAAAGTGTAGCTGACGAAGAAAAGTGATCTTTATGTCTCTATTGGCACACTCGATATTTAGCTTTAGCGTATTTGTTTGTTTCGAATTAACCCTTTAAGAGAATAATTTAATTTTCAAGACATTAATTCTTTCTTTAAAAACAAATCTCAGCATCAACGATGAAGTAGGAAAGCCAAGAGAGCAAAATCTATTACATCAAAGACGAAATAGATTTTTTTCTGAGTATATGAATGAGGGTGTTAATCGTCAAATGTCAAGCAACAGCAATAGTTAATGAAAATTATGTTTGAAATTGAACAAGTTGTTGTTAAAATCAATCAATGGTAATAAGCAAATATTTATGTAATAAACAAATTTTTATAATACACTTGTACAGTATATTACAAGGTGACTGTAAATGTATTGAATAACCTCAAAAATTCATTGAAATTGAAGAATTCAAAAACTCTTGTTTTATGAATGATAAGAATGGGAAACGTGTTCCTAAAGATGGATAATATTTTAAAGATTTTGCACAGAAGTTTGATGTATGCAACTTTTGTAACGCGGCATATTTCCCACTGGTAGTCCAGTTCTAAAACCTGGGTAAGTCATGGTAATCTTCGTGTCTTCATTTTCTTGCTCTATGTCTTATGTAATCCAATTCTTCAGCCCTTCAAAGTTGCTTGGAATTGGAGACACATAAGGAGGCATCCTTAAGAATAGATAACATAGTATTGAGCCAACACGTCTAATCCACTTGTCAGAGTACTGTGGGCTTTTCGGAGGAAATATGATAGAGCTCTATTTTGATGGAACGATGTGTAGGCATGAATATCGCTTCCGAGTTGTAGAATAATGATCCCCAACATAACCATGTATCCATTACGATAACGATTGCTTCTGGAAATTAATATGGTAGATTTAAAATTAACATGGTTATTATAGATCCGAAAACAGCAGCTTTGGGACCGACACCATTTTCTGCATCATCTCCTTCAGAGTTTCAGTGCAAAATATGCGCACGTTGTTTGCTAACTTTTCCTTTCACATAAAATAAAACTTCGTCAGAGCAAATAATCCTACTCCCGTTTGGTGGGCTTGGAAAGGCCGCCGTCCGTCGGATGGGACGTTAAGCCGTGGCTCCGTGTGCGGGAGAGCCATACCCTGTGCACGTTAAAGAACACGCTGGATGGCCTTGACGGGAGGCTACCATCTGTCTCCCAACAGCTGTTCCAGTGGGTCCCCTCCCCCAACCTTCTCTGAACCTTCGGGGTCCATGTGACCTGGCCATTTAGCCCATGGTGTGCAAAAAAGTGCCGCTCAGAGGTAAAACAACCCAACCCAACCCGTTCGGTGGGCACGAATATTTCACATCATATCTATTACCTCCTTTCCTCGCTTTTATCATCCAATGTCTGCCTAAGTCTCAACTTGAACATCTTAAAACACTTGGGAAGAATCTTCCAAATGGTTTGCTGCGGAATATTAAATTATCGATTTGCACAACATATAAATCGCCCTGGACTGTGAACAAAGGTGTCATGAACACAATGAACAGTTACTGTAGACATGACCGGGCATTCGGTGAAAAGTCGAATATCCACAAAAAAGGTAAGATGTGCATATAGCCGAGTCCACGAAGATGATTTATTGTGATATTTTGAAACTAGCTCTCTCTGAACACCAATATTCGATTACGTTTCTTAACCACAGCTCCAACTTGGAAATCTGTTATTTGAAATATGCGGCATGTCCATCATTGACGGTAGCTACAAAAACTTAGGGAGCATGTAGTATACAACAGTAAGGTTTTAGATTTTTAAATGCATTAATACTTGAAATAATAGGTAATCAGAGAATACACTTGTTGGCGATATGTTAAATAAATATAGAGGAAAACTTCTCATTAACTGCGTGGGATCCGAACCCACGTCCTTGTAATAACATGATCCTGAGAGCTAGGTAGCCGAATTTTTAAACCAGCACGAGGTCATACAGGGGGAACCATCGTACGAAATTTGGAACGAATGGTCAGTAGCTCGGAAATTACGAGGCTCTAAATCTGTCGAAATGCAGTCTTTCGTTTCCATAGTAACTAGTGCAAGCGCTGACGCCGGCACACCACAGAAGAAACGCACAATTCTATCGATGTCTACCCGTCTATTCGTCCAACGGCAGCCCGCTAGCATCATCCTTTATCCAGATACCTTTATTATTTATTGCTATTTAAACGGCACCAAATGTTTGGCCCGGAAGCATCAGTCCATTCATAACTTTTCCCTTCGACAACTTATTAATCCACTGACAACTCTCGGTCGATAACGTACTACTCCATTCACAAGGTAGGCGATGGCAGTGACCCCAGAAATTTCAGAAAATTGCAGAGGTATTACTCCATGCCCAGAGCAGTTAGGAACCCTATCTATTAACCCAACACGTTTAGACCTAAATGGGACAACCACACCCAATTTGGGATCGATCGGTGAACTACCAGCGGAACCACAGGAAACCGAAAATTTCGGTCACCATTGGCATCATACCATAGACGCATAAGAAACGCGTGCGAGCCCGTTCTTTACCAGTTAGTTTGCCTCTCGGAATTACTGCAAATGTATGATGATTATTGGAACATTCCACTGAAATATCGTTTAGTATTCAATATTACTGAGCAGTGCTAACTGAATAATTGTAGCGATCACATGAATTGAAGAATGCAGTATTTACATAAAAGAATTAAAATGAATAGGATTTATTAATATGCAGTCCTCCTGTTACTATCTGGGTCGGTTCATAATAGTCAATCGGAGAAAGCGCACTTTATGTAATAGGATACTGACAAGTTTTAAATCCTTAATAAATGTTAAAATAAAATTCTTTATAATCTTTATCTTAAAAAGTTCCCATTTATTGTTACATGTTCTTGTACTTATTTCAATTGCTACTCTTTTCTGTTGGGTTCAACAACAAAAATTTAGACGTTGTTTAAAAAGAACCTCAAATCTGTTTGGAGCCAGGCGCCACAGATGTGTTTAAAACGGCTCTTATATAGTCGTTTCACTTTACAAGCAATAAAAATAAATGGACCTTAAAGTAACATCGGCCCTCAAAAAGCAGCAATTTAACTTTAATGCTTTCAAAAGTATTTTTTTTTCAGCTTAACATTTTTGCTTGCGAAACATCCAAATTACGAAAAATAGACTTACAATTCACAAAATGGTTATAATGGCGCTACTTACTAAGTGATTATGTTGCAGGGAATGAATTTAAACATGATTTTCAGAGTTTATAACTTATTCTGTATTATGCATTTATAGCTCATTTTTACAGTTCCATAAAAAACATATTGCACTATTTCCTCTATGCATTTTGAAAAAGTTTCTTTTTTTTAAAGCGAAGCTAAATTCTTTGCGTGACGTTTTCCTCACCGATTGATTTTGTTGATGATTTCTTCTTTGAAATAAGGTTGTGTCACATTATCTGCCTCATTTCCATCTTTCCCAGCGGCGTTAAATACCGCATTCATAAAAACAGTTGGTACTTCATTTATTTCCCTTCACTGTAGCGTGCTCTTTAAATGGCTTTTCCCCATTAACGATCGTCGTCTTTAAACGCAGAGAATTTAAAACACATTTGTGCATCAAAAATATGTTAAAACTCTTTGCTTTTGTTTAACACGCAGTGGCAAGAGCGTTTTAGTTGGAGTTAACGGTTTTCCATTCTTGAGCTTTAATATATAACGAAAACTGTTCCTTTCAAATGTAATCAAAAGTTTTTACTCCATCAAAGATTTAACTAAATTTCAAGTGATATTCTCCAAAAGTGTAACTGTTATTGGTTTCCAGTAATCTAATGCAATAATTTTTTTTTATTTTTTTTGTCTACTAAATGTTTGTCTAGTCTCAAGCTTAAATCATGAGCGTTGTTTTGACTGGTCCTGCGATTCAAAAGTTGGGGTCAGGGATGGATTTCGCATAAGGCACGTGAGGCACTTGCTTAAGGGCCTTAGCATTTAAGTGTTAAGTGCGTTTATTGAAGTGACAAAAAAAATGGCTTTTCCAAGTTGCAAATATCAATAATATATAATTTTTCAAAGTTAAGAAGTTTTAAATATAGTTATCCATTCGTACAACATAGAAATTTTGAATAGTTTATTACCATTTCTTTAGTCCCAGAGCAAAAAAAAGTGAATAAAAAATGTTTGAATATAAAAATGAATAATTTAAATTTTAAGCTTTACTGCATAATGAATATTATAAACTAATGTGCTATGTATCATATTAATTAATTGCATTATATTTTACATTATTACTTATCATTAAATTTCCCACATCCGTTAAGATCACTTTATCTCGTTTCTTCTTGTTTGCCTAAATAAATACCAACTTACCGATCATAAGGTCACATTACCACTTCTTGTGCCTAGGGCCAGTAATGTGTAAATCCTGCCCTGTTTGGGGTAATGGAGATGGGTAGGATTAAGGTAGGACACAAGCCCCTGACTCTAAGAAATGTGGGGAAATTCTAAATTACTAAGGTCTAGTGGAATTTTATATATATATATTAATATTTTTTCAACTATGAAACGTTTGTAAATAGTAACCAATGTAAGTATGGTACTTAATTAACTTCACCTATTAATTTATTTCATTACTTCATATACTAATGAAATAAGTTTAGGAAACAGTTATAAATTAATATATCTGATCTAGATAATAAAGCCTAAGAATTATTTTACGCCCTATTCTCTGCTAAGAGCAGCCTGGTTAAGAGTACCAAGGATCATAAAAAATGTCTTAAAGAGGATGGTACACATAAAAAACAGGATCCACTAAATTAAATCAGTATTAGGAACATTTTTGCCACGTTAGTTACTAATTTAGCTGATTTATTAATTTATTAACTGATTTCGTTAATAAATAAGTTAATAATATCACTAATTAGTAAATAATAAATAAACTGACCATTTAGCTCATTGTTGCAACAACAAATTTCAATAAAGATCCACATTTTGTTCTCCATTTATATATTCAAACCTCTAAGCTTCATTGTTTTAACATCATTAGCCTTGACTGGAAATATATTTATCCAGATTCTCTGTCACTTTGGAACGTATCAAATCGAAAATCTGACGAATCTCGAGGTCTCTTATTATAATTTCCGACTGTAACTTCAGATTAAAACTGACATCTTCCGAACTATTCCTCCGCCAACCGTTAAGTTCACCCAATGAGACTCTGTAAATTATATACAATTTCAAGGAGTTTTAATCCAAAGGAATAATAATGTAAACATTTGCAATATTAATTATTCGTATCTTGAAGATAGAGGAAATGTTTTCGCTATTCTCTTCTGCTTCTGTTCAATAAACTTTATATAACAATTCGAACTTATTTTTAAATATTATTGGATTTTAAATCTGTGATTGCTTCTAGAGTAACCGGTACGTTACCATTTTGTGCAATTCTATTCAGATCGATAAGTGGAAATTAAAATTTATTTATTTGTTTCTGATTAAAATATTGCGCGTGATAGTACCATTTAATAATAACTAAGCTGAAAATATAATGTACAGAACGAGTGCGTGAGAGGGCAGAAAATTTACGCTAATTGTAACTCTGATGCAGAAGTGGCCTTAATAGAAGACTACCATCTGTCTCCTAACAGCTGGCCAGTGGGTCCCTTTCCCCAGCTTGTCTGAGTCCTTGAGGTACTTGTGACCTATAGAAATAGTTACAGCACCCTGGCCTCCTACGGTACTATATAAGGCGCACGGTCAGGTTCGCCCGAATTAAATTTTTGTTTGTTTACAGAATCATGGTTAAACCAAAGTTAATTCACTTAATTAAAATTTATTAAATTTTGTCATTAAAATAGTAGATTTAATAGTGTCATTAATAAGAACTGAACTAATGGTAAAATATGGATACCTAATGCATAGACGAGAGTGAAAGGATGGGAGAGATAACGCTAACTGTAACTATGACAGAGAAGTGGTATAACTCCAGATATTTACACTTAGGGATAATTCTGGAGGTATTTCTAAAAGAAAAAGGTACGAAATGTTAGATCCACCAGTCAGTGCAAAGCCAAATAGAAGCAAAATATCGACCTACGTGAGCTGGAAAGCTGAAATTCGGTGCCTAAGGGCAGGCCCGTATCTAGAAAAAATTTTAAAAATTAAGGAGGGGTACCAAGTGACACAATCGAGACGGAATAAAGATAAAAGGTGGGACCAAGAGAATGAATTTCCATTCCAATGTAACATTTTCCCTACCCATTCATTTGGCCTGCATAAGGGTATTTCGGATCGTAGATTTCTGAAACTCTGAGAAATTTGAGATCTCGTGTGTCCTTCAAGACCAAAGAAAGATCATATTTTGATCAACGTGGATTATAAAGGTCAATATTGATTCCTGGAAGTAATTCGGGGAGGGGGATGAGTTAGCTCAGTCGGTAGTGGTTCAGTCTTTTAATCTACAGTTCTCAGGATTGAGTTCCACCAGTACCAGCGTTGAGAATTATCTCAGTTAAACCTCCACCCTGAAGTCGGTCAGTAAGGGAACATCTTTGAGCTTAGAAAGTCCACTAATGGTCGGATGAGACGTAAATCCATGACCCCGAGAGCAAGAGATCCATCCCCTGCACATTAAAGAACACGCTGGATGACTTTGACGGGAGACTACCATCTGTCTTCCAACAGCTGTCCAGTTGGTTCCTTCTGAAACCTTCCCTGAGCCCTTGGGATCCCTGTGATCTGACCGTTTAACCCATTGTAGGCAAAAAGTGCCACTCAGAGATAAAACAACCCAATCCAAGTCGCAGATATAAGACAAAATAGAAATTTTCCGTCTGATGTTCAATTCAGCATTCATGGTCAAATAACGATCAAAGTGATTACAGAAAAATCAAGAGTCACAGAATGATTTCTCCTATATATATATATCTAAAATGAACCTATATTCATCCCACTAGAGTCCTATTATATGAGCGCATTGTTTGCACCAATCTTTTCGTTTTAATATATAGGAACTTTTTTTATATAACATGTATCCCCCCAAACTCTATTAGCTATGTACTTGCATGAATTTCACTAAAAATGAATAACAATTAAACATTTACGTAAAATATATAGTTGATGTCTAAACATCACATTTTTTACATTAGACTGGTAATATTATCTCTCATTTTATATTTAATGCATCAGTTATACTATAACGAAGTAACTTATAAGCAGAACTGAATGTATATCCATCTTCTTAAGACAAAAATGCGAGGTAAATGGACTGATATCGGTTTTGTAAGTTATTCCTGTTTAATTTCCTTGCTGAAAAATTGATCGATCTCTGTTTTGCAGCGATTGCTTCTATCGATGTTATTCTTTTCAAAGAAATCAAAATTTTATTGAACGAATTTGTATTTGCATGGCTTGATTGGAAAATAAATTATTAGTATATAGATTACGGTTTTAAGTACGAAAGAGAGCACTTTCTGAAACGGAAACAGCCGTGATTTTTTATATATTTGAGAAATCGGGTGCAGCTTTACTTTACAGAATAAGGGCTGAGAATTTTTTAGGATAATATAAATGGTTTTCTAATTACGACGGTTTATTATTTAAAATATTTTCCATCAATGTCAGTACCTAAAAAGATAATTTTCTTCATCCATTATTATTTGTGTCATGTCTAAGGGTAATTAGCGATTAATTAGTTCATTCCACCCAACCGTTAAAACGAAAGAAAAAAGTCAAAATGGTTTATTACAGTGGCAAAAGATGGCGCTGTGCTCCGAAGCATAAATGCGCCATGTTATTGTCAAATTTTGCTATATTATTAATTTATCTCTTAGTTACTTTACCTAATAAAGACAGAAACATAATCATTTTTATAACTGATCACACCGTAACGACAAAAGTCGAAATCACGATTTGAACGCTTCATATGACGCGATTTGCAAAACATCTAGAATGCCATGCTTGTGTTTGCAGCTGCCAATGTAAAAGTAAAAATATTGTAAAGTAAAAAAGATAACTCTAATATTAACAAATGTGGAAGGAGAATTAAATGAAATAAATTCCATTTTTACTATCTAAAAATTAACAAATTGTTTCAATACATATTATTATTTTATACTAATATGTTTATACACTATATTTCCAAAGTATTGACATATTTTTATTTATAACAAAGGAAAACCGCATTCAAAGCATCCTATCATTGAAAAATAAGCTTTTACGAAAACTTGTTTCTATAATATAAATATATCACCGGCGTAAGAAGCTTATTTTACTCCAGTGGGAAAATGTCATTAAAATCTTTCAAAATTTCGATTTCTCAATGGTTACAAGCTTTTTCAAGGCCATCGATGTACCTTCTCTCACTGAGGGCAGAAGGGGATATCGTACTAGCAGATTAAAGTATTAAAAATATCTCGAACACTTTAAATTATCTGTTACACCTTAAAATGGATACCCACTGGAAAGGAGTGCAGGTTAGTAAGATCGGGAGACGACAGGCTCGTGATCTACAGTTTCCAGGGTTTCTTTCCATCTGTGCATCATTCGAGATAAATCTCAGTGCTGACTGAAATTTATCTCCAATAACCCCCATTCTGTTCTCGGTAACAAAGTGATACCGATGGGCTTGGAAAGACTTCTACCCATCGGATGGAACGTTAGGCCATAGCCCCGTATGCAGGAGATCCACATCTTGTACAATCTGAAGAACACGCTGGATGATACTGATGGGACACTTCCTTCTGTCTCCAAATAACTGTCCAGAGGATCCCTTTCCCCAACCTCCTCAAAGGCTCGGGTTCCTATGACCTGGCCTTTTACTCTACAGTGTGCATAAATGTGCTTCTCGGAGATAAGGGACACTTCCTTCCGTCTCCTAACAACTGTGCAGTGGATACCTTTCCCCAACCTCCTCAAAGGCTCGGGGTTCCATTGATCTCTACTTTATCCAATTGTGTGCATAAATATGCCTCTCTGAGATAAGGGGCACTTCCTGCTGTTTCCTAACAACCGTACAGTGGATTCCTTTCATCAACCTTCTCAGAGGCTCGGGGTTCCATTGATCTTTCCTTTTACCCTACTGTATGAATAAATGTGCCTCTAAGAGATAACGGACACTTCCTTCTGTCTCCTAACAAATGTCCAGAGGATCCCTTTCCCCAACCTCCTCAAAGGCTCGGGTTCATATGACCTGGTCTTTTACCCTACTGTGTGCATAAATGTGATTCTCAGTGATAAGGGACACTATCTTCTGTCTCCTAACAACTGTCTAGTGGATCCCTTTCCCCAACCTCCTCAGAGGTTCGGTTCCTATAACCTGGCCTTTTACCCTACTGTGTGCATAAATGTGCTTCTCGGAGATAAGGGACACTTCCTTCTGTCTCCTAACAACTGTGCAGTGGATCCCTTTCCCCAACCTCCTCAAAGGCTCGGGGTTCCTATGACCTGGCCTTTTATCCTATTGTGTGCATGAATGTGCTTCTCAGAGATAAGGGACACTTTCTTCTGTCTCCTAACAATTGTGCAATGGATACCTTTCCCCAACCTCCTCAAAGGCTCGGGGTTCCATTGATCTCTACTTTATCCTATTGTGTGCATAAATATGCCTCTCTGAGATAAGGGGCACTTCCTGCTGTTTCCTAACAACCGTACAGTGGATTCCTTTCCCCAACCTTCTCAGAGGCTCGGGGTTCCATTGATCTTTCCTTTTACCCTACTGTATGAATAAATGTGCCTCTAACAGATAAGGGACACTTCCTTCTGTCTCCTAACAAATGTCCAGAGGATCCCTTTCCCCAACCTCCTCAAAGGCTCGGGTTCATATGACCTGGCCTTTTACCCTACTGTGTGCATAAATGTGATTCTCAGTGATAAGGGACACTATCTTCTGTCTCTTAACAACTGTCTAGTGGATCCCTTTCCCCAACCTCCTCAGAGGTTCGGTTCCTATAACCTGGCCTTTTACCCTACTGTGTGCATAAATGTGCTTCTCGGAGATAAGGGACACTTCCTTCTGTCTCCTAACAACTGTGCAGTGGATCCCTTTCCCCAACCTCCTCAAAGGCTCGGGGTTCCTATGACCTGGCCTTTTATCCTATTGTGTGCATGAATGTGCTGTTCAGAGATAAGGGTCACTTCCTTCTGTCTCCTAACAACTGTCCAGTGGATCCCTTTCCCCAACCTCCTCAAAGGCTCGGGGTTCCTGTGACCAAGCTTTTTATCCTATTGTGTGCATAAATGTGCTTCTCAGAGATAAGGGACACTTCCTTCTGTCTCCTAACAATTGTGCAATGGATACCTTTCCCCAACCTCATCAAAGGATAGGGGTTCCATTGATCTCTACTTTATCCTATTGTGTGCATAAATATGCCTCTCTGAGATAAGGGGCACTTCCTGCTGTTTCCTAACAACCGTACAGTGGATTCCTTTCCCCAACCTTCTCAGAGGCTTGGGGTTCTATTGATCTTTCCTTTTACCCTACTGTATGAATAAATGTGCCTCTCAGAGATAAGGGGCACTTCCTTCTGTCTCCTAACAAATGTCCAGAGGATCCCTTTCCCCGACCTCCTCAAAGGCTCGGGTTCCTATGACCTGGCCTTTTACCCTACTGTGTGCATAAATGTGATTCTCAGAGATAAGGGACACTATCTTCTGTCTCCTAACAACTGTCTAGTGGATCCGTTTCCCCAACCTCCTCAGAGGGTCGGGTTCCTATGACCTCGCCTTTTACCCTACTGTGTGCATAAATGTGCTTTTCGGAGATAAGGGACACTTCCTACTGTCTCCTAACAACTGTGCAGTGGATCCCTTTCCCCAACCTCCTCAAAGGCTCGGGGTTCCTATGACCTGGCCTTTTATCCTATTGTGTGCATGAATGTGCTGCTCAGAGATAAGGGTCACTTCCTTCTGTCTCCTAACAACTGTCCAGTGGATCCCTTTCCCCAACCTCCTCAGAGGCTCGGGGCTCGGGTTCGTATGGCCTGGCCTTTTACCCTACTGTGTGCATAAATGTGCTTCTCACAGATAAGGGACACTGCCTTATGTCTCCTAACAACTGTGCAGTGGATCCCTTTCCCCAACCTCCTCAGAGGTTCGGTTCCTATAACCTGGCCTTTTACCCTACTGTGTGCATAAATGTGCTTCTCGGAGATAAGGGACACTTCCTTCTGTCTCCTAACAACTGTGCAGTGGATCCCTTTCCCCAACCTCCTCAAAGGCTCGGGGTTCCTATGACCTGGCCTTTTATCCTATTGTGTGCATGAATGTGCTGTTCAGAGATAAGGGTCACTTCCTTCTGTCTCCTAACAACTGTCCAGTGGATCCCTTTCCCCAACCTCCTCAAAGGCTCGGGGTTCCTATGACCTGGCCTTTTATCCTATTGTGTGCATGAATGTGCTGCTCAGAGATAAGGGTCACTTCCTTCTGTCTCCTAACAACTGTCCAGTGGATCCCTTTCCCCAACCTCCTCAAAGGCTCGGGGTTCCTATGACCTGGCCTTTTATCCTATTGTGTGCATGAATGTGCTGCTCAGAGATAAGGGTCACTTCCTTCTGTCTCCTAACAACTGTCCAGTGGATCCCTTTCCCCAACCTCCTCAGAGGCTCGGGGCTCGGGTTCGTATGGCCTGGCCTTTTACCCTACTGTGTGCATAAATGTGCTTCTCACAGATAAGGGACACTGCCTTCTGTCTCCTAACAACTGTGCAGTGGATCCCTTTCCCCAACCTCCTCAGAGGTTCGGTTCCTATAACCTGGCCTTTTACCCTACTGTGTGCATAAATGTGCTTCTCGGAGATAAGGGACACTTCCTTCTGTCTCCTAACAACTGTGCAGTGGATCCCTTTCCCCAACCTCCTCAAAGGCTCGGGGTTCCTATGACCTGGCCTTTTATCCTATTGTGTGCATGAATGTGCTGTTCAGAGATAAGGGTCACTTCCTTCTGTCTCCTAACAACTGTCCAGTGGATCCCTTTCCCCAACCTCCTCAAAGGCTCGGGGTTCCTATGACCTGGCCTTTTATCCTATTGTGTGCATGAATGTGCTGCTCAGAGATAAGGGTCACTTCCTTCTGTCTCCTAACAACTGTCCAGTGGATCCCTTTCCCCAACCTCCTCAAAGGCTCGGGGTTCCTATGACCTGGCCTTTTATCCTATTGTGTGCATGAATGTGCTGCTCAGAGATAAGGGTCACTTCCTTCTGTCTCCTAACAACTGTCCAGTGGATCCCTTTCCCCAACCTCCTCAGAGGCTCGGGGCTCGGGTTCGTATGGCCTGGCCTTTTACCCTACTGTGTGCATAAATGTGCTTCTCACAGATAAGGGACACTGCCTTCTGTCTCCTAACAACTGTGCAGTGGATCCCTTTCCCCAACCTCCTCAGAGGTTCGGTTCCTATAACCTGGCCTTTTACCCTACTGTGTGCATAAATGTGCTTCTCGGAGATAAGGGACACTTCCTTCTGTCTCCTAACAACTGTGCAGTGGATCCCTTTCCCCAACCTCCTCAAAGGCTCGGGGTTCCTATGACCTGGCCTTTTATCCTATTGTGTGCATGAATGTGCTGTTCAGAGATAAGGGTCACTTCCTTCTGTCTCCTAACAACTGTCCAGTGGATCCCTTTCCCCAACCTCCTCAAAGGCTCGGGGTTCCTATGACCTGGCCTTTTATCCTATTGTGTGCATGAATGTGCTGCTCAGAGATAAGGGTCACTTCCTTCTGTCTCCTAACAACTGTCCAGTGGATCCCTTTCCCCAACCTCCTCAGAGGCTCGGGGCTCGGGTTCGTATGGCCTGGCCTTTTACCCTACTGTGTGCATAAATGTGCTTCTCACAGATAAGGGACACTGCCTTCTGTCTCCTAACAACTGTGCAGTGGATCCCTTTCCCCAACCTTCTCAAAGGCTCGGGGTTCCTATGACCTGGCTTTTTATCCTATTGTGTGCATAAATGTGCTTCTCAGAGATAAGGGACACTTTCTTCTGTCTCCTAACAATTGTGCAATGGATACCTTTCCCCAACCTCCTCAAAGGCTCGGGGTTCCATTGATCTCTACTTTATCTTATTGTGTGCATTAATATGCCTCTCTGAGATAAGGGGCACTTCCTGCTGTTTCCTAACAACCGTACAATGGATTCCTTTCCCCAACCTTCTCAGAGGCTCGGGGTTCCATTGATCTCTCCTTTTACCCTACTGTATGAATAAATATGTCTCTCAGAGATAATGGGCACTTCCTTCTGTCTTCTAACAACTGTGCAGTGGATCCCTTTCCCCAACCTCCTCAAAGGCTCGGGGTTCCTATGACCTGGCCTTTTATCCTATTGTGTGCATGAATGTGCTGCTCAGAGATAAGGGTCACTTCCTTCTGTCTCCTAACAACTGTCCAGTGGATCCCTTTCCCCAACCTCCTCAGAGGCTCGGGGCTCGGGTTCGTATGGCCTGGCCTTTTACCCTACTGTGTGCATAAATGTGCTTCTCACAGATAAGGGACACTGCCTTATGTCTCCTAACAACTGTGCAGTGGATCCCTTTCCCCAACCTCCTCAGAGGTTCGGTTCCTATAACCTGGCCTTTTACCCTACTGTGTGCATAAATGTGCTTCTCGGAGATAAGGGACACTTCCTTCTGTCTCCTAACAACTGTGCAGTGGATCCCTTTCCCCAACCTCCTCAAAGGCTCGGGGTTCCTATGACCTGGCCTTTTATCCTATTGTGTGCATGAATGTGCTGTTCAGAGATAAGGGTCACTTCCTTCTGTCTCCTAACAACTGTCCAGTGGATCCCTTTCCCCAACCTCCTCAAAGGCTCGGGGTTCCTATGACCTGGCCTTTTATCCTATTGTGTGCATGAATGTGCTGCTCAGAGATAAGGGTCACTTCCTTCTGTCTCCTAACAACTGTCCAGTGGATCCCTTTCCCCAACCTCCTCAGAGGCTCGGGGCTCGGGTTCGTATGGCCTGGCCTTTTACCCTACTGTGTGCATAAATGTGCTTCTCACAGATAAGGGACACTGCCTTCTGTCTCCTAACAACTGTGCAGTGGATCCCTTTCCCCAACCTCCTCAGAGGTTCGGTTCCTATAACCTGGCCTTTTACCCTACTGTGTGCATAAATGTGCTTCTCGGAGATAAGGGACACTTCCTTCTGTCTCCTAACAACTGTGCAGTGGATCCCTTTCCCCAACCTCCTCAAAGGCTCGGGGTTCCTATGACCTGGCCTTTTATCCTATTGTGTGCATGAATGTGCTGTTCAGAGATAAGGGTCACTTCCTTCTGTCTCCTAACAACTGTCCAGTGGATCCCTTTCCCCAACCTCCTCAAAGGCTCGGGGTTCCTATGACCTGGCCTTTTATCCTATTGTGTGCATGAATGTGCTGCTCAGAGATAAGGGTCACTTCCTTCTGTCTCCTAACAACTGTCCAGTGGATCCCTTTCCCCAACCTCCTCAGAGGCTCGGGGCTCGGGTTCGTATGGCCTGGCCTTTTACCCTACTGTGTGCATAAATGTGCTTCTCACAGATAAGGGACACTGCCTTCTGTCTCCTAACAACTGTGCAGTGGATCCCTTTCCCCAACCTTCTCAAAGGCTCGGGGTTCCTATGACCTGGCTTTTTATCCTATTGTGTGCATAAATGTGCTTCTCAGAGATAAGGGACACTTTCTTCTGTCTCCTAACAATTGTGCAATGGATACCTTTCCCCAACCTCCTCAAAGGCTCGGGGTTCCATTGATCTCTACTTTATCTTATTGTGTGCATTAATATGCCTCTCTGAGATAAGGGGCACTTCCTGCTGTTTCCTAACAACCGTACAATGGATTCCTTTCCCCAACCTTCTCAGAGGCTCGGGGTTCCATTGATCTCTCCTTTTACCCTACTGTATGAATAAATATGTCTCTCAGAGATAATGGGCACTTCCTTCTGTCTTCTAACAACTGTACAGTGAATCCCTTTCTCCAACCTCCTCAGAGGCTCGGGTTCATGTGAACTGGCCTTTTACCCTACTATGTGCATAAATGTGCCTCTCAGAGATAACCCAACTCAAAGAACAAGCTAGAAGGCCTTGATAGGGATTCTTCCATGTGTCTCCTAACAACTGTCCATGGATCCCTTTCCACGACCTTCTCTGAACCTTTGGGATCCTTGTAGCCAAGCCATTTAGTCCCATTAGTGTGTGTGAAAAAGCGCAGCTGAGAGGAAAAACAACCCAAACAACTGGTATTCTCTTCATTGATATTTGCTTCTGTTGACCACAATTCGCGAATCGTAGAATCATATAAACTAGTTATTGCGAAATATTTTGCAGTTATGACTGTCCAAAATGAACATATGAAAATTAAATTTTTTTTCTCACAGGAGCCTGTTAATGCAAAAATCACTGTACAGTCGCTCAAAATAATATCCGAACACCACGGTTGATTACAGAATTCAGAAAAAATATCTAGCAACGATTTTTTTTTAGAAATTAGTTATCTGGCAACCTTCGTGTATTGTACACAAAGGTTGCCAGATTACTAATTTCTAAAAAAAATCGTTGCCAGATACTTTTTCTGAATTCTGTAATCAACCATAGTGTTCGGATATTATTTTTAGCGACTGTACATATCAATATACACCCATCTCTCGATTTACATGGAACTCGGTTAACACGGTTAAGAAAATGCAATTAATATCGTTTTACACGGTTGAGAAAAGGCAACCAGTGTAGTTTAACACGGTAAAGAAAACGCAACCAGTTTCGTTTTATACGGTGATAGACTCCGTTTTGCATTGTCAAAAAATGCAACCAATTTCGTTTTACACGATTATAGACTCGGTTTTGCATTCTATGGATTTCGATTTTTTTTTATGTATACATGTTATATTGTAATATTTGTTATACAAATATATCTATATAATATATCTAAAAATTTCTTAATATAATTACGCAAAGTTCATAAATCAATAACAACATATGTATATGGTTCGCGAAATATAAGTTCTCCGTTTAAAAATTAAATGCACGCAAAATTCTAATTCTGGGTTTGCCCTGCTTCCAACGGCTCGCCGCACGGAGCTAGCGATCAAAACATCAGGCTTAAACAGCATTAAGGAGGTGAGACTTCAGCAGAAATACAGCAGAACAACAACAGAAAGACAACAGAAAGAATGAACAGAAGATTAACCATAGCTCTTCTGAGATTTGAAAACAGATTCTTTGGCACTGCAGCTAAACAAACAAACAGGGCAAGATTGACATAGTGACTACACCCTCAAGCACAGCCTCACTTTTAAAGAGGGAAATGTTTAAAACGTTTCAGAAAGATTCCAGTAAAATAAAGAAAGAAGCAGAGATGGAAAGAATGACAAATTCGAAGTAATGAAACCTTAGAAGCCACCCCCCCACCACCACAAGTATGCGTAAATTGTATATATTGTAAACATACCTACAATAATTGTATATATTGTAAACATACATTACAATATAACATGTATATCTCTATAGATGTCTAATCTTATTGTCCTATTCGCATGACCGTGGAAAAGAGGTAGCTGCAAAACATCTGCAACTCCTTTTAATTAATATTTTTAACCAAGTAAAAAACTGACTTCGTTTTTAAAATTCTTAAAATGTGGATGTAATTCTAAAAATGTTAAAAAAATATTACATTTATTAAATCTCTCAAATCTTTTCTCTCTTTTATAACATTTTTGTAGGTAATTGCTTATGCAGGAAATTCGATCCTCTGCATTAGATAACTTAGCACTGATCGTTTGGTGGGGGAGATGCATTTTTAGATTTGTCAGGGGGCCAAAATATTCTTAATCCGTCCTCGCACACATACAATAAACTAAGATGAGGTAAAATATTCAAAATACAACTTTCGCAAAATACGAGGCTACTGATCTAAGGGACCTGGGTTCGAGCCCCGGGTAAGGCATGGACGTGTGTGTCGTTTTTCTGCTGAGGTCCTGCCATCCTCTCAGACCTTCTATTTTGGCATATAAACTGACAGGCTCCTGTCAGACCTCTGTGGCAAGCAGCTGCTTGAGAGGGTATTTATTTATTTTATTTATTTATTTAGTAAAAGAGATTGGTTAACAAAATCTAACACAGTAGTATATAAATTCACAGTGAATAAAGAAATTTCTTTCAGTTTGATACATTTTATAGTGCGGCCCCAACTAATAATATTAATTTTTAATGTCCTTAAAGTGTACTAGGAATATCGCGCTAACATTGTTTTAAAACGTTTCACATAACTTTTTTTTTGCCAGTCTAATTATCCGCACATCCTAGTAGCTGAGTAGTCAGCGTGCATGGCTACAGACAAAAGGTGATCACCGTGACCTGGGTTCGATCACCGAGTAAGTTATAGATATTTATTTTCTGTGTTATCTTTCAGTCGAAGTATCGCCTTCTTCGCAAACCTTCTCTATGGCGTATTACACTGACGAGCTCCTGTCAGACTTCTGTGGCAAGCAGCTACTTGACGAGTGATTATTTTATTAAGCTTCTAATCTTCCAGCACTGTTGTTGCTAGTGAATGGTTTAAACAGTACTATTGGCTATGGTGATGAGTATTTGGTGGTGAAAAGGCCCGAATCTAGTGAAATATCGAAAGTGGGGGGGGGACAGCAATCGAGCTGAAAAATGTAAAGGGGAGGGGGCAAGAGAATCTATTTCCAATGCAGCAATAATATCTTACAGGTCTTAAAAATATCTTCAAGGTTACATGAAATATAAATAAGTTAAAAACTTTTTTGCCTCTATTACCCTTACTAGCCTTCTGAAAAAAAAAAAGGGGGGGGGGGGCTCCCCTTGCCACCTTACTAGATACTGCCCTGGGATGAGTATGAGTATCATTTGGCAAACGCTAAGTCCAATCATTCATAATTATATTTATTTCTAAGAAATTGGCAGGGATTATCACAGATAAGCATACAGGTAATTCCAATTAAGCGGCAATATATAACTTTTCTTCCTGGTTTTTGAGGAAAAACTGATTTTGATTGAGGAGAATGCTTTGGACACTTGCTAATCAAAAAAAAAAAAAAATAAAATACCCCGTCAAGCAGCTGCTTGCCACAGAGGTCTGACAGTTTATATGCCACAGTAGATCTGAGAGGATGGCAGGACCTCAGCAGAAAAACGACACACACATCCATGCCTAAGTCCGGGACTCGAACCCAGGTCCCTTAGATCAGTAGCCAAGCGTGCTAACCACTCAGCCACGGGACGGCGGTGAAACCTTAAATCCCATTTTTAAAAGTAATGCTATGATGTATTTAAAGGAATGTAATGGTCCACCTGTGCTGAGGAGCGGCGAAAAGATCCGTTTTTTCTCGAGACACAGCCCTTCAAGGAAAATGAAGAATGGAAGGGAAGAGTTGGAACGAAATCCATTGCACTAACCTCTTAAGAGTCTAAATCCGATCAATGCTACGGATGAAATATTTATATACTTTAATGCTATACTTACTTACTTAATTGTTAAATTATAATTAATTATTATATGAACATGATATCGTTACAGATATTTAGTTGTATTTGAATATTTGACAAACGAGCGTGAATTCCTAACAAATAAACAGACTGTAAATGAATTGATTTAACTGCTCAAGTAACACGTCTACATGAATTATATACAAATTTAAGCACCAGTCATTTAACACCAATATACTATTCAGCTATACTAATGATTCGGGAAATCATAAATACTAAACTAATAAACCAATAAGAATATTCGAAAACCTATACACAAATCAAAGGTAGAACGTTTACCTGTCACCTTACCACTAGTTATACATCAGATATGAAACAAAGACACTCTCTACATTGATATAGATCCATAGTTATTCTTGCTACCAATCGAAACCAATTTACTACCATAAATCGACATTTTTTATCGTCTTCGCGCACAACCAAAGGAAACCTTTCCTTTACACACTATTAGCAACTTTTTACTGTTTTTTCTCATGCTTTGAAATCACTCGTGTTCCAATCCCTTTGTTATGTAATTTATACTATGTGCGATATCTCGTCTGTCTCGTAGTAAGCGATCACGCTTTCGTTGTTGCACGTTCATTAGTCCGCTTCAATATTATAACATTAAACCAGCATAAAGAAATCAAGTGGCCCTTTTTAAAATTTTCAATTCTGTTAGTCTACTCAGCTAGATACGCATTAGTAGCCAATTTATTAGGTGCAGTTTCATGTTTTATAAATAGTAACTCGGTTACAGAATTCAGTAACGTCTTAAATGAGCTTTTAATGGAAAAAATGTGACTGACGATGATTTAAAGAACTCAATCAAGAAAATATTTAAATTGTCGATTTTCAACAATATGGTGTTCGGTATTTAAAGAATTGTTGTGGAAGCTGAAACATTTAACAAGTTAACTCAGTCTGCAAAGATCATTCAAATTTAGAGAAAATTAACAAAAGTGTTACGCAAACTGCTAAAACACATCCGTATTAGTAAAACTTCGTATAAAAAAGGTTGTTTCTTTCATATCAATTCATTTTTATTATTTTTAGAGCAATTATTTAAACTGGCATTGCTGCTCAAAAATATTTTAATCTCCGTACTCTCTAACTACCGAATGGATCTTGTTAAAAATCAAGATTGAAATATATTTGATTGAGATCTTTAAATTGCATCCAGTCACATTTTTTTCACAAAGAGCTTATTTGCGAAATTACTCAGTTCTGTATCTCATTTACTATTAACATAAAATGTAACTATATCTAATAGAGTGGCCTCTGAGCATGGCAGGATCTAACAGGAGGGTGGACCAGGTGCCATGCCTCCCCCTTTAGAATTCTGACAAGGGTAATAAAGGCAAAAATTATTAAACTGATGAATTTTTCATACATTCAAAAAAACTTAAAGCTCTCCAACACGGAGGAGGATTTGTTATACTGTAAGGGAAACCCAATGTCTTGTTACCCTGAATCTTTTTCCAGCTCGATTGAGTTTCTTGCCTCCCCCCCCACCCTTTGAATTTTTTCTAGAGCCGGGCCTGTTTCTGAGTATATAGGATCGCATAAAATAAACTTTTAATTCAAACAACTCTGAAAAAAATTTATACATGGGAATCTAAGATCTCCGCCGATTTATATATTATAATTTATGTAAATATTCTATATTTTAGACAACTTTACTGCATAAACAATTAGTTTTTGAAAATTCCATGTTCAGGAAATGGAAAATTACGCCTTCCAAAAGTAGATAGAACAACTCTACTTTTCGCATTAAACCATTTGCAATTTCTAAATTTGAAGGATGTAACCGCAGTCTCTGTCAGCGTGAATTTTTATACAAGAAAAAAAAAAAGGCATTTTTTTTTTGTTCTCTTCGAATTCCTGATCTGACAACCAGTCATCACCAGAGCGCCATTTAAAATCAAATTCATTCCATTCATGACATCTTGAATTATTTATTGCATGGTACGAAAAAAAAAACGACTCCTTGCGTGACAAATAATTGATTTTTTATGATGTAGGAGAGCTATTTTTCATCTAGTTCAGACATACGGCAACTCGGCTTCCGTTCTTATTGAAAAGGAAAAGCAAACATCAAAAACAAACGTCGGGAACCTGTGGCTCCAGAGTTCTCTGCCACTTGGCAGATTCTGCTTGCGGTTCTTTCAGAAGTGATATGATGACGTTGACTTTATATATTTGGGGATAAGAAAAAAAAGTTCTTCAAGGACAAATATTGAAGTATTTCTTGCAATGACACTTTAAAAGTTCAAGTTAAACTTACAAGATTTATAATCCCTGAATAAATCTTCGTAGATCAAGACAAATAACAATCTATACCAATTAATACATTTCATTCATTGGTTTATGTGTTTGAAACGTAACTTGTACCTTATCTTTGAAACGAACTGTATTCTTGGCATTACCAGAGTGTTGCCAAAAACAAAATATACTGAAAATTATTTGCTCATGTTTACTTACGAACTTGAAATAAATTACCCCTCAAGCAGCTGCTTGCCACATAAATCTTTCGAGAACCTTCCGGTTTGAATACGTCATAGAGAAGATCTGGAAGGAAGGAGATACCTCAGTAGGAAGTCAACACAAACATCTATGGTTCCTTTAATCACTTGCTAAGCGCGCTAACCACTCAGCCGCCAGGACGGCTTTTACATTAACTTATATACCAACACCAAAAATATGAAGCTCATTATTGGATACACGAATAAAAGTGTTCGAAATTAGAATATTAATTTATATTTCATATGTAACAAAATATTTTACTTATGAGAAATACGCTTTGATAACACCGTGACTACGTAGTCAAATAAACCCGGGTTCGAGCTCCGGATAGAGTTGTTTCCTTTCGCTGAGGTCTCGCTTTCCTCCACATCTTTTCTGTGGTGTATTATGCCGACACGCTCCTGTCAGACCTCTGTGGTTGACAGGAGTAAAACTTACCCCCTATAAAATTTAAAAGATTTTTTTTTCTTTTTTTTATGTATGGTTAGGCACAAAATAAGCTCCTAGACATTAATTTCTCAGAATTCTACTCACTTCAGCTAATGAGTTTAAATGAGAATTCCAACCAATATAATTAAAGCACCTTTCAAAAAGCTGCCTTCTTTCTGCGTTAATCTGGTGAAGGAGAGCCATACGTTGTTCCCACTAAAGAATACGTTGCATAGTCTTGACGGGAATCTTCCATCTGTCTCATAACATCTGTTCAATAGATACTCTTCCTCTTTAGGGCGGGGTCGTTCAGTCGGTAGCACGCGAAACTTGTAATCTGCAGTTCCTAGATTCGAGTTCCAAATGGGCCAGCGTTGAAATTTATCTCCGCAAAACTTCCAATCCTCGGTCAGTAAGGATACCGATGGGTCTTGAAAAGCTCGCCGTCCGTCGAATGCGACGTTTAATCGCGTGTGCAGGAGAGCCATATCCTGTGCACGTTAGAGAACACATTGAATGACCTTGACAGGAGGTCCCCATCTGTCTCCTAACAGCTGCCCTGTTCACCATCCCAACCTTCTTGAATCCTAGGAGGCATCACAACTTGACTATTTAGCCTATTGTTTACAATAAAAGAGGTAAAACAGCCTAATCTTTAGTAGCGAGCGTTTGGAACCGCGAATCGCTTTGCAACTATATAAGATATGACATCATTTGGAATCTAGTATCAAATGATTCAATGTTTCTAAGCTCTCTATTACAGGTTTAATTTCTGCAACGAGTTTATTACAAGTTCCGTGAATCCTGCAAGGGACGATGTTATTAAACACTCCAAACTATTTTTCGGGTGCACGTTTAATAAGTTTTGAAATCAGTCCACCTAAACTATACATATACTAGCTACACTCTGTAAAAGAATTGCAGTGATGCATTATGATATCGCTCCCTGAAAGTTTTCCCGTTCACCGAACTTGTGAACTAGTCTCAGAAATGAAATCATCTAGAACAGAGAGCTCAGAAACACAATGACAATTAATCCCAGATCCGACAAAACTTCAAAGCAGTTCCTAATTCTAAACCATGTTCTATTTTAGGTAGTGACACATTTTTATCGCAACACGGAATGACACAGGAGGAAGCCGCCTCAGAGGTGGCTCATTGATACCGGGTTGGCTCGCGGCGACTACCGCTGTTCGGGTTCGAGTCCCGGCTGTGGCATGATCATTTGGTCTGTCATATATGCTGTGATTGTCCCTCGATAAAAAAATAAATGTTCAGTTATCGATATGTCAAAAATCTATGTTTTCACATTGGGATATAAAGCAGATATGGATATAAGTCCTAGTAAGCCAAACTGAAAAAAAAGGGGAGGGGGGACCCGATTACGAAATTTAGAACCCCTTGATAAACTTTCCAGGGGACCATAGGATATTGAAATCTGTTCAACCAGAAATAAATCTCTCTCAACAGAGTGCGTAAAATTTAAGTCATCATGAAAAATGAGCGTACACCTTGAAGATGAACTTGATGTCAATATGCAGTAGAATGAACACATTCATTCTTGACCAGTGTGTTCCCGCCGTCCCACCGGTTCGATTATGCATACCAAATATTTATATTAGTTTTTTTTTCCTGAATCCTAATCAAAATATTTCATCTATTCTGCTGTTATCAAGAAACAGACATATGGGAGAATTTTAAATTTTATATATAGTATGTCTGAAAATAAAATAAAATTTTCAGATAATTTTTTAAGTAATGACTGCGCTTTAAAATACTTATAAAAGATAAAAAATAACTTTTCACAAAAAGAGACACTGTTAATTTGTTAATAGCTGAAATTTCTTCTGTATGATGCAAAACGCAGCCGATATCACAGAGTGGATGATGTAATTAACGTCCCATTACAGTGAGAAAACGGTTCGTATCACGTTCCGACATCTAAAAATAATCCATTAAACCCTTTAGATCAAGGGTCGGGAACCGGCGACTCCGGAGCCACATTGAGACTCCATTATGCTTTTTTTTTTCATTTGACGGTTTTTCGATTTAACATTCAACAGCGAATATTTTTCTTCATTTTCATTAAAGGCAAGCAAGAGAGACAGGCTGACAGAAAATAGTTTGAAAGCTTGGGTTATTTTACCTCTGAGCGGCACTGTTTTTGCACACCATGGGCTAAATGTCCAGGTCACATGGACTCTGAAGGCTCAGAGAAGGTTGTGGGAAGGGACCCACTGGAACAGCTGTTGGGAGACAGATGGTAGCCTCCCGTCAAGGCCATCCAGCGTGTTCTTTAACGTGCACAGAGTATGGCTCTCCCGCACACGGAACCACGGCTTAACGTCACATACGACGGACGGCGGCCTTTCCAAGCCCATCAGTGTCCCCTACAGAGAGGGGAATTCTGCGGAGATAAAACTCAACACTGACCCAGCTGGGACTCGAACCTGGGAACTACAGATTACGAGCCTGGAGCGCTACCAACTGAGCCACCCCATCTCCTAGTTTGAAAGAACTGATGCAATTCAGAAACTTTTAATACATTCTGAAGTTGAATACTATGGTAGAGCTGATAAATAAAATAAATAAATACCCCCTCAAGCAGCTGCTTGCCACAGAGGTCTGACAGGAGCCTGTCAGTTTATATGCCACAGTAGGAGATCTGAGAGGATACAAACTCAAAAATGACATTTGTGAGTATGGCGGTTTTACTATATACATTGGAATATGCCTATTTTAAAATTATACTTTGTTCTTTTACTTTTCTAAATAAAACAATATGCGGATCTCTGAGTTTGTTTGGCTTTTTTTTTTGGTTCTTTACCCTATAAAGATCCTTGACTCCCGGTTTTGATGTAATATACATAAGCGAATTATTTTTATGAAAAACTCTTGAATGAATCTTTTATTCGTATTTTTCATCTTGTTTTCATTAATACTCGTAATATTTTTATTTTCTAAACAAATTAACGCAGTCTTTTCCATAACTTCTGCCTACATATAGGAAAGCTGCTATATATATGTATATTCATCCTTTTAATTTATTCTTTCAAGGTTATGTTAAATATGGAAAAAAATTTCGAAACCCCTTGAAGTTACGACCACAATAATATAACTCCGGAGGCCTTCTGTAGACATATTAGGAAATAGGTCAGTAGAGATATAACAAGAATGCGCCTCAATCACCATACAAAAAGATGAGTCCTTTTCAACATCATCCATTCCCCAGATACTGAAATTACCTCACCATTGAACGTGCGGTCAGTGTGTTCATGCACAGCATCCTCCGAGCCAGCTGGTACCAATAAGAGGCAATGAACATGAAGCAACCACATCCCAAACCCAGTTGTGGGGAAACAATGCACGTGTCAGATGGTCGATCTGTTCTGAATAGCGCTTCCCTGCAGCAGAGGCGCCTTGGGCCACCTGGCTCGGCCATGAACGCGCCCTCGAGAGCGTGCGGACCAAGCATCGATCACTACTCACCCGCCGCACTAAGTAGCCTTGAGGAGTCTGCATAAAGACATTAAACACATGACGTCCATTTTGTCATCAATTTTAGCCACGTCGTAAGCTGTGCATATTCCAGCAGAGCAGTGAAAGAAAGAGTCCTGCGCATTCAAGCTTAATGACTATACCACATCCTCCTTGCGTATCTTTGGCCAATTAACTTTTTTTTTTCTGGGGGAAAATGAAGATTCGCCCTCTGCCGGAACAAACCGTTTCGTTTGTTTCATCTGCAATTTGTGTGTACGGGAAAAACAAGAAACTGATCTCTGTTTTTTTAACTTTTTTTTTTATGTATTCGTTTTGCACCATAAGGTTCAACATTAACGTTTCTTGTTTTGCAGATAAAAGAGCAGATTTTAAGGTCTGAAATACTCGTCCATTTTTTTCTCCGAATCGCAAACCGATAAAAGGAATGCTTGGGAAAAAAACGAAAGCGCCTGGCTTGCGAAACATCATCAAAGGGAGAAAAATACCCATGGCAATGAAGCAGCTTCATTTGCTTGTATCGTGTGGCTTTTTTTATATAAGAGGCCTTTGATTCGGAGAAAAGTCTATTATAATGAGTTAGTTTTTTTTTAAGTGATAGTAAGTCTAATTAGAGGTATTCAGCTTTGTACCGCTGAGAAAATTATCCAGGGTAGAGTCTCCAACCGCCATGTGTAAAGTGAAAGAGACTTACTCGGAAAAAAAAAATCTGTGAGAGAAAAAAAAGCATTAATTCAAGTTTTTCTGTTGAATTGAATCATGTTTGCGATTACATGACAGTTTATCTGGTTGTACATTAAATGTTAACGACAGATTGGGGCAGTTCAAAGAGACAGGAAGAAAACCACTAAAAATTCACACTTGTTAACATTTTTATATCAAGTGCATTAGAAAATTATTGAATTAAACAACTATTACATATAGAATAATTCACGAAACAGAGGTTTCAAGATGTACCCTGTGTTTTGTAGAAATGCAGTATTCAAATTCTTTTCGATCAATACTGAATTATCGCCTAATTGTTTTTCATTGATATTTAAATAATTTAACAAAAAAAGAATTGCTTTTATTTGCGTTTATTTGGCGATCAAATCAGAAAGGGAAAGTGACAAAAATTTCTTAATCCCTTATTCCCATGAATTGCAGTTTCTACCCTATCTATTGTCAACCAATGCATTGGAACATCATGGCGATCACAGAGTTTATTCTGTAATAATATGAATAAAAAAAAGCATTTCGTAATATTTAAAAAAAAAGTAGAAACTGTTCCAATAAGCCAAAGCATCAGTTGAAAAAAACAACAACATTTATTTACTGATGACTGGGTGAGGGCCGCTACTTTCCCATTCGATAGAAGCAGGTCAATATAAATTATCGCATTTAAAAAAATCAAAGAAACTAATATAATACTAAAATATAAATAAGTAGCTGCAAGATTTTATATAACGCACAGTTACACATCGTCATCGAGCTTATATTATACTTAGCTGCAAATTGCCATTGAAGTTTATAACAGTGGTATCGAGAGACCAAATATTTCTCCGGGGCTAATACTTTTTGAAATGCTATTATACGTCCTTCCAACGATCAGAATAACTTGTTAAGCCATTGTGTTCAGCAAATAGCGGAAGTGGCTGAAACGACGTTCCTGAAATAATATATATAAATAAATATCATTGTGGTTAAAATACTGATTTTTTTCTTTTTATGCAGAAAAATGAAGTTATTTTGATTTCACTAGCAGTTAGCCAAGATTTTTCATATTACCAATACACTTAAAAAAACAGACTAAGCTATATTTGAATTGAGAATATATGAATTAGTGAAATATTTGGGTGGCCTGCAGAGGCAGTTCTTTCCCCTTCCTTGAAAAAATTGATCGAAAAAATTAATTAATATTGAATAACATAGGTGTACCAAAATTTAATATCGTTCTTCACGTAAAGGTATATAAATTTTATTTTTTTACGAATTATTTTATTTTCGGAAGTATATAATTTATTTTTCTTTTAGTAATACGAAAAACATTTTTACATGCATTTTCAAAAACAAGTCACCCCCCCCCCACTTTTTTTTTTCGTTTTATTTTCAGCTATCCTTGGTTGTGTTATGGTTGTAATATATGCAATTCATATAATTCATTAATGAATGACGTTACTAAGATATTTCTACATTGATATGCTATTCGTCCCCACTCCCCGTCTTTTTAGTAAAGGTTTCATTGCAGTTTTTCCTAATCAGTTAACCCAGTGGTTCTCACAATATGGGTAGCGAGCAGCTTAGAAGCGATTGTAAAGCTCTGACAGTTTTATGGTTTCTAGCATTTTCAGTGGTTTCTTTTTGTTTCTTCGCAAATATATAGACTCCATCCATATTGCTAGGAAGAGGTGTCATAATTTTATATACGATTCTAGGGAGTTGTATAAATTCATTACAATTCTAGGGGGTCTCATTTATTTATTACAATTCTAGAGCATCTCATATTTATTTATTACAATTCTAGGGCATTTCATATATATTTATTACAATTCTAGGAGTCTCATATATATATTACAATTCTAGGGGGTATCATATATTTATTGCAATTCTAGGTGAAACATATTTTTATAACAATTCATTACAATTTTAGGAAGTGGCAGTGTCAAACCTTTGAGCGCTTCTATTAACATATTAAATGGGTGTTCCAAAAATAGTCATCTTTATTCATTAGTCAAATTATAAACATTTATATAAAATAAATTAAAAAAATATATTTGTGAAAGAAACTATGATTAACTTCACCCTAACCTTCTCTGAATCCTCGGAGTCCTTATGATCTGGCTATTTAACCCATTTTGTGCAAAAAAAAAGTGCCGCTCAGGGGTAAAAACACCACAACTCTTTTCATAAGAGCAAAATTTCCTTCGTTTGTTTTAAGATATATTTCATTACTTTGGCTAAGATCTCAGGACAACATTTGGGCGGGTACACCAAGGATGGCAAAATACGCTTTACGTCAAGAAATTTTATAGTCGCACGAAAAAAATTTCAAACTTTTCAATTTAGCCAAAACACAGCTAGACTGTAGATCTTGGGAGAAATATAATATATAATACTAATGAACTTGCATCCGAAATGATTCAAAAATAGTTCCGGCCTCTCCAAAAATGTTCAAACATTTAAATTAAAATTAGCAATAATTCCATTTTCGTTCAGTTTTCCTTTCATTTAAATATATTTCTAAATCGTTTATTTTTACAAAAATATTTTAATAATGCTTTATCTTATGAATTCATAATTATACATTTTTAGATGTTTTGCAGTTTTTTACACCTATCAATAAGCATAATAAAACCGTGAAATTTGCTTATTTATATTTTCTGCAGAATTTTACGTCGTGTTGGTGGATTTGTGTTATAATAATCCAAAAGAATGATTCTTTGGTACCTCTGTTCAAAAAACTAGGAATTTTGCAATATTATTAGCCAGTACAAAAGGGCTTTTGAAGTGTACAATTTCAATATGATGTACCATTTCCTCAATGACTGCTGCTCACTCTAATAAAATCTGCAATGACCGCGGCTTTAGGTTGGGTTGTTTTACCTCTGAGCGGCACTTTTTTGCACACTATAGGCTAAATGGCCAGGTCACATGGACCCCGCAGGCTCAGAGAAGGTTGGGTGAGGGGACCCACTGGAACAGCTGTTGGGAGACAGATGGTAGCCTCCCGTCAATGCCATCCAACGTGTTCTTTAACGTGCACAGGGTATGGCTCTCCCGTACACGGGGCCACAGCTTAGCGTCCCATCCGACGGACGGCGGTCTTTCCAAGCCCATCGGTGTCCCCTACTGACCGTGGGCAGGGCGGGGAATTTTGCGGAGATAAATCTCAACGCTGACCCAGCTGGGACTCGAACCTGGAAACTACAGATTACGAGCCTGGCGCGCTACCGACTGAGCCACCCCGCCCCACTGTCCGTGGCGTTAATTGTATTAAATCTACATGCAAAACGTACAGCATATAGTTTATTACGTTAATCCTACATAAAAAGGGTATATACATAGTTTATTAGGTTAATCTTGCATACAGAGTGTATATCGATATTTTCCTCGTAGACTGAGATCACGGAATGCTTTAATATTTAAGAAGCATGTTTTGCGTATTTTAAGATGGTTAAACGTTTAATGAAAATTACTTTATTCATATTGAAGAAAATATTTTATCTGTAAGTGAGCGAATGAGTGAGTTCCATATTTACCAAAGCATTGAAGAAAACGTGAACAACCTTAGGCTCATTTCGAAAGGACTTGAGGCTTATAAATCGCATCATCGATATATTGATTCTGGTTCATTTCTTCCAGCTTTTCTCCTAAACGTTTTTTAAGTGCAAAATTACACGATTTTGTTAATTCATAGTACTCATTAAAATGTATATTTTGACTTTTTTCATCAAAATATATCTCGATTTCTTAAAAACAATTTCTAGAATTTATTATTCATTAGAAATGCATGTTTTGTTTTCAAGTAAAACTTTTTTTCCTGCGGCTCTTTAAAATAATATAATAATAGCATAAATTTTGAATAATGTGACTCGGGCTACAATTTACAATTTCTTACTTGTATTTTTACAATTTGATACCAGGCTACTATTTAGACTTGGCGTTTATTATGCCATATACGGTTTAAGGAGTTAGATTGAAGAATGAAGATTTTATAGCTAAAAAACACACAACGTTTTAGTGAATTATATAAAAAATTATGCGGACTGAATAAGAACGTTTTTCGCGGGACATTTGAGTGTTGGTGGGTGGCGAAGACAAATTGATGGTCTGCAGGACAGTCTGAAGATTCCGGGAAGTTTGGCATTCTGTCTGAGATCCAACCACTACTTATAAATCCTGCTCTATTTACCAGTTACAATTGAAGCACAGGCTACTATTTAGGCAGCGGCATTTAATATGTCATGTACAATATATATTGCGGCAATTAAAATGATTCACATGTTTTAGTTCACCTAATGTCCTTGGGTTGTGTTACCTCTGAGTGGCACTTTTTTGAACACAATAGGCTAAATGACCAGGTCACAAGGGCTCCGAGGGCTCAGAGAAAGTTGCAGGGAGAGGACCCACTGGACAGCTGTTGGAATACAGATGGTAGCCTCCCGTCAAGGCCATCCAGCGTGTTCTCTAAAGTGCAGAGCGTATGGCTCTCCTCACATGGGGCCACGGATTAACGTCCTGTTCGACGGACGGCGGTCCATCCAACCCCATGGAAGTAACAGGTCAGAAAGATGTCACCTATTGACCGTGGGGTCAATAGCTATTGACATCACCTATTAACCCCACGGTCAATAGCAGGGAGGGGAGTTTTGCGGAGATAAATCTCAACACTGACCCAGCTGGGACTCGAACCTGGGAACTGGCAGATTACAAGCCTGGCGCGCCAGCCACTGAGCCACCCCCGCCCCACCTAACGACCTTGTAGATTTACATAGAACGATCGATAACCGTCTAAAATCCATCTACAGTATCGGACTGAAAACGTTTTTCAGTAAGTTAAAGGTAGTCTCGCTGTCAAAGTAGTTGTGACGTGAAAGTGAGAGGAAATAGTCTCTCTTAAATTTCTCTCTATTAAATCGGATAAAAGAGAAATCTTCACGACCTTTTTCGTGCGTAATTTAAAAAGAAATCTTCACGATCTTTTTGTGAGTAATTTAAAGACGATCAATCACGATTCAGAGCCTCAATAACGATCAGGGGAACTTCAGATAACTTGGTTAGTGATCGAACATTTCTTGGTGTTCCCTAAGGTAGATATCAATAACTATAGTATTTACCATACGGAAATATTATTTATGAGATGCTAGTACTAAATGCTTTCATTTCAATAAACATTTTTACAACCTACACAACATGTATTTTTATCAGCACTATGCGGGTTTTTTTATATTGACGGCTTTTTACCACTAATGCTATGAGCTTAGCATTGTTTAACTACTCTAAGATAAAATGAAAGCGTATTTATGTACAAATATGAATGAAAATTAATCACAACATTATGTTCAAGCGATTTAAAGTAAATTCTACACTGCTGAATCAAATAGATATATATATATAATGCACATATTATTGCATATAAAAAATTAATTAGTGTAATTCATACTGTACACAAATAACATATTTTTAGTTGCCCAAAAGTCAAACCAACATTTTATCAGAAATTCCCTTAAGTGTGGGATAACTGAGGTACTGTTTCATTATTTTTTTACAAACAGTAATGAAACAGAGGTTACCGTTAGCAAACGGATAAAATGCTTTCTTGAAGAAAAATATACTTTTCTGATGTGATTATAAAATGATCTGATTTCTTTATCACATTCATCCTTTTTTCTCTCCGATTTCAATTTGTCTTATAGCCAGATTATAATGTTTAAAATTTACTAATATCATGTTGTACTTTTTGTCTGCCTCTCCTATACTTCATCGATAGGCGTTTCAGCCATTTCTGTTTGAAAATATGTCCAAACAAAAAACAAATACAGTTTTTGTGAGAGTTTTACCAATGACAAATAAGTAAAATATAAGTATATATATATGGCATTACTTGAATGTCTTTCCTGTGACTTACGTTTCGTTTTCACGGAAATATGATTTGACCACCTTTTTCAAATCTTGAATTAAATAAGTATCTTTAGATGAAGATTTGAGAAATATTATGAAATAACGTTAAAGCGATAGTTTCCATAGGATTATGATCTAGAAAAGGCAAGTCTATATTTCTTTCATTTTAGTATCTGTTGTTTAATAATTCAATTTATTGTTCTTTCAATTTGTAACCGAAATCATAAAATTTCGGTAACAGTCAAATTTTGGCATGCTCATAGATCAATTTATGGCTCTGGAGACGATAAAAAGGAAAACATTTGAGCGTTTCTGGCATTTTCCCTTCAAATAACTACTTTCTCAATCATAAACTCATACAAAGATATTTGGTTTCTTTCGTCTTCATTATTTATTTGAATAAACAATATCATTTTCACTTTTCCGATTAACTTGCTTAACAAGATATTTTCACTTTTAATTATTAACTTAACTTTGTTTTCAGGACTTAATTCGCCTATTTAAAATACGCCATGACAAAATAACAATCCGAAAAGATGCTCTTTCATTTCTGACATACCACTGTTCATTTATGAAAGAGGGAACAGATTTTTGAAATAGTACACAGAGCATTACACTAAATCCACCACGTTCGCCATATTTGCTCGCGTCTTAATTTTGCACTACTGTAGCATCACTCGGTGCATGCGGCCTGATTAAAACGTACAACGGCCCTAAAACAGAACGAAATGAAGGGGAAGTCAAGACTGTTTGAAAGCGTTTGCATACCTAACAATAGTAAGCACATGAAGCTAATTAATGGAATTTCCAGAGCCTGGCATAATCGATTCCTGTTTCTCTTCAGAGAGAGCAACTCGTGGCCAAATGGCGTAGTCGCCTCGAGGTAACAATTAAGTGACGCACTGGCAGCATGCGTTCCCGCTCCATTAATCTGGACTCCCTAAAGATGGCTTCGTCTACGCTCGAAAAATGTTCCGTGAATGTTTATTTAAAAACTCAAGAAGAGTCTGGGTTATTTTTTTTACTTTATGTCTGAAAAATCCGATGATAACCCCTCCCGAATTCCTAATGATGAGTTATAACTGTGCGGAATGAAGTCAGAATGATGAATTGAGCTGTTAGAAGTATTTGTTTGTATCTTGCTCAGGAGAAACTCTCCAGACTCCAGCACTGTGTATGTGTGTTTGTGTGTAACTGGCAGTGTCACGGGTATCATAGCCAGACACTACAGCTTTGAATAAATGAGCTTGAGTTGGGGAAGAGTTAATAACGTTTTTTTTTTCCTTTTAGGTTTGTTACCAAATGAAGTAAGTAACATTCCATGCATTGCTGATCTGAGTTTGTAGAATAGCGGAATTCTCACTGTTAAAAACAGCATGGATAAAGAAAATTCTCTTCTTCTTTAGCTTAAATATCTTTTATTAATTACTCGCAGTGCAAATACACGATTATAATACGGTAGCGTCTTATTCATTTATATTAGCTTTTTTAAGTTATACTCAAGTTTTTGTTTTCTACTTTTTTGCTTTTACACCCATTTCAAATGGTTGACGGTCGTTATCGTTAATACTATTGTTTTTACATTTTGCCAATACCCATTATTTTAGCCTAAAAAATACTGAAAATGGATTATTTTTTTTTTTGTCTTCATAAAATACATTTAAGAGTCATACAATTTTCTAAATTTTAACAATAAATGTAAACAACACCACCAGAAAACAGACGTAGACCACCACTTTCTGAAAGGTTTTACGATCCTGGAACAACCTTTTTTTTTACAGTGTTTTTGACATTAAAATGCGCATAATAAAAAATGGTACCGATATATCAGCCATTTTTAGCATCCGAAAACACTGTCGAAGATTATTGCAATTCCAAATTCATTTTGAACACCATAGTTTTATGGTTCGTCGATTTCTTTCAGATTTCCAAAGAATCCTACTGCTCTTAAACAGTAAAATAACTTTTTTTTTTCGAAAGAAGAATATTTTATTCTTTTTCTTAAGATTTTTCAAACAATTACACTACAAATAGCAATTTCGCAATTTTTTTTATTAAATTTGTCCTTGTTTCCTTGTTGAATCAATTTAATTCTTAAATATGTAGTTCAGATTAATTCCGTATTATTTGTAATATAATTGTGTTATTTTTTAAGCATTAAATTACTATATGCATTATAAGCTTTTAAACTTACTCGGGATATATTTGAATTAACCTCGGAAATCATAAGGAGTCTTCCTTCAGGCACATGTTTTAAATCTTCGTTTTAGCATCTTTTGCTAATTTCAATGATTAATTCAAATTGATCTGACGTAACTTTCGAAGTTCTGAGCTACATCTAAAGGCTCCTCAGGAAGCATTCTAAATGTGACGATTTTTTTCTCAGTGACTGATACAATTGCAAAGAAAAAAATCTTGCACCAGTCAAGAGGAGAACACACCACCTCCCTCTCTAGTCAGTAGTGGCGAGAACTTCTGGCTCACTCACGAAAAAACGTCATGCTCCAATGAACGTCGACGCTTCATTGAACCCCATATTTCACCACGCCCAATGTTCTCAATGGAAAACTTAGTTGTGTCGTTTGTACTGTCGAAAAGTACAGTAATTCTTTCTCACTTACAATTTTTTTTTGCTCCAAGTGAGAAATGAAGAGGGTAAAATGTCTAATTTATTACGAGGCCTTTAAAAGAAATAAAGTTTATCGTAGCCCATTGCTAGAAACAATTTGATGTGCAGAGCGTTGATAGAGGAAAATGGAAAAAATATATCTATTGAGTATACATATATTTATGCATACGAGCTTGCATTCAATTGGTAAAAGCTGAGGTCAATGTTCTCCTTCTTTGCAACCGTGGGTAATGGTTTATCAACCATGATCTACCGATTGCGGAATTCAGTAACTATAGGGCTGACTGCTGCAACAAAATCATTATCTTAAATACGTTTAAAAATCAATAAGGTTTCCAGACTTGCAGAGATTATCGTGAATACTTTCAGATTTCTTTTTTTCTTCAGAGACGGATGATGACAGTGTTATTCGTTAGTGAGTCCTTTAGTTTGAAATTCGTATCAGATTATATGTAAACTAATTGAAATGACATATTGCCACAATTAACACCATCAAACTATCAGAAGAAAATAGAAGAATAACAATAGTCTTTCTGTAGAATGTGGGAAGCTCAATTTCAAAGAGAATTATTTTCCTTTTTTAGTACTCTCTAAAAATGGAAATTGGAACTAATGGGTGACTGAAAAAGTGTAAATATTAATGTTTTATTATTACCTATAAATCACAAATTTTTTTTTCATTTATATATTGAAACAAAAGTTGGGTTTTTTCACCCTTCTGAGCACAAGAGGGAAAAATCGTTGGTGCTAATATAAACCTCTTGACTTTCACATCATAGATCAAATTTTGAAATTTATCACATAAATTAGATTGTTTGCAATATTCGTGTAAAGTTTAGGTATTTCCCAAACTTCTTCTATCGTTACGAATTAAACGTTTAGAAATTTCCAATCCAAACTGAAGGGAAGAGCCAATAGGAAAAAGGAAAGGTGAAAAAATAGGAACCTAAAGATGGGAAAAAATCTCTACTTAAAGGATACTAGGAAAACAAATCATATAGTTAAAGGGCCGCAGGAAAAATACTACTTAGAAACTACTTAAAAGCGGGAAATACACTTTTAATGAGATATGAATTGAAAAAAAATTATATTTTTAAGGGATGAAGAAAATATATTGACTAAAAAACACAATTATGCATTTTAATGAGTACAATGAACTGCAAAATCGTTTAGTTTCGTCCTTAAAAATGTTTGTTTCGACAGTTAGAAGAAATGAGCTAGATTCAGTGTAATGATTATTTGTTTTATGAGCAGAAAGTATTTTGCAATTAGTCACATACGACTCATAAGCCACGAACTGGCCTAGTCTAGAATCAAAAACTCGAAGTTTCCTGTTGCTTTGCTTGCAAAAAATCCAAGTTCATTACCACAAAAACGTGGAAAAAAATTAATTGTTTTATGGCCTAATTTTAGTCTTTAGGTGTATACGCCTATTTTTTCACAATCTAGTGGATTGTGGTTTACAAATTTTGCTCAGATAAAATTAGATAAAAAATATTATTTTTCACAGGTAATATATTTACATTTAAATATCAAATCCTCTTTTCCATGTAATGCAATTAAGTTGAACTAAGCACCATAAATATTTTATACATAAATTTACATTAGAACTGATTATCTTTAATCAAAAGAATGGAAGTCTTTCAATTCGTTATGCAATTGTTTGCGCTACAGCAACTTTTTATAAATCCATCAGAGTTAATACTTTAACGACGACACATCAAGCGTTGAATTATATCTACTAATTAAAATGCAAATAGGGTTTCTTTTTCACATCTTTATCCTATTTGCTGACTAGGCAAGATCCTTTCTGTAGTCTCTGAGAACTCGATCTGTGGAAAATTTATAACGGAAACAGAATATAAAAATAGGCGAATGAAACTCGACAGCAGAAGATGATTCATTTAAGAATCGATTTTTACCTACTTACAGATAATTTTAACATAAGTATCGTAAAATGCTTTTCAACCCAGATTAACGCTCATCTTGGCGCTGGTAAAACTTAAAAAGATCGAAATTAGGTTTTCTCTTTGAAATTATAAGTGAATTAGATCTTCTAAAACAATTGCAGCAGCGAATATCTAACTGGATTACAACATTGGAATTGGCCATGTCATTAACAAAGGTTGTATGCCATGTATACATATTGAAATATTTTATTTATATTCATTGAATGTGTCTTATTTAACGATGCTTTATTTATTTACTTATTTAATTTACAGTGTTTACAACATAACACATAGACCAACCGTAGAACGAATAATAGTCTACACATTAAAAACAGCACATTAAAAATTTAGAAAAACGAAACGAAATCTGTACTAACTTTTAAGCATTCAATAACACTAAGCGCTTCATAAAAAGGAAGTTTATCATTAAAAAAGATAAAATATCTTATAAAAGCTCAATTACATCATGAACAAAGATAATTAATGTGGTATTATTATATGCATATTGTTATGAGGTGCAAGATGCATTTTTATTCGAAAATCTGAAAAAAGAAAGGATTTATATCTCAATACATACGCAACGTAAGAACATTCAAATCAGTATGTTGAAAGACTGTTGCACACCATATGATGTTCAATACGCATTAAATTATATTTTTACTTATAAATTTTTACTTTAAGTAAAGAGCTGAACGCAGTCATCATGAAATTGTATATGCTAGAACTTTTATACACTAGGGCTACTTATCCGCCATTTTTATTCCCACAACCACCTCACTTCATAGCTTATTCTATATAATTTTCAGTAGGAACGGGGAAAAATTAGAACAGGTAGAAGTTGATTTACATCCAACTTTCAGAAATTTACCTTTTCTGAAATTTGGGTAGAAAAATTAGATATCTAGAAATCGATCTCCCAATAGTAATCTTTAATTGCTCTATTCGCCGATATTCACCTAAACATTTAATCTGTAGGAGTAATAACATTGCAAAGTGCAATAAACGGATTGTAAACTATAACTTTAAGTAGTAAAGCGTTTTAATATAGCTACAAATTCACTTTAAAGGGATATGTGTATAAATAAGTGACGTTTTTTACAGAAAATTCTTATACTTAGTTCTTCAAAAATTCAGCCTTTTAAAAGCATTTATAATATTACTTCATTGTCTTAATAATATTTAAAGATGTGTTTTTATAGATTATTAGCTAATAATTATTAGTGATTAAGAATAATTTTGATAACATCATAAGGTGTACATACCTCGGATCATGAGTCTTCGAAGAGTAGCCACTGCTGAAGTAACTCGCTGCCTTGCAAGCGAATTCAAATATGTCTCCCCGTTTCCATGTAAACGATTGAGCAACCGCGGTAGTCACGGCCTCGGTATGCGCACAAGAAGCGGTAGTCACAACCGAAGTTTATGTTATGCATATTTCATGATACTAATCAAGTTTAATCTAATCGTTAATAATTAATAACTAATAATCGACATATAGTTATCATCCGTTGATTACTAATCAAGGCCTTAACTGGCATAGTGGTTAGGCAGCTAGCGACTGTTTCAGCAAGGCAAACTTTGTGTGTTGTATTAGCTCTAACTAAGGCAGTGGTCAGCAGTGACTTCGGTCTTAGTAGGGCATGTCCTTGTATGAGAAGGCCTGTAAAAGCTAGAAGTAGCTTCTAGGATTCTTCTCTGTCCTATATGTCGCAAATAATAAATATATATATATATCACATAAAACAACATTAAAATGCAGAGGGATAATTCATATGTATATGTCACAGGACGGTAAACCTATTCATATTTTTCAAGTTGAAACGAGGATTCAGGTTAAAACCCAAATTCACGTTTTTCCGTCGGTTTTTTTTTTAACACATTTTTGTTTTTCGTATTGGATTAAGCAGGGAATTTAAAATTTTCCAATTTTTCCTAAAACGCTTAGAACAATTAACAGTTAAACATTTCCTCATAATTATTAGCATCGATAGAAAATCTAAATAATTTAATGAGATTAAGTTAAAAGTTAAAATCTGTTTAGAGAAAGTCTCTTAATCAGTATTCCTAAGATTCCGTGTGTATAATTTTTGTGTTACAATGCTTATTTCTCTTTCTGTATAATTTTATTTCGATTTTCATACTTAGTTTCATTATCAAATAATTAAAACTGTTCTATTTCGATATATGAAATACTGACATAACATTTTATTTATATATTACTGTCGTAACATTTTGCATTTTAAAATTAATGCTCATCTACATTTCCTGCAGACAAGCTTTGGGGAGGAAATGTTAAAAATCTATCTGTATTATGTGAGAAGATGATGAATAAAATATAGCGAATAGGTAATCTCCCCCTTTTACGAACCTAAGGATACAAAACGTGCTCTCGCAGTATTCTAAGCAGAATTTAAAACTCTTATCTACTTCGTCTGGAAAAAGAATGAAAATGGATTTAGAGAAGGGCGCACTCAAGGGGGGTGTCAGTCTTCAGGTCTCCCTACGCCTCCAAAAGCTAAAAGCGAAACAAAAAAATACAACTAATTACTGAATTTCATGCATATAAATTTCGCTGGCACATAAGCAGGGAATATTTAAGGGAAAAAATGATGTATCAAAGCATTTATTCTTTAGTTTTGGGTGACATAATTTTCAAAAACTCGGGAAATCCCTCGGTGCACACTTAGTTCAGAGATAAAAAAAATAGGGAACACGGAATACGTAGACAATCAAAAAGGAGGACACGTCTTTTAGGTTAAAAAATCAACAACTTCTTACTGATAAGAAAGAGGTATAGCTTAGTGTTGCAAACTATATTACAAGAAAAACAGAACAGAGGAGATACTAAAGGAAAAACATACACTTTTAATACAATAACAAAAATGTTGACTTACACAATTTTTGCACTAACACTTTTCAGGATCCTTGACCACCCTCAAATAAACGCATTTAATTTTTATAGATTCGAATGATTAAGTTAAACTAATATTTAAATCAATAATTCACCGATTATTATGACACCTAAATATTTCAAATTTAAGCAAGTTCTGAAAAAAAAAATGCTCAAATGAAGGACTTTGCTCTGAAATGAAGAATGAATGGTAATTGTAGATCTCAGAATAATTGATTTTGGTAGAAGAGAAAGAGTGAGAAGAATCGGGCGTCGATTGATGAAAGATAAATTTTCTGATAAACTGAAGCAAGGACTAAGACGAATATTCCAACAGTATTTTTTTTTAAGTTTTTCGCATAGCTATTTCTTAAATTGCAAAGTTGAGGATTGAAAATGCATCTTTCACCCACCCCTTTCCCATTTGCCACATTATCAAAATCCTTATTATTACACAGCGGGGGTGGTGTAACCATTAGAGACTGGAAAACAAATGCCATGCTATATGTTATACACACACACACACATATAAAATATTTTACATTACGCCGTGCCTCCATTGTAGGATGCATATTTTTACCAAGTACGAATAATTAACTCGCACGACATGATTCAAATTAAAGGGGACATTTTCATTTCTGTGTTCCGGATTTACATAGCAGATGAGTGTGTACGAAACTACCGCGTGCGTTCTATTTCGCCGGGATATCAATCTTCAGTAGTGTCAGAGAGGTGGAGGGGGGGTGGGGCGCGGGTGCAGGGTGGATTGCTGGCAAGGAAGTGGGTAGGCAACTCCTGAGGCAGTGCGTGCCAGTAGTTAGTGAGTGATTCAGATGACACGTGCACTGCCAACGGAATCACTCGGCGTACGTTGGAGACCAGACCTCCATAAGGCAGACGGTCTCGTAGGCCTCCAGAGGGTTACCCCCCTCCAGCAACCAATGGTAGGCCGACAACCTGATAGAATCAGTTCTCAGGGAGAGAAGCATCCTGCCTGCATTTTGTGCGGAACAGTGTCAGTTTACTGCCTGCAACTACCTAGAAGGAGAGTGCCGCTACAGCCACAATATGGCTTTCTGCGAGAGCAGATTCTGTTTCAACGACATCTATATGGACTGAAACGTTTCTAATAGAGGAAAGGAAGATTAGATTCTGTCACAGAGACTGCTGCTGAAGAAATAGAGCCAACACGCAACAAAACGAACATATTCATTCTTCTCATTACTCTTGGCTTTTTACCAGAAAGACACTGGATTGTATGAGTCCAGTGTCTATCATACTGTTATAATAACTTACCGTATTTCTTCGATTCTAAGATGCACTTTTTTTTCCATATAAACATCTCTAAAAACGGGTGCGTCTTAGAATCGAAGAAATACGGGTATTTCTTCGATTCTAAGATGCACTTTTTTTCCCATATAAACGTCTCTAAAAACGGGGTGCGTTTTAGAATCGAAGAAATACGGTAGTTTAGTATTTTCGTAAGTTCCATTGTTAGTGTCTTTGGACTGTAGTGCTACTACAAGTAAACTTTCCGTAATTACAGGTTTTTCGAGGCACGGTGTACAGAGCTATTGTAAATTTCAATTCTGAATCGTCAAGAATTGTTGATATTCCCAGATAGTCGTGTATCGCTGGGCATTCAACTATTGCTTATACATCAACCATTCCCCTGAAAGGAAGTAAACAATGAACAAATGTAATCATTCCATTTGGGAAGGGGGAAATAACAATACAAATATACTCGCAATACTCAAATATGCTCAAATATACTCTACAAATATATAACGTATGTTTATTCTCCTGAATGGAGGAATAAACGAACGAATATTACCTTCCACTGAAAAGGGCGTCCAACAAATACATATATCATTACTGGAAAGGGGGAAATGAACAAAGAACTAATATAACCATTGCTCTGAATGAGGAGGAAACAATGTAAAAATATACTCGCTCCTCTGGGGGATGAAGAAAAAGGGGGTAAACAATGAACAAATAAAATCATTCCGCTATGGAGAGATTATCATTCCCTTGAAAGGGGGTGAACAATGAACAAATCCATTATTTCCACTAGGGAGGGAATAAACAATGAAAAAATATATTCATTCCACTAGGATGGAATAAATAATTAAAAAATATAACTTCCCACTGCATTGGAATAAACTCCCTACTCTTACACGTTCCTATTTTCTATATTTTAATAATTCAATATCTTTCAAAGTGAATTCATAATGCGCTTTTTATGAAAGTCTAAATTTAGGTTGGTGTCCTAGGATCGTATTTTCTATTCCCTTTCATTCCTTTCACACATGAAAACAAAATGTCTAAATCAGTGATAGTCACTCCTAAGACATAGTTTCTCATGAAATCTTGGACCTAGATTTTTTCAACATCTCATGCTGTATAAAACTCTTGCCTTAATCACACTAACACTAGCAAAGTTAAAAACTTAAGCATGTGTTACCTGAATTAACAAAATTAATCATTTTTGCTGCATATAACACGGCCATTTTTTTCGCTATGTCCATTACTATGTCAGTTGAAGTCAAAGCTTTGATTCAAAGATTTCTCCAAATTAAAAAACATTTAGCTATGATCATAATTCTCAACTCTCCAACTGAAAAGAAACTTCGTAATTTTGGCACGCTTTTATTTTTTTTCTACAACACCTGTTTAAAAGGATCACCATTTACAATGATCCCATTTGTTCTGCTGTTCTTTGCACTATAGAAGGTTTAGTAAGTCTCCAAGAGTAGAGTTTAGAAACAACTATCTACGCCACAAGGAAATTAGTATAATGAGAAATAAATTATATTTCATAAGTAATGTTACAGAATGAGCATACTTCTATAAATGCGTAAAGCATTAATAGCCATTATTACGTGCCTCGCACTATATCTGATCACACTTTTTATTTGGAATTAAAGTAGAAAGATATCTAAATATCTTCACAGATTTGAAACACCTCGGAGCAGCAGCATTATTTTACCAGGACATTGAAAGAGTTCAGAATCAAAAGGCAAATTATAGCGATGGACTTTGACCAGGGAAACGATAAATTTATTAAATATACACTACTGCTCAAAATTTAGGGAAAATAGGCAACACTGTGCATAACTCAAAATGAGTTTCAGCAAGAGCAATTAAATATTGTATGAAAAGGTATTCTGACATAACTGAGTAAAAGCAAGTGGCATAATGACCAAATCGTGTAAAATGCCTGACTGTTGCATATAAGAGCATGAGTTTCCATTATGGAGGCGCCGAAGGGTATAGGAGATGTTAAAAGACATATGATAAATCCTACAGGTATCGAACTCATGAAACTCGTTACCATGGTTGGATTGTTTTACCTCTCAGCGGCAGTTTTTTTTTTGCACACAATGGGCTAAATGGCCAGGTTACAAGAACCCCGAGGGCTCAGAGAAGGTTGGGGAGAAGGGATCCACTGGACAACTGTTAGGAAACAGATGGCAGCCTCCCGTCACGGCCATCCAGCGTATTCTTTAAAGTTTACAGGCCACGGCTTTACTTCCCATCCGACGAACGGCAGCCTTTCCAAGCCCACCGGTGTTTCCTATTGACTGAAGCAGGTTGTAGGTTTTGCGAAGATATATCCTACCGTTGGCCCTGGTGGGTCTCGAACCTGGAAACTGCATATTACGAACATGTTGCACTACTGACTGAGCCTCCCCTGCCCCAAACCCATTATCATACAGTTATTGATGATGCTGAGGGTTTGTATTAATAAACCCTCTTATCCACAAGAATAGATTTGAGCTCATGGAGGATTGTAAAAATGGGTCTGTCTTGCCAGGGCATCTCCTGCAGTCTGTCTTGCCAGGGCATCCCACATATACTCAATTGGATTCAGGTCCAAGGATTTCTCCTGAGATTTTTACTCCTGAGACAACCTATGGCAAGCCCTTTCCTGATTCTGAATTCTTTCCAAAATCTTAAAAAGGGATATTGTGGTACATTTAAAGACTTGGTATATTTCGGTCTGGTCGTGCCCCGGGTAAGGCATGGCTGTTTGTGTCGTTTTCTGCTGAGGGCCTGCCATCCTGTCAGACCTTCTACTATAGCATATAAACTGACAGGCTCCTGTCAGACCTCTATGGCAAGCAGCTGCTTGAGGGGGTATTTATTTTTTTTTATAATAATTTCCCATCCTACATATCGCACTCCACTTTATAAAATCATCCGTATTACTTTTTTAATATGGTGAAATTAAATTTCTACCCAAGTTAACGGCCAGGAATGGAATGGAAAAAAAGTTGCTATCTCAGCCACGCGCCCTTTTATAACAACCCTAATCTGCATGTTTGTGATCACATGATTTAAATGTGCGCATAGATTTTTCTTCCGCATTGTAAAATTTACATGTAAATCACATTTCAGGTTATTATATGATTTTTGCGATGCGACGTCATCTTTCATTTTTGATCACCAGTGTACATATATATTTCAAATTCGATGCGGTAAAAAAATACTACTTTAAATTACCTACCTTAGAGTATTTAACTGAAAAGACATAAGAAATAAATATCGGAAGCTGTAAATGATTTAATATTAATCCCATAAATTTAATCCATGAGAGTAGGATATTCCTATAAGATACTGTCGAAATCTGCTCTTGCATTATAATGAGCAGCAATCATTTGAAAGTCCTACAGATCAAGCTACTAAAATTGTAACTTTAAAACTTGTTATTCACGTTTCAGTTGCTAATAAAAAGACATTTTCTTATTCCATATCCATTTTAATAGCCTCTAGAGACGAAAAATAATCTTTTACGTCTAAGCCGCTCTATTTGCAAATTTTTTTGCTCCTAAATCTTTAGATATGGCATTTGAAAGCTGACTCCGGTTTCTAAACGTCCTCTTCTAAAATTTATTTCACGGTAAACATGGCTTAAGCCTGCGTGGGTTTAATGCTTTTCAGAAATTTAATTTAATGAAGGAAACGCCGTCAAGTTTTAAAAAGTGTGGCATGTTTTGGTTTCTGAACAAGAAAGCGAACAGCAAAAATAATTAAGCTTCAAATTCGTGGGACTCACTTCTTCTCATGGGATTAATACGTTACATATGACAGAAAATATGAAATAAAAATTAGGAGCGTGTAAAAGTATTTTGTTAAAGACGTAAAATTTAAAGATGTAAAATTAAAGATGTGAAAAGGACACAAGATTTACTATCCCTGCGTATTTAAAGCTCGAGATATATTATTGTCCACTTTTAATTTATGAAAAATACAATGTGAGATATTTTTGCTTATGATTTCTTCGCTTTTCGATTCAATAATTGAAAAGTAGACGAATAATTATAAAAAGACAAAATGCTCCGTGAGAATGGTATTGCAAAGCACTTGAGATTAAAGAATTCACACTCCCTTATGGACAGATTTCTGTATCACTAACTCATCTAGTTTCAAAAAAAGTATTTTGAATTTTGAAACCAAGAAACTGAAGTCACATTAACTATAGTCGTAAGATAATTCGGACGGAGACCTTTTCAAGCCCATCGGTGTCCCCTATTGACCGTGGTCAGGGCGGGGAAATTTTGCGGAGACCGTATAGGGAAGAGAGTTAGCTCAGTCAGTAGTACGCCACGTTCGAGTCCCAACTGTACCAGCATCAATATTTATATCCAATAACCCTTACACTGCTCTCAGTAATGAAAATGGACATCGAATGTCTGCGTAGAAATATTACCATTTCTTGTTTTTGTCCAATTATCATCCATCCAACAGTTGTATCCACCCTGTTGTCGTCCACGGAACTGTTGTATCTATCCAAACGACAATTGGATGGATACAAGATTTCGGTATTACCCAATTTACTATCCATCAGTTACCATCATATAGTTGTCGTATTACCCAATTTTAGCATCCATCTAATAATGGTCTACCCAGTTGTCTCGTACACCCAATTGACTTCTAACCAATTGTCTCGCAGTAGTTTCAAGAGAGTTCAAAATTTTTTTCCATAAGACTTTTTTTGAATTTCAAGCACGAGATTAATTATGTGGAGAATCTATTGCAAAATAAAATTCTGAATTATTTTTACATCTGAGGTTATAAATACAGTTTTCTTCTTTTTTTTACTATTCTAAAAACTGAATCACAGCGAAAATAAACCATTGTCGACTTGTACCATTAAATCTAGAATGACCGGATTCAAAAATCCGGGGACTTTTGAAATTTCTATATAAAATTATTGACGTTTTATTAAGGTGAACAGATTTAATAAAAAGATCCGAGAACTTCTGAAAATTCAGTCTGAAGTGCTGAATTTTCATGAATTTTTTACGTTAAAAAGCAACAAAATCGTTTTCATTTAGAACATAGTTTATACATTATTGCACATAATTACAGCCTGAATATCTAGTAGCAATTACAATGTCTTAATGAATTACAATGAGTTTAATGTCCCATTCAAAGGACGGTAGTCTTTCCAAGTCCATCGGTGTATCCTGTATCACCAAAAGCTGAACGGGAGTTAGAAGAGAAAAATTCTCAACGCAGGCACGGCTCGTACTTTAACCTGGAACCGTAGATTACGGGCTTGACACGCTACCGACTGACCCCCTCCCCAGAAGGGTTTTCACTCATATTCAGTTAAAGCCATTTATTTGCTAATTTCTACAACAGATGCATAAAAATATTTGTTTCATAATCTATAAAACTTTTCCACATAACAATGAAAATATGATTCATTAGTTTTAGTGAACAAACGTAACAGAAAAATATGACGTTCAATTGTACCTTTGAAGGATGAAAAAGGCGCAAACTATTTATTGTTCAAATTAAATGTCTTAGGGTTGAGTTGCTTTATCTGTAATCTCCACATGATTTGCAGACAATGAGCTAAATGACTATGTACAAGGACTATGTACCAAGAGCTAAGAGTTCGATTGGGAAAGATAACTCACTAGTAAGTTGTTAGGTGATACGACAGATAGGAGCTTAGTGTTAAGATCATTGGGTTTTACTAGTATATCCGTCCAGTTACGCTCGAATTTTTAAAATATAATTCCATAACGAAAATTTTGATAAAACTAATTACAATGTTCCATAATTATAACTTATAGAATCAATTACATTTGAATTATAATCTAGAAAATGTATGGTTTGAAATTGAAAAGGTCTCTTGAACATTCTCCTAACTGAGCTTTAATACAAATTCCAAAAAACAAGCAAAGCTGTCATGGGAAAATACAGTATTCCTACACGAGCACTTTCTTTTTTGCACACAATGGGCTAAATGGCCAGGCCACAAAGGCCCCAAAGGCTCAGAGAAGGTTGGGGGAGGGGACACACTGGAATAGCTATTGGCAGACAGATGGTAGCCTCCCATCAAGGCCATCCAGAGTGTTCTTTAACGTGCGCAGGGTATGGCTCTCCGGTACACGGAACCACGGCTTAACGTAAGGTAATGTAATCCTTTATCAACTACGACTATAAAGGTGTAAATGGTTTTTCAGAATTAGGTGGACGCTCCAGAATCAATTGAAATCAGTCCCCGTAGTTGACATTGCGAGGCTAAGCAATAGATATATAATCTATTTAAATACCCAGTAATTATGACTAAAATATTTTAAAGAAGTGGACATACGTACCTACAGCGAATCTATTTTCTGTCGTTAAATATACGGGATCAAAAGCATTTTAGAATTAGGATAACAGCGTCTACCTGCTTTTCCCCATTTCCAACTCTGTGAGGCTATTATCTATTTAGAATACTAGGACACTTACTTGAAGTCTTCAAGTTTTAAATCAGATTGGGCTAAAGTCAAGAGTATTAATTTTTAAAGGAATACGGAATGGCATGAAGTAAATTGAATATGGGAAATCTGGGACCGGGAGGCGGTCAAATATTTGGTAACTTATGAAGGGCCAAAAACTGTTTAAAATAAAAGTCGAAACAGAAGTATATAAATATAGATAAAAAAGATTGGTCATTCTAAACTTGCTCTCAATTTCTTTAATAGATAGGAGTTGAAGTTTTAATGTAAAAAGGAGATGCATGCAAGAATCTTTAAAAAAATTGAGTGTGTGGTAAGAAACTTAGTCAAGTCGAAAAAAAGGTAAAGAAAAAAGAGGGAGAGGGGTCTCTACCCCTCCCCCTCTTTTTCTTTACCTTTTATTTTCTATTGCTATATAGCATTACCGTCTCCGGTTTAGAAATATTTAAACATTTTCTTGAATAATATATGGAATATACACGTTTAATAATTTTTGCCTCTGTTACCATTATTATCATTCTCAAGGGGTACTTTCTGGATCTAGGGAGGGGGCCTTATAGAGGGACTCGGATAAAACCAAGGCTTGATCCCCCTTGCTCCTCAAGAACTGATCTGGGGGAACAAGGGGGTGGACACTCCCCTTTGTACCCCCAGATCAGGCCCAGTTTAGGTGGAAATTCGCATGTCAAATCTGAAACAGGGTGGACAAATATTCGAAGTTTTAGAAGGTTGGGTTGTTTTACCTCTGAACGGCACTTTTTGCACACAATGGGCTAAATGGCCAGGTCACAAGAGCTCCGAAGACTCAGAGAAGGTTGGGGGAGGGAATCCACTGGAACAACTGTTGGGGGACAGATGGTATTCTCCCGTCAAGGCCATCCATAGTGTTCTATAATGCGCGCAGGGTATGGCTCTCCCCTAAACAGAGCCATGGTTTAACGTCCCCTCCGATGGACGGCGGCTTTTTCAAGCCCATCGGTGTCCCAGTTTTAGGAGATCAAAAACTATTAGTCAATCACGTACCAAAAGCTAATAGGCTTGTCATGTGTGAAAATATTGATATTATGAATATATTAATATTATATATTCATAATTGTTACATCCTGCACAGCACATGGGGTAACATGCCGTGATTTCTTGAGCAGAATGACCTTAACGAATAAAATTGATGACCTTGGGTCTAGATGGAAGGCTTTCATGTGTCTCCTAACAGCTATCCAGTGGGTTTTTCTTCCATAGTCTTCTCTCCGTTTTGAGGTCCTTGTGACCTGTCCATTTTGTTGAAAGATGTGATACTCAGAAGTAAAACAATCCAACATTGTCCCTTGATCTTATTAGTAAGGTTCCAAAAAAAGGAGACATGATTTTGAAAATTTACTAATTTCCTTTAAGCAATAAAGATAAATATCTAAATTTCTAAACATTTTGATTTGGAGTTTTCGCATTTATTTGTTTCAAAAGAAGAAACCCAAAGAATTTCTTTGATCGTTTTCAATTCCAAACCCTTGAATAGTATTAATTCTAATACTTACGTAAAGATACAGAGACAAACTGTTTCCATTTTTTCCTGGCGGAATACTTTTTTTTTTCCTAATTGAAACATTTTTTAGCCTTAGACAGAATATGCGCCAGCGAATAATCATGTTGGACAAAAACTGATGGAAATGGGTGTTTTTATGCTTCCCAAGATAAATGGAATTATGAACTAAGCAATTAAACATCGTAAACCCAGATTTCTTTGAAGAACGAAAACTGTTACTTGTTTCGTTTATCCCCCTTATTTTTTGTATCCTTTGAGCTGTTCATAATTGTGTTTTTATACGGTAAAGTGCACGCTGAAATAAAAAAATACTCCGAGGTAATACTATACCTTTGTCTACTGAAACAACAGCGTACGGTTAATCTACTTAACATTAAAAACGGTTAAACACTTCTTTGAGAAGAAAAGGAGAAAATGAAAGCTTAACTTTTTTTACCCTACAAAATATAAAAATAAATTATTTATAAGAAGGAGTAGCAAAAAGGAAAAAAAATCTGGAAAATGAAGGGATATTTTCTTCACAAATTTGGTTTCAGTGTGTTCAGTCGGGTTTTGTTTCTCTAGAGAGTTTGTTTATTTCTGCAAAACAAAAAAGGCAAGAGTAACATTTGAGTACCGTGGTGTTTACTTTTGGTTAGAGGGCACGATTGGAATTACTTTCGCTACATATTCATTAAAAGGACAAAACAAATAAAAATATCTTTACCGCATGAATATTTGGGGGAAAAACAAAATATCAAAGGTATAATGTTTCTGTAGAAATACTGAACTAAAACGGTTAAAAAATTTCTTTAAAAGAACTGAGAATAAAAGACGCGATTTGCATTAATATCCATTTTTATTTCAATCAGTTGAAGGAAATGAATCATTTAATTCATATATTTATAAATTAAAGAGAAACGGGGCACTCAGTCAGTAGAACGCCAAACTCATCATCTTTTGTTCCCTGGTTCGAGTCCTCCTATCTTTGCCAGCGTTGAGATTTATCTTCTCTAACCTCACACCTTTCTCTCAGTGAGAAAGAGACACAGATCGACTTGGAAATGTATCTGTGTCTCCTTTCTAAGCCGCCGTCCTTCGGATGCGACATATAGCCGTGGCTCCATATGCACGAGATGCATATCCTGTGCATGTTAAAGAATACACTGGATGTCCTTGACGGGATGCTTCCATCTGTCTCCGAACAACTCTCTAGTGGGTCTCCTCCAATCCTTCCCTGATCCCTTCGTGTCCTTGTGGCCTGGCCATTTTGCCCATTGTGTGCACAAAAGTGCCTTTTATTATGCTGTAGTCATTTTATGTTGGGTAAAACAACCCAACACAAAATAACGGAAGTTGATAGAATTGCACAAAATTCTGTAAAATGTAGTTTATTGAAGAAATTTGCAGGATGGTAACAACTACAGTAAGTATTCTGATTAATTTCTGAGGAAAATATTTAGCATTTATTAAACTTTTAAAGCTTATTAAGTGCTGAAGGAATTGCTGAAACCAAAATGTTGATGTTTCTTTATAAAATCTTAAAGGATCCAATCCTCATTTTTCCACTACATTATATATTAAACAACTTGAAATTTAGTTTTCCATTCACATAATAGAAAAATGGGCTAATTATTTTAGTGGAATCAATTCATGGTAAAAAAAAAACTCGTTAAACAAATCTTTTTCCACTGCATAAAAACCAGTCTTCTTTGTTAACAGATTTTTAAAGATACCAAATACTTTTAAAATCGCACACAACTGCATCACTAGCAACATTAACAATTTTACAGGAGGATATTTGTAGTTACCACATTTCGGCGTTACTATTTTTTCTTCTCATAATTAAGAAAAATGCAATGTAAAGCGTAAAAGATTTAGTACAGATTTGCTGCTCGTCTGGACTTATACAAAAGGTTTATCATGTTACTCGTAAATTTTCGTTTTCAATACCGTTTTAGTTTTGACGCCTGAGCCACCCCAGCCACGACTGACAGGGGATCACACTAATACTAGCTACGATACAGAAATGGTAGAGCTCTGAAAATATTTGCCTAGGGGTAATCCGGCTCATGATTTCGGTAAAAATCCGAAATTTTACTTCTGACTTGTCTTTCAAGATTAAATAGAAGTCATATAGAGGTAAAACCTTGATCTACTAGTGCTAAAAATGTCAAAATTGTTGTCCGGGGTGTTTTCAGCTGTAGATGTAGGAAGAAATTTCGGATTCAGAGGATCCTTCGAGGTCAAAGGTGAAATTTAGATTTATCGATGCTAGAGAGCTAAAAATTGGTTCCTCTGGATATTTTCAGTCTTAGATCTCTGAAATGTTGTTGAAATTTGATTGCGATTGGCCTTCACGGTCAAAGGTCAAAAATTGATCTATGTCGGGGGGGAGGGGGGGTCTAAGGCCAAAAATTGGTGCTTGGGGTATTTTGAATCGTAGATCTCAGAAATGGTGCTAAATTTTGGAAGCAGTGGATCCTTCGAGGTCAAAGGTCAAATTCTGCTCTGATATATCAGCGCTGGAGAGCTAACAATTGGCAAATAGAGCTATTTCCGGCAGTAGAACTCATGAATGAGAAGGATTTTTAGATCAGTTTCACATTCGAGGTGACATAGAGGTCGGAAGGACGGGTTAGAAATCAAGAAATGCCGAAGGCACTGTTTGATTCTAGTATTGGAATATAAAGGAATAGTTCCTGTGTAGAAATATCAGTAATGCATTTATATCCCGAAATATGCAAATTATTCGTAGTGCAAGAGTTTTCGAAAATAAGGTTCCAGCAGAATAAGTTATAGATTCCTGATAGACAATACATCACCACCAATACAGCCCTCATGAACTAACAAATAGCAAAAGTGTAATTTCTTCTAGAATTAAAACCCAATCTTCCTGGAAAGCAGTTCTCAGTCATGTAAGGATCTATTATGTGGTTGACGGTTATACATCGGTCTGCATAGAACACCCAATAGTATTCAATAGGATTCAGATCTGAAAAAAGAAATCTATTTAGTAGGCCACTGCATAACAAAAATATCCTGAAGTGTTTCTTCCATCATATGAGATTTTGGAGGAGAGCATTATCACCCACTAAAAAAACTGAGGCTACTGAACTGTTAAAAAGGAAGACGGATGCACATACGGTGCAGTGATTTCGGAACTATCCAATAGTCATTCTATACTTCAGAACTATCCAAGTTTCTCACTTAAAGATGCAGAGCTCAGTACATCCTTTGAGCATTATGCCTCCCAGATCATCATCTCACCTGTTCCATAGGGGTCACATTCTGCGTGAAGTGGTAGAGAGGTTTCTTCTTTCTAGATGAGGAGGCGTCCACAGTCAGACAACAGACGGAATCTAAATTCATCTCTAAGCATTATATTCAACCATTGTTTCGAGGTCCAGTTCGCATGTTTACGTCACCAGTTGTAATGGACTTATCGCTGCTTTGCGTTGAGGGAGGACATAAATCAAGACTCGTCCTGCATACAGACCCCTTTCTGCTAACTACGGGATATGGATTGGCATGAGACAATTCATCCTATGGTGGCTACATGCTAGGAAGGGAGTTGCGATATTGCCAGCTCCTATGGCGTCTGTCAGTTAGAATCAGATATTGCCAGTTTCCTTATCACATCTGTCAATTAGAGCTTGATAGTAGTCATCTGATTCTGTTGGGGCCCTTGGATAAACTTGTACACGTCATCGAGATGCATCCCTGTCACCATCTCCAAAATCGGGATATCACCGGGAACTGTCTCCAAAATAGAGATATCACATTTGAATAGATATTCAGACCTTCCACAGCCTCTTCCTAGGATTGTGCCGCTCTCGTCCCACCAATCACTCTCCGCTTCACTAATCATTCATATAGTGTCACTGTCCCAGATACTCTATATTTCTCAACCGTAAATAATATTTTGCTACAACTAATTGAGTGCACTAAGTTCAGACCACTCTGTTTAAATACCATTCATGTTTACAAATCAGTACTCTGTGCACTAGCTCACGTTCGCTCAGTTACATTTGCTTAGTTTACTTTTTTCCTTGTTTAACGTCAGTTTCTTTCACGTGGGGCAAAGCAGTCCAAGTTCTTTCAATAGTGAACCACATGATCAAAAATCCATAAGTGTGCTGCCCACATGATTTTTGTATTAATAACAAAGATAAAGTACAGTCTGTTAGCTATTCAAAATGTGGACTTTTTTTAACAATAATACAAAACAATAAAAATATTTTCTCACTTTTTTTCTTAAAAATGTTCAGTTATAGGCGTAGTGCTAGCCGTTGATTAATATTGTTCAAGTCAATGAGAATACTGTTATTTAACAAGACTGAAATATTCTCGAGAACTGTGGTGAATTCAGTCAGAACACATCCCATTTCTAATTTCGTTTACGTCCCTGATGGTGGCTTTCAGCTTCGATTTCAGCAGTTTCATTAAAGAAAATGTACTTTTACAGAACCAGGTGGATCCAATAATTGTCCAAAGTTTAGCCAGAAATTTCAGAATAGCTCTGGGATTCACATACCAATATCAAAAATTCCGGGGATGCTTGTTTTCTTGATGGGCTAAGTGGGCGATAGCGACTTGCAGCCTAGTAGGCCCTACTACTTCATGTGTATAAGTGTGTTCTTACTACAAATCTCAATCTAGTGGGTTTGTATTCATACTCGACTATACCATAATTTTCGGTCATGAGTTTATATAATACTCATTCGCTCTGTATTATTGCAAAACTCTTCAGTTTAAATTCATATATTCAAGTTCTAATTCATCAGAAATCTTAGGAATTGTAGTCCCATAAATGAATACATTTAATGTATTGGTGTTAAATGTAAAATATCCTCAAGACTACGGAAATAACATAATTCTCATTGAAGAGTAATCGGTTTTTGGATTGCTTAATATAATGGATGTACAAATACTTAATCTTTAGTGCGCGAAACGGGGAAAACTTGTTTCGAGGTTTAATTTTTAACTGAAACTTTCATAACAATAAGGAATTAGAGAAAATTTTCAAAGAGCATTATTAAATCAATTAATAATAGCTTCTTTATCACACACTGTTTCACAGTTGGGTTGGGTTGTTTTACCTCTGAGCCGCACTTTTTTGCACACCATGGGCTAAATGGCCAGGTCACATGGACCCCGAAGGCTCAGAGAAGGTTGGGGGAGGGGACCCACTGGAACAGCTGTTGGGAGACAGATGGTAGCCTCCCGTCAAGGACATCCAGCGTGTTCTTTAACGTGCACAGGGTATGGCTCTCCCGCACACGGGGCCACGGCTTAACGTCCCATCCGACGGACGACGGCCTTTCCAAGCCCATCGGTGTCCCCTACTGACCGTGGGCAGGGCGGGGAATTTTGCGGAGATAAATCTCAACGCTGACCCAGCTGGGACTCGAACCTGGGAACTACAGATTACGAGCCTGGCGCGCTACCGACTGAGCCACCCCCGCCCCCTGTTTCACAGAAAATCAAAACTATTTTCTTTTGATTTCCCTAATAGCGTATCTGAAGAACTAATGCAATTTTAAATAACAAGTGCAAGTCATTATTTGTGATCTTTCTAAATTAAATATGCAAAATTTAATGTTTAATTTTTAATTTAATTAATTAATTTTATTTAATTTTAATATTTATAATATAATATTTAAAAATGTAATCTAATTCTCATTTGCTCACAGAGTTCTCTTTAAATTATTACACTGAAATTTATTTCCGTGCTATTAGTTTCAAATGCAAAAAAAATAAAAAGCACAGCCTTAAAAGTTTCACGCATAATATTCCATTTAGAAATGAACTTAATCTGAAAAATACTAAGAACTTATAAACCTCTAAATTCTCTATCATATGTAGATTTTTCAGTCAAAAATCCAAAATGCTGCCACTAGATCTCTATTTCTAAAAATATAACTGTGGGAACTCAAAAGTTAAGAAATCTAACTTTCAAAAACCATAATAATGAATATTTAAAACAGAATAAATCAGATGTTTAGAAATTTTAGAAACAGAAGGTTTTCTATAATATGCATTTTGTTACTTGCATATGGTTTTAAATTCATTCCATAATACGCTTTGCAATATAATTATTAATTAATTTTTCCTGTATAATGAATCTACTGCCCAGGTTACATATACGGAAGTTTATTTTTAACTACATAGTATGTTTACTTGCCTTCATGGGTTTGAAATACGGGAAGATGATATCACATACTGAATGGAATTTATAATTCTGAGAACCTTGTCACCCATTCCACACAGAAATCACGTCCTGGTCACCGCAATCTACCTTCTGATGTGATAATATTTGATTAACCACTAACCAACGTATCTCTTTGATCTTTAGTGCGCGATTATAAAAAACAATTTAGCGATTATTTAAAACAACAAATTATTGCTACTAATTTGTGCAATTCAGTATCTTTTTCATGATAGGATGTTTTAATTTCTGAAAAGATTCTAATATTTTGGAATAGCCATGGATGACAAATTCACCTTTCCTCCTCCCTGGTTCAAACCGGATGGATCTCCTGATTACGAATTCGAATCCAGTTTCGGTTGAAATGAAACCGGTTGTTCTGTAACTGGTGCGTAACCAGGAGGTCCTAAGTTCGAATCCGGGGACGGGAAAGAGAATTTTTCCCACATGCCTATTCCCGTGTATATACCGTATCAATAATATAAATGAGATTCTCATTACTACTGTTGATCATAATGTTTTTTTTTTCTCTAAATTTCAGGACCCGAGGCGGTGGAGATAACAAGGTTATCCATGCCACGGTGGGTTCAAAATGGCACAGAGGATTCAGTAGTGCTGGACTGCGAGTATGATTATTCGGAGAACGATTTGCGTCTGGTAGTGAAGTGGTTCCTGAACGATGATCCAGAACCAATCTATCAGTGGATCCCCGAACTAAACGCGAGGCATGCGTCCCGACGTCTGCAGGGTCGCCTCAATATGGACTATTCTGTGTCCCCGTCCAATGAGTACACTAGGTATCGTGCCCTAAACATTCTGCGGCCCACCACGGACCTCAGTGGCAGGTATTCGTGCCATGTAGTGTCTCTGGCGAGTCAAGACTCCGAGGACCAGGTCATGGTTGTTTACGGTAAGTAGGTCTAAGGAGAATTATTTTCCTCTCCTCATTGTCATTCATTTTATTTTTACACTGCAGGTTGCTTTACCAGATGTCGTTAACGTATATCAGGCCTGGGCAAGCTTTTTATTTGAAGGCCTGCATAGGAAACTGAAATGGATGGTTTTATCAGATGTATAAACCAAAATATATATACAGGGTGAATCTGAAAAAGTGGGCAAAACTTTACGGGGTGGTAGAACGCAGCTATACGAGCAATATTCGTCATAGAATGTATGGTCGGAACGCAAGCGGTGAAAAGTTAAAAGGTAGTTTTCCACTGTCACATTTAAAGAATGAACACAAGAAGGAGAGGAGATAATTCAGAATACATTTTATTAACAAGAATGTAATTGAGGTACATGCTCAAAGAAATTGCTCAAAAGAGCTGCTGCCAGCTGTAATGCAGGCTTCACACCTACGGGATAGGGACCGACGTACATTTGCGAAGACACCAGGCATTTCCCGAATTTCTCTGTGACTCACTTGCATTCCCGTCCGCCGCACCGTACACAAAGTGCATATCCGCCATTTCGTGGTTAGTATAACCAGCCATCCTCTCGGCAATCCACGGTAGAAATGCCGTTGGGTGCGAGGACCGACCCTTTTATACCATTTCCAACGCCACCTAGCGGCTCGCCGTTTGCGTTCCGACCATACATTCTATGACGAATATTGCTCGTATAGCTGCGTTCTACCACCCCGTAAAGTTTTGACCACTTTTTCAGATTCACCCTGTATAATCAACGTAAGTAAAACGATCGCAAACAAATCAAAAGTGAAGCATAACCCATATAATTTTAATGAAAATTCGATTCGCCGAAGTTCGACTTCTTGTCTTGTCTTTGCCCAGACCTGGCCTATATTAAACTAATCTCCTTCAGATACTTCAGATTTATAATGCAAAATTTATATTTGAGTTACAAAATTGCCATTTATGTTGTTATTATTTCATTTAGAACTGTCCAGTATCTAAATTTAAAATAAATGTGGTCCAGGCTTTGTCTATATGTTTAATATTTATAAAAATCCGATGATATATTTCACTTAACTGTTTAATATTCACATTATTCATAACCAATATTTTAAAGTACAGGGTGCTTCAAAAGTAGGTTACATCTTTGATAGGATGGATGCATTTTTTTAATAAATGATAGGTGCAAATCAAATGTATAGAAATGTAGCCAAACACATCTAGTTTTGTTAGATGTAGCAGAATGACAATTGGGGCGGGGGTGGCTCAGTCGGTAGCGCGCCAGGCTCGTAATCTGTAGTTCCCAGGTTCGAGTCCCAGTTGGGTCAGCGTTGAGATTTATCTCCGCAAAATTCCCCGCCTGCCCACGGTCAGTATGGGCTTGGAAAAGACGCCGTCCGTCGGATGGGACGTTAAGCCGTGGTCCCATGTGTGGGAGAGCCGTACCCTGCGCACGTTAAAGAACACGCTGGATGGCCTTGACGGGAGGCTACCATCTGTCTCCCAACAGCTCATCCAGTGGGTCCCCTTCCCCAACATTCTCTGAGACTTCGGGGTCCATGTGACCTGGCCATTTAGCCCATGGTGTGCAAAAATGTGCCGCTCAGAGGTAAAACAACCCAACCTAACCCAGAATGACAATTCGATGTAACTTCCAGATGAGTTAATGAATTTCTTCCCAGGTGCGAGGTACCATGTCTGTCTTGATTTCTGCAACTGGGCCTGTAACTCTTGCCGGTAGATCATTTTACCTCTGTACTCAGTAATGAAATAGTGATGATATTTATTTTTCTTCTTTTAAGAAAATGCGCGATAAGATCTTTGCTTTCTTGCATCCAACACTTCTCAATATTTCGCTTAAGTTGAGTTGGGTTGTTTTAACTCTGAGTGGCACTTTTTTGCACAGAACGGACTAAATCGGCAGGCCAAAAAAGGACCACGAAGGCTCAGAGAATGTTGGGAGAAGGGACCCACTGGAACAGCTGTTGAGAGACAGATGGTAGCCTCCCACCAAAGCCACCCACAGCATGTTCTTTAACATGCCCATGAAATGGCTCTCCTGCACACGGAGTCACGGTTTAACGCCCCATACGACGAACGGCGACCGTTCCAAACCCATCAGTGTCCCACTATTGACCGTGGGCAGGGAGGGGACTGGCGCGCTACTGACTGAGCCCCCCCCCCCTCTCCCGTCCCTTTAGCCTAAGTATAAATGAGTAAATTGATTTGAGCAGAGTAGTTTACGAACCACGACCTCCTGATAACGTGTCTGGCCATACACAGTTTATTACACTCTCCATTAACTCTACTTTCTCAGTGAAGAAGAAAACGGACGAAATCTCTGCTCCGGCAATGTCTACAATCAAAAAAAATGGAAAGCAGAAACTGGCAATATGCGGGATTGAATTCTTTGAATCTGAACGGAATCTTCATCGCAACATTGTGCTTTCTGATGTGTTGTAATCGCACTTAGGCGTATTCTGGTTATGTAGCAATGACAGTTGAAATATAATTGCTGCGAACAGTTCGTTGACAATATTGTTGGCATCCTATAATAATTTATACATATATATATATTATATTGATGGCATCTTATAATAATATATATATATATAGTAATCATTCAATTATAACAATTATTTCCGTGTTATGTCAATGAGTAGTCAATTTCGCCATTCTATAAATTCTAAAATAAGCATTTTACGAGAAAATATGACTGTAGATGAATTAAATATCGTAATCAAGTCTATCTAAATCTCGTTTTTCAACAATATTCGATTAGTGCTTAAAGAATTAAAAAAGTTTGAATATTTAATAGCAAAAATGCAAGTGTTACGAAAATGAGAAATACTGAATTTTTTACGAAAGCTTTTAAATTATGCATCTGTTGTATTAAATACAGTTTAAATAATGTTTGTTATTTAAATTATAAATAACTTCTGTGGTAAACTTTTATGTTTGGTATTAAATATTCAAACTTCCATAACTCTTTAAATACTAAGCGAATTTTGTTGAAAATCAAAATTTAGATAGATTTTATTGAAATATTTAATTCATCGTCTGTCGCATTTTCTCATAAAATGCTTATTTTAGAAGTTATGTAGCTTCGAATTTAGCTTCTCATTGGCGTAACATGGAAAGGAGAGGTTCTGAGTTGTTTTACCTCTAAGCGATCCTTGTTTTGCACAGAATGGGCCAAATGGTGGATCACAAAGACCCCGAGGGCTCAGAGAAAGTTGGGAGAAGGGGTTGGGTTGTTTTACTTGTGAGTGACAGGTTTTTGCACACCATGGGCTAAATGGCCAAGTCACAGGGACCCCGAAGGCTCAGAGAAGGTTGGGGGAGGGTCCCAGTGGAGCAGCTGTTGGGAGACAGATGGTAGCCTCCCGTCAAGGCCATCCAGTATGTTTTTTAACGTGCATAGGGTATGGCTCTCCCGCACACGAGGTCACTACTTAACGTCCCATTCGACGGACGGTGTTCTTTCCAAGCCCATCGGTGTCCCCTACTGACCGTGGTCAGGGCGAGGAGTTTTTGGGGGAAGGGTACCCATTGTACAGCTGTTAGAAGACAGATGGTATCATCCCACGAAGGCCATCCAGCGTATTGTTTAACGCGCACAGGTCGTGTCGCTCTCTCCCGCATACGGAGCTCCGGCTTAACGTTCCATCCGATAGACGGCGGCCTTTCCAAGCCCATCGGTGTCCCCTACACCAACAGAGGGCAGGGCGGGAGTTTTGAGGAGATAAATCTCAACGCTCACCCAGAGGAGACTCGAACCTGAAAACTTAAGATTACGAGACTGGCGCGCTACCGACTGAGCCACCCGGGAGGGGTAGAGTCATAATTGAAATATCACTGAGTGGACTTTGCCATGCTATTTCGTCCCTGAAATGTTGCATTTTAATACCGGTCAATATCGCAAACATTCATCATTCTTCTCACTTTTCCAACCCCGAATCATGAGCCCGATTTTTAATCGCATAATGACGTTGTTGCTCGTTAATTTACACATCCAATGGGCGACTTAAAGCGTAAGTTAACAACTCAGCTTGCTTCAAATCCCCTCCTGCTTTTAAAGCAGAGTGTCATTTTAATGTTTTCAAGACACGACCTCGGGTTGCACCAACATTGCCAGTCACGCCCCCAATCATCGATCGCGCTATTCACGGAAGGCCCTTAGGATATGTGTCAAGGACGGATACCAGGATATCCTTTCTATTTAAGGATGTTTAAACCTTTCAGAAACGGTTATCTCCTGAATCCGAAACAAAAATTTGTAGGAGCACATCCTGGAAGCTTTGAATTGCTTTAGGTTGCACTTTCTATTAAAATTCGGAACTTTTATAAGTCATTTCAATGCATGTGGCTTAATCCATATTATTCTAATAGAGAATAAGCAAAATGGGGGAAAAAACTTTTGTCCTCGGCATGGAATGTAAGGTATCCCGGTAAAGTATTCCCCGTTTGAGCTAAGAAGCTGAAGAAATGTTCTTTTAGCCTAAATTATACAGAAACAGACACGTTACCTGGAAACCTAATTTATTGTCGAGAGTGATTTTTACCTATCTTCTTATTGTTTTTCGCTCATCCTGTCGGTTTGTGGATTTGTGAGAACAGTTGTTCCACCGTAACTTTAGAACATGAAGGACAAACTTAATGATTTATATGTCAGATAAAAGCGTGTGATGCCGATAGTGTTATAGGGTATAAAAATTGACCCCCCAAGCTTTCTTCCCCCTATAAAAGAGAAATATGAAAACGATTGGAATGAAACGATAAGGAACGTGAAGGCCGAACGTAACAAGTTGTATGTCAAATGAAAATTTGTGACGTGGGGAATGTTGAGGAGAATAAAAATATATTCCATTTGATTTCTTCCCCCCCCCCTAAAATTGGAAAATGGAAAAGTCGTTCTTCTACTACATCTTCCGAATGCGAGGGTCTACAGTTACCATCTAGGTGTCAAATGAGAACCCAGATGAGGACCGTCGACGACTACTTCAAATTAAATCCTCAAAAATTCTCCCCTCCCCCCCCCCCATAACGGCACGGAAATTTGGGGTCGAACTTAACGAGTTATATCTCGAAGTAAAGCTTGTGACGTCTCCAATGTCATGGGCTACCTTAACATGCCTCCAAAAACAAGGGGAGGAAAAATGTGATCGATATTTTTGAGTCATATATCAAATGAAATTTTCTGAAGATAGGTGTTTTAGTGAAAAAAATATAAATAAATTAAAAACTTGAAAATAGCTTATTTCTCTATGCGTCCTAAAAAGCAGAAAATAAACCTAAAACATATCGATGACGCAATTAGTCACTGAATTCATATTCACTTCAAATGAAGATAGGGCGCCGATTTACCTACTCAACAAGATCCTCCCAATGTTCCTTTGAAGTGAATACGAACTCAGACTGATTGCTCCATCGTCGCGTTATTCATAGGCTATAAAATCTCTTGGGTTTTTCTTCTCCGCTAAAAAATGGGAAATATGAAAACTATTGTTCCCTTATATCTTCGTAACACGAGGTCCGAAAGTAACGGGATACGAGTCAAATAAAAAGTTGTGACATGGGAAGTGTGACAGGTTATAAAAATTACTATATGTTCGCACCTCCCTTCCCCCCAAAAAACATAAAAAAAAGGAAAAAATGCGAAGAATTTTTCTACCATATTTTTCGAACGCCAGAACCGAACGTAAACGAGTTGTATGTCAAATGGAAGCTTGTGAAGTGGGAAGTTTTATAAACTATCAAAATCACCCTCCCCTTTCTTTCCCCCTAGAAAAGGTAAATACGAAATACATTATACTATATCTTCCAAACGCGAATTCCAACAGTTATGAATCAGATGTCAAATGAAAGTCCATGAGTGGACCGTCGTAGGCTATTTTGAATTATGCCCCCTCCTCCATACTTCTCCCTCCCCCCTAAAAAGAGGGTGGAAATTTCGCGGGGCGACCTTAACGAGTTTTATCTCAAATTAAAGCTGACGTCTAAAACGTCGTTGTCTACCTAAAATCACGACCACTTTGCCCCCTCCAAAAAATGGGGAAGGAAAATGTGGTCGATTTTATGAGCGATATATGTGAAATGAGTTTTTGAAAACAGGTATTTTTAGTGAAAAAACATATAAATGAATTTAAAAAATATAGAAATACCCATCTTTCTATATCTGCCCTAAAACGAGGAAATCAAAATTGAAGCATGTCGACGACGTTATCAGTCACTGAATTCGTATTCACTTCAAAGGAAGATGGGACGCCGCTAATTTTGTTCAGTAGGGTAAATGAGTACCTTATTCTTCCTTTGAAACCAATACGAATTCAGTTATTCGAATACCTTACATTTAAAATAGGACCTCATAATGTGCCCTTCATTGATAATTCGTGTTAAAATTGGAAGTTAATAGAGGCAAGAATAAGTTATAAATAATCGTCATCTCAATATTAGAATTCATCCTTTTTATGTAACAATGTGAATGGTAGTATATTCAAATTATTTGCAATTTTTTTCAGCGATCGAAACCAGGCTATGCAGATTTATAAAATCAAAATTGGCATCTTGTATTTTTTCTGTGCAGGAGGTCTGGCTGATAAACCTCAGCAACAAATCAATTTTTTCTTGTTGTTTATACGAATAAATATGTTTGGTTATTTGTTAAATAACCTTTAGCTCCTTTTACAAAAAAAAGCTATTGTTTTACTTTGCCGTATTTATCTTGTTTGTCCGCAGACATTACATACATACAAAATCATCATGCAGCCATGGGCTACGGAGGTGCAACCAGATTGTGTAATTTTCCTCTCCAGCCTTGCCTGTTTTGAGCTATTGCTGCTTCATTTGGCCACTCTAGGCCAATTCTAGCAAGGTCCTGTTTGACATTGTGAGCCCATCGCATCCTAGGTCTCCCCCTTTTTATGAAACCCCTAGGCACACTGTTCATAATCTGTTTGCTATTCTGCAGCTATGCATACGGGCAACATGGCCAAATCAACGCAGTCTCTCTCTGCACATTATGCTGCTCAAAGGAGGTTAATGACTCCTTCTTCTAATCTCATCATTACTTACAAAGTCAAACCACCTAATGCCCAAAATACTGCGTAAGCATCTAAAATCAAAGTCATCAAATTTCTTGTCATCCTGCTTACAAAGGGTACATGTTTCGCTACCATAAAACCATAGAAAGAACCAAACTATTATACAGCCTAATTGCATTCTTTAGGTGTACACGCTTATTTTTCCACACTCTCCATAGATTCTTAAAAGTCCTATTCTTCTATTTATCTCATGCCGCACATCACCAGTGTCTGTTACATAGCTCCCAAAATAATTATATTGAAACACTTGCTCAAGATTGCAGCCATTCAAAGCCACTGAAGCACCATCTGCTTGATCAATTTTCATCACTTAATTTTTCTGTTTATCACCAAACCTACTCTATTACCATTCTTATGAACAGCCCTGATGAAAGAATTCATCTCATCAACATCATTAGCCAACAAGGCCAAATCATCTGCATAATCTGAATCAAAAATTTTGAAAACTCTAGACCAGGCGTGTCCAACCCGCGGCACTGGACAGCTAGTAATGCGACCCACAAAATCGTAAAGTTTACGTGTTTACGACGTAAGCTTTCAACACGATTATATGATTTTCAGCGAGTTTTTGATATCCCACTAGTTTTATGTTGCCCTTTTTTTAATTTTATAACAAAAAACACAAGAAAATAAATGAAGTTTTATTATTCATATACATTAACTATATTATATATTTTATGTGCGGCCCAAAACAATTCAACTTCACTCAATGTGGCCCAGGGAAGTCAAAAGTTTGGACACCCCTACTCTAGACCATTTAAGGCCAAAATCTTTCCTTTGCAAAGAATTTCGCATAACATAATCAATAACCAAACAAAACGGAAAAGGAGATAAAATGCACCCTTGTCTAACTCCACTAACAAATGCTAAACCAATCGCTAAAAGACGGCAACGATCACATACGACTCAATGTTACCATAGAGAGAATTCATTACACTAACTAACTTATCAGGTATTCCATATGATCTAACAATCAACCACAAATTATGTCGATCAACAGAGTCAGAAGTCTTTTTGAAACCTATAAAGTTAGCAATCACATATTTCTGAAACTCTAAACATTTCTCAAGAGTCTGCCTGAGTGAAGATATCTGATCTACACATCCCCTACCACTTCTGAATTTACATTGCTCATTACGCAATTGACTGTCACCCAGATTTTTAATTCTATTAAGCACAATCATGCAAAGAACTTTACCTGGAACAGAAAGTAAACTAATTCCCCTATAATTGTGTAATTATCACAAGAACTGCGATCACCTTTTTTAAAAATTGGGACAATAATAGCTCTATTAAAATCCTTCGAAACAATACCTTTATCATAAAAATATTCAAAATTTAAGTCAGCCATGTGACAACGCAAATGTTCCCAGCTCTAAGTATTTCAGTGGTGATTTTGTCCTCCCCTGGGGATTTATGCAATTTAAATCAGAGATAGCCAAAGTGACTTCGGAATGTGATATACGGCCATCATTAAAGGCAGTAATGCATTTATCCTTATTACAAACAATGGGAGTAAAAATAATCACATTATTTAGAACTTCTTTGAAATGCTCAGCCCACCTAGCCATCACAGAATCCTCACCTTAACTATCTTGTCATGTTTAACTCTTAATCCCTGTGTACCTGTCTTTTTCTTCCCGCACAAAACATTATAATCTGGTACAACCCCCTGCTGTTGTGCTGTCTAACTGCTTCCTCAGCATTGTCAACCAAGTTATCAAGCCAAAGACTCTTATCAGCTGTTAACTGATCGTTTACACGTTTATTAAGCTCGTTTTAATGCCTTCTGTTAGGACTAGGAGAGTGTTGATTCATATTAATCCTGCACTTCCTTCTTTCAGAAATAAGTTCCATAGCCTTATCATTCAAATAATTTTGTTTCCTCTGTTCTCTTTTACCCAAGAGAGTATTGTTTGTTTCACTAAAAGCCTATTTAAAATGATCCCATTCTTTCTCAACTTCAGTAGTAATCAAACCACGATTGTCATAATGACTGAGTATCATGGTATGTTTTGGATCTATCTGGGTCTTTCAGGCATTCATTGTTATAGCTAATTTTTTAACCTTTACAAAATAATTTTGATTTCCTTTCAGAGGTAAGTGAAAAATCCTTTTTGTTTGGCTAAGTATTTAAGAAATAGTGGGTTTGGTACTTTCCGAATCTACTAATAGTTTTAACAGCACCCTCTAACGATGGAAGATAATGGAAAATGGTCCGTTTTTTAACGAATATTGCAAACTATCTATTTATGCTAGAATGTTTTATTCTCGCGATGGAGTGTGAAGACCAACAGGTTAACATTGACAGCAATAATTCCCCCCCCCCCTTCATCCCAAGGGATTGGAAAAAAACTTCATCGTTTTAAGAGATAAATCCAAAATTATTTTTGGGTTTTTTAGGTGATAATAAAATATTGTCACTTGCATTCACCAACCATACTCAATCATCCACCATTTTGCATTTCTACTGTTAGAGAGTTATTTTACCTCTGAAAAACGCTTTTTTACACAAAATGGGCTAAATGGCCAGGTCACAAGTGCCTCAAGGGCTCAAGAGAAGGGGACCCACTGGAAAGTTGTTAAGAGACAGATGAAAGCATCCCGTCAAGGCCATACAGCATGTTCTTTAACTTAGGCAGGGTATGGTTCTTATACACACGTAGTCAATGCTTAATGCCCCATCCGACGGACGGCGGACTTTCTTAGCCAATTGGTGTCCCTTCCTAACTGAGGGCTTTATATCTTCGCTAAAGTTAGCGAAGATAAACTACCACTCCATGAAATAGTACCCATGATGAAGATTCGAACCTGTGAACTACAAATTACGAGCCAGGTGCACTACCGAGTGAACCAATCCCACTCTTTGAAACGAGCATCCCATTTTGGCCAGATCCCATAAGGTAATCTAGTTCTTTAATGGTTATAAAAATAGCCTCAAATTTTCCTATTACTAATAGATTTTGAGAAGAATATAAAAACATTTTACCTGTTAAGAGAATATTTATAATATTATTGCAAACAGCACGCAGAACATAAGATAAAACAATATTGTATCGTCTTAATTATATTGTACAATGTAAATGCGCAAAATTACATGCGTATCAATATTAATTCAATAAATACCTCTATGATTATTATACGATAATAATCTTCGCTGTCTTTAAAGTAGTTATTTGGCCATTCGCTAATGAAATATAGGTTTAAATTTTGATTATATTTCGTACTCTTTTAAAACAAATATATTCTTCTCTATATACACTCAGCAGTCACTTTATTCGGTCAACAGTAACTCATATACAATTAGTAGCTTCTTAAAAAAACATTTCACAAAAAATTTAAATGAAGACAATTTAAAGATCTTAATCAAATCTCTTTCAATCTCGATTTCTAGCAATATGTATATAGTATTTAGGGAGTAACTTAAGCTGAAACATTTAGGAAGTTAGCTTGTTAAGAAAAAAAATTCAAAATCGGTTAAAATTAACTCAGTTATTACGCGAACTGCTAAAAATATTCTTATGCGTTTTAGGAAGTTTAGTATTACTGTTATTGCTTTCGTTTAAACTTGTGTTCATTAACTTTTCCGAGCAGTTACTATTTCAACTGGCATTGTTGCTGTTAAATATTGAAATTTCCGTAACTCTCTAAACACCGAGTTAATATTGTTGGAAATCGAAATTGAAATGGATTTGTTTGAGATCTTTAAATTATATTCAGTCACATTTTTCCATAAAACGTTATTGATATTTTAAAGAGTTATTAAGTTTTGTATCTGAATTACTATTGACATAACATGGACTTGTACCTAATAAAGTTTCAACCGAGTGTATATAATTTCATTTTCAAAATGCCTATTAAATTTTAATATTTTTTGTTTCGAAGCACGTGCATTTTTTATCGTTCTCCAGCATCTCAATTAAGAATGCATCTCACAAAAAAGCTCTTTCCTTAAAAGGTATTGACGCAACTCCAGTTGCATTTTAAGCTTCGGCAATATTTTTTTTTTTGTAAAGAAAACTAAATTTATGATATTGCGAATGGCATTTAAATCACTTTTATATATTGCTTAGTAAATGTTAAAGAAAAGGAATTTACCGCGTTCTACATAACAAAAATATACTTCCCTATATTCTATATATATGTTTAATATAAAGTTAATATATACTGCAAGTGACCTTAAAAATTATCAGCTCTGTTCTTTAACTAAACGTAAGGATAAAGATCAATCCTAGCATATTATTAATTCCTTTCCAACTTTACACTCTGTTCTAATTTCCATTTGCATGTTACTCTCAGAAGTCTAATCAGAAACTCAGAATCCTGAAATTCTGAACTGCAATCCGATTCTGCAAATTCTGAACTCTAACTTATAATTTATGTACAAATTACATATGAATTCTAAATTTATATATAAAGTGTATATTTTTATAAAATATCATAGAAAAAGAATATACATCTTTCTACATAACTAAAATGCTATGTATCCCATATTTATATATGTGTGTGTGTGTATAAATTAATGTAAAGCTAATATATTTTATGTGAACTTAAAAAAATGAATTTTTTAACTAATCATAAGGATAACGATAAAATATTATCGCTTTTATCACTTACATTTGACTCTATATTTCTTAAGGACTGCAACGTATCCACAAATTTGTTTAACCCATTTAGTAGATACGGGCCCAAAACGGTCGAGGGTTTAAATGGAGTCGTCCAATCAATGCCATTAAGTCAGCCATGTGACAACGCAAATGTTCCCAGCTCTAAGTATTTCAGTGGTGATTTTGTCCTCCCCTGGGGATTTATGCAATTTAAATCAGAGATAGCCAAAGTGACTTCGGAATGTGATATACGGCCATCATTAAAGGCAGTAATGCATTTATCCTTATTACAAACAATGGGAGTAAAAATAATCACATTATTTAGAACTTCTTTGAAATGCTCAGCCCACCTAGCCATCACAGAATCCTCACCTTAACTATCTTGTCATGTTTAACTCTTAATCCCTGTGTACCTGTCTTTTTCTTCCCGCACAAAACATTATAATCTGGTACAACCCCCTGCTGTTGTGCTGTCTAACTGCTTCCTCAGCATTGTCAACCAAGTTATCAAGCCAAAGACTCTTATCAGCTGTTAACTGATCGTTTACACGTTTATTAAGCTCGTTTTAATGCCTTCTGTTAGGACTAGGAGAGTGTTGATTCATATTAATCCTGCACTTCCTTCTTTCAGAAATAAGTTCCATAGCCTTATCATTCAAATAATTTTGTTTCCTCTGTTCTCTTTTACCCAAGAGAGTATTGTTTGTTTCACTAAAAGCCTATTTAAAATGATCCCATTCTTTCTCAACTTCAGTAGTAATCAAACCACGATTGTCATAATGACTGAGTATCATGGTATGTTTTGGATCTATCTGGGTCTTTCAGGCATTCATTGTTATAGCTAATTTTTTAACCTTTACAAAATAATTTTGATTTCCTTTCAGAGGTAAGTGAAAAATCCTTTTTGTTTGGCTAAGTATTTAAGAAATAGTGGGTTTGGTACTTTCCGAATCTACTAATAGTTTTAACAGCACCCTCTAACGATGGAAGATAATGGAAAATGGTCCGTTTTTTAACGAATATTGCAAACTATCTATTTATGCTAGAATGTTTTATTCTCGCGATGGAGTGTGAAGACCAACAGGTTAACATTGACAGCAATAATTCCCCCCCCCCCTTCATCCCAAGGGATTGGAAAAAAACTTCATCGTTTTAAGAGATAAATCCAAAATTATTTTTGGGTTTTTTAGGTGATAATAAAATATTGTCACTTGCATTCACCAACCATACTCAATCATCCACCATTTTGCATTTCTACTGTTAGAGAGTTATTTTACCTCTGAAAAACGCTTTTTTACACAAAATGGGCTAAATGGCCAGGTCACAAGTGCCTCAAGGGCTCAAGAGAAGGGGACCCACTGGAAAGTTGTTAAGAGACAGATGAAAGCATCCCGTCAAGGCCATACAGCATGTTCTTTAACTTAGGCAGGGTATGGTTCTTATACACACGTAGTCAATGCTTAATGCCCCATCCGACGGACGGCGGACTTTCTTAGCCAATTGGTGTCCCTTCCTAACTGAGGGCTTTATATCTTCGCTAAAGTTAGCGAAGATAAACTACCACTCCATGAAATAGTACCCATGATGAAGATTCGAACCTGTGAACTACAAATTACGAGCCAGGTGCACTACCGAGTGAACCAATCCCACTCTTTGAAACGAGCATCCCATTTTGGCCAGATCCCATAAGGTAATCTAGTTCTTTAATGGTTATAAAAATAGCCTCAAATTTTCCTATTACTAATAGATTTTGAGAAGAATATAAAAACATTTTACCTGTTAAGAGAATATTTATAATATTATTGCAAACAGCACGCAGAACATAAGATAAAACAATATTGTATCGTCTTAATTATATTGTACAATGTAAATGCGCAAAATTACATGCGTATCAATATTAATTCAATAAATACCTCTATGATTATTATACGATAATAATCTTCGCTGTCTTTAAAGTAGTTATTTGGCCATTCGCTAATGAAATATAGGTTTAAATTTTGATTATATTTCGTACTCTTTTAAAACAAATATATTCTTCTCTATATACACTCAGCAGTCACTTTATTCGGTCAACAGTAACTCATATACAATTAGTAGCTTCTTAAAAAAACATTTCACAAAAAATTTAAATGAAGACAATTTAAAGATCTTAATCAAATCTCTTTCAATCTCGATTTCTAGCAATATGTATATAGTATTTAGGGAGTAACTTAAGCTGAAACATTTAGGAAGTTAGCTTGTTAAGAAAAAAAATTCAAAATCGGTTAAAATTAACTCAGTTATTACGCGAACTGCTAAAAATATTCTTATGCGTTTTAGGAAGTTTAGTATTACTGTTATTGCTTTCGTTTAAACTTGTGTTCATTAACTTTTCCGAGCAGTTACTATTTCAACTGGCATTGTTGCTGTTAAATATTGAAATTTCCGTAACTCTCTAAACACCGAGTTAATATTGTTGGAAATCGAAATTGAAATGGATTTGTTTGAGATCTTTAAATTATATTCAGTCACATTTTTCCATAAAACGTTATTGATATTTTAAAGAGTTATTAAGTTTTGTATCTGAATTACTATTGACATAACATGGACTTGTACCTAATAAAGTTTCAACCGAGTGTATATAATTTCATTTTCAAAATGCCTATTAAATTTTAATATTTTTTGTTTCGAAGCACGTGCATTTTTTATCGTTCTCCAGCATCTCAATTAAGAATGCATCTCACAAAAAAGCTCTTTCCTTAAAAGGTATTGACGCAACTCCAGTTGCATTTTAAGCTTCGGCAATATTTTTTTTTTTGTAAAGAAAACTAAATTTATGATATTGCGAATGGCATTTAAATCACTTTTATATATTGCTTAGTAAATGTTAAAGAAAAGGAATTTACCGCGTTCTACATAACAAAAATATACTTCCCTATATTCTATATATATGTTTAATATAAAGTTAATATATACTGCAAGTGACCTTAAAAATTATCAGCTCTGTTCTTTAACTAAACGTAAGGATAAAGATCAATCCTAGCATATTATTAATTCCTTTCCAACTTTACACTCTGTTCTAATTTCCATTTGCATGTTACTCTCAGAAGTCTAATCAGAAACTCAGAATCCTGAAATTCTGAACTGCAATCCGATTCTGCAAATTCTGAACTCTAACTTATAATTTATGTACAAATTACATATGAATTCTAAATTTATATATAAAGTGTATATTTTTATAAAATATCATAGAAAAAGAATATACATCTTTCTACATAACTAAAATGCTATGTATCCCATATTTATATATGTGTGTGTGTGTATAAATTAATGTAAAGCTAATATATTTTATGTGAACTTAAAAAAATGAATTTTTTAACTAATCATAAGGATAACGATAAAATATTATCGCTTTTATCACTTACATTTGACTCTATATTTCTTAAGGACTGCAACGTATCCACAAATTTGTTTAACCCATTTAGTAGATACGGGCCCAAAACGGTCGAGGGTTTAAATGGAGTCGTCCAATCAATGCCATTCCTTCTTCTTTACCACCTCGTACCTGCAGTTTGGGACGTTTTAAAGTTCAGTGAAGAGTAAGCATTGCTTAGAAACAGTTTCCTCTTCATCTTCGAAGTTATTGGCCAGCTGGCATAAAAATTGCAAGAGGAAAACCCAAGTAGTCTGTACAATCTTCCAACCCTAAGGCGCTTTCTTTTCTATTTTCGAAAAGTCAAAGCTAGAATTGGTCAAAAATTTTCAATTCGCTTCTATCTCCTGCTTTTTCCAATCTTGCGAAAATTTCCACTCTCAAGGAATATTTTTATTCCGTATATCTCCATAAATGATAGATAAAACAAAATATTTCTTTTACCTGCTTACTTTTTTTTTCTTTTAATTCTTTTTTAAGCCCTTTTGTTTCGTTTTTCATTGCATCCTTTATATTATATTAGATTCTACAATATAGTTTTCTGCCGAACTGAAAAGATAAAAATCAACGATTTATTTACATTTGTTATGAAATGAAATAAAATATTAAATCTTCTCGCTACAAACTATTCAAATATAAATCAATGTTTATGATTTCTATTTCTTTGCACGTCTCTAATAGTACAATGCGTTTGTGTGGGTGTGGCAGCCATAACTCATAGTGAAATCTTGTGGGAATTTTAAAGTCTGACAGAGTGTTTAATGATGTTGTTCGAGTTCCAGTGGCTAATTTCAAGTCCAAAATTCAAAAGGCGACTTCCTACAAGCAAAAATATTTATCATGTCATTCTTACGGGAAACGGTAATTACTGCGAAATCCAATCTTTTCATTTTCTAAAGTTTAGAAAAGTTAGTTTTTCATGATTTCATATTTCAGGATTGGCAACCCTGCATTTAATCGTTTTTCCTTATTCAACACGGGTTGAATCTGTGAGTCAGTTATTACGATTTACCCCAACCGTACGAAACGATAAATAAACAAGAATACGACGCTGATTGATCAACTGATATAGAATTATGATCTAAAGAAATTTCCTTATGATTTTGTTATTACACTTAGTTAACTACATCATCATTTTTCAACTTTACAGATATATACCACCTTCAGCGTGAAATTTTTGAAAAGAATTTTGCTATCAATCAATGCAACAAAAATCAAAATGATTGAGAAAACCTTTCAACAGTTATCACTAAAAAAATAAATAACAAACTCAGACACTCGAAAAGTGGGATGGGTAATTTTTCCTAGGCAGCTTTTTTTACACACAATGGGCTAAATCAGGCGAGCTATCTCGCTGTCCATCTTTCACAATGGGCTAAATCAGGCGAACTATCTCGCGGCCCATCTTCACAATGCGCGGTTGCGATCATGTAGGCAGTCCTATGAGCTATACAGACTTTGTGTTTAAAACTAACGCGTCCACAAAGTACAATTAATATGGACAATCTGAAATATTTATTTGTAAAATGTTTTGAGTCGACCTATATTTACGCAACACAGGTATGTACACCTGAGTACACAAACTTTACGATGGATCAAAATTGATTGATTCTTGTCATTTGACCTTGAGTGTAGCCTTCCTTTGTGAGTAGGCTAACACATGTACAATACAGTGGGACCCCAACATCCAACTGGTTCCACAACACTCATTGTAAGTTGAAAATATCATAATCTGAAATCAATAATATATTGATTTCCTGTAATTCGTTCCAAACCCTTGACAGGCGACCACAACAACAAATAAAATAGGAATTTCCTACATGTTTTACTTAATTTTTATATTAAAAATGACTGTTTAACAAAGATTATTTAATAAATAGTAATAAAATATTTCTAATAAAAAAAATCAACGGCAATAAATTAGCATTTGCTATAACGTCAAGTGCAGGACTAATGAAATTGATGGTGGCTTAGTGGTGGTGGGTAGGTAGTAATTCAAAAATAACCACAATTAAATTAATTACAATTCACAAAAATGCACTCTGTTTACACTTAACAATCGCATCAAACAGAAGATAAACAAAGAATAACAATGTTCATTTGTATTTCAAAACAAAGCGGGGATGTTATGCTGAACAATAACAAAGACGCTGATTGATTGAGAATAATCCTATGAGAACGTACGAGTGACGTTCCGATCGTTGATTGGCCAAAACTCCACCCACGCGTTGGAAATTACCACCCATTCTTCATTCCCAGTTGTATGGAGGCCATCGATTCTTGCAAATATAATCGATCCTTAAAATGAAAGCTATTATGGAAGGTAAATCGGTTCCTGAGAATATCGGATGTCGAAGTGAACGGAAGTCGAGGACCCACTTACTCTGCTTTCCATCCTCAGCCCCTTCATCAGAGGTTATGACAGAGAGCATGTGCAAGTTGACGAAGAGAGTCTGAGTGACTCACTCTCATAACCGTCACCGTGAGCTGCTCTTGTTCACGCAGCCCGCGATCTTAAAGTAGCCACCACCAAAAAAAAAAGGTTGGAAAAACCTGGACTAAATTTTCAGATCACAAGGACCCCAAGAGCTCAGAGCTAGGTAGCGAAAGTGGATTCATTTATTTTAACAGTTATTAGGAGAGAAACGGAAAACTCCTGTCAGGAGTTCTTTAACGAGTGTTCTTTAACGTGCAAAGGATATGACTATCCTTTCTAAACCCATCGATACAACTCTTTTTCACCTAATGACGAGTTAGAGTAGAAAATTATTAACTCAGACACAGTTGGGATTCGAACACGACAGACTAACAAAACTGATCCAACCACAGCACACAGAAAGGCGTTTTGAATTTGGGGGAGTAATGTCATCTTGTATTAATTTCCCTTCCTTTTGTATTAGAAGCAATTATGTTTTTAGTTTATTATTTTAGTTTTTTTATTATTATTTAAAAGCAATTATGTCAAAAGTTTCGAAGAAGAAGGAAATGGTGGATGAGATTCATTCATTAGCAACGGCAGTAGATTGTTATTTAAAATAAAGCAAAGAACTTTAAAAAAATAGGAAATTATTTAAGAAATATTTAAAACACTTGGATCAAATCATGTCGTTTCGCTTCAGAACAAAACAAAAAATAAAATATATACATATAGCTTATTGAAGTCATAAATCAACATTTTCAACTTTAGTAAATAGCAAATCACTCCCACACCCTTAACCGTGTATGGTAACGTCGTTGTGGAAAACATTACGGCAAAATGAATTCGAGGATTTCGTAGTGAGATGTACAGCAGAATAGATGGTTTGGTGAGGCATAGCTCTTAATGCTATTTAATGCATCCACATTATCTGAAGAATAATGGATTTCTTGTCATAATAACCATTCTGGAAAGCGAATGTTGTATTCATTACACGATCGATTATTGCCACTGATGATTTACCTATTCTTAGCAAACAAAGTTCAAGTTTATTACCATAGAAATTCTATATTAAAATCCATCAACATATAAACAATCCTAAAGCAAAAGGTTGTTGTAGTACATATGGCATTTAAAAGTACAATAAATAAATTAAAACTCAGTCTTAAGAATGAAAAGAAAAGATAATTTTTAAAAGCCAATAATGATAACAAATTATGTAATTAGTTAACGACTACAAAGATCAGTATAACAGTAACAATCTAATTATCATGGAACATCACAAATAGACAATATGCATAATGTAAGAGGGTAAGTACACGAAAAAAATCAATAATTTTATATTATCTAAGAACTGTAAACATATGTTCAATATCACTTATAGGCAAAAATACTTCTTTAATCTCCTTTTTATATAAAAGCAATCCACCGTTATGATTTCTTAAATCATGAGGTAAATGATAAATATCTTAGGAGTTAAATAAGTTATAAGTTTGTGTATTAGTTCAGTTTTAATTCTCCTTGTCGTTTGTCATAATAATTAAATATATACACTCTATATCTGATATTATTTAAATGGACAAGCCCTGTCAATCTCCTAGAGGAATATTCATAAATATTTATTAGCTATTATAAGAAAAGCCATATTGTCAAAGTAGCAGAAATATAGCTTAAGCAATAATAACCATATTTAACGTGACAAAAAAATTGAAAACGACTGAGTTTTGAATAATTTAGATAGTGAAATTACAGAACAAATTTCTTAAGTTTTTTTCAGGTAGCGGCATTTACATTAAAGATGTAAAATTATCTTTACTACACATAAATTATCTTTACCACACATATGAAAAAAAGTTAGAGAGCAGTAGTAGATTTAAAAAATTCATGATATTTTAATGATTTATGAGCTATGCAAATTAAATGTGTGTGGATACAATAAACAGATTACAAATAGGAAGAAGTAATATTTAAATAAAGTGAGTTAAAGAAATAACTTACTGCAAAAGAAATCAAAGTTATTAATTAGTATCTCGTGGTAAAAAAAGTAAAATTGAGAATTAAAACATTAAAAAAATAAAACTTATTTAAAAATTAATAAAAAAATTAAATAAAAATTTTAAATTTGGCATTAAAACTGAACATTAAAAAGAAGAGCAATTCATAAAAATAGTCTAATTATAATAAATAAATACTTACTCAAGCAGCTGCTTGCTACAGAGGTCTGACAGGAGCCTGTCAGTTTAATAGGCCATAGTAGAGGGATCTGTGAGGGTGGCGGGTCTTCAACAGATATTTTGCCAACTGCACACGGTGGTTCCCAGATGGTCACCCTCCCAGGTACTAGACCGCGCCCAAAGCTTGGTACTGGTAAGCTTGGTCAGCTTGGTACTGCAGTTGGCAACCTAATTATAAATAATGATAATTATATAATAATCTAATTGTCTATTTAATAGGATAGATGTCCTATATTAACCGAAATGCAAATTACATAACTACGATTAAGGCTCATTGGCAAAGTCCATTCATACCTTTAATCACAATATAAATTATTCCCTTGGGAAATTGGTTACATTCTATAAAGTCCTAAGTGTCCAAAAGTGTCCTAGAAAGTCCAGAGTGAGCTGGAACGACACTTGGAGAGAGGAATTTCTTGCAGACACCCACCTCTTTAACATAATCTATACCTTTGATAGAATTTAAGGGATGGGGGAGCGATTGTCACTCCAATATTTCAATACCAATGATTTCTAGATAATTGTCGCTGATAATGAAATGATCCTATGTGATGTGACATTATCATTTATTGATACGAATGAATCAGAGTTGCGGCTGCATAGGATCTCGCACGTTGTCGTTCAAGAACATCGTCCTGGTATCAGATTGCATTCACTGTACCCTCTCTAAAGCATACACGTCTGTACCTCCATTGATAGAGATATCATTTCAGAATAGGATTCTTCCTCCTCCATATGTATATTTTTCACTAATACAGCAATCAGGAAACCTTTCTCTTATAGTTTTCCAGAAAATAAATAGTTTTCTCATATTTTTTCATCATTTTCTTTGAGCATTTAAGAACATTGTTCATAATTGTATCCATTACTATTTTATTATGCAAACAGAAAATATGGTGAAAACAATATAAGCAACCTTTATCGACATCAAATGCAGATAAAAGTTGGTTGATGGCTTCTTCAATAAACTTCATTATTGTTTACATAACCAAAGGGTCCGACCATCCTCTTCCTCCTCCTCCAAAAAACTAGTCGTCTCATACGAAATCCCAAACTTGTCTACCTGCTTTGAAATCAAAAGCAGTTGTCTTTGTATAATTTTATTTTAGTCCCATAGTATATGTCCGATACTACAAACAGATTTATAAGGCAACTATGAAATTTTATTCCATATGGATTGTAAAATATATAAATTATCATTTTAACCATTTCGTTTTAACTTTTCTTTTCTTTCGGTTCGTGAAATATTTTAATAATTGGGAAACCCTACTGAAGTCTTATTCGCAGACACTACCTGAAACTATTAAATTCTCGAACCCTCCCCAGAAATTAAATCCTGAGTATTTCCCTGCCAAGGTACTCCGCAATCTATTTAAACTTAATGCATCTAGACTCAAGGTCACCGCGTTTCCTGTTTTCTTGTTTACAAAGTGTTCACGTTTCATTACCACAGCATAGTTTAGAAAGCACCAAACTGTTATGTTCAATTTTAAACTTTTAGGAATATATTGTTATTATTTAACAATCTCTTCAGATTCTTAAAAGTCACAACTCCTGCTTATATTATGTCCCACATTAAACAGAATTATTTATCATACAACTCACGAAATAATTAAGCTGAGAAACTTTTTCAAGGGCAGAGCAATTCCATAAAAACAAAGCACTAATCTATCCAATTTTTTGTTTCAATTTTCTCCGTTTCCTACCAAATCTCTTTCATTACCAGTCTTATTCTCAACTCAGATAATAAGAATTTGTTTCTACTATCTTTCTTGAAATGAAATCCTTATATCATAATTATTCACAGAACTAAAGGGATAAAAAATGCATGCCTTGTCTAATTACATTTGTAATGCTAAACCAATAACTCTATGCTTTATCAACTCTTCCACAGACTTATTAATACATAAAGAAGTATAAAGAAGTGGTTTTATTTAGTAAGAAGTGTTGGTGTATTAGAAAATAGTTTTCTAAGACGTTATTAGAACAGAAAGTTAGTATGGAAAGCCATCCTTATCCATACCAGCTAACTATGGAAATCGATGTGTATTGCAGTTATTTTATTGACCAATTCTTGTTGTAACATCAATGCACATAAAATATTATTTAGAATACTGGCTGAACTGTACCCGATGTTGCCTGTAATACGTTTAAGATGAAATCTGTATATTCTGATTTCACTGCACTGAAATTTAATGAGCACCACGTCCTTTTCCCTCAACCCCTTAATAAGAGTCAACACGTTTATACGTTGGTGTTGTAATACGAAAAACTATTAAATACAGTGTTGCGAACTCCGAAAGGTTAAATCATGCCTAATATTCAGAAAATGAGAGCAGTAGAATTGTCAGCGATTACCGTTTCCTGTAGAAACAGCATGATGTATAGTTTTTCCTCTTGCAAGCCCCGCTTTTGGAATTTGGACGAAACTGAACATTGCAATTTCAACGATATCCAAAAACACTATCAAATTTTGAAACTTCTATCTGGATTTTCGATGAGTTATGGCTGCCACAGACATCACCTTTTATTATAATTATAGATTGTTAAGTTTCAGTTAAATGTCACACAAGTAAAAATGCTAGATATACACTGAATATACAAATTACATATTAAAGTATATTATATTATACTTGGAAATATAAACGGAAATAACAGTTTATGTTTTGTTTTTTCCTGCAGCTCCTCCACGAAGTTTTGACTTTAACTTCACGAAGATGACTCACGATCTGGCTAATTTTACGTGTGAAGCAGAAGGTGTTTATCCACTACCAAAGATCACACTCTTTCAGCTTGGTCCTGAGGAAGGTGACACTTCATTAGTGTCTGGGGTGAAGACTGCGGCCCAACGTAGAGGAGACGCCTTCAGTATACAGGTGTCTCGTGAGATTCGAGATCGCGAGCTTCGGGTTGCGGAGCCTACCATATTTGAGTGCATACTTTCAATACCCGGAACGGACTACGAAAATCAAAGGAAAATTCTCTATTATCCTGGTAAGTTTCACAAGGAAGCGTTTGAATATCTGTGGTTTCAAATATTGGAGGATTTTACTCTTAAAGTATGGAATGATAAGTTCATCTCCTACTACTATAGAAGCATATTAGGAATTAAATGCCAAATTCTGAAGAATTCTTTTCGCTAATTTTAAGGATACAACACTTGATAAAAATGTGGTGCACAAATAGTTTTTACCACGGATACGGGCTGTGGGATATGCAACGTCAACTGTAAGTATCTGTTTATTATCTTTTCTCGAGAAGAATGCCATTTACGCCAAAGATGATGATACAATAACATGGTTGATTACATATATACACTTCTCAATATGGAAGTTACAACATCGCAATGTTAATGAGAATAATCCTTGGAAGTCAATGTATGTGTGAAGGGATATCAGCGGTAGCAAATGATTAAATTCTGTGGCTTAAATATGGAAAACACTTCAGCAATTAAGTGTCACAGTAAACGTCCTGTAGGAAGAAACACTTGAAATAATTAGCTAAAAAATTTGTTTGCCCTGGAATTCGAGTCGCAGTCAGGACAATGAATTTTTTTCAGCTAATTATTTCAAATGGGATAAAAAAACTTTTGTTCAATAAACAATATGTCCACATCGTGCAGCGATGCAGGAATTGAGATGGTGAGACATGTTGTGTGTCAAACTATCAATAGAGCCCTGGGAAAAGTTCTTCCAAAAAGCATCGAGCTGTGCGTGAACTCCTGTAAGGTGCAAAGAACAATGTCCCTGAGAAGATGTCGTCCAATAAGGTATCAGATGTACTCCAGGGAAGATAAGCCCTGCAACCACGAAGATGGCAGGGTGTTCACACCATGTAGATTATCCGTGATACTATAACTTGTGTGAGAAAACTGTCCTGTTGCAGCATAGAACCTGAAAGATTCTGAAGGAATGATGGAGTCGGGTTGCACAACTGAATAGACAATTAGTAAATTTCAGTATCCAGAATGTGTGAAAAGGTGTGCCTCTGTCTTACATGATGCCACCTAACACCAGAATAGTAGGAACTGACCCAAATTGTTGTTTGAAGATGACACTTAGCATATTTCTCATGTGCATGGCTGCAGACATGAGTTTGGTAATCATTCCATCCAAAACAAAAGGGTATTCGTCGGTGAACAGCATGGATCCCAATTCTTACCTCCAGTGAATCTGGGATCTGCATCATTCCAACTTAATGATCCTATAATGCAGCAGAAGTAGTTCATATTAGACTTCTCTCTTCACTCAGAGACCACCATAATTAAATGCTATCGAATCATTGGGGTAGACACGGTTTTATCACTGGTTTTCTCGAGATCACCCCTGAAGCGGCTCGCCATTGCGAAGCATTCCCATAGCGCCATTTTAGCAGAGTTGGCGGTCCTCGAAAGCAGTAGTCCTACCTTGTGGCCAAGGTATTTATTTAATGGGTCTCTAACACAATGACATTAAATGTATTGTACAGACATCACGACCAATCCCTACAGCAATGACTATTCTATGCAGTCCAACTTGCCGGAATTCGATGTTCCTTCACTTGGCGATTTGTGAGAAGTTCCCGTTTCCAACACATGTACTGGTCTTCATTTAAAATGTCAAATTCATTTACATTTCTCATTACCGAGATGCATTTTACAGGAGTTGTATCTTCTCACAGCGAATAATGCACTGCGAAAGGTTTCGTAATCCAACATTCACTAAGCCTCGCCGATGTCCTTTCTACCCATGTAGCATTTGCTACGGAATTGTAATCATTTGCATTTCTCAGCCAGCACAATTCTTGGTGCGATTTGCATGACCCTACCTCTCCTTATTCCTGGTGTTATAATTTCTATGTTGTGCAGTGTATTACAGGTAAGGAAGGTATAAATTTTTCTTTTTTTTTAAAGGTATGAATTCTTTTATAACATCTTTGCTGTACTTCCCATTGTGTTCTCATACTCTATTTTTGCATTTCAACAAAACCTGTCATTTCGCATTGTGAGTTTCTTGTTTCAAAACTTTCTGTAGTGAAAGAATCACCAAAGTGGGAGAGATTTTCGTCTTATAGTGATTAAGAAATTAATCTAATGAGAACAGTATCTACAAGTTATTACATTGTATAAATTTCTCTAGAGTTTATAATAAACTAGTATTTATTAACTGAAAGAATTTAAGTTTGTCCAGATCAGAAAATGATGAAGATGATGATACATGGTGATAAATGATCTTCACAGTTTCTCCATTATTTGGTGATTGAATACTCGGGATAACTCTAACAGGTACGAGCATTTAAGAATACGAAAGTCTATGGAATAGTGTGCTCGGGTCCTACTTTACAACAAACTCAATTATTTTAGCAACTCCTCAGTTATTCCTAGTTAAACAGGATTTTGACTGTGGGTTACCAAAACTGTATTTATACTATTCATCGTTAAAAAACCATAAAATAATCATAAGAAACTGCTTCAGTTCAGTGTAGCCAATAGTTTCTTGTTCAAATTCTTGTTTTTAAACTAGAACAAGATATCTAGTAAACGGTACGACTTGTGGATATGTGACGCAAATTAAAAACAACTAGCACATCTAGCATCATTCTAATACTCTTATAATTTTACTTAGAAATAATTTAGATGCCAAAGTGACCTCATTAAAAATCAGTCCACTGTAATGATGCACAGCATCGTAGAAACGAAAAGCATTTTTTTGTCTTGCTCAGTACAAATGTTGCAATGTAACACCTTATTTTTAAATCACCATCTTAGACTTTTAACAAGTGATGCGCTTGTAAGACTGAGAAAGCTCTTTTTTTTTCTTTTGTATCCGATCTTTTCTCTCCTTTTACTCGAACCCACCGTGATTCTCTCCATTCGCTTGGTTGCCACGAAGAACCTCTCGAGGTAATCATGCAGGCAAAGTATCCAACGCCAATTTCTGTCTCAGTGCATCTCCTTGTGATGAGGCAAGGCTTTCGGCTGAAAAAACACCCTCCACTCAGAGGAGGGGAGTTGCTGAGAAGGAGAAAAGGAGAGAAAAAAAAAGGAATCGGCATAGAAGTCCACTCATTCAGATCGTTCATTGTCTCCAGAGACTGGAATCGATGTTGAATATGAAAGAAAGAAAAATACATAAACGAGGAAAGAATTTTTCAATACCCATTCAACTCTCTGGACTGCATTGTCTGTTTGATTTTATAAACATCCGGCTTCTGCATGAAGGAGGAGAAGAAACCCGTTTGCATTTTATTGATTTACAAATAATCAAAAGTAGAGGACAAAGACACGAAGATCTCTACAGAAGTCCTTTCTATTTTCCACCGGTATCTACGTGCATCGGTCATCCATCTGTGTTCTCGGAGATCCTCGCTTTTACTGGTTCTTCTTGCTGCTCGAGCTCACCTTTTCCGAGCTAGGTGTTGGGATGCTAGTAGTATACTTCCGAAGCTGTTTTAGTAATGGAGTAACGAAATAAAGTGGAATGTAATATTTAGAGAATTTTATTTTTTATTTTATCTAGCAATTCGCACACCAAAAATAAGAAAGGTTTACAGTAAAAGTAGATTTTTTTTCTATTTCATTTAGTTATTGAATAAAAACTCCCGCACAGTCATCATTGTCATTGAACCCTTGATGATACTAATGATGATTTATATGTTGTATTCGTTGAAACGTATTTAAGATTTTGCAGTTTAATGTAAAGAAAGTAAAACAAATCGTTAATCAAATATTTCTTGAAAACCGAATTTAATTAATTTTAATATTAAACTACTAAATTGCATTTTTTGCATTTTAATTAAATAAAATATTTTGCTGCAAGTGCTCTTACTGGAGTACGTATCTACTAAAACAAAGAAATGGGAAGACAGAAAAGGAAAATTTACCTTACACTGAAAGTCAAATTACTTTTTTTTTTACCTTATTTCAATACATTCGACATTTTATATTTTTTTTAATAAATAATTTATATCAATAGATACATTGATCTGATTTGTAATAAAAGCTTTTAGGGTATTTCAAATTTCCGTTTCTCTAAAAACTGTTTTTACCTTTAAATAGATTTTTTATAGGTTTTTTCATAGTTGCTTTTCAAATACAAATGAAATACTGACTCTCAAAAGAAGGAACCGGATGATAATTCAACATTAATGCGTTAAACAAGAACCGATGACTAATTTGTCAATTCTAAGAATAATAATTATTCTGAAGTATTATATATTGAAATATGATTTGTAAATGAGATTTTTTATACAGATGGTAACCTTCTTAACATTTATTGCAAAACAAATGCAATCGCGTATGTATTCTTCAGATTTCTTCAGGTGGTTTTTTCCCAGATTTATCAGAGATTTATCAGCGCAATTCAACAAAGAGAAAAACCTAAAAAGGAGTAACTTTTCCATTTCCTTTCTTTCTTAATTTTTGTCTTTGAGTATTCTAACGTGGCCACAATCACCATTTTATAGCATTGCATTTAGAGATCTAATAAAACTCTTGCCATATAAACCTAATATTAACCAACAACGTGCCCAAAAATTACATGTGCAAGAGAAACCCAATGTCTGATGCAATAATCTTTTAGAATCACTTCTTTCTCTACAAGAGATTGCTAAGTATGACATAACCATTTACGGTTCTGGACTATAGATATCCTCCCCAGAGTAAGAATGTGTGATTAAAAATAAATTTTAAAAACCATTTTGACGAATAAAGGTAAGCTCAAATCCACATTTACCGTTAATGTATCATGCCTATAGAAGTTTAATAAACGGAATTTAAATTATCAAGAATTATGTATTAATTTACAACCCGGGACCACCACTAACCTTGGATTCCTTGAAGCCACCCTTATTTCCTCAGTTCTCTTCCATCCTTCACCTAACAATCATCTAATGCTTCTGTGATCTTTCGTTTTCCAACAGTATATTCATTGAAAATTGAGGGGCTAATAGACACCTGGGTTTAGAAAACTTGTCATATTTCGTAGGATACATTAAACCGTGGTTATATGTACAAAAAAAGCAATTATTTCAGCAAGCTGAAAGACATTTTGCATAATTATAAAAAGCACTTCAGTGTCATTCATTCAGTGTCCTTCTCAAACCGTTCTCTAAATATGAGAACCTCGGCGGTAACTCATTTTGAAGCAAAAAAAGTTAAGACAACTCTAACGATATGATCAGTACTCTTTTTGTTAATGTCAGCGTTGATTTCAGAGCGCGTTCTGTCTGTTCTGTTATCTGTTCTGATGAATCACCTATCCTAAGCTTCTGAGAAGCCAGTTTACAGTCGGGCAGTTTGGAAACGATTAAGATAACGATCTGACAGCATACTCTCTGAAACCTATCATCGTTGCCGGCTGCACACATATTTCATCTGGTGCTCGTAGGGATTCCCATATCCTACCTGCAGAACTCTCTTTGTAGCCAATATTAGCCGACCTCGCTGATCCAAGTCCTAAGCAAGACAATAATATGGAATTGGTTGCTCATAGGCTTCAAAGCAAATGGCTTCTGAAAAGAGAAAATGAAGATTTAGAATTGAGAATTGCAGGCTTAAAAATAAACAAACCATGATTTGTTTATAAATATAGAATCGTCACCGGTATGTATATATGTAGGTAGGAAGGTAAAAGATACCTGTATTACACACAGGCATCCGTAACACATACACATGATAGTATGGTAGCTAGGCAATTCATGTTTGTTTGTGCATACCTATATACCTACATACACATAAAAGTATAGCTAGTAAAAGGGACACATGTAAAAATAAGTGCTAAAATGCACGCAAACATCGTATGTACGCACCACGCACACTTATGAAATTACCTATTTTTTATAATTAATCATATAACTAGAATTAGTGAAATCTATGTAATCTGAAGCGTTTACTCAATTGCAATTTTAATTTGCTGGCAATAAAAATTATTTCAGCTTTTTTTTAAAACATATTTATTCCTTATTTATAGTTTAAACTGATTCGCTTAGAATACAAAAGTTTACCAACATGCTAATTTTAAAACCTCTAGCGAAATATCCCTTCTAAACTCACCCCCAGAAAACTTTGGTTTTCGGACTCTTGAACGAATATATCTCACACCAGAAGGGCATTATCTCGTACTCATCGATTAGTAGAAACCACTGCTGACCTACTCCATCAGCTACTATCGAGGCAATTATCAGCTCCCAGTAGACACCTTTCTGAGGTAGATACTTCTTTTTTCCCTCTCCAATCTTCAGTCCATCTACTGCGAGTCTGTAGAGAAGACCTAATCAGAGAGAGTACCAGAAGCGGCGCGTTGTTTCAGATACAGCACGTCACGCAGGAAAACCCTCTCCGACGTGTAAGGAAATTCTGAACTTACACTGCATATCACGCATTTGTCACGACATGCTCACGTAGTTTCTATTTCGTGATTACTAATAGTTTTGGCGATGCACTCGTAATAATATTAACAGTTTAATTCGTTTACCAACTGGATGCAACTGTCGTGGAACTGTAGTAAGCATACGTATATGAATACAGATGATGTTATTCTGGGGCTCTGAAACATTTCTGTCTTTCGTTGTTTTTGTATCGCATTTAAAGATTAATTTTCTGTTGAACTTGTTTTCTCCTCATGACACGCCCGCCTGTGATGATCCTTGCTTCTTTCTCTGTTTTCAAAAATATAAAAGAAAATTGAATTTTTTCAGCCTTAACTACTGTAGTGGTTAGGAAGCTAGCTACTGTTCTAGCTGGCGAACTTTATGTTTTATGTTTATTATGTTATGTATGTCTTTAACTCTGAGGCAGTGTGCAGCAGTGACTTCGGTCTTAGTAGGGCATGTCGTTACGTGAGAAGGCCTTACAAAATAGGAGTAGTTTCTAGGACCATTCTCTGTCCTATATGTTGCAAACAAAATCAAAAGTGACTTACTTTACGTCTGTTAAGTATGCTGTCCTATCAAAATATCATTTCCATGTTATGGCAATGGAAATCTAGTTTCAAGCGCTATAACGCCTGAAATATATATTTAATGGAAAAATGTTACTGAAGATAATTAAAGACCATAATAAAATTTATTTAAATCTCAATTTTCAATACTATTCGTTCAGTATTTAAAGAGTTATGGAAACTAATATTTAACAAAAAAAATCCTGTTTAAAAAAAAACATTTATAATTCGCTACTATTGAAATAATCATTACTCAAACTTTTAAATATATTTTTTTATTAAATGATTTGAAACAATACTCATTGTTTTAATTTTTAATTAATTTCAAGGATATATTCTTATAATACATTACTATTGTGAAATACTTCAACTTTCATAACTCCTCAAATACCGCACAAATAACGACGAAAATAGATATTTAGATGGATTTGATTATGATCTTTATTTTATGTTCGGTTACATGTTCCCATTAAATGCATATTTTATTTTATTATTTAGCATTGAAATTAGATTCCCATGGACATAACATTCTCAAATATTTTGGCAAGGCAGTATATTACGTATTGATTGAATTCAGAAGCTTTCTTACAGTTACTTTATAATAATTAGCATAAACTGCATTAAACTGAATGCCATTAGATTATATTAATAATGCCTATCAGCTACATTTACTCAGCTAGCAGGACAAACCTGTTTCGTGAACCGATTCTGCTACTAGGACGTAATGTACACTTTCCCGACCTAATGAAAATGTTTAGATTAGTGATTCCCAACTTGTAGTCATCGGAGCCCTAAGGGTGAAATGATTTTAATATTTCAGAAAGCCCTAATGGAAATAGTACATTTGCCGCGATTACATAATCCCGTTAAGATTTATTGCCTGTCACGATCAAGCTCATGATGATCACAAAATGAAATTGTCTGTGAATGACAAGAATTTCCGGAGCAATGAATTTCTCTACTCAAATATTTAGATTCAAATTGCAAAGTAACCAATAGATAAACAGCGCATGAAGAACTACATATACAACCCATTCTTAGGACTATTAGGGAGTCCTTGTTGCGAAGATCCATAGTTTAGTTAAAATGTGTCAGGTAACGATGGAAATAAAGTCTGCAGATACTTCTTACGGTGTCCTCAGAAAGACTAAGAATTCGTCAGGGTTCTGCAGAAAGAATGAGACATTATAGAAGGTCCGTAGAACGAATGAAACTTCGTAGGCTAATCTGCAGAACGAATGAAATTTCGTAGGGATTCCGCTGAAAGAAATGTGATTTCATAAGGATCCGCAGAAAGAATGAGACTTCGTAGTGGTCTGCAGAAAGAATAAGACTTCGTAAGGGGTCCGTAGAAAGAAATAGATTTTGTAGGAGAACCGCAGAAAGAAAGATACTTTATAGGGGTCGGCAGAAGGAAAGATACTTCATAGGGGTCGGCAAAAGGAAAGAGGTTTTATAAGGGGTTCGCAGAAAGAAAAAAAAATCATAGGGGTCCGCAGAAAGAATGAGACTTCATAAGATACCCTCAGAAAAAACAACACATTGTCAGGGGTCCGCAAAAAAATGAGACTTGGTGTGAGTCAGTGGCGCCTAAAGATAAGAACCAATGGTTTCGATATTAGCTTATCAGGAGAACGATTTGATTGGGAATTATTTTTCTATCTCGATAATTAATCTTTTTTCAACGAAAGAAAATATTAACTCCTTTATTTCTATAGTAATGGCAAATGCAGTTATCGTATTCACTATTGAAAACAAATTTATCTATGTCAGTTAATCCCTGAATAAACACACAGATACGTAGTGAAATTTTGGTTTGTTACAAATAATATCTTGTAAAATAGCAGAATTAACAAAGAAAGGAATCCAGTCATAAAACTTTTACTAAAACATTGTTTTTGTATGTGTGGTTTACAAATCTTGCAGGCGTTGCACATGTAAGTAAAAGATGTACGGAAAGCTCTTCATTTTTAATCATTCACTTAGTCTATGATTAAAAATAGCTTTTAATTTTGAAGCTGTTAACCTAATTTATACTTATTTGATTCAAAAACAGTGAATTCAAAAATTTTTTCCTGTTTTCAAAACATTTTGTTTTTCTCCTTTTAAAAGATTTCAGGTTTATTTTCTATTTGTTTTAAATATTGCGGGGAAAAAATTTATTCTCGATAATGACTAACCACATTTAGTGACAATGGCCACAACTTAACACTCTTAAATGTTCTTATTATAAGTCACATTCAACACCGATTAAAAATCACATGAGCGTTAATATTTAACAAATTTAATTATTTCAGTGTTCCTTTCATTCGTATCTCTTGTTATTCTATATTTTACATTAGATATTTTTAATCAGCATTAACTATATTTAGTGACAGTGGCCACAATTGGATGTTTTTATTATAAGTCCCATTCATCACCGGTTAAAAAAACCCATGAGCCTTAACATTTAGCAACTTTTATTATTTCGGTGTTCCTTTCATTCGTATCTCTTGTTATTCTATATTTTACGTTATATATAGTCAATCAGATATACTGTCTTTGCACTTATAGAACTTTCAACTATATTTTAATATCTGTAGCAACATACCGAAAAAAAAGAACATTTATCAATCTTTATAACGAAGACGATCTCTAAAACAATTCTTTTTATTTCGTAGCTTAGTTCATTCGAATGAATTTAAAAGCATTTTTTGTGTTTGAATCAAAAGTATGATATCTGCATGATATCAGGTTATTCTAATGCAGTTGTGCACACCTTTGCCTGTCAACAGATGTTTTTTGAGCCCTTTTTGCCTCAGTAAGAAACATTTTAACAAGTAGAACACACTGAAGGCAAAACTTTATACATAAACACAGTAGTTCACTGAGAAAATTGCAGAAATGATAAATTATTTACAAATCTATAACAATAGAAACAATAAGAATAACAAATAATGTCAAATACACCTATCTCTCGATTTACACGGTACTCAGCTCACACAATTTTGGCTTTGCACGGTCAAAAAATGCAACCAGTTTCGATTTACACGGTACTGACTGAGACGTACATAGAAAGGAAATCTCAGTCAGTACCGTGTAATTCGAAACTGGTTGCATTTTTTGACCGTGCAAAGCCAAAATTTTGTGAACTGAGTACCGTGTAAATCGAGGGATAGGTGTATTTAAATTTTTGAAGTTACACAAGGCAGTCGCGGGCCTCACAGAAAGCAGTGGTTGTCTACTTGCTGACCGGTAGTTGAGCATCACTGTACTAATCGAATATGCTTCCTGAAAGCTTGTTATTAAGACAATGTTGCCAAAGGCATAGGCTTTATAATATACGTATAATACCATTTGTGGTCATATACGTTCCAGTAAGTAAAATATATTTACGTGTCCCTTACTCTACAACAAGGACGTACGGGGGAGTCCAGAGGGTCTGCATCCTCTAGACCCCTCGAAATCGGAAACAGATGTCTTTGCATAATTTTATTTTAACCCAATTATAGGTGAACGATATAAATAGGTTTAAAATATGAATAACTATAAAATTTTATTCCATGTTGAATATCATTCCAACTTTTCCTGTCATATGGTTAGTAATTAGGAATTATAATATAATAAATGTTTAATAATTAGAAAACCCTATTCAAGTCTTATTATCTGATCCCCCTTCCCTATCGAAACTACATTTTGGCACATGAGAATGTATGTGCCCAGAATAGGGCACATGAGAATGCACGGCCAAATATTTTGAAGCAGTAACTTCAGAATATTTGGCCATGTTACTCCTGTTCTCAGTTATTTATATTTCCTTTTTAAATGCCTTTAAATTTCTGTATATTCTACACACGGTGTAAGAGAAGAAGATGATGAAGCATAATTTAGTATCAGTAGCAGCAATTTAATACTAATATTATGCAGTGCACAATATGATCAGTTGATGTTTTGAATGTGTTGAGTGCAAGCAGCTATTTGTGGCTCAGATAAGAGGCAAAGATTTTTATTGAAGTAAGAGCGTGTGAGGAATGATGAACATAGCTATTTTCTAGAATATCTAAAATTTATAGAAAAATGCACCACTACTGGAGAAACTAATAACTCTATGTTAACAAAGATCATTGGATTCATACTAAAGGAAATGATGGGCTTTGCACCATATTCCTATCCTATTTTTACTAGTTATATCCCGTTTGGTTGTTTGCCAGTTCAGAGAAAGTTGAAATATTTGTATACAATGGTGTGTATGATTAATATATACATTAGCAGCCATTATCATCGCGAACTTACACACATTTTATGGAATGATAACTGAATGACATATCAATGACTGCCTGTCCGGTCCACAGCAGTTCGTTTAAATGTCCCAGAGTCAATCGTTAGTAATCGAGTGAACTGGTTTACAACACCTGGTGATGCAGCGTACCTAAAGTTTGCAATAAGCCAAGAAAATTGATGTCAGAGGTCGTCGATCGTTGGGAATGGCAGTCGCAATCAGTCGACTGTCATCTGTGCAAAAACTGCGATCAGATGTACAAATGTGCACAGCTGTAACGGAAGTGCTTCCACTATATATGTTTGTAGAGAACTACATGGCTTTAATTTTCATGACTGAGATTATGCACATAAGCGAACAAACTATAGTTTGTCAGAGGCGCTGAGACTGATGCAAAGCCCATCATTCCTGGAATCTGATATAATCAAAAAAGGTTCAAAGGTGTGATGAGTAACGCTTTAACATATTTCAATCTGAAGGTCGGGCATTGGGTGTGGAGAATTCTAGAAGAACGTCACCAGCATGTGACTTTGGTTTTCTTGGTTGGCACGAGGTCGATTAATCGTTGTTAGTGGAACACTCAAACTGCCGCTGTTGCCTATTAGACACTCCTGGCAATTGTTCACTCCCAAAGCTATGGCAACATTGTCAGAATGGCTCCTGCAGCTTACATAATGGGAATGCTTCACCCACAAAGCACGATTTGTTTCAAATGGTTTGGGCAGAAAAAATGGTTGAAATGGACTAGTCAGCATAGTCCCAACAGTAGCATTTAAAACATATTTGGGGTGACGTGGAATGTCTTATTAACGCAGAATGAATTAGATCCACTCCCACCATGCTACTGGCGATGGCTTTGCAGGAAGAGTAGTTCAACATCGCAGGATCTCTGTTATCAAAAAATTATAGAAAGCGTACATGGAACGATCGAAACTTTCATAAGGTCAAATGTTAGTCCATATGTTACGAAATTTTTTAATAACAAACATTTTCAAAAATAATCTAGATATCCAATGACGTTTGGTAAATTAATGTAGAATTTGCTTAAAGTTCCACAGTGTAAATTTCTGCTCTTACCATTTCGATGGTGTGATAATAGAATGCGCTTTCTTACAATGCGCTTTGGCCACTGGAATCACACTTTCGCATTTAAGTATTCGAGCCCCGGATAAGGCATGGACGTTTGTGTTGTTTTTCTGCTGAGGTCCTGCCATCCTCACAGACCTTCTACTCTGGCATATAAACTGACAGGCTCCTCTCAGACCTCTGTGGCAAGCAGCTGCTTGAGGGGGTATTTATTTATTTATTTTTATTAAATGGAAAAAAAATGAAGTGATTAATGTTGCGTATTCCTCAATAAGAACTTTGGCCACAATAAACAGTGTAACTCAGACGATGGGGAAATGACAGTATACACTATTCTGAGGTTCATTACGTTGCATGGTGCTGATTTCATGTTCAAATATAGAGCTTGCTTACGTACAATCCACGACGAATAAATTATGGCAGCGTATATGTGGAGCAATAGTCATAAGCGTAGAGTTTTGTGAGCCACAAACCATGCGATATGCCACCTAGGGTCGACAGGTTTTGAGAAGGGTAAATCATTGCTTTTCCGACTTCCGATGTTCCGTGTGACAAAGCCAGATGATTTAGCATTTTTCGAGAGGACATCTGTGTGATATAGCAATTCACAAAAGACGGTTGCAGATAGTTCAGAAAAGCGTAGAGCACAGAGCTTCATACCAGATGTTATCAAGGAAGGTTCGCACGATGGTCAGTAGATAAAATCCTGCATCCCATAGAACGGTTGCCAAAGCCACGAAGGTATCCCAGTCGACTGTCCACAATATCATCTGAGAAAATATTCCTGACAGCACACTTATAATTCGGGTGTTCACAAATTGCTGCCTCGTCAGGTAACTGATCGGCGTAACAATTGTAACATGCTGTTATCTGGCCAACGACAAGTGAAAAAATGTGCCTATATTGGATGAGGGATATGTCTCCCTAGACTCCTACATTCCTACATCGTTTCAACGATGGGTTTGCAACAAGTCCCTGTCAGCATATTACAGACTAATCGACCAAACAGCCCATCACAAGTAGTATTAAGAATGCGACGAAAGTTTTCCCAAATGTTTTGTGGTTATTATAGTGCGTAGTTGCAGATCCTCTAGGGTGGTAAATAATGCCAAAGTAAACTACATCTACTATCAGAAAAACATCCTGCGACAATATAACAGGACGAATTGCCTGCCTTATATGAACGGACACCAACACCGTATCATTGCATCGAGACAAAATTTCGACTCATATCTCAGCGTCTATACGCACGTATGGATGGCAGAGAAAACCTGAATCCGCTCTATAACATTCGAGGAAAATACTGTGAATTCACGGTAGATAGATACGATAGTGCTTCGCAGAAGCTTACTACAATGAAAAGTACGTTGTTAGGAAAAATGTTGCACAACAATGACAATCGAGCATAATCATAGTGGCGTAGAGGTGTGATATTCAACGGGCTTCTGAAAACAGCGCTATGTAACGTAATCAAACTCAGTAATATTTCTTTGAAAGGAAACTGTCTTTTCTTTTTCTCCTAATTTACTCAAATATTTTTTTCCTGAATTTGATGGTCTCTTGCAATATCTCACTGAGACAGTAATGTCATCTATACACTATCAAATGACCTCTGAAATGATCATTGTTTATCATGGTCGAAACAATTTTGCAGGATAGCCTACTAGAATTAATAATCAATTTTTTTCAGCAAGTCATCTATAAAAAAAAAATATGTGCCACAAAGTGTTTTTCCCGATAATGCAATTCGTTAACCCCGTTTCTCCCCTCGGCGAGAAAGAGGATATCGAGAAGCTTGGAAAGTCCGTTGTCCGTTGAATGGAAAGCCGCGACACCTTGTAAAAGAGAGACATGTCTTGTACATGTTAAAGAACACGATTAACGGACTTGACGTGGTGCTTCCTTCTTTCATCTAATAACTGTTCAGTGGATCCCCTTTTTCAACCTTCTTTGAGCTATTAGTGTCCTTGTAATGTTGTCATTTAGCCCATTGTTCTCAACTAAGTGTCGCTCAGAGATAAGCAACCCAATTTACAATATCGTGTAAAATGTGTGTAATCATCACAATATTTAAATATCTGAATTATCGACTATATAAATAAACTATAAATTTGTTTTATAAAACTTAGTTAAATCACTAATTGACTACTTACCATATCCAAGTCAGATAAATTATATAATGCTTTGGTTATATTTATAAAGAGGAAAAGCTTAATAATTCCAGCATCAAGCACAGCTTTCATAAAAATCACTTCTGTCTAGAAACAAAACACGGCAAATACCGTACTTTTAATTTCATTATGCTCAGAGAAAATGAAAAAAAAGTATTTCCCAGTACCGAAAACAATGGCCTCTGTTTTTGTTTAATATCTTTCAAGGACGGACGTACGATAAATTCTCAAAATATCCGAAATTCCGCAGATGGAGAACAAGCCGCAGTTTGGCATTTCTGCTTCTTGTCCAAGAGCACGCTGCTTGCACAATCCAAAGCTCCAAAGGCCGAAGACTTTTCGTCGAAGGGTCACTAAAGAAGCCCCATTCATAGCAGTCATTAGAAACTTTGCCGCTGTTGGATGGAGACTCATCCATCATGACCTGCCACTCCCTAAACTGGCCTTCCGACCGCACCAAGGCACCGCAGCTATGTGGGCCACTTGATGGCAGAAAAAGGGAACGAAGAGAGAAAAAATCCTTACATTGAATAGAACAGCAAACCTGCAACATGTAGGCCACCTACAGAGTCGTGATGGGAAGAGATTTCTGTATGAATGAATGGATTTCTTGAAATCACTGCATCTTGGATTTTTCTTGTCCTTTTCAGGAGATTTAAGTTTAAGGATTTCTGTTTTTGGTGAAGCAATTTCATAGAAGCAAAGCATTAAGCCTGGAAGGCTATGCGTTGTTACAGAGATATTTAAGTTTTTTTTTTTGAACGAGGGAAAAAATATTAAAAAGTTTAATGATTTACGGAATAGCTTCTACCTAGCTCAAATAATAAAATTAAACTTTACTACTATCACAATTTAAAAGATTGGATCCTTAATATTTATTTATTTATATATATATGTGTGTGTGTATGGTGTTTATATTAGTATCCATTGAATAGAGTAGCTTATAGGTACGAATAATATTTTATCATATAATTAGTTCAGCTTTATTTTTCTTTATTTCTTCAATCCATTTTAAATTTCGAGCCAAAAATTAATTCTTCTAAAATCCCTAAATACTGGCCTTGCAAACAACATACGAGTATTAGAAATTACAGGAAGAATTTACAATTTATAGTTAGGTGTTTTCCAGAAATTTCCTCGTTACTATTAAATAATTTTCAATAAAGCTTATTGCTATAATAACAAATTTTAATACCATATATTGCATCACTCTGAAACTGGATGACATTGACGAGAGTTACCATCTATCTCCTAATAGTTGACCAGTGGGTCTCCTCCCCAAATCTCCTCTGAGCCCTTGGGATACTTGTGACTTGGATATTTAGCCCACTGTGAGCAAAAAAGTGCCGTTCAGAAGCAAAACAACTCACCAAACATTCACTGGAATATTACTTAGTACAATAATGTCATTTCGTACATAGAACAATTCTATTTATCAGCTATTATTTTAATATAAGGGAAATGGGATTCATCGGACAACTGTTAAAGGTAAATCGGTTCCTCCTTCAAGTGCGCCTAGCGTATTTTTAAATACACTGATTTGAACTACCAGATCCATATCTTCAGGGATAAACAAAGAGATGATAACTATAAGAAACTAAGAGAAGTAACTATAACAATAAGCATATTTTTATCATTAAGCATATCATTCGCGCTCTACGAAACAAAGAATTTCTTCCTCCTAGATGAATGTGCTTCACAAAAGAGGTAAATAAATCTATGAAACAACAATCGCATAAAAATTCTCAAACATTAATATTAATTTAGATTAATAAGACTTCATACACCTTTTTCAAATGACACGCTCACGATTACTTTCGACTGATTACACAAATAAACATTTTTTCTCGGCTGATCATTGGCCATTTATTTCTCCTTTCGTTACATCCAAAAGGAACGTCAATACCTTTCCTCTTTGGCTCGCTCTGTCACTGCCTTCAGACTGTATTCAATGCAAGTAAGGACCCTAGTCCATACGGACTACTCCTTTCGATGAATCGCAGAGGAATCAATTAGTGGCAGACACTCCCTTTGGGCACAGAGGACGGATCGTTGGCCCTGCTTACAAGTCTCCCTGGATTTCTGAAGTCACTCTAAGGAGGCTCAATTTCGACCAGCACGTGTCAAATTACCTTCTTGGATGAAATCAGCCCTTTAATTAAGGTAAGCGTCAGATCTTCTGGAAAGAGGACTCCTTAAAAAGAAGCGCATGGATAGAGATTAATGATATCATTCATTTGTTAATTGTGCTTTGAGGGTCATACAATTACGAGGAAACGCGCATAGAATTGTATAGAGCTCGAATGATGACAAAATATTCTGTCATTAGCTAGTCTGTCGACATTAAATCAAGATCGAAAATTTTAAAGTTGATCCGGAGAGTATTTTGTTGTTTGTGCTGCTGAAGATAAATAGTGGTAAAGACTTGGGATAGAGGTTTAATTCCTGAGCTGCAACGTTTTGCTTCAAAACGGGTTAAAGAACTTTTTACACTGTGTATGAATCCATCTCTAAAGGGCTAAGGATCTCTATAAGGGAAATGGGATACATCGGACAACTGTTAAAGGTAAATCGTTTCCTCCTTCAAGTGCGCCTAGCGTATTTTTAAATACACTGACTTGAGTGACCAGATTCATATCTTCAGGGATAAGCAAAGAGGCGATAAACACGCATTTCTATAGGGTAACTATGACAAAAAATATAAATAAATAAATACCCCCTCAAGCAGCTGCTTGCCACAGAGGTCTGACAGGAGCCTGTCAGTTTATATGCCATAGTAGAAGGTCTGAGAGGATGGCAGGACCTCAGCAGAAAATAACACACACATCCATGCCTTACCCGGGGCTCGAACCCAGGTCCCTTAGATCAGTAGCCAAGCACACTAACCACTCGAATAGGCATATTCTTACAGTGATTGCGACCACAGCCAAATCTTAGAATGGATGTAAATCATAAATACACTGTTCGTCATTGAAATTCCTCTACCTAGAAAGAATGAATGGATTGACCTGATAATTTGCACTTAGAGATGTATATGGGTGAAAATGATTTGCATGTTAAACTGATGGGCGCAATAGGACGTCTAATAACATGTCTGGTACCACACTGATGAAGGAATCTGAAGAAGCTATAAAAACGAAGGTAAAGGTCAGCGGGAAATGAAACAGTTACCGGATAGCTTACAGAGATTTTGCAATGGCTTTTACATGAAAAAAGTAAGGTTATGTATAGCTGATGGAATTTTAAAGTGATCATTGGATTATCAGAAGTTGGATGGTCAAAAGGTCAAATCGTCGTTTGTGAGGTCGTGAAACCCGAGCATTTGGACGCTGTTATCAACAACAGGTACAAGAAGGTACCTGGACACGTCGTCTGGACTCGGGTGCCATCAGAAGAACGTTCCAAACAGAGAATTGACGTTCCGCCGAGTAGTGACAGGAAACAGATCTGTCACAAGCCACCAGATTTCCAAAATTGTAACGCCTTCCTGTCTGCACCTATGTCAGATAGCATGATAAAAAGACGACTGATAGAATCCGGTTGCATTCGCACTCTGTTGACTTATCTACCTGTTGCATCATCTTATTGCCGTCTGTGTCTGCAGTGGTACGGGGAGATAAGTGCTTGAGGACAAGACTGGTACATATCATGTCGTCTTTAGTAATGATTCACGTTTCTCTTTGGAATCCATTGACGTTTCCAATATGAAAACAATCCGTGGACACAGGTAATCCATCCTCCATCAGGGAAGTCATGTCTAGCCAATACCCAGAAACATGGTATGGTATGGTATGGCCATCAATTACCATAACCGTTCCCGTCTGATCAGGTTTGATGACATGTCGACGTCACATCATTATGTTTGAACCATTCTGGGACAAGTTCTTCTGTGCTCTAACGCTATTTTTCTGCAGGACAATGCCCACTCACAAATGTCGCTCTCATATCCCAACAATGATGATAACGTGATGTGGATGTGCTTCCTTGGTCTGCATGTTCCCCCAGATCTGTCGTCCGTCGAACACGTTTGAGATGTGATAGGATGTTAACTGATCACCGTCCCTCAGCCCCTTACCGCTGTTGATCAGCTCACTTCAGAGGTGCATAAAGCATGGCTCAGTGTTCACCAGAGTAACATTCGCCACCTTTTCGATTCACTACAAGCTTGTATCGTTGTTCATGTAGACCATACTCCTTATTGATGTACACTGCATTTTAGTAAATAAATTCTGCTGAACTGATACACACTCTTAATTCTATTCTATTTATATCGCTATCTATCACATCATTGTTTCGGGCTAGAGAGAAGCACTCCTTGCGCTTTGCTAGTGCACACTTCCCGCCTTCCCACTTATTACCACAAATGTTTGAAATGTAATATTTTTATTTATCAAATTTCAAAATGATTCAGTAACAGATTTTAAAACGATTCAAATTACTAAAACTGGTTTATGCATTTTGTCAGAAATTATAAAAATATATTTCATTTTGTTAATAATATTTTGTTAATAATCCTGGCATTTGAATATTAATATTAATGGCCAACTGACGTGCCAAAATATTACGTTATCATCGAAGCTAAAACGAAACAGATCGCATTAATTTGGGAGCAGGTTGCTTCTGTTACATGCTACATACCTGTATGACATGCAATAGCAATAACATAATAATGGTGCTAAAATTAAACTGAATCAAGCACGGTAAGATTATATCAAAAAGAATTTTCCTAGTTGAATATTGTAACACAGGCAAAATCACGGAAGAGCTCGCTGACCATTTGACAAAACACTTCGAACATAGTTTTGGAATCTTCGATGCAGTCGATTAATTATCATAATGAAACGTTTAAATATTAATGTGAAATAGATATTTCAGCTCTTTGACCATGTTAACATAGTTCGACAGAAAAAAAAATCACTTATGCTTTATTCATGTCTATATGTACAATGCAATGCTCAAAAGAATTACAATAAAATTTATATGATACTCGTATGTCATTGCAAATATTCATTAAAAGCTCCTTAGCTTATAAAATAAGCATTTAATGGTAAATCAGATTTCAGAATAATATAAGATCTAATTCTTTATTCTCAACAATATTTAAAACAAACTTTAAGCAACAAAAAGTGACACTAAATGTAAAGTGTTCGTCAAAATCAATACAAATTAAATAATTATGCGTTCAAAACAATAGGCGAAATATAGTAAACGGTTGAAAAATAATGAAAAATAAAAGGTTTATTAATTTACTTTTAATTTACTCTCAATATTAATTCTTATGATTGTCAAAGTAATTGTTTATTATTATAATAATAGAACTTTTCAGATATACACCTGGTAGATGTTAGAATAATGTAGAGGAAAAGGTTTCATTAGCCGGGTGGGATCTGAACCCACGACCTCCTGATAACATGTCAGGTGTTCTGACCGCTGAGCTACCGACTCAGCGGTAAGAGCACCCTGACATGTGTCCACTAAACTGTAAGGTGCCATCTGGACCAGAGTCTTCAATTACAGTCAACTGCATTTCCAATAACTATTCTTTGGTATAATGCTTAAAGCCACTAATAGAGGATAATTGTTCGGCGGCCGGTAGCTCAGCGGTCAGAGCAACTGACATGTTATCAGGAGGTCTGGGTTCAGATCCCACCCGGCTAATGATAATTTTCCCTCTATATTATTCAAATAATTGTTTATTTTCCAATTTTCATGACTTTTTATATATTTAAGGAATATCGCTCAACATACAGATTCATAAAGTACGTGTACGTACACGAAGGTTGCCACATCACTAATTTCTAAAAAAATCGTTGACAGATATTTTTTCTGAATTCTGTAATCAACCATAGTGTTAGGATATTTATTTGAGCGACTGTATCTATTGAAATCATTAACTTAACTTCAGTGACGTTCTTCCATATGATGTGTGTGTATTTCAAAGAGACTTTGATACACTAATTATTTTAGTCTGTGCGTACAAAAAAAGAATATATGTAGTATGTTTACTCAATCCTTACAGTTTCATGTAAAAATATTCTTAGTTCAAATGCATATAAATAGAGCTTATATAAATAAGAGTTTATTATTTTAATATCCTGCTCACCTTTATGTTACTTGTTAAAATTTTAATACTTGTCTTTGTTTGTTTTTTAATACAGTTGGGTAAATTATACTGAACAGTAAATTTTTTGTTATGAAATTAAGTGTATGAAGCGCATAATGATAACTGGTCCCCCGACATAAAATACTGATTAGCCGAAATTGTTACATTTATCAGAAAAAATATAAAATCTATTCTGCCCAACGTTTTCGGAGAAATTGACGTTGATAAAAACGTCTATATAAAAATATTGCCTCAGTAGTCAAAAAAAAGAAAATAATTTTTCAGCACACACTGCCAAAATATTGCAATATATAGCACTGATGAATACAAAAAATAATACATAGTGTGCTAGACTCGTGCCCATACATTCTCTCCTTCTAGTCCCAATTTATTTTAGGCAATATTCCCATGGCCAGGTAGTTAGCACGCTTGGCTACTGATCTAAGGGACCTGGGTTCGAGCCCCCGGTAAGGCATGGATGCAGGTGTCGTTTTTCTGCTGAGGTCCTGCCATCATATCAGACCTTCTACTTTGGCATATAAACTGACAGGCTCCTGTCAGACCTCTGTGGCAAACAGCTACTTCAGGGGGTATTTATTTGTTTTTTATTTTTATATATTTAAATGCTCTTCTTTCGCTCGAATCTTGTCAAAAGTAAAAGCCGTCATCTATAGGAAGGAATGCTAATTCGTGATTTCTTGTATAGGAGAAACATTCTTGTGAACAATAAAAACAGCATCAGGATCGTGAAGAAGGCTTTCATTTTCTTTTATCATCTGTCCAGAGGATCTTCTCGCTCCAATGGACGAGGTTTTTCTCAGTAGGTAGCACGCCAGGGTGGTAATCTAGTTACCAGGTTGGAGTCCACCTTTAACGGCGCTGAGATTTAATTCCGATAACGTCAGAAAGAGGACACCGATGGGATTGGAAAGTCTACCATCCGTCGGACGGGACGTTAAGCCGTGACGCAATGTGCAGGATGATCTTATCCTGTTCACTTTAAAGAACACGCTGTATAGCATTGACGACAGGCTTCCATCTTTATCCTATCAGATTTCCTATGGTTACCCTTCCACAATCTTTTCGGAGGCCTTTGGGTCCTTGTAACGTGTCCATTTTGTCCATTGTGCAAAAATTTGCTGCTCAGAGGTCAAACAACCCCTCTCAATTCTATTCTAAGCTTTAGGGACTTTGACAGTAGGTTATTTACCATAGCTTACCTGCTGTGCAGCAAAACAACAAAAGGGGTTGACGTGTAAAAGAATCCAATCCAACCGAGCGACAGCTTCTTACAAAGAAATCATTGTGTATAATAGAAAAATGGGCCGACATTCGCACAAGTAAAAGAAATAACAAACAAATAAAGATATCAATGGATACAAAAAAAAGAAACAAGGCGGAGAAGAACGTAGAAGGAGATAAAGTCGATGGAAACAAGAGGAATAAGTTAAGTGAGCAGGTGAGAATCATCCCAAAGTAGTAGAAGGTAGGAGCGGAGATCACCGAATTGACGTTTAACAGACAGGAACTACAGACGACGAATGGGAGTTGGAAAGGGACGCCAAAATAGATACAGCTGGCGATGGTAAAGTGGATAGAGTATGTGCTAAAACAGAAGGGAAAAAGAAACATGATCGCAACAGGGGATTGGGAATGGTCACTATTAAAAAAACATGAGACAAAGTGAGTTTACGTCGTGCTTATAAATTGTTTTTCTTCCGGTGCGTTCATGGACAGAAGATAAATTTAAATGTAACACTTCGGAAAAAGAAATTTCTCAGTCAGGTCAAACAGTGTAGAAATGTTATAAGAAGCTTCTCGTTCTGAATGTCTTGTTCACTGTTCTTTGCGACAATTGTGGTTAAGGTGATGAATGATCCTCGTAGAAAAAATGCAGTAAAACCAAGTAACAAACAGCAGGTAACTGTACACTGCCCGTCCAAATTATTATGAACACTGCGTCGTGCGAGAGGTAACCACGAAACATGCAAATACATGAAAAATTTCATATTGACCTAAGTTTTCTACGTCACTACGAAGTCCTATAAAAGCCGTACAGGAATTGTAGAAAGCAAAGTCAAGTTCGACATAGGTGAAACGGCTGATCTGACTGACTGCGAAAGGGAACTTATTGCTGCAGCGCGATGGGCAAGCAGCATCCACACCGGAGGGGATGAAACTCAGCGGAAAATCACGGTACACAATATTCCAAATGTATGGAGAATGCTGAAGTTCTCAAAAAAGTCCGCCAATCGTTGTAAATGCCACAATTGGCGGATGTTAATGTAATTGGGAGGAAAAAGCCCTGACAGACAGGGACAGGCGTTTGTTGGCGCGAACTCTACGGCAAAACAGAGATGCTACTATTTACCAGCTGAGTGAGATGACAGTTAGAAATACTTAAAAATCCATTTCAACGAAAATTATGCACAGAGAATGCAAAGTTTGAAATTTGGTAACCATACCATGATATATATATATTTATATACGAGAAATTATTATATAAGTGTTCATAATAATTTGACTAGGCAGCGTACACTATTTCAGATAATAGAGTTGCTAGTTTAAATAAATACTTGTTTTATCCAATGGATTAAATAAACTGGTCATAACAGTTAAATAGCAACTAACAAACAATACGATTGATCAAAAGAATAAGCATTTCAAATTTCCTTAAAGTATTCAGTGTTTCCAGCATCTAATAACTTCTAAAACAACCCTAACAACTATTAAAACTGAAATAAAACAGGAAAAGTGTTTAAATTATCTATAAAAATTCGACCTTTCCCATTGCATTGTGTCTCAAAACATTAAACTAGATTTCTTTATATACGGTATAAATATTCCTTAAAACATTTAAATATCTTATTCCCCTTAATCCTCACCGTTAACGTGATGAGAAAGAGGACATCGGGCTTATAATGGCCTCCCTCTGCTCCAGCTTAACGACGAAATTTTAATATGCTTATAAGGTTTACTGCAGTGAACTATTTCTGTGTGCAAACAAAAATACATATTTCTTTCTAAACTTACTTCTCAAGGGAGAAATTTTAAATAACAATCGATGGTAGCAAAATTATTTATATTCCCTTTAGAATATTATTAATTTATTTTACATTTTAATAACTACAACGCATTTCAGGTGCTCCCCAAATATTTCACAATGAATTTTGTTTTGCCATTCATAATTTATTCATATTTAAAAACTGAATGTTTCTCTCTCTTCCCACAACGTACACTTGATGAAATACGTATCTGATTTAGTTAAAATAGTTCTGCTCATATGAAAGGAGCTCTTCAAACATCTGATTAATGCCCATAACGAATGCATTAATTTACCAGACTGAGACAAAAGACCTGAGGCTCTGTCTGTGAAGCCTGGAAAGCAATAGCAATGATTGCAAATAAATTTTGTTGAGGCAAACCTACATCAAGGCTTTCGTAGAGCATGGTTGCGTAACGACTTTTGACAGTCGCCATTATATCATCTTGTAAGAGAAAAAGTACGAAAATATTTTTGCATTTCCCTGCTAAAAAAATTTGAAAATCATAATTGCAAATGAAGCTTCTGAATGGTGCTATGTCAAATGTAAAGTGGAGGTGTCAAAATATGCTAATGACCGGCACGAAAGATATTTTTAGGATATGTTTCCACATACCTTGCAGATAATTGATGCGCATTATGTGCGTTTTGGGATATAAGTTTATTTTTTATGCAAGTATATAGTTAAACCATTCAGAAACTAACCTTAATAATTGTGTGATTTTCCTGCTATTCAATACTTTGCTTTCATATAATTCTGCCTTATTATTTTGTGCATTATATTTAATTTCAAATAAGGGTTAATATTCTTTTTTTCCATCTACGAATAAAATTCCTTAAATAATAAATAAATACCCCCTCAAGCAGCTGCTTGCCACAGAGGTCTGACAGTTTATATGCCATAGTAGAAGGTCTGAGAGGATGGCAGGTCCTCAGCAGAAAAACGACACAAACAGCCATGCCTTACCTGGGGCTCGAACCCAGGTCCCTTAGATTAGTAGCCAAGCGCGCTAACCACTCGGCTATGGGACTTTACTAAAATTCCTTATACAATGGTAACTATTAAACTATTAAATACGACTTTTCATTCCCGTGACTTTTAACAATTTCTGTAAATTGGGATAATCATAAATATTTCAAAATTTTCTATGCTTTGAAACTATTTCTGGCACGCAACGTTAAACCGTATACTAGTAACTTTGGACTTATTCACAGACAAGTATCAATAAACAATTTCAACAAGAAGAATTGATGAGTTGAAATGCAATCTTTAAGACATTTGTACAAAGGTTTGGTTTTTCCCTATGTTCATATTTTTCTAATTTGTGATCAGACCCACAAATCTAGCAACTTTTTTGAGTGTTATGAAAGAGGAAACGACCATACCTTCCCGGCACTCGAACCCGGACCTCGTTAGTTGAGCCAACACGATACCACTATATTACTGAGGCTGTTGTTCGTGAGAAAAGGTATGATCTTCTCTAAATAACCTTAAATAAGATTTTTCTTTAAATATCAAATGTTAATTTCACAGGCGAATTATTTTCCTGAATTATTTGCCACAATTATTGCGAAAATGCTTCGTAAACTACAAAATAAATTATTTTTTGGCAGTGCAATATCCCTCTTTAGTTCAAGTTTTAATGATGAATTTCCTCCATCTTAATAGCATGAACATTTTTGCATAATTAATATTATTAACGGATTAAAAATTTCCGTTTCGTTCACGGACGAAAATGATCATCGTGATTAAACTATCACTTGAAACCACTGTCAGTTTCGCTCCTTAGTTTTCGGTTGGCTTATTTTATGTCCGAGATTTTTTTTCCACACAATACGCTAAATGGCCAGGTCAGAAGGATTCCGAAGACTCAAAGAAGGATGAGGGAAGGGAAACCATTGGACAGCTAATTAGGAGACAGATCGTAGTCTCCAGCCAAGGCCATCCCGCTTATCCTGTAATCTGCGTAGGCTATGGCTTTTGCACACGGGGCCATGGCTCTTCCTCCCATATATCGGACGGCGGCCATTTCAAGCCCATCGATGTCCTTTTATCGACTAAGGGAAAAATGGTGGTTTAGCGGAGATAAATCTAAACGTAGTTCTAAACGTTTCCCAAGTGGAACTGAAGCCTGCCAAATAGAAATCAGGAGCCTGGCATGCTAACGTTGGGCCAAAAACCGATCCCCACTTCTAAGTGAAAGGTTTCTCATTCTCTTAATTGTGCTTTCAAGTGATATTTTTATAGCAGCTGTTCTGCGTGTTCTAACACTTATGTATATATTTGAGTAATGTCGGGAACAATTATGGGCATTTCCTTATATGGAAGGATATCACATCTTACAGAAACTTTAAGATTTGATACACAACATGTAAGGCAGAAAAAGCACTAAAAACCACTCCAGATTTGTACAGACCTTATCAATTTTTATGCAGTACTATGATCGAAGTCACTGCTGACTATTCCCTCAGCTAGAGCTAACACTGCACATGGATCTTGCCCACTGTAACAGTTGCTAGATCCCTAATCAGGTAGAATACTGATTTATTTGTTCGCATTAGGAACTATTTTATTTTGTCATTATTTAGTTAACATTTTTATAAATACCAAAGGAAAGTTTTAACTTTTTAAACTAAACAGTGTTTATCTAATGAAAGATGCAAGACTTGTGAAATATATTGTTCGAAACAGAAGCCCCGTATTACTTAGACTCAAAAGGATTAATATTGCATAAAAGTTAACTTTGCTGTGTTGAAAACTAGCACCGTATATTAAGAAAGTAATGAAAGGTGTAAAACTCCATCTAGGTCATTAGCCTGATACATATTCATTCATCAATAATTTCCTCACACCTTTAACATTATTATTTTGCATTTTATTTTTGCATATAATTTAAGAGCTTCTGAGATTCCCCGTTTTCTTTACCGACCCACAATTCGCTCTCTATGGTAATAAGACACGGTTTCTTTTGCAATAGATTAACGTATTGTGCTCACTATGGAGCAAACATGATTTACTGCTGATGCACATTTTGCCTCGTATTCCTGTTTAACTTTTAGTTTACTTATTTCTCCTCATTTTATTTTTAAACTTGGTGTTAGAACCATTAAAGGATCGGAGCCAATAAAATAACACAAAGCGAAGAAAAACATTCTTGAATTTAAATAAATTTATATTTAATATTATCAATTATTCCCTCCGTAAATCATCCCAGGATCACGTAATTGGTGTGCTTGACTACACAGTAAACCTATCTGGGTTCGATTTCCTATTAGGGTTGGGTTGTTTTACCTCTGAGCGGCACATTTTTGCACACCATGGGCTAAATGGCCAGGTCATATAGACCCCGAAGGCTCAGGGAAGGTTGGGGGAAGCGACCCACTGGAACAGCTGTTAGGAAACAGATGATAACCTCCCGTCAAGGACATCCAGTATGTTCTTTAACTTGGCACAGGGTATGGCTCTCCCACACACGGAGCCACGGCTTAACGTCCAATCCGACGGACGGAGGTCTTTCCAAGTCCATCGGTGTCTCCTACTGACCATGGGCAGAGCGGAGAGCTTTGCGGAGATAAATCTCCTATTAGGGTGTTCATGTTTCCTCTCTATTGAATTATCGCCTTTCTCACAGGCATTCTCTGTGGCTTATTATATTAACAGGAATATGTCAATTATAATCATTTAGGGTGAAAAATATAACAGTCTCGTTATCAGTTAACAAATGGAAAAGAGAACGCAAAAACCTGGTCCTACAATTTATTTCGCTAAAAATACACTCTCATGTTGCATCAGATGATAGAGAAGTTGTAATTGCCTGCAAAATTCGCAATTTGATATTCCAGATTCCAGTACAAACTATGCTAGGTTAGGGATATTCTTCATTTAACAGTACCCTGACCTCGGTGAGGGAGTATACAACTTGAGGAAAAGAGTTATTCCCCCGATAGGGGGAATAACTGCTTTCCTCAAATGAAATGTTACGCTGTAGATCAATGTGCTGAAAATCTATGCGAATTGAATAAGTTGGTCTCTAGGAAAAGTCCGAATCCTCCTCTTAATTGCTGTCCAGTCATCCCCTGTTCGAAACTTCGAGTCTTTGAGACTTGGCAGATTATCTCAGTGGTGCAGCCAAAGGAATCCAATTCGTTTTCATGTGTAGTTTTTTGTCGTACAGTTTTTCTCTTATGTTAATAATAGTTATATATATATTATACTTTCTGATAAAAGCATCTCATAAAGGAAGAAGAAAAGTATTTAATTTTTTCCTCAAAGATTTTTTTTCCTTTTTTTCTTTTGAATTTACCGGTCTGTATCCATAGACTACTCAGTCATGCTGTGTTTTCCTACTAAACCATTTCCTTCAAAATGTTTTCAGTCTTTTTTCCCCTCCAGTTCAGAAAAACAATTGGTTCAGGTAATATAGCATTTATAAGCTTTGCTTAGTGCCTAGGCATATGCAGTGGGCTCAGTGTTGTATGTTGCAGCCTATTGAACAACTTTCCGGATAAAAGAGGTACTAAAGGCTTTATCATTTGCATAATACACATTAATCTCCTAATTTTCGACAAGAAATAAAACATTAATGGATTTAGAAATGTCGTCGTATGTCGCCATGGTCGAATGTGCAAAAGAGTTATGAGAGAAGAGAATATAAACGATTCTACAGAGCCTTAAATATGACTCTTCAATCTTTCAATATTATTAGTTAGTAAATATCTGTCAACATATTATTTGGTAAATATATCTGATCTTGGGCTAAAACATATCAACTGAACACAATAGTTGCTATTTCATACTATCGGGACTTTAAAGTAATAGTAGTAGATTTCAACTCTTACAGTATCACTCTCTCTTACGCATACTTTCAAGAATCTGTTGATATCTCCCATTTCTTTTACGCTTCACAAAAAAATATCATGCTACTCTTCTAGTCTCTTCTTCTGGTGAATGGAAGAATGAGACACAGATACTTCCAAGCCAACTGCTCTTCTGCTCAGATAGACGCACCCTCTACAACGACACATACGTCATGCGACTATGGAGAACCAGATCTGACGCTATTCTGCGGTGACGGTGTGCAACAACACTATCTCCTGGGTGTGCGCCCACTCGAGTGCATGATATCGGCCCCAAGCACGCCCCCCATGTCACAAAGCTACGAGCGTTCGCCAGCTAGATCCCCCCAGTTTGCCCTCCGCCGACTGGCCGTCGATTGTTGACACACACCGCCGTAAAGGCGACGCCAAAAGGCAACCGATAGCAGAGTATGTATGTACCGAGTGCGAAATGGCCTGCTTGCAAACGGTGCTGTCAGAAAACGTTTCTAAGATGCGGCGGCGATAGCAAGCCAGTGCGTGGTAGGGACCCGTTTCTCACGGGAGAGCGCAGCATAGAGGTGCTCCACGTATCGACATGCGAGAGAGAAGGAACGAGGAGAAGTCTGGTCGATAACTTGCCTGCCTATACACAATTGAATACGTGAAGAAATGAACTGAAATGGTAAATAGAATTACCCGATACAGGCGGCTCGCAGACACTTGGACGAACTGCAAATACTCTTCGACTCTGGAAGTTCCCCCACCACTTCAGATTCGAGCCGAACTGAAAGCTTATTAAAAAACACGGAATTGAAGGATTCTTCCGCTTTCCTTATCTGGGATATAATAAGCTGTGGTAGGACGGATTCTTTTCAAACGGATTGGCATTGAGGATAAGGAGAAAGAGGAATACAGTAAGAAACGAACGCTGATAATGAATTTGAGAATATAGAATGTACGAATGAGTCAACTTCTTTGACCTTAAGCTATCGGAAAATAAAACGGAGTATGGATTATAAACAATTTGGATTTTGCAGAATTTTTAGGAATGTAAAAGTTACATTCCAGGTTATTTTAGCAATTTTAAATAAATTAGATATATTTCAATTTAAAATTAGCGGAACATCGGAAAGTAAACAGTTGCATTCGTTAATAAAATTTTGTCGCTAGTAATTTTTTGTAAATCATTTAGATTGAATCTGATTAACGGTCTAACTTTGGAATAATGGAAAATTAAGATTATTGTATTTGGATACCTCTGTTTAAGAGAGTCAGAAACGTTTCTTAAAAGAGTTGTTATCGTACTTATGTAAGGTATCAATGCGGCTCTCTTCTAATTTTCTCTATAGGTAAAATGTCCTTTTCCAGGATTAAACAAACACTAAGTTTATATTTTAGTAAATAGCTTTTTTCTATAAACTCTTATCACACTCATAGTAAATACACAGATTACTTGTAGAAATAGGCTTCAACGATTATTAAAAACATCTGAAAACATTATCGCTGATTCGTCAGCGATAATTTTTTTCAGATGTTTTTAATAACTCTTATCACACATCCAATTTTTAGAGCCTTGGGATACATATGTAATGAAGTTCAAAACGTTCCTCATTTCGAGAAGGTTGGTTGCTTTACCACTGAGAGACTGTTTAGTGCACATAATGGGCCAGCTAAACAAGGACTCCAACAGCTCAGAAAAGTCGAAGAAGAAGGTTCACTGGACAGCTGTAAAGGGATAAATTCAAGCCTCCAGTCAAGACTTTAAGGTGTACTGGGTCACGACTTAACGTCTCATCAGACAGACGATGATATTTTCAAATCCATTGATAACCCTTTCCCATCGAGGGTAGGGTGAAGGATAGCGGATATTGATCTCAACGCAGGCACAGTTGGGATGTACGATATATCAAGAAATAAAAACCAACATTTTTAACACGTTGTTGCTCTTCAGTTGCATTACACCCCTAAGGATATGATAAGGTAAAAATATTCTGTAGAGAATTATTAAGGGTAGACAATACTTTTCTGTTCACTTCACCTAATATTAAAAATAATTTTTAGTTCGCAGATCACGATTTTCTTGAAATCGGAGGTCACACTTTAATGTACCATTCAGCGAAAATAGACGATCACTGCAACATCGGCGACCCTTTCATCGTCAAGGGCAAACAAGGGCATGTAAGCAGATAAATTCTGCAGTGGACTTCAGTGCGCATTAAAAAAACGAAATTTTAGAACAAACTGCTAAAATATTACGTTATATAGTACTTCTGAATAAAAATTGTAATACATACGTAGTGTGCTAGGCTAGGACCCAGACATTCTTTTGGTCTAGTCTCTTTAGACAATATTTATATGTTCTCCTATAACTCGAACATGTCAGAATTGAAAGCCGTCATTTACAGAAAACAATATTAACTCCTGATTCCGTGTGTAGAAAAAACAGTCTTATGAGCGTTAAAAACATGCTCAGTGACCTTGAACAAAGACTTCTATCTGCTTTTAACATCTGTCCAGAGGATCTTCTTCTCCCCCGAAGAACCTAAAATTGTCTGAATCGGTAACGCGTCAGGGTCGTAATATACAATTACCAGATTCTGGTCCCACCTATACCAGCGCTGATATTTAACTGCGCTAAACCCCCACCCTACTCTCAGAAAGGGAATTCCGATAGGCGTGAAAAAGCCGCCATCAATCGGTTGGGACGTAAAGCCGTGGCGCCGTGTACAAGAGATCCATACCCAATGCACATTAAAGAACACGTTGGATGGTCTTGACGAAAAGCTACCATCTGTCTACTAGCAGAAGTTCAGTGGGGCCCTTTCCCCAGCCTTCTCTAAACCATTGAGGTCCTTGTGATCTGGCCTTTTAGCTACTGTGCTCAAAAATTGTGCCGCTTAGAAAAAAAACAAACCCACCTAAAATTTCAGCACCATTACAAACCTCCAACTACTTCTAATCATCCATTAGTCACTACAGAAAGCAATATTGTACTTAGGTTTAATTCTTCTAGTACATTGATATTGATTATTATTAGTATTATCTCGGAAACTTAATTTCATGTCGTATTGAGGTTTTTTTCAGACCCAAGAAATGTTCCCCACATGGGGAAATCTGTGTAATACAGAAAAGTATTTAAATAAGCTTTTTTTTTCTCTCTAGATATGTTTATTAAATTTAGATTTTTTTTTCCTGTGGGGTTGGATGACTTTGTGTTTGATGACCATTCAAGTGAAGCTGTTTTCTTTTAATGACTAAGGGAGAAACGTATTTTATAAGGGAGAAAGGAGACGTAGCTACCGCTCCAGGGTTTCCCCATCAATAATCATTCGCTACCTTTGACGCCTCGATGACGCCATTAACTCGAAGATTGGATGGAGCTAAAGATGCCGGAGGGAAGGTGGAGGTGAGCGTAACATCGTATGGGAGTTGTTATTACTAAAGCCTGGGGAAGAAAGAGTATCGTATTGTTTGAGTAAATGTCTTCAGATTGAATGCCATGAATTTTGCTTCAGTTTTGAGTAAAGTTTTATCGTTAAAAATTGAACATTTTTCAAAAAGCCCAAATGAATGCTTAGAATAGTGTTTTGTAAGCATTTTTTCCCATGATCTACTACAGAGATGGGCAACTTTTTTCTTATTGATGCACCGTATGAGATTTTTCAGAGTGCCATGGGTTACCTTAGTTCGTGAAGAAGCAGTAATCCCGTCCCCTCCGTACAATGCGTGAGAAAATTGTATATTTTTGGAATCAAGGTAGTTATAAATATTAATTAAAAATAATAAAATATAAATAATTAAATTTTCACATATGCGCATTTATTACGAAAAGGATCATGAGAATTTAATATGTAAGAAATTAAAATGATATGACAAAAAGAAACTCCAGGTCGATTTGATAACTGCAAACGAACCATAAATTGTCCGTGATTGATATAGTATATACCCTACATTGAAATTTTGTTTCGATGTACATAGTGTCCATGAACTGGTTTGATCTAAAAGTAAGTAAAGTAACTGGATTGAAATGGATTATAGATGGTATTTTTTTGGTGGGGAATAAGATTGACGGCTGATTGAAATAGGCCATAGTCATTTTTTGTGGGCGGCGATTCTTTTTTGAAATAGTGAGGTATTTATCATTCTATTCTGGTGATTACCCCTCGCTTCTATTTCGACTATTAAATTCTGCAATAATAAACGTCACTACAACTTTAACTTGTCTAAACCACCACTTTTACATCATGAAAAAATTGCGACAATGATCTATATACTAAACAGCTAAATATTTAAATTAAGGTTGGGTTGTTTTACCTCTGAGCGGCACTTTTTTTGCACACATTGGGCTCAGCTCTCCCGCACACTGCGCCACGGCTTAATTTTGCCATATTCTTTTAATTTCTTATATATTAAATTCTCATGATCCTTTTCGTAATAATCCACGGTCAGTAGGGGAACACCGGTTGCCTTTCCAAGCCCATCGGTGTTCCCCTACTGACAGTGGGCAGGGCGAGGAGTTTAGCGGAAATAAATCTCAATGCTGATCCAGCTGGGACTCGAACCAGGGAACTGCAGTTACGAGCCTGGTCCGCTACCGACTGAGACACCCCTCCCCCATTTAAATTAAGAGCAATGAAATTATTATTATCCATTTGTTTTATTGCTGGCTAGATTAAATTACGTGGAGAACTAAAAAATTATCCCTGCATTACTGATAAACTTTGGAAACTAAACAAACTGTAAAATGTTTGATTTGCGATAACGTTAACGCCTGCCCGACATATTTATTTACATAGCCGAATCTAAGAACAGGCTGAAAAAGTAGAGCAACGTATTGTATAGAATTTTTGATTGAAATTCCTAATATTTCGTATACAATTTTCTAGTTAAAAAGCTTTCGGTACCCAGTTAGCAGCGTCTTCAATGACTAGTTTATGTATTTATTAATCAAACGCTAGTGGCAGAGAATTTTTTAAAATAAAATAAAGCATATTTTCATTTGGATTCTATATATATATATTTCCTTAAAATTCGACCAATACAATATGTTAAAGCACCAATAGTTAGCAAAGGATCTATTTTAAAAGTTCTAGAAATCTCTGGATATCCGTCATTGGACATTTTGAATTCGAAAAAACCCTGAGCAAATGGATTTTCAACTGTCACTTTTATACCTTTCCTAACTTCGGTAGGCTTCGGTTTTCATAACACATGATTTAAATAACCTTAGTAGTTTACGAATTTTATATTTTTCGCTTTTAGTAATATAATTACAAGCATAGGCAGTATTTAAATCTTAGTAGTCAACTGACAAAATCGTGGAAATGTTTCCTTGAAAATATAAAACATTTAAAAAAATTAAAAATTACTATTCAAGTACAAGAGCTAATTTTGAGTCCTGACCAAAATATCTGCTAACGAAGACTTCTCGGCATCTGACACCAAAGTCAATATATAATAAGATGAAATCTATTTTTCTTTGTTTTTGTTTTTCTTTTGTTTGTTTTTAGTATATTTGTTTGCTATTCTATTTTTATTTGTTTACTTATCTGTTTGTCTTTATGTATTTGTTTGTTTTACAACATATATGTTTGTTAACAAACACATAAGTGTTTGTTTTATGTATTTGTTTGCTCACCTGTTTGTTTTTATGTATTTGTTTGTTTAATTATCAGTTTGTTTACATGTATTTGTTTGTTTACTATCTGCTAGTTTTTACGCATTTGTTTGTTTACTTATCTGTTTGTTTACTATCTGCTTCTTTTACGTATTTGTTTGTTTTATGTATTTGTTTGTTTACTTATCTGTTTGTTTTTATGCTTTTTTTTGTTGTTTTTGATGTTTTTGCTGAAAAAATAATAAATATCGACCATCCAACTTTACATGAGTTGGACTGGGTTGTTGAATCTGTGAGGGGCACTATTTGCATAAAACGAGAAGGCAAAATGACCATGTCATAATGACCCAAAAGCTCAAAGAAGGATGGGGATCCATTTGACAGTTTTTATGAAAGAGATGGATCCTCTCATCAAGGCCATTCAGCGTGTTCTTTAATCTGCACAGGGTATGGCTCCTCTTGCAAGGTGCCATAGATTAACGTCCCATCTAACGGTCTGCGGCTTTTCAAGCTGATCGGTGCTCCTCTTTTTCACCGTGGCCAGGCTGGGGGATTAAAGGTAATGAAGCTAAAAGTTTACACATTTGGGACACGAACCTGAGAAGAGCAGCTTACGATCCTGGCGCTCTACCGAGTAAGCTAACCCATCCGCAAATTTACATGAGGCTTGTCGAGTAAATGAATACCAATCATTTGAATGAATTCAGCAAACAATTGTTCTTAATTATAAATATATTAATTGCTTCAATAGCATTGTTTCAAAAGTGTGTTGCTAAAGTTGCGTTGATTTCAGATCAATTTTGTTTTGCAAAAAAGAGGAAAGAAATAAACGTTTAATTTGAGAGAAATATTGGCTTTATACCGTATACAAGTCTATCATTATACTCTGAGTTTCAGTTAAAAATAATGGTAAAAAAAATCATCGTTGAAATAAATCAAAATAAAAACTGTAATAATGAATAAATATCATATTCCTTCAGACATAAGCGTAATCAGAAAAGGTTATTCTGTGTAGCTCAGAAATAAAGCAAACATGTACAATCCATAGGATGCAGAAGGCCAATGAGTCTATATATTTCTCTATACATATTTATCTCGAGCAACAGCTACTGTATTTATTTAATAATAATAAATACTCCCTGAAGCAGCTGCTAGCAACAGAAGAAGCCTGTCAGTTTATATGCCATAGTAGAAGGTCTGTGAAGAAGGCAGGACCTCAGCAGAAAAACGATACATACATCCATGCCTTAACCGGAGCTCGAACCCAGGTCCCGTAGATCAGTAGCCAAGCGCGCTAAGCACTCGGCTACGGGACGACTATTTAATTACTGCACCCTAATTTTAGTAAGGTCCTGTTTGATATCTTCCACACACTCAATCTAAATTTGACCCTTGTTCTTAAGCCTTTACGCACACTCCTCACTACTTTATTCTAAACTTCAGTCGGCATCATGGGCAAATAATGGAATTTCTCTTTACAGAAGATGCTGCTTAATACTTGTTTGAGGCGATTGATGAATTCTACTTCTAACCTTTCTTCATTTGCAAAATCACACCACCAGATACCAAATATAGTAAATAAGCATCTGGAATTAATCAAAACATCACACCTACTGTAACCTTTACTTACAAATGATCTAATAATGTTTATTCAGTTTCGGATTGTAATATTTACGATTTGCATGCATGGTCTCTTAATATTGTACTCGGCAGAACCCACTTTCCTAATCCCACTCTTCAGTATGGAAATTATTAACATAAATATATATAATGAAAACAATCCGAACAATTTGGCTATTATATGAAAAATAATCAAAAAATTGAAATTATTAACAGGAATTAGAAACTTTCGTCGTATAAGGCTAAATAAAAAAAAATTGCATTTAAAAATGATGATATTTTGAAAGCTCTTGAAACCAGTTATGAAAAATATATGTTCTAAATTTATAATTACACAGTGATTAGTCAGTGAACTGCATTTTTAGATCGACAATTGTAAACTCTATCAATTATATGTGTTTTTGCAAAGACAAAAAATGCCGACGTACGGTAACCTAACTTATCGTGAAGCAGTGCACAATTTAATCAATTTAAGTTAAAATATCAGAGTAATGGGGGATGGAAATTATCTCAGTTGGTAGCGTGCCTGACGCGTAATCAGCTATTCCCATGTCCGGGTTAAATATTTTTCTGTTTGTACTCGATAAGAGATGGAATACCAGTGGACTTGGAAAGACCGCGACAGTCGGATGGAAGGTTAAACGATGGCAACGTCCAAGAAAGTCATACCTTCGCACCTTAAAGAACAATCTCTCTGACCTCGGCGTAGGTTTCATCTGTCTCTAAGAAATGCTCAATGAGTATCATTTCTCTATCTATCTCTGAGCATTTGCAGTCCAAGCCATTCATTTCCTTTCAAAAAAGTTCCGCTCAGAGAGATAAAACATCACAAACCAGCTACAATGATTCGTTACAATACTAAGCTACAATGATTCGTTACCAGCTACAATGATGGATTAAATCCATCGTTTGAGTAAGTTCTAGAGCGGGGGTGACTCGCAATACCATTTGACAAGGTCAGCGAGTTACAACGTGATAATACACGACTAAATATTATCTAAAAATATAAAAATCTGCATAAAGGAAATTCGAAATTTAATTTAGGAAAGTATAATAATCGGGGCGACACTAACTTCTGGGTCCAGTTTCGAATCCTGTTTCGAGTTCGATATTCCGAATGGCTGCGAGGACACCTTTTCTTGTACGTCCCGGGTTACCTCACTAGTGAAGGAGGTTTACGGCTCCCTGTAATTCCCTAGATTCTTGGCCCATTGGCCCCACGTTTGGTACAGTGGTCCCACGTGCTTGTTTCTGCTTAGGAATTAGAGATAGTTTCCTAGCTAGGTGTGTCGGGATTAAATCCGTAGGAAGTGTCCAAAATATCTGGAGGGACTGCCATGGCCTACGTATCAATGAAGAATTGAAAGTTACGAATGGAATAGTGCGTTATCGTTGGGAAACATTGTCAATTAAAAGACGCTCCTCGACAAACATTTGGGGGAGAGCCTGATTTTACGGGGTCGAAGCCCTTACAATGCATTAAGTTACGGTAAGATTAGGTTGTTGACGAAAATTGGTGGTCCTAGTGCTCACCGTCTAGGAGAAGATATCGACACAGATACGAACTCTCTAAAATATATAATGGATTAAAATTTCTTAAAATATCAAAATTAATAGAAAAATCAAATTTGCAATGGACTATTTCGCGGAACACTTAGGCCATGCTCGCGGAACATTCAGGCCATGCTCGAGGAACACTTAGGCCATGCTCGCGAAACATTCAGGCCATACTCGAGGAACACTTAGGCTATGCTCGAGGAACACCGATTGAAAAACACTGATTAAGAGTTTAATGGACTAAATATGTATTAAAATGCTGTATGACCCTAGAAAAAGTGCAAATGGCAAATTAAATAATAAGAACCTGTTAGCAAAATCATTTCACAAGAAAATAGTTTGATTAATAGTTGTATTAAAACACTTGCTTAATACAAATGTTGGGTTATAAATTTTAGTTTATAAGGTTCTCTTCATTTCATAATTTCATTATTTGTTTCCGAATATAGAAACTCGTCCTGGACCCACTATTAATACCGAAGGAGACATGCAAAATGCTGGCAACGATTCGGACAGCACATTGTAAAAGAAATATGACTCAAACGCATTTTTTACTTATTCGATTATATTTGTGTTATTTTGGATTTTTTTGATATTTTGTAATCTCTAATGTTTGCATATTATATTCTTTCTGTATGGGGATCTCATGCGCGAAATTACTCTTTCGAGATCCCAGAATTCATTTTTACACTATTGAATTTTATATATATATATAAATCACTACAGCTACGAGGAGCAAAGTTTAATGGAAGCAAGGAAGACATTACTTCCTTATAATTTTTATAGTTGGGAAAAAGGAGAAAATAAAATCTATTATAACTGATTCTGACACTCTATAAAGGGGAATATCTACATTCTAATATCTGACTATGATGCATATGTGATAGATCTCCGAAAATATTCACCACTGCGATCACCTAGAGATCGGATCATAGATCTCGAGAGGAATGTGCGATATGAAATCCTATGCGTCCTTAGAAGTCAAATTTCGACCTAACAGTGACTTACGTATGCTGAAAACATTAAAATTGGTATCTAAGGGTAATTTAAATCTCAGTTATCAGAAAAAATGAGAAATATAGGACACCACTTGGCTTTTAAGGTCTAATAGGCATCATAGTGACTGGATACATCAAAGGGCCATGTATTAAATAAGTTTTTTGTTCTAAACCATTTCAAATCCATTTTAAATCAGACAAAGGGTGTCAGGTGATCCTCAAGGATTCTATTGGAAAAATATATGTTAGAGTACTCCTCATAAAAACATCGGTATTGCATCCGCTTTTAATAAAAAAAGTGTTTTCAAACGTTACGGAAAATAATAGGTCAAAAACGTTATGTGTTGCATTTCTAATATTTCAAAAACTGTTTATTCAGACTTTTTTACGTTTATGTTTTTATTTAAAAGAACATAGCAGACACATAAATGCTAAAGTTATTTGACTCTTTTATTGTTAATAAAAAATGATGAAACATCATCAAAACAAGATTAAAAACTGGATTATTTTGGTTTCTTGATCACGTCCAAATCTGGAAACACCTTATAATTATATCCATTATCTGATAGATTTTGGAACACCCCTCGTATGTATACAACGCTTTAGACATCTGTTACCGCAAATGATGCCCATCGAAGGTCAAAAACGTCAACTGAATATACGCCGTTCTGTTTGCTTTTTTTTTTGTTTTTTTTTTTTCGCAGGGGAGAGGCAAAATTATTTTATTGTGATATTTCTTATTTGCCAATAATGTCATCAGTCTAACCCCAAAAATACACGGGAGTGGGCAAATGATTGATTCCCCCCTCCCCTCCGGTGGCCATGATGATATGCTTACCAACAAAGTAGCATAAAAATTACGTCCTAACGATACTTTCAAGAAAAGTGAAACTCACTTCATCACAGCATGTGTTGTGTATTGTATTTATCTGCTGGATGAAGTAACAATATCACGTTTATATCTTAGGTAAATTTTTAAAACAGTAGCTCTACCACCTGAGCCTGAAAGCTTATAAATGGACTTTCTTCACCTTTGCGTTTGCAATTTGGACAGATACCGGGTCACAACCATCCTGATGATATGGTTAGCCAAATATAACGTCTGCAATGTGTAGATATCAGTTTTATAATTTTCTGCGGTTTTGTTTTTTAAATTTAACCATACCATATTTTTTCTCCTTCATCGCTTTTGGCGTCTTACACAAATTGATCTACATAATAATTCATCTTCATAAATATTGCAGTTGAACAAAAACTAGTTAAACTATTATTCGTGCAAAAAGCTTGAATCACAAGTTCAATTTAACTTTACTTAGAAGAACATTTTGTTAAAATTCAAAACAATTGCTTCATAATGCTGCAGTAAGGAAAATGAAACTATTGAAATATTGAAACACCAGAACAAAAATTGATAAACTACGTCGAAGTTTCTTTCCACAGCTATTTCATATAAGTATGTTTCATAATTGTCTTTAATTTGCCGAACTTTCAGATTTTTTGAATATTTTTAATGAATGTTAAAGTTTCGTAATTTTATATTTATTGAATTTAGTGTTTTTTCATATTTCGAATATATGAGAATATGTTTAGGGCACTAACATTTAATATATTAAAGCGCACCATTTTGTATTGAGAGATTACTACCTTTACTTTGAAATAGTATAATTTTAAGGTGTTGCGGGATTCTGAACTGTAACATGAACAAAAACTCCACAAAAATTCAAATTTTTAACCTTACTTTGACAATTTTTCAAACATTTCTATTAAAGATAAAAGAACCAAATAACTTTCATATGTATATGTCAGATACGATCTCTTAAGTAAAACAATTAAATACTGTGTATAAATAGTTTTTGAAATATTAGGGACATAGCACATGCCGTTTTTGACCCATTATTTTCCAGGGACCATTTTGTTAAGTGGCCATAACCTTTGAAAGCAAATCTTTTTATTAAACAATATCCGATATTATTCTCAAGAGTACCCTCACAAATATTTTTTTTTTGCCAATAAAATTCTCAAGAATACCCTCACAAATATTTTTTTTTTGCCAATAAAATTCTCAATGGTCACCTAACACCTACCGATTTCAAATAAAATGCCCTTCTATCAAATAGATAGATAGATAGATAAAACAGCAGGATAGAAGAAAGTTTAGGCCTGCTGAGCCTTCTATTCCCGTAAAGTTCTGTCAAATATATATCTTTCTCATTATATATATAGAGCTGATTCTGACTCAGTGAGAGACTGAACGACAGGAGATTACATTAATTTTATAGTGCAGAAGTGATAGAACTCTAAAAATCTCCACCTAGGGGTAATCCGGGTCGTAAGGGAGAATTCGAAATTTGACATTTGACGAGTCTTTCAGGGTCACATAGAGATCTCGTGGAAGCCAGAACGTGATCTACAGTCGCTCAAATAAATACCCCAACACTATGGTTAATTACAGAATTCAGAAAAAATCGTTGCCAGATATTTTTCTGAATTCTGTAATCAACCATAGTGTTCGGATATTTATTTGAGCGACTGTACAAATAGTAGAAATTATAAATTGGTGCCAAAGGGTGATTCTGTTGCACATATCAAAAATGTTACGAAATTTCGCATTCGATTTATTCCTTCAAAATGCAATAGTCAGATTTCGATCTATCTACACTGCTCACAAATATTTGAGGATATTTCAAAATGAATATGAAGCGATAAAAATATCCGTAATTTTTGTGAGCAGTATAGATGCTAGAGAGCTAAAATATGCGCCTAAGGGTATTTCCCCTCCTACGTCTCAGAAATGTTACAAGATTTCGGATCCGAACAGATCAACGAGGTCAAAAGTCAAATTCTGATCTACTGTGCTACGAACCTGAAAATTAGTGCCTGGGAGTATTTCTCTTCATGCATCTTAGAAATGCTACGGAATTTCTGATCCAATGGGGCCCTCGAGATCAGAGGTCCGATTTCGGTCTACCTATACTACAAAGGTGAGAAACGGTGCATAGGGATTTTTCACGTCGCAAATTTCAGAAACGTTAAGCAATTTCAAATTCGGAAACGCGTTCAAGGTTCAATAGGGATCAGGTTGACAGTAGAGAAATAAAAAGGCTCCAAAGACGGCGATTCAGATCTCGTAAATATGTATTTCAAAATATTATATGTTACAAATATATATATATATCCAATTAAAATGAGTCTACGAATTCGTATTAATTTGACTAGTCTTTTCTAGAAATATAATAAAAATTAGAATTTTAAATGTAGAAATTTATATATATACACACAGTCGTATCAGAATAATATGACCACCTACCATATGAATAATATGGTAAGTGGTCATATTATTCTGATACGACTGTGTGTGTATATACATATATATGTACTCTGATTATTCGTGTTTTCTGATTTTTCACTCGTGCTTACGCTAATTTTTACATTGTTTCACGAAGGGCTAACCAGATAGAGAATAAATATACTGTCACGAAAAGAATGAACTCAGCCTAAAATTGTTATCATTCGCAAAATAAGTATAAAACACAGCTTTGACGGTAAGAGATTCTCTTATTGTCAAAGCTTCTAAACAATAGGTGCGATTGCGGGAATTCTTCGGTCTCACTTAGATTGCTGTTTTGACGTCTGGCAATAGCATCTACTGATAATATCCTGTACTTGTACCAGGCCCTAAATCGTAAAGATAAAAATCAGTTTCCGATTTACTGGCAGAGTGGCTAAGGCTACTTTTCCAACAGGCTTACTTCTTTTCGTTTAGCGTGGAGAAAGTTTCCGTTTAGCTGCGAGAGAGCTGCCAGCAAACGTGATTTACGTTTTTGGGGGACCAGGTCCTTGCTAAAAAGAGGTGTATAAGCCAGGAGTAGTTTCTAGGATTTTTTCCTATATAATATAAATAAAAAATAAATAAATACACTCTCAAGCCACTGCTTGCCACAAAGGTCTAACAGGAATATGTCAGTTTATACGCCATACCAGAAGGTCTATAAGGATGAAACAATATAAAACTAGAAGGACGCATGTCGCATCTGGCGCATGTGAGACTTTTGTTTTCAAAAAGAATGAAGTTTTCTTACCTACTCTTTCATTCCTTAAAAGTTTTAATTTGAGCTAGCGATGATTGGGAAAACTTCAAATAGTTTTTATTAGTAATTATTCAACATAAAAGTATTCGTCTTTTAATTCTTAAATCTAAAACGTTGCCTTTCCCACATTTCGCTCAAAAAAAGTGGGTAGAATATTGTTGTCAATGGAATAGCTCTTAAAATCTACCACTAATTTTTCTAATTTCTATTATACACATATTATTAATAGGTCTGCTGTTTCATCCTTTCAGTGATCTGTAAAGAAATAATGTATTAAAACTAATAAGTATTATAAAAATGCGAATTTTTCATTAGTACCAATCAAATTGAAAAAGACTTTCCTAATTATCATTTGCATTGTTTCCAATGGAAACTTCATGATGTTCAGATTACACCACCAAAATCTCATATTTCTATCATTAATACATCGTTGCATTATTCTTTTGAAATTTTGGAATATTCAATCTTTTTTACCGTTAGAAGGCGCAATTATAGTGTTTGAAAGATTCTGTAAGTGCGAATAATAATATTTTATCAATTCCTATCTAACCCAAAAAGAATTTTTCATTTATCTCTAAAAACGAATAATTATCTGCTAAAATTATAAAGTATGTTTTCCCATCCCCTCTTGGTCTAAGGGGTCAACTCATTGTTGGCAATGAGAACTTCGTGGGCTTCACATTGCACTATCAAAATTTTGAATTTCTAGCGTAAATACATCATTTGCAATATTCGTTTGAAATTTTGGAATTTTCAAATTTTTGCACCTCTAGAGGGCTTAACTATAGCTTTAGAGGGATTCGGAACGTGCATGTCGTAATATTTAATCAGTAACCTATCCAATACAAAAAGAATTTTTAATTTATCTCTGTAAAAAAATTTCTATGTCTACAGAGAGACAGACAGATGACAAAGCGAAACTCATATCTCGTTTTCAAAGAAAACGAGATAAATTTCATTAATGTGACAAACCCTAATCCGTATTTAAATACGGATTAGGGTTTGTCACATTAATCCGTATTTAAATACGGATTAATGTATTTTAATACGGATTAAATAATTAAGGCTATTGCCTTAATTATTTAAATGACTTAATTATTTAAATGACTTCCCTACTCTTGTTTAAATCTATGTACTATGAATACACGAATGATAAGGAAGTTTCTGATATTATTTCAAATTTAGACAATACTAAGCGCTCAGGATACGACAGAATTAGTTAACGAATACTCTAGTTCAGTGGTTCTCAACCTTTTATGCTTCACGTACCCCCTGGAAATGTGTATGTAACTGGCGTACCACTTGTATAGATAGATAAAACTATAGTTATGGTATAACAATGGGAATAAAATAAAACATATATATACATACACATTAAATTTTGTTTTCATAAATTACACATATCGATAAACACAAAAAAAATGACAAACAATTTAACAAATTTTATAAAATTATAAACATTTTACTAGGTAATCAGAGAAACAGCTCTCGCGGCGTACCGTAGAATTTTTTACCGCGTACCCCCAAGGGGTACGCGTATCCCACGTTGAGAACCCTTGCTCTAGTTTATTGGCAAATATCATATATACATTTCTTGGTATGATTGGTTAATTTCCAAAATTTATCTTTTAAAATTGGCATATTTTTTAATAACTTAAAGATTACTAATTCCTATTATAAGAAGATTAATAAGGATACTAAAGTTAGCAGATAATATATAGTGATAAGATTAATAGTAGATATTGAATGGGAAACGAGCGGGTGAAATTCAAGAATAAAATTCGATCATTTCTGCTTCAATGTCGTGATAATGAGAGTTTATTTAGAATTGCTACATGACAGTATTTCAATGAATGTAAAAACACAAAAAGTAAGCGTTATTGATTACACTTATTTCTTTTGATTTTTGTTACTTTTTATTTCTAAACTACGTAAGTGTTCTAGTATAATGTTACATTGACTTGTGAGTACTGATCCTTACAGTACTTCCCAATATGACACTTAATTTGCTTTATGTTTTACCTTAGTTGCAAGTGCATTTACTCTATGTATGAATGTATTGCAGTAAAACCTTATTAGTAAATAATGCAAAATGGTCGAAAATTCAAGGATGGAAACTCCACGCCGTTTTTTTATGAAACATATCTTTAATGATTTTTCAATACGATGTTTGACAAATATCGTATATATTATAAGAAGAATTGTAACCTTTTTTCACCCCACCAAGCTTACAAAAAAGTATCAAGGTAAAAATTCACGTATTATACAATAAACACTGCGGTGAAATAGTAAAAATTGGAATATAACCGTGTTTTATTAAATCACTACCATATAACAAAACCTTAATACCCTGATGCTTATAGGCACAAATGTCCCTGTGCTGGGTTGTGGGTTATTTTACCTCTGAGCGGCACTTTTTTGCACCCCATGGGCTAAATGGCCAGGTCACATAGACCCCGAAAGCTCAGAGAAGGTTGGGAGAGGGGACCCACTGGAACAGCTGTTGGGAAACAGATTGTAACCTCCCTTCAAGGCCATCCAGCGTGTTCTTTAATGTGCACAGGGTACGGTTCTCCCGCACAAGGGGCCACGGCTTAACGCCCCATCCGACGGAAGGCAGCCTTTCCAAGCCCAACGGTGTCCCCTACTGACCGTGGGCAGGGCGGGGAGTTTTGCGGATATAAGTCTCAACGCTGACCCGCTGGGACTCGAAACTGGGAACTGCAGATTACCAGCTTGGCGCACTACCGACTGAGCCACCCCCGTCCCACGTCCTGTGCTAAAATGAATTTGTTCTTAGCGTGCATGAATACTACGTAAAGTTCACTTGATGTTCTGGAGCAAGAAATTCTGCATGTAATTTGTTTCAAATGATAATCTTTTCTTTCGAAGTCACAAACTTTCGTGATTTAACTGCACTACCAGTTGAATTGAAGAGAAATTAGGCTTAGGAGGAAACGTGCTTCAATAAAACTAAAACATACATTTAAAAGAAAAGACAAAAAAAAAACCCGGGAAATTTAGCATTCATTTGACAATTTTTTATTAAAAACTGTAGACGCATTAGTTTTCCAAAAGCGAACCTTCAACTTTAATTCATGCCTGGTAAAGACGGATACGATACTGACGGATGAGACCTAACACTGCCAGGGTTTATTTCAAGCGTTTGACATGAAGCCTATACACGTTACCATAGATCTTGCTTTCTATAAACTAGCGTTATAAAAATACAAGGACTTCAATTGTACCCATAAGTAAAAGTCAAAACATTTAAAGTCCGGATACCTCTATGTCCATGCCACAAGGTCCACCTCGTCCAATCCACGCTGTGGCTTTTGTGAATCCAATTAATCTCTGAATAGGTGGTTGAAGTATGTAACTGCCCTATCTTTACTGTACCACTTTCATCTTCAGATAGCAAGTAGTACATCTTCGAGAAGTAGTGGAAAAAGTCTTCCAAGGAGAGCAGATACAAATCTCCTGTGTGATCCACAGAACTCGTGAAAGGTCCAGAAAGAATATCGCCAACTAGTACAACCAGAGGTTCAATGAAAATATACGTTGAAATGAGATTCACAGACTGCATACGGATTTTCTCGAGTCCACAAGTATTCATTGTGATAACTGAAACATCGTCCCTCATAAAGAATGCTTCACCTGAGAACAGCACTAAAATGTTGAACGAAGGATTCTTATCAAGCAGCCTAAGAACCACTGACTGAATTATAAATGATCTGGAGGATCTGGCGAAATAAAAAATTGAATTGATTACAAATGAAAATCATGTAGCTGTTCTCTGCATAAAAGTCGAGAAACACTGAATTGAGAGGCGTGAAGAATAGCAGCTATTGGGAGAGCACTCTGGAAGGTGAGGTTCTACTGCAATGAAAACAACTTCGGCCACTGCTGTTGACCACGAATTGATCTGAGCCATTACGAGTTGGGCGCAATGATCCTATTTCAGATGCACGGCGGTTTATAATGATAAATGCTGGTACTGATGACAAAACTCGATTCATCCGTGAAGAGCACGGACCGCCATTGCTCTTGGGTTCAGGTTGGCATGATGTCTGCAACAGTTTAGATGGTATTTCCTGTGTTGTCAGATCAGGGGCACGTACAACACTAGGCGCCCCAAGCGTACAGGCATACGTCTATTGGAGGTTGTAAAAGGCTGTAGCCGATGTTCAGCTATTGAACTGCAGAAAATTTGCTCCATTATGTTAAGTGAATGTTAGTTCTTCAAACATAAATTGCATAATAATGAACTAAAATTCTAACAGGTCACAGACGACAAGAGTATCACTGCTAGGCTATTTAAACCAAGTGACACGAGTTTGCCGTATTAACACGTGTAAATCGTAACACATGAGCAGAACGGATGATTTCTCTCGACAGCCACAGGGAAGCATCTACGCAGTACTTCTAAACTCACGTTCATAGGAATATTTTCCATTGTTTTGGTCTCCCGAACAAACACTAAGTTTCGCCAACGGAATTATGACTAACTTCATATATATATATACACTGGTTTCCATAAATTGAGTAGCAACCTAAAACCCCGTTGGATCTACTACATGGAATCGGAAGATAAGTGTATATGCAACACTGTAAGTAAGTATAACAGTCTTAAAATGGAAAAATACTTTTAATTCTCAAAATTTTATGGGAATGCAGACACATGGTAGAAAATCGAAGGTCAGCTGGGATAGCCTAAGTGATTCATTATGGAGTATGATCCCCTCTTACCACTATGTCTCATGCGGTTGATAAGACTGTCCAGAGGAATTGTGGTTATTAATCTCCATTGTTCCTCCAAATTCTGAGCTCGCTTCCGAAGGTTCGCAGGAGCAGAACTCAATCGCATTATGTCGGAAAACCGGTCTGGCCACTCCATACAGTAACTAGTGCTATTCTCAAGATAGCACTAGTAACTAGTTACTGTAAGCCGACAAGGCTACAGCAATGCAGACTGGCATTATCGTTCTTCAGAAGGAAGGTATCACTTGTACTCGCATATGGCCGGGCAAAGTTATCCAAAGTTTCATTTCTGTACCTGCAACCAATGAAGTAGCCTGTTGAAAACACCTACAGAGCTATGCATTTACCCTAAGATATCCCTCCCCAAGCCATTACACTACCACCCACCACTTTAGGTGCCCCGTGCATCGATATTTCTGTCAGGATAGCCTGTTCTTGGTTCCCTCATATCAACTAAGAGTGTATAGATATGGAGGTCAAATCTCCATTCATTCAGTGAAGAGCACGGACTACCATTGCTCGTGGGTAGCTCACACGATGTCTGCACCAGTTAAGATAATCCCTCCTGTGGCATCAAGTTAGGGGCACGTGCATCACTGTCAACTTAGCGTACAAGCACAAATGACGAAGTCTTCGGGATATGGTGATAGAAGACATCGGCGTTCCACTCGCTAGTGCGGAGTACAATCACAGGTGGAGTGGTGCTCACAGCCTGTTCCAACTGGAGCATAACACCAGATAACAGTCCTCCCTTGAGGTTGTTGCCAGTCATCGTCCACTATTGAATCGTTTGGATGCTCTCTGTCCTTATTGGAATTTCTGCAGAAATCTTATGCACTACTGAGTAGCGACTCACATTAAACCCTCTGTCATCATCTGTTGACTTTCGCCTGCCTCGAGCGAGTCGTTCTTTAGCTCACCATCGCACTTCTGATAAATGATGTCTGGTAGACATACTCAACAAATCTACTGTCTCAACAACTCCTCGCACTTCGCAGGAGAACTGGAAAACAGCTTCGAAACACCCGTTTTTAACACTCAACGCATTTGCATATACTGCTTCAGTGCCATTAACTTTCGTACGTTTCTCTCATCGGAGTTTAACGTTTTCTTTTCTCATTTGTTCCTTAATTAATGGAAACTAATGTATATGTACAGTCGCTCAAAAAAGTATCCGAACACTATGTTTGATTAGAGAATTCAGAAAAAATATCTGGCAACATTTTTTTTTAGAAATTAGTGATCTGGCAACCTTCGCGTAGAGTACACGAAGGTTGCCATATAACAAATTTAAAAAAAAATCGTTACCAGATTTTTTTTTGAATTCTGTAATCAACCATTTTGTAATCAACCATAGTGTTCGGATACTTTTTTGAGCGACTGTACATACAATCAGAAATCGGCAAGGATTCCTTTCATGTATAAATGTACAGGTACTGGATAGAAAAAATAGAACCAATCCCATGTTAACTCAGTAGAAAATCACATTCAGAGCTCAATAACATCTTCGATATGATTTTTTTATGAAAAATATGTCAAAAGATAAATTAAAGATTTCATTCAAATCTATCTAAATATGTTTAAGCAATATTTGCGAGTTTAAGCAATATTTATTCAATATTCAAAGAGTTATGAACTCTGGAATATTTAACAGGCTACAAAAGATTGAGTCCAAAATTTAATTAAAGCAGGTTAAGAGATCAGTACAGGGTGCAATGCATCGGGTTCACTATTAGAGTCAACCATGATCACTGATCTCATAACCTGTTTTAACGTTTTAATTAAATTTTAGGGTCTGTTAAATAATCCATTGTTCATAACTCTTTGAATACTGAACAAATTTTGTTTAAAATCGAGTTTTAGATAGATTTGATTGAAATCTTTAATTTATCTTTAAACATATTTTTCATTAAACATCATTTTGAAGAAGTGATTGAGCTCTGTATGGGATTTCCTATTCAGATAATGGAACTGTTCCTTTTTTTGTCTAGTACCTGTGCTTAAAGTGTACTATATTAACTTTTACTCTACCAACCTTTTTACGTGCCAAAGAAAGGAGCAATTTGACCCACAGTATTCTTTTATTTTAACCACATTTTCGAAAAAACATTTAAACCATGATTATCACATAATGAGAAAATAATAGATTAAAAAAAAAGATAATTTATTTTTGGTCAGGAAATGAAATTTAGTTTTCAAACGAAGTCTCCATCACTGGCCTTGTACATCATAATTACATTTTTTTTCGTGCAAATGCAAGAGCTATCAAAACCAAAACTTGTTATAACTGAAATTTAAAGACTAAACCAACTATACATATATTTATTTTTTTAAGAAAATACATTTATTTATTCAATCTATTTGATTTCGCAGCATATTAAAGAAGGGGATGATCAAATCGACTCATAACAGAAAATCAAAACTATTTATTCAATATCTTTGATTTCGCAGAATATTAAAGAGTGGGGTGATCAAATCGACTCATAGCAGAAAATCAAAACAATTTATTTATTCAATCTATTTTATTTTCGCAGAGTATTAAAGAGTGGGGTGATCAAAGTGACTCATAATAGAAAATAAAAATAATATCCGAATGCAACATGTCTATATTATTTTCTCAAACATAAGAAAATGCACTATGCAATGTATACCACATTTTAGGCAATACGAAATTTATTTAAATCTCTGCCATGTTAAATATCGAAACATATTGTATGTTGAGGGTTAAAATTATCCTCCCCTGGGACCCTTAATGCTTAATAAAATAAAATGAAAAAGGAAAATTATTTAAACCAAAAACATAGTGATCGATAAGGCTGTACAAGACGACTACATTTTTTCCAGCAAATTAATCTTTTTCAAGCAAAGCACGAGATGAGAATAACGTATTAGCATTAAAGGGTTAATTGGTGAAATAAGAATCATTGCCATCACTCGATACAGGTAAACATAGGGTTGAATAATAAATGCGAAGCCAAAAAGAGAATTCACATCGGGAGATAATGCTCGGTATCCAAAGAAAAGTAAACTGCCAAATATATTTTTGTGTGGGAAACAATAATTCACAGAAGATGAGTTGATAAGAAATCACAGCAGGGAGCAATTGTATAAATATACAGGTACTGGATAGAAAAAAATAGAAACAGTTCCATGCTATCTCAATAAAAAATCCCATTCAGAGCTCAATAACATCTTCAATATGATTTTTAATGAAAAATATGTCAAAAGTAAATTAAAGACAAATGAGCATTAGACTAGAGATCATACTTTCTACATTCGAGACGCATAGTGCTTTACTTCAAATAAATATCAAAAGGAAATTTCCAGTTTTTCATGAAAACAATTGCGTATCCTGTAATATAGCAATATACCATATAGACAATAGGTTTCGAGTAACAAATTTTGATACCGAAACTCTAAATTCACACCTTGGTCCTAACGATTAGTTTCCTTTGATAAATTAAATTCATATCCTTATTTTTGAAAAATAGGAATATCACATTTAAAAAAAACGACTGTTTGAAAACATTGTCGGTTGAAACTACTAAAAATGTTTGAAAAGTTGTACTATCGGAAGTCAAAAATCTGAAATCATTAAGCATCGGGAAAGCTTTCTACCTGCCCTCAATTTACACTTACCCTTTTCCAAACGTCCTACTTTGCTAACGACAACTACATATATTTAGGGAAGGATAGAATATATAAATATGGACATCGGATGGTTACAAGTGGCACATGCTTATCTTTCTCTATACACATTTTCCTGCTCTTTAACGAGTAAAATTTATGTCCGTCATGCACAGGGAATAGCGGTTTTTAACCTCCAATTCCATGGCTGACAAACTGCTGTTGTTCGATACCGATAGACTACAAGCTGTTCAGTACAGGGAATATAATCTGATAAAATCAGGTTTAGATTATAAGCCTGGCACGCATATAGAACTCTACAGGGACTCTGTATCCAAACTGTTTTTTCTACACCAGCTCATTAATATTTAACCACTTATAAAAAAAAACCAAATGGAAACGATTCTAAACAGACCAAAAACAACCGCGATAAAATAAACGACCCTGTACCAAATTGTTAGAAAATATTTTTCTAAATAGGAAACTAAAGGGTAACACGAAGCCTTCTCCTCCATCCATCCACCCCTGCTCATCGAATACGGGCAATTGCAGTTCCAGGAGAGTTTATTATCTCCTCAAGTATGCAAACAATTCGCTACTAACCACTGAACTGTCAACTATGTATGCCGGCAACTTCTAATTTTCGGAGAGTTATTCAAGAGAATAATGTTGTTTCCACAGCTGTAATGCCGACGAAGAGAGCCCTTAAAGACGGCATTCAAGCGAACAAGAACGTGGTCATTAGCACCTAGTCTCTTCGGGCAAAGGCATTGCAGAAACTCGCAATTTCTGAGGAGGAAAACGTGCATAGCAAGTGGAGGAGAGAGGAGGAGGAGAAAGTGCACGAGGCGATGGAATCCTGAAGCGCAACAGTCTTTTCCCATGATTTTCTGCTTAATTTTGCATTCGGATTAAATTGGCTACGGTTCGAGTGTGTCTGAATTTGAGAAGCTTCAGAGAAGGCCAGAGGAAGTGGAAAGATAGGGAAGGGAAAAGAGGTGTTCGAGGGAAGATGGGAGCAGCTCAGGGATGTGATAATGGCCGTGATGTCACAACGGGGGAGCCGATTTACAGAGAGACGTAATCAGTCGTAGAGAAGCAACGGATTAGCACTTCTCTTCTCCAATTATAATTTCTGCTTCACTCAGAATACGCTGTTAATCGCCGCAGGTGTAAAGCAGGAAAGTGGGAAGTGGGGTGGGTTGCCATTGAGGCGGGATGCACACTTCATCGCATCCTTCTCGGAGCTTCAACTCCTCGTTCTATGGCGCTGTTTCTCGTAGTAGCGAGATGGGTCGAAACACTAGTGAAATAGTTGCCGAGAACTGCAGGGAGAGATACGCTCTATTAGTGAGTCCAGAGCATTATGTGTAATTCTTTCTTTAACCAAGAGGGGAGAAGAGATTAAATAATAATTAGTTATGGCTACTGGGAGAACACGTTGATTTTATTAAAGGTTAGGTTAATGTTTGTGAAGCAGTGCTAGATTCAGTGCGCTTGAGATGGATATCAAGATGAGTAAACTAAAATGAAAATCAGCAGTTTAGATGTTTAATCCGAAAGTTCAGTGTAAAGTTAATATTATGCTGAGGCAGGTAGATTACATTGTATGAATTCTGCATCAAGTGTGAATGTATCTACTCCTTGATTTTTCATTCCTATATGAAACGTATGCGCTATTCTACGAATTGTTATTAGAAACTACACTATCAAAATATTAGAGAATTTCCACGTTATGACAATGGAGATCTAATTTCTAAGCTCTGTAACTTCTGAAATATGCATTTAATGGGAAAAATATGTCTGAAGATAAATTAAAGATCGTATTCCAATCAATTTAAATCTCGATTTTCGACAATATTCGTTCAGAATTTCAACAGTTATGGAAGGTAGAATATTGAACAACAGTAATTCATAATCAGAATTTACCTCAGATATTAATTAGAATTTAATGAATATTATTTCAAACTATTTAATGAAATGAATATTCATTTTAGAAGTGTACGTAATGATTATTTCAATAGTAGACAATTACGAACGATATTTTTTTTAAAACAGGAAAATTTATTGTTAAATATTCCAGTTTTCATAACTCTTAGAATAATGAACAAATAGTGTGAAAATCTAGAATGAAATAGATTTCATTATGATCATTAATTTATCGTTAGTCAGGAATGAGAATTTGTAGGTAATCTGAAGAGTGGAAAAGGTTGGGAATCAATGACATAGTTAATAACAATCCTGACACACATCCAGGGGTTCGTACATTCCCAATGCACTACAATTTCGACCTAGTTACTACTACGAAAAAGATGACAGAGAAAACTAATGGAGTTGTGAAGAGAATGTGACGTTTACGAGTTAAAAAATAAATGCATATTAATTTTGGATTGCTTGTTTACTGGATGGAGGTCTAGACGTAGTATCATGTTTAAGATATCCATATACTGTAAACCTGAAAAAGGAAACTGTAGAGGCATCTCTATTAAAATCGCTGTAGACCAGTGCTTATCATACTGTGGACTGCGGTCCTAGCAGCCATAAAGCTAAATCAGGGAGCCACAACATCACAGAATCGATAGAAATATTTACATCATCAGTTTCAACTTCACCAGTATCATCTACGTCGACATTATCACCTAGAGGTGAAAAAGGAATAAATTAATTTAAAAATTAAAAAACATTTTTTCCTCTATGCTTCCTTAAAGTGAAAAATAAGTCTAAAGCATATCGATGATGTAATCTATCACCGAATATGTGTTCACCTCAAAGGAAGATAGGGAGCCGGTTTACCTATTCAACAAGATTCCAGCTCCCTATCTTCCTTTGAAGTGAATAAGAATTCAGTTACTGATTGCCTCATCGATATTGTTTAAGTATATTTACCTCTTTTCGGGGCTCATATAGGAAGAGAGGTATTTTTTTATTTTTTATTTTTTTATATTTTCAATTTGTTACTAAAAACGCCTATATTCAAAAACTCTCATTTAATATACGACTCGTACACATCGACCCATGTCTCCACGCTCTTTTTTTCGGGGGGGCGGGGGGAAGGTCGTGTTTGAGGTTAGCCCATGACATTGTAGATTTCACAAGCTTTAATTTGAGATATAATTCATTAAGGTCGATCCCCGAGAAATTTCCGTACCCTTTGGGTACGAAATGAGAGAATGGCAGGGGGAGGGGGGACATATTTCGAAGTATTCTACGAGAGTCATTTGACACCTAATTCGTAACTGTAGGCCCTCGCGTTCGGAAGATATAGTATAAAAACGATTTTCACATTTCCTAAGAATGCAACGGGGTAAATTTTGATAATCCATAACATTCCCCACGACACAAGCTTTCATTTGACGTCCAAATTGTTGCATTCGTCCCTCGCGTTCTTAAGATAAGTAGAACAATCTTTCACATATTTTTACTCCTTTATGGGGGAAGAAACCACAGGGGGAGCAAATTTTTATAACCTGTGAGACTCCCCATGCACAAGCTTTCATTTGACACATAGCCCGTTGCTTTCGACTGTCGCGTTCCGAAAATATAGCAGAGCAATCGTTTTCATATTCCCCCTTTTTTTAGGGGGGAAGAAAGCATGGATGTAAATGTTTCATAGCCTATGACACTCTCCGTTTCGAAAATTTTCATTTAACAATCATAATAAATCGGTATTTTATCCAAAATATTTGGTGGAACAACTATTTTGACAGATCCACAAACTAAAACCGACAAATGAGCGCAAAGAATAAGAGGATCGGTAAAAAGAAAAGCGATACTGTCAGGCTAGAGGCCTTTTTAGATTTTTTTTTGTTCAGGCTGTGTATATTTATTTTGGATTTCGCCAAAATAGTCATATGCTACGGGGAGGCTCTCTCTCCCGACATCTGGAAAGTTAATTGCAGTAGCAGTGTACAGGGAACGGCTAGCGTCCGCTGGCAAGTGACCCGGGTCCCTGAGGGCTAACGGACGCCCAGATGGTGAGGCATAGAAAAGAAAGGAAGAAAGGGTTTGGCAACGATGAGAGGAGAGCCGGTCGAGTTTCCAAAGTGTGAGGACATAAAATTGAAAAGCTGGTGAGTGCCGACTGGTATTAGCGGTACTCTCGGGAAAACAGCTGAACTGGGATAGTAAGCTGGTTTTGTAATTCATAGTAAATGAGTGACGAGTGTGTTTTTCCTCATCAGTCTATGTAGTTTATGTAAATAAAGGATAGTTATTGTTTTACCAAGGACTAAGTTGAACCAATTTATTGGGGAGGAGCCTCAGTATCGAGTCTCTGCAATTGTGAATAAACCGTTTGATTCTATCCGAAAGACTCTTTCACCCGTCGCGTATAGCGATCGAACCGAGGGACCGACAAACGAAGAGTTAACATCACAGATACTAAAAGTAAAAGTGCAACAGGAAAAACTTAGAAATATAATCCTGATGATTTGAAGCAGAGCTCTCAACGTGATGGTGATGACTCCCAGGGCGGCCGCGAGAAACTTGGAAGGGGTTCGCAAAGCTCTGAAAAAACAAATTTAAAATAATTAAATGTTGTAACATGGATGAAATAACCATCGAACCGGTGGTTGGCCCTTCCGTTTCCTGTACGTTATGAGCCGTACAGACCACTCCGACAATATTCCACCACAATCTCTAGCCTTCTCACCCATTCCTCAGTTTACCAAAACTTTCCAGTGTTGTACCAAATACTAATTTCTGGAACATTCTGATTTGGAATATCGTTATCCCAATTCAAGTTGCTTTCATCAATGGTAAGGGAATGTGTGGAATCAGGGCCGGATATAGGGAAGGAAAGCGGCCCCTTCCTTTAAGAATGCTAGTAAGAATGGAGGCAGGGTTGGCTCAGTCGGGAGCGCGCCTAGCTCATAATCTACAGTCCTCAGGTTCGAGTCCCAGCTGGGTCAACTTTGAGATTTATCTCCGCAAAACTCCTCGCTCTGCCCATAGTCAGTAAGGGACACCGATGGGCTTGGTATGGCAGCCGTCCTTCGGATGGGACGTTACGACTCGGTCCCGTGTGTGGGAGAGAGCCATACCCTGTGCACGTTAAAGAACACGCTGGATGGCCTTGACGGGAGGATACCATCTGTCTCCCACAGCTGTTCCAGAAGGGCCCCAACCTTCTCTGAGCCTTCGGGGTCATTGTAGCCTCGTTATTTAGCCCATTTTCTACAAAAAAAGTGCCGCTCAGAGGTAAACCAACCAAAAAAGAATGTAGGCAACAATTATTAAACCTGTGCATATATCATGCATTTTTTTTAAGAAATGTTTCTAAATACCTCTGAAAACGGAGTGTAAAAATGTTATGTTGCAATGGAAATCCAGTCTCTTGCTCTACTCCCCCCCTCACTTTTCTATTTATAGATCCAGACTGTGTGACACAAGATTCCGTCAATGGTTAAGGTGAGAATGAATAATAAAAGGGGGCGCGAAAAAATTTCTTCAGCAGTAAGTCACGACTGGAAATGTTTGTGAACCACTACTGCAGACGTATTGCCTTGATGGAAACTTTCTTTGTGTCCTCTAAATCATTCCGAACGCTATCTCCATTTGGTGTTATCTCTGTTCTGATAGTAATAATTTTGTGCATATGATTTTGCATTGTAACGATTTTTGATAAAATATAAAAGTGCATTTTTTAAGCTGGCGAAAAAAATGTGTTTCACTGAGCAGGGATAAGAAACCAACACCTTGATCTTCTGATAACGGAACAGGTGCTGTGTGCACTAGACGCATTATCAGTTAGCGTGTCAAGCGCTTTTAACACCTCACGCTAGACATATCAAGATATATTTTCCCTCGGTAGCGAGATTTTGGTCTGTAGTTGAGGGTCACAATAACTGATTTGATGTCAGAAAATCGTAATGGGTTTGTGTCCCGTTTTAATAGAGGACAAATTTTCCTGTACCTTAAAAATAGTTCTTCGATCTACTAATTAGTTATTGTACAGAAAAAAGCAGCTCGAACTGAACTCTTCACCCATTTTAAAGATTTAAATATCAGTAGTATCTAACCTCACAATTTCTAAGTCATGATCCGGGTTATTGTTTCGGATTATGTTACCTCTGAGCGACATTTTTTTAGCACGGTTGAATAAATGGCCAGGTCATAAGAACCATAAGTGCACAGAGAAGGTTTTGGGAAGGAAATCCACTGGACAGCTGTAGGAGAGAGAGATCGACGGATTCCGTAAAGGCCATCTAGCGTGTTCTCTAATGTGTACCGGGTATGGCTTTTCTGATCATGGGATCACTGTTTTACGTCCCATCCGAAGGGTCGCGAACTTTCCAAGTACAGTGATGTCACCTTTCTGACTTAGGGTAGTTGGGTGGAAGTTAGGGGAAATGAATCAACGCAGATGGGAACTGCAGATTACGAGCATAGCGCGTTATCGAATGATCTATCCAAGTCCCATCGGGATCTGGGCCATACCAGATTTTAGAGTTTCAAGTAGTTTGATATGTCACATTATTACACATAAGAAGCAAAAGAATGTGGAAAGACTCCTTCACTTGCACTTTCATTTAACTCCACAGTTACATTCTACATCAAGAGAAAATTACACATGGGAAAACGAATATTTATCAAAGCATTAGTTGCATTTGAAACTTAGAAAAATTAGTTACATCTGAATTTTTAGATAAATGTATACAAATGAAACACTTCAGTATAGGTTTCATTAATAACAAAGATATTTTGGAACTGTCCACCTTTATCCATAGGTTGCTAGTCTCGATTTGTTTTGATTTCATTTACACGGTGGTTTTCCCGAATACTATCCACTGTGTAAATCGAGAAATGGGTATACTTTAATCTCGGTTGTTCCGTATATTACTGGATGTCCGAGAAAGAATGGATACATTTCAAACATGTTTTATGAGGAAATATAGGAAATTATTACAATAAAGTTTTTACAATATGAAAACACAACTCAAAGGGTTTATTTCATTTCCTACTGAGAAAGAATGACTACATTTCAAACACCAATCACATCTTTACAAGACCTGAAAGACCTCATCGTCCATAATATAAAAGTCATCAACACTCAAATGTGCGCCAACGCTTTTCGGACATTTGAACACCGGATGGACATTAAACCGAAAACGGTGCTCAGATTCAAGTACTGTTAACTTTTTTCATTTGCATATTCATATGATGAAAACTGTATTCTCCTGTTATTCTTTATTTCCTCATGAAACATGTTTGAAGTGTATCCATTTTTTTCTCGGACACCTTGAATGTAAAGATATTCATGATACAGGGTGAACAATAACTCCCTAAATACGTGGTTTTAAACAGTTTGATGTGCAAAAGAGACATTAAATGACGACCTAGTGGCAGTGGACTTCCAAAACGACTTTTTCAGAAACAATTCAGTTGTATTTTACAGAGCCCCGAGGAAGTAACAAAAAAGTGTTTCTATACATTTTTTACATTAATTTATATATTTAACATGTAATTTATACATTTAAATGTACATCAGCATACCCTAATAAAATATACATTAGAATATCATGATTAAATATACATAAGAATGCCATACTTACGAGAGAAAATTACGCTTCACTTTGTATACGAAACAGGAGTAAAATAATGCACCTTAAGAATGATCGTCGTTAAACGGTTAAAGACACTGGCATAGCATGAGTGGCAATTGGGGAAGAAATGGGGAGATTATGAGACTGCGCAGTTTACAATTTGAGAATTCGCATTGCTAATTTGTTGATTGACAGATGCATGTTGATATGTCATTGGCCTCTGCCAACTGGCACTTTCTTATTGAGAAACCATGAAGTCCACAATTGTGGCTTAAGTTACAGTATCTAAAAATAATAAATATCAACAGAAGATACATGAATCCTTCGCCAACCACCCTATCCACCGTAGAGCATCCTGAGTTATTCGTTAAACAGGGTCTAATCGCAGCATACTGCAAATGATGAGCATATCAAAACACAAGTGATTAGCGAAATGGTTTCCAGTATAGTAGCATCGCGATCATCTGGTTCACTTTAGTCCGAATATCTGCTTTATACAGACTTAAGAACGGATTCAGCCCATAAATTTTAAAAGAAGGTTGTAAATGCATTCTTGTAGGCTGAGTTTATTTTTAAAAATGGGATTTCAATCCATCTTCGTATCTCTTTTGTTTAAGATAAACAACAATGGCAAACACAGGGAGGGAAAAGGCTGGTCAAGGGAGTAAGGGCCATAAAAACCTATCGAGAAGCATACCCGTGTTGGTCGCTGGTTTTGTAATTAAAGTCTCCTTCTCGCCACACTCATTACAAAATTTATTGAAAAATATTTTTACATTTAATTTCCGATTTAAAAAAACACAGAAGAAACAAAAATAACCGCCCTAATTACAAAAAGTATAAATATTAAAATGGATTAATAAAAGTTATTAAAATACATTAATACTAATTAAGATTCTTATGGCCCTAAAGAGTTTTTCTTTTTGTTGCTGTTGTTTTTTATGTGTGTAGGAGGGGGAGGGGTAAGGGTAAAAAATCAATGTTGATAAAATGATGTGATATTCTCAATCGAGGGTTAAATAAGGAGCTTAACAGATGCTTTATATCTGAGAGATAACGTTGTAAGGGCTCGATCAAGCTAGGGCGAAGGGGGGGGGGGGGGGGGGGCGGGAAGCCATGAGCGCTATTGTGGCAGACCTCTTCGTGTAGCAAGGGCATCGGAGCCAGTTCCGTTGGGGGCAGGGGGAGTGAAATGTGCGTAAGGACTGCCGCGGTCGAGAAGTTTCGGTTCGGAAGATGTGGACATACCTCATTGGCTGAGAGACCCTTGCATGCCCAGCGGACATCACGTGACCGCACTTGGCGGGATAGTTTCAACCGAGAAAAAGTTGCGTTTTGGATTCGTGTAGGGGAGTGTTGTGAAGACGTCGTCCTGTTAGCAATATTCCTTTGTGACGGTGTTTGGAACACCGGAAGGCTTGGTTAAAGCCTTGCAAGCAGGATTGGGAATCCTGCCGTCTTGTATCAGTGACTTGCCGGGCGGCAGTCGCTATAGTTTATATATATATATGCTGCTGAAGTGGAAATAAATATATATATGTAAATAATATACATATGAGTCCAGTTATTGAAACGAACGAGTACTGCCATTCTGACGACATAATTATTAGCGAACGTACCGAGTGGGAATAACTCACACACACGGGAAGAAGGAAGAAAGAACCCATATAAACGTTTTGAACACAATGGTTTAAATGGTCAAGTCATAAAGATCGCTGGAGCTCAGAGAAGGTTTGGAAAAGGGAATCCATTGGACATGAGTTAGGAAACAGATCGCCGCCTTTCTTAAAATACAACTGAAAGCAATGGCGGTCATATGGAGCGGGGCCAAGGGGGCCATGTTCCCCTGCAAAAGATCGCAAATGTTTCATTTTTCTATTTCAACAGCCAGCCAATTTTTTCCCAAGAAGGCAAACCCTTGACGCCTTCAGTATTCAATACCAAGGCAAATGTAAGGACATATAAAAAATTTTCTACTCCAGAAATCACAGTTTTCATTGCAACAGCTTTCGTATGTTCCTAAATGGCCCCCTCCAGGAATGAGATTTATAACCACCCCTGACTGATAATAGCCGACATTCAGTAGTATTTTGCTCCTAATTGTACATGTTAAGGACAGCGTCTTTAACGTACATAGGGTATGGCTTCCGTGTGCACAGCTGCACGGCTGAACGTTCCATAAGGCGGACGGCAGTCCTTCCAAGCCAATCGGGTGTCCTCTTTCTCACCGAGGGCAGAACAGGAGTTAGCGAGAAAATTTCTTAATGCAGGCGCAGTTGGAACTACAATCTGCAGATTAAGAGGCCTAAGGACACTATCTCCTTTTTATTTTACTTCAGTGCGCATAAAATTCAAGAATATAAAATTTAGAGCAATTTACAATTTGTGAATAAACAGGTTTTTCATTGAAACATCTACTCAAATAGCACTACTTCCGCTACAAGTAGTTCTATACCTTTTGTCGATTTGTGTTAGACCTAGGGTATTGTAGATCCCATTGCTCCTTCGCTCCTCTGGCGAGCCTATTCATTTCCCGCTTCTGCAGTAAACAAAAGATGCTTCTGCAGTAACTCGCACCCTGCAACAGTCAGTGAAATGTTTCAACGTAAAAGCCATTTTAATGACGTCTTTTCAACGTTGACTGATACCATAGTTCTCAGAAAGCCATGAGTAAGATGATTTAATGGATTTGACTTATTTAATCTCCTGACTGGGTTATTCTCATTGGGTTTCATCAGCCTCGCTGAAAATTGGGAAATTGGATTACGCTCTAAAGCCGAGAGCTTCCCTAGCTAATCTTCGGAAAGCGTCATCCTGCCCGACAGTTACTCACAGACCTGAGTAAAGGCAGTGACGGAGTTCAATGTTGAGCCTGCTTTACGATGCAACAATAGAGGGTAGGCTTGAAGATTGAGATTCTTATGAGGAAGTAAAATTAAATGCGATTAACCAAAATTGTTGATTGAAGATAAATATTATGTTATGGTCATCTTAGACATATTGATGAACGAATTTACATATTTGTAAATAAAATTTAAGAACATAATTATATAAATGCAATGATATTGACAAACGTGAACGAAAACTTTGTTTCTTTGCTTTGAAACTCGGATTCAACACCCATTCCATGACAGAACCTCCTTGCAAGCTTACAACATAGCTTAAGCAACTACGAAGAATTACTAGGATATTTCACGGTAGAATACGGGAGACGAGTTAGTAGTATCACTTAAGTTAATATAAGAGCACATACTGATCACTATATTAGCAAATTTATTAAATGTTAAACTTACAGAATGGGTGTAAATGCTAATTCCTTCGAGTCCCGACTACGGCTGTGATCAGATTTCCTCCTCCAACTCCCGATCTTTTCTCGGCAAGAAATGGAACACCTGTGGGCATGGAAAGGCAAATGGTACTTCGAATGAACCTCGTGCAGGACAGCGTATGTGCTTTAAGAAACACTGGATTGATTAAACAAGAGGCTTTCGTCTGTCTCCTAACTACAGCCTAGTGAATCCCACTACCACACTCTAATTCTTTGGGGGGCGGGGGGGGGGGCTTAGTCGGTAGCGCGCCAGGCTCGTAATCTGTAGTTCCCAGGTTCGAGTCCCAGCTGGGTCAGCGTTGAGATTTATCTCCGCAAAATTCCCCACCCTGCCCACGGTCAGTAGGGGACACCGATGGGCTTGGAAAGGCCGCCGTCCGTCGGATGGGACGTTAATCCGTGGCCCCGTGTGCGGGAGAGACATACCCTGTGCACGTTAAAGAACACGCTGGATGGCTTTGACGGGAGGCTACCATCTGTTTCCTAACAGCTGTTCCAGTGGGTCCCCTCCTCCAACCTTCTCTGAGCCTTCGGGGTCCATGTGACCTGGCCATTTAGCCCATGGTGTGCAAAAAAGTGCCGCTCAGAGGTAAAACATTCCAATCCAAACTAATTCTTTATTACATTTTTTTTACCTGTCCATTTAGTCCACCGTATGCTAAATAGTGTCACTCACAGGAAAAATAAACCACCCTTATTCTTACAGGTTTTTAAACTCCACGGTATATTTCAATATGAATTTTATTAAACTAATGAAATGCTTATTCTGATTTTTTTGGTCATATCTCCGTAGCTTTCTCTATATCAATCGTTTTTAATACTATGACTTCAAACGTTTGTACATAAACTCTCATTGTAATTCACAGGGAACACATGCATAAATGTTGTGTTCACTCGCAGTAAAAAGTTCCATTCGAACCTGTTTTTTCTTGCACATTTGGAACTGAAAAACAAAGTTAATCAAAGGATATTTATGAATTCGGTTATTTTATCTCTGAGCGATATTTTTTTGCCCAAAATGGGCTAAATGGCTAGGTCACAAGGATCTCTAGAAGGTTGGGGGAGAGGACCCACTGGCCAATTGTTGGTAGACAGATAGTAGGCTCCCCGTCAAGACATTACAGCCTGTTCTTTAACGTGCACAAGGCATAGCGCTCCGGCACACGAAACATGGCTTATAGTCCCATCCGATGGACAGCAGCCTTTCCAAGCTCATCGGTGTTGCCTACTGACCGAGGGAGGCAGGTTTTAAGGAGTTCAATCTCAACACTGACCCAGGCGGGACTCAAACCGGGTACTGCAGATTACGAGCCTGATGGGCTACCCAATGCGCCCCCCAGATATATTATGAATCCAGAATCACAGCGTATTTATCATATATTGTGAATAGAAAGTCTTTGCTTTTCAATGATAATGTGATATTAGATTTAAAAGATTACATATTTTAAATAAAGTTTTTAAAAAATGTCAAAAAATAACTTCCTTAAGTACTGACTACAAGCGTAATCAAATCAATCAACCATGGCCCATTTCAGCCGCCTTAATCCAGTTACAATGTGTTAAACTATTTAATTATTGGAATCAAGCATAATATTTACTTATTGGTATCCGGGATACTAGTTACTTATTAGAGATCAAGGCTTATAGTATCGCTGATGCAAAAATTATTCAGCTTAGTTTCGAAATCACTAGATAAAACTTCACAGACCATAGCTTAAATTCCTTCAAGTTAAAACAGTTTTGTCAGTCAAAAATACCATAGCTCCTTCCATCATTTCAAATAATAATATGGTTCTTTCCGCAGGATGCCAGTATAATTTCCTTCCTTTGCGTTGAATGTTTGACGTCTAAGAGAAACTTTTTTGTTTCAATTTTGTGTCCACATTTGGGTACTCGAAATAAGAGAAGGGAACCCACTGGACGCCTGCTAGAAGACAGATGTTAAGATTCTATCAAGACAATTCAGGATATTGTTTAGCGTGCATAGATCATGGCTATCGTATACACGGATCACTACTTAATTTCCCATCAGACAGATCGTTGGATTTTAAAACCCAGCAATCTCACATTCGTCATCAGCGTAGAAAATAAGGTGACTCAAATCTTGGTTACTTCAACAGCCAATCGGTGTTGCTTGTTTGGGGTTTAATAATGCATAGCCAATCAGCGTTCTTTTTTAGCCATAAGCAGGGAGTGAACAAGTGGTGAAAATCTCAGCAATAATAATCCGATGGCCAAATTAAAACTTCACGGAAATCAATAAAGTACAATTATAAGTTAACAGAAAAAGTGTCTTACAAGGAAGGAGTAAACAAACCCATTTAACAGAATGTCAGATGATCTAGTTATTAATTGCAGGCCACTGATAACGTTCATCACTAAGTAGTTCGGACATGGACTCCATCATTATTCAAATTTCCAATTTGGCTAACAATTGAAAAATGCTAAAATAAATTATGCCTCTTAAGTATGGTCTCAAATCTTTATTTGCATTTGGTAATCAAAACTAATGCATAAGCACTATTCAATTATTGATTATTTCTTCAGAAATTATTCCTCTTTCAATAGTAATTCGTCCATATTGTTTGTAGTGATATTCCTGCAGAATTATCTGTTTCACCAAATTATTTTTATTATCTTTTTTTTGGTTCCCAATAGCATTGAAATTTATTGTTTTTTCAAATGATTTTAAATATTTTAAGGTTTGTGACAGCCTGTAACATTAAAGTCTAAAAAATGTAGTTAGTAGCATGGATTTACGTATATATATATATTTTACGATTCTGTCATACTTTTGTATTTCGTTTAACCTTATTCGGGTCCAATAATTTAATGTCGAGTTCGAAAATTCTAGTCATCTCTGATTCTGATGACTAGTAAACAAAACTACGAAGAAATCCGTTCAACAGAATTATCACACACCCATACAATGGAACTTTATCCCACCGGTTACAAGTAAATGATTCCGATAACTTTAAAAATTTCCATCAATCTGAGTGCGATTATATGTTTATTAATAACTGGCCGAAATGTCCGGCGATATCGGGTAAAAAATGACTCTTAAAACAACAGTGCATAGAATTTCGCGTGCTGGAACATGTTATATATTCAAGAATCATTTCATAAAAGAATTTTCTACATAACAATTGAACTCTGAACTGAAAATGCATTTGATAATAGATTATAGTCACTCGAGAGTCACATTCCTTTTGATGTCGTCAGAGATGAGGTTTCTAGTGGACAAACAAACATAAAAACTTTTTTATCTCTATATCTATTATATTAAAGTAATGCAGGATAACCTCATGCAATCACCTTCTTTTATTTTTTCCTTCTGGGAAAGATTTCTCTTTTGCATTTGGTAATGGTTTTTAAAAAATGCTAAAAAAAGTGTACTAGGATTTTGTGGAACCCAACCTAAAAGCTCCGGGAGATTTTTTTTAATTCTAACAGCTTAAAACATGTTCGTGAATATGTCGAAAAACTGTTGAAAGTGTGGCTTAAATCGCTTCTGAATTTCTCGATTTATAAACTAGCATGCATTACATACACTCGTCTAATTTTATAGTATAAATAATCCATACATTTTTATTTATTTTGGGCACTAATAGAAAAAATACTGTTTACTCACAACTTGTCGAATTAATATTTTGTATTGCCCATCCTCAGGCTACTCCTTACTCAAAAATAAAAATTCCCACCCTTTTTTCAAAAGAGCTGTGGTGAGCACAGACACACATATCCTCTTCCTATTATAGATATTTAAGTTAATCACTTACTATTGAACTAATTGGTCTCCTTAAAAATAAAATTTCATCTATTAAAACAAAAATACTATTGTATATCACTATTTACAAACACGTTCTAATGTTCTTTAAAACGTATTGAAATAAAAATATTCAGTGGTTGTGGATCATGTTGTATGAGGCAATTCTAGAGTGCATAAAAGATTTGAGGTTGGGTTGTTTTACCTCTGAGCGGCACTTTTTTGCACACCATGGGCTAAATGGCCAGGTCACATGGACCCCGAAGGCTCAGAGAAGGTTGGGGACCCACTGGAACAGCTGTTGAGAGACAGATGGTAACCTCCCGTCAAGGCCATCCAGCGTGTTCTTTAACGTGAACAGGGTATGGCTCTCCCGCACACGGGACCACGGCTTAACGTCCCATCAGACGGACGGCGGCCTTTCCAAGCCCATCGGTGTCCCCTACTGACCGTGGGCAGGGAATTTTGCGGAGATAAATCTCAACGCTGACCCAGCTGGGACTCGAACCTGGGAACTACAGATTACGACCTGGCGCGCTACCGACTGAGCCACCCCCGCCCCAAAGATTTGAGGAAGGAGTAAGTTATAAATAGTATTGCTTAACTATATTTTTATTAGTCGTTTAATTTATTATTCTTTCATTTTTTTTTCTCTTCTCTGATACACGTTTCATTTCTCCCATTTTATCAGATCGTTTTCTTTTCATTTATATGTTTATTTTTGCAGTATCCGAAGCAGCAAGATATTTTGCAGAACCGACTGCCAGTGCCTTCGTATTTCATAATTCATGTGACAAACGCGATATTCAAGCATTTCCCTCATCTGTCAAAAGCTGCTATCAGTAGATCTTGATTAATGCGGAAGGCAACAAAGCTTTTAATGACGCTGTCCACGGCTCGCAATGGCTGCCACGTGCGTTCGTTTTATATTTATATGATGAGCCACTCTGCTTTCTAAATGGCCACAACTGCGACATAATTTGCAAAGAATGTAAAATTTCACGTCTAGTTGTGCATGGAAAATGCCGTAATTCAAACTTTAATCTATGGCTGCGTGATACGGATTTGGTGTGCAGAACATAACTGCTGGATAAATGTTGTTGAAATGCAAATTTATGAAGGATGCGCGAGTAAAATAAGGAATTAGGAGAGAAACTGAAAATGTTTCGTAAATGAACATGGTGAAACTGAATGTGACTTTCGGACTGATGCAAATGGGTTCGGATGGTCTGGAGGTTTTGATAAATTGATGAGATTGAGTCAACAAAGGCAAGATCCATTTACATCAAAGGAAACAGGAAGAAATAAACTCCCTTATCAATCGGCATAAATTGCACCATCAGTAGCTAAGCAAGCAACATGAACAGTAGTGTGTTTAAATTACAGTTCAATGTAAAATTAGTGCAGGATAGTTGAGGAAGACTTATCTCTTACCCAAACTTGGTAATAAAGAAATTTGGACTGGATGTTTGCGCTTACCATAAATAAAGTTTAGGGAAAATGAGTTATATTTTAAACTCATAAATTTTAAATGAATCATATATCGTATAATAATACTATTCTAAGATAATTCTTTAAAAAAAAATAAAAAAAAGCCTAGTATTTTACATTTTTCACTGTCTTATTTTCAACATTTCCAATACATTTTTAATAACCTTCATGAGAATACAAGGTGTAAAATAAAGACGCGGCACATTTTCAAGAATTTGGAAGAAAAGATCCTATAAACATATATAAAGAATTGATTTGTAGGTATTCCCCGAAATAAGCTTTTTCGCCAATATATCACGGAAAAAATTAAGGAAATGATTCGAACGAAACACGTGGTCCTCACTTGCTTATACTACGAATCGATTTCGTGGTCTAGACTTCTTATTCCTTACGCTTATATGACTCTTCACTCGCCTGATTCTCAGAGACACCGATCTCTTCCGAAGAAATCCAGATATCAAGCACTCGTGACACGTTGTTTATGTTTCCTAGTGTATTTCAATCGTTTTCTTATACTTTAGCACATATGTATATATATATGGAAGTATAAATTATGTCCACTATAACTTCTTAAAGACTGCATTGAAACCTTTGAGCTAGGAATGCATCATCCATTATAACATAAGATTATATGAGAAAGTTACTTTCTGGATATCCTTGATTTTTCAAGAATGCATAAATGACGTATCTCGAGGTAAACTTGTAACTGGTAGTTGTGGCATGCAAGTTAATTTATAACAATTATTTGAATAAAACTATTTTTTTACTGCAAGTGCTCGATCATTATTATTTGACAATTACGATGCATTGACGATTATTACTGTCTCAATTACAATGCATGCTTTTTTTTTGGTTCAATGGATAGCGATATTGTCATCCTGAAAGATTCTATCTCCTATAGGTCTGAATGAGGTCTGTTAAAATGTTTCAAATAATTGTCTAGAGACAATCTAAGACACAGTTCTTCACAACAGAAACTACTCCGGGATCACTACTGATCTTCTAACAGCTTGAAATATAGATGTAATGCACGCTGTATCCAACTATCATGCGGTCACATTCAAACTCTTTGCTACCTGATGATGGGAGAAAATAGAGATCTTTGAGAAAATGCACATGTCATGGCTTCTCCAGAAACTGACAATACGATCATTAAGAGGAACACGATTTTCTGATTCGTCTGACCATATGATCTTCTGCCATTAACCACCAGTCAAAAATCTCTGCTCGTAGCACCACTGTAATGAACACTTTTTGTTATTGCGAGAGATGAGTGTTTTCCAGAGAAATTCTCTTATACACATTTCTACAAAGTCTTACTTCATGTGTCAAATGTCGTGTTCCTAATGGCTCAGTTATGAGATGTTGTCTGAAATCCGTTGGAAGGGATCATATGCCCAATTTCGAAGAGTCTTAACCTGTTTATGATGCAAAACATATCACATACACTTGAGAAGAGCCGCCCAAAGGATTTCTAATGTCTGTCTAATTCGTTTGCTTTTCCTGTTTTGCATCTAAAGAGTTCTTGTGACCTGATTATGTTTTCTGTGAAGCAAATAATGCCGTATAAAGCAATCCAAACCGATCTGTTTTTATGAACAACTATGAAAGATTCGCAAAATTTGCTATAGAGTTTTCCCATTAATGAAGAGTTTTCAAATTCCGCAAATTTATATTATACGGACAGGGCTTAATTTTATTTTTATTCTGGATATTTCCCTTATTATACTTGAAGGTTGTTACGAATCTGCAGCTTCAGATTATAGATTTAGCGAACTGTGCCAGCGCTGAGATTTATATCTGCAGCCTTTTCACCCTTCCTTTACCCTCGGTGAGAAAGGTGACACCGATGGGCTTGGAAAAACCACAGTCCTTTGATCGGACGTTAAGCTGAAGGCCGTATGCAGAAGAGTCACACATTGTGCATGTCAAAGAACAAGCTGGATAGTCTTTACGGGAGTATTCCACCTGTCTACTAACAAATGTCTAGTGAATCTCCTTCACCAGCCTTCTCTGAGTCCTTGGAATCATTGTGACCTGGAAATTTAGGTCATTGTGTCAAAAAACGGTGCAATTCAAAGATAAAACCACCCAAACCTTCAGATTTGAATTCTTCAACTACTTGCACACAAGCAGTGTTGTTGGAAAGCAAGCACACAGCAGTGTTATTGGTATTGCTGAAAGAAACAAGAGCAAAATAAAAACTAGGAAGGACTTTTGAACTAGCACAATCCCACCTCACTTGGAAGAAGGAGCCAAATCGCGACTGCCAATGTGTACCCCTTAACTACCACATCTCTACCACATAATTTTAAAATTTCTAAAAGGATCAGATTATTTGCAATATTAAAGATTTATCTTTTTCCAAATTCAGTCCCTTCTAACGGTGGAAATTAAAATTATTGGAAGATTCGAAAGCTGAGATTCGTAAACTTTTTTTAGTATCTATCAAAATCAAAAACCTTTTTTTTTATCTCTAGGCAAAAAAAGGGCAAAAAAACTGAATATCTGAAGAATAACGGGCAGACGACAACGTGAAAACAATAGTTCGTTTTTTGAATCCTAGATCACAAATAAAGAAAATGATTACATAATTTTATGAAATTGACTTTGTGTTTGATACCTTACCGTCTCCTTTGCCCGGTCAAAGTTTTTGCCTTCTCTTTGGCCCATAAAAAGACATGAAATTCTTAAAACGAAAAATCGGGCCATCATGAAAATCAAATTGACTAGCACATCCAATGTTAGGATGCTAATATATCATTTTGGATTAATCATTTTCATTAAGAAAAAACGGTGCAATATCTTACGCCAATAAGTCTAAGCCACCAAGTAAGAGGTTTCCCGAAATTCTCACGTTTTATATCCAATTTTATAGCAGCACCTAAAGAGAACATTACTTTCACGCAGCCTTTCAAGAAAATTGAAATATTTGTAATCACTTTAATAATGCACCCCTGACGAAACGCAGAGAGGATATTTAATTGCATAACGAATGAAATCAGAAAATATTCAATTAGAAGTCCGACGCATCTCGACGCCTCTAGCATTAAGCTTAAATTAAGGATAAAACATCTTTAAGTTTAAATCGGGAGCAATTCTGCTATGCTCAAATTATGAACACGCACCTAAGCTCTGATTAAAGGGCTCCAACGTAATCTGAAATTAGTGATTAGGCCAATTACTACAACATAGAAGCAATTTATCACTGTATTCTTTCCAAAATATTTAACGTACTTAATACCTGTCTTCATTAATTTATTAAAGTCGCAAACAAACATTCCCAACTACGCGTATTAATAATGCTGTAAGCAATGATGTTGTTACTTCGTACGGACTTTTTTATTTAAATCATTAAATTAATAGCTAATTTAACTATATATATATATGCGTACTGCATTGAATTTACTTTAGCACTACTATTTACATAATCTTTAAATTCGAATTATGGCAATTATTATCTCAAAATCGTGACTGGTAAAAATAATACAATCAGCACAGCTTTCAAATGTTGTGAATCTCCTCGTCCGTTGTTTGCTTTAGGTAAACGAAAACAGGATCACTTTTCAGACCACAAGAATAAGCAAATCATCTTGATAATGGATGTAAACAACATAGGGGACCTCCGCATCATTTGCTTCCATCCGTTTCCCTCTGATTCCCATAATTGCTGCTCATTACCTAAACATCGTATTGGAAATATGTTCCGCGCCGAATGCTCGGTGTGAAACTTATCCAAAGGCGAAAGTAAACAATTAGCAGCGCCCTTCATCTGACCCCTAGATAATTACCCATTAGCAGCACACTTTGCATAGTTAACATTTTCATTCTGCTCCGAACTTCATTCGAAATGTCTGTTTCGGAGAACAAAGTGGTTGCTGCAAACGGAAACTTAATCGCGACCGTAAGCGCTGTGATAAAGTATCCGAAGTTAATAAAAGTTTATGATGAGTATGCGAAGCCAATCAGTTTCTAAATGGAGGAAGAATTAGATTGATTCTTATCAAAGTTGGAATAACATGTCTTTTTTTTTATATATAATTTCAAAAATAACTGGGATAATTGTTCGGAACAACAACATTTAGAAGCATGTAGCTGGCTAGAACAGGTTTCTTCTAATAACGTATCAAAAGAGCTACATGTCTAAGAACAGGGGAGATGTCAAAAAACAAATATCGAGTGAAACATCTCGTCCGGCTTTTGCTTTTGGGAGTAGTCTATTTCTTAACATTATCACAATCGATTCAATAAATTGTATCTTTCCTTAAATGTATTGTTAACAATTTATTTCAGCTCCGACGAATAACATCGGTCTTTTAAAATTATATTTTCAAAAATATAACATTCATTAAAAATATGATTTCTGGTAGATGAAATATCGACTAAGTTGTCCTTCTGTTATGCCTGTCTTCATCCTTCTGTTATGCCTGTCTGTGTATGGTTCTGTTTAAATTCCGGCTGAGCATGCCCAGATCTAGAAAGAAAAAATAAAGGGCTAGATTGTCACGCAAATGCAACCGAGCAGGGGGAATACAAAGGAGAGACTAGAATTCCATTGCAAAATAACACCTCCCTTCTGTTGTCTGTAGTTCCCAGGTTCGAGTCCCACCTGGGTCAGCGTTGAGATTTATCTCCCCAAAATTTCCCGCCCGGCCCACGGTCAGTAGGGACACCGATGGGCTTGGAAAGGCCGCCGTCCGTCGGATGGGACGTTAAGCCGTGGCCCCGTGTGCGGGAGAGCCATATAATAATGTTTTGCCTCCATTATACTAGCATTCTCTTTGCCCCCCTCCCATATCATGCTTTGCTTGTAAGGTTAATATGAAAAATCGAAATTTGATATAATTTCACGAACTGCATCATCTTATAGTAACGTGGTCACTAAAGCAATTTTTCAGCCTGAAAGGCAGAAATTTTTAGCTTGAACACTTGAAACGTTCATTCAGAAATTCATAGTCACTTATAAATTGAAGCATGAACGTGATGCGTAACAATTCGCTCGATATTCTCAATGCTGTTGGCATTATATAAAAAAATTACACTACAATTGTCCCACCCAATCGTTTAAATAACATACATATAATGATATAGCTGATTATAAACAACAGAATGAATTAATCTGCCATATAATTTTTAAATTTAGAAAGCTTTCTCAATAAATTTTACTTTCTTATCACTTAAACCTTATATCACCATTACTTACGGGTTTTATATTTTGATATTGCTCGCCATTGAATCACAACCTCAAAAGGTGTTTTAGTGTTTCAAATTGTTTTGTTGGAAAATGCTGCCTTTGCAGCTAAGCGAGCCGAGTTATCTTTTTTTCGTTATCCATTATTCGTAAAGTTACTCTTTACGATTTTAAAGAAAAGAAAAACTACTTTTAAGTAGAATGAAAAAATTCGTAGGGTAATGAAGTAATGTTGCAGTCATCAGACCCACGGTCGTCGAAAGTTTTTTTTAATTATTTATGCGCGTGTACAAACGCATCTTTGCTTCTGCTTCATGTATGCCGTGCAATTTATCATGGTTAGGGCTGGTGTCAAGCACTTGACATTCTTCAGAGAATTAGCTTCTAACAGCTTTACATTCCTAATGTACGTATAAGGCTTTTGCATCTTCGTATGACGCATTTCAAATATTTCGTTTCAGATTTTTTTTTGTTAAAGATCACAAGGCTTTTTAATACAAGTAACGTTTTTTTACGAAGAACGTCATTATATCCACAAAAGTACATGTTTAAAGATTACGTTTGGAAAATACATATTATACAATATTTACAAATGTTATACATTAATATATATACATATTATGCATTAATTACAAATTAACAGATTTGATTTATAAATTTCTCCCATTCAAAGAAAGTTTCTTAATTTAGTGGTATCCATAAATGATATTCGAGCTGATCAATGGAGTAACTAGGAAGGAACAAGTGAAATAACTGAACGCTGGAGCAGGGCACGGGTGACCCAAACTTAGGGATTGTTAAATGCGATTATAGTTCATTTTATGAAGCAACAATAACAAAAAAAATATGAAAGGTAATCAGTGAAGTAGCTAGTAGGCTTTAAAGTCTAGTACGCCGTAGGAACGTCTACTTCGTAATCTCTTTGGTGGAAGAATTTTTATGGGTGTAACGATTTCTATGGGTATGGTAAAAAAAATTAGTAGGCCTTTTATTTTCATAGGCACAGTACCTGTTGAAAACTACTTTTAAGTAGGGTAAAAAATTCGTAGCCTAATGAAGTAATTTTGGAAAGTCATCAGACCCAAGGTCGTTGAAAGTCTTTTTTAACCACACATATTTTTGTTGCGTAATATACGGATCTAATAGATGGAAGGAACAATGGGAGTACTTTACTCCGTGAACAAGCAAAAGGGACGCAAACATGAGGATTTGAGATGACTTCGGGATGAATTTTTCGAATCCGGCACGGCCCGAAGTCATTGGGCCTGAGTGAGATTTGGGGAAAATATTTCGCTGACTCATCATGTAACTTATATGCATAAATTCTCGTTGCAATCATTTATTTTATTCTTATATTCTTAATTATAATCATTTTATAACAAAATTGAAATTTTAATGCTTTATTAGAAGAAAAATATTAGAAATACTAGTGGAAACTGAAAGTTTATGTATAACATCATTATAAACACAAAGAGCCATTCATTTATTAAAGATAAAGAATGCGTAGAAAATAATCAAAAGCCGCATGGGGTTTATTTTGGATTACTAAAGACTGATTGAAAGATTTAAAATATAATAATTGTGTTTATAGTTCTACTTATTTGTTACACAATTGCAAGAAACAGATGAAATTTAAATTATTCTGAGATCGAGCCCGAACTCACGTCTAATAGGGTTCATGAAATGCGTTCGTATTTCGTTTTAGAAAAAAAGGACATGAAAGTTGATCAGTGGAGTAGATAGGGAGGACCAAGAGAAGAAGATGAACACGGTAGTAGAGCAAAGAGGGCGCAAACACAGAAGATCGCAAAAGGCATTTTTAATTCGTTTTGGGAAAAAAAGAGCTGTTGTTTTCACTTCGCCATCAGTTTGCCCTAACGTAGGTTTCAAATCCTTTGTTATAAGAAATAATTTTGCTTTTGCATGTGCACTATTAAAATATACGTGCATACATAGGATGACCAGAATAAGACGAAATAATCAGTTTTTATCTTATTAAATGTTCAAATTAGAGCATAATTCATTAGAAGAGATGTTAAAAATGTTGTTCATCTGCAATCAAAAATGCTTGAATCGATCTGATTGTGTAGAAGATACTTTTCTCAAAACTGTTGGAAAATTTTCTTGAAGGAGCAAAAATGATGCTAATCTTTTCAAATGGTCAGAGAATGATTATTGTAGACAGTTTCTTTCAATAATTCTCATAACAAAAAACAAATGAATCTAAGTTGGTGATCTGGGTGGCACAATCCTAAAGAGATCAATCTGAAATCAAAATATGTGCGAAAATTGCACAATGTATCATTGCTTGGTGAGCAACTACTGCACCTTGTTGGGAATAGCCTAGCTGAGCTCCTCATCATCCAGCTGCTCAAATAATTCTTCAAGGTACAAATTGATGTAGCGCTATGAATTGGAAGTTTCCCTTAAAAAGTTAAGACTAATAATGCGCCTTCTCGAAACTGCGAACCAAACACTGATTTTTGTGATTACATAAAGGAATTTCATGATTTGCGTCAGGTTTCTCGGCCGACCAGTATCGATTGTTCAGAGAATTCACGTATCCTGATAAATGATACCAGGCTTCATCAATAAAGAAATTGATCATCTGTAATTATCAAAGTTATATTTCTATGCTTGGTCCTTCTAAATCAAAAACGAAAAGCAGTGCGCTAGCTAGTCAGGAGGGAAACGGACGAATAACTTTTTTCTTGGAAGCTCACAAAGATAAGATACGAAGAGCTCTTCTGCAAGACTCTCTGTCGAAATTCGGAAAAAAATTTTTTCGGACTGAAACTCATTGATTCACGAATTAACTCCAACATTTCGTGTGTTGCGACTCTTCTGACAAATTGTGTTGGGGAGGGCGCTTTACGGTACGCCCTTGCGACATAAAACCCCAAATAGCGAAACCCTACAATATATGCATACAGTAAATATTCTTGGTCTGTACAGACCGTCTCTATAATCCTCCTTTAAATAAAGACCTTGTCTTATGAAACCTGTTCACTATTGAACCGTCCACTTACTGGACACCGTCAACCTCAGAAATTTTCTTTGCAATTCACTTACACATTTCTTAAGTGATAATTTTTTTTCAACAATAAAAGCACTTTGTTGAGCGTAATATGCCATTTTCAGTGAAGTCTTCTTTAACAAATCAAACCCCGTTAACGAAACAAAACCGAGGCACTTTTGAAGAAATTTAAAATATGCAAATTAGCAGAGGTTTAGTGCTTAAAGAGAGAGTAGGGGGGGTAAGAAACCATATTTGTTACTGAATTGTCAGGAAAGTTAAAAATTTTATCACTTTTTTCCATGCTTGCTCTGGTGCTCCATTGTTTTTACATAGAACACCACAGTTAAGTCTTCTTTCTTAACGTCTTCAGGAATAGACAAAATGTAGTTCACAGAATCTTCGATCGTCGAAGATTTCATATCGATCATAATAAGAAACACCAGACGTTTACACAGCACACAACTTGCTAAAATAAAATCACTAATTTGCTTGTAGTGGCGTATGAAAAACTCACTCTTCCCGCACAGAAATAACTCGGGGGAGGCGGAGGGGAGTTTTCTTTGGCGAAAATCCATTAGCTTTCTGTTATTGAAATTATGCAATTAGATTTCATGTTGATGTCATTGTTTCAAGATTTTCTATAATTTTTAACGATTTACGTTTTTAGAAACTACAGATATTTTACGCAAAACCAAATTATTATACTTTGCTACATAAAACACAAATGTGTGTTTTTTACGGGAAAATGTAGCAGGATTGAAGATAACACTCAAATCTTCCTAAGTTTAGAATAGTATTTTTTTTGCAAAAATATGAATTACCAATATAATTTATTTTTCTTTAGGAATGTATATAGTTTAAAAAAAAATCAGTCCAGTTTTTTAATAATTTCTGATTAATGACACTAAAACTTTCGAAATATCCAAACACTTAAAGAGAGTTGCTACACTAAAATATACCATAATTTCTTTACATAAGTTATTCTAGCCTTTCATCTACGAAAGTTAGAGGAATTTGGGAGAATGGAAGCTTTAAACAAATTGTTCTTGGGTTGGGTTGTTTTACCTCTGAGCAGCACTTTTTTGCACACCATGGGCTAAATGGCCAGGTCACATGGACCCCGAAGGCTCAGAGAAGGTTGGGGGAGGGGACCCACTGGAACAGCTGTTGGGAGACAGATGGTAGCCTCCCGTCAAGGCCATCCAGCGTGTTCTTTGACGTGCACAGGGTATGTCTCTCCCGCACACGGGGCCACGGCTTAACGTCCCATCCGACGGACGGCGGCCTTTCCAAGCCCATCGGTGTCCCCTACTGACCGTGGGCAGGGCGGGGAATTTTGCGGAGATAAATCTCAACGCCGACCCAGCTGGGACTCGAACCTGGGAACTACAGATTACGAGCCTGGCGCGCTACCGACTGAGCCACCCCCGCCCCACAAATTGTTGTAAATATGTGTGTTTCTTTTAATTTTTCCCATGTTTTCAGTTTTTGAAAATCCTCTTCGCACTAACATTTAATATATTTTAGTAAAACGTTAGCAAAGATGACCACACTTCCTATTTTAGGATGTGAATTTGCCCCAACTGCCAACAGATTTTGAATTGTAACCGCAGTAATAATTCAAACAAAATTCCACATTTGTATGTATCAAACTAGATTCTGTAGTAAACATACGAAAATAAATTTGGATGAATAACATTTGAAATATTATGAACATATCACATACCATTTTCGATTCGTGTTTTTCAACTTACCATTTTTAAACAGCTATAACTGTTGAAAAAAGTAATTTTTCTGATAAAAAGATATTTTTCCGATGTCTTCGCGACGAGACGTCTAGCTGAACATTACAATTGAGTTCTGTAATGTACCGATCGAGCCCGAAACTTTGTGGGGCTTAAAAAATGAGCACCATTCAGTCTTTCATTATTTTGCAAGTATTCTCTCTCTTTCATTAATGATTTCTGTTAGCGTTTATCGTAACGTTGCTCACATATTTTCATTTTCTCTGAATTATTTCTAATATTTTTCCGTCCAAATAACATTAAATTTTCAATTTTTGTCGATGTTTATAATTATTTTAAAGTTTACAATAATCTATAACAACAAGAATTAAAAAGTAGTTTACCGGCATGCATTTCCGTGTAAGAAATGAAAATCAAAACCTTATATCGGGGTAATGGACTGGAAGATCGTTGCGCTCTCACGTAGATAAATGGATATGCATATAAAAGGAACTCATCAACAGTAGAATCAATACAAGTATCAGCTTGAACTTGATAGACTTTGTGTGAATTGCAGACAAACCCCGCGTGGGAGCAACCAAAGTTGAACAATGTGCTGTATACCGACGTTTGTCTTTGACTATCAGGGTTCGCTGTTGATTGAGTTACTGGACCGGGGTGACACTATCGACGTGCAACGATATTACGAAACTTTCAGCCGTTTAAGACAGGCAATAAAGTCGAACCGTCTAGACACATTTGAGCAAGAAGGTTGCTTTGTTGCATGACAACACGTTGCCAAAGTATCAGTAACAATGTTGAACAGGTATAGTTGGGAATGCTGAAATACCCTCCCAAGAGCCCTGACTTATGCCCATGGGATTTTCACATTTCCGATCCTCTAAAAAACGCCATGAAAGGAAGGATTTTCGAACCGGACGAATAAATGCAGAGCATGGTCACAGAATTCCTCAAACAAAAGTCGTTCTTCTACGAACAGTGTGTCATATTTCTAACTCCAATGTGGGAGAAATATCTCAGGAAATGCAGGTATAAGACAATATTAATAAAAAAAAATATTTATATTAATCGGGCTCGGGTTGAAAGTTTGGCTCCGAAATTATCCTTGATAAATATTTATTATTTTCATCAAAATCCATGAAGGTCGCCTTAACAGCCCTTCCCTTACTTTGAAGTAGAATGATTCAGTTGTGCTTTTTTTTTTTATTCACTGTAAATTGCCTCATTTATTCTGATTTTTTTCCTATATATTCTTTATGTTAAAATATTGTTATATGTGAAATTTACGGATGAACTAAATCCAATGATAATAAAAATAATGTCAGAGTTAAGTGACAGACCTTCATACAACAACCGTCATGTAATTTGTTTAATAGAGATATTTTAAAACCGTTTTCAGCGTCACCCGCTTCGTTCCTTTGTTAAATCTTTCGATCATAGTATTGTACTTTTTTTAAATCAAATACGTCACTTAGCAAAAGATCAAATATTTAGTATTTGAAATAGACATAAAGCATGCTTGGACATTTTTTAAAGATATTTTTCAATTTTTTCATCAGTTTTATTGATTATTCGCAGTAGACTGGTTTTCTACGGTAATAATTTCCTGGCAATGTACTAAAGGTAATAAAGGAGAGCCATGTTCTCGTTTCGTTTTCTTTGAAAACGAGAAAATAGTTTCGCTTTGTCTTTTGCCTGTCTGTCCGTCTGTACACATCGAACTTTTTGGTTTACAGAGATAAATTAAAAATTCTTTTTTTGTGTTGGATCGGTATTGATGAAATATTACGATATGCACTTTCCGAATCTCTCTAAATCTATAATTACGCCTTCTAGCAGTGAAAAGTTTTGAAAAATCCAAAATTTCAAATGAATATTGGAAATGATTATTTCATGCTCGAAATTTTAAATTTTGGTGGTGGAATGTGAAGGTCGCGAAATTTCCACTTTCAACAATAAGTTGGCGCTGTAGACCAAAGGGGATGGGAAAACACAACTATTTGGTTTTAGCATATAATTGTTTGTTTTTAGAGATAAGTGAAATATTGCTTTTCGGGTTAGATAGAAATTGATGAAACATTATGACTCACTCTTTCGGAATCTTCCGAAAATTATAATTGTGCAGTCTAACGGTAAAAATTTTTGCAAATTCCAAAATTTCAGAAGAATATTGCAACGATGTATTAATGATAGAAATTTGAATTTTGGTGATGGTATGTGAATGTTATAAAGTTTCCATTGGAAACAATGCAAAGTGATAATTAGAAATTTCTATTTCAGTTGACTTGGTACAAATGAAATATTATAATTCGTAGATCGTATAATCATATTCGATGTACCAGATAATAATTTTACCCCTAACCACTCTATCATAAAGATATGCCTATTTGGCATGAGTAAGAACAAAATATGTAAGTAAACCACCCTTAGGTGGGCCCCTAAGGGCAAACGTAAGAAAAGCAAAAAATAGCAGTAAAATTGTATAAGAAATCTAAAACGTGTAGGTCTCTTCAGAGAACGCTACCGTTTTAGACCTCTTGCACTTGTTCAAAACAGTATGATCGTAAAGAATCAGAGAAGAAATAATCTCATTGGGATTATTGCTTACAGCTCAAAAAATATTTTTGAGGTGCGTTTTATATGTGTGTGTATACATATGGTCGATGCCCAAGTCTTTATGGAATTGTCTGTTAGTGACAAACCAAGGGGTATCGACCGCAGTTCTCAAAATCTTGTTCTGTAAGACCTGAATCTTACGAATATTGATGGGTGTAGAATTCGCCCATGTGGGTGAAGCATAATATTATAATTCGCATTTTTCAAATACTTAAGTAGCTTCAATATATTTATCTCTACAGATCACTAAATATGGAAAGAGTAGAGCGTTTCTGTTCTTCAAATAATTTATATCTATAATAGAAATTTGAAATATTAGTGGCAACGTTTCAAAAGATCTTCCACTGATAGCAATAATCTACCCATTCTTCTGAGAGAAATGTGGAAAATGCAACTTTTTAAATTTAAAAATTAAAACACAAATATATTTATGTTGCATAATTACTAAAGCCGTCCCGTAGCCGAGTGGTTAGCGCGCTTGGCTACTGATCTATGGGACCTGGGTTCGAGCCCCGGATAAGGCATGGATGTATGTGTCGTTTTTCTGCTGAGGTCCTGCCATCCTCTCAGACCTTCTACTTTGGCATATAAACTGACAGGCTCCTGTCAGACCTCTGTGGCAAGCAGCTGCTTGAGGGGGTATTTATTATTTATTTTTTTATTATAATTACTAACAATATCTATTTACATTTTCCCATCATCCGCTAGCTCAAATTAAAACTATTAAGGAGTGAAAGAGTAGGCAAAGGAAAAACTTCATTCTCTTTGAAAACGAGATTCTCATATGCGCCAGAGGCGATATGCGTCCTTCTAGTTTTACCCTAAAAAGGAATATGAAAAATGTCATCTTTGTTTTGCCAAAGGAAATATAATATGGAGAATTTCACTACTATTATGCAATTTAAGTAACAGGATGAAGAAGGGTGTAGAGGAAAAACTGCCTTGAGTTGGGTGGATTAAGATCCCACCCTGTTCAAGATAATGATTCCTCATCCCGTTACTTAAAATAGCATAATAGTGGTTAAATACCCAGTAAAACAATGATGAGCTGTGAATTCATTTACCGATAGATAATATTTTGCATTTTCTTTTTAAAATGCAAAATTTGTCGGGAAACTTTTATTTAAAAAAAACCTAGTGTCACATAAATTCAATCGTTGTTAAAGAGAAATTATTATTTTCCTAAAAGTAGTGTTTATTACAGCTCATAGTTAAGGTAGTCTCCTTCGGACTACTCCTATTCAATATCAAGTAATCACAGGTGAATCAAGAATCTCTTTCAACCATCAGGAGCAAATGTCATTTGAATTTGACAATTTGGATAACATTCAAGTCTTCGGATATTCCCAAAATTTTAAAAATTCGTTCAATAAATTTTAATCATATATTTTTAATTTATTTTTCAAAAAACGCATTTTTCTATCGTTAAACATTTTAGAAATAAATATTTTTGTTAGTAGTTAAAAAAAATTGAATATTTCATCAATAAAATTAAGTGTAAAAAGATCGAACTTTAAAAAGAACCTGTTCATTTTAAAGGAGATCTTCTGCTCATCACATTCAGAGGCCCCAAAAGTTATGTTCCTGAATAGTAGTGTGGGGAATAGGTAGCCTACTGGCATACTATGAGACTACGCAGTTGACGTTTCGACAGTCCTTGTGAATTTAGGCCAATGTCATATGAATTGCTTTTTAAAATAAATGAATTAAATTTCTCATACCGTTGGTTAATATAAATAATTTCTTTTACATAATTTTTGTTTAATTTACATAAATTATATTTTCTTTCAACAAAGAATAGCATATACCCAAGATCACATAATATAAATGGTTATATATGTGCAATAAATAGTTAATTATCAATATCAGCTAAAAATCATTTTGCATGTATATCTAATACGATGTATATAAATATGCATTGCTATCATTAAGCTATTTGTTTCTACACAGTGTTAAATTTAGCCTATTGTCAAGTAAATTCTGTCTAATCCAATGCATACTGGTTTCATAAGAGACTAACAGACGAATTGCCATCATGAATGTTGAACACAAGTTCTATTTTCGCTAAGAGGTAAAAAAATAGCAAAACGAAAAAAAAATTCCTCTCTCTTTTAACATTTCACGATTCTCTTGTAATGCAGAAAGGAAACATTTTCCAAAAGTCAATTCCGAGATTATTTCCAGTTCATTTAAACTGTGAGAGTGTGTAACAGACTCACTAGTGGAGACTGGTATCTAGACCTAAATGGGCTGCAAAAGCCTGTCCGCCATTTCAAGCTCTCCTTCTATCGGCCATGCCATCTGAAGGCATCCGACCTCCGTTACGATAAGGGCTGAGTTATGGGTGGGTAATGGGTGTGGCAGTCTCACCACGGACCATACTTCTCTGGGAGACGGTCCCACCAAACTGACGGCTCGTTACCCTGGACTTCTCAGCTTCCGCTTTCTGCGCTGTCGTCTCTGATAACGTGTTCCTATAAAACTCAAATGCGAACTGTAATATTAGAGGAAAAGAAATAAAAACCGAGCTAGAGAAAGCCGATCTTTTACGCGCAAAAGGTAAGGTGCTCCCAGACTGTTTAAATATCTGATTCCGTATAGCTGGTGAAAGCCTCAACTATTTTCACATCGTCCCTTTCTTGAACGATTTTTTTTCTTTTATCGTTCATTTCTATTCCGTACGTTCATTCAGATATTTCTCTCTTAATGTGCATCACGACACTCTTCGAATGTGGCACTGAATATTTGAAATAGAATTAAACAAGAAAAGGGCACAGTCCAACTAAATAATATACTAAGGATTAAGATTCATCTTTGAAATAAGCTATTTTCAAATTAAGTGGGAAAATTAACCTTAGCGCTTTTATTTAACATTTTAATGTATGATATTTTTACCTGATATTAGTAAATGGTAGATATTAATTTCAAGCATATAAAAATATTTGCTCTTTCACCTTTCTCCCATTTTCTAACTCTTATCTCAAATATAATGCTTTCTTTCAAATAATTTTTCATTTGCTTTGTCTCCAAATCCTCATCTTCGATTTACATTTTGCAAGCAATCGCCTTTTTTTTTCTGATAGGATTTAAATCATTATTTTATCTAACCATTGCATAATAACAATTCATTTATAAGCCGAAAACATTCAAATGTTTCATATTTCTGTAACAACAGTAGTTTTTATGTTGTCGCTCAGCTGTCCAGTGAATATTCTTCCCCAATCTTCTTTCAGCTCTTGGGGTCTTGGTGGCTTGGCCATTCAGTTCATATGATGCAAAACTGTTCTTCTCAGAGTAAAACAACCAAATAACAACCCAATTGTTTTTCATGATTATTGCATTCAAGAATTTTATTCCATAAAAACGATTCAGATGAGCCGAAAACATAGAAACATTTCATATTTTATAAAAACAATATTATGCAATTCTATCATTCAAGATGATCAGTAGAAACTATATTCCTCTAAACTGATATAATAGTGACCATATAAGCAATGCTTTTATAAATCATTAATCAAGTTTCTTCTGTTATTTTTGAAAAGTTAGCAGTTTATGACATACACAAGTGACTGTCGACCATCAGGGATTAGAACCTTGGCCCAAAGAACTCATAGTAATTACTCCAAACCGACGCGATGTCACATAACCATTAAGGAGACGTTTAGATTAGTTACCCTAGAATTAAGCGAGTTTTGATGTATTCGAGGATTTTAGTCCTCGAATAATTGTATTGTATTGGTATTCGCTTAATATGTTTTCCTTTAGGGGAGCTTAGTCTCATAATTCCCCTTTCCTAGCATTATGTCAATATTTAAAACACAACTGTGTTGTATTAAGGATTTAATATCCACTTGTGTCAATATTGAGGGTCAAAATCTAACTGTGTCAACGATGAGGATTCACGACCTAACTGTAAGTAATAAAGATTCAAGACCAAACAGTATTAGTGAGGAGAGGATTTTAGACCTAACTGGAAGTAATAAAGATTCAAGCCTAATAGTATTACCGATGAGAATTCAAGACCTGTTTCAGTGATTAGGAATCAAGTGTTAGTTATGAAGATTCAAAATCTAACAGTATCCCTAATGAAGAGTCAAGACCAAACTATATCAATAATCAGGATTCAAGATCTGTGTTAGTGATGACGATTCAACTTTATTAATGATGGGAATTTAACACTGTCATAGTGATGAGTTTTCCTTAGTTTATTCACACCCTGGGGAATTTGGCATCAAGTTACCAGAACTACGTTTGCAGTTTAGCTGAAATGCTGTTTAGTTGGTTTTTTAAAATGCTACTTAGTAAAAAGAATGTCCTTTATTTTTAAATATTAAAATGTCGTGTAATTTTTTTAGAGTAGTCTAGTAGGATTTTTTTATAGTAGACACATAGTTCTTGAAGAATTCTTTTCAGCATTCGTCTTTCGTAGAAAAAATAGTTTGAGCGAATTTCCCTTCTAACTATTATCAAAAGAATATTTTTCAAAAATAAATTTAGATATTTATATTCAGTTTTATTTTTCCATAGTAAACGTCGTTTAGAAGATTCAAATTCGAACTTCGGATGACATGATATGGAATTATCCGAAACCTTTTGTTAATACAGTATAATACAATAAAAAAATTTTAGAAAATCTAAAAAAAAAAAAGATTCATGTTCATAATCCGTAAACAAAATAGCAGGCAGAGATACTGACATTCATTCTGCAAATGATTCCAAATATGGTTTGTCTTTACACATAGCAGTTTTTTGCAGTCCTTTTGTTCCCTTTCGTAACGTTCCTCTTCTAATGCTACGGATGGTTAGTTGTTGTTTCCTGCGTTTTCAGCAAAATAGATATCCCCAGCAGCAGCAACATGCAGCCACCACGGGAACTCTCAAGATTCGCGGCAAGCGATTCCCAACTGCCCCCTCGGGAAGGAATCAAGGACATGGTCACGAGCGACCATGTTCTCCCGTGAATTCTAGTCCTCAACACCGAAAAAGCAACGTTAGTTCTCTTTGCCGAAGAAGAAACTGAGCGATGGACCAGAGTTCAAAGAATGCAAGGGACTTTAAGATGGGTTTCACTGCAATGTTATAAGATGTTCTTATGCAACTTTATTTGCAAATAATGAGCTAAATGGTAATGTCACAAAGACCCCAAGAATTCAGATCTGGGAAGGGTAAGGAGATCCACTGGACAGTTACTAGGAGATAGCTGAAAGCCGCCTGTAATGATGATCCAGCACTTACTTTTAGGCACAAATTTTTCAGCAATCTTTAAGTCAAGGTTTTGCAAGCTATGAACCGCGCCCTTCAAATGAGCAGCGATATTTTAAAAAGGTCCGTAGCACATAAAATATTAACTTTGAATTTTCATACAGTAAGAAAATGAATAGCAATTTATTTAATTTGAAATGCATTCATGACAAAAGAATTATAATAAATGAATAATTAAATATCAATTTAGTAAAAATTTAAAGGAAAGAAACATTTTTTATAAATATTAAAATCCATGTCCATTTATTTCATACACGAATTCACACATCATTGTGAAGACTACGTTGAAATTTAATCTAATTTTATTAAATAACAATATACTAAATTAAAATGTACGAATACCAAAATTTCATTTCATGTTTAGTGTATAGACGTTGCCATTTTTCAGAGTCTAAGAGCCTGTTATTATACTTTTATTAATTTTTATTAATTAGTGTCCTATTATTTATACTTTTTTCTGGGGGGAGGCAAGAAAAACGCTTTAAGATCCCAGTTTAGGATATGACATATGCTATCTGATCAAAAGTATCTGGATACACCTTCTGAGTAGTGGATTCGTCCATATACGCCACAGGCATAGTCCAAATAGATATAAAAGGACGCATGTCGCCTGACAAACCTCATAGGCACGCATGAACGGAGAACTCAGTGACTTTCAAAGTGGCACGCTCATAGGATCAAGTGAGTTCAGGACATTTCGGCCCTGCTGCAGTACCCCGATGATGTTATTGTGAAGTAGAAACACATAGGAGCAGCAACGGTTAAATCGTGACCCAGTAGGCCACGGAAAATGACAAAGAGGAAGTTCTGAAGCGGTTGGTGTGACAAAATCGTTTGTCCTTGGTTGCAACATTTACCACCGAGTTCCAAAATGCCTCTGTAAGCAACGCCAGCACCATAATAGTTCGCTGCGAGCTGCAGGGAATGGGTTTCCATGGTGAACGCTACCGTCCTGCAGGAAATGGGTTTCCATGGCCGAGCAGCCGCACAGAAGCCTAACATCAAAAAGATCAACGCTAAGCGTCGATTGGAATAGTGTAAAGCATGTCGCCAGTGGACTCTTGAGCAGTGGAACCGCGTTCTGTGGAGTGATGAATCACCCTTCACCATCTAGCAGTCCACGGACGAGTCTGGATGTGGAGGATGCCAGGTGAACGCTACCGTCCTGACTGTATTGTGCCAACTGTGAAGTTTGCAAAAAAGGTATTATGCTCTGGGGCTGATTTTCATGGTTCAGGCTGGGTCCCCTAGTTCCAGTTAAAGAGACTCTGAAAGCCATGACCTATAATGAAATTCTCGACAATTCTGTGCTCCCAACTTTATGGCAACAGTTTGGTGAAGACTTTTTGGTAAACAGCTTGGTGAAGACTTTTTGGTAAACAGCTTGGTGAAGACTTTTTGGTAAACAGCTTGGTGAAGACTTTTTGGTAAACAGCTTGGTGAAGACTTTTTGGTAAACAGCTTGGTGAACCCTTTCCTGTACCAACATGTCCACAAAGCGAGGACTGTGCAGGAATGGTTTGATGAGATGGGTGTGAAATAACTTGACTGACTTTCACAGAGCCCTGATCTCAACCCCATGAAACTCCTTTGGGATGAATTGGAAAGCCGATTGCACAGGCCGAACAGCCCTAAATCAGTGACCGGCTTCACTAATGCCCTTGTGGCAGAATGGCAAGCAATTCCCGTAGCAAAGTATCAAAATCTAGTGGAAAGCCTTTACCGCAGAGTGGAGGCTATGATAGCAGCAAAGAGTAGACCAACGTGATATTAATTCCTTTCCTATTACCGGGAGATTGTGGATGAGCGAGTGTTCGGATACTTCTGATCACATAGTATATTTCCACATGGACAATTACGTAGAAAATGCTCATGTTCAAAAACAATGATTATATAGCATTCCATCAATATTCAAATCTAGGATATGTCGCAATTTAGTTGTCAAAAGTACGTCAATCGACGTGTATCTTGTTTGATATGACACTTTCCCGCTTTAAAAACATCATAAATATTCATGTTCACTTCGTGGAAAGTCAACATGAATGTTCACACCTTCTCCCGAATTTCAGCCTTGATCACTTTTCGTCGCAGGTCAAGCGCACCAACTATCCGCTATTGGATTCTAAATAATGGCGATTCTGTTGCATTTTGGAGGCGATTTTGATGCTATTTCAATTAAGCATTCACCTACAAAATTTAGCGATCAGGATTATTAATCATCCTGTCAAACCATTCATGAAAAGTGATTATAAAGGCACAGTTTCTTTTATAATGTACAATCCTAGTCTACGTTTTCGCATATTCACATGCAAGTATATCTTAAGTCTTTTTTTCCCTTATGTGAAGTACTTACGGAATAATCTCCCACTATGTTGATGGGTTTATGGCGCACCTGCAGTTTCTTTCGCATGCTCAAGTTCTTTAAATATGGAAAGTTACTGCATGACGTGAGTCACGTAACCTTTCGCGACCAATCCAATTTCGCAGCGTGTCCAGGGTTTACATGCATTTATTTTGTTCGTTCCACTTGTATGTGTGTGCGTGGTAATTTCAAACATTAAAGCGTTTCCACCGTGAAAGAAGCAGAATATTTAAGAAGTTGTCATATACAAGACTAAATCACTTGAAGTTCTTCGTCTGCAGATTTAATCTTGAAATATTTCTCGATTAAGTGAAGCTTATGCTTAGCTTAATACATGAATGAAATATCCTCTTTGCAGTTGATCTTTTAGAAGTCTTATTGGGGTAAAAATATTGAGATTTTTGGCATTATAGTTTTTAATTTTGTCAATTTAAAACAGGTCTGTCATTATTCTTTAATGGCGTTTAGTGTGAAGTGATTAAAACAAAATGACTTTATCGTCTTTGTAGTTGTGATAATGTGCAAGAGACAATGAGCAAATGTAATTGGGTTGTATTACCTCTGATCTACACTAACGTTTCACACAATGGGCTAAATGACCAGGTCATAATGACCCAAGGGCTCAGAATAAGTGGGGAGAGGGTACCCATTGAACAGCTTTTAGGAGACAGATGATAGCCTCCTGTCAAGGCCACCTCGTGTTTTTTTCAAGTGCACAGGGTATGGCTCTCCTGCACAGGCAACCGATTAACGTTCCATCCGACTAAGGGCGGCATTTTCAAGTCCATCTGTGCCCTTTGTCACAGAGGCCCAGGTGGTGATTTCGTGGAGATAAATATCAACGCAAACTCAGTTTGAACTTGAACTGCAGATTAACGCGTCAACTACGTCCCCGCAAATATAGAAAGAGCAAACATAAAAAAAAATGCAAAATGATCATTACATAATCCGTATTTGGCTGTTGTATAAGAATCTTAGATTTCCAGTTTGTTTTACAGCATATAATACTAGTATAGGGCTGGTACTTAAGGCTGTAAAAGTTATGAGATTTGTTTCAGGTTTTATATAACATAGCAATATAAAGTTAGAAGGTATATGGGTACGTTTATTATACGTATTAGGAAACGATTGTGACCTTGATACGAAAAAAATTCCATTCAACTATTACAAGTGAAATAATTACTGTAAAAATAATAATGTCTTAAGTCAATTACACTGGTTTCTACAAATTAGGGACAATTCAAAAAATTATGATAAACAAAAAATTATATGAATGATTCTAATGAAATTCGATGAAAACATGAGTTACAATGTTAGTTTCAGAATGGCATAAAATATTTTACACTAGAAACATTTTTCGCCAAAAATAAACACTTACAGGAACTTGTCCAAAAATGAGGTGTCAGAATGCAATGGGCAAAGTTCTTTAATAAAAGTGTGGTCACCTTTTACAGCAATGCGGGGACGACAGCGATGTTCCATGCTGCTTACGATGTTCTGAATCAGCTCAGTACGGAATAGCGATCATTGATTTTTTTAAAGTAGTAATAATTATTTTACCCCTTTGTTTCAGATGGTTTGGTCAGGGCAGCAACTCGTCTCCTTAGAGCATCCCACACATGCTCAATCTGGTTTAGGTCGAGAGATCGATCTGACCACTCCATGCATATAATGGTCTCCACTTGAAGGTATTGCTCCACTATTCGAGCTCTGTGTGGACGGGGGTTATCGTTTGTAAGATGAATGCTTCCCCTATTGCACCAGCGTAAGGACGTACAAAAGAGTTCAGGATGTCATCTCTGTACCTTTGATCAATGAGATTCCCACTCGTCAACACATAGAGGTCTGTGCATTCACCCAAGGAAATGTCACCCCAAACACACTACCTTCGCCATAACTGCCTCTTTGACGGATGTTGCTGGGATGATAGCAGGTACCTCGTTCTCTCCATATTAAACACTGTCCGAAATTATTCTGAAAGCAATATCTGGATTCATCTGTGAAGAGTACGGACCTCCATTGCTCTTCTGTCCAGTTAACATGCGTGCGTGCCCAATTCAACCACTCTCTCTTCTGATGTGACGTGAGGGGTATACAAATTGCTGGTCTTCTAGGGTACAGATCTCCCTCATGTAGCCTTCTATGCACAGTAGAAGCTGATACAACCCTCCAAGTGCAAGAGAGGATCGCAGCTGAGAGGGAGTATACGTCCTGCTCATTTGTGCTGTTAATCGCAGATATCGGTCTTGCACAGCGGTCGTAACCTCCCTCAGCTAAACATCTGAGACGCTGAATCCGTGCTAAAAAATTGATTCCGCAGTCTGTGGACCACAGAAGGACTCACATTCAGCCATCGTGCCACGTCTGATTGACTTTGGCCTGCTTTGAGTCGGCCAATAGCTCTCCACCACAGTTCATTTGGCAAATAATGTCTCGAGGCCATTCCTACAAAATGGCTATTTGGAATTTTTATACTCAGATTTACAACACTGGTTACATGAACGAGTTTGGTGAGGAGCGCACACTGTTGTGGCAAATTTTCACGATTTTTCACATTTTTCCTTAATTTATGGAAACCATGTATTCTTTTTTTGTTAATCACAAAGCTCCAATTAACATATTTTTCAAAATATATGTCTGAATGTTGGAAATAATATTAATTATAATTATTAGTTGTTTTACCTCTGAGTGGCATATAATGGGCACTATGAATCCCATCAAGACCACCTAGGGTGTTCTTTAACATGAATAGGGTATGGCTCTCCTGCACCAGAGAACCACGGCTTAACGTTCTCTCCGAAGGACGTCGGTCTTTCCTAGCCCAAAGATGTGTTCTTTATGGCGGAAATGGGATATAGGGGCTCGTATAAAGGAAAAATTACAACTTTCAAAGGAAATTTTACTGAATTCCTTAGCATTTATTCGATGCATGCATAATTTATGTAACTCATGAGTAAAAAAGGATAGACTTTTTTTAAACCGCAGTAGATTATTTGGTTAAATTTTATTGATTTAAACGATCCTCAATATTTAATTTTTCTTCACAACCTTTTTGAACACTTTACCTGTCTATTCGGATAATCTGAGTTCTCTTGTGGTTCCAAAAATATTATTAACTTCTAAACCCCCATGCAAAAGAAAGAGAGCTGGATGCTGACATTTCAATTAAGTATATTTCAGAATAGTTTGGATAGTTCAGGATACCAAACATTTCGAAATCCCTTACTAATATAAAATCTAATACTAAAGATGAAAATCTCGTTACTACTAGCTCAATGCTCTATTAATAACGGAATTTTCATCTGTGACATTGCCTACTTTTCGACTGAAATCTCCCTTGACAGAAAATGATGATAGCGAGAGACCCCCCCAAAAAAGGAGTCATGTTCGTTGGACGAGATATTAAGCCTTGGTTCGCTGCGCTGCGCTGTGCCTTTTAGTTGTAATATCGTTGTAAATTATGTTAATATGCAAGACACAATGAAGAATACTGACCAAGAAACTGCAGAATATCACTTGTGAAAAAAAAAAGAATCGTGATAGATTTAACGAATTTTTTTCCCTTTGTCTATTCTTCCATAACCTAAGGGTCTTTTTCAAATTGTTTTAATCTTTAGAATGCTTTCAAAAAATACATATATTTGTGGCCATATTAATTTTTATCTTTTTTTCTTCAACAGGAAATTACTGAACTTTAGAACACATTCAGTTATTAACTTTTATTTGTTAATAATTCACAACGGTACAAAACGTCGTCAAAAACATGCATTACAGCCAGGATCTAGAAAAAAATGAAGGGGGAGGGAGAAGTGACACATGGATCCGTAAAAAATTAAAGGGGAGTGGGAGGAAAGAGATTGGATTCCCATCCCAGGATAGCATTTTCCCCTCTATTTCAGGGGAGAGGTGGTGGCACAGTCGGCAGCGCGCTAGTCTCGGAATCTGCAGTTCGCAGGTTCGAGTCTCAGCTGGGCCACCGTTGATATTTATCTCCGAAAAACTCCCCGCCCTGTAATAGGGGACACCGATGGGCTTGGTAAAGGTTGCCGTTTGTCGGATGGGAACGTTAAGTCGTGGTTCCGTGTGTTGGAGAGTTATACCTTGTGCAATTGAAGAGCATGCTGGATGGCCTTGAGGGGTGCCTACCATCTGTCTCCTAACAGTGGTTCAGTGGGTTTCCTACCTTCAATCTTCTCTGAGCCCTCGGGGTTCTTGTGACCTGGGCATTTAGCCCATTGCGTGCAAAAAAGTGCCTCTCAAAGATAAAAACAACCTAGCCCTCTGTTTCAGAGATCTTTGAAATATTTCTTGACAAATCCGTGAAATATACACAAGTTTAATATTTTTTGCTTTCCTAACCCTTACTTGCATTCTCAAGGAGCGGAGGGGCATGGCTACTTATCCTCCCCCCCGGCCCAGATCCGGCCCTGATATGTTACATAACAAAAGATTAAGCATTTAATAAGTGCAAATAAATAATGCAGATCAAATGAAAAGGAAGGATTCCTTGATCTTATTTCCAAAAATATTATTATACCTTCCGATATTTTTATAGGTTGATCATGAAAATATTGGAGACGATTAACTGAAATTTTAATAAGAATAATTGTCAAATAAAATATTTTCTTCTTCTAATTGACACTCTTTTTCTAAAATCCGATAAAAACCTTGAGATAGACACTGGTTTCCATAAATTTACGAACGACCTTAGGCTATCTCAGTGGGAAGCTAAGGTCGAAACTCTATAACTTATAAAATGAATATTTGGTTTGAAAATGTGATAGCAGATAAAGATCTGAATCGAATATATCAATATCTCGATTTTCAACAATATTCGTTAAGTATTTAAGGTTTTATGGAAGTTTAAATATTTAACAATAACAATACCAGTCAAAAATGAGTCAATTTAAACTTAGTGATAAGCAGGGCAGGATCTAGGGGGAGGCATGACTCACCCCTAGAATACTCTTCATCAGTTTTGTATAAGTTTCTTAAGATTGACACTGTTGTTGTTAAATATTCAAACATCAAACTTATTAAATACTGAAGGAATATTGTTGAAAATCGAGATATTGATATATTTGATTAAGATCTTTATCTGCTATCATATTGACTTAACATAGGGATTTTCCTTAATATATGAAAACCAATGTATATAAATAACTCATCTTAGAGAAAAAAAAACTGCCCTTCCAAATTATCCCAATCCAAAACCTAAACTAATTATTAATTATTGCTTTACAACGGAATACATAGTAAACAACGGTTCTGATTTAACATTCTCCGTACTAGTACAAAAAAAAGAAAGGTCGCATTTTAATACCACTTCAACAATTTTTCGAAAATGTTCCTTTCAAAGTTACACATTTTCGCTTCAGTTGAATTGAGCACAAAAAGCAAATGGGAAGAAGCATGTAAACAGACAAGAATGCATTTAATCGCATTTATTAAATCTATACACCGAGACACCTCGCGTGCTCAACCGCCATCGACCTCGCCTCCTCGCTGTGCAACACAGCCTTCGTGCAATGCAGGCAGAGACTGTGGTCGATAAGAGATGTTTTACAACGTGCGAGTCGGCTTCGTTCGTCCTTGGGAGTTCGGGTGCGCTCTGGACAGTTCTACCTGAGATATCGACGTTCTGTCCGCCGTCGAAATCGCATGTCCTCCGCGGGTCATAACTGTTTCGGAGGTCGTAAAAGACGGAGTGTGATGGGTAGGGGTACTAGCTCAAGTTGGCTGCGCCGCGTTTCGTAGAGTTCTGGTCGGGAAAAAAGAAATCAGCACTTTCATCAACCAAAAAGACTTGAAAGTGGTTCCTGCCAGTTGTTGTCTAAAGAATTTACAATCGAAATCTTTATCTCAGGAATAGGTAATAAACTTTTTTACGTTTCTTTCCAGCTTTTACTCGTCGAGAACTTTTCTTTGTCAGTTTAGAGAGCTCGTAATGACTTTTATCATTTTTATTTTTGGTGTGCGTTTAGTTTTTCATTCTGGAGGATGTATCAAAACAACAATTCACTCAAATGTAAAGGATATAAATAAGTTTGGATTTCATTTCAAACTTTTTGTATTGAAGAACACCTGGTCTACATCTGTGTCAACTTTTGTGTAATTCAGAATGAAAATTCTAGAAACAAGCATGCACATACGCAGTTCAGTAATGTCGTGACTGGCTATATAAATAATCCAAACAAATTGAAACAATTTTGAAAATGGTCAGGGAATTTTGCAGATGCTGATAGTATTGGCTGAAGTTTGAATAATCAAATGACATAAATTCGAATGGAAACAAGGACTATGTGGTATAATTTCGAAAAAAATATTATTACTGCTTGCGGCATTTCAAAATTTACCCATGAATATGTGTACATCAAGGCCGATTAAGGAAATATAACGCTAATCCTAGTCATGTGTAAAATATTTCAGTTTGTAATTGACTATTTCGGATTTTTCTAAAACTTTTTTTAAGACTGGAATTTTTTTTACTCGATTTTAAAAAAAACTGAGTTATTTTATGCACTTCGTCTGTCTTCTGTAGACATGCATCATTTTTGTTTTAAGAGATAAATGAGAAATTCTTTTTCAATTGGATAGGTACTAAAGAAATATTACAATTCTCATTTACAGTATCTTACGAAGATACTAAATTTGGAAGATGACAAATCTTTAAACTAATATTGTAAGAGATCTCTTCATGCTGGGAATTTAAAATTTTAGTGAGAGACTGTGACAGTCAAGACTTTTTATTGAAGTCAGCGATTTGTCCTTTAAACAAATGGGGGATTGAAAAACAACATTTTTTTAAGGAATAAGTAAAATATTTTCTTTTTATTCGACTAGATACTAATAAAGCATTACTATTCGCATTCCTGAATCCCATTAGTTCGGATATCCACCGTTAGAGGGTACAAACACCTCAACATTCTAATAGTTGCATCAAACAAACCATGCGTTACTACTTTCCCTTCAAAAATAAAATAAGGATAGGAACTATATAGCTAGACTAGAATAAAATATGATGGGAAAATTAGAAACCCCTCAACTTTGGAACTCCTCAGAAATCAGAGATCATAATTAACAATTGAACGGAGTTCCGGGTTATCACCCGGAACCCCGGAACTCCGTTCTTCTTCATCTGAAAACTGCATAATCTTTGGTGCCTTTAAGCATGACGAGTGACGAATTCAGAATTAAATTAAAAAATAAACTATACAAGATGAGCCAGAATAGCTTTGAGTGGTGACATTTCCACGGTAAATCGTCGAAAAACAGGTTTATGAGCATTGGAAATGGTTTGGGAATATTCCTAAATCAAAGTAGAATAGGACGATGTTTTTTTGGGGGGAGGGAGGGCTCCTTTTATTCCAAAATGTTAATATAAAGTAGTTTAGAAATATTGATGGTAGTACCAAAAAAATTAAGTTATGAAAATACTACAGTACTTTCTAATATAATAACTAAATGTTTTTTTTATTTTAATATGGGTTACTAGTTTATATGCTAATATATTTCTATAAAACACTTTAATATACGTATTATCAATTACCTCGGATAGCGCCGAATGGTTGCTTTATTGGGAAAGCTTCAATTTACCAAGTTCTAGTTCGCCAAAAATGCGACAGGCGGCGCCACTTACTCTTAGATCAGTGGTTCTCAACCATTTATGCTTCACATACCCCCTGGAAATGTGTATGCAACTGGCGTACCCCTTGTATAGATAGATAAAACTGTAGTTATGGTATAACAATGGGAATAAAATAAAACACACACATATATATATACAAACAAATTAAGTTTTGTATACATAAAAAATTACATATATCGATAAACATTTGTGTTATTTTGTTGTGTATTGTTTGTGAATTGTTTGTTTTTTGTTTATAATATTATAAACATTTACTGGGTAATCAGATCCAGCTACTTTTGAGCTCTCACGGCGTACCCCCAAAAAATATACCGCGTACCCCACGTTGAGAACTCCTAGCCTACATCAAAATTTACTTCTTATACATTCATTGGCTGCGCAGTTAAATCACAAACGACAGAATGATTTCCAGTTAGCTTCAAACAATATAATATTGTGCAATTAGTCACCAACAGGAAAATATCATTAACTCAAAGAACAAAAAATATTGCCAAGGGGAAATAACAGAAAAATATACAAAATCACCAACGGTAAGATAAAATGCATACGCTAAGCATAGTAACATAAAGTGCAATTAGTTACAAATAGTAAAAATAATATGAACAAAATGCAAACAAAATAATACAACAAAATGCATAACAAAATAATACAACAAAATGCATAACAAAATAATACAACAAAATGCATAACGTCATATGCAGTTAGTCACTTCCTTTGGAATAGTATGCAGCTATTCACCAACAAAAGTTAGAGTGTTTGAAGAATTCTTGTTCTATGCCGATAAAACTGAAAATATTACACTAAACATTACAGAACTAGAATGCATGTCACTCAACTCATAACGCGCTGTAATACACCTAAACTAGTCAATCGATAAAACAGCTGCAATAATTTATTTTCTTCAACTGGATCAATTCCCCTAACAATCATCATTCATCAGTATCATGGTTTATAATTGACCTTATTAGTTGCTTCTATTAAAACGGAAATATTTTGCACTTTATTCTGTCCTGCATTCAAATAAATTGTCACATTTCCTTCAACTGATTTCCTGAGGAAATCTGTGATACCTCTACGCATTATATCTGCAATATGCGTGCATTACTGAGAAAACTCATTACACCCTCAGCAAGATCCGCCAGTAGACGAGGTAATTGAAGACTATGATGTCATTAATAACGGTGCACAGACGCATGACTTGACACTTCGTTTCGAAATGTTTTCACGAACCTATATTCCCGCTAATGTTTCTCGTAGGTCTATTTCGATAATATTAGAGTCAGAATCCACTTATTACCATTCAAGGCGTAGACGTTCTAGTTCATAATCAGCCTCGGACTTGCCTTGAAGAGAGACAGAATAGTAGTGTGGGGGGGGGGGGCTTACTAGTAATTAGTAATTACCGGTGGAAACTATTAACAGGGAACAAATGGTGGATTCTGAACATCGTATGCAGCTTGCAATTTACGATGCCAAAGTTAGTTCACGCAACTATGTGAGAGTTCACGGTTCCCTGACCTTTGCATCGCGATCTTCCGCGAGTGTTTGTAACTTCCCATTAACACATTCGTGTGCAGAGAGATGCAGCGAGTAAAGACATTCCTCCAGCAGAGCTATGTGCAAATTTGACGCACTAAGGAAGATGTTAAGCACTTACCTCTACCGATAACAGAGAGATCATGGAAAGTTAATCTCCGGCGTGTATCAAGGCTATATCTATCAGAAATTATGCTGTGCAGTATCTAAATTCTCGCTACTATACATACATATTGGTGTTCATTAGCATCCTTGGGTAATATCAAGCACTGCTTTTATCTTTAGCAAGGTTTGCAAGATCAAAATATAGTTATTAATACGATAGCATTATGGATTAGAGACATGCAGACAAATGTAATCACCTGTTAGAGTTCGTTAATACCAAACTTAACTTTTTTTAAAAGCAATACGTGAAGAGATTTAATCTTCGGATTACATGAATGCAGAACAAATTAAATACACTCTTAGCTGTAGCAGTTTATATCTGTATTAAAACTCTGCTCTGCATAAGTTAATAGTCCATTATTAAAATTCAGTGTTGTTGCCCATATGAGGGATATTCAGAGAATGTAAAATATTTTCTGCGCAAAAATATATAAATGTTACTAAAAATATAATTATTATTATGTACTTTCTTCTACAAGGAATAAAAGAGAGAAACATAGATTAACCCTGAAGCTTCCCACAGAAGTCTGTTTGAAGCCTTTTAATACATATTATTTTCCTTTGAAGGAAAACGAGACATGAACAGAAAGATATCTGAAAAGAAATATCCATACCTTACCCGTGACTTGAGCCCAATTACATTTGATCAGTAATCAAGTACTCTAACAACTCTGAAAAATATATGTTAAATATATACACCGAGTAGTTGGGCTGGGGTTGGGTTCTTACCTAGAAATGTTTTTTTTTTGCACATAGTGGGCTAAATGACCAAATAACAAGAATCCAAAGCCTCAGAGATGTTTAAAAAAGGAATCCACAGGGCCATGTTATGTTTCTGGAAAACACGATCTTCATCGAATTTTTATTAGCCACATATTTAATTAATTTCGGAAAAAACACATGTAGTCAAATAACACATGTAGAGTTAAAGGACTGGGGTTGTCTTAGGAGGAAAGGTTCAGGCTCGTAATTTATAGTTCCCATATTTGAGTCCCAACTGTGACAGCGTTCAGATTAATCTCTCCTAACTCCCACTCTGCCATACGGTCACCAAAGGTACACCGATGGTCTTGGAAAGAGCGCGTCAGTCGAATGAAACGTAAATCGGTGTTCCGTATGCATACCCAGTGATATTAAGGAATACGTTGTATATCCTTGATGAGAGACTTCCATTGTCTCCAAACAGCTGTTCCATTGAACCCTTCCCCTACACAAATGTGAGCACTCGAGGTGCTTGTGGTTGGCCATATAGTCCATTATACACAGTCGTATCAGAATAATATGACCACCTACCATAGTATATGTGTGGTAGGTGGTCATATTATTCTGATACGACTGTGTATGCAAAAAATCTTAGCTTAGAGATAAAAGCAACCCAAAACTGATAGCGTTTTCTAACAAATTAGTGGGATCCAAAACCCACGATATCGTGATGTCACTACTGAGTTTTCCCACGGCTTGTTGAACTAGCCTTGATATAGCTCAGTGGTTAAATTTAATTTTTTTTTACATTATAGTATACCCAATTTCTTTAGCTTACTTCTCCGAGTTTCTAATTCATACGTCAATCGCTTATGCGAGCGACGTATCTTCCATTAATGCAACAGGTAAGATGTATTTATTCCCATAAGTAAAGGATTCTACATTGAAGGCCTGATTATTTTTAACTTTGTAAATAAAAATAATATGTTTCGAAGGATTATTCGTATCGATATTTCAATCCTTGTAATATTGATATTTCAATTTGTAATATCGATATTTCAATCCTTGTAATCAATTATGTATATATATATATACAGGGTGAATCTGAAAAAGTGGGCAAAACTTTACGGGGTGGTAGAACGCAGCTATACGAGCAATATTCGTCATAGAAAGTATGGGCTGAACGCAAACGGCGAGCCGCTAGGTGGCGTTGGAAATGGTATAAAGGGTCGGTCCTCGCACCCAACGGCATTTCTACCGTGGATTGCCGAGAGGATGGCTGGTTATACTAACCACGAAATGGCGGATATGCACTTTGTGTATGGTGCGGCGGACGGGAATGCAAGTGAGGCACAGAGACGTTACCACAACCGGTTTCCGATGAGATGCACTCCTGATCGGAAAACCTTTGAGCGTTTGCATCGGCGGCTGTGTGAAACGGGATCCTTCGCCGCAGCCAAGCAAGACGCAGGGCGTGAAAGGAGTGTCAGGACGCCGCAACTTGCAGAGGACATTCTGCGTAGGGTGGAAGAGCGAACGGGATGTAGCATGCGAGCGGTTTCCCTGCAGTACACGTGTCCCAAATGTCGGTTTGCCGTGTGCTACAGGAGGAAGGAATGCACCCCTATCGTACGCAGAAGGTACAAGCATTGTCACCGGCGGACTATCAGCCATGTGTCGTATTCGCACGTTGGTACCTCCAGCAGAATGCAGCGCAACCGGATTTTGGTGCACATGTTCTGTTTACGGACGAGTGCATTTTCACCCATGAGGGCGTTTTGAATACCCACAATTCACACACGTGGGCATCTACGAACCCGCATGCCACACGTCCTCATTCGTTCCAGCAGCGGTTCTCCATAAATGTTTGGGCAGGGATCCTCCATGACCATTTGGTTGGCCCATACCTCCTGCCACACCGTCTGGACGGCAAATCGTATAACACATTCCTACGAGAGGTGTTGCCGGAGCTGCTGCGTTCGATTCCAACCCCCAGCAGGTCGAGAATGTGGTTCCAGCACGACGGTGCGCCTGCACACTTCAGCTTAGATGTGCGTAACACTTACATGCAACGTTCCCAGGGCGATGGATTGGTCGAGGTGGTCCCATAGCTTGGCCACCAAGATTGCCGGATCTCTCGTGTTTGGACTTTTTCCTGTGGGGCCATATGAAAAGCCTAATCTACGAGTGCCCCATTGAAACTGATATGGATCTAGTCGCCAGGATCGCCGTTGTTGCCGGCGATATTCGGGAAATGCCTGGTGTCTTCGCAAATGTGCGTCGGTCCCTATCCCGCAGGTGTGAAGCCTGCATTACAGCTGGAGGCAGCTCTTTTGAGCAATTTCTTTGAGCATGTACCTCAATTACATTCCTGTTAATAAAATGTTTTCTGAAGTATCTCCTCTCCTTCTTGTGTTCATTCTTTAAATGTGACAGTGGAAAACTACCTTTTAACTTCTCACCGCTTGCGTTCCGACCATACATTCTATGACGAATATTGCTCGTATAGCTGCGTTCTACCACCCCGTAAAGCTTTGCCCACTTTTTCAGATTCACCCTGTATATAATTGATTATTCGTATCGATATTTCAAGGTTTTGTAGAGTGCTTCTTATAAAATTAAATTCTACGTAATTTTTGGAAGCATTCCGAATATACTCAAGATTATTCAACGTGCAAATTATTCGTACCCAAATAATATAAGATTAGCTTAATTAAAACAGCATCATGGGACAGGGCCATGTCCTCTCCCTTTTGAGAACGCTAGTAAGGATAATGGGGTCAAAAATGATTAACCTAATGCATATTTCATGCATTTGTCAAGACATAGAAAAAAAAAATCTAAAACAAAAGGAAGAATTTTAAACTGGAACAAAACTCCGGTGGGCCCGACCCTTGTTTTTACCTTTTTTTCTACCCGTTTACACCGCTCCTCCCCCTTCCCCCATTTTTCCTAAATCCGTGCCTAAGCTTAATCACGTTGTCTTACAACCATAAAACGTCTGATTATGCATGCATGCATACGAGCGTAACTTCAAAAGTTGGCAAATACAGAAATTTATCCTGTATTTTGACCACAAAAGTTATAAATGGGCATGCACAAAACTAGCACATACATGTGGTTTCTGCTCATATAAAATCCCTTCATTAAAATCAGTAAAAGATTTAAAAGGAATTTACTAGTTTTAGCTTTACTACAACAAAAAAAAAACAACGTACTTGCAGCAGGTTGATTTTTGTGCTTGCAATGTTTTAATATTACTGCAAGCACATTGTTCAACGTGCTTGCAGTAATATTAAAAGGAAAGCAAGTCTAAAATATTTTATCACTAAGTCATTTCAGAAGTAATTGCTATACATTGGCAATGTAAAAACTTCAAATAGTCTGAATCATTTCGTGGAAGAGGGTGGCTCAGTAGGTGGTTCTCTAGCCTCGTAATCTGCAGTTCTCAGGTTCGAGTCCCACTTGGACCAGCGTTGAAATTATCTCTGATAAGTCCAAGTTTCTTCTCTGTCAGAAAGGGACTTAGAAAGACGATCCTCCGTCGGATGGGACGTTAAACCGTGACCCTGCACAGGAAAGCCATACACTGTGCCCGTTAAAGAATACACTGGATGGTCTTGAAAGGAGACTTCCATTTAGCGTCTTAACAGCTGTCGAGTCTAGGGTTTCTGAAAACTCGGGTTTTTAGGACTCGGCGAGTACGAGTCCCAAATTTTGAAAACTCGTCGAGTCCGAGTCGAGTCCGGATCTAAATCTAAACTTTAATCAATAAGCGAAAACCTTTAATATTTTGGAGTTCAATAACAATTTTCATAGCTGAAGTCTGTAACAAAATAAAATTACTAAAATTGGTTAAAATTAGAATTATTTATTATATTGCAAGATTTTCAACTGAGATTTGTGGTCGTGCCAAGAAATTATAAAGAAAATGTACTCAAATTTATTTATTAATCAATTCATTTATTTTCAAAAATTAAACTTTAAAACTAGATATAACTATTTGAACATTTATTTATTTCAATTCAATTACTTTTTTTGGTCTTCAGGTAGAAATATTTGAGAAATACTAACGAATTAAGTAAGAGACTTGTCAGCAAGTCTCGATCTGATTGTAGTACAGAAGCTGCCACTTATTGAAAATGTTCTTTCGTTAGAAGTTGAAGTTGGTTTTATGGAGGAAAGTGTGTTGTACAGGTCATCAAGATTACTTGTTCGTTTTCCAGTATTTCTGAAAAGCAAAAATTCTTGTTTAAGTTTGCTATAAATCTCGGATTCTTTTGGAGTTGGAGGTTCAGCTGCGTTTTTCAAAATTAAATCAAATTCTTCATCCATTGTAAAATTTTTTTGATTTTCAACTATTATTAATTCTTGGTCTTGCGAAGCTTCCGTTGATTCATTATTATCTTCTTTTTGGTAAAATCTTTTTAATAATTGTGTGGCTAAGTCTAAAGCCTGTTTAGTAGGTACAAATTTTGGATCTTTAACCGCTTTGAACAAATTCATTAAATCTATATTTACTCGCTCATCAATTCTCTTCTCCATATTTTCTAATAATTCACACGCTAGTTTACTTTTACAGTTCGAAATTTTTCTTTTCATATACTCCAATGTAATGCCAGCTGAATGCAGAGTCGTATCGTTTCGGCTTAAAACTTCAATTGCCAATTTGGCAGGTTCAAGCGAATTCTGGAGATCTTTGAGTTCGTTAAAATCGATGTCATCAAGCATGTGTGAACAGTTGAGATCTACTAAAGCTTCCTCGTTGAATTTTTGTAGTTTCACAAACATGATCTCGGCTGTTTTGTGAACTCGTGGACTCGTCGAATATTATAGCCGAGTCCCGAATCCGAGTAACTACCCAAATACTCGACGAGTCTGAGTCGAGTCGAATCGAGTACAGAAACCCTAGTCGAGTCCCCTTCCCTAACTTTTTCTGAGCTTTTGGCGTCTTTGTGACCTGGACATTTAGCCCACTGTGTGCAAAAAGTTTCTGCTCAGAAAAAACATGATCCTAGAAAACAGAAACCCTAGTCGAGTCCCCTTCCCTAACTTTGATGATCTAGAAACTTGACTGATCTAGAAACAGAAACCCTAGTCGAGTCCCCTTCCCTAACTTTTTCTGAGCTTTTGGCGTCTTTGTGACCTGGACATTTAGCCCACTGTGTGCAAAAAGTTTCTGCTCAGAAGCAAACCATCCCAAGCCAACTGAATCATTTCAGCAATTAAAGAAAGTTCAACTGATTTGAGAAACTTAAATAGGATAATTAGTTACAAAAATTGTAGTAACATGTTCTTTCGATTATCGGTAGTTTTCGGTTATCCATGTGTTCATTGGTCCCTATTATCGTATATAATTTGGAGTTTGATATGCATGAATTTTCATACAGATTCGGTAATTCTCAGTTTGTTATTTAAAAGGCGAAAAAAAGTAGTATGTGTTGACGAGATGTGAGAGGCTTATAAACCTATCATTAGGGCCTACAAAATTATGAATGTTTTACTGATTAATGCAGTGCATTTAAAAGTCCATATTTCTGTCCATCTATCCTAATTCATTTCTGTGCGCTTAAATCGTCATCTCAAAATGCCACGAATATGAATAATTGCGTGACTTTCTTAAATATCCATTTGTCCTTTATACATTTTCGTCAGCAATGAAGTCGCCGTTGCTGCTTTCGTTTTAACGTATTTGATGACATTCATTTTCGTTTCAAAAACATGTAAGCTCAACATTAACTGGTATCTGCACTCTTCACAATTCCAAAGCCATCAGGCCTGCAACTACTTCACCAGTCTGACATCGTAAAAGCAGGCTGATGGATGAGGTGAAAGGCAAGATGAATAGTTGAAGAGATGAAAGCATCTGAATCTGCATCGCTTTGTGACATTCTCAAGCATCGATCGGACTTATCCATATTTCGGAGATTGTCAATGAGTTCGTCTGTTGCCCTCACTTAATGTAAATGCAGTGTTTTAAGAATCAATTCAAAACTTCTAACATTAAAATACCAAAATGCATAATGGAAAACAATCTATTGTAATTTAATCTAAACTAACTGAAAATGTCAAATATGGTCCAGAGATGCCATCGTCTGTCCCCCAGTCTATTTATTGTTCTACAATATTTTAACATATATTCTTTTAGAGCACGATTAATTGGATTTTGCACATGAAGATTATATTGTTTCCAATGCAAATATTTATTTTATCCTGCCAATAATCATCTGGCATTGTTTTCTTATATTTCAGTTATTCTTCTAACATTTTTGACGTGCTTTTGCACGTCAAAAACACCCAATTTTTGACCACACCAATCCTCTTATGAACTTCTCAGTCATAGGGTACGGGAGTTGTGTTGGGTTGTTTTACCTCTGAGCAGCACTTTTTTGCACACCGTGGGAAAAATGGCCAGGTCACATGGACCCCGAAGGCTCAGAGAAGATTGGGGGAGGGGATCCACTGGAACAGATGTTGGGAGACAGATGGTAGCCTTCCGTCAAGGCCATTCAGCGTGTTCTTTAACGTGCACAGGGTATAGCTCTCCCGCACACGAGGCCACGGCTTAACACCCCATCCGACGGAGGGCGGTTTTTCCAAGCCCATGGCGTACGAGATATTTTAAACTATAGTATACACTGAAAGGACATTTTATTATACACACCCATCTAATAACGTGAGTCCACCTTTCGCCCTCACAACCGCAGCAACCCATCGTAGCGTGGAATCTACCAGGTGTTGGAACAAATGCATCGCTCCACTTCGTCCCACAAGTGCTCAATAGGGTTGAAATCCAGAGAGTGAGCGGGTCATTCGAGCGCTGTGAACTAACTGGAATACTCCTCCAGCCAGTCCTTTTCCAAAGTTCCAGCCTTATGTGGTGATGGTGGTTTCATTTAGTACAAGGGGTCCCAAGGCGTATACGTAACGTTAATATTAGCCAGAACATTACATCCCCACCACTGGTCTGCCCATGGCCATTAGTAATCTAAGCTACACACACAACTCCTGTCAGTGTGTTGTAGTTGAAACCTTTAGTCGTCGGACCAAGCTATCAATTTCCAGTATTCTTTGGTCCATTGGCATTGTTCCTTCATCCACTGCAGCCCCATTGCCACCGTTGCTCAGTGACATGCTGTGAACAAGGATACTCGATGTGAACGTAGGCTGCCATGACCCAGTCGTTTCATCGTACATCGAAATGTTATTTGCACAAACCTTCGTAGCTGGCCCATTGCTGAATGCTCCATCGCTATCTTGTACCTTCCATGCTGCCCCATCGTTATCACCTGCACTGCTGCCCTCCATTCCGACATTGCGATATAGGAGAGGCCACATTCACCTCAAACATCAATGGATTGGTTACGACCACATTTTTCCAAGTGGCTGCAAATTTTGCCAGTTTTGATGTAGTCCTGGTACACACGTTCGACTACACATATGGGACAGTCACACGCGGGAATTCCAGACGTTCTTCGGTTTCCTAACTGGTTTACTGGTTAGCGTACCTGATGACTAAGACCAGCAAGGCATGTCCTCGTATAAGAGTTTAAGAATCAATTCAAAACCTCTAACATTAAAATACCAAAATGCGTAAATGGAAAACAATCTTTTGTAATTTAATCTAAACTAATTGAAAATGTCAAATATGGTCCACAGATTCCATCGTTTGTCCCCCAGTCTATTTGTGTTATATGAGAAACCAGAACAGACCTAATATAGCTTCTAGGTTATCTCAGTCCCTTGTGTAGTGAAGTACCTTCTAGATATGGAGTACCACATTTTTCTCACTATCTGCCCACGATCGAACTCGCTTAGGTCGCTGTGTTTAACCATCATAGCAATCGCAATACTCTACATAGTAGGCAGGTATCTGACCTATTTATAATCAGCAAGAGGTTTCGGCTGGCTGCGTGATTTTGGCAGAGTAGGATTGATTTGTGTGGTGTGCAAAATAAATTGTGTTTTCAGTGTTCATAGCTTTAAGACTTACTTATCTGTTTTCCGGATATTAATGTTTTTAAAAATGTCCTATAACTATGAATTAGGAAGCCTGTGTTTTCAAATGCATTATGAATTAAACTTATTATTTACATTATCAATATTCTATTACATCCTTACAAGCCTCAGTGATTATTTTTGAAGACAAAAACTCGAAAGTAAGATGAATTATTTTTGAAGACATAAACCCTGTGCACATAAAATAATACACTAGATGGCCTTGACGGGAGGCTACCATCTGTCTCCCAACAGCTGTTCCAATGGTCCCCTCCCCCAACCTTCTCTGAGATTTCAGGGTCCATGTGACCTGGCCATTTAGTCCATGGTGTGCAAAAAAGTGCCGCTCAGAGGTAAAGCAACCCAACCTTGATATGCTTTTCTGAATTATTTTGTAGCTTCAAAATTAAAATAAATTATCAATTCGCAGTTGGTTATTCTTTTCTCTTTTAACCCCCCCCCCCCAAAAAAAAAAAAAAAAAAATTAAAGTTCAGGAAAAATAGGTCACGGTTCATTTAAACTCCCCTTATGAGCGACACTTATCTGAAATAACAGCTGGACAGATGGAATAGTCGCAACCCAATTGAAACAATAATATTCAGCGTCAGCCAATTCTACTCCGAGAACGAAAGCATTTTAAAATTTATCTAACTGAAGCATTATTTCAAATTTAGTACAAATAAGGTAGTTGGTCAATCATTCTCCTGATACATTACTTGCAGTGAAACTGATGTTCTTGGGTTCAAGTTCTCACTATGCCTTCATTAAATTTCTTCTAATGCTAAAAAAAGTGTGACATCGAAAGGCTGCGGTCCGTCAGATGCGACGTAACCGTGGCCCCGTGTGTAAGACAGCCATACCCTGTGCACGTTAAAGAAATAGCTTGAAGACCATTTGTCTCCAAACAGTTGTCCAATAAGTTCCCTTCTCCCTGACTATTTATCCCATCCTGTGTACAAAAGTGATGCTCAGAATTAAAACAACCCTACCCGTGAATGGAGGTTTCCTTCTGTCTTCTAATAGCTATCCTGTGGATCCCCTTCTCCTGCCAAGCTCCGAGTCTTGGGGTCATTGTGATTTGGTATTTAGCTCATTTTATGTCACTTAGAAGTAGAATCCAATCAACTGGTATAAGTCAGGCAATGTAAATGATACTTATTTAACATTAATAGTTCGTGATTCGGTAAGTTTAAAATTTTGGTTCTATTTAATCAGTCATTGAGAATTAAAATTTCTTGCAATTCCCTTAAAGGAGCATTTTGTAGACTCTAAGAAGATTAAAAAATGATACGAAAGCACTACATAAAACAAGTAGTATTTTCATAACAATCCCCTAAACTTCGTAAAAGATCTGTGCAGGGTTAGAGTCGTAACGAAGTAGCAATGACTGTGTTCATGTGAGCTCTCATAATTGCCCAGCTTTTGCTCAGGCTTTAATATATCGACTCAAAGTAGCAGCCGCATTCCGAACGGGTACAAGGACACTGGTTTGCTCGTTAACGTCTGGGGGGATGTCACTGATGGAGGAGGTTTTCTGTTTCCACTAATTTCGCATGTGCTTGATCGATCAGTCCCAAATTTGGTGTGATGACCCCCCTTGGGTCTTGCTGCATAGGGTTTGGAGAACGGTTTTATAGCTGTGATGGGTGAGGATTAAATCCGTCTCAAGTGTCCAAAACCTCTGGGGGCACTGCAGTCACCTATTGAATAAAGAATTGAAAGTCATGAATGGATAGTATGTTATCAATATGCAATGTTAAAAAAAGGGCAGTCATTTCACAGCCAACTTTTGGAACTAGAAAACTAGGACCTAATTTTCTGGGATTGGAAACTTTACAGTGAGATAAATTACGATGAGATGAAGCTGTAGACGAAGATCTAGGTGAATAAATCCACCTAGACTGATCGTCTAGGTCAGGGGTGCTCAAACCGTGGCCCGCGGGCCACTTCTATCCCGCCAGACCCTTTATTATGGCCCGCGAACACGACGAAGTTTCCAAAATATATTAAATACATATATATAATAGCGCGACATGTACCAAATTTTCAAATTTGCCAGCGACATGTACCAAATTTCCAAATTGGCCCGCTATTTCCAAAAGGTTGAGCACCCCTGGTCTAGGTGGATTTATCGAACAAAGAGAGAAAGAGAGAGAGACAAACTCTCAAAAATATCATATATAATATATTAGTGAAAGAAGAAATCCCTTATAATACAAAATAGGAACAACTGATTTCTTATGCTACAAGGCGAAGCTTTGACGCTTAGTCCTCACTGGTGTCGTGGTTAATGAAAGAAACCACGTAATTCGCCAATAATCTGATCAATGTTTGTTTGCACTGTTATATTTGAAACCAACGAATTCGGGCCGTTTATGTTAGAGGCCCCATTTACTTTCTTTATAAGAGGATTGAAGCGAAAAAAACATAGCTATTTTCTTCACATTTGTAAGCAATGATGCAGCAAATGAACTCCTGATATGCTTTTCTGAATTATTTTGTAACTTCAAAATTAGAAAATAAATATGACTTTGCTAGAAGACGTCAGCTGCCTTAATATATAGAAAATGACACACCCAAAGTAGGAAATATTCCTTTTACATAAAACTAAATAGGATTTATTCCCGAGATATTCCTCCCTCTCTTTTGTGGGGACACAAGCATGGGACATAACTTGAGTTATATCCAATAATTAATCATTTATATTAACACCTTAATTGATTTATAACTATGTATTTATATTAACCGAAATAATTTAACTCTTAAGTCAAATTTGCGATCAGATGATAAGCTGTTTGGGAGGTAATGGAGGCGCGGTACCAAAATTATTAAAATAACATCAATCTTTCGAATAGTCAATCAACTACTATGTCACTAATGGGAGAGTCTCGTGTGCACAAAGCCTATTTATTAAGTAAATGTGTAGTATTATAGATTATAAATGACGTTTATTATTAAGAGCTATTTCTGCTTGCTTATCATTATTTTATTGTTTGTTTGTTTTTTTTTGGGGGGGGCTAAATTTTGGGTGGTCCAAACCCTTAGGTTACGATAACATAAAACTGTTTATGGAATTTGGTGGTCTAAGCTCTTATGGTTTAGGAAGATTTCTTAAACAAAGAATGGGGCGGGGTGGCTCAGTCGGTAACGCACCAGACTCATAATCTGCAGTTCCCAGGTTTAAGCCCCACCTGGGCCAGAGATGAGATTTATCTCCGCAAAACTCCTGCCCTGACCACGGTCAGTAGGAAACACCAATGGGCTTGGAAAGGCCGCCATCCGTCGGATTGGACGTTAAGCCGTGGTCCGTGTGCGGGTGAGCCATACCCTGTTGACGTTAAAAACACGCTGTATGATCTTGACGGGAGGCTACCATCTGTCTACCAACATCTAATCCAGTGGGTCCCCTCCCCTAACCTTCTCTAAGCCTTCGGGGTCCTTGTGACTTGTCGATTTAGCCCATTGTGTTCAAAAAGTGCCGCTCAGAGGTAAAACAACCCAACTGTATAAAAGTCGCAAAGACATGGTGGAAAGCAGAGTCAAGTGCGACATGGATGAAAGAGCTTATTTTGACTGACTTCGAAAGGGAGCTCATCGTTGGAGCGCAACGGGCAGTTGCATCCGTAGCGGAGGTGATGGAATTCAGCGGAAAATCACGGGGCACAATATCAGAAGTGTATGGAGAATAGTAACGGTCTCAAAAAAAAAACGTTGGCCAATCGTGGAAAATGCGGGAAGAAAAAGGCTCTGACAGCTATACAGAGCTGCTACAGTTCATCAACTGAATGAGCTGGCAGTTAACAGTACTTTAAAACTCATTTCAACTATGCGCAGAGAACTGAAATTTTCCAAGCTTTTATATCTGCCCACAGAATCTGCCTGTCAAAGTATTAGTAGGGGTTCCTAATAATTTACCTAGGCAGTGTATATAGTAGATAACGGTTGATGAATCGAATGATATCATCAATGTGAGTCGGTTGTCATTTTTTGGCTTCCTATATCATTGACTGCACTGCAGAAAAATAATTCTTGATCATTATTGATCTAGCAAGCACTGATTCAAAACTCTTTTCACTTCAGTGGATATAGAGTTTATAAAAACGAAAATCGATTGCAGGAAATTGATTCATCGCGCTGTTGGCGGCACCACTAACTGTCATGACACATACGTGTGTAGAATGTGTAAAGAACTATAACAGAAAGAAGGAAGGAAGATTCCTTATGCATTTTGTAAGATTCATCTCTTATATTTTGCTTTAACCATTGCAACGGACAAAATCTATTTAATGAAGAGGATTCTTCAGGTCATCAAAAATAAAAAGCAGTATGTATTCCACAAGTCATCAAATCGTTTTGCACGAATTTCAAAGGGCATTTGAAGAATCTAGCCCAGGATATTCAGATTGGGTGGTTTTACCGCTGAGCGACATTTTTGTGCACACGATGAACTATACGACCAGTTAACAAGGACTCGGAGTCCACGGGTCACCTGTGAGAGACAAATAGAAGTCTCTCATCAGGCTATGCTGCATTTACACAAAGAATGGCTCTCTTGCACATGCTTGTGGTTCCATTGATGGTCATCCATTGGTGTCTCTTTTCTAACCGAAGGCAGTATGGGATTAGCGGAGATAATCTCAACGTTGGAACTCGAACCTGAGAATATCAGAATACTAGCCTGACGAGCTGCTGACTGAGCCAACACCCCCCCCCCCCCCACCTCCTCTGTAAATCAAGAGACCCGCGACTGATTTCTCGTCTTAGTATATCTACTAATACCCGAATGAGTTTCCCCGGTTCCTTTTAGAGATCATACAACTCTGACTATACCTCAAAGCAGGTTTAAATATCCGAGGATTTTATCTTCCCAAAATTTAATATACACTTTTGTGAAGGCATGGATGTATGTGTCGTTTTTCTGCTGAGGTACTGCCATCCTCTCAGATCTTCTACTGTGGCATATAAACTGACAGGCTCCTGTCAGACCTCTGTGGCAAGCAGCTGCTTGAGGGGGATATTTATTTTTTTTTCGTATAAAACACTATCTCTACATGGTAAAACGCTAGAACAAAAAAATACTACTAATCACCATCTTTCAAGAACAATTGTGGTAAATGTTTGAGTAACCAGTACCATGCATTTTCGATCTTTTACCGAGAGAATATTATTATCTCTATTTCCATATCTATTACATATTTTTGAGAGTTTGTTTTCTGTTTGTTCTATAACTCCTCCTAATCGGTAAGAGCATGGAATACCATATTTTGTCTACGGCTTCATCTCATTGCAACCTAGCTCACTGTAAGGGTTTCGACTCTGAAAGAGAAAAACTCTCCCCCAAACATTGGCCGCAAAACATCTTTCCATAACTTACTATTCCATCGATAACTTTCAATTCAAGTTAGGCAACGAGAGCTTCTACAGAAATTTCGGACACTTGAAGTGGGTTTAATCCCTACCCACAGCAACTAAGAGTTCGATATCTAAACCCTGTGCAGATAGACGCCAATGAGACCACTGTCCCAAATTTGGGACACATTGGATGAAGTACCTGCGAAGCAGAAAGCTTCTGCCATCAGAGACATCACGGCAAACGCACAAGAAGCAAGTGTCCATGCACCCGTTCAGAATACGCTTGGAAGCCTGCTACTTCTAGTCATTTACTACATGTTAGGACCCGAGCAATCCCCTTGCTACTCCTAAGTATACTGCTCACAAAAAATAGGGGATATTTCATCGCTTCATATTCATTTTGAAATATACCCTAATTTTTGTGAGCAGTATATTTGCTATATGTTAGGGCCCGAGCAACACCCTTGCTACATCTAGTCATTTGCTATATGTTAGGGCTTGAGCAACCCACTTGCTAATTCTAGTCATTTACTTCTATGTTAGGGCCCGAGCAACCTCCTTGCGACTTCTAGTCATTTGCTACATGTTAGGGCCCGAGAAACCTCCTTGCTTCTTCTAGTCATTTACTACATGTAATGCCGGGCAATTCAGCTAGTAGTAAAATGTAAACTAAACCGAAAAACCTTTTAAATAAGTGAACTAACACACTAAAATATAGTATTAATTAACCATTAGCAAAAATGAATCACATTACATTCAATTGAAAAAGCTAATAAATATTCACATTTTTATCTTTTCTATACATCTGGTTGTAAATTCAATCAGATAGATAGAAGAAATATACACTTCCCTCCATTGAATTGCCCCACCAGGCCGGAAAAAGCAGAAAATTTGCATACATGAAGATAACGTATACGTATGTCACTGATTTGCATATGACGTCGATAGGCGCTAAAACAAGACCAAAAGCCAGTAAGTTGTGCCCGTGTCATAAGTATGACGGGGCACTATAAAAACAGATGTGAACGATTGCTAGCAAACAGAAGTGGTTGGGGCAAACCGTCTCTGTGAAGTATCCATTCCTTTGTGATGTCAAAGACGACGTTAAGTGTATTTCATGAATTTTGAAAGGGGTTGGATTTTTGGAATGGCAGAAGCTAGATTGTTCAATTGACAAATTGCGACACGTATGAATCGTAATGCACGAACTTGTGGACGTTTTTGGTGACAATGGATAACAGAAGGTTCTCCAACACGGCAGCCAGGTTCAGGTGCCTCTAAGAGAACGTCAGAGCAGGTAGACCATCGGATCTAACAACTTATACGTGACTGACAGTGCGACAAATTACTAGCGACAAAACGCCATCTGCGCCTTTTCCTCTATCTACCAGCAAAATCTGACGACGAGTATGAGAAGTGGGCCTATTTTCTTGTCATCTCTTGGCTTGTCTTCCTCTGACTCCATTGGGGCTAGGGTGACTCAGTAGGTAGTGCACCTGGCTCATAATCTGCAGTTCCCAGGTTCAAGTACTAGCTGGGTCAGCATTGAGATTTACCTCCGCAAAACTCCCCGCCCTTCCCTCTATCAGTAGGAGACACCGATGAGCTTGGAAAGGCCGCAGTCCATCGGATGGGACGTTAAGCCATGATCTATGTACGGGTGAGCCATACCCTGTGCACGTTAGAAACACACTGTATGGCCTTGACGGGAGGCTACCATCTGTCTACCAACAGCTATTCCAGTGGGTCTCCTTTCCCAACGTTCTGTAAGCCTCGAGAGTCCTTGTGACCTGCCGATTTAACCCATTGTGTTCGAAAAGTGCCGCTTAGACGTAAAACAACCCAACTCTGACTCCATTCCATCGTCTTGCGTGTCTGCAGTGATGATACGAGAGAAGTTCTGGGGACTGGACTGGCATTGTGTCGTCTTCAGTGATGAATCCCGTTTTTGTTTCGGTGTCAGTGACGGTCATGTGTGTGAGTGTGTGGATGCAGTCAGGTGACAACCGTAATACAGCATGTGACCGACATCTGGCATCACGGTGTGGAAAGCCATTGATACAACCATTAACTGTACTTTTGTCACGGCCATATATCGCCCGGGTCTTCCTGCCTCTGTGACATGGTTCCCTTTCCTTGTCCCGCGCATTCACCGAATCTGTCACCCACCGAACACATAATGGATACGATGGGGCAGTACGTTAAATCCGGTATTCAGCCACCTACGACTGTCGCTTACCTGAGAGCAAGGGTGCACGAAACCTGGCTGCATATTACTCACCACCTTTTTTTCACTCACTCCCACGGCGTCTTGTTCTCGTTTTTTGTTGCTAATGGGGACCATACCGCGTACTGATATACCTATCGTTCTGTCATTAAATATTGATAGAACTGTCCGCTTCTGTAATCATTGCTTCTTTATGTGTATAGCTACCAACACAACTAATTCTATTCATATGCAAATATTCCTTCTTGGTGGACAAATATTCCTTCTTGGTGGACAAATTTCAATCGGGGGAGTGTAAGAAGGCTTTCGAATTATACAAATGTTACTTTCTCTCATGCAGATAAGCTTCACCTTTCTGGATCTCCAGCAATTCTAAATGTGTTGTGTCATTGTCTAAATAAAGTACGTTAAGAAAATTAAATTTCAATGAGTAAATTATCAAAATTCCCTTGCACGAATATCACACTTTTCTGGTATTTTAAAGTATTAAATTAATTTTTACAATTGTGAGCTATTTCATTATGCTATTACTTAGTTGACCGAATTAAAACTTCCTACTACAGTTTTCACTTTTGAACATAAATTGTTTTCATTTAATGAAGAGAGCAGAATCTGTCAAATGCTTAGTTCCAAATTATTTTCAACATACATTGGTTTCATAAATTAAGGAAAAATGAGAAAAATCGCTATAATTCGCCAAAACATTGGGCGATACTCACTAAACTTCTTCATGTAACCAGTAAAGTAATGCCGAGTGAGCATATCGTATGCAAATTAGATTAGGTTGCGTCAATGTGCACAATCGGATAGCGGCATAAAACGGGTGTTTTGGAGTGGATCGTTCTTTTGTGTTGTAAATCTGAGTAAAGAAATTCGAAATAGCCATTTTGTAGGAATGACCTCGAGACATTATTTGCCTAATGAACTGCGGTGGAGAGCTATTGGCCGACTCGAAGCAGGCCAAAGTCAGTCAGACGTTGCGCAATTGCTGAATGTGAGTCCTTCTGTGATCCATAGAATGAGGAATCAATTTTTTAGCACGGATTCAACGTCTGAGATGTTTAGCCGAGAAAGGTTACGACTGCTGTGCAAGACCGATATCTGCGATTAACAGCACGAATGAGCAGGACGTATACTCCCTCTCAGCTACGATCCTTTCTTGCACTTGGAGGGTTGTATCAGCTTCTACTATGCATAGAAGGCTACATGAGAGAGATCTGTACGCTATAAGGCCAGTAATTTGTATACCCCTCACGTCACATCAGAAGAGAGAGCGGTTGAATTGGGCACGCACGCATGTTAACTGGACAGGAGAGCAATGGAGGTCCATACTGTTCACAGATGAATCCAGATATTGCTTTCAGAATAATTTAGTACATTGTTTAATATGGAGAGAACGAGGTACCTGCTATCATCCCAGCAACATCCGTCAAAGAGGCAGTTATGGCGGAGGTAGTGTGTTTGGGGTGACATTTCCTTAGGTGAATGCACAGACCTGTATGTGTTGACGAGTGGGAATCTCAATGGTCAAAGGTACAGAGATGACATCCTGGACCCTTTTGTACGTCCTTACGCTGGTGCAATAGGTGAAACATTCATCTTACAAGACGATAACACTCGTCCACTCGACTAGTGGAACATACCTTCAAGAGGAGACCATTATATGCATGGAGTGGTCAGATCGATCTCCCGACCTAAATCCACTTGAGCATGTGTGGAATGCTCTAAGGAGACGTGCTGCTGCCCTCAACCTGCCACCTGAAAAAAATAGGGGAGGTTATTACTGCTTTAAAGGAACAATGGTCGTTATTCCTTACTGAGCTGATTCACAGCATGGAACATCGCTGTCGTGCTGTATTGCTCTAAGGGGTGACCACACTCTTCATTAAAAAAACTTTGCCCATTGCATTCTGACACCTCATTTTTGGACTAGTTCCTGTAAGTGTTATTTTTTGACGAAAATGTTTCTGGTGTAAAATATTTTATGCCATTCTGAAACTAGCATTTTAATTCATGTTTTCATCAAATTTCATTAAAATCATTCATATATTTTTTTGTTTATCATATTTTTTCTGAGTTTTCCTTAATTTATGGAAACCAGTGTATTTCAACTAGAAAGGATTAAAAGCAAAATTATCCTTGGAACCATTTCAGTGTTATATTGGTCCGAAAAATCAGAACAACAGCTAGATACAGGCGTTAAGTGTCAAATGTGTCCTTTCCCCTGTTAATTAGGGCAATGGAGACTATGCAGATGATGCCTAACTTCTTGAACTGATAGTCATTTCATCTTCTGTTATGGCCAATGTTACTTTCTCTCCTGAGTTGCTACCTATTGATAAAACGGAATTGTTTTACGAATTCCGCTAAGCAATTTTTTCATCTATAAAATATGATTCTGTACAATTTATTATAAAAGTAAGGAAACAATTTATTAATGCATTTTGTTTGAAAATTTCTTCTTTCATGTTGAGAGGGTTGAGTTGTTTGTTGAGTTGTTTGGTCTCTAAGTGCCGCTCTTTTGCACACAATGGACTAAATGACCTGGTCACAAGGACACAAAGGGCTCATAGAAGACTGTGGTTAGTGGACCCACAGGACAGCTGTTTGCAGACAGATGGTAGCCTCTCGTCAACGCCATACAGCGTGTTCTTTAACGTGCACAGGTGATGGCTCTCCCGCACACTGGGCAACGGCTTAACGTTCCATCGGACGAGTAGCAGCCTTTCCAAACCTATAGGTGTCCCCTACAAACCGAGGACAGGGCGTGGAGTTTTATCTAAATGCTGACCCAACTGGGACTCAAACCTGGAAACTGCAGATTACGAGTCTGTTGCGCTTCCGACTGAGCCACACCCACTCCTTCATGTTGAGAGCAGCACGTAGCTCAGAAATCATATTTTGGAAAAACTAAGAAGAGAAATAAGAAAAGGCTTTTGTTTTTGAACAGCTGCCAAAAAAACAAGATACGAAATCAACCGTTTACGCACAAGATTACGTTTTTATCAACCTAAATGATATATTGCTGCAGCTCCAGACAAATTTCGAAAAAAACATCCAGTTTTTACTATTTTGGCTGAAGTTTTGGATTTAGTTAGGATACTAATAGCTCAGGTTTTGTGCACACCTCAGTAGCAAAATGGTAAAAATCGCAGACAATAAATATCTTATTAAAAAAGCAAAACTTATGTGTACTATTAGTATCCCAACTCAATCCGAAACTTCAACCGAAATAGTAAAAAATAGTTTGTTTTTTTCCCAAATTATGTCGGGGACGATGTAATAGCTGTAGCAATAAATCATTTCAGTCGATAAAAACGGAGTCTTGTGCGTAAATGGTTCATTCCGATGTTTGTTTTGGCAGCAGTTCAAAATTAGGCGTTTTCTTATTTTCCTTGACAGTTTTTCAAAATTGTGATATCTGAGATGAGTAGCATATACATGCTGCTCTCAACACGAACGAATTAATTTTCACGAAATACTACGCATTAATAAATTTTTCCCTAACTTTTATATTAAATTTTACAGAGTTTTATTATATAAGTTAAAAATTTCTTAAGCAATTTCTGGCAGTTATTCCAGTCGTTTCATACTAACCATCATTCACACGAATTCGATCGTCCTGATTTTTTCCCTAGTTATTTCAATCGATTTTATTATTTGAAACTTAAATGTCATTTGTTTGGTTTTATCAATAAACTAACAAAGAAATATCATTTCTGATGTAAGGAGGTTTTTTTTCTCGTGAACTTCTTTCACGGTTGCTTTTAAAAAATCTCAATTGCGATATATTTGGCTAGCATACGTGAAAGTTCCGGTTCTTTTATGCACTTGTGTAGAGAAGCGTTCTTTTCATGTCGATTAATTTTTAAGCTATTCTGTTGTTCACTTCAGGTAATGTTCATCATAAAAATATCTTATAAAATAATAAATGAATTTTTTTGTGTATTATTCTGTCTTACTGCAAAAACATCCTTTGCTTCTTTACAAGGTTTTCATGTCGCTTCTAAAAAAGTCACTTAGTAAATTGTTATTTTTAAAATATACGAAAAAGTATGAAATGTTAGGAAAATGAAAAAATGTGAAGAGGTCTATTTTTCTAAAAGCATTAAAACGGAAAGAAAAAACAATTATTTCATTTGAAATGATTAAAAGGCAAATGAATACTTGAAAGCCAAATGGACTACTTGGGGGAAAAAGTGGCGGAGGCAGAGAGATGATAGATTAAAATAAATGCTTTACATGTTAATGGGAGTTAATAGCAAATCAAATTCGGACTCTAAAAATATTTAAAATAATATCAATAAGAAAGTTCTAGAGAGCCTGATCAGACCTTTATCGTGGAATTTTTTTTTAATTTCGTCAAAATATTCGAAACGTAAAAGACTCGTGGCATATCTACACGCACCGGCCAATGAATTAGAAAGCTTTATGCAGATGTACGTAAACGTCACTTGCGCAGCGTATATGCAAAATACGTAGTCACATGCATCACCACGTGATCTAGGCAACTATTTAAGACTGCTGCTCGTCATTAATAGGCAGTAGTGTTGATCACAATGGGAATTTAACGAAGTATCTTTCGGGTTTTGATAAAGGGTTTTTTTTTTGGGGGGGGAGGGGTGCCCGTCTGGCTGGAACGATGATTTTAAAAGAGATGACTGGTTTCTCAAAAGGTGAATATTTCGGGTTTTTAATCAGTGGAAAAAAAAACCATATTGCTTCTCTAAGAGGCGTTAAGTGTGGAGCGACGAAAATCTATCAGGAAAGAGATCGCCGTCGTGAGAAGGCTTGTACGAAGAAACAGGACATCCTGTGTGCAGCATTGACCGAAGCATTCAATGAAGCTGTTCCCGACTCATATCTCAGTGAACTATGCGCAGGGAATTGAAGAGGATCGGTATTAGCAGTTGCATATCTATACGGAAACCACAGATTTCTGCGAAGAACCGGAAAGTTCGTCTACAGTGGTGTCAGGAACACCGTGACTGGACACTGGAAGTCCGGAAAATGTTCTGTGGTTCGACGAATCGCGGTATACCTTGTTCTTTACTGACGGTAGGCAGAGAGTTTGGCAGGAGCTCCATAAAGAAATGGACTCAGCTTGCCTTGTAAACACAACTCAAGGTTTTGGAGGTGGTGTCATGGTGTGGGGCACGTTCTGTTGGTATGGAACGGGTCCCCTGATATTGCTGGAAGGTCTGGTGTCTTCCAAGGGTTTTCTGAACATTGTTGCCGATCAAGTCCATCCTGCAATGTTGACTTTTTCTCCAGCAGGTGTTTCATGGCGACAATGCTACTGTCCATCGCACAAGACGTGTTCAACAGTGGTTCAGCGAGCATGACAACGATTTCCACCATCTTCCCTGGCCGCCACAAAACCCGGATCTGAACCCCATTGGGAATGTTTGAGACATGTTAGAAAAACAGATCCGGGAACAAAGTCCTCTTCTGTCAAATCTGAGCCAGTTAAAGAACTGTCTGGTGAACTGGTATTCTGGAGATGTTAAGGCACTCCAACACCTTGTAGAATCGATATCAAATCGCATACGTGCTGTAATTCGGGCTAAAGGAGGTTCAGCCCGCTACTGAATAAAAGTTTCTAATTCAGTAGCCAGTGTGTGTATATTAACTCCATTTCTAAACTTTAACTCCTTTTCCGTTTCCTGTTCCATTTCTAAACATTACTCCATTTCTAAAATAAATATTTAACTCCATTTCTTCCTTGTTGATATTAAATTTTTCATTTATATCTGAAATACTTTTGGAAGAAAATTTGTAAGCTAAGCAACTCTGCTGCTAAAGCTCCAGTTTCCACAAAGCTAAAGTATTTAACGGACAAATTAATAACCATTATCTTGAATGCTTTTGATCTAGAAATATTTTCTCCAAAAAATTTTCTTCGCATTTCTGGCAGAACATAGAAGCTCCGAATTAAATTGTTGTACTTAAGAAACATCTAAATATTCATTTAATTTACGAAAAAATGTAGAGGTTGCTAAAAATTAAAATTAAATATAAATCAGAAAATAAACTGAGTTTTCATTGTTTCATTTCAAAATAATAAGGCCCTGATTACATGAGTACAAAACAAATACAAGTTAAAAGGTCTGAGGGGGCACACCAAGTGAGAATTTGAAAAAAGGAGGTTGCTGTTTAAAAATGTTCGCACTCTACTGCTCTAGATGTCTTGTGATTCTTTATAATACAGCTTTTTCATATTCGTAATAATTAGTAATTTTTTTCCAGAAAAACCACCATTTAACATATTTATTGCACATCGTTGTAGTGTTTTGCATTTTCATATCGCATAATTATTGATAAAATCTTCCTACAAATTGCTCTTAAATATATTAATCGGATATCCTAAGCATGATCTACAAGCACTGCATAATGTACCAAACGACACCCAGCTACCACAAGTCTTTAAGTCTATTTTTGAGAGTGCGTAGGGCATGTGAAAACAGAGATTACATAATTAATATTAACACCTACTAAAAAATTATGTAAATTCCAATGTTATTTTGAAATATTCTAAATGAAAAAAGGTGACTCATGTCAGACCTCTGTGGCAAGCAGCTGCTTGAGGCGGTATTTATTTTTTTATTTAAAAACTTTAATTAAAGAAAGCATATTATTTAATGTCGAAATTTTCACCTGAAATAGTAATATGTCAATGGATTATTCTCCCCTGCAGATAAGTCGTTAACTTTGTGGGATATTCTTAGATAGAAATGATTTATTTCAATTTGTCTGAATAAATAAATGATTAAAAAAATCATCAGCAGCAAGAACGGAATCGAAAGCTACGAAATGCTTATTTGGAGCGTATAGCACGCCGTACTTATTGGCCTTGTTCATTTGTTACTGTCAATAAAACACAAATTTACTTCGGCCAAAAAAAATCAGATTATCCTCGGCTGAAGCGAGAAACCATCGACCTAAGTGAAATCGGAATAAGCGACAGTTTGTTTTCATGGGGCTGAATCACAAATCCCTAATTCTGACATTTCTGTATTTGAAAAGCATATTATATTAACAATGAAGACATTTAAGCAATGAAAACTTAACAATAAATGATTAACTGTGTAATAAATAAGTAAAATGTTGTTAAAAAATAAACGTTCCGGGAATTTCTTTTATTGTACATCACTTTAATGCACTGGTTTCCATAAATCAAGAAAACCTCAGAAAAATTACGATAAACAAAAACTGTATAAATGATTTTAATGAAATTTGATGAAAACATGGATTACAATGCTAGTTTCAGAATGGCATAAAATATTTTACACTAGAAACATTTTTCGTCAAAAAATGACACTTACAGGAACTTGTTCAAAAATGAGGTGTCAGAATGCAATGGGCAAAGTTTTTTAATAAGGAGTGTGATCACCACTTAGAGCAATGCAGGCACGACAGCGATGTTCCATGCTGTTTATGATGTTGTGAATCAGCTCAGTAAGGAGTAACGACCATTGTTTCTTTGAACAGTAATAAACTCCCCCTTTTTTTCAGGTGGCGTGTTCAGGGTAGAAACACGTCTCTCTAGAACATCCCACACATGCTCAATAGGATTTAGGTCGGGAGATCGAGCTGGCTACGCCATGCGCATAATGGTGTCCTCTTCAAGGTATTGTTCCACTAGTCGAGCTCTGTGTGGACGAGCGTTATCGTCTTGTAAGATGAATGTTTCACCTATTGCAAAAGTGTAAGGACGTACAAAAGGATCCAGATGTCATCTCTATACCTTTGAGCATTGCGGTTCCCACTCGTCAACACAGAGAGGTCTGAGCGTCCACCTAAGGAAATGCCACCTCAAATACAGCATATTATATTAACAATGAAGACATTTAAGCAATGAAATGAATGAAAAAGTTACGCTACCTTCGCCGTAACTGTCTCTTTGACGGATGCTACTTTGATGATAGCGAGTACCTCGTTCTCTCCATGTCAAAGAATGTCCGTAATCTGTCTGAAAGCAATATCTGGACTCATCTGTGAAGACTATGGACCTCCATTGCTCTTCTGTCCAGTTAACATGCGTGCGTGCTCAATTCAACCGCTCTCTCCTGCGACGTGACGTGAATGGTATACAAATTACTGGTCTTTCCCTCATGAAGCCTTCTCCACTACAGAAGCTGATACAACCCTCCGAATGGCTTCTGCAAGAGAGGATCGCAGCTAAGAGGGAGTAGACGTCCTGCTCCTTCACGCTGTTAATCGCAGTACGTAGGAACGGTAATGGAGTGGATCATTACTTTGTATTGTAAATGTGAGTAAAGAAATTCGAGTAATGTGTGCAAAGAAATTATAACAGATTTCTGTCTTGTACAGCGGTTGTAACCTATCCCTTCTTCGGCTAAACCTCCGAGAAGCGGAATCCGTGCTAAGAAATTGATTCCACAGTCTATGGACCACAGAAAGACTCACATTCAGCCATCATGCCACGTCTGACTGACTTTTGGCCTACTTCAAACAGGCCAATAGCTCTCCACCGTAGTTCATTTGGCAAATGATTTCTCGAGGTCATTCCTAAAAATGTTTATTGCGAATTTCTTTACTCACATTTACACAAAATAACCACCCACCTCAAAACACCCGTTTTTATGTTGCTATCCGATTGCGCAAATTGACGCAACTTAGCCTAATTTGCATACGATATGATCACTCGACATAACTCTACTGGTTACATGAACAAGTCTAATGAGGATTGCCCAAAGTTTTGGCGAATTATTGCGATTTTTCTCATTTTTCCTTAATTTATGGGAACCGGTGTATCTATGGCGTTCATATTTTTTCAATAAGTCGTTTCGTTTATAGATATAAATACCTTATGCTTCTTTATTTGTGGGACTTTTTGGCTGCTCTTTCGGTTCAATGGTTGGAAATAACACGATGGAAATACTGTATGCTCTATCCAAGAATCAACTCGTCGCTTTCATGATGAAGATGCAAAGAGTTAGCAGCTGTAATATGTATACGCAATCTCGCGTCCTTTGCTCAAAATAATTTAATATTTGTCACCTCACTTACGTTCATTTTTATGCTATAGTAGACCAAAGTTTAAATCAACATAATCGAGAAACCTCTACAATACTCATTAGAGGCATTGCCGGTTCTTTTGGGGGGGGGGGGGGGGGGCTCACTCGGTAGCGCGCCAGGCTCGTAATCTGTAGTTCCCAGGTTCGAGTCCCAGCTGGGTCAGCGTTGAGATCTATCTCCGCAAAAATTCCCCGCCCTGCCCACGGTCAGTAGGGGACACCAAAGGACTTGGAAAGGCGGGATGAGACGTTAAGCCGTGTCCCCGTGTGCGGGAGAGACATACCCTCTGCATGTTAAAGAACACGCTGGATGGCCTTGGCGGGAGGCTACCATCTGTCTCCCAACAGCTGTTCCAGTGGGTCCCCTCTCCCAACCTTCTCTGAGCCTTCTGGGTCCATGTGACCTGGCCATTTAGCCCATGGTGTGCAAAAAAGTGCCACTCAGAGATAAAACAACCCAACCCAACCAGATTCTGTGGGGGAAGAAAGGGGCCATGCCTCCCCCTTTACAATACTGGTAAGGGTAATAAAGGTAAAACAGTATCGTTTTTCACGTATTTTTTTCAAGAATTTTTTTAAATCTCTAAAACGGAGGGAGAAATGTTTTACTATAATGGAAATTCAGTCTCTTTCCCCCCCCCCCCCGCTCCTTTAATTTATTTCTAGATGCGATCCTAATTTGAGGTATTATGCAATTTTGATCTCTGCTCATTAAAACTTCAAAAAAAAAATAATAATTCGTGCATAATTCTATAAATGGACAAAAAGCTTGATACGTATATGATTGCAATGCATACAACACGACAAAAATGTTCAACTCCGTTGCTTGAGTAGATGGCTTTGTTGTTGTTGGGTTTAGTTACTATATGTTGTCTCTTAATATTCCTGTTTGATAATGCTTACTGGAAAAAGAACATAACTTCCTCATAATACACGATTTTCAGTCGGTCATAATATTTGAAAAAAGAAAAATATCAGTAAAACACCTCTGGAACTGCTAAAAGCAAAGTAATGTGTGTACATAACATTGCATTTAAAAAAGATTAAGGTTGATGGTAAATAAATTTAGAGGGTATAGAATCGCTTAGTAGCAGCAGATATTTCATCAAGATATGCAAAGAATAATGCATGGCCCCATCTTTCACGAATGACGGTGTATAAAACTGCAGTATATCAAATTTAATGCATGTGAATTGACTTCGGTCGGGCTCACTGAAAATGGAGTACAAATGGCCTCATGGTTGGCTGAGATATCTCTTAAGCACATTCTGCTGCATATGTCTAGAAGAGGTACACCGACCACCGAAGACAGATGGGCAGATTTCTTCACGTTAAAAAGAGATACAAAAAATTCCAAATTTATATATTAAATATAGATATATCGTTTTGAAATTCATAAATTTTTCACCAAAGGGTGCTGTTCAAAGACTAGTTAACAAAAGTGAGAGATTATGATTGTATAGAAATAACTCGCTTCCTTCAATCTGTCTTACCATTAGAAAGCATTTTAAAGTATGCAAAATCATCGGTAAAATTTTGTCCTTGAACTGGGAGCAGAAACAGGTTTAAAGTTCACAATTTAATTGCTTATTCATTTATACATAATACATAAATAGGAAAAAATGTACTATGAATTCCGACTACGGCAAATACTTTTGCCCTAGAGACATAATGAATGTCCATAGATATTAAAAATCATATGGGGATCAGTAGAAGATTAACATATCCATTTTACATGCGTCTTACGTATATTAACATATCCATTTCTTTATCGTTTTTTATATGATCCATTTTTACCCCATTTTGCATACACTAAACCAGGGGTCGGGTTCCTTTTTTGGCTCAAAAGCCAAAACAGCAGAAGAAAGGTAAACCAACAAATTCTGAGAGCCGCAAATTATAATTTGTATTGGGTCAAGAGCCATAACAGGAAAAAATAAACCGCAGATTATTCTGTTAACAAATATAAAACCTTAACATATAATTTCAAAATGGATGTATTCAAGTGTATTAAGTAAAGTTATTGAAAAGAATTATTTAAAAGTCTGCCATTCTTCGGTGTGACTTTTGAGTTTGTCTTCTCAACCGACTTAATCAAATTTAGAGTGTATTGAGAGCATTTGAATTGCATCAATGCTTTCAAACTATCTTCTGCCAACCTTCTCTAGTGCTTCTTTTTAATTAAAATCATTAAAAAAATTTATAGTTGAATTGAAAAGCACCAAGAGCCATTTTTCAAAGTGCTCAGAGCCACATGGGGATGCGGAGACGCCAGTTCCCGACCCCTGCACTATAGAGTCAATAAACATACAGTAGTGTATACTGTGGAAGTACTAAAATTGCGAACAATAAAAGATGTCTTCTTGTACGATAAATATAATAATATAAACGAACATATTTAGAGAGTTAGTTGAGAAATCGTACTAAACCGAAGGCCAGTCGCAGCGTTGAAAACCAACCCTATTTCTAAAATCGTGTAATTCGGGTTAGGTCAATCAGGCTAAAATTCTGGAAAGCATTCTCCCATATTTACATTATTTGTTTTTAAAAATTAGTACCAGTTTTAAGTACGCATCTATCGTGTGTTAGTCGGAGACTGGGTGTATTGTTTCTTCCTTGATGATAAGAAATTCATTAGTATTATTTACGCTAAAATTGTCTCTGAAGATAGCAACAGATAATTATGTTATATGATCGTGCTCGTGAGCACTAATAAAGGAATCATCGACAGGCACTTCTAATACACTGCTCAAAGTGGAAATCGCGACACCAAGGAAAAACGGAAGTAGAGATATGTAAATCGCGGGAGGCAATCGGCAGTCGGAAATATGCAATTGATCAAAGTTCCGCAGCCAATGAACCTAGCCGAATTGAATCCAGCCAAATGAAAACAGCCAATGAACCCAGCCAATGTTACCTAGCCGAACTGTAAATAAATACTGGGCACGCGCAAGCTCATATCGTAGCACCACTGATAGGTAGGTTGGATTTCATGCTGTGAAAATGTTTGGAGCATTACTTGGAGACGCGGTTGGGACCCTTATGCGCAATTGACGCCTTCTGAGAGAGAGAGTGAATTGTCGATATGCGAGAGCTCGGATTGAGCCTTCGAGCAATTGCCTCACGCATGGAGTGCAATGTGAGCATAGTGCAATGGTGCATCTCAAACAACATCTTGAAGCACCAAATGACATGAAAGACAGGTACAGGACCAGCACAACACACCACAGGACGTGAAGATCGCAAGTTTATTGGAGAGCCGTGAGCTACCCTTTCACCACAGCAACTGTTCTGCAGAGTGATTTGTGGACTGCTACAGGTATTGTAGTCTCCATGCAAATTATAGACAACGTTTGCATGATGCAGAAATGAGGGCGAGATGTCCAGTCTGGAATCTGCTGTTGCAGTGAAATCATCAGTTATGCCAACTACACTCGTGTCGAGTAAGGCAACATTAGACTACATAATGCAGGAGAGTGTTGTTCACAGACAAGTCACGATTCTGTTTCGGCATGCTGCCATATGGCATTGGCGCACTCTGTGCACGCGACAATTGTCGTCTTGTAAGACTGGGGCATCCTTCTGATGTTCACTGTGGAGATTCTGCACAAAAATAAACATGTGGTCGTCCAATAGCTCCATATAGCCCTTCTGGTTTAAGGTGACGTCACCGCAACCAAAGAACCCATTTCCTCGTATATGAAACATTCCCAGAACATCATAGAGCCTCTTCCAGCTTGAACAGAACCTTTTACACAGTCCGCATGGAAGGATTCATGCGGCTTACAATGTACCATTCGTCTCGCATCATTCGAGTACAAGCAAAATCCGTGTCTCATTCGACAGATCACAGGCTTCCTAGAGTCGACAGTCCAGTCTTTGTAGCACCGCACCCACTGTAGGCATACAACTTTGTGCAGTCTGTTCACATGGGTCCCTTCCACGGTACTCTGCTCCAGATATCCATGGCATGCAGTTCCTTTCGGGGTGTTCGTTCAGAGTAGGCCTGCATTGACTGACTTTAGCAATTCCTGCCTCGTTGCAAAGCGGTTTACCCTAATAGTGCGTGACACACTGTGGGGTCACTCTTGGTGAGCAAAGTCTTTTTGCCGCAATTCTGGCGACGATTCGCGGTGGACTGCGATGTACGCCACTGCTGGAAGACCCTTTGGACAGCACGTTTCGAAACACCTGCAAAGGCAGCAACTTCTTGTACACTATGCCCGTTGGTTCAGCCAAATGTAATAACACATTTTTGCCACCCATTCACATCTTTGGCGCGAACCATGTTTCACGGAGAGACTAACACATACGTGTCACACAACCACGTCTTGTCACTGTATGAACCCTGTAGCGCACACACAACTATTGTAGGCCACGTTTATTACTGGTACGCCCTCTGTTGCTGTCGAACGGACGTAACCCTCTTTCGGCGGGAGATGATTAATTTTATGTCTGGTGAGCTTATATCAAGCCACAAAATAGCAGTACCTTATGCATCAATTAAGTCTCCATTCTTATAACTTTACAGCCATCAGTAATTCATAGGTTGCCAATATCCATAGATGCTGGGTTGGGCTCAGTCGGTAATTTGCCATGTTCGTAATCTGCAATTCCCAAGTTCCAGTCACGCCTGGGCCAGCATTGAGATTTATCTCCACAATATCCCCCTTTTTGCCCTCGGCCAGTAGAAGGACACCAATGGGCTTGGAAAGTCAGCCGTCCATTGGATTGAACAGGTAAAGCCATGGCCTCGTGTACCGGAGAGTCATACTCTGTGCACATTAAAAAACACACTAGATGGTCTTGACAGGATCTGTACAGTAGGTTCCTATCCCCAACATTCTCTGAGCCCTCGGGGTCCTTGTGACCTGGCCATTTAGCACATTGTGGGCAAAAACCTGCCACGCAGAGGTAAAACAATAAACCATATTTGCTTTAGTCAGTTCGGGTTTCTGCAGAATAGCAATGCCCTAGACTTTTGCCTGTTCCATGTTATTTAAAATTGTTTAATTTATGTTCAGTTAACGTTCGGTAGATCTCTACAATCTTTGAATATCAGAGAGTTTCTATGATATACACTAATTGATGATTGAAATTCATCCCTTCCGTATTATGTCAGTGGAAGCTTACTTGTAAAATAAGCGTTTTATGAGAAAATGTGACTGAAGGTAAATTAAAGATATCATTCAAATCTGTCTAAATGTAGATTTTCAACAATATTCCCATTATATTTAAACTAATGGAAGTTCCAATGTTTAACAACAGCGATGTCAAGTATAAGAATTTACCTCAGAAGTTAATTATAATTTGAATAAGAAACATTATTTCAAACCATTTAATACAGGAGGCGTATATTTTAAAACTTCTGTAAATGATTCAATATTTTTTCAATTTGCTTAAGACTTTCACTGTTTGGTGTTAAATATTCAAACTTCCATAACTTTTTAATTAAGAAGCGTTGATCTAATAATTAATATTAAATACAAACTAACAAATTTGTCTAAAATCAAGCGTTAAATAAACTTGATGAGATCATCAGTAGCTTTGATCAGATCTTTCATTTACATTCAGTCACTTTTCTCATAAAACGCTTCTTTTAGAGGATATAAAGCTTCAAAGTTAGCCTCCCCTGATGACATGGAATGGGGGTGGTAATAATTCAATAACCACCGAGAGTATGTTTCACCTCATGTTCCATCAAATCACAATTGTTCTCAGATATCACACACATCATCATCAATTTGAAGAACTTCACACCCAATACTTTTGGAGTCAACGATTCTTAGTTTCGTACGAGTACCTTAGTTAGGGTGGAAGACCGATAGAGAAACATTTCTTTTTCTTACGTATTGGGGCTATTTATAAAGCACAGAAGAGAGGACTTTGTTTCCACACTAACAACCTCGTCACGTCCTCGTTCAAGAGGATGACGCCTCGTTCTCTGCTAAAGCATTTGGCACAGTCGGCACCTTGTTTTCCTAGAGATCGACTGCTGCGCCAACACGTGACGTTTATCGGCCGAATGGGTTCCTATCTGTCCAAGCCCGGCCCTTTCTATAAGAGGCGTCTACGGGCCATTGGCGTATGGAACCCATTTCCCGATGGTGGCCATCCATAACAGAACGACTCGTGTTTCGACAGGTGGCCACAGGGTGGCGTGACGACCTGCCATTACTGCTAGATAAACAGACGGCTGTTCAGGTGGTGGTCGCTGATCTATACAGGTTTTCACGATGGCAGTACCGGACAGGAAACAGTTTTTTGGTCGGAATGTCAGCTTCTAAATGGTGGGCAATTCCTTTCCGTTTGGCCCATGTGTTTTGTTTTTATTTGACGTCCCTTTTTTTTCCGCAGCTGCGCCACTTTGCAGCATTTCTATTGCGGAAGAAATTCTCTTAGCTGAGTATTTCCTGAGAAGCAGAAACTGTGGGGAAATCATCTATAGAAAAATGGGAGATGTTCAGAATAGAAGTTTGCACAAGTTGAAAAAAACAGCGAATACATATTCTGCGTTAAAAAAACAGCACTTTTAATAAAGTTTATCTTTTGAATTATACGATACAGTATGTGTAAATAACGTCTGATAAATAGGGCTGAAATTTTAACCTAAAGAACCAAATAAGAGAGCATTTAGAGTGCTTGGAAGTAAAGCAAAGCGACATGAGTTCGAATCTAATATATAAAGAAGAAAATTTGTTTGTTTGTTTGTCTGTCTGCTCGCTTATGCACTCCACCCCAGAAGAGCTAGAGGCTTCAAACTTTGCATGAACTTTCCCTTCACTCAGGGAAAGAATATAGACCATTTGCGAACTCGATGAGGTCAACCAAAATTGAGGTGGGCGGGTTTGAATTTCTCAAAATCCCCACAGACTTAATATTAACGTTTGGAAGTTATTCAAAATACTGTTGCCACCAATAAAATTTAAAAAAGGAATACATCAAACTAAATTAATATCTGATTTCACGTCATTAAACATTAAGTGTTGCCACCAATAAATTTGAAACAATGAATGCAACAAACTAATTTCTGATTTCGCGTGATAAACTCGTTGTTCTGTTTGTTGAGACGCAAAAATCTATGGATATTGAAGTTGTTCTGATTAAGCAAAAGCAGAATACAAGATTCTTTGTTGAAATGAAAGTTTCAGAAACTAAATTCGTATTGGAAGTTAAAATAATTAACTTAATTTGAAAAATATGAAAAAAACTAATAAAGGTATTTAAAAATAATTAATAAATGTTTTAAATATTATGTTAAACAATATATCTTTTGTTTAACAATACTAATTTTTTTAGTACCTTTACATTTGTTATGCACCTCAGACCATAGTTAATTTTTATTTTGCTATAAAACTACATACGCCTGACAAATTATACACGAGGAAATCTGGTGGGTACGAAGTGATTTGAAAAGTTCGATTTTCTGAGCGAGGAAATTCAGGTTTTGATTCAGAAACTTCTGACATGGGGAGGATTATGGGTTCTTCGAACTATGTCCAGTTCTTCTCTCCCCTGAAAGAGAGGCTGAAATTTTTAACTGGAGGAGAAGGAGATCGATCGTTGGGTTGGGTTGTTTTACCTCTGAGCGGCACTTTTTTGCACACCATGAGCTAAATGGCCAGGTCACATGGACCCCGAAGGCTCAGAGAAGGTTGGGGGAGGGGACCCATTGGAACAGCTGTTGGGAGACAGATGGTAGCCTCCCGTCAAGGCCATCCAGCGTGTTCTTTAACGTCCACAGGGTATGTCTTTCCCGCACACGGGGACACGGCTTAACGTCCCATCCGACGGACGGCGGCCTTTCCAAGCCCATCGATGTCCCCTACTGACCGTGGGCAGGGCGGGGAATTTTGCGGAGATAAATCTCAACGCTGACCCAGCTGGGACTCGAACCTGGGAAGTACAGATTACGAGCCTGGCGCGCTACCGACTGAGCCACCACCGCCCCGATCGATCGTAATGATATTTATGCCAAATGAAAGCTTACGACCACTTCAAAATCCCTCCTGGAATGCCATCTGCAATATATTTTATAGAGTTTTAGACCCGAGCAACTCCGGATAAATCTGCTAGTACCAAATAAAGCATGGATGTTAACTTGATGTTTTGTCTCTCTGCTGAGGTCTCTCATCTTCAAAATCTTCTCCTGGGACGTATTATAATTGCAGTCAGTTTCCCTAGCAAATAGATTGTTTGAGAAGTAATTGATTTTTGTGGAAGTTTGTCGTAAACTTGCTAAAATAATTTAGTGTAGATAAATTTTGCAATCCATGATAACGATTATTTCATGAACAAATCATCTATGCCAGCCAAAATCGTTGTTTACTTGATCTATATTCAAAAGTTCACAAACTTCCTGAAAGCAAAATCAGATAAAGAACAATAATGATCTGAAAATTCGACAAAATAATAATTTAGCAAGAAATTTATTATCCAATCGAAATTGATATATTTTCCTGTGTTCGAGCCCCGGGTAAGGCATGAATGATGTGTCGTTTTTCTGCTGAGGACCTGCCATCCTCTCAGACCTTCTACTATGTCGTATAAACTTGCAGGCTCCTATCAGACGTATGTGGCAAGCAGTTGCATGAAGAGGTATTTATTTATTTTTATTTATGAAAATATTGTACATAGTGATCGATTTCTGTTCAAGACGTTCACTTCACCAAGACATCAATCCCTCAGTTTTAAATACACATGGCAAGCCACCATCGCTTATAAAAGTTCATTCTTTCAACCGGTGATGCAGCACTGTCACAAGCAGCTATGCTTAAGTTACTAAAAGTTGTTCATGGCTGAGAAAACTTCAAAACCGTTATTTTCAAAGATTCTAAAATAGAAAATTATTGTTTGGATTGGATTATTTTATCTATGAGCGGCATTTTTTTTGCACACAATGGGTAAAAGGGCCAATTCACAAGGACCTCGAGGGCTCAGAGAAGGTTGGGGGAGAGAATCCACTGTAGAGCTGTTAAGAGACAGATGGCAGCCTCCCGACAGGGCCTTCCGGCAGGTTAGGGTATACTCTCCCGCACACGGAGACACAGCTTAACATCCCATCGGACGGATGGCGGCCTCTCCAAACCCATCCGTATCCCCTACTTCCCGAGGGCAGGGTGGGGAATTTACGAAGAAATATCTCAACGCTGGTCCAGGTGGAAAATTATAAGACTTTTGACATAGAGCAACAGAAGACCAAGTTTGAAAAATGGCTGAATGCGTCGAAATGTGTGGCGAAAAAAATTTTAAATGCTGGAACCTCTTGCCAATAGGCCACGATAGGGATGTCCAAAATTTTCCTTAATACAGACTGTCGTTCAGGTAGTGGTCGCTGACATATGCAGATTTTCGCAATGTCAGTTCAGGACAGGAAATCGTATTTTGAAGAGATGATTGCTATGCTGGTCAATATCTTGCTCTAACGACTAGGCAGGAGAGTGAGTCGTCAGCGCCCTAAGTACCTTTTGAGCTTTCTCCAGCTTTTAAAAGGACGATTTTGAGAACGGTTGTGGAAGGTTTAAATGGAAGCGGTTTTTATACCAAGAGAACGGTAATCTTCGTTCGGTATATCGATTCTTACAGAGATTTCAACTAGTTTTGCTGACATGTCACTGAAGCCGGGAACAACGGTTGATTTTTTCTTATGTTCTCGATTTCACCTTATACAGATTCCACACGTCAAATTTCAAGGGAAATAATAGCTCTGGTGATATGGTCTAAAGTCAGGATTTAGTTTCGTAGAGGGGGGAAAGGGGGGGTCTACATTTATTTCCTGAATTTAAATTTAGCTGTTTTTACCTCTGAGCGATACATTTTTGCACACAATGGGATAAATGGCCAGATCACAACGACCCCGAAGGCTGAGAGAAGGTTGGAGAAGGGGACACGCTGGAACATCTGTTGGAAGACAGAGGGTATCCTCCCATCAAGGCCATCCAGCGTGTTCTTTAACATGTACAGGGTATAGCTCTCCCTCACACGACTTAACTTCCCATTCCACGGATGGCGGCCTTTCCAAGCCCATTGGTATCTCTTGCTGACCGTGGGCAGGGCGGGGAGTTTTGCGGAAATAAATCTCAACGCTGGCTTAGCTGAGACTCGAATTTGAGAACTACAGATTACGAGTCTGGCGCGCTACCGACTGAGCCTCTCCCACCTCAATTTAGTTTGGGATTTGAGACTTAACTAGGGTCTCCCAATTACTAAAATATTCCACTGGACAGAAAAATTTTAAACGATATTCTGAATAGAATAAAATTCTATAGTTGTTTTTTAAATCGATTTTTAGGATCGTACATATATTATGGGGCTAAAATATAATTATTCAAACACAACTGTTTTGGTTTTTTAAGCAAGTAGGCAAGTTTGACATTTCGTACAAGACGATCGGTTTTTCAGGGGGGAGGTTCTGGTTCTCCCCTTCCCGGATATGTCTCTGTCTAAGATAGTTTCCCATCAATGTCATGGATTTTTTTTCTTCGTGTGTTCGATAGAGGATCTCTAACTACCCAGAAAAACACACCTTGTATCTTTGACTCCATGTTCGACTGTTTACGATTGCTGATGATCCTAATTTCCAGTTATGGATCACATCGCTCGACCAATTAGAACTCAATTAGAGCAGGGTTGAGTTGTTTCACCTCTAATCGGCACTTTTATGCACACAATGGTCTAAACCCGTGTTTCCCAACGTGGGGCCCACGCCCAACAGGGGGGGGGGGGGGGGGGGGGGGGCAATTTGATTGTCAAGGGGGACAATTCGAAAATGGACTCGTTCGGAGTTTAACCGTATGGCGGCCATACGATTAGAGGGCCCGGACAAAAGAAAACCTGAAGATTACATTGTTAGTCGTCATTATCCTTCTTCAAGAGAACAATGAGGGCACCCATTGCCCTTGCCAAGAATCAATACAAATTACAGAGGGTATTAGGACGAACATAGTATATTCCTTCTTGCCTTTGTGAGGTGGCTCATCTTAGTCTTAACAGTTCACCCTAATGCCCCAAGGTTTAAAGTCCCTCATGTCTTTTGGAGGACAAAACAAATATAATATCTTCCCGAAGATTACATTGTTAGACGTCATTAGTCTTCATCAAGAGAACAATGAGGGCGCCTCTTGCCCTTGCCAAGAATCAATACAAATTACAGAGGGTATTAGGACGAACATTGTATATGCCTTTTTTGTCTTTGTGAGCTGGCCCATCTTAGTATTAAAAGTTCACCGTAATGACCCAAGGTTTAAAGTCCCTCGTGGCTTTTGGAGAACAAAACAAATATAATATTTTCGCCCAATTTCTTCAATTCGCTTGAGGAAAGCATCCCTCAAAAAGTTAACCAAGGAGGAATGAGATGGGCGTCGCTAGAGTCAAAGACGCCCCATCAAAACGGTATAAAAGGGTGCCCACCGAAGACAAACACTTGACTTGGAATGAAAACTTGAAGCACGCTTGATGAAAAAACACCTCTAGACCTGGCCCTGATATCGACTAGACTCGCTGGATAACGACTGTTCTCTTCGCTGGACGTGGTATCTCTTGTTCTAACACTCGTTGATCGTCTGGAAATACTTCTACTTGTGAGGACTTATAAATAAATAAAGCGTGTGTATTTTTGCATTCATCTCATTTTAATCCTAGTTATAAGTTATAATTTACTACCTAACAAATCGAATCCCAACTTTTAGCAATTTAATTAAGAAAGTAGATAGGCGATTTGGGTTAACAGAGAGTCGCCTGTCGAGTGCAAAAAGTTGAAAAGAGAATCGTTGGTGTTAATTTGAAATAAGCGTCCGTTAAAACTGTTGTAAAAGTCCCGTTAATTTTAAAAAATATACATTCCACACCAAATCACTGAAGTCGTGACCCGAACATTTTTATATCTCCTGATTTTTGGTATTATTTAGTACCCATCCAGAGTAGCTTTCGTGAATTTTTTCAAATTTTTATTCTAACCCCCCGAGAAGTTATGAGCATTTGAAAATTTTAGTTAAAAAATTTTCAAATATCTATAACTCGACGAAAACTAGAGATATCATAAACTTTTTTTTTCATTTTATTCGTTTTTAGATGTAGTTTTATAAAAAAAAAATAGAAAAAATCCAATTTTTAGTTTTTGAGGTGTTTGATTTTTAAACCAAAAAAGAGCTTTTTGAAAAAGAGTTGACTTTTTTTCTTCAAAAAACTCTCAAAAATTCTTTGTTCAATACGCAAAATTATGAGACAGGTTCGGGAGTAGGATCTTTTTTCATTCTATTTTTTTCGTTATTTTAATTTTTTACAGATAATGTACGCTTTTAAACCAAATTTTATTATAGAGGTAATACGCGGTTACTAATTATCAAAAATACCACATTTTTAAGATTACATATTCTATTATTGTTACTACTAAATATCTAAATTATTATGAACTATTATGAAGTGTTATGGCATTCGAAAAAAAAATAGAATAAAAAAAATCCCACTCCCGGACCTGTCTCATAATTTTGCATATTGAACAAAAAATTTTTGAGAATTTTTTGAAGAAAAAAAAAGCCACCCTTTTTCAAAAAACTCTTTTTGGTTTAAAAATCAAAGAACACCTCAAAAACTAAAAATTGGATTTTTTCTATTTTTTTTTATAGAACTAGATCTTAAAACGAATAAAATGGGAAAAAAAAGTTTAAGATATCTCTAGTTTTCGTTGAGTTATAGGTATTTGAAATTTTTTTGGGTAAATGTGCATTTTTAGTCTACGTTTATTCCACTTCACATTAAATTAATTTTAACACATACTTTATTTTTAGTTTTTAATTGATCTCACATTTCTTTCTTTCAGCCCATAGTAAAATGAGTGGTCCAAGCAAGAAAAAAATTCGTCAGTATTCGGAGGAATATTTAAAATATGGTTTCATACCCGCTGTTCACGATGAACGGTCACCTTTTTGTCTTTTATGCCAACAATGCTTGACCAACGAATCTATGAAACGAGGTCGTCTTGAGGCGCATTTGAAGGCAAAACATAATGCTCATATTAAATCAGATTTGAATTACTTTCAAACTTTAAAAAATTTGAAAAAAGAGCAACGTTAAAGTCTCTTTTTACTGCTCATACTGCAACTGTCAATCGTACTCTTGAGGCTAGCTATCAAATTTAATTACTCATCGCTAAATCTGGAAAAAAAATCATACTATAGGAGAGAATCTAATCAAACCATCAATATCAGCATTTCTTAAAACGGTTCTGGAACAAGATGACAACGACGTGAAAGCTATGCCACTGAGTAACAATACTGTTAGCAGAAGAATAGACGAAATGAGTGAAGATGTTGAAATACAACTTTTTGAAAAGCTGAAAACAAGAAATTTCTCAGTGCAAATGGATGAATCAACTTTGAGAGACAGTGAGGCCGTATTGATAACTTAAATAAAAAATAAATAAATACCCCCTCAAGCAGCTGCCGTACGATATATTAATAAAGGGGATTTTACTGAAGAAATGTTCTGTAAATCATTAGAAAGCACAACTACCTCCAAAAATATATATAATAAGCTAAAAATTACTTAGATGTCAATAGTATACTAATGAAAAATATAACATCTTGTGCTGCAGATGGTGCTCCTAATATGATGGGCAAGAAAAATGGCTGCTTAAAATTGATGAAAGATGAGAATCCAGAAATGCTCCCTGTGCATTGTGTTATTCATAGGGAGAACTTGGTAGCTAAAAATATTTCGCCAGTTCTAAATGAGGTGCTAAATTCAGTTATAAATTGTATCAATACCATTAAAGTTAATGCCAAATGTGAGCGTCTCTTCAAGCTATTTTGTGAAGATCAAAATGCAGATCTTGTGAGACTTTTACTTCACACTGAAATAAGAATGCTCTCGAAAGGGAACTGCTTGAAAAGATTTATGGAGCTATTTGTGAAATATTTTGTTATATTTGGAGCTTAGTGATTTTTTAAGTGACAAACCTGATATGAAGTATCTGTTAACGATCGATGGTAAAGCATTTGTGAGTTATTTAGCCGATACTTTTGAAAAATTAAATATATTAAATAATCAACTTCAAGGAACAAATAAAACTCTTGTCGATGCAAAAGCGAAAATATTTGGTTTCATTACCTTTATTGAATTATGTCAGAAATATATTTGCAAGAAAAATTTTGAAAAGTTTCATTGGCTCCAAAAATGTGAAGTGACCGATACCGCTATACTTGTTACTATCGATCATCTGAAAATTCTATCGGCTGATTTAAAAGAAAGATTTTCTGATTTGAAACAAATTGATTTTCCAACTTGGATGATGCAGCCAATGTTAGTCGATTTGTCTGATATTTCAAATATGCAGTATCAAGAAGAACTCGCAGAAATGCAAAATGATGAGTCAGTTAAAACTTTATTTAATATAAAAGGAGCGATGGCATGGCTTTGTGAGGAAACAGAAACCAAATATGCAAGAAAACTTTTATTACCGTTTTCATCTTCATATTTAGCTGAATGTGGATTTAGTGCCATAAGTAATTTGCTGCTAAAAAGAAGAAATCGGCTGGATTTAGTGCCATAAGTAATTTGCTGCTATAACTTATGGATTTAGTGCCATAAGTAATTTGCTGCTAAAAAGAAGAAATCGGCTGGATATAACACAACTGGGAGACTTGAGACTGAAGTTAACTAAATTGGAACCTGACATAAAATCTCTTTTCATCAAGCATCAAGAGCAAGGATCTCACTAAATATAATAATATATAATATATAATAATAAATAATTACTACTAATTAAAATATTATAGAAAAATCTTTCATTAAAATTTTTTCGTACTTGAATTTTAGTTCTCCATTATGTTTGAAAATTTACTTACTGTGTTTCCTCTACAATTCCCTAGTGACTTCTTCCTGAAACCTATCATTTAAGTTACTTCAACGAACAATTTAATTTTACATAGGGGGGGGGGGGACATAAGAATTTTAGAAAGGCTTAAGTGGGGCATGGCGCAAAAAAGGTTGGGAAACACTGCAATATTTCTGACATAATTCTAAACGGTCGGGTTACAAGAACGCAAGGACTCAAAGAAAGTTAGGAGAAGGGGATCCCCTGGACAACGGTTAAGAGGAATATGGAAAGCTGCCGTCAAGGCCATCCAGTATATATTTTAATGTGCACAGAGTGTGGGCTCCTGTACACAGGACCACGGCTTTCTGTACCATCGGACGAACGACGGCCTTTCCAAGCCAATTAGTGTCCCCTTTCTCACAGAGAGCAGGGGGGAGGGGAGCGGAGATAAATCTCAACGCTAGTACAAGTAGGACTTGAACCTAGGAACTTCAGTTTACGAGCCTGGCGCTCTACCAACTGAACTAACACCCTCCGATATGGAGCAGGGATACCTGGGAACCGATTATATATCGGAAGAATGGAGAAGCCACATATATGGCTTTATACAGGGTGTTTCAAAAATATAGGTACAAATTTTTGGTGAGGTAGATAACATCTAAATAAAAAAAATAAAACAAATACCCCCTCAAGCAGCTGCTTGCCACAGAGGTCTGACAGGAGCCTGTCAGTTTATATGCCACAGTAGAAGATCTGAGAGGATGGCAGGACCTCAGCAGAAAAACAACACGAACCTCCATGCCTTACCCGGGGCTCGAACCCAGGTCCCGTAGATCAGTAGCAAAAGCGCGCTAACCACTCGGCCACGGGACGGCACATAACATCTAAAGGAATGAGAATTGCATAGGAACCCATAACCGGAAACGTCATGGGAAAGTGGTAGCAGAGGAACAAGATCTGAAAGGACACAAGACAGTGATTAATGGGAAAACATTTATTGGACATAATTATTACAAATGGCGTACTAGATGATACATTTCATAATGTTACAGCAGATGCTCGAAGTTTCCACCATGAGACGCGATGCATGCATGACACCGAAGGAGCATTGATTGCCGAACACGGTCGAACACACCTGGAGTTTCTTTGATAGTAGCAGCAGCGCAGACGAGCCTTGCCACGAGATAGATGTCAGACTCCACAGGTGATTCATACACTGTAGCTTTGAGGGGCCCCCACAGAAAGAAATCAACGCTCGTTAAATCAGGTGAGCGTGGGGGCCAGGCAACTGGTTCAGCACGCCCAATCCATCGTTGCCCAAAAGACATGTTCAAATGCACACGACACACCTTCCATAATGGGGAGGCACCCCATCATGTTGAGACCACATGTTGCGTCTCACATTTGCTGCAACATGGGCAAGTAAGCCTGGTAGAACCTGATCCAGAAAGGTCAGATACTTCGCGGAGGTCATGCGAGATGGTAAAAGGTATGGCCCGACTAATCAGTCGCCGACCAAACCTGCCCACACATTTACTGCGAAACGATGTTGTGCCACATGGTGCGCACATCGTGGGGGTTCTCGTGAGCCCACAAATGTGCATTGTGCTGATTGAATACGCCATCCCGAGTGAAACTGGCCTCATCAGTAAACAAAACATAAGCTGGGAAATTCACATCTTGGGCACTTTCTTGGAGATACCACTGCGCAAAACGCACACATGCAGGATGATCTGTGGGGAGAATTAACTGAACCCTTTGGAGATGAAAGGGGTGTAAGGACTCACCGTGCAAAACACGCTGTACACTGCAACCTGACACTCCTAAGGCAGAGGCAACACGGCATCCAACACACTTCCTTCCATGGCGAGAGTACGCGTCGATCGTGGCCTGCCCTCACTTCTGCTACCTCTTAATGACCCATAATCGCACAAATTTTGATGCGTACGCACAAACAAATGGTGGCCCGGTACATGTCTGTGTGGGAAGCGTTCTTGATACATTCGTTGAGCGGCTCGTCCGATGCCCTCAGCTATTCCATACACTAAGTGCATGTCTGCCAGCTCCCTGTTCGAATACCTTTGCATGCTCTTCGTAAGCCGACTACCGCTCGAATGAGGAAATCGGAAATTTCTCCTCTAGCGCACTGATGAACAGCGCCGCCTATTGACTTACGGTGATGTTTCCGGTTATGGTTTCCTATGCAATTCTCATTCCTTTAGATGTTATCTACCTCACCTAAAAGTTTGTACCTATATTTTTGAGACACCCTGTATATGAAATACGATATGAAAACAACTTCAAACCTTCAACCACCATCAAAGACTCTCTAAGAATTGAAATTGGCTCCCTTGGAGGAACGACATGTGCTTCTTTGTTCTTTGGTGGACAGCTTCTCTTTTGAAAATGGGATGGCGATGTAAAACTTTATTCTCGCCCGAGGCGATGGTGCTCCATATCGAATTATTCTAACCATCTGTTGTAACATACAATTTTTCGTTTCATGATATAATTAAAACTTTATTATTAGCTCCCAAGGTTCACATTAATTGTAAATAACAAACATATGTCTGTAAAACCTTTTATTAACATATCTCTGAGAACTGACACTTTATTCTAGTTTTTGTGGCCATTGCATTAATTTTGTCGATCAGCGAAATAGCAACCCTGAAAAAAAATATGTAATTCACACTATCTCCATAAGTTGAATATAATATTTTCGTTGGATATTTAAATATGCATCGCTTAGAATAAAATTCCATCATGATTTCTTTTTTCAAAACATTCACCGTTAAAGGAGTATTATCCTCCACATTTTCTTATCACTAAATTCTCTCTTAAAGTTACCATCTATATCACATGTAATTTGCATCATTTCGACTAATTTAAAAAAAAACACTTTGCGTAAAAACTCATATACATTTCGTAGATTATATTAGAACGACGTCTTTAGCTGAAAAAAAAAGAACTGAAAAAACACTATTTAACTGTCATCCTCAGCTGCCTAAAGGCGTACCTAAAAAAATTACACATCGAAAGTAAACTGTGAGAGAGAGAAGCCAGGGAACGACGACAAAGAACAAGCGCCCCGAGCCATCTCATTAGTCAACAATCCCTGCTTGCCTGTTAGCATACGATGCAGAGAACTCTTCTACAGGCATATACTTTGGGGAGAGGAATATCGCAAGACTAAATGACAAGCGATGTCCCGAGCTCTCCCTCTCTCTCTGTACTTCATTAAACAAATGAGACCACTATATGTTGATGACTGGAGTAGTACCCGGAGCAAGCTACAGTTGGGTGAACGGCACAGATATGAAGACCCTCGATAGAGTTCAGACTCAGGAAGCTGGCAAACCCCTCTGTCGCTTCCAAAAGTAATGGAAGTCGATCTGTGCAGATTCTGTTCCCTTTATAGTAAAAGTTTTACCGTTAAGGAGATGGATACTTTAGATAACCAAACACGTCAAATCAAAAAACCAACAGTATTTTTGTTTTCAATCTGAATTTCGATCAATTCAAAACGGAAAAATACTAAAGAAATATTTAAGTTGGATGATGTATAGATAATTCAGCTAAAAACTATTCTTTTATGTTTCTTTTACCCACCTCCTAGTTAAATTTCACTTTACCAACTATATAGATTACAAGAGATATTTGTCAGCAGGCCGGATCTAGGAAAAATAGAGTGGAGGAGCAAGATAGAGTCGGAATGAATCTGAACGCCTCTCCGGTATAAACATTTTCTCTACGCTTCAGTAATCTTTAAACAAATTACTTGAAATATATGAATAATATATTCATGTTCAATATTTTTTCGCATCCGTTCCGATTACTATTATTCACAAAGGTGGAAGGGAATGATCCCCTTGACGTTTCCCTTGATGTTTCAGTACTGAATCTGTCAAAATTAAATGTTCAAATTATAACTGATTTTTTTTTAAAGAAAATTATTGCAGGTGATATCCTTTCTGAAATATAGTCCTTAAAATGATCAACGAAATTAAATGCGCAATCAAATACTGTGTTGTAATCAATAAATGCCACAAAATAATGATAATTATGCATGAATTGTTTATAGTAAAGGGGTTAAAGTTGTCTCAGTCAACAGCGCATCAAACTATTTGCCTAATATTCCAGGTTCGAATCCCATTGTTCCTGCAATAAAATTTCCTCTTCTAACTTACGTATTGCACTCGGCGAACCGATATCCTTGCAGCAGTTCATCGGATGGGACGTTCTTCTTGCGTTGCTTCTTGTACGGTAGAGCCATATTTTATGCTCGTTAAAGAACAGTCTAAAAGGCCTTGACCTGGCATCATCTGTCTCTTAACAACTGACAAATGGATCCTGTTCTCCTCCCAATATTTGGGGTCCGTGTGATCTGGCCATTTAACCTAATGTGTACAAAAACATGCCTCCGAGGTGTAAAGGGGCGGGAGTGGCTCAGTCATTAACGCGCCTGGTTCGTAATCTGTAGTTCCCAGCTGGGTCAGCGCTGAGATTTTTCTCCGCAAAATTCCCGCCCTGCCCACGGTCAATAGGGGACATCGATGGGCTTGGAAAGGCCGCCGTCCGTCTGATAGGACATTAAGTCGTGGCTCAGTGTGCGGGAGAGCCATATTTTGTGCACTTTGAAGAACATTCTGGATGGGCTTGACGGGAGGCTACCATCTTTTTCCCAACAACTGTTCCAGTGGGTCCCCTACCCCAACCTTCTCTAAGCCTTTGGGATCCATGTGACCTGGCAATTTAGCCCATGGTGTGCAAAAAAGTGCCGCTCAGAGGTGAAACAACCCAACCCGAGGTGTAAAACAACCCAGCTTTAAAAAAAAATTCATTCATTCTTTTTCTCTGTACAACAGTAGCAAATGCATGTCAAATTCTATTTCCACGTTACATCCATCATCAGTTCTCAATGAAAATGTCGACACTTTGTGTTCTTTTTCCCGATCCGAATAATCCGTAGGCCTTCCATTTTTTTCTTCACAGTTATCACCGTCCATGAAATATGTATAGCGACGTAAATACAACACTCCAGAATCTTTATAATTGATTTCCACTTCTTAACTTGCTAGCCTGAGCACATTACGTGGACGAAAGTTCAAACAAGTTAAATATAGACTTTTCTCAGACAAAAGAACGTGGATGACATCCTCTCTCGCTTTGTCAGTCAGTGCACAGTCCACCTTTTACGAAGGACCCAGAATCAAAATGGAATCAGCAGTGAGCGAGAAATGGGATATTCCCTTGTCACGTCTTTTGCTCTGAGAGGAGTGCTAATGGTTTTATCGCTGAGGAAGAGCACGCCTGCAGAAATTACACGCCGACACTTGGGAATGCAGAGAAAATATGGGGGAGGGGGATGGAAAGCTTCCAAAGCCCAAATGCACTAGACATGGGTAATACTTCTATTCCGCTTTGCAACGTTTGTGCCCCTTCTCCATTAGTTGCAGAGACTGACGGAGGAAAAAAGACCCCGAACTGAAAACGCGAACCTCCTTACAATGAGCATTCTGTTGAAGTTATCATCAAAAGCATTAGAAAGAACTCCAGTGTCTGGTAGACAAGAGAACGAGATGAAAATTTTGTTCCCTATGATGGGCAACCAAAAAACGTTAAAGATATTCAGAAATTAATATTATCTCGTATTAGCAGATTCAAAGAACTTTTGAGGCGTTAAAAAGTTTAAATTATTTCGATGCAAATTATTATGTTATTTTTCCCCGTTTAGATTATGTTATATTAAAAGCCAAAGTTAGGTCTTACCCAAATCGAATGAAAAAAATATGAAAACCCTGAACTCTTAGCACACACCCATTTGCTCATTACTGTTTTTGCTTATCTTAATTAGCTTGCTTATTTGTAATTTGCTTATCTTTTTTAGATAGATAAACTGCCGAACGCAGATCCTCCTTTCAAAGATATTTCCTTTAAGATAGTTTTAATGAAATGATCTCATCTGCCATTAACAGATGTCAAATGAAATTTATTCAGAAACCGCAGGTAATAAATATTTATACATTTCTACATATATAATTTTCTTTTTACACAAAAAGCGTCATAATTTTTGCAGCATATAAATTCAGAAAAATCCTTAACCTGGTTGTTGCACTTTCACTCTTCACTTTTCTTGCTTCGAATTCAGAATGTTGTTTGAATGTTTATTGATTTTTTTTTTAACCTGGTTGTTTTAGTCTTTTCCAACTATGTTACTTTTCTGATATTTGGGATTTTTGTAACACGGTCATTTGATGCATCGTTCAAGAAAAGTTGCCATTTGTTAGAAAAAAATGCAACCCACATAATCATAATTCGTGAAGTCATAATTGGAAAACAAGATCGGAAATATAGTAACTTTTGGAATGCTTAACAAGTTAAAAATTGCGAATAGGTCATAAAAAGCAAATGTATAAAAGTCATCCCACAGAGTACTAACACCAATCAATTAAAATAAGACGCCAAACAAAGAATCTGTAATAATGCCGAGCTCTCAGCAGAAAGACAATGTCACAAAAATAACATCTATACCTTACCTGGGAGAGCGCGGCTCGTAATCTGCAATTCCTAAGTTAAAATACAATTGTGCCAGTGTTGAAATTTATCTTTACCTAGACCCCACCTTGTCTACTGTGAAAAAGGTCGGTTAGCTCCATTGGTTATCATAACCAAAGGAGACGTCGTCCAATAGGTCGTGAAGTCGTGATCCCCTGTACCATACTCTCTGCACACTACAGAACACGCTGAAATATTTTTCATATGAGGTTGCCATCTGTCTCCTAGCATCTGTCCAATGGTCCTCTTCTTCCAACACTATCTAAGCCTGTTGGGTGTTTGTGAGCTGCCCATATCTATAAAGAAAAGTGACACTCAGAGGAAAAAATAAACCCATACATTACCCAGGACTGAAACCCATTCTTTCAGTTCCATAGCTAAGCTCGTTGCCATTCTACTGGTTAAAAACAAAGCTTGTTTTAACAGACCACAAAAAAATCCATTCTCGGATAACTCACATTCCACGGAGGTCTGACAAAATTCTATAAGTATAATGAGACATAAAGAAAATCTGTGAGGAAAGCAAGATCTCGAATATAATAAGAATATAAACATCCACCAACTTTGTCAGGAATCTCTTAACTGTTTCCCATTTTGTAGTTTTTACAAATGTTATTCTTTCCTATGTTGTTACAGGCATGCTTATATTCGGTCATTCACTCCTTGAAACAATCTAATAAAATACTTCCACTTCTGAATCTAATCTTTGCAATCGCCATATTTATCTAACGCTCATTTTATTCCTCCTCTATCTCTAGACAGATTCATTTGTTCCGAGATCTACTTACTTAGCAAATCTATATCTCATATACTTCAAATCGTCCCACTGTCATGGAAAATGCTACTTTAAAATATGTTTTTATTCTTTGAAAAGAAATGTGCACTTAAAAGATTCACATCTTTAAAACACAGGAGAACAATACACTGTACCCAAGTCATTTTTTCCCAAGAACTTGACAGATCGGCAAGAAGTAGAAAACCACTTACTCATGTCTCTAGAGACAAATGTGTCTAAAAGTAATTTAGAAACTGTTTTTACAGAAAAGACCATAAAACTTGGCAACTGTTTATATTACTTTTCACTAAATGATATATATTTCTCCTTTTTTTAGAATATTGCTAAAACATTTTGATGTTTACTCTTAATGGAATGTGAGCATTATTAATACCAAACAAACAACACAGAAAAAGCGGTTTTGTGACGCTCACTAACATTAACACTTCCCTATGGAAGAACGCCAATCAGAGCTTTTCTATATAATTTGTGTTTTTTATCCAATTTATCACTCTCTGTTAGAGAGAAATAGCCGATCGATCCTAAAGATTTCAGATGAAACGTTAATCCTAAGGATCTCGGATAAAGATGCTAATCCTAAGGATCTGGGATAAGACGTTAATCCTAAAGATCTCAGATAAGACGTTAATCCTAAGGATCTCAGATAAGACGTTAATCCATAGGATTTCGGATAAGACGTTGATCCTAAATATCTCGGATAAGACGTTAATCCTAAGGATCTCAGGTAAGACGCTAATCCTAGGACACGTGTCAAGATAGTGGCGGCTTTGAAAGGTACAAATGAGACTAAAGGGTACGCACTCACTGGTCAGCAACGGAGGCACGCAGGCACGCATTAAAATATTCTCCCTTGCTTTCTCTATGAGACAGCGCTCACTGGCAAGCAACGAAGGCGTCTGCCCCGACAACGTCGCCCACGGATTGAAGAGGGAGAATCCCAAACGACATTTCCCCTGCCTGGTAATGACGTTAAGCCCTTAATCTCTTTTGTTTCGGCCTTCGCCATCCTTCTTGCTTTGTTTAGGGGTTTGACCACCGCTTTTGATGCGCGCGCAAATCTAGCTGAATCGTAAAATTCCGCGGGAAAATCCTTGCAAGTGAGTGAGGTAGCAGAGGAAACGGCAAATCCTAGTGACAATGCCGTGCCTCCGTTGCTAACCAGTGAGTGTTTACCCTAAATGTGCATTTATGTAAGAAATTACACTTTCCTATTAAAATTTCCATGCTCTGTCAATTGAAATCTAAGCTCTCTGAAAAGCTCTCTGACGACATTTCAGTTCGACCTACTCGACTTTTCCGGTTTGTATACGTATGGCTATTACCAGTGTAATTGTAGCTGTCTTCAATGGCAAAGTTTCTCTGAAATACGTGCTTATCATGCGGCGAACTTCGCTTCTAGGGACATTATAACGTTTTCTTCTCTACCAAAAATGATTCTTTTTTAATTTTTTAAACTTGTAGTTTTTGCTTTACCTACCATTAAAATCGTCATACGTACTTCCTTATATTTGATGAAATGTCCTCTTTGCAAATGACTACACATTTTAAAAATGGAAATGACATCACGAAAATCTGGGAATGTTTTTATCGACTAATATGAGTTTCAATTGAAAAAGATCTTGCAGTTACAGCAATCTGAGAGTTTGTGCTTATCTTCTAAAGAAGAATCCCACCGTCAATTCAATAATATTTCGTATTCCATATTTATCTAATATCTTCTTCAGTACAGAATCTGTAAATCTATTTCATATAAATAAGCAATTTCAGTTAATCAATTCAATGTTATTATTTAAGTAAATGAAGGTTTAGATCAAAATGCTGATAGGTTCAAAAAAAAGGGAATCTTCAGGAAATGAAAAAAGAAATTCTAACACATTGCAAGGATAAAAAAATAAATCAGAAACATTTTGGGATTTTCCTTTTTTTATGTATGAAAAAATATATCATTTATCAGTTTCCTTCAAGAATCTCAACTTCGTTTTTTTTTTTTGGTATTCTTTTTTTTAATTTTAAATTAAGCACTTTCTTTTGTCTTCAGCCTCAATTGCATGATCTTGAATGAAGATTAGCAAATGCAATGCTTATCAAAAGGTTAGCAATAAAACAAGCGAGACTCGAACATGGGAACTGCAGATTATTCATATCATGCAATGCTTATCAAAGTTGCATGATAGGCACAGGAAAGCCTACACTGTTAGAAAACACTGTGGAATCCTTAGTGAGCCTCTTTTGCAGGCTGCGTTTTAACCTGATTTCTTTCTTTCCCACCTGATTGGTTGGTTATTCCTCACATTTGTACAAGAATTTATTTTACTAACCACCCAATAATGAGTTAAATATTTACAGCCTCAAAATCTTGTGACAATCATTAATACAAAGTACTGTTCTGGAAATGTATAACAAATGAATTTGAAGCTTATTTTGAGACTGATACAAACCTTTTTCACTATTTCAAATATTGTAACAAAACTAATGCTCGTGCTGATACAACAGCATTTTATCATTCTATATTACATTAAAATAGACTTTAACGCATTCGTCCCTTATTCATTTTAATTATCATCTTGCTATTTGATATAGTATTATTATTTTTTTAATTTGATAACATTTGCTAAACCGTAAAACCTTGATTTTTTTTCAGCGTGTTTCGAGTTCATTCCCAAAGGAGTCCTCGTATTTCTTTTATCTTATATCTTATAAAGAAAGAGAAATGAAGTGAGATTCAGTTCATCAACGTTCTATATTTCCTTTGAAGGTTTTATTTTCGGTAAAAGTGAAGAGTCAAAGTCGATAGCAAAGATTCGAAAGTTTCAATCTTTGTCTCAAGTTTTAAGTTCAAGTCTCGGTTCAGTTTTAAGAGTACCAAAGTGTAGCGAAACTTTCTTTTATTTATTGGGAATTTAATGTGGAAGGAAAGATCATAATTAAAGCAAAATTTCACAGGTACAAGAATCGATGTTAAGATGTATATCGTGTATGTACTCATGTATTATGTATTTGTGTATACATTCACATGACGCCATTGGAATTGAGTTGAATAGCTTAGCATTCCATACACATCCCGCATATGGCATCACGACTTAGCATTCCATCGGAAGGACGGCTGCCTTTTCACGCCCATCGGTGTCTCATACTTACCGTGGTCAGAACAGGGATTTTGCGGAGATGAATTTCAACGCTTGCCCAAGCGGGACTCGAACATGGGAACTGCAAATTACAAGTTCCGGCGCGCTACTGTCTGAGCACCCCGCATCGAATATGGTTAGGGAGTTTATTATGTCGGTAAAGGAGGTGTTTCAGGTGGCGCTGCAGAACACTAAAATGCTACGCATATTTCTGCATTAAATAATATTTTTATCGTATTCTTATAATAAAAAATCAGCTAATTTCCTATGTTATCAATGATAATAACTAGTATTATCACAAAACTCACATGCAACGCCTATCAATGAAAAAAAGATTATCAATGAAAAAAAGATTATGACTCTTATAACAAAGCCTTATGTAACACTTAGAGGGGAAAGGGAGTACGGCCAAGCGTTACGTATAACATTATATGGTAGGAAGAAAGGGATTAAAAATCTGATAAAACCGTGTTGCATAATTTATAATGGACTTCAGGAATATGAGACGATGAAATCTATTATTGACCTCGTAATTCGCCAAAGAAATTACCCGATAGACACAGCTAGTATCTATGGTATCACTGGGTAGGGACCCAATGTTTTAACCTAACACGAAGTCACACAGGGTAACCTGCGTACGACATTTGGGACCTGTCTAGTGCCGATATTATCAGGGATTGCAGGGGTCTTAAAATCTGTCAAAAAAACAGCTAAAACAGTTCTAAACCTTTGCACTGTATTTAAGCTAGTGCACATGCTGAGATTATCACACCATAGAACAGCCATGGACCCTCATCTGGTGCGTAAACACTTTCTAAGTAGTCCGTGAATATTGTCCCGCAATTTATTAAATTTTTCTTCTCTTATTCTTCAAGTACTTTCTGTAATACCAATTTTTCTTTCTTTCACAATTTACCTTTGCACTGGTTTTGAAAGTGTTCTTTATCATCCTAAATTTATGTTGCGACGACATCGACTCACATGACATTGCGCATAGGGGTAGATAGAGACTCCTGAATGAATTGTTCAGTTCCCGATTAAAGCGCTCAACTCTCATTCAAATAGACACTACCTCAGTAAACATGAAGATTGTGAGTCTAAATAATGTGGTCTGGGTTATCAAGACCAATATAGATTGAGATGCCAATTTATCAGGTATACCTACCTATGTAATACCGTGTTGCGCCTCCTTTGGTCCTGAGAACAGCCCGAATTCGTCGAAGCTTGGAACTTACAAGACGCTGGATGTGTTGTGAAGGAATGTTGTCCCATGAGGAAATTATTTTGTCGCGCAGTTCACAAAATTAGAAGGCGGCACAGTCTCTCTGCAAACAACACTTTCCATCTCATTCCAAAAATGCTCAATAGGGTTTAGATCTGAGAACTGTCAAGTCCAATGAACAATGGAAAACTCGTCAGCATGTTCCTAGAACCAGTCATTGACGATACATGCCTTGTGTTATCATGCTGAACGTGTCCATCCGAGTGAGGATAAACTGTAGCCATGAAGTGATGAACTTGATCAGCAACGATCTTAATATGTAGCCAATAAAAAATTAACTTGATAAGTAACGATTCTTAGTATGTTCAATTACGCAATGGCTTTCAAATGTCCTTCGATGGGTATCAGGGAGCCTAATACGTGTCAGGAAAACATTTTCCACACCATCACACAGCTATCACCGACAGACCATCATGTACACAGCCACAACCGACAGTCCTGTTAACACCAGACAAGATAGCTCTATAGCTTCATTTTGCTGATGCGAAATCCTAATCCTTGCATTAGCATGATGCATAAGGAAACTTGATTCGTTCGACCAGACTAACTGTTTCCAGTCCTCAATGGTCCAGTGTCGATCCTCATTCGCGTAACTCATTCGCGACTAGGTCTGACAAATGTTGCATTCTGAGATTACCTTCTGCATATCAATGTTTAATTCGGTTGGAATTTGCCTGGTTGATCACGATTATCCTTCGATCACGATTATCCAGGTTGATCACGATTATCCAGTCGACTCCTGTGATCCAGAAGCTGTTTTTGTTCACAGAATCGCCGATCATTGGTAATTTTTGCTTTTTACACCATTCTAGATAAATCACTGATTTGGTTGTGTGTCAAAAGCCCAGGAAAACGGCCGTTTGAGAGATGCTAGAACTGTCATGCCTAGCATCAACTCTCATGCCAGGTTCAAAGTCGCTCAGGTCACTTGTTTGGCTCATCCTGACATTCAGTCCAACTGTAACTGGTGCTCGAAGAGCTGGTCTGCCTGATTTATGTCACACACTGAGTTCAGGTGATGTATTACGTATTGGACTGAGCCATTTATGTAACGAGGGTTGATATATCTAATAAACTGGCATCTCAGCGTAGAAAAGAAACATTTTCGAAACATAGCTACACTAAACACGAAAAAAATTTATTTACCCAAAAGTCTCTAGACTCCTATGCTATCATGAATGCAAGTTTCGTTATTAGTGAGGAAATTACAAAATATTCCAAAACTGGTCTGATGGCGAATTTGTAGAGGAATGCCTGCAAACAGTTTTTGGTATATTTTGTCCAGAAAAAAAAATTATGAGAGCTTACGTTTATCCCACAGAACCATAATTAGGTGTATCGATGAATTTGCTGTCAATATACGTGTAGAAAATACGTTTACGGAGCTTGCATAGAAATTTGAATAATTTTCTTTGGCTCTTGATGAAAGTACCGATATTTCTAACGCAGCGTAATTAGCAATATTTCTATATGGAGGATGTTAATTTCCATTAAAATACCTTTCATTTTTTTCTAGCTATGCCATTTACTTTGAATGTTTTTATATTTAATCATAATTTTAATTAAAAAAAATAGTTTTTTCATTCGAATTATAGATGTTCTTCTATAGATGTTCTTCTTTGAAACAAATAGGTATATGTGAATTGTCTACTCAACGCACTGGACGTGGAGGAAGGATAAGTTATAGTGTTTAATGCAATAAGTAAGCTTTCTCATCCTATCGCGATGAGAAAAAGTTGCCCATCCCTGCCGTAGAAGAAGCACGTGTGTTCTTTATCGATATTCGCCCGTCCGTTTGGATACTGCTCTTATTTATTATGATATGCTTAATATTTTTTCGCCTCCGTTCCGATTACCAGAATTACCAAAGGGAAAAGACCCCTCCCTTCCCTTACCCCTCCTCTGGATCCATTCCTGATGGTAGCCGTGATATTGCCTGTCCCACCAATGACACGTATTGGTCCACATACACTGACTGGTCTCCTGTGGCCAGTTTCTGGATGCATCAATCAGTCCGTGCTGACGTTCGTCTGACAGCTCTTATTCCTCTACGACAGGTAGTGCTGTAATCCAGATACCGCTGTTGCCAAATACTATCATTGTCCGTGCATCTTGGTCAGTGTGGGTCGTTATTTGGTGGCTGGACCAACCAGTCTCTCAGAGGTCCACTATACCTATTTTGAAAGACTCTAAGTTGAGGGTAGTTAACATCTCGCATGTGCTGTAAGTGTTGTACACCTACGCCTCCTATTAATTCTTTACTATTCTACAGCTTATTAACTAGTATCGTAATGTGGTGCTGTAACCACTAAAAGGCACTAAACACTCAATAACTTTTGGTCTTTTTTTGGGGGGAGGGGAATGGTTTGATGGAAATTGCAGCCAATTTTTGCGTTATGTCCCAATGTGAGAACATGTGATTTTTTAACGAATATAAAACTGAACAAATACTGATGTTCTGTACCTGAACGGCAAGTTTCGGGGGTATTCATTGATTCTTTCTGGATGAAGCAATTTCAATATTGAGGAGTATATTTATTTAATATATATATTTGTTTTTGTATTTCACTCATAACTATTTTTTTTTTCGGAAAAACCTAGAAATGACCAGCTCACAGCTGCGATATTTTTCATTTTCCTTCAGTTCTAACGATCTAAACGCGTTTCTTAGGTTTTTTCCCACGGAATTAATTGCCTTTAGAGTTACAAAGACCCAAATAATCATGGTAAATCAACAAATCAGTCAAATATTTCTATATTTAAAAGCGATAAGCAAAATTTATGGAAAACAAATATTGTTGCTTAACAGATATAAATCGTCTTTAACACATTATAACATCTTTTATTTACAGCCCGAATAAATGCCCTTAATTATTAAAATCATACTTTGAGGTTTCAATTATTTAACAAATTTATTAATATAAATATTTGAAAGCTTTGAGCTAAAAGAGAGAACTTCACTTCAAGCCATTTTAAGGTATTTCTTTTCGATTTATCTTTCAGCAGGTGTCGTTAATGCATCATTAACGACACCTGCTGCTTTGAAAGTAATGCTGATGGTGGAAGTAGTAGTGATGATGATGATGATCGTTATTATCATCACTGAATGATGTTTGTAACGGATGTACTGATGTTGAAAACTGTGATAATAATTGCGATGTTGGTGAGCAAATTTTCCATTAAAACGAAGAAAAATATTAAATGTCTGAAACTTTCTCTATTTTCAGAACTGCGCCTGATGACTAATATAATTTTATATACGCAGGCTACGTTATAATAGGAATAACGAGACCCACGTGAGAGCATTCATTTTCGCTGCTGTCAAAGCAGTGGCTCCTGTCCACTCCTCTGTTTATTAAAGAAAAAGACACACAACCCCTTTGAAACTCATTACTAATTTTCTCCTGTTGCTAGTGTAGTCCTTATGAACAGAGATTTTAGCTATCTGTACACGATACCAACTTCCTTAATTAATTTACGCAATTCATTTTATATTCCGCTGTTATTAGCAAATGAAGATCCAAGGTTTCAGATATTGCCAACATGTCGTACTCTCACGTCATTTGGAGCTTGTACTCACATTCCCTCTCTCGAGTAATAAATATGGATAACGTCATACGTCATTCCTGATACAGAGGAGAGAGAACGTTACGACCACCATAGGGATTGGAGAATTCTGTTCCTCACTAAGTTGCAGTCGCTGAGATGGACCAAAGATGGGAAGTGATGGAAGCTTGGCATTATACATCTCTGCATGGAAATTATTTAGTAGGAGCTTATGAAATTTGCGAAAGCATCGAGTGTGTGCTCTTTTTAATTATTTGATACTGGATATCAGTAATCCACATAACATTCGCATGGCGTCACTGACTTTATCAGATGGATGATATTGAAGGTTGAAATAGTGATATGTTATTAGATTATGAAGTTGCGTGGAAACAGGAAGAGAAATATTTACACGACTTCTCAAGATAATTTCGTTGTTGTTAGAGTTCCTCAGCGAATTTCATAAAGCCTTAAGTTGAGAATAATGCTCATTGGAAGATAAATCTCCAGCATTATTTGATAGACTACATTAGGAAAAAAAATAGTGAACTTTTTTGTTGTAAAACGCAAAAATTTATAAAATTTTTGAACTAAAACTAAAATTTCAACAATAAATTCAAGAAATAATTCTTCTGAAAAAAAAGAATGAGTTTCGCCACGAGCGGGATTCGAACTCACATCTCTTGAAAACATGTCATGTGTTCTAATCACTAAACTATCAGGGATTAGTTCATTTCTCAGCTGATTGTGACTGTGGCTCTTATCGATTTTGACTCCCGAATATTTCTTGAGTTCTATGTTTACAGGTAATCTGAGCCTTTAACATTGTATGAAGATAATAATATTACCGTAATTGTAAAATACATTGCTCACCAATGAAATTGTATCCCTTACCTATCGATTCATTTTGTCTCCAACAAATTCTCTCTCTAGCAGTAGTCCACTAAGTTCCTTCGCCGAACTTTCTTGAATCCTTGAGTCCTTTTATCTGGGACAATATGAAGCAGAGAAATTCTCTCAATAAGAACAACTCCCACTGTTACATAATAAACCCTGTGCAGGATAGGATTTGAATGCAGTCTAAGAACAATTACAAATCTTTCTCGTTCTCTTCTCGATGAAAGAGAAGTAGACTATAGGCATCAAGATCAAGAGACGACTGCTAATGAAAGATGTCTTTTCTCAGGATGGTCTGTTGATGGAAAATATAAATGACACTCATCATCCTACAGATCATTCCAGTCTAACAACCATATTGCTTCTCACTGAAAAGTCAGTCGATTTTTTTCCTCCTCTAAACACGGCTGATAAGAATCCCATAAAATAGGTTCTTTCGAGTTTCTGTTATACTAAAGTCGTTAAACTAAGTTATTAGCCATTTGAGACACTTTTAGTTTTTACAGGGTGCAATACTTAGACAATATACGAGTGAAATTTAATGTTTCGAGTTTCAATTTCTTTTTCTAAATGGATAATTTGCGTTTCAGGAGTTTTTATTAAACTGGTTAATTAATAAACGAGAACTTCAATTAATCAATCACATTTTTATAAACCTATTGTGAATAGTCGCAGACATAAGTCGTTAGAGTACTTGTTACAGATTTTTCCTATCTATGGTGTACAGAGTGTGAGCTGGTGTGTCGTTTTAGTATGCCTTACTTGGAACCCCGAAGAACTCCTCATTTCACGCAGCTTCACTTTATGATGCTGCAGTACAGACCATAAAGATAAGCGTTCATTCTCCGAAACGATCGGCAAACGTCCGTCGGGATGAGATTTAAAGGTTCATGGGTGATGTGATTTTATTCCCTCGATCGGTTTATTTCCACGGTCGGTAGTCTAAGTCATTACAACATGATACGTGCTAAATTATAGTAGCTTGACTCTTTAAGCGTAGGGGACTTTACCTTGATTTAAAGCCTATCATTTTCATTTTACAATTCAGCGATAAATAAAATACTTTCTTTCTGCAGACCGATTTGTCAGGGCAAAGTATTATTTAACGGAAGTTTTCCTATATCTGTCGTTTTTTTTCCGAATGAAATATAATGATCCTCTATTGTAGTGATTCTCAACCTTTTATGCTTCACGTAGCCTCTGGAAATATGAATGTAACTGGCGTACCCCTTGTACAAATAGATAAAATTATAGTTATAATATAACAATGGGAATAAAATAATATATATATATACATTAAATTTTGTATTCATAAATTAACAGATATCGATAAACACAAAAAAGTCATAAAAAATTTAACAAACCTTACAAAATTATAAACATTTTACTGGGTAATCAGATCTAGCGACTTTTGAGATCTCACGGTGTACCCCAAAAATTTTTACCGCATACTCCTCGTTGAGAACCCTTATTCTATTGCATTAGTTTTGCTTTGCGTTAATGATGTCTGATCTATGATCAAGTAAATATTAAAAAACCTATTTACAGACGTCAAAGTTTTGAATTCTTTTTCACGTTACAGTCCATTTGACAATTTCAATATAAAAAACTTCATATTACCTATTTGCAAAAAGAAATTACAAAGATTATATTTATGGAAAGTTGGCAAATATTGAAAAGTTTTAAGAGATGCAAAAAACACAAACGTTCAATCGTAAATGTCAGGCCCATAATATTTAAAATCTAATCAAACTAGAAGTAAAAAATTTAGAACTTTTCTTAAAGTCCGCAAGCGGGAAACAGAAATTTATTAAAAATGCATTTTAATTTATCGGCAGCATTTATTCAATTATTACAGAAAAGGAAACACATTACTAGGAAGATAATGAGAGTTCTGAGTCAGTGGCGGATCAATGTTAATCCTATGGGATCCGCCACATATGTGTTTCAAAACGGTGGCGGATCATTGTCAGTCCTATAAGTTAGAACTCTCTTTCTTTAAGGCTTAAGTTACCCAATGTCGAACCCTATAGGTTAGCTCCCGTGGGGGTTTTAAGCTGCAATTATGTTCAATTAAATTGAGAGTAATTATTCACATATAGCAACAGGTGAAAAAACCACTTCCCTCCACATAAACGCCAGAGGAAGAAACTTTATACTCATTTGCCATAACTCTGTATTAATCCCCTCCCTCATTAAATATTACCTCTATATTAAAACCCCTTATTAATTGAAAAGTCTCCCTCCCCCTTTATTAAAGCAAAATGAGTTATTAGTTAAAAAAAACAAGCTTCCTTCGCTTTATTAAAAGCAATCTCTTATCAAAAGTCTCTTTTATTAATTCATCCCCCTAATTAGAAACCCCTTTGGTAGCAATCTTGGATATGAAACCATTCTCTAAGTCCACCGTCGGCCATCTTGGATGACGTCATCGACCACATTGTCGATTCCCCTTCACCTCCTTCTGTTTCAGTATTGGCAGGACGTCTTACAATACGAAACTCTGCACCCCCCCCCCCACACACACACACGAAAGTATTCTTCAAGACATCACCTACCATTAGTAAAAACCCTGGCGCCATTAAATAATCGTGTTTGGAGGTATTAAATCATCCCGTAGTGTGTGGACTGGTTTTTGAGCGAGGAAATAAAAACGCTTTTTTTATTATTATTGATTTTTTTTGTATTCGGCCAATAGCATTCCTTTTCCATTCATTTTCTGGGAAAAGTTTTTAAATTTTTTCCCAAGTTTCTGATTGGTTGGTATTGATTCCGGGGGTTATTAGCAAGCTCCTGGCAAAATGGTGACATCAGAGTGTTGGTAATCTGAAGTTTCTCAGGGGCTAGTGGGTAATCGTTATGCTCGTCGTGAAGAGGAACTGGGTAATCTAAATTGACTTCCAATATACACAGTCGTATCAGAATATTATGACCCCCTACCATACATATACTATGGTAGGTGGTCATATTAGTCTAATACGACTGTGTATAGCCGTTATTGGAATCAGCAGCAACAGCGGTAATATCTTGATCTTCAATTTCTTCTCTATCAAGCCATCGAAAATCGCTCAGAGGAAGATATTCTGATATTGCCAATCCATAGATATTATTGCCATCGTAGTACTACATAATGAATTTAGAGGATAGCTGAGGATTACATGAATCTCAATAATTGTTATTTGCTGTGTTAAAACGATTACATATGACTAAAATTCCACCTCGTATGCCTTTTTCCAGGAAAAGGTACATTGTAGGGTCAGCTATCAGCTCTAGGTTTACATTCATTATTTTTAGGCATGCTTTACAGGCTAGCCCAGGATCTGTGTAAACATGACAGGATCAATTTCGTAGCACCTGACATAACGTTTTCTGAAATTCTCAAACACATCAGCTATGAGGAGCACATCGGTCTTCAGGTACAAGTCATGACACTGACCTAGGATTTTTATGTTGAATACATTCCATATTTTCATTGCATGGATATAGTCTTCTGCCTCTATCGCTTCTTTTGTGAGTTGATTGTAAAATGACTGACGTGGAGGTAGCAATGTTTCTTAAAACTTTTCGCAGCTGTCAATATAACCTTAGGGGTAAACCCCTTTTCTCAAAACCATTGTAGCCGTCCAGGTTCAACATGTTCCTTTAAAATATGGAATTCTTCTGGTGATGAATTATTAACTAGCTTCTCAAGAGAGACACTTAAAAACTGATAGGTCTATGAAATTCAAAGTCTCAAGGGAGAATGCTATGTATTTTTCCATATTATTGGGAATGCAATTAATCTTCTTATTTTTGATCCTGTCAATTCCTTGCATAAAAAGATGGCTGTCATATCCCTTAAGGTTATGAATTATAATTGGAATCTTATTAGAAAACTTCTAATTGAGATTTCTTGCATTGTGAGCGGCTCCTCGATATTTGCTTGTTAAATGGTCATGTCCCTCACTCGATCTAGTCTCAGAACTTGTTTCCAAATATGAGAGTTGGTAAGTGTTAAGAAATAATTCCTCTTCGTGATGTCAAAGGTGCATTGGCTTGATTTCGATGAGTAAATTTTTATGTCCTTTTTCTCCTTTAAACAAACATTACAAAAATTCTTTTACCACATTAGGGCCTGTATAAACTACTGGAGGTTTACAGCTGAAGCCGTCAGGTCCCACAATAATATATGCAAATTCACAGGGTTGTGGTTTGCTGTGAAAGTTGTGTGATATTTTAAAGGGTCAGGCATACAAGTGTGCACTTTCACTAAGAATGACTCAAAGTCAGGGTAAATCACGTAAGGAACAGGCTGTTTGAACTTGAAATTTGTGAATATCAACTTTTCCCCTCTTCAGTTGGAAACTCTACTCTCTGGGGGTCCATGTTCTTGGCAATAGAGAATATGGGCTCTCAAGAGTGATTCATTCGTGAAACAGTGAAGGCAGTAATCAGAATGGAAACTCCCACCGTTATGTTTGGTGAGAAGTCTACTCATATTCTTAATGGAGCAATAATGCTGCTTTTCACCATCTGATAACAGTATGAGATTTGCATGCTCTTTAAATCTGAATGGTGTGATGTAGAGTGGGGACACCTTCTCGTATCCAAGAACATTGATAGAGATATTATTCAGTTTTTCGAATTTTGATATTTGATTTATTATTATACGGAAAATTAGATCAGATGTGTTTAATTTTTCTTCTAAATGCATGTAGTTGCTAGGACGCTGTGGGTGTTCTGTAGCGGGATACAAACAGGCTAAAACAGACCATAGGAAGTATTTTGGTCAGAATTATATACATTAACAATAACATGCTTTAATAGTAATTCTCTTGGAGTAGGGACATAACTAGATCTTGGGAGAGTGATATATTTGCCAATGTTCATTTCACTATGGAGTACTGCATCCAGTATCCATCCATTATGAGGCTCTTCAAATTCTTCAAATGAAGTCTTGACCTTCTTGCATGAAGAATCCAATTCTTTCTTAAGAGACGAAGTAGGAAGACTTTTGATACATTTACTTCGGAAAAACGGAGAACAGTATTCGAAGGTAGAAGGTGAAATTTTCCGCCTGAAGCGCACTTGCGCAACAAGGCACCATTTAATGCTACCTTTCGAGGCCAGTTGTCATTTCAGAAGAGTTAGAAGTGACTACCGTGAAGACTCGAGGAAAAAGGTCAGATCAAGAGATGTGTGTTCAGTTGCCTTCAGCTTATACGTTGACAACGTCTTTTTCATTTCGTCTGTGTACTGGCAGGGGTTTCAGGGTCCAGTTTTTGCTTCTTCTGGGTAGTCCCGTGTTCAGAATGTATTCGTTTATTATTATATGACTTTCTCTGATGCCGCCTCTTTTCCAAACTCCACAGTACATTCTTCTCATTTGTAGGTTTTGTTGGAAGAGTGGAATAATTCATCGCGTCGGATGTCATCTTTCCTTGAGAATGTAGATTCACTTTGAACAAGCTGTTTCCATTCTGATATCTTTTATGACCATCGATATTTGTTTGGAGCGTGAAAGTCTTCTGACATATATTGCATGGATACATTATAAAACAGTGACTTGTGAAATAACTGATTTATACCATAGGTAATCACTAACTTCAAAAAACTGAAGAATCGCACGTAGAAAGCAGCAGAGATCTATCGCTGTCAATGTCTGACAACCGAATGAAGATTCTTGACTGATGAGAACGGAATTTATACTAAAGAAAGAATTATCCCGCAGAATTTTAAAGGAGAAAAAAATGCTACTTCTGAAGATATACCCCGCTTCCAGAGATGCTTAAATCAAGGAACTGCATGATCATTGACATAAGTGTTACCAACATCAGTTTCAACTTTATCTGGGTCATCTATGTCATTTTCAACCGCAGGTAAGAAAAGATAAACGATACCAAAATGAAATGTACAACTCAAAAAAAATGAAATGAAAAAACTGAAAAATATAATCCTAATTTATTTAAAACAGAGATTCTTAAAGTGTGGATCACGACACTCAGGACAGTGGGTCCAAAAGGAAAGCCTTTATAAGTGGGTCGCAAATGAAATACTTTAGAAGTGGGTCGCAAAGGAAAGATTTTAGAAATAGATCGCAAAGGAAATATTTTAGAAGTTGGTCGTAAAACTCTGAAAAAGATGTGAAATAATGATCCACATAACGGTCCGTCACCACCTGGATCTATCAAGCCGTATGCATTTCAAGAGTATTTACCTTCTCCAAGCTTCTCGTCTTTTCCTCAGTTTACGTGAACTTTCCAGTGCGAATTTACGATTTTACGATTATTACTATATACGATTTTCTGGAGCATTCTGTTGTGAGAATATTCTTATCACAATTCCCGTTAGTTTCGCCAAAGGTAAAATGATGTCTGTGGCAATTTTCTTCATTAGTAAAGTGGCCCGTAATAAATTCCATCAAAAGTAAGAGTGGCATTGAGTGGAAAGTTTCCGAATCATTTATTTTAGTTTATTTGAAGGCAGTGAAGAAAATTAATTTTTTTAAACTAATATTCAACGTTATGTATGCACTAGGATGAACGAATTGCATAAATAAACGAAGATAAAAAAATATTAATAGAGCAATATCATTTTTAATTGCCATTATTGTGAAACAAAATTCTACTCTTCTATTCTTCTATCTATAATTCTATAATTATTTATATTTTAAATTTTGTTATCGAATTCTACAAATGCTCAGAGTGAGCAACGAAAACGTTCGGAGCATGAACAATTTATATTCCAAATCCATGGCACCATTTCTAGTCCCCGAATAAGCACCAACATCACCGAAAAAATGCAAAACCAAAAAAGGAAGGAAACCAACAAAACTCCGTGAACTTCGTACGTTCATCTGAGAACTTAAGAGATGGAGAATCCAAAAACGTAGGATATGTAACAGCTCTTCATAAAATTGCATTTCCAAATACAACATTCAAAGGTGTTTTGAGGTTTCCTTTTTTCCTGCTCTCTTATCCTTTTACTGGTGCGCATGTAAGCATATGCATGACATCCGTCCGCCATCTGGAATAGCGAAGAGCGGAGTCGAACCGCCACCCGCCGATGGCATCTCCCTGCACAGCGGACGCGTGTAACGAGGCCAATCAAGGAGATGGTTCCAGGAGCTTGCGGTGATGGCTACGGCTCGACGACCACTGCACACATGCACCTAAGTGGTCTGCATTGCCAACAGAGGCACTTTTATGAGACTCGATTCCCGTATAGCTCATTCGATATTCAGTAATTTAACGCAAACCCATAAAACAAAGTGATCGATGTCGCGCTACTTATTGATAGAAGTGGCGGATGTTTGTTTTTGTCTTGTTTTTTGGTTTCGATTTTTCGGTTCTCGTAGCCAACGTTTCCTTATATATTAGAAAAGTGGTTCTTTTCAACTTTGACAATAAAGCGAAATGCGTGTATTTACACGTGATGATTTTAAAGTCTTGGCTACGTTTTGAATGTTTGAGGCACATTTTGGAGGTTTTTTCTTTGCGTAAGAAATGTAACTCGTTCATACTTGGCTTCCATGTCTTTATTACGTTCGTTTCAATCGAGTCTTATGAGTAAGACTGTTTTTGATCAGTGACAAACATTGAAATTACATGTCGAAGTATTCTTCTAAGGCAACATAAAGTAAAAACTTATTTTTTCCTATAAAGAAGAAACATTTTCGCACTTTTATACATGCCTGAGTAGATTTATTATATATTAATTTCTATATATCCAATTTAACTGACACTATCATTTTTTATTCGAATTGGAGGTCATTTTTTTTCGTCAGACATTAAAAATTAAATATTATTTTACTGCAGGCAGAACTTCCATGATAATATTTCACCCATTAATTTTCCCCTGAAAAATTACTACTCGAAAAATTACTACTAAAATCGAAAATTTCTAAATGAATGATGGACTAAATTTAATATTGTTGTTTAAACAACAATATTAAATTTAGTATTGTTGTTTAAACAACAATATTAAATTTAGTCCATCATTCATTTAGAAATTTTCGATTTGTTTTTTAATGTTGCATTTCTATTGCTTTCATTGCCGCTAGGTAAATCCCTGTGGTTTGAGGGATATATTCCATCAAAGTAGCCTAGTGGTTTAGTAATGGGATATATTTCCACTAGAATAGCCGAGTACCTAAAAAACAACTGCAGTTGATATCATACTATATTATCTAGATATTATGCGCAATAATTGATCAACTTAAATTCACTAGAAAAACAAATTATATAAATTTGTAATACGTAATGTTGAGATCCAAAATCATTACTGTTATATTTATCAAAAAATTGTTACAATTATTCAGATAAAGACATGAAATGCCTTAATGACATAAAATCAAGAATTATATTTTCAACGGTAACCGTGTGTGTTGCTATGAAATATATGATGGTCTCCACCAAAGATGGAAGTATCGTTGGCGAAATTCAAAATTCGATTATTTGGGCATTCGAATATTGAGAATAAATGGATATCGATATAATACTCTCGCATTGACAAAATTCCAGGCACCACATTCACGTTGCGTCCGGAATATTTATCAAATATTGGATATTAAACCAAACATAATGACAAGGAAGTTTTCAAAATAGATTCACCGGATTCGAATTCCCATAATAATATTCAGCTCTTAAAGGAAATAGCTATTATAATCTACATTTTTTTGCTATATATATATATGTTTCTATTTTTTTTTTAATACCCAGGCATTGTTTTCTCAATTTCGACATTATTCAGTTAATTTTTTTGGAGAATTCTTTTTTTTTTTTGAGAAATTCTTATCAGTGTTCTTGAATATACAGGGTGATTTAAAACTCTTGGGCCAAACTTTAAGGGGTGATAGAACACACCTAAACAAGCACTTTTCGTCATGCAATGCATGGTCGGAACTCAAGCGGTGAAGCGCTAGAGGGCGCTTTCCAGCGCTGGTTTTCGCACTCATCGTCATTTCTACCGTGGATTGCAGAACGGATGGATTGTTTCACGAATCAGGAGAAGGCGGACATGCATTTCACGTACGGAGCTGCGAACGGGAATGCGAGGGAAGCCCAAAGACTGTACCGGGAGCGCTTTCCGACCAGATTCGTGCCTGATCGTAAAACCTTTCAGCGATTGCACCGGTATCTGTGTGAAACGGGCTCTTTTGTCAGTGGCTTGCAGGATACAGGCCATGCAAGGAGTGTGAGGACGCCACTGGTTACAAAAGAAATTCAACATAGGGTTGGAGATCGTCCCAAATGTAGCACGCGAGCAATTTCCCATGCCGTAAGTGTTCCCCAATCGACCGTGTGGCGAGTTCTACGAGACGAACAATTACATCCCTACCATGCTCGGATCTGCAGGTGTTAAGGCACGCCTTGACACCTGCAGATTATCGGCCTCGTGTGGATTTTGCACAGTGGTTCCTGCAGCAGACTGCAGCGCAACCGGACTTTGATGCACATGTCTTATTCACTGACGAATGTACCTTTACACGTGAGGGCATATTCACATATGTGGGCCACCAGTAATCTGCAACCCATACGTCCACATTCGCACCAGTGGTGTTCCTCCATAAATGTTTTGGCTGGAATCCTCCATGACCATTTGATTGGCCCAAACCTTCTGCCAGCCTAACTGAAAGGGAGAACGTACCTTGTATTTTTACAAGAAGTCTTGCCAGAATTATTGAACCCTGTCCCAGCAAACATTCAAACAAGTATGCGGTTCCAACACGATGGAACGACACCCGATTTCAGCGGGGATGTGCGGAATGCCTTGGATGCAACATTTCCAGGACGATGGATTAGTCAGGGTGGTCCCATCGCTTGGCCGCCACGACCACCCAATCTCTCATGTCTGAACTTTTTCCTATGGGGCCATATGAAAAGCCTCATCTACGATAGCCCCATCGATTCCAATGAGGACCTTGTTGCCAGGATTTCTATTGTCGCTGCCGCTGTACGAGAAATGATTGGTGTTTTCGCCCATGTACGCCGATCACTACGACGAAGGTGTGAAGCCTGCATTAATGTTGGCGGTCGCTCTTCTGAGCAGTTTCTGTAATTTGTTCAATAAAATTCTGTACTTTCTGTTCTGTAATTTGTTCAATAAAATTCTGTACTTTCTGTTCTGTAATTTGTTCAATAAAATTCTGTACTTTCTGTTCTGTAATTTCTTCCATTGTTTCAAACCTCTTCTGTCATTCTTGTGTTTCTTCATTTCCCGACACAGTAACTGCTAACCCCTAGCGCTTCACCGCTTGAATTCCGACCATGCATTGTATGACGAAAAGTGCTTGTTTAGATGTGTTCTATCACCCCTTAAAGTTTGGCCCAAGAGTTTTTAATCACCCTGTATAATGTTCCTTTAGAGAATTCTAATAGAGAGCAGAATGGGGTGGGTGGTGAAGGTTTGACCGTCCAAAAGGAGAATGGATTGGCATTTTTCAATCTTATTTTCTGAGATTCTCTGGGGACCCACCCCTGTCTTTATAATTATCGACCAAGGAGTTGGACTCCCTCTTAATTTACTCACTCGATTTCAATAGACTACCTTCAGGTTTCAAAAGACTCATCTACTTAGGATCTATTATGGAATATATCCCATTCTTAAACCACTCGGCTACTTCGATCGAATTTCTTTCGTTCTTAAGCCACTAAGCTATATGGATCGAATAGCTCCAGTTCTTAAACCACTCTGCTACTTGGATGGAATATCCCCCCTTCCTAACTCACTCAGCTACTTGTATGTAACATTTTCTGTTCTTGAACAACTCGGCTACTTCGATGGAATATGTCTCGTTCTTAAACCACTCGTAGAGACGTGGAATATCTCTCGTTCTTAAACCACTCAGGTTTTGTATGGAACATCTGATGTTGAACCACTCAACTACTTGAATGGAATATTTCCCATTCTTAAACTACTTGGCTACTTGGATGGACCACCTCTTGTTCTTAAACTATTTAACTGCTTGGAATATCTGATCTTAAGTCACTCAGCAACTTGGATGAAATATCTCCCGGTTTTAAACCACTCTTCTGCCTGGATGGAATATCACCTGATCTTAAATCACTCAACTGCTTAGATGACCGTCGAGACTTACCCGACGAGGCTTACCCGACGAGGCATGGACGCTAAGATTTCTAAAGGTGTCTTGTGGTATCTGGTACCAACACGTGTACCAGCAGATCCTTTAATTATTGTACGTTATGTGGTTGAGCCGCCGCAGATCGGATACGCTATTCCAACACAAACCAGAGATGCTCGATTGGATTGGTGTCTGAGTAATTTGGAGGACAGGGCAAAACCTGGAAGTCTTTCTCATGTTCCGCGAACCATTCTCGAACAATCCGGGCAGTGTGGCATGGCGAATTATCCTGCTATAAGATGGCACTCCTAGAGGAATTTACTGTTGCCATGAAAGGAAGTACCCAGTGTGCAATGATATTCAGGTAGGTGGTAGACGTTATAGTTTCCTGCACATGAATGACTGGACCCAGGGTTTCCCAAAGAACATTGTCCAAAGCATTACACTTCCTCAACCAACTTGTTTTTGTCCCACGGTGCATCCTGGTGCCAATACTTCCCCAGGTAAACGATGCACACGTACCCGGCCGTCCAAATGGTGCAACAGAAAAAGAGATTCATTGGACCAGACGACCTTCTTCCAATCACTCAAGGTCCAGTTTTGATGCTCGCGTACCCATTGTAGACGCTTTCGACGGTGAACAGAGGTTAGCATGGGCACTCGTAGCCGCCTGCGGCTACACAGCCCCATTTTCAGCAAGGTTCGATGTACTGTGTGTTGTGACACATTATTCCCATCACCAGCATTCAAATTACGGGCGAGTTGCACCACAATATTTCTTCTGTTGGCTCGTACCATGCAGGATAGCCTTCACTCACCTCTAGCATAGATGAGTCGTGGTCAGCCCACACCTTGCCAGTGATTCCTGTTTTTTCCCTCTTCGGACTACTTTTTGAAGGTGCTAACCACGACTGACTGTGAGCACCCCACAAGCCTTGCCGTCTCGGAAATGCTCTGACCCAGTCGTCTGGCCTTTACAATTTGGCCATTGTCAAACTCATTGAAGTCCGCTGCCTTTCCCATCTGAAGAACAAGAATAACACTGATTAACAAAGCTCAGTATCAGATGTTATTTATATCGTTCATGACCTACACACGCGCCGTCGTTTACCTTGCAGGTGCTTCGATTTGCATAAAGACGCACTAGTCATAATGTTTTGGCTCTTCGATGTATGAGCTTTCATTTCGCACATAGCTTTTTACTTTCGGCCCTCGATTTCCGAAGGTATAGCGGAATAACAGGTGTAATATTTCCCCTTTTCAGGACGAAGAAACAGGGGATGCAATTTTTTTAACCTGTAACATTCCTCTTGTCACAAGCTTTCATTTTACGAATAGCATGTTACTTTTGGCCCTCGAATTCCGAAGATACAGCGGAACAATCGTTTTCCTATTTCTCTTTTTTCAGAAGGGGTAAATATTTTAACTTGTAACATTCCCTATGTCACAAGTTTTCATGTCAAGCATAGTTTGTTACTTTCGGCCCTCGCGTTGCGAAGATATAGCGGAACAATCGTTTTCATATTTCCCCTTTTTTATTGGGAAAGAAAGCATGAGGGTCAATTTTATATAGCCCATGACACTCTCCGCGTCGTAATCTTTCATTTGACATATAAATCATTAAATCTTTCTTTCGCGTTAGAAAGATGGTGGAACAACTGTTTTCACAAATCCACAAACTGGCAAGCTGACGAGCCAACAAATGACGAGCGAAAATCAATAGGAACATAGGTGAAAATTTTATATTTTTTATTCAATTATACTTATTTTATTGCATTTATAATTATATATCTGGGAGAAAAATGTTTAATTCGCAATATATACGAGTATATGTAACAAATAATTTTATATTTTGTATAGATAAACCCCGAAATTAGATTATAACATATATTTTCCCCCTATGAAATGTCGTGAACCAGAAAAGCTATTAGTTTATCCCGGATGATTTATCTTTTTAATATTCTTGTTCAGCCTGAACTCATTCATTGCATTTTTATATCTTCGAAACTCATCTGACATGGAGCAGTTCGATAAAAGTATTCTATTCTCAAAGGAAATCTTTCTGCATCAAAATATATGTAAAAGTCTGCAGTGACATATCCCAGAGCCTAAATTTACGTTTCAATAACAACTCATATGCTAGTAGGGTGAAACAAAATTGATTTCATCTTTCATATTCCCCTTTTTTTCGTGAAATAAGATCAGTATTCGTATTCAACAAACAAATGTAGCTAGGAGGCATAATTCGATCATCCTCAAGGATATGGAAACATTCCAAAATATCATAAAGATTTAGAAATAAATGTATAGAAAGAAGATACTTCCTCGGATTTTTTTTTTCATTTTGAAGCTGCCTTCATCGGTTCCCACTGGATAAATGACTTAGTCATAAGGACCTCAAGGCTGAAAACAATGGAGCGCACGGGACACGCTATAGAAAAGGTGGAAACCTTTGAACAAGAGTATCCATCTATTTCGCGTGGTCTTGAACTTAACAAAGTCTGGGTTTCTGATCATGATGCCCTTAGTTTACGTGCTATACTAAGAGCATTTTACATGAGGTGACTATTCTAATCCCACGATAGTTCCTCTCTCACCGAAAGTAAGATGCTGTGAAGTAATAGAAACCTAAAAGTTGTCTGAAATCTTGATCCGAACCTGTATTCTGAGAGTTAGAGTCTAACAAATTTGCATGCTTTTATCATCGGCATATGATGCCTTTAAATATTCCCCATCTTGTAAATGCTAACAAAGGCAGATTTATAAGAAATCGTTAGACGAGATGATTTTAGAAAACTCTTGAGAATTAAAAACTGTTCGGCTTACAGATGCTTTAACTTGGAAACATGGATGTTCACTGTACAATTATAGCAGTGTTTTTCAAATTTCTTTCGTTGTAGGACAGCTATAATCATATATTTTTGAAGATTTCATATTAGGATTGTTTATCAAGGAGAATGGTTTGGAAACCTTGCTACAGTAGGAACCCCTGTATAAAGATTGGATTGGATTGTTTTACCTCTGAGCGGCACTTTTTTGCCCACCATGGGCTAAATGGCCAGGCCATAAGGACCCCGAAGGCTCAGAGAAGGTTGGGGGAGGGGACCCACTGGAGCAGCTGTTGGGAGACAGATGGTAGCCTCCCGTCAAGGTCATCCAACGTGTTCTTTAACGTGCACAGGGTATGGCTCTCCCGCACACGACGGCCACGGCTTAACGTCCCATCCGACGGACGGCGGCCTTTTCAACCCCATCGGTATCCTCTACTGACCGTGGGCAGGGCGGGGAAATTTTGCGTAGATAAACCCCTGTATAAAGCTGTACCGCTTGAATGTGTAATGTTGAATAATAATAATACATCATGGAGCTGGAGCACTGTCCACTTTACTATTACAATTGAACTGGAACTTGCCGAGGTTAAATAGGGAACAGGAATTACCTGTGGGAATGAAAAGAAAAATCTACACCACACATTTTCCAGTTCTTTGACATTGTCTGGCCCTTCCCTTTCACTAAGCAGAAACCTTCGTAAAGCAGGACTCTCAAATATCGATGGTGCATGATATCGATGGTGCAATTAGTCACTGAATTCGTATTCACTTCAAAGAAAGATAGGACGTAATCTTGTTCAGTAGGCAGATTGATGCCCGATCTCCTTTGAAGGGAATGCGAATTCAGTGACTGATTGTACCATCGATATGCTTTAATTTCATTTTCTTCTTTTTAGGGGAAATGCTTTAGTTTTATTATATATATATTATATACTTTAGTTTTATTTTTTTCTTTTTAAGGCGCATATGGAAAGGTAGGTAATTATTAATATTTTTTTTAAATTATTTATATTTTTTCTTTGCCACTAAAAGCACCAACATTCAGAAATTTTCATTTGATACATAACTCATAAACATCGCCCACATTTTTCGCTCCCTCTACTTTTGGAGTCATGTTTAAGATAGCCCATGACATTGGAGAAGTCACAACTTCTAATTTGAGATAAAACTAGTTAAGGTCGACCTTAGTGAAAATCTCCGTTTTTTTCCCGGGGGAGGGAGAATAGTGGGGGACAAAATTCAAAACAATCTACGACAGTCCTCATATGAGATTTATTTAACAACTAACTTGTAATTGTAGGCCCTAGATTTCGGAAGATACCGAGGAAAAATTGTTTTCATATTTCCCCTTTTAGGGGGAAAAGAAACAGTTTCTTCATGCAGTAACATTCCTAATGTCCCAAGCTTCCATTTGACACATAGATTGTTACTTTCGGCTCTCGCGTTACGAAGATATAGCGGAACAATCATCTTCATATTACCACTTTTTAAGGAAGAGGAGCAGCAAAGGGTGGGAAATGTTTTAGTCTGTAACATTCCCCATGTCATAGGCTTTCAGGTGACACATAGCTTGTTACTTTCGGTCATCGCGTTCCGAATATACAGGGGAACAATCGTTTCCCTATTTCCCCTTTTCTAGGGAAGAAAAAGCATTGGGGAGCAATTTTTTTATAGTCTATGATACTCCCCGTGTGACAGGCTTTCATTTGACGCATTAGCTTGCAACTTTTACTTAATTTCTTCCCCAAATTTCTGGGGAAGAAAGAGGGGGAGTCATTTGAGGTAGCTCAAGGCATTCTCGTCGTCATAAGATTCAGTTTGAGATGAACTCTTTTCTATCCATTCTCATGAAATATACGTCCTTATTTATGAGGAAGAGATTTTGGGAGAAACCTCGAGGTAGTCTACGACATTTCTACATCACAAGCTTTCATTTTACCCCTAACTTGTTCGGAAAATATGGTGGTACTAGCATTCGAAAAATATGGTGGTACTAGCATTCGAAAAATATGGTGGAAAAATTATTTGCACTTTTTCACTTCTTTAGGAAAGCACGGAAAAATATTTTACATACTATGACACTCTCCGCATCACAAACTTTCATTTGACGCATAGCAACGATAACGTTATTATTGTTAAAGAGTTTGGAACAATCATTTTAATAAATCCTTGTGAAAAACCGTGGTTCTGCAGGTTTTATTTGATGCCGTTTACAAAGAATTCCTAAAACATATCTAATGCATTATATTGCATATTTATTATACAATCAGACACTTATCTAGAAAACAAATAAAGGGGGGTCGATGTAATCGACCCGAAAAAAGTTAAAAGGGGGCAAGAGACTTCATTTGCATTGTAGTGTAACATTTTCTCTTTTTTTCGCTTTAAATGATTTTACTCGATATTCTGTTTTCTAACTTACTGATGCTCCTTCATTTTTTCACTTGAGTAATTTATATCTTTACTCATTTCATTTTCTTGTATTTTAATAATTTGTGTCTTCGCTCATTTAATTAGACATTTTCAGTTATTTTATTCAATTTATTCATATTTCGATTTATGCTAATAATTGCAGACTTCTAGCGTTTTACGCGAATCGGCAAAAGAAAGCATAATGATAGATATGCAGAAAAATGGATGTAAAAGATTTTGCATCCATTTTTCTGTACATTTTTATTTTGACCAACATTTTACAACCATTTTTTCTGCACATCTGTTTTTACAAAATCTCTTACATCCATTTTTCAAGGCATCTGTTTCTACACAATATTTTACATCCATTTTTTCTGTACATCTGTTTTTATACAAACTTTTAGATCCATTTTATTGAACATCTATTTTTACACAGCATTTTACATCTCAGGAAAGCCGAGAGCCTACAGTGTTGTCCAAAATGTCGGTATAAAATGAGGTATTGTCATAACAACGAAAAAGAATTCACTGCTTATCATGAAAAAGAACCCTAAATCATTACGCTTTCATTTTAGTTTCACCGCTTCGACAACACACTCATGCTTCCATTAAGCGAAGTTGAAGACGAAATTAATCTTTCGAAACAAACAACAAACATTTATTTCAATCCATATGCTTTAGCGATGAACAAACTCTCTCTACTTGACGTTCTATAATGTATACTGCTTTAGTTGTGGCTTTGAATTCAAGCTTGTAATCAGTAGATTATGAGAAGGGTGCTTTCGTGAATACGTCGATTGTTCAGTGCGCATGACGCTAGAGATGCGTTGATGTCATACAACATGTGTGTGCGTTTGCAGACTTTTCGATGATCGATACAATTGTGGTTGTTCCTTACTTTACAGTTCCTAGAAGCTTCAGTGCCTTTGCACCTCCTTTCAAAACAGTCACAATATGTTATCTTCCATTTCCAAAACGCATTATCTGCATAACTTGGGAATACCCTTCGCAGAGGAAATAATGCGAACGGTAGAACGGCCATTCTGGCATTCACTTTCTATGATGGATGTCGCTCATCTTATTTCAGCTTTCTTTACTCTTCGCCGGTGCCTTTCTTGATTAGAAGAGAAAGCTTGCAGATGAATGTTTTATACAAACTGTCTAAAATGCGTGCAGTTCAGCTCTGGAAAAGAAATGTGAAAATAAGTCATGAATTAAAGGGAAGCTCATTCGCTTTTCTTTGATATATTTCTTTAACACAGAACATTCAATTTATCTTAGCACTTTCTTTTTTACTATGTCTTCACAGTTGGAAAACTTAAAACGTTTTCTGTTGCTCTTATGAGAAGAGTGAATGTTTCTGCTCTTGAAAAATATGCTAATTCAGTTATGACGCTTTCCAGGAAAATTCATTCGTTTCATTTTCTTTGAAAAATATACCAACTTGCAAGTTTGAAAGGAAAATAGTCCGTTCTTTGTGCAAGCCCACCTCTTTTGTGGGAGTTCAATGTTTAGCTTAAAATAATTAGCTGATAAACATTTGATTTTCCTCTGAGTGTGATTCGAACACTGTTCAGTGTTTAATATAATATATATTCCCTATACTGATCCAGAAACATTACTCTCTTCTTTGATCTCTTTAATTCTTTGATCGAAATCTTATTTGAGCTATTGAACTTTTTTGATCTACCGAATATGATGTTGGCATTTTTCAAAACGATAATCTGGATTTGATCAACAAGAACATCAAACGAAGTAACATAGCAGTAACCCCGGCTCAAGAAAATTTTTCTCCTATGCCCAGTATTAGCAGAATACAGCAAAATCCAATGGATATAAATCAATGGATCGCTATTGACTAAAAGGTATAAACCTATCCAAGTCCATTGGTGCACCAAGAGAAGAGCGTTGTCGGATTTTAAGTGTTATGTTTGCCCTTTACTATACATCTTCACAGTGGAATAGCGTTAAGCGCTTTTATTATTACTATTATTATTATTAAATGACTATTTATTTTCTCATAATAATGTGTTACAAAATGATTTACAGTTGTCCCACAAAGTTACTTAGCTTGTCTGCAGAAAATATAACAGTTATAATATTTATCCAGATTAAATAATTTGAGGACAAAAAAAAGATAATAAAAAATAAACAACTAAAACTAAAATTAAACAAAGGATAGTAGAATAATCTGGTTACATAGTTCACAAATCCAGAAAGCAAATAAATAACATATCAATATATAATAGACAGAAATGAAAATATCAAATGACAAACTATAAAAGAACTAATTCGAAGCGATATAAAAACACCACTATTATATAATGTCTTCCACAAAAAACAGCTTTAAATTTTTCTTCAAAGTCGAAAATTTGCATATGCATAGTAAATCGCTGGGTAACGAATTATAGACGAAGGGTATTTTATAGTCACTTATAGATTTTCCATAATTATATTTGATATTTGGTAATTAAAAAGAAGCTACCTTCTTTAAATCTGGGTTCTTTCTCATGGTTTACTTTAGTCTTAAAAGTATCGTCAAAGAAAGTTTTCAATACAATATTATATTTATATAAATTTGAATAAGATAAGGTACTTAAAGATTTAATACCAGTTATTCTTAGTTACTCTTACAGGTCAGTACTACAGTTCCCATTGATTTTGTCGTGTAAATATTTATTGATGTACGGAAAAACATTTTTTTAATATGACAACGTATTCAAAATTGCTCTAAAGCAGTGGTTCTCAACCTTTTATGTTCCCGTATCCCCTGGAAATGTGTATGTAACTGGCGCATCCCTTATGTAGATAGATAAAACTATAGTTAAAGTATAACAAAGGGAATAAAATGAAACATATATATATACATTAAATTGTGTATTCATAAATTACATATATCGATAAACACAAAAAATGACATAAACAATTTAACAAATCTTATATAATTATAAACATTTTACTGCGTAATCAGATCTAGCGACTTTTGAGTTCTCACGGCTTACCCCAAAAAATTTTACCGCGTATCCCACGTTGAGAACCCCTGCTCTAAAGTGTTATTGAATTTATTCAAGCGTTATTTCAGACAATTGCTGTCTTGAAATTGGTAAAATTTTGAGTGAGTGACTGAGGTAGTGAGTGCCTAGAAGTATTTCGGGTCAGTGTAAATGACTGCGGATAACTCTAATTCTTACTATGTTGCAGAACTGATAAAGTTCTGAAAATTTATACTTAAGTGTACTCTAGGCAGCAGATCGCTATAAAAATGCAAACTTTGATCTCTGAAGTCAAATTTAGGTCCCGTAAAGCTCAAACCTTGATCTACCAGTGCTAGAAACGTAGAAATTGGTGCCTAAGGTCATTTCGGGTCGAAAATCTCAGAAATGTTATGAAATTTTGAGATCCATACATCCTTCGAGGTCAACATTCATCCAGAATCAGTTAATCATATTCTCTATAGAAGCTAAAGTAAACTGTAAAAAATATGAATCTCAAAGAAAAAAAATTTTTCAACTTCTTGAAGACCTTGGCATAAACAATTTTGAAACAAATATAATTTTAAAATGTATTCCTACAGATTTAAATATAAAAATTCTTACATACTTATTTGAATTTCTTCAATCCACACCCCTGTAGTTCCAACTTTAAAAAAAAAAGAAAAAATATTTAAAAAATATATATATATAAAAGTTAAAAAAAAAAGAAAAAAGATAATTAAAAAAATTATTACCAAAAAAATTAATTATTAAAAAACTAAGTTTAAAAAACTTTTAATTAAAAAAAACTATTCTGTCTAATTTTAAGAGAAGCAAACCTTTTCTTCAAACATATCATCATATAAATCTCCAAAAATATTGCTTGAGTAAGCCTGAGAAGGAACTCTCATTATTTGTAACGTTATTCATTCATTCATTATTAGTCTTATTCAACATTATAAGGGCGAGGGTGGCTCGGTTGGTATCGCGCCAGGTTCATAATCTGCAGTTCCCAAGTTCGAGTCCCAGATGGGACAGCGTTGAGATTTATCTCCGCAGAACTCCCTGCCCACAGTCAGTAGGGGACACCGATGGACTTAGAAAAAGCCGCCGTAAGTCAGATAGGATGTTAAGCCGTGGCCTCGTGTGCGGTAGTGCCATTGTCTGTGCACGTCAAAGAACACGCTGGATGGCCTTGACTGGAGATTACCATCTGTCTCCCAACAGTGGGTCTCCTCTCAAAACATCTCTGAACCTTTGGGGTCATTGCGACCAGGCCATTTAGTCCATTGTGTGCAAAAAATTGTCACTCAGAGGTAAAACAATCGAATTAATGTTATATTTATGAGTCATTGGATAATAATTTATACATTTTTACGCACTGAAAAGTAAGTAATCATGAATTCGTTAAGAAACGTTCCACTTTTTATACATAAGCCGTACTTTCGAAATTCAGGACAAACTTTGTTGTTCATAAAACTGAAATCTGAACCTTCCTTACAACCAGATCGGCAATCAATTCCTTAGATCTATATCTACCACAGTTTGCTTTAGGCAAACGCTTTGCCACAGCGTGCTGTACATTTAGAACAGACCCGTCCAAACCGCGGTTCATTGCGAAAAAAGAACTTGCGCTCATAAAACAAATAATCAATATACTGAATCTGACTCATTCCTTCCAGTTTTTTTTACCAAACATTTTTAGGTGCCTAGGTAAAGGATTTTGGCAGTTCCTAGTGCTCATTAGAAAGAAAAAGTTTTTACTTTTTATCAATATATTTGAATTTTTAAAAACATGTTGCTTCCTTTCCAATTCATTACTTATTACACAAGCATGTTTGACTTTTCTAAATTGATAATTTTTCCTGCGGCTCTTCAAGAATGTATTTTTTTCCCTAGTGGCTCTTCGCTAAGATTGGGTTGTACACCCTTAATTTAGATGATAATGTTGTGTTCCAGTTTAAATCATGCAGATTTAAACAATGTAAAAAAGTAATATAATTTAAATAATTTTTCTTTCCAATTCAGAATATCACTTTTTAATTTTTATTTTCGTTCAGAAACAAAATTTAGAATTTGGCTCCTCAACTGTGTCAGCACTGAGATTTTCCTCTGCTTACCCACATCTTGCCCTCGGTAAGAAATATTCGGATTTCGGTTGTGGAATTGTTTTACCTATGAGTGGCACTTTTTTGCCCACAATGGGCTAAATGGCCAGGTCACAAGGATCCCAGGAATTAGAGAAGGTTAGGGGAGGGAACCCACTGGATAACTGTTAGAAGACAGATAGTAGTCTCCCATCAAGGCCATCCAGTGTGTTCTTTAACGTGCACATAGTACGGCTCTCTCCGCACACTGAACCACGATTTAACGTCCATCCGACGGACGGCGTCCTATTCCAAGATCATCGGTGTCCCCTACTGACCAAGGATGAGCCGGGAGTTTTGCGGAGATATATCTCACCGCTGGCTCAACTGCGACTCGAACCTGGGAACTGCAGATTATGAGCCTGGTACCCTACCAACTGAACCATCCTCATCCCGGTGAGAAAGGGGACACAGATGGGATTGGAAAGACAATTTCCATCGGATGAGACATTAAGCCATGGCCTCGTATTTAGGAGAGTCTGTTTAAAAAATAAGTAACATGACCTTGACGGAGACTTCCATCTATCTCCTAATAGCGTCCAGTGTATCCTCATCCTTCTCTGGGCTCTTGGGGTTCTTGTGATCGGACTGGCCAAATGTCGTTCAGATGGAAAAGAGGCCAAAGTGATATCAACTCTATGATCTTTTTGATTCTTATGATTGTTTATCTAGAGATAATACGATTGTTTCTTAGAAGGGATGATTTCTCAAAGATAGCATTAGTGATCAGGCATGAACCAGGAGAGGTCCATTCCTCCCCCGTGCCCTTGAGAATGATAATAAGGATAATGGAACTCAACAATTATTAAACATTTTTCATGATTCTTTTTAAACCTCTGAACGTAAAGGGGAAAGTATTACATCGCAATGGAAATACAGTCTCTTGGATTTCCATCTTTAACCCTATTCAACATTCTAATTTCGTCGCTTGCCCTCTTACCCCTTTATTCTTCTTTTTTTTTTCTTTATCTGAGTCTGTTGGTGATCGAACAAAAAGGTAGCCTAAAAACAGCAGGTTGTTTCCATTTCAATTGTAGCGATGAAAAGTAGCAAATCTCAAAGAAAAACTGTAAAGCAGACCTTCCGAGCAGTACGTTAGCGCATGGGATCTTCTTATCACCTATGTTGATGAATTAGTTTTCTAAAGCAAATATGCCGTAAAAGAAAGTACGTCCAACCTATGAATACACGAAATGACGTATCGTTTAACTTCCACGAATGCTTCTGTAAAATATACCGTAAAATCAAGAGTTTCGTGAGATTTCGTATTTGCTAGATTACAAGCTTGATTAAATGTTGTTTTCCTCCTGATTGCCTTTGAATGTTGCAGTTCCGATCGCGTCGTTTTTTAGAAGTCGTTCTGTGATTCTACTAACTTAGATATCGCTTATACTCTTTTTTGCGTAAATGTTAAATTTCTATTCCAACTATATTTGAAAGCTGTGTTCTACAAATGCTCTTTTCTTCTGGCGAGAATTTCCCAAAATTTGTTGATCTGGGGTGAGAAAAATCGTTTTGTCTATTTGCTAAGTTTACAGACTCCATATACTAAAGTTTGGCCGTACCATTAGTCAGTAATGAGGTAAAATAAACATCTTTATTATACAAATTTATGGGAATAAATAATTATTTTTAAAAAGTCAAATTTTGGCATTTTCGTTCAGCTTATAAATGTATAACCAACTGTTAATGCGAAATTTTATGAATGAAACAAATGTTCTGGAAAGGCCTCTACTCTTATCAAAAATTTTAATTGTTTCCCCATCTGTCAAAAAAATGATTCATTCAGTTCCATTACGAGAGCAAATTAAGTTATATTCCCATTTTATGAAAATAAAATTTTCTCGCCTAGAAGCGATGAACTGATAGGTATGCAAACAAGAATAAGAAACAGGTGGTCAAATGACAGTAAAGTGATGTAGGTTACAGAACAACACAATTTATTCGTAGACAAAAACAGCTCAGCGGACTCATCATTAGAATGTTTTCAAACCACCTTGAATGGTGAGATGCATGACGCGTCGCGGCATACAGTAATGCAAATATCTGACATCGCTCTAAAGGGATGTGCCTCCATGTCTTGTGCTCTTAGTCCAAATGGAAAACTTAATTATGTACTTGTTGAAGATGGGCTTGAGAACGACGTCCTATCATGTCCTAAACGTGTTCGACTGACAACGTAAACGGCAGGCAGATTTAGTTTCGGGATTAAACCCAGTATTTAGTTTAGGGTAGAGGGGGAAGTGGTCTGAGAATAAGAGTTAAGCAGGTTTCCCAATTACAAAATATTCCACCGAGCAGAAAAAGTTAAAATGATATTTTATATAAAATTAAATTATATTTATATTAAATCTATTTTTATTGTCGCATATAATTTGGGATTGAAATGAAATTGTACAAAGGCAACTGTTTTGGATTTCAAAGTAGGTAGACGAGTTTGAGATTTCTTATAAGAGGACTGGTTTTTCTACTCCCTGGTATGTCTCCGATGAACCGGAACGAAGCTTACATAATAAGTGTGGGTAAGTTTTAAATGCTTCTTAGGGATATTCTGTTGGATGTGGCACCCGTCACACCTAAGAAAAACGATATTGCAACAAAAGAATATATTTTTTATGACTTCCACGTATCATGGAACATTCAAACTTACAGTAATATTAATATGCGTCAGAGGTGATTGGCTGTTAAGACTGATGGCATCCTCATACAGGGAAACCCTGGCATTTGCTAGCAGAGGAAGAATCCTTCCTATGTCCATGTAGTTTCCATACATGAAGGTGGTGGTCATTTTCTCCAAGACATAACAGGGACTTGTCGCTCTATAATACACCAGTCTTCTCTATACTGATACCAATTTAGGTGCTCTAGATGATAGTGAGTGATTAAAAGGAACATATGCAATGGACTATGAGAAACAAGCCTTGCCCTGAAAGTTACTTGGCAAATAATTTTGAAATGAATGTACATCTCATTTCGCCCATTACAGTCCATCAAATGGTTTTCAAATTTATTGTTGAAGTTGTTATTGCCAGGCGAAGTATAAGGCGAACCTCCCTCGATGTTGTCATAACGAGCCGTGCGTAACATCCTGGACGCACTCTTTCAAGTAATGACCGATTATCCTGGCATCGAAGCCCCACGAGTGCCGCTGTCTTACTTATGATAAATGCAGCTTCGTGTAGGCCTTGCTTCATGTTATCCTCGCACCTGATACCTTTATTGTCAGCACCTGCGTTGATCTACGAGTATTTTATATAGATGCTTGCGATCGAACGCAGGGCCAGGGAATTGTGTTCCTCCGCTAAGGCATCGTCTTTTATTTCTTGTGGTTATCGTGCGTTTGTCTTGCAATGATATCATTTGTATATATTGTCACTTTGAGGTCAAATGCTGCTTCCATGCCAATCCGTTCGTTGCTGGTAGGTGAAGAGCTTTCACCATCAAAGGGTATATATTTTCTCTTAAAACATTTTAGAAGAAATATATGATGCAATCGTCAGCCATACAGTATATAAAGTCTTATTCAGTTCACTTATGTCCGTTGTAAATTTTGCACAAGGTTTTAATAGGTAATTAAAGTTTCAATATGATCATCACGATTTTTTTTTCGCTTTCAAATATTCAGCAGTTCCACGTCAATAAATAGTTTTCTGCACTGATGATAAAACAAATTCGGTTTTCTGATATAATAATTTATCCTTTTCCATTGCTTACAATGATTGATTTGTGCTTAAAAGAAGGTCCGGAAAGGGATGATTCAATGTTATTGTCGGTGTGAAATCTTAAAGTTCAATTAAAAAACAACAGCGATGGTTTTTAGGTTGAGTTGTTCTACTTTTATGCGGCAATATTTTGCACACATTGGGTTATATGGTCAGGTTACAAGGACCCACAGGATTAAGAGAAGGTCGGGAAATGGGATCCACTGGACATCTATTAGGAGACAATACGCAAGCCTCCCGTCAAATCCATCTAGTGTGTTCTTTAATGTGCACAAGATATAACTCTCGTGCACAAAGGCCCTGGCTTTACGTCCTATCCGACGGACGGCGGCCCTTCCAATTCGATCGTGTACACTTTCTTCCTAACAGCTCAACGTGGATTAGGGAAGATAAATCTCGACCCAGTCACAGCTCAGACTCGAACTCATAATGGCGTTTACTTTAGATGTTAATTCATATGCTTTCTCTTCTGTTCATACGCAGTTCTCTGTGCATATAACTCTGTTAAGTCCTACTTATTGAAATCAGAGCAAATTCCACAAAAAATCCGAATCCTTATCATCTTTATGGAGTCTCGCTGATGATCATTGCTGTTTTCCTCAATAGTTAAACAACATCTTTATGTTAAGCGTCAATCTACATATTTGGCAAGAGCAAATTTTACTAGTGGCTGACGTTTGATTTTGTAGGCAACTATATTTATTTCATTTCAAATAAATGGCCGAGTCCAAGCCCTAGCCAGGGACTGAACTTTAACCATTTTAGGACGAATTTTTGAAAATCTTATTTTTTTAAATTATATATATTTTTAACGTGAATCAATTTTAGGACGATTTTTTATGTGAAAAGAGTAGACAAGAAAAGGTGCAAGAAATCAAGGAAAAACTTCTAAAGTTAATTTTGCTATCTAGTATAATAATAGGGTAACTCTCTAATTGCTGAGTCTCCCAGCTGGGCCAGCGTTGAGATTTATCTCCCCAAAACTTCCCGCTCTGCCTTCGGTCAGTAAAGGATACCAATGGGCTAAGTGAGGTTGCCATCCGTCGGATGGGACTTTAAGCAAAGGCCCCTTTTGCAGGAGAGCCATACTCCGTGCACGTTAAAGAACAATTTGGATGGCCTTGACGGGAGGCTACCATTTGTCTCCCAATAGCTGCCCAATGAATTCCCTGTTCCAACCTTCTCTGAGTCCTCGGGGTCCTTGTGACTTCGCCATTTAGCCCATTGTAAGCAAAAAATTGATATTTTCCTGCTCCAGACAGGCCGTAATTTGTCGAGCTTTGTGAGCACTTTCATTATCATGAAGAAGGAGAACCTTTGACACGGCTTTTGTTGAACGTTGCTACTTCATCTCCATAGCCATTTTGGGCAAAACAATGTTGGTGTAGTATTGGTCATTTCTTGTCATTTTTCAGGTAAAGTGTTTACGGTTACCACTCCTTGGGAATTGAAAAAAATTGTAAACATCCTCTTCCTTGAGCGAAAGTCTTGTCGGAGTATTTCGGGAAGTGGTTCAACTTCCGCATCCGAAACATAGTTGCCGAACTTTCTGGGAGAAGTAAAGTAAAAAAACCACAGGTCTCATCACCTGTGAAAATATCTGTTAACCGTTTGGGGACCTTAGGTTCAGATGCTGGTAACATCACCTTGCACAAATCGACTGTAGCCCTTTTTTTACTGTTCTGTCAGTTTCTAAGGTCCCCATTTGGCCCTTTAAATATTGATAAATAATTGTTTCCACACTGACATCTTAACTTATTACATGAACGGTGATGTGTGGGTTTTCCTTGATGAATTCACGAACCGCAGCGATAGTTCTCTCGTTCACTGCTTCCTCCGGTCTTCCTATGAGAGGATGGTCTTCGAAGCTCTGCTGTCCTCTGAATTTGTGTATCCATCCCGTAACAGTGTCATACGACAGTATTATCCCCATATGCTTGTAATAAATTAACATGAATTTTTTTCGCGTCGTCCCCAAAATGATCTTTATGAAAATGTAAAATCTTCCCCCGTCTTTATTAGGCTCCATAGTATCAACGCACAGATTTCGCAGACCGAAATTTACGCGCCGCCAGCTAAGAGAGGAATTATTATACGGCTTTATTTTTACACGCAATGACAAGTTTAGACAAGCTTTCAAACTAGTCGCAGTTCGTTAACTTGGGAGGAATGAGTGCAAATCTACAGACGTGTCAAGAACGTTTTGGACACAGTCCGTAATACAATCCAGTTCCCAGTTCATCAAAGGAAACTATAAGTTGAAATGTATTTTGATAGATTATGAGAAGATTGATTTGTTTTTTTTTAATGGTAACTTCATTCGCCATCACAGTAAACAGTTCGTACTTTACCTCCTAATCGTTCAATTATGATAATGCTTTGTGCAACATTCGAAATTTTGAATCATGGTGCTGATAACCTTTGAACTTCATCGAACGATCCAAAAAGTGAATTATAATTATGTATACATGAAAGTGTGCCGTGAAATATTTACAGCAATTGCTACATCAGTTGATTAAAATGTAAATTTTACAATTGAAAAAGGTATTTTACTGGATTATCAGAAGATTAGTTTTCAATGAATGGCAATTTGATTGTACCGTCACTATAAATAGTTCGTAGGTTATGTTCTAATAGTTCTAATCAAGTGAATTATAATGGTGTGCTGTGAAATATTCTTCGGGAGAGCTGCATTTTAAAATAATCTCTTTGTGTTAAATTCTAAATTCTATTTGCTGTGATGAACAAAATATTAACTTTTCTTAAAGTTCTTTGCAACATTCGAAATTTCAAAATCATTGTTTTTACCTGCCCTGCTGGTAAAGAGCCTAATGACTCACTGGCGGAATTAGCTGCTAAGGCTGCAGGGACTCATTAGGCTGTTTACCAGCAGGGCAGAGATTTATAACTCTGCCCTGCTGCCTAATTATAAATAAAAATTGATTTAAAAGCAAAATGCAAACTGTTTCAACTTCATGCTTCGTAAGAAAGGAATGTGTAATATTGTTCCAGATAATTTCATCATAAATAGAAAACAATATTTCATATATTACTACATTATCCAGGATATGTCACTGCATACTAATGAATAATTAACGTCTCCCTGAACTAAATCCACTGGCTGGTAAGTCCACTGGCTTATTTGATTCTCTCTTTCAATATTAAAATACCTCTAAGGTTTGTGTCGTTCATTATATTTTTGTGATCCGTTTAAAAAATAATAATTTTAAAAATATTACCTCTTTTAAAACTATAGATTGTTTTATCACTTGCAAATAAAAATATTCGTTTCAAAAACATAAACTGACTCAAAATTTATTATTTTGGTTTCATGAGATATGCCCAACTTATAACCCTTTCTGAGCTAATCAATATATTTTTAAACTTAAATAACTAATTTTAAAAACTTCACAAAAAGGAGGATTAGACCATATCAAAAATGCGAAAACATGACATCACAGCGATGAATAAACTTTCCACGAAATTCGTATGAAACGTCATAATTGCTTTCCCATTCCAATTTTGCATCAAATAAAACATAAAATAAACTGATATCTGCTCTCATACTTAAATCCTTAAATTATTAACTTTTTCCCCCCCACAAAAAATCCCGTAAAATCCTCGGAACATATAATTAAACAAAAGTTCAGTTACCCCTTTTGATTGAAAAGATATTTTATTTTACCATAGAGAAAATAACGCATAAAAGTTTAATTAGGCCGAGTGGTCGGCTTATTGTCGTGCTTGGTTGCGGATCAAAGGGACCTAGATTCTGATCCTGCCTAAGGCATGAATGCTTCTTTTGTTTCTTTTCTATTAAAGTCCCGCCTTCTAAATAGATCTTCTCCGTAGCGTATTATTCAGGAAAATCTCCAGTGCAATCTTTGTGCGCAGCAGCTGTTTATAGAGTAATTTTTTCACTTAATGTTTTTAAATCCCTTTAAAAATTCCTAAAGTTAATACTCCTATACAGGGAATGTCATTCCCTAGCGTGAGGACTGTAAAACTGTTAAGAACTTTATCACATCTAAACAAAAAAAAATTAAAAATAAATAAACCATCCAAAAATTTAGTAAATGAATCATGATGAATTATGAGCATTTTATAAGAGAAAATTCCTTACAAATGAGTATTTAATACGTAAACAAATACAAACGAAATAAAAAACTCCCAAGACCCGGACAGAAAAGCAATTAGTCTAAGTATAATTGTCTTCAATCATTACGTTTGCACCGTTCTGAATTAAACAGGCAATCTGGAGGAGAAAAAAAAGAGTTACACCAGCAAGAAAAGTGAGTTTAAATGACTTTTCGTGAAAGCACTAATGAGAAATGCTATCAAATGATTTCGCGTCACATGCAATTCCTTGCTAAATAAAAACCTGAACTTTATTAGAACTCCACGTTTTCCAGACGTTATTAACGCTTCAGATCGTTCATTTATTTTGACCTTTAAAATAAAATCTTTCCTTAAATTAGTAAAGTGCTGTCAGTGAATCTCAGGACTATTTTTATTTTCGTTACCTTGACCGTCGTATCCACGCGCCAAGCGGACGTATGGCCCTGACGGTTTCGCCATTATCTTTCGATTAGAGAAAACAGACGGCAGCTCCTTAAATAATAACCTCCCAACAAAGCACCTGCTTTTGACAGAAAGAGTTAAGGCTTCAAGTAAAAGAGCCAAGGCTTGAAGATTCGTGTTGAGGGAAACTGAGGAAATTAACGTTGTTTCTCTCGAGTTGTTACACTGATCCGATTAAAAACATAATCTTTTGCTGTAGTGGTGTTTGCGTTGTTAGCTCTGTTTATAAGCCTATATTTTTTGCGATCGCAATGGGTCTTCATGCTTTATATATGAAACAAATCTGAGGAAAAATTGTTTGTACCCTTCGATTTATTTGGCCAGAAAGAATATCACTGATGTTTTAACTTACGATTGAGGAAAGTTTACCTAAATGTTCTGAAGAACTCTCTGTAAGGTATGAAATTTTAAACTTCATTCAAAACATGTAGTTCTAACTTTTCGCATATAGATTCGTTCAAATTCACGTCCAGAAAATCTGGAACGATGTTAAGAGAATACAGAAATACGTCCTTTTATTTACTTCCTATTTAAGTTTATGTCATTTATCAGTGTTTTGTCCATGTATTTGTCGTTTTGTTAATGAATTTTTGCAGAAATATTTATTTCATCACATCTCTGAAACACCACGTGGAATCTTAAAATTTTACATAAAATCAAATCTTAAAACGTGCCAAATGCCAGAGACTATACAAAGTTTTTCATTTCCCATTTTCGCGAAAGTTTATACAATTTGTCCTCCATTTTTTTCTCTCCTGGCAAAACGTGATAATTTGTAAATAGTTTTACCCCCTATATTTCCCCAAACATGGGGGTTGATTGAAACGAGTTATGTGTCAAATGTAAGCTTCTGACGTGGACAATCACACATTATACTGCAGTACAAAATGAAAACCTAAATATCTACAGTTCCCATTATTTTCTACATAAAATTATTATTTTAAACATTATTTATTCTATATTTGTACAAAATAAGAATGTACCTCAAGAAACGTACGGATTGCAATGCAAAAATTAAATTCATTGTGACACAATAAAGTACACGTTTCCTCGGAAGAAATTCCACTGTAGTTAAGACCTTTTCACTTGTGAGAGCAGTATAAAACATTTTTTTTTCCGCCCTCAAAACAGCTGGAAGGTTTCCAAACGGCTGTTCCGTTAAATGAGATGATTAGAAATGAATACAACAATTTTAAAAATCTCTTATAAATGACCTTACACGTAAAATGAACAAATCATGTTTGTTTGAGGAAAAAAATGAAAACTTGTTTCATAGCACAAAAAGCTACAGGCGTCAATTTCTACATGATAGGACCGGATTTATGGGGGAGGACAAGGGGGACATGCACTTCACCCTTTTGAGAATGCTAGTAAGGGTAATAGGGGAAAATTATTAAACTTATGCACATTTCATGCATTTTCCACGAAATTTTTTTTAAAAACATCTAAAACTATTACACCGCAATGAAATTCCAATCTCTACCCCCCCCCCCCCACCACCATTCTCCGTCTCGATTGCGACACTTACCCTCTCCCCCTTAATTTTTTTTCTATATCTAGGTTTGTTAAATGGTAATAAGCCGATAAAATAAATAAATAAATGCCCCCTCAAGCAGCTGCTTGCCACAGAGTTCTCACAGGATCCTTTCAGTTTATATGCCATAGTAGAAGGTCTGTTAGGCTGGCAGGACCTCAGCAGAAAAACAACACACACACATCCATGCCTTCCCCAGGGTTCGAACCTAGGTCCCTTAGATCAGTAGCCAAGCGTGCTAACCACTCCTTAGATCAGTAACCTTAGATCAGTAGCCAAGCGTGCTCGAACCTAGGTCCCTTAGATCAGTAGCCAAGCGTGCTAACCACTCGGCCATCGGACGGCAGATAAAGAAAAACTGCCCAGTTTTTGCTGCGGCATTAGGAATGCCTCGAGGAAGATGGAAGTCTTCTTGTAAAGTTAGTCGTCTCTAAAGAAGTAAACTTTCGCGTAAGTGGCAAGATCAGTCGTCACAATATAAGAATTTGGGCACTGAAAGTATGTTTTGAAAGATCTTAAAGTCAATGTATAAGGGACGAATTCGAGTGTAGCATAGTGTCTGTAAAGTGATCCATGGAAGCCATTTTAAATATTTGTCATCATTTTCTGGTATGTAAAAACGTTCATAAAGTGTCGTCTCAAAATACGTAGAAATTTTCGGATATAGCAATTTTAGTTTTTTTATAGTAAGTATTTAAAATGGTTATATTCATATGCAATCACCCTATGTTTAACCGTTAGACAGATCCAACTACTTTATGAATCAATCAAAAGTTTGTGAGTTGCACAAATGATACAGAGTATACAAAAGTTCCCCATTCAAAACACGGAAAAGGCAAGTGTTTCTAAGAGCAACCTACCACCGTGTAATGTTTTCACTAAAAAGCGAAGATAAAACAAACCATGATAAAATAACGAAAGCGCTCTGCTTATACCATGAACTGCTAAGCACATTTTGGTGCCTAAATTGTTAACCGTATGTTGTTAATAAGCCTGCCAAAATAAAGCGTTTCCTTTGATACTTTGGCAATATGTCAAATTTTGAACTGTTTACCACGATTTCCCGATGAGTTATAGTTGTCAGTTAGATACACCACCGGATTAACATAATGACCTACGTTCACGGATGATCTAATTTTTATGAACGGAAAAATTTAAAATTATTTTAGAAAGATTCCGATAAAATAGAGAAAGAAACTGAGAGATAAAAGAATGATAATTCTTTGGTAATGAAAGTTTAGACGCCACCCCCACAACACACACACATGAATCTAATATTATTGTCCTATTCGCGCGACCATACATAAGACTATTTTTAAAATGTCTACAACTCGTTAAAATTTACATTTGGCTTAGTTTTCAATTCTTAAGTGAAATTTTAAATATAATTTTTACAAAAAAAAATAATAATATGAGGAAAAATATTACATATAGCAAATCGCTCAAATATTCACCTCCCCCATTATATTTTTTTTATTTAATTTTTATTATTGTTGCGCGTAATTGCTCAGGCACCACATTTGTCCCTGTCTATTCGGTAATTTGGCACTAATTGAGAGAAAAAGGATCATTTTCAGATTTGGCCTGAGGCCAAAAAAATTCCTAATCTGACCTTGGGTAGAGAGACGTACAGACAGACAACTTTTATTATCATAAATATGCAAAGATTTTTTGCAAACAGATGTTTACAGATTCCACATAAGGCGAAAAAAAGGGAACTGTAATTTTGTTTTCGTAAAACTAATACTCATCAAAACCGAAAATTAACTACAAATGATTTGTATTCGATACCTCAGAGCATTTCACATTGCCAATCCGTAATCAAGATCGATAACTGAAAAATAAAATGGGGTCAGCAGTCACACATGCATGACGAGTAAAATAATAGTTTCATGGTCTGACCCCTAATGGCGTTTTTTTTGTCAAAAAATACTCAAATGAATCCTCTTTTCTGGTTATATCTTTCATTTAATGACGAAATATATTGAAAGACTTTCCCTATTTTCTGAAATAATCTTTTTGGAAGATGGTTGAACGATAGGTGTCGCATATCAGCCCCAATTAAAGCGACCCCCAATTCACTCCTGCAACTGACTTTCCAAGTTTTTTAGCGATGTGAAACCGCTTTTCCTATTGCCATTGCATTAAAAACGTTTATCACACATTTTTAATGCAATGGCATAGGAAAAGCGCAAAAAAAAATTGCAAAGTCAAAAATGGGGAAATGAATATTTATCGTTTATCATACACATTATTTATATTATTCGTAACATTATTTATATTATATATATTATTTTAGCATTTCATATTACTGAATAACTGATTATGCTAACATTGATAAATGCACAAAAAATTAATGCAGTAAAATGACACATAATTATTTCCTTTAGTTAAAAAGATTGTTGCCTAAGCAGGTCGACGGAGAAGTTAAGGCTAGAGAAACTTAACTTTTGGGTTGGGCTGTTTTACTTCTGAACTTCATTTTCTTTTTGCACACAATGGGTTAAATACCTAGGTCACAAAGACCCCAAGAGCCCATAGAAGGTTTTGGAGAAGGGGAGACACTTGACAGATGTTACGTGACATATGATAGCTTCCCGTCAAGACCATCCAGCGTAGTTTTTAACGTGCAAAGGGAATGTCTCTCCTGCACACAGAGCCACGGCTTAACACAGAGCCACGGCTTAATGTGTCCTTTCCAAGACTATCACTGTCTCTTACTGCCAGAGGCCAGGGTGGGAGCTTTGCGGAGATAAATATTAAAGCTGGCCCAGGTGAGACTCGAACCTAGGAACTACAGATTACGAGCCTGGAGCTCTACCGACTGAACTTCCCCCCTCCTTATTTTTTGGAAGGAGAATCTTCTTCCAAAATAACTTATAGAGTTTCAGATTTTAGAACGCTGTGATTAGCCGAAAATGAATGCGTGACTTGTGTGTGCTTTGAATGGCCTGAAATGATGACAACGTGTCTTACGATTGCGTTCCTTGGCAGGAAATGACTCCCAAATGTTATTGTATCGACATCGTTAATTAAGGTTTGCATCGTTAATCAAATGCATGGAGTCTTATGACAGGCGTTTTGTAAGCCAAAATATCGTTAATCAAGAAAATCTTTAATCGAGGGACCACTGTATTTCCCTGCGCTGTTACTTTCTTTTTCTGAAAAATACTACCTTATCACTTTAATCTTTGTTGTATAATTTAACAGATAAATATCCTGAAGTAAAGAACTTCATATCTAGAAAGCTTATCCTAAAATATAACCCAGATTATTAGGTATGATGTAAAGCTTCTGAAAGTATTATGTGCTAGATTAATCACACACTATGCCTCAATATATAAATGGATTATTTCCCATAGAATAATACGGATTTTATTTATTTTGTTGTTATAAATATGGATACTAATATCATTGCAGAAGAAAAAAGAAACAGTTTTTTTTTCACATGGCGAAAAAAAATCCTGTGAACAGCCCTGCACACCATATAATTTTTTTTTAATTTCTAAATGTAATTATTTACCACTACTTGAAGCAAAAGTATATTTATTATTTTGCTATATTTCATATTATCGATAAATTTTAATAATTTTGCTTGTATTTTCATAACACTGAATGAACTCATAATTTATATAAAAATTTATTAACAAAAAGCTGAGTTTTCCAAACGCCTACGCTTCTTCGTTGGCTTGGTTTCTTAGGCATCTCTGAAGCTCCCAGCAGACTGCAGTTGTGATCTTAGTCTTCATTTCATAAAAATGTGACTATGTTGGACACGATCCAAAGTTACGGACTAACATGATTAATGAGGTTATTCCCAGTAACTAGTCGTTTAATAATACATAACAAAACTTCTTCTGCAAACAAAAAATGTGAAAGATTATTCTTCTTGTTTCTATGTTGAAAAATTTAATTTCTCACAGACTTTGCAACTTTCCAGAAATTCTTATAATCTTTAAGGCTTAATCCAATATCAAACTAAAATTAAAGCTAAGAAATAGTTTCTACGAATGTATCTTTTCTTGCAGAATGGTCTCCAATGTGTTTTTTTTAATTTAAAATGCGTTTTAATTTGGATTTGCTAAATTTGAAAGAAATTGCCATTAAATTTTTGTCTCTCTTGTACGATAATGTAATCCTTTGAATTAAAATATTCGGTTATTGCTTTTATGGAGGTAATTTTTGACTCTCCTTAGGGAAATGCTTTTGGAAATATCATCAGTTAATAAACTTTTTCTTATTATAATCTTTACTACATGTAGCAACGTTACTTTGATATCTTTCAATAAAGTCATTCGGGCAAGCTTTTAAATAATTAATTAAAAGAATGCATTATTTTTGAAATACTTTCGTTCAGTAAGAAATATGATTAAGATTTAATACTTTATTAGTATTTTGATAGAAAATTAATGCGTTTCAGAGCAGAGACATTTGAAGTGCTTCCTGTATTATTTCTTTACCTATATTTGAATTTCAAAATTAGGAACGATAACAATTCAGTAATATGTTTTCAAACTAAAATGGGATTATGTGGAGCATACTAAAAGTTGGATTGAATTTTTTTGGGAGCATAAGTTTTTTCCAATTCTAAATTACAAATTACTTATCAAAGTAATGGCCCAGTTATATTTACCAACACATTAAAAAAAAATATCTTTTTGCTTCTTTTCCATTTCTACTCGTCCGTCGCTTTGAAAAAAAATTATGCAAAAGTTTGTCAAATGCATATTGGATAGAAATCAATCCTCTGACGCTAGTGTTATTAGTTACCAAACAAATATGTGAATGATCATCTGTTCACCCCAATTTTGCAATTGTATCTTTCGTATTGCGGACATTTTCTTAGTTATTTAAGAAATTGAAATTTTGTGATACAGGTACCAGCAAGGATCACCATAATAAACAATAGGCGTGTCCGAACGAAAGATGGAACGGAGGAGGTGCTGCTTGGTAGCTATAGCAGAAAAAATTCGCGTCTGTTCTTCTACGGTGTGCTGACGTCATCACTTGTCCAAGCTTAATTACTGCGCAAACTAGTGAGAAAGTCTTATCGACAGATTTGAGTCCCTGTAATTTCCCAGGTGCTCTCCGATTGGTCCCATATTTCTTACCAGGGTTCTCCGTCTGCCCCCGTGTTTGGTTAAAATATCAGGTATCTAGCTCTCATGGGAGGACATCAGTTTCTTCGCGAATGTGGGAGAGCTAGCAACGGCGGGTGGTTCTTTCATCCAGAGTGAGTGAAGGAAGGGTGGTGCACTCCGTGAGGAAACATTTCTTGGCAATCATTGGCTAGGAATTTTGACGTCATTGTGGGAGACCTTGGAGGAACGACGATAAACAAAGCTTATAAGAAGCGTACGGTAAAATAGATTTCTGTTGGCAGAAAAATGTAAAATTGCAATTTCCGTTTTTTAAACTGTTTGAGGTCTATCTAGCTATCAGAGAAATATTTATTGTCATAGATAAACACTCAGCAGCAGTTTTATTTGGTACAGTTCCGTGTTATGTCAATAGTTACTGATATACAGAACTCGGGAACATCTTAAATAATCAGTTTTTTTTTTGAGAAAAAAAGCGTGACTGAAAGCAATTTAAAGATCTCAATCAAATCTATTTCAATCTAGATTTTTAACAACATTCGTCCTCTATTTAGAGTTAAGGAAATTGAAATACTTAGCAATAATTCCAATTTAAGTTATTGCTCTCAAGAGTTAATAAAAATAAGTTAACGCAATAACTGTTAACAAAAAAAAAGCAATAACTGTTATGTTAAACTTTACTAATTACTTCTAACAGTGTTTTCAGCAGTTCACGTGAAAATTAGGCTAAGTTTTGCTAATTCTAAATGATATATTTCCAGAAATTCTTAAATTTCTAAGCGTTTCATAACTCACATTTCCATAACTCTTGAAATACTGAACGCACATTATTGGACATCAAGATTAAAATAGATTTAAGTCCCTAAAATTGTTTTCAGTTATATATTTTCATAAAAATATTATTTAAGGACATACTAAGTCGTAGCCGTCCCATGGCCGAGTGGTTAGCGTGCTTGGCTACTGATCTAAGGGACCTGGGTTCGAGCCCCGGGTAAGGCATAGCGTTATGTGTCGTTTTTCTGCTGAGGTCCTGCCATTCTCTCAGACCTTCTACTATAGCATATAAACTGAAAGGCTCCTGTCAGACCTCTGTGCAGCTGTTTGAGGGGGTATTTATTTATTAAGTCGTATATCTACGTTATTATTAACATAATGTAGAACTGCACCTAATAAAAAGGCCCTTTGAATATATGTGGATATTACGGATATCATAATTACATCATTTGAAATTCATTTGGAATTTTAAATGATTTTAGATCTATATCTATTAGATGAATCTGGGAAATTATTATGAACTTGCTCTTAAAATTCAGTACGATCGAATTAAAACACCAGATCTGTATTTCAACTTATCTTTTTACCAACTATCTTAATAATTGTAATGAAAATAATAAAAATATAATTTTTCGCCGCCGTGAGTTATAGTTTAAGTTTTGTCCCTTCCAAAAAACATTTTATGTGATGTGGCGTAAATATAGTTCTCACTTTAAAAAGAAAAATATTTCCTGGAGTTATCCAATGACAAGTCTACTTTTTTTTTCTTGTTTTGATTAATTCTGAAATTTTTATTCTACTGTATCAATTTTTATTTATGTTTATTCCACTGCTTTTACTTTGATCTTAATCTTGTTTGCAACGCAGAGACTTTCCCCTCTGGCATATTTAGTTTTTAATTGCAATTTGAAACTGCTGCTGTAATTTTCTAAATGGGTAGCCTATGATGCACTGACATAAATTTTTATTCCCATGAATCAGTACAATATAAACCAAGGTATTTCAATTATCAGTTACTTGAGATAGTGCTACAGTTTACTGCGTACACTATCGTGGTTTTCAGAGCGATCGGTTTCTTATTCCAACAATCATTTCGTTGTTTTCCGATATAACAATCGTTTGGTCGGAGTTAATTGGTCATCGTAACAAAACTGAAATTTTTATGTAACAAGTTTTTTCTTAATCTGGAATGTCATTATCATTTAGTTTACGTTAAATAGTTAGTTATAGAGTTCGCTTCGTAAATCTTAGAGGCGATCAATCTTAAAAGGCATCTGAAAAATAATTACCTCATATTTTAGCATGTGCGCATCGAACTTATATTTAAACCGACACTGTAGCATCCAGTTCACACTAATTTTTGTTTCTAATGGAAATATATATGAAATATTGCTTTTCTTATTTTTCAAAAGATTTCTCATGTAGTTTGCTATTGCACGGTTTGGCATGATAAAAAAAAATACGTGAAAGACTTCACACAGAGAGAGATTCATCAAGGGAAAACCAAAGAAAGACAGGAAAGAACGGACGATTATGTAAATCATTTAGCTGAGCTCTTCCCGCTGTGACGTCATATGGCACGTCCTCTAAGCGACACTCAAATGACCTTGGTAAAACAGCCTTGTGACCCTCCCTGCTTCAATCGCCTCGACTGGTATATGAATGGAGAAGCGAAATATGTACTAGGCTAAACTTTTGTAGGTCTGTAGCTAGTTCATACTATTTCTTCTGCATACTCTACCTCTACTGACAGAGAGTTTACAGTTGCCTGCTAACTAAATTATTCCATCGCTGACCACTGCAAAAAGATATTTTAAAAATTATGTCATATGTTACCGGGGATTCTAACCCGCATCACTTTTTTCTATAAAAGAAGATGCTGATCATTCTGCTAGATATCGCCATTATGTTCAGAATAATAACGATAGATCACAAGCAATAAATTTGGATCTGATCACATTAATGTGAAATGCAATTTTTAAAAATATACCGATTCAAAAACTGAGTGACTACAATCCATTAGGATTTAACGTAAACGATTTTCAGTTATATGGAAACAAAGGCTATGGATTTCTTTGTTTTCATCGACCTCAATAATACCATATATATTAGTACACAATTAACTATTGACTTTCCTTTATGTCGAAAAAGCTTTCGCACTTGCACCAACATACATCGAATTATTCTTTCCACTTTTTCTTTAAATATCTCCTCTAACCTCTTGCATTGCCCTCGGCGAGAAAGCGGATAGCGATGGGCTTGAAAAGGGAACTGTCCGTCGGATGGGGCGTCGGGCCGTGTTTCCGTGTGCATTAGAGCCATACGCCGTTAACCTTAAATAACACACCTGATGGCCTTGACGGAAGACTTCTATCTGTCTCCTAATAGCTGTCTAGTGCAGTGGTTCTCAACCTTTTATACTTCACGTACCCTCTGGAAATGTGTGTATAACTGGTGTACTCCTATATATAGGAGTACACCAGTATAGATAGAATAAAATATAGTATAGTATAATAATGCCATCTTAGCGATTTTGTTACTAGATCTAGCGACTTTTGAGCTCTCACGGCGTACCCCAAAAACTTTTACCGCGTGCCCCACGTTGAGAACCCCTGATGTAATGAATTCCCTTCCATTGGGTGGCTCAGTCGGTAGCGCGACAGGGTCGTAATCTGCAGTTCCCAGGTTCAAGTTCCAGCTGGGTCAGCGTTGAGATTTATCTCCGCAAAACTCCCCGCCCTGCCCAAGGTCAGTAGGGGACACCGATGGGCTTGAAAAGGCCGCCGTCCGTTCGGATGGGACGTTAAGCCGTGGCCCCGTGTGCGGGAGAGCCATACCCTGTGCACGTTAAAGAACACGCTGGATGGCCTTGACGGGAGGCTACCATCTGTCTCCCAACAGCTGTTCCAGTGGGTCCCCTCCCCCAACCTTCTCTGAGCCTTCGAGGTCCATGTGACCTGGCCATTTAGCCCATGGTGTGCAAAAAAGTGCCGCTCAGAGGTAAAACAACCCAACAACCCCAACTATCTCTGAGTCCATGGGGTCCTGATGATTTGACAATTAGCCCATTGTGTGCGAAAAAGCGCCACTCAGCGACAAAACAACAAAAAATTTTCATTTCACTTTGTTCAGCTCCTTCCGATAGTCGCTACTCCCTATGGTCTTGTTTGAAAGGATTTCAAAAGTTTGGGGTGTTGGGTTGTTTTGCCTCTGAGCGGCACTTTTTTGCACACAATGGACTAAATGGCCAGGTCACAAGAACCCCGAAGACTCAGAGAAGGTTGGGGGAGGGGACCCCTGGAACATCTGTTAGGAGACAGGTGGTAGCCTCCCGTCAAGGCCATGCAGTGTGTTTTTTTTACATGCACAGGGTATGGCTCTCTCGCACACGGGGCCACGGCTTAACGTCCCATCCGACGGACGGCGGTCTTTCCAAGTCCATCGGTGTCCCCTACTGACCGTGGGCAAGGCAGGGAGTTTTGTGGAGATAAATCTCAACGCTGACCCAGCTGAGACTCGAACCTGGAAACTGCAGATTACGAGCCTGGCGCGCTCAAAAGTTTGAAAACTGATTGTCCGTGACAATATTTCTAAGAGCATTCGGAACCGTCGAACACTATATGTTCAGATATGTAGTAATCAGGGTAATTAGTTCATGGTTGGTACATAAGGCTGTAAAAAATGCAAATTCACTTATTTATTGACTTGCTCTCCTATATTATGTGGCTATAAACAGCAAAAAGTAAATTTCGGATGGAACAAGAACCAATTAATCAGCCTGAGAAAAGACACATGGGACAGAATAAAAATATAAATGGATTAAAGTTTACCAACGAAAATTAATATTGATGGACTGTGTATTGCTTTTATTTAAAAGTTAGGCACATCACAAATGGCACTGATATTGGTCCGTAACTGCCAGATCGCAAGTACCACCATGAGAGTCCTGGCTGCACAAGATCCAGTAAAATGAGAAAGATCCTCATTTGCGCATCAGCATGACTGTCGTGCTGACACTTACCGAAGTGATATTATTTAAGATATGATGTCGAAATTTAGGAGATGGATTTACGTTAATGCAGACTTAGGCATTAAATACCGCAATTTAGCAAGAGACCGTTTTGTGCATATATGAAATTTAAATTTAATTATGATCCTAAACATACAGTAGGAAGGAATTTTAATATTTGCCTAATAGTGCTTTTTCGACTCTTGCATGTTATATTCGATTATTGTATATGGCTTATTAACTCCGGGGTCCTTTAACCTGCGCTTAAAATGTAGCCGGATAATGCTAGTGGGTTCCAAACAGTGACCTGGTCTCACACATTGATACAGTCGCTCAAAAAATATCCGAACGTATGGTTGATTACAGAATTCAGAAAAAAATATCTGGCAACGATTTTTTTTAGAAATTAGTGATCTGGCAACCTTCTGTCACGTGACACTAAGATTGCCAGATTACTAATTTCTAAAAAAAAATCGTTACCAGATATCTTTTTCCGTCTTATTTTTCTATATATGACTTGTCAAAAGTTACAATGATTAACTGTAAATCAAAGTTCTTTAAATTATAAAATATTGGTGAACAAATTTGTGCTTGAAACATCTTTATCTGAACAATCGATTTTGATATTTTTTAAACGGAGAAAAGAAGGTGCTTCCCTACACTGAAATAACAAAGAAGCCCTATTAGGCTTTTCATATAACAAATACAGGGACATGCCAGCTGGTTTAGTAGACAGGTACGCTAACCTCTATACCAGTAATTATGCCAGCTGGTTTAGTAGACAGGTACGCTAACCTCTATACCAGTACTTATACCAGCTGATTTAGTAGACAGGTACGCTAACCTCTATACCAGTAATTATGCCAGCTGGTTTAGTAGACAGGTACGCTAACCTCTATACCAGTAATTATGCCAGCTGGTTTAGTAGACAGGTACGCTAACCTCTATACCAGTAATTATGCCAGCTGGTTTAGTAGACAGGTACGCTAACCTCTATACCAGTACTTATACCAGCTGATTTAGTATACAGGTACGCTAACCTCTATACCAGTAATTATGCCAGCTGGTTTAGTAGACAGGTACGCTAACCTCTATACCAGTAATTATGCCAGCTGGTTTAGTAGACAGGTACGCTAACCTCTATACCAGTAATTATGCCAGCTGGTTTAGTAGACAGGTACGCTAACCTCTATACCAGTAATTATGCCAGCTGGTTTAGGAGTCAGGTATGTTAACTTCTACACCAGGGATTCACTGATTGCATTGAAATGAGATATGAGTAATAGGAGATAAATTTATATATTACAGAGGATGAAATTGCTTTTTTCGTTTACATATTTATATATATTGATGTACTCAGGATTGCATGAAATATATGTTTTGTACATAACCACTTGCGAGTTAAACACTAACTCTTGTGGAACTTGACTATGTATTAGCAATGTATTAAATATTGTGCAAATAAATATTATTATTATTATTAGAAAATGAAATCTTTCAAACAAATGTGCTTTAAAATTTTGAAAATGTACAGATTCTGCAACAATTTGAGAGAAAATAGTTATTTGTAGGTAATCTGTTTACCTTTTTATAAGCCTACATAGCTTTTGCCGTTCAAAGTCTGTTTAGAAATCCATCAATAAATTTTTCTCACATAAAATACACTAGCTAGACATTTTTTGCCTAACCAGCCAACAAATAGGCACCGAATTTTCGTTGGTTCCGTACAAAATCAAGTTATTAAATTATACATAAGTGCTAAAATGAAAGCAGAAATTAATGGCGATAACTGATAAAAATAACAATTAGGAGCATCTTAAGCTCAAAGCACTCGCGTTATTTCGAAAAAATCTTTTTGAAATTGAGTATTCGCTGAAAGAATAACAGAACATCTATGAAACGAAATAAATCTAAGTGTTCGACAAAATGATTAATCCGGAGAATTTTCAAATGTTAAAAATATTATAAAAATAATTTTAAGTTTTTTTTAAAAAAACAAGCTAAAAGCGCGATAAACCTTGTAGCGCATCGCCATCAGATAAATCATAAAAATTCGAATTAAAGAAAGGAGTACAGTATTACAAATTATATGGACACTTAAGCCGATGCAAAACAGTTTTAAGTAAATATTTTGGCATCGATATTAATTTCACGATATGAAAACGAAACCGAATCCCCCTCTGGAATTTATATTTCTCACCAACCAAAATAAGTCAAATTCAATTAGATCCACTTATGAGGAGGAGGCGAAACTGTCTTTCTGAAAAGCAAAGAAAACTTAAAGATTCTCCGTCTTATTTTTCTCTCGGCCCATATTTTAATACAGAGTTGATGAAGTTCAACAACTTATGCGGAAAGCGATGAGTAGCCAATGTTATTTCAGACGAGCCACTTCAATATTTAAAGTCGTTCTTCCCACAGCTAACTACGAATGGGAGAGGAAGTTGCATGTGGGAGAAGCGTGATGTTGTCATAATAAACAGCGCTTTCAGGACAACGCTTCTCCCTGCACATTGGGTATGTAATGCAATAAACGAAGGCGAGTCGGCGTTAAACTACTAAAATAGGCAGGCGGTTTGTCGCCTATGCCTTTGCTCCTCGTGCGGCACGTGTTCATCGATTGGTGGCACAGTGAATGCAAAAGGGAGTTGTCTGTTGGAATATTAAAGAGAGTGGCTGATCAAGAGGAAAAACACGATTTGTACAACTGTACCGTTGGATTATTTGCAAATCTATTGTTTATTCTCTCTGTCATTAAAGCTGGCGATGGCTTCCCCTTATTTATACATGGCTCAAGCACTGGGAAAGAAGGATTCTGTTTCTCACACTCATCAGCTACGGAGGATTCCCAACGCAAATGCGGAGCAACACACGTATAGAAAGAGATTCGGTTCTGATGAATTGCTCTGAAAAGTCCTCCAAATATTTACACGTTACTCGGACAGAGGAGTGTCATTTTATATTTATAAAATGTAAACTTGGAGGGAAACAAATCTCAGCGAATTGGGCGATGGCGGAATTTGAAAAAGAACGAAGTCTGACATTCGACGGTGCAGCTAATTCTTTAGCTTGAGGGTAAATGCGTCTTTAGCAGCAAGTGAGGGCAAGTTCTCACGCTAATGCACAGCGAAATCACATCATTTCCGTTCTGAGTGCACTGTTAAACATTTGATTTGTATTGCTTAGTGTTGCAAAGCTTATTATGGCAAGTAATTTTAAATCGCTTTCGTAAAGGGGATTTTACGCAAATGAAAAAGAAACTATATTTGCTCTTTTATGGTTGTGTAGAATCGTTAAAAAGTATAGTTCATTCATAAAAGGTTATTGAAATATTTTAACGAAATGAATCATATCGATGAAAAGCGTTTGGAGTAATTTCAGAGCTTGAATTTGATCATAATTTCGTTGTTGAAGCTAAGAAACAGTGGAAAGTAATTTGATAGCAGAGAAATCTTTGGCGATAATCAATAAGATTTTTCGAAATCTGTTTATAATAAAAAGCTAGTTGTTATAATTAATGCGAATAAATTGTTTGCATTCGTGCCTTTCCCTTCAAATATATTTCCCCGTATGCCATAGTTGAGAATTTTTTTCCGCTAATCTACTCTAATCCCTCGGTGAGAACGAAGGTATCGAAAGGCATCATTAGAAAAGCCGCCATCCGTCAGATGAGCAGTTAATCCAGTGTTCCGAAAACATGTACCGCTGCGCACTAATATTTTTGCAGTAACCAAGGTTTATTGAAAGTTTCTTGCGGTAACTTAGGTGCGCCGCGAAAATTGTACAGAAAGACTATATATCATCGCTGATAAAAGAAAATAACATAATATTAACTTGTCTCTCCACGTCTAATGTCATAACTCGATGAAAGAAAAGAGTTCGTCTCCATTTTGCGAAGTAAGCTTTTGTATAGCACTAATAATGTTTGCTTTTACCTGTACTGGTGTTCAAAAGTTAAGCATAGTTGACAAAAATGAATAAAATGAAAAATGCGAGACGAGAGAATGACTGGGCGCTACAGTGAAGATGAAATATGGAAGGAAGGAACAAATGGATGGCATAAAATACATAATAAACTGGAGCAATGCACAGTATTCAATAGGGTGGCAATTGAAGAAGTTAACAGAGTTCAGTAAGGTGTTTGATGACCGCTGACAGCGATACAAGTGTCACATGCTCTTGACGAGGGCAGCAAGAATTTCCTGCGGTATCAAATCCCACTCTTGTACAAGAGCAGTTCGGACTTCCAAGAGAGTACTAGGAGGAGATGGACAAGCTGAAATCCGTCTCCCTAATGCATCCCACACATGCTCTATAGCAGTGATCCTATAGATATATTTGCTTACGACACTCTATTTTTCGCCGTGAGATATTTACAAAAGTTACTAAATGCTTTTTGAAAAATTTGCATTTTAATGCAGTCATCAATCAGTATGATGCTTCATCATCATCATACTATCATCAATGTCGTCGTCATCAACACCACTATCAACAATATCATTAGCAGCAGTGCTAATAAAATAAATAAATAAAATAAATATCCCGTCAAGCAGCTGCTTGCCACAGAGGTCTGACAGGAGCCTATCAGTTTATATGTCATAGTAAAAGGTCTGAAAGGATCGCTAGCCCACAGCGAAAAACAACAGAAACATCCATGCCTTACCCGTGGCTCGAACCCAGGTTCCGTAGATCAGCAACCAAGCGCGCGAATTACTCGGTCTTGCTCCTTTGCATTTATATATCTTCATTTCTTATCATCATTGTACTATATAAGTATCAATGATGCATGTGTGAACAATATATGTGCATTTAAAGAATTTTTCTAATTTTCTTAATCTTAATTGATCATTAATGTCAGTTCAATTAATCTCTTTATTTCTATAATTCATGTTACTTTGAACTACAAAATACGAAGGCATAATGAATATATATAACAGTTTTATCTACAACCCTAAGCTGTGCAATAACAAAGAATACAATATTAAACAGATATCAATTCACGAATATTAACACAAAGCAACTTAATTTGATATATATTTATATGATATTGCTATTTTGAAAATCGTTTCAAAATTAGCAACGTTCCAACACATACAGCAATCTTGACACCTGTAAGACTTTAAGGTCGTCAACACAAATTATACAGATTGATTATTATACAAATTTTCAAAATTAGTAACCCGAAAAACAATCTGATCGCATATTATAATGGCCCAGGACTCATTTAGGTTACGATTTGATAATATACTCTATCGCTCAAAATTAAAGGGTAAAAAAACACCAGGCGGTGTGAAAAAATTCTATATAATTCAAAATGGTTTTCAGCGTAGTAGGAACACTGCTTAAGAGCAAGAGAGAAATGATGAAATCGTGTCATATGGATGGGTACTGCATATGATAGCATAAGTTACCATCAGGGTTGCCGGACGATTTTTGAGCCTATTTTTTTAAGTTTGATTTTTGTCCAATTGTCATGTCTCTCGAATTTTATATTTATTTATAGTATATTTTTGTCGTATTTTATTGTTGTATATATTTTTATGTGTTCTTGGAAATGTTTGCGCTGGGATGACTTACTGTTGTTGTTTTTCCGGGCTAAAGCTGCTCCGTGTAAGTGGTGACGAATGCCAGCAGTTGTTTATGCCGTAAATGACTAGCCAGGGGGCGCTAGTGCAGCGACGAGGCTAGGCAGTAGATTTGGAAGCGTTAGTCTTGGTGCGAGCACGTTGAACGAAAGGTCATGTCAACAAGCATCGGAAGGACGCCACCCATACTCAAAAATAAACAGAAACCCTTGAAGTGAGGGTGCGATTCCAAAGGGTAATCAGATTCTTGTGTGAATCTGTTTTATTCTTGTGGTTCATAAGGAACCACAGGGTAGGCAAAGGTTGGTTATCCTTTCGCCGAGTTTTGAGGTCTGTAAAGTGAGGATTCGCAGAGTTTGCGATTCTTCACTTCATTATTAATATTTGCAGCAGCAAAGCCCACGGATTGAGCGCATTCCCAGCACGTAGCTGTATATATTATAAATAAACTGTGTCGTCCCTAGCTAACTCTCGTGCAGTAATTAATGGACTGTTGTTATTCATTATTCAACACCAGTTTCTTCAAGGCGTGCAGTGGCACGGGCTTAAAAACCCGCGTACCTGTAATTTCACCGAAGTGAGGGTGAAGTAATTATTATCTGATATATCTATCAGATATTAATAATTACTTCATAGATCTGAGAAGGAAGGACATCACATCTGGCTCAGTCGGATAGGATCCGAACCCAGGTCATCACGTCTGTAATAGTCAGACAACATCGGAACTTCATTGGGTCATCACACTAATATTTGAGAGACTGTCCAGTTTTGCAGAGTAAAATCTCGAGTTTTACTCTGCAAAACTGGACTAAAACCCGCAGTTCAAATGCAACTTAAATTTTTACTAGCTTTAATTCCTTTTATAATTTTTCTTAATGATTTTATGAACTCCATCTCCACAAAGTCATATTTCTTCTACTTTCACATTTACTTCGAGATATTAAGAAATCATAAGTTGTGATTTCGAGGATCATCGTAATGAGTTTGATCAGCATCAGCGCATGGGCAGTTAACAGCTGTTCGCTTTTTTTTTTTTATCGAATATTGCATTCGTTTGTATCAATCAAGTTTGTTGAACAGATGAATACATTTCTGCTAAAGTGCGCAAACCGGTTGACAGTGCTAGACTCTTTAATTAGAGGATTTAATAATTTTTCCTTCGATTTTAGTGAATTTCAGAGGTTATCAAGGAATAATAAGTGTAAAATATGTTTTCTATATTCTAAAAAGAGAAAATAACAGAGCCGAAAAAAATGTGTCACGAAAATATATGTTTTACAAAAAATAAATCTTTAAATATAGAGTTTCAGTTTATCCACGCAGCTTTATTTTTAAGTTTTTTTTAACTTGTTCCTTCTCTTTTAAATATATTTCCCTTTATGCTTGAGCCTTTTCCCATTTGCCTCCGAACGCAAAATCCTAGGATTCCCATAGTAAGCAGTCTCTATGCCTAAGTACCTGGAAATCCCCTGGTAGGAAAATTTTAAACAATGTCAAATCGAATCAGAAATATTTATAATTAATTTCATTTTGATGCAATTCTTTAATGTAAAATTCTTTGTGTTTTTTATAAGTGCACTTATATCAGAGGCATAATATTTATATTTTCTCATAATATGCATACAAGTGTAACTTTGTCTTGAGTTGATTTCGTACAAACGCCGCGATTTAATATTTAAAAATAAGGAAAATATATCGATTTGGAATTTCAAAAATCTAGGCATCCTCTCTCCCATAATGGAGATGCTGGCATTAGAGGCGTTACGAGTAATAAGATATACGATCACTCCTGACAGCCATACAACTCACAACACCTTCTCACACCGTTGACAAGGCAATTGATCAGGTTTTGGTATAATAAGCCTACTTCATCTACAAAAGTAGATCTGAGCTTTTGGAGGGTACTGGGAGGAAGCTGGAGCCCTGCAATTCGCTTATCCAGGAGGTTCCACACATGTTCAATTGGACACATACAGCAATCTCGACACTGTAGGGGTTTAACTTCAGTGAAATTACAGGTGGAAAATACAAATAGAAAATATTGGATTATGAGTAATTATCATTAAGTAATGATCAGTTTGATTGATATTGGATTAGAAGTAATTGTTATTAAAATATTGGATTATGAGTAATTGTCATTAAGTGTTTCGGTGAAATGACTTCAGTGGATTAGATCTGGGGATCGTGACTGCATTTTATTAACATTTTCACTTTTAGGGAAATCATCGACAACATAAGTCCTATAGGGTAGAGTATTATAGTCCATAAAAATGTATATATATATATATGTATATGACAACACTCAAAATGTGGTTATATATATATACAGGGTGTCTCAAAAATATAGGTACAAACTTTAGGGGAAGTAGATAACATCTAAAGGAATGAGAATTGCATAGGAACCCATAACCGGAAACGTCATGGGAATGTGGTAGCAGAGGTACAAGATCTGAAAGGACACAAGACAGTGATTAATGGGAAAACATTTATTGGACATAATTATTACAAATGGCGTACTAGATGATACATTTCATAACGTTACAGCAAATGCTCGTAGTAATGTAGTAATAATAATAATTAGTATTGTTTTACACAAGTTCCACGGAATAGGGAAAACTATTTTAAGCTATAAATACGAAATGCCAACAGAATACGTTTTGAAATCTTGAAAACTTCGAAATCTAGATAATCGAAAACTCCCCCCGCCCCTTTATTTTTTTTCTAGATCCGGACCCGGCTAGATCATATTCAATGTAGTGAATTGTGTGTGTAGTAGCTTGGCGACTGCGGTGAATCAATTATTACTAATTTTGTTTTGTTGCTTCTTTTCAAGTTATTTTCTAAGCTCATTAGAAATTTTGAAACTTCTTTGAAATTAATTTTAATTTTTGGTTTTCAATGATAACTTAATAACAACGTTTCTCAACCTTCAATGGCGTAGAGAAGACAAAAAATATTATACCCAAAAGTATTAATAATTTTACGTGAAACATCTAATATATTAATTAGTTTACGTGAAACACCTAAAAGTATTAATTAGTTTACGTGAAACTGATTAAGTAAGTGAAGTATTGATTAGGTTACGTGAAATAACCGAAAAGTTTAAATTACTTCACACGGAAAACTTGTTGAAAATTTTGTCAGAAAAATTTGCGTATGGGGTGAAATTTTGGTAATATCTGCATGTCAGATTTTTATGCGATGAAGAAAACATAAAATTGAATTAAATACTGTTCTATTGGAATATATCATTGGAATCATATTTTTTTCTGAGAAACTGAATTATTAACACGAAACCCAAATTGATATTGCTCTTGTTTAATTGTAGCTTTGAAGCTTCGTGTTCGAAGAGAATTAATTTATTCTGGAAGTTTAGTAAAAGAAAGTGTTTACCATAGATAAGATTTTGCCAGTATAACAACTCATGAGAAAATTTCTATTTTATGATTAACAAGATTTCCAAAGACAGTTCTCCAAGCTTTGAGAATCTTAATAATCCTTTGAATTACCAATATTAATCACTTGGTAATCCAAAGTAGTATTATTCATTAAATCCCAGTAATCTTTAGGATTACCAAGATTAATTACTGGATTCTCAAGTAGTATTATGACCATTTGATTGATTAAAGCCAAGGCAATCTTTTTGATTACCAAAATTAATTAATAACTTAGTAGCTTTGGTAATAAAATGCTCCCAGGGACATTGTTCTGTCGATACTTTGCCACTAAAAGTCTTTATCTTCCAGTAGTTTGGAACGGAGGAATTTTAAATGTTTGTTTCTTTCCAGGTCATTAGGCTTTCATTCCAATTTTAAGTTCGTACGAGTGGGACTAAAAGCATTGGTGGAAAAATTGTTCTGACTAATACACAAATTGACAAACACAAAACACATGAAAAGAAACGCCAAAGTAGATAAAAAAAAATAATGTAAAACTGCTCGTCCGCAAAAAACGAATAAAAATATTTAGAGTAAATTACGTAAATATTTTGAACAGAGGAGAATTTATAACGATTTATGAAAAAGTGAGACGCTCAAAGAAGAGCAGACTGCTTCAAGACCTTAAATGCATTTTCATTTAATTAAAATTTCCTAAAGTTGGGTTGAAGAGGCACTTTGTTTTTTCTCTGAGCGTCACTTTTTTTGCACACAATGGGCTAAATGATCAGGTCATAAGGACCCCACAGGGCTCGCAGAAGTTTCAGAAGGGAATCCGCCCGGCATTTGTTACCAGACAGATGGTAGCCTCTTGGCAAGGTCATCCAGCGTCTTCTCTAACATGCACCTGGTATGACTCTCCTGTACAGGAAGCCACGACTTATCATCTCATCTGACGGACCGCGGCTTTTCCAAACCCATACGAGTCATATTTCTCACCGAAGGCAAGGTGGAGGGTTTAGCGGAGATAAATCTCAAAGCTGGTAGTTGGCACAATTGGCTAAAGTTTGTCATTTTCCAAGTCTATCTTCTCTAAAGGAGGAAATTCAAACTAATAGAAGAATCTAAAAATGAGTATTATTTTATTAGTATATTTTCCACCAAAAGGACATTTTTCCTTCTCTTACGGGAAGTGTTGATTTGCTCCTCCCTCCCTCCCTCCCTCGGAGCTGGGGTTGGCTCAATCGGTAGCGCCCAGGCTCGTAATCTGTAGTTCCCAGGTTCGAATCCCGCCTGTGTCAGCAATAATATTTATCCTCCCGTCCTGCCCTCGATCACTAGGGGATACCGATGAGCTTGGAAAGGTCTCCGTCCATCGAATGGGTCCTAAAGCCATGACATCGTGTGTGGAAGAGACATACCCTGTGCACGTTAAAGAACACGCTGAATGGCTTTGACTGGAAACTACCATCTGTCTCCTAACAGCTGTCCAGAGGGTTCCCTTCCCCCAACTTTCTCTGAGCCCTTGAGTATCTTTGTAAACGCGGCCATTTAGACCATTTTGTGCAAAGTAGTGCCGTTCAGAGGTAAAACAACCCAACAACTTTCCCTCCCCCTAATACACTTGAAGGAGAATTCGCTACTCGTGGCTATCAACTGCTGACAGCCTATATCAACATTTGCTGCTTAAGAGATGAATGAAAAAATTGGGCGCTTAACAGGTACTAATAAGATATGATTTGCACTTATCTTGACCACAACAAAAAATATTAAATTTCTATCATGAATACAGCATTAAGAATCTGAATATAAAATTTTGAAATTTTCCAACTTCAGCTCAATCTAATCGTAGAATTTTTTTAACCTTAATATTAATTATAATCTAACAATATAATAAAATTATAATTAATATACGTTAATATTAATTATAACCTAATCGTAGAAATTATTGGAAAGTTCGGAAAATGCGTATCGTGATACCTTATTGGCCTATCCAACCCAAAAACCATTTTTGTCTCTTAAAGCTAATAAAAAGGTGAATATATACAGAATGAGAGAAAATTGACAGAGTGAAAACAATACCTATTGTTTTGAAAAACAAGACGAAACCTCCTCGTTTCTTTTCACATCCTCCAAAAGATAAGAAGTTTGTGTATTTGCTTATCCAAATCTAATAGCTAATCAACAAGAAAAGTGCAGAAAATTAATGCTTATCATACGAAGAATATAAGCACTATTCAATTTTTTTTGTTCTAGCGACATTTTCCAACTCCACCACCTCCCAATAAATAATAATAAAACAATTGCTAATAATTTTCCAGAAGTGATCAATATATCTTCCCAGTTCTAAACACGTTATGCACTGTACGTAAATTAGAGGATAACATTGATCTTCAGATTGTGAAAGATTAAGTTAATAAATATCTCTTTTCGACATCTGAATTTTTGTTTGCCACATCTCTTCAAACTATTCAAATATGAAAATACACTGGTGTCCAAAAGTTAAGCATAACTGACAAAATTGATAAAATGAAGAATACGAGAAGATAGAATGACATGAGCGTTATAGTGCAGATGCAAAATGGAGTAAATAAATAAATGTGCACTATAACTGACATAAAAATACATGATAAACTGGAAGAATGCACTATAGTTCAATAGAGTGTCAATTGAAGAAGTTACCTGGACAAGCATTTGCTCGTGCACGAGAGTTCAGTAAGATGTCTGATGACCCTGAAAGTGATACAAGTGTCACATCGACGTTGCATACTATTCATGAGGGTGATAAGAAGATCCTGAGGCATTAAATCCCACTCCTGTACAAGAGCAGATCGGAACTCGGGGAGAGTTCTGGGAGGAGGTTGGCGAGCTTAAATCCGTCTCCCCAATGCATCTCACGCATGCATTACATGGTTGAGGTCCAGCGAATATGTGTCCCATAGCATACCATGGATGTCTTCATTTTTAAGAAAAATCATCCACTAAAGCAGCCCTAATTGGATGCGCGTTATCATCCATAAACAGGACTTGTGGACCAACAGCACCCCGGAAAAGCCTCACGTAGGGTTCGAGGATTTCATCTCTATATCTGAAGCCTGTCAAAGTTCTCCCGGAAAAGACATGCAGCGACATGCGGTCATGTGACATAATGCCACTACAGACCAATAAACTACCACCTCTATAATGGTGCATTTCTCTGATGTTTCAAAGGTGATAACGGGTTCCGTGTTCTCTCCAGATGACAACACAATGACTGTCACTCTGTAAACTGAATCTATATTAGTCACAGAACATTGGCCCGTTGGTCAATCCTGATGTTGTCTACACCACGACAACCTGTCTCTTCTCCCTGAGGAAGTTATTGGAATGCAAACTGTAGGTCGTCTCGCATAGAGTCCTTGTTTACGAAGCGTTCTGTATATTGTTTGGCTCGAAACTTTTCGTTCACGAGCAGCATACAGCTCTAAAGGGAGCGCTTTCGCTGATGTGTCTGTTACATCTCGCTGTTAGTGCCACATAGCGACCATCCTAAGCAGCAAATCGTGTACGACCCAACATACATGGATGACTAACGTTTCCTGTCTATTGGTACCTTCTCCACAGACTTGACAATAAGAATTAGTGCACACCTATTGCCCTGGCAACATCAATCTGTGTTCGGCCCAATTCTAGCTTCCCCCTGTCTGACCACATGTTAGGACATCCATATACTGTCTGTGTAACATATTGTTTGCAGCAACTAATCGGTTCAAACACAAACAGAATGTTCTACCAACAAGAAATGAGGTTTTCTAAAAAAATCCCGTTAATCGGTATACCATTACGAATTTGAATTTCTTGTTTCATATACAAATTTATGGGTCATATGCTATTGCATCTTTATAAACAGAAATTATCCTGTTTATAATGTCCCACATTTGCATACAATAGGTAATATAATTTCCACATTTTCACGTCTCCGCCGTTATCTGCACCTAACTTTTGTCGCTGTTTTTGCCGATTGTTTATCCAATATAGCCCATTTGGTAACTATGCCTACCTTTTGGACACCAGTGTATATAAGGTTTTACTGTTAATAAATACTCCTATTCAATTGTCACTGAAAAACATTAGATAAAATAAGTAAATTAACAGAAAAAAAAAATTTATGTGTTTGTTGTGCCCAAGCCAATGTGTTCGGAAAAATGAAAAAAAAAAATAATAAAGTTGTGAATTATTCAAATCATGGGTTTTGAAATAGAATACAAGCCGACTAAATGAGTTTCTTTTATTTATCGAAAAAAAATTGCTATCCTGAATTTGAATAAGGAGTTAAGTCAATAAAACAAGTTTTGTTTTCATAATAACAGCTAAGGTAAAATTGCGAACGCAAACGTTTGAGCCTAAATGTTTAAACTTTTTCAAATCCTAATGTTCCGCCAAAGTCCGAATTCTTATCGAAGCCATTACCAGGTATCGAATACTATTGAACAAAATAAAAAATCAGTTGATTTTTAAATACATTTTATACTTTTGCAAGCATTTCTAAATTACTAATGTCAAAAATCCGATTTCAGTGTGTCTAAATGCGATATTGGCACACTAGCTCGCTAGTTAATTATCTATTTGAAATTCTTATTCAGTAAAACTTCTATCTAGCCACAGAAATTTATAGGAAGAATGAAATAGGGAAGCAAAAAAGGTTTAAACCTTCCAAGCGGCAATCGTGCATTCCGATGGGTAGACAGCCTTGAAAATGACATTTAAGTCCTTTGAAAGTGATTAATTACGAGTAAGAAGAGAAATTGAAGTTATTAATTAACGGAAGACATTCTTTTAAGCTGCTTTGGGGAAACTGAATACTCAGAAAACGAATTCGTTTAAGTGTGAAAAATCTCACCAATTAATTAGTTAATTAATTGGTGAGAGTTTCAGAATCTCTGCGTCTATAGAAATTGTTAATGGCAAATCATATAATTATCAGAAAAACAAGAGTTTTCGTTTACTGAATAATAGGAAATTGTGTGTGGAGAAACAAAATAACAGTGATAATGAAAAAAAAATGGCTCTCACAACACTCTTCAGTGTTATGTAATAAGATTAATATTTAGATTTTTTTCTCGTTAGATTTCTCAAAATTCAGTCCTCGTATTATTTAAAGAGAAACGCTGCTGCTAACTATCGCTTATTATTAGAAATGAAAGAACTTTTTATCAGCAGAGACGCACTGCTGATATGGCAAAGCAAAGCTAATGAATAAAATGAATCCCAATAATTAAAATTACTTTTAATACACGAATGTATCAACGACACAGCTATTCAATTTTTCCTTAAAAAACGCAAAACGTAAATTAACTGTGACGTTTTCCTAATATACTTCGACTTTTAGCGAAACTTTTAACGAAACCTTTGCTCTCACTTGTCCTCTCCTCTTTTTTTTTCCCAAGTTTTTCGACGAAAGTCATTAGTTTCATTCAGTGAGGTGCAGTTGTTGCATTTGTCAGCATAAGAAGCTCCGTAATTACAGTGACTTTCAGCAACTGCTGCATCTAGAAAATCAGTGGTCCAGACATCAACAAAGGCAAACCAGTGCTCTTCAAAGTAGTCTCATTATTCCGCAGTTCTCCTGAAAGTGAAAAGGGGAGCATTTAGAAAAAGATAAGACGAAGTTGACTTAGAAAAGCCTGATTCTGTAATGTCTACGGCCACTTTCCTCGCTGTAGTTTACATTATTCAGAACGAGAGTACTCCGTAGGCAGAAGGTCTGTGGTAAACTGCACACCCAATCACGTGTACCAGCTGCTCTTGACAGCAGTGTGCTTTCTCTCTCTTTTGCTGTTCACATACTCTTCTGGACTCACGTCGCTCTCTTGGCTTCTTCTTTTTTTCTCTTTGTGTGGAGAGCAGGAGGGCAGTTTATACAGCAACGCTCTAAATTAGTTTTGCTCTTAAAGTCTTTCACAGAACACAGAACATGTGAGGTGATATGATGGTGCACGGGGACAGTGCAAAAAATAGGCAGTTATTTCGTTTAAAAAAATTTTAATCTGAAAAAGAATCATTATTTTTATAGAAAAAAATTGGTTCCTTGTGTTTAATTAAAATTTCGATAACATGCCAAGGATTTTGACGAACACTACATTAAATTAGATAGAGAAGCAAATCGGGAACTTCATGTGGAAAAAAATCTCCTTGTCTACTGAAATTGAAGTCATTAAGCTGTTCTACAAATTCTGTGTGTAAATGATACTAAAATGACACCATTATTTTTTGCGTTGTATTTCAAATTTTTCCTAATCGCATTTTTTTACCTTGTTCCTTCTACTTGGAAAAAATAATTCATCACCATCAAACCTATGAATGTTGATTATCTTCACATAAAAAGTTTTTTTGACAGTTTCATGTAAATTATTTTCTCACATTTGCAATTTTTTTTTCTAAAGTGCATAAAGCACAATTTCAAAAATTAACTTTTTCCCACTTTTCAAAAAAAAATTGGCCTTTGATACGTTTATAATGAGTAAAGTGAAATTCACTTTTGGCAAACGTCAGATGGGATATTAAACAGTGGTCACGTGTGCAGGAGAGCTATACCTTTGGCAGGTTAAAGAACACATTGGATGGCCTTGACAGGAGGCATCCATTTGTCTCTGGACATAAATATTACAATTCTATTCTTTTATGTTCAATTTTACTGCTTTCTGAGATTTCAGAATTTTGCAAATTTTGGAATGGTTTTTACAATATTATGTGCGTACTAAATTATAGTGAAATTATGTAGAAAAAAATTGTATAGTCTTGTTTCTTTGGTCATAAATGTAGTACATTTAAATGGAAACATTTTTTCTTCTATAAACAAAAATTCGGTTCTGAACACGTTAAAAAAAATAAATTATCCCTCAAACAGTTGCAAATCCACAGAGGACACAGAGGTCCGCGAAGCATGTCAGTTTAATACGCCATACAGAAGATCAGTGAGGAAGGCAAATAAAAGAATGATTGAAATATAATATTCTTAAACAATTTAATTTACATTTATGAATTGAATAATATTTCATAATTAAAACTTTAAAGAATAAAGTTTGTTGATAGAAGAATTCACTTCAGTGTAATACTAATAATAGTGTAAAAATATTAGCACTAGCTCTGTTATCTCTATAGGGACTTTTAGATTTCCACTGGCATTGCCATCAGGGTGTTCAAGTCCCACCTATGAGAGCGTTAAGATTTACCTCCGCTAAACTCCACCCTGCCCTCGGTCAGAAAGAGGACACCGACGGGTTTGGAAAGGTTGCTGTTTGTCGGATGGGACGAAAAGCATTTGCCCTGTGCAGGAGAGCCGTACTATGTGCACCTTAAAGAACACGTTGGATGGCTTTGAAGGAAGGCTTCCATCTGTCTCCTAACAGCTGTCCAGTATATTCCTTTCCCTAACCTTCTCTGAGTCCTTGGAGTCTTTGCGACCTGGCCATTTAGCTCATTGTGTGCACAAAACTGCCGTTCCGAGGTAAAACAACCCAATTCAAAGCAATTAAGTTTTTGGAGGAACTGATACGTTAGATGGAACTTGCATTTAATTTTAATCCACCAAAAACATATCGCAATCTCTATCAATCTCTTATTAATCGGTGTCGATGATGTGTTGTGGGTGATAAGTTGCTTTTTTAACCTTTGTAATTAAATGCCACAACTAGGGACTAACTTTTGTACATTTTACAGAATCAGAAAAGGAAACAGATGAATAACGCTCAGAATATATTAATAAAGTGTGTACATATTTTATTGGGATACTGTATATCATGAGCTATCGTCATGCACCGTTTTCGGGTAATATAACGAAAAACCCCTACTTATTTGCAGTCGTGACAAGGATTTCCTCAGAGAATCCTTTTCTCTTAGTCCTAATGACCAATTAAAATGCAAAAGAAGCGCCTAAAAACTCAAAGTATTATTTTATTATACTTCATGGAAAGCAAAGTTTCGCAAGGATTTCGAGAACATTAATCCAAAAGAGAGCTCTGTCGCTTGTTGACTAATAAGATGATAACTAATGCATCAAGATGCTCAATTATCAGAAAGAGAAAGAATTCGGAAGTGAAAAGCAAAGATGTTTAAATATACAAAAGCCTCATTACTAGATCAACGGCTTTGATACGAGAGAACAAAAGCCAAAATCAAACCACAGGAAAGACAGCCTCAAGTTCCTCCAACAGTCACTATTGATTATTATACAAGATCAATAGATTTCCCTAGAAGAATTATTTTGTTGGAAATAAAATTAATGTCTCTTGTATAAATAAGCTCACATATATACGTGTCGAAGAGGAGTACGTATAAAAGCAGTTGTTTTAATATTCTTTCGATTGGCTATTTGCCAATTATATAATTTTGGCCAAATAGCCAACTTTCGATTGGCTATTTGGTTATAACGAATCAGCGGGGAAAATATATGTTCAAATATGGAATAAAACGTGACCTTGTATTGTCTTTCAGCTGAGGCTCTACTGCACACGGAACTACAGTTTAACATCCATCTGAAGGGCGACAGCCTTTCCAAGCCCATTTGTGTCCTCATTCTGATCGAGGAGAAGGTGAGGGTTTATTGAAGATATACCTCGACTCACAGGTGGGGCTCGAACCTGGAAACTGCATATTACGAGAATGGTGCACCACCAACTAAATCAACCCCGCCACAAGTATCGCATTGTGATGTCGTTGTACGAATAACAGGATGCCTAGAGTACAATATCGGGCATCTCGCCAAGTGAAGAACACTGAGCATACAAAAATAATCGAATCACGGCAAAAGGACTGTACATGAAAGAGAATTGCCCATGGAAAACGATTGTCTCTCACATTGTTTGGTCATAATGTCCGAACAATTATACAATTCTTCACACTTGTATTTAGAGCATGGAAAAGAACGCAAGGCCAGGGATTTGCCCACAACACGAGACCGTACTAAATACGATCACCTACTCCATCTAATAGCGTTGCAGCACCACTTTGACTTGGTGAACCTGCTGAGGAGCCAGTGAACCAGAGAGCCAGTGATATAATTATGATTGTCCAAGTGATCCGACGTCATTTGCGTGATGCCAGTCTCCAAGCATATCAACTACTCAGATACCCACTACTTCTACCATAGGCCACCAAGTCAAGTGGAATGGTGCAAGATAACAAAAAGAAATGGATATCCATGTTATTCACCGACAAGTACTGGTTCTGCCTCTGAAGGAATTATGGCAGAGCCATGCACATGAGATACTTGAAGAAGCCTGCATCGTCCAAAGACATCTGGGGCACTTCCAGTGTGCTGGTATTGGTGGTATCATATACAGCAGAAACACACCACTCCCACAGATTATGGACACTCAAACCGCCTGAAGGCACATCTACCTTGTTGTTAAGTTGGTATTTCGCCATTTCATTTAAATGTTGCCGGTAGTATGATTCAACAGGATAACACAATGCACAAAATGCAGTGTTATCGTAGACAGTTTATTTGGAGTGTACAATCTGTCATGGTCATTGCGATCTCTGGGCCTGTTCCCTGTCAAAACCATCCTGACTACATTGGACAACTCTTGAGGGACCTGATCATACCTTACATGAGCTGTAAGCACAGATAGTGCTTTGTAGAATATTTCCAAGACTGCAGATAGTCTGGGGAAATCTTTAATAATATCCTCATCCTAATATCCCTCATACAGGTACACGTTTTCATGGGATTCTATGCAATTACCATGTTTCATTGTATATAAGCATCAGCATACGCAATGAAAGAAAAATTGGTCATTGTTCTTAACAGTGGATCCAAGGCGATGCTCCTGTTCATCATGAAGAGTGAGGCACTACTGATGGAGAGCATCAGCGAGTGATTCTCTATTACAGCACAACGCAATAACAACTCCAACCGCAACCTTATCAACCAATTCGATGGGCTGAAACGGGCGCTAATGAGGTGTCCCACTAATGCAGGGCTACTGCCAGAATCACGACGATGGTGTGTGGTCAGATGGATAGAGGGAAACGAGTTCAGAAAGAGAACTCGTTTCCTTCTATCCGTCTGACCACACACCATCGTCGAGAGCAACTGGACGTGTTATTGTAGAGAAGAATGGTGCCAGGATGATGCCTCGTTTTTAGCGACGAATCCCGTTTCTGTATGGGTGCATATGCAACTGCATCTCCTTATGGAGACAACCTATGCAATGTCGCATTCCGGCGCGACTTTCAGGAATGCCGCATCACAAGCACGCTGCATTGTTTTGGGTTGTTTTACCTCTGAGCTGCACTTTTTTGCACACAATGCGCTAAATGAGCAAGTCACAAGGACCCCAAAGTTTGAGGAAGGGGATCCACTGGACAACTCTTAAGAGACATAGTAGCCTCTTGCCAAGTCCATCCACAGCGTTCTTTAAAGTGCACAGAATATGTTTCTCCCCAGCACATGGAGCCATTGCTTTACATTCCGTCTGACCGACGGCTGGTTTTCAAAGACTATAGGTATCCCTTTTCTGACCTAGGGTAGATGGAGGTTTAGGGAGATGAATCTCAACTGGAGCAGGTGGACTCGAAGCTAGAACTGCAGATATGATCCTGGTACGCTACCGACTGAACCAACACTCGCTCTCAGGCACGCTGCCTTTCCTTGCTTGGGTAGTCATCAATTACATAACCAAACACCTCTGGCTCATATTGCTGGCAATTTTAATGCCCGGCGAAACATTAAAGAAAATTTCTACGGACTGTTGCACTGTTGTTTCTGGTAGGTGTGCCGAGTTCAATGTTTCAACAGGAAAACACCCGACTGTATACAGCTGCCATCTCCAAAGAAAATAAACAACACATCCAGATTGTATTGTTACAAATTAAAATGAATGAGCACTGAGCGTGAGTTCAAGTAAAAATATGTCAATAAAAATTAAAATACAATGCAATTTATTACAAAAGCATGGATGAAATTATTTAAAAACAAACTAAGTCAACCGGCACGAAACTCTATAATAATACAAAGATAAACTTTCAGAAGAATCATTATCTTAATTTTATTCACATCCAAATCACAAAACAAGTCTAATATTATTCAATGAACAATAAAATCATGTTGGTAAATAAATCAATCTAGCGAGAATATCCTTACCAATTCCTAAACAAACTAAATAAATATACACTAAATGACTTCCTTCTAAGGGTTTAGTATTCAAGTAATCCAAACCTACGGCTAAGTGTACTGGTTTCTCAGAACCAATTCTTTTCAGATGTTGATCACCAGGCACAAGACGACAAATTCTTCTTTTCTTTTACCTTTACCTGCTAATCAACCTCCCGCGCACTCACCATATAAAATGCTTCTTCATTTTATACACCCATCGCGTACATACTGAAATTATGCCCCCTTTCGGATATCCACAACTCCAACATAACAATTATTCTTTCCTATTTTTCAGATCGGTTCTGTATTCAAATTCGTTGGTTACATAATTCGCACGTAGAAGCATACAGGAGCGTTCATGACACGTTTATCATAAATTCACTGTAGCACGTTCATCTGTCGTAACTGTATCATGGCCAGTGAGATCCTTGGGCATGTGGCCAACATGCTTTGGACATGATTGGACTTCATCTACAAGCAAATTCCTAACGGCTCCCAATTTAGACTTCCTGTGGCAGTTTACGAAGCATGGTAGCAGTCACAGGACGATATCAAGTGCTTGTATAACCGCGGTGTGTCACTGTGTATATCGCAACCACGTTGGTTGCACGAGGTACTAATGGTTTTTCCGTTACTCTGTTTCTTATTCGAATAACTGTATCGTTTTGCATCATTTCATGAGCATCACTACCTGTTCTTTTTCGGTTTTTACAATTTTCTTTCCACTACATATAGATTGGCTATTTCATTGTCTCAGATATATTCACTAGAAATTCAGTAATCGGTGAAATAAAAGAAAACTTAATCTCAAGAATCACTCAATCTTATTAATACATTATGAGGAGCATTCTATTATAATTACAGTTGGTTTGTCGGAAATATTACACTAAATTTTCATTACATTTTTTCTATCTTTCGTCTACTTAGTATTAATTACATGAAGAAACTATATGTCAGCTTGAGAAATTGGATTTCTAATGCAAATTCTAACTCCATTTTTATTAGCGTAAACAACTTCCAAAAGGCTAAAGTCAGTAGAATTATTTTAATATAATTTATGCCACTTGCCATTGTCTCATTATGAATCGGTGGAATTAAAATAACATCGATCTCAAGACAGCGAATTTAGTGAAGTTGACCATAAGTGTGTGTGTGTGTACTTTAAATATTTTCAGCATTTCATTGAGGTGAGCGAATATCACTTTATCTTCTTTCGAAACACAAGAAAAATGTAATCTTAAGCAAGTATATGAATTTGCAAAGTTATGCATTAGAGCATAAGTAGTAATTTATTATAACCACTAGGCTTTCAAATTTGCCCCGATTTCGCTCTTGAGACCTCATATTTGACTGCAGTGACGATTTCTCTGTAAAATTTTGCATTCAGTGTCAGCATCATATATCAAGTGGCGAATAATTACAGCCGCGTCTGTCATACTAGAGAAACGATGAAAGCCACTATATTTTCATTTGCCAATATGCCGTTTAAAACAGGGGTCCACACGTGAGCACACCTGGCCACGTCTCATGCTGTCGATTGTGTGACGCATGTAGCAGCTTCTCCGTGCTGGCAGTGATGCACGATGTACACGAGAAACCAATTTTCAGCAATCCTTATCAAGCCGTGCTGCAGATTTTATCGCTAGGACTATGTCAACCTACGGATATCGGATGGCACGATATACACGCGAACCTATCTGCCGCTATCTCCCGCCACTGTGGAATTTGCCAAACCGTTGATGGCAACTGGTGACCAGATACAGCCACCACCACTGGATGCCTTGTTGGGTGATACAGCTCTCCAAAGTGCAGAAACACACTGGGCGCAAACACCGCATTGCCTTTGACATTAAACACGAGCTTTGTGTTTAGATTTCGGTTTGGTTCATGGTTATTAAGTCTGTTCTTCCCTTTATCATCGCTGAAAATGTTTGCAGTAAATTGTTAAATAAATGAACGGAGCTCTCGCACAGTAACATTCGTTTCATAGTTGAGCTGTTCGTTGATGATGAGCTTAAGATTTTGAACCCTTTCGATCGATCAAAGGAAAATTGTACAGTGCAACATAGAGCAAGAATATTAAAGTAACTCGTAACAGCTTTTAAAGGCACGTTATATAACATGTCTGTGTTGATTAAGACAGACTAGGGAAACAGCTGAAATTTTAAGTGTATGAGTGACAATCGAGAAAGAAAACTTCCCACAACTAGACATATATTAATCAAGAAGCTACTTTTGCATTAAACATTAGTAGCAGCATTTATCAGTACCGAAAACTATAGATTATTCCAGTTGATCAAAAATATAAAGATGAACCGCTTAATTAATCGAAGTTATTCTTTTTCTGTTAGTAATAAAAATGTTCAATTAACAGTCAATGGCCGGAGTGCCTAGATGTACAATATATGAGTTCTTAGATACTAGAAAGGGCTATGAGAAATATATCTAAACAGATATTTTATATCTAGACACTACCTACAACTGGTTGTGAATGCGAACTTGAAACATTGCATTTATTAATACACTTAAGATTGAATTAATTGTATTTATATACTCACATCTAACACAATTTTATGCTCACATCTAACACAATTATGCTTATGTAGTTTACTGAATCATTCTACCTTACAAGACATTTATGGAATACAGTTCATTTTCCTATTGTATTATTTATTCTTCTAATTTTGCTGTAAAATCAAATAAGCAAATACAGATTAAGCAATTCGAGCTTGGGAGCCAAGTCCTAAATGAAAGCTCTGGAGACAAGTTTCTCAGTAAAAAACTAAAATAGAATACTTTAAATTAAAAAAATATTTTATTGGAACCCCTATATGCCAGGAGTTTTGAATCCATGGCTCCATGGTTCCGCCTTTAACATGGCCCTGCAAATAAGTGTATGGCATTATGCCGCAATTTATGTCGTTCTAACGTTGTAATATTCAACGAAGGATTTCTGTTTTCATTCTATCTGCCTTACACCTCAATTTAGTAGCCATTAGGGTTTAAACATTGATACACAGTACATTGACACATAGAGTACATATACAGTACATACACAGTACATTGATACACTGTACGTATGGCTATAATAATTTTGCTTCACATTTAATACACGGCTTCCTTTGTTGGATAACAAGTTAAAATAGTTGCAAGTTCGATAGTAATTTGAAAGTTCAATAATCTGATATACTAAGCAACAAAATATAACCGATAAAATTTATCACAGAAAATTTTAGAAAACAAATGGGCTAACTTGTTTTAAATTGTTTAAGATTATCATTAAATTCAAAACAATATGAGAAATTTTAAATGAAATTTTGGTTTCAAAATTTTACCTAATGAAAAGTCGGTTCTGCGTTCGTTTAAACTTTCCTAAATTTCCTGGAGTTAATATTTAATTTTCACCGTTTTTATTTCAAACAGAATAAGGTTTTTTTTTTATAATATAGAGTTTGCATGATTCATACATGAATAACAATACCTGTACGAAGAGTTTAACCAAAGTTTAACATCCTTGAAATAAAATATACCATCTTAGTGATTGCTGTATGATCCTTACTTGAAGTGGCTTGTGGGAAGAAGTTGATTAGCTGAAACAATCTTGCTTCGGAACTAATCTCCAGCTGATGTCACGGGATCGATTTCAGTGTCCGCTGTGCTGTCTGAGGAAAGGGCGTGTATTTGTGCTATTCGTGTGTCTCTCTTGACCGGTGTAAGTAATGCGATTGTATCGGTCAATGTCAGAGTAACCATCCCGCCGTGGCTTAGTGACAAGCCTCTATTCAGGGTAGCGGTTGAATCCAAAATGTAATCATATCTCGGTATCTATCCAATTGTAATCTCGCTGGGCAGATACAAATGAGGGGGGAAAATTCCATTTCAAGCCAGGAAAGAAATGGAAGCCTTAATATTGTCAAAATTGGATTGATGCATGAATGTCCATTGAGATGAAATCGGAAAAATATTTTTTTGTTCTCGCCTTCAAAATGCAGTGGTTGAAGAAACTTGTATCTACGAGGATATAAATAACTCGTTTTCAAAATGAATGCAATGCAGATTGGTGATTTGTTTTATCATTGATTCATTAATTTTCGTCGCTGACTTTGCAATAACATTATTACTATCTAGAACATTGGTTATCAAGTGTGACCACCGTGGCTGCATGTCACCACCTGGCAATTCTGGTATGCCACCAGAAAAGTTCAATAATTGCAATTGATGAAGAAGAATTTATGACAATGTGCACAGAAAAGAATATCTTCAAACAAGCCGATTCGAACTTCTAGCATTCTTTATTTCATTTTAAATGCCTTTCCTTGAGCCAAATTCATAATAAAGTATTTTGGCGATACATAGTCCGGGCATATTTGCTGATAATTGATTAATTTTATGTTAAAAAATGAAAAATAAAAGTTTTACCTTTTCAGAAAATTGTTTTCCTATTTACGTTGTCCTGACAAGTCTGTACATACGTACCTTGGCTTACATTTCCTTTAATTTCCTTAATCCCTGCCACAGAGAATTTCCCGTGACTGTTAGTGAGGCCATTGCAAAATAATTCTTAAACACCGATCCAAAGGTATTAGAAACAAATCGACTACTTTTCAAATGAAGCAATGTTTAGAAATTCGTATTTTCTTTGCAAATTTTAACAAAAAAAACTAGTCTTTGTCTTCATTCCATAGTAAATACGCAGATGACCTGTAGATATATAATTCGATAAACGATTATTAGACAAATATTATTTCCGACGATTCGAAACTCGAACCCGCGACTCTCCAGATAGATGCCGGAGCGTTCTAGCAGCTAAATATTTTAGACTCTTTCATGTGATAAATGCGAAAAAAAAATCTTGGAAAAGTGCTCAATTTGAAATTTTGTATTTGCCGGAAAATTACATTAACAAGTGAGCACAAACTACTTGCTAACTACAACCTTAACTACTTGCTAATTACTCATTGCTGATAGCGTGTGGGCTAATTCATTAATTTTTATGATTAAGACTATGTTTGATGTTTATTATTATATGGATTTTATTGATGATGAGTCTCTAACTTGATTTCTTTATCGTAATGGATTGCAATTGCTCAAAAACTGAATATCAAACACTTCTTGATGATCTGAAAGCACAGAATATTTCGGAAATACAGGCAGTTAAAAAATATTCCTCGTATTGATACAGACCTATCAGGCGAATATGTTAAATCTTTATAAAAAGTTCGGAAATGTTTGAGAGTAAATAAAGGATATTCTTAGAGAAACGTTTGCGACATTCAAGCTAATTTTTTACTCATAATCAGTTGTTTACGAAAGCAATGAAACTCTTTTTGCCATTGCGGATGTAGCTTTCTTACAAAGTTCTACACATTTTTCAGATGTGATTTAAATTGCCAAGAGCATGTCAAACATCTTTAATAAGTGATATGGAAAAAAGTATTGTTTTCCCGTCATCATTACTGATTCTAGCAACGTTCATATTTGCGCTTTGATTAAAGTTCAGCAGAACTATGATTTGACAGCCAATGGAAAATACAGGAAAATTAAGAACAATCAATAGCAATACATACATCAATTACTCAATAGCAACTCACATACAGTCGGTCGTTGTAAAAAGCTCAAGAACTATGAGGTCCATATGTTCTTATTCCACTCTGCGAATGCTAATATTTTACACTGACTTCAAATTGTAATCTAATGCACTCTCTCTTTTGATTATCTTTAATTAGTGTTTCAGCTACTAAAAACGTTCATGTATATTTTTTTTATTTGACTTATTAAAAAGAAAAAATATTTATTACAATTCTTGTTGATTATTTGTAACCACCATACAATGCTGAATTGATATGCAACAAAATTTCTTTGTACCTGACAAAAATTGTTTCTCCTATAAAATTCTATAGCAATAATAAATATATAATTTTACAAAAAAATTATCCAAGGAAAAGAATATGACCAAACATTATACAAAAATATATATATACTTGATATTTTTTTTTTATTTTTATTTCTGTAAAAAAGACCTTTAGGAAATCTAAATGATTATTTAAGATAAAGTTAAAAAAAATTATTAACCATACCGCAAAATGAATTAATTAAATAAAAAAGTAACGTTCAAAATAAATGAAATGCCATAAGAATACGAAATTATTCATTATTGAATTAAATTACAAATCAAATTTTATTATTTCAAGTAAACGTAAGCTCATTTATGAGCAGTGGAGAAATTTTTGTTAATGAATCACAGAATATAAACGACTTTTATTTTTGAATGGCATGGACAGATTTCTCAACTGTCAAAAATATCAAGTAAATTTTCCATTAATAGTGTATTTTACTTTGCACGAACTTAGATTTAATTAATTATTTTTTACCGCTTAGCCAACTAGCGAAGTATGAAGTAAATGACTTCATTAAATATTTGAAAACATTTATTTGAATATTTAAAATAACATCTATCTAAACTAAGAATTGCATTGAAATGACAAAAAGCATGCGAAAAGAGAAAAATAATTATAATTCCTAACAGTAATTCTATTTCATGTCGCAAAAGCCACCACGCTGTATATTATGAAGAGAGTGTAGCATTGAACGTAAAAAATTTAATAATCCACAAGAAGCAATAAATGCATTAAAGCAAATAATGAACCCAACGAAAGATAAACTCCCATGTTAAGATGAGTAATTAATTCGTTTTGTATTTTCAACTCCAAAAATAAAGTTAGACAACTCAATTATTTTATGTTTGCTTACGAAATCTGATATAAACTTCAAAACTGTTTCATCAGTGTTACTCTTTAAATTCTGTTTCGCGGGAATGGCAAAGAAAAAGACAGATAGAACTATTTTTAAAAACTCCAACAAATAATATGGTTATTGTTGAGAGTGAAGGTCGTTGTTTTTGCAAAAATAATGAAATGACATGGAAATGTGGCAAATAAATATTGTAAAATTGTAAATATGTCGAGTTTTTGGATCTTATTTTCTAGAATAAAAATATCGGAACTTAGGAATTCTTACAACACAACAGTAGCCAACCAAAGGTTTTTCGTTACTTTTTCAAGACTTGACTCTCCGGTAAGAAAAAAAATAAGCATCCTGTTCTGGGAACAGTTCACAACTTGTAACATATGATATTATTCTAAGAAAATAAAAAAGTAAATATCTACCGAGCTCAAATTAATTTCGATTTGTTATATATTTTAATCTTTAGAAATGGTTCCAAATCAGTTAAGAAAATTATTTAAAAAAGAAACAAACTGCAAGTTGTACAATAAAATCATAAGTTACATACACTGGCGGAAATTGAAAAAAGAACACCATTAACAATTGAAGCGTAATCTATGAGATTTATTTAGTAGAAACAACTTGTGAGAAAGGACAGTCGTGTGCCCCCCGATAGGGGACTACCTTTACGTGGTGTGGGGGGGGGGGCTTCGGGCCCAGCAACCGGTCGAAGGCTTTGCTGACCGGATTGGGTCCCCGGTTGGACAGAGCCAAGACCAACCGAGGTCGAAGATATCGCCGATCGGATTCGCAGCCCGGTTGGACGGTGTCAAGACCTCAATCAGGTGCTCTGTGGAGCAGATTCAAGGGCACGGCCGAACGGATTTGGTCCCCTAGTAGGCACGAGCCCTTTTAAAGTCTGGGCCTCACTAAAAGTCTCCACCCCGGGTGCCGAGCGAACTTGGATTTACATATCCTTGTTCATGGCTAACCAGGGAACAGATTAAATTTTAGGTTTCTACCGGTGGCTAGCTTTCCTTTTATAGGACTGCTACCATGTGAGGTTGGGGATGAGATGCATCTATATGGTGTATTCTTGCCCCTGACTCTAGTTAGTCACGGCTTTCCGTTAAATTGGTAGTGTCGTAAGACGGAACCGGGGATAGCCGTGGTTGCTGAACATCTGGCAACAAATAGTACAATCACACGTGTGAAATGATTCAATGATTATTGTACCTTTTAATGAGTATTACATTTTACAGAAGGCACATTTTAATAAGGTGTTGAACTTCCTTGAGCAGCAATACAAGCTTCCAATCTGGCATGTAATCCGTTGTACAAATGATGGATATCACGCTGAGGGATACCATTCCATGAACTTTCAACTTAGATGTGTAATTCAGCGATGGTCGTTGACTGCCGCCGCCCGCGGAAGTGCCTTTGCCCGATCCAGTCCCAGACATGTTCGATTGAAGACAAGTCCGGAGAGCGTGCTGGCCAAATGAGTTGATGTACTGCCTGAAGAGCATGTTGAGTTACCCGGGCGAAATGTGGGCGGGCGTTATCCTTCTGGAATATCGCATTTAGAATTACACTCAGATATGACAGGACGACCAGCTGTACGATGTCGCTGACTTACGCATTGCTGTTCAGTGTACCCTGTACAAACACCAGACACGTATGAGAGTGATAGCTAATCGCTCCCCAATCATGATGTCCAGCGTAGGACCTGTGTGTCGCTGTCGGATGCACGATTGGAGAGGCCGCTCACCTTGGCGCCTTCGGACCCGTAAACGACCATCAGACGCTCTTAAGCAGAATCGGCTTTCATCACTGAAGACCACAGACTGCCATTCTTCCCTCCAATGAATTCGTTCTTGACACCACTGAAAACGTGCTCGACAGTAACGAGGAGACAGTGGTAGCCGTGCCAGTAGTCCTGCTTCCAAAAGACGATTGCGTATCGTTCTTGTAAACACCCTTGGTCTTCGAATTTGTAACGCCATAGCCGTTCGCTCTGCCACCATCTCCCTCCTGATAGGCCGATACTACAGTCCGATAATGATAGTACCGATCCTACAGTCCGTAACTCTGCGTTGCCCGGAACCACGTCTGCGAGTGTGCGAATGCTCTTCTGACCATCGACGCCACCATAGTACCACTACCGATACCTCTCGTCCAACGCGGTGTGCAATTTGACAAAGACCCACTATACGACCTCGTTCAATCTCCTCTAATTGAATACATGTTACGCGCCTGCGTCGTCCAGGCATGGTAGCTTCTTCAAAGAGCACTGAACAACACGACACAAGACGAATAACGTCTTTCTTCACGCCCTAGTCCTTAAATAAATACTGTGTACATTTGCATGTTGTTGTCTTCAGTGATGTCATTATTTCATCCAATGACTGTCAGTCTTGGATCACGATTTCTGCTGCCCTTAACTATAAACATATAATATGACGTTCCTAAAGGAATTCCTTCTGGGTGTTCTTTTTTTTTCAATTTCCACCAGTATAGATAGATTTTGTTGCATGTAGTCAAGTCAGAAGAGATTTTCTAACCATCAGGGTTATTCTAATCAATCTTAGACAAAAGCAACCAAAGATGTAAAGGAACAAGAGTCTATGAGAGTCGACAATTTTCATCAGAATTCTCCACTATCAAAAGCAAAGGAAATAAGTTTTCATCTATTTCGAAAGATGCAGAAAATTATATTTATACTAAACGTGAAAGCTTAAGCCTAAAGAGTCGAAGTCCCCTAACAATTAATATTGAAGCAAAATTACTGGTTACTTCAGAAGATCACTCCTACTACAATGGCTTCAACATACGATGGAGCAGTCACACGACTTAGACCCCGGTTGTCAGATAAAGGATGAAAAATTGACAAGAGAAAAAGAAAGAATTGGAAGAAGATCTACGTCAAAGTAAAAAAAAAGTTTTTTTTTTGTCTGCGATTGAAGACAATTGTGCCGTAAACCAGAGCTTCAATGATAATGCACTTTAAAGCGATTTAGAAAGTCATATTCATAGAATGTTGAAAAACTGAAATGTGAGTAACTCCAATAGAATTTTAACGATATGATTTCCGTTCAGCTATTCATAGCTGAGATATCTAAGAGAACTAGTCTGGATCTTAATGGGAATCCTCCAATAAATACATCATCCTAGTTCTTAAAGAACCAGTTGAGTACTATTGATGTCTCTCCAGCAACACATCTTGATTAATATATTTTAAATGTAAGTGAGCTCTGAAACATAAAATGTGCAAAGGCATCCATTAGTATTCCGTTGGAAATAATTGATAAATTAAAAAATATTCTTTTGGTTTTTTTTTCAAACAACGGATAGAAGAACGTCACAAACTTAAAAACAAATAAAAATAAAGATTTTAGTCAACAGAACGTCATTTGAAGGACACAAAAACTGCTTGAGGTCCTTACCCTGAGCTTCCGAACTCATTAGAAGCTTCAGTAAGTCTTGTCTACCGTTAGCGCAAGCAAAGGTTATGAAATAATGTATTAGGTTCGTATTAATCTCAGAGACATATCTGGTAAAGGAAAGAAATTCTTTAAGAAAACTTAAAATCGAATAACTCAGTGAAACAAAGAAACAAAAAAAATTAAAGAAGGCTTCTAATTTGATGTTTCCTCCAACAACTTTTGTTTCCATGGGATTCTTTTTCTGGTGCAATTGCCCCAGAATAGAGCGATGAAAGTAAAGCTTTCCTAACGTAAACCTTTATATTTTTTTCAAAGACAAAATAAAATTTAATATTCATCATCTCTATCTCGCGCTTTAAAAAAATCGAGCTAATGTTTCCACTTTGTCGTCTGCCTGTCCTTCTGTAGATATTCAACATTTTAGTTTACAGAGATATTATTAAAATTATTTTTTCTGTTAGATAAGGATTGATGAGATACTTCAGTTCTTCAACAAACGATGAAGAATTCGATTTGTTGGAAATATTAGAATCCGACCTTACTAGTCGTCCTACTTCAATAAATTATGTGACGTTCTGCACTCTGCGAATTAAAGCTTATATATGTAATCCAAAATTTATTCAGAAAATGTAACTACGTAGTAAGATACAGCACAAAAGAACTTGGGTTCGAGCTTGGATAAGGTATGGGAATTTCTTTTGTTTGAACTCTGCTGAGGGTTAGTCTTCACAGATCTTCACTGTGGAATGTTATACTGATAGGTCCTTATCAAACCTCTGTGGCAGCTGCTTCAAGGGTAATGTTTTGTCATAAAAATGAGAAGTTTAATATTGTTCATTAATATTTTGAATAGGCAAAAATCCTTTAAATGTATGTTAGTTTTTAAATTATGTTTATATATAATTCAGTTTTTGTTTATTAAGATATTAAGCTAAATTATAAAATTGTTTTTAAGTGTGTTTAATATATAACTAAATTTCTGATGACATATTCGGATATTTTTCTAATAGAAATTTCAATAAAAAGCAAATTTTCTTTAAGTTGGTTAAACAAAAGATATGTTGAAGCTGAAGCCAACAAGAGAAAAATGTTCGAAAGTTAAGAGGAAATTTTGTTTGTGTCATTCAAAACTAAATATGAAATTTTGTTTACTCTTTCTCTATGACTTTTTCAATTTCAAATATAAAATATGATAAAAAATGATGTTTGCTTGAAAATATCTTCCGTTAAAAGAATTCATGAAAAGAAAAATAATTGCTTACAAATATTGCAAGAAATAGTTGATTAAAGATATTTTAATATTTTTCCATTAGCAATTTTAAAATAAACAGCTACAGAAATTAACAGAATAAGAATTGCTAACACATGTATTTGATAATGCTTTTGGTAATATATCTTGTGAGATCTCGCGTTTCATAATACTCTTCATGTCTATTTCAGGTAGTGGATTAGCTGACAGATCCTCGCTTACGAAGGCGAGTCAAATTATGCTGACCATGACGGCTATGCTCACTGTATCTTTGCTATCATAACACTTCAGGTAAGAAATCTCCTGTAATTCTCGATGTCTATATACCTGTCATATTTTAGTTTGTTCCTTTCGCTCGTCCAAATTGGGACTAGGGTGAAATGAACCTCTTAAAATTAATCTAATCGCAGTAATTTTAAAGTATTTCAAGAAACAAGTGATGAAAAACATTTTTTCATCCAGAGTCACAACTTTGTAAATATGTATACCACATAACTTTATCGACTTGATTTATGAGATTTGTAACTAAACCTATTAGTACAGTGGCTCAAAAAAGTATCCGAACACTATGGTTGATTACAGAATTCACCATAGTGTTCGGATACTTTTTTGAGCGACTGTACATTTGATTTACGCTAGCTTTAACATTATGTAGTGCCCTGCCCTACCAAAATATTAGAAAATTTCCATGATAACTTAATGAGAATTTTAATATTTCTTCGAAGCACTATGACTAAAACTTCTAAAATATGCATTTAATAGAAAAATATGACTGAAGATAATAACGATCGTAATGAAATCTCTTTGAACATTGATTTTCAACAATATTCGTTCAGTATTTAAAGAGTTACGAAAGCTAGAATAATTCACAACAATAAAACTCCGTAAGACTTTATCTCAGATATTAATTTAAATTTAAATTTTAAGTATTGTTCCAAACCATTTAGGAAAAGTACTTTTTAGAAGTTTGCCTAATAATTATTTCGATTAGACAATTATGAATGATTTTCATAAGACAAGATAATATATTTTTAAATATTTCAGCTCCCATAAATCTTTAAATACTGAACGAATATTGTTAAAAATCGAAATTTTGATAGATTTGATTACGACATGATTTTTTTCAGATGATTATCCAGATGATTTTACATTAAATCGCATTTTTAAAAGTTATAGTGGTTCAATGTTAGCTTTCCATTGACATAACATTGATATTCGCTAATATTTAAGGTAGACAGATGTCGCTATTCAATACTGGTAGTAGTTGTGGAGCTGGAAATTAGCCATTCTTTAAATTACCAATAGACAGGTTTCTTCTATTTAACATCGACACTCATAAAGAGCAGGGCAAAGCAACCTACTTCCAGGGAAGCAGTTTTCTCCAGTGCACAGTATAAATGCAGATGGAATATTATTTGTTTCTAGTAGTTGGGAATGGATATTCAATGTAAAACACTTTATATTTATTCTTATAAATAAACTGTAGGAAAGTTTCTGAATTCAGTAAACATGCTGTGGTACAAGCAACTTCGCGCATGGTTCACAATTGAATGTAAAAAAGATGGCCTATTAATGTGTTGGGTGTACTTCCTTCTGTAGCGTAGGTAACAGAGTGTTTCTACTTAAACTGCACTACGGATTGTCTTGAAATTATGCTCACATGTCTCACTTAACTAATGAGTTCAGTGGTCCCTTTAATGTCCTATTAATATCTTGGTGTTGCCTCCATTATAGAAAAGTGACCGCCAATAGAAAATGGTGAACATCCCCGATTTAGGCTCCTTGATTTGCCCAGACCATTCCTTTAATTTTTTCAGTCTGGTCGTATCTTTCTTTGTTAATGATATTTCAATCATTTTATGCTTCTAAAATTCCCTTTTTAATATATGTGTACTACTCAGTTTTCCACTAACTCTTTCTTCCCTTTGGTCTCCTCTGTAACCAACCTAAATCTCTGTGATCTGTAACAAACTTATGTCTCTGTATCTGCCGTTTAGGATATAAGCAACAATAAAATATCACTCAAGTTAAAACTAACCTTTGCATAATTGTCCAAACCTCTGTACGCAAACAAGTGCGAATGAATCATAGGAATCCTAAAACTATTGCTTAGTATCATGTAGTTTCACCTTTCGTTAAATCTTTTTAAGCGACTTCTTTGCACTGTAATAACCTGGGAACACAGCGTTAGTCGAACGCTAACCAAACCCAAACATTGCAAGTCCTTTTCCTTTTATGGAAAATATGCTTCCATTTATTCCCTATAACACTGATTACGAAAAAATGTGAAAACCATATACTAAAGTTTATTTCGTTCTCTATGGAACAAATATATTTCCTTTTATTTTTTGCTTTCTCTGTGTTTATTTCATATTATTTCTCACTCAGCAGCTTGTAGCAGCATACCAGGCAACAGAGTCCAAGTATCTAACTGAACCTGGCTGAGCCGGCCACACATAAACACATGCGCTCACCCAACGCTAGATCTATTGATCTCAACCTAGAGACACGGCCTGGCTGGATACTTAGGTACACGAGACATTTGTCTGTCTTGAATAAACATCCGAGAGGCAGACCAACAGCTCTGCAGTGACGTCATGCTCCAACAAGCCAGAGGCTTCCTAAGTGTTTTTCGATGGCCGCTCAGTTTCACTCTTCTCTTAGCGTCGTGTTGACGCTGCTGCTTTTATGTTTCAACGTTTGCACAGAAGCGTGCAATTTTTGCTACTTCTGTGTACGATACAGTCCGTTTTTTTTTAATTACTTCCACTGGTATATGTAAAGTGCAAGTTAACCTCGCTTGAGTTCAACAAATAAAGTTTATTGTATTAGCGTTGATCTGAAATTTAAATGAGTCTACACATTTTTTTAATGCAAATATTAGTTTTTGGATCATTATGCTGTCTAACTAACTAATGTAGAACTGAGTCTTAATTTCGATCTAACGGGGGTTTTAGAAATAGAAATGAATGTTCTGATAAGTTCTTTTCTTTTGGAAACGATTTCATGTGAGTCCACAAAAAGGTAAATAATATTTTAGCGTGTGATTAATATATCAGTCCTTTATTATATTTTTCCTACTATTACGAATAAATGTCGTCGTATTATATATATAGCATGAACTTTTGTGTTTCAAGATTGGTTAGCGATTTTATTTTTTTACTTCAAAAATGGCATTTTTAATAAACTGAAGTAATTACGAAAAACAAGCTATGAAATTTCGTTAAAATTAACTTTTCATTTGCATTTCAAAATTATAATTAGCAAGAAAACAGCTAAAAATACTTCCATAAATACTCTAACAATGTAAATATAAAAAATATTTAATATTATGGTCGTGATTATTACCTGATGCAATTTGTTATATCTTATGTTTTCATTTTTTTCGTCAATTTTCTCTTAATAAGTTTTTACAGTCAAATAGTATTTGCCTACAAATGTGACGATAATATTGAAAATCTGTTCCTCTGATCATTTCCAGATATTACTAGGCTTTGATTGAAATTCAGCACGTTATACAAAAGAGTGTAACATGTTGAATATTATAGAGCACTATTATCAATTCCCTGCATAAGAAAAAAAATATTCCACACTGATGTTTTTATTGGTAACTTATTTTATAATCATATAAATCATTAGATATATCATTATAATCATATGAAATCATTAGATATGTGATCGATCTGATTTGATTGTTTACTTTATGATCAATATTTTACATATATTAATTTTTTTATGTATGGTGCTATTTTTGTTATCAGAAAAATACACTTCTTTTAAAAACAGTTTCTTTTTAACAAGAGATTATTTACAAAATCATCACTCTGCTGGATTTTATAAACATTATTGTGGAATATATTTCAAGTTGTAAAGTTAAATTGATCAATTTTATATTTTCCTTAAATGTTACTATGCACGAATGGAAAATACAATGTTGTAAAGCATATTTGCATTATTTCTTGGTACATTATAATCTTGTGTAGACGTCAATTCATGCTTCAACCTAAAGAGAATTCACAGTTATCACAAATCTTACCTATCAGCAGATTCATTGACTTTCTTGACTTCTTGAAAGCCACTACTATAGTTTTTCAAACTCTGAAAATTTTCTGCGATCCTGCTGATGCATAAATCAACTGGAGCTTTATTGCTTTCCAACGTCATAGTAGTATTTAAAATAAATGCTTACTTTATTTAAACAGAATTTTTGCCAAAAAATCACTTTGCCAAAAACAGAAAAAGAGCTGATAATCGATATTCCTCTGCATTTAGTCATCACAGAATATCACGTTATTTTTATATCAACATCTGAAGTTCTTAACGTTTGTACTAGTGTTTAAGTATGTTCTTCCGCATACGTCAGTACTTTGCAAAGAAGACAAATGTATAGGATGACAAATTGATATTCACGTATATTTCGCAGTATACAGTTAGAAATTTGACAGGACTTGAAAATTAAGATGAAAAGTTAATCAGACTTATAGAGCATCTGATTCAGTTGCAATTGCAATTTCAGTTTATATGTTCATAAAAAACTTGTAACGACAATTCTACATTTCCGCTATAAAAATAAAAGGTAACATCTCGCAGTACAATCTAAAATTACAAAAAGAAACTTAAGCCAATTAAAAAGAAATCATCAAACTATCATCTTTTGGCAACTTGATCCGAAAACACTCCAGTTCACTAATTTTTTTAAGTACAGTAGTTTTGTCTCGAAATTTTAGTTCTGTCTAAAAATCATAAGCTTTCGTATCTGCATTGATTGCAATTTTTGTTGTTGAATTGTTTTATTTGTGAGCAGCATTTTTGCACAATCGAATAAATGGGTTACCAGGATTCCAAGATCTCAGAGCAGAAAGCGATCCACAGGATAGAAAACATATGGAAGCCTTCCTCAAAGGCCATCCACCGTGTCCACTAATGTGCTTTCTCCCCAAAGCTCGGACCAATAATTAGGGTCCATTTGGATGGATGGCGTGCTTTCCAAGACCATCGGTGTTCCTATCTCACAGAGGGAAAAGAAGGGCAATTATTGATGAGCTTGTTCCTATTTGAGCGTTTTATTTTACTACATCATTTTTTTTACTCTTTTTTTTAAAAGCGAGCTAATATTTTACCTTTTTCGTCTGTCTGTCCGTCTGTAAACAGATAATTTAACAATTCTCTTTTGGTTGGCTAGGTATTAATGAAATGTTACGATTCGCATTTTTCAAATCTACGAATAGTTTTAACAGTATGGCCTCTAACAGTGGAGAAAATTCGAAAATGCCAAACATTTAATCGAATATAACAAACGATCTGTTTAGATCGTATATACAGTTAAATATTTAACTAGAAATTAAAAATTTTCGTGTTAAAGCATGAATGTTAAGAAGTTTACATCGCTGCAATTATTTGCCACCTTCCTCCAAGGGGTTTCAACTGTTAGAAGGGGTTAAAAGATAGAAATAGAAAACTTCAATAGCGCCATCTACCGTGGAAAAGGTTGAAAATGCCAGTTTTAAATGACTACTACAACGATCTACTATGAGCGGATTTAGAAATTTTGGTGGGAAAATATGATGGCAAAAAGTTTATATTGGCAATGATGAGTAGCTCCCTTACCTGCAGTGGGGGAATGTAGCTTTTCTTCATTTTTAAAAGATAAATAAAATTTCCTTTTCTGTTTCATAGTTACTAATAAAATATTATTCATTGCATTTTCGAAATCATCCAGTAATTCCATTTCCACCTGTTAAAGTGGTCTGAAGACAGAAAAAAAAATCATTTTCTTTAACAATTACTATCTCATATTTGCTAGAGATTATATTAAGTTTATTTTTAATTTGTTGAATATATAACAGAGAAGGGTCCTAGAAACTGCTACGAGCTTATACATTCTCATACGTGTTCATTCCCCATTAAGCCAAAATCAGATTTGCCGAACCCTGAAGCTTCATTTATAGCTACAAAAGAAAACAAAATAAGCCTGTTGGGACAATAGGTAGCTCAGCCTGCCAGTTATGACTGTACTTTTGTATCGCTTCAACTAGGATCGGATCTGGGGGAGGGAGAAAGGGGGCCATGCCCTTTCCCCTTTTGCGAATGATAGTAAGGGTAATAGAGGCAAAATATATTAAACTTGTGCATATTTCATGTAATCTTTCAAGAAATTTTAAAAACCTCTAAAACGGAGGGGGAAAATATTACACTACAATGGAAATCGAGTCTCCCCCCCCCACCTTTATATATTTCTAGATACAAGCCTGGCTTACGATTAAACAGAAATTCTGAATTTGATGCCACATGTTTGTCATTTTTTATGAAAGCTAAAAAGAAATTAGCGATTTCCGATAGAATTCAGCAGAGTACAATGACTTTAAAATTTCGCTTTTTTCTAAAAGTACATGAACTGAACTTCAAAAAGCGTTTAATATGATTTAATGTGATAATACCAAATGCACATAGTTTCTTTTCGGTACACGAATTACGAAGTAAATGGAAATCGGTACTTTGATGCATATAGAGTTTATTGATACTTTAAAATTTTACTCACTTAAACTTTCACAACAAGTAAAGTGCAATATGAATTCACAATTTCAATTTTTTTATTAGCGGCACTGCTTAGTTCAGATAATAAGTGAAGAAAAAAGAATTCAACATCTTCGGTTTCAATTTCGTTTTGTCACTCTAAATTTAACGCATATTTGGATTTGTCACACTGAAATCTTGCTGTAAAATATCTAGCTCTAACATTTATTCTGAATTGATATTGCAAAGTCCCTATTCGTATCCGCAGTAGAAATCGTAATGGTGAGATTTATGAAGAAATTTAACTGCGTTTAATTCCTTCCATGTCTATTTATTATTTTGGATTCCGAAAAATTGCCAACTTTAATAATGTGATAATATGTGATAATAACAATGGTGGAAACACAAATACACAAAACCAACAAAAAATAAAAACCACACATATAATTTTAGTTATTACTTGCCGAAACCAAGGGGCTAATCTGCCCGTACAGGTTCCGTTTTAACTACCAATATCATGTTAAAACTCTAGGCAACGAGTAATGGGAATAACATTCAATTCTTAATATAACTTGCTACATCAATAATAAAAGAAAGGATATTCATTAATTATAAATCAAAGATTTAAACGATTGATCGTAAAGTACAATTATAAATCACAAAGTCGTCGTTGGTTCAAGCAATCAAGTTTGATCAAAAGAATTTCCTTCGAAATGCTCAGTGGTGATTCAAACATGGCATCAAACGAATTTAGATGAATATCTTCCAAAAGAAAATATATCTTATTGAGCTAAATAAAGGACAGTGAAAAAATAAACTGTCTGCCACTCTGTTAAGAAATTTTATGAAAAAAACAACTTTTTTTAGTTTTTTTTATTATTTGTAGAGTATATATTTTTCCTAGCAGTTGAACTGAGTTATTTAACTCTGAGAGGATACCCAAAATAACCATGTCACAAAGACCCCAAGGACTATGAATTGTACAGGCGAAAAGGTCCCACTTTACAATTGTTAGGAAGGAGATAAAAGCCTTCCGTTAAAGACATCTGGTGTGTTTTTTCAACGTGCAGAGAGTGTGGCTTTTCCTATGTACCAGTCTGAGGTTACCTTCCCATCGGACAATCGGCAGTCTTCCCAAACCCATTAATGTATTTGTTCTCATAGGAGAGCAGAGCTAGGATTAGGGAAAAAATCTGAACGCAACCACAGTGATAAATCTTACCTAGATCATCAGATGGCGAGCTACCCTGAACAAAAACCTGTATCTTGCCTAATAGCATTAAAAGGTTTATCTAAGCAATACTACTTAAAATGTTAATATTCGTATATGATGTTTGCTCTAAATACACTTTTCACTGGTTTGATTGAAACAAAAATCTTTTTCTCGAGGAACAAATATTAAATTTTTTACACCATTTGTGCTTCTCCTTTCCAGCTTTTTTTCCTCCCTTCCAGTTAGGATAATCTCTACAGTGTTCATTTCCATAGGAACTAGGATAGCACATCTTTTAAAAATCAATATATTTATTTAACATAATAACAGAAACACAAAAAATCATACTTTTAATTGTTACACATCTATAAACTGTAGAATATAAAAATAAAAAATAAATAAATACCCCCTCAAGCAGCTGCTTGCCACAGAGGTCTGACAGGAGCCTGTCAGTTTATATGCCACAGTAGAAGAAGATCTGAGAGGATGGCAGGACCTCAGCAGAAAAACAATACGAACATCCATGCCTTATCCGGGGCTCGAACCCAGGTCCCTTAGATCAGCAGCCAAGGTGTTATCTTAAAAAATACACTATTGTCATTTACGCCTAGCTCACACAGGTTTCTGATAAAAGGTTTCTGCAATGTAAAAAGTACTGGAATCTGGTTGAAATACTTCCAATGAAATTTTTATGTTTGTTGTGCCTCCTGTAGCCTTCAGAACAGCCCGAATTCTTACGGTCATGGAACTTACAAGATGCTGGATGCATTGTGCAGGAATGTCATACCATGTGGAAATGATTGTGTTGTGCAGTTGCTGCAAATTAGACGGCGGCACAATCTCGTTTCGAAAACCCTTTCTACCTCATCCCAAAGATGCTCGATAGGGTATAGATCTGGGGACTGTGCAGGCCAATGAAGCAAGGGAAACTTATTGGCATGTTCCTGAAACCATTCGATGACAATACATCTCTTTTGAGCAAATGCATTATCATGCTGAACGTGTCCATCCAAGTTAGGATAAACTGTACCCATGAAGGGATGGACTTTGTCAGCAACGATACTCGTAAATGCTGGGGCGTTCAGTTGTCATACGGTGGGTATCAGGGAGCATAGTATGTGCAGGGAAAACACTCTTTTACACCATCACCGACCTATACTGTTGATGCGAGACAACATAGCTCCAATCTTTCCATTAGCAAGATACAAAAGGAACTGATTCGTCTGACCAAGCTACCTTTTTCTAGTCCTCAACGGTCCAATGTCGATGCTCCTGCGCTCATTGGAGATGCACTTTCGTGTTCTTCGCTAACAACATTGGCACTCGACATGGTCGGCGGCTGTTGTAGCCCATTCGTAACAAGGTCCAATACGTGGGGTGCATTCGGAGATGACTTTCTGCACACCAAAGTTTAATTCTGCTGTGCTTTGCCTGGTTGTGGCCCATCTGCTCGCATGCACGATTCTTCCCAGTCTCCTTTGACACTCTGATCTACAAGCTGTTATCGTCCACGGGATCACCGATCAGTGGTCATTTTTTGTTTTTGCACCATTCTCGGTAAACCCTTGAAATGGTTGTGCATGAAAGGGCCAGGAAAGCGGCCGTTTGGGAGATGCTAGAACCGGCACGCAGAGTGCCAACTATCATGCACGTTCAAAGTTGATCAGGTCGCTAGTTTTATCTATTCTGAATCTCAATACAACTCTACCTGATGCTCGAAGAGCTAGCCTGCCTGATTTATAACGCACACCGCAGTCACGTGACGTATCACGTGTTGGAATGAACCATTTAGGTGTCGAGGGGTGGTGTACAGTCGCTCAAAAATATCCGAACACTATGGTTGATTACAGAATTCAGAAAAAATATCTTGCAACGATTTCTTTAGAAGTTAGTGATCTGGCAACCTTCGTGTACGTACATGGATATTTTTTGAGCTACTGTATCTAATAAACGGGTATCTCAATCTAAATACATACACGAAAATGCAGCCATGCCATCCTGATGCTCGAACCCAGTTTCCTATAGTTGCGGTATCACGGCGAGTCAACGTGTTACCATTGAGACACTAAGAGGCAATGGTAGCTAATGAAATATCTACTGACCAGTGGATAATCGAATAGCTCACTCGAATCTTTCGAAATTTCAATGTTCAGCATCATTCTTTTCATATTTAAAGAGCTGTGGATGCGGAAACATTTAGCAGCATCTTTGTTGAACGTAAGAATTCACTTTAAAACCTAAATAAACACAAAAAATAACTTTTATCTTGAATCTATAAATAAAGTAAATTACTGAAGCAAATGCAATTTTATAAAAATCTTTGCAGTGATTCTTTTAGTTTTGGCTTATTTTGAAAACAAAAAGCATTTTAAACGAGCCTAACAACAGCATCAGTTGTTAAATGGTCCATCTTCAAGCATTCTTTAAATATTAAATGAATATTGTCAAAATTCTAGACTAGATTTCGAGAGATTTAAATAAGATATCGAAATTCATTCTTATGATATTTTCCGTAGAAAGCTTGTTTCCAAAGTTAAGTGTCTTTTAATGTGGAATTCCCATTCACAAAACATAGTTTGTCTACATATATGCTACTAGACAGTGTATGTAATCACAATGAAGTTTATTGTTTTGCAATTACTGATTGATTAAATGATGGCTTTAAACATTAAAATGTAAAGAAAGTGACATATGTTGAAGCTAAACACATGATAAAACTAAGCAAGCATAAGCTATTCAAACAAGCAGGCAACTGTTAAAACGAACAAGGCAATGATTGAAATTTCCGAAATTATTAAATCCCCTACAGTTTGAATTGCTGTTTACGTTACAAACAGATAACACAAGGCGCTGTAATCCCTTTGTTAGGACTCAACTAGCTGCAATCTTCCTTAACAGACTAATGACCTTTTCACAGGTAGCAGGATGTTACATACCTCCCTGAGAATAAGCTCATTACCACATGATGTGCAACAAAACGGCTTATCCTTTTGGGATTAAAATGAAGAGTCTGACAAAGGAAGGAAAGGGAATGATTTCACAAAGATCAGCATTATCCTTTGAGGCAATGCTGAGTTTCTCCGATTCCTCTTTAGTTAACCTTATTCGACTACTTAAGCGAGTTTAGATTTGCTTACTCTAACTGTGCTACCCGTTGATCTATTTCCCAAGCTTTGATTCTCGATGTGAATGGGTTAAACTGTCATTACTCATGCTTCGTCGCATCGTAACAAATCGCAGAACTTTAATGGTTCTCCGTTTCGCTTGCCACGTAAGCTATAATATTACTAGTGGCCTAGGCAGCTACCGGATTTCAGTTGCTTAATGATAGCCAAAAGTTCAGCGCAAAAATATTTCTTAAGAATTATTGGCTATCGCATAGGAGAAGAAGAAATGATAGCCATTAACAGTGAAGTGCCCAGTTGAGAATTTTAAAGATCATAAAATAGTTTCTGACGTTTAGGTTACTTTGGCGGTTGCTCATTGGATTGGCGATATTAGGTGCGTTATTAACGATAAATTAATAATTTATAATTTAAAATTTTGAAGCAGCTCAGAGTATGTTAAGGATTCAACAAGAATGCTTTTCAAGTTTGGATACTGAAAGTGACTATCAGAAGTGGCTTTAATAAAAGCAACGATTTCGGCTAAGACACGGAAAGAAAATTTTACAGAAAAACTGACACTTAATTAGGTCTGAAGAACACGATCTTAGTAAGATGAAAAATTGTTTCCACTCTAATATTAAAGAAAGTGAAATAGACAAAAATGCAAAAGCATATATAAAGTGAAAATAGTTTTCTTTCTCATATCGTTAAAAGTAAACAACTGCAGACTTCAAATTATGAAATACAGTAATGTTATTAAATATATAGTGAAGGTATAGACTTAAACATTCATTGAAATATAAAGCCCAAACAAGTGCGATAACAATATGCACCTTTAAAAATTTTACAGAAATCTCCTAGCGCTTTATAAAAGGGTACTAATAATTTATTCATTTAGTTTATATTTTGGGGAGCAAAAGATTTGAAAATTTGAATTCGACTAGCAGTGAATTAATTGACATTTAGAAATGAATACAAAATTTCCGAAATTGTTATTGTTGTTACTGAAAGATCATATATGTCAAATATGATTAAAAAAGATTGCTTGACTTTGTATCTCTACTGTATATATATTATTTAGATAATGCGCATTACTAATTATGTGATTTCTTTTTCTGCACAGATATGTATCAAGAATCATAAGAAGGCTACCTCGCCAAGGATAGGCTGTAACCAAAGACGGACCCATGCAAAGAAAGGACAGTGCACTGTGGTGATGCAGCTTTCAATCCACAAATTGTACGAACAAGCACGTTCCGGTGATGGTCATCATGTGCGTCATAAAACGCACTAGTTGCAGCATTTGGCTGCACTACAGCTTGCACCGCGGGGTGCACTCACCTGGCTTCTCTTCCCACCTACCGCTCACGGGACTTTTCGCTTCTTATCCTTTGTGTCCTGCTGTTGGTGGAAAAGAATACCAGGATAAAGCTGTGATGGTTCTGTGGTCTCAGAGCTAACGCTTATGCACACCATGTGAAATTTGCTGTTATTGAAACATTGAACAACTCAATTTTTTTGTTCTCGGAACGTTGATTTTATATAGTTCTGCTATTTACATTCAAGATTTTCATACCAATTCATAAGTGATATGCGACTTATATAAAGACCTAAACGGCCGATCTGCGTGTCGAAGCTATGTTGCTGCATTTGTCCTCGCTATTCAATCCCTTTCACTTCTCTTGATGATGGTTTAATCTGAGTCAAAAATAAAACCTGACGGAAGATGGTTATAATGTTAACGAAGCAGTGTTCGTTTTGTTTCTTCTCAGGCTTCAACAAACCTGCTTGTGTACTGTAATTTTTAAATGCCAGCAGGAAAAAAAATTACTTTTAAGAAAACTTTTTAAAAAAATCCATACAGTACATGTGCCTCTGTTAAAACACAATTACAACAAATTTTTCAAATTGAGCATAAAAAAACACGTAAAGAAGATGAAAAGCAAGAACATGGGAATGAAAAAATAAAAACAAGACTTCATACTTGAGTTCACGAAAACAAAACTCTATTCATTAAAAGAAAACAAAAAGTCTTACTTCTTTTTGCATTGTGTGTATTTAGTGAAAGTTAAAAGCTGGAGAAGTGTTGCTGAAACACTTCGGTAATCGTTGGGAAAATTATACCACCAAAAAATACTGCACCTCTATTATTTCACAGGTGTCTTCATGCGCCTTCCTTAAAGTGGTACATTAAAGAAATGTGATTGAGATCTCTTGTTGTTCGAAAGAATGAAGAAGTGGAGGCTTCTTTGCTCATACTAATGTGTGAAGAACGAGGTGATGCTTTTACGACCTGCTCAGGAACGAGAGGAGATGTGGCCGTGACGCAGGACGTTTGTTAGGTGGCATGGCGGCGGCGGCGGACGTGTGTGAAGAGGAGGAGGCCGACCTCTGGGCAATCGATCGCCACGCTCTTCCCAATCCTTTCGAAGGGGTTACCGTTAGATAAGCTCTGCGCACAGCTGCATGAGATTCAGTTTTGAAAACTGAAGGCTCCTTAATGGATTTCTTCGGCTCTCTCTCTCTCTCCTGAGATCCCTTATATTTAAGATGTGAACTAGAACTCTGCAGACAGACGGTGCGAAGTGAGAAGAGGCGGCGAATGCAGTGGACACCACTGTTTTTCCTCCGCAAAAACTGAGCAACTTCTGGGCGAAGGCAAAGGATTTTTTTTCCTCCCTCTTGAGAGATCAAATGTGGAACTGCAGAGTGAATCTAGAGCTTATTTCATGGAATGTCACAGATCAGGACATCGCAATTTCTCTCTGTGTACTTCTCAGGCGTCGATCAACCTGGTGCAAATTGGGCTGCTTCCAAATAAATTCCATTTGTAGTCATGACCTTTGTCTTGTTTTCAAACAGTTTTTCACGTGTAGCTTCACTTTGGAATCATTGTTTTCTTTTTGTTTTGTCTCTTTGAAACCCACAGAATTTTTTACGAAGGGCAAATAATAGTTCGTAATGTTCTACCTACATACACCAATGGGAATAGTGTTTTTTTTTACAGAATTCATTTGTCATAAACATAACTTTAACTAATAAAATCAAACCCTTTTACAATAGTTTCTTGCTTAAATTAAACAAAAAAATTACAAAATTTTATAATTTGATTAGCTTTGAAAAAACAAAATTCTGTGAATCAGTATTTACAAGAATTTTTAATATTCAATTGGCAGTCGATTTAAATGAAGCTCAGAATCTTTACTTCTTAATTCAACAAATATGAATCCATTGTGTTAAATGGTAGAGAAATGGGCTTGTAAGTAACATATCTTAATTTCGAATATGAGAGACGAATTGATAGGTGCTTCCAGATTTGCACAAATGATGAAAAATATGTCATTTAATCGTCGCAAAAAATATGTCATTTAATCGTCAAAGCAAAAAATAGTGTTTGCGAAATATAACTTCTGTAACATATTCCTTCTAAAAATGCATCTCTGGAGAATACATTCCAATTATATCTTCCAAATTCCTAGGTAATGAAGCTGCCAACAACACAATAGTGTTATATTCAAATCTAATAAGCTTCACATTACGATCTACCTTATAAGTAAAGTTATAAGTGCAGTTATAAATAAAGTTATAAGTATTGCAGTAAGTTTTTATTAATACTTCTGGCAATTTCTTTCGTTTCAAAGCTCATGAAGATTCAAATACAAAGCTAGCAAAACACACCACCCTTTACACTTTTCATTACTCGTATATACATTATTTATCACACTTTTTGACTTTACGTACTCAAATAGCCTATGAAACAGTTATTTCCAAAAATAAAAAAATTCCAAGCAGTAATGCTTTAATTCTGATATAAATCCATATGCTGTCAACATTTAATATAATAAAAATTAAGGATAAAAAAAAGCAAAAAAATTGGGAAAGTAACGCCTTCAAAAAGGATACTTTCTCAAAATTTCCACGCAGTCAACTTTAAACAGATCAAAATCGATCAAGCCATATTATTTGGAAAATCTACATTAAATAGATAAATATAGCCTGTATTAGATTTCGATATTTTAATGTCTTTTAAATTTTCTGTTTCTTGGAACTGCGTTGATACCTTAGTTCCATGATCTCCTTGGAGTGTTTAATTTTAGACTCCGAACAAAAGACTTACGCTTATCCTCTTAAATATTTGTCAATTGTAGTTATAGTACATTATTATAAAATTTGGATTAATAGCCATATTTCTTTGAGTGTGGGATTTTATTATACGTAGAAAAACATATTTAAACTCAAAGGGCAAATATGGAAAAACTACAAATTACTTAAATACGTTGAGTACTAACCGTAAATTTTTCCACATAATCAAATATATTTTTAGGAATAGTTAATTATTCATTGTTGAATTGAATATATAAAAATATATAAAACTACAGACATATTGCTGTTGTCAATGATCTGGTGGAGCTCAATCGATAGCTCACCAGGCTCGTAATCTGAAGTTCTAAGGTTCGAGTCCCCCCCTGGGCAGTGAGAGTCTCACCTGGGAGTTGAGATTTATTCCGATAAACCCCACCCTGCCCTGAGAGTAGGGGACACCGATGGGCTTGGAAACGCTTACGTCCGTCGGATCGGACGTAAAGCTGTATCACCATGTGCAGGAGAGCCACACCATGTGCACTTTAAAGAACAGGCAAGGTGGCATTAACGGGAGGCTACCATCTGTCTACTAAAAGCTGTTCATTGGGTCCCCTCCCCCAACCTTCCTTGAACCCTCGTAGTTCTTGTACCTGGTCATTTAGCCCATTATGTGAAAAAAACGTGCCGCTTAGAGGTAAAACAGTCAACTAACCAAATGTCAATAATCATCTATCTAATGTCCTATGAAACACACTTTTCATATAAAACAGTTTAATTAGGTAAGGTCTATTACTCAAAACCTATGTATAAAAACGTATCTTTATATAAATATATATTTAAATATCAGTGTAATTTAGTAATAAAATAAATTCGAAAGAAATTTTTCTTTCTTCCTCGTAATAAATGAATTAAAAATATAATGTTAAAAATAAGCTACATTAGTTCTCAAAAAATGGAATTAATTAAGTTAAAACTAATACTTGCACTGGGTTATTTGATACATATCTTTCAAATGTCCTGTTCAATGCACTAATATGCAGGTCACAAGGATACCTAAAGTTTAGTAGGGAAGTGGAAAGTATTGATAAATCCAAGAATATTTTAATTTACACACGGCCTTCCTTTGCTGCACGCGAACCGCTTCTTTCACTCTCTCTGACGAATCTTCTCCAGGCTTAATAATTCCCCACCGAGTGGTTAGCGTTCTTAGCTACTGATCAAGGGGAACTGGGTTCGAGCCCCGGGTAAGGCTGGATGTTTGTGTTGTTTTTCCGCTGAGACCTCACCTTCCTCACAGACCTTCTAGTAAGGCGTATAAGCTAACAGGCTCCTGTCAGACCTCTGTGGCAAACAGCTGCTTGAGGAGGTATTTAGATACATTATATATATTTAACGTGAGGGCAGCCAGCAAGGATCCAGGATAAATGTTTCGAAGGGAAGCAGAATAAAGGAAATGCAGATAAAAATGAAAGTGGTGGGGAGGGGGAAATGATATAAGTACAATAATTTGTAGTAGTGTGGTAGATTTTATTTCCACTTATAATCAGTACATATACATATATCAGAAACATTTTCATTCAGGCCAAAATCTAAATAGTGAAAACACAAAACGAAAACGAAAACCAACAAAATATAACAAAGAAAACAATATTATTTTAGCCATTACATGTCAGGGGATGCTAAAATTCATAGTGTTTTCTTTTTTTAATTCAAGGGGCTAAATAGCCCTTCCAGATTCCTGTTTTAATTTCTAATACTGTATTTAGTTCACAAATAATGGGCAGTATTTCAATTCGTGAAAAAATGTGACACATAAATAATATAAGAAATGAGTACAACAGTATTCATTAGCCATAAATTTAAATGATTAACCTTAAAGTAGGACTCATTACATTTAATATTTGCATATGGGAATTATTTTCATTTCTCCTACCCATTGGTAAGGATATTGTAAAATCGCTGTGCCAAATGTGCAAAATACCTCTGTTTAACGCTTTTCTTTGCCAATATATATTAAATATTAATCTCTTTATTTGGAAGTTATATTCAATATGTTTTTGTTTATTTTCTACTCATTGCTTATTCTGATATATAATGAACAGAATTTTATACATATAAAAATGGCTAATTTGATAGAAATGGATTAAAATAGGTGGGTCTAACGTAGAAAAACGAACATTATACACGAACTTAAATGTTTTTATACACCATAAATAAATTATGTAAATTAATATCATATTCACCACCCCCAACTACACAACTCTGATTGCTTATGGTAAATTATATAATTCTGTAAAATAGAATAATAAAAGATTAAAAACAAATTAATATAAGCAGAAATTAAATTTTTAAATATTAATTTTCTAGTTTTTTCCATGCTGGAGTAGGAGGTCGGTACAGATGATCTTAATGAATTGGGTAGAACTCACATAGTGTAAAATTAGTACTCATTAATCGTAGAGATCTGAACTGAATGATTTGAATGGAATTAATATACTCTATTTTAAAAGCTTTATCATTGCCGGCTGCGCTCTTTCCACCTCTTTATACACACTACAAGATAAAAAAGATCAAGAGAAATTTTCAGAGAAAGATTAAAAACTAACCAAGCTAGAAAGACATATAATAACACTAACAAAATTGAATTTTGAAATAATGAATACAAGTAACTAATGTATCACACAAAGTTCGCTATAACTGATATATGATCACTAGAAAAGAAAAAAGATAGAGAAATAAATATGCAATTACACGTACAATTACTTATTTATAATTTAAACAAATGAAATTACGAAATATAATTAAATTTTTATTACTAAATTTCGTAATTTCATTTCTTTAAATTATAAATAAGTAGTCGTACGTGTAATTGCATATTTATTGATGCAAATTAATTGCCTCAGTTATTAAACCAGTTCACTTACTGTCTATTTGTTTATTACCAATACATGCAGGGTTGTTGTCAAATAAATATTTTTAAAACTCTGTAACAAAATGCATGTTTACATATTTTTATGGTAATGAGTCAAACTAAATCACTGTAAGATGACCAAATAGCATTAAGTGTAGCATATATCTTTCAGATTTCTTGCATTTTTGGTTCCTAAGATAAGTTAAACACACTGTGCTGAAAACCATTGAAATTGTTGCTTCAAAGTTTACTGTGTGTTATGGTAGTTACCTGTTCCCTTTTAGTAACAAAAATTTAATTATAAGGGAACAGGTATCTACCATAACACGTAGTAAACTTTGAAGCAACAATTTCAAAGCACAGGGTGTTTAAATTATCTTAGGAACCAAAAATACAAGAAATCTGAAAGATATATGTTACACTTAATGCTATTTGGTCATCTTACAGGGATTTATTTTGACTCATTACCATAAAAAATATGTAAACCTGCATTTTGTTACAGAGTTTTAGAAATATTTATTTGACAGCAACTCTGCATGAATTGGTAGTAAACAAACAGACAGTAAGTTGTAGTATCACCTCATTCCTGAGTGAGGTGAGACAGGGCTTGGACTAGTAAAATATCTACCCCCCTCCCAACTTCGACAGCCATATAAATATATGAATTTATTTAATATATACTTTAAAAATCAGCTTTTCTATCATTTGTAAAAGGAAATTTTGAAATATATAATAAAAACTATTTACAACGTTTTACAATTTGCACATTATTTACCTTTGTTTGGCATATAATTTGACAACAAAATTATATCTGAGGTCCCCTGGGCCAAATGGCTCTGCTAGTACTCGCTCTATCTGGGCCTGTATATATAAAGTAATATCAAGGCCTATGTTCACCGATTTAAAATACCAGTTAAAATCAGTAATAAAATAAATATGGAAAATGTAGTTCTTTTTTCCTCTTAATAAATTATTATTCAAAAATTAAATATATGAATTCATAAAAAACACCGAACTAATAAGCTAATAATCAGTTCTGAAGTTGATCACTAAAGAGAAAAAAAATGGATATCAGTCTGAGTATCAACACACCATGAAGTCGAATCCCGATTTTTTCAGAAAGTGATAGGAAAAAATGTGAACAGCTGTATCACAAACTTTTAAGTTACAGTAAGAAGCTACAATAGCTAAGTTAATTGATACCTAAGCAATCTTAGTTGGTGTCTATAAAGACACAGTAAAACATTTCGGCAGTGTGACATATCAAATGATTTGATGAGCAAAAGATTACGCTGCAAGAGACATATATACAGTGAATAGCGAAAACTTCAATAAATATTTCGCTTCATCTCACATTTTAATGAATTAAGCTGCAGGAAAGAAATATGATACCAGATCGCTTGTCCAAGTAATATCTTGAAAAGGGAGTCATATATTACCTTTATGTACAGGTATCCCCATATGTACTCGATTTCTAAAAGTAAATATTGCGAAAATGGATTTTTTTTCCTTTCTAACAATAACTTTATAAACGGAAGTTGCTTACAGAAATATTTTGCCTAAATTCCTTTTTCTGCCTAAAATGATTTCATTTCTATTAATTTTTGCATGATACTCCTATCTTTTGCTGATTGCATGGAATTAAGCTGATGAAACAGACAGGTATGTCTAAACTAGGGTGGTTTATCTGTGGCTATTGTAAGTGGCACACCTCCTTTTATTTTTCACTTACAAATTCGATTCGCCCTGGTGTCATCTGGATCCACCCCTGACACATTTCCAGCGTAGTATGTGAAGAAAGAGATTGGCCTTCCGTATTTCTACTAACTTTTCATCATCTTATTCTAATAACGTTCTAATTAATAATTTGTTCTGAATTTTCATTTATTTTCAATTTATTTTGCTGCTTTCTTTTTTGCTTTACTGCCTAAAACCTTCTTGAGACAAATATGAAATGAGTTGACTTTAATTCCATTCATATTAACTGTTTATGAATCCTAATACTTTGGTGTTACAAAATCATTTGATTATTTTTTTTTAGTCTCACAAAAAGTATAGCACGGAAAACTAGATGGTGATGTCTTGCCCATCTGTGCTTGTTCTTATCAGCTTTCATAAGAAATTTTATTACGGTGAAATTTGAATAAGCTGAAAATGCGTAAGCCAGGGATTTGGGCCCAAAATGGGCTAAATGGCCTGGTCACAAGTACCCCAAGGGCTCAGAGGTTGTAAGAAGGGGACCCACTGCAACTGGGAAAGGGAACCCACTATCATGTCACTGTAATCTGGCTTCGAAGATTGAGAGTAGACTCCCTTCAAGGTTTTCCAGCCTGTTCTTTAGGCACAATGAAAAACGACTTTATGTCTCATGCGACGGATGGCGTCCAGTCGAAGCTAATCTCTTCCTCTATCTTTTCGAGTCAGGATGGGGTTAGGTAAGATAAATCTCAATGGAACAACTGGAACTCGAACCTAGAAACTTCAGATTACGAGTCTAGAGCGCTATCTACTGGGCTACCCCATCCCAAAAGTCGAGAGATACCTGATATTAGTCATAAATATAAATCTGATCACTATCAATTTCTTTTCTCTAACTTAATCTGTCTATGAATCTGATATGAAAACTGCAAATTCTGATAGTTCAATAAAATTTAAATAAAGATTTAATCATATTTTTTCTCAGGCACAGATCTAAAAACAAATTTAGATGGATCTGGGGAGGGTGGGTTACAACTGCTGATAAAATATAACTTCACACTCTGCTCTCGGATAGAGACGTTGGTGGACTACAATGATCTCCTTTTCGTTTCTATTATTATTCTGACCAAACAGTATAATATTTACTGTTTTCTACTCCTTTAAAAACCATGCAAAATATATGTAGCTTAGTTCCAGTTAAAAATTTTCAGGGACATATCTCCTTATCTATTCTTCCGCGTTTTGCCTATTAAAACCTCGGAAACTACACATCTTAAAGCCTCGTAACTGGTTCTTATAAAGTCTCATACCCCAGAAAATTGACAACAATAGTTGTAACTTGTTAAGCCAAGAGTTGGGGAACAAAACTTCAAAAAATAGTAGGGTCAAAACGGCAAAATTTAAGCCGTGATCTCAATAGAAAAATGTAACAGAAAAATTACTTTTGCATATGCATTTGAAAACAAAAATAAGATAAACACAATTTTATATTAATAAGTCAAATCAAAACAGATAAATGTCGGGATGAAATCAACTTGTCCTAAAGATCGCACACAAAAGAAAGAGTTCATCTCAAATGTCAATCACTGTAAAGAAAATATGTTGGGTAGATGAGCCCCTACAAAAAAATACAGTTTTTGTGCCTTAGGGGAGATCAGGATCAGTTACTACTTTTCTTTTCCTTTCAGATATTGTTCTCAAACTTCCAAATATATAAAATTTAATTACAGTGCATCTATTGACAAATTTAAATTTTATTTAATAAGTGGCAAATGAAATTTACATTGTTCAACATACTATAATAATATGACCCACAATGTGGCAATTTTCACATCCAACGATCAGAGTACACTGGCGGAAATTGAAAAAAGAACACCCAGAAGGAATTCTTTTAGGAACGTCGTATTATATAATATGTCAATAGTTAAGGGCAGCAGAAACCGTAATCCAAGATTGACAGTCACTGGATGAAATATTGACGTCACTGAGGGCTACAACATCCTTAAATACGAAGCGCGCATTTCAGGACTAGGGCGTGAAGAAAGAAGTTATTCGTCTTGTGTCATATAGTTCAGTGCTCTTTGAAGAAGCTACCATGCCTGGACGACGTACGCGCGCAACATTTGTTCAGTTAGCGGAATTTGATAGAGGGCGTATAGTGGATCTTCGGGAAGCAGGTTGGTCTTTTCGTCAAATTACACACCACGTTGGACGAGAGGTATCGGCAGTGGTACGATGGTGGCTTCGATGGTCAGAAAATTGACCATTGAAGGATTCAATGGTCAATTTTTCGAGGTCAGAGATCCGATGGTCAGAAGAGCATTCGCACACTCGCAGACGTGATTCCGGGAAACACAGAGTTAAGGACGCACGAGAGGATTGGCATATCAGTAGATGGCGGTGGCAGAGTGGGTGGCTATGGCATCACAAATTCGCTCCTCTGTCGTACCAAGGGTGTCTACAAGAACGATACGCAATCGTCTTTTACAAGCAGGACTTCGGGCACGTATGCCACTGGCACGGTTACCACTGTCACCACGTCATTGTTGACCACTGTCACCACGACACTGTCACCACGTCATTGTCTTTGCAGTGGTGTCAAGAACGAGTTCATTGGAGGGAAAAATGGCAGTCTGTGGTCTTCAGTGATGAAAGCCAATTCTGTTTCGGGGCGTCTGATGGTCGTTTACGCGTCCGAAGGCGACAAGGTGAGAGGTTTCTTCCATCATGCATCCGCCAGCGACACACAGGGCCCACGTCGGCCATCATAGTGTGGGTAGCGATTAGCTATCACTCTCGTACGTGTTTGGTGTTTGTACGGGGTACATTGAATAGCAATACGTATATCAGCAACATCGTACATCCGGAAGTCTTGACATATTTGAGTGTAATCATAAATGCGATATTCCAGCAGGATAACGCCTCCCATACTCCGCCCGGGAAACTCAACATGCTCCTCAGGCAGTTCACCAACTCCCTTGGCCAGGATGCTCTCCGGACTTGTCTCCAATCGAGTATGTCTGGGACTGGATCGAACAAACACTCTTCCGCGGACCACGGCAGGCAACGATCATCGCTGAATTCGTCCATCGATTCGTTCATCGCGTCCAATTTGAAACGCGCAAGGAATGGTATCCCCCCAGCGTGATATCCAGCATTTGTACGACCGCTTGCAAGCTTGTACTGCTGCTCGAGGAGGTTCAACACCTTATAAAAATGTGCCTTTTGTAAAATGAAATACTCATTAAAAGGTAAAATAAACATTAAATCACTTCCCACATGTAATCACTGTCCTTTCTCAACAAGTTGTTTCTACTAAATAAATCTCATAGATTACGCTTCAGTTGTTAATGGTGTTCTTTTTTCTATTTCCGCCATTGTAATACGCAATCCTGTCAGAAATATACATATGAAGATATTCATTACGTTAAACGATATAAACAACACCATTCTTTTCTAAACCAGTGATTTAATCTGATATTTTGAAAACACTTCAAATCATTAAAAACTAAAACAGAACATCAACAGCATTATAATGTTTGAATAACAATTTCTTTAATAAGTAAGAATATATATATATTATTGGCCGTCTTTCCAGCAGATGCCGGTTGGCTGTCTGTAATACTCCAATCTCGTGACCTGAGGGGGTGAGTATTAATTCTATCTCTAGTGCACCAGGTTCCAAATCTAGAGTTCCGAGGTTTGAGTCCCACCTGTGCCAGAGTTGAGATATATCTCCGCTAAAACACCCCCCCCCCCTCCTCCCAACACACACACATACACACACAAACACTGGCCTCCACCAGAAACAGACATTTCTTGAAGAAATCTTATTTTGGGCAATAAGAGAGAGCATTAAAAGTGCATTCTATGAAACATACAGAGTGGAAATGCTTTAGTGACATGAATCTAAATATATGTACTTTAATATCTGTCAGAAAGTTCTCATCTCTAAGCAGAAATTTGAGACACATCTCATTTCTTTGACATTGGTTGGGTTGGGTTGTTTTACCTCTGAGCGGCACTTTTTTGCACACCATGGGTTAAATGGCCAGGTCACATGGACTCCGAAGTCTCAGAGGAGGTTGGGTGAGGGGACCCATTGTAACAGCTGTTGGGAGACAGATAGTAGCCTCCCGTCAAGGCTATCCAGCGTGTTCTTTAACGTGCACAGGGTATGGCTCTCCCACACACGGAACCACGGCTTGATGTCCCATCCGACGGACGGTGGTCTTTCCAAGCCTATCGGCTTCAAATGTTAAAGTATATATACTTAGATTCATGTCACTAAAGCATTTCCACTCTGTATTTTCCATAGAATGCACTGTTAATACTCTCTCTTATTGCCCAAAAAAAGATTTTCTTCGAGAAATGTCTGTTTCTGGCGGAGGCCAGTGTTTGTGTGTATTGGGGATGGGTGTTCCCCTACTGACCATGGGTAGGGCGGGGAATTTTGCGGAGATAAATCTCAACGCTGAGTCAGCTGGGACTCGAACCTGGGAACTACAGATTACGAGCCTGGCGCGCTACCGACTGAGCCACCGACTTCTCCTCTTTGACATTGGTGCTCAAAGGTTAAGCAACAAACACCAAAACGCGAATTTCAAACGTCCTTTCCGGGATTTCAATGAAACATACAGGTGAAATCCATGATCATATATTCGACTAATACCTGAGAAACAAATGAATCCCCATGAATATTTAATGAGATATTCAAATTAGAAAATCATTTCCTCAAAACGGCATGAAAACGTTTAATGATAACATATCTTAAATATGGTGTGTGATCACCTCGAACAGCAATACAAATTATGCGCAACGATTCGTCATGCTACAAATCAGAGTGTCAATGAGGGTTTGAGGAAGTAATTGCCATCCATGCATGAGTGCAGATTGGAGCTCCTGGATAGTTCTGGCAGGTGGATTGTGACCGGCGATGCGTCACCCCAAAGCTTCCCAATCATATTCTATTCGATTTAGATCATGTGATTGGGAAAGCCAGTTCATATGGCTTACGATTTCACTCTCAAGGTATTGGTCCACTAAGCGAGCTCTGTCAGGGCGAGCATTATCGTTCATTAACACGAAATCAGGACCAATTGCTGCGAGAAATAGACGAACATAAGGTTCGAGGATTCTTTGCGGTACCTTGCAGTTGTTAGAGTTCCTCCAGAAGACATGGTGGACTGTGCGACCATTGAAAGTGATGCCTGCCCACATCCCACACCACCACTTCCAAAACTGTCTCTTTCCCGGATGTTAATGGGATATCTGTTTCAAGGCAGTCTCCAGACAAATTGTCGTCGGGAATTGGTTTGTAGACTAGATAAGGATTCATCGGTGAACAGCATATTGCACCCATTGACGTTGTCCATTTGCCATGTTGTCAAGACCAATTCAATCAGGCTCTGTGCTGGTCAGACGTCAAAGAAACACACACAACTGATAGTCTTGCATACAGTTGATCTGTATGAATCCTTCTGGACACAATGTGCCGGGATACAGCAAATCCCTTGGATGCAGCGAGGTCGAAAGCACGCTGGTTTGCTATATGTGTTATGGGGCGCATTGCTTTTAGGAGCAGGTAACGGTCATTCCTAGGTGATGTGGCTCTCGGACGTCTAGGAACAGATCTTCTAACGAAGGTTTGGCTTGCTTGAAATCGATGCCAAAGGCTGCTTATAACGTTACTATTCACATTTAGCCATCTGGCTACCTCAGACTGATGTTATCTGGCCTCGAGCCTCTAGATTGCTCGCCACCCCATTTTTATCTCAAAAGATATCTTCCGGACGTTTTCTAACGGTTGGCTATCTCGGATGTCGTACGTCACGACTTTAAGACGAACTGGCGCACACGTACAAATTAGGCTCTCTTTATACTGACTGACCTGTTTCTCATGCGTGACTGTGTTTGAAGCAAATTTGGTGTGCAGATTTGAACTCACCATCATTTTTTATACAAGAAATTTACTTTTGTTATTTATTGTGAATTATCGCACAAGATATGTCATGGTCACAAAAGTCATGGGTGTCGATTACGGTGTACGCATATTGCGAAAGGAGCGCTACCGAGTTATTCGAACGTTGGTGTTTCTTATTCCGAGAAGTAGAAAAGTACCTTTGTAACTCCCGCTTTTCTGCACGATAGATGCCCGTGTCCGAAACTGAAAAAAAGATGCAAACTATTGTATTAGAAAATGCGAGACACCTCAGAATAATAATAATAATAAAAAACCTCATGCTCACTTTGAATTTATTTTCACCTGCACCGATTAATTTTAAGCAAACACTTTACTTCCTAAGATATTTTCAAGTTATTGGGGGGAATCTAATAACGCTACCATTTTTAATAGAATATTTGATTTTCCCATGTTAAAAATTAAAATTTTAATTTTACTAAGTCTCCATAATAAATTTCCGAACAGAAATGATTTGCATAATTCCCGCGAGATTCTAAAAAAAAGGGGATTTCTAAACAAGTTATGGAAATATTTTTAAACAAAACAGAGATAAAATTAAAAAACAATAAGAGATGAAATCTGAGGTAAATTTCAATAACTGCTACCTTGTTTGAAAGCTGCTAAAGAGCATTCCATGCATTATTGATGTGGGGATCTGTAACAGCAAAGTACATATTATTGAAAAATGCAGCTAAAGAATATTGTTCTTGTATTAAATGCACAGGAATAAAGCAAAAAAACATCATATTAAAATATTCAGTATGGGAATGATTCCATATTGAATTTCTGACAACGACCTATGGATGGAAAGATGCAAGAATCAATTTGTTTACATGGAAAACGTCTTGCATCGTTGAGCAGTTTCGTGTTTTGGAATTAAAGATATTATTAGAGCTTGAGCGAATTTGCTTTCTTACAAATAAACTTTTCAATAATATGTTTCGAGATTTAAATAAACATCTCTTATTGGAATGCATTCAGGGGGTAACGATACATAGTAGCTTGAATTAAGTATGTAAATAAGATTGTAGAAAAGGTAATTTTTTTTTCCAAAAATCAATGCCAAATTTTACTCTTTGTAATAACGGGTTTTAATTTGTTTCTTTGGATATTCTAAGTAAAAATTAGAAAAAATAATATTTCTAAAACTTATATTGTCGAGAAAATGCATATATATTTATATATGGGTGCGTTGCTTGGCAGTGATTGGATAGACTATGAGACTGCGCAAGTGAAGCTTTGACATTCCCCTGTCTGTAATCTACGCGAGCTCCGAAACATCAACTGCGCAATTACAGTCTTTTCCAGTTGTCACTAACATATTGTACACTCGAGTATTGACATAAATAATATCTAGGCCAGATAGAGATATGGATAATCAAGATGACAGATAGATGCGGAGGTTGGTTCAGTCGGTATCACACCAATTTCGTAATTTGCTTTCCCGAGGGTTCAAGTCGAAAATGCGCCTGCATTGAGATTTATATCGGCTAATCCCACCACACCGATCAGAAAGGAGACACCAATGGGGTTGGAACTACCGCCGTTCGTCGGATGAGACGCTAAGCATGGTCTGGCTTGATTTTTCGGATGTCTTTGAAGTGAGGTTCCCATTTGTCTCCTAACAACTATTCAATGGATTCCCAAAATTTTCTGTCTGTTGAGTTTTTGCTACACCGGACAATTTTGCCAAATGTGTGAAAACAATTGCTGCTCAGAGGCTAAACACCCAACCGAAAACTCTCGTTAACATAAATTGACTAAAGAAATGATTATATTAATTATATTATAGATATTAATAACATAGAGTTTTAAAAATAAAGAGTTAATGTGCTTAACTTTCTTTGCAAAAATACATGTTGCATGGAAAATAAAGTGCATTACAACGAAATAAAGATTATCTATAAAATTTCATTTTGAAAATCCAATCATCGTCTTTGAAGAAAAAGAAGAATAAATTTGTATTTAGTTGTCAGGTGACAGAGGAATTTCAGATAACGATGACTCTATTTCGCATTACTAATTGACAACTGAATATAACAGGTAGAAGACAAAGAGATAACAGCATAAGTGGCTCAGATAAGAGCTCAGAGCATTGGTTTATCATTCTGCGAAACTTGGTCAGAAGATAATACCAGTCTGGATAGCTGCGGTAGGTATCATGTATCTTCTGGTTAATAACAGCAACTAAAGTATCTAAATCATGATGCACTTCACCGTATTACAATGTTTCGAAGTTCAGTGATAGCTATTTGATATCTGAATTTTTTTCTGGAACGTAAAATAATTTCGCAAGTGTTCTATCAAAATATGAAGTATTTGCTGATATTGCCTTTACAATTTTTGGTGTAATAAATATTCAAAATCGTTGCATTCATTTGAAATCACGCAGTAGACTCATGGATAAACATTAAAGTGCAGTCGAGTGGGAGCATATACTCTGTGTGAGCGAAATTTATGCTGCTCAATGAACAAGGAAATAATGTAAATGCAACTAAACATATAGACGCCTTTGCACAATATATTGATATACAAGTACGGGTGGTATTTTAATAGAGTGGCCCAACCATACTACACCCAGTTCGTTATATCACGGCCATAATGCATTACCGGTGTTGACGGTGATATGGTATGGAGACAGAATGACTCACTGTGGTGGAAAGAAGTGGCCAGATGAAATCGAGTCAATAACAGGCGGATGTTGTGAAATGCTAACTCTGCAATCAAATGTAATATCCTGATTGTGAGCTGCGAACATGAAAGCAATTTCTAAAGAAACGGGAGATATTTTGAATACCGTACAAAGTCATTCAGGATCACAATAATGGAAGAAACCATTATCTGCTCTGTCACAGGGATCTGACAGCATGGTAACTCTCTCTCTCTGAACTTGTAATCCCCAAGGAGAGAATCTCTCTTGCCGAAACATAACTTGGGTTATAGGAGATAGGTCTGGATAAATATTTTAACAGTTAAATTAATTTGAAATTTATTATTCCCACATCCCATTTCAGAAGAGAACTGAATCCCAGAGGAAATGAAATGTTCATCGATGATTACAGATTCAGTTTGTACTTTGAATCTCGGTGTTTCCACATCTAGAGAGACACTTGTTACTATCCTGTATAAATTAAGGAAAAGAAACACTATGGGGTAAAAAGACGTATGGTCTGGGAAGGCATAATGTCCAAAGGTGTTTTGAGAGAGTCGCTTTGATTGCTTTGAAGTGTAGGGAAGATATTCTTGAATCCCCTATCAGAATCTTTAGGGGTACACCAATCTCCTATTTAACTGTGCTGTATTCATTTGAGTAAAGTACAAAAACTTAATATATATTGCCGTAGGGAGTTAATTTTTTCTATACATTTATACCATATTACTTAAAAACATACTGCTTGTCGTACAGCAATGTTAAAATATATAAAAAAACTTTCTATTTAAAAAAAATAAAGGTTATATTTTTGTACTGCTCTTATGATAACGGCAGTGATGAATGTTCCTTCTAATGAAAGATACTTTTCGTTCAGGTTCGGAGGAGTTTCCTCAGAGTGGGGATATCCCCAGAATATGGTGGTCACTGAGATCTACAGATATGAACTGCATTAAGCATGAGTGGGAATACCCTAGGATGACGGATTCAGCCACTTTCATGAATCTTACACCAGTCTCGAAGTTATATTCCGGAAAAGCGGACTGGAATACTATAGTTCATTTTCATTAATAGCACGAGGAAAAATTGTGGGTATTGTGTGAAAAATGTGTTTGTCCGTGGTAACCTCGAATGCTTGAGCCTGTAAAGAGAAGTTCAAGTTTAAGACGGTGCCCATGTGCTTTTTCGGAAGTGCAGCTGCTGGTTGCATATTAAAAGAGAGACATGCAAATCTATATTTTTACACACGACATTTTTGCATCATCTAATATACATAGACAATAATTGTGATTGATTGAATGACTTAATGAGTGACAGATTGATCACACTACTAACTACGTGGCAGAAGTGATAGAACTATGGAAATTTGCATGATTGGTAATCCGAGATGGTAGATCTCGGGAAAAAATCTAAAATTTGACCTCCGGCGTGCCCTTCAAGTCCAAATGGAGGATATGCAGAGGTTAGACCTTGATCTACGAGTTATAGAAAAGTAAGAAGTAGTGTTTGGGAATGTTTCTGGTTATAAATCTTAGAAAAGTTATGAAATTTCGAATTTGACGAGTCTTTCGAAATCAAAGGTCAAATCACGATCTACTAGTGTTAGAGGGCTAAAAATGGCGCCTGGTGTTTTTTATGGTCGTAGATCTCAGAAATATTAAGAAATTTAAGTTTCGGTGTCTCATTCAAAATCAAAAGGTGTCAGAATGACGGTGACTTTGGTGAGAAAAGGGACACCTCTGGCTTGGAAAGACCGAGTCGAGTGGGAGCATACACTCTGTGTGAATGAAATTTATGCTGCTCAATAAACAAGTAAATTATGCAAATGCAACAAAACATATAGACGCCTTTGCACAATATATTCCATATATCAATATATTCATCCAAGTTAATGATATTTAAACAAATTTCTTTTATTTTACATTACACCATATTCAGGTTGACAATGTTCTCATTCATTTACATACATAAACATTACCAATCATTTACAAATATCACCACATACCAATCATTTACAAATATAAAAATATTGTATGTGGGAATAATAAATTTCAAATTAATTTAACTATTAAAATATTTATCCAGACCTATCTCCTACAACCCAAGATACGTTTCGGCTTGAGAGATTCTCTCCTTGGAGATTACAAGTTCGGGAGAGAGAGTTTGTCAAATATGATGTTAAGCCATGGGCCGTAAACAGGAGAGTCATATCATCTGCACGTTAAAGAACGGTGAATGGCTTTAACGGGAGACTTCCACCTGTTTCCTACCAGTTGTCCAATGTGTTCCCTTCTCCAACTTTCTCTGAGCCCTTGGGATCCTTGTGACCTAGTCAAGTAGCCTATTGTGTGCACAAAAATGGATCTCAGAGGCAAAACAATCCAATCCCAAACCTAAAACTTAAACATGTCACACCTCCCCCATTTGACGTTTGTAGATAATCCATAGTGTGAATGACATTCCAATACATCTGATATGGGTTGGATTGTTTTACCTCTGAGCGGCACTTTTTTGCACACCATGGGCTAAATGGCCAGGTCACATGGACCCCGAAGGCTCAGAGAAGGTTGGGGAGGGGACCCACTGGAACAGCTGTTGGGAGACAGATGGTAGCCTCCCGTCAAGGCCATCCAGCGTGTTCTTTAACGTGCACAGGGAGCGCACTCTCCCGCACACGGAGCCACGGCTTAACGTCCCATCCGACGGACGGCGGCCTTTCCAAGCCCATCGGTCTCCCCATCTGATATGGAGACGTGGAAGAAAAACTTCAAGTGGATATTTCATCAAACTGAAGAAATTTCACGATGTTTTTGTTGAACTGTCAAGGAAAGTATCACTCTTAGTTTAACATCGATATCAGTTTCAGAGGAAAAATTGTCATGGTCCGGGTGGGGTACGAGCCCCCGAGCTCCTGATAACATGTCAGGTGCTTTGCCCGTTGAACTAGATATCCTGCAATGGATCTATGAACTTTCTACCTACAGTACACAATTTTCTGTGTCTCATGAAGGCATTGTCCCAGCTGCTCACAAACAGCTTGAAGAAGCAGATGACAAGTATGTCATGAAGATGTTAAAGAATTGTTACGACTATACAATTGAATAAATTGAATAAATTTCTCGACGTTTTTGTTCAAATTTAAAATGAAGGTATCACTCTTAGTTTGAAGTCGATATCAATTATTTTTTTGAGAAAAGCATGATTTTCGACCACAAGCGAGCAATAAGGTATATTTTAACGAGCAGAATGAAATAAGTAAATTAGTCAAAAAGAAAGAGTCTTCATCGAAGAAAGGACTAAGCAAAATATCTTTCCTTAATCATTATCTGTGCGGTTTCATGACACAGTGGAAAGACAAATGATTTACCACGAAAACAAATCTCTTTTATTTTACAATACACCATATTCAGGTTGACAATGTTCTCATTCATTTACATCTGCTCTCGACGTATGCAAAGAAATTGGAGTTCCTGTATCCCCCATTGTGATTAACAGTTCGAACATTAGACAGAATCATCCATAGCAAACTAAAGAAGATCTACAGTGCAGATGCGTAGCGAGGTGGATTAAATTAATCTTGGATGGTTAATAATACATTTAAACTTACGACGCTATGTATTTTAGTGTATTTAAAATTCACAATGGTGGTCTAATATGCCCTCCATGTAGACAGTGTTTGGGGGTTGTTTTATATCTGAGCATATACACAATGGGCTAAATGACCAAGTAACAAGAACCCAAGGGCGAAGGGATCCACTGGACAGATATTAGGAGACAGATGGAAACTCCCCATCAATGCCATCCAGCGTATTCTTTAACATGCAAAGAGTATGACTCTCCTGCACACGGCAACACAGCTTAACGTCCCAACCGACCGAAGGTAGCCTTTCCAAGCCCACGGATTTTTCATTGAGGGCAGGGTGGGAATTGGCGGAGATAAATATCAATGCTGTCCGAATTGGGATTCGAACTTGGGATTTGCAGATTACGAACCTGGTCCGCTAGCGACTGAGCCAACCCCCACCCTGTATAAGCGGGAAAATATAATATTTATGCGTTTCAATCCAATGCTTAGGCGGTATCTAGAATATTGATTTTATTCTCTGAATAACGATAAGGTCAGACGAAAGAGTCATCAACTACCGTGAGGCGAAGCAGCCTCATGTGTGGAGAGATGATGCATTGATTTTGCCATGTTGGCTTCATGGATAGATCGGTAAGGAAGAGGAAAGTTAAAAAAAATAGTGTTATTAAATGCATTCTTAAAGCTTTGAGGACGAGGGTTAAACAGATATTGATGTGGTCAAGTAATGTCTAATGAACCTTATTAAAGTTTGTCTCAAATGATTAAGCAGAGCATCTGTTGTTTTGGATAGATATGCTTGGAGAACCAAATCGAAGATGGCTGCATATCTGTAGTGTTTGATTGTATGAAGATATTGTATATAAATGCATTTATATAAAGATGCATTTTAGCAGTAATAGAATTTTCCTAAAATTCAAAGGATTTTTTTGCATTTCTATTGAGTGAATTCATGAATTGTTGGCCATTTGTCTTTGGTTCGTCTTAGTTTCTATAGATTTTTCTCCCTTTAGTCTAATTTATTGTGTTTTGATACTTTTTGCTTGTCGATGTATGTGCCGAGTTAAATAAAAAACCTTAAAAGGGGAAAAAATCGAAACCTACGGAATGAAGCTATAGGCACAGCAAGACATCAACAAAGATTAGACGTAAGACTGTTTATGGTAGAACTGGTAACGCGGGCTGCATGATGTTAGTAGAGCAGTGCAAGATGACTACTCCCATGGAAGCAAGCACGAAGAGCGAACGACTTTCTGTCATCCGTTTCTTGTTTACGGGGGTGTGAAACCCATCGAAATCCTTTATTGCATGAAGTTGCAGTATGGTAACAGGTGTTTATCGCTGCAAAAGGTGTACGAATGAAGGAGGAAGTTTAAGAATAGCATGTCTAGTGTGGCAGATGCTCTTCGACTGAGCCAGAACACCAGCATCGGTCTTAAACTTTCTACATTCGTACACCTGATACAGCGATAAACACTCGTTACCATAAATCAGTAGTAAAGAATCACAGGTAAGTCCTGTAGACGTGGAACTCATGAAATAAGGAGCTGAAAAAAATTGGTTTTTGCCATGAGTGGGATTCGAAACCACGTCTCCAGGAAACATGCCTGTTATGCTAACCACTACACCATCATGGCTAACCTTTTCTCAGCTTAGTGACGTTACAAACTTTCCGGATTTATTTGTTTGATTCGCACAGTGGCGACCATACTGAAACTTCATGCAATGCTGGATTTCGATGGGTTTCACACTCTCGCTAAACAAGATGCGGATGACAGAACACTGTTCCCCCTTCGTGCCTGCTTCCAAGGGAATAGCCATTTTGCACTACTCTGCTGACGTCATGTAGACCGCATTGTCAAATCTACCATATACAGTACGTACTGTGTCAAGAGCTGCACACGTAGGTTCTCATTTTTTCCCAACTACTAAGGTTTTATTTGACTTGCCCTCGTTTATATACACATATACGAGGGCATGTCAAATGAAATATATATATATATGTATATATGCACTGGCGATAAAATTTAATCAACAAATGCAAACATCTTATTGGCTGTTTTTCCGCTACCTAAGCGTCGGATGCAAAATGACGTCGCAACCTTTCATATGAATTTTATGACGAAGGATCGCTCTATGACGTGATTATCCAAATTTTACCCTTCAAATACTACCCGGCTTAGGTGGTGGAGTCTGTGTCTTACTATGCAGACAAATTCAGGGGAGGAACAAGTAGGTCATGATCCCTGGGGCAGGACATTTTTTCGGGCCACCAAATTTTTCAATGGCAGTAATATTGTATACCACAATGTTCTGAATTACATTATATATCTTGTTTCGAAATATTTTTAAAAACTTCCTTGATCTAATACTAATGCTGGTTTAACTGTAAGTATATATTTATTATGTGGTAAAGTCTCTTCAGCCTAGATGCAGTAGCTTTAAGGCAGAATGTTACGCAAAATATTATACTGAGAATATGAACATGATTTAGAAATTAGGTGCCATAAAAACATGATTTTTATGGATTTAATGGTGAGAAATATATTACCTTTTTACAAGTTCATGTCTAAAGTCCTCAATACGAGTAGAGATTAAACAGTTCTTAACATGCATCTGCAGAGCAAAAACATTGTACTTTCCTCAACAAAAGAAATGTTAAGAAGATGTTAAGAAATGTTCAAAAGAAAATGGTTAGTGGGATGTTTAAAGAAACTATGTTTATTGAGAGAGGAAATGGTGACAATATCAAACAGCCTCCTAATCGCAGACATGGGGCAAAGACCCGTTCCCCCATCACTAAAGGCTGAAGCCATCTACACTGGAAGACTTCCCCCAATGTAGAATTTGACGATGCCAATAGAAGCAAAGAGTTGCGATGCAAACGTTGGAGAAGCAAAGAGTTGACGATGCCAGTAGTTGCAAAGAGGTGCCTGCGATGACTTCTGCAATCATGCAATTGACAGGAAGGACCAGTTCATGGAACAACACTTAAAGTCTGTTACGTACGACATGCGGTACGATAATATGGTGTATGATCACCCCTGATAGCCATACAGCTCAAGCAATATATGGATGACATATGGATTCTGAAACTCCTCCCTGTACTGCAAAGGCAGTAACAGAGACACTCGGAAAGGTGGTGCAGGTTCGTACACCCGTTCGTCATGATTCCTACTCCAACCATCACTCCACGGCCATCAGAATAGTCCTTTTCTCTGATGTTTGAGGGAATGTTGCGGGTTCCTGGTTTTCTCCAGATGCGAATACTTCGCGAATCAGTATTTAGGCTGAATCGCATTTTTTCTGTGAACATAACATGCGCACACTGGTCTGGACTCCAAGTAATACAGGATAATATAATGTTGGCGCTTCCACATTAAACGAGCTCTTCTGCCGGGTGCAGAAGTTAGAGGGACACAAATAACAGGTCTCCTGACATAAAGATAATGCTCGCGAAGTCTCTTGTAAACAGTATGCCTTGAAATCATCGTTCCTGTAGCTAAGGCAAACTCCAAAGGCAAGTTGCCTAGCGGTCATCACTCTGTTCCGTTGTACAGTAAGAATCATATAGCAATCGTCTGCAGCAGTTGTGGTTCTGGGAAAGCCATGTCTACGAAGAACATCTCCTGTGTGTTGAAACTGTCTCCAGAGTCTTCACAGGACATTATGTAGAACATTGAATGCTCTGGAAACTTCCATCTGAGACAGACCTGTTTCCATCCTTCTAATCGCTTTCCACCGCTGAAAAACATCCATATGATGTCTTTGGGACATACTCAGCTCGATGTGCCACTGAAGTGAAAGCAACGGTTGCCTAGAACAACTACAAGCTGCCAATAAACTCGCGGGCTTTTTTAACGCACTCCTAATTTGTATATTCCTGCTTACGTTCGGTAACTTTGAATGCGGTATAATGTTCTGCGCAGCGTATTTTCCACGTTCGCCCATTCTAAGTGCATTCTTTTACATATATCGGCAGCTATATACATTTTTGTCGATTGTCCTTTAATTTTGAGCACCACTGTAAGTAATTCAAAAAATGAAAAATGTCGTTGTCACTATTTAAATACATAGATTACTTAGGAGTAGTGACGGTGACTCTAGAATTCGTAATAAAGGGGACCTGAAAGCAAGTAGAGTGGACCCCCGATATAACGCGCATGTCGGGCGGGAAACAACACCCGCGTTATAAGGTGAACCGCGTTATAGCGAGAGGCGCGGTGGCGACACAATAAATTTCACACTGTAAGCTTTTCTTTTACTCATCATGCATACAATAATTAAACACTACTCAAAATACATGCAGGAACTCAATACATACACAATTACTCAATACGCAGTAACAATAAAATGCGATACTCACTAACGCCGCACGGACATAAACATGTTTGAACTTATCGCGAACATCGCCCGCGCTATAACCGAGTGCGCGCTATAGCGAGCAGCGCTATAACGAAGGTCCACTGTATTAGGATTATACTTTTCTTGTCTTTTTCCAGTCCAGTTTGACTTATATTCACCTAACAATTTCATTTAAGAAATATATTTCTCAAAACTCAGTCAGGCCCTCTTATCGGGCTTTTATACGCCTCGATCCCAGGGGCACTGTCCCAGATGCCCCAGCCTAGTTCCTCCACTGGTCACACCCAACTGTAGAACCATTGCATTTGTCCTCACCATTGAAACTGGCTGATAGGAAATCCTATTATTAACAAGTAGTTGTACCAGTTTGAAAACTATAAAACTGTCTGTAGTATTGTTTTATATCTGTTGAAATGCATTTTTAAAATTTTGGAAAGTATCATTAATGGATAATGGAGCAATAGTGTCTTATTTATTATATAGACATCGAACTGTAGTGCTGATGGAATTGGGATAATATCGCCTTACGAATTAATCTACTCACAAGAGTAAAACCAAAGACTGACTAACTGTCATGTCCCTCAAATTTTATATTTATTTATTTATTGTATATTTTTGTTGTATTTTATTGTTGTATATATTTTTATGTGTTATTGGAAATGTTTTTGCTGGGATGACTCACAGTTGTTGTTTCTTGGGTCTAAAGCTGCTCCGTGTAAGTGGTGACCAATACCAGCAGTTGTTTATGCCGTAAATGACTAGCCTAAGGCGTTAGTTCCGCGCACAAGGCCAGGCGGTAGATTTGAAGCTTTTGTCTGTGTGTAGCTGTCAAACGAAGAGGCTGTTTCGACATGCGTGAAAGGGACACCACCTTTCTCAAAAGTAACCCTCGAAGTGAGGGTGCAATTCCAAGGGGGAATCTAGATTACGATGTGAATCTGTTTTATTTTTGTGGATTCAGAGGAACCACTGTGTAGGGAAAGGTTGGTTATCCTTTCGCCGAGTTTGAGGTCTGTAAAGTGAGAACTTGCAGAGGGTGCGATTCTCCACCTCATTGTTAATATTTGCAGCAGCAAAGCAGCAAAGGCTCACGGAGTTGAGCGGTGAATCTCAGAGCAGTTTTGTCGATTCAGAGCGAACCATAGTGTAGGCAACGGTTGATTCTCCTTTCGCTAAGGTTGAGGTCTGTAAAGTGAGAACTTGCAGAGTGTGCGATTCTCCACCTCATTGTTAATATTTGCAGCAGCAAAGGCTCACGGAGTTGAGCGGTGAATCTGATAGCAGTTTTGTCGATTCAGAGCGAACCATAGTGTAGGCAAAGGTTGATTATCCTTTCGCCGAGGTTGAGGTCTGTAAAGTGAGAACTTGTAGAGTGTGCGATTCCCCACCTCATTGTTAACGTTTGCAGCAGTGAAGCATCAAAGACCCACGGAGTGCAGCTCATTCCCAGCACAAAGCTGTATATATTATAAATAAAACTGTGTCATCCCTATCTAACCCTCGTGAATTAATTAATGGACTGTTGTTATTCGTCATTCGACACCAGTTTCTTCAAAAGCATGCAGTGGCACAGGCCTAAAAACCCGGAAACCTGTAATTTCCCCGAAGTGAGGGTGAAGTAATTATTAAGCAACAATCGCATCGTCCTCCGGTGGCCACGACGTTTGGCTCAGTCTCCATAGATCTGAAAAGGGAGGACATCACATCTGGCCCAGTCGGACAGGATCCGAACCCAGGTCATCACATCTGACTTAGTCCTACAATATCGGAACTCTTTGGGTCATCACACTAACATGCATGCATAATATACAATACGTACGTATATGCATACATACATACATACATACCGATTTCACACACTGGACCGTTGAGGGCTGGAAAATAGATAGCCTGGTTGGAAGAATCTAGCTTCCTTTTGCATCATGCTGATGTAAGGATCAGAATTTGGCACAAGCAACAAGATGCTATGGAGCCATCTTGTCTAGTGTCAACGGTGGTGGCGGTGTGATGGTGTGGAGAATGTTTTCCTGACACACATGCAACCAGTCTGATGATATAAATACATACATACATACATACATACATACATACATACATACATACATACATACATACATACATACATACATACATACATAAAATATACACATATGTGCAAATATATGCACAAGACATACATATGTACATGCACAAACACACATACATAGATAGATACATACATATACTGAGATGCCAATTTATTTAGTACATCACCCCTCGTCACATTAATTGGTTCATTCCAACAAAAAATGCCTCACATGGCGCAATGTGCGGTACAAATCAGTCAGACCAACTCTTTGAGTCTCATAGATTGGACTGAGCGTCAAAATGGGCAAAACGAACGACCTGAGGAACTTTGAACGTGACATGATAGTTGGAATGAATGTGAACGTGATATGATAGTTGGAATGAATGTGAACGTGAACGTGATAGTGGCATGAACGTGGCATGATATGCCGGTTCTATCATATTACAAACGGCCGTCATCGTGGGCTTTTCACACACAACAGTTTCAAGGGTTTACCGAGAACAGTGCGAAATGCAAAAAACTACCTGTGATCGGCAAGTCTGTAGACGAAAACAGTTTATGTATCGGAGGGGTCAAAGGAGCCTGGGGAGAATTGTGCGAGAGAGCAGACAAGCCACAACCAGACAAATCACAGCAGAATTAAACATTGGTAGGCAGAAGGTCATCTCCGAATGCACCACATATCAGACCTTTTTGCGAATGTGCTACAACAGCCACTGACCATGTCGAGTGCAGATGTTGTCAACGAAGAACCTGAAAGTGCGTCTGCAATGGATACAGTAGCGTCAACACTGGACCGTTGAGGACTGGAAAATAGATAGCCTGGTTGGAAGAATCTAGCTTCCTTTTGCATCATGCTGATGTAAGGATCAGAATTTGGCACAAGCAACAAGAGGCTATGGAGCCATCTTGTCTAGTGTCAACAGTACAGACCGGTGGTGGCGGTGTGATGGTGTGGAGAATGTTTTCCTGACACACATTAGGTCCCTTGATACTCATCGAAGGACATATGAACTCCACGGTGTATTTCAACATCATTGCTGACGAAGTTTACCCTCAGATGGATACGTCCAGCACAATAATGCACTTATCGTCACCGAATTATTTCATTGACATGTCGACGAATTTTCCTTGCAAAGTTTCACCTGTAAAGTCTCCAGATCCTAACCCTATCGAGACTCTTTGGGATGAGGTACTATGAACTGTTCGCATCAAGACTGCCGCCATCCAGTTGTAGCAACTGCGAGACACAACCATTTCCACATGGTACAACATTCCTGCACAACGCATGCACCGTATTATAAGTTCCATGCCCCGACGAATTCGGACTGTTCTGATGGCCAAAGGAGGCGCAACATGCTACTAGGTAGGTATACCCAAGGTCGAATCTAGGAAGAGTCAAGGGGGCCAAAAGGGCCACGCCCCCTCCCTCCTTTCAGAATACGAGTAAGAGTAAAAGACGCAAAAATTATATAATGCGTTATATATCACATTTAATGCGTTTTTCAAGAAAGTTTTTTAAAACTGATGAAACGGAGGGGGAAATGTTGCATTGCATTGGAAATCAGGTGTCTTGCCCTACACCCACCCATCCACCCCCTTGATTGTTTTTTTAGATCCGGACCTGGGTGCACCTAATAAACTGGCATCTCAATGTACATAAAACACCATTTTTTTTTAGATTTTCATAAACTATTGCAAACAAATGCATTTATAAAATATTAAAATTGCAAAAGCAAAATAAAGGAAAGAATGAATAATAATTATTATCTGATATAAAAAGGGTGTAAAAAAAGCCACCCACACTACATATGTAGCACCCAACTTTAACTTTACAACAGTAATTACAGAGGAAAAACTTGTGTATGATGCAGAGCACAATAATGCTGGAAAATAAATGTATTAAATATATTATGCTTAGTTATTCATTAGAGTTCGTACCCGTATTAATTGTATTGGGTTCTTTTACATCTGAGCGGCACTTTTAGTACATCGAGGGCTAAATGGCGGCGTTACACGGTTCCCAAAGGCTCACAGAAGATTTGGAAAGGAATCCACTGGACAGCTGTTAGTATACGGATGGGAGGAAGCCTTCAAAGCCATCCAGGATATACTTTAACATGCACAGAATATGGCTCACCTGCACACTACTGTAGTTCCCAGGTTCGAGTCCCAGCTGGGAGATTTATCTGCGCAAAATAACCCGCCCTGCCCACGGTCAGTAGGGGACACCGATGGGCTTAGAAAGGCCACCGTCCGTCGGATAGGACGTTAAGCCGTGGCCCCGTGTGCGGGAGAGTCATACCCTGTGCACGTTAAAGAACACGCTAATTGGCCTTGACGGGTGGCTACCATCTGTCTCCCAACAGCAGTTCCAGTGGGTCCCCTCCCCCAACCTTCTCTGAGCCTTCGGGGTCCATGTGACCTGGCCATTTAGCCCATGGTGTGCAAAAAAGTGCCACTCAGAGATAAAACAACCCAACCCAACTGCACACTACTACTAGCTTGCCACAGCTGTACATGTGATGTACGCTGGCTACGGCTTAACATCCTATCTGAAAGATGACGATCTTTCCAAGCCTATCAGTGTCCACTCTCTCACCGAGAGAAATATGGGACTAGCAGAGAAAACTCTCAATGAAGGCACAGTGAATCATACTTGGAAACATCAGATTATCAAAATGTCGCACTGCTGACTGAATCAATTCCCATCCTCGATTGTATTAAATATTATGCATGCCATCCTTAATATTCAGGTGCATAATGCTAGTAGCTTATCTACGATCATGCACAGGACTTTGGATTCGAAACTCGATCCCTGCAGCTACATTGAACCATAGATGTCACTGTACTACCGAAACATAGCTCTATGTGAAAAAAGGGCATATTAACTTTCAGAAAAGGGTTTCGCAAGCAACTCTTTCACATAAAAGCTACGGACATTCCAAAGGAGAATCAGGTCGTCTTTCCGGAAGAGAACAAACACGTGGAAATGAGAAAAGAGATCCGACATTAATTATTAACTGCCAGTTGTTTATATTTCCAAAAACTGTCGCTGATCGTTAAGTTTAAAAAAACTTCTAAATCAAAGAACTTGAAACTACATACACCGGCCACTGAATTATAAACCTTTATGCAGATGTACGTAAACGTCATTTGCACAGTGTATATGCAAAATACGTGGTCACGTGCATCACCACGTGATCTAGACAACTATTGAAGATTGCTGCTCGTCAGTAATCATCAGTAGTGTTCATCACAATGGTAAAAACAAAGGATCTTTCGGGTTTCGATAAAGGGTTTATTTTGGGTGCCCCTCTGGGTGGAACGACGATTTTAAAAACTACAGAGCTGACAGGTTTCTTAAAAGGTGATATATCTCGGGTTTTTAATAAGTGGAAAATATCCCACATTGCTTATCTAAGAGGCGTAAGTGGGGCGCGACGACAATCTGTCAGTCAAAAAGAGATCACTGCATACAGAGCACTGCATACAGTGAGTCAATATGATGTCTGTGTCAATATGATGGATGATGTCGGTGATGAATTGCACTGCATACAGAGCAGAGATCGCCGTCGTCTGAGAAAGGTTTGTACGGAGAAACAGGACTTCCTGTGTGCAGCAATTGACCGAAGCATTCAATGAAGGCTGTTCCCGACCCATATCTCAGGGAACTATGCGCAGGGAATTGAAGACGATCGGTATTAGCAGTCGAATGCCTATACGGAAGCCACTGATTTCTGCGAAGAACCGGAAAGTTCGTCTACAGTTGGTGTCAGGAACACCGTGACTGGACACTGGAAGACTAGAAAAAAGTCATGTGGTCTGACGAGTCGCAGTACACCGTGTTCTGTACCGACGGTAGGCAGAGAGTTTGGAGGGAGCCCCATGAAGTAATGGACCCAGTTAGCCTTGTAAACACAACTCAAGGTTCTGGAGGCGGTGTCATGGTGTGTGGGCACGTTTTGTTGGTATAGAACCGGTCCCTTGATATTGCTGGATCCAAGGATTATCTGAACATTGTTACCGATCAGGTCCATCCTGAAATGTTGAATTTTTATCCAGCTGGTGACGGTTGTTTCATGGACGACAATGCTACTGTCCATAGCGTAAGATGTGTTCAGCAGTGGTTCAGCCAGCATGACAGCGACTTCCACCAACTTCCCTGGCCGCCACAAAGCCCGGATCTGAACCCCATTGAGAAGGTATGGGACATGTTAGAAATCAGATCCGGGAGCAAAGTCCTCTTGCGTCAAATCTGAATCAGTTAAGGGACTGTCCGGTGAACTCCTGCTATAGTGGAAATGTAAAGGCACTCCAACACCTTGTGGAATCTATGCTAAACAGCATACGTGCTGTAATTCGGGCTAAAGGAGGTTCAACTCGATATTGAATAAAGGTTTCTAATTCAGTGGCCGATGTATGTAGTTGACTTGAGTTAAACTTCAAGCTAACTGTTATATAAAAATTGATTTGTTCAAATGTAATATATATATAAAAATATAATAAATACAAAGGCACTCCAACACCTTGTGGAAATCTGTATAATATTATTTTCACACTGCATAATATTTTTTATATTAAAAAAATATAAAAAAAATGCAGTGTGAAATATAGAAAATTAGCAACTTCGCTTCGTCGTTTGTTAACACGAAAGACCAATTCTTCAAAACCACACAAACAGTTCATTGCATTCTTTCTTATTTAGTATACTGAAAGATCTCCTCCATTTCGATGCCTGTTAAATTATTCTCTTGTGGTTTTGAAACGTTATCTCCGAAACATCTTTAAATTACCTTATACAAATCCTGTATCATTATCTAATAATACCAGTATAAAGTTTCTATTGTGTAAATGAATAAACCCTTCGCTACTAAAAGCTAGCTAAGCTCCAAAGTTAGTACTTCATTTTCCTGTTTATAAAATATACACCACAAGTAAAGGCCATTCGACAAATCTTACTCAGCTATAAAACTGTTTCGTCACTAAATATACTTTGTTTGAAGTCTATTCAGCCGTCAAATTTACAAACAAAGCATCAACTTTATAACTGACGTAGTGTTCGTTACAACATTCGTCTCACTTTAAAATGCATTGTTTTCATTTATGAACGACCTCATCAGGAAGGACGAGTCTCAAATCCTGAAAACGTCTCGTAAAGACATCTAGCTCCCTCGATGCTCTGTCTGCAGCATTGAAAGAGTTGCCAGATCAGGTGATTCGTGGACATTTAACACGCCGAAAGGTTTTGATTATCTTTCTATTATGCAAATTTTCATGTAAATTGACTGAAGACAGAGCATTATATCTCCATCGTACGGATTAACTAAGCGCTCTGCTTCATTTATTCCCTTCGCAACGGATGATAATTCTATTATCGATCAACACAAGCAAGCTTCGGTACAAACGTATGTGCTTGAATACTTGGATGTGGATGCGCGCCTGCGTGAACGGGAGAGAGCGAAGAGAGAAAGCGAAAGAGAGAGAGAGAGCTAAAGATGGGTGTCAGGACCTCGTAATAGAATTACGTCCATCAGGCCGGCGGCTACCCTGGCAAATTTCTCTAATGTAGTATAGTTTGCGCATCCCACGTCCTTTTTGTCTAGCTGCTCTGTGTCAATATGATGGATGATGTCGGTGATGAATTGCACTGCATACAGAGCAGAGAGGATTTTCTCAGTAATCTCTCCGAGTAGCGTTGCTGTTTTCACAGAGGATATATTTCTCTTAATCCTGTTTCTGCAGAAAGGGATACCTTCCACTGATTAGGTAACCACCTCCTCATCTGGAATCTCTGATCCAAGATCCTCCTCATCCTCATGAGAAAAGAAGAAAAGGAAAAAATTTCTCCAGTTTGCTAAGAGATGCTCTACTTTTTGCTCCGTAACTCTACTCTTTTATCTCTTTCTTTTTTCCACCCAACATGAATAAATTTAAACAATTTGGTCTCATTTTGACACATCAAGTAAAGAACAAAAGTGCATTGTTTGATTTTAATCAGTTTGAGAAATGAAATAATTCTCTCTTTTTAACCTAAGCATTTTCAATTAAAATGTTTGAATTAATAGCATTTGTCGACATGTATTGTTTCATGTGGTATTAACTGTCAGAATCAAAATGCGAATGCCTACTGGCTGCGGTGAGTTACGGTTTCAGTTTCAGTAAGGATCTTGTCTAAAAAATGCCTGCCGGCTCTTCCGCCACCATATAAGAATAGATATGAACGAAATGTTTATGCCGATTTTGCAGGATTTTGTAACCAATCTGATGTGCAAATATTACAAAAACGAAAGCAAAAGTGCATTCTAATCCTTTTGTGAATTTTATACTCCTGGTTTATGAAATTAAGGCGTGTAAACAAAATTGTCCTGTTTCATGGGGCTGTATAGCAATTTGATTTAGAATTTACGCTATTGATTGAAATAATTCTTAAATATAAAATCACGCTTCGTTTTGTGGCCACTGACTTAAAAATGTCTCTCTTCGTTTCCTAGGTAACAGTTGAGTAAACCATCTCTTCCTCCAGCGATATTTACCGAAAAATCATTTGATTTGTTTGATTGAATCATGAAAAATCATTTCTGAGAGACCAGTAAGAGAGAAATATTGGGTGAATTTGTATTGTAGTTTAGGAAACACTTACTGTCGGATTTTGCTAGAGATATATACAATAACTACATTTCTTCATACTATCTACATACTTTAGACATTAACTGCAAGCAAGAATTTTAACATCTCGGCATCTTTACACCGCGCACCATGGATTATTCTTCCACCCACGAAATGTCGTCATTTTTTTTTCTTGCCTCTGATGAATGTTACCATCCCTGTTATATCTTTAGAAAATCTGTTAGTATTATAAGTAGAAGAAAACCAAAGGTAGAGTTTAGTTTGGGAATAAAATAAACTATCTTTCTTTTGCAGCTAATGCTAAATGACCAAATGAATAGTCAGAGGTGGGGAGGAGGTGGTCCTTACAGTACACAAACTTGATCGAACCTGGGAATGGTTCAGTGAAGAATATCAAAGAGGATTATTCTCAAGATTATTCTAAAACTCTTACCCTGCCCTCGGTCAACAGGGGACACCGATGGCCTTGGAAAGGTCGCCGTCCTTCGGATGGGCTTAAACGTCCCATTCGAAGTTGACCCGGTGTACCGGAGAGCCATACTGCAAACAAAATTGTACTGTTTCATGAAAAAATTGTCCTTGGAAAGGACTTGGAAATGCCGCCGTCCTTCGGATGGGGCTTAAACGTCCCATTCGAAGTTGAACCGGTGTACCGGAGAGCCATACCCTGTGTGCTGTAAGGACCACACTGGATGGCCTTGACTGGAGGCTACCATCGATCTCCTAACAGATATCCAGTGTGTCCTCTTCCCTCCAAACTTCTCTGAGCTCTCAGGAATCCTTGTGACCTGGCCATTTAGCTAACTGTATGCCAAAAAGTGTCGCTCAAAGATAAAAACAACGCAACCAAAAATAAATAAATTAATAAAAAACAATTAATTAATAAAATTAATAAAAATTAATATGAAACATAAATTAGATCATAATTTAAGCTAAATTTTCAATGCATTTGTTACTTTCTAGTTTATTGCTTTTAATCTGATGTAATCTTGTTTTTATGCCTGTAGTTTCTTTTTATTCTTAGTGTTTGCGCAATATTTTGGATATTTGTTAATTTGAGTATATAAGCAGTGCCAAGTCATCAACCTCCTCTGAGCAGCAAGGCGAGGATGGCTCACTCGGTGGCGCGCCAGGATCGTAATCTGCAGTTCCTGGGCTCGAGTTTCAAATATGCCAGTAATGATATTCATCGTCTCCACTAAATCCATCATCCTGCCCTCTGTCACTGGACACCGATGGGCTTAGATAGGCCGCCATCCGTCGGATGAGACGTTACGTCGTGGCCACTTGTGCTGGAGAGTCCCTGTGCACATTGAAGAACAAGCTGGATGGCCTTACCGGGAAGCTATCACATCTCTCCCAATAGTTGTCCAGTAGGTTCCCTTCCCCCAGCTTCCTCTGAATCCTCGTGGCCATTGTCACTTGGCTGATTGATTGACCGACTGACGGCTGACAGGGGATCACACTAATTCTAACTATGAAGAAGAAATGGTAGAGCTCTGAACATTTGCACCCAGGAGTAATTCGGGTCATAGATCTCGAGAAAAGACCGACGTGTCTTTAAAGGTCAAATATAGGTCACGTGAAGGTCACACCATGATCTATGAGGTCTAGAAGTGTGAAAATTAATGTCAAGGAGTGTTTCGGGTTGTAGATGTCGAAAACGTTAGGAAATTTCGAATCTGGAGAGTTCATCGAGGTCAAATATCAAATTTAGATCTATCGGTGCTACAGAGCTGAATATTGGTTCCTGGGATATTTTCAGTCGTAGATCTCAGAAATTATGCCACATTTTGGATACAATGGGTTCATTTCGGACACAATGGGTGCATGATATTTTCTCGATCAGATTTTTGATATACCTGTGCTGGAGAGGTAAAGATAGGTGTATAGGGCTATTTCAGACAGTAGAACTCAGAAACAAGAGGAATATTCAGATCTGGTGTCGCGTTCAAGGTCAAATAGGGGTCGGAGTGGCAGTCAAGAATTCGAAAGGATCAATAGGATGATCATACCAGAATTTCACATGCATTCCTTAAAAGCAGGTAACAAATTAAAAATGCTAAATACATTACAACCTCATAAATCCAGAACTCCCGGAACCTAACACGCGTCGGATTTTAGAAAAATTCCGGGTTTTATATATATATATATAAACTGTATACACGTATTTATCAAAAATCAATAGTGAAGCGAAATATTCACTAGCAGGCTATCAAAAACTAATGCTCTAAATCTATTAGCTATCTAAATATTCACTAGCAGGTACGACAATGAAAGTGTAACTACGTGATATGAAAAATATAGCAACTAATGTGAATTACGTCATGTAGAGAATGGAATGCAATTTAAAAATGCGAGAACTGAATAAGAGAGTAGAGGTGAAAATGTTTTGTTTTGTGTTGTGGACAGTGACTTTGAATTGTTGATGTTTGTGTAATAGAAGTTCTTATATACAACAGTGCATCTTTAGTTATTACAGGGAGTGTCATTACTTGTATACATTTTGCAGAGGCAAAAGAAAAAGGTGATTGGTAAGAATGGTACCTATGAATTGTTTCAAGATTCAGTTTTCGAATGTTGTATTCATTTATTTTTTTGATTGGGGTGTTTTATCTCTGATTTGCGGCATCTTTTGCACACAATGAACTAAATGGCCAGATTACACGGATCCCGAGTTTTCAGATAAATTTAGGAAGAGGACCCACTCCTCAGATGGGAGCCTACCATCTACCCGCTATTTTAGATATTTGGGAGATAAACGGTAGCCTCCCATCAAGGTGGCGTTGATAGGAGGCTACCGTTTATCTACTCTTATCTTAGAGTATCTTTAACGTGCACAGGGTATGGCACTCCTTCCCACGGAGACAGGGCTTAATGTCCCATTCGATGGACGGTAACTTTTCCAAGACCATTCGGTATCCCCTACTGAAAGTGGGCAAGGCAGAGATAAAGGTTTTGCAGAGATAAATTTCAACAGTGACCTTGGCGCCTAGTTTTGTGGAGATCAATCTCAACGCTGACCCAGGAGTTACTCAAACCTCTGAACTGCAGATTACGAGCCTGGCTCGCTACCGACTGAGCCATCCCGCCCCTTATTCCTTGGTATCTGATGAATGTCAAAACCAATTTGTCATTAGTTAGTCAGCCTATGGTATTTCAAGTAACTAGTACTTAAATTTTCACGTTGTTGATATAAATTAGTTATTAAATCAATTCATTTACTGCCTATTTGTTTATTACGAATTCACGCACGATTGTCAAATAAGAATACAACTACAAGTCTGTAACAATAGAATGATCTAACCATGATTTCGTATAAATTCCTTAAAAACAGGAAAAAAATTAAAAATGCTAAATTCAGTAGAACCTCATAAATACAGAACTCTCGGAACCTAGCTTTTTTTTGATAAATTCCGTTTCTTAAAGTGCTGCAGATAATCTAAATATCCAGCGATAAATCGAGCAATTTCGGGATAAACAAAAGATATCTTTTGTAACCTGATTGATTGAAGCAGTCAATTTGCAATTAATTAATATGCAATTATATTCTTAGACAACTTATTTGGAGAAATCTCTGAAAATTCATAAATACCTTTGCACTTGACATAGGTATTAGCTATTCTCAAACGATTAAGTTAGCTTATCTTTAATAGATATCTCAAATTGTTACTTCAAATCAAAAATGTCTTTAAATCATCTAAAAACTAAGTTTTCTCCCCATCATCGAAATCCATAATAGTGGCATTGCAGCGAATAAAATTCAGATTCAAATTTCTATCTTACATTTCACTTTAAGAATTTTTTCTTCAACACATTTTTTTACAATAAAAAAGCAACGCTGGAATTCCTGTTAATAATTACCCACCTTTTTCTGAGTAACCAAAATTTTGTCTGTCGGACGACAATTTACATCATGGCCCTGAGCATGTAACAATTTTACAACGAGCTTATTATGGACCGAAATAAATGGTCCTAATGAGTGGTTCATTTCCATTTTGTGAGTCACATTTTCTCAGTCCTGTCGTGCTTGAAGAAATTAGGATATACCCATTTAAAATAAATATAAATAAAGTAAAATAGTCCAATAACAATGGAACCCATGTTATCAACTTGACTCAAATTGAACCTTTATTATCAACTTGACTCACGTTGAACCCTTATTATCAACTTGACTCAAGTTCTCAACGTAATAACCAAGATATGACTCATTGTGAAATATGACTGTTTAATTTTTAGTGTGCAATAAAGTTTGCGAAAAATAATTTTTGTCATCTGTTTTGAATTCTCCAAGGATAAATACAACGAAACTGTGCTTCATCCTAATGGCTTTAACGATCCACTGAGTTAAGTATAGTTTGGGAGCATTTTAATATGAATTAAATGGATAATTCTCTGCATCATTCAGTTCAAAAAATCTCTAGAGATCAAATTAAGAACTCCAGAAATAGTGTATGTGGTCATCATTGAATCACCACTGCCGTAAATTTCAGTTTAATAGCATCTTTTGATGACCATCGCACTGCCCAATATTTGCATAATTAGTTGTATTTTCCTTAACGTGTTAAGAAAATAAAGGCAATGAGAGACTAAGAAATATGTTTAAAGTTTGAGTTTTTAGAGAAAATATTGACTTATTTTTAATGTCTGTTGCTCAGAGAGATGCTGAGTGTTCATTTCTTCTAGCAATGATCTCACACGCTTAAGTTCCTAAATTGGGTCTTAGCAAGGCAGAAGCTGTCGATGAACTTGAAGACTCACTGTGTTTCTCATGAGTTAGTACAAAATCCTTTACGCAGGAAAGGCACGCCCTAATGTTAGAACTTTCGGTAATTTGTCATAAATGGAGGAAAGTATGCGAATAAACCTCGGGTCTATATTTAAGTTTTAAAAAAAGTTGAACTTTCATGATTCGTAAAATTTGAATTTTGTGTTAAACAGTTCGAGATGCTTAAACATTACTCTTAGATGAAAATTACTGCTCGGCTTTACTCTACCTATCACCTATTATCGTTATACCGTAGGTTATCATTATACCATAGATTATCGTTACACCGCAAGTCAGTGATTCTCAAACTTTTATGCTTCACGTACCCCCTGGAAATGTGTATGTAACTAGCGTACCCATTGTATAGATATTTAAAACTATAGTTATAGTATAACAATGGGAATAAAATAAAACATATGTATATACACATTAAATTTTGTATTCATAAATTACATATATCGATAAACACAAAAAATTACATTTTTGCACAGCAGTGCTGCCAATTTAGCTACTTTGTTACTAGATCTAGCGACTTTTGAGCTCTCACGGCGTACCCCAAAAAATTTTACCTCGTACCCCACGGTAAGAACCCTTGTCCTAGGTTATCGTTATTCCGTAACGGTGAAACCTTACGCTGTAATTGCTAGCTTTCACTTTTGAGCAACGCTTTGTCAGAGATAAATTTTAGCTTAACCAATTTTCACTCATACGTACATTAATGATTGATTGATTAATAAACGCAATTTCGAAAAATGTTCCTTAACACATTAACAAATCTACTCACAAAGTGAACACAAATGTAACAGAATAATAACTCTTTTGTTGCTGATTAGAAATGAAATAATTCTTTTCATTTAAATTTACTGTTCTTTTATCCTTGTACAAGAGAGCCGTGCCCTATTCACATTAAAAAACACGTCGTATATCTTTGACTGGAGACTAGAATTTGTCTCCTAACAGCTCTACACTATACAGTGGACCCCCGATATAACGCGCATGTCGGGAGGGAAACAACACCCGCGTTATAAGGTGAACCGCGTTATACCGAGCGGTGCGGTGGCGACACAATAAATTTCACACTGTAAGCTTTTCTTTTACTCATCATGTATACAATAATTAAACACTATTCAAATGACATGCAGGAACTCAATACATACACAATTACTCAATACTCAGTAACAATAAAATGCGATACTCACTAACGCCGCACGGACCTGTATAAACATGTTTGAACTTATCGCGAACATCGCCCGCGCTATAACCGAGTGCGCGGTATAGCGAGCAGTGCTATAACGAAGGTCCACTGTATTTCCTTTTCCCCAAGCGTCTCTGAGCCCTTGCAGTTCTTATGACATGACCATTTTGTGTAAGCCATTGTGTGCAAAAATTCAGCTCAAAGGTAAAAAACAACTATTTTTGCAATGATTAATAAATAATTCATTTTCCCGTTGTTTCTATAACAAGTATCTGGGCGTATTCCTTACCTAAGGTATTAGAGTATAACATCTTGGAGAGATTAGAAGATTAAGATATGATTAAGATTAAGATTAGGAGATTAAGCCAAGTCTCCATGTGTAACAGAATCATACCCTGTACACTTTTAAAGAATAAACTGGATTGCCTTGGCAAAAGACCTTGATTTTCTGCCTCCTAACAGCTGTACAGCTGTAGGGAACGTGACACGAAACACGTGGGGACTTCGTGTCATGTGATACGAAAGTTGCCTGATTGCTAATTTCTAAAAAAATTGTTGCCAGATATTTTTTCTGAATTCTGTAATCAACCGTAGTGTTTGGGTACTTTTTTGAGCGACTGTACAATGAATCATCATCCTCTATCCATTTGTTAGCCTTTGTAATGATAATTAGCTCTTTTAGTTATTATAAACACAACAGTGACGATCACAGAGAAACGTTCAGCCCAACATTTGTTATCCTAGAAAATACTTCAGATTCTTATGATTCATCAGCTGTGTGGCATAAAGGGAAGAATTAACATCACTCCAAAACACCCGACTTGTATGAAATGCATATGAAAAATGCCGATGATCATACATTACAAAAACGAAGAAAATATGAAAAAAGCCTCTCTTGGACTAAACTTCAAGAACAAAGATTGGGTTTAATATCGTTCTCTAGCAAAATTACTCAACTCTTCAGAAGTAATCGACCAGATGTCCGAAACAAACAGATCTGAATGGCGGTTATAGCGCAATAGCTTAATAGGAACGAATACGGACATAATGAGGATTAAGATAATTAAACACGAATGCCTTTGTCGTCGCTGTCGGCTGGGCTCGCGATCAAATTAACAGACTTAAATGAAGATTTCCTTAATCAACAAATCTCTTGAAGAGGAAGGAAACGCTACGGAAAGTGTTTCTCATGCGTAAAATGCATTACAGCTTGTTGAACTGCTAATGCGATTGAAACATTAATTATCCAAATGGAATGCTTATTTTTCTGCATACGTGGAAGAATAATGCTAATGCAGCTTGAAGAAAAGGTAAATTTAAAAATATTTTGTTTACAGTTTCACTTGGTTTCGATTTTAATCACTCTTTTGGTTTAATAATCAATAAATAATAAATGCAAGAGCATTCTTTGTATCAGTTATTAATTTAATTAATTCCATGGGAAAGGCTGCGGATTATTTTCTTTCTGAGCTGTGATATTGTCGCCATTGAGTTTGTTTGCATTTTACTGTCATAACTGTCTGTGACGCAAAATGTCACCAAATGCGGCAGGTAATGATTATAGCCTTTTTTCATCAGGGTTGGTCAAAATTATAATTTATTCATTTATTTATTTATTTATTGTGTCCACAACAGAACAAAAATCAAATAACAGTGGGCACATAAATTCGAATTTAAATATTAAAAAATCAACACATGTGCATAAATTAGACAAAAAATGCACGAACAGCACGCGTAGAAAAACATAAAAACAGAGAATTAAAAAAATAAAAATCTAACTAAATGTGCGTGATGTTTTTAAATAACATCATGAAAGACGATTTAATATCTCTTAAAGACAATGTAAACAAATCCAACTTATTGCAGTGCAATTTTATTGCATGGTACAATTTATTTTTAGATATATTCATAAATTTAATATTAAGAAATGTATTAGATTTGTGAAATGGAATATTCCTAGCGGGAATTATAAACTATTAGAGAAGAATTGCTTTAAACATATTTCTAAGATGTTGAGTAGAAACATCTCAATAATAATTCCTTGTATATTTGCACTAAAAATCTTTGCTGATTTATTTATAACACTTTTTTTAATATAAACATGATTGGGAAAGTATGATCCCATATTAAGCTTTTATTTCTTAGTTTGAAGTATTAATGAATTAAATTACGTAACAGTTCAGATCAGTTTCGTAACTAGCAGTGGAGGTCATGTGACAAAACTTATGGTCCTCTTATCTTTACTACTTTTGTGTATGATATAGAAAGATCAATCTTTTTTTATCTAATTCGATGAGAGAAAAAAAAAGCTGCAGATGGAGTATAGTAATTTATTAAAATATGCTTGCAAAATTAATATTAGGAAATGAATAAAAAATAAATATTCCCTCAAGCAGCTGCTTGCTACAGAGGTCTGACAGGAGCCTGTCAGTTTATATGCCATAGTAGTTCTGAGAGGATGGCATGACCTCAGCAGGAAAACGACACATACATCCATGCCTTACCCAGGGGCTCGAACCCAGGACTTTTAGATCAGTAGCCAAGCGCGCTAACCACTCGGCCACGGGATTACGTCATAATCGTGATAATTTCTATCTTTTTGATTTTCATATGGTATCAGTTTGATTTTGAGTGGAATCCCAAAGGCGTTAAGCCCATGATATTTTACTATCTGTACCACCCTATTGTTTCGCCATTGGTTCAGGTGCTAAAATCCGTTCCTCCTAAGTTCAGACATAACATAAACAAACTGTATGATACTAGGAAGTGTTTCCTAGTATCAGTGTGCAGACTACTATTGCTTGAATCTTGAGGCCTCATTTTTAAGCACATGTTAAACATGTGGACATAAATCACAATACCAGAAAATGTACGACTTTGTAACTCCAGTGCTAAATAATACTAGTGTCAATTTATTTAAATGCTTGTGAAAAAAATAGGAAATAATAAATGTATTATCGATCGAAACATTTGAATTAATTTAATTTTAACGCGAAAATGCTATTTCAGTCCGCGATGTCCTGAAATCGCTATTCTCTAATATATTTCAAATAATTTAATAATTCTACAGAGAATATGGTCATTACTGTTGCCTTTAAGTCAACAACCATATTATTAAAAATTTGTTCACTTATTACATCGACTGCTATACTTTAGAATCTGCGTGGCCAGAATTTGCCCAAGTTTCATCTAAAGTAAGTGACCGGGTGGGAAGTCACTGTTTGCATATATTATAAAGTGTAAAATTCTGTAAATAAATATATATATGAGAAGACAGCTGAGTTTGTGTATATCGGCCCCCTAGGTAGATCAACATCCTGACAAGATAGTGATAGGTACCTTTCTGCACACATTCTCACATATACGGTCAGTAGAAAAGCAACCTTGCCCAGACAGGTCGAGAAGACATCTGTCTACATAATATAAATCAATTTAATAATATTTTGCCTCTTTTATCCTTACTCGCATTCTGAAAGGAGATGGGCATGGCACCTGGCCCCCTCCCTTCCCGTAGATCCGGTCTGGTTACTTATATCGCTGTTTTATTATTTAAATGCTGCATACTTTTATTGCCAAACCTTAAACTTAACTTGTAGTGGCTACATATTCGGCTGAACACGACCATCTGTTATGAATTATAAAGAGTCCTCCGTTTCACAGTGAATTCTCTTAAATTCATAATTAAATTAAATAAATAAAAAAACCATCAAGCAGCTGCTTGCCACAGAGGACTGATAGGAGCCTGTCAGTTTATATGCCATAGTAGAAGGTCTGAGAGGATGGCAGGACCTCAGCAGAAAAATGACACATGCATCCATGCCTTACCTGGGGCTCGAACCCAGGTCCCTTAGATCAGTAGCCAAACGCGCTAACCACTCGGCCATGAGACGGCAAAATTAATAACAACGAAATAAATAAAATAATAAAATAATGCAATTAAAATAATCATAATAATAATTACTTAAATGAAATAATTAAACAAATTAATTAATTTTAAAGCTACAACCAATAAGAAACAATTATGTAAATTGTGTGGATTCTAGGTCACGGAACTCTCTTTTTGCATCTAACTTCCTAAGTTTTTTTTAACTGTTTTTATTATTATTGATTATCTTTTATCAATTTAGTTGGGGAGGGGATGGCTTGTCTTATAAAATTTCTGATTGTGTCTTTCTCCATTCAGCAATGTTACAATCGTTAATGAGATGCTCAATTTTCTTCAGAATCTTACTTTTATATCTTTGGAGCTTCATTTTACGCTTTTCGTCGTAGTAGAAAAATCTTCTCGATAAATGAAAACTGATCTAATAACAGTTCTGTAAATTTCTTGTTTTATTTTGAGACATAGTATTTTTGATGACAGTAGATATTGACATGTAGATTAAAATTCATTCCTTGTTTCATTCCTCCTCGCCTGGATTTCGGTTCCCATGCCTTTTTCGTTAGTTACAATTGTTCCAAGATATTCAAAACTTGATACCTATCGGAAACTAATGTCATCAGTTTGAAAGCTAGTCACGTTAAAGAAGTATGATTTATGCCGATTAATTTATAACACCAGTTTCGCAGCTTTCTTTTCAACTTCTATAAAATAATTTCTAATATCTTGATCTTTCCCTTTACGGAAGAAATATGATTTCTATAAACTAAGATCACGGATGGAAAAGGATTTTAGTGTTTCGTGGTGAATAATGTAATACGAAAATTAAACACCGACAAATGTAAAATTATACCCTTTTGATATTCGAACACCATTTGCTTTGCTCTGGCTATAAATAATAAAAATAAATACCCCCCCCCCCCTCAAGCAGCTGCTTGCCACAGAGGTCTGACAGGAGCCTGTCAGTTTATATGCCAAAGTAGAAGGTCTGAGAGGATGGCAGGACCTCAGCAGAAAAACGACACATACATCCATGCCTTACCCGGGGCTTGAACCCAGGTCCCTTAGATCAGCAGCCAAGTGTGCTAACCACTCGGCCATCGGACGGCCTGCTCTGGCTATAGCCATGGATAATGCTATAATGATGATGCATTAATTGATTTTTATTTACTCTTTCCATCCTGGTTCATGGGTATATCCAACTGGAATTATGTTAGGTAGATGCAGGGCCGGATCTAGGTGGGGGCAAGATGGACATCCCCCCCCCCCTTTTTTTTTGAGAATGCCAGTAAGGATAATGGAGGCCAAAAATTATTAAGCTTGCATATGTTACTTATTATTACAATTTTTTTAAACTCTGAAACAATGGGGAAAATGTTAACTGCAATGGGAATCCAGCCTCTTGTCCGCCTCCTCCCTTTAACTGTTTCCTGATCGATTTCATCTCTTGCCCTTTATTTTTAAATACATTGCTTCTATGAAATTGATTTAATTTTTTTCCCTTTGGTCGTGCATATCATTTCACCTTGATAAATAAATGGAATATTTCAGCTATTATGCCTTCATCAGGCAACACTATGGTTCACAATCCAAGAAATGCATAACTTATGAATTGCATAATAAATGTGGGGCGAGTTGGCTCAATCGGCAGCTCGCCAGGCTCGTAATCTCCCGTTCCCTGGTTCGAGGCCCAACAGGACGAGCATTGAGATTTTCTCCGTTCTGTCATCTGTGAGAAAGGGAACACCGTTAGATTTTGAAATGCCACCGTCCTTCGGATGAGACATTAAGCCATTGCACCGTGTGCAGAACAACCATACCTTGTGCATATTCAAGAATACGCTGGATGACACTTGTCCAGTAGATTTTCTTTCCCAACTTTCTATGAACCCTTGGGGTCCTAGACCTGGCCATTTAGCTCATTGTGTGCAAAAAAAAGTGCTTCTCAGATATAAAACAACCCAAAAACAATGTTTAATAAATGAGAAGAAAACACGCATTTTTTTTTTTTTTTCAGAAATTGCAAAATCAGATCTTATGAATTCGATCTTCAGTAATTTAAGCGCAACGCAAAAAAGTTTCTTACGCAAAAATAATGCTAAGCTTAATTTATTTTTGAAGTTTAACGACTTCAAAAGGTTTTGGAAAAACAATATATACGAATATCTACATTTAACGTAAGAGTATATCACATCCATAAAACAACACTACCTAAGGCTATTGAAATCTGCAATGAACAATGTTTCCTAGAGCTACTGATTACTTCCACATTTTGCTGTAGAGCATCATAGTCGAACTGCAATCCAATGTTCTCCAGTCGTATATCCTATAACCCTTTATTCTTAAGCAGCATTGATCCTGTTGTCGGAATCTAGAAAGGCACAATGTTGATTTGAGAGAAATATTTCTCATTCCCGTTCTTAACAAACTTTTCCAACTTTCCAGCATCTTAAGCTTCCCTAACTGAAATGCGTTAGATAACGTTTAATTCCATCTCTTGAAGATTCCGCTGCACGCGTGTCATTGGCCAAGAGAAACTTCCGCTGCCTCTGAAGTTCATTTATTCCACTTATATTTGCATAATATCCCAAATCGTCACTCTTCTTTTCTACCTTAGGTAATGCCATTGAGGATAAATGATGGAAATAATCCTTTCATCTGTAGTAGTAAATTTAGGGATATTAGCATGTTCACACTGTTTCGACGCGATTAATCTTCGTTGTCCAATTAGTATGATAATATATTTAATTCTAACTGCGATAGTTGCACCATTGCTATCCATGTGCACCAATCCCTCTCTCACTCTTTGGCGTTCCCTTTCCTGCAGTGGGAGGATGTTTAATAGCGTGCACCGTGCCGCCGAGCATCGCCACGTAAATAACCTGCCCCGCGCTCCAGAACCTCTCATTTCGAGCCGTTTGCGATCGTTTCCTCTATTTACAGGATGCTGCATCAGAGTTAATCTCACGTGGTAGGCCGTGCGATACGGCGTAACACTATACACAACTGCGGAACACGAGGCTGCGGCAAGCCTGGCGTGCCGTTTCAGTGCATTCCTGTGGTTAGTGTAGGCGGAACGCGAGCTCACGGAAAGGGCAACGGTCAAGCACGCCACAGAGGAGAGCTCGCGTCACGTGACTTTACAGAAACGCCCACGATCATTAAACGGTTTCGGTCTCCTGCAGATAGAATGTGCTTCCCTTGTCTCTAAGGATCCTCGCTCGGGAAGATCTCAACGGATATCGTGATGAGGTAAAAAGAGATATTCGTCCATCGCTCAAGTGACGAATCGGATTGAAATGTAATATTTTCGTTTCTCCTTTTATGTGATGTCTATGAAAAGTGACTATGACAGAGTTCTGGTTATTTGCAATAAAAGGATAGGGAAGAAAATGTGTTTCGAATATAGAGGTGACATCTGAGTTCGTGTGGAATGCATCCAATAGAATCGGCCGGCCGAAAAAATAATAGACTTAAAGTGATATGTTCAGTAATGGAGCTTATTTTGGAGTGGCTAGAACACAAGAATGATTGGAACTAATGAATAATGTATATTCCTTTTTTTTAGTTCCATGCAATGAATAGAGTTGTCATGAAAAGTTAAAGATTACTAATAATACAATTATTCCTTTACTTGGTAAGCTACTATTTCGACTCAATGATGCAAGGTTCTCCTCAGGAACATTACAACATTATTCTCTCTAATCCGACATCAGATAAAGCGGATTTTGATAGTCTATTTTCTTTCGGAAGAAATAACTGCAGAATTATAGAAACAAAGAAATGCATTCTGAGGAGAATGCATTTCTCAACTAACAAGTGGATGACTCATGCTCCATTGTTAAATAAAATCAAATATAAAAAATAATGAAAAATGAAATGTTACTAAAATTAATTTCCTTTTTCTGTGTTTAGCTGTGAATATTACAAGTGATTAACACGCTTTGCTACCGTTCAAAGGAACCTGTGTCCGAGTCTGAGTAAGGCATGGATTTTTGTGTTGTTTTTCTGCTGATATTCCATTATCAAGTTTAATACATCTACTGCAGAGTATAAATTATCAGGCCCTAGTCAGACCTATGTGGCAATCAGTTGCTTAAGGAGTTATTTTTTATAGTTGCATACTAGAGCAGTTTTTTCGACACCCTATTTATACATACGATTTAACTAGTTTCTGATATTTGAAAATTATTATTAATGCTTAAGCTGCGAATCCCAGATCGAGATGATTCTGTAAATGTCAAAAAGAAACTCTTTGGATGATTCTTTAAGGTAAAGAACAATAGGCGAGAATGGAATTAGTCCAAAGTGGGGAGCAAGTGGCCAGGGGTCTAAATGTGAGTCACAATGCTATAAGCAAATTGCGAAACCAGTATCAAAATATACATTTAAATATGTTCAAATCCCTCTAGAGTCATTTCAATAGATGGATGTCTGTTGCTCTATATGCGAAGCACTCCAAAGACCACGAACTTCAACTTACAGCAGATATGATTGCATCCACGAGAACTATTGTAGCAAATTTGAACTAAGCTTCATGAGAGAGATCATCCTGACGGCCTGTTACTACCTCTGCCTCTCATACCCTTTAGAGAGAGAAATCCATTTGAATTAGTTAGACAGCTTGACTTCACCCAAGGAGCAAAAGGGCTAATATGCTCTTAAGATATGAGACGCGATTCAATCTTTAAACAGAATCTTAACGAACATTCATCTGTAGAGGGAGGAACGATTTCGCCTCACTAGCAATAAGGGAAAGAGACAATTATGGAGACGGTCTAATGGTGTAGTCAGTCATTACCGTCATTGGTAGCATGATCCTATGTGTATTCCCAACAAGGATTCCCGCAGGTGTCTAGTATGTAAATCATATCTCGCCGTTTGCAGAAACAATTGGTCCAAACTTCTGCTCTCGAACTTTAGCTCACGAGCATTCTCGAAGTAAGCAATAGGCCATAATATGGATTGGCCAGTAATAGCCCCAGACATTACATTTATAGCATCCGCAAGTTTGTCTGAAATGTTCTAGACAGAAAGATTGCTAGTCTCATACCTTCATTCAGAAAACTCACTTTGTTGAAGTTTGTTCTTAACGGTGAGTGGGGTTTGCTATGCATAGCACTAATTAAAAGTTACGTTTAGAGCATGAAAATTCGAAACCTGGTCTGTACTATCGCAGGAAAAAATCACATCGCTATATTAGGTCACGTTTCCATTAACTATCTTTTTCAGCGCTTCCTGAAATCGGGGATACCTGAAAAATTCAGCGGTACCTGAAAAGACGCTGATCTGTTCTCAGCGGCACCTGAAAAAATTATTTATTTTCATCAGTTCCACAAATCATTAACTCTTCATTTCCATATCGAAAATTATACGGTCTTTGTGCTTTTTAAATCAGGTCATAAGACATCTCTCTCACACTAATTCATCATCTTTTTCTACGATTTTTCTTTGAATTATTAAAGTTTTGTCTTTAGTCCTTAACTTTTCAGCATCAATTCTGTCGCAGTATTCATTTACTAGTAAAAACTTGATCAGTTTTATAGTTGTTATTCATTGGATGCAAGAGAGTTATATTAAAGACAATATGCGAGTAATTTTAACAGTTAGAGAAAACATGAAATGCGTAGTGTCCCCAATACATTCCGAAACATTCAAATCATACACAAAATGCTCAGAAAAAACATTCATCATAACAAAAAATGAAGGAAAGGAAGCATAAATAAAATAAACATATAGAAAAAAATGAGAATGTTTTAAAACATAAAACAAATCAATAATAAGAAATAAGATTATAATTAAAGCATCTAGGTTTAAAACAAGCAAATGTACATATCATAAAATGACAGAGATTAAAATAGGAAAAAAAAATTATTGTACACGGCGATTAGACAAAGAATAGGAAAGATAGTAAGTTAGAAAAAGAGAAAAAAGTAGAGAATATAAAACAATATTTTCAAGTATACAGAGTACCTTTTTCTTTAGTATAAGACAATTTTATTAATTATCTGTGACGTCTGCATGTCTCAATCTATTGTTACACAACATGTATAAAGGAGTTTCACCAACACCCTTTACACCTTATTAAAGCAGTACTGTAATGATATCCTCTTCAACATACACAAGAAGACATTAAAACTCGAATCGTCGTCGCATATTAAAATGAACACTTGTAATATTCTCCTCCGTATGGTAACACAAGTTTGGCATTCATACACACACTCGATTTCTAACTGTATCACTTCTATGGTATAGATATGACGTATTTCTTCACAGCACGAGATCACCTCATGATACAATACACACTTTTCATGAGCAATTATTTAAAGTTAGTATGTGGTTTCAAAATTATAACAAAGGGAGAATTGTACATGGTATATTATTTGATGTTTTCTAGAATTAAAGAAACAAAATTGTATCATACGGTAATGATTTCGAAGATAAAGTCCCGTGGTCGAAAAAAAAAGAAATTTCACCATTCTTGCCTTTAAAATATTTTGAGATAAATAAATAATTGTTAAAACATAGGTCGTGTCGATGTGGAAACAGCAAATAAATGGTAAGGAAAAAATGAAGTGAACGGGGATTATTAAATAAAGTGCAATGAATTACGGTAATAAATTGCAACTTCCCTTTTTATTCAAGCTTATGGATTTGATAATTGAAACCCTTATCAGGAAAAGTGAGTGTTTTTTAAAATAGATTTTTCTAATGATTTTAAGAGTTTGTTTAGAACATTTTTCTTGGTTTACTTATCCTTTTGTTAATGCCGAAAAGTGTGGAAGGGCAATACTCGAATTTCAGTCCAATGCAAGTTTTAATTTTGCTAGTCTCAATAGTTGTATCGTACAGAAATTCTGAACAAGTAAAACAAAGAAAGAAATATTTATATATTGTTAAAGGTATCAAACAAATTTTGATTTCTGATTGCTTGATTATTTTATAAACGAAACATTCTACCAAATTAATATAGCGTAATATGATTAAAATATGTGCTGAAGTTTCATTTCACTTTTTTTAACTCTCAATCGCTAATAGGAGCGTAGGTTGACTCAGTCGGGAGCGCGCCAGGCTCGTAATTTTCCATACCCAAGTTCTGGTCCCGCCTGGGCCAGAGTTGAGATTTTTCTCCACAAAACTCCCCGCTCTATCATCGGTCAGAAAGAGGACACCGATTGGGTTTGAAAGGCCGCCGTCCATAGGATGGAACGTAAAGTCATGGTACCGTGTGTAAGAGAGCCATACCTGTGTGCACGTTAGAGAACACACAACGGCCTTGACGGGAAGCAACCATCTGTCTCATAACAGTTGTACAGTAGGCCCCAACCTTCTCTGAGCCCTTGAGATCCTTGTGACCCGCCCATTGTCTGCAAAAAGTTCCGCTTAGAGGCAAAACAACACATCCCTGTTGCTAATGTGTTTAGATCACAGCTTGTATTTCAAATACTAGGACCATTAAAAGTGGTTCAATGGATTCCCTCATTCATATGGTTTTGAAGTCCCTACAGAAAAACCTTAAATTTATATGATCAAGAAATTTATTTCAAAATGCTACAAATTAGGATATTCCTCGGGTAAAAAAACTAGTTTGATCCACGTTCGCATCAAATTATTTTTGTTATACACCTTTCCCTATTAACCTTCTCCTGTCCAAGGGTGAAAGTGTCCTTCATATTTTGAACTCTCATTTGGGGCCGCTACCTATCCTAGTCATCAGTGAAGGATGTCCCATTTCAGTGCTTGTTTGCACATGGCATGACTTACAGGAAATATTTTGTGTGTTTTAGCACTATCTAAAGAGAAAAATCAAGAAAAGAATTTGAGATATATGTCCGCTCGCAAACGGTGACCTTATGAAATACAATTAGACTACAAAGGTTTAATGACCAGATATATAAAATATTTTAAAAGATGAATTTATTCTTTTCGATCATAAGCACTATGTCTTCTCAAATATATTGTCCTTGCTTTCGTTTAGTTTTTCAAAAATGAATAATTTTCAAACAATAATTTAGTGGGTTAGGAATAATGATCCCTTGATATTTTTTCAGTGGGAATTCGTTCTCCTGCTAACACAAGCGATTTCTACCATCGACCCTGCTTCTCCATCCCGCATTCCAGAGTTTTCATGTATAGATAGTTCAAAACCTTTTAAACATTTTTTTTAATTCAGAAACACCTTTCTGTTGGGGGCAGGGGTGCCTCAGTCGCTAGTCCGCGAGGCTCGTAATCTGCAGTTCGCAGATTCGAGTGCTGCCTGGATCAGCGTTCAGGTTTTACTTGCAAAACTCCTGCCCTGCCCTCGGTCAGTCGGATGGGATGTTAAGCCGTGTCACCGTGTGCGGGAGAACCATACCATGTGCACGTGAAAGAATACGCTAGATGGCCTTGACTGGAGGCTACCGTCTGTCTTCTAACAGCTGTTCAGTGGGTCCCCTTTCCCACAACCTTTTCTGAACCCTCAGGGTCCCTGTGACCTGGCTATTTATCCTATTGTGTGTAGAAAAGTGGCTCTCAAATGTAAAACAACCCAACCCTACCCTTTCTATTGACCGACAAATCTACGATATATTTAGCTGTTCTTTATGACTACAGATTTTGGTGAATACTGATTGTATTTAATATTTCAACTCACCTTATAGTCAGGAAAGTTGGGTTGTTTTACCTCTGAGCGACACTTTTTTTCACACAATGGGCTAAATGTCAGGTCACAATAAACCCGAGGTCTCAGAGAAGGTTAGGGTCAAGTAAACATCTGTCCACTGTGTAACATCTTTACATACTGGACAGATGTTAGGAGACAGATGGAAGCCTCCCGTCCAGGCCATCCAGTGTGCAATTGATTATTTATTCAATACCGTGCACAATACCATGCAATACTTTTATTCAATATCGTGCATAGGGTCTGGACACAGAGATACGACTTTGCGTCCCATCCTATTGACAGCGGCCTTTATAAGCTCATCAGTGTCCTCTTTCTGATTGAGGGAGGGAGGGAAATTTTGCGGAAATAAATCTCGACGTTGGCCCAGGTAAGACTAGAACTTGGGAACTGCAGATTACGAGACTGGCGCTTTATCGACTGAGCCACTCCCTCCCATATAGTCAGGAGACAATACCACCTATCGGGAATGCATTAAGCCTACTTCTTCATTTACCATTACACCACTGTTTTCAACCAGTAACGTCTGAAGCTTTCCTAAAAGATAAACACTCCTCTGTTTCGCTGCTATGAATTTCGCAAAAATGAGAGAAGTATGAAAGATAAAACAGTTCGCAGCGGCAGAAGATCAAAACGACAAACTATCGATGACTCGAGATCAAGAAGACAAACTTCCTACAGTATGAAAGCTCACACGAATGTCATCTGAAGAATGGGACTCGAAAGTGCAAGGCAATAAATGCGTTATACTCAGATGCAAATGACATCTATAAATTCGATCCATTGAAAGGGGGAAGCTTCCTTTCGTTGCATTTTACGGATCTCTTCATAACTCTGTCATATCGGTTTTTCACAGACATTTCGCCAATATCTTCAAGTATCTGCTGACTGATAACTTCCTATTCTTATGAACATGGAGAGAAGGAGAGGCGTCTTCACTATCCCTTATATTAGGATGTAAGTATCCGTTCCTTACGTTCTCTCTACCACAAACAGATGTCATCAGGATGAACTCGAATACTTTCCAGTTGTGAAGGCTCTCTGCCCTGTCTTTCCTACTTCATTCGTTGTCAGAATGAAGTGTTCGCGTCTCAGTTCTTTTCAGATTAATTCAGCCACTCCAATCATAAACAGAGTGCATCTGCTCAAATATGTATTCCTATTATTGTGTAGCGTCTCTTGAGAAAAATCAGTAAATAACTAGGCAATGAAGATACCTTTGAATGTAATTTATTACATCATCTAGTATTTATTGTAAATTTAACTACAGCAAAAGAAGCATTTGTTCTGGCTAAGCATTGACGAAAGTTTAAAGGTGGTACTTTTAATGGAAATAATTTATCTTTGTATAGGTGGGTCACCTAAACTTTGCTCGAGAACGATATACACACAATTCTGTTTTTACAATGTGGATAGGTTCCAAAAAACCGTGTAAAAAATACAGTGCATGTAAAAAATAGAAGATTGGTTCCAGACGTGAAAACTCAGTACAAATAATAAGTTGTTTTCACATAAATCATATCAAAAACTTTAATTAAATCTTTATCTGATTTTTATTCATTTAAACACATTTTTTATTTTATAAACTTATAAAGATAATTATATGTACATATATAAAGTTAATTATCCTTCATAAAGAAAATAATATGTCATTAATTCAAGAATACAGAAGTGCAAAAATATGTCACTTACATATGTTTATTAACTAGATTTCATAATTTTTGTGTAACTGAGCTGATGTGGTGAGTTCCATTTCTTGTATCTGCTTATATATTCGTAATGACATCTGTTTGATGGCATTTCCGTCGAGAGGTATTCTTTTTTGCGAGTTATCTTTTATCCACATTACTAGTGACTTTTCCATCTTCACTTTTACAATATCTCTCGTGTACGGTGACGAATTAGCGCTCAATTTTATTCCAGAAAGCACAGATTTTCTAATAGCATCTTCATTTTTCTTGATGGTTCTTACGGTAGCTTCGTTCAAACCAAAATATTTACCTATGGATGTTGAACCTTCTCCAGTTGCAAGACGATCCAAAATTTGGATCTTAGTATCCGAAGAGATAGCTTTCCTTTTCTGCTTTTTTATAGTTGAATTATCCGACATCGTGGTAAGGTTTACGAAAAATATATGAATTGTAGTTAATAAATCAGATGATGTAAAATTGTAAATAAATAAATCAGCAAAATTTAATAAATTTACAGCACACACAAAACTTCAAAAAACAAAACTTTTTTTTTCGATTTCTCCTATTAAACATCTAAACACTTCAAACTTTAAACACGAAATGAGAGACCAAGACTAAAGTATGTTTGTTGTTATGTTAGTGTAGTTTTTAATTTGGGGATTTTAGTGCACAAAATGTTTGTCTGTAGTACATTTTCGAAGTTAAAACTACTTCGAAAAATGTGACTATAAAAGCGGCATCTTTGTTATAATTGCAAATTCTAGATTTTTTTCATTTGAATATGAATAGTTTTTCAGAATTAAATTCAAATGGAAATTTTTTAAAAAAAAAGCGCCGTTTTAACCTTTCTAGATCAAAATAAATTGTGCAAAAGAATTGGAATTTTTTCTAACCCGTGTTAAATCACAATCGTGTAAAAAAATCCGTGTAAAAACAGAATTGGGTGTATTTCAAATGTCTTCCATTTTACGCTTTTTAGAGAATGATATTACTGTGCAAGCTTTATCTTGAAGCTTAGAGGAGAGGCTGAACGTATCTACATGATAGTTCAGAGATTCTGAAAAATGCATTTTTCCATTAAAGTTGTATAATTAGGCCTTAACTAATATCCCGTACCTCAAAGTATTTTAATTTTTAACTTATATTTTGACGTGGTCATTTGTGTGAGAAGCAGATTCCACAATCTGGATATGAAAGAAAACAACTCTATTCCTGAAAATGTTTACACTAAAGAAATTCGATTTCACAAACATTCATGATTTTTAAAATAACAGATGCAGGCGGAGGACTCTGTCTCAAACTTAACTCCAGTTTACAGTTTTTCGATTACAATTGCACGAGTTGTTACACTGATGTGAAATACCACTGCCATCAGAAATTTAGAAGCGATTCTTGAAAAAAAAAGTCGATACACTACAAATGACACTTGGACGTGAATTATTTCACTACGACGTGACTGATACATCAGCTGAGGCATTTGTTTCATTTGTTTCCCTGTCAAAGTTTTACCACAGCTGTATTTTAATGTTTTTAAAGCACGTCTTTCTCTAATTTCACACATGTATAAATGTTAAATTAGAAAAGTAATCAACCTACAAAACAATGAATATTAATCAAGAAACGTTATGCTTTTTGACCACGTTAACGTTTCTTGATTAATATACATTGATTAACGTTTCTCGCATGGGAGTGGCTCAGTCGATAAAGCGCCAGTCTCGTAATCTGCAGTTCCCAGATTCTAGTCTCACCTGGGCCAGCGTCGAGCTTTATTGCAAAATTGAAAGTTGAAAAAATTTAAGTGAAACCTTAGAAATGGATTCACATAATGTACTTCGCCTACTGGGAGCTATTTAAATTTTAATTCAAATTCTACTTTTATCCAAAACACGAGGAAACCTTTTGTTCTCTACAACATGTTGTAAATAGAATTGCAGCAACTACAATGGATCTGTGAGGATTGGTACCAAAGTATCGTGTTCTGGATAGGATAATATCAAACATCTTATGTTCTAGATGGAAGGGTATAAGCATCAACATGTTCTAGATGGAATGAAGTCATCAAAAACTTCTTATAGGTGTAAGGTATCAGCAACAACATGTTCTAGATGGAATAATATCAGTAAAAACTTCTTATTGATGTAAGGTATTAGGAAAAACATGTCGTAGATGGAAGGGTATCAGCAACATGTTCTGTATGGAAGGGTATCAAAAACTGCATATTCTAGATGGAAGGGTATCAGTAACAACATGTTCTAGATGAATGGGTATCATCCGAAGGTATCAGCAACAACATGATCTATATGGAAAGGTATCAGCCGTAACATGTTCTAGATGTAGTGTTATCAGCAACAACATATTCTAGATGGAATAGTGTCACAAAAATGCTTTAGATAGAAGAGTATCAGCAACAACGTGTTCTAGATGGAAGGGTATCAAAAATAGCATGTTGTAGATGGATGGGTAACTATATGTTCTAGATGAAATGGATGGATGGGATCCTTGAAAAATGCGTGAAATATGCACGTTTGATCATTTTTGCCTCCATTTCATTTACTAGCATTATCAAGATAGATGTGGACCATGTCCCCCCCCCCCTACATCTGACCCTGATCGTGAGTAAAATTCTCATAGCCATAGTTTGTTGCAGAGTGACCTACATCTGGCCCTGATCGTGAGTAAAATTCTCATAGCCATAGTTTGTTGCAGAGTGAATAGTTTTGGATAAAATGCGAAACAAGCCTCACTTCTCCCTCTGACATATACGCAGAATACGGGTTGCTACCTTTACATAAAAAGAAATTCACTAGCGCACAGGCTAATGAAATTTTAGGAAGATGTTTGAGTAACTGAATTTGTAATGCGAAGAGCATTTCCCTAATTACTCTTTGATAATTCTTCTGAAAAAGTAAAAGATTTTAAGACACCCATTTGTAATGAAGCAATAGAGAAGATCAATACAGGTAAGTTTTCCTGACATCATTTACCCTTGCTTTCAAAAACAGATTATCCATTGTTTAATACTTTGTGTATTTAATCAGAGGCCAGAGCATTTGTTCATGTTCCAGCTTATGAATGAGATGCAAAAAGAGTAATTTGATTATTCACTACTCTTAATGAAAAAAGAAGGACAAAGAGAACACTTAATAAAGCCGTTGTTTAATTTTTGTTAACCCTCTCTTTGCTCATAGCTATAACTTCCAAGTAAACCCACAGAAAAGCCTGAGCGCATTTCGAAAATATAAATTACCCCTTCAAATTCAAGATCTAGATCAAAGCAAATTGTTAATGAGATACGCAAGCGCCTAAATCCAGTTGATGTACCAGCATACAAAAAATTCCTGAAAGAAAACAAAAAGCTATATTTAATACATTAAATAATAGTCAGCACACGTCGCTTGGTTATATATACCCTGCCCTTCCACATTATCTTTCAACATCTTAATTTTACTCTCACTGAAGAAAATTCGAAGCTTCGGTAAGCTAGGGACTACATCTCTAACGGTTAACACAAGCCGTATGTCTGCAGACTAGCATTGCGATACGGAGCCTCGCAAGTATCCTCAGTTAGTATTACCACGGTCGGGAGTAGTGTCGTGGAGTTTTTCTGGTAGACGCGCCTAAAATGCCTGCGTGAAATGAATAATGCATGACGTGAAAAGCCTCGAAGGGACGGGAGGAAAAGAGTGTACTTCGTGAGACGAATTGCTTGGGTCCCAGAGGGTTCTGCCATCTCTGTGGCAGGGCTCGCAGTACAGGAGGACGAAATTTGTTTCACCAGTACAGGCATAAGGACAATAGTCGCGTTTTCCTGGCCCCATTGTCTTGTGTTCCTGGTCGTTTTTGCTTTTTGTTTTTTTTATTCTTGGAGGCGAAAAGTTTTACTCACTCAGCTGAATTTTGATTCTGCTAAAAACATTCTATTGACTTCTAAACTTCGGTTCGTTTTTTTTTTATTTGGGAAGAGAGAGACTCTTACGCTTTTGCGCCGTGTTAGTTTTCTCTTTAACCGGGAAATTAGAAAACCATCTGATAGTGGGAAATTTACTTTACCGAGTTCAAAAGTCTGATACTCTTTCTCAGGTAATTAAAGAACGAGGAAAAGGGAAGAATTAGAAGGGGGTTAAAAACAAGGAGGATTATGCAATTAGAAAGTGGAATGGTAATTAACTGGAATAATTAACTGGCGATTGTTAATTGAAGAATAAGCGAAGAAAGGTTTAATTCGAGAATAAATGTTAAAGTTAGAAGCAGCTTTTCAGAAATCAGAATGTGTAGTCAACTTGAGATGAGCAACAATCAACGGTCGGGCAATTGCTGTATTATCCTCGTGATGTTTTTACACACACCCATCTCTCAATTTGCACGATAGATAGGTCCCATAAAATCACCGTGCAAAATGAGACCAAATCGAGAAAATCGGTTACAAAATAATCCTTGTTATTAACGTAATTGAAAGTTTCATTTGCACATATTTATTTCAGATTTCAGTTCAGCAGTAATAATTAACATTAACGTAGCATTGCTTTGTACTCTATTTACACTAATTCAGATAAGCTTAGATTGATTTTTTTGTGCATTTCTTTCCGGCCAAGAAAAACATTCCTTGTTAATGCAGACGTAAACTATCGAATTGGAAGGCGAAACGTAAAAAATGGGATATTTATGAACTGAACATAAACTAAAAATTAAACATTTATTCCAACACTTAATGCTTTATTTTGTAAAATTATTATTTACATGATATTTTGTAAAACAGCTTACTTACGAATTTGCCGTATTTAGCCTATATAACAGTCACAAATTTAAACTTTCTGTTAAAAGTAAGATAAAATACGGTTTTTACTAGCCTGAAAGAATTCTATCCGGAAAAACCGAATCTCGCTGCAGATGCAAAAGCAGGTTTTATTTCCTTAAGATGTCACGAGATAGATTGCATTACAATGGCAACAATGAAGTTTTAGCGAAAGAATATCTCTCGAAAATATAACTCGTAAAAATGACAATTTTATTAATACATGAATTTACTATTAGATATTTATTCTTGAAAAAATGATATCAAATAAAACTATTTAAGATAAAACAAAGTAAAATCAACTAAAACTATTCAATTGATTTTTACTTTTGGATGATAGTTTAATAAATTGTTTGATGCTATGCCACTGCTACTTCAAAATATGCATATATTATACATAAAACGTCGTTCTAAAGAACACCAGAGTAACGAAATATTCAGTATAACGAAATTTTATTCAGTCCTGGCCAATTTACTATGCATCTCTATGTAAAAATATTTCATTTAAACGAATACCATTATAACGAAAACATCAATTTGATGTAATAACAATTTATCCCGATCCGAAAAAATATGCTCAGTATAATGACATTTGTAATACGAAAATACTTAAACAATAGGTACAACGTACATTATTCTATCTTTACGTGCTTTGGTTTTTATCATCTGGAAACATTGCAATGATTTAAACACAGAAATGTCTAACCAATCACATCGCTATGCATCATGTATTATTGTATGTCGCCCGGCACTGTATGTATTGTATGATCTCACGGCGTTCAACATAAAGACTCCCTAAGCGTGTGGTGCCAGAACAATGTTTTGAAGCACGATGCATGTTGCCCTAACATAAAATGGGATTTTCAAGCTTCGAGATCTACGTGATTCCGATTATATTGTATTGCAAGTAATGGTAGCATCCAGCAAAAAGTTCCTTCAAAGCTATTCCAATCTAAGTGCTGCATTTTATCATTTGTTAACTGCAAGTTATTATTATCATTTTACTTAAATTCGTTAATTAGCTATGTGTTTGCGTGCAGTATAATATGGAGGAGAAGAAGGAATAAGAGATATTGTAAAGAGATAGAAGAATGTAATATGGCGCGAAGTCTTCGCTGTTCGTTTCATAAATGACACTGCAAGACGTTCCGAACAATGTGGAGATTTGGACAATGAAAACGATTTGGGCAACGTTCAAGAATTCACGTATGAGAATCAAGAATCGTCAAGAAGTCGTTCAAGAATTCAAGATATGTTTATTACAACAGAGTGTTCAAAAATAAAAGCTACCTTAGTTTTAAGAAGCAAATTCTAATTCATGGTAAATATCATTACGATTATTTTGTGGTATGTAACCATGATAGCACTTTTTTGTTGAATTTCGCTATAACGAATGTATTTTGCTCACCTGTACCACTTCGTTACGCTGACATTTCACTTTATCTACTTATACAAAAAAACTAAATCCGTACCGTGTAAACCGCGTGTATAATCTTGCAAAATGAAACTGGTTTCATTTTCTTGACCGTGTAAATCGAGTATCGCGCAATAGAGGAAAAGTGGATTTCTAAACCAAATACGGTTAATAAAAAAAAGCAAAAGTTGCTTACAATCCATGAACATCATCCGTGTACCCATTAATTGTACTCAACGTATTTAATCGACTATTAGCATTCTAGATAAGTATAGATAACAATTAATAATATATAGGTCAATCCATAAATGAACTAAAGAACTAAACTTTACAAATACTAAACTATATAATAGCACTTCAAAACAGATTTACTTTAGATTTCAAGCTTAGCCAATAAATAGGTGCTTTTCACACAATCTACTTCAATAGAATCCACAACACAAAATCAGGTAAACGAAAATTTCTGGAGTTATGCACGGTATGTATGAAATGTATGTCAAAATACAGAAATCAAACATTGAATGCTGTTCTTAGATACGCTGCCGAACTTCATAAATTTTGAATGATTTTCTATTCAGTATAATGATAAATGAAACACTGCATTTTTTTTCTACTCAATTTACTTCCAGATATAACAGTGTCAAGAAACATTTTAACGTTTACAGTTAGATTTACACAAACGTTACACTCTCCCCTGTGGAAAAGTAAATATATATTATATAAAGCAACAAATTCCTCGCTGTTACTCTATTGAAGTATCTAATTATAATCTAAACATAATTAACAGAGTAACTACACTAAAGTGCCATTGAAATAGGGTTAGGAGACATTATCCCAATTCAGTACCGCAAGTCCCGCATTTGCGCGCATGGCTGAAACTCTGGTCTTATGTAGCTGTCAGCTTTGGCTTTCCCAAGTATTCGTCGTGAGAAGCGTAATGGGAAAGGCACGGATTTAGATGCATTTGACAGAGGGCAGATCGTAGGTGCCCTCGAATGGTACACATGATGTCCGAACTTGTCAACGAACTTGAATTTTCTCGTACGACAGTTTCAAGAGTATTTGGGGAATATGAAAATTCGGTCAAAACAACAAGCACCCGGACAAACTGCAAAAAACAACCAGCCTTGAATGACCCACATCGTACGGTCCGATAGGGGCCAGTCATTATCTGAAATCACCTCCCATCTGAACACGGGTTCCAACCAGGAAGTCAGTGCATGGACCGTGCAACGCTCACTTCATTATCTCGGCTTCAGGAGCCGCCGATCTACTAGAGTCCCACTTTTAACGGCACGATATTGGGCTCAACGACTTTCCTGGGCTAAAGAACATCGAAACTGGACCATTGAAAATTGGCAACGGATAACCTGGAGTGATGAATCCCGATTTAAACTTCATCACGACGATGGAAGACTGAGGGGTATGGCGCTGACCCCATGAAGCCATGGATTCTGCATGTTAGGTCGGAACAGTACAAGATGGTGGTGGCTCAGTGATGGCCTGGGGTGTCTTCAATTGGACGTCTGTGGGATCTTTGGTACGTGCACCGACGACTCTCAATGCATTCCGGTAAGTAGAACTCATGGCTGACCATTTACACCCATTTACGGCCATCATGCATCCCAATGGAGATGGCGTCTACCAGCAAGACAACTGTTCGTTTCTCAGGTCCAGGTTGGCTACTGCATGGTTGCAGGAGCATTCTGCTGACTTTGAAATAATGAATTGCCCACCTAGAAGCCCAGATTTAAAACCTATCGAAAATCTTTGGGATACCGTCGAGCAGAGTGTTCCGGTCCGTGTCCCATCAGCGACGACTTTGAGAGAATTGTGGACAGCTCTGGAGGATGCATGGGTCACCATACCTGTGAAACATTTACGCAACCTTGTAGAGTCCTTGTCTCGTCGTGTGGCGGCCGTTATAAGGGACAGATAGGGTCTAACACGTTGTTACTGGGTTGCTCTCCCTAATTCAATGGCACTTCGGTATATTATACAACAGTTATCACAGTAAAACATCTATGTCATGCATATTAGGAAACCAATTTCTTAATTTTTTTGCAAAATTTATAAATACTTCTTTCTGTTTTAATATATTCTGACATTTTATTGAATATTTTAAAGGCCCTATAGGCAAAATACTTCTGAATGGAAGTTTTTGTTGGATTAGAAATATGAATATTAGGATGTTTTCCATTTTTACTTTCTTAAGCTGATGTTATTAAAATGTTATTACTGCTTTTAAACAAATGCAATGGGTCTTAGTGCATTAAATATTCTTAATATATAATATATTTGAATATTGATGAAGGTTTCTGGTGCTGCTAGTTTTTTCTTTTTATGGCAATACATCTTGCAACATGATTCTGAACCTAGAGATTTTATATTTCTCTAATAAGTACCTCCCCAATATTCCAGATACAAATTTTACGTACGGTAATTTTATGATTTTATAGTTCGCTGACTTTCTTCTTATAAATTTTACTCTAGTAAATGATTTAAAAACTTTAATTAAGAATTATAAAGTTTAATATCCCTATGTCCATATTCTAGTTTAAGAAGTACTGTATCTATAATAATAAAAGGAGATGTAGGCTTGTGTATGTGTTTCTTTGGACACCATAATTCTTCAGAAAAAATGCAAGGATTTGACAGAGGCGAAGGACAAGCCTGAGGATGTGAAGTGTAAGATATTCATTTACTCGACATGATGAATTGGTTTCGAGAATATATTTCCTAAAATTTCTTATCTTCAGGATGGGCGTATTTCCTGCCGACCAGATTCCTCCCAACAAAATGCATGTTGACGTAACACCTCAGCATATTTTTTAATGCAACAGACTATTAATGACTGCGCAACATACCAATATTTAAAAAAAACACAGATTATCTATATCTATAAAGAATGTGTATGTATGCATATAATTAATACCTTGAAAATTTCAGAAACGATTTAAACCAAACTTTCAACAGTTGTTCAACACATTCACGAGCAGATTTTAGGCTACTAAAACGTACATATACATTTCACGGTGATGTTTGGAACCAAACGTTTCGTTTCACTTTTTTGAGTATTTTTTTAATCCATTGCAAACGTCAAAGACCAAAACTTTGTCACAAAAAAGACCGTGATTGCCCGAGGTTACGCTGCATTTTCATAATAGCTGTAGAGATAAAAAGATAAACTTTTATACTTGTTTATCGCAAGATATCTCTGTCGACACTCGTCACTCGCGAAAGGCATAGCCTCTTATTTAAATACATTTTCAGTTCACAGTTCTATGTCAAGCGGAAATGTTTTTGAAGGAACGATTTTTAAATCCAAAATATTGTCCAGCATTCAAAATTCTACGCGCTATTGTTTTACAAATGCACATTTTTAAATGCACTAGTTTATCCAATAATGAACTATTTTTGTTATCCTAAACTAGGATGGTCAGAAGTCCCATTTTTAACGGGTCGTCTGATTACCCTAATTTTGTCGAGAAATGTTATGCTCTAAATTATTAATTTTCTTTACGCCCAAAAGTTTTTCAAATTCTTAGAGCACTTTGAATATAAACCATTTCCCTTGAATACACCCCGTTTCTCTTATTGTCTTTACAAGCATAAAATCGAACTATCACCTGTTCTCATTTCGTTAATCTAATTACATTAGCCTAAAGATATACAGAAGTTTATAAACACTGCAACAATTCAAATCTGTTAAAAAATATCAAAATTTGTGAGACGTAAAGTCTCATGTCAATATAGAAAAAAATATAAAAAATTATTAAAAAATAAATGTGATAAGAAAACTTTATATTTAACAATACGTAAAGATGAATGCATAGTGTGCTTGGTTAGTGGTCAGAGGGACCTGGGTTCGAGCCCCAGATAAGGCATGAATATTTCTGTTGACTTCTGCTGAGGTCCCGCCATCCTCACAGACTTTTTACTATGGCGTATTAAACTGCCAGGCTCCTATCAGTTCTCTGTGGCAAGCAGCTACTTGAGGAAGTTTTTCTTTTCAAAGATTTTCAAAATGCGAACTACTTTAGTAATTTATATTGAATATACTCAGTCGAAATTAGCTGTTAAACACATTCTTTTTGGAATTAAAGACTGCTTTTTCTGTCTTCATCTGTAGATAATGATATAATTTCGTGTTTCTTTGATAATATAATCTCGTTTGCCCAATAATGATATAATTTTTGCAATTTTCTCGATCATATATTCTTTAACATCGCTTTCTCGGTGTAGGCAACATTCAACACGATAATCTTTCCTTAAAACAAGCAGATTACATTTTGCATTCTTCCAAAATTCACTTGGAATTTCTATCCACTTGTTCCCTTACTGAAACTAGAATCAGTAACTAATGCTCACTCTCAACCAATAAAACAGAGTTGTAGCTCCACGACATTCATCACATTTGTACATCTTCAACTGTTCCATCTCTATTGCAAAGTGTTATCTCTCTCTCATACGTGCATCCATGAACACATTAAATATCCATACAGATCTTGCACACACTAGCATTACAAAGTTGTCAATATCGGTCCAATTAGAGTGGTACTCATTCGCTCTCGTGTAAACCTGCTATCAATAAGAGAGTGCTCTCACAGCGTTAGTTCCAGTTTCTACCGTCTTACAATTCATGTTCTCCCGAAAAGCCCAATGTAATTTCTAATTGGTTGTTTGTATTATCAGAAAGGACTACAGTCAGATTTACAGGAGCAGCATTATATCTCGCTTCTGTTTAAATCTTTTATAATATCCAGAAGTTTGTTTGCAATATATTTTGCTAAGTATTTGCTTCATGTAGTAAAATTTCATTGCAAAGTAGAAAGCTTCGATTATTTTTCTGCTTTTCCTACATATATCGCCTTAATGCAGTTATTGCGATTTATTTCACTTTCAACCTGAGTTTTAAAGATTCTAATTACAACTGAGAAACCACTGGGATTTTCTTTATTAGTCTAAGTCTGATAGGATCAGAGATTGCTTCAGTATGTAGCGCGTCAAGTTCATAATCTGTAGTTCCCAGGTTCGAGTCCAACCTGTGCCAGTGTTGAGACTTATCTCCGCTAAATTTCCACCTTAACCTCTGTGAAAAAAGGCACACCGAAGGTCTTAGAAAAGCCGCCACCGTCGGATGGTAGTAGAGTTTCGGTTCCGTGTTCATGAGACCCACACCCTGTGCCCATTAAATATTACCCTTGATGGCCTTGATAGGAGGATCCCTTCTGTCTCCCAGCAGTTGTCCAATTAGTCCCCTTTCCCCAATATGCTCTGAGCCCTTGGACTCATTTTCACAATAGGCTAAATTGCCATTTGACCTGACAATTTAGCCTATTGTGTGCAAAACAAAAATGTCCCTCAAAGGTAAAACATCCCAACCAAACAACCGAGAACTAATGTGGATGATAAAGCAAGACATGTGTTTAGAAAGATCGCTTTTTTTTCCAAAGGGTTTTTAAGTCACAGTCAGGTATTATTGAAAGGAACGGTAATTCACTTAAGGAAACTGTATTTTATAAAGATAGTAATGAATTGTTTTATTATCAGAAATTGGGTGAGGGCTTCTTTTAGTTATGTATCTCAAATAGCTTAAGTAAAGAGCATCTTATTGACCTTGAGAGCCTTGAGAGCCTTGCCTTGAGAGGAGGTTTCATATGCTTCCTAACAACCACCAGTGGATCTCCTTCCTTTCTGAGCCCTTGGCGTCCTTTTGAACCTGGCCATTTTGCCCATTGTGGCAAAAAAATGCCGCTTAGAGTTTAAAAACCTAAATCAATATGAACAGCGGAATTTTTTATGCATTTTTTTCAACATGAAGCTATACATATTGGTATAAGTTTCCATTTTCATATTGATTAGTATCTGCAAAAAAACAAAATCAAAGGATCAGAAAAATGTAAGCTTAAACTGTCATTTTAAAACTAAATCCCTCATTAGCCCCTATATTTAACAATTATCTTTATTTTCGTTGCAAAGTTACTGCATTATCTCTGTAACTACTAGTGTAAGAATAGATTATTAATTTTTCTCAGAAGTTGTCCCCAGTCTCCAAATATAAACCTGCCCCGAACGTACATTTCTTCCAGTACGATCCTCTATTTCACGGAAAGATAGACCCGCTAGTTGTTTGGCCATCGCAGAGTGTTTCCAAGGACACCATGTCCGGTAACTGGGTAGAGAGACCTGTAAAGTGAATGCTGCCATCAGAACGAGGTTCTTGACTATAAAAAAACAATTCAGTCGGTGAAACAGAGATGTGTTCGATTTTCTTGGATAAATGACGACATACGGGGAGATAAAAATATTGGGAAGCGGAGGAGGTTTCAACTGAATTCGCCTGAATGATTGTTGTCTGGATATATCAGACAAGCCTGTACGGTTTTGAACGAAATAGCAAGAAATTGTCCATGGATCAACCTCAGACTGGATGGCGTCGGTTTTTGTAACCCCACCCCCCATCCTGTTTGAGCTTCTGGAATTCAGATACTTTTTTTTGCAAGTTTCGATATTTTAGAAACTTTAGCCTGGCTGTCAGGTGATCCAGAAAATGGAAACGATTTCTTTGACAATTAAGCCTAATGTTTCAGCAGAATCAATCGAAGGAATTTCGCAGCCCAAAGCGATTTGAAATCTTTCTCGCATCCATGTGAACTTACTATTTAGATACACCCAAGTAAAATTAGCTTTTTAACGCCCTTAAACAATTTACCTTCGGACCCACAAATATATTTGCTCTTTAGCTACACACAAGAGAATTAAATTTTCTTATTCGCAAACGAAATGTACATTTTTGTCGACCCATTCGAATTTACTTTTTCGACTCTTTTTGTAGATCAGAAGAATTCCCAAGCCTTTTACGGTTTTGGACATATTTCATTTTTGCCGCTCTAAAAGGCATAAAATAAAAAGAATTCAGGCTCATGAAAAATTTATTTCAAATTTGAAATATTGCAGATCCAATCAACAACGTAGGCTACATCAGTGAATTAAAACTGTATTTTTTTAATTTTAAAAATCCCTTTCAAAAATCTTCATTTAAACATAAAAAGTGCATTCCCAAGGGACAAATTGGAGCTCATGTGCCTTGAGTTTTCACATAGCATTTTGTTGAGGCAAAATAATTACTATTTTCGTGTTTAAGAAAACTAAGAAATCCCAAAGCCGCTTTTCTAGACACATAGAATATTGACTTTGCAACACACAGTTGTCTTTAATTACCATATGAATACAGTTTTTCAATTTTCATGTGGATTTCTTTTGTAATTATATTTTTTAACAATTTCTTAATATTACAAATGATTCTCTACATTACAGAGCGATTATCTAATGCTAATAGTGTTCCTTCATTCAATGGCTTAAACGTAAACTTAGGAAAAGTTTTAGATCATGATAGAGAATAAGAAGTGAAATTAATAAGTACTGGTAAGTAAAATACTTCTTAATTTTAAATTCTATATGAAATTCTTGCAAATACCTAAAAAATACCTAGAAACCTGTTAAAGACTCTTTACATCAATCTCCTTAAAGATATTACTCTTATGAGCTTTTCAAAATATTAAGTTTTGCGATTTCACATAGCATTCATAGTGTTCATGTCTTGCATCTATTACAGCAACGTGATTCTACTGCATATTCCCAGAAGACATATATCGTCGTGAATTGCATTCCTGTCTCAATCCTAACACTTTCTTTTGATATCCAAATTCAGATTCAACAACATTCAGTTTTTTCGTTACCTAAATGTCTCAGTTGCAACCAAAGAAAAAAAAATCGCTCTCCTCAACGAAAGAGGAAAAGAAAGGCATCGAGCAAAAGCAGCAGTAAAAATCGCCCACATTCGAAAACAGTTCCCTGCCAAAGACGTCTAATAGACTTACCCATAGCAACTCCTTCCATGAAAAGAACAGAAGACGTGCCTCACCGAAAACGCAATGAATATCCCAGAGACGGCATAAATTATTCCATACTTTCATTTTGCTGAAAACGTAAGAGTGGATTAAGACCAATACTGTTCCCCTACTTGAGATCCACTTAGGATTAGGGGAATAACGTGCCTCTCGGTGAACGAGAATGCCTCAGATTATAATTTCATTCCATGCAGTCTCCTTGCTTTAAATCATAAATGCATAGCGCCTAAGCACGGAAGCTCAATTTCCCAAGATACTCAAACTGCACCTGAGGCCTGCAAGCGAATACCCCTGCATCTCTCTCTGGTAGCGTTTAGAGCATAAATTATTGGCCATAGCGTGAGACGTTTTCTGGAAGAGAAAGCAGCAGTCAGATATTAATTACCGTTTTATGATGTTCCTCCAAAATTAAACCATGAAAATTATCTAAAGCAATCTTTTTCTCGGTGTCTCAGTTTAGCGAGTTAAGATTCATAAACTCCAAATGATCAAATAAAATTGGCAACCTCGGACATCTTCTGCTACATGGTCAACATTCTTGACCTCACATTGCTCTTGGGTCAGAGTTTAATTTACGCCGCTGACTAAATGTCATTCTTGACGTTTATTAATTACGTTTCGTCACGAGACGTAACGGTCAAAATTTAAATCGATAGTTTATTACACCTTTGCTTTTGTTATGCAATGAACTTACGATTCCCTGTCCTTATCGATTAAGCGTAATATACATTATTTTCTAAAAAGGACTGTCTGTTAAATCCACAAACTTAAAAACATTTTGATGCATAAGGTTTTGCGATGTGTCGTATTTTTAGGATTTTTTTTTTTGTCTTGAAGCAATCACCTGACTGAAAAGTCTTGAAAAGAAATACTTTGAACTTTTCGACACTTATGCACACAGCTAGTCAAGATTTAAGATCACTTTAGGTTTATGGAAAAAGATAAGAAGTAAAACTTTTCTCTACATTTTGAAAAGCGTATCGCGCCTTTCTTCATGTCATCTACAGTCTGAGGTCAGGTTACGATCCTGGATAGTGGAATGTTTGGAGTGTTTGCCCGAAGCGCTGATAAACCAATTGCAATGAAATGTAGAAACTGTCTAAGAGACTGCGCAGTTGACGCTTCGACATTTCTGATATATTATTGGTTGACTAACAGGCGGCGATTCATAGAATATTAAACCTGTGATCAGTGAGAACTGTAAAAACATCATTTGTTGAAAGATTAGTTAAAAGATTCTGAAAAAACGTTTCTACGTTTTCGCCTACATCGTTTCTATGTTACCCTGCTGAGGAGTGGTCAACCACACAGGGTCCTGGTGCTGACCACATAAACCCACTGGGCTGGACAGATATATGGCTCTGAGCTTATGGATCCTGATTTTGCTCCACTGGTGGGCTTCTGGGGAGGGAAAATCTTCCGCTGTGTTTTCTGTTTGTTTGTGGGTTGACAGCACCAAGTGAATTGATTCACAGGATATGTTTATCAGCTGGTGGATAATCCTGAGCAGTGGTCATCGCAAGTACCTAAACTCTTTGCTTCTATTGGCATCGTCAAATTCTACATTGGAGGAAGTCTTCCAATGTAGATGGCTTCAGCCTTTAGTGGTGGGGGAACGGGTCTTTGCCCCATGTCTGCGATTAGGGGGCTGTTTGATATTGTCGGCATTTCCTCTCTCAATAAACATAGTTTCTTTAAACATCCCACTAACCATTTTCTCTCCATAGGTAATTGGAATGTGAGGACTCTGCATAGAGCTTTTTCTCTTGATGTCCACACACAAGAATTCCACCATTATAATTTAGATATTCGTGGCTTGCAAGAGACCAAATGGACAGATAAAGATCAGATTCTTAAAAATAATCTTAAATTTCTCTTTTCAGGGAGGGACGACAATAAGCATCAAAAAGGCGTGGGTCTGCATTTCAGCAGACACGCTAGTGATGATCTTCTAGGATATGAGTGCATTAATGAAAGGTTTCTTACAGCAAAATTTCAGATAAGCGTTAAAAATTTGAATGTTATCTGCTATTATGCACCCACTGAGGATGCCGATGAGAATGAGAAGGATAGGTTTTACGGACAACTTCAGGATATTTTGAATTCTGTCAAGAAAAGAGATATTACTCTTGTTCTAGGTGACTTCAATGCCAAAGTTGGTACTGACTCTGACCTTTGGAGAGGAATAATAGGCCCTTTTGGTATTGGTAGCTGCAATGGCAATGGGCAACGACTCCTACAAGTAAGTAAACACAATGGTTTCAGAATAACTAACACTTATTACAAACACCATGACATATATAAGTACACATGCCTTTTACCCGATGGGCTGCATAAGAATATGATTGATTATATATTAATTAACAGCAAATGGACTAGTTCTGTTAAGAATACCAGGTCACATAGGGGAGCTGAAATTGGATTTGACCATTACCTTGTTAAAAGTGTCTTGCAACTTAAACTTAAAATGTGTTGTGTAACGGTTAAAAAATTACTTTTAAAACTGAAGCTCTGAAAGACCCAGTTATAGCCAACGCTTATCATGATAGGTTACTTAGTTGGCAGTCATGGTATGCTTACTACTGAAGTTGAGGAAGAATGGGATCATTTTAAACAGACTTTTTTGGACACTAACAGTACTCTTTTAGGAAAAAAGGAGCAGAGGAGGCAGAATTATCTGAGTGATAACGCACTTGAGCTTATTTCAGAAAGAAAGAACTGCAGGAATGTCCTTAATCAATATACTACTACTCTTAATAGAAAGCATTACAGAGAACGTAATAAACGTGTAAAGGATCAGTTAGCTGCTGATAAGAATTTTTGGCTCGATGGCTTGGCTGACAAAGCCGAGGAAGCAGTTAGACAGCACAACAGCAGAGAGCTATACCAGATAGTTAATGTTTTGTGTGGTGGAAAACGACAGGGATTGAAGGATAAACAAGATAAGGTTATAGAAGATGAGGATTCTGCCATGGCTAGGTGGGCTGAGCATTTCAGTGATGTATTAAACAATGTGGTTAGTTCTACTCCCATTGTTTGCAATGATGATAGATGCATTGACGGCTTTAATGTTGGCCCTATAACGCAATCTGAAGTTATTCTGGCTGTTTCTAAACTTAAATTTCATAAATCCCCAAGGGTAGATGAAATTACTACGGTAATGCTCAGAGCTGGGAATGTTTCAGTTACTACTTGGATGACTAAAATTTTCAATATCATTTATGATAAAGGCATTGGTTCCTAAGAATTTTACCAGAGCCACTTTTATCTCTATTTTCAAAAAAAGGTGATCGCAGTTCTTGTGATAACTATAGGGGTATCAGCCTGCTCTCTGTTCCAGGAAAGGTTCTTTGCACGATTGTGTTTAATAGAATTAAGAATCTCGTTGACAGTCAATTGCGTGATGAGCAATGTGGATTCAGAAGTGGTAGGGGATGTGTGGATCAGAATTTTTCACTTAGACAGATTCTTGAGAAATGTTTAGAGTTTCAGAATCCTTTGGTTGCTAGCTTTGTTGATTTAAAAGGCTTTTGACTCTGTTGATCGTCATAATTTGTGGTTGATTGTGAGATCATATGATATACCTGACAAGTTAGTTAACATAATGAAAGCACTGAGTCGTGTGTGAGAGTTGTTAAGGCCTTTAGCAATTGGTTTAGCATTACTTGTGGTGTTCGACAAGGGCGAATTTTGTCTCCTTTTCTCTTTAGCTTGGTTATTGATTATACGAAATTCACTTCAAGGGAAAGATTTTGGCCTTAAATGGACTGGAGATACGAAAATTTCTGATTTAGATTATGCTGATGATTTAGCCCTTTTGGCAAATGATGTTGATGAGATGAACTCTTTCATTCGAGCTGTTGATGAGACTGGTAGTAGAGTAGGTTTGGTTATAAACAGAGAAAAAACTAAAGTGATGAAAATTGGTCATGCAGGCTGTGATTCAGTTAATCTAAATGGTTGCAGTCTTGAGCAGGTGTCACAGTTTAATTATCTTGGGAGCTATGTAGCAGATAATGGTGATGTGCGGCATGAGATTGACAGACGAATGGGGATTGCTGCCGGGACTTTTAAGAATCTATGGAGAGTGTGGAGAAATAGGCGTATACACATAAAGACTAAAATTGGACTGTATAATAGTTTGGTTCTTTCTAGGGTTAGTTATGGTAGTGAAACTTGGACACTTTGTAAACAAGATAACAGGAAACTAGATGCTTTTGATTCCAGATGCTTACGCAGTATCTTGGGCATTAGGTGGTTCAACTTTGTAACTAATGATAAGGTTAGGCAAAGGAGTTTGCAACCTCCTTTAAGCAGCATATTGTGCAGAGAGAGACTCCGTTGGTTTGGCCATGTTGCCCGTATGAATAATTATAGATTAGACAATAGGGTTATGAACAGTGTGCCTAAAGGCCTCAGAAATAGGGGAAGACCTAGGATGCAATGGGCAGACAATGTCAAACAGGACCTTATAAGTATTGGTGTGCAGTGACCAGATGCAGTATATGTAGCTCAGGACAGACTGGCTTGGAGAACTAAATTACACGGTCTGGTTGGACCTCCGTAGCCCATGGCTGCTTGAGGATGATGATGATGATGAAAATTTATCGCCGACACGGCGGGAATGGTAGCGCGCTCTGGCATGAATCTGGAGAGATGTGGATTCGATTCCTGCCGTGTCGGTGATGAATTTTTTGCAGAATCTTTTAACTAATGTTTGAAATCTATCTCTACAGGTAATCTGTGTATTTACTATGGATCATTTGTTGAGTCTCACAATTTCCTCAGTCGCCACTTAATGCCCGAAAGATAACTGTGAAGACAAAAGAACAGAGATCTCCTGGATATCAACACGGGGATACTTTCCCAGCAGACAAGTGTACTAACCGGTTGTCCACGTACGTTGTGCTTCGCCTACCGCATTTCTATGTTTTCGCCTACTGCGTTTCTACATTTTCGTCAACCGCATTTTTACATTTTTGCCTACCGCGTTCCTATGTTTTCGCCTACCGCGTTTCTATGCTTTCGTCTACCGCGTTTCTATGCTTTCGTCTACCGCGTTTCTATGCTTTCGTCTACCGCGTTTCTATGCTTTTGCCTACCGTGTTTCTATGCTTTCGTGTACCGCGTTTCTATGCTTTCGCCTACCGCGTTTCTACGTTTTCGCCTACCGCATTTCTATGTTTTCGCCTACCACGTTTCTATGTTTTCGCCTATCGTGTTTCTATGTTTTCGCCTACTGCGTTTCTATGTTTTCGTCAACCGCGTTTCTATATTTTCGCCAACTGCTTTTCTATGTTTTCTGCTATCACATTTCTATGTTTTCATCTACCAAGATTCTACGTTTTCGCCGCGTTTCTATGTTTTTGCCTACCACATTTTTGCCTATCGACTCTCATGGTTTTGTATTACGTTTTCCACGGTTTTGCGTACGACTATCATATTCTTCTTATCGTCTACCACGTTTTCGTTTTGCATTGCTAAGATCATTCTAAGAAACTATCGTAAGTGCAATCATACAACTCTTATCGATTCCTTCTCACATATGTTAGACCATAACTGAATATGCTTTATCAGTATGGAGCACGCACATTGTCTTCGATATTCTCTCATTAGAAAAGGCACAAGTTGGCTTACTAAGAGAATGCCAGGTTACTCCAACTTGACCCATGAACAAAGGTTGGCAAATCTTAATATCCATTCACTGGAATAGAGAAGACTTGAACTGGATCTGAAACTAACAGTTCATTGACGACTATAAAAGAATTATATTTTTGTAACAAATTTAGTGGCTTAAGATATGTAATTCCAATCGTGAAGAAAGAAATTATGCATTCTACGTTCTTGGACCAAAGGTTTTTTAATTCATTACCTTTATATGTCAAAAATGAATCAAATGCCTATTTTTTTAAGTGTCTACTAAAGGATTATCTTTAAAATATTAGTAATGTAGAGCACGTTCTCGCTATTTTACAATGATTTCAAATTTTCTAAGTTCTTTTCTCTCAAGAAATTAAAGATATATATATATATATTCACTGTTACTTTAAAGATAAAACTTAATATTCACTATTTTAACCTAGACGAGCTATTGCTCTTGGGTTATAAATATCACTTCACAAGCAAATATGTGAATACTTTGTTCATGTGCATAAATCCATAGATATATATATTCTTTGTTCATCTGCATAAATCTATAGATATATATATTCTTTGTTCATCTGCATAAATTTATATATATATATATATTCTTTGTCCATCTGCATAAATGTACAAATGTATATGTAAATGTAATAAACTTTGATTTGATTTGATTGGCAAAAATTTTTGACAAAGTTATTTATTAGACAATCCACCAGGAGATCCAACATCCTTCGCAAACTATTTCAAGTATCAGAGACCCCGTGTGCATTAGCATTGCATTCGCCACGAAAAGCATAGCATTGCATGCCCGGTAAATATTGTTCTTTCTTATGCAGAGCAAGGAAGATTTGGAACCAACTTTCGATGGACGTGGTGCTTTCGCCAATGTTACAAAATTTCAGCTCGATGCTTCAGACGTGAAACTTCATAGTGTACTTTATTATAATAAATTTTGATTATTCTGGAATCTTTTGCTTTGTATTTCTCGTTTTCAAATCAACAGGGAAGGAGTAAGTGTGCTATACACTATAAGACCCTTCTGTGTATTCAGTTACACAGAAAGTAACTGTCATTTTCATGTTGCGGTTCGTAGGTTACGTATTTCTCTTTAAAAGAGGTTTCGTTTAATGGAGTCTTGGATAACAGAGTAACAGATTCTGCATTTCATTTCTCTTAAAGAACCTTTTCAGTAGAGAAACGGCAACCAAATAACGAAAAAAAATTATTCTTTCTTGCCTGATATAAACCATGAGAACGAAACCGTTGTTAGGAAATGATCAACACTTTTAAACGCCTAATATCTCGGAAACGTTCTCACATCATATTTCTGTATGGATCATGGGAGAGGGTACAGAAGGGGGGGGGGAGTACGGCAATTGCAGAGCAGTGTAGGTTCGATCTGCAAAAGCCCAGCGTCAGCTGGTGTTGATGGTAGTTGTCAGAGATGGCGGTGGATCTGCTGCTAGACACTACGAAGTTGAGCTGCAGAAATGTGTTTGGGTTTTTTTTTTTCGTTTTCGTTTTTTTCACTTCTTTCGCGCTCAAACATCTAAAATTCGTGTCTACACGGAGCTCACTGCTTTAAAATGGTGATCAAAATATGTGTGTAAATATATTCAGCGATTCTGCTAAATTTGGCTGCAATCATTTTAAGGGAAGAAAAAAAATGCCGATTTTCTTTTCTTTCTTCTTCAGAACAGATGATTTATTTGGTTTAGACTTTTTCGCGAACTAGGCGGCTCGTTTGCATATGCAACGTGAATAACGTAAGCAGTCATGAAGTTTCGAATTTAACACATTCCTCAATCTCTTTAAGTAGGCGGGGGGGGGGAGAGAAAAAGGCTAGAAATAAAAGAAACTTATTTCTGTTTTCACTTCGAAAGCTTTCGAGAAACTATGTTAAAAAAGATTTCTCTTTATGCTGAAAATGAAATGTGATTTTCTTGCATCATTCATACAGATGCTAGAAAAGAACAATATAATAAGCACTGAATAAGAAATAGTTTTCTATTTCTTATACAAATGCGTACTTTAAAGGGAACTGTTTCCAAACAATACAAGCGAAGTGTATCATTATTAAAATACAATTATTCATTCGTTGGATCAGAAAGACAGGTGTCTGTATGTATTTATAGTTTAATAATAAGTTGCACTGGTCTTCTGCAATTTCATGCCTATTTAAAGATTTTGTAGAGGCAGTTTTTTTTTTATCTCTGAGTTTCTATAATGCACACTTGTGATAGAGCTTCAAGAAATGTAGTATAAAAGTTTTATTTCATGCAATATTTCGCATTAGAAAAAACAGATTTTTAAATCTCACAAGAGTAGAATCATTCGTCATATCTTTTTACAGAAGCAATTCAAATTGCAACCTCACATTAAAAAATGCACGTACAAAATAAATAGGTGACAATAATAATGATTCATGATCATTTATTTTAATATTTTTAAAATATCTATTGATATCGAAATGTGATGCTTACTTATATTTCTTCAGTCATCAACTGCGTTTAATATTCGCACACTCGCAATTTAAATCTACCGAATTCTTAAAAGCATTTTGAGTCACCATTCTTTTTGTATTCAATGAGTCATTTCATTTACAAGCTCTCATATCTGATTATTGAGAGTCACACATTTTCAAACATTTTAGAAGTCCTTCTGAATTATTTTAAGCTTACTATATTTAGAAACTTTTCCGTAATTTTGCAAAACCGTAATTTGTAACTTTTTTGCAAAAGAAATTAAATAGAAGTTTTCTAAAATGATATTTATAATATAGTGGGGTGGGTGTTGTCTCAGGGTATCGCGCCAGGTTCACAATCTGTAGTTCCCAGGTTCGAGTCCCACCCAGGCCAGCGTTGAGATTTATCTCCACTAACACCCATCTGCCCCCGGTGAGAAAGAGACACCGATTGACTTGGAAAGGTCGCCGTCTCTCAGATAGTATCAAAAGCTATGGTTCCGTGTTAGTGAGAGATATCATGTGCGCTTTTAAGCCTTGACGGGAGGCTTTCCTCTCTCTCCTAACAGCTCTCCGGAAGGTAAAAATCATCTAACCCAAAATCTAACATATTGACAATGTATGTAGATCAATTTTTTTATGGATTCAGCACATAATAATAGCAGTATGCATTATGTTTCAGCAATTACGGGTAAGGATAGAATCTTGAACTCGCCTTGATACTGAATGATAGATAAGACTGTCTTAATATTGAATAGACTCACCTTAACACTGAAGAGTAGATAAGACTACTTTGACACTGAATAGACTCGCCTTAATGCTGAATAGTAGATTCACCGCTGAAAGGCTCTTTCATACTTATGGCTCACGAATTCTTTGAAATGCATGCGCATTGTATATAGCATACTCTATCTATGAGATTCAAGTACTCTTGTCTTTTAAGATGGCATAGTAAAAAACGAATTATTCTTCGAACATGGACATCGTTTACATGAAATGGATATACTATTCCCACATTCCATACCCGAGGAGGCGTTTCTAACTTCATCTTTCAAGTGGGCTAGGCTGTATCTTTTTTTTTTCAGTGGGTGAATTAAAGTAAAAATTTACTTTAATTAATTGCAAGTACTATGATAGAGTTTCATCACAACACCACAGTTATGGAGAAAAGGAATGCCAACGAATTAATTTTTCCTTTTTTAAGATTATTCCGATAAATTATTTAACCTTCGAAACATCGGAATTCATCGTAGAGAGTGCAGAGCCATCTGCATTTTCACAATGACGCTCAACTGGATTCACACTAAATGAACTCGATGTGTGCACATATCAAGTGAGCGCTAGTGCAGAGACAATAAAAGCTTTCTTAACTCTTTGTGAGTTCGGTTTTAAAAGCTCAAGGCTTAAATTTTAACTTAAGATTTGACTTTATATCTGAAATCAAATATTTGTGTTGTGCTCTTTTAGCTATGAGTGGCAATTTTTTGCACCCAATACTCTAAATGGCCAGCCAGAGGGACCACTAATCTAATAGAAGATTGGAGTAGAGGACCCACTGGCCAGCTGTTAGGAGAGAAATAGTAGCTTCCCGCCAAGGAATCCAGCGTGTTCTTGGCTATAGCTCCCTTGCACACAAGGGACCACGGATTTACGTCCCATTCGACGGACGGAGGCTTTTCGAACTGAATACATTCTCACCGAATGCAAAACGGAGGTTAGTGGTGGACTCAAATCTGGGAACTGCAGATTAGAGACTAGCGCGCTACCGACTAAGTTAACTTCCTCCCTGTAATATTTGTAACCCTTGAAATGTGCTTATTGCTTTAACAGTTATTTTGTTGGCAGTAGAGTAAAATGACGATATAAGGATCGCCAAAGTACCGAAATATTCAGCACAACGAAGTTTTTCCCGACAACGTCTAATTTACCAGATATCTCTAAAAATATTTCACTTTAACGAATACCATTCTAACGAAATATCAGGTTAACGAAATAGATAATTTTCTCGGTACCGAAAAACATTACCACTATCACAAATTTGTAAAAAGAAAAATCCGTAAACAATATGAACAATGTACATTCTTGTATCTTTACATGCTTTGATTTTTATTTAGCATCTGGCAAAGGTGCAATGATTTAAACGCTGAGAATGACTATCCAAACACAACGCTCAGAAATGATTATCCAATCACATCGCTATGCAATATGCGCTATGGTACATTGCGCACCGCTCATTTTACCGATCTCCCTGCTTTCAACACAGATGCTCTCTACACCTACCAGCACAATGCTCTTAGGTGGCATTGCCCAATTGCCCTAGCATAAAAGGAATTTTGAAACTTCAAGATATTTGCGATTCTGATTGTTTTGCATTGTAATTAAGGTAGCGTCCAGCGAAAAGTTTTTTCAAATCAGTCCGATACACGCATTATATTTTATCATTAACTAAATTAAAGCTATTGTTATATTTATTCGTTATTATAATTGTTTTGGTAAGTTCGTTAATTATTTTCGTTATTAGCAGCCAATATGGGCGAATCTTTGCCATTTCGTAATGATGAGTAACGATATTCCGGATAACGTTGGAAAGTTGCTTGTTAGAACAGGTAATTATTATAATATTAATTATTTTATTGTCGTTTTATTTTGCAGTACAGAAATGTCATGTTAGCTATTATAATACAATTCAATAACAAGGTAAAAAAATAAACAGGGAAAGGAATACTCAGTTTAAAAACTCAATGCAGAATTTCACAAGACTGAGCTCCTTAACTAAATTATACTAAATCATAAACTTGCGGCACATATTAACTATTTGACACACCAGCATTTTATGCGTTTTAAGTATTCAAAATTATTAATTAGCAAAAGTAGTTAACAAACTATATTTGAATGCAGAATACTTTTCAGCTTCTTTTAAATTGTTATCTAAATAATTTCAAACCTTGGCACCCTGAAAGGTTAATGATACCTTCCATAATTTGTTCCGCATAATGATAATTCTAGATCAAGTTGTTGTCAACTTGAATAATAATAAAACTTCCTGCGGAAATTTATATCGTATTTTTTTAATCTAATATCACAAAGCATAAATAATGCTACATTTAATTTCAATAGATCTAGCAGTTTTAAAATTTTGGCATTTTCAGAAACTCTTTGATATGTTCATTAAAGTTTAGATTATACAAAGAAATGACGAAGGTTTTATGGAGATATAATAGTTTATTAATATTCTCATTACTCGTGTTACCCCATATTAAAATGCAATAATGTAGATGAGGATAAATAATAGAATTATAGAACTGTAATTTAATTTGAAAAGGAAACACGAATCTATAATCTTCTAATAAGAAAGAATTTCTGGAAAAATTTTTCCTAACGTACGTGACGTGTTCATTCCATTTTAAGTTGCCAGTACGAAATACTCCTAAGAATTTAAATTTGTTAACTCTTTCGGTTGAATTTCCATCAATGAAAATTTTTCAGTTTTTACAGTTGGAGCAAATAAGATATGTTACGTTTTGTCAATATTTAACTGAAGTTTATTATCTCTAAACCATTTTTCATAAATTTTTAAATCGCTATTAATTATGTTAATTAAGTTGCCAATAGCTTAACCTGTATGAAATAAACTAATATCATATGGAAATATAATCGAAGAATTATTCGAAATGTTAATATCATTATTAACATATAACAGAAAAAGTAATGATCCTAGTTAGAGCCTTGTGGTACTTACGCCACTTATAAAGAGCTACAAGACTGGATACACTTTAATTATAAGTAACAACTTGTTTTCTATTGGATAAGTAATTTTTAAACTATTTGTAAATAATGCCTCGAAAACAATTATGGTATAGCTTGAACAACAAAATTTCGTTACAAATAGCATAGCAAGCTTTTTCTCATAAATTCCCAGATAATAAAAAAAATTTATTTTTATGTAAAATGTTACAATTAAAAGCAAAATCAAGTACTCTTTTATAAATTCGTTTTTCTGTGACTTTAGCCAAGTAGAAAGAACTGGTATTGGTGGGTAATTTGATGCGTCATTTTTATCTCCAGATTTGTAAACAGCTGCTACACGATCATTTTTTTTCAATTTATCAGGAACAATACTTTTCGTCATCAAAGTATTTAAAACAACAGCTAGTGGTACAGCAATTAAATTAGCAATAAACGTAACGGGTTTTGCATGAATACCATCAATTCCATAACTTTTCTTAACATTCAGTTTTAATAATTCATGTTACATTTCGTTTGTGAAAGTGGGAAAGAGAAAGAAACTATTAGTAGTACAACTTTTTTAAAAAACTTTTAAAAGAGTCTTCATCGTTTGAAAAGAAGCACTTATATATTACTTCCAATAGTTGAAAAATGCTTATTTAAATAATTAATTTATCCAGAAACAATTCTCATTTCTTTACCTTCTACTTGCATTACATCAGGAAACACAATTTTCTCGTCCGTAAAGAATATTGATACATCTCCATGTAGTTTTTTGGTTAGCATCAGTGCTAAAAATATTTTGATAATACATGTTTTTGCTACGGTTAATTTCTAGATTCAGTTGATTTCTATAATTTTTAAAAGAATTCTATGATTCTTTACTTTGTGAATTCAAGCATTCTTTAAATTTCTTATAATTTATTTTTATTTTATTTTAAACATTAGTTATACAAAGTTTTCGATTTTTTTTTTATTTTTGCTTAAGAAAACACGCATTATAGTACACAGTTAACATGCTGATAAATTTATTATACATTTCATTAGGATCATTGAATGTTATGACACCATCCCAACATATATTACTAATTTCAAAATAAAATTTATTCATATTATCTTCCGAAAAATAACGAAAAGTAGCAAGAATTTAATTTTTCGTTTAGCTTATTATGAGGATAAAGGGCAAAAGAATTGCTGACTTTTTTAAAGAAATAAACAGTAATACACGGTAAATTTATTTCATTATGATTATTTTATAGTGTGTAACTCTCATAAAGTTTTTTATTGCCTTTCACTATAAAGAAATTTCAATGTAACGAATGTATATTTTGGTCACCTATACAGCTCATTTATACTGATATTTCACTGCTGCCTTAACTGAACAATATACTAACGAACACAACAAACAATATCGTAACGATGCAATTGTTTAAAATATTTTGCTTGTTTATTATTGCCTGATTGTTGTATGGCTATCGAGCGACAACAGCTTCCAATTACTTTCTAAAAAACGGATTTTGTGCATCTCAGCACATCACATGTGTTATTAAATCAAGTATTCGTATATTTAACCGCTGAAAATTGGATCCAAACTTAGGATGTCCCTTATTTCAAAATCTCAAATATTTGAGACGCTTGAAACATGATCGTTATTTTACCAATTACTCGCTAGCCCTTAACTGAACAAGATACATACGAGGCGCAACAAACAATATCGTAATGATGCAGTTGCTTAAAACGCTTTGCCTATTAATTATTACCTTATCGTTCCATGTCCTATCGAGCGACTTTTTTTTATCAGCACATGACAAGTGAAATTTAATAACGTACGGTCGCTCAGAAAAGTATCCGAGCACTATGGTTGATTACAGAATTTAGAAAAAATATCTGGCAACGAATTTTTAGAAATTAGTGATCTGGAAACCTTCGTGTAACACGAAAAAATATCTGGCAACCTTCGTGTTACACGAAGGTTGCCAGATATTTTGATTTTGCCTGATTCTACTGATTTCTACTGATTTTCTACTGATTTCTAAAAAATTCGTTGCCAGATATTTTTTCTGAATTTTCTAATCAACCATAGTGCTCGGATACTCTTTTGAGCGACTGTACTAACGTGTCTGCAAAATAATGGTGGCATCTCGAGAACCAATATGCACAAAAATAATATAGACGTTAAAGAAGGCAATATTTTAATCGAAAGTGTACTTCAAATAGTTTTCAACAAAATTAATGAATTTTCACATGTTCACTGTTGGTTGCACTGCAAATGTTCAATTGTTTTTTTACGATTTAGAGCTCGAATTTAGTCCATGTAAACATATTTAATTCATTGGCAACTCGCACAACAAAAATTCAACGGGTGTTAAATCATCAAAGAATGATAGATGAATTGGCAGGGGTGCTCCAATTTTATGGCCCCCAAGGAGCCCAGATTTCACGTTGCTTGATTTTATTTTTTCTTGCTGGGCTTTGTAAAGAATTTTGTTTACATGAACAAAATTCTAGACTTGAATTATTTTAAACCCAGAATAAGAACAGCAACTGAGCAAGTAGAAAGCGATATGCTGCAGCATGTACGGCATGTGGTGGATATCAATAGGACATATACAGGGTCATGAACTTAAGAATGAGGGAATTCACTATTTCTATTCAAAAGTTTTCGAGGCACGTTTACAAATAAAATATTACTGTCTTGAATATGTATGTTATTTTCCTATATATTGGTTCTCAAAACCCACCGTTATTCTTCAACGCCCTGTATATTTTTCCTGTAGTAATTGGATCCATAACTCATCTTGTTGTTTTTTAAGAAAAGCGCAAATGTGCTTTATCTAATTGATTTTAGGTATCCCTTGCAATAGATGCTAGACAGGAATCTGTTAGTATGACACTGCTGTGGAGAATATCTATGCGAGACTTCATTAGAAGAGATAAAGAAAGCATCTATCCTTATTGGGATCTCTTTCATCAGTAATCAAACAAGCTAACCACTCGGCCACCGGCAAGACATTTCCCGAACCTTAAAGAGAAAGAAATCTGTATGAATAAAAGAAATAAACAGGATTCAAACTTTAGTTACACTTAGTTTTGTAGGATATATTTATATACAATATATATATAGTGTTACGACAGATGAACATGCTACCGTAAATTTATGATAAACGTGTCATGAACGCTCGTGTATGCTTCTGCGTGAGAATTACTTAACCAACGAATTGGAATACAGAATCGATCTGAAAAATAAAAAAGATAGAATTGTAATGTTGGAGTTGTGGATATACGAAAGGGGGCATAATTAGTTTCAGTATGTACACGATGGGTGTATACAGTGAATAGGCATTTTATATGGTGATTGCGCGGAAAGTTGATTAGTTTATTGGTGTGTATCGTGTTGGTAAGCTAGCAAAGGAAAAAAAGAATTTGTCGTCTTGTACCTGGTGATCAACATCTGAAAAGAATTGTTCTGAGAAACCAGTACACTTATCCGCAGTTTTGGAGTACTTGAGGATTAAAATCTAAGAAGGAAGTCATTTTGTGTTAGGTTATTTAGTTATTTAGGAATTGGTAAGTTATTCTCAAGATATTGCAAGTATTCCCACATATGATTCTCGTTAGATTAAAAATTGTTCACACATAAGCTACACATTGGTATCTTAGTTTATGTACATGATTTTATCCATACTTTTGTATTAAATCACATTATTTTAGATTTATTGTTACTAGTTGTTATTTTTAAACTCACGCTAAGTTTTCATGTGTTTGAATTCATATCAATATATACACCCCCTGTCGATGTAGCAACATATATTCTTCCGTGTCCGAAGCAATCCGTTCTGAAATCTATTCCTGCAATATGGAAGGACTGATGTGACACTTTGTTTATTGTTATTTCAAAAGCAAGGTGTTCTTGTAATGGCAGGCGTTAAAACTCAAATGTACAACCTCTTATTCTCAATGGGATCAGTGGTATAAACATCCTTTGACAATTTCAGTCTACAATTCTATGGCTTCAAAAACTTAACGTAAAGCCTGTTAATTTTTTTGCCTTGAATATAGAACTTGTCTTTATTCATCCTATTTTAAATTTTGCAAAAAGTGAACTTCCCGCACGATCTAATTTCCAAACTATACCAAATAATTTGACATCTTAGAGAATCTTGCAATATAATGTACTTTATAAAAGGAAGAGAGTTTCATTCGGAGTAGGCAATAAATTTAATATGTCAGAGAACAGTCCATTGATAAGATCGGTCATTTTGTGATGTTTCACATATCAGAGATTATCATCATAACTTCATCTACTTCCTTTCTTCCATCTACATTTATTTCAAAATTAAACTTTTACCTACTCAACTAGAAGACTAGTCAAGCGTTCTTCTGGCCCTTAATTCAATTAGAGTTCAATACTAGAGTATCACAGGACATTAGCGATAAACATAAAAGAGTTCAATATTAGAGTATCACAGGACATTGCGTTAAACATAAACGAAGGTTCGCATACAGTAGTTAACAGGATTAATGACGTGGTGTATCGCATTCGTCGACGTCCAACTACAAAATGGAAGGTTATTCATGTGGATCGTTTTGCCCCGTTTCATCGAAAAACGGAAGAAGCTTCGGAATCCAGAATTGTTCGGGACGACCAAGACCTAAGGAGAGGGTAGTGTTACCCCAGATGAACGTGCTACAATGAATTTAGGAAAAGTGGAAAATTTGAGTTTCGCCATGAATGGAACTGGAACCCACGCCTCCCAGTTTCATTTCGGGTGTCCCACTCACTGCAAAACTCAGTTTTTGTTTTTTAAATTAGAATATTTTCTTCCGAAAGATAAATTAAAATGTATATTCTTTATTTCAACTATTTTATTTTACAAAAATTATCGAAATAAATAGCCACATTTAATAAAAAGTTTTTTTTTTGAAACACGACAGAGCTTGATGGTAAACAACGTTAGCAGTTTTCGCGTCTTTTGCTAGAACAAACATAATATTTCACTTTCCTCTCTTAATATAGCAACGTATGGTTGCCAATGTCCAAAGCAATCCGTTCATAAATCCTGCAATTTGAAGCTCTAATCCTGCACTTTGTTTATTCTAAAAATCAAATCGTACTGGGAATTATTGACGTTTAAATTCAAATGTTCAATCTATTGATATTAATGAAATTCGTGGTACTAAATTATCCTCAATTTCACAATTCCAACCAATATATTAGCTTCGATGGAATGTGATTTAGAACACGATTGAATTTCCAACTTTGGACACCAAGTTACATATGTTGTAGCTTGCCGCTAGAATAAAGTGAATTAAGAAGTTCGGTAGGATATTTTTATCATCATGTATTAAAAATTATATGAGATCTCTGAGCTACTTTACTGATTTCAGGTTATCAATTAGCCTGTAGCACACTATATGTCGAGGAAAATTCTGTTTGAATTTCAAAATCAATTGTATGAACCCTTTATTGTTTTTCACAGTTAAGATAGCACATTTACCCAACCAATTGTGTTTGAAATAACTGATTTGAATACCAGAAGAAAAAAAAATTTGATCTTCAGCGTGAATGAAATTTAAATTGTCTTAATAATATAAGAAGAAGCTGTATTCGAAATTGTAGATCTTAGTTCTTACCGTTAAGGAAGATTTCTCGATAAAAAAAAATGCTTTAAAACAGTAATAGATCTAGTTATTAAATTCCGAATGATCCAAATAAGCTATCTTTGCTTCACTCGTTTAAGCTGACAAACTGTTATGTGCAACTATAAATAATAAGTAATAAATTTGCACCATCCAAAGTAATGTATCTCACCTATTTAGTTTTGTGTACATTTTATTCATTTTTGGGATATTAGCATATCTGTTACAGTTCAGAAAGAAAATCTTATCAATGTATTAGCACACGCTATCGCAGTTGAGAAAGTAAATTACCGACACTTTATTAGTTTCTGTTTATCAACGATTTAGATTTGACTAATTGGCTAGCTTATATGTGCCGGTCAAAAGTAACGTTTGCAATTTATTTGCAAAAATCTCACTTTTTTTCTATTCTCTTTCCATTATCTTTAATAATTCGAATATTAAACTAACATAATCGCTTTCCTGGATATCCTCAGGCAAATAAACAACAAAAATAAACAACAACTTCGTTTATGTGACAATTTATAATCATATTCCTGTTACATAATTTTATTAAATTTTCTTATGTCTCTGCATCTAAATTTCTAATTGAGTTTTCTGCAATTTTCCATGCTTTACACCCTAATGACTTTTTTTTTCGGTTTTGGATGGCGTCTTTGTTTCTCTGTGTATCATTCTCCATATTAAAATGTTATTTTAATATAAATCTAAGACTTAAAATCCGAGCTTTTTTTACCCCCACTGTAATTTTTTGTTATTTACACTTGCTATATTTATTTATTATATTATTACGCTTTACTTCATTATTATTTTTAATCTCCTCTTTAATTTTTTTCACAACTGTCAATATTGAAAGGACAAAGTCGATTTTTTATTTAGAAGCAAATTCCGTGTCCAAAGTTTATTCGTAAACATATTGTCCTTTGAAAATATGTGGAGGCATTCGCTATTGTTTCGCAAAATATTAGTAAATTATACATTATTAAAATATTTACATAATATGAATCGCGATTATCGATCGAGTAATACTATGCAGATATCATTGTTACATATCACACATTATTACAAATAAAATAATTTATTATGCACCCTGACGTATACATTATAATACTTTAGTACTCTTTTAAGGATCACTAATAAATAAGGTTAAAAATTAAATTTTTCCCGATTTTCTTCTTTACGTTACAGTTTAAATTCTGGTAACAACTTAAACAAGATTATATTTTTTCGTAGTTAACGCAATCATCCCTCCACAAAAAAAAAAATGTGTTTTTAGATATTTATTATTAGGGCCCCAAAACTATTCGTGTAAGCATTGAGAATTTTAAAGAAACTTGAAAAGACGGCATATTTTAAAAAAACCTTAAAAAAATCTTATTCAGAAAAAAACTGAAACTTGCGCAAATTAAAGGAAAAAAAAACTTGTGTTAAATAATTATGGATTAAAACCTTAATGTATTTCAGCTTAAGAATTTTTTTTTGGATTTTGAATATTTCGAGAGTTTTTTTCTCATTACTGCAGAATTACGAAGGAAATGTTCATAATATTCGCAATATTTCAAAAACTATATATATTATATATTGGATCTTTTTCGTTTATTTTTATTTAATAAATCATTTTTGACACATACATAGGAAAGTTATTTGGTTCTATTTATCGTTAACAGGAACTGTATCAAACAATCGTTAAATAAGGTTAAAAATTAAATTTTTCTGGATTTCTTGTTCAAGTTACAGTTCAAAATCAGGCAGCACCTTCAAACAATTATACCATTTGGTAGTTAACATAGTCATCTATCCACACAGAAGTCTGCACTTCAATATATTATATGTTAATGCTCCAAAACTATTCGCAAACACTAAATTTTTGGGAAATTTGAAACGTGGAATATTTCAAATATCAAATTTTGAAAATCAAATATCCAAATTTCTTGAAAACGTGACATATTTAAAAGAAATGCTTAAAAATGACTATATTTAAAAAATCTGAAATTAAAAGAAATAACCTGAGTTAAATAACTGAGGAAAGAAACTTTGCTGTATTGTAGTTTAATAAAAAGGTTTTGGTTTTTGACTCTTTCGATAGCTCAATCTCCCTACCTCAGCATTTTGACGGAACCTTATTGAGCTTCCACAAAATATTCTGCTGAGAAACGTTAAATTAAATTTGTGATTCTCTATTCACTAGTCTTACCAGAAATAGAGGTTTAACGAGATTTCTTATAATTGAATATTTATATAGCTGAATTATTACAAAGATAAAGTTGTGGAAGATGGTAAAAAGTGATGCAGTAGAAAAATAGGGTAAGGCTGAGTTTTTTAATCACAAATTAGAAAACATGTAATTGTGTCAATGTTATAATATGTCATGATTGTGTCAAATGTCACTTCTACAATGGCATTGTAGAAGTGACATTTGGTGAACTGTATCACAAGGGCAAATAGTCCTGCCCCCCCCCCCCCCCTCTGTTTTCAAAATACTAATAATGTTAAAAGAGGCAAAAAAATCATTAAGCTTATTTACGTTTCATGCATTTTTTCAACAAATGTTTTAAAAACCTGTAAACCGGAGGAGAAAATGTTATAATGCAATAGAAATCCAATCTCTTGCCCATCCTACCCCATCTTTTATAATTTTTTTTGCTCGATTGTGTTTCTTGCTTTCCTCTCACTTTCTCACTTTTCTCATACTCACTTTCTTCCCTCTCGACTTATTTTATAGATCCGGGCCGATCGCGAGAATGACTGTGATTCCACATCTGTCCAAATTGCTATTGTAGAGCTGATGAAAGTCTATTTATGTCTTTCAGGCAAAGGAAATAGACTGTTATGAATTACAGCTGTTAATGAAACCTTAAAAAAACTGGCTGTTAATGAATGCTGTATAATAACTAAATGTGCTATTCTCACTTCATCCAGTAGATAAACACAATTGACTTATGCTGTGATTAATTTCACTTTATCTTGAAAGGATCATTAGCCACGGGCAGACTAAAAGGGAGGGAGAGCATTGTCTCATTAATCCCTTATTTGCCAGAGGCGATACGTACCTTTCTCGTTCTGAAATGTTTTGCAAGTATGCTCATCAATCTTTAAGGGGTATATAATCCATTATCCTTAGCAAACCACCTCTTATATTGACAACTTTGCAAGATAAAACGAAATTATTATTATTATTATACATATATAATCGAAATATTCGAAACACGGTCAATGACACAAAAAAAAATCATTGGCTGACGGTTTGAGTTGATACAAGTTTCAGCCTGAGACCTAAGTATCAGCTAGGTATCGTCGTAAGATGTATGTAGTTCCAAGTAGTGCTGTCTTTGCAGTTCTGAGGATGTTATATCAGAAATCTGCAGCTTCTTGAGATGGTTTATAAACATTTTTGAGATGGAGCCAAGGGCCCCGATGACAACGGAGACAACAGAAGTGTGTTTAGCACACAGTCTAGTAACTTCAATTGCTAAATCTCTATATTTAGTCATTTTTTCTTGTTCTTTATCCTCAATTCGGGCATCACCTGGAATTGCAATGTCTACTATCCACACTTTTCTATTTTGAATTACAGTTATATCTGGTGTATTATGTTCGAGATGTCGATCAGTTTGGATGCTAAAGTCCCACAGGATCTTATCTTGGTCATTTTCAACCACCTTCTCTACCTGATGTTCCCACGATTTCTCTGATACTGGCAAATTGTATTTTTTGCATAAAGACCAGTGGATCAACTTCGTAACTCTATCATGCCTGTTCTTATAGTCTGTTTGTGCAATTTTGCTGCATTCACAAATAAGATGAGACACAGTTTCATCTTTTTGCTGACAAAGTCGACATTTTGAATTTGCAGTAATTTTCTGAATTCTAGCTTTCATAGCATTTGTTTGTAATGCCTGCCCTTGTGCAGTAAAAATCAGACCTTCAGTTTCTTTCTTTAAAGCACCCTGTTTCAGCCATGCCCATGTCAAGTTGTTATCACTTTTCCCTTTAATATTTTTAAGATTTTGTCCATGAAGTGGCTTGTTCTTCCAGCCATTTAGTCTATTTTCGAACTGTTTTTTCTTAAATTCAGCCTTGGTTTCTGCTGTTTTTAATATGTTTTTAGTTTTAACTTCCTGCAGTAACTTTTCCTTGCTTCTGTTGATATAGTCATATAGGCTTCTTTTTTCTTCTTCTACTACCTGTTGTACTTGTAGTAGTCCTCTTCTTCCAATTTTTCGTGGTAGATATAATCTATCAACATCACTTCTTGGATGGAGTGCATGATGCATGTTCAAAACTTTCGAGTCTTTCGATCCAATGTTTCTAATTCATTTTTTTCTCCAGTCAATTATTCCAGCTGGATATCTAATGACTGGAATGGCCCATGTATTTATGGCTTTGATTGTATTCCCACCATTCAGTTTGAATTTTAGTATTTTTCATAATCTTTTCATGTACTCCTTCTGAGTTAGACTTTTTATTTTTGTGTGCAAGACATTATTTGATTCTAGAATTCCGAGGTATTTGTAATTTTCATTTTCTGACAGTGATTTCATAATATTACCATTTTCTAGTTCTATTTCATCCATGTTCTGGATTTTTCCTTGGCGCATAGATAATATTGCACATTTTTCTAGTCCAAATTTCATTTGTATATCATCACTAAATATCTGCACTGTATTCAGTAATGATTCGAGTTCAGTGTAGCTTTTTGCAAATAGTTTCAGGTCATCCATGTATAGCAAGTGGTTTATTTTTGCATGTTTATCTGAAACATTGTATCCCATTTTTGTTATTCAAATTCATTGACAAGGGGGTTAAAGAGATGTTAAACAGTAAAGGAGACAAAGAATCCCCTTGAAAAATGCCTCTTTTGATGATAACTTTTCCGAGTTCTTCCCCAAATGCAGGCAGTAATGTTTTCCATTTTTGCATATTTTTTTAAGGAATTGGCAAATGTTTTTGCTGATTCCAAAAATTTCCAAGCAGTTGTTAATCCAGCTATGAGGCAATGAGTGAAATGCTTTTTTATAATCTACCCATGCCATATTCAAGTTGGTTCCCCTTCTTTTAGAATTCTTCAGTACCATTTTGTCAATTAGCAGTAATGCTAAACCAATTCCAAACAAAAATAGTAAATATATATATAGATATAATTTTCACCATAGTTTTCTAAAATATCATTAGAACGGAGCGGAAAAATACTCACGTATTTATCATAATCATCATCCTCAAGCAGACATGGGATATGGAGGTCCAACCAGACCGTGTAATTTAGATCTCCAAACATATCAGTCCTGAGCAACATTTACACTCTTGTTTGGAAATTAACATTACTCTTTTAGGAAAAAAAGGAGCAGAGGAGACAGAATTATTTGAGTGATAAGGCACCTGAGCTTATTTCAGTAAGAAAGAACTGCAGGAATGTCCTTAATCAATACCCTACTAGTAGTAATAGAAAGCATTACAGAGAGCTTAATAAACGTGTATAGGATCAGTTAGCTGCTGATAAGAATCTTTGGCTTGATGGCTTGGCTGACAAAGCCGAGGAAGCAGTTAGACAGCACAACAGCAGAGAGCTGTACCAGATAGTTAATGTTTTGTGTGGAGGAAAACGGACAGGTATACAGGGATTGTAGGATAAACAAGGTAAGGTTATAGAAGGTGAGAATTCTCTCATGGCTAGGTGGACTGAGAATTTATGTGATGTTCTAAACAATGTGGTTAGTTCTTCTCCCATTATTTTTAATGATGATAGATGCATTGGGGGATTTAATGTTGTCCTTATAACACAATCTGAAGTTATTTTGGCTATTTCTAAACTTAAACTTCATAATTTCCCAGGGGTAGATGAAATTACTACGGAAATGTTTAGAGCTGGAAATGTTTCTGTTACCACTTGGATGACTGAAATTTTGAATATCTTTTATGATAAAGGCATTGGTTCCTAAGGATTTTACCAGAGCCATTTTTATCCCTATTTCCAAACAAAGGTGATCGCAGTTCCTGTGATAACTTTAGGGGTATCAGCCTGCTCTCTGTTCCAGGAAAGGTTCTTTGCACGATTGTGCTTAATAGAATTAAGAATCTCGTTGACAGTCAATATCGTGATGAGCAATGTGGATTCAGAAGTGGTAGGGGATGTGTGGATCACATATTTTCACTTAGGCAGATTCTTGAGAAATGTTTAGAGTTTCAGAAACTTTTGGTTGCTAGCTTTGTTCATTTAAAAGGCTTTCGACTCAGTTGATCGTCATAATTTGTGGTTGATTGTGATATCATATGGTATACAAGACAAGTTAGTTAACATAATGACAACTCTCTACAATAACACTGAGTCGTGCATGAGAGTGGGTAAATCTTGCAGCAATTGGTTTAGCATTACTTCTATTGTTCGACAAGGGTGCATTTTGTCTCCTTTTCTTTCTAGTTTGGTTATTGATTATGTTATGCGAAATTCACTTCAAGGGAAAGATTTTGACCTTAAATGGGCTGGAGATACCAAAATTTCTGATTTAGATTATGCTGATGTTTTAGCTCTTTTGGCAAATGATGTTGATGAGATGAACTCTTTTATTCGAGCTGTTGATGAAACTGGTAGTAGAGTAGGTTTGGTTATAAACAGAGAGAAAACTAAATTCTGTTAAAGTGATGAAAATTGGCCATTCAGGCTGTGATTCAGTTAATCTGAATGGTTGCAGTCTTGAGCAGGTGTCGCAGTTTAATTATCTTGGGAACTATGTAACAGATACTGGTGATGTGCGGATGAGATTAACAGACGGATAGGGATTGCTGCCGGGACTTTTAAGAATCTACGGAGAGTGTGGAAAAATAGGCGTATACACCTAAAGACTAAAATTAGACTCTATAATAGTTTGGTTCTTTCTAGGGTTAGTTATTGAGTAAAACTTGGACACTTTGTAAACAAGATAATAGGAAACTAGATGCTTTTGATTCCAGATGCTTACGCAGTATCTTGGGCATTAGGTGGTTCAACTTTGTAACTAATGATGAGGTTAGGCATAGGAGTTTGCAACCTCCTTTAAAGCAGCATATTGTGCAGAGAGAGACTCCGTTGGTTTGGCCATGTTGCCCGTATGAATAATTATGGATTGGCGAATAGGGTTATGAACAGTGTGCCTAAAGGCCTCAGAAAGAGGAGGAGACATAGGATGCGGTGGGCAGACAATGTCAAACAGGACCTTGTTAGAATTGGTGTGCAGTGGTCAGATGCAGCAAATGTTGCTCAGGACTGATATGTTGGTCTTTTGTACCTCTTGACTTTTTGAAGTTTCCCTTTTGTTCAAATGGGAATAAGTTATTTTCCCACAAGTAGTCATAAATTAATCTTGCAAGAATTCTTGTCAACAGCTTGAATGTTGTTGGGAGGCATGTTATTGGTCTGTAGTTGCTAGGTTCATTGCCTTTTCCCTGATCTTTCATTATTCAAAATGTGCGACCTGTTGTTAGCCATTCTTCACTAGTTGAATTTTGAAGCATTTGGTTAAATTTTATAGCCAAACGTTGAAGGAGATTTGTCAGATGCTTTAGCCAAAATCCATGCAATTCATCTGGCCCAGGTGCACTCCAGTTATTATTATTATTATTATATTTGGTAATAAAGGCCCTTTTATAAAAAAATAAAATTTTTAATAAAGACCTTTGGAAATTAGCAGCCAATTTCCAAATGCCTTTATTAAAAAGGTAGTAAAGGAATATTGGCAGCATTAAAAAAATAAGCGGAGTAAGGAAAAATTGACATCAAATTAGGCTGTCAATTTTCCCTTACTCCAGTTGTCCTGTTTATTATTATTATTATTATCATTGAACAAAATGGCAATGTTGCAAGAATTCCAAAGCTATTTCCGAGCTTCATAAAGGGGGTAGGGGCTCCAAGGCAGTTTTTTTTTTTATTAAAGAGAAATCGCCTTCCTGTAGAATGTTTTCTAACTCTCCTACACAGGGGAACATGGACTAACCTCCTACTTGTTTCTTACAGAGGTCAAAGAATGGATCCAGAAACTTTTCACACACAATTAACACTATAAAACCCTAAGTTAGGAGTTTAGCATAGTACCTATTCTTTCATTTTTTCATATTGTCAAAGATCCATTAAATTATTTAAGAATACGTAGTAGAAGAAACCTACCATGATTTTCCAAAAATTCGATACATGGTGAAACTACTGCTTTTTTCTCTATTGGTACTTTAAATTTATCCAATAAACCTATATGTTGTCATTCTCTTCGGTAGAACAAATAAAAATATCTGGTTCATGCGTAAAGGTGCTTATAATCTTTTCCTTATAAAGAGTATATTAATATGTATTAAGCTAGAAAAGTCTCATTACAAGTTTTTCAATAATATGCACATCGTATATTTTCCTATTCTCATTAAATTCACCAAGTTAAAAGAAGCTTGTACTTTTCGAACTGCTTTCTAAAAGAGAAAAACAGTTCTCTTTCTGAATTGTGAATACAATATTAGTATACAATTTAAAGAGTTTGTTCAGTACAATTGCTATTATAATTGATATTATACATGCAACGCTTATACTCTTTTAGGCCATTATTTAATAACTTATGTGATATACAAATCAATACAATAAATTGAATCGGAAATTGCTGTAATATTGCTGTCACGCAAAATCTTTTCATATCTGCCTATAAAGGGCAACGCCAAGGGGAATATCGCAATATTGGTCTTCGAGAAGATCAGGTTTCCTTTTTTGAAACATGCTACTGACAGTGGTATGATGCTTAAAGATAGAGAATAAGAAATATTCATGTTGACATTTAGGTGGTCACGAAAGCTAAGTTCAGTGCGAACAAAGTCAACTGACCTCTGAAAAACGAGTGGGCATATACACTGTCTGGACAAACTATTATTATCATGTGCGAAGTATCAGGAAACATTCCAATGTATGCAAACTTTCTTACTGACGTAAATATTCTACGTCACTATGAAGTCCTATAAAAATCGTAAAGGCATGATAGAAAGAAAAGTGAAGTAGACGCGGATAAAAAGATTCATTTGACTGTCTTTGAAAGTGGGCTCTCGGTTGGAGCGCAATGGATAGAATCATCCGTCACGGAGGTGATGGAACTTACTGTAAAATTAAGGACACAATATTCGAAGTGTATAGAGAATGACAACAATCTCAAAAAACATCCTCCAGTCGTGCCATACGCGGGAGGGAAAAAGGTTCTAACAGGACAAACGTTTGATGGAACGAACCATACAGCAAAACAGAGTTACTACAGTTCATCAGCTGAGAGAGATGATCGCTAACCGTACTTAAAAAAACTATTTCAACGAGAAATATCCGTAGATAATTAAAAACCTTTCAAATTTGGTAATTGAACAGTGATACATACGATGAAGTATTAAGTAGGTATTCATAATAATTTTATCAATCAGTGAAATTACAAAGTTTTTAAAGATCTCAGAGTGCTATTACAAATTCGATCTGATCAATCTGTTCACAGTGATCAGTAAACCTAAGACTGAATGATATACACCGAAGAGCCAAAACATTATGACCACCTGTCTAATATGATGTTGGTCGTCCACGTGCCGTCAAAACAGTTCTTACCCGCCGAGGCATGGACGCTACATGATTTCTAAACGTGTCTTGTAGTATCTGATACCAACACGTTAACAGCAGATCCTTTAATTATTGTAAGTTACGTGGCTGAGTCGCTGCAGATCGAATATGCTGTTCCAACACAAATTACAGATGCTTGATTGAATTGATGTCTGCGGAATTTGGAGGCAGGGCAATACCTAAGTCTTCCTCATGTTCCGCTAACAATTCTTGAATAATCCAGGCAGTGTGGCATGGCGCATTATCATGCTGAAAGAAGGCACTACTAGAGGGAAATACTGTTGCCATGAAAGGATGTACCTGGTATGCAATGATGTTTAAGTAGGTGGTAGACATAGTTTCCTGCACATGAATGACTGGATCCAAGTTTCTCAAAAGAACATTTCCTATAGCATTACACTTCCTCCACCGGCTTGTTTATGCTTCATGGTGCGTCCTAGTGCCATCACTTCATCGGATAAACGATCTACAGGTACCCGGCTGTCCACATGGTGCAACAGGAAACAAGATTCATCGGACCAGACGACCTTCTTCCAGTCATTCGAGATCCAGTTTTAATGCTCGCATGTCCATTGTAGCCCTATTTTCATCAGGGTTCGGTGTACTGAGTGTTGTGACACATTACTCCCGTCACCAGCATTCAAACTACGGGCGACTACAATACTCCTTCTGCTGGCTCCTACCATACGGGATAGCCATCGCTCACCTCTCTCATCGATGAGCCGTGGTCAGTCCACACCTTGCCAGCGGTTTGTGCTTTTTCCCTCTTCGAACCACTTTTTGAAGGTACTAACCACGGCTGCCGTGAGCACCCTACAGCATTGCCTTCTCGAAAATGCTCTGACCTAGTGATCTGGCCATTAGAATTTAGAATTGGTCAAACTCACTTTAGTTTGCTGTCTTTCCCATCTGAAGAACAAGAATAACACTGATTAACAGAGCTCAGTATCAGGTGTTATTTATATCGTTTCATGATCTTCAAACGCGCCGTCGTTTACCTGCAGTTGCATAAAGATGCGCTGGTCATAATGTCGGTGAATAAATATTGCACACATACCCTTCACCCTGGCCTCCTTAAACGTTTTTCTGGATCAAGGTATGTTTATAAAATTATGATGCAAAATATTAGTGGCACTCTCGTATTTATATTATATTGTATCGGAAACATTTTTCGGGTAAAATTTCTACTTTTTTCACAAGGTTAGAGGCCTTTGATACTCTTTTTGTGTGTCTTCAGTAAATGATTCACGTCTAAGTTATTCAGTCGATAAAACTCTCAAGATATCCTGCTCTGACGTTCAATTACGTGATTAGTAAAATAAGGTTGAGGCAATGAAGAGATTTAACTAGATTTCAAAAGCATATTTACTAGTTTTAGATAGTTCAGATATTAGAATTAGAATGATGAAACACGGTAGGTAAAAAAAGTGAAACTGAAAGATCAAAATACAAAAAGCTTAACATGAGGAGAAACGTGAATGGCAAGTAGCTGGTTAGCATGTTCAGGTTTGCTTTTTAGTGTCTAGTTAAATAGACCGTCTTAACAAATCTAGAGTCTAGAAATCGACCAAAGATTTTTTGACGTTTTTTTAGTCAGGTATACTTTGTTTCACATAAAGAATGGAGCGACAAGGCTCCCTCAAAAGAGATTTTTGTCCGATATTGGCTTGTTACGCTTAGACACGAAAGCCAATAAATTGTAAGATTCTACCCCTGAAAATTACATCAATCCTCAAGATCTTCTACGGCAAGTGTTTTACATCTATAATAATATAATAGTCGCCAAAACTCTTCATATAAAGGGGCGAGGAACTGGAATTTTGGCAGAAGATTAAAAGTAGCATGAGAATGCATACTGCAAAAATATGAATTCGATAGGTTGAAAAAGTGGTTACGAAAGGCTATTTTGGATAAAGCGTCTTTCTACTACTACCTTCTTCATTCGTAGCTTCTTCAAATTCGCAAATTCTAATCGTGAAAGCCACCAAGCGTTGCTAGATCCTGAAACTTACACAGACTTAGTTTCGTGGAAAGGGATCACTCTAAAAAATTTAGAATTTAGTTTTGGAAGGTTTTGGAGGGTCCGAGAATTCAGTTTCTGGGTTCTACAATAATTTTGTTTTGTGGCGGGGGGGAGGGAGAAGACTCGGTCTGAGTAGATTGAGAATAAGACTGAAGTAATGTTTCCCAATTATTGAAATATATCACCGAATACGAAAGCTTAAAATAATGTTCTATGTGGAATAAGAATCTTAAGATTTTCTTTAAAACTTTTTCTGTGTCGGACATAAAATATGGGGCTAAAATAAAATTAAACAAAGACAATTGTTTTGGATTTCAAAACTGGTAGACAAGTGTGAGATTTCTTATAAGATGACTGGATTTTCGGAGAAGGTTCGGACCTTCCCCGAAATAGAAAAGTATTCTCTCTGGATATGTCCCAGGGGGGAATACTTTTCAATATTCCGAAATTAAAAAAACGAAAACATTTTTATTGTTCATTTACATAAAGCATACATATTAATAACGTACGAGTATATTAGAAAAAGTACTTATTTCTTGCATAAGATGAGGAACTATTTGCTGTGGAGGAATTACATCTGCGAGTTGTTGTTACAAGAACTCATCTCTGTGACCTGTTTACATTAGTTGATTGTTTTCTTTGATCATCCGATTTTCCGCTACATTTTTTATCTGGAACGGAGTATAACTAAATACAAGAACAGGAATTCTTGATAATTTTCAAAGACTGAGTTCGTATTTACTTCAAAGGAAAATAGGGCGCCGTCAATCTTATCGAGTAAGTAAATCAGCGCCCTATCTTCCTTCGAAGTGAATACGGACTCAGTGACTGATTGCGCCATCGGTATGCTTTAGGTTTATTTTCTACCTTTTAGGACCTTATAGGAAGATAGGTATTTTTTAAATTTTTTTAATTTTTTTATGGTGTCACTAAAAACACCTACCTTCAACAACTTTGATATATGACTCATAAGCATCGATCACATTTACCTTCTTTTTGGGGCCACGTTTCAGACATCCCATGACATTGGAGGGTCACAAGCTTTGAGATACGACTCGTTAAACCCTCAAACATTCGCTCCCCCTTTTACCAGGGGGAAGAGTGGGGGCAAAATTCTCAATAGTTTACTACCGTCATTATGCGAGCTTTCATTTGACACCTAACTCGTAACTATAGTCCCTCGCCTTCAAAAGATAGAGTAGAACGACTTTCACATTTCCCGTTTTTTAGGGGAAAAGAAAACATTTGGAGGTCAGCTTTTCGTAGTCTATGACACTCCTTGCATCACAAGCTTTCATTTGACACATAGCTCGTTACTTCCTCCACTCGCGTTCAGGAGATATAGAGAACAATCATATCATATTTCCCTACTTTTTATGGTAGGAAGAATCCATGGAGGTGTCAATGTTTCATAGTCTACGACATTCCCCGCGGCAGAAGCTTTCACTTGACATGCAGCTTGCTTACTTTCGGCCTTAGCGTTTGGGAGACGTACCCAGTCGTTAGATCTGTAGCCAAGCGCGCTAACCACTCGGTCACTGAACGGCACGAGTTTCATTATGGATCCTGAATTTGCTGCACTAGTGAGCTTCTGTGAAGGGAAAATCTTCCGCTGTGTTTTCTTTTATTTGTGGGTTGACATCCACAAGTGAACAGATTCACAGGACATGTTTATCAGCTGGTAGATAATTCTGAACAGAGGTCATCGCAGGCATCTGAACTCTTTGCTTCTATTGGCATCGTCAAATTAAACATTGGAGGAAGTCTACCAGTGTAGATGGCTTCAGCCTTTAGTGGTAGGGGAACGTGTCTTTGCTCCATGCCTGCGATTAGAAGGCTATTTGATATTTTCGGCATTCCCTCTCTCAATAAACATAGTTTCTTTAAACATTCCACTAACCATTTTCCTCCATAGGTAGTTGCAATGTGAGGATTCTGCACAGAGCTTTTTCTCTTGATGTCCAAACACAAGAATTCCACCATTATAATTTAGATATTCTTGGCTTGCAATAGACCAGATGGACAGATAAAGGTCAGTTATAAAAAATAATCTTAAATTTCTCTTTTCACGGAATGATGATAATAAGCATCACCAAGGCGAGGGTCTGCTTCTCAGCAGACAAGCTAGTGATTCCCTTCTAGGATATGAGTGCATTAATGAAAGGTTTCTTACAGCAAAATTTCAGACAACGTTAAAGACTTGAATGTTATCTGCTGTTATGCCCCCACTGAGGATGCCGATGAGGATGAGAAGAATAGGTTTTACGGACAACTTCAGGATATTTTGAATTCTGTCAAGAAAGGAGATATTACCCTTGTTCTAGGTGACTTAAATGCCAAAGTTGGTACAGTCGCTCAAAAAAGTATCCGAACGCTATGGTTGCATACAAAATTGAGAAAAAAATCTGGCAACGATTTTTTTTAGAAATTAATGATCTGGCAACCTTCATGTACGGTACACGAAAGTTGCCAGATCATTAATTTCTAAAAACATCGTTGCCAGTTGTTTTTTCTGAACTTTGTATACAACCATAGCGTTCGGATACTTTTTTGACCGACTGTACTGACTTTTGGGGAGGAATAATAGCCCCTTTTGGTATTGGTAGCTGCAATGGCAATGGGCAACGTCTCCTACAGGTAAGTAAACTCAATGGATTCAGAATAACTAACACTTATTACAAACAGCGCGACATACATAAGTACACATGGGTTTCGCCCGATGGTTGGTTGTTTGGTCAAATCACCGGTTGAATATTCTTGCTACCAGGAATCCACCTGGTAGCAAACTCATTCAGAAGACATTTGATGAGCAAAGATATTTACTGAATATTTTTGTTTATATTTATCTGTATATGTATATTTTTTTCATGGTATTTTTAACAAATACTTTTTTTATAATATATTAAACAGGTTAATGTTTTTAATGAATGTAATGAGAAGTTTATAGCATTTTATTTTATCCTTTACGTTTTCAGGTTCTAAAATATTTTTAAAGCTAAAATTCCTGATATTTAGTTTATTTAGTGCGTTGAAGTATCTCTCTCTTTCTTGTTCATATTTTTTACATTTAAATATTATATGTTCGAGGTTTTCGTATACTTGACAATTGTCACATACCGGGGAATCTTTTTTTTTTTCATTTTATATAACATTGCTTTGGTGATTGCTGAATTGGTTTTAATTTTTAAGATTATATTAATTTCTTTTTATTAAGGCCATAATTATTATATTTTATAATCATAGGTGAAATTTTATATCTATATGTCATACCATCTCTGCGTTTCTTTTATTATGTTTATTTTATTTTGTTTTTTAAATAAGTATATAAAAAATGGTGTATCTAGATTAGGGTCCATGTTTATTGCTGTTTTTGCGTTTTTATCAACTACTTCATTGTATTTTATTCCTACGTGACTAGGAATCCATTGTATGTATATAATATTGTTGTTATTCAAATGATTTTTTGTTAAAATAAGTATGTGATTTATAAATAATTTGAAGTTACTTTTTGAAGTATCATTGTATATTGTCTCGATGGATGCTTTACTGTCTGAATATTACAATTTTTTTATTCTTAAATTATAATGCCCAATTTATGGCTAGAATAATTGCAGTTATTTCATCAGTTAAGATAGGATTAGGTGTTTTGAATTTAAATATGCATTCATAATTTTCATCTGGGCAAATAAAAGCTCCAGCAAGTTTAGTTCTATCCTCACTAAAAGATCCATCTGTATATAAGTGAATAAAATTTTTATAATTATTTTCAATATGAATATTTGATAGTACTTTGAGCGTATATGTGTCATGTATTTTTTTTATTGTAAGTTGTTTATGTTTGTGTTTAGGATTGGGAATGTAGAGGCCTAGCTTGGTGTTTGTATGTTATAATCACCACTTGTCTTTTTAATAATTAATTCCTTTAAGTCCTTCTTACATGTTAAGTTAAAAGTAGTAATGAAATTAAAATTGTTTAATATTTTGTCAATAATTGGATGTGTGTGGTTTTTTGATGTTATTCTGTATATAAGATTCTCTAATAAATATTTTTTTATGTTTATAGGTGGAATAGCTGTTTCTGCATAAATATTCAAGCCGTTTGTATTCTGATGAAGTCCAATACAGAATTTTAATATTTTTAATTGTATATTTTCTAATGTTTTTAGTTTAGTTTTTGACATGTTATTAATTAGTTCAAATCCATATAGAAATTTTGGGAATATAATTGAATTATATATCAATAATAGGTATTTATTCGCACATCCCCATTTGGAACTGCCTAAGTATCTAAGAATATTAAAAGTATATTTGCTTTGTTTTTTGCTCTTTCAAGGTATTTAGACCATGATAATTTTGAGTCAAAATGTATTCCTAAAAATTTAAAAGTTTTCATCTATTTTAATATTTTCATTTTTAATTTTTATTTCAAAGTCATTTGGTAATTTTTTGATTTTATGAAAATGGGTTAAATAGTTTTTCTATCGATATTTTGAGGTTCCATGTTTCACAGTATTTTATTACATTATTAATTAGTTTATGGAATATGTTTTGCAAAAGGTCTAAATTTTTATTAAAGGTCCAGAAAATCAGATCATCTGCAAAGGTTCCAAATTTTACATTTTCTGGGATGCTGTCCTGTAAATCATTTAGATATAAATTAAATAATGTGGGGGTAATATATCCCCCTGAATTAATCCATTATTAAATTGATATTGTGACGAGTAATTATTTCCAATTTTAATTTTCAATTTTTTCCCTTTAATAATTTTTAATAAAAAATTATACGTATTTCCACAAATTTTTAGTTGTCTAATTTTATGTAAAATTCCATTGTGTGGAACAGAGTCAAAAGCCTTTTCTATGTCTATGCTAAGTACTATCATATATAATTTATTTTTAATTGCATATTCTGCATCAGAAATTAAATTTAATAATAGAACTTTAGAAATCTACCTTGCCTAAATTCAAACATGTGATGGGCTGCATAAGAATATGATTGATTTTATATTAATTAACAGCAGAGGGGATAGTTCTGTTAGAAATACCAGGTCATATAGCGGAGCTGAAATTGGATCTGACCATTTCCTTGTTAAAAGTGTCTTACAACTTGAACTTAAGAAGTGTTGTGCTAAGGTTAAAAAATTTACCATTAATTCTGAAGCTCTGAAAGACCCAGTTATATCTAAAGCTTACCATGACAGGTTACTTAGTCATTATGACAGTCATGGTTTGCTTGCTACTGAAGTTGAGGAAGAATGGGACCATTTTAAACAGTCTTGTTTGGAAATTAACATTACTCTTTTAGGAAAAAAAGGAGCAGAGGAGACAAAATTATTTGAGTGATAAGGCACCTGAGTTTATTTCAGTAAGAAAGAACTGCAGGAATGTCCTTAATCAATACCCTACTAGTAGTAATAGAAAGCATTACAGAGAGCTTAATAAACGTGTATATGATCAGTTAGCTGCTGATAAGAATCTTTGGCTTGATGGCTTGGCTGACAAAGCCGAGGAAGCAGTTAGACAGCACAACAGCAGAGAGCTGTAACAGATAGTTAATGTTTTGTGTGGAGAAAAACGGAGAGATATACAGGGATTGTAGGATAAACAAGGTAAGGTTATAGAAGGTGAGAATTCTCTCATGGCTAGGTGGACTGAGAATTTCTGTGATATTCTAAACAATGTGGTTAGTTCTTCTCCCATTAATTTTAATGATGATAGATGCATTGGTGGATTTAATGTTGTCCTTATAACACAATCTGAAGTTATTTTTGCTATTTCTAAACTTAAACTTCATAATTTCCCAGGGGTAGATGAAATTACTACGGAAATGTTTAGAGCTGGAAATGTTTCTGTTACCACTTGGATGACTGAAATTTTGAATATCTTTTATGATAAAGGCATTGGTTCCTAAGGATTTTACCAGAGCCATTTTTATCCCTATTTTCAAACAAAGGTGATCGCAGTTCTTGTGATAACTTTAGGGGTATTAGCCTGCTCTCTGTTCCAGGAAAGGTTCTTTGCACGATTGTGCTTAATAGAATTAAGAATCTCGTTGACAGTCAATATCGTGATGAGCAATATGGATTCTGAAGTGGTAGGGGATGTGTGGATCAGATATTTTCACTTAGGAAGATTCTTGAGAAATGTTTAGAGTTTCAGAAACCTTTGGTTGCTAGCTTTGTTGATTTAAAATACTTTCGACTCAGTTGATCGTCATAATTTGTGGTTGATTGTGATATCATATGGTATACAAGACAAGTTAGTTAACATAATGACAACTCTTTACAATAACACTGAGTCGTGCGTGAGAGTGGGTAAATCTTGTAGCAATTGGTTTAGCATTACTTCTATTGTTCGACAAGGGTGCATTTTGTCTCCTTTTCTTTCTAGTTTGGTTATTGATTATGTTATGCTAAATTCACTTCAAGGGAAAGATTTTGACCTTAAATGGGCTGGAGATACCAAAATTTCTGATTTAGATTATGCTGATGTTTTAGCTCTTTTGGCAAATGATGTTGATGAGATGAACTCTTTTATTCGAGCTGTTGATGAAACTGGTAGTAGAGTAGGTTTGGTTATAAACAGAGAGAAAACTAAAGTGATGAAAATTGGTCATGCAGGCTGTGATTCAGTTAATCTGAATGGTTGCAGTCTTGAGCAGGTGTCGCAGTTTAATTATCTTGGTAACTATGTAACAGATACTGGTGATGTGCGGATGAGATTAACAGACGGATAGGGATTGCTGCCGGGACTTTTAAGAATCTACGGAGAGTGTGGAAAAATAGGCGTATACACCTAAAGACTAAAATTAGACTCTATAATAGTTTGGTTCTTTCTAGGGTTAGTTATTGTAGTAAAACTTGGACACTTTGTAAACAAGATAATAGGAAACTAGATGCTTTTGATTCCAGATGCTTACGCAGTATCTTGGGCATTAGGTGGTTCAACTTTGTAACTAATGATGAGGTTAGGCATAGGAGTTTGCAACCTCCTTTAAAGCAGCATATTGTGCAAAGAGAGACTCCGTTGGTTTGGCCATGTTGCCCGTATGAATAATTATGGATTGGCGAATAGGGTTATGAACAGTGTGCCTAAAAGCCTCAGAAAGAGGAAGAGACATAGGATGCGATGGGCAGACAATGTCAAACAGGACCTTGTTAGAATTGGTGTGCAGTGGTCAGATGCAGCAAATGTTGCTCAGGACTGATATGTTTGGAGATCTAAATTACACGGTCTGGTTGGACCTCCATAGCCCATGTCTGCTTGAGGATGATGATTATGATAAATACGTGAGTATTTTTCCGCTCCGTTCTAATGATATTTTAGAAAACTATGGTGAAAATTATATCTAATATATATATTTACTATTTTTTCTGATACCGTTCCAATTGAAAATCCTTATTTATTATTTTAAACTGAAATATTCTTCGTAAATTACCATTTGAGCAGTTGTCTATTTTTATTATATTAAATTTACAGTATTAAAGTATACATATATATTATGATATATATATATATATTAATTTATTTTACAATGAGTTGTAAAAAATGACCTGGTAATAAAATTGATTTTGAAAAAGACTGAAAAAAAATTAATTGCTGCGGCTGGGATCGAAACGGAGACCTTTAAGTTGCAAGTGAAAAAAAATAAGCGTTTGGCCAATGGATTACTAATATTGATTACTAATATTAGGTTCTGTTAAATTATATTATTAGCATTTTATTGCAGAACAAATGTTCAACACATTTTTATATATTCATATTTAATGTTGTTTTTAAACTGTTCATACATAATCCTTTGGTAGCAAAATAAAAATTTGAAACCGAATTCAAACACATCTTGTCAGGAAAGTTCAGGCTCGTTGAGCCTTCCGCAGTCAGATGAAGATATTCGCTGTGTAACAAGATCTTCGACTATGATTAGACTGGTTGAATCGACCAATCAATTGTCACGGGCCACTATAAAATGATGACCTATCTCCTGCAATTCACCGCATGCGAATTTGTGTCATCGCTATAATAGGTAATGATAAGATTCCAGAAGGTGGCCATAATGTTAAAATTATTGTTGGAAATACGAAAGTAGCTGAAGTAGCCCTGATTCTCACAGTAAATGCTGTGATTATCTAAGTAGTACGGCAAACAATAATTACGAAACGAATATAAAAATGTTATTTAGATACGACAAAAAATAAATACTAAATTTGAAATTCGTTCATAGTAAATACACTGATTACCTGTTGAAATAGACTTCAAGAATTGTTGAAACGTCTGAAAAATCTGGAATGTATCTAGAGAGATACGAGTTAGATTCCCGCGGCGTCAGCGGTAATTTTTTTCAGATGTTTATAACAATTGAAATTCGTTTGTTTCTTTTATATTTATGGGGGTATTATTATTTTTGGTGCGGCAATGTCCCAGTTGTCTTAATGGACGAACCGTACCTGATTAGAAGTAAGCGTTCCATTAATTAAGTGTACTAATAGTTAATATAACAGGTTTAGTCTTAAAATGCGAAAAACATTTTAGTGGCTCTTGAAAAAAAACCTAGATTATATTATTATTTTAATTTCAGTTTTTTTTACTATTCCAAATAAAAGTATATCTTTAGTAGTAAGGTGACCTATCTTTGTTGCTAGTTGCTTCAGAATACGATTTTCAAAGCTCAGTTGATATTTCTGCAGAAAAAAAGTTGCAAATTAATTCATCCACACATGCATTCACTGTTAGAAACACTACACTCTAAAAGTTAACTGAAACGAAATTAAAACTCTCATTTCTGGTCACTTTTTATACGGTAGTTGGTTTTCCAAAAAATACAAATAACATAAAGCACAAACTACACTCTCTTGTTTTATTCAAAAATGCTTCACTTTATTATTATCATAATAAATATCCCTCTTATTTAACCTCTGTATCAAAGCTACAGAATCTCGTTTTTTTACTCCCTTTAGTCATTCTGACCTTTCGCAAAACCAATAAATGCGCCTTGGCTGCGGTTTCATTAGTAGCACCTCGTTCATACGAAATATTTTCTTTCTCACCACTCCGCATTGCTAAATGCACCTGTCGTCTACATCAGCTTATTCATAAGAGCTGGGCGCTTTGCAATTATGCTGCCTTATGATTTTTCTAAGTTCCTGTCAAGCAGGATTTCTTGCAAGCCCTAGTGCGTGTGTTGGTTCATTTTAATTAAACTAGCTTTGCGTAACCTTTGACTGCAGATGAAGAGGGAAAGCAGAAGAAGAGACAAAAAAGAGAATTAAAAATCACTCAGGTAAACATCAAACACGAGTATGCTTTTAGACATTGTTTGATCTTAAGCGGAATCTTCATTTATCCTTAAAGTAAGAGATGGGGAAAAAGGAGTCAGTTGGCACACCAGTAACGGGAGATGCGCCATGTGAGAAGCAGAAGTCTTATCTGAGCGAGGCGGACGCCATAGAATTGATTGGATTCCGTGCCAGGAGAAGGTCTGTAATTGCTGTGGGAAAAGCTTGCCCTAAGCACTTCGAGAGCCTTTTATTTTACTTCAACTAATCCTTTCACTAGCAAGGATCTCGAAACAAACTGCACACTTAGCAAAATTAACTAATTGGAGCGCCACATTCCCTATGCAATGGGCAAAATGTAACTGGAGAAAGGAGAAAGAAAGTTCTTCCTTTTAACTGGGAGGTTATTTATTACGAGGAGCATTAAATAACCGTGCGGTTAAAAACCGACGCAAATACGACACATTTTATTTCTTTCTCTACGCTGTTGTATGGGCATATGCCCTGCACTTTCTAAAGATTAGAATTGAAAAGTACGGAATACCGACGTGTAATTTTTTTCTCTTTCTTTTCATCTCTTGAAAAATAATTTGCTAAGAGAAAACAATAAATAATCAATTCGTTAAAAACAGACGAAATGCTTTAACTTTGAATAGTGGTGCAAATCATTTATGAAAATGGCAGTGTTCAGAATTAAAGCTTAGATAGTTTTTTTTATTCTGTCCTCTTCAATTTATTTATTAAGAACAAACATTAAGTAATCACACGATTTGCGTTGGTTTCTTACATTTATAAGTAAACTACGTAGCATAACTTTTTTATGCAGCTCCATCTATCCACATTTTTGTTCTTCAGTTTTATAATGAAATATAAATTTATTTCAGACGAAATTTTGAACTATGAAATTTTTTGACGAACGCATTTGCATTTACTAATAGCAAAACACTTTAAACTTAATGAACTGCTTGTAGAAGTTCTTTGCATAAATACACTTTACTTGTGGAAGTTATTTACATAAATACACTTTACTTGTGGAAGTTCTTTACATAAATACACTTTACTTGTGGAAGTTCTTTACATAAATACACTTTACTTGTGGAAGTTCTTTACATAAATACACTTTACTTGTGGAAGTTCTTTACATAAATACACTTTACTTGTGAAAGTTCTTTACATAAATACACTTTACTTGTGGAAGTTCTTTAAATAAATACACTTTGATTGTGGAAGTTCTTTACATAAATACACTTTACTTGTGGAAGGTTTTTACATAAATACACTTGTGGAAGTTCTTTACTTAAATACACTTTAGATGTGGAAGTTCTTTACATAAATACACTTTACTTGTGGAAGTTCTTTACATAAATATACTTTACTTCTTGAAGTTCTTTACATAAATACACTTTACTTGTGAAAGTTCTTTACATAAATATACTTGGATTGTGGAAGTTCTTTATATAAATACACTTTACTTGTGGAAGGTTTTCACATAAATACACTTGTGAAAGTTCTTTACTTAAATACACTTTACTTGTGGAAGTTCTTTACATAAATACACTTTACTTGTGGAAGTTCTTTACATAAATAAACTTTACTTGTGGAAGTTCTTTACATTAATACACTTTACTTGTGGAAGTTCTTTACATAAATACACTTTACTTGTGGAAGTTCTGTACATAAACACACTTGTGGAAGTTCTTTACATAAATACACTTCACTTGTAAGAGATAAGTACACTTCACTTGTGGACGTTCTCTACTTAAATGCACTTTATTTATCGAGGTTCTCTACCTAAATACATTTTATTTGTCGAGGTTCTTTACTTAATATATTTTACTTGTGGAGGTTCTTTACATAAATACACCCACGGTCGGATTTACATCTCACGCGCCACAGGCACACGAAGTGGTAGTGCGACAATTTGAAAAGCATTTTTTTTACGCAATTAAGACAAAAGGAGAAAGCGTAATCGAAACGGATATAGGAATTTCAGTGTCTAGTGGTTAGTGCACCTAACCCCAAACCAGGGGCATGTACTTGTCTGTATGAGAAGCCAGGACAAGCCCAAGTGAGCTTTAGGTTATCTCCGTCCTGTCTGTGTAAAACGAAATTTCTTCCCTGATTAAAAACCAAATTTTTCCTTTTTATATTTAAACATTTTCCTTACTCGCTTTTTTTTGCTCTTGGAATGAAAAATTTGCTTCCTGTCATCCCTCGTTAAACGAACACTTTCAAGAATTCGCTAAAACGAGCGATGCATTCACATACTCATTTTTGTTAGACGATTGAATTTCCCCGTTAATAAGAGCTCCAAGCGAGTATAGCTTAATTAAAACTACTTTCCACTGATAGAGATGAACGAGCTTACAGTGGTTTATTTCTTTCGAATAAATAAGGGGTTTCTTAGCAATACATATCGTAACTAAAATCACAAAATAACTTTTCCGCGAATCGTGGCAGATTCCTAATTAATATTCTAAGGAGAATGTAGGATAAAGAAGAGATTGTAGCAGCGAGAGCAAAAAATTACCATTCTTCTGTTCGTTGTACCGATAGTTCAACTCTTCGGTATTCCACATTTGTTCTATTCTGTAATTAAAAAGATAAACTTAAGATCCAGTACAACAAAAATACTGCAATTTAAAACAAAGGTACAAAATTGCAATATCGCAATCTACTAGCATTTTTTATCAAATAAAAATTACGTTTTTTTATACTGTAAAACATTTTGGCAAAAGCGCAGATTATAGGTGATATAAACATATACAGGCCACAAATATAATAAATTGCAAGTTAAGAAAATTTTTATGAACTACTAAATATTGCAACAAAACAAAATAGATTTGGGTTAGACAATTCTGAATTAAAGGCATGATCGACCGCCAGCTCGCTTCGACGGATTAAACTCCAGTAGACTAAAGTACATTGTATTCCAGTAGTATGCGAACAAAAGAGGAAACTCCACACTAATTCTTCAGTAGTGCAAAACTTCAATAAGTGGTCAATACCCGACCCACAAATTAATTGAGCTAAGACTCCGACTCCACCAACGACCTTACTATCCAAAAACCTGTTGAACAGAGGGCAGCACTTTCAGAAATTTAAATTACATTGAACTCCGCATAACTACTTCCCTTGACTTAAAAAGATGTAAAGAATAACAAGCAGGCCACAAATCTTTTATAATGAAATGGGAAGCATTTAAGCGAAATAAATGAATGTCTAAACTGTTGGGCAAAATATTGTTTTTTAATCAGCTTTGCCCATAAATACAAATTCTAGTAGTTCTCTTCCTTCTCAGGCATGGCTCAAGACTTGTCCTCAATTAAAAAAACACAAGAAAATACTTTGAACTTAAACTTCAAATAAAAACCTATAACTGCGAAAATTGGGACGAAGCTCATGATTCAACAATTTCACCAATCGACCATTTTGTATGCAAGAAACACAGCCAAACTAACGCAACCTTTCCTACCAGATGCTGCACAAAAGTGATCAGTTATATTTAAGAAACTGTCGAATAGTGTCGAGATTAAATAATACCCCTCTTCCCACCTTGGTTGGAGGTGAAGGCGGGGAGGGGGGCTCAGTCGGTAGCGCGCCAAACTGATAATCTGCAATTCCCAGGTTCGAGTACTACCTGGACTAGCATTAAGACTTTTCTCCCAAAACTCCCGACTTGCCCTCTGTCTGTAGGGGACATCGATGAGTTTGGAAAGGACGACGTCCTTTGGATGGGATGTTAAGCCATGGCCCGTGTGCGGAGAGTCATAACCTGTTCACGTTAAAGAACAGGCTGGATGGCCTTGACGGGAGACAACCATCTGTCTCCCAAGAGCTGTCCAGTGGGTGCCCTCCTCCAAAGCTTCTCGGGGTCCTTGTGACCTAGCCTTTTAGCCCATTGTGTGCCAAAAAGTGCCACTCAGAGGAAAAACAACCCAACCATCCCACTTTGGAGATGAGAATGGATCAGTGCCAATGACTCCCCCCCCCCAAATATCCTCACTTCACAGATAGGATAGCGCGTCAAATTCGTAATCTGATGTTTCCAGGTCTGATTCATCATTCTGCCTCTTTTTCTAGGTTTTCTCCTTTGCCTTTCATTCTGCCATATGTGAAAAGGAGACACTGATGTGCTTGGAAAGGATACGTCCGACGGATAAGAGTTAAGTCATAGACCCTATGCAGTTGAGCTCATACCATGGGCATATTAAACAACAGGTTTGAAGGACTTGAAAGATGTTTTCATCCGCCTCCTAGCATGAATTCTAGCCTTTTCATCTGCCTCTTTTTCTTACCCATCTCTGAGATCTTAATGTAATTGTAGCCTAGACTTTGAACTCCACTGTGAGCAAATAGATGTTACAAACGTGTAAAAACAAACCAAGTTTAATATTTTTTTGTGTTTTATCTGCACGTAGAGCCTCATGCCTGGCGTAAGCATAATTACGTCACTGTTGATACCTGCCCTATCAAATTTCGTTACTCACAAAATCATACCGACTCCTACACCCAAGATATGTCATAAGCATTCGGAATCAAAGCCAAAAGTCGACTGCTTTCCTATTTACGCAGAGTACAAGTTCCTTCATCATAACAACTTCTAGAAAAGACCAAATCATTATTTCGTATTCCACAAATTCTTCAAAGTTTGGCAATAATTACGAGTCTCCTGTTTACCTCAAGCCGCACATCATCTGTATCTGTCACACAACTGCCAAGGTAATTAAACTGGGAGACTTTATCTATAGCTGAACCATTGAAAACGAATGAAGCGTCATTCAGGCGGCCAGTCTTCATCTCTTTAATCTTCTTCACATCGATCACCAAACTTACTGCACGACCAGCCTTACCAAAAACACTAAAGAAAGTTTTGCCTCCTGAATGGCATTAGACAAAATAAGGAAAACATCCAATACGATAAATTTCAGTCCGAGTCTCTCCTATATCATTTTCGATAATGTTACTTTAAAATCAGGGTGTGAACAAATTTAATTTTCTTCTTTAGAAACTGTCCCAATTATTTAGTTAATAATTAAATAAATAAATCTTCATTTAATAATGCACACTTTTTATAGGAAACTGGCGCATCATCATAAATTGTAAAACGTCGAAGTGAAACACTGGTTAAAACTCTTTAGTCCAACCTTTTACCGACTATTATTTTTCAAACCCCCCTATAGAAATCAAATATTTTTTCTCTGAGCAACTGGGGTTTAATTTAACCTAAAGCACCTTTTCTTCAGTTTTTGAAAAAGAATTTTTTTTTTCAATTTATTTTGTTCTAGTTGATTTTAATGCATATTTCATAACATCATAAACATCATATTTGATGTTTATGTTTATATTCAAGCCCACTGAAATAAAGAGAACAATTCTTATACTGTACGTGTGATACACTCCCTTGCTTTCCTCCCTCTCTTTTTATATTTTTTTCTGGTTCGATCTAGTACTTGCCTCCTTATCCTTCGTTTTTTTTAAACCGGGTCTGTTTATAGCAGACAAAGCGCATTCCAGTTGAAATGAAAATATTATTTTGGGGAATAAGGAAATATTCACCTATTTCGTCCTTCAATACCGTTTAATACAACGATAATTGTTTATTGAAGAATCCTGCCTTAACTGGCGTAGTGGTTAGGAACCTAGCGACTGTTCCAGCAAGGCAAACTTTGTGTGCTGTGTTAGCTCTAACTGAGAAAGTAGTCAACAGTGACTTCTGTCTCAGTAGGGCATGTCCTTCCATGAGAAGGCCTGTAAAAGCTAAGAGTGGATTCTTCTCTGTCCTATGTGTCGCAAATAAAAAAAAATTGACTTTTGAGATTATTAATGGGAACTGCGTATGCTTCTGCAACCTTAAATTATCATTAAGTATATTAATTGCAGAGTCTCAGTTGATAGACTGGGTACGATTTAAAGGTTACACATGTAATCGACGCATACAACGCTGACCCGTATGTTTATTTTTCAAGATATTTCTAGAATAAATATTTTCATGGTATGAGCAAAGTAAAATATAATTTCGAGAAGAGTATCAATTTTCAGAGGAACGTTCTTTATCAAGGAACTGCTACAGGGAGTCGCATCTTATGCAGAGTTAGATTCTAGGGTCAACCGGGAAGGCAGAAATCGTGTATAGCCAAAATTACCGTTGAAAGTCTCTTAAATCGCCCATAAAGTAAAATCCTGATGTTCTACGAATCATTCGTGGAACATCAGAAAGACTTGCATGGTTTTGTGTATACAACCCTGTACAGTGATATGTTTAAATATATAATGTATACAGTAATGTACGGTATATAACAAAGAGTACATATGTAAAATGTAATTTACAGTATTTTTAATTCCATAAGGGAGGAAAGAATGGATGAATAAATAAGGAAGTTTCTGAGGTGGAATCAGTTCCTAAAAGTGTTAAGAAACCTTGGCTGGCTTTGAATTCCTTTTCATCAGAAGATTATCCCTCTTCGGCGGAAGATTTGAGCCATGGAGGTAGGTTTGAACAACGTACAGTGAATAAGAGCCTTTTTCCTCAATGTGTTGCCGTCGATATAAATAAATAAATAAATTCCCCCTCAAGCACCTGCTTGCCAGAGAGGTCTGACAGGAGCCTGTCAGTTTATATGCCATAGTAGAAGGTCTGAGAGGATAGCAGGACCTCTGCAGAAAAGCGACACACACAACCATGCCTTATCCGGGGCTCGAAACCAGGTCCCGTAGATCAGTAGCCAAGCGTGCTAACCACTCTGCCGTCGATAGACATAAATTTATAATTCATGTCTTTCAGCCATATGTTTAATGCCTTTTCAGCCTTCACTAAAATCTTATCACGCACTTGGCTCGTCACTTTAGCAGTTATTGGAGTACTTGACGAATTTCTCTCTCTCGAATCTTGATGGCACGGATGCTAGATTCGTTGCGGCCATATTTCCGATATGCGGTGTCTCGTTAAATCCAACACAGACAGTATTTCCTGCGACATTGGAACAGCTTGTGATTCCTTTGGTTGAGCACCAAATGACATAGTTGGTTTGGTTTTAGGAGACATGTTGTACGGAAAATACGTATCTTTAAATACTCAGTGCAGCGAGATGATCCTCCCACTATGAGAGGCACACGGGATCTGAGACCGACTATTGGAAAAACAGATTCGCATCTCTCATCTCACACTCACTCCGTTGCCGCTGATTGAGTGGAATAGCGGGAGGAATCGCCCACACTATTTAAATTGTTATTATTTTATTTGCCGACCACCTATGATTGAATTCATATAAGTTAAATGGAAATATGTTACGACTCCACTGTACTTTAAAAGTAATAATATGTTTATACATATATATATGTTCATGCTCATCTTATCAATCTTATCACACAGAATTTACTAAACAAACAATGCATATGTTCTTAAAATAATACAAGAAAATATTCCAGAATTCATTGATGGAGAATAGTAGGAGGCTTTGTGACTATGAAAAGCTTAAATAAAATATTTATCTGTCTGTAAACAATAAAGTTCCAAATTAAATCATGCAAAACACATTTACATTTAAAAATTTTATTTGAGATTAAAATTCATCAAAACTTTTTTAAACTATTGAGGAAGAAGTTTATTGACTCTATTATGTTTCTTCTCTCTTGAAACAGAAAATGTTCCATTAGACGTGAGCTATGTACCAATTTCATTCGTCAAAATACTATGACAGCGACAATGCGTAATTCAACAGAAAATAATTAAATACTAAGTATTATAACATAATTACTACAGCATATAGCTGGGGGTGCTGAGCTCAGTTCTCAGGACAACTCTATGTGTCTTTAGTACGGCAAGATGACACAGGTAAAAGACAAGTAAATTTCTCTCAAGCTGTCAGTTGTAAGAGAGACAACATTTTAAAGCTATATTGTGTACAGAAAAATTCATAAAAAGTCTATAATCACAAATACCACTATTTTGTGTACCCTGAACACCTTTTAACAAGAAGAACCTGCTTAATTTGATGCAGGCGTTTGAATCCCAAATCAGTGGGCAAATGTGAACCTCACAAATCAATCAGATACAGTTTGAACACCATAATTCTTGACTCATCTTCCACATTACAAAATTTGCATTTACGCCAATTTTCGTGATGATACTCGACAGGTAGATCTAGAAAGAACGAGGAACTCGCCACGTTTTAACATCTGAGAAAGGAACCAATTTAGTGATAGTAATGTGATGGTACGGGCTGGCCTCATGATGAATGGCTTCACAATGACTGTCCTCATGATGAATGGCTTCATAATGACTGTCCTCATGATGAATGGATTCATAATCCATGATGAATGGATTCTCTCATTCTAAAGAGTTGCCTCATATGAATGGTCTCTTAATGAATGGCCTCATGATGAATCACTTCACTGAGCTTCACAGTTTCAGAGGAAAATTCTGATTTCTCAACAATATAGAGAATAAATTCTTTTGCTTATGTGAGGCATTTCAGGTGTGCTCTTCTCCCTGATTTCATCTTTACGCATGATAATGCTCATCTTTACAGACTCATGTGGCCGATTGTTTCCCTGAAAGTGAAGATATTCATAACATGGAGTGAACAACCAGATCGCCTGCTTGAGGTGGTATCACACAAATGCAATTGAGCATTTGTGTGATACCATTTCGAGGCGAATTGCAAGATACCATTCCCTTTACAGAACCCTCCGTGATCTCAGACATGTCCTTCTGGAGGAGTGGACTACATTTTTACCAAAGCTGACATCAGCCCATCAAAAGTATGAGACCACATTAAGTGAGTTGTATGGCTCTAATAGCATAACCTGTCCCTTAATTCCAGCTATCCCATTATGGAAACTCATACTCGTATACACAAGATTCATGCGCAGTTATTATCCCAATGGCTTTGCTCAGTCTTCACAATAGCTTTGCTCAGTCATTCACAATACCTTTCCTTACGACATTTAATTATACATGCTGAAAACCATCTTGGGTTATGTACACTTGAATCTGAGCACCAGCCTACACTTGCTAAACATTCCTATCTTGAACCCAACGTAACCAATGATTTCTACACAGCATGTCCATGCCTAACAGAGACATCAAACACGTTATTTGTTTCTTAATGTATGCTATCAAAACTGACCACTAAAAATTCATTTTAGCCATGAATCTGCGCATAGAATTTCATAAAATATAATTTTTTTTTACAAATTTTTCAGGAACTTACATAGTTGCCCACATAGATTTAAAAAAAATGAAGAAGGTACTTCCCTACACAAAGAACGGAGATAACCTAGACCTCACTGTGCCTTCGGTTGAAATCTCCGCTAAGTCCTTTTCTGACCTCAGTGAGAATGAAGGCACTGATAGGTTTCTAATAGTCTCACTCCACAGGATGGGACATTAATTAGTGACCTCCTACACAGTAAAGCCATGCCCTGTGCATATTAAAGAACGTTGGATAGCCTTGACGGAAGAACTTTGAATAGCCTTGACGGACTCTTTCATATGTCACCTAACATCTACCCAGTGGGGATTACGCATAGCCGCCTGAGGTACTAGCCTTAGGTCTCGACATTTCATGGGAGCGTCATAATTCAATATTTTTCAAGCATTCCATTGAAAAAAATATTTCGTAATCAGTATAATGTATTTTTTACGTACACTTCTCCTATTTTACTCGGGTTAATAAAATATGACGTAATTTTTGTTAAATACACTTAAATGAACCAATATTTATTTTCTTTTACAATTAATTTTTGTTTATTTTTTTGAGTATGTGACAGTTTATATAATACCATCTTAAATTTATTATTTATACATATCTGTAATCCAATTCATTTAACAAGCTGCATGTATTTTTTCCATTCGTAAGTTGCCAAATTTTTGTATAGTCCCTTCCATCCACATCCACAGATACTTCGGTACAGTTGGGGTCCTCTTGAACATTTTGCGCCTGGTATCTTCAGATTCCTTAATCTCCTACAGCATCTGTCCAACGGATCCTCTTCCCTATATTGCTCCGAATTGTTAGGATTCTTGTGACTTCGACATTTTGGTCAACGCTTGCACCAAAATGCAGCTGAGAGATAAAATAAACAAACCCAAAAGTTTCAATTGTAAAACACAATGTAATGAAGCGTTTCAAAGCTTCATTACATTATATGAGGGAAAGAAATGAGCCAAGCCGATAATGTTCCAAATCTGGAATTTAGTTTCAGCTCCGACTGCCCAATCCTGTTAAAGACATTTTCAAAAATGTCAGGTCAAAATAGTTTTGAATGGCTACCTTCAAAGGAGGGATGGAACCGTCTACTTTGCACGTAAGAAAATTATGGCCTAGAGTGACGCGTAAAAAATTTAAAATAAAAATAATTGTATAAGCGATATATTTGTTTTCACGACGTAAATAGGGAAAGCAAAAAAAAAGAGTTTGAAATTGCCTGAAACGTAAATATGTGAATTTTTTGTTGATTTTGTTTGCTTTGTTTTCATTTCTGGCTCATTTGAGTTTTTTGTCTTTGACTGTGTTTTCCTTTCCTTTACATCTGCCAAACAAACTCACCAGAAATTCTGAAAAAAGAACGCATATGAGTATGACCTTTGCGAAAATATAGAAAAGAGCTCTCTTCTGAAATACAGAATATTATTGTTTTGTGTACTCCGGAAAGTCAACGGGGAGGAAGCAAACAAAACTAGTGTTTTAGAAGTGTTACGTCAGGGATTCCTAACCTTTTCATGCAGGTACACAACATTGACAAACTAAAAATATGTCAATATTTTTTCTCAGTGCTCAAAGGAAAATACGATTTTTATTAATAATAAATATATAGACAAAATGAAGACATTGCCTAAAAATAAAATTCGAAAATATTGGAATAAATATCCACTTTTTTTCAAATCATTCTTAGTTTTAAAAATAGTTCGAAGTTTACGAAAATAATTTCTGAAAAACGGCACAGAGGTCCCCAACTATATATTTTGAGGCGTGGATCACATTTGAAAAATAATCGTGGACGCAAGCTGCCTATCATTGGAAACAGATACAGCACTTCCTCCAGAATAAATAATTCTAGATTTTTATCGCGACATATAGTACCTAATGTTTATCTAAATGATTAATTATTGGCGGAAGGGCTCCGATTTCCGCTACCTCTGTGTTGAAAGGAGACATCGCTGGACTTGGATAAGACCGCCGTCTGTCGGATGGGACGTATGCTAACTGAAGGTTTTCATGTCTCCTAATAGCTGTCCAGTAGGCCTCTTACCTTCTCTGACCCTTTGTGGCCCTTTTAACCTATGCCCTCGATATTCGGTCAGTAGGGAACCGATGGGCTTGGAAAGGCCGCCGTCCATCGGATGGTACGTTAAGAATTTGTGCCTTGTGTTTGAGAGACTTACCCTGTGCACATTGAAGAGCACGTGGATGCTTTAACGGAAAGCTTCCATCTGTCGCCTAACAGCTGTCTAGTAGGCCCTTACATTCTCAGAGCCCTTGAGGTCCTTTTGACCTGCCCAATGTGTGCCAAAAAGTTCGGCTCAATACAAAAACAACTCCATTGATTAAATGTTTTGATTTGCGGTTTTCATTCATCCCCGACTCAATTTACCAAAAACAAAAACTGAAAAATTTTCAGTTTTCAAAATAATCACCATCTTACTATTCATTCCACACTTTAATTATTTTCATTTACTTTTAAATAAATAACATAACTTTAAAGTATCGAAAAATGATATCAATTTAAAATTTATTTTCTGAATTACACTCTTTGTCTAATAGCCTAAAACTTAGAGCCACGGAATCTGATGAAGCAAGGCACATCTATATTATGAAATCGTTTATTGAGTTGTTAAACTTGGCAGCCTATCATAATTACAAATTTTCAAAAATCGGTGACATAGCGATGTATTAATGTGGCATCTCGAAACATGTCCGTTAATAGAAATTTCGTGCAGCTTTAGATTTAAAAAAATAGAAATTTAATGACAACTGCTCCAGCGATGGTGCAACTTTTTTCTTCTAAACAGCTTAAATTTACATTGGTATTTGTATTTTTTGCATGAAAAATAATGCATAAATAAGATTTAAAAAAATATAAATATTTACCGCAGTCTGTATGTTAAGGAACCCTTAAGTAACACTTTCAAAACACTAGTTTTGTTTCGTTTGTCTAAAGCGAATTCTATTCCCCTAGATATATATTTACTGTACATAAAATCAGACAAAATTAGTGTTTTAGAAGTGTAAGGTCAGGGATTCACAGAGCGGGATTAAATCTCCCAGATTCTGATAAACTTGCCACAATAATCTGCGTTTCCTAAAGCGAACGAAATTATATCCTCATAATAAATCTACGCTCCGAACAAAATACAAATAAAGTCATCAACTGGCTTGCTATCAATTGGTTCCTCCCAAGCCGGTTTATGACAGAGGTCGACGATGCTCTGGGGCATCGGAAAAGGGCCAGTGTAGGAGTTTCTCATTATCTGGCTTATTCCTCTGGGTTATAAAACTCATCTAAAAGGCATGATCATGAATTGCTTTGATGCCTTTTAACCTTCAAAATTATAGGCATTCAATTGCACATCCACACTGATCAGACATATTTCACTCCCAAGTTTGGTTGCCCACTGAGACCAATTTAACTGAGGAACCAAGACGCTTTATCCATATTACTGCATATTAAACTGCATTATTCAGCAGTATAACAACAGTAACTGATTTATGGTCTAAATTAAGTCGTGTAGCTGTAGTAATAAATATAGATTGCGTGGCGAAATATCGACAGAGCTATTATTCACTTCACTTACGACATACCAGTACGATGCTGGCATTTGTTATTCGTCACAATTCTCAGAAATTAGCTTAGGAACATGGAAAATCACAGTCTCTCCACAGTTATCCCTCTTCTGTTTTAGGCAAAATTAGAACTCGATCCTCGTAAAAAATCGTACAAATATTCAGTCGTTACATATGTTAATGAACCATTAAAACTTTCTAAAAAAAGAAATGATTTTAATTCACATTAACAATAAATATAGGTTGATATAGGAATTGTTACTAATTAACTGCATGTGAAATAGAGCCGCAATGATTGCAATAACAATTAGTGTGTCTGTCTTATTACCTAAAGCTCACAGGCTTGATATCCCACTTCATCTGCGTTGTGAGTTTTTCTGATAACCTCTTTATATCCTCGGTGAGAAAAGGAACATCGATGAGATTGGAAAGGACGTCGTCCGTTGATGGGATGTTAAGCCGTGGCCATGTGCAAGAGAGATCCATGCCTGTGCACGTTAAAGAACACAATTCGATGGCCCTAACGGGAAGCTTCCATCTGTCTCCTAACAGCTGCATAGCAGATACTAAATATGATCTTTCAGTTCCTTGTGATTCATCATTGTAAGACCATATCTGTAGATGAGAATAAAACATCTCAACCCAAGCCTGCGAATTCTGATGGAAAAGATTTATGCAATTTAAACATAGCATAACTCGCTTTTTTTTTTCGTAAAAGCACGGGGCCATACGTTAGAGTCCCATCCGACAGACGGCAGCCTTTACAAGCCCATTGGTGTCTCTTATTGATCTCAGGCAAGGAGGGGAGTTTTGCGGAAATATATCTGAATGCTGAACCAAATGGGACTCGAATCTGGGAACTGCAGATTATGAGCCTGGCTCTGTACCGACTGAGCCATCCCCCGCCCCTGAATTCGATTCGGAAAGGCGGCTGATAGGTTTGTTTTTTTCTCTTACACCTTACCAATCTTTGACTAGTATAAATCAGATTCAAGTGGAAGGGTCAACAGATCCCTCCCCAAACCATCACCAAACTTCCACCGAATGTGTGCACCTCCTGGAGAGACTGTAGACAGAAAAGACGTCCCTACCATCATTCATAATGTGACTCATCGCCAAAGAGTACAAATGAGCATTGATTGAAAATCACTGCAAATTGCTCAAGAGAAAATTTCAATCGACCTGCGTGATTGCTTCGTCATGGTGCAGAGACAGTCAGTGGGATGCGAGAACGCAAGGAAGGAGGCTGCTAACTGTTTGGGTTCTGAGTGGGAATTTCACGACTCCCCCTGGGGAGGACAATGTAACTAGGTCGTCATGACTGCACAATGCCGACATGCCTACAGTGTGATACAACGACTCTGACCATGAGTCAGGCGTAGACATCCAGTACGGTGTTCGTTCATGTCCTTTGTATATTGGCTTTTCGATAGCTCCCAGGCTCTTAATCTGCAGTTCCCAAGTTCGAGTCCCACCACGAGTAACTTATAGTTTGGAATGTGTGTGGTATTTTCCCTGGCTCTTAAAATGCATTACATGGTGTTTCTCAATCTGGTAAAATATCTTTAATTATTTTTCTTTACTCTGAAATACTATTTTTCTTGTAAAAGTAAATAATGAAACATTGTTTAATCCACTTTTCGCCAATATTAATATTCACTTTTCGCCAATATTATATAGTTGGGGTTCTCAACCTGGGGTACGCGGTAAAATTTTTTGGGGTACGCCGTGAGAGCTCAAAAGTCGCTAGATCTAGTAACAAAGTAAAAATAACCATTGTTATACTATAACTATAGTTTTCTCTGTCTATACAAGGTTTTATTCTATCTATACATGATATAGATAGAATAATTGTATAGATTGTATAGATAAAATGTACATATCTATACATTCTATCTATACATGGTACGCCAGTACATACACATTTCCAGGGGGTACGTGAAGCATAAAAGGTTGAGAACCACTGATCTAAGGAGTTGCGGGATCGATTCCCGCCGCATCAGCGATAATTTTTTTTCGGGTGTTTTTCAGATGAATAATTGTTGAAATACGTATGTATTATTCTGACTGAAGAAAACATTATAAATGCTACTGAAAGATATGATTTACAACTACTAATACAAATTCACAACTGCAACACAGTAAAACTTTAAAAGCATTTTTTTTCTTGAGGCTCCTTATATCATGAGGCTTCTAAGCTGTAGCTTAGTTATCTTAGGCTTAAGTCTGGTTCGTCACTGGACAGATGCTAAGAGACAGATGGTAGCCTTTCGTTAAGACCATACAGCGCGTTCTTAAACGTGCACAGCATATGGCTCTCCCATAGACGTGCCACGGCTTAACGTCCCATTCGACTGATGGCGAACTTTCCAAGCCCAACGTTATCCCCTTTCTCACCAAGGATAGAACTGGGGCTAGCGGAGAAAACTCTCAACGCTGTCACAGTTGGGACTCGAACCCGAAAATTGCAGTTAGAAACTTGGCGCGCTACCGACAGATTAAACTCATTCCCATTTGGCAAAGGAAGAAACGCATTTGCCGATCAGATATACTGTCATTATAGAAAGTATGAAAAACGTAACTTTCAATTATGACCATTCTTCCTCGAATCTAACGTTCGCAAATATCTTGCAAATTAATTACTACCAAAACACCGCCCATAGGTAAAAGAGTTGACAAACATACAGTTATTCATTTTTTTGTCATTTATTTATGGAGATAATCATACATAATAATAGCAAAGGTAATATACAATAGCTTTTGATACAAAGATTACGACACATAATAATTACAATGAAGAGGTACAATATTTCAATAAAATCAGATCCAACAGTTTTCGAAGCATTTCTGGATACAGATATAATGTGCCTCTGAATTATTTCCAGTGGGTGTGTGTGATCTATGGTGTAACTTCTGAGTGAAGGGAAATGAAGAGCAACCAGACTGAAGGAGAAGAAACGAAACCGAAGGAGAGAGACTGTGATGTCGACGGCTTCAACACCACTACTCTGGATTCAAAGAGAGATCCTTCCATCTCTGACGGCAACACTAAGGAATCTCGTGCGAGGCTTCAGATTCGAGAGAGTTATTGCTGTCAGATCATCTTACACTTTTCATCAGAGCTTTCATTGTACATGTTTTTTCTTAAGAGTTTTCATTCTACTTGACTTTTCAACCTCTTTTTGATTGAGATTTAACAACAGATTCGAAAGAATGAGACTACAGAGATCTTTGTACCCGTGATCAAACCAAGAAATCGGGATATAAAATATCCTATTGATCACGACCGCTATAGTCTGTCTGAGGAGTTCATTCCAAGATTAAGATAATCCTTGTGACCAACCGCATGACGAGGAACTGAATCCTCGTAGATGATTCCAAAACGTGAAATCAAAGGCCCTGGAAACGAGGGGATGATCTCCCGTGTTCGTATTCCACTTGAATGTTGGTCCTTTCCCTGTTGCCAGAAAATCGTTCAAACGAAAGCTCTCGCGAAATTCTCAAATTAGCGAGGATTCCTAAAGTTTTGAATCGATTAGTGAGATGTATTAATGATAATCCCACAGAAAATTTGCATAATACTACTGTTTTGAAGATGATTTAAAATAACTTCTAGTGTGAAGTGAGGGGAATTAAAAAAATGATGCAGCGAAGAGTAAGTTAACGAAGTAGGCTACAGAAAAAGGGATAGTGGTGTTTTCTATGTTTACCATGGATCATTTCGACGTGAGAGTAGTATGTAGTGGCAAGTGCCCTTACACTTTTAAAGCTAACTCTGTGGTATGTCGTTCAATGACAAGATCTGGTGATTGCTACCAGATCATGACTTATTCTTGAGAGCTTTCATTCCACTTGACTTTTCTTTGCAATCTTTTTTTGATTGAGATTTAACAACAGATTCGACAGAATCAGACTACAGGAATCTTTGTACCCGTGATCAAACCAAGAAATCGGGATATAAAATATCCTATTGATCACGACCGCTATAGTCTGTCTGAGGAGTTCAATCCAGGATTAAGATAATCCTTGTGACCAACCGCATGACGAGGAATTGAATCCTCGTAGATGATTCCGAAACGTGAAATCAAAGGCCCTGGAATCGAGGGGATGACCTTCCGTGTTCGTATTCCACTTGAATGTTGGTCCTTTCCCTGTTGCCAGAAAATCGTTCAAACGAATGCTCTCGTGAAATTGCGTAATTTTCAATTTAGGGACGATTCCTGCAGTTTTCGGTGGATCAGTGATGTGATAAATTTAGTGTCCTAAAAAATTTTCTCTGAGCGATTTATCGTACCCCATTGATGAGAGATTTCACGCTAATCTTTTTGAAAGCAACTGAAAGTAGTGAAAATAATTCATCTTTTAATTCTTTCATTTAAGGTGCTATACGTGAATCAAACTTATCCATCATATAATGAGAACAGTGAATATAAGTAACTTATAGTTTGGAATGTGTGTGGTATTTTCCTGACTCTTAAAATACATTACATGATGTTTCTCAATCTGGTAAAAAAATGTAGTTATTCTCTTTTGGGATATGGAATAACTTATCCCTAGAAAATATGAAGCAGAGATTTGAAGACTCAGAACAAGACATATTATGTTAAAAATGAAATATATCTGAAAAGCAAAATGATTTTTAAATAATCTTTTACATGAAGGAAAGTTAGGAATAGTGTCAGGAAACAGAAAATACAGAACATTGAATTCATTGTGAAAGATAAAAAAAAGGAAAAACCTGTTTGCTAAACTTACAATGAATTGGTTGCTCAATTCAGCTTTTTACAATATCTTAAACATCCAGCAAGACAATAATAAAAATCAATTGTATAATAATAAAATCAATTGTATCGCCATTAAAGAATAATTAAAAAACCGTCAAATGTCAAATTTCTGAATGCTAGAGCAGTATAAAATGACTTTAATTTCTTCTAAAACTGCGATCTAAAGAAAGGATAGGAAATGGGTATCCAGCATTTGATTTAATGCTGTTACGGACAATGCCAAGAATTTCGAATTGTTTAACTCTTAGTAAATTTACACTTTCAGCTTTATTGCTGAATAATCAGATATTGCGATAATTTGAATTTGGAATTGTTACCTTTACAATGGAATAAGTAACATCATGGTTTGCTGCATTAGTAAGTTTTATGTAATAATGAATGTACCTTGTCCAAAAGTAAATATACAATCCTTGTATTTTCTATAAAAAAGCAGATTTCTGTTTCTGTTACTTAGCCACAAAGAAATGATTGCTCCGTTATTAAAAATTATCTTTAGAAAGAAATTTCTCGTAATTACGACAATACTTTTTTTTTGCTTTCAACTTCAGGTAAACATCGATGATCAAAGCAATATGCCCATATTCTATGCTAGCATTTCCCAAACTGTTTTACTCAAGTTTAGTGCTAACATTCATTTTCATATGGATTTGCACAGCATTGTAGCACGAAAAATGAAATGAAATAAATGATTTTTAAGTACTATTTATTTTATTCACATACTTTGTTTGAAAATGATTTATGCCTTAGCAAAAAGATATTTCGTAAATTCATATTTACCTAGTACTGGTACAAAAGAAAATTAGGTATTTGGTGCCAAGCTAAAATAAGAAGCTTGGGACTGCTGCTGTACGTATTACTGATAAACAGCTATTAAAGAGATGACATATTTTTTTATTCTATAGTATTAGTGTTAATATTATAAGGTCTAATTATTGTTTTTACTAAAACGCATATTTTACCTATAGTACAAATTGAACAAACTGATTTAATTTCAATACAAGATAAACCTAAAGAGGAAATTCTCAAACAATTAATTACTATCTAAAGTTTATCTTACATTAAAATTTCAATACCTAACACAGCCATGATTTCAATTGTTATTTGAATAAAAAATATTCTGTTACTTTTATTCAAATGTACGTTTTTTTTTTCTCTTTTGTTATTTCTTTTTCATGTAATAGGACAACATATGAATTTTTCAGGTCTAACACTATATAAATGATTAAGAAACAGATTAGATGATTTTGAAATCAGTTTTATTTCCTTTAGTTGAAGGATTTAGTTATTCAAATTTTTTCAACTTATTTACATCCATAATTTTCATATTGTGCATTGAGGTTAATCCTTGCAGAATTATATCCATTTTATAGAATACTCCTAGTCCAGGGAATTAGCGATATTTTCTGGTAAGAGGAGTCTTACAGTTTTAAATATTTTTACGACCTTCCTTAGAAATCATTATATGCAAAAGACATTTACTAAATAATTTGCATTTTAGTAGGAGAAATATACGACGTTGCTCGCATCTATAATTCAGTCAAACTGACTAAACCAGTGGTTCTCAACCTTTTATGCTTCACGTACTCCCTGGAAATGCGTATGTAACTGGCGAACCCCTTATATGGATAGATAAAACTATAGTTATAGTATAACAAATCTTATAAAATTATAACATTTTACTGGATAATCAACGAAAAGGTTGCGCTTGTTTACGCTTGCACAGTTCATCAATGGTTGGGGTTATCTTGCTAAGGTAAAGTCGCAAGTCATCTTCAATATCCAGACTGTTCCTATATTTAGTTTTTAAACCAGTTAAAGATGAAAAACTAGTTTCACATAAATATGTTGTTGTGAAAGGAAACAAATACTTGACTGCAATTCTTGACAAAGTCGAATATTCCTTCTCCACTCCAATCCAAAAAATAATCAATGGCTTTTTCGAATGAATGCTTTTTATACTATTGTCACAAGATATCTCAATCAACTCCTCTTTATTGGACACTGGAAGCTTACATTTTTCCAAATCAAATGTGAAAGGGTCTCGAATCGATTCTTGCGTTTCATCAGGGAGTGGAAAATATTGTATTACAAGAGTTTTAAGAGTGTTTAAGTGAATGAATGTTTGTTGTCTGATGTCTTCAAAGTCAGCAATCGTTTGCTCACTTTATATAAGAAATGAATCTAGTCGCTGAAATTGGTCACAACTGTTCTTTTTAATTCCGTTTTTCCAGAGAGAATTTTTTTTTTATCATGACATCTGCTTTCTTCTCAACATAGAACACATCAATGTTTCTCCTTGCAATGATAAGTTCAAAATATTCATTTTTTTCAAAAATATCAGCTAAATATGCTAACCGTAAAAGTCATTCTAAGTCTTGTAGTCTCAAAAAAGTCAAAACTCGTGGTCCATAAAAAAAAAGTCGTACTTCATCGTGGAGTTCAAATGAACGGCAAAGAACATTTCCTCGTGACAACCAACGTACTTCTATGTGAAGCAGCAATCTCTTATGCAGGCTACCCATTTCTTCACACATAATTGAAAAACGTCGAGACTTCAGTGGTCGGGTTTTGATGAAATTAACCATTTGTACACTTTCATCCTGAACTCTTTTTAAATCATCAGGGAGAAATTTAGCTATCAGCGCTTCACGGTGAAGACCACAATGAGTGAACTTACCTTCCGGTGCAACTTGTTTTATACGATCCGCTAGTCCTCTAATATAACCACTAATTGCTTTTGTTCGGTAAGTACATACAGAAATATAATTCTTCCATTCCAGGTTGTATTCGGCAAAACAATGAATCAATCATATTAAAAATATCCTCACTCGTAGTAGAAGTTTTGAGAGGCTTACAAAATAAAACATCTTCCAACATTGCATCCTGGAATTTTACACGCACAAAAACGAGTAATTGAGCTAGCCCAGCTATGTCTGTTGACTCATCCACTTGTATGGCAAACCACGGCTTATATTGAATATCTTGAATGAGTTGGTCCTTAATATTACAGGCCATATCTTTAATTCTCCTGGAAACTGCGTCGTTTGACAACGGAATGGTTCTGACAAAGTTTGCCTCTTTTTGACCAAACATACAAGAAGCTATTTCTTCCGCTGCTGGAAGAATGAGTGACTCGCCTATTGTGTGAGCCTTCCGGCTTTGGCAATTTGAAGGCTTACTTTGTAAGACGCTTTAAGTGCACTTTCATTTTCTTCTACACCAGAAAAATGCTTAATTATCATTTTTCTACTACTCAAGTCTTCCAAAAGACGTTCAAAACAGCTTAAGAACTTGTTTTTCAAATGCTCATGTTTTGTTTCAAAGTGTCGCCGTAAAAGAGACTGTTTAATAGAATTTTGTGACACGATTTCAGACCAAACAACGCGCTGTGGATTTGGTTCTACTAAATTTCCTGTCCATGTAAAGCCAAATTGTAATTATGATTCATGATATTTACGTTTTTTAATTTTATATTACTTGATTGTTTAACATTAAACGTTCTTTTAGTTACTGCCGAATCCATCTCTTTATTCCATGGGATGATGACGTAGTCGTAGATGTAGAAGCAATCAGTTCCGTCTCCAAGTTACTTTTCTTCTTAATTATCCATTTATCCATGTTCCAATGCACTTAAAAAATACGTTCATTTAACTTCACAATAAACTGAAGACTAAAAATAATTTTAATCACCGCAAGTGAAATAAATCACAGCAAATACATAGAGCAGTAAGATGGTACATTCACTCACTTAGAATTGGATGTTTTGATTGGGCAATGAGCTGTTCGGGTAGGTTCGGCTCTCAGGTAGGGAAGAGAAGATTGACAAACATGTACAGACATGAAATACAGCGTCGCGCTTCGTCACTAAGTTCTCAGAAATTAATCAGTAGCAGTATTGCCAACTTAGTGACTTTGTTACAAGATGTTGCGACTTTTGAGCTCTCACGGCGTACCCCAAAATATATTACGGTGTACCCCACGTTGAGAACCCCTACCTTAAATTATTTTGAATGTCTTTTGGAAGACTTGAGTAGTAGAAAAACGGTAATTAAGCATTTTTCTGGTGTAGAAGAAAATGAAAGTGCACTTAAAGCGTCTTATTTTGATTCTGTATCACGAGTAGATGAAAATAAAGCATCAAATTGTGAATCTGACTGTTAATAAGAAAGTTATTACAAACGGTTTAGCTATTAGCTGTTTTACGCGAGAAGAACAACGCTAGATCTGATATTTCGGCGTTGAATTCGATTCTTTCAAAATTCTATGCCGTCAAACTTTATTTTAGCTATAGGAATTGATTCTATGTCACGACTAGATGTAAATAAAGCATCAAATTGAGAACAGAGTAAACTTTCAAATTTCCAAAGCCGGAAAGGCTCACACAATAGGCGAGTCACTCATTCTTCCAGCAGCGGAAGAAATAGCTTCTTGTATGTTTGGTCAAAAAGAGGCAAACTTTGTCAGAACCATTCCGTTGTCAAACGACGCAGTTTCCAGGAGAATTAAAGATATGGCCTGTAATATTAAGGACCAACTCATTCAAGATATTCAATATAAGCCGTGGTTTGCCATACAAGTGGATGAGTCAACAGACATAGCTGGGCTAGCTCAATTACTCGTTTTTGTGCGTGTAAAATTCCAGGATGCAATGTTGGAAGATGTTTTATTTTGTAAGCCTCTCAAAACTTCTACTACGAGTGAGGATATTTTTAATATGATTGATTCATTGTTTTGCCGAATACAACCTGGAATGGAAGAATTATATTTCTGTATGTACTTACCGAACAAAAGCAATTAGTGGTTATATTAGAGGACTAGCGGATCGTATAAAACAAGTTGCACCGGAAGGTAAGTTCACTCATTGTGGTCTTCACCGTGAAGCGCTGATAGCTAAATTTCTCCCTGATGATTTAAAAAGAGTTCAGGATGAAAGTGTACAAATGGTTAATTTCATCAAAACCCGACCACTGAAGTCTCGACGTTTTTCAATTATGTGTGAAGAAATGGGTAGCCTGCATAAGAGATTGCTGCTTCACATAGAAGTACGTTGGTTGTCACGAGGAAATGTTCTTTGCCGTTCATTTGAACTCCACGATGAAGTACGACTTTTTTTTTATGGACCACGAGTTTTGACTTTTTTGAGACTACAAGACTTAGAATGACTTTTACGGTTAGCATATTTAGCTGATATTTTTGAAAAAAATGAATATTTTGAACTTATCATTGCAAGGAGAAACATTGATGTGTTCTATGTTGAGAAGAAAGCAGATGTCATGATAAAAAAAAAATTCTCTCTGGAAAAACGGAATTAAAAAGAACAGTTGTGACCAATTTCAGCGACTAGATTCATTTCTTAAATAAAGTGAGCAAATGATTGTTGACTTTGAAGACATCAGACAACAAACATTCATTCACTTAAGCACTCTTAAAACTCTTGTAATACAAAATATTCCACTCCCTGATGAAACGCAAGAATGGATTCGAGACCCTTTCACATTTGATTTGGAAAAATGTAAGCTTCCATTGTCCAATAAAGAAGAGTTGATTGAGATATCTTGTGACAATAGTTTAAAAAGCATTCATTCGAAAAAGCCATTGATTAGTTTTTGGATTGAAGTGAAGAAGGAATATTCGACTTTGTCAAGAAGTGCAGTCAAATATTTGTTTCCTTTCACAACAACATATTTATGTGAAACTAATTTTTCATCTTTAACTGGTTTAAAAAATAAATATAAGAACAGTCTGGATATTGAAGATGACTTGCGACTTTACCTTAGCAAGATAACCCCAACCATTGATGAACTGTGCAAGCGTAAACAAGCGCAACCTTTTCGCTGATTATCCAGTAAAATGTTTATAATTTTATAAGATTTGTTGAATTTTTTGTCATTTTTTGTGTTTATCGATATATGTAATTTATGAATACATAATTTAATGTGTGTATATGTTTTATTTTATTCCCATTGTTACACTATAACTATAGTTTTATCTATCTATACAAGAGGTATGCCAGTTACATACACATTTCCGGGGAGTACGTGAAGCATAAAAGGTTGAGAACGTCTGTTATGTAGGAATAATTTATGCAAGTTTCCACCTTTTTCCAACCGTGCTATCATTTGGGATACTTTGTAATTTTAGTATAAATAGTTTTGCTATCTCCTCCATTAAAAACATTAAGATCTAATATTTTCATCATAGAAGCAGAAATATTGACGCAGCAAAAATACACCTAAGTAACTAATAAGCGGCTTAAGATATAAAGCTGATTTCAGCACAAAAATATACCTTTAAGTAATTTTTGTTATATTTAAAGTAGTCAAGGTTTTCGAAGCAAAAAGTACAATCTTTAATTTTAAAAGTCCATCCTGGAAGAGAAATTTCAGAAAATTTCAATAGGTGCTTAGTAATTAATGTTAAATATATTTTAATATCTAGTATTTTCTGCATGAAGTGAATTTAGCTAATGCTGCATAAAATAACTTCAATTCTTGAGATTAAAATATCAAATTATCGAAATATCAGCTTTTATTTGAAGTTTGGAATAAATTTTGAAAAGAAGCTTATTAAAATGGAGTACTAGGTATTGCATTTTTTCATTCTATTGCTCTGATCTTCAATTCTAATTCCACTCTTACATTACCGAGCTGGTAAGGGGAAAGATCATTTATGATCCACAGCTTGTTTTATGAAATGTTTTCAAACATTTCAAATTTCTGACAACATTTTAAGCCAATTAGAGATCACCCAAAATGGTGTATATTATTCATTTTGATATATTTGGTGAAAATATTTAAACTATAGTTAAAAGAGCTTGTATTCTGCTCTGGGTTTTCTAAGAGGCCTTAGCTCGGAAGATATAAGTGACTGAAAATGAGTTTTTTCCCAATATTATTGCAAACATAAATGTTTTGGATTTGAATTTCAGTTATATTAATTTCAGTTATATTATTTTAATCGACAGTACTTGCCGATTGCTCAGTTGGTAGCGTGCCAGGCTCATAATCTGAAGTTCACAAATTCGAGTCCACCTCAGCCAGCTTTGAGATTATCGTCACCAAAACGACCTTCCCACAGTCAGTAGCGAACACCGATGGGCTCCGAAAGACCGCCGTCCATCGGATGAGATGTTAAGGCGTGATCCCTTGTGCAAAAGGGCCATACGCTTTGCACGTTAAATAACACCCTAGATGACCTTGACGTAATGCTACCATCTTCTCTCCTGATAGCTGTTCAGTGGGTCCACTCCCCCAAACCTTCTCTGAGCCTTCCAACTCCTTGTAACCTAGCCATTTAGCAAATTTTGCTCACAAAAACTGCCGCTTAGAGGAAAATAACCCAACCCTTGTATGACATGTAAATAAGAGATCTTGGTAATGCAAGGGTCAAGAAAACTAATATATATGGAAAGCAAATGAAGGGGGATTCAGATGATAAAAAAGCCAGCAGTGGTTTAGGGGGTGCAAAATTTGAAAATGTATTTCGATACAATATATCGAAATTTGTTGAATCCGCTAAAAAGTAATTGTGGGGTATATTTAATTGTTTGCTTCAGTCACCAGTCCGAAAAGGTTCAGATTTGTGAGCAATCCAAGAAAAAAGGGTGGATCAAAATGGCTTTTCGATTATTTATGGTTTTCTTTCCCAACTCAACAGATACCCAGATAATTTTTATCAGCTGGCAGACGATCTTGATCAGAAGACATCGCAGTTAACACAACTGCACGAAACTTCAAGGTCAAAGTTTCAGAAATTCGTAGAAGTCTGCGGCTGATTTCACTTGATTTTGGATGCGTTTGACCCAAGGTCAGAGAACCTGCTAGCAATGAGAAAATAATTTCTGTTAATGAAATATTGCCAATCAAAGGTCAGTCATAAGAAATCGAATACAGATGAGAAAGGCTCGTAATGAGAAAGAGAGCAGACAAAAACGCTCAATTATTAAGCGAAAATGTAAAATCCAATGACTATTTACATATTTATATTACATTACATTCTACACGGTATTACAGTTTAAAATGTTCTGGCATGCGAGATTAAAGGATTTTTCATGTTATATAGGATACATACATACATACATACATACAAAATCCTCATTCAGTATTGGCTCCGGAGATCTAACCATAGTGTGCAATTTTGTTCTCCAAACACGTCTATCCTGAGCTACAGCTGCTGCATTTGACTAGTGTGCCAATTCCAGCATGGTCCTATTTCACATTGTCTGTCCATCGCATCCTTTGTTTCCCCCATTTTTCTGAGGCTTTTAGGTACATTGTTCATTATTCTATTCGCCAATCTAACGTTATAAATACGAGCAATATGGCCAAACCTACGCTGTCTCTCTTTACACAATAAGCTGATCAAAGGAGGTTGACTACTCCCTTACCTAACATTATCATTACTTACAAAATCAAACCACCTAATGCTCAAGATACGGCGTAAGCATCTAAAATCAGATGCATCAAGTTTCCTGTTATCTTGCTTACAAAGAGTCCAAGTTTCACTACCATAACTAACCCTAGAAGGAATCAAACTATTATACAGCCTAATTTAGTCTTTTTGTGTATATGCCTATTTCTCCACCGTCTCTAAAGATTCTTAAAGTCTCAGCAGCAATCCCTGTTCTTCTCTTCATCTCGTGCCACACATTACCAGTATCTGTTAAACAGCTCCTAAGATAATAAACTGAGACATTTGCTGAAGAGTGCAACTGTTCAAAGCAACTGAATCCATCTGCCTGACTAATTTTCACCACTTTCGTTTTCTCTCTGTTCATCACCAAACTTATTCTATTGCCAGGTATCATCAATGAAATGAAAGAATTCATCTCATCAACATCATTAGCCAAGGTCAAATGGTCTGCATAATCTAAATCAGAAATTTTGATATCTCGATACGATTTAAGACTAAAATCTTTCCCTTGCAAAGAATTCCGCATAACATAATCAATAACCAAAAAAAGAGAAAAGATGACAAAATGCAACTTTGTCGAACTCCACTAACAATGCTAAACTAATTGCTACAAGCTTTACTAAATCTCACACATGATTAAGTGTTATTACAGAGAGCTACGTGCTATCTAACTTGTCAGGTATTCCATATGATCTAAAGATCAGTCACAAATAATGCAAATCAACAGAGTCAAAAGCCTTTATGAAATCTATAAAGCTAGTAACCACAGATTTCTAGCTTTATACATTTCACAAGAATATGCGTAAGTGAAAATATTTCATCTATCATCCCCTACCACTTCTGAATCCACAATATTCATCACTCAGTTGTCCATCAACTGAGTGATGAAAAATTCTTATTTCTATTAAACACAATAATGCAAAGAAATTTATCTGGAACAGAAAGTAGACTGATTTCCCTACAATTTCACAAGATCTACGTTCACTTCTCTTTAAAATTGAAATAATAATAGCTCTAGTTAAATCCTTAGAAACAACACCTTTAACGTAAAAAATATTCAATTTTCAATCAGCCAACACAAATTTTCCAAGCTCTAAACATTCCAGTGGTGATTTCATAAATCAATAGGGATTTATGCAGTTTTAATTAAGAGTTAGACAAAATAAGATCCTACCTGGTCTAGTGGTTAGCGTACCTGACTACTAAGACCAGCGGGATGTATAAGTCCTTGTGTAAATGTTTGTATGTTGTATGAGAAACCAGGACAAGCCTAATGCAGCTTCTAGGTTATCTCCGTCCTTTATATAGGGAAGTACTTCCTTCCTTTTAAAAAATAACTTCAGAATGTGATCTAGAGTCAACATTAAAACCAGTAATAAAACTATCCTCGTTACAAATAATGGGAGTACAACTAACCACTTTAAAATATCTCTAAAGATATCTCTCTCAATAAACATAATTTCTTTAATCTTCTCAGAAATGCTCAGACCACCTAGCCGTGACAGAATCCTCACCTTTAACAGCCTTACCATGTTTATCCTTCAATCCCTGCCTACAGATATGTGTACCTATATGTTTCTTCCCCCACAAAACATTAACTATCTGGTACAACTCCCTTCCATTGTCTGTTTATCTGCTTCCTCTGCTTTGCCAGCCAAGCTATCAAGCCAAAGATTATTATCACCTGTTTGCTGATCTTTACATGTTTATTAAGCTCTTTGTACTTGTATCTTAGGACTAGCATGGTGTTGATTAAAATTATTCCTGCATTTTTTCTTTGAAAAATAAGCTCCATACTTTTATCATTTAAATAATTTTGCATCCTCTGCTTCTTTTGACCCAAAACAGTGCTATTAGTTTTAAATAAAGCCTGTTTAAACTGATCGTATCCTTTTTCAAATTCGGTAGTAAGGAAATTACGATTGTCATAATGATTAAGTAGCCTTAATGTTCAACCACATCTTCTCGTATTGCAGACTGTTAGTACCTTTCAAAAGAGATATTCTGTTTCCCATCTATATTCTTTTCCAAATTATTCACTTTAAATCATCTCTAAAGATATATATATATATCTCAATAAACCCAATTTGTTTAATCATTTCAGAAATGCTTAGATCACCTAGCCATGACAGAATTCTCCAGCTTCAACAGCCTTACCATGCTCATCCTTCAATCCTTGTGTACCTCTACTTCTTTTTACCCAAAACAGTTTGACTTCATATAAAGGATCTGTATTCTCACCGTGTATTCTCCGAAATATTTTCACTCTTTAGGATTGGAGATGATTTTTGTTTAGAATTCACTGGATTGACCTCCTGGAGACTCTTTCTCCGTTGACTTTCTACTACCCTGTTCTTGAAGTTGACTTCATAAGACATCATGCAATTGTTTCGTTGGTTGAAATTTTTGACCCATCTGCTAGCTGAAAGTTGAACTGATTATCCATTTTACGATTCTCTGTTCAAATGCACGCATCTCTGCACACTGATCATTAAATCCTTTTCAGCAAATCATTTGCAGCACCTTGCCTCCCATACGTCATAATTAAGAACACTTTCTCATCTCGGTGTTTTGCACTTACATGTGACCTATAAGGAAAAGCAGCTCTCATTGGGGAAAAAATCATCATTGAGGTGAAAATTCTGCGACTTCCTATGCAAATTCTAATGTCTCTCCATTCCCTTGCCATGTTCGAACCATCTACTGACTATCCATCTATCTGTCCGCCTATTTCTCTTGTTTGTTACGTCCTAATTTTCGTGTCCTTAAGTATATATGTTTGTCACGTGCCAATAGTCAAATGGGTTGGGTTGCTTTACAAATGGGCTAAATGGACAGGTCATAAGGACCCCTGGAATACTGAAAGGGAACCACTAAAACAGCTATTACGATATATGGTAGCCTACCTTCAAGGCCATCCCACCTGTTCTTTAGGGTCCACAGAATATAGTTATCCTGCACAACATCCCATCCGATGGGCGGCATCCTTTCCAAGCTTATTGGTGTTCCCTTTCTCGCCGAGGGAAGTCTAGGGTTAGTTGAGATAACAACAACCCTGCCGTAGTTGGGACTCGTACTTGGAAACTGCAGATCACGTAGCCGGGAGCGCTACCGACTGAGAAACCCCTCCTGAATAATCAAGTGACTGCTACACTCTGCATCAATTTCGTACAGTAATGACTTGTGAGGTTAACCATGTGGACGTAATAATAGTGCAGAGAGCATATTTGATTTCCACCAATGTGACAAACACTATGCATTATTACGCAACAGTAGATAATGTTGTGTATCAGATCTATGTTCGCTTCTGTGACGTACGGTGATAATGAACTACCGTGCCTACAGTTGGCAAACTATGCAATCAGCTACAGTTTCCTGTTATTCGCGAAGTTGCATTGCATAATCGATTGAAGATAAAAATTGATTTTGAGAAATATAATCACACGATCATAATACAGAAAGATTAAAAAAGTTTTTCAACACATGCATTTAAGAAAGTGGAATCATCTCCATTATCAATTAACCACTTTAATATTCATGTATTCAGTGATAGCATGTACCACGAAATGTACACCGTTTGTTGGAAGCACCAAGAGCTATGTATGGCAAGCGATAATTTTGATATTGTGATGAGTTCATTGTTCCGAATTATCGATTTATGCTCCTCCTCTGTCACTTTGCGCAGTTTACTCAGCTCCTGGTTAATTACGGAGTCTGTTGTTGAAAGCGAACATGGGCTATGGTTTATGTTTGTCTACTTGTTTCGCTTCACAGGACTTGGTTGTCAATCAGCAAAATTTCTTGTCAGATTACAAACTTTATGCAGGGTTATTAAAATGTCTCTAATCAAACAGATGCCTGCGTATGTTTACAAAGCAAGGTCTAGTTCTATTTGACTGCGGTAGTAACACGTAGTCAACAGAATAATTCTCCATTTATTCCCTTTCGCATCAAATAACACATATTTATTTAGCGAAATCTCTTTATTCCACGTGCAGACTCATTTCAAAATAACACACTTTGCACATAAAGGGTTTAATTTTATCTTGTAAATATATATTTCATTTTCCCCATACTTAGTAAATTCTCGGCATAATGTGTTTCAATAGAATGCATAGTTTATTAATACAAATCTAATGTGCCAAGTAAAGAGACGTAAAAATATTTCAGTTTAGTTTGCATCAAGAAACAATTCTTTTCATATTACGTATACATGTTTGTGATCCCAGCACGAGTTTTCGCAATCATAAGTAATTAAAAATATAATCATTGAAAGTGTAAATACTTTAATTAACCACGCTACTACCATATTTAATGTAACTGATTATACACTGGTTCCCATAAATTAAGGAACAACTTGAAAATCCTGTTTTTCTCGAAAACCCTTGTATCTACTGAATGTGAATCGGAAGATAGGTGTATATAATCATTGTGTGTGAATAGCAGTACAAAAATGAAATAGTACTTTTAATTCTTAGATTATATACGAGTGCAGATACATGGTAAAAAATTGAAGGTCAACTGAGATAGCCCAAGTGATATGCAGAATGTAGCGTGTGGTCGCCTATTACCATTCTCAGGCCTCACAGCGATGTCTCATGCTGTTGATAAGACTGTACAGAAGCGCTGTGAGTAGTGATCTCCATTGCTCCTCCAAAGCACGTGAAAGCTCAAGGAAGTTTGCAGGAGCGGGATTCAGGAAAGCAACCGCGCATATTCTGTCGAATTTAGGTCGGGAGACTGGGCTGGACATTCCATACGAGTTAGCGTTGTTTTACCTCTGAGTAGCACTGTTTTTGCACAGAGTGGGTTACATGACCAGGTCACAAGGACCCCGAACGCTCAGAAAAGATTGGGGGAAGGGAACCCACTGGACAACTGTTAGGAGACAGGTGAGTAGCCTTAGAGGTAACTTTGTATGTTCTTTAAAGTGCATAGGGCATCGCTCTCCGGCAACAGGACCACAGATTAACATCCCATCCGACGGACAGTCGCTTTTCCAATCCCATCAGTCTCCCCTATTATCGAGGGCAGGGATTTTTGCAAAGATAAATCTCAATGCTGGCTCAGGCGGGACTCGAATCTGGGAAATGCAGATTACGAGTCTGGCGAGCTACTGACTTGGCCCCATCCGCTTCTGCATCATACGGTTAATAGTGCTATTCTCCAGATAGCAATCGACAAGGTCGCAATTTGCAGGAGGGCATAGTCGTTCTGTAGGAGGAAGGTATCGCCTATTGCACCTGAATATGGTGGCACAAAGGAGTACAAAATTTCATTCCTGTAACTGCGACCAGTGACGCAGCTATTGGAAGCACATACAAATCTCTGCGGACACCCAACGATATCCCTCCACAAATCCTAACACTACACTACCGTAGGTATCCCCTTCACGGATATTTGTGGCCCGATAGCGTGTTCGTGATTTCCTCTATAGCAATTAATAACAAGAGTACTTTATACGTTCATATCTCACATATCGTTGTCTAGAACGGCCAGTAGAGAGTCCTAATACATTTTGGATACACCATAAAAATGCAAAACTGTCCACTAATTTTTAAAAAAAAATCACAATAAAATTGATATTCATGTTTAAAATGTTCGAAATATATCTATGTAGTTTGCAATATTTTTTTCAAATTTTCAATAACAACGAAACAAAAAGAAATACTTTTTTTCTAACGTGTTTGTAGTGAATAACTGAGTTTAAAATTTGTGTAATGCATTTAAAATATGCAGAGGACATTAAATAAAAACGTTTTCTTATGTCACACAATGCCAAATTAGGTACCACATGTACTTAATTTGGCTTTGTATTATTTCATAATAATAGCGTAAAACTAGGGCCATCCAACTTGTAACCCCTCGGGGTACGAATTGCAATTTAAGTATTTACCAGCTGGTCACATTAGAGAAAATATGTTTCTGAAATATATTCTACCTCTTTGTCGTGATCGGATTTCAGAAACACGCTCACAACTAATAATTCATAATATAAGGCTCGGAAGCATTAATTCATTATATTTGTGATGTTATATATTAATGTTTTTTTTTGCTGTTGTTTTTTGTTTTCGTTCTTTTGTGCGTATTACATTTTTGTGTCTTTTTATATCATTTTTGTGTTTTTCTCTCTGTTTTTCTTTCTTATTTGCAGCATATAGGATAGACAAGGATCCCAGCTACTCCTAACTTGTACAAGCCTTCTCATGGAAGAATATGCTCCAACAGCGATGTTACATAAAATGGGTGCAATTTTCTCCTTGCTGAAGAGAAAAAGTCCTTCTTTTCCCTTCTACTAAATCGAAATTTCCTTCCTTTTATCCCCACATACACATGTAACATTACAAATAAAATTTTTAAAACACAGCATTTTATTTATTATGTTAACCAATAGTTCACATTAGAGACGAGGTGAGGCTCGAATATTTGAACCCGATTTTATTAAACCAGGGCGATCATGTCAGAATTTGGACACCAAATAAAGTTGCCATTCAATAGTTAGCTGGAAAAACCGAGTTTTGTTGCAACTGGGTCTAGAGTTAGTTGAACCGATAGTGCACCACCCTTGTAATCTTCAGTTCCCATGTTCGAGTCACAACTGTGCCCATGTAGAGAATTTTCTCTGCTAACTGCCGTTCTGCCCGCCCACCCTCCTTTAGAAGGGAATCCATAACCCCCTTTGCATAAGTGCCATACCCTGCACGTGTTAGAAAACACACTGATGGAGTTGACGAGAGACTACCTCTGTCTTCTAACAGTTGTCTAGTAGTTTCCTTTCCCCCAACCTTCTCTGAGCCCTTGGGGTCCTTGTGACCTAGCCATTAATCCCACTGTGTGCGAAACAAAAGCGCAGCTGAGAAGTAAAACAATTCAACTATGCTGTTAGTTGAATTTGAACCCATAACCTCCTGATAACTTGTCAGGTATTCTGTCCACTGAGCTATCACAAAAACTAGTTCAATTCTAGCTAACGGGGACTGAAAATGTTTCCTGTCAAGTTGCTCATGGCATAAACTGGAAGGGAATTGATGGTAAAGTCTAGCTGCCCAAAGAGATGAAGAAAAATAATGATGTTACTAAAAATCAATCGGTGCTTTCGACATCTCTTAATTTCTGGCCCTTCACTCCAACTCCTATTTGACCTCGATTGCGACATCGGATCTGAAAATCCCTCTCATTTCGGAGTTCTACTGCCGGAAATGACCCTATTAAACAATTTTTAACTCTCTAACACTGGTATATCGAAATTTCACCTTTGACCAAAAGGACACATGGCATCCAAAATTTAGCATAATTTCTGAGATCTATGACTCAAAATACTCCCAGTCATAAATTTGTATCCGTGTACCACTGATAGATTTATATTTGACCTTTGATCTAAGGACCAATCGCAACTTAAATTTAACCACATTTCTGAGATCTACAACTCGAAACACCCTCAGACATCAGTTTTCACACTAGTAGATTAAGGGTTGACCTCTATTACTACCTGTGCTTGACCTAGAAGGACACGTCGGAGGTCATTTTTTGGATTTTTTCCGAGATCTACAACCCGGATTACTCGACGACGACCGGTGTAAATTTTCAGAGCTATACCATTTCAGCATCTTAGTTAGAATTAGTATGATCCCTTGTCAGGAGTCAGTCAGTCAGCCCTCAGCCGTCAATCACTCACAGTCGTCTATATATATACTGTATATTAGATAGACTGTAATCGTATTATCAGGATGATATGATAGGTTCGAATCCCTCTTTTTAGTGAAACTGAATTTTTTAGCTAACTATGCCATGTTCCATGATTACAGAACATTTCCTCTGCTTCTTTAATGAAACTTTTTCATTAATAACGCTGTTCCTGCATCTTTGATTATAACAATTATTATTTCGCCATCTATGTGGGCAGCTAGCCTGTTTCTTCCAGCTCAGTAGATGGAGCCACATCGACTGCCAATTGGGAAAGTTTAGAGACCTGTTAGCTACAATTGAGCTGTGCATGCGATAGCTCAGTGTTCAGAGACTTAACATGTTGTCTAAAGAGCAAGGGTTTGTATACCTCGTTAGCTAGAATTGAGCTGTGCATGCTACAGCTCAGTGTTCAGAGACCTAACATGTTGTCTAAAGAGCAGGGGTTTGGATACCCCGTTAGCAGAATTGATCTGTGCATACGGTAGCTCAGTGTTCAGAGCCCTAAAATGTTGTCTAAAGAGCATGGGTTTGGATACCCCGTTAGCTAGAATTGAGCTGTGCATGCGATAACTCAGTGTTCAGAGACCTAACATGTTATCTAAAGAGCAGGAGTTTGGATACAAAATTCAAGTTTTCCATGATTACAGGATACCCTGTACATATCTAGTATTAAATATAGGTTGCTACTAGTCCTTAAAAATGATGTATATAAGTGAAGGATGATCATTTCTGTTGAGTGCATTTTAAAAATGAAAAAAATTATAATGCAAATTATCATTTGAGTTTAAAAATAATCGATAAAATTCATTTCAAAAATCAAGTTACCATCTCCAGAGCGAAATGATCCGTCATTCTAAAGGTATGCAGTATTTGATATAAATTCGCTTTGCAATCCGAAGAATTACTCTATTTTATGAGTTAATAAATATTTTAGCGTCAAATCAAAGTACCTGCCTTCCTCTACTGAAGGTATTTATTGCTTAGAAGAGACGTCCGGTATGTTATTTACTACAGGACCTGATCTTCATGGCGCGTAAAATGATGATGTAAAATCAAAATTGTTTCCTCCTTATCGATAAAAAGACTTACTTTGAGGAAAACTGTCTATTGAAAATATTTTACGACAATAAACTTCTTTAATAGGGTTTGAAATCACATTTATTGCATTTGGAATGTAATAAATGCTTCATTTTGTTCTTTGGCCTATTTTCCTACTGCTTTTCGCTCGTCATTTGTCAGTTTGTTGGTTTCTGGATTTGTCAAAACAGTTGTTCCACCTTAACTTTTCAATGCGACGGACAAACTTTATAATTTATGTGTGTCAAATGAAAGCATGTGACGAGGGGAGTTTGATAGGCTTTGCAAACATTGACCGCCATGCTTCTTCCTCCCTATTAAAAAGCGAAATATGAAAACAATTTTTCCGCTATATCTTCAAAACGCCAGAGCCGAAAACAATAAGCTTTGCATCAAATAATATCTTGCGACATGAGGAATATTACCGATTAAAAAACTCTCTCCTCCCTCTTCTCCCTCCCCCCCCCCCAAAAAAAAAATACGATATATGAAAACGATTTTCCGCTATATCTTCAAAACGCGAGGGCCAAAAGTAGCAAGTTATGCATCAAATGAAACCTTGTGACATGAGGAATAAAAAAAGAATTCATCCACTTGTTTTTTCCCTCCTAAAAAGTAAAAATATGAAAATTATTCTTTCGCTATCTCTTCCGAAAACAAAGACTTACAATTACCAGTTAGGTCTCAAATGAAAGCTCATATGAGGACCGTCATAGATTATTTCAAATTATGACCCCCGTCATTCTCCCACTCCCCAAAAAGGGGGGATTTTCGCAGGGGTTAACCTTAACGAGTACATCTCAAATTAAAGCTGACGTCTCCAATATCATGGCTACCCTTAAACACGACTCCAAAAGCAGGGGAAGGAAAAATGTGGTCGATGTTTAATAGTCATGTATCAAATGAAAGTTTCTGAAGGTAGGTGTTTTTAGTGACAAAAATATAAATAAATTAAAAATTTAAAAGATACCTATTTTCCCATATGCACTCTAAAAGGTAGAAAATAAAACTGAAGCATGTGAATGGTGCACTCAGTCACTGAATTCCTTTTCACTTCGAAAGAGATCGATTTACCTACTCAACAAGATTGCTGGTGCCCTAGCTTCCTTTGAAGTGAATACGAACTCAATGACTGATTGCACCATCGATATGCTTTAGTTTTGTTTTCTAGATGCTTACGCAGTATCTTGGGTATTGGGTTGTTTGACTTTGTAAGTAATAGTAAGGTTAGAAGAAGGAGTCATCAAACTCTTTTGAGCAGCATTTTGTGCAGAGAGAGACTGCATTAGTTTGGTCATGTTGCACATATGCATAGCTATAAATTGGCGAATAGGAATATGAATAGTGTGCGTAGAGGCTTCAGGAAAGGAGGAGACCTAGAATGCGATGGGTATACAATGTCAAACAAGACCTTTCTAGAATTTACCTAGAGTGGCCAAAAATACAGTGGCTGTAGCTCAGGACAGACAGCTGTGGAGAGCAAAATTATACAGTCTGGTAGGACCTCCGTAGCCCATGGCAGCATGTGGATTTTGTATGTATGTATAATGGAAAATGCGCATTTTTTAAATTTTTAATTATTTATTGAATATAACGTTTTCTGACTTTTTATTCTTTAAAAATCGAAACATATACTTGAAACATACAGCCGATAAATCAAGAACCGCTACAGGTGGATATTGCTTTGGTTTTCTTATATATATTCAGTGTATACATATACTGTATATATATTCGCAGAAGAAAACAATCTGTAATCTGCTGTGTGTTGTTTTAAAATACTCAATAGAACGTAAGAAAATTTTTTAGAATTCGTTAGAAATTTTTCACTCCTTTGCTTTTTCACATTAGAAAGCAGCCTTTTATGAAACAAATACAGTAAAACCTGGTTAATTCGAAATTTTCCTATGAATTGAACTTTCTTTTAATTTTATAAGACCCAAAAAGCAAATTTCATAAAAAGTACCTAGAAAAATAGACACACCTGATAATTCGTAATTTGAAAAAAATTAGCCCTGCTCTCATTATATCAATATATATGCCTGAATAAATTAAGAACAATTTTTGAAAAAATAATGTTCAGAAATATTATATGTTTGCGAACACAACCATTGCTTCTTTTATCGTATTTCTAATCTTTTATCTCATCTCTAATTATAATTTCTCTCTTATCTCTGGTTTTAGTGAATGAAACTCTTCAAAGGAATGGATCATTCGTCTTGTCAGGGACACATGATGAATAGATTATCAGCACCTCTGGATATGGAATCCCCACAAAATGAAATAAAGCAAAATTACTGACTATTTTTAATGAATTGTTTCTGAGCGGTTAGCATGCTTGGCTACTGATCAAAGCAACCATGTTCGAACCCCGGGCAAGGCATGGACGTTTGTGTTGTTTTTCTGCTGAGGTCCCACTATCCTCACAGATCTTCTACTATGACGTATAAATTGATAGACTCCTGTCAGAGCTATGTAGCAAGCAGCTGCTTGAGGGGATATTTATTTACTTTTTTATTATTTTTTTCTCACTCATAGTGTTTTGTGATTTTTGCGACTGTTTTAACTACGTAGTATTAAGAACATACAGGCAATGGACAGAAAAGCGGAAGCATACTCATCTTATCTCAATGGAGAATCAAATTCCAGGCTCCGTAACTGGTTAAATGAATTTTTATGGAAACATTTTTCCTGAAGATAAATATAAGATGTCAATTAAATACTCTAAATTTCGATTTCTAACAATATCCGTCAGTACTTAAAGAATTGTAGAAGTTTGAATGTTCAATAATCTAGATGTCAATCATAAGAATTCACCTCAGAAGTTAATTAAAACTTAATAAATAAGCATTATTTCAAACTATTTAATAAAATAAATATTTGGAATTTTGTGCAAATAGTTCTTTCTGCAATTGTCAGTTTTACACAAGTTTCTTCGACTGACTCTGCTGCTGTTTATTATTCGAGCTTCCATAGCTCTTTAAATACCCAACAAATACCGTTGAAAATCGATATTTAGATAGATTTGAATGAGATTTAAATTTATCTCGTCCTATTTTCCTATAAAAAGATTGTGGTAGAAATTATGGATCTCCCAATTTGATTCGCCATTGACTTAACATGGGAAAGGTAACAAAAATAACGATGTAGTTAGTAGTGGTAACAGTGATAACGATGATATTTTTCTTGTTTATTAAAAGTAAATAAATAAATATCCCCTGAAGCAGCTATTTTCCATAGAGATCTGACAGCAGCCTCTAAGTTTATACGTCCAGTCTTTAGATCCAAACATCTCAAAATTAACTCTTTGTTCCGATACATAACGATGACAATGGGTGTAAAGGAAATTTTGTCTTGATGAGGGTGGGATCAAAAGTGGAGAGTGGCCCTTGCCTTTAAAGTTAAAAGTGACCCTTCGAGCAAGCAATTTTGATGTACAACATCATGGAAATAATAAAATCAATATTAGGATATGTAATAAATAACGTTAAGTAATAAAGATCACGCGTTTAGTACCAATGTAAGCACTCACCAAATGAAGCATCTGAAAATCCCTACAGTACTTTACGTTGAGAACACTGGGAATGTAATGTGTTAACTTAAATCGTACAGTACGTATAGCAACTTTGCCATATTTATAGTTGTCTTCACTTATGGAAAATTGTCCTGTTTATTCTACATATTTACACAATATTGTAAGCAATAAATTTTACATTGTTTATTGGCCTCACATCATCTTCCTCTAGTAGATCAATAATATAAGATCTGGAAGTTGATAGTGATGAAAAACTATCTTTGAAGGCCATATAAGCTTTCTCAGATTCTTTCTTGAAAAGCATGCAAATATCAGCTTGTCTGAAACATGTCTGATTTTTCTGAATAGCATTGTTTAGCAGAACATGCGCCTACATAACGTTTGTGCACTATAACTTGGGGTTTGCTCCAGAAATTTGATTATGGTTTACAGACATTGCTCAGCAGTGTTCCGGGAGACGTTTTCCCCTCCTCTTGAATTAAATCATCTTCCTCATAATCTTCTGCATCTTTTTTTTTTCAAACTACATATCAATGATTTGTTTATTGCAACTCGGATATATCGGATGGTGCGGTGAATATGTTTTACACAAGGGAGTGATTTGCAATGAACGCTTTGAAAATAACTGTTAGAGCAAGTCTATCGCTAAATAAAGCACGGGATAATTGAAAAAGTATTATATATGAAACTATTTAGGAATGAATGACCTACATTTCTCTCCAATGGACGATAATGTTCACCTTAATATTATTCAGCCAGTAATTAATTTATTTAGCGAAATTTACCCGATAACAAGGAGCACCGGCATCACCAGACCTGAATCCCATTGAGCATGTATGGAATGCTCGAGGACATTGTTGCCAGTCTTCTGCGGTAAAAACCCAAACGCAATAGATTCGGCCATCAAATTTTTATAGCTTAGCAGTTTTCTCAACAGAATTCCAATATCATTTTTCACAACCGTTTTATGATTTCTGCCCCCCCCCCATCCGAACAACTTTACAATAAAATGTTTCATCAACAGTTTTTTTTCCATAGATCAAAAGACTCTGAAAATATACTGCTCACAAAATTTAGGTGATATTTTTATCGCTTCATATTCATTTTGAAATATCCCTAATTTTTGTGAGCAGTATAGTTTTATAAGGGGAAAAATTACGAATTTGTGAAATGAGATAATTTATTAGATGAAAATAAACTCTTATCTAGAAAACATTTCAGGAGAGAAATTTGTTGGATTGATTTACCTCTGAACGGCACCTTTTTTTGCACACAAGGGGTTAAATATCCAGGTCACAAGGACCCCAGTGACTCACAGACAGTTAATGGAAGAGGACCCACTGGACAACTGTTATGCACAGATGCTAGCTTCTCGTCAAGGCCACCCAGCGTGTTCTTTAATGTACACAGCAAATGACTCTCCCTCACATTGGGCCACGGCTTTACGTCCAATCCGCCGAATGGCTGCCTTTTCAAGTCAAACGGTGTCGCTTACTGACCGAGGGTAAGGGGGGGGGGTGGCTGATGGGAAATAAATTTCAGTGATGGTACAGGAGGGAACTGGAACTTGGAAATTACAGATTATGAGCGTGCTACCGATTGAGCCAACACCCGCCCCTTAGAGGGGAGAGGAAGGAAGCAACTGGTGCGAAAGCGAAGAAACTCGATGGGTGTCTTGGAAAAAAATTTAACGTCAGTTTTAATGGCATTGAAAAATTATCTTGTTAATTTTATATCTTATACCTGAAGTGGCGCACCCAATTGCTGATAACTCCCCCTCCCCCAAACAGGGTAGAGCGGGGTGGCTCAGTCGGTAACGCGCCAAGGTAGTAACTTCAATTCCCAGGTTCGAATTCCACCTGGGCCAGCGTCGACATTCATCTCCACAAAACTCACCGCCATGCCCTCGGTCAGTAGGGGAAACCAATGGACTTTTAACACTCGCCGACCGTCGGATGGGACGTTAAGCCGTGTTCCAAGTGCAGGAGAATCATAACCTATGCTTGTTAAAGAACACACTGCATGTCCTTGACGGGAGGCTACCATCTGTTTCCTAACAGCTGTCCAGTGAGTCCCCTCCCCTCACCTTCTCTGAATCTTCGGGGTCTTTGTCTTTCCATTTGGCGCACTGTGTGCAAATAAACGCCGCTAAGAAGTAAAACAGTCCACCTAACTCCACGAAGGCATGAATAACAGATATTTTTAATGGTAGGCCTTGAAACTCAGAGAATCAAATGCGTCAAATCTCACAGTCATTAGATTCAAACAAGTCACCCACACCGCCACTGCCACCTGTAGAAGTTTCTGGAAACATCACCGTACAAGTTTTTAATGTTTATTTCACCTCCAGCCTGGTTTTTATATTTTCAAAGGGAGGCATCACCCTCTCCATCAACCCCAACACCCCTGTAGTTCTGCGTACACCCACTCCTAGCTGTTTCTAACTGATTGCTAAGATGATGTAAATCTCTTTGACAATATGAATTGATTTTAGTACTATTTTAAACGATAATATTTTACGTAATTTTTAAATTAAAATATTTTACATTTACGCAAATGTCAAAAAATATTAGATTTTAATGTACAATCGCTCAAAAAAGTATCCGAACACTATGGTTGATTACAGAATTCAGAAAAAATATCTGGCAACGATTTTTTTAGAAATTAGTGATCTGGCAACCTTCGTGTCAAGTAACACGAATGTTGCCAGATCACTATTTCTAAAAAAATCATTGCCAGATATTTTTTCTGAATTCTTTAATCAACCATATTGTTTGGATACTTTATTGAGCGACTGTACTATGGTGGGTGTTTTGAATTCTATGAACTGACAATGAATCAAAACAATAACACACAGTCAGAGGAGGTAGGTTAATCCCCCTTTGGATATTTCAAAATAATCCTGACTACGACATTGAATCAAAGTAAGGCACTGTGCGAAAATATTGACATAAGAATCTAAGTAAATATAATTGCTATACAATTATAACCATAAATTATATATTAATAAATATTCCCATAAATTAAGGAAATCCATATGTTAAGTCATTGGGAAGTTAACGTCAAAGCTCTATAACTTCTAAAATAATATTTTTTTGTTTTGAAAAATGTGATTGCAGATAAAGATTTCAGTCAAATAAATCAATATCTCGATTTTAAACAATATTCGTTAAGTATTTAATGAGTTGTGGGAGTTTTAATATTTAGCAATAGTAATGCCAGTCTTAAGAAACTTATACAAAACTGAAGAACAATGAAATAATTCTTTACACAAAGTTCTAAAATATAAATTTATTTTATTAAACACTTTTATACAATACTTATTACTAAGTTTTAATTAGCTTCTGAAGTCAATTTTTGTGGCTGGTATTGATGTTGTTAAATATTCAAATTTCCATAACTCAAGAAATACTGAACGAATATTGTTGAAAATCGAGATATTGATTTATTTGATTGAGAGATATATCTTAAATCACATTTTTCGAAACAAAGAACACACTTTAGAAGTTATAGAGCTTTGACGTTAACTTCCCATTGACTTAACATAGGGATTTTCCTTAATTTACGGGAACCAATGTATACATAGAAGTAATGCCTCCCTGACACAATTAACAGGATGTTTAGCTGATCTGGACAGCAATGCTTCGCTTCCAATGGTTTCTCTACAACAGAGTCAAATCTGGGTTGATTCAATGTCAATTATCCATATTGTCTGCGACGTTAATTAGAAGAAATCACCAAAATACATTAGGAAAAGAGAAGTTGTTGCCAATTGCAGAAGCTTCTCATCTATTTCTTTGTCTCTGTGAAATACATTACGTTTCTAAATTACTCTGAACAGGTCAGAATATTGATGGGGATGCCCCACCCCTTTCAGAATGCCAGTAGAGGTAAAAAATTATTAACATATTTATGTTCCATGCATTTTTCAAGAGAAATTTTAAAGACTGTAAAACGGAGGGGGAAATGTTACACTGCATTGGAAATCAGGCATTCCCCCTTCCCGCCTCGATCTTTTTCTAGATCACGGCCTGCTCCTGAGTATCCGCAAATTTGGACATAACCTACATGAGTTATATACAAATTAAAATAGTCCGTTCTCCCTCGAACTAATTCGGAGATATGGCCGTAGTAAAAATTAACTGGTAAAAGTTTAAAATTTACTGTTTTTGCATTACTTATGCTCACATATCTATAATTATTACATTTTTTTAATTTACATTTTAAAACACTGGTCTTCACTGGATTTCAACCAGAGGCATATCCAGGAATTTCCAATGGATAGGGGAAGGTTAAGTCTAATGGGGCGAGGAGGCAAAGTACTTGATACACAAGGCCTGGACAGCCATTGACCAAAAAGGAACAAAGGAGTGAAATTATATATGCATAAAAATTTAATTAAAAACTATTAATTTTAAAGCGCATGAAATAAAATAATTTATTTATTATGACTATATTAAAATATTTATAAATATTATAAAATTGATTACCATATTTAAAATTATCATCTACTAATCGAATTTAAAAAAAATAAATATTTATTTAATTATTTTTAGCTATATTTTATTAGTTTTTGTTATACATCTTGCAAGTGATTATTAAATTTTTGCTGATGACCCGCAAAGCTTAAAGTTTATCTGCAGGATATAGATTAATTTTAGTTACAACTTATTTCCAGGATTTTTTAAATACTTTTCAATACCTACATTTTATATATTTTTGAATATTTACTTTATTTAAATGCTAGCAACTACGTTAGTATGAAAGTGTCGTCAATTCTTATTAATTTTTTTAATAATTTCAATATTTTTATGCAGCATCTGATATAATCCTCATCACAAATTTAGTCCATTTTCACTATCATTACAGAAATATCCTCGAATTTACTGAAATGTATTTAAGATTGGCAACGCTCTTTTCTAGAGAGACAGATATCTAGTCGTCAATCACCTTCAAAAACTGTATGAGTTAGCAACTACTCACTCTCCAAGAAGAGTGGGCTAGAATATCCCTCACTAAGAACATTAGAGCCCATTGCACATGCTACGTGTCTATTGGGTGCAATCACTCTCCATATTAAGATCTCGTCTACATGAAACGCATTTTCGTACACGCATGTGCTAATTTGCATATTTTAATAAACACATGGACATACACAGAGTAGCGCTAACATAATGTATTCAAATATGCAGTAGAAAACCTAAAAAGTATATTTAAAAATATATTTAAAATATATTTTAATTAAATCCTCATCAAGAAGTAATAGATCTCCTTCCCCTATGCAACCTTGAGCCCATGTGATCCCTGTATCTTGGCCATTTAACTCGTTATATAAACAAAAGTTATCTGAACAAAGCTGTATCACAAAAGTCAGAGATAAAACAACCCAAATCCCATTATCAAAGTTGAAAACAAATTCAAAGAACAGTTCATTCTGTAAACTATTACCCTCAAAGAAGAAATAATTTATTGATATTCCTCTGACGATAATTCACAACCTAATTTTATTCTTTTAGCATTCTTGAATAATTATCAGTTGCATTTAATGCTATGCTAATTACCTATCTGAAGTTCTACTTTCACGCTTCAGAGTAAGTGCTTTCACTCCAAGAGACAGTTCACTAAAGCGTTCGCAGCTGAGGAGCAAGAAAACAAAAGTGGCTCGCATCGTCGCATAAGCCTCGACAGTCATGGCTTGTGTTGCAAGTGGATGTTTTGCTTTCTCTAGAGGGGCAGGCAAGAGAGAAAGAGCAGCAAAAAGCCAGTGGGCCGGGTGGATTTATGCCACTATCGATCAGAGGGAAGAGTAGGCCAAGTGAGTGATGGATTGTTGGTCCAGGGGATGGGAGGGTCTGCCAGATGGTAGGGCATGGCACGACGAGGATTCCTCTGAAACTGCGGAAAGAAAATTTATGGGTTTGGAGATCTGTGTACATCCAACGTAGAAAACTGATAAAAATGTTCGGGAAATAATAGTAGCTGCTTCTACATATAGATGGAGAAGAAGATGGATTTACTGAAGAGGGGAAGGAAGGAAGATGGACTCAAGAAGCTGCAAAGACTTACTTTTGAGAGAGGAAAAATTTTGCTTTCTCATAAGCCGAAATAAACTTGTCATTTAAAAAACTTGCAATATCTGAAAAAGGAATTGTCTAAATAATGCAAAGTTTATCGGCAGATAATTTGATCGCATTCAAACATATATATGAAGTTATAACGAGATCAAAAACAAAGAGAACCTCTCGGAAAAATTAAGGACGAAATTAATTAATTTAAGAAAATGAAGGTGTAGTCACCTCGATTGCACAGTTGGTTCACTTTGGTTCAGTGTAACACAGGTTTCAAGCAATGCAAGTCCAGTTAAACACCGAAGGTTGTGAATGTTCAGTATCTCAAACGTTCAGTGTAACACAGGTTTCAAGCAACGCATGGTTAGTTAAACACCGAAGGTAGTGTATATTCAGTGTCACAAAGGTTCAGTGTAACCTTGAGGCATCCGAGGTACTGATCGAATATCTTGCAGGGTTGATATGGAAGTTTGTGTGTCTACAAAATCAAGTTAAATCTATAACTTTTTTTTAAAGATCCTTTACGCTATTCTGTTAAGGACAGAAATTTTAGAACACACGTTGAATTTCAACATTGTTGTGATTTAATTTAAATGATGCCATAACTTGGTAATTAATAATTTACACTCAGAAAAATATGTATTAAAAACCCACTAAATCCAAGAGGAAATTTAATTTCACTAATCATAAGAAAATGCATTCAGTCACTGAATCGTCCACAAAATGTTTAATCTAGAAAACGGCTAAAGCAAAATATTAGAATTGATAGTTTCCGAGGGTGGGCTGAGACAGGAACCCTGCCTCAAACTTCACAGCTACACTTAATATTTTCTGAAATTCCAGAGTAGGAGCCAAATTCTTCTTTGGGATGTCAATATTCAACAATGTTCCCTGATTCAAACTGACACAATTAAAATATGCAACAAAATTTATCCTAACTTTCATTTAACCAACTAAGATTATCAATTCGGCAAACTTGAGTAATGAGATATTATACAGAAATTATCAATCGTGAAGGACTAAATGATTAATTCAACTTATTTAACTTCTTAACACCTCAAGCTGCATTACTTGAAAACAGAACATTTCGTTCACTGAATCTCTCCTGCTACTGAAATAATGATAGACTAAATTGATAAGAGTTAAAATGTCAAAGAACAAGCTATGGAACCAACAATTGAACATGTTTTTGTATGGATTATCAAAGGAGAATGGTATTTTTTAGAATAGATGAAAGGACTCTTTCTATCAGTGTCTGTCGCGACCTTCTGATAACATGCGAGGTGCTCTACTGCTGATCTGTCGTCCACGTGTATTAACAACTAAGAATTTTATACTACGGAGCAGTGGCGGTTAGTGACTAAAATGTTTGTTGGTGTCACTTTAACTACTGCAGACAGCACCCGGATGTAGAGAAAAAAATTCGCGACGATGGTTGAACTGAACCGAATCGCGCTAAGACGTTCTATAAGGCACATTTTTTTCAGTTGTTCTCAAAACGCATTATTAAATAAAATTTTCGGATAAAAGAACTCGAAACGATATTCTTGTCATTTCTACTTTAATTCAGTGTTTTGCCCCTCCACTGTAATAGCTACCTATACATATAAGAGTAATTTTCCTCTCTGTTCTAGTGGTATTTAAAAAAAAAAAAAAAAATTCGTGAAAATTATGTTTAATGTATAGGATTACTAGTTTTTGACTCTATTCCAATTTTAAAATTATATTTATTATTTTAAACTGAATAACTGGTCATAAGTTATCAATTGAAAAGTTGTCTTTTTTTTACTATATTTCATTTATAATATTAATTTATTATATATATTATTACATGTATTAATTTATTTTGCAACGAACTCTAAAATAGTGATAATGGTAATAAAACGAATTATAAAAGAAGACTGAAAAAAAATCTATAATAACAGCAACTGTGATCGAACCGGACACCTTTAAATTGCATGTAAAAAAATATATGCTTGAAATAATTAGCTGAAAAAAAATCTGATTGGTGTCCGAGTAGGATTCGAACTCACGTCTCTCAGGAGCATGCCGGGTATGATGATACTACATCAACAGTCACATTCATTCAGAAATTTGATATATAGACATTCCCGCATATTTTTTTTGATTCGATGATGGAAATAATATTTGTCACTGATGCTCACAGCGTTATATAATAATTCAGTAATAAAGCACAGCAATAAGCCCTGTAGACAAGAAACACTTGAAATAATTAGCTAAAAAAATATTTTTTCCATCATCGAGGCAGCTTGATTGCCCGATTACCGAAATAAATGGCGCTAGAAGCGAATCAGCAAATATGTGAGGAAATGTCTATATATCATATTGCTGAGAAAAATGATTAGCTGCTGATAATTTAGTGGTTAACATACCTAGCATGTTTCTGGGAGACGTGGGTTCAAATCCACACTCAGGACATCTTTCAGTTAATTATTTCAAGCCTACAGCATATTATCCTGTGATACTTTATTACTACATTTGCATGCATTTAGCCTACTGCTATGAGAGCATTGCTAATGAGATATTGTGTTAAAATATGTTATTAGTATTTTCTTATAAGCCAAATGTTTAACACATTTTACATTTTCATATCTAATTTTATTCCTAAATTCTTCATACACAAGTATCCTTCTTTGTCAAAAAAAAAGTTGGAAATCCAGTTCAAACACATGCTGTCAGGAAAGTTTAGGTTTGTTGAGACTGCCACAATCAATTGAAGATATTCGCTAAGTAACAAGATCTTTGATTAATGGTTGGACTGGAAGAATTCAGCCACTCAACTGTCAGGGGCCTCTACAAAATGGTGACCCACTTCCTGCAGTTCAGCCAGAGTTCAGCGCAATGCGCATTTATGTCATCGCTATAATAGCTAATGCTATGATTCCGGCGGTGACCGTAATGTTTAACTTCGTATTACCAATACGAAAGCAGTCGAAGCAGATTTAATTCGCAAAGTAAATACTGTGATTGTCTTCGTAATACAGCAAACAATGATTACAAAATGAATATTGAAATGACATTATATTGATTTAGATGACAATTAATGAATATTTAATTTGAAATTCGTTATTTTATTTATTTGTAATATGTTTCGATGGGGAAAGCCCTTGGTGGACTAATGGACGAGCAACCCCTGCTATAATGACATAATTTGAAAATTAATAACATACAACAGAAAGAAATACAAAAAAAAACCACTAGATCCAAGATAAAATTAGATTTCACTAATCATAAGACAAATAAATTCGGCAATTTTAATCTTCGCAAATTATGATATTATAAATTTTAAATATTTTCGTTTCACATTTCAGTTGTCTGGGCTTCAATCGCAAGTAAGCACTTACATTGGCAATCACAGGTGAGTAACAAAAATATCCCCTCAAGCAGCTGCTTGCTACAGAGGTCTGACAGCAGCCTGTCAGTTTAATATGCCATAGAGAAAGTCTGTGAGGAAGACGAGACCCCAGCAGAAAGACAATGCAAACAACCATGCTTTACCCGAGCTCTAACCCAGATCCCTTTGATCAGTAGCCAAGCACGCACCATTCGATCACGGGATGGACCTGTAATATAAAGGAATCACAAATGAGCATCTGTAATATAAAGAAATCAGAAGTGAGCATCTGTAATATAAAGAAATCACAGGTGAGCATCTATTATATAGAGAAATCACACGTGAACATTTGTAATATCAACGTATCATAAGTATGCATCTGTAATATCAGGAAATCACAAATAAGAATCTATGTTAATAATCGCAAGTAAAAACATGCAATCTAAAAGAAATCACAGGTAAATAGTTTTTGATCGGAATCTTCAATTACATTCACAATCACCTCCAATGACTTTAACAGAGATCAGCTTGCTCGACATCGGAGTCAGGTAGTTCTGAGGTAAAACCCTTCACATTATCATTAGAAGGTTATGGGTTCAAAACTATTTTTTCTGTATACTTAAGACTTCTTAATCGTACAGGTGTTTAGTATTTTTTGGCCTTAAGTGGAATGATATTGCATAAAATATTAAACGTTGACATATCAAAGATAAAAGCAATAATGTCATTGTATAAAACATGCACTGTCACGAAAATCAGACCACCAAGAAAGATCAATCAGAATATATTCATACTTTGGGGTTTAATGTAGCTTTATTGTAGTAATAAATGATTATAGTATGGAAGCATTTAGAGAGTTACATACCGAGTTGTTTAATAATGACTGTGTCCACCCCTTGCTTGTATGACCTGCTGTACACGGCAAGGCATGGAATCAAACAAATGTTTCATGCTGGATTGTGGAACAGGCGTCCAAGCACTATGCATTTGTGCCCAAAGTTGAACTATATTTGCCGGGATATGCAGTATTGTCCCTACCTCCGTTTGCCTGCAGCCCTATCTGCCTTTGACGTTAATGACCTCAAAAATAAATAAGCACACTATAAATGTCTATATAAACTATATATCCCATATATTTTCGATGAGTAACAAATCATGGAATCTAGATCCACAGAAGGATATACGCATTGTTTTGCCTCAAGTATTCAACAGGAGCAGCTGCTGCACTACCTGCTGAAATATGGCGTGGGACAATCTGTAAGTACAGAAGAGCTATTGGCTGTAAAATGTCCTGGACGTAACAAGTACTAATAATGGTGGTATGGATACATACTAAGGTGGATTTACTTATTTAACTGATTACACCCCACACCATAATACCATGTATTGATCCTGCATATCTCATGTGAATACACTCCTCTCGGTGCCCCTTACCCAGCTGTTGGCAGACAAGGATTCTGCCATTGGATTCGAACACACAGAAGCTGGATTCATCAGAAAAGACGGTGTTAACCATTCGTTGCGGCACTGACATCGCTTGATGCACCACTGTACACTGGCTACTTTACGTGGGGTGTCAGAGGCAGTCTTAGCAATGACCGGTCGACATGCAGTCCGAATTGCAATAAAAGGCGTCGAACTGTTACTACACTGGAAGATGTGTTACTGACCGCCACTGTTGGTCCTAGGCCGTAGACGTGGGAGACTGATCAGTTATAGCCATCCTCCAAAGATGGTGATCTGCCCTTGATGTTTCCTGTGGACGAGATCCAAAATCTTCCCGACGTGTTCTTTACCCAACTTTGAATAATTTTGGGACCATTACTATTTTTAATTTATATGAAAGAAATGATGAATTTAGACTGGAGGAGAAGAATATATTTTTATGCAAATGATATTTTGCTTTTTAATAATGTGGAAAACATATAGATTATTCCAATAAAGGAGTGTAATCAGTTAAAAACTTTAACACAGAGACTAACTCAGCCAAATATACAAACTTCAATGCCTGAATTATTATAAATTGCCAAAAATTAGAAACAATTACGGAAAATATGCAAATGATTATAAAATTCCTTTTGCTTTTAATACACTTCCAAGACAAATATTTTGCGTTCAAAGATTTAATAACTTAAAGCAAAAAATTAAGAATAGTCAATACTGAACAAATGACATAAAAAAGTATTGTGTATAAAATTGTATATGTATCTTTTTTATATTTAACTATTTTCGCCTTGTTAATAGCTACATTTTATTATAAATTGTTTGTAAATTATCTGTTATATATTTTATGTATAAATTGAACAATCTCCTGCAGATAAACTTATAGCTTTGCAGGTCACCATGTTTAAAATATGCACACTGTGTCAATTACTTGAATAAAGCCGTAATTTCTCAATACGAAAAATGGCCTCTCATGCCAACGACACGTCCTCTGTCGAACTCGCTCACCTGTAGATATGGACCTTACGTGAAATATCTTAACTACATCTGCACAAGAACTGATAACCTGAACACAGCTACCTCCCTTTAAATGCCTGTGTGAAGAATCTAGTCACAGCCTTTCCAAAATGTATCCATTGGCCAGTTGCCAACCCGACTGTACCAATGACAGCTGTATTTAACTGAAAAAAAGCTAATCTATAAAATGCCCTATAAAAATAAAAAAAAGCAAACCTAATGCCAATGATGAAATCATTTATTCGATTCTTATAGCGTCAAAGGCAGATAGGGCTCCAGTATTTTTTATATTGGTAAGATAAACTAGTTTTGACTCTCTATTTTTTTTTTGAAATTGAGACCAGTTGAGCAAAGTTATTTCAACATTTGAATTATGTTTTATTTTTATGTTTTAGGTTTTTAGAAAATATAGAGAAATATAGACTTTTTTATTTTTATTTGTATATATTTCGTAAATTTTTAGTGGTTTACTGAGCGTGAATTCAAAAATAAATATGCACACTATAAATGAACAATGTAATGAACAATCTAACTAATAAATAAACTGATTTAATAACTAAGGCAATAAAAACTACATCAACCACAAACAATTTCTCACTATTTATTCAAAACAGCAATGCTGTCTATCGCACAGAGTGATCCTGATAATCGCAATTACCAGGCTATCTGTTCAGCCGAGTACAACAAAAAGTATCAGCGAGACAGGAACAATGCTTTATAATTTTAGTTTATAATTTTCTTACCAGTTCACTGACAAGATCTGCATTGATATACTCTTTTATTGTTCAAGCGCATACAGCAAAAAAAATTCTTCTTAGACTATCGCTAACAAAGTCAAATATTACTACTTCACAATAATTCATCAGAAAAACTAATCCATTCAACTATTACAAGCCAGCTTAGAACAACTACTGGAATTCTCTATTTTTTTTAACTCCTCGTTCGAAAGGGTAAGCATCGTAAATCACGTTCTCCGTGTTATATCTGGAGGTCCTCGTAATACCATAGTCCCGCTTCATTGTTGCACATTCTGCTTTCGTTACAACATATATGTTTTTTATATCAACTTCACAGGGTTTTATCACTGAAAACTCCTAACTTACCCTATGTTACTCTGTACATCATAAGGTTTCGTTTGACTATTACTCATAAAGGTCGACTCACATTAGATTTTCATCTCCCATTTATAGGATAATAAAAGGAGCATAATTTATGATAGCTACGACATTTTCTTCATCACAAGCTTTCACATCACAAATTACTCCCTATAGTAATAAGCTGTTGTGTTTAGAAAATATAGGTGGAATAATCAAAATATTTTCTACTTTTTTATAGAACACGAAAGATCTATGGTAAAAGTTGCTTAGTCTATATTATACCACATAACGATACAATAAATATATTACCATATTATCTATATTATTCGCCCATCGGTATGTCTGCAGTCATGTATTCTCTTGTTCGAAAGATATAGTAGAACTATAAATTGCACATTTTTGATTTTTGGAGGGACACAATGGTTGGAACTTAATTTTTTGCAACCACCGAAAGCGCCCTTTCAGAAGCTTTCATTTGACATATAACATGTTACGATCTTCCTTCTTGTTCGATAAGTAGAGTAGAACAATACAAACATTTGTCCGTTTTGGGGGAGGAAGAAATTACGAGGATGTAATCTTTCATAGCCTACAAATTTTCCCCTTTTTAATAAAATAAATATATCATATGACACACCTCACGGCAAAAAGCTTTTGCTTGATATATGATATTACTCTTGCCTCTATGTTCTAAGAATATATAGCAAACGTTACAGATTTCTTTTAATTTTGAGGGGGGAGGAGAAAGAATTTGAAATAAATTTATTACTTCCTACGATACTCCTCATGTCGCAGCTTTCAATTAATACATATCTTGTAACGATCGGAGATCACGTTGAGAAGATATGACGGAACAACTGTTTCGAGAAATCCACAAAACGAAAAACTGACATATAACAAGTGAAAAACAAAAAGAATATATATAAAAATCTCGGGTTGGTTGTTCCATCATAGAGATATAATTCTTTCGATTTCAGAATGGTTAATGACTGACTCTGCTACTTACGATTAAGTCGAGATTAGAATAAGGTAACTTTTGATAGAGATATATGTCGAATCATTTTCTCGAGCTATAAAACCTTTACTGTAGTTTTCAGTTTTTGTGTCTTCATTCTTTTGATACCATCTTAATATGCTTCGAATATAACATAAAATTATGGTTTACCTTTAACTAATAATCTTAGAAATATGTCTTCTGAGGAGGGTAATATTAACACTACAACGTGACAGGACCAATTAAAAGCATTCCCACCAACTTCAAATCAATCTTTTTTCCTTATATCTAATTTATCAACAGACGGTAGATTTTGTGAGGAACACCTAAATTTGCGTATAGAACGGGGCGTCAAAGGAGTCATACCCTTAAGAATAAGGGGCTGGGGTGACTCAGACGGTAGCGCGCCAGACTCGTAATCTGTAGTTCCCAAGTTCGAGTTCCAACTGGGTCAGGGTTGATATTTATCTGCGCAAAACTCCTCGCCCTGCTCACGGTCAGTAGGGGACACCGATGGACTTGGAAAGGCCGCTGTCCGTCATATGGGACGTTAAGCCGTGACCCCGTGTGCAGGAGACCCATACCCTGTGCAAATAAAGAACACACTTGATGCCTTTACGGAAGGCTACTATCTGTCTCTCAACAGTTGTTCCAGGGGTTCCCTCCCCCAACCTTCCCAGGTTCGAGTCCCATCTGGGCGAGTATTGAGATTTATCTCCGCAAAACAACTCCCCTCCCTCCTTCGGTTAGTAAGGAACACCAATACGCTTGGAAAGGCTGCCGTCCGTCGGGTGGGACGTTAAGCTGTGGCCCCGTTGCGGGAGAGCCATACCCTGTGCACGTTAAAGAACACGCTGAATGGCCTTGACGGGAGGCCACCATCTGTCTCCCAACAGCTGTCCAGTGGGCCCCTTCCCCCAACCTTCTCTAAGCCTTCGGGTCCATGTGACCTGGCCATTTAGCCCATGATGTGCAAAAAAGTACCGCTCAGAGGTAAAACAACCGAACCCCAAACTTCTCTGAGCCTTCGGGGTTCTTGTGACCTGGATATTTAGTCCATGGTGTGCAAAAAAGTGTCACTCAGAGGTAAAACATCCCAACCTTAAGAATGCTAGTAAGGGAGGTAAAAAAATCCCTGAACTTGTGCATATTTCGCACATTTTTCAAGAAAATATTTAAAGACCTCTAAAACGGAGAAGAAAATATTTACTGCAATGGAAATCCAATCTTCTCTTCCCCCCCAACCTTTACTGTTTTCCGACTTGATTGCGTCACTTCCCCCGTAACTTTTTCCCAGCTCTACTCGTCACTTCCTCCCGTTTACCCTGCTCTATTGTGTCACTTGTTATTCTGTAGATCAGGAATGGGAAAACTCCGGCACGCGAGATTACTTTTTGTGCCTCCCCCCACGGCAAGTAAAGACTTAACAAATCACTCAAATTATTGTGGATTAGTAGGACAAGAGCGAATTGACAAAGCTTAACCATGACAAAATGATTTCATAATAAGAGCATTTTAGTGGCCCCCAGAGAAAAAGGTTTCCCCACCTCTGCATATGATCCTGGCCTGTATAGAAGTATACAAATATTAAACTTGACTTAATGAAAAATAACCTCTGAAATATCCTATTAATCATCTGAGTTTAATAGTCTCTTACATTTTACTTCAAGTGTTCAGATGTCCACCACAACAGCTTATCTAAATATGGTTTACAAACTCTATCGTTTCGATAATTGCGCATTCATTTTTAACTGGGTAAAAATAAAGCTAGATCTGATTCTGTCAGTATAATTAACCATAGAAGAAATCTGTGAGGAAGGCAACAGACATTTAACTGCCATCCCTTATGCGGAATTTAAATCCGTTAGTCTACCGCCAAACACAATGCTACTACGAAATATTTAATAGTTCTGAATTCAGATATACGACTCCATTAAATTTGCAGAATTCTCAGAGATTTTTCAGATATTTACAATAAGTTATGTGAAACTTTATATCATTTTTCTTAGATGAATCAAATACATGGCATAAAGATTCTGATAACTTATTGTAAATATCTGAAAAATCTCTGAGAGTTTTACAAATTTAAATGGAGTCATATTTGAATACCGAACCATTAAATATTTCATACAATTATTTCATTAGTACAGTTTCAGTTTTCTTAGATGAATCATTGAAGATGTATTCTATATATAAATTTAAAAAATGCACCTAATGAAACATTATTTAAAACAAACTGTTTGCAACACACCTTTAATTGCAGTGCTCTAAGAAAAGTATTTGATTCAAAGATCACAAAGTGTTAACACCAATAAAATGTTTTTAAACCCATAGTGTTCTTCATGTTCCGAACGTTATTCACTAGGCTATTGAGATAAGAAACTGGAATCTCTTGTTTCCAGCTTACCATTTCTTTTAATGGTGTTTTCTCTGTTCTCCGATTATCCACTCTAGCTTGAACGTTTAACGCTAAGCCAACTTTGCAGCTTTTTATCCCCACAGGTTCTGATAAATCTTCACCCAGTTTATCGAAAAGTAAACCGAAATCATTATAGCAATCTAAGTGAACGGTTTCCTTATCTGTGGCTGGTCTGACTTTCCTTTTGTCCCCCAATCGGAAAAAAGACGAGTGAAGAGAATGCAGTTTCTTCTGTCTCCAAGAATCATTTTAAAATACTCGGGGAAACCATCGTTTTAACTCGAAATCTTCCTTCACAAAGGGTTGTGAGAAGAACCTCGTTATTTATAGAGTCGATTCCAAATGCTTTACTTCAAAAAAGGGTTAAAATGTTGCATGCCACCTTGAGCTCGGTGAGAAAGGGGATTCCGATGAACCCGGGAAGGTGCCATCTATCGAATGGGACTCTAAGCCATGATTTATTGTGCATAAGAGCCATACTCTGTGAAACAACACGCTGAATGGCCTTGGCGGGAAGCTACCAGCAAGGCCCGCTTGCCCCCCCCCCCTCCTAGATTTGGCCCTACTGACCATTCAAATCGTTTGACCTCAGTAGCAGAGTGGTTAGCAAGCTTGGCTACTGATTAAAGGTATCTGGGTTCGAGCCGCTGATTTTCATGTGTTGTTGTTCTGCTGAGTTCTCGCCTTCTTCACAGATCTTCTTTACGGCGTGTTAAAATAACGAGCTCTTTGTCAGACCTCTGCGGCAAGCAGCTACTTGAGGGGAAGTAATATAAAAGTGCTGCTTATCGTAACGACCTAGTATAACGACGATGGTACTGCAAGGTAGGAGCATGAATTATCTGTGCACTAACTTTGTTTAAGACGAAGTTTACTTAATCACGATTTAAAGTGAACCAGATTCCGTTTTCATATTTTGAATTTCACCTTTCTTTTCGCAGAACAGAAGTGAAGACAAGATTTTAAAAAAAAGTGAAGGACCAGAAATGTTCAGTAATAAAGTTTCTTTATTAGGGGCGCCATATGAATAGTTCTATTCTAAACTCAAGGAAATTTTCATCCACACAGTGCAACTGAGTATAGTTCCAAAATACATATGATATTTTCTGTTCAACTCTCTTCTCCACCGACACCCCTTAAAAGTTTAATTTTTCTCATTGAATATATTGATTCAATTCAAAATATCTGCCTGATCTGCAATTTTCCATAATTGGGCGAATTTTCCAACATATTCTTTGATTGAAAATTTAATTTTATAAATCGACAAATATTCCAATACAGTCTTTATTTCAAATGTTAACATTAATATATGTGATATTAAATATAGAATTTTTAAAATATACTTTTAGATTTTTTAGAATATTTTAGAATATACTTTCGGTATATTCTAAAAAGAATTTCTTGAGATTTTGCTCAATTTTGTTAGATTATGAAGAACCATGTATATACAGGGCGAATCTGAAAAAGTGGGCAAAACTTTACGGGGTGGTAGAACGCAGCTATAAGAGCAATATTCGTCATAGAATGTATGGTCGGAACGCAAACGGCGAGCCGCTAGGTGGCGTTGGAAATGGTATAAAAGGGTCAGTCCTCGCACCCAACGTCTTCGCAAATGTGCGTCGGTCCCTATCCCGCAGGTGTGAAGCCTGCATTACAGCTGGCGGCAGCTCTTTTGAGCAATTTCTTTGAGCATGTACCTCAATTACATTCCTGTTAATAAAATGTTTTCTGAAGTATCTCCTTTCCTTCTTGTGTTCATTCTTTAAATGTGACAGTGGAAAACTACCTTTTAACTTCTCACCGCTTGCGTTCAGACCATACATTCTATGACGAATATTGCTCGTATAGCTGCGTTCTACCACCCCGTAAAGTTTTGCCCACTTTTTCAGATTCACCCTGTATAGTGTATATATGTAATGTAACTCTTATGAGTTGGTAAGCTATTGAGTAAGTGAGAGAGGATAATTCTAAAATCTTACCATTCCGCAGGTGAGGTAGAGCTCTGAAAATTTAGGTGTAATTCAGGACGTAGATCTCAGAGAAAATGGGAATTTGGAATCCGACGTGTTCTTTGAGATCAAATAGAGGTCACATTTTGGTGAAACTCTGATGTAAGCGAGCTACAAAAGTGAAAAATTGATGCTTAGGTGTATTTCGGATCTAAATATCAGAAATGCTGCGACATTTTGAATCCGGTGGTCAAATTTCTATCTAAGTGAGTTAGAATGGTGAAAATTGTTGCCTAGAAGTATTTCTAATCACATATCTCAGAAACATCAAGAAATGAAACAGCGAAGATAGCGACTGATTTCTCGTAATATTAATAGCGATTAATTGTTAATGTAGTTGCGGGCTTTGTTTTAACTTTCTTTACAAGATGAAGGGATTTGGGTCTCGAATTATGCTGCTTTTTTGACCAGTGTTAGCAAAACATTTTGTCCAAAATAGCCAGATCCAAATTTTCGTGAACATCTATCGGCAGAATGTTTTTTGGAAAAAATTGTTGAATGACTAAACTGAAAATTAATTAATTTATATTGGGAATTATATTGATATCCTTTGTTTTTGAGGATTAATCTGGAAACAGTCGAATGTCACATGTAGCTCTCAAGCAACACCACTGGTAAATGAGTCAAGAAAAAAACGAGATCCATAATAGGAGACATAAAAATAAAGAAGTTGGGGATGGGTCATCTGTAGTGGGGAGCTTAAGTCAATGGATGAAGTCAGTCATATATAAGTTCAAATAGCTTCTGGTTCGATGATCAGAGATTTCGTATTATAGAGGGGAATCTCAATGCGAAATTTTATCTAAATAGCACATTGGAAAATAATCCCTACATTTACAGATGGAGGATAATATTAATCTAAAAGGGAAATCTTTTTAGGTTTTGAACATGTGTCATGATTTTGGCATCTATAAGCTCTGAAAGTGAATAAGGGAAGTTTGTTTGTCTAAATGTATCTCTGCTGCTTCATTAGAGTATTTCAACGAGTTCAAGTTTTTTCCTCCCTCTAAGGTCATCCAGCATTTTTTGTAACACTACCATACTCTCCCGCACACGTGGACATGGCTTAAAGTCTCATCCAAAGGACAGCGACCTTTCCAAGCCATCGGTGTTCCTTTTCTCGCCGAGAGCAAAGCGGAAGTTAGAACAGAAAATCCCAAAGCAGAGCCAATGGATGCTCGATCTTCCAAACGTCGGATTAGGAGCCTCCCTAAATATGAATAAATTTTCTGATATTAAGAGCAATTTTCTAATCTCTAAGTTCCGAGTGATTTTAGGTTATGTCGTCACAAGATACATATTCGCAGAGTCACTAGTTCGAATTTAAATTGCCGAAATATAAATTAGAGAACCTTCTTGACGCCACATTGATGGTGATGGCGTTGAGCAAGGCGACTTTCCCGTTTTTGATGACATTTTAAATCGTGAAGAAATAATAAACTAATTTAGATGTGGCGATTCGTCTCTTTGCTTTGTACTTTATTTTATGGTATAGCTTGTTCAATGGAACTGGCTCATAAGTTCAGTTCAGCTTAGGAACTGAAAAGATTAAAAACTTTGATTCTATGTTTTCAGTAACTCATTTTTGAACTGAGACGACTATATTATGTTGACTCATCATTTTTTATCTGAGAAGACTATATGTTTACTCGTCAGTTTTGAACCGAGAGGGCTATATGTTTACTCGTCAGTTTTGAACCGAGAGGGCTATATGTTTACTCGTCAGTTTTGAACCGAGAGAGCTATATGTTTAGTCACTTCTTTAAAGATCTGCATATTACGACACTTGTCATTATCAGTAACTTCTTATATTAATTTTCAAATGTCAACTTCTTTGACTTTAATATAATTAGCTCCCTTGCTTAAATATTGTTGAGTTTTTCAACGGAAGAATTGAGAATTGATTAATTCCTAGGATATGTTAAGAAATTTCAATTGGGTCGGCTGCGAATTCTCTGAGACAAATCCATACTAAAAATTAAGAAAGATGAACTAATCCAATGATTTGGGTTTCTTTAAGTTTCTAATATCATTGCATATTTCTAATGTAGATTAAAGATTAGTAAAGCAATAGAAAGAAGGAAGCAATGTGATAGACAGAATTGTAAGCAGAAGATTTTAAACCGCGTGAATAAACAAGATGAGATGACCAGAGAAAGATAATAGGTTTTCTGACAAAGAGAAAACTTTGAAGTCAGAGTAGAATATGAATAGATGGGATGATGGAGATGATTAAGAACGATATTCGAAATTTACAGGATATGGATATATTTGCAAATCAAGGAAAGTTTTTGGTCCTAGGAAGCCTTAGAACAGGGATGCACAACTCATGTGTGTACACGGATCACAATCGATTTCTAAAAGAATGAATAGGGCCAGAATCGATTTATAATGGAATAAAGTGCGCCTGGATCGACTTGTAATGGAATAAAGCAGGCCATAATAGACTTCTAATGGAACGAAGCTGTATAAAAAAATCCTCTCGCTGGACAGATCTGATGTTGCGCACTCTAGCCTTAGAACATTTGTTTCCAAACTATCTGAGATCCCATCTCCATTGAGATCGACAGCGTTTAATATACACTTCTTGAGCTTTCCATTATCCACAAGACCGCCCATTCATTGCGCTTTCAAACATTGATGCGATCCTTCAATCTGGCAGAACGGCTTTTGATATTCTTATTCTGAATTTATAACCTCAAGACAGGCTCACCAATTTTATTCCTTACAATTGGTTAAATATATCTTGCACGCTTTCAAATTTTTTATCAACTACTTTAGTTAATTTCGTTAGCAATGAAGCTTCAGTTTAAAAACTTAAGTAAAACTCATTTTTTACCAAAGTATGGTTCGAGGCCTGTTAAAGGTTCTTAAAAAATATACAAATAATTACATGACCCTATTGCGCAACACTCATGAACGTGACAGATACGACTGCTTCCCGACCCATATTTCATATTTGCTTCCTAGTTTCACTTTCTCAGCAATTTAAAAGCTATCAAGTGTACAGATACTAAATTATTTATTGTTATAAGATTAAATCAAGAGTGAATATCTTATTCGCTTTTTTTCTTATATGTTTTTTTTTAGGGGGGGGTCGCAAAAATAGTTTAGGTTAAAAAAAAAAACGATCCCCGGTTATAAAAATTTGAGAAACCTTGTTATAACTTATTATGTGAAACTAAACCAAACACAAAAGAAGAGTGTCCACAGTTTTGAAGCTGTATATAAAAATACATTATATAAAATGTATTTTATATTAGAAATATTGTTCCCAGTATGGAAGGGTGTCCAAGGCGGATTCACAATTCATACAGCCCTCGGCACATGAAATGGTAAGGTCCAGGTTTTTTCACTTTCCCAACCAAGAAGAAAAGAAATCGTATAATCAAAATAGATGTAGGAATTTTAATGATAATTAATACATATGCATTACCAAATACGGTAAGGATTAATGAAATAAATTAATATACTTGCTATATAATTTATATAATGCAATTGTGTAACATTTAAAAATCAAATTGTTCAACCCTTTAAATATTCAATAAACATTGTACAAAATTAAAAATTCGATAATTTTGATTGAGATCTATAAATGTGCAACATTTTTATTGTAAAAAACAGCTTATATTTAAAGTTAGGCAGAAAGGAAAACAATGGAACGTAAGAATGGAACGTAAAAGAAATGAAAACGTAACATGGAAGTATTACAAAACGTTTGATAATAATAGTGTATATCCTCATAATTCATATTCATTTAAAAGTTCACGTTCAAATATCATAAGAAAAAGTTCTAAGAAAGGTAAGTAATCGCTATTTGAACTGCAACTAATTTTTAATTCCTAAGAAGCGAAAGGGGGGAAATTTTGTTAAATGATTCAAATTCTAGTCCCCCTAGGCGCCAGGATAGGCCTAAGATGCCTTATGTGATAATGAGGACCTGAGGGTGTCCCGCAGTTTTGAAGCAGTATATAATTTGGAAAATGCATATAATTTGAGTATAGCGCAGTTACGGGTGCTTACCTGTATTTCCTTGTTTTGGAAGGTATATCTCCTTAAAAGCTGGATACTTAAATTTGCCATTAAGCAGTGATTTAGAAGAATACAAATTAGCTTAGTTGCATATTTGGTACAAAGAGCATGTTTCAGAGGATGTTATCCGACTTTTTCTTCTTCAGATAACCTTCTCTCTAGATTCTGGTGCCTTAAAAGAGGATTTATGTACACAAATATCACCTCCCACTAATTTCTCGGTCATTATACTAAATAACACTTTTATTCTGCTAAGCTTAAGTTATCGGGTCAAAAGATATGAATGGTCAGTTGTTTTTTATGCTCTCATTTTGTCTTCAAATTAATTTTCAGAGATTACTGATGAATATACCTCATATTCTCAGGTCCGGTTTAAAGTTTTTGGGCCCCATTTGCTTTGGTATGAAGCATTTTAGTTATATAGGAAGACTTTTAGACACTGCACTGTTTTACTTAATTATAAATGAATAAATATACCGTAATATGATATAAAAGCAGAAGTTTTTAAGAATTATATATTATATCATAACAGGAAATATATAACAAATTTAATCATCCATTCAAAATAGAGGAGAGAGAATTTCAGCCGAAATGGACCTGAAGATCCTGCCCTGCATGTTTTACATTAAATAAAATAAAAATAAATACCACCTCAAGCAGCTGCTTGCCACAGAGGTCTGACAGGAGCTTGTCAGTTTATATGCCACAGTAGAAGATCTGAGAGGTTTATATGCCACAGTAGAAGATCTGAGAGGTTTATATGCCACAGTAGAAGATCAGGACCTCAGCAGAAAACAACACGAACATCCATGCCCTACCCGGAGCTCGAACCCAGGTCCCGTTGATCAGTAGCCAAGCACGCTAACCACTCGGCCACGGGATGGCTGTTTTACATTAACCTAGTCATAAATCTAATAAATTTTCAGTGAGCTAAATAATGATTCTTGATGAAAGGATAGGAACAGTCTGGTTAGGAAGAATGAATTGCATTAATGCTTTTTAAGACTACTTCTTGTATGTCCAATTTTCTGTTTATGTTTTAGCTTCATGTCTTATTATACAGAATATATTTTTGCAAATGCAGGAAATCAGCTGAATAATAAATTTTGTTTAATTTTCAAAACAGAATTATTCCTCTAGCAAGAAACTGTGTATTACAAAAGAATTGAAACACATAAGCCTCGTGTTGAGCTGAAATTCATGATACTTACTATGTCAGAAGCTTTCATTTGATTATCTTATTACCTTTACCGTTGCACTTTACAAAATTGATATCCACAGAAAGACATTGCCGGCTTGGTAATTCACAATTTTAATCACTTGATTCAAATAATAATGACTGACACTAAACTTACCCATCTTAACAACAGAGAACATTGTGTATTTCTTTACCGACACCAGAAGTCTAAGCCCTTAATCGACACTAGGTCCTCTTCAGTTATGAATAGCAGGACTAACCTGCCTTCATTTTAAGACATTACTTCCTTTAAATTTTTTTCTTGTCTTAGAAAATTTCTGAATCTACTGACTTGAACAAGCAGCAGGTTTATATTCCCTCAAAATATCAAAGGTCACAGTTTTCTTTATTAACAGATTTACACGGTAATATTCGGTTCTCTAATTTAGTTAGATTAATCGCTCTAATTTACTTAGGATATGAAACTCTTGAGGTCACATGCTTTCATTTCACTTGCAACTCGTCACGATCGACACGAAAAATTTCCCTCCTCTCTTTATTTTTTCCCCTCTCCCCTTTATTTCCTGGACAGAAAGGAGAAGGGCGTGACGAAATTTGAGGTATTCATGATACTTCCCATGTTAGAAGCTTTCATTTGATATTTAACTCGTTATTTTTAGTCATAGGTGATTCTCAGCAATGGTTTAGTCATTTCTCTTCCCACCCCGATTTTTTGGGAGAGAATAGTGTTAGCGAAGATAAACCCTTACGTTGCATTTAGTTCCGATAAGAGGAAGTTGTAAACCGAATTTCGCGATCCTAGTCCTTATCGTTTCAAATTTAAGAGAAATGTTTCCCTTTTTTCCCCTTTTTAGGGGAAGGGTTGAGAGAGAAGATAAATAGTTGGAGGAGACATACACTAACACTTTTGCTGCTTTAATTTACGATAAGAAGCAGTGCATTGGATCCATAGTCCTAGCTCTTACAGTTTAGGAGAAATTATTTCGAATTTTTCAACGTATCGTGCTTTTTTGGAAAGAGGGAAAAGGTTAATTTAAAGCAACAATAATAGACCAAACTATTTTGGTACTTTACGTTATAGTGATGTAATCCTAGCTCTTATTGTTAAGAGGTTTCCCCCCCCCCCCAGTAATTTTGTTTTTCTGGGAGAGGTATTTTGGTTGAGGGGGTTAAACCCTCAGTTGCTTTAAGATTTAGTAAGAGAAGGCTGTAGCTTCTTCCTTATTTTTTGGTGGAGTCATTATTTTGAGAGGGTAAAACTTTTGAGACCAAACCATTATGTTGCTGTCACTTATGATGAAAGATATCATTTAGGAGCAGTTTTCAGTCAGATTGAAACTCTCTAATATGTGGAGTAGATTGGTTATTGGTTGTTTGGCGTTTATGATGCAAGGACAACTAAGGCCGTGCTGTGCCAAAGAAGGAATGAAATATAAAATAAACAGATAAAAATATTCACACCATTAACGAAAGCTAATATCAAAAGACCAAAAGACTAAAAGACGCAGTTATAAATACAATACAACTGTATAACAAAAAAATGGGCGAAAAAAAGTCAACTATAAAAAGAACCAACAATTTTCTCATGCAAAAACTAACAATGGGTGCAGAGGACATGTGGGAGAATAAACTCAAAAATCAACAACGGGTGCAGCGGACCTAAGGAGAAAAAATCAAAAATCAACAATAGCTTAGATGACTTGTAGAAAAAAGTAAAATTTAGCAAATGGATATATAAAATGCAAAGCTAAAATATTAATTACGGCTAAAATAACTAGCATATCGCAAAAAGTCAAAAACAGATGGTAAACGTGAATGATTAAATGAAAGATGTCCGAAGGTAGAGGGTTCGAACGGTATACGATGGGTGTTAAATAGAACGTTCGGCGTTTGAAGATAAATTTTTCAAATAATTTTACAATTATTAAAATTAATTTTTAATTTTAGATTCCGACCGAGTCAGCCTCGCCTCTTCAGATGGACAGATGAACAGATGGATGGACCACAATGTGGAAACAATAGCTCTTTTAAAATAGCTAAAAATAATTTTTCGCCATCTTCTTTATGTAAGTCAAAAAGACATTTTGAACTATTCTAATCGAAATATGATAGAGTAGGTTTAATTGCTTCAACTCTGAAAAGTGACAGTTTTGTGCACAAATAGACAAAATAGTCAGGTCACAAGGACTAACTATTTTGGGCTCAGAGCTGGATAAGGGATGCACTGGACAATTGTTAGGAGAAGGATGAATGTCTCGCGTCGAAGCCATCCAGGTTGTTCTTTATTGCACAAGGATGTGACTCAGATGCACAGGGTCTCACCAATTAACCTCCGATCCGATGGATCAATTAAACCGCCTTTTCAAGCCCATCGGAGTTCCCTTTCTAACAGAGGGAAAAACTAGAGTTAGCGGAGGAAATATTCAACACAAGGAAAGTTGAGACTCGAACCTGGGAACATCAGATTACGAGCCTGATTCGCTTCCCACTCAGCCAAGCCTGCCCCAAATATGAGAAACATTCCTATTTAAAATGAAACTATTCTCTGATTTTAAAATCGTCTTGTAATTAATAACCCCTGCTTTGCCCTAACTTGCATCACATTAACTTTACCCTTTAGCTTTTCCCAAAAGAAAACATATATTTTATTGCAATCAAAATATTTTCCTCCAAATATTTTCATTCGCTCATAGGGCACACTTCTTTTATCACTGTCTTTCAGTCTTACTATTTACGAGCTCTATTATTTTATTAGCTGCTCTTCAGCGTTCTGTTCATTGCATTCAAAATTACCTGACATTCGTTCTAAATCTGTCAGCCGCATCTGTTTCGCATCATGCATTTTCAAACTATTCTTATTACCAGAGTTGCTTTTTCCCACCGATATTAGCATACTTTCTTACCCTTCTCTCTCGCCCTGTTGGAGCCCATCTTTCTCCAACATCCTTACGTTTCCCATTCTCCAAAGTCATGTTCCCCTTTCTTGCATTAATGTTAGCGCTTTTCATACACAAAACAACCAGGAAACTCATTTTACTACCGAAGTGTTTCATAGCAACATAAAATACATTATAAACCATTAAGTTAGACAAAACTCCACTGGAAAGATAACTTCGATGCTTATGAAAGGAAAAACATTTTATTATCCTCCCAAAACTTTCACATCAGTATTTTCTGTTAACGTCTAGTGCTCTTTGTCTACAACTAAAGCTTTTCCTAATACTTCTTACAAGCTTTCACTAAGTAATGATGCTTTGGCTACAAGCAACGACGTGCTGCATATGTTAATGCATGCAATAATTCTACTGAAACAGGATTAGGCAGTGTGACAAACATGAAATGGTTAAACATTTTAAGAGACTTACGACGAAGCTTATAACGCTTTCGGGGAGTAGGAATTACTACAAGCTTCGAGCCTAAATCTTAAACGTAACAAAAATCATCGAATTGATTTAAAGTTGTTTTCCAGCTCCAAGGAAAATTGTTGCTTAGATGAATAAATTTCATATTTTCCTTTTCATTACTCATTTACAATAAGTGTTGCTACTGTTCATGTATTTATGACAAATAGTAGGATTATATTTGTTTCAACTTAACAAGATAATATATTTGTAGATTAGGATTACAACAAACTTCGGAAGAGTTTCAATGACTAAGAGCAATTTTCATTTAAATAAATGTAAACAGAACACTCAAAGATTCCGAAAGTTCGGTTGACTAATAAGAGCCATCAACCTCTAGAATTCATAAAAATGTTATAGTATATAGGGTGTTCCATAAGTCCTTATACATAGGCACGGTTGTCCCCCTGTGCCTCTAGGGGCGGGAATGGCTCAGTCGGTAGCGCGCCAGACTCGTAATCTGCAGTTCCCAGGTTCGAGTCCCAATGGCTCAGTCGGTAGCGCGCCAGACTCGTAATCTGCAGTTCCCAGGTTCTAGTCCCAGCTGGGTCAGCGTTGAGATTTATCTCCGCAAAACTCCCCGCCCTGCACACGGTCAGTAGGGGACACTGATGGGCTTGAAAAAGCCACCGTCCGTCGGATGGGACATTAAGACCTGGCTCCGTGTGTGGGAGAGTCATACCTTGTGCACGTTAAAGAACACGCTGGATGGCCTTGACGGGAGGCTACCATCTGTCTCCCAACAGCTGTTCCAATGGGTCACCTCCCTCAACCTTCTCTGAGCCTTAGGGGTTCTTGTGACCTGGCCATATAGCCCATGGTATGTAAAAAAGTGCCGCTCAGAGGTAAAACAACCCATCCCCCTGTGCCTATGTATAATATGTGTTCGTATACATCAATGATTCTCAAATGGTGTGCCGCGAGATTTCTAAATGACATTGCATATAAAAGAAAAGGTATAAACTATTTTATTGCTACTTTGTCACTAATTCTTCAAATTAACTTTTTCTGTTTAATCAAAAAACCGATTCATATTAAATCTTAATGTTAAAACCAAAATTAACACAAAACGTGGCAATAACACGTACGGCGTACACACTCACCTCAATACACATCAGAACTTGAAAGCAAACTGCCTATGTGGGAGTCTCCAGTAGTGTTGCCAACTTCGATTTTCCTATATGCCACCTTTATCTTGACTAACAATGATAGACTACATGCTTGCGCAATTGCTCGAAAAAGGTACCTTTACACGAGCCTCCTATAATATAAAATCTCACTAGATGGCGCGCAAATACTTCACAAATAAATCGTTCTCTTCAGTCTTTTTCGTGTTAAAGTAGCGAGCAAAAACTTCAAATTTCATGAATGTGAAGAACTCTAAGAAGAAAAAATATGCTACATCTATGTTTGTAACTTATATATTGTTAACATTTTTAATCGGAAAGTGTTTTTAGGAAGAAAAATCATATTGACTTAGATTTAAAAAAAGTTTAATTAAGTTTGGTGATTTCGCTTCTGTACACCGTAACAACAAACTAAAATACTAGGTTTTTTTTTTTATTTTTTGTAATGAATGATTAGATATTCGAAATTATGGTGGTGGAAAGTGAACGTCATTAATTTTCCATAGGAAACAATTAATTCACCTCTTAGACCCATGGTGGGTGGGAAATTGCAATTATTTTGCTCTCAGTAAAAAGGTTTCATAGAAATTAAACTTTTTTTTCCCATTTAACAGGTATTGATGAGATATTATGATTTTCACTTTCCTAGTCTCCCAGAAGCTACAAATGCGCCCTCTATCGAAAAAGTTGAAAATTTCGAAATTTCAAATGAATATTACAAACGATGTATTTATGCTGGAACTTTGAAATCTTGATGGTGGAATGTGAAGGTCACGTTGTACCATCGGCAATTATGAGTTGACCACTTAGACCCAAGGGGGTGGGGAAATGCAATTTTTTTCCTGTTTTAAGAGAATATTGTTTCTCTATAGAGATAAATGAAAAATATGATTTGGTGTTGCATAGTTATTGATGAAATATCACGATTTACACTTTCCGAGTTAGAAGTAGCGTGATCCCCTGTCAGCTGTCAATCATCAGATCCCCTGTCAGCAGTCAGTCACGCACAATTGACTATATATTAGATGTTACTCCGAGTTAGTGATTTGAATTATTACTGTGAATATAATACTCTATGAATTAGTGACAAATGAAATTTGATGCCACAAAGAAGCAAAAAAAGACTTTCTTTCTCCCTATTAACCTGTTCAGTGCCACGAGCTCAGCGTCTTAGAGGAGAAAGTTTGTGCCCTTGAATGACAAGCAATCAGCATCATCACGTTTTTCTCGATGTTATTTCTCGTGCTATTTTGCTTTCATCCTTCTTGTTTTTTTATCTGAAAGTTACAATGCATTTTCAGCAGTCTTTCTATTTTTTTTTCAAACTGATGTAGTTCATAGTTGTTTTAAAAATTGATTGTTTGTAAAAGGTATCGAATTTCTCTACCAAGAGAACGAAGGTAATCACAAACGCAAGGATATATACCACGTGACCCAGCTTTCACCTCACCCCACTCCCCGTAGCATCAAAACATGAGGTTCTGAAGGTAATCCAGTTTGCAGTCAGTTGTTTAACGTGGGAGGGGAGGGTCTCCAACCATTTGAAGCCTTACACACCCTTTGAACGCATGATACATAGCTTCTGTGGTCTTTGATCTTCAATTCCTGTCGCTTTGTTTTTATATCATATGCACCTGTTCTGGACCGACACATCGGAAAACAACATATCACCATCTGTAAGAAGAGAGAAAATTTCAAAAATTGTGCATCAAAAAATTTAAATTTTGAAACGATCGCAGTTTTAAATCAGAACGCAGAAAGCACTCAATGAAAACCTATGCAGAAAACATGGTTTGTTTGTCAAGTGTTTGCACGTCCTCTGACTGATATTTTTTGCATAAGAGTGAATCGAGAAAACTCGAATTGGGCAGGCGTGTACTTTATCATCATTGTTGGCCAAGCCTTTATACATGTTATGGACACATAAAAAGCCAAATTTGATGCTTCATAATTTCTGCAGTACTTTTCATAGTAAAATTACACTGAAGATAATTTGAAACTCTGCATTGAAATCAGCTTACCTAAATCCATAGTTCCCAACGGGGTAATTTTAGTAATTGTAAGGACGTTTTTATGAGTTTTTCTTTTGATACAAATGAAGTAGATCAAATAGCATATCTAATACTTCAAACATTAACATTTCCTTCCATGAAGGTGAGGGGGGCGTTAGAAAAATAAAAAACGGCATTTAGACCCAAATGATTGGGAACACTGATATAAATCCTGAGTTGCAAAAATATTCAGAGAGTATAAAAAGAGAGCTATGAAAGTTTCAATGTTAGCATTTAAAAACATTTAATGAAATAAACAACTATTTTAGTAATATGTGTAAATAATACTTTCAATGGTTGTCCATTTTGCATACGCTCCTTAGAACTGGCATTTCTCTTGTCAAATATTCCATTCCATTACACTTTAAATTCTGAACGTTTTTCTTTTGAATATCGAACTCCTTGGAGATTCGATGTACAATAGAGTAGGATGAAAAAAAAATTCTTTTTTGAATCCCGAAATATAATAGTGGACAAAAGCTGCCTTTTGCTAGAGATGGAAACCTACAAAATTCGGAGCATTTGGAATTATTAGAATTTTCCTAATGGGTAATGACGAATTTGCGTATATCACGTCTTGATATATAGTTCTTGTTTCAATGATAATATCTATCGCTGATTTTCGAATATATATCCTATCATCTGAGAGCTATCCATTTCTTGAGATAACTGGATGGATTGTACTCTTTAGATCGTCAGTACATATCGGAATAGTGTATAATACTGAACCAGTTCTTGGAGGAATCATTATATGTGAATTTACATTTCATATTAAGCCACATGTGCTGTCGCGATAAATGCCACTAGATTGGATAAGTTTGACGACGGATTGTCCATGCGATTTGCAAAACTTATTCGTTGTGCAAGCCAGAATTTTTCGGGATTGTTTACTCCTAGGTTTGTAGAATATTTTCTCCTTGGAACAGCTGTATGAATCTCAATTAGATATCTTTGGTTCTCTTACAAGATTTATATCAACCAATGGCAATCAGTCTCAATAGACTCAAATTTGCACTACTTGATCCAAGCTGCCGGTCTATGAGCTGTGACAAATATGAGAGCCAGATATAAGGTCATCTAAATCCTTCATATGGTACGTGAACTTAACTCCTTACACTGCAACTTACAAATTATCCATCGTAAATACACTGATGTGCCATTGAATTAGTGATAGCAACCTAGTAACTTGTTGAACCCCTTCTGGCCCTGATAACGGCCGCTACATGACGATGCAAGGAATCCACAAGCTTGCGTAAAGATTCCACAGGTATGGGACTCATGCATCCTCCAGAGCTGTCCACAGTTCTCTCAAGATCGTCGCTGGTGGGACACAGGCCCTAACACTCTGCTCGACGGTATCCCAGAAAGTTTCGATGGGATTTAAATCTGTGCTTCTAGGTGGCCAATTAATTATTTCAATGTCAGCAGAATACTCCTGCAACCATGCAATAGCCAACCTGGACCTGTAAGATGAACAGTTCTTGCTGGTAGACGCCATCTCCATTGGGATGCATGACGGCTATAAATGGGTGTAAATGGTCAGCCATGAGTTCTACCTACCGGGATGCATGGCGAGTCGTCGGTACAGGTACCAAAGGCCCCACAGACGTCCAATTGAAGACACCCCAGGCAATCACTGAGACACCACCTGCTTGTACTGTTCCGACCTGACATGCAGAATCCATTGCTTCATGGGGTTGGCGCAATACCCTCAGTCTCCAATCTGCGTGATGAAGATTAAATCGGGATTCATCACTCCAAACTATCAGTTGCCAAACTTCGATGAACTAGTTTCGATGTTCTTTAGCCCAGGCAAGGCATTGAGCTTGGTGTCATGCCTTTAGAAGTAGGACTCCCGTAGGTCGGTGGCTCATGAAGCCGAGACGATGAAGTAATCTTTGCATGATCCATGCACTGACTTCCCGGTTGGAACCCGTGTTCAGATGGGAGGTGATTTCAGATAATGTCTGGCCCCTATCAGTCCGTACGATGTGGGTCAGACGGCGAAACCCACGATCATTCAAGGCTGGTTTTCCTTTGCAGTTTGTCCGGGTGCTTGTTTTTTTGTCGGAATTTTCATATTCCCGGAACACTCTTGAAACTGTCGTACGGAAAAAATCCAAGTTCGTTGATAATTTCGGAGGTCGAGTGTCCCATCCGTCGGGTACCTACGATATGACCTCTGTCAAATGCATCTAAATCCCACGCCTTTCCTATTACGCTTCTCACGACGAATACTTGGGGAAGCAAAAACTGACAGCTATATATGACCAGAGTTTCAGTCACGCATGCGCGCAAATGCGGAACTTGCGGTACTGAATTTGGATAACGTCTCCTATTCCTAATTCAATGGCACTTCAGTGTATATTTGAAGTTCAAGTTACAAATGGCAAATATCTCCACCAAAATAAATATCCCATATTCAACGCTTCTAATTTTCATTTTTGTACGTGTAAAATGTGTTTCACAGACTATGATTGGTCTGCCTCTATAAAATACAATTTAAATTTCTTGAACTACATGAACAAGTTGACCCTTAATTTAAATTTTTATGTAGTAATAAAGAATATTATATATATATTCATATATTATGAAGTTGATCAACGTCCTACAAGATAGAAATTGAGCATACCAACACAAACCTTATCTGCTTAAGTTCTGTACCTGATGCAACTTGTTCGCGATCTAACTACGTCATAGTGCATTTAGCTGGTGAAAATTAACACTGAGCACTTAATCCAGTTAAAATTCATGTTAACAAATAAAGTAGTTCTTAACATTCCTTTCTAATAGTCCGTTTATCTTAAAGAACTTAAAAGCACAAAAAAATCTGACAGGTTATCATTTACCAAGCGCATTTACCAAACAGGTGCCATTATCAAGCTAGCTCATATTTCACATCATGAAAGACGAATCTGATAAAAAAAAAGTTTATTTTCTGCGCTGAAGAGACTTCTTTTGTGAGTAAACACGTGTGTTCATGGACACCTCCTCTAGGTTCTCATGCTGCTACACACGAGATTTAGTAAGATAAGAGAAGAAAAAATATCGATTCAAAAAGGCACTATAAAATCTATATTTGATACAGTAGATTTCGTTTTTATTTTATTTCCGCAGCTGCTGTCGACTTAGTTTAAAGATTCCGGCACAAAAAGAAGAAGGGAGAAACGCCGGATGACCTAGCAAACGAAAGAGTAAAGTTTGTTCCGATGGAGAAAGATAAGCTTCACGTTTGACGGATACGAGCTGGAAAAAAATTCTATTCGTTTACCGTTTGCTGGATTCCATCAAGTCTTGAAGAAAAACAGAGACGGTCCATCGAAGGTGAAGCTTCCATCTTATTACGGCAAAGATATCCGTAAAAGGGTTTAATACTGTTGACCTACGAATGAAATTAACGGAGAAATTTTGTTAACCCCATACATTGTTTGTTGTTGACGTAAACAACGCATTTCGACATATTTTTAATGAAATGATTGGATGATAGATTTGAAGTTTGGTTGAATTATTCTGCTACACATGAGATAAAGTGTAATTCGGCCATTACAAGAAAAGCCCCATACAGCGTTCCTGAATTTCGCAAGAGTAACGGAAACAGACAAGCTGAGTTGCTCGTCTGGGGAGTTCATGCGAAGTGAACAAAGAGCCGATGACTATTACAGTTTTAAAGAATGGAGTGTGTTCAGTTAATTTACTGCTTGTTGATATCCAACCCAGCCGTTTTTTCTTTTTCTTTTAGTACCATCCACACTCTTGTTCAAGTCTCTTTCGCTGACAACAGAACTATAATTTGTTCAGAAGAACTGTTAGGAAGTTGGCAGCATCCTATCAGCGTCATTCAATGTTTCAGTGTTTCAAAATTACTGGTCCTCTTGCATACGAATCCAACTTGTCAACTAGTCAGGCTTCTTGTCAATAAAATTTATATCTTCCTCCAAACCAATCTTTTACTCTCTCCTGTATTGGAATCCTGCCCAACCTCTTGCAAAAGACCTCTTGCAAAGACCATCCTCTTGCATCCTCCTACAGCCTCCTCCTATGTGCGAATGCATATACTCCTGTGCCTTATTATTGCCGATTCTCCCTCACAACAGTCCTGCAAAATGTTCTATACACCCTCTTGCACAAGAATGTTATGCACTCTTCTGCACTCTCTCTTCCTCAAAAGTCTTATATTCCTCCTGCACACGAATCCTGCAACAATCCTGCTCAAATATCCTGCACTCCCTCCTTCTCAAGAATCCTGTTCAGCTTCCTATATACGAAACTAAATATCCTCCTGTACGAAAATCCCACACACCCTATAGAAAAAGAATCCTGCAGACTTTCTTGCACAAGAAAACTAAACACCTTCCTGGGCAAGAAAACGTTACACATTCCTGAATAAAAATCTTACACATACTCATGCTAAAAATCCTGCTTATTCTCCTGAATGAGGCGCTCGTCCCTTCAAAAAGGCTATTTTAATCTTCATGCACAGGTGTCACGAAAACCTTTTTGCAGCGGTTTCACACATAAAATCCTTCGCATATTTATTGTGCACTAAATATGCATGGTATAAGCGGTCCAGTGGCCGAGTAGTTAGCACGCTTGGCTACTGATCTAAGGGACCTGGGTTCGAGCCCCGGGAAAGGCATGGATGGTCGTGTGTTTTCTGCTGAAGTTCTGTCATCCTCTCAGATCTTCTACTTTGGCATATAAACTGGCAGGCTCCTGTCAGACCTCTGTGGCAAGCAGCTGCTTGAGTGGGGGTATTTTATTGGTATATAATATTATTGTAAAATAACTGTTTTAATGTTTTTATAACGTTTTATTTTTTCATCATGACTCTAAAAGAGCAAATTGTTTGGTTCTCACTTTTCTTTACATATTTGTCGTTGCTTCAAATTGCAACCAATTTGCCTTATCTTCTTCTTTAACCGGACTGTGCTTATAGTTATATCGAGTGAAGTTCAGAAAGATCAGAAGTTCTATTTTGTTCTAATGTCACATGCATGTTTCTGACAGTCCATTTCAAGCTGCCTTTAGAGAATATCCTTTGCACTTAAGCATTGAAATCAGAAGTGCATAGTTTTAATAACATTGTACACGCCTGAATGAGAAATAACCAATAAACGGTGATCCATCTAGATGTCAGGCTAAAAATATTTTACTAAAAATGCGATGTAGAACAGATCACTGAAGGCAACATTTATCATTCGTAACTTTAATCTCCTATGACGGTTTTGGGCAGTTAAAACCTGCACAGGATTTATACTTATTATAAAAATTCTTTCTACCACCAGGGAAATTAATCATAACTTACTAGAAAGGAACAGCTGAGGAAAGTTTTTGCTCCTTGCAATGTAAACTGCAAGTCTCAACAAAACCTCAAAAAGGTACAAACTTGATTTACTTTCTAGAAAATACAAAACCTTACTTTAACTTCATTATTACTCAATGGTCTCTGGTTAAGGCTTGCTGTCATTATTATGTTATTGCCTCTTCGGAATCCTATGCAGGTTACCAAAGATATCCATTGTCCCTTGGCCACACTGAACAAGGACTGCTAACTTCCTCCAACAATCACCATAATATTTTCTTTTAAACATTACTGTATTTTCTTAAAACACGTCCTTTTACAAGGAAATGGAAAAATCTCTTTAATGCAAGGTAAACTGAAATATTCGGGATGGTTCGTCCATTAGACGACCTGGGGCAGAATCCCACTAAAATAATCACAAAAAAAACCTATTTCAGATTTAATATTCATTATCTGTCATATCTGAATCAACATAATATAATTTTTATATTCGCTTTGTAATCATTTTGTGCCGTGTTATGTAGACAATCACAGTATTTACTTTGCGAATCATGGCAATCTTTGGCTACTTTTCGTATCATTAATATGAATTTTAACAATACGGACACATCCGAAATCTTAGTATCATCTATTATAGCAATGACTCAAGTGCACATACGCTGAAATGCGGTAGAGCTGAACTACAGCAAATACTACCCATTTTTTAGCGGCTCGTGACACTTGATTGGCTAATTCTACCAAAACAACTCCATAGTCAAAGATCTTATTACTTAGAGAATATCTTCATTTGATTTGTGGGAGGTTCAACTAGACTTAAACTTTCCTGACAAGGTGTGTTTGAAATGTGTTGCCAACTTTTTGTTTTACCAAGGAACGATACTTATGTAGGAAGAATTTAAGAACAACATTAAAGACGAAAATACTGTATATAATATATTGAGCATAGTCTGTAAGACAATGCTAATATTATATTTTAATAAAATTTATTTTCAGCATGGAAGAGTAGTTAGCGTGCTTTGTTACTGATCTAAGGGACCTGGGTTCGAGCCCCGGATAAGGCATGGACTTTTGTGATATTTTTCTGCTGAGGTTCCGCCATCCTCACAGACCTTCTACTCTGGCGAATTAAACTGACAGGTTCCTGTCAGACCTCTGTGGCAAGAAGCCGCTTGAGGGGGTATTTATTTTTTTATTATTTAATGTATTGCTGAGTTTGGCTCATTGTATTTTTTATTTGTAACTTGAAGGTCTGTTCGATCCCGGCTGCGGTCATTATAGTTTTTTTTATAATTCATTTTTGTTCCGATATAGCTTGATTACAGTTATTTGTAGAATAAATTAATATATGTAATAAAATATATATGTAATAAATTCATGCCGTCCCGTGGCCGAGTGGTTAGCACGCTTGGCTACTGATCTAAGGGACCTGGGTTCGAGCCCCGGATTAGGCATGGATGTGTGTGTGTCGTTTTTCTGCTGAGGTCCTGCCATCCTCTCAGATCTACTGCTGTGGCATATAAACTGACAGGCTCCTGTCAGACCTCTGTGGCAAGCAGCTGCTTGAGGGGGTATTTATTTCATTTTTTTAATAAATTCATAAATTAAATACAACGAAAATATATAACTTTTCAACTGATAATTTATGATGGGCAATTCAGTTTAAAATAATAAATATAAATTTATATTTGTAACAGATTCAAAAATATAGTAAACCTACATACATTGTTCGACATAGAAAATGCCACACCATGAAGGAATGCACAAAATGAGACGAAACTTACCACACATGTAGACAAATAGGTGGGAAAAGGGTGATTCATTTCTGAGGGATTACATGAAGGGATGGGCGAACAGACAATATAATGTGGCCAGAGTCAGTAGGTCGTGTGACCGCCATGCTCGGCTATACATTCGGCAACAAGGTGTTGCATCGAACGTAAAGGTCCCCGGATCCCTTGTATAAATATATAATAATATATAAATATATAATTCATCGACATTGCGAGGGAATCGTGCAGAGGCGTAAAGTCGTCTGCCAATGGCGTCCCATACATTCTCTATTGAGGAGAAGTCTATGGATCTCGCTGGACAAGGCAGCACCTGGATACTGTAGGCACTGATGTTGGCAGTGTGCTGAAGGGCGCTATCGTGTTGAAACTGGGCATCAGGGATACCACGGAAATACTGAAACAAAACGGGCTGCACCACCTCATCGATGTATCGTTGTGCTGTCACTGTATCTACTATGCATATGAGCGGTGAACGGCTGTTGAAACTGATAGCACCTCAAACTATGACAACAGGCTGAAGAACTAAATGATGCTCATGGATAGCAGCAAGATCAACCCAGTAACCATGTCATCTCCAATTTCTCAATCAGCGATCGTCGGCACTGAGACAGCATCAAGACTCGTCGCTGAATACGACATGGTTCCATTTGTCCCGCCACCCATGTCTGGTACGGCACCACTGCAACCTTGAGTGATTTGATGCAGTGAGTGGCATTCGTCACAATGGTTGACGAGAACACAAACCTGCCTCAGCAAATCTGCGATTCATAGTCCGTGTCGACACGGGCATCTCCGTAGCTGCCTGTACACTGCGTCGAATGTCATCTGCTGTGTATTGCGGGGCTTCTACGGCCTTCCATTGAATGCAGCGATCGAGGTGTTCAGATACCAACCTACGTGCACCTGTCCCATTACTGCAATGCACATTACCTTCGTCCAACCACTCGCCAAAGTCGGCCGCGATTTGTTGAATCCCGATGTGTTTCTACCGAGATGCGATGCAGAGATCAATCAGCTGTATGCAACCCTATGATGAAGCCTCTGGTAAAGATGTCATTGTGATGGTAGAATTTCCAATAATGTTGCCTGCGCATTTCACTCCTCACAGTTGCTTTCACTGCCAAGCTCACCCCGATGCAGTGGTCCACATCCCCAGGTGAGGACGATCAAACTTAGCTACGCCGAGCCATTTTGCCCTGTTATCTCCCTCACCTATCACGTGATTGGTTCACAACTGCATCGAATTTACCTAACCCACTTCCACACCTACCCATCAATTTGCATGGCGCTCCGACAAGTAAAATTTCACATAATTTTCACAAAATATTTTTTAAAAAAACCTAGAACGGAAAAGAAAAATACACACATATATATATAGGTAATTATTATAGTGGAGGGGCAAAATATTGAATGGAAGTAGAAAGGATAAGAAACTTTTTCGAGGTTTTTCTTTTTTTGGAGGGGTGGGGGCTTCAGAAAATTTCTGTTAAATAATGCGTTTGAGAATAGCTGGAGGGGGGGGGAAGAATATGTGCATTACGAAATATCTTTGCATTTTTTTTCCTACATCCGTCCTTTGCGTGTAATAGCCAAAATTTATACACTGAAGAGCCATAACATTATGATCAGCACGGCTTTATGCAAATCGAAGCAACTGCAGGTAAACGACGGTGCATATGAAGGTCACGAAACGGTATAAATAACACCTGATACTGAGCTCTGTTAATCAGTGTTATTCTTGTTCTTCAGATGGGAAAGGCAGCAGACTTCAGTGACTTTGACAAAAGCCAAATTGTAATGTCCAGACAACTTGGTTCAGAGCATTTCCGAGACAGTACTCGCCCGCAATTTGAATGCTGGTGACAGAAATAATGTGTCACAACACACAGTACAGCGAACTCTGCTGAAAATGGGGTTGCATAGCCGCAGGCTGCTCAGAGTGTAGGCGCTTTTCGATGGTTTTGGATGGTTAAAAATAAAAAATAAAAAATAAAAAATTAAAAATTAAAAATAAAAAATAAAAGCTTTTCGATGGTTAAAAATACTACAATGGCCACGCGAGCATCAAAACTGAACCTTGAATTATTGGAAGAAGGTCGTCTGGTCTAATGAATCTCGTTTCCTCTTGCATCACGTGGATGGTCGGGTACGTGTGCGTCGTTTATCTGGGGGAAGTGTTGCATCAGATGCATAGTAGGACGAAAACAAGCTGGTGGAGGAAGTGTAGTGCTTTGGGAAATGTTCTGCTGGAAAACTCTGGTTCCAGTCATTCACGAGCAGGAAATTATGATGTCTACCACCTACCTAAACATCATTGCAGACCAGGTACATCCTTTCATGGCAATGGTATAGTAGTGCCTTCTTTCAGCAGGATAATGCGCCATGCCACATTGCCCGGATTGTGTCACATTGCCCGGATTGTTCGAGAATGGTTTCCGGAACATGAGGAAGACTTCCAGATATTGCCCTGGCCTCCAAATTCCTCCAGACATCAATCCAATCAAGCATCTGTGGTTTGTGTTGGAACAACATATCCGATCTACGGCGGCTCTACCATGTAACTTACAAGATTTAAAGGATTTGCTGGTAACGTGTTAGTGCTAGATACCACAAGACACCTTTAGAAATCTTGTACCGACCATGTCTCGCCGGGAAAGAGCTGTTTTGATGGCACGTAGAGGGCCAACATCATATTCGACAGGTGGTCATAAGGTTTTGGCTCTTCGGTGTATATGCAGGAAAATTACCATAAATTTTAATCACGAGCCGCCACTGAGAACAATGTTACTCAATTTAATTTGGTCACGAAACCCTTTCGCACTCGAAAAGGTTTTGTGAAACCCTTAATAAAACTTCTTAACATGAATCTAAAAAAAAGACCACAAATAAATAAGGATAATTATAAATAAATGCTTAAGAGGATATGAGATCATCATTTTATTTAATTGCTCATATTTAGAAATAAAAACCCATTTCATGTATACGAAAAAAAATTTTTTTTGTAATTTTCTTGCAAAATCCTCATTTTCATTTCAGAGAACCTCTAGGTTTCTCTGAACATCATTTGGGGAACATTAGTCTTGAAGATGCGCATTTCAAGTTCGCAGTAGCCTGAGGAATAGATCCGGCGATCGGCAAGAGTCTGCTGTAAAATTGCCACTATTATTTTGCACATTGAATACTCCCGGAGAAAACTAAAGAGGTTTCCGTACTAGAATTTCGAAAAACATTTCATACACTTATATAATCACTAACTGTGATTATATAAGTATATTTTAAAAAGTGCAATTTTCGAAAACTGTGAATTTTAAAATTGCGCTTTAGCAAATCATGTCTTTAGACATAAACAATTATTTTAGTCCCTTCCCCCAGAAACTCTTGCAGTAACTGGTAGACAAATTACTGATAATAGCAGAAGCATGTACACAGTATCACAACCCAATAACACAAAATTTTCTTAAAAAAAACTTAATTGGCACATGATGGTTATTCAGTATTTCCTACACAAGCATTGTGCTGTCTCTTAGTATATGTTCTGCTATAAAAGCACCACCTATGCACCCAGGATTTTGCTTCCATTAGGATCAGAGAATAAGACTCGAGTAGAGAGTCCCAATTACTAAAATATTCCATTGGACAGGAAAGGTTAAAATGATATTATACATGGAATAAAATTCTATAATTTTTTATTTTTTAAACTTGTTTGTGGTGTAGGGAACATATAACATGCAGCTAAACTAAAACTTTGAAAACGTTTTTCGGTTTTCAAAGCAGGTAGACAAGTTCGAGATTTCGCATAAGACTACGGAATATCAGGAGAGGTCCTAACACGCTGCCCCCCCCCCCCGGGTATGTCTTTGACTCTAATCATCAAAATAAAGCTTTCCTTATCATATTTTATGCAACTAGATATTACTGATAGATATGAGCAATTAACTACGTGTCTCGTTGCCGAATATTTAGGAATAAAATCTAATCCCTTACATTGCCATAAAGACGGATAATCTTGTTGCATTTCCTGCATATTATATGATCATAAAAATGTGGTAGTCGCTGCTGATGAAATTTGCATTTTTAATTTTCGTATTTCCAGAACATAAAGATCAATATGTTCCAAAACTATCAAAATCATTTTATTAAAACCTGTAAACTTGATTCCAAATTTTTAATGAATTTTATCTTGTCCCTTAATAAAAAAAAAGTAGTATCCTTGTAAGGTCGTTAAGCGGATGAGAAAAGGCAATTCTGTTATAAAAGCAAAACCAAAAACAGAATATTTGTAGCAAATAAATTACGCAGATAGAAAGTCAAAACCAAAAAGCATTTTAATAAATACTGAATGAAGAAGAACAACTAAAGAAGCTCTGCACAGAGCATTTATATTTAACAACAGTTTTCATTTCGATTTATTTCGGTCTGCAAATCAACGCTAATTAAATGTTGAATCCGGAAATTAAACGTCATTGGCATTTCATTCGCCCTCAGACTCCATCGGCATCTTCGCGTGCAAGGTTAGCCTCGATTTAATATTCATCTGCATCCGGAAGACGCCGTGATCGGGTTCGATCTTTGAAATGAAAATACCTCCTGCGGAACTATGTCTGCCGCCATTGATGAATTCTCACGATTTGCCAGCGGCTCTACACTGCAGACAAAGCATTGTGCATATTCCGACGTACCGTGCTCAAGGACAATGAATTTTACGAAACAGAAATAAATATTGCAAAATGATGAACGGTGTTTTTCTTTTCCTCTTTTTCTTTGCGCAGTAATCAGAGATTTTATCAGTTGTCATATCTTTTATCCAGAAGTTTTACGAATACGGCAGGTTTGAAATAAAGAGAATTAATATTTAGTATTTGCTTTTGATTTATTTTTATGTAGCGGAATGCTATTTTTATCTTTGGAAATGGATATTATTAGTTGTTAAAAACATGCTCGGGTTTACGAAAAGTAAAGAGAGTATGTGGGTAAGTACTAGTACTTAGTCTAAATTGAAACTAACCAGAAATCCATTGCTTTTTTTTTTCTATTCACATTATTATCGTCAAAGATTGCAATACGCTTTATATTTTTCTCTGCCTTCTAGAGATCTTTTGAAAAGTATTCAAATATTCCTTCAGTAGGTTTAATATATAAAATTCTCTGAATTTTAGTGAGCCTATAAAATATTCGTATATCCTTTGAGTGTATATATATATAATATGTTGCCCTCCATTCTAAAGGTTTTTTTTAATGTTCAAATATTCTTTTCAAAGCCATGTAATTATTAAACACTGCCACACCAAAATATTAAAGAATTTCAACACTATGTCAATGGGAATCTAATTCGAAGCTCTATAACTTCCAAAACATTTATTTAATGGAAAAATATTTATTAAATGGTGACTAAAGATATAGACAACCAAATCTGTTTAAATCTCAATTTGAAAAATATTCGTTCAGTATTTAAAGATAAATTGAAACTAGAATATTTCACAACAGTACAAAAGTTGTGAATAGTTTCACAACAGTCATCGTCACTAATGAGTCATAAGAATTTATCGCAGAAATTAATTAAAATTCAATAATAAGTATTGTAAGTTCAGTAATATGTGTTATCTTATTAAATGGATTGAAAATATACAATAAGATAATATACAGGGTGTCCATAAAGTCTCTTTACAATTTAAAAAATTTATTACATAGGCAATTGATGAGATATCTTAATCAAATTTGTTCTATATAATAAGTGGTTATCAAAGTTTTTAATCACATTGCATTTGTGTATTTCAGGTACCACGTTGGTGAAAGAGGTATTTTTTAAAGAAACTCTAAAAAATGGCTATTCCTCAAGAGAAGGCACAATGTGTATCATGGTTTATTGAAACGAAATCGGATACGCAGACTCAGTGAAACTACAGAACTAAGTATCGAAGAGATCCACCGCCACTGCCGTCAATTCGTGTATGGCACAAGAAATTTATGGAGACAGGGACAGTGTTGGACAAAGGGAGGAGTGGACGACCAAGAATATCTGAGGGAAACATAGATCGTGTAAGACAAGTCTTTAGTCGATCTCCCACAACGTCCATCCGTACTGCTGCCAGACAGTTAGAGCTACCACGTTCAACAGTGCACAAAGTCCTACACAAGAACTTGCGATTGTACGCTTACAAAGTGCAACTCTTACAGGCACTCGGTCAAATGATAAACCAAGACGAAAATAGTTTGCAGTTAACATGCTGGAACGAATTTCTGAGGATGAAACGTTCCGCACCCGAGTTTGTTTTAGTGATGAGGCAACCTTTCATGTCTCAGGGAAACTGAACACACATAATGTGAGAATCTGGGATCAGGACACCCCCATGTGACTAATGAACTTCACCGAGATAGTCCAAAGGTTAATGTGTGGTGTGGGATCATGTGCAATCGAATCCTTGGTCCATAAGACTGGAATAACCATTTCAAAATGATTGAAATTAAGATATTTTTTCAGGATATCCATACTCTGTACACGTTAAAGAACACGCTGGATGGACTTGACGAGATGCTTCCATCTGTCACTTAATATTTGTTCAGTGTTTCCCTTTCACCAATTTTATCTGAGACTTTGGGGGTCCTTGAAACCTGGCATTTTAACCAATTGCGCACAAAACAGCGCCACTCAATAGGAAAACAACCCAAACCAGATGCATTTGTTCCGATAAATAAATCAAATTTCATAAGTTCTGTTAGTCCTCTTCTTACAGTTTTTATTATTTCATAGAATTCAAGAGAAGAAGTTCTCATCATTTTTTATTTCCTGCATGAATTATTTTGTTAAGTACAGTCGCTCAAAAAAGTATCCGAACACTATGATTGATTTCAGAAATCAGAAAAAATATCTGGCAACGATTTTTTTGGAAATTAGTGATCTGGCAACTTTCGTGTTACGTAACACGAAGGTTTCCAGATCACGAGTTTCCAGATATTTACGAGTACGTAAGTGTTTCTGATCATTATCGGTTCCATCAGAAATTGTTGTGCTTTGCTATAGTAGTAGCTGGAGCGAGTTTTTTAAACTGCTTTTGAAGCGAGATCACATCAGATCTCACTTTAATGAAACCTTGATTTTGCATCTTTTTTCCTCCATCAATTTGCAGCATTCTTTATGCTTGTATAATATGGCAAATTAATAAAGTAATTAAGAGTTTTCGTAATAAACTAAAAACGTCCTCGTATTATTAATATGATATGTATCTTTTCAGACCATGCTAGATTATCTCCGCAATCTCGTATTCTTCTGAAGTTCTTCAACTACCAAACTACAAAGGCACGTAAAGTGTCGTGGATATTGTATTTTATGTGCAAGTGGTTAGAGGAGTTCGAATGCTGCAATGGCTTTTAGTGTTGGTACTTGGAAATCTAGTTTTATGACTCCATAAAATTGTTTACTCTGTGTACGAAAAGTTTGTATAGAAAAAAAAATACTTTTATAGTTCTTTTATGGCTTTAGCGAAATGCTGATAAATCGTATACATCAGCCATACTCACGTAGGTGTTGTTCATCAGAAAACACTTCTCGAAACTTCGCGATAATCCAGTGATATATGTATTTATATGCTGGCACTTTAATATCAAAGGGTTTCTTTATATACACCATGGCCGTTTCCCCTGAGAGACAATAGAAGAAAATTTTGCTTTTATATCACTCAGTTTTTTAAATGATTACAATAATTAACCACCATATATTTCGAAATAAAATTTTATATTCGATCTGCCTGTAGTTAAAAAATTATTTCCTGAAGTTGTTATTCATTAACAAAATTTTATATAAAAAAGAAATATTAATATCCTGGCAAACCAACGACCTTCTGATATAATGTCAAACAGGTCTTGAACTAGAAAAAAATTAAGACGAGGCTAAATAGCTCAATTCAAATAAAATTCAAGTAAAAAGGGGTTCAAGAGACTGGATTTGCATTACGGTACAAATTTTCCCCTCGGTGAACAGTAAAGATATCGGTTTTAAAAGTCTTTAAAAAATGTCTTGAAAAATGCGTGAAATGTGCACATGTTTAATGATTTTTCACCTCCATTACCTTTATTAGAATTCTCAAAGGGGGAAAAGTCTGTGCAGAGGATAAACAGCTCAATCGCCTGCTAGGAAGTCTTCATATTACATGATTCCGACATATACATGATTACATATACATGATTACATTACTCCAACGTCTATACGTTAACTCCTAGGATTCACCTTAATTTTTCCACCCATGTTCTAATACATTTTAAAAATAAGAAACTGCCGGACACTTCCCACAATACTTCCCAAAAATCGAAACGTAATAGTCTTGATGTGCATTCGATGTCAGACGATCCATGGTGACCAATGGAAAACAGTGAAGTGAATATTTGCAGTACAATTCATTGTCTACTTTGGGTTTGCTAAAAGAAATTTTTTTCCTATAGTTCAGTACTGAAAGCACACTTCCGTGTTTGTCTATTCATTTTCAAAACCATGCACAATAAAAATGATTAAAAATAAATAACAGCAATAAAATGTTATTAACACTTTAAATATCAATGTCCAAAGAGAAAGAAATGCACAAAGCATGTTCGTTAGAACGCGTCGATTTCAAATGACTGACTAGCGTGCTCCTTTATCAGAGGCTCATATATAACCGCACTGCCATGAGTCACCTATGTAAGCAAAACCATATATTTACCCATGTAAGCAAACATAGTTAAAGCATGCTCATACAAGCATGTTTTAACTATGTTTGCTTACATGGGTAAGCAGGTCTGCATGAACTCCCTGTAGAGTACAAAAAAATACCACGGGAAGAATTGAATTAAAATTCAAAGAAGCTAAAATAATTGTTTTACGCATTACAAGCTTCAAAATTTTTAATTACGTTTCCCGGGTTTTTTTTTTTCACTCTAACCGAACTGGCAATTTTTTAATATTTTACAACACGATAACCTACTTTTTATGCGAAATTTATTCTCTGACCTTGTTATTATTTCAAACAGAACATTTTGGAAACCCGGTAACTTTTCCGGGGAAAGCGGGACACGAACCTAAAAAACTGGATGTATGGTCAACTTAATTATTAAGCCTTCTCACCGTTAGCATTGTTACTTAAACATAAGGGAGTGAATTCTTCATTTCCAGAAAGTTGAAAATAACATAATTTGAAAGGCATTAAAAACAAATTATTGAAATTTAAAAGTCCAGTTCGCACAAAAATTTAAGATATCATATTTATTCAGATACAACTTTGAAATTTATTTCTATTACGTACTTCAATTTCAGATGGGACTCACTCAATTATTTCTTATAACATACAATGACGTCTTTATTTTATATAATATTCAATGAAGATCAAAGTTCCATCTGGAATAGGCCAGTAGTATAATATATATACTATATGTAACTTCGAAATGTATTTTAATACTCTATTTTCACTCTCTAACCATAGTGATGTCAATATTTAACCCTTTCACGACTAAGGAAAACCTTTTTCCCATTTTAAAATTTGTGATTGTCGTATTTAATTATAACCTTATCTGCATTTTTTATACAGAATGTCAAAATAGAACGTATGCCGAACGCAATTACGTAAACGGGAACGTTTAGAAAACAAAAACAGAACAATCAGGACGCATAATATATGTACTATGTGCAATGTCCATCTTTGCCTCACTACCAAAAGAAATTGCTTCGCAGAATATCATAATTAGCACATCATTTTGCATAGTAATTTTATTTCATAATTTTGTATTATTTTAGTTAACATTTTGTTCTAATAAACCAATAAATAAAAGACATTGCATAATAAGCCTAACTATAATTTGTGTTACCTTTATAGTAAATTGGGAAAAATATTTCCCATAAAATTCCAAAAAAACTACACATTGTTATGTATTTTTCTTATGATTTTTATTTATTTTACGTCTAAACAAACTAAAATAATCAGTTACATACTAATATTTACTCTTAGAAACCTTATGGTCCTGAAAGGGTTAAAACAACAAGGCTTAAATGACTTTTTTTCACAACCACCTTCCGAAACAGAGTATATAATGCATCATAAAATGTGCATCACTATGCAAATTTTCAATATAAAAAAATTAATTTCCTCCACTCATTTCCTTTGAATAGCTAGAGGTTCTCCCGTATGTACCCAGAATAACTAACTCTCCGTTTTCTTTCCAACTTTAAATCCTTTTCCTTTACTTGAATTATATTTTATGGGTTGCTTCGGTCTATACCAAGCGAGACTTAACCTGAACAACACACAAATAGGTTTTATATATTTAACTCAGCTGCGAAATAGAGCAAGGTCAAGAAGTCATCGTTTTTGCTTTCATGTAATCGGATGCCGCCATGCACTTATGTTGGAAAGCTCGGAAATTCTTTCTAGGAAATAAACAAAATTTTGTTTCATAATACATTGGTCGAATTGCAGTTCGAAGTAAATAATAGATCGTAAGATGATATTTCAGAAAATATCGTATATCATTTCTATCATGATAACTCGGGTATTTTCTTTAGAAAAGCAAAAAATTGTCTATTAGCGATTTAATAGACAAGGGTGAATAGTCACATTTATGTTGTGAGGGGGGAAAGTTGGCCTACCCTCCTCCATCGCACTGGGAAGTTCAGTTTTCAATAACAAAAGAAAAAGGCGGAAAAATATTAAATGTGAAAAAAAATACCCCATATAGCAGCTGCTTGCCACAAAGGTTTGAGAGGAGCCAGACAGTTTAATATACCATAGAGAAGATCTGTGAGGAAGACAAGATCTCAGGAAAAACACAACCATCCACCATCCATTCCTTACCCGGTGCTCGAACCCAGATTCCTCTGATGAGTAGCCAAACGTGCTATCCACCTGGCCAGAGACAGATATATATTAAATATATATATTACATATTTTGGAATTTTTTTTTCAAATGATTGCTACAAGGAAAGAGAAAATATGCTTATGACATTCTATGGTGAGAATAATTTTGGGAAAAAATATACCGAACAGACGTTCTACTTTTTTTCCGATTCAATTCAGTCATTTTATCTTCACCTACTGTATACATATATATGTATGTATACAAGAGGATATAAAGAGTAAGGTCCTTTTTTCCATGTAGAGGGAGATTGCTCAGTCGGTAAGTAAACTGGCTTGTAAACTGATGTTCCAGCCTTCTTTTAAACTTTTCAGGATGGGCATTGAAGTCAGTATCTAACCAAAAATATATTCCACTAGAAATCGATTTGAGCCTCTTATATTTCTAGATCGTTACTCTGACACAACCTTGAACGCAACACCCGATCTCACATTTTTTAAAGTTTCTGAGATCTGCTGCTCTAAATTACCCTATGCACCAATTTTAGCTCTCTAGCAACGATATTTAAAAATTGGATTTTCGACCTTGAAGAACCCATTACATTCAAAACTCTACAAGATTTCTTAGATGTACGACGCAAAATACGTAAATTTTAATCTTGTGACTGAGATTACGCAAGAAAATGAGTTGGCTTATTAAAGTTTTTTGACAGAAATGATAATTTTATTAACCAGATCCCCTAATATTTTTACGGAAACACTACACAGCACTCCAAATCAGTGAGCGAACCGGATGGAAATTTGTTTCAGTTTCGCTGCCCGATGACCTTAGTTCTCTAACTAAGCCACAAGTCTCAACTCTAAGCTAATCGGGCATCTTTGACCTCAAAGAATCCGCCGGATTCAAATTTTCGTGATTTTGCTGAGATCAGCAACCCGAAACCATCCCGGCAGCACTTTTCACGTTTCTAGCACTCGTGAACCAAGGTTTCACCTCTACGTGACATCCATTTCACCTTGAAAAGGACACATCGCATTTAAAAGTTCGATTATTTTTCCGAGATCCAAGAACCGAGGTGGAAATTTTCAGAGCTCTATCACTCCTTCATTAGAGAAAATTAGCTGATAATCTAACAGTCACTTACTCAGTGTGTCACTGAATCAGTCATCAGATTCGTCTATATCAGTGTTTCCTAAACTGTTTACCAAGAGATGTTAAAAGGTGTTCAGTGAAAAAAAAACCATTGACATGAATCATATTATCATGTCATATCAAAAAGCAAATAAAAAAGTAGGAGAAATAAAGTTTTCATCATTTCATGCGACATTTGTCGAATATAAAATCATATGTAATGGGCCATCTATTGATCCGGTTTAATTGGTTCTATCAATGTATACCAAGTAATAGAGTGTGTCATGGTTAAATAAGTTTCGGATCCTCTAGTTAATATATATATTGTTGCGGATCACAAAAATGGATAGCCACTGAGCGTGAGTATTAAAAGCTATATTTCAAAACCAAATTCAATACAAGGTAAATTGTTACAAAGGAAATATGGATGAAGTATCTTATTAACAAATCAACTATTAACATGCACAAGTCATCAATCTTCCTGCGTGAGCACACAACATCAGCTCTGTGTATTTTACTAAATACTACCTTTTACTTGATTTACCAGGTCACCCGAAGATCTTCACTCGTAAACCAATTCTCGTCCTGTGCTAATAACTTTTCACACACTAGCCGAACAAAAAGACAGTCCGTGTAGACATTCGAAGTTAGCCATAAAAGTTCCCACTTTTATACTTCCGCGTATACACAACACATCAAGTTACTTCTTGATACTTAACGATAAAAGATCCCACTTTTATCCTTCCGCGTATACACAACACATCAAGTTACTTCTTGATACTTACGCGCACTGTCTCAGAACAGCTCACCGTCCATTTTTTCGAACTCTCCGACCGTTACAACACAACGACCGTTAACGCTCCACTCTTCTTCTCCAAATTCTCCCAACGTTCTTATTCGTTGGCTGAAACTTTTTGCTTTCGGTTGCCAGATTCCTTCTGTCGTAACACTGCCCCCTTCCTAGGTCTTGTTCGTCCCGAACAATTCTGGATTCCAAAGTTTCTTCAGTTCTTCGATGAAACGGGGCCAAACGATCCACGTGAACCACCTTGCACTTTGTAGCTGGACGTGGACGAATGCGATATACCACGTTTGTGTCAAAATGAAAGCGAATCTCATTATGACGTAGATTTCTTTTCTGACTGAAGCCTCGTCCACAAACATAATACGTGTAAGGCCTATAGCCCTTGTGAACACGTTTATGTCTCTGCAGGGAGAAGAATCGACTAAGAGTTTTCGTGCAAAACCTGTAAAAAGTTTTCTTCTTTGTCGAAAGTTTTCTTCTTTGGATTTTTACTTCTATCAACAGTAACAAGGAATGAAAGTCATTAGTGACATAAAATCTAGGGAGGAGTTTCATCCTCCAGTCTGACCCTTTTGTCAGTTGACTTTCACTTAATTCAGAACTGTCGTGATGAACCTTCAGCCATACTTCACCAGAATCAATTTGATCCCCAAGGTGCTTCACAACTATAATATCAGCTCCATAATTCTTTTTAGCTCTTCGGTCCATCTCCTCCTTCCATACTCTTGCTAGAACTGCAGCTTCTAATCCGACAACCTTACCTGTTTCTCCTGTATAAGTGAAATCAGTGATGTGTCGGGCTGCTAGCAATATTTTTTCTGTTTTACCTTCACATAGCCAGCTTGCAACATCTTCAGATACTCCTTGTTCTATTAACATGTTATGAAACTTGTTCAAAGCATTGCCGTTATGCAGAACCTTGCAGACACGTGATGCTTCATCTACCCTATTATCCACAATGTTCACCAAACGCAGAAGTTCTCCTCCTAACTCTTCGACGAGCTCTTGCAGTTCCAAGGATCCGTTACCAAGGAAACACTGAACAGCTTCCATCACTTCCAGAGAGTTGTCAACAGAGTTTTCAAGAGGTGAATCCATGTTGCTGATAACAGCTGAACAACTCAAACTCTTCATTCCACGAGCTTGTGATGCTGCAACCATTTTCTTAACTAAATCAACAGCAACATCTTCTGTACTGATGGGATCAATAGCTCCTTTTCCGAATTCATCATCATAAACCAAAGCGCACACTCCTTCAGCCAGCTTTTTGGACACAATTGAGCATCTCATTAGAGGAACGCTATCTACGGTAGCCGTCAGATCCTTGCAGCGGTAAATCTCCTTATCTGTTGGCACCAGCTCCTCTGTCTGTACTACGATGCAACATCCGACGTCTTCCATCATCTGCTCGATTTTATCTTTAGTGCAGTCAACTGTGAAGCTAGGGATGGATTCCAATTTGTCCAGAGTATCTCCCGTCAATTGGCGAGCACGACCGGAGATCATAGGGACCTTGAGACCTAAAGCAGCAAGTGCAGGAGCCAAGACAAGACTCACTTTGTTGCCGACACCTCCTGTGCTGTTTTCATCTACCATCCGATGGCGCCACTCGGGTCTCCAGCAAAACACATGACCCGAGGAGGTCATATTTGCTGTTTCTTCCGAATTCACTTTCTTGGAGCTCTCATTGTAATTAGCCAGGGAAATATCAGTCATGATTGCCAAATTGTTCATTCTGGAGATCAGCGACGAGTTCTGTAACATGATATTGTCCACTTTAGAGCTCTTGTAATCGTGATAAAACTTTTCTATATCCTTATAATCTAAATGGTTATAATGTCCAAATCTGCGCATTGACTGTTCAGAAAAGAAATTCAGCATGGTTTCGTTGAGATTGTCTGAGGGCTTTACTTCTCTCTGATCGTAACTCTGAGGCTTAGTTTCATCCAGAAAGTTAGTCTTTGAAGTACCGTCTCTGCCTGAAGCTCTTTTACTAGCATCACCTGTTATGCTTCTAAGCCATTCTTCGGAATTCCCCTTCCTTAAATCCCCACTTTCTATAAACGATTCGAGTGTGGCTATATGCTTCGGAAAAATCTCTCCGACTTCCGCGGTAAAGTCGAATGGCACTTTGTATATATGATGAATGGACGCCTCTTCTTTACTCGGACCACTCTGCGAAACGTAAACTCTGTTTCGTTCCCCTTCATTACCACTCGTTACTGTGCCTTTGCGATAATTGTCCATGACGCATTTTGCTGAGAGCGAGGAATAGAATACCTTTCGTGTGGATCTCTCTTCAGATCGTGCCAGACTTGTATACCTAGGTATTTTGAAGTGCAAAGCGTACTGTATAGTCTCGCAGCTCTCTGATCTGTGTGATTGTTCTTCACAGTTCCTAGACATGTCACCAGCGACATAGACACTCTGCCATGCATTACCAGTAGTTGCGTGGTCAAAGGCATTATCTGCGCTATCTCTACGATTCTTGATTTCCAGTAGCAGATCCACATTTTTATATCCGTTGCCTTTCTCTTTTTCTTTTCCATGTTTACAATCTAACTTAACACTATCAAGATCATCTTTTTCACTGACAAATTCAACATTTAAACTATTGCATTGTCTATTGAGTTCGGTTTTATGATCCTTGAAGTGATCAATAATCTTACCAACTTGAGAAGCCACTTCAGCTCTCATCTCAGTATTTTGTGCGGCTATATCGGCTTTCAAATCACCTATTTTATCGCTTTGGGCAGCTATATCGGCTTTCATATCACCTATTTTATCGCTTTGGGCAGCTATATCGGCTTTCATATCAGTCATCAGCTTTATTAACTCATCCATACTTCTAGTGAAAGGCATTCAATTAAATTAATCCCGCTTCTGACACCAAGTGTTGCGGATCACAAAAATGGATAGCCACTGAGCGTGAGTATTAAAAGCTATATTTCAAAACCAAATTCAATACAAGGTAAATTGTTACAAAGGAAATATGGATGAAGTATCTTATTAACAAATCAACTATTAACATGCACAAGTCATCAATCTTCCTGCGTGAGCACACAACATCAGCTCTGTGTATTTTACTAAATACTACCTTTTACTTGATTTACCAGGTCACCCGAAGATCTTCACTCGTAAACCAATTCTCGTCCTGTGCTAATAACTTTTCACACACTAGCCGAACAAAAAGACAGTCCGTGTAGACATTCGAAGTTAGCCATAAAAGTTCCCACTTTTATACTTCCGCGTATACACAACACATCAAGTTACTTCTTGATACTTAACGATAAAAGATCCCACTTTTATCCTTCCGCGTATACACAACACATCAAGTTACTTCTTGATACTTACGCGCACTGTCTCAGAACAGCTCACCGTCCATTTTTTCGAACTCTCCGACCGTTACAACACAACGACCGTTAACGCTCCACTCTTCTTCTCCAAATTCTCCCAACGTTCTTATTCGTTGGCTGAAACTTTTTGCTTTCGGTTGCCAGATTCCTTCTGTCGTAACAATATATATTCTGATCAGACCACTCCTAAATGAATCTTGATTGCTTAGAATTGTACCTTCTTAACTACCCTAAGATCCTCTCTTATTCACTTAGTCTATCATTGGTAATTTTCTCTATAGAAAGAAGTAACAGAATCTGTACCAAGTAATTAATTCTTCTTTATTTCTACTCTGGTAAAATTTTCAACTTAATTTAAAGTCACTGGATCTCTTTGCTGCGTGCTTAAATTCAGGGGTCACCGAACTTCGGACCGCATTTGACTAGCTGAGGAAATTATTCCACCCAAGTGAATCTTTGCATCCTATGGCAGCAGTCTTAACACTAGGGTAATTGAGAGGCGAAACCGAAACCAATTTCCATCCGACCAGAATACTGATTTGGAGTGTTGTGTGCGGCGTTTCAATTAAAATGTTTCGGGATCTGGTTAATAACGTCAGAAGCATTTTCTGACTAATCGCGTTAAGAAAACTTTAATAAGCCAACTCATTTTTCTTGCGTAATTCACTTCAACACTTTCCATTCACCTCGGCTGATATATGACCTTTACACCATGAAAGCTCTCATTAGATTAAAACGACAAATAGAACATTCTCTCTGGAAAGAGTTTGCACTCGATTAGCGCTACCAAAGTTTATTTCATATTTCGTTTCCTGACGCGGAAAAAAATACATTTCCCTCAACATATAAACCGAGAAAATAATTAAAACTATTTCTGAATGATCGCTTTCAGATCCAAATTCCAAAAACTCTATTTACAAACTCCAAAGAATGAACCAAAACCTGATAATTTCTTTTTATCAATTTCTTTACTAACCAAAAAAAGCAACATGTAACGTCATTTTCTGAACCTTTGCTTATTCCCACAGTATTCAAAAGACTTGCTCTGGGCATTCGCAACTATATAAAAGTTACTCATTGCATTCCGAAAATGACAGAAAAATAATACTTGGTCAATCTGTTGAAGTAATATGTTTGCCGTTAACAATATCTTTCCCTAACAAAAGAAAAAAAGAGGAGAAAAAAATCAAAGAGGGTGAGGGGGGGGGGGGGGCATATAGATAGAATGAAAGAATGAATGAAAGGAAAAGAAGGCATCATAAAGATCAGATCTGGAGCAACAATGCTGCTTCTTATCAGGTGGTTCGGGAGAAAATAAGCGACATTGATCGACCAATGAAAAGAGTCGCCGAAGGCGGGCGAGGGCCGAGCGCCTAAGCCAAGACCTGCTATCTCAGCGGTTTCGTTCTTGTGTAGGAGGATATGAGAAGCTTCCAATAGAGCCTTGATTAACTAGGCTTTCACTATCTCTGGAGCTCATTGTTTGGTCTCCGCAGGGATTGGCTACGATCCTTGTTGATTATTGGCTCTCGTTGACCCCCAGGGTGGGAGTGACGAGTATCATCTTATTACAACGGACAAAAACGCCGATGTAATGTTACAGTATCATCTAATTAGACAGCAGAAATGAAATTAGGTCTTCTATGGAATTACATTAGCTACGAAACGAATCTGTAACATGCACTGTACTGCAAAACGGGCTTGTTTCAAGATATCGTGCAGATGTTTAATGAGTAGAAATCACATTTAGTTGAAATGCATATCAAAAAATCCATCAGATTGCTGTTATTTTTGAATAAGGAGATCCGTTAATTTTCATGGCGTGACGTAATATAAAGGAGAATGAAAAATTTCGGAGTTTTATTATTCTTTTATTGCAGTGTTCCAAAATATTTTCGGGGTGTTGTTATTCCTTTATTACAGTGTTCTTGCAAAGGTTGTTGAAGTTTTGTTATTCCTTTATTTCATTGTTCCACAAACGGTTTTTGGAGTTTTGTGATTCCTTTATTGCAATTTTCCACAAAAAATATTTTAGAGTTTCGTGAGTCCTTTATTACAGTATTCCACAAACGTGTTTAAGCAACGGTTCATTTTTATTTCGAAGAATTTTGGCTGCCCAAAATAAATATATCTTCATAATATTCTTAATAAACATACAGCATTTATCATTTTTATTTTTTGATATTTATTTATTTGACTGTAACTTAATGAGAAACATGATGCTGGAAACTTTTAACTATTTAAATGTAAAAAAATTCTTGATGTATCAATTTAAATATGAGAAGTAACGCTAATAAAACTATGGTTTAGATCGAAAAGTGTCTTGATTGGTTGGTTTTCCGCACCCACGAACTCCCGAAGACATAGCACCTAATATGTTATTAAGAGATCTTAGTTTCATACTTACTTGACTCAAAACAATTTTTCATCTAAAATTAATATTGTTGTGATAGAGTGGCTTTTGATACTTCAAGCTATTAATTTCATTATTTTTGGACTAAATTGCCGTTAAAGTCAGTATGAAACTGCTTTTGAAATCAATTCTGAACAAAATTTAAATCATAAAGAAGCGGAAAGTATTTCTTAGCTACTTCAATACTTTTTCTGTGGATACTGTTGATAGACGCGGGAATCAGATTGCGGAATGATGCATCATTGTTCCTGTATCCGTTTCCACAAGCTGCGCTAGAAGCTCCTATCACCTCTTAAGTTTTCTTTATCATATTCGTATACCTTAGAGTAGGGGTTCTCAACGTGAGGTAGGCGGTAAAATTTTTTGGGGTACGCCGTGAGAGCTCAAAATTCGCTAGATCTGGTAACAAAGTCAGTGTTTTATTTTATTCCCATTGTTATATTATAACTATAGTTTTATCTATCTATACAAGGGGTACGCCAGTTACATAAATATTTCCAGGAGGTACGTGAAGCATAAAAGGTTGAAAACCACTGCCTTAGAGCTATTCACAATGAACAGAAAATGGAATATCTGTTTGATAAATTTGTTCATAAAATAACAGGATAACTTAGACCAGTGGGGTTAGGTACCCAGGGGGTGGGTTCTGGTTTCAACCCCTCTCCCTTGAAAGTTTGAATAATGTATATTTTTTTAAGGAATCCCTGCAAATCAGTGACATAAGCACGTCATTCTTCGCCAATTGGTCGTTTCTGGTGTATGTCGCTGGCTTATACATATATCATGTTAATTGGGCACGAATCTTTCATAAGAAATAATGTGAATAAAGGACGGTGGGAGGTGGAAATATTCAGAATCATAACCTGATTGACATATTTTTTAATTTTATTTCTCTATTATGACTATACTATGGTTAATAATTTGTGTTTTTTATGTATATTTCATATATGTAATTCATTTTTACAGAAAGAAAAATAATAAAAGTAAAAATAAAAAAATTTGAAGGCAGTTTTATTTTACACTACTCAAAGTGGAAATCGCAACAAGAAGGAATGGAAGCAGAGATATATAATTCGCAGGAGGCAATCGGCCTTGGAGATATTCAAATGACTAATAGTTAGGCAGCGACTGGACACGTGACACCCATCAGAGCCATGGATAAATACCGGGAGCCTACGAGATCGTATCATAGCACGACCGACAGTGATGTTGGAGTGCGTGCTGCGAAAATGTTCAGAACATCTCTTGGAAATACTGGCGGGACCCTAATGCGAAATTGACGCCTTCTAAAAAAGAGAGAATTATCGATATGCGAGAGCTCAGATTGAGCCTTCGAGTGATCGCCACAAACCTGGGACGCAATGAGAACACACTGCAACAGTCCATCTCACCCAACATTATGGAACACCAAGTGACATGAAGGACAAGTATGGGTCCAGCACACCATATCACAGGACGTTTCCACCCTTCACCACAGCGACTTTTCGATCTTTTCACCACAGCGACTGGGTACAGAGTGATTTTCAGACTGCTACAGATACCGTGATCACCACATAAATCATTAGACAATGTTTGCACGATGTGTGGGCGAGACATCCAGTCAGCATCTGCCATTGAAATGACATCACTGGTTATACCGTTTCCACTGGTGTCGAGCGAGGCAACATTGGACTATGGAATGAAAGAGAGTGTTGTTCACAGACGAGTCCTGATTCTATTTCAGAATGCCAGACTGCCTTTTGTCTGGTTGGCGTCGTCAACGACATGAACAATCCTATTCCATTAGCTACCATACGGATTATGCCTATTCCATTAGCATCCCCACTGTGGTACAATGGTATGGGGTGGCACCATAAAAATGGTGGCCGGACCTCTATTCGATGTTTCTGACACGCTAACGGCGAGATGTTACATCGATGCATCATTAATCCTGTGGCATGACTGTCATGTTCTTCTAATTTATTTATTTTTATTTATTGTTGCATCTTTATTGTATTTTTGTCGTTGCAAATATTTTTTTGTGTATTAAGTGTGTTTTTGGAAGTGCTATTGTGGAAATGTGACTCATAGATGTTGTTTTTGGGTCTGAGTTGCGCATGCCGAGATGCATCTGGCCTGCGCATGCCGAGTCCGAAAAGCCCTTTTATGGCCATTTATAACTAGCCTGGGGTTCGACTTCGAGCGCTGGAGACTATGGCAGCGAGAGTAAACAACAGTCTTGAGCGTCACTGTCAAATGGAAAGGACGTTTGAACATGTGTCAAGGGACGCCGCTCTTACTCAAACAAAACTTTTAAGGAGAGGGTTCGATTCTATGTGAGAATCAAGGTTCTTGGTGAATCAAATGCATTTCTGTGGAACTGAAGTGAGTTCTTAGTGAACCACATCGTAAGCAAAGGTTGGATATTCTTTCGCCGAGTATGATATCGGTAAAGCAAGAATCTGCAAAATGTGGTTCTCCACCTCATTGCATAATTGTTTGCAACAGCAAAGGCCTACGGAATCAAGAGCATCCCCAGCACATGATTGTATATAAGTATGAATAAACTGTATCGTCCCTATACAACTCTCGTGCGTGAATTGTTGAGCATATTCTCTATATCACTTGGCGCAGCAAGTCTGAAGCATACGTTGATATGGGTGTAACAACCACGAACCTACTATTTCGCTTAACTAAGGGTGAAGTGACTAATTGATCATCCTCTATTATAGAGTGGGTAAATCGTTTGTCATCTGGCCCAACACCACATTCGGTGCAGTTCAAGCAAAATATCTAATATCACACGACGAAATAAAAATCTGCGTCGTTCCCTAAATCACTGCCCATGACAACGACCCTTCCTTACCGCCATGCCTGGACTGATTCTGCAGCAAGACAACACCACCCTAAACACTGCACGTGTAATGATGGACAGTCTCCAAGTTGTGGACATTGTCCCATGGCCGTCATAATCTCCAGACTTATCGCCCATTGAACATGTGTGAGACCTTATGGTGTGACCTTATGAGGACGCTCGCCAGATCCCTCCGGTGACGAGCTAGTGCAGTAGCGTGCCCAAACGGATGCTGTTTGGAACGCCATACCACGTCACCATTAACCATCTGATTGATGAAATGCCGAGACGTCGACAGGCTTATATCTTATTATCTTAGGTGGACGTACTATGTACTGCTGAATCTGCAATAAACGCACCTACCTTTCGTTCTCACATTCCATTTTTTGATCATTTGCACATCTACTCTCATAGCTTCCGTCCTCTCAGTTTCGGGCGTATACATCACTTCCTTCGCGGTGTTGTGATTTCCACTTTGAGAAGTGTAATACGTTTTACATATAGATGATTGCCGAATAATGAAGATTGAGAATGGTAAACTGGTGAAAAAAAATTTTGTGAAAAATCTTGTCGAGTAATGAAGATGATTTACATGTGTCAAGTTACATTTGCAAGCGTTTAATATTTTCAACCAACCAGGTCGAATTTGTATATGTGTACACTTTCAGAGGTCTGAGGCAATTAAAATGTTTGTTATTGTTGGCAAGTATATTAAGTGTTATAAGCTCTTTAAACACATTAATTTGCATAGACATGTGTGAAAACTCTTTTTGCAACTGCTGAAATTATGAACAAGGATAGGTCAGATATCATACTTGTAGAATTCATGTTAGACAGGGTTTGGGTTGGGTTGTTTTACCTCTGAGCGGCACTTTTTGCACACCATGGGCTAAGTGGCCAGGTCACATGGACCCCGAAGGCTCAGAGAAGGTTGGGGGAGGGGACCCACTGGAACAGCTATTGGGAGACAGATGGTAGCCTCCCGTCAAGGCCATCCAGCGTGTTCTTTAACGTGCACAGGGTATGGCTCTCCCGCACACGGAGCCACGGCTTAACGTCCCATCCGACGGACGGCGGCCTTTCCAAGCCCATCGGTGTCCCCTACTGACCGTGGACAGGGCGGTGAATTTTGCGGAGATAAATCTCAACGCTGACCCAGCTGGGAACTACAGATTACGAGCCTGGCGCGCTACCGACTGAGCCACCCCCGCCCCTGTTAGACAGGGAGTTGGCATATTATACATATGTAACCACAGAATGCAAAACAAATATTTATAAAATTATAATATCATTATTTTATAATATTTTAAAATTATTATATATTGTAAAAACATTTCGTGGGAACGAATCATAACGATGATTGCCCTTTATCCATTGATACCAAGAGAATCGTATTTAAATATATGAATGAAGAAAAACTCAAATATATTGCAGAAATTGTTTTAAAATAATGTATCATGAGGATGATATTCATAATCAATGATACGAGTACGAACACATACAGTTATGTGTGTATAGTATAATTTAAAGGAAATCTTAGAAATTAAATGTAAACGATATTCTTTTTTATCTGCAGTAATATAATTGACAACATTTATAACTGTGAAGAATTATCACGATGTTGAATGACTAAATATTATTGAGATGAAAAATTCTTAATTTTATTAACAGCTAAATCAGTGGGTTAAAGTACAAAAATAAGTTGTCAATTGAAAAGATAAATAGTAAATATTACATTATTCAGTCGTCCTCAACTTAGTAGTCCCTAAATCATTTGCCCCGGAAATCCGTATTATTAAGCTATATTTAAAGGAGAATTGGCCGATGACCTGCTGATGATCGTCGTGCACGCAAATGAAAAACTGAAGTCGTCGGCGTTCGCATGATAAATTGCTTTTGCTATAAAAAAGCAACCTTCAGAGAGTGTCCGGGACTTTTTAATAGAGACGTCAAACTACTAACGTGTCACCGATCATTTCAACTAGATTGCTTTGTGACTCGCCATTCCGAAATCTCAACTCTCCTTCTGTGAACTAGAGGCCCGCCCAAACCTTGATTGCGGTATTTCGTTGGAATGAGGAAAGAGAAAAAAATAGCGTTAAAATAGTAAAAGTCAATAAAGGACTGAAAATATACTTCGGGCTAAAACGGGCTTCCATGAGAATAAAAGCAAAGAATTGATTTCTTAGTGAAGATAAAAGGATGGTAAAACGAAATCCTCAAAAATTTAAAAATAATACATGTTTATCAAGATATTGTGATTTAATATTTTGCTTACACACATGGAACATTTTCCGATATTCAGGCACAGTTACATGATTTCTCCAGAAAAAAGACATAAATTATTCAAGCACACCAACTCTATATAGCTAAGGACCTCATCTCTGCTTGTATAACTTCTGTCATTTTTTTTCTCGAAAATTCATGTAACAGTGCCTGAATGTCGAAAAATGTTTTATGTTTGTAATTAGAATATTAAATCACAATATCTTGATGAACATGTATTTTTATAACTTTGGGTGTTTCGCTTTACAATCTTTTTATCTTCATTAAGAAATCAATTCTTCTTTGCGATTCAGCAATGTAAATGCATATAAATAATGAAAACAAAAGAGAAAAAAAAACACTCTACATTTAATCATATAACAAGAAATCATTTATTATGTGTGCACTTTATAGCATTTAAATGACTAAGAAGAGAAGGCCAAGAAGAAAATACAAAACATGCGATGGGAATCAGTTGTCTCTTGCCGCATTTATGAATGTTGGGCATAATAATAGAATCATGAGATCATTTGCATATTTGTTAATTATAGTTTTTTTTTTCTTCCAAGTACAGGGCCTCGGACCATTCTTTGGGAAACGATGCCCTAAGGTTCTTTTTATGTCAATAATGCTAAGGTTATTCAAAAGGATTTTCTGCTAAATTTCTTATGAACCATCCCAAATCAGTGTTACTAATGATAGTCCTACCCATGAAAATGATCAATTGCGCCCTAGAGTTATATAATTTTGCTTTATTCGCATATTGATCAATAAAAAAATAGTTAAAAAATTAAAATCGTGCTTTTGATGCTCTCTCAGGACAAAACGATGGAAATTTTCCGTTACCAATTCTCAATTAGTGAATTGCAGCATTAATAAGAATAATAATTTATTTCATGCAGGGGGTTACAGTAAAGCCAAGGTACAGATAATTTTGGATATTAATTTAAGCGTTCAATTGGCTTGATGCCCCAATATATTTGAGAAATTAAAAAGAAATATTCACGATAGTTCAAAAATACAAACATATTTGCAGGAATTGCACAATTATTTGATACATATAAATAAAATGACAAATTGCACAGACGAAGACAAACATATAATGTGAAATATGATAAAAGAAAAACATAGCAAATTTAGCGGGAAGAAAAGGAAGGTTTAAGACAACAGAGAGTAACATTAAATGAATGAACAGGGGGGGGGGGGGAGTTTGCAGATAAAGGGCATAGATGGGGAGTGGAAATAAGGGTGAGGAGATATTGTTGGTCAAACGTTTCAGTATTCTAATAGGAGTGCAGTAATATAGTTTTCGAATTTTGTTTTAGAATTTAAAGAAGTGATATCGCTCGGTAGAGAGTTCCAAGTTGAGGTTGCTTGAAAGTCAAAAGAAATTTCACCATACCTAGTTTTGAACATCTTGAGAGTATAAAACATTTTAATATCAGAGCGAAGGATGTGGCGATGTCGTAATCGAATATAGGGTGTAAGAATCGGATGAAGGGAATGAGACTTGTTATAAATAGTGTTGACATGGGACAATGTCCACAACTTGGAGACTGTCCATCATTACACGTGCAGTGTTTAGGGTGGTGTTGTCTTGCTGCAGAATCAGTCCAGGCATGGCGGTAAGGAAGGGTCGTTGTCATGGGCAGTGATTTAGGGAACGACGCAGATTTTTATTTCGTCGTGTGATATTAGATATTTTGCTTGAGACGAGCCGGGCAATAAGGAAACGTCAGTCTTGAACGTCGCTGACAAACGAGAAGAATGTTTTAACATGCGTCAAAGGACACCACTCTTACTAAAAGAAAAAACCGTAAGAAGAGGATTTGTTTCTATGTGATAATCAAGATTTTTGGTGAATCAAATAGAGTTCTGGGGAACTGAAGTGAATTCTTAGTGAACCACGTTATAGGCAAAGGTTCGATATCCTTTCATGGAGTTTGAGGGTCGGTAAAGCGAGAATCTGCAAAGTGCGGTTCTCCACCTCATTGCATAATTGTTTGCAGCAGCAAGGCAGCAAAGGCCTACGGAGTCGGACGCATTCGCAGCACGTGATTATATGTAGTGTGAATAAACTGTGTCGTCTCTATACAACTCTCATTCGTGAATTGTTGGACATATTTCTGTACATCACTTGGTCAGCAATTCTGAGGCACACGCCACTATGGGTGTAACAACCCTCAAACCTGTTATTTCACCGAAATAAGGGTGAATGTAATCAAGGGGCTAATTGATCATCCTACACTGTAGAGTGGGTAAATCGTTTCTCATCTGGTCCAACACCACATTCGGCGCAGTTCAAAATAAATCTAATGTCACGAGATGAAGGAAAAATCGGCGTCGTTTAACCCTCACCACTGACTCGTGACAGGGAGAGAATTTGAAGTTGAAAGAAAAACAATGTTGGTTTTCTTGATATTAACAGTAAATGTAATTTTAGTATACCAATGAAACATATCATGAATATTATTTTCTATTTCTTGTTTTATAGAAGTGAAAGAACTTGAGGTAAAAGAAAGAAGACAATCTTCTGCATACATAACAATATTTTAATGGTTGGAGCCAACTCTAGTCGGAGTTAACCAGAACACCATTCTGGTATAAAGATCTTCCCGTCCGTTTTATTAGTGTTTAAGAATTTATTGAAAAATACGGGTAATAGATATATTTTGAAATAATTTTTGCCTCCGTTCTGGTTACTAGCATTTTCTTCTATGGAAATTGAAAATTCGTTTTCTGTGTATTCTGCAAACTCAAACAATTATTGTGAACTCTCAGCTATTCTCCAAGTTATTAACTGGAACACTAATCAGAATCAAACAAATTATATCGTATTTACTGATTCTCTAAATAGATTAAAATCACTTAATAAGAACTGTAAAACATGGTTCATTAAGTAAACAAAAACTTTCAAATAAATTTCGAAATTTAAAAAAAAAACATGGAAACATAACAAATGGAAAAGTCGTCATGAGGTGAGTTCCTAGTCATACAGATATTTTCAAAAATGACAAAGCTGATCAACTAGCCAAAAGTGTACAGTGCACTCATGTCTCAAATAAATAAAATATTCAAAATATCAGTGACATCAACAAGAAACTCCTTGACCATTTCATTCAAGAATGAGAAAACACCTGGACTTTACTATCTCAAGATAAAAATCACTATCGGTTTCAAATTGATCCTAAACACCGCACGCCATCTTAAAAAATGCTTTTCAGGAAAGAATAAGTCCATATCAGAAGACTGAGGACGCGAACAGTAAATTTGAACAACATCAAATTCAGAAATAAACAAATAGATTCTCCAATGCGCAGCAAATGCAGAGTTGTTGAGTATATCAATCACTTTCTACTTCATTGTTCAAAATATGAAAAAGGAAGGGGAATTTTCTTCAAGAATCTAAACAGCATGGGAATTAATATTCACACAGTCGGAAGCATCCTCGATTTGTGGACAAAAGGCACCTTTAACTTTAAAAAGTGGGCAATTTTTTCTACTTTCATTAAGTAAACAAGTATACAATTTTAGATCCTTTCTAATTTGTTTCCTGTATATTTTCCTTTGTTTTGCGACTCTACTGTCTTCATTGTTTCGCCAGGCTTTCTGAGTTCTTTGACTTCAAGATATAATTTGAGTTCTCTTAACTTTGATCTGTATATGAAAAACCATAATCTCGATCTTTTCTGCCAATTTCTCACCATTAATACAATACAATACAATACTAGCATTTTAAAAGGTGGAGGAAGTATCTAGATCCTAGATCTCGTCTCTAGATCCAACCCTGTAATCAAGTATTTGTGATGCAAATGCGAAATGTAAAACTTTCCTAATGGAAAAAACGAAATTGGAATTTTTATGCTCCTGCCCCACAGAAGCTGACTATGAATGAAGCTTCTCTTCCCCCAATTCTGCACTCTAATAGCATCTAGGAGTTAGATTCCGATAAATCATATTATCGCATTTGTAGATAGTAGAAAAGTCACGATTGTTGTTTACTTGAAAATAGAAATAATTTTATTTCTAATAAAATTTGTAGTAACAGTCCTATTACAGTAAGTAGTAATTTTTTATCCGATATGTAACAAAAGCGTTATCATTTTACTTGAGCGTTTTCATTGTGAATTTCTTCTCTCTGGTGAGCTGCATTAACTTTAATTGATATATCACCCAACTCTAGTGTCCAAAAAAATTTAATTAAAAAATTTAAAAATACCTATGTTCCCAAATGTGCCTAAGTTGTAGAAAATTAATCTAAAGCATATCGATGGTGTAATCACTTACTGAATCCATATTCACTTCAAAAGAAGATAGGGCACCGGCAATATCGTTAAGTAGATAAATCAGCGCCGTATATTTCTTTGAAGTGAATACTAATTCAGTGACTATTTGTACCATCGATTTGCTTTACTTTTGTTTTCCTCTTTTTAGTGTGCATATGGGAAGATAGATATCTAATAAATTTTTAACTTATTTTTCCTTGGTCACTAAAAGACCTACCTTTAGAAACTTTCATTTGATATATGACTCATAAACATAGACCACATTTTCCCTTCCCTACTTTTTGGATTCGTGTTTAAGGTGCCCATGCCATATAACTGGTTAAGTTCTACCCCCGCGAAAGTCGACTCCTTCTTAGTGGGTAGGAGAATGGCGGGGGAGGGGGACAAAATTCGTAATATTCTATGACGGTCCTCATATGAGCTTTCGTTTGCAATATAACTCGTAATTGTAGGCCCTCGCTTTCGGAAGATATAGCGGAACAACAATTTTCACATTTCACCTTTTAAGGGGGGGAAAGAAACAGGGGGAGGAATATTTTTAATCTGTAAACATTCCCCAAGTCATCAGCTTTCATTTGACGCATAGTGCATTACTTTTGGCGCTCGCGTTCCGAATATTTAGCGAAACAATCATTTTTATATTACTCCTTTTATCGGAGGAAGAAATAAAGAGGAATCAATTTTGTATAGTCTACGACACTGCTCTCTTCATAAGCTTTCATTTGACACCAATAAACGGATAAATGCCGACAGAAAGCAATAAGAAGATAGGTAATAAGGAGGTTAGTTTGGTGTTCGTCTAATAAAATCGTCAAAAACTCCCCTTCCATTAGAAGAAAGTGAATACTAATTTCGTGTCTTCCTGAAATTATATGCACGTCTGAAAAGAAATTTAAAAAAAAGTATTCAGAAAAGTAGAAACTTCTGCTTTGCTATAAAATTGTCGAAACAAGCTTGAAATATTTTCGTCCCGCAATCTCAGGATATGGGTTATGCTACATAATGAAATTTTTCAAATCTAATAATCTAAAAAAATTATTTATGGCATATGATAATTATTAACTTTACAGTAACACCGATTTTGTAAATCCTGCATATTATCTTCCTTACTCTGCACATGTCCGAAAGCAAGAAGTTGTAATTCAGCTCTCAACTGCGCTTGCGTTGAAAAATTCCCCCTCCCCCTATCTTTCGCCCTGATTAGAAAGGGGACAGAGATTGGCTTGGAAAGGCTGCCCCTGAATGCGAGGTTAAAGGATGCCGTCCGTTGAATGAGGTGTTAAAACCTATCCTCGTGTACAGGAGAGCCATAATTTGTATACGTTAAAGAACCCACTGGATGGCTTTCACTGAAGGTTTCCTGTTTCCTAACAGCTGTCCAGTGGATTCATTCCCCAAACTTGTGTTCTTGTGATCTGGCCATTTAGCCTTTTGTGCGAAGAAAAGCGCAGCTCCGTGATAAAATAGCCCGCTCTACTTCAGCGCCTTCTACTGACAAGGGACGCATTTTGAAGCTTTTTTTTAATATTAACACGATGTTCTTTATAACATTACTTTTGCACGCTATTTTTATACTGAAAATGTGGGGTCAGTATTGAAGTCATAAAAGGTATTTTTGTTACATAAAATTTTTACAGAAAAATCAAATATAATTTAAAACATCCTTTAATACAGTCATGCAATTTTTCAATTATTTTTGCCATCTTCATCTTTCAAATTTTACAGTCCTTTCATCCTTTTTCTTCATACACACATAAGAAGCACAAATATTAGCTCACACTTCAATACCTAATCTGAGAGTGCAAATAATCGAAACGTGGAGGATTATTGAATAAGTTTACTTTCCACTTGACGTCGGATAAGGCTTTTCAATATTCTTCTAATCTCCTAGAAAAAGAAACATTTTCTAAATCAATTACAGTTTCAGACTCTCAGGGCATTTCAAAGATGTTGTTACACGAAAGAACATGCGTTCTCCTCTGTTTCATTTCCACGAAACAACAATTGCTTTCCTCTTTGTTACAACACGAATTAACACTGATATTTTGTTTCTAAAATCCCGTTGATACATGATTCACAAACGAGAACTCATTTATAGTTTCATTAAAAAGTGTTTTGTTTCCTCTGAACCACCGAAAATATTTACCCTTTTAAATACACCTATGCATGTGAGTTCTTTTAGAAGAGCCTATGAAGATTGACTAAACGATTAAGAAATAACTAAAAAGTCGTCATATTCAAAATTAATATATTTGCCAATTAGTGGCGCAATTTACAAGTTCTCGTGTTCGTTTTCTAAATTAGAAAAATTCTTCAAAAATGTATTTTTCTCCTAATGAAACTGCAACACAAAACAAATTGCATTTATTCTGGTCAAGCCGTGGATCGAAAAAATGACTATAATTCTGAAAAAGCTATACGTCGCGATTATTCATTTAGCATAACATCTCACTTATACGATTTCATTTATGCATTTTTCTGAGTTCCTCGGGTTTTTTTTTTTTCTTTCACGAAATAAATAAAAGATACGTACTTTTTGTTAGCATAGAATTATTGAAACTTTTACAGTTGGCATTAACTTCCGAACAATAATTGTAGGAAGCCAAAAATCATTGGCATGGTATTCGTAATAATAAATAAAAATAAATAATATGCTTCCGAAAGCATAAGAAAATGTTAACAAAAACAACAAGATTAACACTTTATTAAATTAAAAACAATATTTCTCTATGCATCTGATGTTATTCAACATATATTAAGTTTTCGATCAATTTTTCCGGAAGGAAGCAACTGCTCCTTCCCCCCCCCCCCTCTCTCTCTCTTCCCCCCTGCCGACGCCCATGATTATTGGGCACGTTTCATGTCATTCTAGTTTTCAGCTTTTCTCTTGAAAACAATTATAATATTAATATATTCAGTTGGATATCATTTTATAATTAAGGTACATTAATCTACTATTAAAAGCGGAATTGGCTGTTTTAAAACCAGAGTTTACAGATCAAACTTAACAATAAAATATTTAATGAAACACATATAACGATTGTTTCTTGTTTTATTTTGCAAGAAAATAATATTACTTATAGTCATCATCAGTTAAACGTATATTTTCGTATATCAGAGAAAATTTTGGTCCTGCTTAACAAAAATAATTCCGATCCTACTTATAGAGCAAATAATTTACTACCCGTTACGGAATAACGAGATTTATTAAGTTAATAGAAATGTTTGGAAGTCTCATAAACGTGAATCGTAATGACCTATTCTATTCATTGATAGTGTATTATCCAAAAGGTGATAACTTAGTTCCAAATAACTGCTGTTTCCTACATAGACATAATTGCGACTTTTCTTCCATAATCTTGGGTCGGTGACGTGAGTAGTTCTGCCTTTTCTCTTTACCCTCTTTATTACCCCATTAGAGCGAGTTGTTTCCAATATTATTATCTTCGTAGTCGTAAACAATAAAATGAACCATATTTTATAGTTCTTTTATCACTTCATTCCAAGCTGCTTTGCTGTTATGTAAACCAATAGCCTCCAGTCAGGTAGCATTCTTCCTACGGGAAAATATCTTAAAATATTATCTCTTTTATTTTTATTTTTCAAAAAATAGTTTTCAATAATAGCGCTATATAATTTAAAATATATCTAAAATAAAGTTTTATTAATTCGCATATGAGATAAAATGCTTTAATACGGAAATAATTTGCAAATGCCGGCGTAACCCTTCAAAATAATATTGAAATGTAAATAAGAGCTACATAACTCTTGATTAAGGGTTCATTTGAAAAAGGGCAGAATATACTGAAAAAAATCTGCTTTTTTAAGGTTTTCGAAAAACAATTATCGACACATACATCGCTAAAATTCCAAATGGTCTTATTATCCTTGCACATAACATCTGCAATATGTTCAAAGCTATTTGATTCAATCGAAGAAATCTGAAAATAAAGATTAATACGATTTCATGTTTATATTACATCAAAAGCTCATTGTACTCAAATTTATGTCGTGTATGGATTTCTGATTGAAAACTGCTATATACGATTTACCATATTTGTTTTAATTTTGAGCTCATACCAATTTTACACATTTGCCTTTTGTTTTTTAACTCTAATTACAAACAACTTAAACAGAGCTTATATTAATTTTGCCTCAACTGTAAAGCCGCCAGTACATGATAAGTTTTATTGTTTTCACTTGCATATCATTTCATCGTAGTTTTGAAATACACACACATACCTTTAGTTAGATTCGTCAGTCTGATGACAGGATTGATTTGCATAAATCTCTCATTCTCAGCGTTTCCTGCATTTTTTTTTTGTTGTTTTCAAAGTTGTATTTCTAATCATTCAAAGTTTTATTTCTCATACACCGATTTGTGAAAGCATACTTTTAAGTCAAACCCGATCAGTAACTTAAATAATTGATCACGAAAATGATGCACTGGAATTTTGGGTTACCTCTGAGCGGCATTTGTTTGCGCACAATGAGCTAAATGACGCCAAGAGCTCAGAGGTTTGGAGAAAGAACACCAGACAGCTGTTAGGAAAAAAATGGTAGTCTTTAAAGCCACCCAGAGTGTTATTTAACGTACACAAGGTATGGCTCTCTTGCACACGGACCACGCTTTACATTCCAACTGACGGACGGCGGCCTTTCTATGCCCATCAGTGTCCTCTTTTTGACCCAAGGCAGGATGGGGTTTATCAGAGATAAATCTCAAAGCTGGCACAGGATCTCACCTGTGCCAGCTTTGAGACAGTGATCCTCTTGCTGTCTTGTGGTCAATTGATGTGACACTTCTCTGACCTTCTGTGGTAAGAATAGGGGACGTTCAACACAAAAATTATAATGAGGTTCGAGGATTAATTAATCCAGTGCCAGTGTCTTAGAGTGCTTATCCCGCCAATAATTCCGCCAGATGTTATGCAACCCTTGAGAGATATTAATGTCCCACAGATGTCACCTTTGATCATTAATAAGACAATTGTTGCAAACTTAACATTAGTTTTATTTACATCCTTCTCATCAGTGTTGCCTTTCTGTTACTGGGATTTTCTTAGTAGGTTGTTTGTTATTTCTTAGGTATATCTTCGGTTCTCTGTAGTCACAAAGACTGATTAGGATTAGTCGCACAGACCTCCGATATATGTATATGTGGTCACACAGAACTTTGTTTCATATGGTCACACAGACCTCTGATGTATATATGGTCACAAAGACCTCTGATGTATATATGGTCACACAGACCTCTGATGTATATATGGTCACAAAGACCTCTGATGTATATATGGTCACACAGACCTCTGATGTATATATGGTCACAAAGACCTCTGATGTATATATGGTCACACAGACCTCTGATGTATATATGGTCACATAGACCTCTAATGTATATATGATCGCATAGACCTCTGATGCATATGTCACCGGCAAAGTTTGAAATCCGGCATTCCATAGAATGCCTAGGCATTGTATATAATGCCTAAAACTAGCCGGCAATGTATGAAACGATTATATTTCACACATTTCCTAGGCATTCTATAGAATGCCAAAAGGCAAATCGGCAAAGTATAAAATACTCCCGGCAGTGATGTTTAATCTCTGCCGGGAGTATTTTATACTTTGAGTATTTTATACTAATAATGTCGCAATGCGAGTCACGTGACTCTCGACGCTCGCCTCAAACAGAGAGCCAGAGCACTCAGTCCAATTCGAATTGACCAGTAAATGTTCCCCTAGGTCCCCTATAGGCTCACCCTGATTGCCAGATCCTCCAGTCCCTAGTTTCGGTAAAAAAGAGCGCCGCAGTTGGTCACTTTGGACACCAAAAAGACACCCTTCCATTCGGAAAAGCGCCCCCTAGCGTTGTAAGAGTGTAAAAGAGGGTTGCCTCAATAGGGATCCCAAAGTTTGAGAACCCTAGCTTCCATAGAAAGAGAGTTAAGGTCAAAAAACAGATTAAAAAAAGTCATCAAAAAACGACATATCACAAGCATCTCGGAACTCCACTGAAATAGATTTGACAAGTAGTAATGTGAAATACGAGTATCCTAACTCGAATTGCAAACTTCGAATATTCAACACTTTACTGATTCGTTCTCACTTGGCTTTATCTCATTTGGGGCGTTTTTTATAATGCGGACGACAGATTCATTACAGGTTATGATGTTAATATTTCTGGCGGTAGTTCAGCAATGGTATTTTTCTCTTTTTGTAGAAAAATCCCGTATCTTATATTTTGTACTTTTTATATTTTCACATGCATCTTTTCAATAAAAGCCTTTTTCATACTTTGCCGAAATAGTATTTGTCATTCTATATAATGCCTAGGGAAAGTATGTAACAATTCTCATATTTCATACATTGCCTAAAAACGCCGGGTATTCTATAGAATGCCGGCTTTTCATACATTGCCGGTAACATATATATGGTCACATAGACCTCTGGTTACTCATAATCACACAGACTATTCTTAGAGTTTAATCCATCAAACCCTACCCTGAGACATTCCTTCATAATCTCAGTCTCCCGAGAAACGCACGACTCAATACATTTTACGTCCGATACGATTCTCCCCTCCCTTCGCTGAACCCTTTCTCTCCTGCCGTTATTGCCATCAAGGTCACCGTTGGCAACAGCGCTCGCCCTGCACCATCCAGAGGTGTCATAAAATTTCATCTGGTGAGCCAACACCTTCCTAGCGGACAAGGGAAGGTGGGAGAGGGTGCATCATCACCGCCGCCAGTAATGACAGCGGCTTCTCTTCCTATCATCATAGGAAGACGATCGCCTGCTTGACCTTCGCACATTTTCAATGCATTTTATGAACTTGGTGCAGTATCATCAACTCGACGTTTCCAGCCAACAGAAATAGCTGCAGGCAACAACCATACCACAAGAACAAATGGTCACAAATATCATCAATATGTACATTGACAATAGAAACTATTATCATTAAAAATATCAATATCTATTACATATACTACATTTTGCAATTATTAAATCATATGAAAATCACTAATTAATTATGATAGGGATACTACAGGGAACTGCATACTACGCTCCTAGCGCGCTAAACTGAGCAATCCCCACCATTATGTGAGTAAGACAATACCTCAACAGAACACAACTCAAAGAATGAAACTGCCATGCCTTATCCAGGGCTCGAACACAGGTCCCTTGGATCAGTAGCCAAGCACTCTAACATGCCATCATAAATAGCTTAAAAAATTTAACATCTATTACAGCTGTTGCATAATTCTGAAAATAAATTTATCAAAATTAATCTTGATGATACTTCGATTTTCAAACAAGAATTTAATTTTTCAATCATCCAAATTTAAGACGGAAAAAAATAGTTGCAATTAATTGAACGTAATAAAATTAGCATTTTCAAATGCACTAGACGTTTAGTTTCAATGTTACATGTAACTTGACTGAGGCTCAAAGAGTCGATTTTGTAATTTTGTCCGAATACTTTACAGCTTCGCAACATTGTGCTGCTAACTTGCCACTGCAATTGCCGTCTAAATAAAAATAGAAAATGGGTCATAATTTTCCAACGACTGATGGTGAGGGGGGGGGGGATCATGGTGTATTGAATATTTTATTGGCGCTTATTGGGAAAAAATATAATTATATGGAAAGATATATCTGCGCTTTCCGCATAACTATATTTGGAGAAAGTCTAGTTGCCAAATTTAGTCACAGGAAAAAACATTGGTGGAATTAAAATTCTGTCAGCGATATACATATACACGAGCAAAGAATTTAATATAAAATTTTTAAGAAAGTTCAGTTTTTAAAAGCTTCAGTATTTAAAATGATCCACCGTACTTAGAGAAGGTAAGGGGGGGGGGGAAATGAGGAAAATTAACACTGCCTGCATATATCCAATTACTAGGGAATATGCTAAACAAATTTGAAGAAAGTGACAAAAGATTCAATTATTTAAGATAAAGGAAATCCTTTACTCGAGATCTTGGAAAAAAAACTTGAACGAGTGAGACAATTTTAAAATTCTGCGAAACGAATACATGAAGCCATGTAAAACAATAAATAGTAAAGAAATAGTTATAACTAAAATAATTCTTTTCAGATATATATATCTATCGAAGAATATTATTCTCGGTCTTACGTAATTAATATTCGCATCATCATTTATGGTTTTACACAGCACGACAACCATAAATTCTTTATGGAGGAGGGGTGAGCTTTTTTTTTTAAGGAGAAAGAGCAGTGATGTAAGTGTTAGGGAGGGCTTCATCCCATCAGACAGATTAATTAAGATAGAAAGGGAATTTAAATAGATGAAGAGTACATTAGTCTCTGCTTTAGTATCCTACTACCGACAAAAAAAGGCAAAAGAGGAGATAATGAATTCTCACGAATATTAAATACAGTACTGCTTTTCTAAAGCAAATTTGTTTCGGGAACGTACAACATAAAAATTTCCTCAAGAAATTGCTTGCACAAAGGTCTGATAAGAACCTGTAAATTTATACCCCATAGTAGAAGTTCTGTGACAAAGGCGAGACCTCAGCAGAATGACAACCCAAACATCCATGTCTTACCCAGTGCTCTCTGATCAGTAGCCAAGCACACTAACCACTCGGCCACAGGACGGCTTAACGGAACCTACAGAATTCCCTAAAAGGTGTACGCTGATTTTTTTTTTCTTTTTTTCAGGAAGTGAACAAAATCTAATTGTTTTATGTTCGGAAAACAATATATCTATTAAAAAGAAATAGAAATCAATTATTGCAATAAATTTCAAACACAGAACATGTTTCCATCCTTGCCTTTCTCACCATTTCTATTTCCCCTTTTATTTTACCATGCCGCATGATGACCTTGAACTAGGCAGGATTTGGCATACTTTGTTGGATCGAAGAGTGCGAGGTCCGACTATTCTAATAAACAGTAGAGCAGATGTAACTGGGAAAACGAAGTCGGTATGGATAATCAGATTCCTTTGCACTAATTCTCTTCCACACTACTTGCAGAAATAGGCACTAAATCTAATATTTTCTGAAAGGGCAGTAGTATGGATGGCACTATCTTTTGCTGCAGATATACACGAAGTCCTCTGAGTATCTATCATTCATTTAACCTAAATCCCTTGCTGTAATTTAAGTGCAATAAGATAACTGCTCGTATTTTTTTCAAACATATTTTTTATAACTTGTTGTTTTTTCGTTATAAAACAATAACAAAGTAACGGTATATTCGACTGAATAACAGTAGTGACAAACGTTTAAAATGTGCATAGAATATGCTTTCCCAAAAGCTTGTTAAATTCACAGTGTAGACTCTTAAGAGTAAATCTTAATATGAAAATACTATTTAGAAAGTAAGAAACATGCGAATGCGGAAAACAAAAAAACTGTTGCTTCCTAATAGCATGTAATCCTCCATATGAAGAAATATATTTGTTTATTGGGATTCCTGACCTCCCGTAACCTACTCCCACCCTTATGGTACTGTCCTGAAACTTACATAATTCAACTAATTTTTAACTATGTCCTCCTTTTCGAAACGTATTTGTTAACACAGAAACATTCCATAAGAAAAAAAGAAAAGTTAACACTTTAACTTCACCGTTATCTGAAAAAGGCAAACTTAAACGTATCGAACATTTTTTTAAGTGAATATAAACTGCATTAAAAAGTAAATGGCCACATTAGGATGAAAGAAATTAAACCTGTTCTTAAGGAAAGAAATCGTAATGAATCATATAAAGTATCTGTGTTTTAGGTCACTGTCAACAGAAGTCAGTTTCTTGTGACAAAAACGAAGTCATGTTGTATCAGTCTACGTGAGAAGGTACAAAAAAGACTAAGACAGAAGGATGGCATTTTCTCAGCTTTCTAAGAGTTTTAATGAACAATTGTAAGAGATTTTTTCTCGTGTTACTTTTTTTTTTCCTCTGGTCCCTTTTCGTCTTTCACTCGGTCCTCCGGTAACATTTGTGCTCAAGTCGCCGCTGCTCCTCGAAACATGTCTAATGTAACGTGGCTCTGAGCAGCTGTGGAGCAGACCACTTCTCCGATGTCGGGGGCTCTCCAGGCAATTTGCCGCCCTAACGACTCCCAGAGGTGGGGTGGCCCGCTATCTCGTGACCCTCGTTAGCTCTAAGTATGATGAGCTTTCATTGGACAGCCACTCGGCCAGTTTTTCTGCAATTATCCCTAACTGCAGTTTCTCGTCTCACGTTGTTACAGCTCATTAACCCTTCGTAGCCACTTCACACCGCCGACCTCCACGCCGCAGAGGCTCGTCGACGGAGAGCAGAAGGGCTCCTGCAGATCTGCAGCTTCTGGCTTGCCGTTCTCGCACAACTTTCCACCCTCCGGTAGACTGACGAAAATAGTTGTCGTCATTAAAAGTTTATTCCTTCCGTGTCTTCCATTCAGTCGTACAAAGGTAGTAGCAATCGTATACCTACCTGGTTTCCTAAGTACGTGATCCTCAAAGAAAGTTTGCAGTGGCGAGAGGAAATTCCTAATCCTTTAAGGTATCAAATATGGATGAGCCCTATAAAAAGATTGCAACTGTAGTTCCGCGAGAAAAAATGGTGGGATGTATAATTATACTTCAAATCATATATAGGAACGTGCAGTTATACTATATCTAGGGTCGTATTCACTCGGAGTAAGAATGAGGGATCCTGTTGTCTCAAAAACCCCACCCTATGGTGAATATGAATACCCATGATGAATAGAGGGATTCACTCTCCACTTACAAATAAGTAAGAATTGTGTAATTTTTGAAAATATAATTAAATTTATTATTATTTTAAAAGAATTTCATTTTAAAATGTAATTTTCCCATATGAATAATCTTAGCATAAATAAATACTCTTATTGTTCAATTAAGCCTTTATACATTTCTTATTTTTAATATATATGTTGAAAGGTTTCATGTAGCAATTCTTTAAGTATCCGGAAGTTCTTGGAAAGAGTATATGATAAACAAAGAAAAAACATAAATTAATGTGCGTGGGTCAAATATTTTATTTTCTTAGTTTCCACTATTAAGCTCCACTAAATATACACCGAAGAGCCAAAACATTGTGACCAGCGGTTCTTTATGCAAATCGAAGTAACTGCAGGTAAATGACGATGCGTGTGAAGGTCATGAAACGGTATAAATAAAACCTAATACTGAGCTCTGTTAATCATTGTTATTCTTGTTCTTCACGTGGGAAAAGCAGAGGACTTAAGTGAGTTTGACAAAGGCGAAATTGCAATGGCCAGACGACTGGGTCAGAGCATTTCTGAGACGTCAAGGCTCGTGGAGTGCTCACGGTCATCCGTGGTTAGTACCTTCAAAAGGGGTCCGAGGAGGGTAAAACCATGAACCGCTGGCAAGGTGTGGGCCGACCTCGGCACATCGATGCTAGAGGTGAGTGAAGGCTATCCGTATGGTACGAAACAACAGAAGATAATGTGACGCAACTCGCCCCTAATTTGAATGATGATGATGAGAGTAATATGTCACAACACAACGTACATCGAACCCTGCTCAATATGGGCTGTGTAGCCACAGGCCGCTCTGAGTGCCATTGCTAACCTCGGTTCACCATCGAAAGTATCTATAATGGCACGCGAGCATCAAAACTGGACCTTGAATGTTTGGAAGAAGGTCGTCTGGTCCGATGAATCTCGTTTTCCTGTTGCAGCATGTGGACAGCCATATATGTGTGCGTCATTTAGCTGGGGAAATGTTGCACCAGGATGCACAGTGGGACGAAAACTAACCGGTGGAGGAAGTGTAATGCTTTGGGAAATTTTCTGCTGGGAAACCCTGGGTTCAGTCATTCATGTGCAGGAAACTATGACGTCTACCATTTACCTAAACATCAATGCAGACCAAGTATATCCTTTCATGGCAATGGTAAATCCCTCTAGTAGTGCCTTCTTTCAGCGGGATAATGCGCCATGCCACACTGCCTGGATAGGTTCGTGGAACACAAGGAAGACTTCCAGGTAATGCCCTGGCCTCCAAATTCCCCCAGACATCAATCCAATCGAGCATCTGTGATTTGTGTTGGAACAGTATTTCTGATCTGCTGCTGCTTAACCATGTAACTTACAAGAGTTAAAGGACCTGATGGTAACATGTTGGTATCAGATACCTCAAAACATCTTTAAAAATCTTGTACCTCCATGTCACGCCGGGTAAAAGCTGTTTTGGCGACACGTGGAGTATGAGACAGGTGGTTATAACGTTTTGGCTCTTCGGTACATAAGTTAAAATTCGGATTCGGTGATTTCCATAAACGAATTCGGTGAAGCTCCTAAACAACAAGCTCCCTTTTTTACTCCCCTTAAACATCAAGTTCCATATTTAATCCTCCAAAATATCCAAGTCCTATTTGACACCCTAAACATCAAGTGCCATCCTCCCCCCCCCCCCCCCAAAAAAAAAAACCCATCAAGTGTCATTTCTGAATTCTCTCCCCCCCCCCCCTCAAACGTTATGAATTTACACTATTGGTCATATTATGATTATATTAATTTAGATTTACACATCATGAAAATACTTTTTAGTGTATGTTGTGTCAAATTTAAAATATAAAGACACTAAAAAGCATTTAGGGAACTTTTAATATTGTTTGCTACATATGCCGAAATTCTAAGGCGTGATTTAACTTCTTTGAATATAGATAAAGCTTTAAATTATGTTTCAGAAACTTATTTCTATAAAATAATTGTTGAAAAATCCTGAATTGAATAGATTTGCTTTATTTTGCTAATTTATGGTGGTAATATTAATAAAAAAATAAATAAATACCCCCTCAAGCAGCTGCTTGCCACAGAGGTCTGACAGGAGCCTGTCAGTTTATATGCCACAGTAGGAGATCTGAGAGGATGGCAGGACCTCAACAGAAAAACGACACAGACATCCATGCCGAATCCGTGGCTCGAACCCAGAACCAGAAGAATCCGGGCTCGAACCCAGGTCCCTTAGATCAGTAGCCAAGCGTGCTAACCACTCGGCCACGGGACTTACTTTGAATAAAATGTAATTTTCAATTAAGTTAGTAAGACAACTGAGTAGTTACTTAGAATATAAATTAACATTATTATTTCCTCTTTCATTTAGATCTCATTTTCCTTTGCCAAATTAATAATTAATTATTAATTTGTTCCTTTGCTACTTTGCAAGGATATAATTTTTTCCTTTGCCAAATTTTTGTAAATATTTTGACCTCACCTCTTCTGTTTCGGATACATTTCAGATACTTCACCTAATCAGACACATCCCCCGCCAGAAAATCTAGTTTTATCTTCAGAAACTCATTTGATTTCAAAATATTTCTCATCAATTAGAGCAGGGGTGGGCAAATAGCAGCCCGCGGGCCACATGCGGCCCGCTAAGAGTTTTTTGTGGCCCGCCAAGAGAGTCAGAAAAATCCGCCTTGAACCGAGATTTCCTTCCCGTGCGCGACCGAAGATTCGTCTCGTATTTTCCACTAGGACGGCCAGGTCAATACGCATGCGCAGTGTAGATACGAAAACAATTGCTCACCCCTGAACTAGAGAATACTTTTCTTATTCACATTTTGAACATCTCATATATTTGTATGCAATTTTCGCCACTTGCAGAAAAATTCTTCATGATGGAAGAATCATTAACATTTCTGTTGCTCCCATTTCGTTCCAATTCAGAACTTTATACGTATCTTTATATTTTCAATTTAGATATCTTCATCTAGATCTGATGTTCCCAAACTTATTTGTCCTACCGTCCCCTTTTCAGAAAAAAAATTACTCAGTGCTCCCCTGGAAATCTATCTTCTTTAAGCGAACAAACAGAAAGATACAGTGGCTAATTTGCATTCTTTTATGTATCTATATTTCAACCTACGTCCTACAACATAGTAAAGAAAGATGTTGTTGTAAATAAGACATCTTGAAGCTTGAAATTAAAAAAATATTTATTAAAATCAACCGTAGTAACATTCGCATTACACACAGAAAATTAAGATAACGAAGGATAATTTTATGTGTTTATTTGGAAAATAAAGTAATCACTACGACTTTAACTCTATGTTACACAACAAATGAAACATGTACGAACGATTTTTCAAAATTTTCTTATGTTCCCTTCTTTCTTTATGCTTCCACCGTCCCCCAATTGCACCCGAGGCTACTACCGACCCCCTGGATCGTTCCAGCGCGCCCCAGGGGGCGCTATCGCCCACTTTTGGAAACATTGATCTACATATTTTCAATCTAGATATCTTCATAGATCATCTTCTTTAATTACTTGATTCTGCTGAAAATTTCCACATAAATGCCTTCTGACTTCCGTCTAATTTCCTACTTCTGATACCAAAAGAAATGATTACTCCTCCCAGACGATGAAATGCCGACTTAAACTCTCCCGACTTAAATCCGATTGAACATGTGTGGGATGCTCTAGGGAGACGTGTTGCTGCCCTCAACCCGCCACCTGAAACAAAGGGGGAGCTTATTACTGCTTTAAAGGAACTATGGTCGTTACTCCCTACTGAGCTGATTCACAACATCATAAACAGCATGGAACATCGCTGTCGTGCCTGCATTGCTCTAAGGGTGACCACACTCCTTATTAAAAAACTTTGCCCATTGCATTCTGACACCTCATTTTTGGACAAGTTCCTGTAAGTGTTATGTTTTGACGAAACATGTTTCTAGTGTAAAATATTTTATGCCATTCTAAAATTAGCATTGTAATTCATGTTTTCATCAAATTTCATTAAAATCATTCATATAGTTTTTTGTTTATCATAATTTTTCTGAATTTTCCCTAATTTATGGAAATAATATATAAATACCCCCTCAAGCAGCTGCTTGCCACAGAGGTCTGACAGGAGCCTGTCAGTTTATATGCCACAGTAGAAGGTCTGAGAGGATGGCAGGACCTCAGCAGAAAAACAACACAAACAGCCATGCCTTACCCGGGGCTCGAACCCAGGTCCCTTAGATCAGTAGCCAAGCGCGCTAACCACTCGGCCATGGGATGGACTTTTTGGAAAACAGTGTAGTTACTAAAATACAGGGCCAGATCTCCGGGGGGGGGGGGGGCAGGCCCCCTCCCCTTTTAGAATGCTGGGAAGGGTAATAGAGGCAAAAATAATTAAACTTATTTATATTTCATGCATTTTTCAAGAAATGTTTTTAAAAGATCTGTAAAACGGAGAGAGAAATGTTACACTGCATTGAAAATCTAGTCTCTTGGCACTCCTTTTTTATATTTTCCTGCTCGATTGTGTTTCTTGCATCCCTCCCGTCCTTGGTTTTTTCTACATCCGAGCTTTTTGTACAGAAATATATCAAAGATGTAGCAATTCATAGAGAAAATAGCTCACTGGCAAAGCTATAACAATTTAAACAGAAATATGTTATGTAAGACATAGCAATTTGTACAGAAATATATCAAATAAGATCTAGTAATTTGTACAGGAAACATCACACTAGCACCAAAACAAAACATAGTTTCACTATTAGGCAAATATACTAATGTATAAAACAAAAATAGTTCTGGATAGTAATATATTAATTTGAACAGTTTGAACATATAAAATAAAACCTGAAAACCATTTTAAAAACGCCCAGATTTCTGCGCTTATTTTTTTCTTCTTTTTTATAAATTTCCGGTCTTTTTGCTGGCCAGAAATGAATACAAAAAATTATATTTATGTAATACGTATCGCATATTTTTCGTCTCTTTATTTATTTTAAAAATTTCATTTGCGAAAGCAATTTTTTTTGTTTTTTTGTTTTTGACCTTTTCACACATTCTTCACGGGCCACAAAATTCATATTCGTGAAAATATTTTTTTTTTATTTTTGAGCTTTTTACACATTCTTCACGGACCACAAAATTCATACTCGTGAAATTATTTTTTTCTTATTTTTGAGCTTTTCACACATTCTTCACGGCCATAAAATTCATATTCGTGAAATTATTTTTTTCTTATTTTTGAGCTTTTCACACATTCTTCACGGCCAAAAAATTCATATTCGTGAAAATATTTTTTTTTATTTTTTGAGCTTTTCACACATTTTTTACGGGCCACAAAATTCATATTCGTGAGCAACCATTTCAGTAGCTCTGATCTAAACGAAGAAAATGAGCGCTCTTAACGAAGAAAAATGAATAGCATAACCATGATAAATTCTTTTATAAACCTCCTCCTCATAACAGCTCTAAACTGTTTCTGCACAATGAATTACCCAATGTAAACATTGTGCAAGAATCCAAACAACTTTGGCTCAATACAACAGAAACATAAACCTGAAGCGAAGTATAGCAGTTAGTTGCTTTCTAGCCTGATTCAGGGCCGGCGTGAACTTTTGCGGGAACTGGTTCCAAAACTGTGCGGAGCCAAAAAAACGCATTTATATGTACTTCTAAATTTTATAATAAGGAATTATTTATTATAAGTACAAAGTACGGTACATATCTACATAGAACTTATAGGAACACCGAGTATATTATAAACATTACATAATTTTCGCCGCAAAATCTTTACGTCATGACCGATTTCGCTTTCTATTGAAAGAATAGTTAGTCATCGTTTAGCGGATTCTGCATTTGGATTTACTATTGGGCTTGGAAAATAACTGACATGCGCTCTGGTGGTGGGACATGGAACTAGAAAAACGAAGATACATTGTGTCGGCTGCTGTGTCAAAGATAGGAAAATGGCGTCGTTTTTTACGATGAGCTTTTCGTGGACCGCGGGGCCATTTAAAGCGCTGAGCCTGGTTCCGGGGAACGCGCTGAACCCATCTCGCGCGGGGCCTGGCCTGAATAGATTCTAAATCAAAAACTAGTTATATTGTCTTCCAAATATTTAAAGGATAGTTTATATTCCATGTGAAAAGAGGATTTTTTTTTACAGTTACCATTAAATTATTGAACAATGTAGGAAAAAGCATTATGTTTAATGTTACACTTTTTGGCTGGAGATCCACCCGGACCAGCTTTGAGATTGATCTTCGCAAAATTCCCCGCCCTGCCCTCGATCAGTAGGGGACGCCCATGTGCATCGAAAGACCACCTTCCGTCAGATGGGATGTTTAACCTTGGTTCCGTGTGCAGGAAAGCCATACCCAGTGCAGGTTAAAGAACACGCTGGATGATATGACAGAATGCCATCATCTGTCTCTTAACAGCTGTCCACTGGGTCCCCTTCCCCAATCTTCTCTGAGCCTTCAGGACCCTTGTAACTTGGCCATTTAGCCCATTGTGTTCATAAAAGTGCCGAGCAGCGGTAAAACAAACCAATCTAATAGTTTGGTTCAAAATATACTTCAAAGCAACAATAAACAGAATTGAAGGAAGATGAGACTTGGTTCAGTCGATAACACGTGTTCTCCTAACTTAATATTCTCAGGTTTCGATCTCACCTATGTCTTGAATGTTTTTCTCAAACCGCTTTTTCTGCTATGGGGGAGAAAAGGGACACCGACGTGCTTGTAAAGGATCACCGTTCATCGGATGGGAGTGAGACGTTACACCGGGTTCTCGTATGCAAGATTGTTGTACCCTTCGCCAAGATAAAGATTACGAATACACTGAATGGATTTGATGGTAACCTTCCATATTTCTCCTTTGACCAATATATCTGCTATCCAACTCTCAGTCATTGGAGTCTTTGTGACCTGATCTTTTAGTTCATTATATACAAAAAAGTGGCGCTATGACGTAAGACAACCCAACTGATAGTTTCGTTGGTGTAGCTTTAAACAACGATATACGCCATTTCAGATAAATTGTTTCAGATTAGCGAATAATACCTCTATCATTTTTATTCACACACAGACGAAAACATACTTAAACAAAATGTACCAACCTAAACAGGCAAACAAAAAACTTTATTTATGTGATAAGTATGAAATAGTAACCCATTCCGTTTTCTTCTGGGAAACACGACAGTTCAGATATAGCTTTCCTTCCGAACTGTACAATAAATATACACAATACATCAAACTCCAACAAGAGTCTGCTGCCAGTAACACCTTCAGAAGAGGGAAAACCTCCGATCCTGACGTAGAACAAACGATCCATGGCCTCGGCATCGCCATTTCGAAAGCCGTATTTTGTTAAAAGGTGAAGTACATGCTCCGGAAGAAAGCATTGCTGTGTTTTTGGTCTGCATCTAGGACTCCTTCCCTTCACACCACGTGACTGATTCTGCTTGGCCGTAACGATGGTGACATGCCCTCGCCAGCACTGGATGCGCTTTCAGTGTACGGAGGAAGACTGCACACCAACTACAATTAGCCTCGTGCTACACGTTGCAGTGGGAGTTGCAGCAGGTAAATATTTCAGAGCGTAGGTTGCAAATGGTTATTTAATGGAGATAATCGTGCTGATCGCATTACCTAAGCAACTATTTTAGGAGAGATTTTCTTGTACACTTTCCTACGAAATTATTAGTGGATTTCTCTGTTAGGTCAATAGGAATCTAACTTCTAAGTCCTGCGACTTCTAAAATATGCATCTAATGGAAAACTGTGATCGATGATAAATTAAAATAAATTAAAACAAATCTATTTAAGTCTCGATTTTCAACGATTTTCATTCAGTATTTAAAGAGTTATGGAAACTAGAATATTTCAAAATAGTAATGCATCAGAAGTACTTACCTCAGAAATTATTTTAAACTTAAATAATAAGTGTTGTTTCGAACCATTTGATAAAGTAAATATACTGAAAGTTTGCGCAAACATTATTCCAATATTGGACAATTATAAAGGATTTTAATAAAACACGATAATTCATTGTTAAATAGTTCAGTTTTCACAGCTTTAAATACTGAAAGAATATAAATTCGAATCCCACCTGGGCCAGAGTTGAAATTTATCTCCATAAAATTCCCTGCCCTGTCCTCTGTCAGTAGGACAGCGATGGGCTTGGAAATCCGCCGTCTTGGATAGGACGTTAAGCCGTGGACCACTTGTACGGGAGAGAGCCATCATGCTCTGTGCACGTTAAAGAATACACTGGATGGTCTTGACGGGAGGCTACCATCTATCTACTAACAACTCTCAAGTGAGTTCCCTTCCCCCAACCTTCTCTATGCCCTCTGGGTCCTTGTGACCTGGTCATTTAGTTCATTATGTTAAAACAAAGTGCCGCTCAGAGCTAAAAATAACACAACCCAACCCACTGAACGAATATTGTTGAAAAACGAGATTTAAATACATGATCTTTAACTTGTCTTCAGCGGAGTTTTCTCATTAAATGCACATTTTAGTGGTTTTAGAGCTTCGAAATTAGATTCCATTAACATATTATGGAAATTATGCAATTTCCCATCTGTCTCCTAACAGCTGTTCAATGGGTTCCCTTTCCTCGACCTTCTCTGATCCTTTGATGTCCTTGCAAAATAGTGACGCTCAACGGTAAACAACCGAACCCAACTCTAATATTTTGATAGGGCATCATTTTTATCTGTACAGACTGATTTACACGAGTCTACTGGTATCGTGAAATTGAATTTATTTATTTCAAATGATGTGGCTGAAAAGTGAATTGATTTCAAATTCTAATTACATGTGATTCCGCTATAGAATTGTGTTTGGATTGTAATGTAGCGATGGGCTTGGAGTTTAGTTCACCATAGAACGCTGTAGAGTTGTGTGAACTGTGGAGCTGTTTCTTTGGACTGTTTCAATTACAGAATGGCAAAGAGAATTTCGACGACAGTTTAATCAACAGAAAGCTTATTTTCCTTATACAATATGTCAATGGCTCAAACAATGGCAAGAAGAAGTATAAAAACTACTAAATAGTCCTTGACTTAGCACTAAAATAGTCCTTTGACTTAGGCATGAAAGAAATGTATCTTACATTAATTTAGATCAGGTTCGTAATCTGAAGTTTCTAGGTTCGATTCCCAACTGCGCCAGAGTTGAAGTTTATCTGCGCTAGCCTACACCCTGCGCTGGTTGCGAAAAGGGGCAGTGATGGTTTTGAAAAGGTCCCTATCACTCGAGTGAGATGTTAACAAGTGGCCGAGTGGTTAGAGAATTTGACTACTGATCGAAGAGACCCGAGGTTCGAGTACCGGATAAGGCACGAATATTTCTTTTCTAGTGCCAATTCTGCTGAGGTCTTGCCTTCCCCACAGATCTTCTGTATGGCGTATTAAATTGAGAGGCTCCTATCAGACCTCTGTGGCAAGCAGATGCTTGAGGGATAATTTATTTTTTATTTAATCACCTGTCAGGAATCCTTTTTCGGCTTATACTACGGAAGAAGAAACTAAAAACTTAGCGTTCGTGAATATTTTGCGATTATAACAAGATCATGCGCTTATATATATATTTATTAAGGACCAGTATTTATTCCCAAGAGCAGCCCAATGACCAGTATTTTTTTTCCAATGACATTCGCACCTCCATCGACCAGAATTTTTTCCAAGGATAGTTTTTTTCTTCCAAAGACCTCTATTCGTTTTCTTCAAAGATAAGTGTTATTTTTCCAAGGACCGATATGTATTTTTTTTTAAAAAACAGTTTTTTTCCACCCCAAGCTGGTTTTTATCTGAAATGGTAAATATTACCAGGAATTTCAGACAGGAAATATTACCTGTCTGAAATGGTAAATATTACCATTTCTTTACAGGTCCGGTCCGGTACCGTGCGCGGACCCCACTTCGGGAAACGATATCTAATGTGCTAATGCAAATGTACAAAGGTTGAATGTTTCTAAATTAGCCGCTTATTGTTAGCGCCTTCGGAGTGCTAGGTCGCCTGAAAATCTTACTCCCAATACTTTTCCTTAACTTTTTGGTGTGAAAGATAAAAAAAACCACTGATTCAAATACTGATCACGAAAATTCAGTGTATCTTATAATCTCTCCCTGTGTAACATCCACCTTTTATTGTCCCCCGTGAAACAAATACTTTGCAACGATACAGTATCTAGTTAATACACAAAGAGTTCAAGATGCCGACCACAGACGAAAAAAAACTAAAGAAATTAAAAAAAATTATAAACATGAAGCCACAAGATGTGAACATAAAAGGTTATAAACCGCAATTTTTCAGATATAAACCAGCCTGGGTATCTATTTATAGAATGCTGCGAGATCTACTGCACTTCGGTAATTGATTTGCCATCATCTCTACATTCCTTTTAGAATTCGTACAAATGGTTCACAAATAGCTTGCTTATCATGTTTCTTTTCTATCGTTTGTATGCCTTCCATTTCCAAGGTTCTTCTTATAAAAGCCCAACGAAATGCTGTTTAAAAAGGAAAAGCTTTTGTCGAAGAGGTCGCTGCACCGAGTAATTTGATATGCTCGTAAGTCTACCACCATCTCTTCAAGAATTACTGCGGCATAAGAGAAGTCAGGTTCCGAAGCAGACTTTGAATTTTTATTTTGCATTCGGAGTTGTTGTAAGAGCTGGGAACAGTACTATGAACAGGCCTAAGAAGAAGTCAAGAGCTCTTATGCACAACTCTTGGTTTATAGGGTGGATTAGTAATCTTTCTCAACAGCAAGGTTGCATTAATTCAAATTGCTGAGATCTTAAAAAAATAAGAGCCATATTTATTGAAATGATAGTAATTATCACAAATAAAAATCGCAGCTGACGAAATAAATGTACTAATTACAAATAAATAACCACTTTTCTCAAATAGATGTGCCCATTAAAATGTTATGTCGGTTGAAATAATTTTTTTTCAACACAAAGATTATTGTCTGTTGAAATAAGTTTATTCGTTGTGAACAAAGAGTCCTGTTTTGGGAAAAAATAGGATTCATCACAGAGAAAAAATTGAATTTGTTGAAATAGTCCCATTAATTATAAATAAAGAGCCAGCTTTTTAAAACATTGTAATCGTTCCAAAGAAACTCACAGCATTTGTCGAAAGAATTTCATCACAAATAATGAGTTGCATTTGTTAAAATGATTTTCATCGCCTTATATAATAGCCGTCACAAATAGTCACATTATTTTAAATAATATTAATAATTACAAATAAAGAGTTATATTTTTAAAGTAGAAACAACCATCACAATTAAAGAGATTACTTTAAATTATTATAACGATCAAAACAATCTTTAATTATTTTAATCATCAAAAAACAGAATAATTTTTGTCGAAAAAAATTAGTGATTATCAGAAAAAGCCGCTTTTGCAATTCTAATGGAAATCATTAAGAGAAAAATTATCAAAATAATTAAAATAATTATAAATAAAACACCACATTATTAATCTGTGATAAATCACAATGAAAAGCCGCATTACCTGAAGCAATGGTTATTATCGCGAATTAAATCGCCACTTCTTGTCATTGCCACACCCCGCAAATAATTCTTGCCTAGAAATGCCACAAAACGTTTAAAATACAGATTAAAGAATTATTATCTTTAATTTCCCATACACAAGAAAACCAACAAAGTTTGAAAATGAAAACCTTCACCCCATTTAGTCATATGTTCTTTCGTTTTTCCTTTTTCATGCAAAACAACATTTCGGTTTGAGATCTGGGTACCACTTTTTTCATTAAATCTGTTACAATTAAGTGTCTGTCTCTGTTTGACCTTTTACAATTTCGCTGATATGTTACAATTTTCTTCTCCAAGTACAAAACAAGGTTTAGATCTAACAAGAACAGAATTCTCTCCATCTGCCTTTGATGGAAGTTTCACTGCTTTCTAGCTATGACATCCTCATTTCGATTCTTTCATATGTAAAAGGCGAACTTAGACTTGGGGAAAAAAAAGCTCAGTCGATTACAAGATGTGCCATTAAATTAAAATATAAAGGACATAAAATTCATTAACGACAGAAACTTGGAGAAGTTTCAAACTAGCCATTCGGTAGAGAACAGTTATTTTACCCCATTTCATGAACATAGCTATCAAAATATTCTGATGAACGTTTATTTTCATAGAAATCGAAATACCGTGACTGATTACGATTTCGATTAAGGAAAGTCGCATAAAATTTCAGTTAACCAATTGTTATGCAATAAACTAGATCTTCTAGCTCCGTAATACTATAGAAATAGTAATATAAATTTCTTTATCTGTGAAAAATATCATTTATTATTTACCTTTGTAAATATCTCCTAATTAAAAATCTCACTTGCTTTAAACTTTAAGTGTTTTCAAAGTTAGAGCAATGAACATTCCGTCATCAATGTAGGACACGGAAAAGTAAAGAGAAAGATCATTTAAGATTTAAATTTCAGCAGCAAAGAAGAAAGCAACATAATCATCATTATTACTTACTAAGATGTTATTTCCAGAATTATTATTATTAATTAACATAACACACTCTGGGAATTTTTAGCTTTGGTTCTCTATCCCCAAAAAAAGGGAAAAAACTTTAAAACAGAGTTAATAAAAATCTAAAGAATTCAGTTGTCAGGAGAATCAATTTCCGATGAAATTTTTAAAAGTTTTATTAGTGCATATTTTCTTAAGAGGCTCAGCAAGCACCAAGTAGTTCAGTAATGTCATATTCAAATGCAATTTTTAGAAGAGTTCTTTAGAAAATTCAATAAAAGGTCTGTAAAAATTCATATTTAAAATGTCAAAATTCATGTTCTTGAATACAATGCAGTAGATTTCAAGCATTTCATGATAGTCCGATAACATAGTTTTCTACATTCAAATTTTCTCAATTTAGTAATGAATTCAGCGTATTTTCATGGGTGTTAATTCTTGGAAGAGTATATTTCTTTGATGGTCATAAAGGGAATAATTAAGGATAACATGAGAGATGTTTTCTTCCTCATTTCAATGTGGGCATAAGTTGAAATTACGTAATTTAAAAATGAAGCCTTTATGTAGAGGTTTCAAGTGTCCAGTTCTGAGTCTGGTAATAATGATTGCATCCCTTTCTATTGAATACGAAAGATTGTAATTTAGCGATTTTTGTACAACCAAAAATCTATAGTTAAAATAAATTGCATTTTCCTGTCGAAATAGATTCTGAAGTTCAACGTTTTCATCTTCTTCAATCCTATATTTAAATTAATGGGAAAATAGTAGTTTCTCCAACAAGGATAGCTTCTTTGGCGTATCTCCCAACGATTTCCTTCCCAAAGGTCCCTGAGTGACTGGGGACCCATTGAATGATAACTTCTGAATAGTTTATGTCAGTTTTATTTATTTATATAGACTTTAGTAATGTCTTTTACTAACTTAGGAGTTTTAAATGTAGAATAATCTGCTTTATTGTAAATACAACAATTTCTACTACGCCCTGAAGAATTTCAATTTCTAAACACCGTGAATTATGCTAAGTGAAACAAACACGGTTTTTATGTTATTTGCACTGTTTTCTATTCTATTGATCAAAAAAAGGAAATATTTGCCTTTTTAGACCAAATTCTTCGTGACTGACTTGCTTAGTATTAGAGTAGCTATGCTAGCATATAAGTTTGCATCAGATGCAAAAAGTCCCATCAAAACTGGTATCATTTAACATTTTTATCATCTCTTTTTCTTTTTAAACATTAGTTTTTATCTCAACAGCATAATGTCGCTTTAACCTCAGTCTGCCTCTTACAATCCTTACTTATTTTGCTTCTCGCTTTATAGCTCATTTTTGCCTCTGGTTGTCCACGTGCTTAACTTCCCCATATCTCCTCTCTTCCTTTGTTATTCTCCACATCGCATCTCCACTCTTCGTCATCTCTGCCTCTGCGAGTCCTCAGGCATCTCCGTGATTTCCTCATCCCAACTGTTGTTTTGTCCCTTCTTTCGCTCCTCCAGCCGCTGTAAATCTTTCCTTGTCAGGATTCCTCCTTTCCATCTCTCTGATTGCGCATGCGTGTATTTAGGCGTCTGATTACCACTCGTTTACAGCCATAACAGCCAGGCCAGAGCCGCCACGTGGCGTCATATAATAGCGTCTTCTGGCTCTTAGGACGAAGTGACTTTTGCTTACCGCGTTTAATGCAGAGGAATTCTTGGACCGCTATAGAATGGCTAGGCTAATGATCTCCACTTCTCTGCGCAGCGCGACAACATTCTCACACTGTATTCCTCAATGTATAAAAGTTAGACTGCAGTAACCCTAAAAGTAAGAACTAAAGCGGCTCTTATAATGTAGTGGATAAAACATAAAAATATCTCTATGTCGAGTCATTTAAACTGCAAACGCATAAATTTTCAGTGTATGTATATAATATCATGACCAACGTCGTACAAACAGATCTAGAAGTAATAATAAATTTCCAAAATGCGTCTATGCTTTACGGACAAGAATATCAAAATATTTAAAGACTAGTTAAATTTCAAAAAGCAGAATGAGCAGAGAAAGGATCGAAAAATGAAAATAAAACCATCCGACTAGTAAGAATTCGCAAATCTATTCAACTTCTCTGAGAACAAATCAACTCAATAATTTACAAGTTTTACTATATTTTAATATCCCATTAGTATACCTTCTCATTTTCTTTGTTACAAAACTGTGTTCGAATATGTTAGGTAATTTTCTGAAATTTTCTTCGTCAAATATGTTACCAAATTTTTAGGTTTCGTATTCTCTACTGACTTATAAGCATGATCCTCGAGAGTGTTCGAATTATATGAAATGAATTTTTTTACTGAAAAAAATTCTTTTAATTTTAACAGTGCTTTTGAAGAGTGCGGTTTGCTTTAATTATTTTCCCTTTTGTCCAACCACCGTGAGTTCTTATCAAGGGGAGAAAATTAACGGTTTCAATTATGAAGAAATATTGAAAATATTATTTATAACTGATATTGAAATTTATAAAACCAGAAAAAGGCTTGCCTTACTCCTATAGATAAACAGGTTAAGTCAAGCAATACAACACAATTTCAATCTTATCAAAAGAGAACTGATTCACTCTATTCATTGGTTTTTACTGAGATATTTTCAGGTTTTAGATGGCGAGATGGATCAGTTTAGAATTTTTTTTTTCAGGAGCGTCGACAATATGATTATTTCATGTATTTCTAAATATATGGAAAATATATATCTTTAATAATATTGGAAATGTTTTTAATATTATTTCCAGGGTGGAAGAAAATTTAACTTCTTCAGCAGGCTGCATCTGGAAGATTGGTTCAGTGTATTAGTTTCTTAAATACAGATGACGTATACAACAGTAAAGGTAAAAACAGAAAAAAAAATACTTTTTTTTTCTGTGGTGATATTCTATGGTGATGCTGCAAAAAAAACGGACACACAATACTGTTATGAAAAAATTAGTTCTTAACTATAAAAGAAAGATCTAGATTCAAAAGTAATGTCTGGCCTTAACTGCAAACAGATATTGAAATTGTTTTTAAATACAATTCTCTGGTAGAATATATACGCAATTGTTGTGTAGATCTCACCACAGACTATTAAAATAAGCCTCCAAAGACTTATTAGAGAAGCAAAATCTCAATGAAAAGATAAAAAAATTAATTGTGGAATCAGAATTCAGGTCTATTTACTACGCAAACGCACCAACTTTCGTCTACATAAAGAATATTTAGTTTCAATTTAAAATGGGTCTGACTTCAAGTACTACTTTGATGTTCCAGTCGTGTTGACTGATGGTGATACTGCAACTATTGCGTTTCGGGTTCGAATCCCAAATTGATACCATGCTGTTTTAATCTGCAGATAAGTTGCTAGTTTCGCAGGTGTGATCATAAATTAAAAAGCTGTATCCTTAGCTTCAGGTTTAAAATGGATTCCGACTTCCACTATAAATTGTGTGCCTGGCTACCACTTTAAAATGGAAGCCTGGTTTCAACTGTACAATAGGTTTCTGGGTTCAATCGTAATGGAGACATCTGGCTTTAAGCGTAAAATAGGTAACTGACTGCAACTATGTGGTGAAAATACCAATTGAGAAACGCTCATTGGTGGTCACCATCGATCATAATTATTCCATTCTTACAGCATAATGTACCGAAACGAAATGACTAGTAAAAGGGACTGCATTACGTTTTCTTTTAGCATCATCTACATAACAAAATAGCAGGAAATTCATGAAAACTGCATCTAATGTATAAATGTCTTAGGATAATTTATCTACAATTGCATTTTACTCGATCAGTTTGAATCATTTAGCTTTAATAATAAGATAATAATCAATACAGCATTATTTTAGAGGATTTGGCTATAACTAAGAAACGATTAACGATCACAAAACAAGTGAAACATTGTCAGTTAAAATAAATCATTCAGACAAATTCAATGAATAATTAATTCTTCTCAGCATCTGCATTCAATGTGCATCTTTTAAATATTTTAATATCTTATTGAAGGATTTTTAGAGAGAGGCATGTCGTTTATTCATGGATAAGATCGCAGGATGAGAATAATGCTATTATCGTTAGTTATCATATCCAGTTGAATGCAGTGGAAAAGAAACACGATGTGCTACGTCGTCATGCTGAATAGCTGAGGCCCCCAGGCCCGACGGAAGGTGATTGTCTGCGAGTTGCCCCCGCAGCAGTTCGGCAGGTTGACGTGACCTGCTGTCTCATTATTCCGATCAGCCACATACGTTTAACGACACCACCCTGGCTAATAATCGCTATTTCTAGTAGCAAGACAGTTTCTCAGGCTGCGTTGCTGTAGCAACAGTATAAATATTTTATAATCAGATACGGGGCAATGCTGTCAGGAACGAGCTGTGTAGATTACGTTCACAATATCATGTGCGTTGATGGGCAGATAGATATAGGAAAACAAGAGTCGCGTGTGCATAAATGCGATATTTAGGGAAACTCGAAGCTTGCTTACGATAACTTCACTGCACCAGAAATTAAACTGGATTTTTATGTTTATCGTTATGACCAGTAAGTCATGTGTTGCGTACGTTACGTCTCTCGAATGACAAGCAAGGGCGGTATCAGTGAACAGCGTGCATATTTTGAAGGCATATATTCTTATGATAAGAAGTCCATTTGATTAGTCGGTTGTTCTAGAAACCAGATAGCATGAAGGTGGAAAAATTGCTAAGCTATTTCACAATTAAATGAAGTGCAAGCTCTTTCCATTCTTCAAAAAAGCTTGTTGTTTTTTATCTAAAGCAAATATCTATATTAAAATAAATGACTCAACTTTGCATAAATAATGAGCCGCATAGTTCAAATGATTGGAAGAACAAGAAACAAACATTAAATATTTATTAGCGAACATTTCGCGTTTTTTTCTTCGCAAAGTTCATCATACAAATGGAAGATCGTGACATCTCTGAGCGGTGCAGCTAAACATGTTTCGATGAATACTGCAATGATTATTCACACGTGACGTACTATTTTAGATTAGTGACTTCACTCGGTATTAACTATTCCAGCGTGACAGCAGGTCCTGTCCCGAAAGGGTCGTGTGAGAAGAATTACAACTTATAAATCGACTGCTAGGGCTTTGATGTACTGTACATATTTAAACAGTATTTTTTAATATTTATGTAACTTATAAAAACACCAACGCGGAATTGATACTAAGTCGTTTGGGATTTTCTACAAAAATATAGAATAGCAATGTAAAAAATTCAATTTTTTTAATGCTTGTTTAGAACTATGAATTTTTTTCTCATTTGATGAAACCATAACGAAATATGCAAATAAAAAAATACGTGAAGTGAACAAGACATGTATTATTCCACATATGATAAAGAAGTGTCGATTTGTAAATTTTTCCAAAAATCTAAGCTCATACGCTAATAATTAAAGAAATTTTATTCTTTTATGTTACATAGCAAATTAATGAAAGCTCTCCTAAGGAAAACATGACCCGATTATTATTTTAGCTTACTAAGTTGATTTTACATATTCTTTGTTTTCAACTTTGGCGCTGTTGCCTACCTTTCACGTTGCTCCCGCTAATCAATGATCGTCACTGTGAAACAACAATATCTAAAAACCCAATGGAGGGGGACTGTCTGCTAGTCTGCTAGTCTACAGCGCTCCTTAGATATTTATCGTAACCTGATATTCCCAGGTTCGAGTCCTCGATTCCTTCCTGCCTGCAATAAACTTTTCTCCACTGATATTCGCTCTGCTTTAGAGTGCCATGTATCACAGTTTAACGTTATACATAAGAGCAATACGCTGTGCAAGTTAAAAGGATGGGCCTAACGAAGGCTTCAGTACGTCTACTAACATAACATCGGCTCACATAAAGATATGTATAATAAAAGTTAAGTATCATATATACATGCATTTGCTTTTTGGCTTTATAGGCTCAATATACAAAAATTTTTCTAGCTTTTTGTTTATTGTTACATTTCTTTTACTCTTCTTTTTAGAATCTAATAGAACCAAATAAATATTATAAGTGTTGTATTAAATTTACTGCTGATAGACTACTTATTTATGCGTTGGATTGTTCCTACTCTGAGCACAGAATAGGCTAAATAGCTAGGTCATAAGGACCCCCAAAACTCAAAAAAGGCTGGGTTAAGGGAACCCACTGGACAGCTGTTAGTGAGCAGATGGTAATCTCCCGTCAAGGCCATCCAGGTTGTTCTTTAACGTGCACAAATATGGCTCCCCTATACGCTACGCCCCATTCGAAGGACTGCGGCCTTTCCAAGTCCATCGGTGCCAACTCTCTGACCTGGGGAAGGGCGGAAGTTTAGAGGAGATAAATCTCAATGCTGGCCCAAATGGGACTCTACCTGGGAACTACAGATTACGAGCCTGGCGCGATATCGACTAAGCCAATCACCTGTCAGCTTTGCCAAACTAAAATCTGTTTTCTAATGTTGTGATGAGAGAATAAATATTCAATTATTTAAAAAAAATTCATCCCTTCCTCTAACCAGCTCTGAGCGCCAGTTACCCAAGGGTCTTTGTGACCTCTCCATTTAGCTCATTTACTGCAAAAAAAGTGTCACTCAGACTGAAATAGCCCAATCCTTGCTGAGTAAGGGACACCAAAAACGCAGAAAATTGACTCCCTAGGACAAGTCAGTATTGCCCTTGTCCCACACAGTTTTAGCGAGAACCATGTGTTTACCGTCACTTAAAAGTATGCTCGACAGTCTTGAGAAATGCTTCCATATGCCACCTATATGCTATCTAATGCCCTCACTCTCCATCCTCCTTAACAACATTAGGTCTCCTTTTGGCCTGTCCATTTAACCTACTTTTCTGCGTAAGAGTGCTCATCAGGTTTAAATAACTCGACGCTTTTTCCAACCTATTACGAAAGTTCTGAAACACCACGAAGTAAAAAGTAAGTTCATAATGCAGGTAATCGTAGCTTTTAAAAAGTGCCTTTTTACGATCATTACTGCAGACTAAAGTATCATTCAGCAGGGAAGTTCTTCACCATATGTGAAATGCGCTTTAAGAAATCTAACTCCAAATTCTTCTAGGCGAATTTCTTTCCACCCTCCTATTTTTTTGTACCAGATACGAAGCATTCTTTCTTTCTCCCTTCTTATCGAGATATTTCATCATTATAACTCTTCTGTAAATAGTTTAGAGACATCCGCTCACTTGGAGCCTGTACTCCAGTTTCTCTTTTTACCAAGCTTCTTCAGCAACTGCTTCATCTCCGTCCTAACCGTTCTTCTGAAATAGCCACGTCTAGAAACTGCTCTTTTCGTAATTTCGTTTCAGAAGTTATTTATGGAATGACCTTTAAGCCTGCTTTATTTTTTTCCCTTTTCCTTTGCAATCTTATTTTCGATGCCTAGGATCAAAGTCACTTGAATCTCTCTCCTGGCCTCATTTGTTCAATCTTTCTTGCGTCAAGTGTTGTTCTTGCTGTTGATGCATTTTAATCAAAGAACTATTCCTCCTGAAGCAATAGTGCAGATATTATGACCACTTTATAGAATTGTTTATTCTAAGATATATATTTTTGGCATTCTCTCATTTCTTTATCATAGGAAAACTGATTTTTTTCCTTTATTTGTGTCAGCTAATGTATTTTAGTTTTGAACAAATAAAAATTTTGAAAATCGCGATTTCCTTTAAAACGCTGCTAAAGTTCCAGACTTTATCTTGTGACGCTTCATTTTATTTTCATGAATTGCATATTATTTTAGTTTTTTTTTAATTCCCCTTCCATCCTGCTTGTCAGCTTAATGCATTGTCTCTTTACGCATTTCGCAACGTGGTCAGAAAATGACAGCAGAAACCAAGGCCAAATCTACGGGGAAAAGGGCCATGCCATCTCTACCTTTTTTCAGAATAAAAATATTGAATATACGTATATTATCTGTATTTTTCAAGGAATTTGTTAAAGACAACTGAAGTGGAGGGGATAAAATGATTGCACTGGAATGGCGTTCCGATGCATTCCAATTCGATCTTGTTTCCTCTCCCCTTTCACTTTTTCTATATCCGGGACTGGGAGAAACGGGGCAAGTTTTTGTTTTTCCAATCACCCCACACAATAAAGGTGTACCTTCAATAATCATAAATATTCCTTCAAGCAGATGCTTGATAAAGCGGTCTGACAGTATCCTGCCAGAGAGAAGGTCTGTGAGGAATGTGAAACCTAAGCAGATAGACAATGACAAACATAAAGCCCCCCCCCGGGGCTCGAACCCAGCTCCCTTTGATCACTAGCTAAGCACGCTAACGTCCCAGCTACGGAACAGCTTAGTCACCACACACACTGTCAAAAAAAGTTAAAAGTTAAATTACATTTAAAAAAAGAGAAAAATTTAAATTCCATTAAAATTTTCAGTTTTAATCTGTATAAAAGAATACGGTTTTTAGAGTAATGGAAAAAAGGTGACTGACATCACTGGATTTCTCTATGCTTCATTGAAACATTTCCTTATGATTATTATCCAGAAACTAAAACGCAGGAAAAAGTAAAACAGGCAAAGTTGTGGTCTCTACCTCTAAGGCACTGCAGCAGCTTGCTAAGCAGCTTATATAACTCAGCAGCCGAGATAGGGAAAAATGTCATTGTTTTATCAGCTTAAAGCCTGACGAAATCCGGAAGCTCATCCCTTCATCTCAGAAAATACTCGACTAAAACAATTTCTTGAGAGGTTTTTCACATTGCTCGCATTTCTTGCGAAAATTTCTGTCTCATCTATTTAAACTTTAATAATTGCACAAAAGTTTGATGTTGGACTTACGTTTCTTAAATTTTGGGGATAAGAATATTTTAAATACTGCAGCATGATTTAACATTTTGTACATTATATCTGATTAGACTTTTCTTTTTTTTTAGCTGGTCATTACGTTTATTGTAGGTATTAAAAATATACTTTAATGAGGACCGGATCTAAAGAGGGGCAATGGGACCAAGCCTCACCCCTATTTTTTTTGATAATGTTATTATAGGTAATAGATTAAGCTTAAAAAATTATTAAACTTTATGCATATTTGATACATTTTCCTAGAAATTTTTAAAGATCTCTGAAATGGGTTGTTGGTTCGGGTTGTTTTACCTCTGAGTGGCACTTTTTTTGCATACAATGGGGCAAATTGCCAGGTCACATGGGCCCCGAAGGCTCAGAGAAAGCTGGGGGAGGGGACCCACTGAACAGCTGAAGGGAGACAGATGGTAATATAACTAATAATAATAATATAATTGCATTTAAGAAAGAGGAAAATAATTGTTTAGATATAAGAGTTCACTGTAAATAAATTCGTTAGGATTAAGTAGTATCGTTCTATTAATTCTACAGAATATTGTAATTATTAATAAAATTGCTGTTTTCTTTATATGTTGATACGAATTTAAACAGAAGAACACTGAGCGTGGGTTCAAAACAATATATAGTAATATTTTATAATTATTTATACAAGATGTATGGGAATTTAAATATTGAACTAAATATGCTTATGACTAATTATTCACTATCTTCTATTGACAAATGTTAATAGAACAGAACATTCCAACATCTTTAACACGACATTCAAATTAACAAGTCTTAAGAGTCCAACTATATTAATTAAGTAGCAAGCACATTATGAAACAAATGTCTACTTAGCAACAACAGGTTACATAAATCAATTATTAGTAAAACCTACTTTACTTTGTTTACAAGAATACGAAGTATTTTCTTTAAATTATGCTACGACCTTATGTCTAAATTCATATCACCTCTGCCTTCTATTATGAAGTAGAACAACTTTGTAAGAAAGAACATAACTTCTGTCTTCTATTCTTGAATACACTCAATTCACTACTTGACACTGACTAGAAACATCTCCTTCAAGATAAACACAAAAAAGTAATTATAAAACAACTCTCAAGTCGACTAATCGCGCACTATACCAAATCAACTCTTTTCTTCTTTTTAATTCACCGAACTCACAACTGAATATCCTTTTAGTCAAATCAGGGTTACAAGTCATTGTTGCTGTAATTCGCACGCTGAAGCACACACGAGATTCAAAACGATACATCATATCACGAGTTCATTGTATCACGTTCATCTGTCGTAAAAATATTAAATATTCATGTCAACTGATTTACATCTAACTGTTTGTTGATACGTGTATATGATTCAAACGGTCCTTCTTCAGTTCATTGCATTTGAATGTCCTTTAATCATTATGTATTTTTATATTCAATCATTATTTATTGTATTTGTTATATTTAATCATTATTTGCACAAGAGTAGTGAAAATTTGAGGTTAAAACTAATCTGTACATGTAAAATGGTATCTACTGGCGTATTTGGAACTCTTATGGGTATGACCAATATTTTGTATATATATTATCAGAAGCTGAATAATATATTATTTTATTGTAAAAAAATATATATAACGAATAGAAAGACTTTTATACATAGTATTAACTCTCCGGCATAAGAGTTAAAAAAACTTTAAGAAAAGTAATCATAACTATTAAAACAATTGATATGATTATAAGCATTAATCTGTTTAGTTATCGGATTTATTCAGAATGCAAGAGAACTCAGAGGATGAGCTGCAAAGGATCAGCGAACCAGTATTGAACCAAAGAATTTAGCGTCATGACAAGAGAAAGTAGTGCATCGCGTGACATCATAGCTCTTAACCGTAGACATTTGAATTAGCAACAGTAGCACAGGAGCAGAAGTTAAGCGTTCTTTGTTTAATTCTGAATTCTATTTAATAATAGAATACTTGCTCTGATGTGTTTTTAATCATGAAGAAAGACGAGTGTTTAGCCTGTCAAAAGTCCAGTGTTGTGTTATTTCGCTTCCCATATTCAAGAAAGGTAAAACTTATTAATTTTCTTTTTACTGTGGTTATATGGCGAAATATTATTTAGGCTTAAGGCAATTTTAAAATTTCCACATAGATCTCAAAGATATGGTATGATGTATTTGTAAACTGTCTGTTCATAATATAAATGTCATGTAAACAACTTAATAGCTAAACTTTAATTTTCTTATACACTTGAATACAATACTATTACATCATCTTATTTCATGAGAGATAATTGTAACAAAATTGTAGTACCTAGAGTATTTAAAACAATAAAATTTAAACAAATTGTTATGTACATTGGCCCTAGATTGTATAATGAATTAAATGGTGAAACAGTGAAGAATTTCGTAATTTTCAAAAGAGAAATTTTGAATTGGATGCAAACTATTGATAAACCCTGATGTATTATTTAACTAAACAATTTTAAAAATGAATTTTTTATAATTTTGTTTGTGTACATCCGTAAAATATATTCTTTAGTGGATATAAGTTGATTATGTTATACTCATAAATTGATTTCAATATATTTATTGTTATTTACTATATTATTCACTTCAATAAGTTTGTTTTTACTAAGCAGGCTTTAACTAGAACACTTTAATATTCACAATGCTAATATTCTTGACGTCGAAAGTTATTGGTTTAGGTAAAGAGCTAATATAGACAAGTAGGTGATATTCTGTAAATAATTTTTTGTTAATATTTGATTAATTACAATCATGCAGTTTTTCACTAATGTACCTTATCACGTATGTATTAGCAGTATTTTTATTATTACTCTAATCAGATTTTAGCCATTCGTGTTTTTAATTATGGCGTAATGAAGTTAATTATCATAGTAGCCCCGGGTAAGGCATGGCTGTACGTGCCGTTTTTCTGCTGAGGTCCTGCCATCCTCTCAGACCTTCTACTATGGCATATAAACTGACAGGCTCCTGTCAGACCTCTGTGGCAAGCAGCTGCTTGAGGGGGTATTTATTATTTTATTATTTAACTTCTCAAAAGGACATGCAGTTTAAAATGCTTTAAATTTTATCTGATAAATGTTTAAGATAATTAACATTTTTAATGAATAAATGAGGTGCTTGGGGAAAGCATTTTGATCCTTTTATGAATTGGTCGAATTCGGTTGTATTACCAGTGAGCCGACCTTTTTTGGGGGGCAATAGGATAAATGTCCAGGTCGTGAAGACCCAATTACTCAAAGAAACTTTGAGAAGGATATCAAATGAACAACTATCTATTAGTAGAGAGAAAAAAAAGATTCCTGTCAAGGCCATCCAACTTGGTTTTTAATCTGAATAGGATATGTCTATCCTGCATACGGGCAGCAGCTTAATATCCCTTAAGACAGATGGCATATTTTCTAGAACAGCCAGTCTACAAATAGATCACACTACAATTTAGGAAGTTTGGGCTGGAATTTTGACATTGCTTTAAGCCTAATGGATAGATTTACCCTATATGACGATAACAATAATAAAATGAGAATTCAAAATCAGGTTCACAGATTTTTTTGACATTCTAGTTTTAGTTGTTTGCTTTTTGTTTAAATTTAAAGGAAAATGCTCCGATCTACACAGTAATAAAATTAAATATATTTCGAAATAACAATATAATTTTCAAATAAATTTTAGTTCCGAATTCCCTCTCAAATATGTTTACCTGCCTACAAGCGATGGCTTCTTTTAACAATGGATGCAGCATAATAGTAGGTGGTGAAGTTTAAATATTTTTGATAAACCTAATTTAGTTCATCTTCACCAACCGATAACACACAACATTAACGTCATATCCTCTCGCTGAGAAAATCAGTTGTTCCTAATTTTTCGGTTCAACATTCATGGCGCTGTATCATAGGTTTCAATGGTCAATTTAAATAGACACGATATGTGATGAGTTTTCTCCTTATTTCCTTCTCTGTTCAAGGATAGAAAAGTTATTTAACATTACTATTGTTATAAAATTTATACAAATTGATTTGCGTTTGATTTTAAATTCCTTTTCTTTAAACTGTAAACGGACACTAAAATTTTGATCTTATCCCAAATATTCTTTTAAGCAGTTTTATAAAAAATATTTAAATGTTTAATTTTCATTGGTAAGGAATTTTAATTTTCAATAACGAACAAATAAAAATATTTAATGCATTATGTCTTTGAAACTAATGACTTAAGCAAATTATTATTATTATTATTATTATTATTATTATTATTATTATTATTATTATTATTATTATTATTATTATTATTATTATTATTATTATTATTATTATTATTATTATTATTATTATTATTATTATTATTATTATTATTATTATTATTATTATTATTATTATTATTATTATTATTATTATTATTATTATTATTATTATTATTATTATTATTATTATTATTATTATTATTATTATTATTATTATTATTATTATTATTATTATTATTATTATTATTATTATTATTATTATTATTATTATTATTATTATTATTATTATTATTATTATTATTATTATTATTATTATTATTATTATTATTATTATTATTATTATTATTATTATTATTATTATTATTATTATTATTATTATTATTATTATTATTATTATTATTATTATTATTATTATTATTATTATTATTATTATTATTATTATTATTATTATTATTATTATTATTATTATTATTATTATTATTATTATTATTATTATTATTATTATTATTATTATTATTATTATTATTATTATTATTATTATTATTATTATTATTATTATTATTATTATTATTATTATTATTATTATGTTGTGTGCTTTGTGATAATAATTTGATAATAATCTCTCTGATAGTCACTTTTTAAAGAAGGATACAGATATAAAGATTACATTTAACCTATAAATAGTACAATATTTAAAAAATCATTTTTGTATGTTATTTAGGATAATAATATTTATGATGAATATACCTTAAATTACCTTTAACCCTTTATGTATGTTTTCCATTTTAAATTTTCACATGAATTTCTAAATATTTTAAACCGGGAATAGCAATTATTTCGTTTTTCTAATAAACTAAACAAACGCAATAAATATTATGGAATTATCATTTAACTCCCTCTATGATCCAGATGATAAATTAAGATAGTTTCACTTATTCACAATAACTGTATCTTCTATTAATGACAGAAAACTGGAAATTTTAATTCACATTAATAACTTAATAGTAAAAGGCAAACAACAGAGCCTTGGGGAATACAAACTTTTCATATCTTGAATATCGTTTGCAAGCTTTCATACATTGTAAAATTTTGTTTTATTATCTAAAGAAGATCTCACTTAGTTATGTATTTTGGCTCTTATTCCACTCGAAAATATTTTTTAGTGTACTTGAATATTTTCCCGCCATTATTTGTGTGTGTTATTATTATTGTTGTTGCTGTTGCTGTTGTTGTCACTATTATTGCGGGAGGACAAATAAAATTAAAACGTGCAAATTTTATTCAAATGATCCTATTTTTTTCAAAATGAAGGCAAAACGTTGTTCGTATAAAATAAAATAAGTAGATTTCATTCTTTTTCAATTTTATGTATTTTCATACAAGACAACAACTTTTTCCAGAGTAGTCTTTTCGGTGTAGGCATCTATATAATTAATAACGGTAAATTCTGTTTCTAGTTCAAAATTAAAACATTGTTGCCATCGAAACCAATGTTTGCATTAATTGCAGTTGGAAATAAGCAAAACGAAAAGCACCCTCTACATCAATGCTTCCTATTTTAAAGTCCCCAGGACAATTAGGGGTTCCTGAGACAATTTTAACATTTGAACTAACTGAAGAGATAATTGTATGTTTACCGCGATTACATAACAGTGTCTAGTTTTACTACTTTTGGCTGGATCTATGAAAATTTAGTATGGCAGAATTGGCTATCTATGCTGATCACAAGCTGTGATTGGGCTGGGGTGGCTCAGTCGGTAACGCGCCAGGCTCGTAATCTGTAGTTCCCAAGTTCGAGTCCCAGCTGGGTCAGCGTTGAGATTTATCTCCGCAAAATTCCCCGTCCTGCCCACGGTCAGTAGGGGACACCGATGGGCTTGGAAAGGCCGCCGTCCGTCGGATGGGACGTTAAGCCGTGGCTCCGTGTGCGGGAGAGCCATACCCTGTGCACGTTAAAGAACACGCTGGATGGCCTTGACGGGAGGCTACCATCTGTCTCCCAACAGCTGTTCCAGTGGGTCCCCTCCCCCAACCTTCTCTGAGCCTTCGGAGTCCATGTGACCTGGCCATTTAGCCCATGATGTGCAAAAAAAGTGCCGCTCAGAGGTAAAACAACCCAACCCAACAAGCTGTGATTGGTTGTTGATGACATAAAATTTCTGGCGTATTGAATTTCTCTACTCAAATGTTTCGATTCGAAATTAAAAAAAAAAGAGCCGATAAAGAACTAGGCATCTAACCCATTCTTGGGACTTTTAAGAAATCCTCGTCGCGAGTATCTATATGTTAGTTGAACAAAATGTATCAGGTAATTACGTAGAAAGGATCTGCAGAGAGAGAGTGACATTTGTAAGGGATCCGCAGAAAGAATGAGGCTTCATATGAGTTGCGCAGGGGGAAAAATGAGTTTTTTTTACGGTCCTTGGGTGTGAACACGCTGTGGACCATTAAGAATGACGGGAAATATTACGCATATATCCTATCACATCTTATTTTCCTGGAACACCCAAACCCTTTTGTTACTTTAAGTAATGATAAGAACAATAAGTAGAGTTTGGTAGTTCTAACTTCTACTGTTTAGGAAGAGTTCTTGATCATACAAACATACAAACTGTAAAATGTTTAATACAAAGGTGTCCACTCCAAACTCAACGAAGATATACTAGGAAAGAAAACTACTTTCTTAAAGAGCAGCAAGAAAAATTATCTTCTTAAAAACGAAAACATAACTTCTAATGAGCAATGAATTGAAAACAAAAAAAACGCTACTTTTTAAGGAATCAGAAAAATGTCTTGATTCGAAAAACAAAAATATACATTTTAATTTTAATTTTAGTAATGCACTTAAAAATGTTCGGCCAACCACTTTGGAAGGAATGAGCCAGATTGCGTATAATGATAATTTGCTTTAAGAGTCGCATGTTCTTTTGCAATGAGTCGCAGATTGGACGGGCTTCATAGAGTAGATTACGATTAACAAAATGAATAGCATTATGAATTCAATATTGCAGATTTTTCATTTTTGTTAATAATTAATCAAGTGTGGAGTAATAAAGCCATTTCAGTTTCATATTACTTATACCATATAATGATTGAAAAAAAATTAAATGCCCTGATTTTAGATACATGTCATATTTTTATCAAATTAACTCGGTACTCTCATAAGGGTACAGAGTTACCATCTCCAGGGCATAGAAAAAAATTAAGTGGGTGTGAGAAGTGAGAGAAGTGACTGAATCGAGTTCGAAAAAATTAGAAGAATAAACCGAGTAACTGGATTCCCGTTGCAGTATACACTCCCCCCCCACACCACTTTTAGTAGCCTTTTACAAAATTTCTTGAAAATTACAAAATTTATATATATTTAGCGTTTCGTCTCCTCCATTACGGCTACTGAACTTTTATATGGGCATGGCAGAACAGGGGCAAGGGGCCTCTTGCCCCAATTACTATATTGATAAACTAGAAAAAAATATATAGATCCAGCCTTACCCCCATATAGGAGTGGAGACGCAATAATTCCACTGTTTTGTTATTAAAACGCCCAAAAATAGTGATTGCCAAGCTTTCTTCAAGAAAATCTCAGCGAACCGTACAAATTAAGGTGGTTTAATAATATAGCCACAAGATTCAAAATGCGATCGTCCTATTCTCCAGAAAACTTTCATCTGACAAATTTACTTCATGATGAAATCTCTGTTTCTCGAGATTTTATCTTAAAATTGCAATAGAAATAAAGAGTGATAGAAAAAAAAACATAAAAACTCCAGTTCAGTTTTATTTAAAATTATTGCTTTCGAGTCTCTACAGCTTTAAACCATTCCTTCTGGCGACGATACTGCATTAACATACAGTGCATCAATTAGAGCATTTTAGCACCAATTCCTCTAAATACATGCATGCAAGCGATCCGAAATGTTGTCTGAACTCTTCTCTATTCCTCAGCAGTATCCTGCAAATTCCTCTTTTTTTTCCCTTTCCATTTGCCGAAGGTTGTGAAAGTCACGTATGTTAAGGGCTCGCTGCTTCCGTAGTCTTTCCGATTAATGATCCATAAACCAAGCATGCTCGATAGCGTTTGTTTTTATTCTGACAACGGCAGGAGCTTTGGTAGCGAGTCGATACGACTTGAATTTCTAGATGCATAAAGAAAATGAGCTATAAAAATCTAAATCTTTAGTAGCGCTGTCTGGAATGAAGTGATGCGTCTTCGACTTCTCCCCTTGCCAAAGCGGGGTTGCAGGTATAGTGTTGTTGGCCTCTTGCCCTCTTCAGAGAGAGAGAGGGTTCGGAAACTATGTTTTCGAAAAATCGTAATGTGGGCGGTTCGCAGGAAGAAAACTGCACTATAAGTTGAAAGAATTCTACTTCGAAGTGCCTCGTCTATAGTCCTCCGGCTGTTCTCGAACTATTTCTTTCCTTTGTTATTCACAAGCATTTGAAAGGGAAAAAAATTAAACGGATTTCGCATGACATAACTCGGCTCGGAAATGGAGTGCTATGTAAGTTCATGAACAAAAGCACTTTAAGTTTCTTTGGTTTGTCATAAGAGGAAGGATGGGTGAAGGGGAAAGCAATAAGAATTTATATTTATATGAGAAATGGGAAATGAAAGTTTTCGAATGGGAATTTTTAATAGTAAAGTTCATAAAATTTTCAATGCCCAGTTAAAATAAATATTTTTCCTTTTGGCAATATTTTACGGTTTGGAGCGGAGAAGTTGGTTATCTTATGGGTAAGTTATTTTTTATTGCACCCTGCTCACAGAAACAGTCAGTAAAACTAAAGCAAACTTTTTACCGTGTTTGCTTAAGAAAATTCCTGGCAAAAGCCTTAAACTGTTTTTATCCGTCTGCGGCATCCGACAAATTTATTAATCTTTCTGACAAGGAACTCGGACTTTCATAAGTATTTTGGCGAGGATACTTTAAACTTTTTTTTGACAAAATTCCGGAAAGTTGTTCAACCTTCACGAGAGGATTTCAAACTCTGTTTAACGTTTTTGGCGAAGATCAAACTTTGCTCTAAGTTTTGTGAGGGATTCGTATTTTGTCAAACTATAAGGTAAGGGATCTAAACCTTAACTAACTAAATTTTTAACTTGATTGGTTAACAAATTTCCTAGCATAAGCATATAAATTGCAATTATCTGTCTGCGACAACAGCCTTTTTTTTCTTACTTTCTGTCTTTCTGACGAGGATCTCTGACTTCATAAGTATTTTAGTTAGGATATTAAACTTTTCATGAAATTTTGAAAAGTTGTTCAACCTTCAGAGAGGATTTCAAACTTTGTTAAAATCTTCTGTCGACGGTCAAAATTTGTTAAAGTGAGGGATTCAGATTTGTCAAACTTTACGGAGAAGATGTTGGAGATTGATACATTTGTTAAACTTTTTTATGCTTTGTGCTTAACTCTCTGCCTTGGACAATAGCATTTCTGATATTTTATTAATGACTGCAAAAAATGGGGAGGTACTTACTACAATAACATAAAATTAGAATACTTTCGTGTATAACATAAAACTAGGTAGCTTTAGTGTTGATACAAAACAGCATACTGAGGTGCATATTGAGGGAAAGGAAATTTGACTCAAAGCATATTATGCCGAATTACAAATCATGCAATTCAGAAAACTTTATGCATTTAGCGCAGCATTTAGTATTCTTTAAAAACTTGGGAAAACAAGAATTGAGAAGAAAAGAATGCGACACCAGAAATAGGAACACAACAAATATCTACTTTAAATATCAAGGAAAACAGTGGTGAAAAAACATTACATATATATGTATATACAGCATCATATATTTTTAATAGTCTACTTGAAAATATTAAAAAATAAAAACAAATTACATATTTTTTAAGAATCTACAGAATAAAGGTTGCATAATAAAGATATTGATGTTTCACTGAAATTAAATTATCTGAAATGTTATAAACTGCAACCTAAAATACGTTTTAACAATGATTGTATTTAAACCACTTGTAAACTTTGAAAATTTGTGTTTTGCTTATCCTGAAAGCAAATCTACTACAAACCTGACACTTTAATGAAGAGAGCGGAAATTAAAATAAGTTTTTTCAAAAAATATGCTAAAAAAAAACGGAAATAAAGATGACTGATTGTTCAATTTGTTTAACTTATTCGATAATTATGTTGCTTTTTTTAATTTACTGCTAAAGCAAGTATCAATGGAATTCAACTTTGAAAAAAAAAATAACATATACCAGAGGCAAAAGAACAAAATGTTTTCAAGGACATTGCGTGATCTATGGACAGAGGAAGAGAAGATACCATGTAACCTGAAGAATTTTTAAATAGCAGAAAACAGAAAATTTGATAAGCATGTATATTCACTCGTTGCCCGCTTTTTTTTGACACAGTTCCCTGTAATGTAAATGGTAACTAAGATACAGAACTCGGTAACCTATTAAATAAGCCTTTTGTGAAAACCTATGACTGATGATAAAGTTAAAGATCTCGATCAAGTGTATTTCAGTCTCGATTTTCAACAATATGCGTCCAGTATTTAAATAGTTATGGAAGCTAAAGCACTTAGTATGTTTGCTCGTTCTGCCAAAAAACGTTAAAAAATGGCTACAATTGGCATGATTATTAAGCGAACTACTAAAAATACTATTAGGGGTGTTGGTGAAGTTTAGTGTAATGTTTTCGTTTTAACTGGTTTTTATTAATTTTATTTATTTATTGTTTCTTTACTTAAAGAGCCTTATGAAACTGCATGGACTGTGATAATGAAACTTTTTTAACCTTGGAGGTGCTGATAAATAATCTTAACTTTTTAACTTTTTTAACCTTGGAGGAGCTACTAATAGTAGATATTTGACTAGTGACAGTCATAACATGTTTTTTTTTCATATTATTGTAATTAACTTTGTTTTGAAATGGCCACAGAAATCTTAATTCTATATTAGATGCTTTGTTGGATGAGGGAGAGCCATTGGTATTGCAGGATCAGATTGATGCGCGATTACGTTTTCTTGATTCACTTTTGTTCGTTATAATATAAGAAGTGTAAAGTAAAATTTTAACCAGTTGCTTGTAGATTTTGAAAATGATTCTAAAGAACAAATTTGATGTTTCTTTCAGAAATATGGATTAAGGTGGAAGAGTTACCAATTTATAGAATTGATGATTTTCATATTTATTTCAATTACAGAATTTCAAATTAAGTAGGAGTAATGCTTTATATTAAAAATGGCAAATTTAATCTTCGACAAAAAAAGGATATGATAAGTGCAAAAGCTGCTCATATTATTTGATCCTGTAGCTAATGTGTCTTTCATTCATGTTTACAGATCTCATGGTTGAACAATAATTTATTTCTTAAAGAGTTAAGTGAATAGCTAAGGTGTATACGTAAAGAAAACCTTTACTATTGATTTGCTAGAGAATTCTAATGATGTTAGTGATTACTTAATTTTGATGTCTGAATTTGGGTTAAAACAATAGGTAAATGGGCCTACTAGACTATGCATTTGCAAGAAAAGGTAAAAATGTCACTGTCGATGCGGCAGTTTATAAATTCAATTTGACTGATCATATTCGTATAGTGGGTAAAGGTAATTTGAGCATACATATATCTAACAAATAGTGGTTCAATCAAGTATAAAAATAGTACAAGTATCAATTAATATAATTCTGAACATTATTCAAACAGCAAAATTTTGAAACATTATGTATATCTGATAATAACACTGATAAAAATGTTGTGTAAATATTTTTTTCAAAGGTTTATTCATAATAAATACTTATTTACTAGTAATAAAACAAGGAGGAATAAAACAAGTAGGCAAAAAACGGGTCACTGATGTATTAATTAAATAAATAGGTGGAAAAGAAAGAATGCATATGAAATATTAAAAGTATCTAGGTATTGTGAAATATGAAACAGACTACAAAAGATATAATAAATATGTTAAAAAAATGTATTAAGGAAGTTAAGATAGGTATTTCAGAGAAAAAAATGGATTTTTCTTCAAATAATTCACAATGATGGCTTTCACGAATTTTCTTGGCATACAAAAAAACAGAGTATTACTTGATAGTCTTAATAGTAACTTAAACATATTAGTAAATGATATGAATTCAAGTTGTGTAGATTGAATGTTTTGCAGATGAGGAAATAGATATTTAACCTCCATTATCAAACATTCTTAAAATATGTTTCTCCGTCTACATTTGTGTGAGGTGCCACTGAAGCTGAAGTTTCAAATATTAGGAAACAACTATCCAATGTAAAAGTCTTTGGTAATGATGGCATTAATGCACAAATATTAAAAATTATAAATCTCCATCATTCGGGATATTTCCTTAATGTAATTTTAGGTAATGGGATATTCTGTGAGGAACTCAAACTTGCTAAAATAATCCCTATTTACAAATCAGGGGATGAAAATATTATTATGAATTATAGACCAATTTCAATTTTCCGAAATTTTTCTAAAGTTCTGGAAACTATTATGATATGTACACTTTTTGATTTTTATAAAAAAAAATTTAAATAAGTCAAAATTGGGGTTTAGGAGGAAACTAAATTCGAAATTTTTAGATCTAGCAATCAAAATATGTGTTAATGATAACAAAAAAGCCATATTCATAGATATAAAAATATGCATTTGTTTCTGTTAATCACACTATACTTGTGAATAAATATATACTAGTGGAATAAGATATAATTGCCATTTATAGTTTGAAAGCAATTTAAAAGGAAGAAAACAGGCAATTTGAATTGATAATGTTATAAGCGATTTTCCTGTTGTTAGAAAAGGAGTTCCTCAGGGAACAGTAGTAGGACTGAATGATTTTTTGCTATTTAAATATAAAGGTATCCCTTTTATGTTATGATGATGATACAGCAACTGCATAACCTTTTAAACTTTAAAAGTAATTGAATACTGTAGTTTAACTAGCCTTTTAAAGGCAATTGAATATGATCTACAATTTATTCAAAATTGGTCTTTAGCAAATAAATTTACTTTAAATATACAGAAAACTAAATTCATATATTATGACCTATAAAAATGTAATACCCGTGTACATTATCAAATATCATAAACAAACCTATCTTTTTCTCCAAAACTGCAATTGTGCTGCTTCATGTAGAGTTTTTAGCTGCAAATATTTAAGAGTATATCTGAATTCCAACTTGTAAAGCATCACTCATGCAAACGTTTTGACATAAAAGTACATATTATTTATATTTTATTATTCAAAACCTATTTTATATAAAAAAAACTAATTGGTCTCTTCTATGCCTAGGTTTACTCTACTATTCAGTATGGAATGTGCAGCTGGGGAGATGTAAATGAAAATAATCTTCAGAATTTGATTTTAATTCATAAAAAATATAAATCAGTCCTTCAATATTTCTTCCTACTCTGATATATATATATACCTTAATCATTATACATGTTTTTGGCAAAAGACAAATATATGAACCGTTTATTTTGAAAATGGGGCAAGTCCATTTTTGAAAAAAATGAAGATAAAAAAATCAATAGGTAAAACTTAATTTGATAAACACTATTGGATAATAAATTTACTTTATCTAACAACATAAAATACATAAAAGTTGTCTATTAATTCTAATCAATATTTTTAAATCATTTAAAAAATGTATCCCTTAAATATCTCGCAATAACAAAAATGACGTTGCTCCACTTTCAAAATAAATGGCTCATATATATATATACAAAATTCTGTTATTTGTATAGTTAAAGAGATATTGGCTCCTATCTCTCACCGCTCCTTATAACTCTAGACGAGTTGGCTTGTCATGTAGAGTTCCATTTCCACGTAAAAATATAACAAAAATATATTTTGTTTCTCTAACTTCTAAAATTTACAATAGTTTAGACCAAAATATTAGAAATAAAATTAGTTTAGTTCGCTTTAAAAATAAAATGAAAAATATGTTTTTTGTACTAATAACTTGGAATATTTTTTGAAAATTGAATATCTGTTTCGATTTGTTACTCTTGTGTTTGTTCTGTGTCTCTTTCCAAGGGCGGGGGCGGGGGTGGCTCAGTCGGTAGCGCGCCAGGCTCGTAACTGTAGTTCCCAGGTTCGAGTCCCAACTGGGTCAGCGTTGAGATTTATCTCCGCAAAATTCCCCGCCCTGTCCACGGTCAGTAGGGGACACCGATGGGCTTGGAAAGGCCGCCGTCCGTCGGATGGGACGTTAAGCCGTGTCCCGTGTGCGGGAGAGACATACCTTGTGCACGTTAAAGAACACGCTGGATGGCCTTGACGGGAGACTACCATCTGTCTCCCAACAGCTGTTCCAGTGGGTCCCCTCCCCCAACCTTCTCTGAGCCTTCGGGGTCCACGTGACCTGGCCATTTAGCCCATGGTGTGCAAAAAAGTGCCGCTCAGAGGTAAAACAACCCAACCCAACTTTCCAATGGTTATCACACTTCATGCTATTTTTTGAATTAAACATTCAATGACTTATAATTTGTAAACTTCGAAACTTTTTTAATTGCTAAAGATAAATCAACGTAGTGCCATATATTATAAAATTTTGCTTGTTCTCGAAACCTGGGCGAGCATAAGGCATAAGGTTCTCTTGGTCCTCGACATTGCTAAGATAATTTTATTAATTTTTTATTTTTTATCATTTCTTTTAATTAGTGATTGTTATTTTTGTTATTATTTTTCTTCTTTACGACTGTATTTAATTCTTAAAATACCATATATAACTGTTATGTATTATGATTTTAAAGGAACAAATGAAGTATTTCATTTTTTCTCTATTTTTCGGAAATAATAAATCAGAGCAATTATTTAAACTGGCATTGTTGCTGTTTAGTATTCCAATTTCCGTAACTCTCTAAATACCAAAATAATATTGTTGGAAATCGAGTTTGAAAAAGATTTAACTGAGATCGTTATTTTCAGTCGCATTTTTGTTCATGAAGAGCTTATTTAAGAATTTACGAAATTCTGTGTTTGAATTACTATTGAAATAAAATGGAACTTCCTAAAAAAGTGGCTACTGAGTGTATACGAAGGGCGTCTAAAAACTCCGTGGCAGGCATATGCAGAACAAAAAACATTGCACTTATCTCAACTAAACTTTTACTCTCCGTCAATTTCCCCGCCCTGCCCACGGTCAGTAGGGGACACCGATGGGCTTGAAAAGGCCGCCGTCCGTCGGATGGGACGTTAAGCCGTGGCCCCATGTGTGGGAGAGCCATACCCTGTGCACGTTAAAGAACACGCTGGATGGCCTTGACGGGAGGCTACCATCTGTCTCCCAACAGCTGTTCCAGTGGGTCCCCTCCCCCAACCTTCTCTGAGCCTTCGGGGTCCTTGTGGCCTGGCCATTTAGCCCATGGTGTGCAAAAAAGTGCCGCTCAGAGGTAAAACAATCCAAATCCAACTCTCCGTCAAAGTACTCCTCTCCATCATCTATGCAACTTTGCAGAGGTCTACGCCAATTCTGTAACGCTTGGTGGTACTTCTATTAGGGAATATTCCGTAACTCTCAATGAGCATTTTGCAAGGTTTTACATACTTGAAAAAGACTTCCCAGTAAGTTCGTTTTTCATATTTGGAAACAACCAAAAATCGTATGGTGCAAGATCAGGTGAATATGCAGGATAAGATAGCTGTTCGACTTTTTCCTGCTCCAGATACACTGTAACTTACTAGGTTTTTTAGCACTGGTATTGTCATGGGGACCTCTTGACACGACTGTTGTTGTACGCTGCTCTTTCATCTCCTTAACCATTTTTGGCAAAACAATTTTGGGTTAGTATTGGCCATTTATAGTCATTTTTTCAGATAAGGTGCCCATGGCTACTACTCCTTGGGAATTGAAAAGTTTTTGAACATTCTCAGTGAAAATCTTGTCATAGGATTTAGGGATGCAGTTCATCTTCTGCAACCTAAACATAGTTGTTGATCTTTCTGGGAGTTGTGTAGTAATAAAACACGTCTCATCACCTGTGACAATGTCTGTTAACCATTTGGGGCAACTAGGTTCAAACATTGCCAGCATCTCCTTGCACCAGTCAGCTCTAGCCCTTTCTTGTTGTCTGTCCGTGTTTGTGGGTACCCATTTGGCACATTTGGCACTTTCCGAACTTTAAATGTTGAAGAATAATTATTTCCACAATCGATACACTAACATTTACACTTATTGCCTGAACGGTGATGTGTGTGTTTTTCCTTAACGAGTTCCCGAACAGCAGCGATGGTTCTCTCGTTCACGACCTTCTTCGGTCTTCTTCCACGAAGGAGGTCTTTGAAGCTTTGCCGTCCTTCTCTGAATTTGCGCATATGGACCCGTAAAATGCCCTCAAATAACGTTGTATATAATTAACTTGGGAAGAACGGGTGGAAATCTACATACACATGTCAAGAACTTTTTAAACGCCCTCCTTATATTACGCGTTTTTGAAAAATACTTTTGTAAGACCTATTGAAGGTGAAAGAGAAAAGCATGCATTTCAGTTCAGTAGTAAAGTACACAAGAGATGTTCTCATGAAATACCTGAAAAAAATTTAGCTCGGTAATATGTGGGATCCCACTTAAGGCGAAACTTAATTTTTTCAACTTACTGTTTCATGCATTGTGGTGTTTGATGAGAATACATGCTCCTTTTTCCCCACACCCTATTTTTTTTGTCTTCTACATCCAATTCTGAATATTTGTCATTATTTCTCAGCAACCTAATCTCTAAACGAAATTTCGATGCTGTGGCCAAATTCTACTATCCAAGATACATCGAAAACTGAGCCACTGGATCACATGGCAAACGTTATATCCGTCCTCGTTTCTTTCGTAATTCTTTACAGTATCCCTGTTTAAAAGTTTTCTTCTTTAAGATCTATACAATGAGCACGCATTGATAATAACTTTCGCGTGAAACGGAAATTCTGTCACCTACTGATAGTATTCTTATAACTGAGATAATCGTGTTTCCCTACAAATGACTGCCTCGTATTACGATACATGTACAAATGGAAAAGTACATATAATAGAGTTGTACTGTGACATAAACTTTTCCACATTCCCAGAAACATTAACAAAATAAGGTGTCCTCTAACTTTAATTACATTGGTGTATTTTTTAACCATCTTTCAAAGCAATATTATGTGATATTAACTATAAATATTTAGTTTTTTTTATATATATAAACTTTTCCTTCACATTTTTTTCAAGACAGTCTAGAAATTTCTAATTTTCCGTTCAAAATACCACTTTGGTAAAACTTAAGATTGAATAATAATAAATATAAAAATTGTGAATAGTAAATATAAATTTTTTTTTTTTATTCCTTCTGAAGTGTATTTAACATAAAAAATATATTATTTCAATACAATTAGAAAATTTAAAAGAAGGATTTGGAATTAGACTAAATCTTTAGTACTTGTTTTTAAACATATTTTATCTCTACCCCGTTATCAAAATTAAAGTGAATAATTTATAACTTGAAGCATAAACTACATGGTTTCAAATATTTAAAATATTAAAAACAATTAATGAATGCCAAATGCAAAGTAATTAACAAAAACTGATAGAGGTTTCCGATAACAATTTACAGGCTTTTTCTAACGTCGAAAACCCCTATCGACTTATACATTGTTATTGAATACAACAATTCTCCCCAACTCTTTTTGATCTTTGAAATCAGAGACCTAGTTACTCCTCGGCTCTCTGATAACTTAATTAAGTTATCAGAGGGCCGAGAAGTTTGGCATTCTTTTGTCTCGATCGCCTCATTGATATCGCAATATTCATTTCATGCTTCTACATTGGAAAAGTCTTTTCATCTTCACTTAGAACAACAAAGAGTAGCGGTTAGAGGTACACATCACAAGTATTTTTGATTTTGAAAAAAACTGTTTTTGGAAATCTGCTGTTTTTCTCTATCGACATCTATGATAATGAAAAGAGATGCGTCTGGTCGCCATAACTCTTGACTGTTTCGCATTACGATAAAGAGACTTAGAATCTGAAATTTCGACATGGGATTCATGAGGATTAATTACTTTTATACGCGTAGAATTTCGTAGACCGCTCAATATTTTGGATTCAAGAATCGATCTATGAAAGAGGATTTCTGCGTAAAATCCGACGGTGAACTAAAAAAAAGTATTTAATACCATGAGGATTTGCTGTGCCAAATGTTAATTCAAAAGGTTGAATAATTGGCTAGAAAATCAGCATTTTAGACAAATTTTAGTAGATCATTACGGTATCATCATTTTTTTCGGGCCTGATTCTACTAGCAATGCGTCATGACGTAACAATTATGCTACACGGCATGTAACTTACTGTGACGCGAAATTTTGTTCGACTGTTTAAAAATTAATATTTTTGAATTCGAAATCTATTATTATGTACATAGAATTTGTCATCAGACAAAATAAAACAATATGGTTACCCGATGCTATGCTGCATTTATTTAATATTCTTGAAACGAATGCTGCTCGGGAGTAACATAAATTATTATTTAAATACCTTTTCGGTTCACCGTTGGATTTTACGCAGAAACGCTTTTTCAAAGAACGATTCTTAAATCCAAAATATTGCCCTGCGTACGACATTCTATGCGTATAAAAATAAATCACATTGAACCTATATATTCTAATATCAGAAATACGAAAAAACATACCGCCTCGATGGCTCAGTGGTATCGCGTTGGCTCCATGTGACATTGCGACTATTATTCCGATGACTATTAATACAGATTTTTATTCTTTCTTGCAAGTTGTACTCTAGCACATATGATATATATCCATATATACTATATGTTTAATAGAACACTGTCAGTTATAAACCATCAATCCACTTGAACATTTAAATTAATATCTAAAAATTACAAATAGATTGGCTTTAGTGTAACCTCCCCCTGCATGGAATAAATTATAATGATATTAATAAATATCATAAGCAATGTGTCCATTTTCTTCCAATTACTTCCATGATATTAATGTACCAAGTTTAAATTCAAAACCAAATATTTCTTCGTGATGCAGATTTCATCTTTACAAATATGCATGCAAAGTCCTCACTCAATGAATAATCGGCAAAGACTCTGCGACATTTCAGTCTTATTTTCAAATTGGAAATCATCCCGAGACATATGCTCATTAAAGATCACAATAGATTTCTTTGACAGGAAGATTTCATATATCCAGTATATCTCCTTCGCTCTCTCTAGCCTTCAACCTTTGGGGTCCTTGTGATCTGACTATTTAGCCCATTCTGAACAAAAAAGTGCCGCTCAGACATAAGACAACCAAACCATCCTCAACTGTTCTGTCACTAAAGGTAGGTGTTTGTACGTTGTATGAGAAACCAGGACAAGCTAGATAAAGCTTCTAGGTTATCACCGTCCTTTGTGTAGGAGAGTATTGGGATTGATTTCATTGATCCCTCATCTCATTGGGGATCAGCTCCTTTCATCTAAATTTAGAAACATTATTCATAATTAAGTTTATGAATTCTGTCATCATGTATGGAACAATGACGTCGCCTTCTCAGGTGGCAAGTTCATTAAGTTAAAAAGTCATTTCAAAATTAACTATGCGTACCCAGTTTCATTATCCAAGATAGTGCCGGAGTGTCATCCTCATTGTTCCCTTTCCAATAAAGTTAATGATTTTTGTTAGGATTTAATTTTCGATTGGTAAAGTTACATGCAAGTGCTTTACCATTTCAGCTGACTACGTTTGGCACACAATTGACAGTATATTGTTATGTACGATTGATGTGGATGGTTCATTATAATAATTTCAAACGACAACATACTGTCGTGAATGATTGACGTGGATGATGGATTGTAATATTTTGAAATGAGAGTCTGCGATTACGTAAGCTGACGTCGATTCTGGGATATGATAAGTTACAACTAGCCCTATACTGTTACGTACAATATATGGGTTCCATTATGATAATTTGTAATTAGCAGTATACCACTATATACAACTGATATAAATATTTAATTCTGATAATTTTTATACGGAGGACAGAGTTATGTACGATTTATGTGTATGTATCATTATGATAATTAATAATTAACCGTATTTGTTTCTGTATGACTGATGTAAATATTTGATTATCAATTACATATTTTTGAGAGTTGGTGTGTCTGTCTGTTTGCGTGTCTGTCTGTCTCCTTTTGCGTCTATCTGTCTCCTTGCGTGTGTGTCTGTCTCCTTTTACGTCTGTTTATCTCCTTTTCCGTCTGTTTGTCTCTTTTTCTGTCTGTCTGTCTCCTTATCCGTCTGTCAGTTACCTTGTGCGTCTGTCTGTCTCCTTTTGCGTTTGTTTGTCTCCTTTTCCGTCTGTCAGTCTCCTTTTGCGTCTGTCTGTCTCCTTTTGCGTCTGTCTGTCTCCTTGTGTATGTGTCTGTCTCCTTTTACGTCTGTTTGTCTCCTTTTCCGTCTGTTTGTCTCCTTTTCTATCTGTTTGTCTCCTTTTCCGTCTGTCAGTTACCTTGTGCGTCTGTCTGTCTCCTTTTGCGTTTGTTTGTCTCCTTTTCCGTCTGTCCGTCTCCTTTTGCATCTGTCTGTCTCCTTTTGCGTCTATCTGTCTCCTTGTGTGTGCGTGTCTGTCTCCTTTTACGTCTGTTTGTCTCCTTTTCTGTCTGTTTGTCTCCTTTTCCATCTGTCAGTCTCCTTTTGCGTCTGTCTGTCTCCTTTAGGTCTATCTGTCTCCTTGTGTGTGTGTCTGTCTCGTTTTGCGTCTGTCTGTCTCCTTTTGGTCTATCTGTCTCCTTGTGTGTGTGTCTGTCTCCATTTACGTCTGTTTGTCTCCTTTTCCGTCTGTTTGTCTCCTTTTCTGTCTGTTTGTCTCCTTTTCCGTCTGTCAGTCTCCTTGTGCTCCTTTTGCATCTGCTTGTCTCCTTTTCCGTCTGTCAGTCTCCTTTTGCGTCTGTCTGTCTCCTTTTGCGTCTATCTGTCTCCTTGTGTGTGTGTCTATCTCCTTTTACGTCTGTTTGTCTCCTTTTCCGTCTGTTTGTCTCCTTTTCTGTCTGTTTGTCTCCTTTTGCGTCTCTCTGTCTCCTTGTGTGTGTCTGTCTCCTTTTACGTGTTTGTCTCCTTTTCCGTCTGTTTGTCTCCTTTTCTGTCTGTTTGTTTCCTTTTCCGTCTGTCAGTCTCCTTGTGCGTCTGTCTGTCTCCTTTTGCATCTGTTTGTCTCCTTTTGCGTCTGTCTCCTTTTCCGTCTGTCAGTCTCCTTTTGCGTCTGTCTGTCTCCTTGTGTGTCCGTCTTTCTGTTTGTCTTTTCGTGTGCCTGTATGTTTGTTTATTCTACATCTCTACCCAGACGGTCAATCTCATGGTAAGATTTTACACTCTAGAAAATTAGGCCCTCCCCCAAACATTGGCCTCGAAACGACTGTGCATTTATAAATCTGCGCATCGACAACTCTATTCATAACTACTCCATTCATAACTTTCAATTCTTCATTCATAAAGTAGGCGACGGTAGCGCCCTCAGAGATTATGGACGGTTGCGGCGGGTTTAATCCCGATTCATCGCAGCTAGGAACCCGATCTCTAACTCCCACATATCCCGACGTTAGTGGAACCACCACACCAAATGCGGGACCAATCGGCAGAGTATCTACGATATTATTGGCAGATGAAAACTTCGCCACCTGTGACGTCATCCAGACGTAAACGAGTGTCTTCCCACCCGTTATAAAAGTTTAAATACAACTGAAAATGTGGAAATTCGCAATTTACTCATGCTACTCATACAAGACTATTCCTGCTACTCTGCCATTATATCAAGACCCCAGCAATGTGGGGCAATTCTGCAAATACTCATGCTACTCATACAAGACTATTCCTGCTACTCTGCCATTATATCAAGACCCCAGCAATGTGGGGCAATTCTGCAAATACTCATGCTACTCATACAAGACTACTCCTGCTACTCTGCCATTATATCAAGACCCCAGCAATGTGGGGCAATTCTGCAAATACTCATGCTACTCATACAAGACTACTCCTGCTACTCTGCCATTATATCAAGACCCCAGCAATGTGGGGCAATTCTGCAAATACTCATGCTGCTCATACAAGACTACTACTGCTACTCTGCCATTATATCAAGACCCCAGCAATGTGGGGCAATTCTGCAAATACTCATGCTACTCATACAAGACTATTCCTGCTACTCTGCCATTATATCAAGACCCCAGCAATGTGGGGCAATTCTGCAAATACTCATGCTACTCATACAAGACTACTCCTGCTACTCTGCCATTATATCAAGACCCCAGCAATGTGGGGCAATTCTGCAAATACTCATGCTACTCATACAAGACTACTCCTGCTACTCTGCCATTATATCAAGACCCCAGCAATGTGGGGCAATTCTGCAAATACTCATGCTACTCATACAAGACTACTCCTGCTACTCTGCCATTATATCAAGACCCCAGCAATGTGGGGCAATTCTGCAAATACTCATGCTACTCATACAAGACTACTCCTGCTACTCTGCCATTATATCAAGACCCCAGCAATGTGGGGCAATTCTGCTAGTGATAATATATAACTTGCCGTACACGATTATTTTTACTTGCCAACGAGTACGACTTGTATGGATATTTGAATACATTCATTTGCAATTGAGAACATGTATGTCATCCTTAAATTGACTATCTCCTTTTTAGTGTGAAGGGACGGAGGGGACGCGGAACGTACCCCCCCCCAGCAGTGTCCACCCTCCATGTTTAAAATGTTACGTAACACTTTTTTTTCACTTTTTGTACGATAATCAGCATAGAAGGAGAGTGTTATGGTAATCGAAATTAATTTTAAGTGGGAATATAATAAATTAGCTGACTTTTATCGTTGAAAAAAATTTATAAGATATCCCTGCTTATTACATGTGTAGCATTTTGATGTTAAGCAAACTCACTCTCAGCTCTTCCTTCACGTAATGGGAAGCAACATAATGACGTAACATTACGTGGGAGAAGTGATCCACGTAATGTGACGCTAACCCTCCTCCTTTCTTGGAGATACAACGTAATTTACGTAAGACCTCTCTATAAGTTGTGTTCATTGATGTGATGTTTATGCTACTTTTCAGTTGCAGTATAGCAATGTAAGAATATATATAATATTATATTTATAGTGCGATTGTTATAAATATACATATATTTATACTGTACATATTTTTAAGAGGTCTCCCTTATCTATTTTCTTGCATGTATGGGGACAAATTATTGAGGAACTCTATGTAAAATCTTCCCTCACTTCTGAGAATCACATCCGTGGACCACAAGTGAAGACGACAACGTCATTTTAGAATAAAAGATCTTAATAATTAAAGGTTTAAAAGAAGCCTTCAGCGAAAGTGATGAAGCTGTGGATAAGTTTAAAGACCATGATCCTCTCTATGATCATTCTACCAAAGTTGAAATGAGCCACGAAATGTTTTGTCATTCTATGAAACAAGTCTGCAAGTAAATATGAAATCTGGAACCAAACAACTTGAGACTCATTCTCTGCAAAGCACAAACCTATCACTGAGGAATCGGAACCTTACGAAGATAGGAGTGGCATTTTTGTTTCAAGGTCATTTCAGCTGGCACCATACATCTCGAGGAGGTGATCAGGAGATGGCAGTCACCCTCTGCCCACAAAGGGTCCTGCATCTCCAACCACCATCTAATTCTCTCCCAACATCAATCTCCTCTATTTTTGAAGGCAATGAAAATCCCTGATATAATAAAACAATTTATTAAAACTAATTGTTATTGTCTAATTAACGTTCCTTTGCCAAAAAAGTACTGTACGCACCCACATGCATAAATCCATTCGCATACAAACACACAGAACGTAAATTAACGTCTTTTTTACGATAAATAGATCGATAACTTATATTGTATGAGAAGTCAAGATAATTTCTAAATAAATGTGTAATCAAAGACTTAATCAGATGATCTACTTACATTATACCCTGCTTACATTATTTTTTACGGGCGGAAATTTCACCCTTAAAAGGGGCATTTCCGGTCCCAATTAACCACGGATAGCGGGGACCTCGGATAGCGGGGATAACCACGGATAGCGGGGACATATAGCGGGGACCTCGGATAGCGGGGATAACCACGGATAGCGGGGACCTCGTGCATGCGAGAAATCAATCGCTGGATTCAGCCTCTCTTGATTTCTTGACGGTTACTCTGATCCGTATTTGGCCTTAAACGCCACATCGGAACAAAAATTCCGTGCGTTTTCTGAAATGTACGACCCGAAATATCTCTAGGTAACAATTTTGCCTCTACAAGCATATGAAGATCTAAATTTCACCTCCATTTCACCTGGAAGGATAAATCACATCTCGCATTTCGTAATTTTCCAGAGGTCTACACCAAAAATTACTCCAAGAACCAAATTTTCATAATCCTACCACTTCTGCATCATAGTTACGATCAATTAGATTCGCAATCCCCCTCCCGTTGAGCTAGCGGTGAGATTTATTTCCGCAACACTCTCTGCCATGCCCTCTGTCAGTGGAGGACACTGATGGGTACGGAAAAGCCGCCTCCGTCGGATAGGATATAAGCCGAGGCCCCGCGTCCGGAGGAGTCATACCCTGTGCACGTTAAAGAACACGCTGAATGGCCTTGACGGGAAGCTACCATGTATCTCCCAATAGCTATTCCGGTCGATCCTCTCACCTAACCTTCTCTGAGCCTTCGAGGTCCTTGTGACCTGTCCATTTAGCCCAATGTGTGCAGAGGGATTCAACCCTCTTCCTCTACCCCACCTCCCTCTCACTATCTATCTATCATCTAATGTAAACTCACAACAGCTATACAGTATATGTATTAGACGAAAAAATCAGTCGCCGCTTTTCGAGCTTCTTGATTAATCTACAATCACTCCCACCTCTAATTTACCTTGAACACGAAGCCGGATTTGAAATGTTTTAATATTCTCAGATCTACAATCCAAGAAAAACACCTATGCACCAATTCCCACCTTTCTAGCACGGATAGATACAAATTTGACCCCTGACCTCGAGTACCCAATCAGATATGGGATTTCGTAATGTCCCTTAGATAAAAAAAAAAAACAGAAACACCACCAGGCATCAATTTTCTAGATCGTAGCATATGTAGATCGAAATTTGACCTCTGACATGAATGAAGGGTCGGATCCAGAATTTCTTAACTTTCCTAATATGTAGGACCCCAAATATTTCTAGGCACTAATATTTTAGCTCTCTAGTACCAGCAGATAAAAAATTGATCTTTGATCTTGAAGGACCAGTCAAATCCAAAATTTCATAAATCTACAACCTGAAACACCCCTAAGCAATTATTTTTATCTCTCTAGCACAGGTAGATCTAAATTTGACTTCTGATTTCCAGATTCGAAATTTCGTATCGTTTCTAAGATCTACAATCCGAAACACCCAAGGCATGAATTTTCACATTTGTAGTAGATGCAGATCAAGGTTTACGTGACCTCTATTGCACCTTAAAGGACAAATAGAAGGTCAAATTTTGATTTTTTTTTTCGAGATATAAAACCCGGATTACCCTTAGGTGCAAATTTTCAGAGCTCCTGCATCAGAATTGCAGTTATCATCATCCGCTGTCACTCAGTCCCTGCTGCACTTAAGTAATCTCATTTTGAGGTACAATTTGAGAGCCTCTGCGTATTTCATCACCTCATTCTCAAAACGAATGCTTCAGACTTCTACTTAAATATCCAACCATCTCCTTTTTTGTTTACAATTCCTCATTGTAATAGAGACGAATAAACCAAAAGGTCGGCTACAGGATGAAGATGAACAGAAAGAAAAATACATCATAAGGTAAGACTATCCGTTTATTTAGCTACAATGAAATATCGGGAAGAAATTTCTCTTCTCTGTTAATGAAACGGCACTATATGGCGATTGACATTGATTTCAAATGGCATCATTGGTTCTCCTGAGCTACCTCAAAATGATCATCGTCAGTGTCGTTTGTTTGTCTGCACTCGTAAGGATCATCAAAAATAGATTATTGGCTTCTCATAAATTGTTTTACCCGTGGGGTAACTATTAGAGATGGCCTCTGTAAACACAATCACGGATTCCCAACGAACTTTTTCTAATAGTTTCTCTGATCACTGCTATTATTAGTTGCTACGAACTTATGGCAGTATTTTTTATTTATTATTTTCTTTCTGGGAAACACTTATGAAGGGATCGAAATCTTTTATTTCCGCAGACACACAATCCTCCGTTACATACTATCATGTTTGCTGAAGTTAAAAAACACTCAGAAAATTAAATATTTCACATTTTAACGAGTAAGTCTCACTAAAAATATTTTTTTTATTTCTTTAGCTCTGAAGTTACAAATTGTTTTAGATGGAGGGAATAGTTTCAAGAGAAGTCAAATTTTTGTAAAAGAAAAGTAAGATGAAATGATATCAAATTACCTCTGAAAGGAAAAGAAAGATTTAGAGATAAAATATTTCTGGATGAAAGAAAAGACACAAAGGAAGCAAATTTTCTGGAAGTGACGAGACCATGAAGGAGACATTTTCATTCATCGTGAGGGAAAAAAAACTGGTTTATATATGGCAGACGTTTTTAAAGCAAAAGAATATGTCTAAAAGGCGGAATTTTTCTCTGGAAAAAAACTTTATAGGAAGACGTCTGTGAATGAAAACCTCTTAATATTAGAACGATGATTTTTTTTCGAAGTTCGGGTTTACTTAGAGGTAAAACAGTATCTTATAAACTAAAATTTCAATGCCAGAAAGTAAGCATTGTCGTTCTCAGACTAAAAAGAGCGAATAGCCTATTTTAGGTTACCTTTATTGGTAAATTTCAAACAATGATATCGAGAGATAGGGTTTATTTTACTTGGGGACTAGTTTAATATGATAATTTTAGTTATGGTAGTTTTATTCATTATAACAAGCTGCGAAATTTCTTTGTGTTGTGTTAGGAACCATATCTAGTTTGATATTTTTGAATTTATGTCAGTTTCCCTTAAAGAAATATGAAATTTTTTCTTTTTGTTTCCATCACAAACTGAGATATTCCTCTAAGCCAGTTTGTTCAACACGTGGTACATCATGAACCCAAATTTGACACATGAATACTTTTTAAGACAAAATATTTTTTTTTTTTCGCATTTAAATATTTGGTGCATAAATTTACTTTATTTTGGCAGTGGAATAATCATAATAATTATAATTTTTCCAAATACAACATTTTATAGGAACTTCGTTTAAATGAAGCAACTGAATTTCTAAATTATAAATTATGATCTCATGGTTGAGATTAGCCGCCAAACTTTTGAACAGAATTTAATATACAGTATAAATCGAAGCGATTGAATTAAAATGTTATATAATATTAAAGGTGAAGTCTGTGGAACTTCTATAATTCCCACAGCAGAAGACATTATCCAGTTTTAGTAATTATTGCCTTATGAAAGTTTTCCCAAATCTCAGAAAATCTTCGCAGCGACAAATTTTCGTTTTGAAAATTGCATGTTTTCTCTGTGAACAAACGCTTCTATTACTGAAACAAATCAAGGAAAAATAGCGGTCTTGACTCAAAGATTGTAACCGTAAAAGCTTGGTGATTCTCGCAACGACCAAATTACAATCCGACATTAACCAATTTGGACAAATGAAGCAAAAACTCGATAATGCTTGAAACGTTTTTTCTGCATATACAGGGTGATTCAAAACTTATCGTTCAAATTTCGTGGGGAGGTAGGGAATACGTCAGGAAACCGATTTCACATAGGAAAGTATGTCCACAAACGTCATTTACATGAACAAAATGGACAAGTAAAGTGAACACAAGGAAACAGTACAGTTAAGTGGTAACGAATGTGACTTTTATTACAACAAGGTAAAGTACAGGTTCACAGTAGGTGCTCAAAATTGCGACCATTTACACGGACACAGGATTCACAGCGCCGTTGCATTGACCGCCGAACATTTTCAAAAACGCCTGGCATATCACGGACAATGCCTGCGGCGGCCATTATTCGTGCAACAAGGTCCATTTCACTGTCGACGGGGGTCTCGTACACATGGTCTTTCATGGGCCCCCACAAAAAGAAATCCATGGGCGATAAATCAGGTGACCTGGGTGGCAAAGCGATCGGTCCACCTCTACCGATCCATCGAGCTCCGAATGTTCGGTTCAGGTAATCACGCGCAACAATTGTTCTATGGGCTGGAGCCCCGTCATGTTGATACCACATATCTCGGCGGATATGCGCAGGAACAGCGCCCAGAAAAGTCGGTAACACTGTCTCGAGAAATATTAGGTATTTCCGGCCGTCCAATCGGGGCGGTAGCAAGTAAGGTCCCAACAAACAGTCACCAATGATTCCAGCCCACACATTTACGGCAAAACAATGTTGCGCAGCGTGACTTCTCGTACCATGCGGGTTGTCGTAAGCCCACACATATGAATTGTGTATATTGAACACACCTTCACGAGTGAATGAAGCTTCATCTGTAAAAAGGACAGAAGCTGGAAAACTGGGATCCACGGCACCTTTCTGCATGAACCATTGTGCAAATTCCACACGCTTCGGATAATCGTCAGGATGCAGTAACTGCACCCTTTGCAGATGGTAAGGATGCACACGTTCCTTGTGCAGTATCCGCCACACTGCTGACTGAGAGACCCCAAGCTGCTGAGCAATAGCTCGTGTGCTGTTATTCGGATTATCTTCGATGGACTGTAGGACTTGTTCTGCGACGTTGACAGTCCGCGTCAGTCGTCTTCTCCCCGTATCCTGCATGTTGCTGCGCAGTGAACCACGTTCTCGCAGATTGCGATGCACACGTGCAAACATTTGATGCTGCGGTATTCTTCTGTTGGGGTATCGGTCTTCGTAAACTTGCCTAGCTCGGCGGCCGCTTTCGCCAGCTGCCCCATATGCGAGATGCATATCCGCTAGCTCTTGATGCGTAAAACGATTCATCTTATCACTAGTAAGTCAGCTCGTACACTGATGACAGCGGGAGTGGTCGGGCGAGCTGTACACTGGTTGGGTACACACAGCGTCCTCTACATACGCATGCGTACATTTGCGGACATTCTTTCCTATGTGAAATCGGTTTCCTGACGTATTCCCTACCTCCCCACGAAATTTGAACGATAAGTTTTGAATCACCCTGTATATATTTATATTCATATATTAAACTTACAAATCACTTGACTTGAAATAGTAAAAATATACTCACATTTAATACACTTAGCTCTGTTACACATATTTTTGGCCTGGGTTGTGGCACAATCGTTAAATGGCGAGGTCACAAGTTCCCCAAGTGTACAGAGATGGCTAGGGAAGGGGACCCACTGGACAGCTGTTAGCTTACAGGGTATTCTATAAAGTGTACAGGGTATGTTGTGCACATGGGTATGGCTCTCCTACATAGTGGATTATAAAATTCACCCTTTTCAGTAAAAATATATATTACTTTGTAATTCTTGATAAAGAATACCCAGCAATAATTTTTGACATTTTTGTTGTAATGCCATGACGTCCAGGCAATTAAATATATTTTCTAAACTTTGAACAATTATAGGAACTTCAGTTTCATTGGTGTTCTGTAAGTAGATTGCGTTACTTGTGGTTTTTTATTGATATTGATCAAGAGTCAAGTAGCCAAATAATCATGTTTCATTCTCATCGATAGATGGATCAATGTTATTTTGAGTAAAATATTTATTCATGTCTGTAACCAGAATTTTTATATCAGAAATGGGAAAGGAATTAGTTTTCTTTTGATTGTTCATCAGCTCTTTGACATAATTCCATTGTTTCATACTATATTTGCCACAGTTTTGAAATTCATCTATCTGATTATTCTCCTTTTCCATGTTTATTATTGTTTAAGTGATTTACATTCTAATATTCCATTTCAGTTGACAGAATGCCAGGGTATTTTAATAGTTCTTATATAAAATCTCCTTTTCGCTTTTGCACATAACAACATCATCTGTAATCCAATTTTTCTTAGCCTTCTGTTTTTTTATGCTTTATTGTTTTTGAAATTTTTTTCTGAAAGAGCATTTGTATCCTGTTATCAGTAATGCTATATATATATTAGTCTCATGGCTATAAAAATCGGTTAAGTTCAAGTTTTTAATGTAATTATCAAACTTACTATAATCTATTTCAAAACTAGCACCATTAGTATGATATAATCATCATCTTGCTCTTTTGATATATTAAAGTTTAAAATCAGAATTAATTATTATCGAGAAGTGGTCGGTAATATTGGTGTGAATTATAAATGATTGTATATCATGGAGAAAATCTGTTCTAACAAAAAAGGTAATCTAAACAACTGATACCATCATTGCATCTTCTGGTTGGAGAATCGCTATACTGCTTAAAACCATGTTCTCTCATTAAATTTAAATAATCGTTAACATCATTTGGGGTTTTTAACAAATCAATGTTTATTTCAGAGATGAAACAAACATGCTTATAACTAATATGGTTCAATTTTTTTTCTAGATCATCAATAAAAAAATTTATGATGTAACTATTAGATCTGTATAACAGCAACACTGAAATATTTAATATATCATCATAAAGAAACAAACCTCTGAACTATTAAAATTGAAATTCGATTCCTGGAAGTCAAATTTATTTGATTTTATGTATACCAATATACCTCCTGATCTGTTTGAATTTCTACAATTGTAGTAAATTTCTTATCCATCAATGCTATATAAAGTTACTTCTTCTTCCATAGACCATATTTCAGACAATAGTGTTAAATCAAAAGATATTGAAGTGGAACTTAATAATGCAAGTAACTCATAATTTTGTCTTAGGCTTCTAATATTAAAATGAATAAATGATAGGTTAGGCAGAGAATGCAAGGTACACCTATGGTATTCTGTAAAATCCTTGAATATTATGCAGTTTTGTGTTCTTAAATCCTTATCAAGACTAGTAATAAAGTTAGGTAAACCATATGTCCATTTTTAATTATTACAAACCCCAAAGCAACCATACAAAAGTTCTTACCTTCTGATTTAGCTGTACAAATGTTAATAATAATGCAAATATTTAAAATCAAAAAGTAGAGAATATAATCAATGCGAATAGCAAAACTTTATGTGTCATTTGTCTGAAATAACATAATCATGATCTAAGTGGCTAATACTAACTTTAGAGCCTCTAGTTAAAGATTCAATTGCTGCTTCGATAGAAATTTATTCCTTAGATTCATACAGTTACTCCCCTCTTTAATAATTTAAAAAAAATCAAAACCTTTATCTTCAATAAAGTTGTAATTCATGTATTTAGCGATTTTTTCCTTGTCAACTCAGCATATAAACCTCTATATAGTTACGAAATGTATGTTATACATTTTTCACTATATACATCTTCTGTCTTCTGGTTATCGCTAGTATATCTTTATGAAAATATGATGACTCGTATTTTCCTTTCATTATTAGAAAATATGATGACTAGTATATGATGACTCGTATTACAAGTAGGATTTTCCCTATTCATTGTAAGTATAAAAATAATAATAAATGCCCCCTCAAGCAGCTTCTTGCCACAGAGGTCTGATAGGAGCCTGTCAGTTTATATGCCATAGAAGAAGGTCTGAGAGGATGGCAGGACCTCAGCAGAAAAACGACACAAACAGCCATGCCTTACCCGGGGCTCGAACCCAGGTCCCTTAGATCAGAAGCCAAGCGCGCTAACCACTCGGCCATGGGACGATGATGTGTAAAATAATATACTTAAAGTATAAAATGTAGTATTATACAGATACAATACCACTAATTAGTGTAACTTTTGAGGGTTCAACTTATCTATTTTTACGCAAGTGATTTATGACATAAACTGTTCAGATCTCTATTCCCTATCTGGAAGTCTATACTCCTCTGTACTATATAATTTTAATTGTCCATGTCTACTAAATATCCAAATAGTAATGCTTTATAAAAAAATGAAAACAAAAAAATTTAAAGTGTCGATGATTTATTATAACTTTGTCTTAGATTTCTATTATTAAAATAAATTAAGCAAAAAACAGTACCTAAGAAAATTTAGTTTAATTTCCCAAGTAAAGCTATATTTTGAACACAGACTTTTGTATTATAGGTGTAGTTTGTGCTAACATGAATATGACCTAAACAGCTTAAAATACCTTTACAACTTCCAGTTAGAAATTAAAATAAATTTTAACTATTTTTTTGAATATTCAAAAACACGTTGTCTAATTAAGCCCAAAATATCAATTCAGCTCACAAACAATTTTCAAGAAGGCAATACCTAGTATGTCATTAGCTAGGCAGGCATTCGTATATGTAACATTTCTTTTCCCTTGTACCACCTCATCAATGAAAATAAAATTGATTTTTCTGGTGTTAGTACAATATCAATATCAATGTATAATAATAAATAGCTAATAAAATATCCTATGAGTGACTAATTAATATATTCTTTGTTTTATTCCTTTCATTCAACACAACGAAACGAAAAGGTCAAAATCAATCAAAGAACACATTTTTTTTGCTTTTCATAGCTAGAATTCATCTCCGAACCAAACCGAGAAACCAACAATACTAACTATGATACCACTCTTTGTCATTTGCCGGAGTGTAATTGCCCTTTGGGAACTTCTTCTACTGCGCATAGGGATAAAAAAAGTTTTTATGAATAATGGGCCAGCATATTTTGAGAGTGCGTAAGGAAGTCTGTCAAAAGGTATGATGCTACGTAAATTTGCAGCATTTGCATGACGGCATAATAGATGTATGCAAATGTTGAACAAAAACCCACCACTCCTGGGTGATTTCAATCGTACGTATCCTGCCCGTTGAATTTGCAGAGGTGGACCAACTACATGGCCTGCACGCTCTCCCGATTTGAATCCACTAGATTTCTTCTTATGAGAACACGTTAAGGCTGACGTTTACATTACACCGGTTCCCAATATACAAGCTCTCCTTGAACGAACAGATCGTATCAAAGGATTCAGAATACTCCGAGACGAACGTGTTCGACAATCGATAAGAAGACTCTGAGGCGTGTATTGCTTCTCAGGAGGCCGTTTCCAACACCTGCTCTAATGTGACTTAAATAATTATTCTCATCGATCACTTACGGTGTGCTGTAGTAACTGGAATAAAAACTAATTTACAGGCTTTCTTACTTGCATTCCCAAATGGGCTTTAACTCGGAAGGGAAGCGTTTTTGGCCCATTGTTCATGGGAACTTTTCCATCACTATACACAGCAGAAGACGTTCCCAAGTTTGACTAGACCTTTTGGAAACACACTGTATACTGTAAATATACATTATTAGCTAAGATATAGGCTAAAAAGAAAAAATTAATAAATATATAAAAAAACTGCAGTTCACAGAATATTTAACACTCTGCAGTTTGGCTCCTTCTTTGTGCTTGATGAATTAGGAATTATAAAAAAAGTTATTTCATCATAACATCATTAATATGGCTAAAATATATCTGTAATTTTTGAATTGTTAAGTTTTTTTTTCGAAATTCCGCAACTGTGAAATTTTAAAGTATTCTAAATGAATTAATAATCCTTAAATTTTGATTGAAATTGCAAACTGTATTTCACGTTAACGTGTTCACTTTTCCACAAATTATTTGTTCCGTCATTTCATTAAATTGCAGCTTGTAATGTTCTGCTGCTTTTCTTTTTCCTTCGAAAATCGTATTTACTTGTTAACAGCTCAGATGACATAAACACACTTTTTCTAGAAACACTCAATTATGTGTTTTATTCTAACTGATGAATACGATTTACAGTTTTTATAGACAGAATCAAACTTTTTTCTCTGATTAGGAAGTACTCCAAAACGTGTCCACATTAAACTCTTTAGTTCACCTCACATATTTCTCACTGCGAATTTCTTGTTCTCTTCTACTCTACAAAGAAGGAGTTGATAAAGAAGCCAATTTAAATCGGCATGGTTAAAAGAAAGTTGTTTATTCAATGGCGTCTAGCCAAAAGATAGCCTGTATTGCCCCCGCATTTATAAGACTAAGTCATTTGCTAAATAGCATAAGAAATTGAAATATCCAGGACTCACAGTTTTATCCTAATTGTTTCACGGGTCATCATTTTCTTTTACGACGCGTTATTGCTGCTTCAATTATTCATTACTGCTTCATCTGAGAAAGTTTCCTACTAAAGCCCGTGTCTTTTTTTTAACATCTTTTAGTGTTTCCGAATTCTTGCCGTTTCACTGACGTTAGCGTTCACAGAAAATATTTTTTACCAAGCCTAGTTATTAGAAACCAACGAAGCAAGTGATAGAAAAAAAGCATAAGCAATTTAAAAAAGGGTTATTGAAAATTCATATTTAAGCATTCTGAGCCCAAATAAAGAGCAATTCTGCCAAAGTTTAACGTTCGTTTAATTCCGTAAGCGAAAAAATTAGATTTTAGCAATATTTGCGGAGACTTAACGGTTAAAGAAAGAAAGCAAGAAAGAAAATAACAAAGAGAAAGAAGAAACTTCAACGGAACATAAGTTTGGAATTTATTATTTTTATGATCCTCAAATCCTGGGTACACACAAAGATCTCCGCAGAAGAGGAATATAAATTAAACTGGAGACGACGTGACAGGTTTATGACTACCCTAAGCTTTCTCCTGTGGAACTACATGGTGGCGCTGACCTGCACTCGAACGTGACCCAGCTCAAGGAAAGTTGGGTAGAAGCAGACACACACACACATGCACACAGGCAGACATCCCAATGATGGTGAAGGTATACTCGCACATCGAGATTTATAGGGAAATCATGGTCGGGTAGAATATTTCCGCTGAGAAATATGTGAAGATGTTAAGGATAGCGCTTCGAACTATTCCCAATTGGACTGCTGTCAAAAATATAAGAATTTATTAGGAGTGTTTTTCGTCAGGAGGCAGAAAAGTATTGGTTCTCTTTACGTTATATCCACAGAACGAGTAACTTGAAATCGTCGTCACGGCATGACTTCGTACGTGAGACTGGAACAAACTTAACCCGATGGAGTTCAAGGAGCAGTTCATTGCGGAAGTCTTTTAGTTCATCTTTTTTTTTACCTCTGAGCTTTTATTTTTATTTCTGATTCCTAAGAGACAAACGTAGACTTCTGCTGCGTCGTTTCATGTTGTACATGGTAACATATTATGTTCAGTTTTGATCATGACCATCAAAAGTGTTTAGGAGAGCCTGAGGCCGAATTTCATGCTGGGGCACCATTCGGTAAATGATGAAACGTTTATAGTTAAAAAATATGTTTTTGTGGACCATCTGACTTGTAATGCATTGGCGAACTGACTACATTTGGTTTTCTATGCTGCATTGCTTCGAATGATAGAGATTCAAGTTTTGTCAATTTTTGTTTCAGATTCAGTAGCATTTGCAAGGTGACGTGGAGCCGTGGCTCAGAACGTCTTTACCGCGTCCCCTCCCCCCTCCCCCTTTAATTCTTTGAAAACAATTAAGCGGACGATTACCAAACTTCATTAAGCGACTGGCTACCAAAGACGACCAGCAATAAGTAATAAAAATAGTACTCTGAAAAGAAATCAAAAAGTCGAATACCCGGTTCAACCGAACCCATGAACTGTTCAAATTCATGAGGCACTATAATGTTTCAATTTTAAATTCGCAGCCGAAGTTCACTAAGTAGACAATTAGCATTCCCCAGTTATTATGAGCTCTTACAACAGTAATAGCGCATAATGCAATAACTATGTGATTTTATTTGTAGTAAAGTATTTCAGCATCACACTTTTAATCATATATTCATATTAAACGCCATGTTGTAGTTACATATGTATCTGATAACAGATGCGGTAATGAATAATGATAACAGATGTGGTGTATCTGATAACAGATGTGGTAATTAATAACAGAATGTACATTTCTTTTTAGAATTTCTATAAAAGAAACCGTGACTTTCAGTAATAAAAAACTAAGCTTTGATGCTTTATTAACTTCTTCTACTATTTCATGCAACTAATAAACTGATATAGAAGGACATGCCCATTTGAATGAAAGGAGGGTAGCGGACAGGAGTCAGTTAGTAGCGGGCCAGGCCAACTGAGGTCAGCATATGCAATTATAAAAATCTCAACATTCTTATATATTTATTTCTATTATTATTATTATTACTCATGTATTCTAATACTAATCTTTATACCAATGTTATTTAAAACGTACATTTTCAATGAAAATTATTCGTATTTATTAGCATTATCACAAAGCTAATATATACGAATAATTTTTTTCTGAATAATGTATATTTATAAATAAACATTAGTATAAAGATTAGCAATGAATATAAATAACCAGTAATAATAATAGAATGCTCATATATAGCCAGTAGCAATCATTGCTCATCTCATCTTCATCCTCAAGCAGCCATTAGCTACGGAAGTCCAACCAGATAGTACAATGTAGTTCTCCAAGCAAATCTATCCTGAGCTACAGCTGCTGCATCTGACCACTGTAGACCAATTCCAAATGAAGTCCTGTTTGACATTGTCCGCCCACCGCAATAGTAATAGAAATAAATATATAAGAAATGTCTAGATTTTAACAATGCTGACGTCATAACTTAATTGTACTGCCTTCTGTTATAGGAGGTGTTGGTCAAGCTCGTAATCGAAATTACAATCTCAACTGTGCCTGCATTGAGACTTTTCCCCTCTAACACCTACTTTTCCCTTGGTAAGGGGAAACAGTGACGGGCTTGGAAAGGTCAACATGTATTGAATGGGATGTTATGCTATGGTCACATGTGCAGGAGAGCTATTCCTATACATGTCAAAAACACGCTGTATGCGCTTGACAGGAGGCTTACATTTGTCTTCTTAGTGACTCTGAGTCCTTGGGATCATTGTTTCTCTATTTAACCCAGTGTGTACAAAAGGAAAAGACGCTCAGCAATCCAACGTGTCAGCTGGCATAATAGTCATTCTGATCACTATGTCATGTAGGGCTCTAACACATAATATGCAAAGGCTGTCTCAGAAGGGAAACAAAGTTTAATAATAAGTAGCAAATTATTCTTTCAATAATAGAATCTTTTTTATAAGTTTATTATGACAGGCACTGATGCTGCTAAGTGACCTAATTTCCATAACTCCTTAAATATTGATGGAATATTTTTGAAATTCAACATTATGATAGACTTGATGTAGAACCTTAATATTTATCTTTAGGGCAGTACTACCTGCTTTGAATTTTAGAGCAGGTTCGTCCAACCGAAACTTAATGAAGAGATACTAGGAAAAAACTCTATTCTTAAAGAGCCGCAGGGGAAAGTTCTCTACTTAGAAACTCAAACATACATTTCTAAATGAGTAATGAATTGGGAAAAAAACTATGGTTTTTAAGGGATCAAAAAAGCTTGATTAAGAAACAAAAATGTGCATTATTAATGAGTACTATGAATTGCTAAAATTGTTTAATTATGTACGTAACAATGTGTGCTTAAAAAATTGGGAAAAAATGAGCCAGAGTCAGTATATTGTTTTTTTTTTTTAGTTTTTTTTCATGAGCCACAAGTGCTTTTACAGTTAATGAGCTGACGCGGCTTGGGTGGGTCTGCTTTAGAGAATTTCGGATCCCAGAAAGGCCGGGTAAATCTGCTAGTATGTGCAATATATTGCCTTCTAATCAGATGGCTTATCAGACTATACAAAGGTCGGAACACAGAGCAAATTTCTCAAAAACAGGAGGGAATGATAGAAATCAAAATTACGGAACAAATGGAAATGTTTGAGGGAAATCCAATAATAGCAATGTATATGATCTACAAAACGTTTTCAAGATCATCCGTCTGTTATCTTTTGAACTACGGCAGATGGGAAACAAATCTCCGTCACAAACTAACAGAGCATCAAAACGTTGACGTAAAATACATAACCATTGAGTACATTTTCTACCCTGTATACAGAGCAGGCAAACTAAATGAAACCTTCAATGCTAAATCAATGGAGAGCCATATTCGTGGCCCCATAACCACGAAAATAAAGGTTGTATGAAACACTATTAAGAGAGATACATGAAAAATTTCGATGACTTCTTTTGAAATACTAATTTTTGTATATTTTCTTTTAGAATACAAACAGTTATAGAGAGATTGGAGTTGTTGAATGTTGCACACAGTATTCTCTGACTACTCTGTTATTATACTCTTGGTAATTCACCTAAACATAAAACTCTACGTACAGTTTCTGCGACATTATCTGCACATGAATCCTATGTTATTTAATATTAATGGACTATATCAATGGATTCACGTGTTGTTCACTCTGCCATTGCACATGCCGTACAAACTTTATGGATGCGATGCTAAGCTGTTGAATTTATAGGACAACGTGACTAGAGCCCTGCTCTGATGCGGATATTCGTGGTTTTATCAGCGGATATCCGCATTTAAAAGATTTCTGCGGATAAAAGTTTAATGATAACGCTGATAGCGAATGAAACCGCAGGTAAAGATTTATAGACACTAATAAAATATTAATATCTGAATATTTCCAATCATCGATTAGTTTTAATCTCCACTGTAAGAGAGTGGGAAAGTCGGTAAACATAAAGCTTGATTCGTTTTGAAAACGAGCGTCCCATATTCACCAGAGAAGATGTGTTGTTCTTACTGAAAATAGTTGTTCTTCTAGTTGATCTATTAACAATGGATGAAAGATCAACCTTAGAAAGTTTAGCCCTTATTACAATGGCAAAGTCCTCACTTTCGATTACTTTGCCCCTTAACTTTATTGCTCTTACCCTTGAAACATTGTACACCATTTTGTTTTTTCACATACAAAAAAAATTCTAGATCCAGTTCTCTGCTGTTGTTCTCTAGTAGCTTTCTGTGCTTCATTTGCCACATAGTCAAGCCAGAAATTCCTAACAGCTTTCAAGTGGTCATTTAATATATTTATGAAGACTCCATGAAGCTTTTTGACTAATAGATAGTTTGTCAAGTTATTCTTAAACTTTCTTTTCCACAGATTCGAGGTATTGCCTTATCACTCAAATGACTGTCCCTTATGCTTCTTTTTAACTCTTTTTTAAACTCTTTTTAACTTTTTAACTTCTTTTTAACTTTTTTTAACAAAAAACTCTCATTCTTCTACACTCTCAGTAAAATTCAAATCACATTTGTCATCATGACAAGTACCTTGCTATAATAAACTGTTGTCAGTATGTTGAAAAAGACAGTATTAATCCAAATATTTTATTAGTAGCTCAAGATAAGAATAACTTCCACAACAAGAGCGAGGTTGTCTCAGCCTTTATCATGTCAGGCTCATAATCTGCAGTTACAAGGTTCGAATCCTAACTGTGCCTGCTTTCAGATTTATCTCCGCTTAAACGCCAACTCTTCCCTCGGTCAGAAAGGTGACATCGATGGGCTTCAAAAGACTGCCATCCGTCAGATGGAACCTTAAGGCATGGCCTCTTGTGCACCGTCCGTCGGATGGGACGTTAAGCCGTGGCCCCGTATGCGGGAGAGCCATACCCTGTGCACGTTAAAGAACACGCTGGATGGCCTTGACGGGAGGCTACCATCTGTCTCCCAACAGCTGTTCCAGTGGGTCCCCTCCCCCAACCTTCTCTGAGCCTTCGGGGTCCATGTGAACTGGCCATTTAGCCCATGGTGTGCAAAAAAGTGCCGCTCAGAGGTAAAACAATTCAAAACAATCCAATCCTCTGTGCAGGAATATTGTTGTGCTCACATTTGTTTTAAAATGTTGACATGACGTATCTATACGGGCTAGGTCTCATCCGCCATTTTGCACTAGTCTATGGTTCCATCTTTTTCTGCCATTTTGGCTCAGAAATTCTACGTTTGCGAAGGAAAGTTTAACACAGAAGAAGGGGCATCAGGCCCAAGGATTCAGCCACTTGGTCAGGAAAGCACCCCAGATGGCCCGGTGTACGTGACCCGAAAGGAGGTAAACGAGTGACAACTGGGTCCAGAAATTCACACGTTGACCCTCGCAGTCAATGATGAGAAACATAGATGGAAGAAACACTGGTTCCAGGAGACAACGAAGATCGCGAAGAGAAACCCTTTTTTCGGAGACTTTTGCTGAAGTTGTCGTTGGAGAAGGACGTGGCCAGTAGTCGTCGGAAAGCGCTGACAAAAGACCACTGATACACTGAACCAGAGCAGCCCATCTGACTGAAGAGCACCAAATAAGCCAGGCTAGGTGATATAACAGCAGCCGACCTCGTAGACGAGTCTAGGAAGCCGAAACGCTCTCCCAAGTCGTGCAGCGGAAGGAGCGAGCCAGCTTTCTTCTTCTTCCACATGTGATGGAATGAGGTAGGGATCATTTCTCTGGTCTGGTCTCCCATCGTATGTTAAGTGTTAATTGTCGCCGCCACGCTGTCCACGATGACTAACTTCAGAGTTCTAGCTTAAGCGAGAAAAATATTAACTTTGTCTCTACACGTTGAAATTTACAGGCTCCTCATAAATGAACGAAATTGATCTGAATTGTAATGTTGTTATGAAGTGTTAAATAAATATGGTTTTTTAAAGTATTCCTGCTTAGAACTGAGTGCTGATAAGATTTCTTGGTCAGCAGTAACCCTTAGAAATAGGCAGAGAGACTAAGTGGAGATTGGTAAACCATTCACTCTCCCTGAAATAATTATTGCGGCATCAGCTCAATCTAGATAGAAGGTTGGGCCTGATGAGGTCACAACGAATTAAAGGGAGGCTTTCAACTGCTAACCAACAACTGTCCAGGTCTTCTTTCCCTGAGCCTTTTGAGTCCTTATGACCAGACCATTTTGCTCATTATATATACCAAGTGCACTCAGAAGTAAAAAACCCAACTTCTTTATCAATATAGATTTTATGCAGTAGATTGTTTGGATTTGTTATATACTACAGCAAAAAAATTGCATCACCTGGAAGGATCAATACCATTTTATCGAAACACAGGCAGCTGTTAGCATACACTGAGATGTACGATTGATTACATTATCAAAAAATATGGAAAACTACCACTTTAACTACCCGGTAAAATGTATAATTAATATGATGTTGAACCGCACCGCGCAGCAATGAATTCATGAACATGGCGGGGAATTCCACCGTACAGTTCTATAATGTCCTCCTGAGAGATAGAACGCCAATAGCGTGAAGTAGCTGTTCCATTTCAGCGACAGTGGTTGGTGCACCTCTTGGGTGTTGTTGTAGCTGTCGGCCCATCATGTCCCAGACTCGTTCAATAGTTGAAAAGGTCCGGCGAGCGTGCTGGCCATGGTAGTAACTCATTTAGATACTGCAGACTAATGTTGGCTGTATGGGGATGGGCATTATCTACAACTTTTTTGCTGTAGTATATAATTATCTTGCTGGTAAAAGGTTCCGTGCTGCTGAACAAATGGAACAGCCACTGGCTGCAAAATGTTGATAACATATCGTTGAACAGTTAGAGATTCCTTATGACGACCAGTTCTGACCGAGATGTCCGACTAATGGCACCCCAAACTAAGACACGAGGTGCTGGAGCTGTGTGACGATGTCGCACGCACTGGGTGGCACTCCTTTCCCCTGGATGACGGCGAACACGTTGTCAACTGTCGTGCTGACCGAGACAAAAACGAGATTCGTCACTAAACACCACAGTACTCCAATCTTGTTTGCTCCAGTTCTGTATGAGGTGACACCACTGAAGTCGTGCTTGCATATGGGCAGATGCGAGGAGCAAACGCAGTGCCAGATGACTCGCTCGCAATGAAAACTGTAAAAGCCTTTTTTTTACCGTCCGCCTGGTAGGTATTCGATGTGCTACCTGTTGCCAGTCCCTTTGTAGTTGTGTTGTAGTCACGATACTGTCATGCAATGCTCTCAAATGGCGGTCCTGTCGCTCCATGGTCATACGTCGTCTTCCTGATCCTTGTTGGTGTGTGCTGGATTATTCTTGAACTCACTGGCCATATGTGTACGATGGTACCTGGATTGTAGCCAACAAGGTTGGTCACATCTCTGTACGACAAACTAGCTTCTTTAAGGCCGATGATTCTTCCATGCTCAAAATCTGTTTACTGTCGCTATCGACGTCTGCGTAAGGGTTTAACGGTTTAGAACAATTTCCACAACGTTTTGTCAACCAGGGGGCTTTGGTTGCGTTTATCTGTGTTTGACTGCTCCACACCTTTGACGTCAGCTCGAGCCTGTCCAAACGTTTCGATTGTCCTGCAAACCTAATAATTTCCATGCATTTTCATATGCAACCGCCTCCCTAAATTTCGTAGTGTATTTCGGATTATAGCATTCCAGACAGAAGACAACAAAGGAAGGAATCATTGCAATGGTTTGCTAACGAGTGTCCCTCCATCTTTCATTTAGTACAAATCATCAGCACATTAGTTTAATTTAGTACTAAATCCTATCAGTACAATAGTTTCATTTAGTACTAAATCCTAGTACATTAGTTTCAATTAGTACTAAATCCTAGTACTTTAGTTTCAATTAGTACTAAATTCTTTCAGCGCATTAGTTTCATTTAGTAATAAACCCTACCAGCACATTAGTTTCATTTAGTACTAAATCCTATCAGTACATTAGTTTCATTTAGTACTAAATTCTATCAGTACATTAGTTTCATTTAGTAATAAACCCTATCAGTACATTAGTTTCATGTAGTACTAAATCCTAGTACATTAGTTTTATTTAGTACTAAATTCTATCAATAATTAGTTTCATTTAGTACTAAATCCTATCAGTACATTAGTTTCACTTAGTACTAAATTCTATCAGTACATTAGTTTCATTTAGTATTAAATCCTAGTACATTAGTTTTATTTAGTACTAAATCCTAGTACATTAGTTTCATTTAGTAATAAACCCTATCAGTACATTAGTTTCATTTAGTAATAAACCCTATCAGTAGATTAGTTTCATTTAGTATTAAATCCTAGTACATTAGTTTCATTTAGTACTAAATCCTAGTACATTAGTTTCATTTAGTAATAAACCCTATCAGTACATTGGTTTCATTTAGTACTAAATCACTGTTTACACCTAATGCACAATGGCAGGTTGCAAAAAACTTTAATACGAAATTAGTATTAGATTTTGATCAATTCAAACACATTCCTTAAAAAAGTACTTGCAAATTACAGTATTTGAATCTGAAAAAACTACTAAAACCTTTAATATTGTTTTCCCTACAAATTATAATGTTTTAATGTGCTTTGAAACATAATTTTAAAGTATCTCAAGCTGCATACGAAATATTATTTTAAGCGGAAGTCCAATTATTAAGAAACAAATGTTTATCTTAAAAATGTGTCCATATCATTGACTTCTGCAGTGCAAAATTTTGGTCTATAACTTTCCAATTTCAGCAGAAAAAAACCGTTAAGATGCTTCAGATGTTCACACTTCTAGCAGCTTAAAAGATCATTTTTTCTTCAGAAAAAAACAGCGCCGATCGCTTTTCATAAATGCATAGAAGCTTGCCAAAGGTATTTGAATGTTCCCGGGGAAAAAACCTATTAGTGTAAATCACGAGGCATTTTATTTCTTTTCATTTTTATTTGCATTAATTTATAAACAGAATATTTACAGCGAATCTCTTTTGGACATATTAAACAAATAAGAGCAAATATTTTTTTTTTAATTTTTGTTGCTTTTCTCTTTTCTTCTTCTCTCTATTCGAAATCCTCTGTAATGCATTCCATTTCCAAGCTTCAAATGAATGCAGTGTTTTAAATGAAACTTAAAAAGGTTGGGCTTAATAGGAAATCTTCGGAGAGAAATTCCCACATTCCAAGGATGCACTTGTTTCAGAAAAGTCGTAATTTAATTTACAAAGTTATGCCATAATTATGAAAGATTTCTTTCCCAGAAAGAAACAGAGAAACGAATTACTTTAATGGCTGGATGCTTCATAGTGTCAACATCGATTATTGTCGCTCTTCAGTTTCCTCTTTTTCTCATGAGCGAACGACATCTCAGAAGAGGACGCGAACAGCAAACGCTAAGACTCTGCCGCCAAATATAACAGGTAAAAGCTTTATGAACTGCGACGTCGCTGGATATACATCCGCGTTATATTTTTCCATCTTTTCATTACGTTGCTGTGAGAATTAATGAAAAAGAAGAACCTGATTGTCCAAACTTAATTGTTTTATCCAGATTTTAATTTTCCTTTCTTCTCTGTTGTTCCTAGAGATAAGAGAGTGTCATTCTGCTGTTGTAATCATTCCCGAGGTTCAAGGGGAGGAAAAAACCTGAAATATTCTCCGTTTCCCGGCTATTCTTAGCTCTGTAATCGCAATTATCCCAAGATTTTCTCTCATTGTGTAAAAAAATCAAACAGGGAAAAAAATCTAAAAGCTATTATTAAAAAACAATTCATTATGCTAAGGTACTGATAGAAATTTTTTTATCATTCTTTTTCATGCTTATGCATAAGCGATTCCATCACTAATATGTCTTATCTTAACACATATCTAGTCCTTTCCTCAGCATTATATTTTGTGAAGGTGAAAAGAACTATTTTTCTTCATCCTATATTTATTATTCGTAATACAAGCCATGCTATGTCCTCATTTATCGATGTCTTATCCATTTACGTTTTGGTCATTTTTATTTATTCTCCATACACATCTAATACACTCCATTCAAGTTTTTCTTTTGCTACTATGTATTTTCCCATCATTCCAAAGTAGTCGCCTTATAAATGCTCCTGATATTTTCTTAAATTCTGAGAATTGCAAATAATGGAAATTTAAAGAATGAAAGAAAGATTAAAAAAAAAAGGTTTAAAAAATCTGCTTATGTAGTAGGTTGAAGATGATCAGATGAAAGGAAACGGAAATGCACTTTCCTACCAAAATATTAGATGCTAGTTGGGCTGTTTCACCTCTGGCCGGAACTTTTTTGCCCATACTAGGCTAAATGAACAAGTCACAAGGACCCCAATATTCAAATTAGAGGAAGAGGACACTATACAGCTGTTACGGCAGAGAAGGTAGCCTCCCGTCAAGCCATCTGGTTTGTTCTTTACCATGCATAGCGCATGTCGTGTCCCTCTAATTTATTTTATTTCCTGGTATGTTGTTCTGAACATAATATATAATTATATTGTTATATGTTAATTTTCAGAAGTGTTTTAGATGGGAATGTTTCTCATTAGTTGTCATTCCTGGCCTAGTTGTGCAGTTTTCTAGATGCTTGAAGAAGTGAGTCACACAAAATGGTTTCTTTGCACCTTCACTCCTCGACTCCGTTTGTTTAGCTGTAGAGGTTACGGTGTAAGTCACTGTGATAGGCAACAGTTAAATGCAGAAAGAGAGTGGATTAGGAAGGAGGAGTCCCGTTTATTTAGTGCTTCAAATGTGATATAGCTCTTTCTTGCGCATGATATAGCTCTTTCTCAAAAAACTTAAGAAGCAGAGTTAGGTTCTGTGGTGAACCACTTTATATAGGCAGGAATTAAGGTATCCTCTCGCCGATTTATGAGGTCTGTAAAGTGATTTCTGTTTGAAAAAGTACAGATTTCTACTTCTTTAAGTGAATGCCTATAAAAGCAAAGTAGTATTCAAGCTACGTTAAGCTGGTGGGAGAGAGTCTTCAAAGCACATCAAATTAAGTCATTTCATTCAGTAAAGTGATGAGCACAGCTAAGGCCCACAGAATTCAAGTGCATTCCCGTCTTACATACAGGGTGTCTCAAAAATATAGGTGCAAACTTTTAGAGGAGGTAGATAACATCTAAAGGAATGAGAATTGCATAGGAACCCATAACCGGAAACGTCACCTTAAGTCAATAGGCGGTGCTGTTCATCAGTGCGCTAGAGGAGAAATTTCGGATTTCCTCATTCGAGGGGTAGTGGGCTTATGAAGAGCATGCAAAGGTATTCAAACAGCACTTAATGTATGGAATAGCTGAGGGTAACGGACGAGCCGCTCAACGAATGTATCAAGAACGCTTCCCACACAGACATGTACCGGGCCACAGTTTGTTTGCGCGTGCGCATCAAAATTTGTGCGATTATGGGTTATTAAGAGGTAGCAGAAGTCCCGCCATGGAAGAAAGTGTGTTGGATGCCGTGTTGCCTCTGCCTTAGGAGTGTCAGGTTGCACTGTACAGCGTGTTTTGCACGGTGAGTCCTTACACCCCTTTCATCTCCAAAGGGTTCAGTTACTTCTTCCCACAGATCATCCTGCACGTGTGCGTTTTGCGCAGTGGTATCTCCAAGAAAGTGCCCAAGATGTGAATTTCCCAGCTTATATTTTGTTTACTGATGAGGCCAGCTTCACTCGGGATGGCGTATTCAATCAGCACAATGCGCATTTGTGGGTTCACGAGAACCCCCACGATGTGCGCACCATGTGGCACAACATCGTTTCGCAGTAAATGTGTGAGCAGGTTTAGTCGGCGACTGCTTAGTCGGGCCATACCTTTTACCATCCCGCATGGCCTCCGCGAAGTATCCGATCTTTCTGGAACAGGTTCTACCAGGCTTACTTGCCCATGTTCCAGCAAATGTGAGACGCAACATGTGGTTTCAACATGATGGGTGCCTTCCCATTATGGAAGGTGTGTTCACGCGCATTTGAACATGTCTTTTGGGCAACGATGGATTGGGCATGCTGGACCAGTTGCCTGGCCCCCACGCTCACCTGATTTAACGAGCGTTGATTTCTTTCTGTGGGGGGCCCTCAAAGCTACCGTGTATGAATCACCTGTGGAGTCTGACATGGATCTCGTGACAAGGTTCGTCTGCGCTGCTGCTACTATCAAAGAAACTCCGAGTGTGTTCGACCGTGTCCGGCAATCAATGCTCCGTCAGTGTCACGCATGCATCGCGTCTCATGGTGGAAAATTCGAGCATCTGCTGTAAACATTATGAAATGTATCATCTAGTACGCCATTTCTAATAATTATGTCCAATAAATGTTTTCCCATTAATCACTGTCTTGTATCCTTTCAGATCTAATACCTCTGCTACCACTTTCCCATGACATTTCCGTTTATGGGTTCCTATGCAATTCTCATTCCTTTAGATGTTATCTACCTCCCCTAAAAGTTTGTACCTATATTTTTGAGACACCCTGTGTATATAGACGATTATGAGTGACTGACGGCTGATGGCTGACTGACTGACTGACAAGGGATTACGCTAACTCTAATTATGATGCAGCAATGGTACAGCTCTAACAATTTGCATTGAAGGGTAATCCGCATCGTAGATCTCGGGAAAAATCCGAAATTTGAACTCCGACTTGTATTTCAAGGTCAAATGGTGGTCACGTAGAGTTCGAACCATGATCTACGACTGCTAGAAACGTGAAAATTTATATCTGAGGGATGTTACGGTTGTAGATCTCGAAAACATTACCAAATTTCGATTCCGAAGGGTCCTTTGAAGTCAAAGATCAAATTTTGATCTATTGTTGTTAGAAGGCTGATAATTGGTGCCTGAGGGTATTTCGAGATAAATCAAGGAAATTTTTTTTCGAAATAATGATGCGATGGGTCCTTCGAAGTCAAAGGTCAAATTCGATATACTGGAGCTGGAGAGCTAAAAATTGATGAAGAAGGTTATTTCGGGCAGTGCAACTCGGAAATGAGAGGAATTTTTCGGATGCCGTATCGCGTTCTAGGTCAACAAGGAGTCGGAATGATCAGATAGAAATCAACAGGTGCTGAAGGCGACGAAAATAAACGTGAATGTAAGAAGTGTAAATAAATGGTATGTCATCCTCTACATAGTGCATTGCACATTGATTTCTTTCATCGACGGCACATCACATCTGACGCACATCGAAACACCGGTGTAACAATCCGCGGATCAGGTGAAGATCAGTTAAGGAAAAAAGCCACATTAGAAAAAAATAAGAAAGAAAAATTAAAAGCAAGTTTAGGGGTCCACCACCGCTTGAGAAGTCCACTGCAGGGCTCATGTACAGTCACTCAAAAAAGTATCCGAACACGACGGTTGATCACAGAATTCAGAAAAAATATCTGGCAGCGAGTTTTTTAGAAATTAGTGATGTGTCACGTGACACGAAGGTTGCCAGATCACTAATTTCTAAAAAAATCGCTGCCAGATATTTTTTCTGAATTCTGTAATCAACCGTAGTGTTCGGATACTTTTTTGAGCGACTGTACACCGGACAATGGCTTTACGTCCCATCCTATGGATTGCGGCCTGTCTAAGCCCATGGGTATCCACTTTCTGACCAAGGATAGGGTGGGCGTTTAGCATAGATAAATCTCTCTCTTGCGCAGTCGGGACTCGAACGTCATCTGAAAACTGCCGATTACAAGCCTGGCGCACTACTGATTGAGCCAATCCGATTTCTTCCCCAAAAGAATTAAATGTTTGGGAATTTACTTGTTATGTGAATAGAAATCTAACTTCGAAGCCCTCTAACTTCTGAAATATATTTTAATGGAAAAATAAAAAGTTAATATAAAAAGTAACATAAATTAAACAAATTAAGAAACCGCCTTTCAGCTGGTAGAAATAATGTGAATAGGAATGATGCTGTGTTCCACATTTCTAACTTGAATCAAATATTTTTAATTTTATTCCTTTATAAGGACTACACTTTGTTTCATGCTTTATATTTATTATTTGTGTATGTATATTTGTATTTATATATATATATAATTAATTTTTACGGAAGAGAAGCAATGATAAGTAGAAATAAAAAACGACTATGATTCTGTTGGGTTGTTTTACCTGTGAATGGCACTTTTTTTCACAAAATGGGCTAAATGGCCATGTCACAAGAACCCCGAAAGCTCAGAGAAGGTTGGTGGCAGGAGACTCAGTGGAACAGTTGTTGGGAGGCAGATGGTAGTCTCCCGTCAAGGCCATCCAGCGTGTTCTTTAACGTGCACAGGGTATGGCTCTCTCGCACACGGAGCTACATCCCATCCGACAGACGGCAACCTTTCCAAGTCTATCGGCATCCACTACTAATCGAGGGCAGCGCAGGGATTTTTCCGGAGATAAATCTCAACATTGCTGGGACTCGAACCCGGAAACTGCAGATTTTTTGGGTTGGGTTGTTTTACCTCTGAGCGGTACTTTTTTGCACACCATGGGCTAAATAACCAGGTCACATGGACCCCGAAGGCTCAGAGAAGGTTGGGGGAGGGGACCCACTGGAACAGCTGTTGGCAGACAGATGGTAGCCTCCCGTCAAGGCCATCCAGCGTGTTGTTTAACGTGCACAGGGTATGGCTCTCCCGCACACGGCGCCACGGCTTTACGTCCCATCCGACGGACGGCGGCCTTTCCAAGCCCATCGGTGTCCCCTACTGACCGTGGGCAGGGCGGGGAATTTTGCAGAGATAAATCTCAACGCTGACCCAGCTGGGACTCGAACCTGGGAACTACAGATTACGAGCCTGGCGCGCTACCGACTGAGCCACCCCCGCCCCTAAGGAACTGCAGATTACGAGCCAAGCATGCTACTTCTCCCCACTTTTGGGTGGCAGGCGGAGAGGAGGACGGAGCCCTTCGACTGCCAACCAAAAGAAAACATTTCCATCAAAAGGAGCATTTTTATGGATAAATGTGACCAAACAATAAACTAAAGGTCATAATCAATAAAAAATAAAAATAAATCTCGACTTTTCAAAATATCCATTCAATATTTAAAGAGTTATGGAAGCTGGAATATTTTATAACAGTAACGAGTCATAAGAATTTACCTCAGAAATTAATTAAAAGTTATATAATAAATATTGTTCTAAACCATTTAATAAACTATATATACATTTTAGAAGTTTGTGTAATGATTATTTAAACATTAGACAATTATGAATGCTTTTTACAAAGCAAGTTCATTTATTGTTAAACATTCCAGCTTTCATAACCTCATACACTGAGCGAATATTGTTGAAAAATCGGGAATTAAATAGGAGCCTGTCCGTTTAATACGCCATAGAGAAGACCTGTGAAGAAGGCGACGCCTCAACAGAATGACAACACAAACATCCATGTCTTACTCGGGGTTCGAACCCCAGGTAAATCAGTAGCCAAGCGTTGGCTGCTCTCTTGTATAATGTACCTATGTCTGCTTGTTGGTGGGATCTCCTTCTCTCATGTAAAACTAGGTTTTTCGTGATGTGTAATTACATTAAATGTTTCATTACTCTTCAAGAGCACAGAGAAGTGTATGCAAGTTGAAACACGTTCCGATACTGTCGCACGTAACAGCAGAATAGTATGCAGTTAGTCTCTGTCGTTTTCTCACTTTGGAAAGGTGTTCGTTTTTTGTGTGTGATATTTTTGCAGACTATGGATGATCTGTAAACTGAGCAGCGATATGTGATACGTTACTATGGCGTGGCTTAAATAGTGTATAAACAGTCGAGAAAGGACACAATTGTATAGAAAACAGTGCTTGATTCCTAGATCTTGTGTCGTCCTCCGCAAAATCGTGCAAATCAGTGAAGCGTTTGCCCCAATTGAAAATCGGACTTCGTTTCAAGCATTGTTCCTCATACACTTGAGTCATTTCTGAAACTGTCTGTGCATCTCTTAAATATCGTCGAATGCCGTCACGTATTACTTACGGCTACTCAATTTTAAGATCATCTATAGCCTGCAAAAAATTACTCACGCAAAAACGAACAGCTTTCCAAAGAGAGAAAATAATAAACTGACTGCGTTACTTGCGACCGTATCGCAACGTGTTTCAACTTGCACACCCTCTCCGTGCCCTTGAAGAGTCCCTGTGTTGCCACATATCATGAATTAACTCTTATGAAAATTTGCTACTTGTTATCTACAGCAGGCCACGATTTAAATGATCCACCCTCGTATTTGCACTTCTGATTAAAACTCTTCTGTCTTGTCTGATCAAAATTCCTTTATTCCATTGATTTCGTCTCTTTCGTCCAATGAATGGAAGATAGTTAAACGAAAAAAACAATAAATTACACCATTTTGTGTTCTGTTCATACTTCGTACATTAGCTCGTGGCTGACCTGGGCAAAAGAATTCCGAATGGGAAGTATATATTACACGGAATATTACTCTACATTTCGAATCATGCCATATTCAAAATTTTTAAAATATAATAAACTAAACAGCATTCAGATTGTGAAAACACAAAAAATATATTTATTTTGCTTTTAATTAAAAGCGTTATATATAATATAACGCTTTTAATTAAATATATATATATATTAGTTTCATATTTATTAAAAAAAAATTGAAAATCATCCAGTAATGAATTTGCTAAAAATGGCTTCTAATTAACACTAAAGTACTTTTAATAGAAAGTCCAGATTTATTTACAATTAAATATAAAAAATTAAGTATAAAAAGAATAAATATTTGGTATTTTCCCTTCTTTAAGTTCGTTAGAAACAAACCCTTCTTTTCAAATATTTTTTTCATGCAACGTTACTATTATTTTGTCAAAAATAAAGTTTCATTAGTTTTCAAAATCTTTCCTTTCCAATGCTTTTAATCCCTTAGAATAAATCTCTTCAGTGACTACAAAAATATTCGTTCACCTATTCAGTTAATTCTTTCTTCATCTCAAAAGGAGAATTCCGTTATTGATTCATTGGTAATGAATCAATAACGGAATTTTCATTCTATATACTTCGCTTTTCGAAACAATGTGGCCAGGTTTACTAAATTGGAAAACTGCAGAGAAAATTCTTAAAAGTCGCATCAGAGTCTTGCGGATTTTACTTTTACCATCAGCATTTTTTAACTACTGATGATTGCATTTGTATTAATGCAAACCTCAGTTTTTAATCTTCAATGATGATTTTTCTAACTTTTAATGCAATTCCTAGTCAGTTATTAATTTTAGATCCTAAATTTGCAATGATGGAAAGCAACTGAGAAATAATGTTTAATCTGGAAAAGAAATGAGTTGAATGAAGCAACTTTGGGAAGAATTAAATGCAACTAATAATGTAACGAATACGTGGATATAAAAATTCAGGATGTGATAATTGATGCTCTCAGCGATGTCAAAATTAGAGGCGAAATTTCCACTTCAAAAATGCTTCTGCTCTTTGTACCTAATTCCTTTGCTAACTTTCGCATCTGCTATTCGAGAGCCGCAGGCGATTCCCTAGCCGCACTTTGGCCACTTTGGTCTTTCTCATTATACTTTTCCTGCTAATTTTCCAATTTCTATTTTTTGGCAGCTGTTAGGAAGCCGATTAAAGTAAATTTTCTGTTGCAAACATATTTCTAGTGCTTTAAAATTAATTCAATACTAATTCAAATAATTTCAGCCGGTAACTTTTTATTTTATTATTTGCAGCATTTTCAAATTTTTCCGAAATTTTATTTTTCGATTATACTAAATTTTTCTCTTTTGTTCATGTTTTCTATTTCGGTGTTCCGTTGATTCATTAGTCAAAAGTTTTAATTTCAATATCTTCTCCGTGCTTAATATTAGCTGTTTTTTTCTATTTCTCTGAAATGAAATCTATAATTCCTCTCGAATTAACTGATTCATTTTTTTCACCCTTCTTCTTCACGTTTCCACTTTTTTATTTCAAACACACTTTTTTGGTGCTGTTCATAATTTTTCCACAGTAGTCTTTTTTAATTGGAGTTTGCACTCTCGTAATATTTATTTTCAAAAAAAAAGAACAACTCAAAGGTACAACAACCCAAAGAAAAAAATAACTCTGAAAATCAGATATTTTTTTCTTTATTTATATATATATATAGGGTGTTTCTATAATAAGAAAGAAATATCTGATTTTCAGAGGGTTGTTTTTTAATAAAATAAATATATAGTAAAATATCAATATTATTATACAGGGTTTTTCCAAAAGGTCAAATCAAACTTCGGCAGCGTGTTCAACCGCATATTGTGTTGAAAAATGTTCCTATGAACACTGGGCCAAAAACGCATTTTCTTCCGAATTACAACACATTTTGAGAGTGCAAGTAAGGAAGCCTATGAAGTTAATTAGTTTTTATACCAGTTATTACAGCACACGTTAAGTAATCGATGAGAATAATTATTTAAGTCTACATTAGAGAAAATATTCGAAACGGGCTTCCCTAGCAGCAATATAAGCCTCAAAGCGGCTTCTCGTCTACTGTCAAATATGTTCCAAAGTCCCGGAGCGTTCTGAATTATTTGACAACCATTAATGATCTAATCCAGAGAACTTGTGTATTAGAAACCGGAGTAACGTGTCCCCATAAGAAGAAATCTAATTAATTCAAATCGGAGAACTTGTAGGTTATGCATTCAGTACATCTCTACCAATCCAAAGGCCAGAATACGTACTATTGAGATGTTCTCTCGAGCAATGAGTCTAAAATGTGGCAGAGCTTCATCATGCATGAACCATATACGACGGCATGTTGCTAATGGAATGTCTTCTAGCAATACAGGTAATCCCACCTCCGAGAATTGGTGAAATGGAAATCATTTCACCAATTCTCGGAGGTGGAAATGGCCGATCAGGTAGTCACGAATTATGGGAGCCCAAACATTCACATAAAATCTCTGCTGATGCTGGTGATTCATGATTCATGGCTGGGTGATTTCATGAGGATTTTTCCCTTACCCAGTGGTTAACGTTATTAAAATCACAATGCCATCTCTTGTGAATTGCGATTCATCGTTGAAAAGCAGAAAATGGAGAAAACCAGATGGAATACACTGCTGCAGAAGCCTTTACGAAAACACGTGGATGAAAACCCTCGTGAGTTGTATGAGTAGAGTTGATCCTACCACTAACGAAATCCTCTGTACAGTTGAATGTAACACACCTACGTTTTCTGTAACTCCTTTCGTGCTATTCTCGAGATCCTCCATGACCATGTCAAGCATCTGATCCTCTAAAGCAGGTGTTCAGACACGTCTGGACATCTCCCAATCTGCAGTAAGACGCGAAAAGGATCGTGTCTCTCGAAGACGCCAACGGATGGCTGTAAAAGTATCCCTGGCTGGACATCGTCGTGCAGAAAAACTATCGTGTATAACGCTGAGCTTCGCTGCAGGATTCGTTAACTAGTAATTAAATGAAATGAATGTCTACCTTTTAAGCGTTGGCAAACTGATTATTCATAGCCAAGGTCACAAATAATACGTGGATTGACAATAACAAGACTACTGATTCACTTACAAGTAGCTTCAGAACAGCTACCGACTCACGTTAAGTAGCATAACCTCACCATGGAGAAGTAGGATTTTGTCCAACATTTGCATGCATCTGCTATGTCGTAAGACATGCAAATGATGTAAATTTAACTCACATCGTCCTTTTTGACAGGCTTCCTTTCTTTTACTCTTTAAATATGGTATAACTCAGAAGAAGGTGGGGCGGGGTGGCTCAGTCGGTAGCGCGCCAGGCTCGTAATCTGTAGTTCCCAGGTTCGAGTCCCAGCTGGGTCAGCGTTGAGATTTATCTCCGCAAAATTCCCCGCCCTGCCCACGGTCAGTAGGGGACACCGATGGGCTTGCAAAGGCCGCCGTCCGTCGGATGGGACGTTAAGCCGTGGCCCCGTATGCTGGAGAGCCATACCCTGTGCACGTTAAAGAACACGCTGGATAGCCTTGACGAGAGGCTACCATCTGTCTCCCAACAGCTGTTCCAGTGGGTCCCCTCCCCCAACCTTCTCTGAGCCTTCGGGGTCCATGTGACCTGGCCATTTAGCCCATGGTGTGCAAAAAAGTGCCGCTCAGAGGTAAAACAACCCAAACTCAGAAGGAGAATATTTCTGGCCCAATGTTTATAGGATTTTTTTTTCATAACTATGGGCAGTAGAACACGTTCCCAAAGTTTGACTAGACCTTATGGAAAAAGCTTGTATATTACACATATAAATATACAACAAATCTTAAAATATTGCCTGGATCAACCGCATATTACAAAGCTTAAATTATTATTCTGCTGATCTCATTTTTGATAGTGTGAAGTTTCGCAAAAGAGCAGTTCTTCAAAAGGTAACTTGTTAGACTCGTAGTCTGAAGTTCCCAGAGCCTAGGAATCTTTGTAACCTGGTCATTTAGCCCATTATATGCAAAAATAAAAGCCCCCTCACAGACATTTTTTTTAATCTCAACAATTTAGCTTTCTTACAACACTAGCTATTGTTTTCAACCTCTGGTGAAAATTCTTCATTTAGAAGGAACAAATACGTATAGGATCAGCGTAGCTTAGCTTATGGCGACAAATTCTACATATTACAATATTGTCTTCTACAGAATACAGAAGAAGGATTGCTTAGTCTTCAAATGATCCATTCGCTCTGAATGATGTTGGTTTAGGATTTCCTATATTCAGATAAAACAATATTTGACTTTTAAATCAGGCGTTGTCGACGTATTAATCAAAATTTTATAAGAACAATAAAACAAGGTTGAAAATATTTAATACACGTGTTTAAAAACACAACGATATTGACAAAGGCTTTTCTCATAAATTCGAAACATCCAAAAAGCTTTATCTATATTTCTTCTATGCAAATTATTGTTTATTCAGTCACCTGTTGAAGGATATTACAGAGCAAGTCTTCTGTAAGGGTAATATCATAAAATTCACGTAAGGAACTTTTTGATATGGAGCCATTTATAGCGAAATTTATTCACTGATTTGCATTTAAAAGCGAACCTTTCTTTGTTGAAATATCCAATTTTCGTCAGCGTAAGCAATACAACGAAGTCAGTCCCAACAGCTGTTTGAATTCAACTTCGTTGCTATGGTAGCGATTTAAAGTGAGATAGTGAAAGATCGATTTCTGAGTCTTGAATTGCATAATGGAACACGATTATTCCTAATTTCAATAAATTTCGAAAAACTTATGAGATTGTGGTTAAACATCTTGTTAAAAGTACTTTTTTTTGGCTTCATAGGTTTTTCTTTTTTTCCTTTTTTGACAAAAAACACGTACACTGCAAAATCAATAATTTGTTTAAAGATAGTTTTCTCTCCGTTTTCTTCTCCATATGAAATTTTTCTGCAGGAACGTGATTCGAAGACTTAAAATGCAAGAAATGTGTCTGTAATTTGACATTTATTTATTGCAATGCAAAGTTGATCCTATCACCTCTCTTTTTTGTGCTCCTTCAAACACTGAATAGTAAAAGCACTGATCAGCTTTTTTCATCATAACAATCTGATACTGATAATCCTTTTATGTTCACAATCTGATACTGATAAACTTTTTATCATCAGTGTAATACCGCATAAGAAACTTTAAAACAACAAACCTAGATTTCAACCGGCAAGAATTCAACAATATATATACTATTTCAACAAAACACAAACCCCAAATACAGGGTGATTCAGAATTCATCATCAATATTTAGTGGGGAGGAAGGGAAGAAGAAAAGAAAGAGATTTCACATAGGAAAGTATGGGGGCAGACGAACGCATGGTGGTGTAGAGGGCGCTGTGTGTACACACCTCTCATACAGAAGCACAGCTGTTTGACGCGTGCAGTCAGTTGTCATTCGACAAGGTGAATTTGCAGAAGTAACATGAACCGGTATACGTGGAATGAATGTGCAGATATGCATGTAACTTACGGTGCGGCAGAAGAAAGATGTCTTCGAGCCAGGCAATTGTATGCAGCGCTCGAAGACATCTTTCTCCTGCCGCACCGTAAGTTACATGCATATCTGCACATTCATTCCACGTATACCGGTTCATGTTACTTCTGCAAATTCACCTTGTCGAATGACAACTGACTGCACGCGTCAAACAGCTGTGCTTCTGTATGAGAGGTGTGTACACACAGCGCCCTCTACACCACCATGCGTTCGTCTGCCCCCATACTTTCCTATGTGAAATCTCTTTCTTTTCTTATTCCCTTCCTCCCCACTAAATATTGATGATGAATTCTGAATCACCCTGTAGAATGAACCTACAACGTATATGCTTCTATTATCGAAAAAAGGGATTTGGTTTTGCAATGACGTCACTGATGGGGGAGGGATGGTAAAGGTTATAGCACACTTCCGAGCTTAAAATCAGATTTGAAATGTTAACTTTCCAGCCCCAACCCCCAAACCCACTTAGAAATTTTTGGGTACTGTTTTTATCTGAAGAGTTAGTAAGAGTTAGTAAAAGAATTAGATTCTATCTGACCAGGATTCTACCTCATTAGCTCCTAATTTCATGTTAGTGTTCTAACCTCCTGAGCTATATATCACAGTATTTTCGTTTCCTTAACTACAGTTGGATTCATCAAGAGATGGCGTCCCATATAGTCGGAACATGCTGAGTGTCCACAGTTATTATCGTTTAAACGATGAATGTCGAAACTTGCATCAGTTCGTAATCGAAATTCATCACTGTCAGTTTGTATCAAAAAATGAAAACGTACATTTCCCAAGAAATATAAAGAATAGAAACATACTAACACTCTTCCCCTTGGAATTTCTGCGTACACCACTACAGTTTTAACTGAACATTAATCAGTCAGCTGTTTGAACTCAGATTGGTTATTAGGTCATTCATTTAGAGCAGAAAGTGATGGTTAACAGACGATGTGTACAATAACAAAATTTCTCAGATGTCTACCTGGTAGTAGTTCATTAGAATATTTTGGAGTCACCTGACATGTTATCAAGAGTTCGTGTGTTCAGATTCCACCCCGGGCTAATGACAGTTTTCCTCTAAAACATTCTAATAAACGATAAATATTTCAATCTGAAATATTAATTAGAAAGCACCTAAAGTTCAAATGAAACTCATTCTTTGAATGGACACCCACAGGGGATGATGGTAGCAGCGGAGGCACTTGCCACCCTGGAAATGTGAAAATGTGATAGTTTGTTCTGTCATAAGTGAACTAGAGGATTACTTGTTTTTCTGTAATTGTGTTTTGACAGCTTTATGTGATAATAATCTTTAAAAATGTTGCATTTAAATAAAAGAAAATTATTATTGGAAACATAAATTTTCCTGTTTTGTCTATTTTTACTCGATACTAAGATATTATATTCTAAGCCCCACGCCCGTTATCGAAAAGAAATAGTAATGGCGCTCTTTCAAAGATTCTGCCGTCCCATTCCCCCCAACACAGAGAAATTTCTGCTGACTTCACTGATTCTGTTAACATTTATTTCGTATCCTCATGATGTTCGATAAGTTTCAATATATTATCGTGAGACCTCATCATCCCTTTCGAGAAATATTTTTTTTTTGTGTTAAAGGCACTCGTCAGAGCTAATCTTGCTTCGGGAATTCAAACATAATTCAAAAGGATGAATAACTCCAATCATAACAGTATTCTTTTCTGACTGATTTCCCCTTGACAATGCAAACTGTGTTTGGTTTGAACGAGAAAACAGACAAGCTAGTTTACAAGCTCCTGGTATCTTTAATGAGAGAAAAATAAAGAAAAAAAATCAATGACAAAGAATTATTAAGTCAAAAAAGAGCATAAGATTGAAAATTATTGTCTTAAAGATATAATTCACATGGAATAACTTTCACTGGGACTTTTCAGTAATTCACAACAATGATTGCTATCCCAAAAAAAATAAATTACGCAACTAGAAGAAAAATATATCGTCTCTGGCGAATATGAGATGCTCGTTGACAAAGAGAAGGATGTTTACTTTCCCTCTTTAGCACGCTCTAACAGGAGAAATTCGAACTTCCCTCATATAGTAAAGAAATTGAAAGTATTATTTCTAGTTTGAAGATTAATAGTTCTGCTGGTTTTGATAGGATTAGCACTAATAAAATCAAGCAGTGTCATGATAGATACTTGAACAGCTGGTTTATATTATTAAATTATCTTTCGAACATGGTATCTTTCTAAAGGATTTGAAACACTCTATCATAATTTCAATTTATAAATAAAAGGCGATAAGAATAATTTTGAAAGTTACAGGCCGATTACTCTTCTATCATTTCTTAGTAAAAATATTTGAAAAAGTTATTGAATATCTAGATTTCTAAATATTTTAAATAACAAGAACATTTCTTTTTTTTAAAATAATACATTTTTGTGTAGGTCTTGATATTGAGAAAACTTTAGTGAGTTTTTATTAACGAAGTTGCCATTTCTATACATAAGAGTCTATTAATACTTTGTGTGTTTCTTGATCTGGAAAAAGCATATGATACTACACATCACAATATCTTACTAAAAAAAATGAAATATATTGGATTATAAGTATTGTTTTGGATCCATTTGGAGATTATATTTCAAAAAGTATTCAAGTTGTAAGATTACATAATATTATTAGTGATCCTAAGGTATTTATTATTATTTTCATATCTGTTAAAAATGGTATTCCCAAGGATCTGTTAAGGCCCGATATTATTTCTAATACAGATTAATGATTTTCTAATAAAAATCTAAATTGCCATTTTAAAACAAATTAATATTAATTAATTTCAAAATAGTTCTTTAATAATGCTTTATTTATAAATGTATCCAAAACTAAATATATCGTGTTCCGTTTAAAAAATACAAAAGATACAGATTGGCGATAAGTTGCTACTACATGTGAATAAACCAGCATGTCAAAATAAAAAAAAATGTCTTTATCCTGAATTTGGGAAGGTTAGCAGTTTCAGATATCTAGGTGTTATAATTGATCATAATTTATAATGTAAAACGCATATAAAACGCGTTACTGATAAGCTAAGATTAATGTTAAAAAACGATTTGCTGCTTGAAAAATAATTCTTGATATGTGCAAAATATAATTCTTGATATGTGAATAATATGTGCAAAATACTTTATTTTTCATGTGTACAATGGGTTATTCAATATGGTATTTTAAGTTAGGGAGGCATTTATATTATAAATTTGAGAAGCATTGTTTCTGTTCAAAACAGAATAATCAATATTATGATAAAAAGTAATGATGGAAATTTAGTGCAATTTATAAAATATTGTAATTTAGTCATTTTTCCTCAGACATTTATACAATTTTTCCCCTTAGACATTTATACACTTATAAAATGCTAAATTTCTCTATTCTAGCAGTTCATTGGCGAATGTAAAAGAATTATATTACAATAGTAAATTTAGCGGCTTAATACATGCAATTCTAAATGTGAAAAATGAAATTATGCATGAAAACTTCTACTTTCTTGGACCAAAGATTTTTAATTCATTACCTTTATATATCTGAAATGAATCAAATGCCTATCGTTTTAAGTATCTACTAATTATCTTAAAAATATTAGCAATTCCCACTATTTTTTCAATGATTTTAAATCATCTATTTTTTTCTCAAAAAATTAAATGTTTCTATACATTCACTGTTGCTTTAGAGATAAAATTTTATACTCATTATTTTAACCTAGACGAGTTATTGTTTTCGTTATAAATATCACCTCACTAGCAAATAAATCATTATTTTGTTCATCTACATAAATGTACAAATATATATGTATTCTTTGTTCATCTGCATGAATGTATAAATATATACACCGAAGAGTCAAAACATTATGATCACCTGCCTAATACGATGTTTGTTCTTTACGTGCCACCAAAACAACTCTTACCCGGCGAGGCATGGACGCTACAGTATTTCTAAAGGTGTCTTGTGATACCTTTAGAAAGTACTTTCCTTGTGATCTGGTACCAACAAGCTACCAGCAGATCCTTTAGCCCTTGTAAGTTACTGGTTGAGCCGCCGCAGATCGGATATGCTGTTCCAACACAAACCACAGATGCTCGATTGGATTGATATCTGGGGAATTTGGAAGAAGATATCTGGGGATTGATATCTGGGGATTTGGGATATCTGGGGAACCTGGAAGTCTTCCTCGTGTTCCCCGAACCATTCTCGAACAATCCAGACAGTGTGGCATGGATCAGTATCCTGCTGAAAGAAGGCATACTAGAGGGATTTACCATTGCCACGAAAGGATGTACTTGGTCTGCAATGATTTTTAGGTAGGTGGTAGACATCATAATTTCTTGCACATGATGACTGGATCCAAGTTTTCCAGCAGAACATTTCCCATAGCATTACACTTCCGCCACCAGCTTGTTTATGCCACACGGTGCATCCTAGTGCCATCACTTCATCGGGTAAATGACCTACAGGTACTCGGCTGTCCACATGGTGCAACAAGAAACGAGATTCATCGAACCAGACGACCTTCTTCCAATCATTCAACGTCCAATTTTGATGCTCGCGTGCTCATTGTAGGGGCTTTCGACGGTGAACCGAGGTTAATACGGGCACTCGGAGCGGCCTGGGACTATGCAGCCCAGTTTTCAGCAGGGTTCGATGTACTGTGTGTTGTGACACATTACTCCCGTCACCAACATTCCAATTACTGGAGAATTGCAAAACAGTATCCCTTCTGTTGTCTCATTCCATACGGAATAGTCTTCGCTCACCTCTAACATCAATGAACAGTGGTCGACACACGCCTTGCCGGTGATTCGTGGTTTTTTTCCTTCTAGGACCAATTTTTGAAGGTACTAACCACGGCTGACCGTGAGCACTCCACAAGGCTTACCGTCTCAGAAATGCTCTGACCCAGTCGTCTGTCCATTACAATTTGGCCTTTGTCAAACTCACTTAAGTCCACTGTCTTTCCCATCTGAAGAGAAAGAACAATACTAATTAACAGAGCTCATGATCAGGTGTTTTTTATACCGTTTCATAACCATCACACGCGCCGTCATTTACCTGCAGTTGCTTCGATTTGCATAAAGACGCGTTGGTCATAACGTTTTGGCCCTTCGGTGTATATGTAAATGTAAAATGTAATAAACTTTGATTTGATTTGATTTGGAAAATTTACACGGCGACAAATTTGCAAAATGACGAAAAAAATATAATAGTTTACATAATTATCTAAAACAAAACATAGAAAAATTTTAAATCTCTTTTTAACTCGTAAACAAAAAAGGAATGTTTTTTTCATTCAGGGTTCATCCCCGACTTTTCCACTATTGCATTTTTTCCCGATCCTCTCTGTCTGACTCTCGGTGAGGGGGAAGACACCGATGGATTTGAAAAGGCAACAGAGGCTATCTGGTGTGAGAAAGTGTCATTCCGCGTTCAACACAAAGTACTAAATTGCGTTACTGTTACAAAGAACAAAGAGTATACTACAATGAGATTTTATGCATATAGGTATAAAGAGTGTTCAATGCACAGGGTAGACTTTCAGCTAGCTAATAAGTGATTCCCTCATTTGATATTTATAATAGAAACATGTAGCACTCGCAAATCAAGTGATCTGTGTTTGGCCTTGCAGAACACGTCGGAGGTCAAATTTTGAATTTTTCCCGAGATGTACGACCCAGATTACCCTTGAGGGCAACTTTTCAGAGCTCTACCATATGCACCATAGTTAGAATTAGCGTGATCCCTTGTCATTTAATCAATAATTCAGTCACTCAATTAATCATTCGCCTGTCTAAGTGGCTCTGATACTCAAGGAATGTATACGTCATCAAGAGGAGACTGCTCCTTAGAACTAATATAAGATCGTGCCCCTGGAGGTTTGCTGTAACTTTTGAATAATCTTCAAGTATACAATAAAGCAGACTCCTTGTTAGCGGGGGGAAAGGAAAGTAGAAGGCAAAACTGGGGCTGATTGAATTTGACATAAGACTGACATCAATTTCATTTGTTTGAGGGGTGAACTGGCCATTTCATAAAATCTCTGGTCAAAGTTAAGATGTGCATTTTCCACTGCATCATATTATAATAACTTTTTCGGTGTTCCTGTGCAGTATATTGTTTTATACACTTATTGACACTTCATCCTAAAAACGTAGAAATCTAATCCATTAAGTCTAGAGACATATCGAAGATGGAATCCAATAATGGAAATCCGAGGATGGAAATCTATATAAAATTTCGTGCTAAATTGAAAATAAACGTGAATTTTAACTCCTGAAAAACTAATCAGACACCATACAAATTCCCACAAAAGAATCTATCAAACCTGACTTCAAGATTCTCTAATTTAATTAATATTACATTTAATAACTAATAATTAATTAACATTCTTTTTCTTTTCTGTACAACACTAAGAAACAAGAGTCCTGCTTATTGTTTCCACTTTAAATCTGAAATAAGAATATCCGTATTAACTAACGCAAATTCTACCGTGTGAGTTAAGCTCTCTTTATACATATATGCATATAATCTCGTTGCAATACTCTCATTTGTTCTTCGTAAGAGTAACGCAATTTGGTACTTCCTTAAACGAAATGAGAAAAGGAGTAGAAAAACAATTCAATAACAAGCAACCGAGTGTATGGTAATTGTTCGCTATTAAACGTAATAAGGCTTTAATGAGGAAATTGAAAAGTGTGTAAACATCTTGAGCTGAGGAGAGAACTAACTGAAGTAAGAGTTCTATTTCGAAGAGGGACGAAGCAAAAGACTAATACAATTTTCTCCTTTTCATGTGTGCACCGCGGTTCTAATGCAAGCTTTATCAAAAACATTGCAAATCGAGAGCAAACCAAGGAGCATCAGCTTCGGCGTAAGTGCTTTTGCCGGGAGGGAGATTGCCCTTTCATCAACGAGCTGCGCGTTATTTGATTAAGGGTTTACGGCTATTTCGGAACCACCTCGCTGTCGAATGCGAGAGTTGGTTGTCCCAAGAAAATTCACTTCGTTTTTCTCCGTTTCCCTTCTCTTCCACTTCGTGCTCGGGAGCGCTCTCCTGTTGCCATGGGAGACGGATGCAGTCGTAATCTCGTGGCTCAATCACGGAGCTTGTTACTGAGGCAGCCATTACTTGTTGATGTTGTCCGGACTTCCTGCGTTGCAGAAGGTGTACAGGTTGGAGATTTGTAATTCGATTCCCTTGGACAATTCTGCGAGTCCACGCCGAGGCCGTAAACTAGAAGTTTAATAATGTGTAAGCGAAGTCGATTGGGACCTAATCGCAGTTATCTTTATGGAAAGGAAACGAGGATCAACTCTGATGAAATGCCATCGGGAAACTGATCGGTCGTAATTTGAAGTGAGGTGGGCATGGAGGCGAAAAGTGGTGGTGGGGGGGGGGACGTGGACCCATTTTTGCGTCTCCAGTGACTGATAGAAAGGCCAGGGAGATTGGATAATTCCCGATCCTATCAATTAAAGTTAGTCCCAGAAGTTGTAAACAAACTTGTGCTCGGTTGTTTGATAATTCTAGTTGTTTGAAAAGAACTTTGGAAACATGTTGCATTTGGTAACTTGTTTACGTGTAAGCCTTGTAACTTATTGCTTTCATCTTTTACTTACTTTTCATGCTCTATATTGTTCTGCTCTGAGTTCTTTCTTTTTTGGGAGGAGGCGAAGGACGTGGAATGCTAAACTATCAATGCAAGCAACGCAAAACCTGGTCTTCATTTCAAAGTTATATATTTAACCGTTTTTCCTAATATTTAAATATCTACATTAACTTCCTATAGGAAGATAATTTCTGGAACATAATGAACCACCTATTATCTTCCTATTGGAAGATAATACGTTCATTATGTTCAAGAAAAGATATTGGTTCATTATGTTCAAGAAAAGCATGTTTGGTTGGCTGATTTCTAATACGGTAAAAATAAAATAGCAGTTGCACGATGTCTAAATAACTGGAGCTTTCATTTAGGAATGTTATGAATTGACTTATGAGGGCTTAGCGGACTTTTCAGGAATGTAGGATGGAGATTACTCTACGCCCTGAAATTGTTGTATCTGTTTCCGGCCCAAAATATAATCACATATAGTTCAAATTTCTTCAACACATATACCTCGTAAGCAAATTAAACAATGACAAACTTGGCTACTGTACAAAATTAATCATAATCGGCACTGCTAAAGGATTGTCCGTAGCCCACTTCGTAATGGCATGTCACAGCTGCATCACTATCTTTCCTTTTACACATTCCATGTCCACAATATTTCTCTGTATTTTATTAGTCTCATAAACATTTAGTTTTCTTCTACATCTGTAAGGACATTTGAATTAAATTAACTTAATCTAATTTTTTGTGGGGAAAATGAATACATGCTAACCAACCGCTTTGACTGCAAAACAGTATTCTACGTTTCTTAATGTTGCGCTTTGTTATCCCATATGGCATGAGAGATTGCATCATAATATATGTGTTTGAGTCTTTCGTTGCCGAATCTATAAGAAGGGGGGTCTATCTTCTCTCCCCCTGAAAATATTATTAACCAGATCCGAAAAACGTATTAAGCATAAATAAGGTATCTCATTTATGGCGGATAATCTCCCACAAAATAAGGCCTGGGCAAGCATTTTAGCTTAAGGACCGCATAGAAAATTGAAGTGGAAGGGTGGGCCGCTTAGAAAATTGAAGTGGAAGGGTGGGGCGCATAGAAAATTGAAGTGGAAGGGTGGGCCCCATAGAAAATTGAAGTGGAAGGGTAGGCCGCAAAGAAATATATATAATCAATAACTTATATATAACCAACGCAAAAAAAATCTAAAGTGAAACAAAAGCAAAATTTTATTAAAATTAATTATTTTAATGAGAATTCGCTTCGTTGAAGTTGGACTTAATATGCTCTATACATTGTTTTTTCTCTTTTATAAATTTAATTTATTCGTCATCGGTAGTCGCAGGCCGCACAAAAAGTGTTAGCGGGTCGTACTTTGCCCAGGTCTGCCCTAGATCGATCCGTCGTCTCAAACTATATGTCAGGTGTTCGCAGTTAATTTTGTTTCAGAAGCTTAGATACGAGAAAAGCATTCAGAAGGTAATAGGGCATGGGTACCGATTTCCGTATTTGCTACTGCGAAAAGCCGTCATGGTTGCCGAGTGGTTAGCGCGCTTGTCTCTCTGCTGAGGTCTCGTCTTCCTTACAGATCTCTACATAGCGTATTAAACTGACAGGCTCCTGTCAGACCTCTTTGTCAATCAGCTACTTGAGGGACAATTATATTCCATACTTATTTATAATGTGAAAGAAACACTCTCTAGGCATTCGACAATCGTCATTTATGGCCCAGTGAAGTACAAAAGATCATTTGTAATAATCCCTTTTGTACTTCTTTGGACAATAAATAACGATTGTAGATCATCTGTAGCATTTCTTTCACAGTACGCATATACAGTAGTAGGTACAGTTAGCATATAGTATGTAGTATGTATTTTAAACAACGGATTGAGCATGGAAGATATCCGTCATTAATGGGACACCCTCTACATATACACCAAAGAGCCAAAACATTATGACCAGCGCGTCTTTATGTAAATCGAAGCAACTACAGGTAAACGATGACGTGTGTGAAGGTCTTGAAACGGTATAAATAACACCTGATATTGAGCTTTGTTAATCAACGTTATTCTTGTTCTTCAGATGGGAAAGGCAGCAGACTTAAGCGTGTTTGACAAACGCCAAATTGTAATGGCCAAGCGACTGGGCCAGAGCATTTCCAAGACGGCAAGGCTTGTGGGGTGCACATGGTCAGCTGTGGTTAGTACCTTCAAAAAGTGGTCAGAGGAGGGAAAAACCACGAACCGCCAGCAAGGTATGGACCGACCACTGCTCATCGATGCTAGAGGTCAATGAAGGTCACTTGTACCATACGAGAGTATGGAACAAGTTAACAGAAAGGTTATTGTGGTGCAACCCGCAAGTAATTTGAATGCTGCTGACCGGAGTAATGTGTCAGAACACACAGTTCATCGAAGCTGCAGAAAATGTGGCTGCATAGCTACAGGCCGCTCCGAGTGCCCATGCTAACCTTGGTTCACTGTCGAAAGCGCCTACAATGAGCACACGAGCATAAAAACTGAACCTTCAATGATTGGAAGAAGATTGTCTGGTCAGATGAATCTCGTTTCCTGTTGCACCATGTGGATGGCCAGATACGTGTGCGTCGTTTATCTGGGCAAGGGTTGGCACCGGGATGCACCGTGGGATGAAAACAAGCCGATGGGCGAAATGTAATGCTTTGGGAAATGTTCTGCTGGAAAACTCGGAACCAGTCATTCATGTGCTGGAAACTATGGCATTTACCAGCTACCTAAACATCACTGCAGACCAGAAACATCCTTTCATGGCAATGGTATTTCCCCCTAGTAGTGCCTTCTTTCAGCAGGATAATGCGCCATACCACATTGCCCGGATTGTTCGAGAATGGTTTGACGGAACATGAGGAAGACTTTCAGGTATTGCTCTGGCCTCCAAATTCCCCAGACATCAATCCAATCGAGCATCTGTGATTTGTGTTGGAACAATATATCCGATCGGCAGCGGCTCAACCACGTTATTTACAAGAGTTGAAGGATCTGCAGGTAACGTGTTGGTACAGTCGCTCAAAAAAGTATCCGAACACTATGGTTGATTACAGAATTCAGAAAAAATATCAGGCAACGATTTTTTTAGAAATTAGTGATCTGGCAACCTTCGTGTTCGGATTTTTTTTTTTGAGCGACTGTATCAGATACATAAGACCCCTTTAGAAATCTTGCAACGTCCATGCGTCGCTGGGTATGAGCCTGTTTTGGCGGTACGTGAAGGACCAACATTATATTAGGCAGGTGGTCATAATATTTTGGTTTGGCTCTTCGGTGAATTGAACATATTTTACAAGAAAAGAGGAATGCATAGCTACAGGCCGCTCCGAGTGCCCCCCTACCTCGGCCCTTTAATTTTTAATATAATAATAATTGATAATGTTTTGATTGAACATATTTTACAAGAAGAGGGAAAAACTATATACCGAAAGGCATTACGACATACATTTCGGATCAACGTAGTCATTGACCCACTCCTCCCCCTACCTCGGCCCTTTAATTTTTTCATAGATTCTTGTCTGTTATGCACTACAACGAAATAATAGTCCATAACTCTATAATATAGTTGGGTTGTTTTGGGTTGTTTTACCTCTGAGCAGCACTTTTTTGCACACCATGGGCTAAATGACCAGGTCACATGGACCCCGAAGGCTCAGAGAAGGTTGGGGGAGGGGACCCACTGGAACAGCTGTTGGGAGACAGATGGCAACCTCCCGTCAAGGCCATCCAGCGTGTTCTTTAACGTGCACAGGGTATGGCTCTCCGGTACACGGAACCACGGATTTACGTCCCATCCGACGGACGGCGGCCTTTCCAAGCCCATCGGTGTCCCCTACTGACCGTGGGCAGGGCGGGGAATTTTGCGGAGATAAATCTCACTATAATATAGTAGTACTGATATGTAACATTGAATGAATGATTGATATCATTTTCAAAATTACATAGTTCCATACACGCCATTGGAATTTTTGGTTACGGGCAAAGGAAGATAAAACGGAAAGCATTTGAATCCTTCCTTGCCATGGTCTAAATCATTTGTAGCCTATCGTATGGTAGATTCCGTTGCTAGGTGCAACTGTCTTCTGCCTCAACTAGTAGCACCTGCATCATTTGTACAATTCACCTCCTGTAGTTTACGTAACAAACAGTGCGCAAATAATTATTTTCTTTTACCTTAGTATGAAGATAACGACTAAGGTCGAGTGACTATATAGAGCAACGTGCCATGTGCTTGTTAGGTACTGCTTGATCGGCAAACCTCATAGGATAGAGCATAGTCTACGTGCAAAGTGCAGATACATGGAGCATCCCGATTATCGGTGAAGATGCAAATAGAGCAACTGTTTCTGCTAGAGATGAGTTCAAACACAAAATTGTACAGACGACTTCGTACTCGGGATTAGAATAATTTACATTTAAAATAATTATTGCAATTGTGAAAAAATAAGTAAAAATTAAAAATATTTTTATTGTAATTTAAACCTGTTAATCAGTTTTCAGTAATTAAAATAAACAATGCGTTTTTTTTTTTTTGTTATTATTTTTTTCTTCCGTAATAAATGAATGACTTTTTACGTTCATAAAGATTTTTTCTACAAACTTTCAGTTTCTGCTTTTAGTATCTCTAATATTTTTCGTTCCAAATGCCATTAACATTTTAATTTTATCATGAAATAATTGTAATTAATAATATAAGAATAAATGATTAGCGACTTGCATTTGTGTATTCATGTTTTATGTCTATATTCCCTTCCTTTGGTTTTAGGAGAATCTCGTAAATATTTAGGCTCAAAGAGGTTAGGACCACTGAACATTTTGGATAGGAAAAAAATATTTCCAATGACAAGCATTCCTATTGCAAACCAGCAAAATCGACTGATTACAATAAAGCTTGGGAACTTGCAAATGTAGCTGATTTTGAAACTTCTATGCAAATACTTCACTATTGCAAACGCTACATATATTACAAATGCTTCATATCCAAGTGAAAAATTATTATCTCGAACACTAAGAGGAAGATCTTCATTACAATTCATTCTTTCTGGTGAGCAAGGAGCAGATGGTACAGAAAAATCATCTTCCCTTTTAAATGAGCTCAGAAGACTGCTCCATTCCTTATTGCTTCACGGATCGTTGAGGGTGGGAACAGCATCTGCCACCAAGAAACCAGTTGCTACTCCTTTGAGAAATTCACCTGGTGAAGATTTCTGAGAGACTTTGTTTCCCTTATTGCTCTTTGATTTTCAGCTTATAATCGTTTTGAAAAGTCTTTTTTTATCCTTCAAATAGAGACAAACCGATCAATTTTAACAGTATTAGTTGATCATTTCTAAAAGTTTTAAAATCTGCAGTAGTATATTTTAATATACACTGCTCGTCAGTGAAATTTTCCACCTAAAAAGAATGAACGGATTGACCTGACGATTTGCACGCAGAGTAGTGACTTATATAGACGTAAACCATTTGCATGTCAAGCCGATCGAAATGGGAGAACGCCCATTAATATGTGCGGTATCGCGCTGATGTATAAATCTGAAGGAGCTATAAAAATCGGGGTCAGTGTTAGGGTGAAAATCAAATGGTAGCTAAATAAATGGCCTGAAAAAAATGTACAATGTCCTTAATACACGTAAAGTGATGTTAGGTACAGTTGATTGAATTTGAAAAGAGTCGGATCAGTGGATTGTCAGCAGCTGGATGGTCAACACATGAAATCGTCGTTCCTTTGGGTCGTGATAGCCGAATGGCTGGATACTGCTGGAAACATCGAGTATCGAAAGGTGCCTGTAGAGGTCGCCAAGGCTCTGATGGCATCAAAAGAACATCAGAGTGGGAGGATAGACGAATACACCAACTAGTGAGAGGAGAAAGATCTGTCCAAGCTGACAGTTTACTCTCATTGTAATGCAATCACTTTCTGTGTGTGTGTTGAGGAGCACGATTAGAAGACGACTGCGATAATCAGGGTTGCAATCTCGCTGTTAGGTGACTCATCTACCACTGATGTCATCCCATCACCATTTGCAGATGTGTAGGGAAATAACTGCTTAGGAACAAGACTGCTACTGTTTCCTCTTTAGTGACAACTTATGTTTCTGTTTGGGATAGAGTGATGGCCATATGCATGTTAATTATATTAGTATATTAGTATTTGCTACTAGACACTAGGAGACAGAGATAATCCAGCCTGCATCAAGGAGTGTCATATTGGGTCAATATCCAGAATCATGGTTACAGTAGTTGTTCTCATCTTGTCATTATTCATGTCCTGTTGACAGCAAGACATTATGTTAAAACTTTGCTGGGACCAGTGCTTCCGTCCTTTCTATGCCTTCTCTCAAATTCTATTCTTCAGCATAGAAATGTCCGCCCACCTACGGTTTTCATATCCCAACAACAATGTCTAAGTGATGTGGTCACCTTGACCTGCACTTTCCCCACATCTGTTGCCTACACACGTTTGGAATATGATGGGATGTTCACTGACCACCGCCTCTCAGCCACTACCACAGTTGCAAGGTGCATGAAGCATGGCTTAGTATTCAGCAGGATGATCTCCCCTACCTTTTCGACTCGCTACCACTGCCTTTAGCTGCTTGTATCTCTGGTCATGAAGTCCATACTTCTTATTAAGGTGCATCACATTTTCGTAAGTAAATACTGCTAATAAATCTGCAGTTCCTAGGTTCGAGTCCCAGCTGGACCAGCGTTTATTTCTGCAAAACTCCCCGTCCTGCCCATGGTCAGTAGGAAATACCGATTGACTTGGTAAGACCGCCGTCCGTCGGATGGGACGTTAAGCAGTTGCCCCGTGTGTGGGAGAGGCATGCCATGTACATGTTAAAGAACACACTTATTTCCTTGACGGGAGCCTACCATCTGTCTCCCAACAGCTGTTTCAGTGGGTCATTTCTCCAAATCTTCTCTGAGTCCTCTAGGGCCTTGTGACCTGCCCATTTAGCCCATTGTGTGCAAAAAAAACTGTCGCTCAGAGGAAAAACAACTCTACTTCACTTGTTTTCAGCTCAAAGCGAGCTTTCCCTGTAGGAAGGGCAATTTCCCCGACAAGCGGTGTATAACAACATATTTAAAGTGATAACAGCTGACTGATATGAGATGAAGTCCAAAAATCTACCTTTATTATACCTAAAATGTGGTAATTTATATTTGCCTTTAAATTTATATGTAGTATTTTTATTATGATTAATCTTGAATTTATGAGTATTATCAAAATAATATTTAAGTATTAATTTATATTTATAAAATTGACTGATAGGCAATAATAGCGTAAACCCTATTGAGATTCAGGAGTTTATTTTTATGTTGGTTGTACAATGTCTAACAATTGTAGTTTGAATGGTTCTTATTTTAGCTATATATGAACAGTAAGTTTTACCACAAACCAAAGATTAATGTGACAGCAATATGATATCAGTAAAGGAGATATTTAATTTCCTTCTTTTTTTTTTCAACGCTGTCCCGGTGCCGAGTGGTTAAAGCACTTCGCTGCTGATCTCGCCTTCCTCGCAGACCTTCTCTGTGGCACATTATATTGACAGGCTCTTCTGTGATGCTTGAGAGATTATTTTTAAGCCCACTTTACTTAAAAGGCTTTCTTTACCTTCAGCCCCTCCCCCCTGCAAATAAAGCGAAAGAGGGATATTTCTCAAATAGTAAGAGCTATGATTTCTTACTATTTGATTCTCATACCAAAATAAAGATAATTAAGAGTTTTACCACTTAACTTTTCTTTTTCCCTCTTCCCTCAAAGAAGTGCACATGGAAACAGAAAAAGCATTGCCTCTAAACAGGAAGGGCAAAGATCTCGAAATTCGGTACAGAGCTTCCTCACATCATGATTTAAAGCAACGCAAGGGTTTGATCTCCCAAGGTTTTATTGCCCTCCCCAAAAAAAATGAGGGGGGGAATACGTAAACGATCACTCAGCATAACGAATCACATTTCAAAAGAAAGCTTCTGACATGGGTTGTATCAAATGCTACCTCAAATTATGTCCACAGCTTCCCTCCACTAAAAAAAGGAAGCGAAATTTAACGGAGATGATCGACCGTAAGGAGATTTTATTTCAAATTAAAGCTTGGAGAGGCCACTTATGCTACACTTTACAGAGTTTCACACTCGGGCATCACCGGGTAAATCTGCTAGGATTAAGTAATTAAATATTGCTACACCCTGGCCCTTCCTGGCAATAAACATCAAAGGCTTTATTTCCAGTGCTGTGATTCGAACAGCGCGAGTGCATTGTTGGAACTGTAAAATCAAGAACATATGAGATGTTTCTCGATTTGGGGGCGATGCAAAAACTTTTCTCTCTCTGTTGGACTTTAGAGTGGTCAGTTAGAGTATGGGATGTATGACTTTTGAAATGTCTGTTCAACTCCATAATTTGGCAAGTGCAATGAGAATTTTTTTCTACAAATTTTACAATATCGTAAATCGTTTCAAGATTTTGTTTTGATATTACGGTGAGACGAATTGCAATTAAGGTCATAAGTTAAAAGCTTAAATTAGTTCGAGTACATTAGATTTGGTAGAAAAATGTATATTAATGCATCATTTGTAGTTTGTTTGAATAGACCTAGAGCTTACCTCCAATGTGCTTGTTGCAGTCATTTTTCTCTCCCTACTCAAAAGTTTCTAAATGCATTAATTCGGCTTCTTGTCACATTTAAATCATAACAACGTAATAAAATACTAATTCATAATTAAAGTTCAATTTTCCTAATGATATTTATCTATTCGATATATTAATAGTTTATGATTTTAAAGAAGTTTTAGTAAGCTCTCGATATAATACTCAATATTACATTTAAAAGTTACCACAGAATAAATAGTTTTTAAATATTGTCCAAAAGCCATGTCCTGAACACTTTTTAACGTCTCTAATTTTTTTAATAATAATAACTCCTCAGGAATGTTATTGAACACAGAGGGAATTTCATAATTTCTACAATTTTTTCCGTAATTGTTCCTAAAATGTGGTAATTTGTATTTATCTTTAAATTTATATCTAGTATTTTTATTATGATTAATCTTGAATTTATGAGTATTATCAAAATAATATTTAAGTATTAATTTATATTTATATAATTGACTGATAGGTAATAATAGCGTAAACCCTATTGAGATTCAGGAGTTTATTTTTATGTTGGTTGTACAATGTCTAACAATTGTATTTTGAATGGTTCTTATTTTAGCTATATGTGAACAGTAAGTTTTACCACAAACAGTTAAACCATAGTTTATGACTGATTCTCCAATTTCACGATAAACCATTTCACAGACATTTAATGGTAAGAGAGCACGGACTCTGGACAAAATTACAGAGAAGTATCTTAATATGCCACAAACATAATTTATATGTTTATTCCACCTGAATAAATCTTCAACAATCAGACCTAGATACTTGATCAGATACAACAATCAGACCTAGATACAACAATCAGACCTAGATAGAATGATGAAACTCATTCAATAATATCATTACACTGCAATTACCTAAAATGTTAGTGTCCACATTTGTTAGACAACTAAGTGAATGATGTAAAATTTAACTGGTATCAGGAATTGAGACATTAGGTAGATGGAAGTACATGGCCTCAGACTTGTTTGTGTTTAAATACAGTGCACGACATTGAAATTTCCCCACCCAGAAGGAGTGAGGGGATAGGGGTGAAATGTAGCACACATATAGCAATACATATTGGCATACCATGATTTAATTTGCAACCACTTACAGAGGTTAGAAGATGAGATAATGCAGCACAATGTGACTGCATCAGTAGGTGGTTGCACCGCCGTGAACGGTAATACAGGCAGCAATACGGCGTGGCATGGAGTCATACAGTCGACGGATATGGTCCTGAGGAATTGCACACCAAGCAGCGCTGACTTGCTCCCATAATTCATCGAGATTCCACACCAGCCACCATCGTCCAATGTGGTCCCACAGATTTTCTATTGGGGATAAATCTAGAGATTGTGCTGGAAATAGCAATACTTGAACATGTTGCAAACATTGTCTGGAGACCCTAGCAATGTGTACACGGGCATTGTCATGCTGGAAAATGTGCTGATGTATGCCTTCCAGGAACAGTAACCAAACGGACTGCAGAACCATGCTAATGTATCGTGTAACTGTCAGTGTGCTGCGAACAAGAGGTGACCTGCTGTCATATCCAATTGACCCCATATCATTATGCCTGGCTGATGGGCGGTGTGCAGGTCGTGAACAAAATCTGCATCCAACCTCTCGCCAGATTGTCGTCATACATGGACTCGTCAATCGTCCAGACATAAACGGGATTCATCACTAAACACAACAGTGTTCCATTCGTAACCCCAGTTCACACGACTTCGACACCAAGCCAGACGAGCGCTGCGATGGTTTGCAATCAATGGCAGTCGATGTAACGGTTGCCTAGAGCACAGGTGTGCCTCATGCAATCTTCAGTTTACTGTCCAGGTCGTTATGGGGACGTCCATGGCTGCTGACATATCCTGTCGAATAGCACCTCTGTGGTGACGAACGAGCATGTCGAACAATGTGCCTATCAAGCCGTGCTGACGTCTGTCAGACATCACCACTCCATCTGCGACGCCTCCCATTTTCATGTCAGACATCACCACTCCATCTTCATGGCCTGGCCATTTTGAAGAAGCTGACCCAAACCTTTTGATCCTAACGCCAACATTTAACCCAGTATTGTTTTACAGTGTCCCCTTTTTTCCAGGGCGGGAGTTGGCTCAGTAGGTAGCGTGGGAGGCCCTTAATCTAATGCTCCCAGATTTGAGTCCAAACTGTATCTCAGTTGAGATTTTTCGCCGCTGATCCCTGTTGTACCCCGGTAAAAAATGCGACACCGTTGGACTTGAAAAGCTGCTATCCGTCGAATGTTCCTTTCGACGGACAGCAGTCATTAAGCCGTGGCCAATGTACAGGAGAGCCACATGCTGTACAAGTTAAATAAACCCGCTGAATGGCCTTGACGGAAGGCTTCATCTGTATCTTAACAGCTGTCCAGTGGATCTTCCACAATCTTCTAAGAGCCTTTAGAGTCGCTGGACCTGGCCATTTAGACCATTGTGTGCAAAACAATTACCTCCTAGACGAAAACTAACTCAACGCTCTTTTACCAAATGTTATTTTCTACAGCCCTTGCTTGGAATTCAAATATTTATTTCTATATAAAACTACACTATTGCTCAAAGGTTAAGCAACAAATGCAAAACCGGGTATATCTTTCACGATAATTGACAATTAATAACAAAAGTCATATTTTTTACATAAAAAATTATGCTGAGTAAAAATCTGCACACGAAATTTCCATTAAACAGAGAAGCAAAACAGATCAGTATAAAAAAAAACACCTCATTTGTACTTGCACGTCAGTTCGTGACTTGACCTTCGATATTCCAGACAACCATCTGTTAGATAATGGCCGGAAGAAATCTTTTCAGTGAAGAAATAAGGTGGGGATCAATCGGGTGGCTCGAGGCTGAACAATATAACAATATAAAATAGCCAGATGGCTAAATTTGAATCGTAGCGTTATCATTCGCCTTTGGAATCGATTTGAAACAAGCCAAGCCATCGTTGAAGACCTTTAACTGCATATCCATGGTCCACATCAACTAAGAACGACCATTTTCTGCCCCTAAATGCAAGGTTTCATATAACCTATACAGTACGCCAGCTCGCTTTCGACCCTCTTTGCATCCATAGGATGATCTGTATCCTGGCAAACTGTGCTCAAAAGGCGACATGCAAGTCATCTTTATGCAACAAAATCAGTTGTGTCCCTTTGACGCCCAGCAGCGCAGAGCCTGATTGAACTGGTGTCGACAACATCGCAATTGGACTCACTCAAATTGGCAATGTTCTGTTCACCGATGAATCCCTGTTTAGTCTGCAAACAATTCCCGACGACTATTGATCTAGGGACAGACTGGAACCAGATATCATCCCATTAGCATCCGGGAGAGATACAGTTTTAGAGCGTTGGTGTGAGCAGGCATCACTCGCGATGACCGCACTGACTTTCATGCCTTCCCGGAAGGGACTGTAACAGCTGAAAGGTATTGCAATATGATCCTCGGTTCTGTGTTAATGGACGTTAATGCTTGCCCTCATAGAGCTCGCTTATTGGACCAATACCTTGAGAGTGAAACCATAAGCTGTAGGGGCTGGGCTTCCCTTTGGGACGTTCTAGAATGACCCATCACAGACCTCAATCCACCTCGCAGAACCTTCCAGGAGCTCCGATTAGAACATGAATAAATGGCAAGTACTCCCTCAAACCTTCATTGATATCCTAATTGCAGCATGATGAGTCGTTGTGCAGCCTGTATCGCTGTCCGAGGTGATCACACACCATATTAAAAGTATGTTATATTGAACTTTTAGATGCCATTTTGGAAGCAATAATTTTTTAATTTGAATATATCATTAAATATTCACCGGAATTCGCTTGTTTTTCATGTATTAGTGGGATATGTGATCATGGATTTCACCTGTATGTTTCATTGAAATCTAACGAAAAACTTGTGTGAAATTCGTGTTTTGTGTTTGTTGCTTAATTTTTGAGCACCATTGTAGTTGAAAAACTTGATGGCGATAATGCTCCTGTTATCGGCTAACTATATAATAGCAAAATGTTTTGTTCACAGTTTTAAACTAATAAGAAATTTACTTTAAATGAATTTCACCTTTAAATATCTTATTTTGCTTCCTTAACGTCTTGGGAAAAGTGAACATCAAGAATTACAAATTTTACAGTCAAAATTGTAATAACAAATAATTTTTGCACTCCAACATTCTTCTGAGTTTGGTTGCTATTTCCACATGGAATACGAAATATCTTGAAAGTGAACTTATATTTTAATCCGTTGAATGTTTCATTCATCAAAGACTTTACATTTTATATTAAATGGCAAAAGTGTGTTGCTCTGTAAAACAAAACCAACTAAATTGTTTCTGAGGCATATTTCGGTATTCTCTCAGGTGCAGGTAGATTCGCCTTAAAAAAGTCACTTAATTAATTTGTTTTGCTTCCATAATCTTTGTTAAATTTCTGCTGAAAACTGGGAGATAAGTTTTACTTGCCTCCGTGTAATGGTAATTAGTAACTTTCGCAGTAATTCTTTCCGTTTATTCCCAGCAGAATTCTGAGATATGAAGACCAAAATTATTAGTTTCTGCTTCTCATTGAATTTGCCTTTTTAAGCATGAGCCCGTAAATTAAGAATAGCTGGCAACATAATTTGCATCCGTTATGCCTCCTGAGTTCTGAAGACAAACATTCCACACGTGTCGTCAGATTCAACCGCTGCTAACTCACACAAACTTCTCGTGGGAAAAGCAAGTGGATTTTCTGCGTAACAGGTGCGGATTCCTTCTCTCTCATCGCTAGGAAACATTAAATGAAGGAAGTTCAGCTCTTGAGCTCATTAAAGAGGAATAATGATTTGTGATTCCATCTGCTCCTTGCAAACCATTAGACTTAGACTCCTAATGAAGATTCTCCTCTGGTGTTTAGAGGGTCATTTCGATGCCTCAAACGAAATACAGGAGGACTCTTCTTAAACGAAACCCGATGAAATGATATTTCCGAAGGACAGCAAGGATTTCTTACGTCAGTGGTTTCCAAAGTAACGGGCACGATTAATCGGTTAAGGGAGCGTGGGATTTTTTAGGAAACCTTATGATAAAATTGAACTGATTATAATTCTCAAAATGTTGCAGATCGATTGTTAAGTTTCGTGCATTGCTTTTTGAAACCTAACCCTTCAAGTACACGATAGCTCCGTTCAATTAAAAGCTTCATTCAGCAATTACATCTCTTGCACGTTTGGGTTCTTGACAGTTGCCAACATTGTCACTTGAATTTTGAGGTGCTTTGTCTGTCCGTCACATTTCCAATTAATGTTTCTCGACACTCCATATACATTTGGGTGGGCGTGGCAATTGACATTCCATGACAGTGAACATACCTAGACATTCCTTGGCACTGTACATACAGTGGCATTACTTGATATTGCACATACATTGACATTCCTTGACACTACACATACATGTCCATTCTTGATACTGCACTTACATGAACATTCCTTGACACTGCACATACATTGACGATCCTTACACTGCATATACATTGACATTCTTTGACACTGCACAAGCATTGACATTCTTTGACACTACATATACATTGTCATTCCTTGACACTACATATACATTGTCATTCCTATACACTAAACACATTGACATTCCGTGACACTGCAGTTATATAAACATTCCATGACCCTGCGTAATATACATTGACAGTCCTGACACTGCATATACATACCCATTCTTGACACTGCATATACATAACCTATTCTTCACACTGCACATACATAAATATTCGTTGACACTGCACACATACATAAACATTCCTTGACACTGTACATAAATGGCATTCCTGACTGCATATACATTGATATTCCTTGACACTGCCCATACAATGGCATTCCTAGGCACTGTAGATACATAAACATTCCTTGACACTGCCCATATATTGACATTCTCTGATACTGAACATACATTGTCATTCCTTGACATTCCTTGACACTAGACATGCATGACCATTCTTGACATTGCACATATATTGATATTCCTTGACACTGCACATACATTGTCATTCCTTGACACTACACATACATGGCCATTCTTGACACTGCACATATATGTAGTCCTTGAAACTGACCATACATTGACATTCTTTGACACTGCACATTCTTTGACACTGCACATACATTGGCATTCTTTTGCATTGCATATATGTTGACATTCTTTGACATTACACATACATGACAATTCTTGATACTGCACGTACATAAACATTCCTTGGCAATGCACATGCATTGGCAGTCCTTTACATTGCCCATACATTGATATTCTTTGACACTGCACATACAGTTGCATTCCTATACACTATACATGCATTGACAGTCCTTAGCATTCTTTGACACTACGTTGGCATTCCTTGATGCTGCAAATACATTGACATTCCTTGACACTGCACTTACATTTACATTTCTTGATGTCGCACATACATTGACGTTCCTTTATACTGCCATATATAAACATTCCTTGACACTCCGCATGCATCAGTATTCCTTGACAGTGAACGTACATTGGTATTCCTTGACACTGCACATACTTTGACAGTACTTGAACTGCCCATATATTAACAGTCCTGACACTACACATACATGTGAATGGCGCGTTGATACCGAAGGGGGGCAAGATGAAATCTTGACTAAGTTGAGGGGTGCATAACGAAAAATACTAGAACCACTGCTTTACTGTAATATGAGCAGTCTAAACAGGATGCATTGGTCGAAAGTGGAACGAGGTTCGTGGAACATTCGCGTAGCAAGCTGTGAGCTCCTTCTAATGATCTATATTCTATACTTATCAAGTCAATGATAGTGTCAGACCACAAAAATTCATGTGCTCAAATTAATGCATAAATATATAAATTAAGGCCACCTGTAATGTTTTAAATTTAAGTGTATTTCAGGAAACATTTCTTCAAAAGCTACGGCTTATTATGTTCTCCTTTTTCACCTGTTAATTTGTCTGTGTTTTATCTACCAATATATGTATGTTTGGGTGAAATAAACTTATTGAATTCAATTCAATTTCAAATTTATTTATTTCAAAAAGTATCATCTAGATCTGTGGTTCTCAACCTTTTATGCTTCACGTACCCCCTGGAAATGTGTATTTAACTGGCGTACCCCTTGTATAGATAGATGAAACTATAGTTATGGTATAGCAATGCGAATAAAATGCAACATATATATATACTAACATTAAATTTTGTATTCATAAATTGCATATATCGATAAACACAAAAAATGAACAAAAAATTAACAAAACTTATAAAATTATAAACATTGTACTGGGTAATCAGTGAAATGGTTGCGCTTGTTTACACTTGCACAGTTCATCAATGGTTGGGGCTATCTTGTTAAGGTAGAGACGCAAGTCATTTTCTACATCCAGCCTGTTCATATATTTATTTTTTAAAGCAGTTAAAAATGAAAAACCAGTTTCACATAAATAAGTCGTTGTGAAAGGTGACAAATATTTGACTGCAATTCTTGACAAAGTCGGATATTCCTTCTCAAATCCAAAAACTAATCAATGGCCTTTTGGAATGAATGCTTTTTAAACTATTGTCACAAGATATCTCAATCAACTCTTCTTTATTGCACAATTGAAGCTTAAATTTTTCCAAATCAAATGTGAAGGGTCTCGAATCCATTCTTGCGTTTCATCAGGGGGTGGAAAATATTGCTTATAAGAGTTTTAAGAGTGCTTAAGTGAATGATTATTTGTTGTCTGATGTCTTCAAAGTTTGGGGCGGGGGTGGCTCAGTCGGTAGCGCGCCAGGCTCGTAATCTGTAGTTCCCAGGTTCGAGTCCCACCTGGGTCAGCGTTGAGATTTATCTCCGCAAAATTCCCCGCCCTGCCCACGGTCAGTAGGGGACACCGATGGGCTTGTGAAAGGCCGCCGTCCGTCGGATGGGACGTTAAGCCGTGGCCCCGTGTGCGGGAGGGCCATACCCTGTGCACGTTAAAGAACACGCTGGATGGCCTTGACGGGAGGCTACCATCTGTCTCCCAACAGCTGTTCCAGTGGGTCCCCTAACCTTCTCTGAGCCTTCGGGGTCCATGTGACCTGGCCATTTAGCCCATGGTGTGCAAAAAAGTGCTGCTCAGAGGTAAAACAACCCAACCCAACGTCTTCAAAGTCTCCAATCGTTTGCTCATTTTCTTTAAGAAATGAATGTAGTAGCTGAAATTGGTCACAACTATTTTTTTTAATTCCGTTTTCCCAGAGATAATTTTTTTTATCATGGCCACTGTTTTCTCCTCAACATAGAACACATCAACATTGTCACCTTGCAATGATTAGTTCAAAATATTAATTTTTTTCAAAAATATCACCTAAATATGCTAACCGTAGAAGTCATTCTAAGTCTTGTAGTCTCAAAGAAATTCGAAACTCGTGGTCCATTAAAAAAAGGCATACTTTATTGTGGAGTTCAAATAAACGGCAAAGAACATTTCCTCGTGACAACCAACGTACTTCTGTGTGAAGCAGAAATTTTTTATGCAAGCTACCCATTTCTCCACACATAATTGAAAAAAGTCGAGACTTCAGTTGGTCGGGTTTTGATGAAATTAACCTTTTATACACTTTCATCCAGAATTCTTTTCAAATCATCAGGGAGAAATTTAGCTATCAGCACTTCAGGTGAAGACAACAATGAGTGAACTTACATTCTTGTGCAACTTGTTTTATGCGACCTGCTAGTCCTGTGATATAACTGCTCATTACTTTTTGCTCCGTCAGTACATACAGAAATACAATTTTTCCATTCAAGGTTTTTTCGGCAAAGAATGAATCAATCACATTAAAAATATCCTCACGCGTGGTAGACGTTTTGAGAGACTTCAAAAATATCTTCAAATATTGCATCCTGCAATTTTCCACGCAGAAAAACAAGTAATTGAGCTAGCCCAGCTACGTCTGTCGACTTGTATGGCAAACCACGGCCTATATTGAATAGCTTGAATATCTTTATATCCATGTTTCAAGGCACTTTAGAAACACGTTCATTTAACTTCACAATACACTGAAGACTAAAAATAACTTTAAGCACAGCAAGTGAAATAAATCACAACAAATACATAGAGCAGTAAGAAGGCACATTCACTCACTTAGAATGGATGTTTTGACTGAGCGATCAGCTGTTCGGGTAGGTTCGGTTCTTAGGTACGGAAGGGAGCACTGACAAACCAACCAAACCTTACCAATTCCTAAACAAACTAAACGTAACTCTGCATCAATTGATAAACTCTTTCTACAGAAAAGTTGAGATCAACTCTGCTTGTTCGACTAGCCTATAACCTCCTCAGCCACATCTTTAAGTGTTCTAAACACTTTTTTTTTAAAAACCTTTTTTTTTTTAACCCTTTTTTTTTGCATCTTTTTTTTCTTACCAGTCCACTAACAGGATCAACACTAATAAATTTATTTAGACTTCCGCGAACACACCAAATAAAATCATTTCTTTCTTTATACTTTAGTGCAGAGACAAAGACAAACTACGCTTTCCTTCACACTCTAATTCCTCTTAAAACAGCAGCCTATTTTTTATTTTTAAGTTAAATTCTTTCGAAGTGGTTGGTGACGTAATTTGCACGCTGAAGTACATGCGAGCATCAAAATGATAAGTTGAATCACAAGTTCATTGTAGCACATTCATCTGTCGTAACAGTATTCATTGTCGTTAACCATATTCATCGTAGTAAACAGCCTAGTTTGTAATATCTCTCCAGGTAGAATGATTTCTGTGGTGAGAAGTGTATTACACACATTTTTAGGAGCGGGGGTAGCTCAGTCGGTAGCGCGTCAGGCTCGTAATCTGCAGTTCCCAGGTTCGAGTCCCAGCTGCGTCAGCGTTGAGCTTATCTCCGCAAAACTCTCCATCCTGCCCACGATCAGTAGGGGACACCGATCGGCTTGGAAAAGCCGTCGTCCGTCGAATTGAACGTTAAGCCGTGACTCCGTGTGCGGGAGAGACATATCCTGTGCACGTTAAAGAACACAGTAGATGGCCTTGACATCAGGCTACCAGCTGTCCCCCATCAGCTGTTCCACTGGATCCCCTCACTCAACCTTCTCTGAGCCTTCGGGGTCCTTGTAAACTGGCCATTTAGCTCATGGTATGCAAAAAAGCGCCACACAGAGGTAAAACAATTCAACACATTTTTCAAGAATATTTTTAAAAGACCACAAGGTGGAAGGTAAATATATTTTTACGCCATTTGGCGAAAATAATATCTAAAAAAACTGGTTCATCTTGGTTCAGTTTTAGTGCTTCCTCCAAAACACATTCTTTCTTAATGATTTTCTATATCGGGCCTGGTGTTTCGTATTATTATTTTAATTGCTATTTCAGCGCTTTAGACTTCATTTCTTTCCTTTAAATTCACATTTTTGAATTCCTCTGTTCACTTCAAACAAGGAAATTTTCTCTCTAGTGATTTTAAATACACTTCGGAATTTCCTGAGATCTTTATGTTTCTACCCTTATATGGAGTCCATATTTGCTGGCTAGAGTAAACAAGGTACGATACGATTATGCAAATACAGGAGTCCTGGTAGGAAATCGACGTTTTCTCTGAGATTTTATTTTTTTATAATGTAAGTTTAAGAGTTTTTTTCAAAGTTTTTTAGGTTTTCTGAATGAGGTGTTGGTACTTTTCCTCATATTTTGTTTCGAGAACAAAAAATTTTTCTCCACCTCTGCCGTAGCATTTAAGAGTTACAATCAACGTGGAAAAGTAGCAGATAGGTAACTTTTCCACGACTGCAGTTCGTCGACTGCAGTTCGCACGCGACTATAGTCATTGGACAGTGGAAGAGTGAAAAAAGGTTGCCTTCTCCGACGAATCGAGGTTTCTACTCCACAGAAGTGACAGGCGGTGGCGGATATGACGTCAGACACACGTCAGACACCCTGACATGCTTGTCGGTCAAGTATAGGCCGACGGTTGCAGTGTACATGTCTGGGGGATGTTTTCCTGCTATGATCTGGGACTGCTGGTACCACTGGATGGGTCCCTGAACGCCAATGGCTACCTGTTCATCCTCGCTGACTACATGCATCCCTTCATGTTGGACGTCTTTACCCTGGTGGTAATACTCTCTACCAACAGGACAATGCACCCTGCCATTTGCTGAGGTGGTGCGTGACTGGTTCCAGGAACATGACAGAGATGTCTCCGTTCTCCCTTGGCCGGCGGAATCGCCCGACCTCAATCCCATAGAGCACTTGTGGGATCATTTGGATCGACAGGTTCGGCGTGCGGACCCACAACCACGTCATCTCTGGAACCTCCGTGTTCTGCTGGAGTCCAAATGGGCATGTGTACCTCTGGCAACCTTCCAGGGCCTTATTGAATCCATGCCACGCTGTCTTGCCGCTGTCATCCGGGCCAAGGGTGGTTATTCCCATTATTAGGTAGGTGGTCATATTATTCTGATATATTGAGAGAATTCTTAGATAGCTGTATATTGAAAAAAGTTTATTTTGCTTTCATTTATTCTAGAATAGAATACGAAATAATTATCTGGGGAGGAGCATTTGAAAATCATTTAAAGTTAATAAAACAAATACATAAATACGTGTTAAAAGAAACAGCATTTAAAAGAAAATGATTCTTTACAACTGAACAGCATTTCTGGGCAGAAAAAAAGCCAGGTCACAAACACTCACAGATAAGAAGCAGAAGGAGTATCAACTGGAAGTTTTTTGGAGATAGGTAGAAACCTAAAGTCTTCCAACAAGCTTTGAACATGCTTAGGCAGAAGTAGTCTGCACAATATATGACTCTCCTGCACATGGTGACCTCTGCGTAAAGTCTATCTCGACGGACGGCAGCCTTTTCTTTGTTTTCCCTTTTATCACCGATGATTAGCAGAGGAAGTATAAATGCAGACATTAGGGGACTCGAATGTGATTGGGATAGCAAGAAGCCCATTGTTGAAGGGTTTCTAACCTTCCCATCACATTTTATCACATCACTCGAATGGGAGAATATCAAGTTACGGCTTGGCGCTCTACCGACTAAACCAAACTTTTTCCGTGGATTTCTACGGAACTAAACATTTTAAAAATAATCTGTGGAATCCAAATATGTCGTTTTCCTCAATTCCCTTTCGCGCTCCAATCTGCAACTGACCACGATTTCGGGCAACTCCTCTTCCATTGCGAGAATCCCCTCAGTGCAATGCCCCTGTCCAAAAATGCAGATCAATTCCCTTTAACGACTAACTTTTTTGAACAGCATTATATGGAAATATTGTTTTTTTTTTATTCTTCATGACGCACGTTTGAATTTTCTCTTACATAACACAATGATAAAAAGAAACTCCTCTAAATTTTGCGAAAATTATTTTAAAATTATATTTTATAGCAGAAGAATTGTCCAGTGTAAATAACTCAAAGTAGGAAGCTTTTATTTTATAATAAATAATAAATACCCCCTCAAACAGCTGCTTGCCACAGAGGTCTGACAGGAGCCCGTCAGTTTATATGCCACAATAGGAGATCTGAGAGGATGGCAGGACCTCAGCAGAAAAACGACACACACATCCATGCCTAATCCGGGGCTCGAACCCATGTCCCTTAGATCAGTACCCAAGCGTGCTAACCACTCGGCACTCTGCCACGGGACGGCCTTTTATTTTAGAAAATTAAATATATTTTTTTCAGCAAATATCCTTGCTCCTGCTCTGGTCTTTAAAAGTCTTTTTTGTTTCTCTGACAATAAAATTTATATGCTTAATATGAATTATTTTTATATGAATAATTAGTTGGTTGGTTGGTTGTTCGGGGTTTTATGGCGCAAGAGCGACGAGGGCTATGTTGCGTCAAACATAGATACATAAATAGCTAAAAGACGTTTGAACCACAACCAAAGTTAAAATAAACACAAAAACGGTAAAAGTGTAAAGCAAGAAAGACAAAAGTACAAAAATATAAAACTAACCTGGTTCTATATGAAGAGAATTTCATAGGCGGGATAATATTGTGGATTTAAGAATCGTTCCTTTAAAAAGTGTGTCTGCAGGAAATCCAACGGTGAACTGAAAATGCTTTTGAATAATAGGTTATGTCGCTCGCGAGTAGTATTCGTGTGAAAGAACGTGAAAATAATGCAGCATAATCTCGGGAAACCGTATTGTTTCCTAATGTTTAACTATATGTACTAACAGGTATCCAACTCAAAATTATGGTAATTTTTAAACAGTTGAATCAAATCGCGTTTCACTAGTGAGTATGTTACATTTGATATGAGCATAAAATATTGTTAGTAGAATCATACCAGAAAGAAATAATGATAGGGTAATGATCTATTGATATATACTTAAAATGCCGATTTCCAACCAACAATTCATTTGATCGAGTTATCATTTGACGCTGCAAATCCCCATACTACTCTTAAGCTCCTCTCAAAATTTCAGTTTCCTAGCCCTCTTATGTGAAGGTTATGGTGACCACCCACAGAAACACATCTCCTTTTATTATTATGGATTATAGATTTTTCATCTTTAAATTTTTAATTAAAGTATATATACATACATATTTGCGATAAAGTTTTCAGAAATATATCGCAAATTCGAAATATGTGTTTTTATCCTTTTTTACTAAACAGTGATTAAGTAAAACAATAAAACGATTTTTCGAAAACATGTTGTTCTTGAAAAACTTTTCAAACTTCTCGTTTCCTCATTTTAATGCTTATTTCTGTCAACACGTATTGTTATTTCTGTTCCAGTTAATTCGTTTCGATTTGCCCAAGAGGCTTTAAAAACAGCAAATAATCTGTTCTTAATATAATTCGAAAGAGAAAAGAAAAACTACGCTATCAAATATTTCAAACGCTTTCGATTAAACATCGCCTGTTTGAACAAAAAGAATGCTAAGATCATATATCTTTAAAATATAAAGCTGAAGGTTGCAGAAAAGCTAAAAGCCATATTCTTATAAATTTTATCAAATTATAGTCCAAACAACGAAAGCAATAGTAGCCCGCGTAACAAACTTTTATTCGTTTATTCAAATGATATCATCTTGTTTCTGATTCTGGTGGCCCCGACGTGGAACAGAGGAGCAAGGCATCCGAAAGACGACGACGACGACGCATTTCATCTGGAATTTTTCTTTCGAATCGTTTTTTTTTTTTGTTTCTGTTTCTTGAAAGTGGGTCACCCGGGGCTACGAAGAGACAAAGAAGATACTGAGAACATCAAAGAGAGATTTTCTCGGGCTCACAAAACTGACAGTGCTCTTTACGGTGTGACTGGAAGCTTTCTGTGGACATTGAATAAGGATCTTTCAAAATTGATCCGCATTGCTTCCTTTTTTTGCATCTTTACTACATTTCGTTACGTATGTACGAATATGTACACTAGGCAGCCATTAATCATTGTGACAGTGCGGCAATGGCTGACCTTTCATTCTCGGCGAAATAAAGAGAGAAGAATGCTTAAATAAGATGGAATATTAAAAAGGTTTTGTAAACTAAGACGCAATATTTTCTTATCTGATGTAAAATAAATGATCTTTATTGTACCAAGTCTTTGTTAGTGTGTAATAAATAACTCTTTATTACTGGATTTCATTCAAAACAAATTCCTGAGAAAAAGAACTATTTCAGTATGGAAGTGCAAAGTTGTGTGTTGTTTGAGAAACTAGGACAAGCAAGATAAAGATTATCTCTGTGATTTCTGCTAGAAAGATTCAACTTTCTTTAAAAAATTAGAGTTTGTAATGCGGTAAATTTATTAAACAATGCATAATAAATAAACATTTCTTTAAAATTTATATATATATATGGTATTTTTAAAATTGCGCAGATATATACATTCATATTTATCATTAAAATATTGTTTCAAATAAGTAGTCGTTGAAAGATAAAAATTAAATTTAGGTTCATAGCATATTACATGGCAGATAGCAAGAAGAGAAAGATTCTGCACACGGAATTAATACAACAAAAATTGTTTGTGTTATACAATTGAAACAAGCAGAAAATTTTAATTTTATAAGGCAACTTATATGAATGCAAAATGTATTAAAATTTACATAAGCAAATTTCGACACCTGACGTAGAGCTTATGGCATAAAGCGCACTAAGTTACCCTTAAGTCAGCTTCGCTGTAAACTCAAGCATTAGAGAAATATCAGAACTCTCAAATGCAAATCTAATCACAACTCCAAGCACTCTTTCTCCGCAAAAACAAATTGCATAACCAAACTATATGCAAATGTTAATTACAAATCGCTGGCTAGAATTTCGCACAAATTTATCTCACAAAGCCATAAAAATCTCGCTTGTTCTGACTTTTAATTTAAATCTGGTCTTTATAGTCATAACCCATTTTCCTCATGAGCCCTGTTTCGCAGAGCCAAAAATAGTGAAAGGCTTCCTAACTAATTCAATTAAATGAATGGCTCTCTATTAGTTGTCTCAAATATTATAAATAAATGAGAAATATTTCTCGTTATCTTATCTGTATTACTCTTTATGACTTTAACTGAGAATGTGATTTGGCAAACAGTGTTCAGAAAAGAATTCATTGCTTTTTGAAAAAAAAAAGAATTCAAAGCTTTCATTGTTTCTACTGCTAAGGGGGTGAATATTGTCGAATATGGGTGATGCTTTAGTTCTTTTAAATAGTTATACTTTAGATTTTGCGTATCTTTTCGAACAGTTCTCTAGTAAGGTATAAATAAAAAAATAAATACCCCCTCAAGCAGCTGCTTGCCACAGAGGTCTGACAGGAGCCTGTCAGTTTATATGCCACAGTAGGAGATCTGAGAGGATGGCAGGACCTCAGCAGAAAAACGACACACACATCCATGCCTAATCCGGGGCTCGAACCCAGGTCCCTTAGATCAGTAGCCAAGCGTGGTAACCACTCGGCCACGGGACGGCTATAAATAAATTTTAATACCCCCTCAAGCAGCTGCTTGCCACAGAGGTCTGACAGGAGCCTGTCAGTTTACATGCCAAAGTAGAAGATCTGAGAGGATGGCAGGACCTCAGCAGAAAAACAACACATACAACCATGCCTTATCCGGGGTTCGAACCCAGGTATACGAAAACAATTTTGCATTTGTACTGGATAGTTTCTATTTTTTTTATCTTTTACGTTTTTTCGTTTCATAAAATCGGGCAGAGAACAGTCTGCTCAGTGGTACCATTAGTCTCAAGGAAATTGAACCACGGGCTAAGTGGTCTCGATGATTCTCCTCTGAAACCTAGTAGGAGTTTCACATCCTTTTATTAGATGGTTTGATTATAGGAATAATGAGTTCAAGCGAATCATCAACAACTATAAACAGCATCTTGCGTAGAAGAGATTGAGTTGGTTTGGTCATATTGTTCACATGGTCAAACATGAAGTATACATATTGACCAATAGAGTTCTGAGCAACGACACAAAAGGCTTAAGGAAAGGTGGAAAATTTAGAATGAAACGAAGAACAATATTAAACATGATCTTATTCAAATTGTCCTGCAATGGCCAGAACAACATTTGAGGTTACACACAGTTGAAGAATGAAAATACAGTCTGGTTGGAACTCCACGTCGTTTATTGTTTGAGGATTTGGCTGGTTACTTGGTTGGTGACTATGATTGTAAGTTGGCCTGCGAAATAAGTAGGTTTAATTCTATTCTCTTAGATTTTTCACTATCCAAATCAAAAATTTAATATATACACGAGTGGACTGGGTATTAATAAAAATTTTACATGTATTTAGGTATTCTAAATGATAAAAATATGTATTATTTTTGCTTTTTTTATATGTCTGTGCATTGTTGGGTAAAAGGAAAATGATATCAAAATATTCCAAACAATTATTAAAAGCACTTCTCCTCGATTTTATTGCTAAAATTAATTACCCGGCCTTTCATCTTATTGCCACTGATGTCTGATAAGAGTGGGATAAGGTTTGTTCACTTGTTAGAGGGCCAAGCTCGTAATCTTCAGTCCCAGATTCGAATCCAACTGTGACAGCCTTGAGATTTATTCTAACTCCAGCTCTTCCCTCGACGAGAAATAGGACACCGATGGTCTTGAAATGGACACCGTCCGTCGGATGAATGGTTAAGCAGCAGTCTATTGCAGGAGTGCTTTGTACATGTTAAAAAACAAGCTGGATGGCCTTGACGGGAGACCTTCATCTCTCTCCTAATAGCTGTCCAGGGTATCCCTTCCTCCTATTCAATTTTTCGTTTCCCCTTTCTCTTATTCAGTCCATGGGGTTATTACAACGTGGCCGTTTAGCCTAGTTTATACAAAAATGCGCCTTTCAGAGATTAAAACAATCCAATCCCGACAGAGCTTGTCAGTGTAACATCAGCAGTGTGATTCAGCAGAAAGACAACACAAGAAAGCCCCATGTTTTATATGGCTCAAATGCTGGTTCCTTTGATTCGTAAAGCACCTAACCACTCCGCCAAGGGGAGGGTAATTCTATTTACACCTTATTACAAATAGTGTTTCCTTAATACACCTATCCCTCGATTTACACGGTACTCAGTTCACACAATTTTAGCTTTGCACGGTCAAAAAATGCAAACAGTTTCGATTTGCACGGTACTGACTGAGACGTACAGTCGCTTAAAAAAAGTATCCGAACACTATGGTTGATTAGAGAATTCAGAAAAAATATCTGGCAACGATCTTTTTTAGAAATTAGTGATCTGGCAACCTTCGTGTCACGACTTCGTGTTACTTCGTGTCACGTGTCACGTGACACGAAGGTTGCCAGATCACTAATTTCTAAAAAAAATCGTTGCCAGATATTTTTTCTGAATTCTCTAATCAACCATAGTGTTTGGATACTTTTTTGAGCGACTGTACGTCTCAGTCAGTACCGTGTAAATCGAAACTGGTTGCATTTTTTGACCGTGCAAAGCCAAAATTGTGTGAACTGGGTACCGTGTAAATCGAGGGATAGGTGTAGTTGGTTTGGTGGGAATTAGCAATAAAGTCACCACTAGGTATTTCAAAAAAAGCTTAGAGAGACTGAACAGTAGGTTGAAATGCAGTCGAAGTCAAGTTAGGGGATGGGTAAAAAGTCATTTGAAAACACAAAAAGTAGTGCCTTAATCAATGAAACAGATGACAAAAATTAACGTTCAAATCAGAATTAAAAAAAAAACATATATGATATTATAAAAAGAAAGAACAAAAAAAGCTTTAAACTGTTAAAAAGATTCTGAAAGATTAAATTACATGTGAACTTCTCTCCTAAGGTATCATTTCCTCTGGAATTTAATGAACGCCTAGAATGGAAACATAAAAATCCTCACAATCGTTAGCTATCGACTTTCTTTTCATAAATAATTTTTGCCTAACAACACGTTTCGAAATCAAATTTCCAAATACGATAATACCTCGGTTATGTGGACCCTGATTTTACTAACAGCATCCATTCATTTCTCCAAATTAGTTTCATATTTTTTGTCCAGTGAAAGTCACAACAATTCTCTCTTAATTTACGCCGGGCTTTCTACAAGTGAACAAGACGACATTTGGCAAATCCTTTTGTGTACCAACGGTGGATTTCCAACCGTTTAGAAACACTTTAAATGAACTCATTAAGAAAGATTATCACAGATTTACGATGCTGATGAGATGGTTTGTTTTGATGGCCGCTTACTGAAACACGCAGGCCTATAAACATGAAAGCTCTAAAATACGTAAGATAAATAAGGAAAGGATCACGGCGTCTTGTTCCAATTCAGATAAGTTATATCGATTACCAACATGTTGTTGTTGGCAAATCACGTTGAGCCATTGGAACATGATAGCTATTCACACTCAGAACAGAAGTTTTCTGCTTAGTGTATGTATTTATTTTAGTGTTTTATTGCTATTACAGGTAAGAGAGACAATGTATTAATTTGTTGATAATCTGATTGTATACGTTAACTAATGGAGCGGGGGTGGCTCAGTCGGCATCGCGCCAGGCTCGTAATCTGTAGTTCCCAGGTTCGAGTCCCAGCTGGGTTAGCGTTGATATTTATCACCGCAAAATTCTCCGTCCTGCCCACGGTCAGTAGGGGACACCGATGGGATTGGAGAAGTCCGCCGTCCGTCGGATGGGACGTTAAGACGTGGCCTCGTGTGCGGAAGAGCCATACCCTGTACACGTTAAAGAATACGCTGGATGGCCTTTACGGGAGGCTACCATCTGTCTTCCAACAGCTGTTCCAGTGAGTCCCCTCCCCCAGCCTTCTCTGAGCCTTCGGATTCCTTGTGACCTGGCCATTTAGCACATGGTGGGTAAAAAAGTGCCGCTCAGAGGTAACCCAAGTTAACTAATAGACTAAGATTTTCAAACAAGAATTATTATAAAAATATATTTACTATAGTTACAACTAACATTAAAAAACAATGGAAAGCTACAAATGAAATAACAGAAATTAAAAACGTCAAAAATAATTTTTGTGAAATTAAATTCCATGAAAATATATTATCATTTGAAGAAAACAAATACGAGATTGCTGAATGTTTCAATGATTATTTGTTAATATAGCTTCTGACATAATTCCTTAAATACCAGATTACCTATCATTTTGATCTTTATCATATGAATCGAAATGCTCCAAAATGAATTCAATGGTATTGTTACGACAGATGAACGAGCAACAATGAAACCGTGATGTGCTGTATCATTTTAATGCTCGAGTGTATTTCAGTATGTGAAATACTGTCATAACCATCCTTTTGTATTTTGGTGTTGTTGACTGGCGTTAGGAGCGATCTTATAAAAAAAAGGAGCAGCAAGGAAAAACAGCGTTGTACTCTCGATTCAAGAATATTACACATTAATACACTTCAACAAAATCACTTAACTATGAAAACAGATTTATTTATCTTACTTCGTTAGTAAAACTGCAAAAACATTCTAACACCAAAGAAAACACATTTACTTGACATATTTTATCAGGGAACTTCCCATCAGCGAACTCAGCGCTGTTCGAGCTTTCAAAAGCTTTCCACGGCTTTAGGCCAAACAGTTCAAGCGCATAGTCTAGGCACAATGCTCGTGCGAAGCCGGGAACATCAACGGATCCAAAAGTTCTCGCGGGGCACTTGGCAGTGACACTTTTAGGCTACTTGACTTTGGACACCAGATCAGGGAAAATTGACCCCTTACCTCTCTACTGATGTTGGCGAGAAAAACGCCATTGCTCTCTGCATGCAGCACGCTCTAGCACACCGTCCAACAACTTAGCACCTAGACGGGTCGCTATCACTCTTTTCACACAGCCGTGTGTTCGATCTGAGTGTGGCACCGGACTCTCGTTTGTCCGTCCTACTTCAGCAAAGTCCCAGCCACAAGTGACCGCTTTCCTCATCTTGGCCTTCTCTCTCCCGAGCTAAAGGTCACCATCTATGTGATCGTGGCCTTCTCTCTCCCGAGCTAAAGGTCACCATCTATGTGATCGTGGCCTTCTGAAATTGACGGGTGCCGTCGAGGTGCCAATCTTTCGAGACCAGATGGTGCTTGTTTACCAGTTTGCAGGTCACGTAGGTTCCCTCATCCGGGGCCCACGCTGACTACGGGTGGAATTCCAAAGCTGGCGACGGCATACTCCTTCGTGGTCGAATGCCGAACAAAAGTGGCGGATAAATGGACACTGTTAATTTGTAAAAATGGCGTATTGGGCTCGGCCACCATCGGCACGTCGTGTCCACATTTTTCCACAAAATGTGAGCACGCCAATACGTCACTAGTTGATGGAACAATAAGAACTCAAACTTTAATGATGTTTTAAAAAGAAGAATAAAGAAATTGGTAGTGTTTGAATGTGTATATTTCTTTTGCACTAAGTGAATTAGCATAAAGTTAATGTTAGGAAAGTTTCTCAAGATATTTGGAGATAGGTGAAGGACGAGAAATCTTAGTCGAGCAAGTAGAGCTGACCTCAGCTTCTCTGCAGGAAGAGTTCATTGTTTAATGCGATTGGTTCTGAAACCGCAGTATACTTAGTTGAAGTTTTGGAGTACTTGATGGCTGAAATTCTGGAAGAAAATCGTTTAATACGTGGTTATTTTTGGTTTGTTTACAGAATTGGTAAGATTATTCTTGGTAGTTTACAGATTTATTCGTAAATATGATTGTTCCACTTACTGAATATTATAAGGTCTTATTTCATGCCGCAAAATTTCCCGCCCTGCCCACGGTCAGTAGGGGACACCGATGGGCTTGGAAAGGCCGCCGTCAGTCGGATGGGACGTTAAGCCGTGGCCCCGTGTGTGGGAGAGCCATACCCTGTGCACGTTAAAGAACACGCTGGATGGCCTTGATGGGAGGCTACCATCTGTCTCCCAACAGCTGTCTCCCAACAGCTGTTCCAGTGGGTCCCCTTCCCCAACCTTTTCTGAGTCTTCGGGGTCCATGTGACCTGGTCATTTAGCCCATGGTGTGCAAAAAAGTGCCGCTCAGAGGTAAAACAACCCAACTCAATCTTAATTCATGTGTTTAGTGGGGACTGTGAGAATTCTAGAGAAACGATTATTTTTTAATAATAGTGTTAAGGTGGAATATTCTTCTGATAGTTTATTTTCATACTAATGAAGATAAAGATTTATGTTAATTAAATTTATTTTATATTTGTGTTTTATTCATACTTTTGTAATAAATTAGTTCATTTATAAAATTTTGTCACTAAAATATTCTTTTGAACTCACGCTAAAGAATTTCCTATTAAAACTTATAACAATATTATTACCTGCAAATAAATTTGAAATTCTAAATATTGTAAATTCTTTAAAACTGAACAAATTTCCTGGGGATGACCAAATTTCAGCATGTAAATTAAAAAGAATTATTTTATATATTTGTGATGACTTAAAAAATTATATCAATTTGTCTTTTAAAGATGGAATTTTTTCCTCTGCTTTTAAAAATTCATTAATTACACAAGTTTTCATATCTATAGATATTACTGATGTGAATAACTATAGAACAATTTCAATTCAAGTTATATTTTCAAAATTAATAGCAAAGATAGTTTATAAAAGATTAGTAGGCTATATGAATAAAAATAAAATAATTTCTGACGGTGTAGCATTTATGGTGATTTCTGGGAGACTTGGGTTCGAATCCCATTCAGGACGAAATCAATTTTTTTCATCAAATTGTTTCAAGGGTTTCTGATTATCAGTTTGGCTTTCACGAAAAAATGGGTACAAAAGATCTATAGACATATTATAAAATGTAATTTCTAAGGATCTCAATGAAAATAAAAACATTTTAATACTATTTATTGATATTTCTAAAGCATTTGATTCTTTATCTGTGAATATATTATTAACGAAAATAGAAAATATTGGAAAAATAGGTACCCAATTCGATTGGTTTAAGTCATATTTAACAAATATAACTCAACAAGAAAAAAATTAGAAACCTATTAAGTAAGCAAAAAAAGCAATTCAGATGGCAATATCACAAGGTACTGTATCAGGACCACAAATATTTTTTATACCTGTTAACAATCTTTTAAATTTAAAATTTAAAGGAAAAATAGTTTCATTTGCTGAAGATATAGCAATTACATACGTTGATGAGAGTGACAATGGAATAAAAACAAAAATAAATGAAGATTTGAAATTTTAAGAATGTAGTTTAATAAGAATAAATTATCTTTTAATATAAAAATAGACTATATACATATAATAAAAACAAATATATTTTAATATGCAAAGAGGTATTAATATTCATATAGGAGATCTCTATTATCATACTTTAAAGTGTTTGTTTTAATCTAGCAATAAGAGTACAAATTTTCAATGTGACTGTCAAAAAATGAACCGTACAGATACAATGAAATATCTAGATGATATTTTAATAGAAATTTGACTAGGCATAATCACATACAAAAAAATAGTTAAAAGTATTAAAAGAATTAGGCCTCAAATGTATACAGTCGTATCAGAATAATATGACTACCCACGAATCACAGTGTACCCGACCAGGCGCGTCACAGAGTGCAAATGGCAAAGTCGACCACACAGAGATATAAGCTGCCGGCCAGGACAGATGAGTCATAGTGCATAACGTAAGCACAATGGGCAGAGGTATAGATTTGAGGGACGTTCAAAAAAGAATGATCATCAGCTACCGGGCCAAGGGTGGAAGCATCTCGGAAACAGCAGGCTTCGTGGGCTGTTCACGAGGGCTGTTCACGAGAGTCCCTGAACGCCAATGGCTACCTGTTCATCCTCGCTGATCACATGCATCCCTTCATGTTGGACGTTTACCCTGGTGGTGATACTCTCTACCAACAGGACAATGCGCCCTGCCATGTTGGTGAGGTGGTGCGTCACTGGTGCCAGGAACATGACAGAGATGTCTCCGTTCTCCCTTGGCCGGCGGAATCGCCCGACCTCAATCCCATAGAGCACTTGTGGGATCATTTTGATCGACAGGTTCGGCGTGCGGACCCACACCATGTCATCTCTGGAACCTCCGTGTTCTGCTGGAGTCCAAATGGGCATGTGTACCTCTGGCAACCTTCCAGGGCCTCATTGAGTCCATGCCACGCTGTCTCGCTGCTGTCATCCGGGCCAAGGGTGGTTATTCCCATTATTAGGTAGGTGGTCATATTATTCTGATATATTGAGATAGCTGTACATTCTTAGATAACTGTAGATTGAAAGAAGTTTATTTTGCTTTCATTTATTCTAGAATAGAATACGAAATAATTATCTGGGGAGGAACATTTGAAAATCATCTAAAGTTAATAAAACAAATACATAAATACGTGTTAAAAGTAACAGCATTTAAAAGAAAATGATTCTTCTTATCAAAGTTTTTGGATCTAAATTTATTAAATGTTAAAAAATTTATAAATTAAAACTTTTAATATTTATGCATAAAAATCTTCAAATGTTTAATAGAGTTGAAAACTCTTATAATAATAAGAGATCTATGGAAAAGAAATAAAACTGTTGAAAACATCTGAAAAAATATTATCGCTGAAGCAGCGGCAATCGAACCCGCTAGATATATGCCGTAGCGCTCTACCAGTTAAACCACGCATCATACACAAATATCTTCCAGAATAAGACCTATAAATCTTTCACTGCTATGTGGCTGACCTTGCGCCATCTATACTTCAAGAAAGGCAACTTTTCCAATTGTTGCTAATTATTTAGATGTTAATGAAAAGGTCAATCACACTTATGCATTTATTATTAAAAAAAAACACCCATTGTAAATTAGAATGCTTTGGCACGCATCTAGAGAGTTGTGAGTTCGATTCCCGCCGCGTCAGTGATAATTTTTTTGAGAAGTTTTTAACAATTTTGAAGTAAGTTTCTACAGGTATTCTGTGCATTTACTATGGATGGATTTTTAATCATAAACACTTAAGCATGATTGACCTACTCATTAACATCTAAATCATTAGCAACTGTTAGAAAAAGTTGCCTCTCCTGAAGTATAGGTGGCGCAAGGTCCGCCACATCTCAGTGAAAGATTTCTAAATCTTATTCTGGAAGATCTTAAAATCTGATGCATGGCTTAACTAATAACGTTCTTTGGCATATATATGTATCTAGAGTGTTGCTGAGGCGGCATCAGCGATAATTTTTTTCCACATGTTTCAGTAATTGTTGAAGTCTATATCTACAGGTAATCTGTGTATTTACTACGAAAGAAAAAAATTGCTTGTTTCTAAACCAAATAACGAACAATTTAAACGATATTTTGGTTTTTCTGGTTCTAAAATGTTAATTAATTTACAAAAAACGTTAGAAATATAACTAACACTATAACAGTTAAAAAATGATTAAATTATTGTTGTTAAGCTGATAAATATTATATGAACCAAATTAATGTAACGTTTTGTACATACCAAGTACTATTCTGGGAGAATACCTTTGCATCAATGCATATTTTATATATTAAATGTGATGAGCAAAACATTTATAATATTATTAATCTTCTGGCGAGTTATTTAAACTTTTGTGGTGATTTGACTTAAACATGTAATGCTAAATGTTGAATTTGAATAAAATTTGAATTTGTTGATTGGTATTCCTAATGATTTGAATTGTTTAATATGGCCCATATATTGTGCGCATCGTTATATAAATATTCGGATTTAAAGGACTTTCATCAATAACAAAATATCGTCCCCTTATTATTCCATTAAATCGAGGGTTACTGTATGTGTTCCCTCAAATGGGAATTAATCAAAAAATTTTCGAGAGCTACCTAAAACAGTTTTTCCATTCAAAATACCGAGAAAACTTTTCAAAATACCGAGAAAACTTTTCAAAATACTTTTAAAACCTTTTATGTAATTTTAAAAAACAATTCTTTTAAAACTAGGAAACTGCGGGAAGTTTTTATTTATCGTATGAACTTCGCAATTCAGAATATCTTGCAAACTACTTGCATAAAATTACACTATCTTTCTTCCAATACACACACTCTTTCCGAATGATGTCATCAGCCATTGCATCAAATAGCCTTTCTCATACGGAAACTTAGTATTGCATGGCTACCTAACTGCTGCTTCTCTTATGCAAATTACAAAGCTAGGAGACAGATGGGAAACCCCCCATCAAGGCCATCCAGTGGGTTTTTAAAATGTGCATAGGATAGAGCTCACCCACCCACGGGCCACTGTTTTACTTCCCATCCGAAGACCGAAGGCCTTTCCATTTCCATGATTCATCACTCATTTAGGTTATCTTTATTTAAAATCATACATGTCCATATATTTCACTAATTATCATCATTTTTTCATTCATTTCAGTTATTTCACTAATTATTTTCATTAATTATCATTTCCATATATTTCACGCTATACTACCGAAGACTATCTACCAAACACGTTATATTACCGAAGATCACGCTATACTACCGAAGATTATCACGCTATACTACCGGAAATTATCACGATATACTACCGAAGAACTCCGTTAACATATTATGCCCTCGGTGAGAAAGAGGAACCCCGTTGGGCTTGGAAAGGCACCGATCTTCGGATAAAACGTAAAGTCGTGGCACCCTGTGCAACAGAGATATACCCTGTGCATGATAAAGTACACTTTGGATGCCTTGACGAAAGGCGTTTATCTGTCTCCTAACTGGGAGTGGATCCTAACTGTACAGTGAATCTCTTTCCCCAACCTTTTCTGAGCCCTTGGGGTCCTTGTAACCTGGTCATTTAGCCACTGTGTCAAAAAAAGTGCCTCAGATATAAAACAAAGCGATACAACCGAAGAACTAGAGAATGTTCTTCAAGATATCCGGTTTACCTCAGCATATCACAATGTTTACATTATTTATCGGTGTACCAAGAATCAAATACTCTTTCGATTTTACGTGGCAGTAATTATGTGTGAAACAAACAACGAGAATTTGAACATGAAATCTTTCTCAATTAAATCAACCAACTAAATTAAAATTAAATATTATTTTACGAAGAAAATTTTGCAAAAAAATTTAATTTTTCAACTATGCAAGGGAGGATCTTGCCTTCTGTTTCACAGCACTGTTTTCCTCACTTTTATTTTCCCATCTCGGATCTCACAGACCATAGATAATTTCTCCCATTTAATCGCAAGTCCATCTCTTCCATTTTTCTTATATGAAAGGTAAAGAATAACACGAACTTGCCGTGGCGTTTGCAATGATTTTACAGCAGCATTCTTATCTAAATCCTTTTTCTTTCGTAAAGTTTCATTGAATGTAAATAGATAAAAAACCATTATCTATCCCGTGTCGATCTTTGTCAACAACTCACGCCCAGTAGTTTGTTCCAGCAAAGTGAACAGAGGTCACATGTTGTATGTTGACTGCCACACGCTGCACTTATGTTCACTTTAACCATGACCATCTTGCATCCTGCCTCCCACATTATCATGGCAGTAGTGTACATCCCCTTGTGTTCGATGTGTTTTGCCAGTGAGGATATGCAGCAGTTTCGCAGTTTCTGCTGGTATTCTCTGTGCTCAGGCACCTCTAGGGAGACTTGCAGACAGGTCTCCAGCCACTAGAGATTTCTCAATTGATCCTCAGATCCCTACTGGGAAAACGATCAGACATGCAATTCCTCGAGTTCATCTACTTTGTCTTCGACTTTGCGAACTCTACAGGATTGTAAGACTTTTTTTTTTTCCAAGTGAAGTTTTTTAACCAGCCTCGTGACTTATACATTTCTTTGTTTCGCATTGTTTTATTTCCTTCCCTTTTTTGGCTCCCAATATTTCTATTTCCATTATAACATTTTTCTCTGCGAAAATTGATACATCACTCCTTTAGGTTGGATTGGATTGTTTTACCTCTGAGCGGCACGTTTTTGCACACCATGGGCTAAATGGCCAGGCCACAAGGACCCCAAAGGCTCAAAGAAGGTTGGGGGAGGGGACCCACTGGAACAGCTGTTGGGAGACAGATGGTAGCCTCCCGTCAAGGCCATCCAGCGTGTTCTTTAACGTGCACAGGGTATGGCTCTCCCGCACACTGGCCGCGGCTTAACGTCCCATCCGACGGACGGACGGCGGCCTTTTAAAGCCCATCGGTGTCCCCTACTGACCGTGGGCAGGGAAAATTTGCGGAGATAAATCTCAACACTGACCCAGCTGGGACTCGAACCTGGAAATTACAGATTACGAGTCTGGCGCGCTACCGACTGAGCCACCCCCGCCCCACTCCTTTAGGTTATCTTTATTTAAAAGAAATTTCATTTCCATATATTTTGTCTCTATTAGGCATCGAATGTACTATGAAATATAATATGTTCTTTGTACTATAAAAATGCAAAGTTATACCCAACGCTTTAAAATATTTATTTTTTAACACGATTAGAGTTAGCCTCTATTTTACTTTTTAACACGATTAGAGTTAGTTCTCTTCTACTTATTTGTTTGATAAAGGTTTTGTAAAAATAATAACTAATATTGTTTTGACGTGATTGTAATGCTCAATTCCTAGAGCGGTTTTGAAGTATCTATAAAAAAGCCGTTCGAATGAAAATCAGGGAACCCCTATACCAGGTAAATAACTGAGTGATCGTTGCACAATCACGGAAATATGCGTAGAAGGAACTGATCAACACTAGAAACAATCGAAAGTCTCAACTTGAATCTAAAAAAACCCAGCATAGAAGCAACCAAAGTTGAACAATATGAGGTATACCGACGTTTTCCTTTATCATCAGGTTCGCTCTTGATTGAGTTACTGGACCATGGTTACATCATCAGCGCATAACAATATTACGAGACTTTGGACCGTTTATGGCAGGCGACAAATTCCAACCCCCCCCCCCCCCCGGACTTTATATCAGATGTTTGTTTGGATGTATGGGCTCCCTTTCGAGAAAACAGAATTGTATAGTTGCTTTCGAAAAGCGCTTGGATTGACATGAAGAGATTTTTTAAAATTTTTATGTAAAACACTGGAATTCGTTTATTTGTGTTATTTTATACAATCATATGATCATAAATTAATTTTAAAAAAGTCCACGCAATAATTGTGAAGGTCTCAGCTAGTTTTAATTTAAATTGTAGTGGCCGGGACTCAAATTATAGACGGATACAAGTTAAAATAGTACATTGTAGTCAGGCTACTATTTGAACATTTACGGCGCATATTTTTATCAACGAAAACCCAAATTCTCTAAAATTATAGGTAAGTGCGCAATCATTACAACAGTAATCAATCAGTCTCTGTTTTTTTTTTGTATTTCAAAAGGAGTTCGCTTTATGTGTGATTTTCTATAGGCTATGGCTGATCTAGAAACTGGGCAGCGGTATGCGATTATGCGTGATTTTCAAGTGGCACAAACGTTTCACAGGCGGGCGCGATTCCATGGAGTACGACACAAAATCAGTGCAACTAAACTCTCCCACCAATGTGTAACAAATCTCCCGAGCCCAGGATATTCTAAATGAAGGCTGCATAATAACCCTGCGTGTACTAGAAACAAGGATGGGCCTTTTTTATGGCAATGTTCATGCAATAGTGACGAAGCAGTTGAAAATGTTAAGAATTCGTTCTCGTTAAATCCTGCAAAATTTGAACCTCGAACGAAAGCATAAACGTGTTGATGCGTGTCGGAACTTTTTTTCGAGATTTGAGGAGGAAGGCGAAAGATTCTTACAGCATATTGTGACCGGAGAGGAGACTTGAATTTTCCGCTACATGCAGAAGCAAAACGCCAATCCAGAGAATGATAGCACTCAACTTTACCGTAGATTACAAAATTTCGAGCTGTGAGATCGGCCGGGAAACAACTGGCTCTGGTGTTTTATGAGTGCAAAGGCGTTCTCGTAACACATTTTATGTCATGGGTAAAACAATGGGTAAAGAAGTTTAGACAGGAGCAGGGCGGGATCTAGGGTAGGGGGCAAGGTATCCATGCCCCCCCCCCCTTTCAGAATGCTAGTAGTATGATTAATAGAGGCAAAAATTATTCAATTTTTTTATTTCATTTTTTTAAGAAATTTTTAAAGATTGGTAAAATGATGAGGGTAATGTTATACAGCATTGAAAATCCAATCTCTTCCCCCCCCCTCTCCTTTCAATTTGCATTTTCCGGTTCCTTGCAACTTCCCACTTTACAAAATGCGCAACAAATATGTTACCTTGTTAGAAAAAAATCAATACAACCGTAAAAATAAATGAAAACGCAATCGCGGCTTAACGTTTCTTCTGATGAAAGACAAATTTTACATGTTCTACATCGTTTTGAGTGAAGGAATTTGATAAAGTTAAAAGCAAACTCTTAGCTGACAAGTCCTGGGAATTTCGGATAACAAATCTGACTATACTCAGCAACAGCTACTTTTTAAATAAAGATATTTTTTTCTAAATTTTTTGCAATTATTATCTCACGCTTTAGCTCCGATTCAGACAATTACCATTCTAAAGGAAACTTTGATTACGAAACGTGTTATAGCTATCTTTTTCCATCGTTAATATAAATTGACGAAAAATATTCCCTTCTTCAATATTCGCTACTCTCCTTATTTTAACCCAAATACAACAGTACCAAGCATTTTTCACCAATTTCTCTGAACTATTTGCAAACTTTGAATATTGCATCTTTCATACATATTATTGCAGCAAAGTTTTCCCCCTTTACAATCAAAATCTGATTTGTATATTCCAACAAGGAATCACCGACTCAAAATAACACATGCTTTCGCCCGGAAAGCGTAAGGATACAATACACACTCCATAATGAACGGATTTACTACACCTCTCCATTTCTGTCTCCAAGTAAACAAAAGATACCTAAGGTGTTGTTTATTATCACTTTGCCAGGATCACGTGCGACCTTTCCGAACACAATAGGAGCTTCCAAGTCTAGCGCATTTGGTTTTCTTTCTGCAAGGGCATCAACACTGCAACGTGGACACGCTAACATAAGAGGATTATATTTCAGTCTTTTTTTTTTCATATATATTTCCTTTTTTTCACCTAGCCATTTTTCTACCGTGTTTCTCGGAAGCTTCCGCTGCAAGCACACTCTTTTTCTACTATATCTTTTTTTGCCACGGATGCTACGAAATGCTGGGACAACACAATAAACAGCTATTGGTTTGTTCTTGGTGCAGGATGGTAGATCTTTTGAAAAGGAATGGGATCCGTGAAACTGTTTATTAAACAATAGGGGCGGAAAGTAATAGAGCTCTTTGTTACGTAAACGGAAGAACTGGTTGTACGTTAGCTTTACAATTCAGTAGCTACATGTAAATTAATATTAATAAGATGCATTGTAAAGGAGAATTATGTGAACTCCATAAATAACAGATATAATGGTTTATGCATTCAAAGGCAGAAAATTTCCTTTCTCCAACGTTTTTACTAAACAACAGAAGTCATAAAACCCAACTATTATCAATGGGAAATTCGCATTTTTCTTGACAACTAAATTAAGAAAAACAAACAAAAAAGAAATATTTCTGTATTTTCTTTACTTTTGTTTGTTTTTAATATTGTTATTTCTATATATAATGTTTGCAATTCCAAAGAATGAAAACTTTTGAAAATAGATGATGATTTTACACAAAAAAGGTATTTCTAAAAAGAAACATTTTTTAGAAATTTAATGGTTAATCGAGTCAACCAAATGAAAGAAATTTGATATTTAATGTACCATAATTTCGCAGTAACAGCATTGTATCAAATTTTACATCAATTGTGGCAAAATAGTTAATGTTTTCCACGATAAAAAAATTTTTTTTTTCATGAATCTCCATAAAAATCACTAAAACATTTCTATCTTTCTATCTATCTAAAAAGCGTATTTTGTTCTATAGGATTTTATAAACATCTTTTGCGAAAACAATTATGTTTAAAATGGGTTAAAATAATGAATCAAATTCTTTTAAATATCAGATTCACACTATTCTCTGTATATCGAAAGTATAATAGAAGCTGGGGCTATTAATAGCTGAATCACTTGCCCCAAAACTTATGAAAACTGCGGATCAATTGCCCATTAAGTTTGTAGCTAAATTTATTACATTCAACGTTTGAGTCACAGAACTTATATTATTCATAATTCAATTAATGTTAAGAAAAGAATCCTCGTGACTGTTACATGTTAATTTTAAATATAACATTTAGTGTTAATATGACATGGGGTGACTCATTCTGAGAGCACGCCGGACTCATAATCTGATGTTCCCAGGTTCTTCTCTGAGCACTTGGGGGTCTTTATGACATGACTATTTAGACTATCGTTGCTAAAATGTACAGCTTAGAAGTATAACAGCCCAGTCCAACTGGTAGTGTTAATTCTTTAATGGCTATAATTATTTAAATACCAAATGAAACACTGAAATGCACAGCCTATCGAGCCATGACAGAATCCTCACCTTCAATAACCTTATCATCTTTATCCTTCAATCCCATTATACCTGTCCGTTTCTTCACACACTAAACATTAACTGTCTGCTCCAAGCCTCTGCTGTAACCCTGTCTAGCTGCTTCCTCTGCTTTGTCAGTCAAGCTATCAAGCAAAAGTTTCTTATCAGCTGTTAACTGACCCTTTAATCGTTTATTATACTCTTTGTAACGTTTTCTATTAGGACTAGTAAATAAAAAAATAAATGAATAAATACCCCCTCAAGCAGCTGCTTGCCACAGAGGTCTGACAGGAGCCTGTCAGTTTATATGCCGTAGTAGAAGATCTGAGAGGATGGCAGGACCTCAGCAGAAAAACGACACATACATCCATGCCTTATCCGGGGATCGAATCCAGGTCCCTTAGATCAGTAGCCAAGCGCGCTAATTGATTAAGGATATTCCTGCAGTTCTTTCTTTCAAAAATAAGCTCCAGTGCCTTATCACTAAAATAATTTTTTTCCTCTCTGCTCCTTTCTACCCAAAGGAGTACTGTTAATTTTAAGAAAAGCATATTTAAAATAGTCCCATTCTTCCTCAACTTCAGTAATAACCAAGACTGTCATAATGATTAAGTACCTGGGTCTTTCAGAGCTTCAGAATTAAATATAATTTTTTTAACCTTAGCACAACACTTCTTAAGTTAAGTTGCAAGACACATTTAACGAAGTAATGGTGAGATCCAATTTCAGCTCCCCTATATGACCTGGTATTCCTAACAGAACCAGCCCATTTTCTGTTAATTAATACTGAATCAATCACCTTCTTATGTAACTCATCTGGAGAAACTTAGATCTGTTGTGGTATTTGTAATAAGTGTTAATTATTCTCAAACCATTAAGTTTACTTACCTGTAGGAGACGTTGCCCATTGATATTGCAGCTAATAACAATGGGACCTATCACCCCTCCCCAAAAGTCAGAGGCAGTACCAACTTTAGCACCGAAGTAGATTAGAATTGAAGCAATATCTCTTTTCTCGACAGAATTCAAACTCTCCTGAAGTTGTCCGTAAAATCTATCTTTCTTATCCCCATCGGCATCCTCAGTGGGTACATAATAACAGACAACATTCGAGTCTTTAATGCTGGTCTTAAATGTAGTTATAAGAAGCCTTTCATTAATGCACTCATATCATAGAAGAGCATCACTGGTGTGTCACTAGAAGCCTATGACTTGGCGATGTTTTTCCTCCCTGAATGAGAAATTTAAGATTATTTTAAAGTGTGTGACCTGCATCTGTCAATTTGTCCTCTTACAATCCAAAAATATCTAGGATATAAAGGTGAAATTCTTGTGTGAGGACATCAACATAATAATCTTTGTGCTAAGTCCTCACATTGCAAGAACCTGTGGTGAGAAAATGGCTAGTGGAATGTTTATTGAGAGAGGAAGTGCCGGCAATATCAAACAACCCCCTAATCTCTGGCATGGGCAAAGACCTATTTCTCCCCATTACTGAAGGTTGAAGTCATCTACACTGGTAAGACTTCTTCCAAAGTAGGTTTGACGATGCCAGTAGAAGCAAGGGTTCTACGGCAATGGCCTCTGATCAGGATTATCCACCATCTGATAAAATATATCCAGCAAATCTATTCACTTGGGGCTGTCAACCCACAAACAAACAGAAAATACAGCGGAAGATCTTCCCTGAACAGAAGCCTACCATTGCAGTAATTAGGATCCTGAATCAAGCTCAGAGCCATTATTCCATTCAGGTTGGTATATGTTTGGGCAGCATCAGGACCCTGTATGGTTGACCACTCCTCATAGGCTACACTGATCTCGTAGCCCTCCCCTTCTGGAAGGGGTAGTAGTAACCCCTACTCACCACCCTTCCAGGAGGGACTATCTCTTTTGCAAGATACTAACGGCATGTACCATGAGGATTTGGGGTCGGACTTTAAGTGCTAGGCCTGGCCGGGTTCTGTACATCAAAACAGGGGATGATGAGTGCATAGCTCTCCTTCGAGTGAATATCTAGTAGTCCCATGGCCGAGTGGTTAGCGCGCTTGGCTACTGATATAAGGGACCTGGGTTCGAGCTCCGGGTAAGGCATGGCTGTTTGTGTCGTTTTTCTGCTGAGGTCCTGCCATCCTCTCAGACCTTCTACTATGGCATATAATAAACTGACAGGCTCCTGTCAGACCTCTGTGGCAAGCATCTGCTTGAGGGGGTATTTATTTTTTTTATTTATTTACGGACCAAAAGCAAAAACTACGTTCCATTTTTTGAAGCGTGCTAATTACTCTCTGTTGATAATGTTTTCTCATATAACTTATTCTACCTCAATTCGCGGTGTTAAACAACTTTTAGTGTCTAAAAAGTATTGAAATCAGGAAATAAATTATATTCCAATCATAATAAATAAAAAAAAATAAATACCCCCTCAAGCAGCTGCTTGCCACAGAGGTCTGACAGGAGCTTGTCAGTTTATATGCCACAGTAGGAGATCTGAGAGGATGGCAGGACCTCAGCACCAATCATAATAGAGATACAGAAAAAAACAGATATTTCATTCTCAAAAGAAAACCCTTCTTAGACGGATCTTAAGCATTTCTTGAAGAAACTTGAATATTCTCCTTCTGATTTCATTTATTCTGTTCAGAAAAATTCATAGTTTCTTAAATGTTTCCTAAACATTATTTATAATTCACGTTTTTTGTCTTATGTTTCGTTTTTAAAAATGGATCATAGAATTTATCGATTTCTCGTAATTGGTTTTCTATTGACTTAACATTGCCCATTAATTTTGATAGAGATGTGCGCTTTGGAATGTGATTGTTTTTGGTTTCTTTTGCTGTTCTTTTAAGTTCTGAAATGCAAACAAATGCAAGTTACTCTCTTCTTATTAAAGGAACATTTTACATAAAAGATTTTCTCACACTAAACTTATGTTAAAATCTTTGTCAAATGTTAACCTTTACTAAACAATTTACAGTCTTCCTCCGTACATATTTTTAACCTAAATTTAATATTATATGTAAATTTCTCGTTCACCCATTGTCTTCTTTTGATTTCTGTTTAGACAAGGCTTTTTGCATTGGCAATACGCCTAGTTTTAACTTCGTCCTCAGCAGCAGATAATGGGATTACTTTTCACTTTGAGTAAGTTTTAACTCCTGCCTTTAAAGTCTTTTCTCTTCTTTGTATCCTTGGTCCTGTCAAGGAGCCTTATCAAAGAACAGAAACATACTCAAACAGGGATAGATAAAATCACCCAGCAGTTGCATAGGAATCAAATCCAAGGAATTACAAAACCACTGGTAGCGAATGAAAAGAAATGCTTACGATGTTTTGAAAGAATAAAGCTCAAAATTAAATCTGAAAATTACATACGATTTTACGTTTTGAAATATTCTTCAGTGATTTTATAATGATGCATTACGATGGCTATTGCTCTCCTCCAAGCAGAACTTTACTTTAATAACTCAAACGCGAATAAAAAGTAAATATATAAATATCATTTGCGCTTTCATCAGGTAGCTCTGACTCAGAGTAACAAATGCATTTCGCCATTAGCAAAGTATTAATTTATCTTCAACATTTTTCGCACAACATCACCCTGGAGTTTTGTCCCTGATATTTTCATCATTAGTCTTCACACTTTAGATTTGAGTATTCAGATCTTTCTTAACTACTCTCTTCAGTGGTTGTTAGTCGTTAATTAAATTTACACTACACTTGACTTTTTTTTTTTTCATTCTCATTTCCCGGTTACTTAAACTTTGAACTGAGGTTAAGCTTTCCTGCTGTAGTGTGCATTACACACCACGACGCGGCGCCAAGTTTTGCTCTAACAACACCACTGCTACTCTCGCGTGACTTCAGCTGAGGAAGAGGAGAAAGAAGCAATTACGTCGGAATGAGCCGGGTCTTCTCGTCAACGCCGTGACACAAGAGTTTCCACGAGCTGTTATTGAAACTTGTGCTCCTCCAAAGCAGCAAATTCTGAAGAAGCAACATTTTCTTAATTTGATGTTATGGATGCCAGAGGAGGAAACACGGTCTATTAATAAGGTATTTAAGCATACATGGATGAAACAGCGTTTCATTAACTTGTTGTTATTAAGCCTCAAGAACGAAACACGTTCACTTATATCGGCATGAATCGTACATTTTTCATTGGTAGTTTTCCTTGGTGGTACATGTGAGTCGCAACTTGCGAAATAAATAAGACTGGGAGTTTATTAATGACACGTACACTATACATGCCTTTAACTCTAGTTACAAGGGAAAATAGAAAATAACATGTGTCTTCAATAGAGTATATTGTAAAAATGCTCTCTTTTTTTTTGGCAAAAACAAACGATAAAATACCTGGGTGTTTTTCAAGCTTAATAGTTTTATAAAAAGTAAATTTTGCTTCACTTGTTATTAACACGTTTATTTTAGGCTAGGTCCGGTTATTTTATCTCATAGATCATTTTTGCACACAGTGGGCTAAATGGAAAAGTCACAAAGATTCCAAAGACTGAAAGGTAGATCACGGGTCTTCTGGAAAGCTGTTAGGGGACGAAGGGAACCAACCCTTCAAGACCATTCACTGTGATCCTTGATGTGCCTAGGTTACGGCTCTTCTGCACACTTCTCCACAGATCAAGGTCTCGTTCGACGAATGGTGGGTTTTCGAAGTCCATACGAGTACCCTTACTCATCTAGTCCATATTGGAATTTAGCAGGAAAGATAATTTCTCAAGCACAGTACAGATCCGAACTTGACGGCATCAGGTTTATATACCTGATCAGTTACAAACTAAGCTAGTCACTGACTCACTCATTTCAAGTAGCACTTATGTAGATTTGACTTGAAATACAAATCGTTACGATAGATCCTGCAACATTTCCCATTTCCTCTTTTTTTACGGGGATATTAGAAACAAGGAGCATAATTCGATACACCAAATCATACTCCACACGCTAGAAGTTTCATTTCAGATATAGCTCGTTACAATCTGCAATACTTGATGCATTTTTTCCTCTTTTTTTGGGGGGAAAGGTTGGGGTGTAACCTTAAGTGCTTTAAGTCAGTAATTTCCAAGGTGTGGTGTGAACCCCTTAGGAGGGCGCGACTCGGAAGCGCGCAATTTTCGAGCAAAATTTTTCGAAAAATTAAATTCATTATAATTTTCAAAAAGATCTGTTTCATTTCGTGTATTGCTTTTAGAAACATAACCCTCGCAGATACAAGATCGCTTCATTCAATTGAAAGCTTTGTTCAGTCATTGCATCTCTTAGACGATTTGAAGTTCAGCATCAGAAACAGTAATTGTTCTTTCTTAACTGTTGGCAATATTGTCATATACATTTTTGAGTTGTTCTATCTACCACGTTTTCAGCAATCGGCATTCCTTCACACTGTACATACATTGGTACAGTGTCATGATTTGTACATACATTGGTACAGTTCAGGCATGATTGTGCATACATTGGTACAATTCAGGCATGATTGTGCATACATTGGTACAGTTCCGGCATGATACCGAAAGATCGGAGTTAAAATCTTTGCAAAGCTCAGAAGGTGCCATTGTAAAATATCATCAAGCACATATATATGCATTCTCTTTGATCTTAGGCACTATTATTAAAATTTGGTTACCATATATGTAACCTACAAATGCATAGTGAATAGACAGACAAAAAACTCCAAGTGACGAATTCACTAATCCGCATTTATTGTTTTTTTATTTTAAGCAAGTGTTGCAAACACTTTCAGATCTGTTACACGTAAAATCAGCCCAAGTGTTACGTCAATATGAATTATTGAGAGGAATCTGGTCATCAAGAAATGCGACTAGCCTGAAGATATGAAATTTTAAGAAATTTAACGTGTTTTCATTAAACCTATCGAATCAATATTTTGCACTGCACATCCTCAGGCTTGTTCTTAGCCGCTGTCAAAAATTCGAGTTCAAATCTCAGTCAAAAATTTAATTAACTAAATCCTGGGATGAAGACGAAGGAGTGTCCATTCCTTACTTTCCAAACGCTACTGTTTTCAATAATGACAGTTAAATTTGAATTGAATAAGTTTATTTCACCTAAACCTAAATATATTGGTACATAAAACACAGACAAGTTCACAGGTGAAACGGAGAACATAATAAGCCTTAGCCTTCGAATAAATGCTTCCTCAAACACATTTATATTTAAAAGATTACAGATGGCCTTAACCTATACATTTATATGAGCATGTATATTTTTGTCGTCTTACACTATGATTGAAAAGAAAGTTATGTTTTACGTTTCCCCGCTTGTTACGAGTACAGTCCTCCAAGGAGAGTAGAAGTCGTGTCCTCATCCACAAGGTCTTATTCGCACCCGCATCCGCAAAATTTTATCACCCTCTGTTTTATCACCCTCTGTGTACATGGACTACTTAATAACTGTCGAGGTTTTGTAAATGCTTGAAGTTTGATATACGTTTGTGAGTATAAGAAATCAGTCAACGAAGTTTTATTGACTAATCATTAATTGAAAACGTATATACTCTAATAAAAAATGCTTGTGTTTCAGAAAAATATGCCTTACGAAATATTAGATAAAAATTTGCCACAATGTAATTTTTCAAATTCTTCTGAATAAATTTCATTCTTTTAAATGCAGTTAATCGCGATTATGATAAGATACTTTGTTTCAATTGCCCAGTCACTCCCCTCTATACTTCATGATCTCCACGACTGAACTTTTACATATTTCCTGTTTTCTATAGAACACTCGAGTAATTTTTGGAATTTATATTCTGATTTGTTAGCACAAAATATACCTTCTTTAATATAAAATATTGGCGGCCTGGTCCCAATACATTTTTTTTTCTTTTTAAAATTAATATCATCATTGAATTTTTAATTAGTTTTTTCTTTTCGTTATCTAAAGTAGTTTCTTTTTATTCATGATTAGTCTTGAATTACAATATTTGCCATTTATGCAAATCTTATCCCCTCCCCGCGTTAACATCAATTTTTATCCGCAGTTTTATCTGCTATCCGCGTCAATATTAATCATTTCTCCACGGAGGGCTTTTAAAGTGCCGCGCTCTACCTACTGAATGCCGTGCAGCGCTCTACCTACTGAATTTAATATTTTGCACTGCACATCACGAGCTTCTCCTTAGCTTTTTTGCAAAAGTTCACTTTACTAGCCTTTTTTCTGGAGAGTTATGGTGACCCCCAGACACATATACACATCTTTCATTATTCAGTAATAAATTATCACTGGAAAAGTCCTGTACACAAGAAACATTAAAAAAAAAATAAACACCCCCTCAAGCAGCTGCTTGCCACAGAGGTCTGACAGGAGCCTGTCAGTTTATATGCCAAAGTAGAAGATCTGAGAGGATGGCAGGACCTCAGCAGAAAACAACACGAACATCCATGCCTTACCCGGGGCTCGAACCCAGGTCCCGTAGATCAGTAGCCAAGCGCGCTAACCACTCGGCCACGGGAGAGTTTTAAAAAATTGACTTTTCTGACTAGAACCCTGGTCTCCCAGCAATATGACATTCGTCATAACCGCTGGATTACCGAGTAGCTGACCATTTCTTCAACCATGTGACATACAAGCCTTCCTGTTGATTCACATTGATGCGATCTATTTTCAGGAGTTGGGCAGCCAAGCCACCACATTTTTAATGGTAGTAAAATTTGTCATTCACGCTCACAGTGTTATATAAGGAACACTTGAAATAATGAGCTGAAAAAAATTATTATTGATATTATAAGCGTAATTATAAATTTTTTATCTGTAATTTTTAAATACGCTTTTCATTCAATTACTCAAGCGGGGGCGCTCTGTTTTCTCAGACGGTAGCGTGCAAGGCTTGTAATCTGCAGTTCCCAGGTTCGAGTCCCGCTTGGGCTAAGGTTGACAATTATGTCTGCAAATTTCCACACTGTTCTCGGTAAGAAAGAGGACAGAGAAGGACTTGTTTTTTGCAGTTCATCGGATGGGACTTTAAGGGGACTTTATGGGAGAGGGTGATTTTATAGGAGGATACCATCTGTCTCCCAACAGCTGTCCAGTTAGTTCTCTCCCCCAACCTTTTTCTGAGCTCTCAGAGTCTTGTGTCCTAGCCATTTAGCCCATTGTGTGCAGAAACGGCAGTTCATAGGTAAAACACCAAACCCAAGGAAAAAGATTAAGCTCATTAGAGAACATTAGAGAAAAAAAAATATTTTTTTTTACTGCTTCCACTCTCTTTTGTATGAAGTCATAGTTTCCAGTATTTTCCACAACTCTTCATATTTTTTTTCCATTGCTGATTTTGCTTCATCCGATCTTTAGTGTTATTTTCCTCTGATAACAAACAAGTTATCATCTCAAAAGACCTGAGGATTTTCTCCCATTCAGACCGAAATTCATTCTCTAAATTATCTCCTAAAGACAAAGAAAACAATAAATTTTATTCCAAAAGCACTGAAAAAAAAGTAATACGCTAAGCAAAATTTAGTTTCAATAAATTCTTAGAATTTTCCAAGCACCGTTCCACTTCCTCGCTTCTAAACTTTCCAACCACTCTCGATCTTCACCGGTGCGTTTCGCCAAGATCGCCTCTTCGTGCCGCTCATCCGTTACACTTCCTAATCTTTCAACTCATTACTCTTTTCATAAACAAGAGACCCGTTATTTCTCAAAATACCACGACGGCCTTTCCGCATACCGAAGCCGAAACACTAACCTTCCCCGCGACTTTTGCCGGTATCGCATTGACTGCACAACTTTAGATCGCTGCCCCATTTGCATTGCAGTCGAGCAGCCAGCACTCCAATAAGAACACCATCCTACTTCTTCTGTCTTCACTAAATCAGCGCGAATTCTCCACTTCCGAACATTTTATAGAATTGGATGCTGTTCTCCTGGGATCTCGGAGGAGAAGGAGCAGCATCCCTATCCATTGTTGAGTCCGCTGCTCCTTGGCCGCCGCTCCCTGAGACGGAGCATTATCATTCCTTTAAACTTCTTCGCATAATGGAAAGTACGGAACGTAAAGCGTCGGCCGAAGATAACCTTCCGGGAAACGTGTCATTTTATTACCCTACACTGTGGGTACAGCTGAAAGCTTTTATTTGCGAGAGTGCCGAAAATGCAGTCTCAACTCGAAAGGGAACTTTACGCCTTTGCCGGAACACACCCAAATGAGAAAACCGAAGGAGTGCTGCTGCTTTTCCGTTTTTTTTTTCTCTATCTCTTTTTTTACCCTGCACGGCATTTGTTGTAAACCGCTGCATTAAAGCGTTTGTGATTACCCTGGTAATGCAGTTGACTGAGCTTAAGATGTTTCTTCAAGTGATGAGCAAAAGGCAGAAGATTTTCTCCGTATAAAGATCTGGACGATTGCTTAATATTGTTTAAAGTATGTTTGAGGAAGGGGAACAATGTGCCATAAGCAGGATGTCTTCCTCTCCTCCTCTTAGCTAGTTGTAATTCCTAGGATTTCGGGCATTACAACAGAATATGTAATGCAAGGCATGATTTCTGGAACGTGACTCAGAATTCCAAAAAAAAATGTCTTCATTTGCTTCTAATGGAGAATTTTTCAAAACGAATCATCTCTGGCCATTTATATGATATTTTAAGTTGATGTCACTCTTTATTGTGTAGCGTATGAAAATACATCCCTCTCGCAAGGTCTAGTTATATCCCTATCCCAAGAGAAACACTATTAAATCACGCTATGTTAACGTATGTAATTCTGACAAAAATTATTTGTGTGGTCTGTTTTAGCCTGCTTGTACCCTGCTACAGAAAACACCGAACGTCCTAGCAACTACAGGTATTTAGAAGAAACATTAAACACATTTGATCTAACTTTTCCTATAACAATAAATCAAATACCAAAATTCCGAAAAATGAATAACATCTCCATCAACGTTTCTCGATACGAGAAAGAGGTGTTCCCACTCTACATCACAACATTCAAATTTAAAGAGCTTGCAAATCTCCTACTTCTATCATATGGCGAAAAGCATCATTATTGCTTCATTAAGAACTTGAGTAGACCCCTCAGTCCTCTCACCAAACATAACGGCGTGAGTTTCTACTGTGATTACTGCCTTCACCGTTTCGCGAATGAGTACTCTTGAAGGAATTTGTTCCCTATTGTCAAGAACATGGACCCCAGAGAGTAGAGTTTCCAACTTAAGAGGGAAAAAGTTGATATTCACAAATTTCTAGTTCAAACAGCCCGTTCCTTACGTGATTTACGCCGACTTTGAATCATTCTTAATGAAAATGGAAACTTGTATGCCTGACCCTTCAAAATCTCACACAACTGCGGATTAGCATATCTTGTTGTGGGACCTGACGGCAGCAGCTATAAACCTCCAGCAGTTTACAGAGGCCTTAATGTGGTAAAAGAATTTTTGAAATGTTTGTTTAAAGAAGAAAAGGATATAAAAAATTTAACTCTTGGAGATCCAACCAATGCAACTTTCAAATCAGGAAAAGGAATTATTTCACAGCGCTACAAACTGTCATACTTGCAAACAAGTTCTGGGACTAACTCGAGTGAGGGACCACGATCATTTCATTGGCAAATTCCGAGTAGCCGCCAATTATGCATGTAATCTCAATTATAAGTTTACTAATAAGATTTCAGTTATATTTTATAACCTTAAGGGATGTGACAGCATTTTCTGATGCAAAGAATCGGCAGGATCAAGAATACGATGATTATTTGCATTCCCAATAATATGGAAAAATACATAGCATTCTCCCTTGGAACTTTGAATTTCAAAGACTCCTATCAATTTTTAAGTTTATCAGCCGAAGAATTAACTATTTTAAAGGAACATGTTGAACCTGGACAGCTACATATGGTTTTGAGAAAAGAAGTTTCCCTTACGATTATATTGATAGCTGCATAAAATTTGAAGAAACATTATTACTTTCACATGAGTCATTTTACAATCAATTCATCAAAAAAGCGCTAGAGAAAGAAGACTACACCCATGCAATGACAGTATGGAATACATTCAACATAAAAACCTAGGTCAGTATCATGACTTGCACCTGAAGACCGACGTGCTCCACTTTGTCGATGTTTCAGAATTTCAGGAAACTTTGTGTCAGGTATTACGAAATCGATCCCTGTCATGTTTAAAGAGCTCCTGGGCTAGCCTGGCAAGCATGCCTAAAAATGACAAATGTGAATCAAGAGCTTATAACTGACCCTACAATGTACGTTTTCCTGGAAAAATGCATACAAGGTGGAATTTTAGACATATGCAATCGTCAAATAACAAGTATTTAGATACCTATAATCCTCAGGTACCCTCTAAATGCATTATGTACTATGATGCCAACAATCTCTATGGATCGGCATTGTCACAGTGCCTTCCTCTGAGCGAATTTCGATCGCTTGATAAAGAAGAAGTAGAAGATCTAAATATTAACGCTGTTACCTGTGATTCCAATAAAGGCTATGTATTGGAAGTCAATTTAGATAACCCAGTTTTCTCTCCACGACAAGCATAACGATTAGCCACTAGCCACTGAGAAACTTCAGATTGCTAAACACTATGCTGTCACTATATTGCCAGAAGCTTGCTGATAACCTCGGAACAAATACCAACCAATCAGCAGTGAAACTAATTCCCATTCTATATTCTAAGGAATAATATGTCCTACATTATCGAAATCTCAAACAATATTTAGCTCTCTGTATGAAGCCGAAAAAAATCATCACGTTTTGGAATTCAAGCAATCTTGCTGGCTAAAACTATATATAGAATTTAATACAGGTCAGCGGAAGAAATCTAGAAACGATTTCCAGAAGGACCTCTTCAAACTAATGATCAATGCTGTGTTTGGAAAAACAATGGAAAATCTGAGAAATCGAGTGAAAATTGAATCGACTCAGAGCCCAAAGAGAGTATGCAAACTCGTAGCATCACCTGCGTTTCATGCTTTTCGTGTTTTTGAAAATGAACTAACGTGTGTACAATCAAAGCAAACTGAATTGACAGGTCAATTTATGATGGATTCAGTATTCTAGATATTAGTAAAATACTGATGTACAGTTTTCGTTATGATTATATTATTCCGAAATATGAAGGAAGGCTAAATTGTTATTCACTGATACAGATTCACTGTGCTATGAGCTTCAAACCGAGGATGAGTATGCCGATATGAAAGATGATATAATCCATTTCGACACATCTGATTATCCTGTAGACCACTTCCTGAATAGCATATGTAATAAAAAACCACTGGGTAAAATGAAAAATGAACTTTCAGGAGTGCCAGCAATCAGTTTGTTGGCTTGAAAAGCAAGATGTATTCTATTCAGAGTTTACAAGAGGAAAAGAAGACAGGAAATGGGGTTCCTAAATACATTGTTAAAAGAACCCTTCGTCTCAAGGATTGCATAGATTGCTTAATAAACAAATTACCTTCTCAAGTAGATTTGACAGGGAATCAACTACCAACCACCATCTTCATACAATGAAAGGTGTAAAACTTGGTCTGTCACCATTCGATGACAAAAGATATACATATATTAGAAAATGGTTATGACACCCTTTCGTACGGACACTAGAAAACGATGAAAAAATAATGTAACAGAAAACGAATATTTTGTTAAACACGTACATTGCGATTTTTATTATGTTTGACTATATGTTATTATGTATAAAAAATAATGATGATTCTATCTGAATGTATGTACAATTTTTATGTAACCCCTGTATATGTAAAAATATCGCTTGTAATTGCCATATATAGATCATTGTATGTAAAACCGTTTCGACGCTGGTTTCTTGTGTGAGTTTATTGTAAAATACTTCACGTGGAGGTAATACTGTTTCTACAATTTTTATGCAGCTGCCAATATAATCGTAGGGGTAAACTCCTTTTCTCAAAACCAAATGTAGCCTTCCAGGTTCAACATGCTCCTTTAAAATATTTAGATCTGCTGATAGATTATTAACTAGCTTCTCAAGAGATGCACTTAAAAATTGATAGCACTCTATGAAATTCAAAGTTCCAAGGGAGAATGCTATGTATTTTTCCATATTATTGGGAATGCAAATAATCATCGTATTCTTGATCCTGCCGATTCTTTGCATCAGAAAATGCTGTCACATCCCTTAAGGTTATAAAATATAACTGAAATCTTATTAGTAAACTTATAATTGAGATTACATACATAATTGGCGGCTACTCGGAATTTGCCAATGAAATGATCGTGGTTCCTCACTCGAGTTAGTCCCAGAACTTGTTTGCAAGTATGACAGTTTGTAGCGCTGTGAAATAATTCCTTTTCCTGATTTGAAAGTTGCATTGGTTGGATCTCCAAGAGTGAATTTTTTTATATCCTTTTCTTCTTTAAACAAACATTTCAAACTTCTTTTACCACATTAAGGCCTCTGTAAACTGCTGGAGGTTTATAGCTGCTGCCGTCAGGTCCCACAACAAGATATGCTAATCCGCAGTTGTGTGAGATTTTGAAGGGTCAGGCATACAAGTTTCCATTTTCATTAAGAATGATTCAAAGTCGGCGTAAATCACGTAAGGAACGGGCTGTTTGAACTAGAAATTTGTGAATATCAACTTTTTCCCTCTTAAGTTGGAAACTCTACTCTCTGGGGTCCATGTTCTTGACAATAGGGAACAAATTCCTTCAAGAGTACTCATTCGCGAAACGGTGAAGGCAGTAATCACAGTAGAAACTCACGCCTTGGTGAGAGGACTGAGGGGTCTACTCAAGTTCTTAATGAAGCAATAATGATGCTTTTCGCCATATGATAGAAGTAGGAGATTTGCAAGCTCTTTAAATTTGAATGTTGTGATGTAGAGTGGGAACACCTCTTTCTCGTATCGAGAAACGTTGATGGAGATGTTATTCATTTTTCGGAATTTTGGTATTTGATTTATTGTTATAGGAAAAGTTAGATCAAATGTGTTTGTTGTTTCTCCTAATTGCTAGGACGTTCGGTGTTTTCTGCAGCAGGATACAAGCAGGCTAAAACAGACCACACAAATAATTTTTGTCAGAATTACATACGTTAGCATAGCGTGCTTTAATAGTGTTTCTCTTGGGATAGGGATATAACTAGACCTTGCTAGAGGGATATATTTTCCGATGTTCATTTCGCCGTGGATCATCTAGTATGAGGTCCTTCAAATTCTTCATATGAAATCTTGATCTGCTTACATGCAGAATCCTATTCTTTCTTAAGAGACGAAGTAGAAAGACTTGTGAAACAGTTACTTTGGAAAAACGGGGTACAGTTTTCGAAGGTAGAAGGTGAAATTTATCTCCTGAAGCGTATTTGCACAACAAAATACATTTAATGCTATCTTTGGAAGCCAATTCTTCTTTCAGAAGAGCTAGGAATGATTCCCATGAAGACTCCAGGAAAAAGTTGAGATCAAAAGTTGTGTCTTCAGTTGCCATCAGTTTATGCGTTGAAAACGTCTTTTTTCCTATCTTCTGTAATCTGGCAGATGTCCATAGGATCTGGATTTTGCTTCTTTTGGGAATCTCTTCATTCTCAGGACGTTTTCGTTTATTATTTTGTGGCTTTCTTTGATACCGCAAAGGATTGTCTTTTTTCCCAAACTGCAAGGCGCATTCTTCACATTTGTAGGCTTTCCTGGAGGTGTGGAATAATTCATGGCATTGTTTGTCATCCTTCCTTGTAAAGGTAAATAAATTCACATTGAGAGCACTTGAAGAGGCTCTTTCCTTCATGATATCTCTTATGACGAGTGATTTTCATCATGAGAGATATCATGATGGATATTCGTTTGGAGTGTGAAAGTCTTCTGAGATATATCACATGGATGTTTTGCAAAACAGTAACTTGTGAAATAATTGGAGATGATTTACACTACACGATGATGTCGAGAATTACCACTATTGACTTCTAACAGTTGAAAAATCACGCAGACGCAGCAGCAAAGAACTGTCACCGTCAACGTCTGACAACAGAATGAGGATTCTGACTGATGGAAGTCGTACTTATACTAGAAGAAGGACTATCCCGCAGAAATTGAAATAAAAAAGGCTGTCCGCAGAAAATGAAAAGAAAAAAATTCTGTTTACTAAAAATAATTTAAAAGGTAAATCGTCTAATAAGTGACGTCATCCGACATCTCTGAGAATAATTTCGAGATGAGCCCGAAATAGCGATCAAGGGTGTGAGGGGATGAAGAACTATTTCAAAACATGTGATTACACATTATGTCAATACAGAAACAGAGGAGAGGGGGTCGACAGCATGATAGGTCACGTCATCCAAGATATCCGTCTCTGGAAATTACGAGTGTGTTGTTTATTTCATCCAATACCGGCTGTCATATATCATTTATTACCTTTAATTTAACTGAAGAATATGTTTTCAGGTTAATACATCACTGGAGGGAGGGAGGTATTTTGTTCGCATTATCCGACTTCAGTCTTAAAACAGTGAGAGTTCTGACCAATGCGGTTGATAATGATCCGTCTCCACTCTAAACATATGGGAGGCGGATCACATAGGATTAACATTGTTCTGCCTTTGAGTCAGAACTCTCATTAACCTCCTACTCAGTTACGACAGAATCTAAATACAATTACAGAATCAATGAATACCTAACTTCTGATGCTGAGCTCTATATTATTTTCTATTTCTGATGCTGAGTTTATTATTATTATCGTCACTTATTATTTTTCGTATAAATAAGTCTCCAGGTATGAAGTATTAGTAACATTAAGAATATGGAAATCACTAGAGTGAATAAGCTGGTATTTTCGTATCCGGTGTTCGTCTTATTAGCATTAAAGAATTCGTTTTAGTCGCAGATGATTCAAATTTGTTTGATTTCTCATTAAGTGATAGAATCTCTAAATGCACTCAAATATCCGTAAAAAATTGATGAATATTAAAGTAAACGTTTCCATTTGTCAAACTAGTTCAGTTGCTCTTATTTTGTACTTGAAAACTCTATTTTTTCAAAACTGGAAAAGTATTTTACGTTTGCAGATGTATTATTTTCATTGTTAATGGTTAATTGAGTGCATTTTGTTGCAATTATAACTATATATTTATTTCACCACCTTGTATAGGTAACCTAATGTCAGTATACATCATGGGCTTGGAACCACCGTGGGCTTGGAAAGGCCGTCGGATGGGACGTTAAGCCGTGGCCCCGTGTGCGGGAGAGCCATACCCTGTGCACGTTAAAGAACACGCTGGATGGCCTTGATGGGGGGCTACCATCTATCTCCCAACAGCTATTCCAGTGGGTCCCCTCCCCCAACCTTCTCTGAGCCTTCGGGGTCCATGTGACCTGGCCATTTAGCCCATGGTGTGCAAAAAAGTGCCGCTCAGAGGTAAAACAACCAAACCCAACCCAACCTTCTCTGAGCCTTCGAGGTCCATGTGACATAGCCATTTAGGCCATGGTGTGCAAAAAAGTGCCACTCAGAGGTAAAACAACACAACCCAAATTTACTGATTCACGTAATTATCGACCTATCTCTTTTACCAGCATCACAATTAAAATTAAGGAGCGTTGTAATCCAAGCTGCTTTACTCTCTACTAAGCGATAACATAATTTCTAAACAGCAATTTTGGATTTATACCTGGTCGATCAAAAACATACAGATCTTACACTGCCTAAATAAATGGACATTAGCACTAGAATAAGGCAAATCAATTGACATAATCTTCCTTGATTTTGAAAAAGCCTTCTACAAACTTAAAAGATCAATCTTGTTTGATAAACTGGCAAATTACGGTATTCCCAGAATAATGCTTCAGTTATTGCACACCTTATTTTCAACTCGCTCTCAATAGATAAAGTCAATAGCACAACGGCACCTGCTAAACATGTTGATAGTGGTATCGTACAAGTCTCTGTTTTAAGTGCCTTGTTTTTCATTTTCACCAGAGAAATCTCCTCTATTTCAAGGCCTGTTGCCAGTTTCGTCTAAGCCAGTGCTGTCCAACTATAGCGGCCCGCACAAGGATTTTTTTGGCCCGCGAACAAAATCAAGTTTTTACTTGAAAGTTTAAATAAATATCTGTAATCCACCTTGTAATTTTTTGTCAACTTATATTGCTGTACTTGATATGCAATCTTCAACTTACTCATTCTATAAAGTTTACAAACATTCTTAAGTCGATCGGCAAACTTCTGAAACCTTTTAAGAGCGGTGCGGCGTCATCAAACAAACCTTTTTATGAAGCTGCGGCAATAAGAAGCATCTAACGACAGCACGAGTCGCTCTCACTGCGCATGCATATGGCATGCATTGTCGAATGTTGCACTGTATTGTGCACCAGGAGACATTGTGTGGCATTTCGCTGAGACAAAACGACGTAATGGAAAAGGTTGTCAAATTACCAATTTAATTCGTGGCGGAAGTTGTTCTCTTACACAGAAAATTTAAAGCTTTTTTTGGATGAACTGCATGCTGAGTATGGCGATCTGCTTTTACATAGCAATATTCGCTGGCAGGGGCGTAGCCGAAGGACTATGTTTGGGGGGGAGGGGGTGAAAAATCAAATATTTTCCAACTCGAAATTCAAATTTTTAACCAACTGAGCAAACTTACTTAGATTTTCGCTCCGTGGGGGGGAGGGGGGGGGTTGGGGATTTTTGAGTCAATTTTCATAAATCTCTTGCATTTTGCCATTTGGACTTCCAATTTTGCCAACTAACCGTAATTTGACATTTAACTTCCAATTTTCCAATTTTGCCAACTAACTAGCCATAATTTCCCAGAAATAATTTCAATCTTGACATCTCTCCTAAATTTCACAAATCACATCAAACTTTTCAAACTCCCCAGGATTTTGCAAAGTTTTCTCGATTTTAGTCAACTGTCTGAATTTCACAAACCCAATCCCAATTATCAAAACTCGCCAATATTTTTTCCAATTGGATTCGAATTTTGCCAACTGCCGTACATTTTGTTAAGTTTCCTCAATTTGTCCAACACTCCTTAATTTCACAAAACAAATCTCAATTTACACAACTCGCCTACATTTTACCAAGTGGATTCGAATTTTGCGAACTACTCTAGATTTTGCCAACTCGCCGTAATTTTTACATCTTCCCTGAATTTGCCAAGCCACTTCGAATTTTATCAACTCTTCTTAATTGCACAAGAAAGACACAACTTTCACAGCTCCCCTATATTTTACCAAGTGGCTTCGAATTTTGCACTCTCCCCTAGATTTTGCCAAGAGTTCGTGGTTTTTCCAACTCTCCTTAATTTCACAAAACCAATCCCAATTTTTATAACTCACCTGTATTTTACCAAGTGGTTTCCAGTTTGGCCAACTTCCCTAGATTTTGCCATGTTTCCTCGATTTTGTCAACTCTCCTTAATTTCACAAAAACAATCCCAATTTTCACAAATCGCCCGTATTTTACCAAGTGGATTCGGATTTTGTCAACTGCCCTAGATTTTGCCAAGTTTCCTCGTTTTTGCCATCTCGCCACAATTTTACAGAAAAATAAACCAATTTTACATCACACCTGATTGTTGCAAAGTCATTCTGAATTTTGCCAACTCTCCTAGATATTACGAAGTTACCTCGATTTCGCCAACACGCCATAATTTTACAGAAAAATATTGCAATTTTGCATCTCACCTGAATTTTGTCAACTCACCATGATTTTGCCAAATCACTCCGAATTTTGCCAACTACCCCTAGATTTTGCCAACTGCTCCTAGTTTTTGCCAACTGCCCCTAGATTTTGCCAACTCCCTACGTTTTGCCAACTTGCCATAATTTTACAGAAAAAAATCCTAATTTTTATATCTCACCTTAATTTTTGCCAACTCCCCACGATTTTGCCAAGTCACTACGAATTTTTCCAACTCCCCAAGATTTAACCAAGTCACTCCGAATTTTGCCAACTCCCAAGATTTTACCAAGTCACTCCAAATTTTGCCAACTCCCTAAGATTTTGCCAAGTTGTCCCGATTTTACCAACTCACCTGTATTTTACTAAGTGGCTTCGAATTTTGCCAACTGCTCTAAATTTTGCCGTCTCTCCATTTTCCAAACTGCCTTAGATTTGCTAAATTGCCTCGATATTGAGAACTCCGCTTAATTTTCCAAAAAAACAAATTACAAATTTTCACAACTCACCTAGATTTTACGAAGTCGCTTCGAATTTTGCCAACTCCGAGTTACTTTGGGGGGAGCCTTCCCCCCCCCTGCTATGGCTACACCCCTGTTCGCTGGTTAAGTGCTGGAAAATGCTTCGAAAGGTTTTTTACACTTCGAAATGAAATTCATCTTTTTCTCACAGAAGTGGGCACCGATGAAGATTTAATAGCAAGTTTTGTTGACGAAAATTTTCTATGTTCTTTTGCTTTCCTAACAGACATTACAGATTATTTAAATGTATTGAATAAATCCTTACAAGGAAAAGATCAAAACGTTGCTGTCTTTATAATTATGCTACTGGGTTTAGAAATAAACTACAATTGTTGAAGTCAAATTTGCAGAAAAACAATTTAATTCATTTTGAAACTTATAAAGAGTTCTACGAAGAAATGAAGCAACTTAGTAAACCATTAATTTTGAAAAATTTGTTTCTAAATTAAATATCCTATTTGAAGATTTTAATAGAAGATTTTCTCAATTTGATGACCTTAAGCAAAGTTTAAATTTATTCAGTAATCCATTAAATATTGATGTTAGCACCGTAGATCCTAAATATCAAATGGAATTATGTGACCATCAGGCCGACCCAGTTATTGCATATCTAATAGAGAAACTGGAATAGAATGGTTCAAACTTTGGCCTAAAGAAAAATATCTAAAAATGAAAGATTTTGGACTCCAAATAATTTTTATGTTCGGAAGTACATATATCTGCGAGAGGGCATTTTCTGATATGAAATATATAAAATCAAGATACAGAAACTGCTTGACTCTGCACTTGAACATATACTTCGGCTCGCAACAACAAATATCAATATGGACATAAAAGAAATTATTGCCGAATAACTAAGGCCACAATGATCCCATTAAATTTATTAAATATTTGATAAGGTTTAGAAAATTTATATTGGTTTATTATTAGTTATTATTTTTCTTATAAATAAAATAATTTTTTGAGGTGACATGAACTGACTTTTCAGTTACCTATCCTATCCTATTTTTTTGGTCCGCGAAATATTGGCAAAGGAAAAAATGGCCCTCGGTCTTAGAGAAGTTGGACAGCACTGGTCTAAGCTGATGATGTCAAATTCTACACTTCTCTTTTGAATTCTGAGGAGCATTTCTCACTTCAAGAAGCCTGAGATAAAATTACACAATGGAGCGCACTTAATGCTCTACCTATCTCGAAGTATAAAACCATAGTCTTCAATGCATGTCACAATTATCCTCAACACACATGTTCCCTGGATTTTTCAGACACTGAAAAAAAAAAGTGAAAAACGCACTGACTTGAGCATTATCTTTTCACAACGTTGCAATTTCATCGCTATGAAGGACAATCTTGTCGTGCACATGACTTTGAAATCTCCAGAAACTGTAACGCAAGCACCGTTGTAAATGTCTTCATGTATATGTTTGGTCCATTCTTAATACGCATTTCGAGTATGATCCCTGTATCGCGTGTCTGATATTAAAACTGTTGAAAAAACCCAGAGAACTTTTACAAAAAAAAACTATTAGGCATTCGCAGCAAATCGTATCAATAGAGACTACGAACTTCCACTACGCTCTCTGGAACGAAGACGACTTAAATATGATTTAGTTATATCCTGCAAAATCATCAATGGTCTTTCTTACTTTATTCTCAAACAACCTTTTTTTACACAATCAATAGTAGAACTAAACAACACCATCTGTGCATTGACATCCCATTTGCAAGAAGAGATCGCAGATACGATTTCTTTTGCTTGTAGAGTAGGAAGAGTATGGAATGACTTCCCTGAGGACGTTGTAGCTCTCCTACCATAGCCACGTTTATAAAACATTTACGCAGAATGGACTTATGTTTTGGGTGACATAACCATCAACACCCGTACTCCTCTTCATGTGTTCGATGGAAGCTCCCTTACTGCTACGAGGTACAGAAAAGAGATCCTTGAACCCTATGTGCAACTCTTTAGAAGTATAGTTAGCACTGATTTCCAGGTTTTGGACGACAATACTGTCCGTATAGAACTAACCAGGTGCAGGTGTACCTAGAAACGCAATATATACGACGAACGACCTGGAACCTATTTCTTCTTACCAGCAAGGTCATCAGACTTAAATACCACAGAACATGGATGGGATGCCTCATGGCACGCCTGGGCAAATATTTCAGCTGAAGGACCGCATAGGAAACTGATAATCGAAGGTCGGGCAGCCAAAGAAATATATAGGTTGTCCCAAAAGCCCTTATATCACACATAGGCACAGGTGTCACATACATTCGTATACGCAGTCGTAAAAATAAATATAATGTGTTCTTTCTTTCCGATGAGTGGACACGTTGATGAATGATAGAGTAACGATACATTGTCTCGCACCGCAGCAGACAATATAATCTCGTCGAATGTCCATGTTGCTGGAAAAAATCAACAAGGATCATGCGACGAATTTCATATGCTGCATCCAGACAAGCCAAAGCAATGTCACATGTCCGTCAGTAACATTCTGAAGAGACTGAAGGAGACTGATTCGGTGATAGATAAACTTTGACCAGGTCGTCCGAGTAGTACCAAAGATGAAGATCCCACTCTTGATATTCCGGCTAAAGTCGAAGTTAGCCCTCGCCGGTCTATCAAATGTTCCACCCAGGGAGGTTCTGGATACAGATGAATTGGAAAATCATCTGTATCCAGAATCCTGAGAAGCAACAGGTTCCACCCATACAAAATGCAAATGATACAGGCGTTGCATGAGGACGACACAAACCGAAGAGAGCAGTTCTGTGATCTGGTACTAGAAAAACTTCAGGAATAACCGTCTCTCTTGGCTGACATAAACTTTTTTGCTTTCACTTACATGGAACAGTGAACCGCCACGATTGCCGTTACTAGGATGCGATACAACCACACTCGGTTGAAGATACTACATACAGAACGAACCCAGGGTATCTGTTTGGTGTGCAATTCATGGTGAGAACAGCATAGGACCTTACGTTTTACCGACAAAGTCACTGGCAACTCTTATTTCGAAATGTTAATTGTCATTTTGGTACCTTAGTAAGAGGACATACCCTTAGCAAGTTACAATACTGTTTTCGTTCAGCTGGATGGGGCACCGCCCCACTGTGCTAAATCCATACCTAGAAACGGAATATATACGACGAACGACCTGGAACCTGTTTCTTCTGACTAGCAAGGTCGCCAGACTACTCCACAAATAAATAGATCGACGTGGGGCGGATTGTCTACCTCAAAGTCTAAATTTGGCTCCTTGGAATCTTTTTATGGGGCACCTGAAATCTCATAAGTACCAAAGTCGCCCTCGAACATTGGATGAATTAAAGGAGACCATCCTCAGCGAATGTCGCAAGATAACGCAGTCCGTTCTCCATAACATGCGTCGGTATCTCAGAGATAGGACTGCCATGTGCAAACAACGCAGGGGTACTCAGTTTGAGCATTTGATGACTTATGGATACCATACAGTTGAATAAAATGAATATAACAGTAAATATATAACTGTTGTGTTACACAATTAAATATTATTACTTTGCCTATGTATAAGGTAGTACGCCCTGTGTAATCAATAACGTATATATAACCACTGTAAAAACCTAAAGTGAAACATCTTATACAAACATTAACTATACTATTCCTACGGGGAACGAGAATTTGCCGTCAGATTTATTGTTACCATTACCAGCTCCCTAACTGTGAACGTAAAGGGTTAAAATAGCATTTAAAACTGCTCCTGTTACCAGATTAACCACATTTAGAAATGCATTATTGGAGCGTCCCATTGCAGCTAGAGACCTGATTTTCTAACCCAGTGGTTCTCAACCTTTTATGCTTCACTGGATCGTGAGGACGAATATCACGGGAGCCATAAGGCAGAAAAATCTGTGGTAACGGAAATAAAAACCTTGATAGCCTACGCAGAAACTAAGCCACGGGCTATGAGAGAGCTCGCTGACGTCAACAACGATCCAAGTAAACACCGGGCAAATTTCTTCCTGTTGAAAATCTGTGCTTAAGTGTTGAGGAGCGTGTACTTACAAAATTTACCTTTATTGAACTATAAATAAGAATATACAGATTAAAAGTACCCGGGCAGCGCCGGGTATCGTTCAGCAAGTAAACAATAAAATTTTATTATAATTGAATATTTTAATGAGAATTCGCTTCGCCCAAGTTCGACTTTTTGTTTCCTACATGTTAATTTCCTCTTATACAAATTTAATTTAATTGTCATCAGTAACTCCAAGGCAGCATAAAAAGGGGTGCAGGAGCTGCTGGCCTATCTTAGGGAGATTCACTTCAAACCGTCAGCTACCCTCCAAAACCACTCTGCAAGGTAAAGTAGGCTCTTCCGGGAAAAGTGAAATTTGTTATCTCAGATCACGGACGTACCTAGAGGGAGGTACGTCCCTGGCGTGACAGGGTTGGGTTGCTTTACCTCTGAGCAGCACTTTTTTGCACACCATGGGCTAAATGGCCAGGTCACATGGACCCCGAAGGCTCAGAGAAGGTTGGGGGAGGGGACCCACTGGAACAGCTGTTGGGAGACAGATGGTAGCCTCCCGTCAAGGCCATCCAGCGTGTTCTTTAACGTGCACAGGGTATAGCTCTCCCGCACACGGGGTCACGGCTTAACGTCCCATCCGACGGACGGCGGTCTTTCCAAGCCCATCGCTGTCCCCTACTGACCGTGGGCAGGGCGGGGAATTTTGCGGAGATAAATCTCAACGCTGACCCAGCTGGGCTGGCGTGACAGAAGCAAATCTTCTGCGCAAAGGCATCCCCGAGGGGTCCGGACCCCTTTTCCCCCGCGAAAATCGTGTCGTCTTATACTAAACCTCAAACTTGTCTATCTGCTTTGTTATTATCCAAACAGTTGTCATTGTATAATTGTATTTTAACCCCATAATTTATGCGCTAAATAAAATATATATTAAAAAAACTATCATTTTTTTTCCACATAAAATATCAATTTAATTTTTTCTGTTTGGTGGAATATTTTAGTAAATGGAACGCCCTACTCAAATCTTATTCTCAGACATTTTTGGAACTTCCCTGAAACTGAATACTCGGACCCCCTGCACCCCCAAAACATGGGTACGTGCCAAGCTCAGGCTCTTCTGAACAATCTTATATTGATCAGGAATCGACGCTGTCAGGCCTATTTACTTCAGAAGGATATACTCCATATTGACTCATATGTGCAATATTTTGGAGCATCTGAAGTCAGTTTCTGCTACAACAATATTATTTTGTTTTAATGACGTCATTGTAATATAAAGTTCATACCATTACAAAAGGTAATCCACTATTGTCCCTGTTCATAAGACGTTCCTTTTCCTTTTCCATTGAGGTTCGGCAAAAATGATTTGGTTTCTTTTCGACCCTTAGAGCCATCCCGTGGCCGAATGGTTGGCGCGCTTGGCTATTGATCTAAAGGACCTGGGTTCGAGCCCCGGGTAAGGCATGGATGTATGTGTCGTTTTTCTGCTGAGGCATATATCCTCTCAGATCTTCTACTGTGGCATATAAACTGACAGGCTCCTGTCAGACCTCTGTGGCAAGCAGCTGCTTGAGGGGGTATTTATTTTTTATTTTATAAATAAGTGTAGTCCTCCAAGAAACTGAAAGAAAATTGCAGTATACCTAAAAAATAAAGTTAAAGAGTACTTATTTGCAGCACACGGAGAATGACCCAGCAGTGTCCTGAGCCATTTTCTTCGTGTCTTCTTATCACAGTTTGTTTCCATAGGCTGGAGGAAGGAACCTCTCGCAAAGACGAAGCGAAGTGCTTCGAAACACGTCGAAGTTAACGTAAACATAACATAAGGGCATCGACGTGTAGCAACAACGGCGGCATCCTCTTTACCCAACCTATGGAAACGAATGGCGACCGGAAGACACGGAGAACGGCCAAGGACTCTGCTCGCAAATGAATGCTTTTAAACTTTATTTTCTACGTATGCTACGTATTTCTTTTAGTTCCTTGGCAGACTGCATCCATTAATAAGGATCGATAAGAGGATGAATCATTTTTGCCAAACCTCAATGGCAATGAAAAAGAAGCGGCTTATAAACACTGATAATAGCGGTTTACCTTTTTTTAGTGATATGAACTTTGTGAACAACTAACTGTGTTTTGTGTTTATATTTTATTAAGTAAAATTTATTGATAAATTTTTCATTATAATGTTTTCATTTCCGATCTGATGGTCCTCGTTATACTAAAATACATTTCTAGGCAAATTTTCGTGTAATTGCATTCGTACAATAAAAAGTTATGCCACTTCTTTTTAATGTTACCTTAATTTTCCCAAACAGTGTAGTAGAAATGCTTTATCTCTGATCGACACTTTTGTGACAGAAAAAAGCTAAAATGATCTAATCACAAGGAAGGATTTTTTACAGAATTAGGTAAGTGAATGGCACTCACTGGACAGCTACTAGTAGACAGATAGAAATCTCAAGTCAATATCCTCCGATGAGTTTTTTGACGAGTGTAGCTCTCCTGCACATTGGGCCACAATTCTACGTCGTATTCGACGGTTGGCAGCCTTCCAAGCCCAGAGGTTGGGTTGGGTTGTTTTACCTCTGAGCGGCACTTTTTGCACACAATGGGCTAAATGGCCAGGTCACAAGGACCCCGAAGAATCAGAGAATGTTCGGGAAGAGGACCCACTGCAACAGGTGTTGGGAGATAGATGGTAGACTCCCGTCAAGGCCATCCAGAGTGTTCTTTAACGTGCACAGGGTATAGCTCTCCCGCATACGGGGTCATGGCTTAACGTCCCATCAGACGGACCGAGCCTTTCCAAGCCGAATGGTGTTCCCTACTGACCGTGGACAGGGCGGAGAATTTTTCGGAGATAAATCTCAACGCTGAAAGCCCAGAGGTGTCCCCCCCCCCTTTCAAGTGAAGTGTAGGGTGGGGTTACCTGGTTAAGCTGATTTAATTCGTTCTAGTGTGGCAGCTCCGTTAGTATGCAAATGTTGATAAATACAGCACATTTATTTAATTGTAAAAAAATTGGTAATTAAGAAAATCTGCATTTTATTTTGAAAAAATATAAATATACCACTGAGCTGAATGTTTAAATTAGTTAAATAGTGAGTTCGCAAACAGTCGCCCAATAATGACGGCAGAGGGGGAAATGACAATTTACGCTCTATTGCTGTAACTCAACCAGATCATTGGTTGAGTTACAAGTGAACTCGACTGTTCTCCGTTGATTCATAAATCACTATCCTCTTGGGGAACTGCCGTGTTGTCAATTTCGTAGTCATATAGTCTTCTCATTCCCAGTTAGCAATGATCGAAAGAATTGGTTCTGCAAGATGAATGATGGAGAAATTATTCAGGATGAATAAGTCCGTTCCGCCTCCAGGAAAGAGATGTCTGTGTTGAATGATGGTTTCTTTATCCCAATGAATTACCTGGTATATTTTCTGAAAAGATAAAAATTATTTTAAAAAATCCTCAATTAATTTTTTCTCATTACTTCTTACTTTTATACAAAATATACATTGCAAAAACTGTATAGTCGCTCAAAAAAATTTCCGAACATTATGGTTGATTACAGAATTCAGAAAAATATCTGGCAACGATTTTTTTAGAAATTAGTGATCTGGCAACCTTCCTGTACTGTACACGAAGATTGCCAGATATTTTTTCTAAATTCTGTAATCAACCATAGTGTTCGGATATTTTTTTGAGCGACTGTGTCTTCGTTTTCTGGAGATCATTAAGTATTATGCAGTAATAGACTGTTCGTGTTTTCTTTTTGCACTTTTATGTATGCATAATGGACTAAACAGTCAGGTCACAAAGAAATCAAAGCTCAGAGTTGTTTAGGGTAAAGAGAGCTACTGGACAACTCTTAGGAGACAGATTGAAGCTTTTTGTCAAGGCCATTCAGCGTGTCTTTAACGTGCACAGGGTATGGCTTTCCTGCACACAGAGCCAAAAGGCTGAACTCGTCTACAGGACAAACAACAATAGATGGTCTTAAAACTGCTGACGTTTGTCGAATGTCCCATTTCACAAACGTCAGCAGTTTCAAGACCATCTGTTGTTGTTTTATCACAAAGAGCATAAGAGTGTTGGCGGATATAAATCTCAACGATGGCATTCAGTAATACATAAATAACCAAATGCTGGAATACAATTTTCGAAACCAACAACGACATGTCCTGAAATCCAATTGAACAGACAAACAGCTGACAACAAGAATCGCATCCGATTCCATAATTTTTCTCAGTAATCACAAAAAAACTTAAACGCCAAAATATCTCGTTTCTCTTTTTCGTAATTAAACGAGCTTTTCTGATATGAAGGAGGAAAAAATTTATCTCTTTAATTAAAAAAGTGACAACGGAGGTGATCCGAAAAGGTTATAAATTTCATCTCGATACTGATATTTAATTTAGGCATTAAACCGACAATCAGAGCAATCAGAGCTTCTATGATCCCTCGCCACTGGGCAGGATAATGTCCACATTCGTCGTCTTGGCCGTCACCATTAATTTCACCGTAACAAATGCGTCATGTTTCGCGATAAATTAAGGAAGCCGTCGGGCAAAAATATTTTAGCAAAAATATTTTAGCGCCAAAATGTTCGAAGAATATTTAATAAGAGTGAACCGGTGACTGCTTTCGCAAGATTAATAAAAAAGGTTTAACTTTAAAGAATAATTGTCACTGAGACACAAATACGAAATGAATTTTCTTTCATGGGGATTACTTCACTTTTTATTTTGTTAAGGTGAGTACAAAATACATAAGGAAGAAACTAATTTTTTTTAAATTATAATCTGAAATTTGAATTATTACTTTTCCTGTATTATATTTCATTCTTCCAGGTGACTTTTGTGCTACATGTGTCTTTAATCGTCCATTAATGGGGTAAGATAGTTTTAACAGAATTTTAATTCTCCCCCCCCCCCCTGTAAATCAGTACATAAATCTTATGAACACTCATCCCTCCCGCTATGTTACGTAGCAGTTTTCTCATTTTAAAGTCTTCACTTTCAGTACATTTTATTTACAATCAGGTTCAATAGAATATAAATCCTATATCTAGAGAGAAAAAGAATTTCCATATTCTGCCAGTGAAAAGCCAAATTATATGTTCCCTGACTTCTAAAATAAATTTCTACGGTAAAATGTCACTGAAGATATTAGAAAGATCCACATCGGGTCTATTTGTATCTTGAATTGTAAATATCTTCAGTCTGTATTTAAAATGTTAGGGTAGCTGGAATAGTTAACAGCAGAAATTCATCTTAAGAAACTATACAAAAGTCACGAATCTCTTTTTTTTCTGTTACATCACATAGAAAGGTCCTATAAGCTACTTCCTGTATGTTCAGAATTTCTCATATTTGCCCCACTGAGCCTAAAATAAAACTTTATCTCAATTGGAGGTAATACCATAACTGAGGAGAGCAACCACCATCATCATCTTCAAGCAGCCATGGGCTACGGAGGTCCAACCAGACCGTGCAATTTAATTCTCCAAGCAAGTCTGTCCTGAGCTACATCTACTGCATCTGGTCACTGCACACCAATTCTGACAAGATCTTGTTTGACATTGTCTACCCACCGCATCCTAGGTCTCCCCTTCTTTCTGAGGCCTTTAGGCACACTGTTCATAACCCTATTCGCCAATCTATAATTATTCATACGGGCAACATGGCCAAACCAACGGAGTCTCTCTCTGCACAATATGCTGCTTAAAGTAGGTTGCAAACTCCTTTGCCTAACCTTATCATTAGTTACAAAGTTGAACCACCTAATGCACAAGATACTGCGTAAGCATCTGGAATCAAAAGCATCTAGTTTCCTGTTATCTTGTTTACACAGCGTCCAAGTTTCACTACCATAACTAACCCTAGAAAGAACCAAACTATTATACAGTCTAATTTTAGTCTTTAGGTGTATACGCCTATTTCTCCACACTCTCCATAGATTCTTAAAAGTCCCGGCAGCAATCCCTATTCGTCTGTTAATCTCATGCCGCACATCACCATTATCTGTTACATAGCTCCCAAGATAATTAAACTGTGACACCTGCTCAAGACTGCAACCATTCAGATTAACTGAATCACAGCCTGCCTGACCAATTTTCATCACTTTAGTTTTCTCTCTGTTTATAACCAAACCTACTTTACTACCAGTCTCATCAACAGCTCGAATGAAAGAGTTCATCTCATCAACATCAATTGCCAAAAGGGCTAAACCATCAGCATAACCGAAATCAGAAATTTTCGTATCTCCAGTTCATTTAAGGCCAAAATCGTTCCCTTGAAGTGAATTTCGCATAACATAATCAACAACCAAGCTAAAGAGAAAAGGGTACAAAATGCACTATTGTCGAACACCAGAAGTAATGCTAAACCTATTGCTACAAGCCTTACCAACTCTCACAGACGACTCAGTGTTATTATAGAGCTTTCATTATGTTAACTAACTTGTCTCGTATACCATATGATTTCACAATCAACCACAAATTATGACGATCAAGAGAGTCGAAACACTTTTTGAAATCAACAAAGCTAACAACCAAAGGTTTCTGAAACTCTAAACATTTCTCAAGAATCTGCCTAAGTGAAACTATCTGATCCACACATCCCCTACCACTTCTGAATCCACATTGCTCATCACGCAATTGACTGTCAACCAGATTCTTAATTCTATTAAGCACAATCATGGAAAGAACTTTACCTGGAACAGAGAGTAGGCTGATACCCCTATAGTTATCACAAGAAGTGCGATTACCTTTTTTGAAAATAGGGATAACAATAGCTCTGGTAAAATCCTTAGGAAACATGCCTTTATCATAAAAGATATTCAGAATTTCAATCATCCAAGTGGTAACCGAAACATTCCCAGCTCTAAGCATTTCCGTAGTAATTTCATCTACACCTGGGGATTTATGAAGTTTAAGTTTAGAAATAGCCAAAATAACATCAGATTGTGTTATAGGGCCAACATTAAAGCCACCAATGCATCTATCATCATTGCAAACAATGGGAGTAGAACTAACCACATTGTGTAGAACATCACTGAAATGCTCAGCCCACCTAGCCATGACAGAATCCTCACCTTCTATAACCTTGCCTTGTTTATCCTTCAATCCCTGTATGCCTGTTCGTTTTCTACCATACAAAACATTAACTATCTGGTTCAGCTCTCTGCTGTTGCGCTGTCTAACTGCTTCCTCGGCTTTGTCAGCCAAACCATCAAGCCAAGGATTCTTATCAGCAGCTAACTGATCTTTTACACGTTTATTCAGTTCTCTGTAATGCTTTCTATTAGGACTAATAGGGTATTGATTAAGGACATTCCTGCAGTTCTTTCTTTCCGAAATAAGCTCAAGTGCCTTATCACTCAGAACATTAACTATCTGGTTCAGCTCTCTGCTGTTGCGCTGTCTAACTGCTTCCTCGGCTTTGTCAGCCAAACCATCAAGCCAAGGATTCTTATCAGCAGCTAACTGATCTTTTACACGTTTATTCAGTTCTCTGTAATGCTTTCTATTAGGACTAATAGGGTATTGATTAAGGACATTCCTGCAGTTCTTTCTTTCCGAAATAAGCTCAAGTGCCTTATCACTCAGATAATTCTGTCTCTTCTGCTCCTTTTTTCCTAAAAGAGTACTGTTAGTGTCCAAAAAAACCTGTTTAAAACGGCCCCATTCTTCCTCAACTTCAGTAGTAAGCAAACATGTCTGTCATAATGACTAAGTAACCTATCATGGTAAGCTTTTGCTATAACGGGATCTTTCAGAGCTTCAGTATTAAAAGTAAATTTTTTAACCCTAGCACAACACTTTTTAAGTTTAAGTTGCAAGACACTTTTAGCAAGGTAATGGTCAAATCCAATTTCAGCTCCCCTATATGGTATTTTTCTAACAGAACTAGCCCATTTGCTGTTAATTATTATGTAATCAATCATATTCTTATGCAGCCCATCCGATTAAATCCATGTGTACTTATGTATGTCGCGGTGTTTCCAATAAGTGTTAGTTATTGTGAATCCGTTGAGTTTACTTAGCTGTAGAAGGCGTTGCCCATCGCCATTGCAGCTACCAATACCAAAAAGGCCTATTACTCCTCCCCAAAGGTCAGATTCAGTATCAACTTTGGCATTGAAGTCACTAAGAACAAGGGCAATATCTCCTTTCTTGACAGAATTCAAAATATCCTGAAGTTGTCCATAAAACCTATCCTTCTCATCCTCATCGGCATTCTCAGTGGGGGCATAACAGCAGATAACATTCAAGTCTTTAACGCTTGTCTGAAATTTTGCTGTAAGAAACCTTTCATTAATGCACTCATATCCTAGAAGAGCATCACTAGGGTGTCTGCTGAGAAGCTGATTTACGCCTTGGTGATGTTTATTTTCTTTCATCCGTGAAAACAGAAATTTAAGATTATTTTTAAGTATCTGACCTTTATCTGTCCATCTTGTCTATTGCAAGCCGAGAATATTTAAATTATAACTGTGGAATACTTGTGTGAGGACATCAAGAGAAAAAGCTCTGTGCAGAGTCCTCACATTCCAAATACCTATGGAGAGAAAATGGTTAGTGGGATGTTTAAAGAAACTATGTTTAATGAGAGAGGGAATGCCGACAATATCAAACAGCCCCCTAATCGCAGACATGGGGGAAAAACCAGTTCTTCCGCCACTAAAGGCTGAAGCCATCTACACTGGAAGACTTCCTCCAATGTAGAATTTGACGATGCCAATAGAAGCAAAGAGTTCAGGTGCCTGCGATGACCTCTGCTCAGGATTATCCACCAGCTGATAAACATATCCTGTGAATCTATTCACTTGGGGCTGTCAACCCACAAACAAACAGAAAACACAGCGGAAGATTTTTCCTCCACAGAAGCCCACCAGTGCAGCAAAATCAGATTCCATAATCAAGCTCAGAGCCATAATTTCGTTCTGGTTGGTATATATGGTCAGCACCAGGACCCTGTGTGGTTGACCACTCCTCAGCAGGGAAGAAAAAAAGAAAAGTAGCCATAGTTGTCAAGATTAGTAGGCCACACTAATCTGGCAGCCCTCCCCTTCCGTTCACTTCCACAAGAGAGTATCTCTTTTGAAAGGTACTAACGGTCTGCACCACGAGAAGGCGGGATCGGATATTAGGTGCTAGGCCTGGCCGGTTCTATGCATCATCACAGGGGATTGGTGCATAGCTCTCCTTCCAGTGACTACCTAGCTACCATTTACAGACCGAGAGCTACCAGCGTATGGAAAAACAACTTACACAAACTTTATAATATACATTATTAGAGCAAGAACTTTGATGTAATATTTAGTATTGATTTCCTTTTTTTTTTTGGTAAATTCATATGACTGGCACTATTGTTGATAAACATTTGAAATAATTAGTTGAAAATAATTGTTGTCCTGAGTGGGAATCGAACTCACGCCTCCCAGAACCACGCCGGGCGTCCTGACCGCTAGACCATCAGAAACTGACAATCTTTTCAACAAGTGACGTTATATGCATCCCCCCAAATTTTTTGCTAATTCGCCATTGGTTCCATCTATTGGCAGGGAGCGGGGAAGCCAAGCCACCACATTTGATGTAGTAATATCTCACTTGATGTAGTAATATCTCATTTGATGTAGTAATATCTCATTTGATGTAGTAATATCTCATTTGATGTAGTCACTCACGTTCACAGCGTTATATCATTAATCAATAATAAAGTATCACAGGAAAAAGTCCTGTAGACAAGAAACAGTTGAAATAATTAGTTGAAAAAATTGTTGCCCTGAGTGTTGTCACACTCAGAACTTCAAACGCTGAACGAATATTGTCGAAAGTCGAGATTTAGATTCAATATTTATATTCAATCGCTTTTTCAATAAAAAAATTTTGTTTTATTTAAGTACAAAAACTGTCAAGCAGAAAAGACACCAGTTTGAAAGAAAACGAAAAGCTCACGAAACCATTGAGAAATAAAATTAATTTCGGATAAAGGTTGGGTAAAAGAACAATGCTCAGAAATAGAATGGAGAAAGTGGGCAAAGATTAGGAAAGAGTTGGTTAAGGAAATCAAAGTTATAAGAAGGGATAATGTGAAGAGAAAGACACGCAAAAGCAGTAGAGAACAAAACTCAGTGAATAATGGGGCAAAAGGAATTCAGAGAAGAGGTGGATGAAGATAACAATACTAAGATAAAAGATAAGCGTGTTGAACAAAGCTCAGGGGATACGAATAAGGTTCAAAAGAAAGGTTGTGAAGAAAAAACGTTGTAGGAAAAGGGTAAAGAAATAAGCAAGGCTCAGGTGTAAGGTGTGGGATAAGACTAATTAGAAATGGGAGACTACCGTCAAGCACATAAAATATTTTTTAAATACCTGAGCTATGAAACACTGGTAATATGGGGTGGAGGTCGCCTCAGTCGGTAGCATGCCACGGTCATGTTCCAAGGTTTGAATCTCTACTGTGCCTGAGTTGAGGTTTTCTCTCCTTGCCCAGCTCTCCCTATATGAAAAAGGGAAAAAAGTCGATGATATGGAAAGCCCACAGTCCATTGGATCCGTGGTCTGGTGTGCATGAGAGCCATATACTGTCCATGTCAAATAAAGCGCGATAGATTGGGCTTTAGCAAATCTAAATATCCAATTTCTGTTTCGTTTCTTCATAGTATTATTATTGTAAATCTTAAAATGCATTGCATGACAAAAAAAATTAGTAACCATACTCCAACATCATGTAGTTTCCCATTTGCTTTCGGAACAGCTTGAATTCGATGCGGCACAGATTCGATAAACATTTGGATAGTGTCTGGTGTGGTGTGAACCATTCATAAAGAAGAGTAGCATTTAGTTCCTTCAGAATGTTAGGCAGTGGAGTGTGTGCCAGTATGCCATGTTCCACTTCATCCCACAAATTTTCAATGGCGTTTTAAATCAAGCGACTGGAGTGTCCGAGGAAGATGACGAAATTCTTCATCATGTTCCTCAAACCACTCACTGATTTTGCATGATGGACTGTTGCATCATCAACCCAAAACTGTCTCTGTCAGGGAACAAATGACATAGGAAAATGCATGCTATCCGATATATTCAGTGTTGCCACTTAATTTTTTTCAAACTATATCTAGCTTTTTTAGCAGTTGTCTAGCTCGGAAAATTTTCATTTTTTTTTTTGTTAATCAGAAAACTGCAGTTTTTAGTTTAATTTTTGCAATTTTTAAACCATTTTTTAACAATTATTTTTTGTTTAAATTTTTTTCTAGATTTTTTTTAGATTTTTTTATTTAGATTTCGGCAGTCAGTACCTATGTGCTGACTGCCGAAATCCGATATCTGAATTCCCTGATCATAGTTCGAGTTGTTAAAATTGATATCGTTCTATGTTGAAAGAAGTGGTCTTTTGGTGCACAGATAAATTTAAGCTCCTGTGCCTCTGAATCGTTCTATGATATTTCTCTTGTAGTACTGGATCTGGACATCTGCCACAATTATTCCTGCCAAACGTGATGCTCCGACTGCTAACCATTTTGTGTATACTTCAGAGATGGTACTTTTAGAGAGTCCTGTGATTTGCATAGTTTTGGCAATGATTGCACTGGAATGGCGAGCAACGTCCAAGGGGAGAGTGGAGCGTGGTAACATTAGCTTCCTATTTGGAGCTCCTTACATCAATTCGAAAGCAAAGAGGAAAAATATGAGGCTTTTGGAGATACCTCTAGATCAGTGGTTCTCAACCTTTTATGCTTCATGTACCTCCTGAAAATGAATATGTAACTGGCGTACCCCTTGTATAGATGGATAAAACTATAGTTATAGTATAAAATGGGAATAAAATAAAACATATATATATATAACATATATCTAGCGACTTTTGAGCTCTCACGGCGTACCCAAGAAATTTTACCTGCTTACCCCACATTGAGAACCCCTACTCTAGATAATTCCTCAAAAACCTGTAAAGGAAACAAGAATAAAAGGAGTAGAAACACAAAGAAATCTTTGTATTTGGAAGAAAAGACTAATATTCTCGATGTATTCGGTGATCAGACAAAAACACATGCGCTACATACTTCTGTTCTTTTGGTACCAAAGATGGATGAGAAAGAGGAGGCGGTAATTTTGATAGAGTTGAGTTTTTGAAAGAATTCAGATCTTTGCGCAGAGAAACGTGTGCAGTTCACGAGGACATGGGATACTGTACCAGACAAGTTAGAGCAACTGGAATTAGTGATTCTTCCAAGGGTGTGCAGTGTAGAGGGACTGTATGCCGTTCCAACACAGAGACGAAATAGCTTTTCCTCAGATCTCAGAAACCCTCCGAAGTTCATGAGGGAGAGAATAGTTCTACAAGAAATCTTAAGGAGGAGAGTTCAGAATCTTGCTGCCACTGGATTAGGTGAAACAGCTGGATGATCTGTGAAACAAACACTTTATAATCACTGAAGGAAAGAGAATAATTGGTGACATGGCTGTCTATGTTGTGAGTTTCCTTAGCAGTCAGGGCTGTTTTCTCGTTGCCTGGATTGCCAACATGGGAAGGGATCCACTAGAAGTGGCTCACAATATCGGCAAAGGCAGAGAATTCCTTTGGCGGTAACAATTGTCTACTGGATATTCTTTCCTTACTGAACTCCAAGCCTTTCTGGTTCTCGTGATCTGACAATTGAGCCTATTATGTGTACAAATGGTGCACTGAAAGATTAAATATAGATATAATAATAGTTTAATAATAGTTCCTAATCCCAATTAATATCGCTACAATTGACGTCCTAAACTACGGATCATTGCTTCTAGACGAATCCAATCAACAGCACAGTTAATTTATTGTTTTCATATTAAATTTTCTTTTCCTCATAGAAAATTCAGGTTATTGAAAAATAATAAACGAAACTATTGGAGCGTACTATGAACATGCAACAATAAAAACGTGATCTCTTACTGCGAGACACACGAGATATCGCACATGCTCTGAATTACGTCATGAATAGATTGAGACACGATGGATTTGAAAGGAGGAGAAGACAGTAAAGAAGATATAGTTTTGACATGTGTATAAAAGACGAGCCGTCCCGTGGCCAAGTGGTTAGCGCGCTTGGCTACTGCTCTAAGGGACCTGGGTTCGAGCCCTGGGTAAGGCATGAATGTGTGTGTCGTTTTTCTGCTGAGGTCCTGCCATCCGCTCAGACCTTCTACTATGGCATATAAACTGACAGGTTCCTGTCAGACCTCTGTGGCAAGCAGCTGCTTGAGGGGGTATTTTTTTTTTTTTATCTTTTTATAAAAGACGATTTCGTTTTGTGCTGTGCGCGGTGACAAATTATCGGTATTTAGGTGGTAAGAGGTCTTTAGTACAACAGTGTATCCTTATTTTTCGTAGAAAAAGTTAATTCTTTTATAGTGATGTTTAACCAGTGAAATATGATTGGTAAGATTTCTGCCTATTCAAATAACTCATTGCAATTTTACTGTTCTTGATATAAGTTTATTGCCTTAGTTATTTAATCAGTTGATTTGCTATCTGTCTGTTTATTACGAATTCACGCATGGTTGTCAGATATAAAAATAAAACTTAAAAATCTATAACACTAATATTATATCTATGGCGAATAATTCTTTCCCCGTCGTTGTTGTCTACTTTAAACGTCTGACAACAGCCATTATAGACCTTGAGGTCACTGATACTTCCGTCTGAGAACTGACCTTCCTGTGTGACGACGATTAGTGAGGAGTTCCTCTAACTCACCTGAAGGAGCGCTTTTTCCCACAGACCGATCAATAAGCGTAGAAAGAGCTGCCGTGATCGGTCGGAAGTACGACATTCTGTTCACCTCTAGACAGCTTAGCTGCTCAGGGATAGCAGCCACCTCCGGTGATGAATAGATCTCTGGGTAAACTGCACTAATGGGCAAGGGTAAACATCAAGCAGCTGCTACGGTCCCCGGTCTAATGACGTACTTAGCTGATGGTCAATATGGAAATAGCACGTGACCACAGCGGAGCCCTGTTAAGACAACGGTAGACAGGATCTGTGGAAAAGTGTGAAGGTTCTTGACACTCTAGCAGACACCAGATGAAGAGGGATTTTTGCCATTTGGGAGCTCTAATTCTCTAGTTAATGCTTCAGTTCCTATAAGTTTTGTGAGTTGCAAATGGAAATATACTTCTGTTACCGAAACTTAAAGTTATTAACTCTATAATTTACATAATAAATAAGCTTTTTGATTCAGTACTTCCAGTTTCAGTAAAAAAGTTGCTGAATGAGTTGCAGAGCCTTGTGTTTTCAATCCTTGAGCAGATACTTTCTACTGCAATTCAAAGAATAATTGAAAAGTTACAAATTTCTATCGTTACGAAAATAACGATAGAAATGTAATGAAAAATTTATGGCTGCACCAGTTTACATGCAGTTAACATTGCCAACTCAGGGGACTAAATCCATCAGCTTTTTAAAAAGATTAGAGAAGAGCCGCAGAAACTTGGCAGGAAGAGAGTCAAAACAGTTTTCAGCAGGGAAATTAAAATTTTTCAAAACTTGAATAATTCGAAACAGGCTTGGTCCCGGTTAGTTTGAATTAACATAATCATAATTGCATGATGCATAACATGACTGGTAACTAAGGAGACTATGAGACTGCGCTGTTGGCGCTTCGAAAGTTTTCATTGATAGATGGGTAATTCAAAGCATCTTCTGAATATCGGTTAAATATCAGAAATTTCATTTGATTTGTCAAAATATTTACATAACAATATCTTACAATGCAGAAGAATTTGCATGAATAATATTAAAATAATTATTCGTTTTTTTTTTAATTTGAGACATTCAATTTTAGAGCAACAAACAATATACTTTGTTAAAATTCACTACAAAAGATGTTATACTTTCAATCATAAAGTAACGAAAAAAATCAACAATTCCGATTCATTCATTCATTTGAAATTTTCAAATGCTTATTGCCCTTCAATACCGGACTCCTAAAGTTTTGAAATGATGTTTTGAATTTTACCTACAGTTTCTATATCAAGAGACAGCAAACGATAGGCACTATAAGGTTGAACACGACATTGCCACGACGTTGAACAGAACTAGTTTTTCAGGACACGCCAATCAATGAATCAGGAAGAAATATGATTTGCTCTTCAATGTGCTCTTTATGTCTATTGTGAAGGGTGTGGAGCTACAATAGCGTGCCGCAAAGTGCAATGGAGTGGCATCACAAGATCATGCTCGACGGTGGAGGGGTTGAATCATTTGTTATCTCACCAGGCTGGTAATCAGCAGTTCCTAGCTTCTAGTCCCAACTGTGTCAGCGTTGATATTTATCTTCGCTAAACCCCACCTTACCCTCGATCAGCAAGAGATGAGCTTAAAGATGCCGTCTGTCGAATGGCACATTAAGCTGAGGCCCTCCCATTCTCCTAACTGTCTCTGACTGTTTGTAGTTCTTGTGACCTGGTCATTTAGACCATTGTGTAGATAAAAATGCGGCTCAATGGTAAAATAACCTAAATACCGGCGAATGGCAAATGACGAGCCAGCCTTAGACTTCATAAGGTATGGTTCTCCTGTAAGCCATGTCACGACAATATATTAACATATACTTACAATATATTTACGGCTCATTTGACACACATTAACATTCTCAAAGCAAAGCTCACGTTGTCTTCTTTCTACTTTCTCGCCGAAGGTTGGAATGACGAACTAGCGAGAGGACTGAAACCAGAGCGTTGGATTATAAGGAATCCCAAGCAGGTTATAAAGAGCGCATAAGCATAATTCACTGCCAGTAAAGCAAGACTAAGTGACTTTCTAAAGTCAATGAAATTTAACAGACAATATCATTTCTCTAAAGTCAATGAAATAGGTTATATGTTTTCTCTAAATTCAATCAAATGTAAATGTTTATATCATTTCTCTGAAATCAGTTAAATTAAATAGGCGCTATCATTTCTGTAAAGTCAGAGAAATGTAATACTATATATAATTTCTCTAAAGTCACTGAAATTTAATAGGCTATATCATACCTCTAAAGTCAGTAAAATATAATTCTTTTTATCACTTCTCTAAAGTCAGAGAAATAAAATAAGTTAAATCAAGGCATCTTAGGTCCCCACTACTTTCTATTTTTTCCCATGGTCAATGAATCAGTCACTAAATCAATATAAGATTTCTGACTCCTAAAAATGAAAGATGGATCTTTTACATTGCAATGTTAACCGCCGCAGAAGTAAGTATTCATAATAATAGAGTTATAATATTTACTTCTAGAAGAGTGCTAAAGACATCTCACTGACAATTGTATAAAGAGTCCCCGCACTTACCCTTTTATCCCAAAATCCCTCATCAGATTCAATCTCAGATATTTACAAGCCTGACACCAAAACACAAAATAATGACCTCACCAATGGAAAGCAAACGTTTTTCAATAATGGTGAAAACTTCCAATCCCAAGACTAACTATTCAAAACTATCACTGCATAAAAAATCTCTTATAATATATAGATTTCTTTTCAGCTTTTCGGTTTTAAGAAATCATCGAAAAATTCACAAAAGGCTGAGGAAATATTAAACATCGTAATACAAATGCCGATCTTTTTAGTGAACATTCCAAGCAACCCATTTCTAGCGTAGGAATTTTTCTTCATTCCTCGAACATTGCAGAGAAGAACAAAAAAAATGTTAGTTAAGAAATCCTCCTCTTTTCCCAGTAATTGCTTCGTCATGGCGAGGACACCGCACTCTCAACGTAGTAATAAGAATGTTGGAACGCGCTCCGCTGCTTCATGACTAGGATTCTTCTGACGGTTACGGTTCACGTGAGACTGTTGCCATCGAATGAGAACGAATTACTAGTTGCACTTCAGATACATCATGACACCTACAAAAGCGTATAGGGTATTGAATTCCCCATTTCGCTCGAATTTAAAGAACACGAACCTCTTACAGAGGTCTAAAACCGAAGGTGGCTTTAGATTTCAGTGGTTTTTCAAACTATTCTGAGAAATATATATCTAGCTCTTGGAAATTTATAGAGATGTTTGAGCAATATAGGCGCTCTGAACTGTTACGAAAAGGGACTAGTTGCTAGTCGAAGACAGCAGTGAATCTGGAGGTTTCTACCCAAGTACAAATTTAAAAGACTCTTTTTAACTCTTTCTTCAGGGGTCTTCCTCACAGACCTTCTCTATTGCGTATTACATTACACTGATAGGCTCCTTCGGACCTCTGTGGCAAGCACCTGCTTGCCGAATATATTTATTTATTTATTTATTTAATGGACCTCTTATTTGGCTTTGCTCTCTCCGTCGGTAATCTTTGTTGTTATTGTTGCTGTTTCGAGAAATAAATAACCAATATCTCTTGTGACGATACTAATAGAATATTATCGTTCGCATATTCCCCCTTAATTATTGGTCTGAATTTCTACAGGATGCTAAAGTTGAAGAATAATACAATTTAAAGCTAGAAATGTAAGCAATATATTGGTCTATATAAGTACAGAGTACAAAATTGTCATTTAGCCGGGTGGGATTCGAATTCACGACCTGATAGCATGTTATCAGGAAGTCATGGATTCGGATCCCAACCGGCCAATGATTTTTCCTCTCTGTTATTTAATGTAAATCTACTACACGTTTCTCGCCCTGTGATTTTCCATTATTCAATATGTTGCTGCTATACATTTGAAATTTATACTTCAGTGGTCAAAGGGATTATACTTGTAGTGACAGGAGCAAATTTTTTCCTAGGGGACAAGGCGGATAATTCAACAACGTTTTTGAAACGAGTATTCCATTGTCACAATATGCATTTTGGTTTTTATATTCACTCTGACCTTCCATTAAAAGCACTTCTGTCCATGAATATCCAGCAGTGGCGTAGAAAGATGACAGGTAACCCCGGGCCCTGAGTCCCAGCTGGGTCAGCTTGGAGATTTATCTCCGCAAAATTCCCCACCCTGCCCACGGTCAGTACGGGATATCAATGGGCTTGGAAAGGCCGCCGTCCGTCGGATGGGACGTTAAGCCATGGCCCCGTGTGCGGGAGAGCCATACCCTGTAAAGAAAAGGTTACTAAGTTTTTGAACCACTCTTATGCTGTATAAGTATACTTGGAATAGAGATTTCAAGTCAGCAGAATACTTAACAGCATAAGAGTGATTCAAAAATTTAGTAAACTTAAGCAGTACTGTTTATGAAAAGCTGTCAATCGTAACTAATAATACATACCAAAATCGATTAGGTATGTGCGTCGTGATGCTTTAGAAACATGTTTCATGTGATGTGATAGTCGCCAAACACGCATATTAAAATTATTGTTCGACGCTTTTAAAATTACAACGGCGTATGGCAAAATTATGTAGGAGTATGTTAATTAAGTTCTTCAGGAGCGGCGTATGTTAAGTGAGGTGGAATTAGTTATACCGAATTCTCTTTATTTTATTTTCCTTATTCTGTTCATCCCTTTCGTATTTATTATGTCACAGGAATAAATTGAATAAATATCCAAAATCCATAAATCCTGTTTGGCTGATAGTAGGTCCTGTTTTCTGCTCTTTTATCGTAATGAGCAGTTTCATGTTTGGACTCAAATTCTCCTTTGAAAATTTTCCAGGTGTACGTCACTACTCTATGGCGTTATTTTTCTTTAACATATTCAGTTTAATATGCATAGTTTATAGAACACCTTATGCAAAATCATTATCTGAATGTATAGATAGCGAGTAGATAGTGAAAAATATTTTTATAATATTTTTAAAGCCTAGAAAAAATTGTGTTTCGTACATTCACAACACATCTTTCAAAATTTCACTCAATTGTTTAAACAGTTTCAGAAACATCAAATTTTCACTAAGCCACTTTCAGAATTTGTTTCTGCCATTTTTGCGTTAGTGCTAGTTTATCTAAAAGATGGGAGCAGCGTTTCCAAGCTAAAATATAATTTCTGGATATTAAATCTTTTCGGCAAAGAAATCTGGATACACTGGTTTCCATAAATTAAGGAACCACCCTATGTTATGTCAATGGTAGGCTAACGTCGAAACTTTATAACTTCTAAAATATGTTGTTGTTTTTTTTTTTTTGTTTCCAAAAAATGTGACAGCTAATAAAGATCTCAATAAAATATATAAATATTTCTATTTTCAACAATATTCGTTCAGCGTATGAGTTACCGAAGTTTGAAGATTCAGCAGCAGGAATGCCGGACTTCAGAAACTTATACAAAACAAAACTGATGATAGTGAAAGAATTCTTTATAGAAACTTTTAAAATACACGCTTGGTTTATCACATATTTTGATACAATATTTATTAATAAGTTTAAATTGGCTTCTAAGGTCAATTTTTGTAACTGGCATTGTTATTGTTAAATATTCAAACTTCCATAACATATTAAATACAGAATAAATCAGTCTTTGTCAAATCTTTGTCTGCTATTACTTTTTCAAAAAACAATATCTTATAAGTTACAGAGCTTCGACGTTAGTTTCCCATTACATAATATAGGGTTGTTCCTTAATTTTTGGAAACCAGTGGAATGAGAGCTATACACCAATTCCATGTGATGATGAATAGAACCGGCCAGGCCTAGCACCTAATGTCCGACCCCGCCTTCTCGTGGTGCAGACTGTTAGTACCTTTCAAAAGAGATACTCTCTTGTGGAAGTGAACGGAAGGGGAGGACTGTAAGATTAGTTTGGCCTCCTAATCTTGACAACTATGGCTACTTTTCTTTTTTTTTTTCTACCCTGCTGAGGAGTGGTCAACCACACAGAGTCCTGGTGCTGACCATATAAACCCACTGGACTGGACAGGTATATGGCTCTGAGCTTGATTATGGATCGTGATTTTGCTGCACTGGTGGGTTTCTGTGGAGGGAAAATCTTCTGCTGTGTTTTCTGTTTGCTTGTGGGTTGACAGCCCCAAGTGAACAGATTCACAGGATATGTTTATCAGCTGGTGGATAATCCTGAGCAGAGGTCATCGCAGGCACCTGAACTCTTTGCTTCTCAAATTCTCCATCATCATTGCAAACAATGGGAATGATGATGGCAATGCCATTGTCCATGGCATGGAATTGCCATCATCATTGCCATTGCAATGCCATCATCATTGCCAACAATGGCATGATGCAATGATGATGGATGCAAATTCTCTATTGGCATCGTCAAATTCTACATTGGAGGAAGTCTTCCAGTGTAGATGGCTTCAGCCTTTAGTGGTGGGGGAACGGGTCTTTGCCCCATGTCTGCGATTAGGGGGCTGTTTGATATTTTCGGCATTCCCTCTCTCAATAAACATAGTTTATTTAAACATCCCACTAACCATTTTCTCTCCATAGGCAGTTGGAATGTGAGGACTCTGCACAGAGCTTTTTTTCTTGATGTCCTCACACAAGAATTCCACCATTATAAACTAGATATTCTCGGCTTGCAAGAGACCAGATGGACAAATAAAGGTCAGATTCTTAAAAATAATCTTAAATTTCTCTTTTCAGGGAGGGACGAAAATAAGCATCACCAAGGCGTGGGTCTACTTCTCAGCAGACACGCTAGTGATGCTCTTCTAGGATACGAGTGCATTAATGAAAGGTTTCTTACAGCAAAATTTCAGACAAGCGTTAAAGACTTGAATGTTATCTGCTGTTATGCCCCCACTGAGAATGCCGATGAGGATGAGAAGGATAGGTTTTATGGACAACTTCAGGATATTTTGAATTCTGTCAAGAAAGGAGATATTGCCCTTGTTCTTAGTGACCAAAGTTGATACTGAATCTGACCTTTGGGGAGGAGTAATAGGCCTTTTTGGTATTGGTAGCTGCAATGGCGATGGGCAACGCCTTCTACAGCTAAGTAAACTCAACGGATTCACAATAACTAACACTTATTAGAAACACCGCGACATAAATAAGTACACATGGATTTCACCCGATGGGCTGCATAAGAATATGATTGATTATATATTAATTAACAGCAAATGGGCTAGTTCTGTTAGGAATACCATATAGGGGAGCTGAAATTGGATCTGACCATTACCTTGTTAAAAGTGTCTTGCAACTTAAACTTAAGAAGTGTTGTGCTAGGGTTAAAAAATTTACTTTTAATACTGAAGCTCTGAAAGATCCCGTTATAGCCAAAGCTTACCATGATAGGTTACTTAGTCATTATGACAGTCATGGTATGCTTACTGCTGAAGTTGAGGAAGAATGGGGTCGTTTTAAACAGGCTTTTTTGGACCCTAACAGTACGCTTTTAGGAAAAAAGGAGCAGAAGAGACAGAATTATCTGAGTGATAAGGCACTTGAGCTTATTTCAGAAAGAAAGAACTTAAGGAATGTCCTTAATCAATACCCTACTAGTCCTAATAGAAAGTATTACAGAGAACGTAATAAACGTGTAAAAAATCAGTTAGCTGCTGATAAGAATCTTTGGCTTGATGGTTTGGCTGACAAAGCCGAGGGAGCAGTTAGACAGCATAACAGCAGAGAGCTGTACCAGATAGTTAATGTTTTGTGAGGTAGAAAACGGACAGGCATACAAAGATTGAAGTATAAACAAGGTAAGGTTATAGAAGGGGAGGATTCTGTCATGGCTAGGTGGGTTGAGCATTTCAGTGATGTTCTAAACAATGTGGTTAGTTCTACTCCCATTGTTTGCAATGATGATGGATGCATTGGTGCCTTTAATGTTGGCCCTATAACACAATCTGAAGTTATTTTGGCTATTTATAAACTTAAACTTCAGAAACATCAAGGGGTAGATGAAATTACTACCGATATATTTAGAGCTGGGAATGTTTCGGTTACCACTTGGATGACTGAAATTCTGAATATCTTTTATGATAAAGGCATGGTTCTTAAGGATTTTACCAGAGCTATTGTTAACCCTATTTTCAAAAAAGGTGATCGCAGTTCTTGTGATAACTATAGGGGTATCAGACTACTCTCTGTTCCAGGTAAAGTTCTTTCCATGATTGTGCTTAATAGAATTAAGAATCTGGTTGACAGTCAATTGCGTGATGAGCAATGTGGATTCAGAAGTGATAGCGGATGTGTGGATCAGATATTTTCACTTAGGTAGATTCTTTAGAAATATTTAGAGTTTCAGAAACCTTTGGTTGCTAGCTTTGTTGATTTCAAAAAGGCTTTCGATTCTGTTGATCGTCATAATTTGTGGTTGATTGTGAAATCATATGGTATACCTGACAAGTTAATTAACATAATTAAAGCTCTCTATAATAACACTGAGTCGTGTGTGAGAGTTGGTAAGGCTTGTATCAAATGGTTTAGCATTAGTTTTGGTGTTCGACAATGGTGCATTTTGTCCCCTTTTCTCTTTAGCTTGGTTATTGATTGAATTATGCGAAATTCACTTCAAGGGAAAGATTTTGGCCTTAAATGGGCTGGAGATACGAAAATTTCTGATTTAGATTATGCTGATGATTTAGCCTTTTTTGGCAAATGATGTTGATGAGATGAACTCTTTCATTCGAGCTGTTGATGAGACTGGTAGTAGAGTAGGTTTGGTTGTAAACAGAGAGAAAGCTAAGGTGATGAAAATTGGTCAGTCAGGCTGTGATTCAGTTAATCTGAATGGTTGCAGTCTTGAGCAAGTGTCACAGTTTAATTATCTTGGGAGCTATGTAACAGATAATGGTGATGTGCGGCATGAGATTAACAGACGAATAGGGATTGCTGCCGGGAGTTTTAAATGGAGAGTGGAGAAATAGGCGTATACACCTAAAGACTAAAATTAGACTGTATAATAATTTGGTTTCTTCTAGGGTTAGTTATGGCAGTGAAACTGTGCACAGAGAACAAGATAAAAGGAAGATAACAGGAAACTAAATGCTTTTGATTTCAAATGATTACACAGTATCTTGAGCATTAAGTGGTTCAACTTTGTAATTAATGATGAGATTAAGCAAAGGAATCTGCAACCTCCTTTAAGCAGCATATTGTGCAGAGAGAGACACCGTTGGTTTGGCCATGTTGCCCGTATGAATAATTATAGATTGGCGAATAGGGTTATGAACAGTGTGCCTAAAGGCCTCAGAAAGAAGGGGAGACCTAGGATGCGGTGGGCAGACAATGTCAAACAGGACCTTGTTAGAATTGGTGTGCAGTGGCCAGATGCAGTAGATGTAGCTAAGGACAGACTTGCTTGGAGAACTAAATTGCTCGGTCTGGTTGGACCTCCGTAGCCCATGGCTGCTTGAGGATGATGATGAATGTAGGCAGATTGCATATTAAAATCAGAATATCTATCGATCATTGCTAATGGAAATGCAATCCAAAATCTCTTGCACTAAGATTTGCGTCACAAGAAATGACATTTTTTAAAGAGACCTACCAAATATTCATATTCCGAACTTACTCGAACTTACTCTAACAACTGAATTGAACTTTTGAGAGATCAGCATCGAACGTCAAAGAATACTGCTTTCTGTATAAAAAAAATTCACCTTTTCAGCTGAAGGAATTTTCGTGTGACAAATCGTCAAACAGAATCAATCACCAAACCCCTCCCTACGTTAAGTTCTCCCAGCGGGTAATTTTCGTTTCAAACAACTGAATTCACTTTCTTTCTATAGTAGTCTGATTTTGTTAAGGAAAAACAAAAGCAAACATTTAAACAATCTAGTCTATTAACTCTTACTGAACATGCGGGTCCAATAAAATTCGCTAAAAAAAGTGTTGTAGAACAATAAACTATCGGAACTAATGAGATTGGCAAATAAATGTAGCAAAGCCATTGCGGTAATTTAGCCATTTTTTTTTGTACGAAATGCTTCTCTAATACACCATACTCTATTGGAAAATAGAATTCAACACGTGTTGAGACACCAGAAAAACAGATGAATGGCGATTGAGCTCTGCTAAAGGATATAAAAACTAACCGCTGTTTCCCTATCTCTTTAGAAACCAGTAACTGCATTTCCATTCACATTTAGCTCAACATTTGTCTTTGTGCTGCAAAAACAAGCAACGGTAATATTATTTGTCCCTAAGTCGCTGTTCTTTCTCAATAAAATTTCACTGTCATTTTATCCGACTTTAATTTTAGAAACAGCTAAGATGTTTTTAAAGTCAAGGAACAACTTTCACTAGCTTTTATCTGATGCTAAAATAAACTCTAACACTTACCCATGTCAAAAAAAATTTCCAAGGCCTTGTTTATCCGGTGGTTGTTTTAAATCCAATTATTATATTCTTTACTAACACTCGTGTTAAAAATTTGTGCTCATTTTCAATCCCTTGTCAAGTTTTACAAATTCGAAATCAACATAATCGCCCATATATCGTTCGCGACACTTCAGACAGATAAGATGTGCTCATACAGAAAGCCATTTGAGCAGGGGCGTAGCGAAGGACTATAGTTGGGAAGAGGAGAAATCGAAATTTACCAACTCTAAATTCAAATTCTGCCACCTGAGAAAATAATGTCTCTGTCAGGTTCATACCTAGATTTTATATCCTTGAGGGGGGGGGGGGGGGGTTGAGGCAATTTTCACAATTCTCCTGCATCTCCTGCATTTTGCTATGCAACTTTTAATTTTGTCAACTAGCCATAATTTCACCAAAAATTTCCAATTTTTACATCTCACCTGATTTTTGCAAAATCACTCTGAATTCTGCGAACTCCCCAAGATTTGCCAACTCTTCTAGATTTTGCGAAGTTGTTTCGATTTTGCCAACACGCCATAATTTTACACTAAAAAAGTTTCAATGTTTACATCTCACCTGAATTTTGCCAACTCCCCAAGATTTTGCCAAGTCACTCCGAATTTTGCCAACTTCCCACATATTTTGCCGTTTCTTCAATTTGGCCAACTCGCCATAATTTTACAGAAAAAAATCCCAATTTTTACATCTCACCTGAATTTTGCCAATTCCCCACGATTTTGCCAAGTCACTCCGAATCTTACGAACTCCCCAAGATTTTGCCTAGTTGACCCGATTTTGCCAACTCACCTGTATTTTACTAAGTGGCTTCGAATTTCGCTAACTGCTCTGGATTTTGCCGTCTCCTATTTCCCAACTACCCTAGATTTTGCCAAGTTGTGTAGATTTTGCTAGCTCCTCTTAATTTTACAGAAAAAAATTACAGATTTTCACAACTCACCTAGATTTACGAAGTCGCTTCGAATTTTGCCAACTCCGAGTTACTTTGGGGGGGGAGTCTCCCCCCCCCCCCACGGCCCTGCGTTTGAGCAGTTTAGAGTTATTTACATTCGAAACTTTATGTCATCTTAAGATATTACCAACAACAGAGGTGACGTCAGAACAGTGCATGTACAGTTACTGCACACGCTCTGTTGAGTGGCCATACCCCAGTTCGATGGCAAAGAAGAAACATCTGCTTGATATGCACACTAAAATTTCGATAAGAAACCGTCTTCAAGAAGTATCCTGATAAAGAATAAAAAATATAATCAGATATTTATGCATATATATATATGTGTGGATGAGTGTGTAAATATTCAGCCAAACTATCGATCTCATGCATATTTCTCGTCCATAATGAATTTTAATATCTGTAATAAGAGCGAATGATGATGCGTTATGCTCTTCCTTTGAGTTTCAGTGTTTTTTATTCAATTTTATTTCTATCACACTTGCAGTTTTGTTTGCAATGTTTAATTCCCAAGAAACTCAAGACTGAAACATCCGAAATTTACGATTATCTATCTCATTTTCGAATTCTCTTCCCTTTCAAATTCTTTCCCTTTTTCGTCTTTACCAATCATCAAAGCTGATAAGAGAAAAAGAATTATTACCCATTTTAGTTAGAGTGAGAAGAAAACCTATTTGTGAGATTTATCGCAAGGTTTGTTTCTTTTTTAGAAAAAAAAGTAATATAGCCATAAACTCTCTCTCATTCGGATTAATGACGAGTAAAGATGACACTGGTAATCGAAAAGCCGGAAAGATAACAAAGACGAACTCACGTTTATTAGCAATATATCATTTCAGCATAAAAGAAAGCGTTTACTGCTATTCGACACCGAGATCTAGTTACGCATTTTTATGAAACAATCCATTAGAGTTTTTGCTGATTTTTCGTTCAGTTTTATTTTGTTGCTAATTCTCATTTTTCAAAGTTTAAGACTCTCATAATGATCGAATTTTTTGTTTTTTTATAAATAATTTTCACTCATGGATAATTCACTCTTGAAAAAGCGAAATTTGTTACATTACCATGTTAGGTGCATCTACAAAATTGAATTTTCAATTCAATTTTGTATATGCAACGAACATTTGAGTGAAATGGAATTTTTTTTAATTCTATTTCACACGAATGATATATATGTTTGGGTGAAACAATATCATTTGTTTCGCCCAAATATATCATTTGTTTCACCCAAATATATACAGGGTGATTGAAAACTCTTGGGCGAAACTTTAAGGGGTGATAGAACACACCTAAACAAGCACTTTCTGTCATACAATGCATGGTCGGAACTCAAGCGGTGAAGCGCTAGGGGTTAGCAGTTACTGTGTCGGGAAATGAAGAAACACAAGAATGACAGAAGAGGTTTGAAACAATTGCAGAAATTACAGAACAGAAAGTACAGAATTTTATTGAACAAATTACAGAAACTGCTCAGAAGAGCGACCGCCAACATTAATGCAGGCTTCACACCTTCGACGTAGTGATCGGCGTACATGGACGAAAACACCAGGCATCTCTCGTACAGCGGCAGCGGCAATAGAAATCCTGAGAACAAGGTCCTCATTGGAATCGATGGGGCTATCACAGATGAGGCTTTTCATATGGCCCCATAGGAAAAGTCCAGACATGAGAGATCGGGCGATCGTGGTGGCCAAGCGATGGCACCACCCCGACCAATCCATCGTCAAATGTTGCATCCAAGGCGTTTCGCACATCCACTCTGAAATGGGGTGGCGCTCCGTCGTGTTGGAACCACATATGTGCTTGAATGTTTTCTGGAACAGGGTTCAGTAATTCTGCCAATATTTCGTGTAAAAATACGAGGTATGTTCTCCCTTTCAGTCGGGGTGGCAGAAGGTATGGGTCAACCAAATGATCATGGAGGATTCCAGCCCAAACATTTATGGAGAAACGCCACTGGTACGAATGTGGACGTATGGGGTGCAGATTACTGGTGGCCCACACATGTGAATTGTGGGTATTAAAAATGCCCTCACGTGTAAAGCTACATTCGTCCGTGAATAAGACATGTGCATCAAAGTCCGGTTGCGCTGCAGTCTGCTGCAGGAACCACTGTGCAAAATCCACACGAGGCCGATAATCTGCAGGTGTCAAGGCGTGCACACTCTGTGCATGGTAGGAGTGTAATCGTTCATCTCGTAGAACTCGCCACACTCTCAATTGGGGCACACTTACGGCATGGGAAATTGCTCGCGTGCTACATTCGGGACGATCTCCAACCCTAAGTAGAATTTCCTCTGTAACACGTGGTGTCCTCACACTCCTTGCACGCCCTGTATTCTGCAAGCTGCTGACAAAGGAGTCCGTTTCGCACAGATACCGGTGCAATCGCTGAAAGGTTTTACGATCAGGCACGCATCTGGTCGGAAAAACGCACCCGATACAGTATTTGGGCTTCCCTCACATTCCCGTCTGCAGCTCCGTACGTGAAATGCATGTCCGCCTTCTCCTGATTCGTGAAATAATCCATCCGTTCTGCAATCCACGGTAGAAATGACGACGAGTGCGAAAACCAGCGCTTATAAGTGTTCACTGGAAAGCGCCCTCAAGCGTTTCACCGCTTGAGTTCCGACCATGCATTGTATGACGAAAATTGCTTGTTTAGGTGTGTTCTCTCACCCTTAAAGTTTGGCCCGAGAGTTTTGAATCACCCTGTATATTAATTCATAAAACAAAGACATGTTAATAAGCGAAAAAGGAAAACATAATAAGTTGTGGCTTTTTAATGAATTTTTCGTGAAACACATTTATATTTAAAAGTTGGCAGATGGCTTTAAGCTATACATTTATATGATCATGCATATTTTTGTGGTCTTACATTATTATTGCCTTGATAATAAGGTGCATTTTATGTTTCTATGTTAAAATTCTGTAATGTTCATTTGCAGTAATACCTTCTGGAATATCTCAATTTAAAATATTGGAGAAAATAATATTTAGTCACGTTGTTTATGAAAATAGAAGTAGCAAACACCTTAATGTTCATATTTGTAAGCCTACAAAAATTTTCATTCAGTAATACTCTACATATAAAGTCCCAAAACTATGAAATAATTTGCCGGATTATATTAAAACTGAAAGAAATCTTACTAAACTTACTAAAAAACACTACTATTGCATAAAATACCCCTCAAGCAGCTGCTTGCCACAGAGGTCTGACAGGATCCTGTCAGTTTATATGACAAAGTAGAAGGTCTGAGAGGATGGCAGGCCCTCAGCAGAAATAGTACCTTTTTAAATTATAATTATTTACTCTATATTGTAACCAGATTACTCAATAAAATAATTACACTGCAAAAACATAGACTTTGGGCTTGGTGTGTATTAATATGTAAATTATACATTGGCTTATTCACAAATTAGTCTGTAACATTTGTGGGTAATATTTCCTAATTGTCAAATGTGAAAAAAACTGTAGATCGCTTGAATATTTAATAACAGCAACCATTTAATAAACTCAGTTATAAGACTAACCTAAGAATTTAGTTAAAACTTAAGTAACATTTTAAATCATTTCATGAGTAGCATTTTGAATATTAGTGGAAATAATTCTTTCAATATTCATTACTTTTATATCCCTTAGGACTGTCATTTCTGCTGTTAAATATTCCATCTTTCACAACTCTTGAAATGCTTGACAAATATTGTTAATGTCAAGATTAGATGGAGAAATAAATCAATAATCGCAATATTCCATAAAACGTTATTCCAGAATTTTTGGAGGTTTGAATTTCATTTACAATTGACATCACATAGAATGTTTCCAATTCTATATTATTATTATGCCTAGAATTCTTTACTACATTGTTTCAAGTGCATAAAAAATTACATATAATTATTGTACCAGGCTTCAATATATACCGTTCCAGACCTTGAAAATTTATTACTGTCTTTGAAGAAACAATGGTCATTGGTACAAATTCTCTGTAAAGTTTTTGAGTAGTTCTCTCATAAAACGTTACGCACTGTAGAGTTAACTGAACAGATTAAATATCAAAGGTTATGATATCGCCATTCAGGGCCTGTTACTTAAATATGTTATTAAATAAAAACATTTTATGCATTCTAGAATTAACTGAAAGGATAAAATAACTCAAGTTAGGATCTTTCTGTATAGGCCCGTTCTTTGAATTTGTTATAAAATAACGGCATCTTATTTCATTTAAATATAATAATCTTTAACATCTCCATTTAATATAAAACTGAAGATTGTTCATCCTACTCATAGAAATCCGATTGTTCTTTGGAGCTTATTTCTCTTTGCCCTGATTTCATATTTAGCTTCTTAATATAACTGAAACTTTGTTTACAAGCTTCGTACCAAAAACGTTTCTTTCCTTCCTTCAACCTTATGCTCTCCATCTGTTGTAGACAGTTTTTTTTTCAGTATTCCTCAGCAACAAATTTTAAAAAATGAAACGAAATCATCAAATCAATTTTCGCCGTCTCTCATTTTCTTTTTCTTGTTTGATGTTTATCTGCCACCTCTTGTACCAGAATCGCTTGCTCCTGCAACATCATCTCCTGTGCTTCGTACTCTAAGTGGCACTGTCCATCTCTGCTCTACGTGAATGGACAGGTGATTTCAACCACTGATCCTAAGCTTCTCGCTGCCGGCTGTCACAGTCAAAAGAACCGCTGAGTGGCATTATCGGCGAGACTGCACTTGTTTGTGCCTTCCATGTAGCGAAGTGCTGATCTTCTTCGTCGATGCATTATACGGTGTTACCCAGACCTGGTCACTCACTCACACAGCTACGCTAGCACTCCTGATGCATCTTACGACGCATCTCCGGCCGAAATGACAGGGTTAACAGGGTTTGCTGTCACGATAACCTCCACAGCCTGGAGGAAGCGTAGGCAGTTGTCACTTTACTGCCTGCGGGCGGTAGCGAGAGAGGGAAGGCTGCACTTCATGATGCCTGTTCTGGGCTTCATCGGGCTCTTGCCAGAGGGTTTGTTGCCGAGTCACGTATGATCTGAATCGAATACATTTCCATGTGCACTTGAAAGCTGTTGCTGCCTCTCCTCGTCGCTCCATCAGAGAGCAAGTAGTTTGCGAAGCAGGCGTGAAACTGTGCATCTCCAACCTCATTTTCCTGACAAAATTTGAGAAAGAATTTCTATTCAAATTCCCGTTGTTTGTTTCACACATAATTACTGCCTCGTAAAATCGAAATAAGACAGATGCTTCGGAATAAAAGCGCATAAATTACACTCATTGTGTCGTATAATTCCAACACAGAAGCAAAAATTCGCCTTTGGACACCGCTCGAATTAGATACAATTAAAATTAATTTTTGTGTAATATTACAATTATCTGTGTTTGTGGACTTGTAGCTATTGTTGGGATTTGGATAGTATTGGAGATCTTGTTCTCTTATTACAGAGAACAGAGGCGAACTGGGACTTTTGTTTTTCAGGGACACAGTTACAGCAGTGGACTAAAATAGCAGAATACTAATTCTGTTGATAATTCGTACTTGCGGCATGGAATAGTTTCTTCCCTAATTCTGTGGAACGTTTGCCAGTCTCGTCGATAATTTCCTTCACGGAAGGAATTATATCGTCTTCAGTCGACAGTCTTGGGTGATTGCTGAAAAGCAGATTTTAACCCTTTTTTTTTTTCAAAAACAAATTTCATGTTTTCACTTTGTTATCTGTACATCTGTCTATAGACAGCCAACATTTTTGTTGTTACAGACAAATTTAAAATTCTTTTTTTTTGCTGGATAGATATTGATGAAATTTTACAATTCGTACTTTTTAAAGGTCTGTAAATGGTAGCTAGGTAGTCACTGGAAGGAGAGCTATGCACCAATCCCCTGTAATGATGTAGAACGGACCACGCCTAGCACCTAATGTCCGACCCCGCCTTCTCGTGGTGCAGACAGTTAGTACCTTTCAAAAGAGATACTCTCTTGTGGAAGTGAACGGAAGGGGAGGGCTGCCAGATTAGTGTGGCCTATTGATCTGGACAACTATGGCTACTTTTCTTTTTTTTCTA